>CM073736.1:72064779-74539943 GCA_037113605.1 Calophaca sinica
ATCGAGAGGACCCGATGGACGATGATGAGCGGAGGATCCATCTGAGGATCCGGATAGTTATCTGTAGTCGCTGGTTGTCTGACTGCTTATATTATTTTGATGATCAGAGTATTTGTTTTGGTCTACGCTTTGTTTTGGGTGACCGCTTGCTTAGTGGATGTCTTTTGTGTACTACAGGTAGACGGGTGGCATACTTTTTGGAGCACTTCTGCAGGTGTTCTTTGAGCACTCCGGTATGGTTGCTCTCACTTGAGTCTTCATACCATTGGTATTCTCTGTACATTTTCTTCAGGTGACTGCTTTTATTTTTGTACGCATCGTATGATGACTTGTATATGTTTACGATGTATGTATTTTCAAGATACGTGTCTCGTGGTCCTAGATTGCACAAATGTTTCAAACAAACCATAGCTACTCAGGTGTGCTATGCGTAAACTATTTTTTTAAAAAAGTACCGCATTTTCTAAAGTGGCACATGTGTAACACCCGGTGACGAGATCGACATCAGACAGGGCGTTGATCGAGACCTCACTCAAGACCTCGCGGTCGAGATCCCGCGCCAAGATCGCTTTTGTCGAGGTCATTTGCCGAGATTAGAGATCGCGGCACGAACTCGTGTTAGAGCTCTTGTACGCCCGCACGAGCACTTAGTCGACATCGCGGTCGAGACGATGATAACTCGTGATTCTTTCGAACGTTATCTCATATTATTATTATATTGTTTGTAATAATTATATTGTCCGCTTGCCTTCGTCGCTGCGTCTAGATCGCTGACCGACAGAGCAGAGGGTAATTGCGAGAGAGGAACGATTAGACGGGTAGAATGATTGATGGGATTGGCATCTTATAAATGGGTTACGATTATACCCCTTTCTCACCACCGTATACCACGACCGATTCCCTCAGATACTCATTTCTTTTCTTCTTCTTTCTTCTTCCTTCCTTCTCGCCTCGAAGTTCCTTGTTTTTCTCCGTAACTTCCATCGACTAAACCTTGAGTTCCATCGAGACTCGCACAAATTTTCTTCATCAATCTTGTTCATCATCATCTTCTCGACTCATATCTCACCATCTCGATTATCATCCGAGGTAAGGAAAACAGATTTTTCTCTTCCTTCGCTAACAAGTTTAGCGCTTACTTCTTCCTTTTCATTTTAGCTAGTTTTATGCTTCCAAATCATGTCAAACTGATGGGTTTTCTTCTTCATGATATTACTCTATCTTTCTAACCGATTATTTGAGCTTGAAAAACAAATTTCTTTTCTCTCGATTTCTGAAATGGGCAAGGCTCCGTAAAACCTCTTCATTTTTGGTTTGTTTCGATTTCTTATTTTAGTTTGTCGATCGCTGCTTCTCGGGTTGTCATGTTGTCGATCTATCTCGCTGAAGCATCGATAACCTTTTTCATGAACTGCTGATCGAAACCCTAACTTTGTGTTGAGAGGAAAAATATATTTAAGTTCTTGAGTTTTTATATTTTCTGGGTCAGGGTTAAGTCTGGGATGAGAGCTAAGTGTATTAGGAACCCATAGATCGAACTGAAGCTGTGCTTGTTTTAGGAAGTCTCGATTCCCGAGATCGAAAGTGATTTCAATCAAGGTGTACGAGAGCGAATCCGAGGACGTGGAAGCAAATGGAATCCAGACGAGAATCGTGACGCGGTTTGTCGAGGTCGACCGAGAAGTGTACGTGTCGAGGTCGATCGAGGACTAGACGTGTCGGTCGCTGTTTCGAGCCCGCTGGAAGACACCGTGGTCGAGATCGAGCACAGTTATAAGTCATTGTCGAAGCTCATTTGAAGACACCGTGTCGCAGGTCGTTGTCGAGCAAAGATTAACTTGAGTTCTGGGTAAGTGGCGCCACATTAATACTTTCATAGTATGCTAGCGTAAGTGGCAACTCTTAGACATTATTAAGACTTTATTTTTATTGTTATATTTATGTACGGACTCCTTGATCGTGTCGAGATTGGAATGTTGTGATATGACTGGTTTTTTGGCATGTATTTGATATGTGGATTGAATATATGTTGTGAATGGTGTATCGCTTACGACCATGCTTCTTCATGCGTATCGTTTTATTGCTTAAATGTCGAATTATGCTTTCTTCATGTTAAGCATGCTCTCTTTATTTGATATGTGATCAAGTAAGTTGTGTTACTCTGACATGCTTAGCTAATCATCGAGTGAGAGAGCTAGGAGTCGTGATGACGCTTTTGAGCCTGACCCGCATAATCGAGGGTGCTAGGTCCCCTTTTTGTTTATGGTGGATTGGCTAGGTTGTAGCATTATCACTGGGGATGGACCCACTGATTAATGTATGGAATCTTTGGGGATGGACTCGCCGCTTACCTATTACGCCAAGTTTGGGGATGGACTCGCCGACGATATTCCGACAAGAGTCGAGTCGAAGTCTAGAGTGAGATGGTCGAGTCAATGTGGGTGATCGAGATACATTATTGTGTTGCTTATTTCTTTATGTCGAGCTTATCTTGAATTGCTGAGAAGTCGAATTTTCCCGCGGGTACCTTCAATCCATGACGGCTACCCAGTGCGATGTCGAGGGCGCAGGGAACTCGACAAGCAGACGATGCCGAGGAGGAGCTCGACGAGGACCTCGAAAGTGACGACCTCTACTTGTCGTGGATTGATTATGTTGTTGGATGTTTGTTTTTCCGATGACTGCATTTTGTTTTTCTCAGGTTCGAGGTCGTGACTATCAGCTTGCTATGTTTCATTGCTGTGGCATCAAGAAGCATTTTTTTGGAGCAAAAGGTGGGAGTTCGCTGAAGTACCTGGCAGGTATGATTGCTTTTGAAGTCGCTATACTCTTAGGTGTATTTTCTTTATACATTTGCTACTTGCATTTTGTATACATTATTATTTCGAGTGATATATATATGTATGTTATGCATGTATGTTTTATTAGAATTTAAGTCTTGTGGCTTAGTTGCAGCATGTTTCGAAAAGGAGTAATTACTCTTATGTGCACGAGTAGGCTTTATAAAAAAATAGACCGTATTTTTCAAAAGGCACAAGAGTTTCGCTTAAAACACATCTCATACAGTTTAGTTGAGCTCTGCAAGGTTGAGTTCAGAACTCGAGCTCTGTGATATCGAGCTCGTGAGCGTTCGAAACTGGTCGTTACATTGTTGGTATCGAGCGCTCTTTCGACCGAATGCCGTGCATAGGAAAATTTGGACCGGTCACCGTGGTTTCGTTATGTGTGTTGGGTACCTAGTTGTAATATGTTGATTGCCGCTTGATTAAGTGAAGCACTTATTGCTTGAGAAATTGCTCGAATCAAGCTTGATTGAAGCAAAGGTGTTTTAACACATCCTTGTTGTGATATTCTGATTGTGGTTTTGAACTTTGTGGAATCTAATGCCACCAGAGGAATACGACATACCGCAGAACCGAGAACGCCGATACGGAATCGAGCAATTCAAGCTATGACCGAGATGGCGGCACCATGGCTCAACAATCAGCCGCCAGCAACTCAACAAAGCTAACGCGATGGCTCAACAGATCGGCACAGAACTCGCCAAGGTAACTCTGCAAAGAATAAAGAACGAAAGCGTAACTTAAATGTCAAGCGAGAGGATCGGCGTACTTCAGAAGCATGATCCAATCGGGTTTTACTATGAGCCAAATCCAGATAAAGCCGATCTGGATGCAAGAGATCGAGAAGATCTTCGAGGCACTCCATTGCCCTGACAACGTGAAGGTCGACTATGCCACCTACTTACCGCTAGAGGAGACGCAGAGTATTGGTGGAGCAGGAGTTGAAGCAAACATTTATAAATGGAACGCCGCGAGATGACTCGGGAGCTTTTTCGTGAAAGGTTCTGGACAAGTACTTCCTCGACATCGCACGAGCCGAGAAGGAGCAAGAGTTTCTTCAATTGTAAAGAAGGCAACTCGACAGTTGTCCGAGTATGCGCCAAGTTCGAGTCGCTATGCGAGGTATTTCACCATTTCGCGGATCGAATCGACCAAAGATGGTTAAGTGAGAGATTCCAACGGGATCGAGATTCGACATTCGTAAGTGGTAAGTGTCGCTTGAGGATCCAAACCTCCAAGAGCCGATTGATCGGCCAGGTCGAGGTAGAAGGGAGTGAGGAGCCACAAGAAGTTAAGATCACAGAAGCTGATCGTGAGACCTCGCAGAAAGTGCGGGGCGTAGGATTTGTACGTAAAGCGGAAACAACCGCAGTAAGAAGCCTTACGACCGACCTCGGGAACGATAACAACAGGGACAAAGATCGTCCGATGACCCGTGCAATGAGAAGCTGAGGATGTATCGCTGTCGCAGGTGACTTGTTTCCGCTGGGAAAGATCGGGACATTACGCCAATAATCAGACTGTAAGGAGGTGTGCTACACCGCAATCAGTTAGTGGCATTTTGCCAAGCGATTGTCCTACACTTAAAGTCGAACTCACGATGCTCATGTAAAGCGCCAAAGGGAAGCGCCATGGCTAAAGGCGTAGTTTTCGTGATGAGTGGCGAGGAAGATCGAGTCAAGATCTTATCCAAGGTGAATGTGAGATCGAGGGTAAATCCTTATCCGTTTTTTGATTCGGTGCAACATATTCCTTTATTTCTTCCCCGATCAGTGTGAACCATTTGAACTTCGATCCGGATCGCTTGATCGCTTAAATTAGTAGTTACAACCCCAAATGCTAAAACCTTAGTCACAAACACCGCATGTCTTAATTGTGTAGTGGTTATTCAGAGTAGAAAGTTTGTGGTCAATTTGGTTTGTTTGTTTCTTAAGTGGCTTAGATGTCATTCTCTGGATGGATCGTTGTCACACCACCATGTCCTTTGGACTGCGGCCCGTAAAACTCGTAATTTTTCCGCACTGAGTCTCCAATTATCTTTCGCTGAACGCATCTGAGTTTCTTGGAAAGTAAGGAACTAGGGAATACATGATCCGCCAGTCTCTAAGTTTTGCAAAGCAGATCGACGTGAAGAATGTATCGCTGGTGTGTGACTTTGAGGACGCTTCAAGACGCGCTGTGGTTACCACCAAGACGAGAGGTCGAAGTTCTCCATCGACTGATTCCGTGGAACAGACCGATTTCCAAAGCGCCATACAGATGTCTCTCGCCGAGATGAAAGAATCAAGTCCCAGATCGAACACTTGGAGTCTAAGCAATTCATACGACCGAGCGTGGTCACCGTGGGGGAGCTCCAAAGGTTGTTGGTTAAGAAGAAGGATGGACGATCAAGGCCGCAGGCGTGGATTATCGCGAGCTCAACAAGGTTACCGTGGAAGAACCGCTATCCGCTACTACACGCATCGACGACTCGATGGATCAACTGCGGAGCCGCGATCTTTCCAAGATAGACTTGAAGCTCCGCTACCATCGATTCGCATGAAGGAGGAAGATGTTCCCAAAACAAATTTTCAGACTAGATACGGTCACCACGCAGTACTTGGTGATGCCGCTTGGGGTGACGCATTTAATGCGCTGTACCGTGTTTATGGACTACATGAACAGGATTTTCCATTCGCTTGGATCGCTTTGTTGTAGTGTTCATCGACGACATATCGATCTACTCGAGGAACCGAGAAGAGCACGAAGAACACTTATGTCGAAAGTAATCGCAGATATTACGAGATAAGCAACTCTATGCCAACCTGGTCAAGTGTGAATTTTGGCTCAAGAGGTGAATTTTCTTGGTCACGAGATTTAAAAGAAGGTATACCGTGGATCCAACTAAGATTGAAGTCGCATTTAGCGTGGGAACACCAAGATGGTTAATGAGATCAGAGTTTTATTTCGCTTAGCAGATATTATCAAGATTCATTGAAGGTTTCTCGAAGATTGTCGCGCTACTTACACGATCGACGAGGAGGGATCAACCTTTGCCTGACCGAGGAGCGTGAAGCCGCTTTTCAAAGATCAAGGAGCTTTTGACGACAAATACTGCGGCGGTTGATCTTGCCTCAACCCGAAGAGCCTTCGAGGTGTATTGTGATGCGTCACACCAGGGATCGGGATGCATCGATGCAACATCGAAGGTGGTCGCAGATGCTTCAAGACACTTTAAGATTCACGAGAGAACTACCCTACTCACGACTTGGAGCCGGGCAAAGCAGAGTTTTTGCGTCAAGATATGGAGGCACTACCTTTACGGGAGCACTCTCATCAAGCTTTCCGATCACAAGAGCTTGAAGTACTGTCGACCGTAAAGAACTCAACATGCGTCAGTAGATGGACGTAATTTCAAGGACTACGACTTTACGCTGGAATACCATCCCTAAGGCGTTAACGCGGGTAGCAGATGCATTGAGCAGAAGAGCGCTTTAACCTGGCAATGATGATCAAGGAGTTGAGATGCTCGAGAAGTTCCGAGCATTCAAGTCGAGTGTCGGTTTCACCTAGGAAGCCGAGATTTGGCATGCTTACCATTTCTAAATGCATTGTTGGATCCAGATCCGAGACCAGCAAGTTCATGACGAGCTTCGTAAGAGAAGGTTCGGGCTTGATAGCACAAGGAAAGGCGACAGACTTCACGCCTGAGCGACGACATCTTCGAGGTGCAACGGCCGAGCGTATGCACTAACGTATCCGAGCCGAGGAAGTTGATTCTCGACGGCGCATAAGAGCAACTTTAGTATTCATCCAGGAGTTACGAAGATGTATCAAGACTTGAAGAAGCATTTTTGGTGGTCCGAATGAAGAAGCAAGCGGTCGAGCACGAGCTTCGCGGTTTAACGCGGTCGTAAAGCCGGCGTGGAGCACCAACGACCGCGGAATGCTACAATCGCTGACGCACCGGCTTGGAAATGGGATAGTATTTCCATGGATTTTGTTGTAGGTTTGTCAAGACGCAGAAGAAGAATGATTCGATTTGGGTGATCGCCGACCGACACCAACCGCCATTTCTTACCAAAGGAGGTCGATATACAACGTGGAAAGCCGATCGAGATCTACATCGCGAGATAGTACGACTTCATGGTATACCTCTTCAATCGTGGCTCTGACCGAGATCCGAAGTTCACGCCTCATTTTTGGTGGGAATTGCAAGGAGCGATGGGAACCGAGCTCAGCTTAGCTCTAAGATATCATCCTCGTGATCGACGGCCGACCGAGAGAACGATCCAATCACTTGAAGATTTGTTGCGAAGCCAGACCTTAGATCACCGAGGAAGTTGGGACGACGCCTTACCATTGGTGGAGTTCACCTACAATAATAGCTTCCATGCGAGTATTGGAATGGCACCTTTGAAGCAATCAGATGGACTAAATGTCGACGCCTTTGTTGGTACCAGGACGACGAGCGCTCAGCTTGTCGGACCGTATATATGATCCAGCAGACTACCGAGAAGATCCGCTTGATCGTAGATCGGATGCGAACATCTCAAAGTCAATGTAAGAGTTATGCGCACTAACGACGCCGACCACTCGAAGTTCGAGGAAGGAGAACATGTATTTCTTAGAGTCACCTCACTTCATCGGAGTTGGTCGAGCCGATCAAATCCAAGAAACTTACCTCTAAATTTATTGACCTTACCAGATTCTTCGTCGTGGCTCGCCAAAGGGCATATCGATTGCCTTTGCCACCATTCTTGTCAAACATCCACGACGCCTTCCACGCCTCACAATTGCGGAAGTATGTTTCCGACCTTCTCATGTCATCGAACCTGATGTGATTCAACTCAAGGACGACCTATCTTTCAAGCATCACCAAAGAAGGATCGCTGATCTGAAAAGCCAAACAATCATGAACAAAGAGATTCAACTCACAAGTTGTGTGGGATCGTAAGACGGAGATGCGACTTGGGAGCCGGAGGAGAAGATGAAGACTCAAGACTCGAACTTTTCCGAGGTAAGAATCTTATTTGCAATTTCGAGGATGAAATTTTTTTAGAGGGAGAGATTGTAACACCTGAGGACGAGATCGACATCGTACAGCGTCAGATCGAGACCTCACTCAAGACCTTGTGTCGAGATCCCGTGCCAAGATCGCTTGTCGAGGTCATTTGCCGAGATTAGAGATCAAGGCGGCACTAACTCGCAGTTAGAGCCTCGTAGCGCCAGCACGAGCACCCTAGTCGACATCGTGGTCGAGACGATGATAACTCGTATTCTTTCGAACGTTATTCAACAAGTATTATTATTATATTGTTTGTAATAATTATATTGTCGCTCTGCCGTTTCGCCGCGTGTCTAGATCGCTGACCGACAGAGTAGAGGGTAATTATGAGAGAGGAACGACAGACGGGCAGAATCGATTGATGGGATTGGCATCTTATAGCTGAAGTTATGATTATACCCTTTTTTCACCACCGATGATACCACTAATCGATTCCTCAGATACTCATTTCTCTTTTCTTCTTTCTTCTTCCTTCCTTCCGCCCGAAGTTCCTTGCTTTTCTCCGTAACTTCCATCGACGAAACCTTGAGTTCCATCGAGACTCGCGACAAATTTTCTTCATCAATCTTGTTCATCATCATCTTCTCGACCTATATCTCACCATCTCGACCATCATCCGAGGTAAGGAAAACAGATTTTTCTCTTCCTTCGTGCTACTGTTTAGCGCTACTTCTTCCTTTCATTTTTAGCTAGTTTTATGCTTCCAAATCATGTCAAAATGATGGGTGTTCTTCTTCATGATGTTACCCATCTTTCTAACCGATTATTCGAGCTTGAAAACAAATTTCTTTTCTCTCGATTTCGAAATGGGCAAGGCCCTTAAACCCTTCATTTTTTGGTTTGTTTCGATTTCTTATTTTAGTTTGTCGATCGCTGTTTCTAGTTGTTGTTGTTGTCGATCTATCCGCTGAAGCATCGATAACCTTTTTCATGAACTTTGATCAAAACCCTAACTTTGTGTTAGAGGAAAATATATTTAAGTTCTTGAGTTTTTATATTTTCGGGTCAGGTTAAGTTTGGGATGAGAGCTAAGTGTATTAGAACCCATAGATCGAACTGAGTTGTGCTTGTTTTAGGAAGTCCGATTCCCGAGATCGAGTGATTTCAATCAAGGTGTACGGAGAGCTAATCCGAGGACGTGGAAGTTAGCCGAATCCGTGATCGAGAATCAGACGCGGTCGCAGGTCGATCGAGAAGTGTACGTGTCGAGGTCGATCGAGGACTCAGACGTGTCAAGTCGCTGTCGAGCTCGTTGAAGACACCGTGTCGAGATCGAGTAAGAGAAGTCGTTGTCGAGCTCATTTGAAGACAAATGTCGAGGTCGCTTGTCGAGCAAAGATTAACTTGAGTTCGGTGCGGCGCTTCACATTAATACTTTCATAGTATGCTAGCTGCAAGCGGCAACTCTTAGACATTATTAAGACTTTATTTTTATTGTTATATTTATGTATGGACTCCTTGATTGGTGCTCGAGATTGGAATGTTGTGATATGATTGGGTTTTTGCATGTATTTGATATGTGATTGAATATATGTTGTGAATGGTGTATTGCCGCTTTGAATTTCGCTTTCTTCATGCACGTTTTATTGCTTAAATGTCGAATTATGCTTTTCTTCATGTTAAGCATGCTCTCTTTATTTGATATGTGATCAAGTAAGTTGTGTTACTCTCGACATGCGGCGAGCTAATCATCGAAAGTGAGAGAGCTAGGAGTCGATGACGCTTTTGGAGCGGGACCCAGCATAATCGAGGGTGCCAGTCCCCTTTTTGTTTATGGTGGATTGGCTAGCGCTGTAGCATTATCGCTTGGGGATGGACTCGCCGATTAATGTATGGAATTGGCTTGGGGATGGACTCGCCGCTTACCTATTACGCCGCTTTGGGATGGACCCGCCGACGATATTCTAATAAGAGTCGAGTCGAGTCCAGAGTGAGATGGTCGAGTCACGCGGTGGTGATTGAGATACATTATTGTGTTGCTTATTTCTTTATGTCGAGCTTATCTTGAATTGTTGAGAAGTCGACCTTTCCCGTGGTACCTTCAATCCATGACGCTACCCGTGCGATGTCGAGGGCGCAGGAACTCGACAAACAGACGATGCCGAGGAGGAGCTCGACGAGGACCTCGAAAGTGACGAATTCTACTTGTCGTGATTGATTATGTTGTTGGATGTTTGTTTTTCCGATGACTGCATTTCTCTTGTTTTTCTTTGTGTTCGAGGTCGTGGACCAGCTGGGCTTCAAGTATGTTTGTTGCTACAGTAGATCAAGCGGTTTACTTTTGGAGCAGCTCAAGGTGGGAGTCTCTGAGAAGTACCCCTGTGGTATGATCGCTTTTGAAGTCGCTATACCTGTGTGTATTTTCTTTATACATTTGCTACTCAGATTTTGTATACATTATTATTTCGAGTGATATATATATGTACAAGTTATGCATGTATGTTTTATTAGAATTTAAGTCTTCAGGGTCTTAGTTGCACCATGTTTCAAAAGTCAGAATTACTCCGATGTGCACGAAGCTGGTTTTATAAAAATAGACCGTGATTTCTTTTCAAAAGGCACAAGAGTTTCGCTTTAAAACACATCTCATACAGTGTTTAGTTGAGCTCTGGTGTCGAGCTCAGAACTCGAGCTCGGTATATTGAGCTCGGTAGCGGTTCGGAAACGGGTCGTTACAACAAGAGTACCGTTTTATAAACGTGTCGCATATAGGTTTATTTCTAGTTTCGTAGCGGTCCGAAAACGGGTCGTTACAATGGTGGTATCGTGAGCGCTTCTGCTTCTAACCTGATCGCGGCATACGAAATTTGGAGCTAGTCACCGTGACATGTTATGTTTATCGGGTACCTAGTTGTGTTGTATTGCAATTGTTTGCTGAGTGAAGCAGTTTTGCTTGTCAATTGCTTGAATTGTTTCTTGACTGAAGCAGTGTGTGTTAACACATTCTTTGATTTTGAGGTTCTGACAAGGTTCTGGACCTTGGAGGAATCTCAGGCCACCTCGCAAAGACTCTACGACCGGATCTGATAGTCCCAATATGGAGAGGGCGATTCAAGCAATGACGGAGATGTCGGCGGTCATGGCTTAACAATCGGCTGCTGCGACTCAACAATCTAATGCTATGGCTCAGTAGACTGCAGATTTGACCCAGCAAAATCTGTAATAATAGCAGAGAGCGGAACAAAATGCAAAGGCGAGAGGATTAGCTGATTTCCATAAGCACGACCCACCGAAGTTCTACGGTGAGCCAATTCCAGACAAGGCAGATCTATGGATGCAGGAGATAGAGAAGATCTTTGAGGCACTCCACTGCCCAAAGAATGTTAAGGTGGACTACGCAACCTACTTGCTGCTAGGAGATGCCGAAAATCGCGGAAGCGGAGTTGAAGGTGCATTGACGGCAGAGCGTCGTGAGATCACTTGGGAAGTTTTCAGCAGGAGATTCTTGGACAAGTATTTTCCTGATACTACACGAGCGGAAAAAGACCAAGAGTTCCTCCGACTACAACAAGGTAGCATGACGGTGTCAGAATATGCTACTAAGTTCGAATCACTTGCAAGGTACTTTAGTCCTTTTCGTGATCGAGCTGACCAGGGTTAGCTGAGCGAGAGATTTCAGCGAGGATTGAGGTTTGACATCCAGAAATCTGTGACATCTCTAAGAATCCGGAACCTTCAGGAGTTGATTAACAAGTGTGTTGAAGTGGAAGTTATGAGAAATAACAAGAAGAAGAGTGGTACAGGTGAACCAGTGAGACCTCAGGGAACAAGACAGAGGTTTGCTCAGAAGATAAGGTATCAGAAGAAGCCATATAATCGACCTCAAGGGAACAACAGCAAGGGACAATACCGTCCGATGGCCCAGAATGCGAGAGGCGGGAGTCAGGCTAGCGCCGACGTGACTTGTTACCGTTGTGGTAAGCCAGGGCACTATGCGAGCAACTGCACTGAGAAGGGTGATGTGTGCTTCCAGAAGCCGGGGCACATTGCCAAGGACTGTCAAGCACCTAAGGCTGAACCAGCAATGCATGCAGCAAAGGCTAAAGGGAAGCGTCAGATGGCTAAATGCAGAGTCTTCTGCATGAGCGGTGAGGAGGTAGAGCAGGCTGATGATCTTATCCAGGGAGGCTGTGAGATTGAGGGTAAATCCCTATCTGTTCTTTTGATTCGGGTGCAACCCATTCCTTTATTTCCTTGGATTGCGTAGGCCGTTTGAAATTGACTGTGACTGCTTTACCATTCAAATTAGTAGTTACTACCCCAGCTGCTAAAACCTTGGTTACCAATACCGCATGCCTTAATTGTGTAGTGGTTATCTAGGGTAGAAAATTTGTTGCTAATTTGATCTGCTTACCATTAAAGAGTCTAGACATTATTCTCGGGATGGATTGGTTGCCTTACCACCATGTCCTTTTGGACCGTGCCCGAAAAGCAGTGATTTTTCCAGATCTTGGAGTCTCCAATTATCTTTTTGCCGAACATATTAGGGTTTCCTTGAAAGGGGGAACTATGGAATACATGTATCTGGCTAGTTCAGGAGTTTCTCAGGAGATCGAGCTGAAGGATGTTCCAGTGGTGTGTGACTTCGCAGATGTTTTTCCTGAAGACGTACCAGGGTTACCACCAGTGAGAGAGATCGAGTTCTCCATCGACTTGCTTCCGGGAACAGGACCGATTTAGATAGCGCCCTATCAAATGTCACCAGCCGAGATGAAAGAGCTGAAGTCTCAGACTGAGCACTTGGAGTCGAAGCAATTCATATGACCGAGCGTGTCATCATGGGGAGCTCCAGTGTTACTGGTGAAGAAGAAGGATGGACGGTCAAGATTGTGCGTGGATTATCGCCAGCTCAACAATGTTACTGTCAAGAATCGATATCCGTTGCCGCGTATCGATGATTTGATGGATCAGCTACGAGGAGCCGTGATATTTTCCAAGATTGACTTGAAGTCTGGCTACCGTCAGATTTGTGTGAAGGAAGAGAATATTTTCAAGATAGCATTCAGGACAAGGTATGGTCACTTCGAGTACCTAGTGATGCCATTCGGAGTAATAAACGCGCCGGCAGTATTCATGAACTACATGAACAAGATCTTTCACCCATTCTTGGACCTGTTTGTGGTAGTGTTCATAGACGATATTCTGATTTATTCGAGGAGCAGAGAAGAGCATGAAGAGCATCTACGCCGAGTACTGCAGATAGTACGAGAGAAGCAGCTTTATGCTAACCTTTCTAAGTGCGAGTTCTGGCTTGAAGAGGTGAATTTCCTCGGACATGTGATTACTAAGAATGGAATAGCTATAGATTCAGCCAAGATTGAAGCTGTGTTAGCATGGGAACAGCCAAAGACTGCAACAAATATAAGAAGTTTTGTTGGATTAGCAGGCTACAAACGGAGATTTATTGGAGGTTTCTCGAAGATCGTAGCACCGCTTACACGACTTACGAGGAAGGATCAACCTTTTGCATGGACCGAAGAGTGCAAGTAATCCAGCTTTCCAGAGGTCAAGGAGCTTTTGACGACAAAGACCGTGTTAATTTTGCCTCAACCGGAAGAACCTTACGAGGTTTCCTGCGATGCGTCACACCAAGAATTAGGATGCGTGCTGATGTAACATCGGAAAGTTGTGGCTTATGCTTCGAGACAACTTAAGATTCATCGGAGGAACTACCCTACGCACGATTTGGAGCTTGCTGCAGTGGTTTTTGCACTGAAGATTTGGAGACACTACCCGGATGGAAACATATTCATCGCTTACGGCCGATCACAAGAGCCTCAAGTACTTGCTCGACTGAAGGAGCTCAACATGCTGACAAATAAGATGGACAGAATTTTTGAAAGATTATGACTTCACTTTGGAATACCATCCAGGGAAGACGAACGTGGTAGCTGATGCACCGAGTAGGAAGAGCGTTTTGGCCTCAGCAATGATGATCAAGGAGTTGGAGATATTAGAGAAGTTCCGAGACTTGAAGTTGAATGTGGAAGTGTCACCCGGGAAGTTGATGTTTGGGATGCTCACCATTTTTAACGGATTGTTGGACGAGATTAGGAACCATCAAGCTGATGACAAGCTACTACAAGAGAAGTTTGAACTGATAGCGCAAGGGAAAGTGTAACGACCCGTTTCCGGACCGCTACCGAGCTCAAGATACCGAGCTCGAGTTACCGAGCTCAACACACCGAGCTCAACTAAACCTGTATGAGATGTGTTTTAAAACGAAACTCTTGTGCCTTTTAAAAAGTACGGTCTATTTTTTTTTTATAAAACCAGCTGCAGGCACATCGTAGTAATTACGCTTTTCAAACATGGTGCACCTAAGACACAAGACTTAAATTCTAATAAAACATACATGCATAACATACATATATATATCACTCGAAATAATAATGTATACAAAATACAGAGTAGCAAATGTATAAAGAAAATACACCTAAGGTATGACGACTTCAAAAGAGCAATCATACCCTGGAGGTACTTCCGACAGACTCCCACGCAGGGGGATGCTCCAAAAGGAAGACCACCGCCTACCCTCAGAACGACAAAACATAATCGCCCAAACTGGTCACGACTGCGAACACAAAGAAGAACAAAGTACGCCATAAAAACATCCAACAACATAATCGATCACGACAAATAGAGGTCGCCATTCGGTCCTCGCCGAGCTCCTCCTGGCATCATCTACATCGGCCGAAGTTCCTCGCGCTCGACATCGCCTGGGTAACCGGCCATGGATCAAGGCACCACGGAAAGTGGTCAACTTCTCAACAATTCAAGATAAGCTCGACATAAAGGATATAAGCAAACAACAAAGTATAACATTCACCGACGTGACTCGACTATCTCACTCTAACTCGACACAACTCGCAATCTATTTTCTCTCGACTGACAATTTTTCCTAATGCACACGCCTGCATCAGATGTCGGAAAGTCCAGCCAAGCCTTGGGATCCTCGCTTCTCCAGATACCAACTCAGTCCCATAGCGTGGCGACGTTTAGTCAATCTCCCGTGAAACAAAAGGGGACCTAGCACCCTTAGTTATCCGGTCACGGCTCAAAACGCCATACGACTCACCTAGCTTCGCTTCACTGATGAACAATTCGCCGTGATACGATATTCAAAGAGTTAAACACAAGATATTCAACCGCATGTCAAATAAAAGAGCAAGCTCGACATGAAGAAACGCAATTCAACATGCAATACACAATTCACAAAGATATATTCAATCACATATTAAATACATGCAAAAACCCAATCATATCACAACATATCAAGCTCGACACAAATCGTGAATCCATTCACAATAACATATAAAATAAAGTCTTAATAATGTCTAAAAGTTTCTTACGCTAGCATACTATGAAAGTATTAATGTGAAGCGCCTTACCGAACTCCGTTAATGCCGCCGACAACGACTCGACATCTACTGTCTTCAAAGAGCTCGACAACGACTTCTCTTACTCGATCTCGACACTACTGCCTTCAACGAGCTCGACAACGACTTCGACATCGCATCGCCCTCAATCGACTCGACATCGCACGCTTCTCGGGCCGACCTCGACACGCATAGCTTCGATCCGATTCCGCTTCCACGCCCTTGATTCGCTTCCGCACACCTCGATTCGAAATCACACGATCTCGAATCGACATCCTAAAACAAGCACAACTCGCCTCGATCTATGGGTTCTAATACACTTAGCTCTCATCCCAAACTTAACCACAACCTGTAAAAATATAAAAACTCAAGAACTGAAATATATTTTTCCTCTAACACAAAGTTAGGGTTTTTGATCAAAAGTTCATGAAAAAGGTTATCTGATGCTACAACAGATAGATCGACAACAACAACAACAACCAGAAGCAACGATCGACAAACTAAAATAAGAAATCGAAACAAACCAAAAAGGAAGGGTTTCTGGGCACTGCCGATTGCAGAAAAACAGAGGAAGAAATTTTGTTTTACAAGCCCAATTAATCGGTTAGAAAGGGAGGTAATATCATGAAGAAGAAAACCCATCAGTTTGACATGATTTGGAAGCATAAAAACTAGCTAAAATGGAAGGAAGAAATAGCGCTAAACAAGAGTACGAAGGAAGAGAAAATCTGTTTTCCTTACCTCGATGATGGTCGAGCAAAGTAGATATAGGTCGAGAAGATGATGATGAACAAGATTGATGAAGAAAATTTGTGCAGAATCTCGATGGAACTCAAGGTTTCGCTGATGGAAGTTCCGGAGAGAAACAAGGAACTCGTGAGCGTAAGGAAGGAAGAAGAAAGAAGAAAAGAGAAATGAGTATCCGAGGAATCTGGCCGTGGGTATACACGGTGAGAGAAGGGGTATAATCATAACTTCAGCTATAAGATGCCAATCCCATCAATCAATCTACCCGCCTAATCGCCTCTCTCATAATTACCCTCTACTATGCTCTGGCCAACGATCTAGACATCGCTGACGAGAACGGCAAGCCGACAATATAATTATTACAAACAATATAATAATAATGTCAATAACGCTCGAAAGAATACGAAGTTATCATCTCGACACGATGTCGACCAGTGGTGCTCGTGGCAAGCGCACAAGGCTCTAACACGAAGTTCGTGAACGCGCCTCCCGCTCGACATGCGACCTCCCACTCTGGGTGACGCTGACTTCATCAACTCGACAAGCGACCCTGGCGGCCAGCCTAGTGCACGCAGCCTCCTCACCAAGCAACTCCACTCCTGCAAACGATCTTGGCACGGGATCTCGAGACAAGGTCTTGGTACGAGGTCTCGACACGAGATCTGGACGCGAGGTCTCGATCCGACGTCCTAAAGCGAGGCCGATCTCGCCCTCAGGTGTTACAATCTCTCCTCTAAAAAATTTCGCCCTCGAAATTGCAAATAAGATTCTTACCTCGGAAAAGTTCAGGGTAATCGAAGTCTTCATCTTCTCCTCTAGCTCCCAAGTCGCATCTCCGCCTTCTCGATCCCATACAACTTTGACAAGTTGAATCTCTTTGTCTCAAGAATCGCTTGGCTTTCCGATCAACGATCCTTGCCGGTGATGCTTCAAAGATAGGTCGCCCTTCGCTTGAATCACATCCCGTTCGATGACATGAGAGGGCCTAAAACATACTTCCGCAATCGTGAGACGTGGGAAGACATCGTGGATGTTCGACAAGAACGGGTGGCAAGGCACCGATATGCCACCGACCAATACGACGTAAGAATCTGCAAGGTCCAATAAATTTAGGGTGAGTTTCTTGGATTTGATCGCCGACCAACCCAAAGAGTGGGGTGACTCTAAGAAATACATGTTCTCCTTCCTCGAACTCGAAAGCGGGTCGACGCCGTTGGTCCGCATAACTCTTCTCGTCGACTTTGAGACGCTCGTGATCCTATCTCTCGATCAAACGGATCTTCTCGTAGTCCGCTGGATCATATCTGGTCCTACAACGTAACGCCGCCCTTGTACCAACAAAGAGGCGCTCGACATTTACGCCCATACGCTTCAAAAGGTGCCATTCCAATGCTCGCATGGAAATCGTTATTGTAGGTGAACTCCACCAATGGTAAGACGTCGTCCCAACTTCCTGGTGATCTAAGGTACACGCCGCAACAAATCTTCAAGTGATTGGATCGCTCTTCCGGCCTGACCCGGGCCTGCGGGATGATATGCCGAAGCTAAGCTCGAGCTCTGCTCCCATCGCCTTGCAATTCCTCCAAAATGAGACGCGTGAACTTCGGATCTCTGGTCCGACACGATCAAGAGGGTATTCCATGAAGTCGCATCATCTCCGCGATGTAGATCTCGGTCCGCCTTTTCCACGCTTGTATGTCGACCTCACCTGGTAAGAATGAGCAGATTTGGTCAATCTGGCCGACGCATCACCCAAATCGAATCATTCTTCTTCTCAAGGCCTTCGCAAACCTACAACGAAATCCATGGAAATACTATCCCATTTCCAAACCGCACGCCGTTTATCAGAAAGCATTCCCGCAGTCGCTGGTGCTCCACCTTCGCTCGACATCGCTAAACACGGTTACGATTTCGCCACTTGCTTCTTCATTCCTGACCACCAAAAATGCTTCTTCAAGTCTTGATACATCTTCGTGAACTCCTGGATGAATACTAAAGTTGCTCTGGCGCGCTTCGTCGAGAATCAACTTTCTCACCGGATACGCTAGTACGCATACTCGCCATTGCACCTCAAGATATCGTCCGCTCTACGTGAAATTCTCACGCTTTTCCTTGCGCTTATCAATCGAACTCTTCTCTACGTAAGCTCGTTATGAACTCGCCTGGTCTCTGGATCTCGCCCAACAATCTGCTAGAGATGGTAAGCATACCAAATCTCGCCTTCCTTGAAACTTCGACACTCAACTTCAAGTCTCTGAACTTCGAGCATCTCCAACTCCTTGATCATCATTGCCGAGGTTAAAACGCTCTTCCTCGCCAATGCATCCGCTAATACGTTAGCCTTATCTGGATGGTATTCCAACGAAAGTCGTGAGTCCTTGAGAAATTGCCCATCTACGCCGACGCATGTTGAGCTCTTTCTCGGTCGAACAGTACTTCAAGCTCTCAGGATCGCCGAAACAAGAAGAAGCGTTCTCCCATAAAGGTAGTGTCTCCATATCTTCGGCCAAGAAACCATCGCCGCCACTCCAAGTCGTGAGTAGGTAGTTCCTCTCGTGGAATCTTAAGTCGTCTTGAAGCATACGCGACCACCTTCCGATGTTGCATCAAAGACGCATCCCAATCCCTAGTGTGACGCATCACAATACACCTCGTAAGTGCTCCTCAGGTTGAGGCAAAATCAGCACAGCGCCGCCGGCAAAAGCTCCTTCGCCTTTGAAAACTGGCTTCACACTCCTGGCCCAGGCAAAAGGTTGATCCTTCCTCGTCACCGTAAAGAGGCGCGACAATCTTCGAGAAACCTTCAATGAATCTTCTGTAATATCCTCGCTAAGCCGACAAAACTCCCGATCTCAGAATCGCCTTCTACCGTTCCCACGCTTAACACGCCTTCAATCTTAGTTGGATCTACGCCTATCCCTTCTTTGGAAATCACGTGACCAAGAAAATTCACCTCTTCGAGCCAAAATTCACACTTCGACAGGTTGGCATAGAGTTGCTTATCTCGTAATATCCGCAGACTGACATAAGTGTTCTTCGCTCTTCCTGCTTCTCGAGTAGATCAAGATGTCGCCGATGAACACTACAACAAACCGATCCAAGAACGAATGGAAAATCCTGCTCATGTAGTCCATAAACACACCGGGCGATTCGCTACTCCAAACGGCATCACCAAGTACTCAGAAGGACCAGATCTAGTCCTGAAAGTCGCTTTGGGAACATCTTCCTCCTTCACGCGAACTGATGGTAGCCCGACTTCAAGTCTATCTTGAAAAGATCGCCGCCCACGGTTGATCCATCAAGTCGCCAATACGTGGTAACGGATAATCCGCTTCTTCACAAAGAACCTTGTTGAGCTCGCGATAGTCCACGCACACCTTGATCGCCCATCCTTCTTCTTAACCAACAAAGACCGAGCTCCTACTGACACGCCTGGCCATATGAATTGCTTCAACCCAAGTGTTCGATCCGGGACTTCGGTTCTTTCATCTCGGCAGAGACATCTTGTATGGCGCTTTGGAAATCGGTCCTGTCCCTGGAATCGTGTCGATGGAGAACTCGACCTCGCATCGGGGGTAACCCTGGCACGCCTTCTGAAAACGCCCTCAAAGTCACACACCACCGAACATTCTTCACGCCGACCGCTGGAAAACTTCCGAATCCAGCCAGATACATGTATTCCCTAGTTCCTTCTTTCAAAGAAACTCCGATACGCTCGGCAGAAAGATAATCGAGACTCCAAGGTCCTGAAAATTACGCTTTACTGGCACACCCAAGAGGACATGGTGGTGTGACAACCAATCCATCCCGAGAATGACATCTAGGCCTCAAGAGGCAAACAAACCAAATTGACCACAAACTTTCTACTCGAATAACCACTACACAATTAAGACATGCAGTGTTTGTGACTAAGGTTTTAGCATGGGGTTGTAACTACCAATTTGAACTGCAAAGGGCCACAAATAAGTTCAAATGGTTCACACAATCGTAAGAAATAAAGGAACGGGTTGCACCCGAATCAAAAAGAACGGATAAGGATTTACCCTCGATCTCACATTCACCTTGGATAAGATCTTCAGCCGCTCGCTTCTCGCCACTCATGCAGTAAAACTCGCTTTAGCCACTGACGCTTCCTTTGGCCTGGCCGCAAGCATACTCGGTTCGGCGTTGGGTATGGGACAATCCTCGCAAAATGCCCTGGCTTCTGCAGCTGAAACACACCTCCTCCTTCTCGAGTACGCTATCGCGTGAATGTCCCGCTTCCACATCGAGCAGCAAGTCACCTCGACATCGGGTCCGCCCTCCACTCGCCCCTGGGTCATCTGACGATATCGTCCCTCGTTGTTGTTCCTCTCGAGGCCTGGCCGTAAGGCTTCCTCTCGCAGCTTGTTTCTTTCAGGCAAATCTTCGCCCCGCACTCCTGGGTCTCACCGGTCCGCTTACAACGCTTCTTCTTGTGGTTTACTCCTTCTACCTCGACACATCGATCAATCACTCTTGAGGTTTCAATCTCAACGACACCATCGACTTTTGAATGTCGAATCTCAATCCTCGTTGGAATCTCTCACTCAACCATCTTTGGTCAGCTCGATCACGAAATGGACTGAAATACCTTGCCAACGACTCGAACTTGGCCGCATACTCTGACATCGCCGAGTTGCTTGGCCGCAATTGAAGAAATTCTTGCTCCTTCTCGGCTGCGGCAAGATCTGGGAAGTACTTGTCCAAGAACCTTTCACGAAAAAGCTCCCAGTGTCATCTCGCGACGTTCCGCTTATAAATGTTTGCTTCACTCCTCCACCAATACTCGCGTCTCCTAGCAGTAAGTAGGTGGCATAGTCGACCTTCACGCTGTCCGCAATGAAGTTGCCTCAAGATCTTCTCGATCTCTTGCATCCAAAGATCGCCTTTATCTGGGTTTGGCTCACCGTGAGAACTTCAGCGGGATCATGCTTCCTGGTTCCGCTAATCCTCTCGCTTCAAAGATTTCGCTCGCTTCGTTCTGTTGCTACAAGTTCTGGCTGAGTTAACGCACGTCTGGCTGAGCCATCGCGTTAGCCTGGCTGAGTCATAAAGAATCGATTGTTGAGCCATGGCCGCCGCTTATCTCGGCCATAGCTTGAATTGCTCGCTCCATGTCGACGTTTCTCGCTGTGTATCGTATTCCTACGAGGTGGCATTAGATTCCACAAAGTTCAAAACCCCGTCGAATCTCACAACAAGGATGTGTTAAAACACACCGCTTCAATCAAGAAACAAGCCAAACAATTTCTCAAGCAATAAGTGCTTCACTTAATCAAACAAAGAATCAACATATTACAACTAGGTACCCAACACACATAACCCGACACAAAGACCACCCAAATCTCCTATGCACACTTCTACGAACTAAATCGCTCGATACCAACAATGTAACGACTGCTTCGGACCGCTACCGAGCTCAAGATACCGAAGCTCGAGTTACCGAGCTCAACACACCGAGCTCAACTAAACTCAGATGAGATGTGTTTTAAAACGAAACTCTTGTGCCTTTTAAAAAGCACGGCCTATTTTTTTATAAAACCAGGCTCGTGCACATCGAGTAATTCTGACTTTTTCAAACATGGTGCAACTAAGACACAAGACTTAAATTCTAATAAAACATACATGCATAACATACATATATATATCACTAAATAATAATGTATACAAAATACAGAGTAGCAAATGTATAAAGAAAATACACCTAAGGTATGACGACTTCAAAAGAGCAATCATACCCTGGGGTACTTCCTACAGACTCCCACGCAGGGCTGCTCCAAAAGTAAGACCACCGCCTACCCTCAGAACGACAAAACATAATCGCCCAAACCGGTCACGACCTCAACACAAAGAAGAACAAAGTACGCCATAAAAAAACATCCAACAACATAATCGATCACGACAAATAGAGGTCGCTATTCGGTCCTCGCCGACCTCCTCCTGGCATCATCTATCGCCGAAGTTCCTCGCGCTCGACATCGCCTGGGTAACCGCATGGATTGAAGGCACCACGGGAAAGGGTCAACTTCTCAACAATTCAAGATAAGCTCGACATAAAGGATATAAACAAACAGCAAAGTATAACATCCACCGACGTGACTCGACCATCTCACTCTAACTCGACACAACTCGCAATCCATTTTCTCTCGACTCGACAATTTTTCCTAATGCACACGCTGCATCAGGTATGTCGGAAAGTCCACCAAGCCTTGGGATCCTCGCTTCCCTAGGATACCAACTCAGTCCCATAGCGTGGCGACGTCTAGTCAATCTCCCAGTAAACAAAAGGGGACCTAGCACCCTTAGTTATCCGGTCACGGCTCAAAACGCCATACGACTCACCTAGCTCGCTTCACTCGATGAACAATTCACGTGATACGATATTCAAAGAGTTAAACACAAGATATTCAACCGCATGTCAAATAAAAGAGCAAGCTCGACATGAAGAAACGCAATTCAACATGCAATACACAATTCACAAAGATATATTCAATCACATATTAAATACATGCAAAAACCCAATCATATCACAACATATCAAGCTCGACACAAATCGGGAATCCATTCACAATAACATATAAAATAAAGTCTTAATAATGTCTAAAAGTTGCCCTTACGCTTAGCATACTATGAAAGTATTAATGTGAAGCGCCCCATCGAACTCCAAGTTAATGCCGCCGACAACGACCTCGACACACGGTCATGCCTTCAAAGAGCTCGACAACGACTTCTCTTACTCGATCTCGACACTTTGCCTTCAACGAGCTCGACAACGACTTCGACATCGCATCGTCCTCAATCGACCTCGACACGCACGCTTCTCACCGACCTCGACACGCATGCTTCTCGATCCGATTCCGCCGCTTCCACGCCCTGATTCGCTTCCGCACACCTCGATTCGGAAATCACACGATCTCGGGAATCAGACTTCCTAAAACAAGCACAACTCAGTTCGATCTATGGGTTCTAATACACTTAGCTCTCATCCCAAACTTAACCACAACCCAGAAAATATAAAAACTCAAGAACTGAAATATATTTTTCCTCTAACACAAAGTTAGGGTTTTTGATCAAAAGTTCATGAAAAAGGTTATCTGATGCTACAACAGATAGATCGACAACAACAACAACAACCAGAAGCAACGATCGACAAACTAAAATAAGAAATCGAAACAAACCAAAAAGGAAGGGTTTTCGGGCGCTGATTGCATAAAAAACAGAGGAAGAAATTTTGTTTTACAAGCCCAATTAATCGGTTAGAAAGGGAGGTAATATCATGAAGAAGAAAACCCATCAGTTTGACATGATTTGGAAGCATAAAAACTAGCTAAAATGGAAGGAAGAAATAGCGCTAAACAGTAGCACGAAGGAAGAGAAAATCTGTTTTTCCTTACCTCAGATGATGGTCGGCGGCGTAGATATAGGTCGAGAAGATGATGATGAACAAGATTGATGAAGAAAATTTGTGCAGAATCTCGATGGAACTCAAGGTTTCGTCGATGGAAGTTCTGGAGAGAAACAAGGAACTCAGAGCAGAAGGAAGGAAGAAGAAAGAAGAAAAGAGAAATGAGTATCTGAGGGAATCGGTCGTGGTATACAGCTGGTGAGAGAAGGGGTATAATCGTAACTTCAGCTATAAGATGCCAATCCCATCAATCAATCTACCCGTCTAATCGTTCCTCTCTCATAATTACCCTCTACTCTGTCGGTCAACGATCTAGACACGCGACGAGAACGGCAAGCCGACAATATAATTATTACAAACAATATAATAATAACGCTGAATAACGTTCGAAAGAATACGAGTTATCATCTCGACACGATGTCGACTAGGGTGCTCGTGCAAGCGCACAAGGCTCTAACACGAGTTCGTGAACGCGGCCTCCTCAGTTCGACATGCGACCTCCTCAGCTCGGTACGCGACTTCATCAACTCGACACGCGACCTCGGCAGCTCAGCAGCTAGTGCACGCAGTCTCCTCAGCTCGGCAACTGACCTCGGCAAACGATCTTGGCACGGGATCTCGACACAAGGTCTTGGTACGAGGTCTCGACACGAGATCTCGACGCGAGGTCTCGATCCGACGTCCTAATACGAGGTCGATCTCGTCCTCAGGTGTTACAGAAAGCGACAGAATTCAAGATTGGAGCGGACAACATCTTGACGTGTAATGGACGTGTGTGTGTACCTAATGTGGTGGAGCTGAGGAAGTTGATTCTCAATGAGGCGCATAAGAGCAGATTGAGTATTCATCCGGGAGTTACGAAGATGTACCAGGATCTGAAGAAGCATTTTTGGTGGCCCAGAATGAAGAAACAAGTGGCAGAGTATGTGGCTTCCTATCTAACTTGCCAAAAGGCGAAGGTGGAACATCAGCGACCAGCGGGGATGTTGTAACCGCTTGACGTACCAGTGTGGAAGTGGGATAGCATTTCTATGGATTTCGTTGTGGGATTGCCGAGGATGCAGAAGAGGCATGATTCGATTTGGGTGATCGTTGACCGATAGACCAAGTCCGCGCATTTCTAGCCAGTAAGATCAACATACAACGTAGAGAAGCTGACAGAGATCTATGTCGTAGAGATTGTATGACTGCAAGGCGTGCCTTCTTCCATCGTTTCTGACCAAGATCCGAAGTTCATATCTCACTTTTGGAGGGAATTGCAAGAAGCAATGGGAACCAAGCTCAAGCTTAGCTCAGCATATCACCCTCAGACTGATGGTCAGATTGAGCAGACGATTCAATCACTCAAAGATTTGCTGAGAGCATGCACGTTGGATCACAGAGGAAGTTGGGACGACGTCTTACCGCTAGTGGAGTTCACCTATAACAATAGTTTTCATGCAAGTATTGGTATGGCACCTTACGAAGCGTTACATGGACGTAGGTGTTAGATGCCCCTTTGTTGGTACCAGGATGGTGAGAGCTCTATTGTGGGATCGGACATGATTCAACAGACTACAAAGAAGATTCGATTGATCAGAGATAGGATGCGGACGTCTCAAAGTCGACAAAAGAGTTATACGGACCAGGGTCGCCGACTGCTAGAGTTTAAGGAGGGAGAGCATGTATTCCTCCGAGTTACACCTACTACTGGAGTTGGTCGAGCGATCAAATTCAGGAAACTTACTCCTAAGTTCATTGGACCCTACCAGATTCTTCGGCGTATTGGTCTAGTGGCATATCAGGTTGCCTTGCCACCCTTTCTGTCAAATATTCACGATGTCTTTCTCATCTCACAGTCACGGAGATATGTTTCCGACCCTTCTCACGTTATCGAACTGGATGTGATTCAACTGAAGGACGACTTGTAGTTAGAAGTATCACCTGCAAGGATTGTAGATCGAAAAACTAAGCAGCTGAGAAGAAAATAGATTCAACTTGTCAAGGTCGTGTGGAATCAGAAGACCGGTGATGCAACGTGAGAGCTGGAAGAGAAGATGAAGGATCAGTATCCAGAACTTTTTCTCGGTACGTATCTTATCGGTAGTTTCGAGGACGAAACTATTTTTAGAGGGAGAATATTGTAACACCCGTATTTTCGCGACACATTATTTAGTGTTATTATAGTATATTTTTGGCGTATTTATGCTAAAATAAGCAATTTCTGGTTCTCTAAGCAAGTGATTTAATTAAATCAAGACTAAATTAAAATTGAGAGTTAATATTTTATATTAACCCATGGTTCGAATATCGTCGAAAAATTCTAATGAAGTTTTGTCGCGTTTCGAATCACCGTGCAGTTTTGCCGCAGATAAAATTTTAAATGAACCCTGATTTCGATGAAAATCGAATCGTAGCTTGTTGTGATCATTTTTTAGTGTTTTAGATTGTTTTTATTATTTATGATAATATTCTATCACGCGGTTGATTAATTTCTCGTTAAATTAATTTTCGCGACGCTGTGCTTTAGCAACCCTTAGACTCTAGAATTAGAGGGTAATCATGAGAGATGTGAGATTAGATGGGATGGATTAGTTAATGGGATTAGAATCTTCACTTTATGAGAGGTGTCACTTAGTGTGTGATTAGTTTTTATTACCTTTTACTTAACCCATTTTTAACCAAGTGTTATTAAGTGATAAAAAAATTATTCTTCCCTCCCCTTAACCAGCCCAAACCCGCGACCCCTCCCTCTCTCTACCCTCATTACTCACCTCATCTTCAACCTTTAGAAAGAGAAGCTCCAAGCTTCTATGGAGACCACTTTCCTTCTTGGTTCCTAAGCTACCTCACCTCCATTGTTCCACATCTTTTCTTACCCATTCCTTCTTCTCTTCATCATCATCTAGTTCATCACCCAAGCAAGGATTGAGAGCACCATTTCTCCCCCAAAAACAGCCCTAGGTCACGAGCTAGAGGAGGGAGTAGGTGATGGTTCTTTCACTTCCATTTATTGTTCTTATGTCTTATTTTATGTTTAATTTATGCTTGATTGTGATCAAAAGATGAGATGAGCACTTCAACCCCTTTTCCTTGGAACCCTAGGCGAGACCTTACGCGAAAGAAGAGGGTTTGTGTGATCCTTGGTGAATCAAGAAATTAATTGATGATTTTGAGCTTAATTGGTGTTGTAGTTGTGGTATTTGTTCATAGTTTTAGAATTAGAAGTTGTTTGGTAATTTTTATGATGAACACCTATTCTTGACAAAGAGGGATTAGGGGTAATTAAGTTGTGAACCATGAAATTAGTTGATGATTCTTGTGTTTTAGTTAGTATAAGTGTTATTGAGTTTGTTAAAATAAGAAAGTTAGTAAGTTTTATTGAAAAACCTTGTTCTTAAAATGGGTTTGGAAAGAGAATGGTTTTGATTGAGCTTTAATTTGTGAATTGGATTGTTGTTTTGTGAAAAAAATTGGACTATGGAAGGATGTTATTTAATTGTTTGGAAGTTTTGAAATTTGTTTGCTATTTTCTTGATGTTGGCCGCAAGCTCCTTAGGAGATTTGGGAGAGAAATTGTTTTGCATTTTAATTTATAATTATTGTGTTGATGAATGATTAAGTTTTGGAAAATTTTGGAAGAGGTTTGATTGGAATTGGATTTGTTTTGAAATTTTAAGGATATGAAACATATGATGTGATTTGGGTTCCTTGAGACCCAAAGTACCTAGTAGAGCCTTAACTTAAGGTTTTAGATAAAATGAAGTTAATTTTAGTATTGAATTGTGTTTCAAAATTTTGAAATTCTATAACCTTATTTTTCCAATTTATGCATATTTCAAAAAAATAATGTTGCATTATGTTTTAGTTCTCAAGAGATAATTCTTTGCACAAATATTTCAAATATGTGACTTAGTATTTTAAATTAAATTCTAAGTGGAAGTGTTTGGTTTAGGAAAGGGTTAGGTTTTGATTATAGAATTTAGTCTTAGAATTGTGCTAAGCTTACCTTGTAATGATAGGACTTGTGAATTCTCAGTTTGTGCGACGCGGGATCGAGGCGTGCGGTACCACGCTAACGGACGACTTTGGAAAGGGCACTTCACATTATACGTGTTTTGTTATAGTATGTTAGCGTAAGGGCAACTTTTAAATATGAATAAGATTTAAATTTTGTTTTGCATATCGAAGAAGTCTGAGACCAGGGTTCGAAGTGAGGGTCTCGTACCTCTTCGTTTTAGTAATTGAGCTTATGTTATTTTCTAATGGGCTTGTCTGCAAGTGGTTGGCAGTTGTCCCCAACCCCCTACACTTGTATGACTACCTCTCTGCCAACCCCACTGAGTTGCAGAGGGGTGAACTGAGTTATTAATGTCGTTGCTTGATGAGATATGATTGATTGTGATGGATT
Source organism: Calophaca sinica (assembly GCA_037113605.1). Lineage (NCBI taxonomy): Eukaryota > Viridiplantae > Streptophyta > Magnoliopsida > Fabales > Fabaceae > Calophaca > Calophaca sinica. The sequence continues at coordinate 72,092,612 of CM073736.1, forward strand.
GCTTATACTGTTGAACTGTGTTGCATTGTATTAAGCTTAGCGTGAATATTTATTTGATATGCGATTGAATACTTATTCGAATTGCTTCTCGAATTATCATATGCGGCGATTTATTCATTGGACGGCAAAAGTTTAGTCATGATGTTTTTGAGCTTCGATCCGATTAACCAAAGGTGCTAGGATCCCCTAAAAAGCTCTGGCTGGTTTTTCGGTAGCTTAGCTAGACGTCGTAGCATCAAGGAACTTGATCTGAATATCCTAGGGTGGTCATGGAGCCCAAGGGTAATGGCTGGATTTCAGTAGCATGTTCAGCGTTATTTTCCGAAAAATTGTCGAAAGTGTCGCGAGAGAGAGTCTTGAGTTGCGTCTTGAGAACTATGCATTTTTTTTGCCTCTTGCTTTATGATTTGCTATTTCTGGATTATTTGAGAAGTTGACCATTTTCCGTGGTGCCTTTAACCAATGATGGTTACCCAGGCGATGACGAAGACCCTGCTGATACCGGCGATGGCGATATCGTCGGAGATCATATTTGACTTTCTAGACATCGAGATGCCCGCGGCAATGGAGTTCGATCCCATCTCCCGTCGCGTTGTTTATATAGGGGACATTGTACAGAGCTTTCAAGTGGATGGTGTGGTCATGAGACAGGAGACGTCGAGACGCACAGTTAGCTTTCCGATCCGGATGATGCAGGTGGTGGACGCTTGGCGCAGCATCCAGAGGGAGCGGGCGATGCCAGCATCATCTTCCTCGTCAGAGGGACCTCTCGAGATCCCGAGGCGCACTGCTTCCCGAATTGCTTCTTGAGGATGAGGATGAGGACTGAGGGTTCGATGGACCGCTCGTAAGAGCGTGATTAGACACGAGACTGCAGGAGCATCTACTTCCAGGACAGCTGTTATTCAGGGTTCTCCAGCAGGATCTGAGCTCGAGGCGGAGCCAGTCTCTCCCATATTATTCAGGACCCCTACCCACCAGGGCACCTCTCACCTATCTGCAGAGAGTGTGGTGAGGCTAGGTGTAGCGGCATGGGATTCTTGGAGGAGGCGGTGATAGTAGAGGACATGCAGGAGGGTGTGTCTATGACGGTACCTTTTATCGATTTGACTGGAGAGGACCCGATGGACAATGATGAGGAGGAGGATCCATCTAAGGATCTGGATAGTTATCTGTAGTCGTTGTGTTGTCTGACCGTCTGTTTATATTATTTTGGATGACTGTAGTATTTGCTTTTGGTGTACAGTTTGTTTTGGTGACCAGTCGGGCTTGGTGGATGTCTTTTGTGTACTATAGGGTAGACTGGTGGCATACTTTTGGAGCAGCCCCCTGCGTGGGTGTCTGCCGGGAGACTCCCGGGGTATGATTGCTCTCACGAGAGTCTTCATACCATAGGTGTATTCTCTCGTACATTTTCTGCACTGTTTTATTTTGTACGTACTGTGTATGATGACTTGTATATGTTTTATGTATGTATGTATTTTCAGTACATGTGTCTAGTGTCCTAGATTGCACCATGTTTCGAAACGCTGTAGCTACTCTGTGTGTGCCTTGCAGAAACTATTATTCATTTATTTTTAAAAAGTACCGCATTTTATAAAGAGCACAAGAGTACCGTTTTATAAACGCGTCGCATATAGGTTTATTTCTAGTGTCGTAGCGATCTAAAAACGGGTCGTTACAAGCATTCTCTCCAGTTGTGAATTCTTGTGGATCTGTCGACATGTGTACAGATCATGACGAACATGTTATTGTGTTATATATTACCTTATTTTCCCATTGTATGGTGTTTTATGAGTTTTTACCTTCTCTCTATATTTCTGTGTATCTTTGTGTTATTGTTTTGAAAGTAGAAGATGATGATTCCATAGCTGTTGACGGGAACGTTGCGAATATTGATATTGCTCGAGGTGGAAGATACTCTTGGCGAGGTTTGGATGTCTAGGGGAGAATGTTGAGTCTCTTGTAGTTTTGTACCACGGCCAGTGGAGAGTCTGCTATTTCTATTATTGTACGTACTCTAATGTGAATACTTCAGTAAAAAATTCCTGCATGTTTTCACATGTTTGATTAAAGTTTAAATTTTCCTGATTTTTGGCTTATTGGATTTAGGTGTCATATTTGTGGTATCAAAGCCAGGTTGATACCATGACTCTTTGCCGGTAGTGAGAGAATTCCCAGAAGTATTTCCAGATGACATTCCCGGATTACCACTTGAAAGAGAAATAGAATTTGCCATAGATCTTATGAATAACTGAGACCGTTATCAATGCCTCCAAAGTGAAAGCAACAAATAACTCACAAATCTGACACTCTACCTAACTTTTAGACTTAGTTAATACCCGGTGTGGGTCTAACAAGACAAGAACAGTAACAACACCCTAACACACTGTCCGGTTAGAACCTAACTACTTTGATACCACAAATGTGATATTTGTTGTATATCCCATGGACATGAGCTAATGGTTGCTTTTATAGGAACCTATGGCTCAAAGAACTCGTAGTGGAGAAGGTAACAGGACCCCTGAGGTCGATAATGAGATTCTTAGAGGAGGAGGGGAGAAGAGTCTGAAGCTTTAAGGATCGTGGGAGAATTGGCAACAACCATGTTACAACAATCCCAACAGAATGCACAGCTGATGCAATAACAACATGAATTGTTTCAGCAACTAGTGCAAAATCAAAGGAGAGAAGAAGGAGTGTAGATGCAGGTTTGGTTGCATTTATGAAGGGTAAGCCACCTCAATTTTGTGGAGAGTATGATCTAGAGGGAGCAAAATTATGGGTGCAGGAGGTGGAGAAGATCTTTGTAGCTATGAGATGTCAAGAGGACAAAAAGGTCACTTATGCAGCTTTCCTGTTGGTGGGAGGTGCATAGTCTTAGTGGAGGAATCAACAAAGGATGTTGGAGACGAATGGAAGGATAATTACCTGGAAGCTGCTCAGGGAATGCTTTCTTGAGAAGTATTTTCCTGAAGCCGTTTGGCACGACAAGGAAAAAGAGTTTCTCAGTTTGAAGCAGGGAGGTCAATCTGTGGGTCGAAGGACTCGTAGTTGAGAAGGTAACAGGACCCCTGAGGTCGACAATGAGATTCCTAGAGGGGGAGGGGGAGAAGAGTCTAAAGCTTTAAGGATCGTGGAGAGAATTGGCAACAACCATGTTACAACAATCCCAGCAGAATGCGCAGCTGATGCAACAACAACATGAATTGTTTTAGCAACTAGTGCAAAATCAAAGGAGAGAAGAAGGAGTGGTAGATGCAGGTTTGGTTGCATTTGTAAAGGGTAAGCCACCTCAATTTTGTGGAGAGTATGATCCAGAGGGAGCAAAATTATGGGCGCAGGAGGTGGAGAAGATCTTTGTAGCTATGAGATGTCGAGAGGACAGAAAGGTCACCTATGCAGCTTTCCTGTTGGTGGGAGGTGCAGAGTCTTGGTGGAGGAATCAACAAAGGATGTTGGAGACGAATGGAAGGATAATTACCTGGGAGCTGTTCAGGGAATACTTTCTTGAGAAGTATTTTCCTGAAACCATTAGGCACGACAAGGAAAAGGAGTTTCTCAGTTTGAAGCAGGGCGGTCAAGCTTGTCTAATTTTATCCTTTAAGAGGATGTCAACTTCTAACCTGTTTCTTTTTAAATGACCAAATCGATTTTCTACTTCTATCATCTCTACTTTTGAGTTTTAGTGAATTATTTGCTTTGCATCCTTCTTTACATGTGAATCGTCCATAGAAAATTAACTTAACTATTATACAAAAATTGTTATGTTAATTATTGATGAAATGGATGTTTGATTATTGTTGGCGGCAAGAAGAAGGGTCGCCTATACGGTGCTGGAGACCTTGCCAACAACTACAGGAAAGGGACCAGCCGCCTCCACATTGGGGAGTCATCGAGTAGTGGTGGTGCCAGTCATCGCTCTGTCGTAGATGAGCAGGAGTTAGTCGAGGTGAAGCGGAAACTGGCCAGCAGCAGGAGGAGACCCATCGAACGAACGCCATTTTGGCTCAGATGCTGCAGCGAAAGGAAGATATGTACTAGATGCTAGCTCGCCAGCAGCCTCCTCCGCCTCTGCTGCCTCCGCCTCCTGGTACTGATCATGTCGATGACGCAGATGATATAGAGCATCTCGATCATGATCAGGACTACCAGGATTATTAGTGATGTTTGTACTGATATTTTTTGATATTTTTGGATATTTTTTTAATTACTTATGTTTGTTCAAATTTTTTATTTATCTATTACATTTCTTTTTTTTAATTTGTTTTTTGGTTTACGTTATCACATTTTTTAATATGGAAATAAATTAATAATTAAAAGTAATCAATTAAATTAAATTAAATTAAATTACTAGTAATAGTTAATTAAATTAATTAAAGAAATTAATTAATTTAAAAATTAAATAAATAATTCTATCACATTTTTTAATATGGGAATAAATTAATAATTAAATAAATAAATAAATAATTAAATTAATTTAACAGTTAATTAATTAATTAATAAATTTAATAAATTAAATGAATAGTTAATTAAATCAATTACAGAAATTAATTAATTTAAAATTAAATAAATAAATCAATTAATTAATTAAATATAAAAATTATTCAATTAATTTAATTAATTATTTAACTAAATTTTGGGGAAAAAAAAATTCGGCGTTACCGACGGGTTTTGCCGTCGGAAAAAACAAGTGTGACATTACTGACGGTCGTGGTTGTTGGAAAATTACCGAAGGGTTTGCCCGTCGGAAATTACCGTCGGATTTTGACCGACGGATTCGCTCGTCGGTAATAGCGACGGTAAAAAAAAAGCCCATCGGTAAACATTTGCGATGCCCATTTTACCGACGGGCTTGTGGCCGTCGGTAATCCATCGAAAATTTCACGTTACCGATGGCTTTTTGGCAAAAGTCGTCGGTAATCCTGATTTTTCTTATAGTGTAGTAGTGTTCCAAAAATCAAGCCAAGCATCATTGCAAATCGAGCCGTCTAAACTTTGTTCAGTATGTAGTGAAGCTTGCCTACCATTACTCCATGTGAAGTCAGCTCCCTTTGTCAACAAATGGGTAAGATTATTAGTTTCAGACCATTTTTTTAAGTCTACACAGGAACTTTTATCAGGCAAAGCATGACCTCTCATCTTATGAGCACCTAAGATGGCATTAAAATCACCAATAAAGCCCTAAGGACCTGGGTTATTGGACTAAAGAATCGCCAAATCTGACTAAAGGCTTCTGCGGGTAATGTATGAAGTGCCACCATAAACTGTCGAGAAGAATAATAATTGGTTCTTCTCCATGAAAGAAAAAGCAACCAGTTGAGAAGAAATAGAAATTACAGAAGGTTGGAGGTCAATTCTACGAAAACACCAAAGGTTAGGAGGGAAGGTGCCTCTATGGTTAGTGGCAAAAAGCTTTAGACTAAGCCTATTCCAGAATGATTGACTAGTTTGCTGATAAAGGATCCATGGTTCAGCTATGAAAACAAATCTGGTTTATGTAAAGTGCGAGTTTTTTCAAGACATCCCTGGAGTCAAGGTGACCAATTCCTCTAATGTTCCAATAGAGGATCTTCATAAATTACACTTTGTGGGAGGAGCAGCCCTAGATCGGGTATTATAAGTAGCAGCATTCCTAGCACAAGTTTGCTTTTTTTAATTTCTTCTTCTGAGATTTAGAGAGTGCAGGGACAAAACCATCCTCAGGATTAGACACTAAATACTTATTAGCCTGAGAGGATCCAAATAAAGAGAGGGAGTGTCATCAACAATTTCATCCTCAGAGTCTTCACAATCATCATTCCACAATTTTCCAACCAATTGAAGATCCTGCTGAACTGTTACATTAGCTGCAGAGTCAGGAGTAATTAGGTGGCAGTCCTTAAGAGCCACAATTTGATCAGCTGAGATAGGATCCAAGGAACCCGAGTTGCGGGCCAAATGTGCAGGCTGATAGCTGTGGGCAGCAGCATTTATAGGAATTGGAGTAGACAAGCCAGAACCAACCTTCTCAATAACATCATGCAGAGAGGTTTCATCATAAATTACTTCAATATCATCATCCTCATCTTGAATAAATCCTTGAGCAGGGCAATCTTCATTAGCAATATTTATAGGCACCAAAGAATCTATGCGGTTGACTACCAAGTCAACATCCCTCCTGGACCATGGTCCTTGCTAGCTTCAATAATGATATCCGGACCATCAATAACAGGGTCCCTCTCAGTGGAGGCATCCTAAGCTACATGACCAAGAAGTTCTACAGACTCAATTTTAGCAACCAAAGCATCAGAATTTTCCCCCAACTCTTTAGAGTTATCCACAAATTAAACTTGCTTCTGCTAGCATCATTAGCCAAATTGTTAATGACCTGAGTAGAAGTATAAGCCTCCTTTTCATGAATCATCAGGCCATTGCCTTTGTTTTTGGGAACATATGTCATGGAAGGCTTTTTATTTTCCAATTGCAATTTGACTGACATAGTAGCAGCAACAAATTTCTCCACATTATGTATAGGGCCCGAGTGACCTCTTCTCCTACAATTCGAAAGATAATGTCCAATGACTTGGCAATTAGTGCAAAAAGGAGGAACCTTCTCAAATTCTAACATCACAAAGAATGCATAACCTAGCCTCTCCACCAAGATTTTGTCGCGGGGTTCATCATTTAGGTCCAAATTAATCAAGATACGAGCAAAGTGGCCAAAAGTCTTATTGCTAGTGGCTTCATCTAATGCAATAGGTACTCTCACACCAGTAGCGATAGAGAATAGTATTTTAGGGCTCCAATATTCTTGAGGTAAGGCTATGATCCGAAGCCAGCACTAAGTGTGAGTCTGCCTTTGTTGAAGAGGTTTGAAATCGGGAGTCCATTTAGATAGCCACAGTGTGCCTGGGTTTAAAGACCACGAACCAGAAGACCAAACACTTCGCTGATCCTCAGGAGAAGCGAAAGAGAATTCATAGTGATCTCTGGCAAAATAAATCATCCGCCATTGTTGAATCGGTTTCCAGAGCATAGCTAGCTTGTCGCGCAAGTCATTGATCTTGATAGGAGAATCGCCTTTGGCAAGAATCAATTGGCCATGAAGATTGTTTCTATAGCTATCAAGACATGCCTTATATTTTTCTTCAGGGATTTGGATTGATAGCTCATCACCTTTGAGGCAGAGTTTTGGAAGCTGGTCATAGGGATTATCACAGGAATTGATTAAAGCAGCAGCAAAAGACTTGTGTTACACCCCACTGGTTGTGGAAGAAGATGGGTGTGAAGAGTCGGGAGGTAGGTGAGGTGAGGAGGGAGGAGAAGGAGATGGAATGTAACTCCATGCGCAGATCGGTGGCAGAAGGGCCATGAGGGAACACATGCAAAGGTCAACACCCTTGGGTCAAAGTCAAAACCCTAGGGTCAAGGTCAACACACTTGATCAAGGATTGTACTACAAAAGACTTTGTTTGTTTTCAATGTGGAGAATTGGGGCATATCACTCGTGATTGTGGAAAGGGAACCGTGTCTTTGCAGCCTTGAATGGCTGTTCCTTGCTTTCTTTTGTTCGTCACAGTTGGAGTTTCCTTCTTTTGATGTGTTTTGTGAAACAAGAGCCTAATGTCTATGTTACTCTTGTTCATGTGCTGTTATCTTTCGTTGAGAATAGCATATGTACTCTTTAAACTTGTTGTCAATGAATCTATGAAAGTGTGTTGCTTATGTTCGCATCGTTCTTAGTTGCTTAAGATTATCATCTTTTTGTAATCCGTTGAGCTTGTTTGCATGGGTGACGACGTAGTAAGTATTAAACTAGTGTCTAGAACCTGAGATTCGTAGTTACTGTAGCAAACCCTGTGGACCTTACCAGGAAGTTAAGATGTGTTGTGTCGTAGATCCCGTGTCGAGATTAGAATAGAATATGGAGGTAGGACCCTTTGGATGACAAGTGTAGGAAATCAGAGTGGCATAGCAGAAGTTTAGTTAGTTATAGCTGCCCGGCGAGACAAGAGATAGTAAACCTTTAGAAGAAGTTGTGAGATATGTTGGTATGGTACCTCTACCTATATTTGAATTTTGAGAACGAAATTATTTTTAAGGAGTGTAGTAATGTAACATCCTCAATTTTCTAAACCTTTCTTAGCATGTGATTAAGTGGGGTTAAGTGTACTGGTATGTGCCTAGGTGTGTTCTGTGGAGTTTGACAGCGTACTTGGGTGTTCAATAATGTATTCGCTTTCTGTGCCCTAGTGTAACTGTAAGTATGAAACTAGTGAGGTTTTGAAGGTTGAAGAGAGGTGGAGAAGTGCTTGATAGGGTTTTGGTATTAGTCTAGAAGCCTTGTAAAATTTGAGAGTAATCGGAGTAGAATTAGGGTTTTTGTGTACTTGCGACCTAGAGCGAGTATGAGTGTTCGATCGAGTAATTGGGATTTCTAAAATCCTTAATTCTAAGATCAATTAGGTGCTCTATCTGTTTAGAATGATGTCTAAGTGTTAAGGTATCAAGTTCAGGGTGGTACGAGCGTCGGAATCGAAGAAATCGCGCGTAATCGGACAAAACAGTACAAAAGCATGTGGGAAGCTGTAACGACCCGTTTTCGGACCACTACTAAAACTAAAATCAACCCTACATGCGACGCACTTTGTAAAATAGTACTCTTGTGTCCTTTGGAAAATGCGGTCTATTTTTTTTTTAAATAATTACATCCGCAAGCATACACATAGTTGTCATAGCTTTTAGAAACATGGTGCAATCTAACACACAAGACGCATGCTCTGGAAATACATACATATATATAAGTAAGTAGTCATAGGTAGTGCGTACCAAATAGAAAGTGCATAAACATGTACAAGATAATACACCTATGGTATGAAGACCCTCGTTAGAGCAATCATACACCGGGGGTACTCCCGACAGACACCCACGCAGGGGGGCTGCTCCAAAAGTATGCCACCAGTCTACCCTGCAATACACAAAAGACATCCACCAAGCACGAATGGTCACTAAAACAAACTGTACACCAAAAGGAAATACTACAGTCATCCAAAATAATATAAACAGACAGTCAGATAACACGACGACTATAGATAAGTATCCAGATCCTCAGAAGGATCCTCCTCCTCATCATCGTCCATCGGGTCCTCTCCAGTCAAATCGATAAAAGGTGTCATCGCAGGCACACCCTCTGGCACGTCCTCTGCTATCACCGCCTCCTCCAAGAATCCCGCGCCGCTACACCCAGCCTCACCACACTCTCTGTAGACAGGTGAGAGGTGTCCCGGTGGGGTAGGGGTCCTGAATAACAGCTGCCCTGGAAGTAGATGCTCCTGCAGTCCCACGTCTAATCACGCTCTTACGAGCGGTCCATCGAACCCTCGATCCTCGTCCTCGTGCTCAGGAAACAAGTCGGGAAGCAGTGCGCCACGGGATCTCGAGAGGTCCCTCTGGTGAGGAAGATGATGCTGGCATCACCCGCTCCCTCTGGATGCTGCGCCAGGCGTCCACCACCTGCATCGTCCGGATCGGAAAGCTAACTGTGCGTCTGGACGTCTCCTGCCTCACGATCACACCATCCACTCGAAAGCTCTGTACAACGTCCCCTGTACAAACAACACGATGGGAGATGGATCAGACTCCATCGCCGCGGGCATCTCGATGTCTAAAAAGTCAAATATGATCTCCGACGATATCGTCATCACCGGTATCAGCAGGGTCTTCGTCATCGCCTGGGTAACCATCATTGGTTGAATGCACCATGGGAAAGGGTCAACTTCTCAAATAATCCAGAAATAGCAAATCATAAAGCAAGAGGCAACAAAAATGCACAGTTCTCAAGATGCAACTCAAGACTCTCTTTCGCGACACTTTCGACAATTTTTCGGAAAGTAATGCCGAACAAGCTGCTGAATTCCTGCCATTAGCCTTGGGCTCCACGACTACCCTAGAATATTCAGATCAAGTTCCTTGACACTACGACGTCTAGCTAAGCTGCCAAAAAACCAGCCAGAGCTTTTTAGGGGATCCTAGTACCTTAGGTTAATCGGATCGAAGCTCAAAAATGTCACGACTAAACTTTCACCCTCCAATGAATAAATCGCCACATACGATAATTCGAGAAGAAATTCGAATAAGTATTCAACCGCATATCAAATAAATATTCACATCAAGCTTAATACAATGCAACACAGTTCAACAATATAAGCAATCCATCACAATCAATCATATCTCATCAAGCAACGACAATGACAACTCAGCTCATCCCTCTGCAACTCAGTGGGGTTGGCAGAGAGGTAATCTTACAAGTGTGGGGGGTTGAGGACAGCTGCCAACCACTTGCAGACAAGCCCACTAGATAATAACATAAGCTTAAATACTAAAACGAAGGAGTGCAAGACCCTCACTTCGAACCCTGAGGCTCTCAGACTTCTTCGATATGCAAAACAAAATTTAAATCTTATTCTTATTTAAAAGTTCTCCTTACCACAGTTGTTTGTTAGTGTGGTACCGCTCGCCTCGATCCCGCGTCGTACAATCTCAGAATTCGTAAATCCTACCACCACAAGGTAAGCTTAGCACAATTCTACAACTTAGCTTAAAACCTTAGGCTCTCATCCTATCCCTTTTCCTAACCAAGCATTCACTCAAGCATTTTATTACTAGCTATTAGGAAAGAATAAGGTTTTGAAACTAAAACATTTTCTTGAAAAGCTAACATAACACATATCCTTACTTTTTTGAAAACCTTAAAGTAAGCATACTTCGATTAACCACTTTTTCATAAATTTCCAAAAGCCTAAAACACACTTCATGCAAGCATTATTTCCAAGTTACAACAAAAACTCTCCTTCCACATCCTTTAAGGGCCTCTCGGCCACACTCATTTTTCTTATAAAAATTTGCAAAACTTCTTTTAGATAGGTAACCATTTCCATACATCATTTCCAAACTCAAATAACATCAAGTAGCATTTAGCACACATAAGAAAACTTATATCAAACAACAAACTATTTTCTCAATTCTCATAACCAAAAGATTTTCAAATAACTTCTAACTAACACTTGAGTCCTAATCCTTTTCACCAAATCAAATTCAATGAAGACCAAATTTTCAACACCAATTAAAAGAAAGTTTCAAAATAATTTTCTTCTCTCCTACTTCTCACCTAGGGCTCACGGCCCCTTCTCCAAATTTTTCAAAAATTTGCAATTCTTCACCCAAAATTCACAACACCAATTTCTATCAAATCTTTTCTCATCAAACCACAATTAAACACCTTGAAACCAATTACTAACAAGTCTAGGCATGCTTTACCACACTTCAAGGGTCTCAATTTTCCAAATAAAATACCTAATCATGCTTCTAACACAAAACTTTCAACTACAACAACAAGATTAACACATAGCAAGATAGGATCAACCACTAATTGCATCTCTTAACCACCAAAACCCACATTTTCACCTCTTCAAGAATGAGTTCAAACCCTAAAGCAACTACTTTAACATGCTAGTTCCAAACTACTACTCCAAATAACAATCAACGACACAAATTAAACTCAATTAAACAACTAATTGCAAAATTGAACCTCATGATCACATTACCCCTCTTTTCCCCTTTGACTTGTGCCAAGGGTTTTGAATAGGGTTTTCAAGAATAGGGACTTACATGCTCATCACTTTCATTCAATCATAAACAAACACAAAACAACACTTAAATAAGCATGAATCAAGACTAGGAAGCAAGAAAATACAACCTAGAGCAAGAGGATGGGGGCACGATTTTGACAGCAAAATGGGGGAGGAAAATCTTTCTCCAAGAGCTTGATGGTGAGCTAGGTTGGGATGAGGTTGTGGTAGAAGAAATAGCAAAGAAATGGAGGTAGAAAGTTGAAGTAACTCAAGGTATCATGAAGCTTCCATAGAGGTTTTTCTTGGAGAGCTTCTCTTTCTAAAAAATGAGGAAGAAGATGATATGAAGTTAAAGAGAGGGAGGGGTCATGAAAATGGGCTGATTAGGGTCCTCCTCTCCTTTTATTTTACTTAAAAATAATTAAAACTTAGTTATTTATAAAATAATTAAGTAAAAAGGTAATTTTCAAATTAATCACACACAATGTGACACCTAATCCACTTTATGAGATGCTAATCACATCATCTAATCCTACCCATCTAATCTCACATCACTCATTATTACCTCTAATTCTAGAGTCTATGGGTACTAAAACACGGCGTCGAGTAAACGCGTTACTGATTTATTCTCCACCGATAAATTCGTAAAAATTAATTTAGCAAGAAATTAATTCACCGCGTGATAATATTTTATTATAAATAATAAAAATCATATCAACACTCAAAAATAATCTCAATAAGTTACGATTTGATTTTCATCGAATTCGAGGTTCATTTAAAATTTTATCTGTGGCAAGACTGCCGATGATTCGAAACGCGACGAAACTTCGTTAGAATTTTTCGATGATATTCGAACCATGAATTAATATAAAATATTAACTCTCAATTCTAATTTGATCTTGATTTATTTAAATCACTTATCTAGAGAACAAGAAATTACTTATTATAGCATAAATACTGCAATTTATACTAGAATAACGTTAAATAACGCATCGTGAAAATACTAATGTTACAGAAGCCCTTGAGGCGCGCTTGAGCGCGCTGGTCCATGGTGGAACAGTAGTTCCGGATCCTTCTGAGCCATGTGGAGCGTTGTGATTAGACCGTTTGATGATCCGGTGAGAAAGCGACACCTGGCGGGCATGCATTGGAAGTCTTCAGCGTGAAGAAACGTCAGGTGGCGCGCGTGGAGCGCACAGAGCAGTAAGGGCACGCGCAGGACGCGCGACCAGTTTTGGGAAATGCCTATATAAGGACATTTTGCACCTTCTTTCCATTTCTTTCAGTTCCCACTTCTTCCTCCACAACCTGAAGCTTGTAAACAGGTCTTAGAACACCATGGATAAGTTCTGTTGAGTTTGGTGATCCATTCCCAAGCCATTCCAAATCAATCCGATCGTACCGATTTGTCTATTTTCTTTCGTGCTTTCTAAGGCTTAACTCCAAACACCGTTTTATGGAGGTAAAGCTCTGTTCTTAGGTAGTCTTGTGCTACTTTCTAATCTGATTTCATGATGTCTTATATGGTTCTCATTCCTAACCTTAATCAGGTGTTATTTTGGGCCCCTGTTTGACTGTACGATTACGTAACGAGCTTGGATTCTGCCGAAACTTTTGAAAGTGACTCTGTGAATCATGAAATAGAGGAGGAAGCCTCTGTATCTTGACTTTCTCATGGTAAACTCGTGACTTTTGGTTGGTGCTTTTAGTCCCTCAATTGTAGTTCTTCGTGTTTTGAAGTTTTGGTGCAAGTCTGACTACCGAATGAGTGAGGAGTTGATCCAGAGCTTCAAATCTTTCTATTGGTGAGTATATAGTCATGCGGTATGGCTCTGTTCCAGAGTCTATACTTTTGATTCCAATTTACCGTTCGTTTTGGTTCTGGTCCTTAACAGTGTATTTTTCACAGTTTGGAGTCTGGTGCGTAATTTCAGCTATTGTCACTACAAGAAATCGCGGGATTACCGACGGCCAAAAGCCGTCGGTAATCCACAAATGCCGTCGGTAATCCAAAAATTCCGACGGATTACCGACGGGCTAATATCCGTCGGTAAAACGCGCGTCGCAAATGCGTACCGACGGCTTTGGCCCGTCGGTACAATCGTTCGGTAACTTCCGACGGCTTTAACCCGTCGGTAATGCCGAGTCTACAACAATTGACATTTTCGACGGCCATTTCCGTCGGTAACTTGTCTATTATATCATAATTAGAGTGCCATAATTAAGAACACAGACAATTGCATAGGAAGGGGCAAAGATTAATGAACCATTTGTTATATTTAGGGGAAAAAGTGTTTCTTCCTCACACAATTAACACTAACATAGGGACGGAATAAAACAACTCTGTAATTAAAGTTAACAATTTCTTAACATTGATCAACGTAAATTATCTTAGAATGCAAAGTACAATGCGCAAAATCACTTGCTAAAACAGGGACCTGTCCAAGAGCTGTAATTACACAACCACACACACACAAATGCAATGAACTAAGCAATTGAATTAAACCCATTTAAATGCAAAGAGGAAGTACCCACAAAAGTAGGAACCTACCCCTGCCAATTACATAATGCAAAATATTATGAAGACATCAGTACATGACAACCAAAACCCAAATGGCTAACATTAAAGCCATTCATTCAGCAAATACCATTAACCAGCAAATAGAACCCGAAATCAAAACATCACATAATAAGTTAAGAAGGTCAAAATCTGAAGGATGGAAAAATCGATGACACTAAGAAATGACATAAACAACCAATAGCTCGTGGAAGCTCAGTGATTTAGGTACAACGAAAGGAAAATGAAAATTCGGCAAGTGAAATAGCAACAGTACCTTTGTGAAGTTCTTTTAAGCTCAGTGATATAGGACACAGGGCAACCCTCATAAAGAAGAACTAAACAATTAGAGAAGATACGAGAAACAAGCAGTGATTTAGGGTTCTTAGTTAAATAAGAGAAAGGAGAATCACAGTGATTTGGTGGAACTTGAACAATTTGATTTGGGGATTTTGGGTTAGGGTTCTTTGTTTTAGTTTTTCCGGATAAGAAAATGATGTCCCGAATGAGAGAGATTCATGAACTTAGAAAGGCAGAAAATGAGAAAATGCAGAGCGACGGAGGTAGGGTTAGGAACGAGAAATGGAGAAGAAGAGAAGAGATGGAGAAGTCGAAAAGGGAAAGTAGAACGAAGGGCGAGGGCTTCTGATTGTATTTAAAACATACCGACGGGCTCATTAACATTACCGACGGGTTTAACCCGTCGGTTCATTGACGGTATTACCGACGGAAATATTCAAATACCGACGGCTAAGCCGTCGGTAATTTAAAAAAGCGGGAACCATGGTGTCTATCGGGCCAGCCCGTCGTATTCTCTCTTTACCGACGGGTAAAAGCCGTCGGAAATCCCGCGATTTTACCGACGGTCAAAGGCCGTCGGTAATGTCTGTCGGTATATGCGTGTTTTCTTGTAGTGTGTAAGTGCTAGAAACCACTTCAAGGCTTGTAATTTCGTGGCTGCGATCCCTAGTGTGGTAAGACCAGAACCATGTTCATACTTTCCTGGAATTATTCGTGGTTCGTTCGTTGTCCATATTCTAGTCTGACAGTGTTTTTGTGTCTCTGGTGAAATGTGGACCCCGTGGGCATGCTCTGGGTAATTTGTGGACAAGTTTAGGTGGATGAGGTAGAGAGGGTAGAACCATATATGTGTGGTGTGGAAGTGTGTTCGTGACTTTCGTTTCCAAAGTTCGTGCGTTTATGAGTTCGTGTGTACGGCTTAGCTTCTAGTGGAGCAAAACCGGAGTTTTACCAGGTAGGAGGATGAAACCTTAATCACCGGGTTATATAATCGTTAATATGTGTAGGGTACCTCAAACCCTGGATTTCAGTAACACCTAAGGATAGGTGTTACGGTCTACGATGTCTGAGGATAAGCATCGTATACCCATCGTTCAACATAGGATTGATTCATGGTGCTTATGGATGATTAATAACATGTGATATTAGGATAGATGACTTGATAGTATGACAATAGATTTGTATATGCATGATGAATTGATTATGTGTTACGGCCTGTGTACTTAATTAATAACATGATAGTTTGTCCCTTCGCGACACTAGTGCAGACTTGTATATTAATCAAGAGAATGTGATAATATGTGATGCCTAATAACATGCTTGGGTGTATTATGATTCTATAACATGTTGTTCAAGTGCTATTGTGTGATATCATGATGTGCTTAATGCTATGCTCTGGTGTGCTGTAGCATCTGTTAATGTATGATGACTTGTTGTGTGTTGTAACATGTTGTTAGTTGTGTAGACTCTCTTAATTGGAGGGGAACCTTTTTACTATTGGGAGAGGTATTCTGTCGTTTAAGTTGCATATGTTATAGTTGTGTTGTTTAGTTGTTTAAAGGAGAATAGCTCATAGTCAGGTGAATGCTGATTCCACAGTTGGGGATCAGTGTCGAGTGTTGTTTCCCCAGTTGGGGAACAATACTCCTCAATTATGATCTATTAGCCTATATGTTGTGTTGTTCAGTTGCATATGTTGTAGTTGTATTGTTTAATTGTTTAAAGGAGAATAGCTCATGATCGGGTGAGTGTTGTTCTTAAGTTGGGAAATAGTGTTGAAAATAGTTGAGTACGACGTGCCAAGTGTTGGAAGTAGTTGAGTACGATTGCTTAGCATACTGACTCGATTATGATCTATTAGCCTATATGTTGTTAGATTTCGTTGCATGTGTTGTAGTTGTGATGGACCATGTGAGCTTATGCACAAGTTTTCACAGTTGAAAGGGTGCTGATCTTAAGTTGGGGGTCAGTGTCGGAAATCATTGAGTACGACATGCTAGGTGCGGAAATTGTTGAGTATGTTTGCCTAGCATACTCTCCAGTTGTGAATTCTTACGGATCTGCCGACATGTGTACAGATCGTGACGAACATGTTGTTGTGTTATATATTACCATGTTTTCCCATTGTATGGTGTTTTATGAGTTTCTTACCTCCTCTCTATGTTTCTGTGTATCCTTGTGTTATTGTTTTGAGAGTAGAAGACGATGATTCCGTAGCTGTTGACGAAACGTTGCAAAGATTGATAGTGCTCGAGGTGGAAGATACTCTTGGCGTGGTTCTGATGTCTACGAGAGACTATTGAGTCTCCTGTAGTTTTGTACCACGGCTAGTGGAGAGTCTATTATTTCTATTATTGTATGCACTCTGATGTGAATACTTCAGTAATAAATTCCTGCATGTTTTCACGTGTTTGATTAAAGTTTAAATTTTCCTGATTTTTGGTTTATTGGATTTAGGTGTCACACACTGCATGAGGCCAGGGAGATCAATGGAGTTGAGTGTCGACGTTACTATGCATCTTTGTTCGGTGCTCCTATTGGGACCCCAGCAGTGTCACTTGGAAGGCTTGCTCATGATGACTATAATGCCCAAGAGGATTGTGTTGTGTTGTTGCTCCGTCGGCCGCTTGCTGCAATAGGAAGATAAGGGATTTCGATTATTACAATGTGGAGATTTTGGAGAATCGCATGGACAACCTCGCGGATGAAAAACTTGAACTGGAAATGGAGATTGCAATGCTTAATGCAGAGATGAGGATGATGAGATGAAGAAAAATGGGACATTCCAAGTTAGGACCTTTTGAATGTCACGTGTCGCCCATATTATGTATGCATCAGTGATGCCGCTTCTATTATGTTTGTGTGCGCTCCTGATGCATATGGCTTGTAATGACTTGAAGTGCATATGTTGCACATGTTGTGTAGTTTGTATGCCTGACCTTCGTTAAAATTAATATATGCTCGTTAGTATGGGCTCATATTTGTGACTTAGGATAATACGAGGTTGACTTTTAATGTTTTAATTAAATAAATGACGTCTACACATTACTCACAAGTTATATAATTGCCTCTTCATATCTTTGGATTAGTGCTCAGGCCTAATGTACAGTGGTACACATATATGCCTATATACGATATCCATAATCCATTTCACAACCAAGTGCTGCCTCAATTATTTTTTTAGAAGGTTGACCTTACTTGATCTCCTTCAGTTTACGGTAGGTCAGCCTTAATGATTTCATTCAGCACTTAATTGGTTATATACATTTGATCCATGGTGACAATAGTCAATACATTTAATACCAAGTATTATATGTTAGAGTAGCCAGAAATGGGGGACATTAACATGCATGTGGTATAAAGGGGTGGGTGGGTGTGTGTGTGTGTGTAGCCTTAACGGGTTTTATGACAATCGTTAGGATCCAAGATTATAGTTAAAAATGCCACACGCTAATTGTTAAAAAATTACATTGAACATCTACTATCTTAAGTTAATTATGAATTGACAATTGCAAATTAAATAAATGTTAGCAAGTAATCATTACATTACCATTGTATATGCATAATTCGAGGAGCATGGAAAATGTAACTGAACTGGTTTTATAGAGCCAATTGCTGCATTTATTGTGATTAAACACCACTTATCATCAGCAGTGCAAATAACACCCGCCAATTAACTATTCGTCACGATTATTACTTAAAAACCAAGGAAGTGTTTTAGTCTTTTAGTTAGTAGAAAGAACACACACCTCAGTGCAACAACTACTCTTCTTAACATGGATGGTGTCAAGTGCTCTGGAGATATGAACGAGTAAGATGATAGAAAGGGAACGTTGAACCTTATGAATTTATATAGTGTTGTGATTTTTTGGTAACATTTCATTCATTGTGTTACATGTAGGATTGGAGTAAACAATGGGGAAGTAGAAACACAAATGGAGGTTGAGGGCATCAGCAACATTGCAAATCAGAGCGATGTAAGTGTATATAATGTCTCTGTTGGAATTCCCTCCTTCAATTGTGGTGCACAAGTCACAATGCATGGGAAAGGGGGATGAATATTCCAAGGTCTTGGAATTTATCTCTTTGACCTTGAGACATGCACATTCAACTTTGAAGAATGTATTTTGAAGTTTCTAGACCTCATTGGAATTGTGGAGATTTATTAGCCTCCATTAATCACTCTTTTTGGAGAAGCCACATTCCTCTCCTATAAATAGGAGAACTTGCGAAGAGTTGCATAATCACATCCAAAGTGAAGAAATCCTAAGAGAGTTAGAGAGCTTTTGTATTCCTCTTTGAGAGAAAGAGAGAGTTCCATAGAGATAAATTTGTATACCATCCGAGAGGGTGAGATTCATAGAGAGATCCTCAAAGATTGAGAGAAACACTTTGTAATCCTACTTTTATAGTGGAGGTATTTTATCTGGACTAGGTCCCGTGGTTTTTCCCGAGAGGGTTTTCCACGTAAAAATTCTGGTGTTCTTCTTCTTCTCTACTCCTTTTATTTTTACGCTTCCGCATAGTGCCCATTTTGCGTTCACAGAGGAGGGAATAGGTACCGCTATTACCCAACAGTGGTATCAAAGCTGTTGGTTTGAAAAGTCATTGTCCTGTGCAACTCAAGATGGAAGGAACATTTGCTCATGATGGAGACATGTTCAAGCTTATTGCAGAAAACTATTCCTATTGGAAGCCGATGATGGAAGACCATCTTTACTGTAAGGATTTGTATGAGCCAATCACAAATAAGGAGATTCCAACAGGGAAGACTGAGAAAGAGTGGGAGATTCTGAATCGGAAAGCTGTTGCCATGATTCGGAAGTACATCGACAAAAGCTTGTTTGAGCATGTATCGACTTATACTAATGCGTATGAGTTGTGGACAAAGCTTGAATCTATGATTCAAAAGAAAACTCCCAGAAACAAAGCTCATCTTGTCAGAAGATTGGTAAAATTGGAGTACTCTGATGGCCAGATTATGATCGAGCATCTGAACACCTTCAAAGGTATTGTGAATCAATTAACAAAAGCAGATATGAAGATTGATGATGAATTACAAACTCTTCTACTCCTTAGTTCTCTTCCTGAAAGCTGGGACACATTGGTTGTCACTCTCAGCAACTCAACTCCAGACGGCAAGCTAAGTCTGGATACTATTACAGATAGTTTGCTAAATGAAGAGTCCAGAAGGAAAGAAAGAGGCATGAGTAGTCACTCAGAAGCTAATGTTGTTGAGAATAGAGGAAGGAGTGATTATAGAAGTAAAGGAAGCCGTGGGAAGTCACGAGGAAGATCCAAGTCTCGCCCTAGAAGTTTGACATGTTTCTATTGTGGAAAAGATGGCCACAAGAAGCCAGAGTGCAGATTCTTGAAGAGAGATCAGAAAGTAGGAGCAGTCCATCCCGATGTGATAGATCCCAAAGAAGTTGGAAGAGAAAACCACAACAAATAGCTTTCCTCAGACAACGAGAACGTGTTCCTTATTGGTGAGGTAAATTATCTAAATGTTGCTTTTGATGATTGCACTTGGATAGTTGATACCGGAGCATCTTTTCATGTTACTCCTCATGAAGGATTCTTCTCATCTTATCAAAAAGGAGATTTTGGAACAGTAAAGATGGGCAATCATGTCACAAGCAATATTGTGGGCATTGGAGAAGTGTCTCTGATGACAGAAAATGGAAACAAACTCGTGCTAAAGGAGGTAAGACACGTACCTGAGATGCGTCTAAACCTTCTCTCAGCAGGTAAGCTAGATGATGCTGGAATGAACAACCAGTTTGGTGGTGGAAAATGGAAACTTAGCCGAGGAAGCATGATTGTTGCTCGAGGTAAGAAGGAAGGCTCTCTGTACATCATGCAGGGAAAGATATGCAAAGGGGAGACAAATGTTGCTCAAGAAGAAAGTAAGGAGCTGTGGCATAAAAGATTGGGCCACATGAGTGAGAAGGGTTTTGAGATCCTTGCGAAAGATCATCTCCAAAGCATAAAAGGACAACCACTTCAATTATGTGAAGATTTCTTAGCAGGTAAGCAGCGCAGAGTATCCTTCCATAGATCTGATAGTGGAAGAAGAAGAAAACATATTCTAGATCTTGTGCATTCAGATGTTTGTTCAACATCGGAAAGATCCCTTGGTTGTGCTCAATATTTTGTTACCTTCATTGACGACCACTCTAGAAAGTTGTGGGTATATCCATTGAAGAGAAACGATGAAGTCCTTCGAGCCTTCAAGGAGTTTCACGCTTCAAAGAGAACGAAACTTCGTAAAAAGTTGAAATGTTTGAGAAGTGATAACGGTGGAGAGTACAGAGGTCCGTTCGAGCACTATTGTAAGACTCACGGGATCAGACATGAGAAGGTACCTCCAAAGACACCTCAAATGAATGGTGTAGCTGAAAGGTTCAATAGAACTATTTCCGAGAAGGTTAGAAGCATGTTGTCTCATGCGAAACTTCCTAAGTCATGCAGGGGGAGCGTTAGCTCTGCGGTGACTTGATTAACTTATCACCCTCAAGACCTTTAAATGGAAAGATACCAGGAAGAAGTATGGACTGCAAGAAAGCCTCATATCACAACTTGAGAGTATTTGGATGTAAGGCATCCGCTCACATTCCAAAAGATGAAAGGGCAAAGCTTGACGCTAAGGCGAAAGAATGTGTATACCTTGGTTCTCCAAGAGATGAACTTGGTTTCCGATTATGGGATCCTACAAACAAGAAGATTGTTCGAAGTAGAGATGTGGTGTTCTTTGAAGATCAGACAATCCAAGACATCAAGAAAATGGAAAAACCAACACTCAAGGTGAGTTATGATCAAAGTCCTCTTGTGGTGAACAATACAGGGGGAGAGACTCCTCAAACAGAGCCAGGTCAACAAATACAACTTGATGAGATGACTGAAGAACCTCATCCGTCAGAACAACTTGATCAGGCACTAGAAGATCAAGCTAGTGAGAATGTTCAACAGGAACCCCAATTGAGGCGATCAACCAGGGAGAGGCAATCGTCAAAAAGGTACTTCTCAGATGAATATGTCAATCTTACTGATGAAGGTGAACCTCAAAGTTTTGCAGAAGCCATTGAGATGGAAGATAAGGAAAAATGGTTGCAAGCCATGGAAGAAGAGATTCAGTCCTTAAAGGAGAATCAAACGTATGATCTGGTAGAATTGCCAAGCGGAAGAAAGGCGTTACGAAACAAATGGGTGTTCAAGCTCAAGAATGAAGAGAACAACCCAAACCCAAGGTACAAGGTAAGAATTGTCGTGAAGGGGTGCAACCAAAAGAAAGGAATAGACTTTGATGAAATATTCTCACCAGTGGTAAAGATGACATCTATTAGAGCAATTCTCGGTCTGGCAGCAAAACTAGACTTGGAGATTGAACAACTGGATGTCAAAACAGCATTCTTACATGGAGACCTAGAGGAGGAAATTTACATGGAGCAGCCAGAGGGTTTTGAAGAACCAGGAAAAGAACACTTGGTGTGCCGTCTGAAGAAAAGTCTCTATGGTCTGAAGCAAGCTCCAAGGCAATGGTACAAGAAGTTTGACTCCTTTATGTCCCAACATAATTTTAAGAAGACCTCCGCAGACCATTGTGTGTTTGTGAAGAACTATGAAAATGGTGAGTCCATCATACTTCTCTTGTATGTTGATGATATGTTAATTGTGGGGAAAGATAAGGTAAAAATAGCTGCTCTCAAGAAAGCATTGAGTAAGTCTTTTGCTATGAAAGATCTGGGTGCAGTGAAAAGGATTCTTGGAATGAAAATTTCTAGAAATCGTTCCAAAAGAATGTTGTGGGTATCTCAAGAAGACTACATTGAGAAGATTCTCAGAAAGTTCAACATGCACAATGCCAAACCTGCGCGTGTTCCTATTGCTGGGCATTTCAAACTCAAAGAAATCTCAATGTCCAAAGAATGAAGAGGAAAAAGAAGAAATGAACAAGGTGCCTTATTCTTCTGCTGTGGGTAGCCTTATGTATGCAATGGTTTGTACAAGACCAGATATTGGATATGCCGTGGGAGTTGTGAGCAGATTCCTATCAAACCCAGGAAAGGAGCATTGGGAAGCTGTTAAATGGATACTAAGGTATCTAAGAGGAACTGCCAAAAGAAGCTTGTGCTTTGGCAATGGGAATCTAATGCTCATTGGATATTCAGACTCAGATATGGCAGGTGATGTGGATTCAAGGAAGTCAACATCAGGTTACCTGATTACTTTTGCAGGGGGAGCTGTTTCTTGGCAATCAAAACTTCAAAAATGTGTGACATTATCTACCGCTGAAGCAGAGTATGTAGCAGTCACTGAAGCCTCCAAGGAGATGTTATGGATGAAGAACTTTCTAAGAGAGTTAGGACATGATCAAGATGATTATGTGGTGAATTGTGATAATCAAAGTACCATCCATCTGGCCAAGAACCCCATGTTCCATTCTCGCTCGAAACACATTGATATCCGGTATCATTGGATACGAGAAGCGTTATATGAGAAGAAATTGAAGATAGAGAAAATTCATACAGATTTGAATTGGTCTGATATGATGACTAAGTCAATGCCAATCAAGAAGGTTGAAGATTGTTGCCAAGGCGCTGGTGTAGTGGTGCCCCCCAATTGAGTCAGGAAGGGGGAGATTTGTTGGAATTCCTCCTTGATTGTGGTGCACAAGTCACAATGCATGGGAAAGGGGGATGAATATTCCAAGGTCTTGGAATTTATCTCTTTGACCTTGAGACATGCACATTCAACTTTGAAGAATGTATTTTGAAGTTTCTAGACCTCATTGGAATTGTGGAGATTTATTAGCCTCCATTAATCACTCTTTTTGGAGAAGCCACATTCCTCTCCTATAAATAGGAGAACTTGTGAAGAGTTGCTTAATCACATCCAAAGTGAAGAAATCCTAAGAGAGTTAGAGAGCTTTTGTATTCCTCTTTGAGAGAAAGAGAGAGTTCCATAGAGATAAATTTGTATACCATCTGAGAGGGTGAGATTCATAGAGAGATCCTCAGAGATTGAGAGAAACACTTTGTAATCCTACTTTTATAGTGGAGGTATTTTATCTGGACTAGGTCCCGTGGTTTTTCCCGAGACGGTTTTCCACGTAAAAATTCTGGTGTTCTTCTTCTTCTCTACTCCTTTTATTTTTACGCTTCCGCATAGTGCCCATTTTGCGTTCACAGAGGAGGGAATAGGTACCGCTATTACCCAACAGTCTCTACAATTCAAACATTTACACAAATGAATCCATCTTCTTATTGATCATAAACATGGTCAACGCATGGTAGGTCCCGGAGAAACAGGGGCAACAAGGCGATGACAGTTGCAAAGAGTTTACTTTAAGGGATGTCATGGTCGCCATGGAGGTAACTTGTACATCGTTAGTGGTAACTGAACTAAACAACACATGAGACTTATGCAGTGCAGTCTACCTATTTTTCATATCTTTAATATTTTTTCCAATAATTTTTCTTCATATCCATGTACTTTCGGTTAATACAAATAACCAATGAATGGTAGTTCTTTCGTAACTACGATGAGTATTAAATAAACGTGGCAAAAACACAAGAAATGGGGGTTTGAATTAGGTTTTAGAAATCTTTTCGCAAAATTTGTGCATTTTTTAAAACCTTTTCAAAACAACTCTTTAACAAAATAGTAATGAAAACAAGTAACGAGAAGAGAAGAGAATGACACAGTGATTTATACTAGTTCACTATCACCTGATAACTACGTCTAGTCCCTTCACACACTTGAAGGATTTCTCCCCTATAATCAACTAGATTACACTTGAGAGTATACTACTGCCAAACTGGCTATACTCACAACTTCTTAGAACGACTTAGTACAGTCAAGCCTCTAAGGAATGCAGCCACTACTGGGCTAAATACAGTGTTCAAAAGAAGTTTGAAACAATATCAAATAACTCTATGCAGAGAGGATATACAATGAAAAACTCAAGCACAAAGAATAACTTTTAAACTGAAAGAATAAAACATTTAAGTGCTTGTTCTATGTGATCTTAGAGACTTGGAATAAATCTTGGTTGCTCACTGTGTTTTACTACGTTCTCAAATCGTTTTTCTTCACCTTCTTCAGTGAGAGAAGTAAGGTATATATAGCTAAGGTTGTAAATAGTGCCGTTGTGACCTAACAGCTCTTTTCACTAATGGACAAAACTTCAAGTCCCTTTTGTGTGGCTTTTAGCAAGTCATGTCGCTTTCCACTCTGCTTTTGCATACTGACACAACATACTTTTACACGATCTTGTCCCTTATGATCTTTTGAAAATAAGACACTTCTTGAGCAAGTTTTCTGATGATTATATATGTTGACATTCCCTTTGGCTTTTGATTCCTTGTACATTAAAATACTCATCAATGAGGTCTCTTTAATACATGAAGTAGTCTTTAATGAACACTCAGTCTGATTTCCAATCAGAGCATCTGTCAAATAGACGATGCTTGTTACTGAGATACTCTGTTCACCAGAGTGAGCTTGAAACAGAGACAAGTTCTTAAGTACATAATTTGTTAGCCTTTCATATAACAGAGTCTTATAGAAACAGACGAAGGCTTCCACAAAGTAGTCTATTCATTAGTCAATTGAGCGTTGACTAAAAACAGAGCACTGACCAAGACAGAGCATGGTCTCACCAGAGCATGGTCTATCAGAGCGTTGACTGATAAACAGAGAGTTGACCAAGACAGAGTTAGACTATCAGACGATGATGTCAGCAATTTTCAGAGGATTAATGCCAGATTCAAATTTATGAAACTGAGAGTCAAATACACATTTCCACTTAGTCTTCTAAGACAATTCCTTCTAATGAATAGTGACTTCTGCACACTAACAAACACATTAGAGGATAAATTATTCTATTAACTATTTGTTTTTATCAAAACAATTAAGGGTCATTGTTTCTGAATCCACTTGATTCCAACAATCTCCCCCTTTTTGATGATGACGAATACATAGACTGATGAACAATTTTCCATTAGAAAAATATTTACTTAGAAGAATTTCAGAGGCTCCCCCTGAATTAAGCACATATAAATGTTTTCTAAGTATAAAGTCACATCAGATGAATGTATCACATCAGAGCATTCCAAATAAAGTATCAGAGCATTCATAGATAGAGAGATCTATCAGAGTATATATATATATATATATATATACACGCATCATCAGATTACACAATCTAAGTTAATGTATTAGAGTAAATAATACAAAAATGCAATGCATGACGACACTTTGTTGATACATCAGGTTCATCAATTACTCTATATTTTTATATTTTCTTCTCCCCCTTTTGGCATCAGACAAAAAGGTTAGGGATAAATAAAGAACATCATAGTCAAAACAGAGTTTGAGAAAGATAAAGTTAAAACAAAATAAGTACCAAAAATGATTTCATTAATCAGATTGAAATACCATAGTACAAAATTTTTTTCCAACTAAATGATGAAAACAAGTACAAGGCTAAAAACAAAAGGGTGAACAAAAACGTAAGGGCTGTCTAAGGTTTCTTCAACTGATCCACTATAAACTGCAGCATAGAAGTGACATCCTCATGTCTCTTAGTCAAAACATCCATGACCTTGAAGCTTTTGTTGTCTTCAACAAGTTGGTTCAAGACCTCTCTAGGAACAACAATAGAGTGACCGGTGAACGCAGAAGCAGGCCCAGAAGCAGAAGGTTGAGTCACCATTGTAGTAGAAGTAGGAGGAGTTACTGGTTCTGGTGCAAGTTGAGGAACAGGGGCAGGTGGAGGTATGGGAGCAGGTTCTGGTTCCCAAACAGCAGGGGTTACAACCCTTTTTGGTACCCTCCAAGCAGAAGCAGTTAGGAGTCTTCTGTTTCTCTCAAGTTGATCCCTTTTGTGTTTCTCAAACCAAAAGTTCACAAAGTACCAGTTATCCATGAAGTCTTCCAGAGCCAAAGCAGATCCAACACCATCTAATCTGTCTTCTTCAATGTATTTCTCTATATCCAGCTCAAAAGTCCTCTTAGCCTTAAATACCTCATATCTAGCAAAGAGACGTGGATTAGGAGGCACAACTACTACTTCATGATGGTTGGGAGGAGGTTCACACCCAATTTGAACAACTGGAGCAGGAGGAGCAGGTTGGTGGATCAATGATGATTACATCATCATTTTCCTGTTCAAGTTCTTGAACTACTTCAGTAGCAATTGTAGTAGCAATGACCAGGTCATTATCTAAAATTGGTTCTGTAGTAGATTCATGCTCAGGCAGAATTGGTGAATGAGGTGGAGAAGGGATTTGTGGTGGTAAAGGTAGTAATATAGCAAGGGGCTATTAGGTAGTGAGGGGTTGAACATCACAAATCGTATCAGAGCCAGGTGTAGGGGATTGTGGTTCCTGGATAATAGGCTCAGGTCCTGTTTCAGGATGTGATGTTAGGTTTAGGTTAGGTTGAACTAATGGAGGTGAGTTAGGACTAGATGAAGGAGTGGTAGGTTTAGGTTGTGGTGATGGAGTTTTAGTATGTTCTGGTCGTGGTGGTGTTGTGGTAGTTGTTTATGGTTGAGGTGAAGGAATTGGTGTGGGTCGTGGTGAAGATATAGGTGTAGTAGTGGTTGTTGTTGGGTGGGAAACAGAGAGGGGCTCAGTGTAAGGAATTGAGACTTTGGGTATAGGTATCGGTCTCTGTCTCAATGGGAAATGATCTTCTTCATCATCATCAGATAAAGAGGAGTCAAAGGGTAATGGAGGCAAAGGCTTTTTAGGAGGTGAAGGTTTAGAAGGTTTAGGAGAAGGAACAGATTTAGAAGGTTGTGGAGGAGGAATAGGTTTTGATGGTTGGATGGGAGGAATAGGGTTTGATGGTAATGGTTGAGAGGATTGTGAGGGTTGGAGTACTGATGAACCAGTTGCAGCAGTGCCACTATTATAGACAGAACCATATAAACCAACAATCTGATCTAATACCTTGGGTTTCTTTGGAGTAGGAAGATCAGCCAATCTGGTTATTCTCTTCTTCTTTGTGGTGGTTGCAGTAGCAGCAGTGGTAGTGGCAATGCCGAAGCCAATCGAAATACAAGTTCTCCTTGTTACTCTTCTGTTAGGCTCAACAGAGGCAGCCTCAATAATCTTCCTCTTTCCCTTCCTGGTGGGCTTGGAAGCAACTTCCTCTTTCTTCTGGATTTCAGAAATAATTTCTGAACATAAGACTCTCATCCTCTTCAAGTTATCAATGTTGAAGATTGGGGCACTTACAGTTTGTAGTGCAACTCCAGCTTCTTCAGTATTTAACCCTTGAAGATGCTTAATAAGTCTTTGATTAGCCAGAAGCGCAGAGATCACCCTTCCATAGGGCATATTCAGGTTCTTCCCTTTCCTGGAGAAGATAACGTTTCTGCGCAGGTGGTCAAAGATGAGACTTGGCATATTGAGTTTGGATTTAATCTTGTAATGCCACATGATAAACTTGTGGTCAGTGCTTCCTGTGTCAACAGACCCAGATTTGGGAACAATGCAGTTCTTAATTATCTTGAACAGTACCTTGAACTTGATCTTCATATTTGTAGCCTTCAAATCTTCCAGGTTCTCATAGATGGAGGAGTTGATGGTATCCCAGCCACCATACTCGCTTTCCCAGTTGCTTGTAATGATTCTTCCAGAATTAGGGCATTTGATTGCCTCAGCAATCAATTCCTGAGTAAATACTATGTGTCTCCTTTGCTCATAGCTGTAAATGGAGTTGTCTTTACATCTAGCAAACATCCAGAATTCCTTCACAAGTTCTTGATAGATGGGGCAGTTCTCCATGCAGAAGAAATCAATGATTCCTATATCAGCAAAATCAGTTCTGAATGCGTACCCATTATCAGCCAAATCTTTGAAGTCTACTTGATGTTCACACATCACCTTCAGTTGGTGTTGTGTGACGTTTGCCATAGTAGGTTGGGGTTCTGGTTCAGGACCATACATAACTTGCTGTGGAGCGGCCATTGCAGAGAGCAGGTAGAAGAGAAAGAGATTTAGGGTTTCAAAACGTGAGACTTCTCAGAGAGGATAGTGTGAGTAGTGGGTGAAGTGAGTGAAGTGAGTGGGTAATAAACGTGTTGAAGAAGGCAAACCGCCTTTTTCAGTTTTAAAAAATAAATGAAATAAACAATTTGTCGTTTCGTAAATGAAACGTGTCAAGCTCTGCCATAAAAAGGCGCAGTAAAACTGCCCTCGGGCAGTAAACAATAATTATGACTCAGTGAGAGTAAATATCATCCACTATCGCGTCAACCAGTCTCAAAGAGACACATGTACATCAAGATTCCCAGAGAGAACTTGTAACAGATCCACATGAATATGAACAGTTAATCAACACCAGAGGATGCAAATAATAAATAATAAAATAATGGCTATATATAAAACAGAGGCATATTAGAAAAACAACACAATAACAAAAACGAAGGCACATGTCAGACGCATACATAAAAACAAAGGCACATATATTCAAATTAAACACTTATTTCTTTATAAGATGAAAATTCAAGTTCTTTCTTATAAAGTTAAATTTATCTTCGGCAAGGGGTTTTGTAAATATATCTACCCATTGATGGTCAGTATCAATAAATTTAATTTCAAGTATCCCTTTCTGAACATAATCTCTAATGAAGTGATGCTTAATTTCAATATGTTTAGGACGTGAATGCAAAATAGGTTTTTTAGTCAAACATATTACAGAGGTATTATCACAGTAAATAGGAATGTTACTCTATGTAATCTGATAATCCTCAAGCTAATACTACATCTATAGGAGTTGTGAGCTACAGGTTGTAGTAGATAGACACTCAGCTTCTGTTGTTGATAGTGTAATTGTGCTTTGTCTTTTCCTGGACCACGAGATTAAGTTATCTCCAAGAAATTGGCAACCACCACTTGTGCTCTTCCTTTCAATTCTATCTCCAGCAAAGTCAGCATCACAGAAACCTACTAACTTGTAATTTTCTGAATTCTTATAAAGCAATCCAAGATTAGTAGTTCCTTTGAGATACCTAAAGATTCTCTTAACAACAGTTAAATGAGATTCTCTAGGATCAGATTGGAATCTTGCACATAAGCACATACTAAACATAATATCAGGCATTGAGGAAGTAAGATAAAGGAGTGAACCAATCATACCTCGATATACCTTTTGGTCGACCTTTTTACTAGATTCATCTTTGCCGAGAGCACATGTTGGATGCATTGGGGTGCTCATTGGTTTGGTTTCCTCAAGCTTGAACTTCTTTAAGAGTTCTTTCACATATTTATTCTGATGGATATAGGTTCCATCTTGACATTGCTTGATTTGAATACCAAGGAAGAATTTTAATTCTCCCGTCATACTCATTTCAAACTCATTTTGCATAAGCTTAGAGAATTCCTCACAAAGAGATTCATTAGTAGCACCAAATATAATATCATCAACATATATTTGAACTATAATAAAATGCTTTTTGCATGATTTTCTAAAGATTGTAGCGTCCACCTGTCCTCTTTCAAAACCATTTAACATTAAAAATGAACTCAGTCTGTCATACCAAGCTCTTGGGGCTTGTTTAAGACCATAGAGAGCCTTTTTAAGTTTGAAGACATGCTGTGGATAAGCAATATCTTCAAATCCAGGTGGTTGTCTTACAAACACTTCCTCACTTATAAAACCATTTAAAAATACACTCTTTACATCCATTTGATATAAAGTAATGCCATGATGTGCAGCAAATGATAATAAAATTCTAATTGCTTCAAGTCTAGCGACAGGAGCAAAGGTTTCAGTATAATCTATACCTTCCTCTTGTGAATACCCTTGAGCAACAAGTCTAGCTTTGTTTCTTACCACTTTGCCATCTGCATCAAGTTTGTTTCGGAAAACCCACTTGGTTCCAATGGTGTAACATCCCAATTCTTAAGAAAAATTGTTTAAGCGATAAAATCCTAAATACTTGAATGTAAGTCGTAGAGATTGATCACCTCAATGATTTACTGAGTACGAGGAACTATTTTGACTGATTTTGAATAATTTATTTCTTATAAATAATTATTATTCATGATGTCAATTCAAATTAATAGACAACGTAGACATATGCTGCTTTAATGTGAATTCATCCATTTAAATATTATATAAGTTTTCTGTGTGACGCGTTGACATGTATTTTTGTTGACTAAGAAATTGATTGAATTAAATCAAGATGAAATTAAATTTAAGAGTTAATATTTTATATTAATTCATAGTTCGAATATCGTTGAAATATTCTAACGAAGTTTCGTCGCGTTTGAATCACCGGGTAGTTTTTACTCGCATTAAAATTTAAAACGAACTCCGTTTTCGATGAAAATCAAAACGTAATTTGTTGAGATTATTTTTGAGTGTTTTCACTTGTTTTATTATTTAGGATAGTTAAATAGGAGTTGATTGGTTTATTTTTAATAAATCATGGTCTGTACTCCACCATACACCACACTTATATGTCTTCCACCCTAGCACTATCCCTATTCCCTTTTATCCCTTCCCTGCGTGAGATTGAAAGAGCAAAAAAAAAGAAAGAAAATAGAAACAAAGGAAGAGAAGAAAAGAAGAAGGAAAATAGAAGAGAAGGGGAAGGAGGAAAGAAGGGGCGCGATGGTGGAGGAGAAAGGGGGAAGGGCCGCGACGACCCTGTAGCTGGCAGCGCGCCACCGCGCCGGAGAGAAGAGTAGGGAGAGTGAGGCAGAGAGCACGGGAGAAAGAGAGAGAAATCGCGAGAGAGAGAGAGGAAGAGAGACAGTGCGAGAGAGAGAGAGGCAGAGAAAAAGAGGAAGCCGAATCAGAGGAAGAAGATTGGAGCTAAGTTCTTGAATGAGATATTTGAACCAAATCTTTTTTTTTTCTCCCTTTGTTCTTTCTCAACAGAACCGTGGCTTTTTTTTGGAGAATTAGGAGATGATTTCCTTGCTTAATTTTCTTGTTAAAAGCTTTATGTTTTGGTTGATGGTGATAAATGAGAGAAATAAGCACTTAAATCCCCAAATTATTGAAAAATCCTAACCTAAGGAAAAGAGGGGTTGTGTGATCTTGAGGTGAATCAATTCAATTAGTGGGTGATTCTTGCTTGGTAGATGTTATTATTGCTATTTTAGTTATTAGTTTTAAATTAAAATATGGAGTGATGTGGTTTAGTTAGTTAGAAGTTGCCAATTGTTTTGGAAAAAGAAGCATAAGGGCCGCAAGCTCCATATGTTCTTGGGGCTTGAAATTTATAAAAATGGGTTTGATATCAGTTGTAAAGCATTGTTGTTAAGTTTAGGAAAAATATTTGGGAGAGATTGGAGTGAAAAATGAGGTTGATTTTGGTATTGATTTGTGTTTCAAATTTAGAAGGACTTGAACTTAGTAAGTAGAACTTCATTTTCCAACTTGTGTATATTTTAAGAAAAACTTTAAGTTTTGAAAATATGAACCCCTAATTTGTAAATGCTTAAGTGTAGGTAATTTCTTATTTAGGAGATGTTTTTGGGATTTGAGAACATAGGGATTGGAATTAAGTCTAAGTCTAAGGGATAATTATTTTGTGTTCTTAGTTGATATTAGTAGTATTAAATTATGTGTAAGTGTTGGAAAATTTTAGAAAAGAATTTGGTTTGTTTGAAAGTTGTTTTGATTGTGAAAGGCAATGAAGCACATAAGGTAATTGGGTTCCTTGAGACCCGAGAAAATCAAGTGGACCCTTGATTGAGCATTTGAGAAAAGTAGTGATTAATTGAGGTTGTTTCTTGCCTTTAGATTTCAAAAAAAATAATGATGTACTATGTTTTAGTCTTTTTCAAGAAATGGTTCTAGTTTTGGAAATTTACTCTTTAAATTAATTAGTAAATATGTTCCATGAGTATGTAATTTATTAAAGGCTAGTATTCTAAATTATGTTTCTAAGTGTAAGTGTTTTGGGCAGGAAAGGGTCTTAGGTTTCAAGAGCCTAAGAATATAAAACTAAGTCTTTAGATTATGCTAAGCTTGCTTTGTGTAACACCCTGTCTCTGGAGTGCTACTAAGTGAACATTCTGACAAAAGTTGACATGTTTCCGAAAGGTGGAATACTCTGCTCGTATGTTTTCGAGAAATGTGGTCCTATTTTTTTTTAAAAGGTTCTTTAAAGAAGCAGTCAGAGCATCACATCGACTTTTAGAAACATGGTGGGAAATAATTTAAGACACCACATAGACCACATTAATTTATTCTGTCAAATCATATATAACAAATGTGTCATGAAACATAACAGAGATTCATTACAACACTGAAATAAATGACAAATATCCTATAGCTGGTCCATAAGCTATACTCTTCACTAGACTACTAGTAAATTCCACAAACATAACGCAAGTAAAAAGATGGACGACTATCCTCAGCTGCTCCTCTCTGCAGTTCCGAATCCTTTGCTTGCTTCACCATCTGGGTTACATTCATCAATTGAAAGAACCACTGGCAAGGGTCAACTTCTTAAAATAAGAGAGGCAGATACACATGTTCGACAACACACTCGGCAATAAAACATGTAATAGCACAACATATTACGAAAAAATAATAAATCATGACAATAGGCAAACAACAGTGTATACAATTTACAAGCGCGACTCAAGACCCAAATCAAGACTCATTCTCTCAACACTTTCGCCACATACCGGAAGTAACGCGGATCCATCCACTGAATACCAGCCGTAGCCTTGGGCTCTCTCCTCACCCTAGGACATTCAGCTCAGGTTCCATTAGCATTACGACGCCTAGCTATTCCCTGCCGAACATCAGCCGTAGCCTTTTAGGGGATTCTAGCACCCTAGGTGAATCGACGCAAGCTCAAAACGTCCCAAGAAACTAACGTCTAGCCATTCCTACCGAACACCAGCCGTAGCCTTTAGGGGATTCTAGCACCCTAGGTGAATCGGCTCAAGCTCAAAAACGCCACAACGACTCAACGACTCGACCAACTCTCGTGACTCAGATGGACAATTCGCATAATTATAACAATATAATTCAGCCAACAAAGATAAGCAACATAGCAATATAACTCAATTCATCGCTGATAAACAACATAAGCATCTCATCTCAAATAATCACACTTAGCAAAGAATAAATGCCAATCAATATGAAATCCATCCCTCTGCAATTCGATGGAATTGACAGAGAGGAACAAACAAGTGTGGGGGGTTGGGGACAGTTGCCAACCACTTGTAGACAAGCCCACTAAATAATCAGCATATATAACAAAAATATAGCGAAGGGGTACAAGACCCTCACTTCGAACCCTTAGGTTCTCAGACTTCTTCGCATGAACACTTGAAATTAAATTCGTATCTAAAAATTGCCCTTATACAACGATATATACAATAAAAGCCTACGATGTCTAGAAGTGCCCTTACGCATAAATACATAAACAATAACACTAGAATGTGAAGCGCCCTTACCACAGTTGTTAAATCTCGAGTCAACACACGTCTCGGTCTCACGCAGCACGAACTCGGGTATCACAAGTCCTAACACCAAAACAAAATATAGTACAATTCTAGTTCACCCAAAAATAATTCCCTAGGCTTAGACTCAATTCTAACCCCTAGGTTTTCAAACCCAAAAATCTTTATAAAAAGATATACATACTGTGGGGGCTGTTCTGGGTGACTTTGAAGAGTTGTTCAGAGAGCCAACTGATCTTCCACCTAGAAGGGGATGTGATCATGCTATCACATTGAAAGAAGGTTCTAATATTCCCAACATTAGACCTTATAGATACCCTTACTACCAAAAGAATGAGATAGAGAGGTTTGTGAGAGAAATGATGTCTGCTGGAATAATCAGGACCAGTAATAGTCCTTATAGCAGTCCAGTAATTCTGGTTAAAAAGAAGGACGGGGGATGGAGGTTTTGTGTAGATTATCGTGCATTAAACAAGTTCACAAGATGCAGGACAAGTTTCCAATCCTGATTGATGAACTACTTGATGAATTGGGTGGGGCTCAAGTCTTTTCTAAGTCGGATTTGAAGTCAGGGTACCATCAAATACGCATGAGGGAGGAAGATGTGCCAAAGACAGCTTTTAGAACTCATGAGGGCCACTATGAGTTCTTGGTTATGCCTTTTGGGCTTACCAATGCTCCTTCTACATTCCAAGCTCTCATGAACCAGGTATTGAATCCTTACCCGAGGAAATTTGCTCTAGTTTTTTTGATGATATCTTAGTATATAGCAGGGATATGAATATGCACCAAGAGCATTTGAGATTTGTTTTGCAAGCTCTAAGTGACCATGAGTTAGTGGTGAATAAGAAGAAGTGTTCTTTTGGTCAAGGGAGCTTGGAGTACCTTGGCCATATCATTTCTGGGCAGGAGTTGGTCACGACCGCCAAAGTTCAAGCTATGCTAAATCGCCCGTACTCTAGAGATGTCAAGGGATTAAGAGGGTTTCTGGACCGATGTGTTATTACAGAAATTTGTGGAGGGTATGGTAAGACCGCATGGCCGTTGACTCAACAATTAAAGAAAGACAGGTTTTACATGGGATGATTCTGCCAAAACGACTTTTGAACAATTGAAGATAGCTATGACTACACCCTGTATAGCCATTCCTAATTTTGAGAAAAATTTTGGGGTGGAAACTGATGCCTCAGGCAAAGGATTAGGGGCTGTACTTATGCAAGATGGGCAACCCGCGGCTTACATGAAGTCAAACTACGTCGAGAGAGGCTCGAGTAAATCAGTATATGAAAAAGAATTGATGGCGGTGGTATTAGGCGTGCGAGAAATGGAGACATTACCTCCTTGGGAGGCATTTTATAATACACACAGACCAGAAAAGCTTGAAATTTCTGGCTGACCAGCTATTGATGGGTGAAGAACAGCACAAATGGATCTCCAAGTGACTTGGGTTTGGCTTTGAAATCAAGGACAAACCAAGAATTGAAAACAAGGCAGCTGATGCCTTATCCGCATAAGCTACAATAATATGCCGCAATTACTACAAAGGCGCTTTGTTGATTGGGAGGAGCTAGAATCTGAAGTAGCAGAGGATCAGAAGCTCAAGGGAATCATGCAGGATTTGCTGGTGAATGCAGATTCACACAAAGGTTACACAATACAGAAGGGCAGATTGTATTACAGGAATCGGTTAGTGATTCCTAAGACATCTTCCAAGGTTGAATTGATCCTAAAAGAATTCCATGATTCAGCAGTAGGTGGTCACTCTGGTTATTTCAGAACCTATAAGAGGATTACTAGTTTATTCTTTTGGGAGGGAATGAGGAAGATCATTCAAGACTACGTGGAGAGATGTGAAATCTGCCAGAGAAATAAATACCAAGCTCTAAGCCCAGCTGGGCTACTGCAGCCATTACCGATTCCAAAGCAAATATGGACAGATATTTCTATGGATTTTATAGGAGGATTGCCTAAAGCAGGAGGAAAGGACACCATCCTGGTAGTGGTGGACAGATTCACAAAGTATGCCCACTTTATTCCATTAGCACATCCATTCAATGCTAAGGATGTGGCTGAAGTGTTCCTCAAGGAAGTGGTGAAACTTCACGGATTCCCCGAATCTATAGTTTCAGATAGGGACAGGGTATTCATCAGTTCCTTCTGGACTGAATTATTCAGGTTGGCAGGCACAAAATTGAAGTTTAGCTCCGCTTATCATCCTCAAACGGATGGGCAAACTGAGGTGGTGAATAGATGTTTGGAGACCTACTTAAGGTGCATGACCGGCACTAAACCGAAGCAATGGCATAAATGGTTAAGTTGGGCAGAGTTTTGGTACAACACCAACTATCACTCATCTACTAAGATGACTCCATTCAAAGCATTATATGGCAGAGATCCCCCACCAGTGCTGAGAAGGGATACCCAAGGTACAACAATGGAGGAGGTCACAACAATGATGCAAGACAGAAATGAGGTGTTGGAGACCTTGAAGAACCACCTAACTCAGGCTCAAAATAGAATGAAACAGCAGGCTGATAGTCATAGAAGAGAAGTGGAGTATAAGGTGGGTGATGTGGTATACTTGAAAATCCAACCATACAAGCTGAGGAAGTTAGCTAAGAGAGTAAATCAGAAGTTAAGCCCAAGATTCTATTGCCCTTATGAGATTGTGGAGAGGGTTGGTGAGGTAGCCTATAAACTAAAGCTGCCAGAAGATAGTAGAGTCCATCCGGTGTTCCATGTGTCTCTGTTGAAGCCCACGGTTACTGCTGATGTGATGGTGCAGCCTCTGCCTCCATATGTGGCAGAAGATTTAGAGTTGCAGAGTCAACCAGAAGACATTCTGGATGTGAAGGGAGAGAATGAGTTGAACATGGAAGTGCTGGTGAAGTGGAAGGGACTGCCAGATTGTGAAAATTCGTGGGAATTGCTGTCCAAGATGAAAGAAACTTATCCAGAGTTTCACCTTGAGGACAAGGTGAATTTTGAAGGGGAGGGTGTTGATGAGGATTACTCGAGCAAGGGGCAGGGTGGTAAAAAGACTATAGTATATGAGAGGAAGAAATGGAAACCAATCAATTGGGGACCACTAGCTGGCGCACACACTCACACATAACCGAATTGCCTACGTGGCAAGGAGGGATGGGTGAGGGAATATTCTCAGTGACATGCAGGGAGAGAGGGGGGATAAAGCACCTGAGGTGTGACTTTTCTTGGTTATGCCAGAATTGGGAATTGTAAAGGGAAGGGTTGAGTAGTAGGACTACTCTGTATTGTTTCATTCCTTCTTAATTCTTCTTGTATTTACATCACCCTCAATTCAGAGAGATCCTCTGAATTGTGATTAATAATACACTATCGATTCCCATCTTCTTCTCTGTGTTCTGTTTCTATCAAAGACACAAATTAAGCAACTGAATAAAACACTGATAACATACAGGCTATCACACTGGCTGGGATGATACAAATAGTTTACGGTGGTGATATTCCTTTAAACGGGCTTATTGATTTTGAAAAATGGGAGATACTTGAACCTAGGGGTATTCCAAACTGTGATAATAGGTAACGAACAGTTGCACATTACTATTAATATATTTATTTATTTAGGTCGTTGAAGCACTTACACATATTTATATGAAATTGTAGTGAGAGATCTGGCCTTTGGGTATTGGAGTGGCTAAAAATGGAGCACTTGTTTTTTGACAATATTAAAGGAATGGTAAATGAAGAGTGCCCTATTTTCCTTACTTGTCACTTAT
Organism: Calophaca sinica; assembly: GCA_037113605.1. NCBI lineage: Eukaryota > Viridiplantae > Streptophyta > Magnoliopsida > Fabales > Fabaceae > Calophaca > Calophaca sinica. Next base: position 72,130,293 of record CM073736.1, read on the forward strand.
TACGCCATAGGTATTGTAAATAGGCAGCATTGTGATTAACATTGGTCCTCTGTACAGATGAACGAGAATAAAGTTCGTATGGATATCACAATGATCCTTATGTTGGGTGGGCATAATGAGCAGAAGCATGTCATACTGGCCAAGACATCCAAGCATTTGTTAGATCTGATAAGATCTGAAAACTGCTAGAGGGTCAGGTTATGGTATACCTGCTTTTGGTTGGCACATTCTGGTCCAAAGTTTCAGATTCATGCCTGACATACCTGAAAGGATTTGCCTAAAATTTTGTGCTTATTATATTTTGTGTGTAAACAATGTCAGTAGCATGTTGGACAAGTAAGTACACAGACCAGACTATAGTAACGTGGTCTGACTTATCCAATACTATGTTTGTGTTTTGAAAAATTATATGGTGACTCCTTTTGTATTAATAGCTGATTCACAACACTCAGTTCATGCTTGTAATCTGACTGTGTGAAACTATTCCCAGAACTGGTGGGGATGGTGTATTCTGCAGAAGCTGAAAATTTCCTAAGGTTAAAGTAAGACATGTGTTTCAGTATGTATCATATACAACTACGACATTTGTGCTTTTACATGACGTGTAAATTAATGAGGTCACGAGAAGGAGAGGGAGGGGAAAGGGAGAGGGAAAGGGGGAGAGAGATGGTGTTAGTGTTACTGCTGCTGCATCTAAAACTAAGGTTAATTCAGGAAACTAAATACATGCCAACATGTAAAATTAAAACTTAGGGGAAGTGTTTCACTATGCTAACCCATTGAGATGTAAAATGCTTCAGATTCCAAGTGAGTAGCATTGAAAGTCCCAATTTGATGGAGTGAAGGTTGAAGGTTCGCAATCCCTGCAAGTTGGAAGGCTGGTGCATGCAACTTATTAATTCCACCAAAATTTAATGGGGATTCATGTATGAGACTACATATATGTAATATAAATAAAATAAACGTGGTCCCTATTCTCCTTTACTGGTATTTGGCTTGTCTTGATATTATTAACCTTTAAATATGATATTACTTTTGTTAAAAAAAAGTATGATATTAGTTGATGCTTATGGCATTATAGTGCATTTAAGGTTTATCACTTATTCACAACACTACAGGGCGCTACATTTCTTGCTATTAACATCTTCATTTCATTTCTTTCACACATATTCTGTAATACAATTTGATATAAATGTCACTGCTTATATAAGTTCATCCAAGAATATTGCATGTGGTAGGATTGATCGGCTTCGGGCATTGTCGCATACTTTCACACACAACATAACAAGATAGAGGAAAAAGAAGCCGCATGAAAGTTGTAATAATTTTATAACTCATGCAATGAAATTAGAGATTTCTCAAGCTGGATGGGATTGCTCTTTATTTTCATTTGTTATCTGGATGGAAATTAATGGAGAACTTTGTGACTGTGACCCCAGGTTTATCAGAAAAAATATTCCTCTCAACTCCTTTCAAGCAACATTTCACTATGTTACGATTGACAAGTCTAGATTCCCATAAAATGTTGTATTCATAAAGTAGGACGCCATAAAGTAGTCATTGCAAACACAGGCAGGGTAAATACATCAGACATGAGTCCCATTTAACACAAATTAGACATAACATTTACACATGTTATATGTTTAGAAAAACAGTACTATAAATACCTGATGTAACACCAACCGCTTAACCATTGTTGAACCTTCATACATTACACTCGTCAGTGTTTCATCACATTTTAGGAGTACCTAAATTGCATCACAAAACCACCAAAAGATTGTCCTAATATAATCCTATCCACCCAACAGGATCCCCAAACATACGTTTACGACAAAAAACCAACTGCAGAACAAATTAGAGATACATAAATCAAATTTAGATATCTGGCCGTCAATTGAGCAAAAGCGATTTAACCTGCATGGATAAGCAAAAAATTGTCATATATAGAAAACAACTATAATACGCCCTTTAGCATGTAATTAACAATGTTATCACCCAATTGTCACGAAATTCAGTTTCAAATTCATATGCTGATTAACACTTACGTGTTTACAACAACAAATGTTGCACTCAAAATCTGTGAACCACAATGTATTTCACTCATAATCATAAGCATGACTGCATGAAGGTATGAACGTCTCTGGCTCTTGACGCCACTGCATTTCATATTCAGCAAATTCAGCATGCATCATTGGCATTATGCAGATCAACAGAAAATAAAGAAACTTGGATTTTCAAACACAAATTTATATGTATCCATTTTTGTTTATGTGTTGCACTGTAGTGTCGTGCAGCCCGTAAAACAATATAAGATCATTTTGAGTTACCAATTAACACACAAGTCAAGCAGTCAGATAATATCAATCACAGAACTAACCATTTCAGAGTTAATGTCTTCATCGTATTCAGCTACAAAATTGTCATCATTATGACATGTCGCATCGAGATCTTCATCATTGCGTCTACCATTTGGTAAGACCTTTGATTGTGACCAACTTGGCCACAATTGGAGCACCTACGGTTTCGCCTAATTCTACGTGATGCAGTTCTTGTACCCTGCCCACACCCTTTGTAGCTAATGCACAGAGGATCCTGTATGGTGTCGTCCATCGTTTGCATCTCACAATCATCTAGACTACCCTAAATACCATACTTCCTCTTCAGGTTATTCAATTCATGTGTCAAGACGTTGACTATATGGTTATAGTCATCATCCTCTTAAGATGATAACTCACACAATTCTTTACACAGATGAAGCAAGTATGCATATCTAGCTAGCAAGTGAGAGTCCCAATAAAATGAGCCATCAGTATAAGTTCCAAAGATTTCATCCATTGCACTTTTTGACCACCTGTGAAGAACTAAGCATTTTGGCAGCTGATTGAAGTCTAGAGACAACATCACAACTATAATGTGTTCACATGGCAGTCCCATTGATTCCATTCGTAAACAAGAGCATCTAAACTCCATTGGATCCGGACAATATGACACATTCCATAAGTCTACACCACCACGATACTTTGAAACTGCATAAATAGACTGCATCGACATCTCTTGACTATCAACTATCCTTACTAGTGAAACCTTCCGCAACACCTCTCGGAAAAGGGTAAAGATCTCCTTTGTGAACTGCCTTGAGGCAAACCTCTTAATCGAGCGTAAGCTTGTTAGGAGAACTACATCTCCATATTCTGATTGAAAATCCCCTTCCGCTTCCCTGAATCGAAAATAAGTAAGACACCTATGAAACTGTTGAACAAAATCGGCCAAATTTATCTTTTGGTGAATGTACTTCCCAAGGTGACTATGCAAAGCTTCACATCGTGACGTCATCCTTAATCCTGCAAAAACGTTTCCCCTTATATAGGTTGTAGCCCATATCTTCCTTCTGTCATATAGTTCTTTCATCCAATCGTTGTCTTCCAACCTAAACTGAGTAATCATTTCATTCCAGATTTCCTCAAACTTAGGCACATCATAACCCTCATCATGCATTTCTTCAAATATGGAATCACCTATTTAATTCCCACATGTGAACTGGCATTTCTTAGCAAATGCCAAGCACATAACCTGTGATGAGCACATGGAAACACTTTCTTGATTGCAATTTTCATTGCCAGATCTCCATTAGCAATTACTGAACTTGGTGCTTTGTCATGCATCACCAGCATAAATTGTTCCAAAAGCCACACATATGTCTCATCCTTCTCATTTTTCACAAGTGCAGTGGCAAACACTATTATCAGATTATGATGATTTACCCCAAAAAATATCACAAACGGTAACTTATACTTGTTCTTCTTGTTTGTCGCATCAAATGCTAGCACATCACCAAAGATTTGGTAATTCATTTGGCTTTCACCGTCTGACCAAAATAATTGTTGAAGCCTCCCCTCGTCTTCAACGGTGTGTCTAACATACATTAATGGGTCATTCGAACTCAATGATCGAAGAAACTTCAAAGCACTACTAGCATCAGATGCTAGTTTCCGTTTTTGCCTTGCTATTTTGTTATAGAGGTCCTTTCACCTAAACCCAATCTTTTGGTGACCACCACAGTTATAAGCAAATGCACCATAGATTTGAGGTGGACTTATCCCGGCTCTTATAAAGCTTTCAACCAACAAAATATCTGCTGGAGTCATCTTCCTATGTGCTGGCAGCATTGTACAAAACTTTTCTAGCAGTAATTCATGATTATGTTCGTCGTTAAAAATTGTGACGTATCATCGACTAGAGTGAATGTCAATATGAACCCGAAATTTAGCTTTACAGCCGCACCTTGTCTCATTCTTTGGTTGTCATCTTCGTCTATGTTCTGGCATTCCCCAATTATCTCTGAATCCTGCTCAAGAACATACAAATATTTGCTGTACTGGCTCACCTTTTTATTTCTCAAAATCTTATCCTTACGAGGAGCAAATCCATTCACCCTGGCGTACCAACTATAAAGTAGGTAAGCAGCCTCCAAGTCACCAAAATCATACTTACCCACGTCTTCAGTGGCAATATTTGTCACGTCAATGTTAATAATGTTAGCCACACTATCAATAGTAATACCATCTTGAAGCCCTTCATCAACATCTCCATCGAGGCCGTCATCACTGTCACCCTCTCCATCATGGTCGACATCACCATCTCCATCTCCATCTAAATCTAAATCTCCATCTCCATATGCATCCCAATTGCTATCGTAATTGTCATTGCCATCTACTAATAACCCATCCAATTCCTGTCAACAACACGGTATGCACATGTTTCTCACGACATTAGCTGAACACAAATACACATTAAAACCAACTTTTACTTTAATTTAATCAAACATACATTATATTATTCCCCATTGCTACCGTAGTTGTCATCTTCATCACCATTGCTATCGTAATTGTCATCGGGATCAACTAATAACTCTTCCAAATCCTGTCAAGAACAGGGTAAGCAGATGTTTCTCAAGACATTATCCATCAAACTGCTAAACACAAATACACATTAAAAACAAATTTTACTTTTATTTAATCAAACATACATTATATTCTTCCCCATTGCTACCGTAATTGCCATCTTCATCACCATTGCTATCGTTATTGTCATTGCAATTTCCATCTACTAATAACTCCTCCGATTCCTATCATCTGACGACATTATTCATCAAATTGCTGAACCCAACTATAAATTAAAATCAAATTTCACTTTAATTTAATCAAACATACATTATATAATTTAGATTCATGGTTTAGAGACATTGTCCCTCGTTGCACTAAGTGTTTGCACAAATTCTTTTAGTGTTTGCACAAATTCTTCCTTTAACACCTGTAAATTTCAAACATCATTGACATTGCACACACGTCTTAGTATTTTTTCCAGAACTGTACAGACTTTGATGGAATTCTATATTACTAAATGCAGAATCAAAAGGGCATTTATATATGGTTCATATCAAGATAATAAAAAACATGACTTACTCCAGAGTGGACTAAGATTTAAATAACACAAACACAAACAAATTATTATCGGAAAGCAAATGCAACCAAGTAAACGTTTTTCATCCCACTGATGTCCATTCATCATGAATATGCTTGTATGCTTCCCAGTTCACAGAATCAAACAGAAATTTAAAACCCAAAACAAATTCAATCAAACATAAACCAACGATTAAGACGACACTGCATACCCAGGGAATGGTCACATTCAACGATGACGATCTCCTAATTGCAAGTGCGCCGCTTTCGGTACCAGTATCACTATCCGCCGCACAACGATCCTGATCTCCTGATTATTTCTTCCTTTTACTTTTCGACGACGACGAATTACCTAAATATGGAGAACAGATTGGCGCGCCGAAGAGATTAGAGTTCCAGTTTTAATCTATCCTATTTGGGGACCTATTTGAGATAGGGGTAAAGGACTTGTTTTTAATTTGACGTAAACTTACAAAAACGACGAAAAACGAGTCATACAATTTTATATTAATGCAGCAGACCTGTCTTTAATTTTTACCTAAACCTGTAAAGTTAAAAAACGACGAAAACTGAGTTATACAATTTTATATTTAATGCGGCACCGTGCCGCACCTACTATGTTGGTGCACTTTAGATGCCGCCTTCAGGAAAAAAGGTACTTCTTTTCCTTATTCGTGTGATTTTTACAAATGTTTAGTGAGAAATATTATGATATACTATTTTTAAAAATCCATCATTTCATCGTTAAGGTATGTTTTCTTGTTGCATACCTCTTTTCAGTCTTTTCTTTCCATTTCTTACTACAAAGAAAAAGACCTTTTTGTCAATGTTTCCTCACACCAACCTCGATCCCAATTTCTGTTTTTTTTCTTTTCCTACAATCTCTGTAAATAATTAAGTTCTTGAGATGGAAGTCTACCTACGCTCATTTTATTAGGGTGGCTACTTTCATTCGAGTAAACGTTATATGTAGATTAATGGAAAAGAATCAAAAAGATGAAAAGAAGTGCATTTTGGTGGATTTTGAGGAGTTTTCTATGCGAAAAAAGTCATATAATTCTGCATATACACCTCGTCACCATTTTGTCATAACTGGAGTTAAGAGTGTCCGATTGAGGCGTTCTTTGTAGTGTTGAAAATATTACGAAAAGACCTACAAGGTTATTTAAGTTTCCAAGAAGCACAGTCGTGCTCCCCTAGTATGAATGCTCGTGCTCCTTTTTCAGAATGATGAAACGTCGATTTTTAATGCCAGCACAACAGCGTTTAAAGTAGCACGGCCATGTTCCTGTTTAGTTTTCCAATTAAATTGTCCTATTATTTTAATCCTTATTTGGAATTGGCCACTTCTTGCATGTATTAATCAATTAATTGACCAGCAACCATATTACAGTTAATTGATAGATCTATAGCATAATTTGGATTAGGATTATTGCATGACCAAATTTTAGTTTTAATCTTCCAATTGGGTTAGTTATTTAATTAATCGACCTCTTTGTACTTTATGCTTTATTTGAATTTAAGTCTCTCACTTGACCAACTTAGAACAATTTGGGGAAAAGACTATTAATAGCGAATGACCAAACATATTAATAGGATTATAGAGGGATTGGTAATTAATTGGGGGAATAATAAAGAACCCATATAGAATTAGAACCGCATGAATCAAGGCAAGTTCTACGGTGGACAAGTATGATAGGTAGTACCACGGTGCACAAGTGATTTTTACCGTTAGATCAAGTAGCATACCAAATCTTACCATGGGCCATCCACATCATATATGTCCTTCCACACACTCTCTCATTCTAAATCTCTGTCACGATTCCCTTCTCCATCTCTACCCCCAACCCACTCACCCCACCCCTACGACTTTTAGAAGACAAAAACTTTTAGAAATCATTTAATATTCAAATAGAAAACAACCCTCTAAAGAAACATCAATTACCAGCATCAGTGATATCTGAGTCTCCAGATGCAACTGCTTCTGATGCTTGGCAGTGGCACAATGCAATTGCACGACGCAATATAGCTTCATCATCAGCAACATCTATATTATCCACTACATCAGATTCTTTTTTTAATATTTTCAAATTCTTTGACTGCACAAAGAGCTTTACTCCCAGAACTGCCAATCTTCTCATCAGCCCAAGTAATAGAGCGACCGAGTTTCTTTTTACCATTGGATTTAAGAGAAGATTTGGGTTTAGTCTTGCATGATCCGGTTGCTTTTTCCGTGTGGAATGCCTCCTCACCATTGGTGGGATCTAAATTGGAAGTGGAAGCATCGTCGTTAACAGCAGCATCATAGGAGGCACGACGACCACGGGGGAGCACTCAATGGTGTTGTGGCATTCGCTCACGGCTGTCTCTGCTATGCTAATGGGGATTAGTGGTTGTTCTCGTGGAAAGAGGGAGAAGGGGAAGTGGGTGCGGAGGAGAAGACGAACGTAGGTCAGAGTAGACAGATGAGGAGAAAATCAAGTGTGGTTGGTGTATGATAGATTTGGTAAGACTTTACCATCCAACGGTAGAAATCACTTGTGCACCGTGGTACTACCCATCATACTTGTCCACCGTAGAACTTGCCCATGAATCAAATGTGCAAGTAAAACTATGATCATAGGCTTTATCTCCATTGCTTTATTTACTTGTGTTATTGTCCTCGTTACATTTATTACAAGTAAATCACAATCTTTACTTTTGTTAGTCTAAATAACATAGGAGCTCGACTAATTTAGTAATTGTTAATTAATCTTTATGGATTTAATACTTGGAGTCCCAAATACTCCTATATTATTTTTACAATAGATTACACTTGCTCTACGTGTGTATTTAGCGCAACGCGTCTCCATGTTGGTGACAATTATAGAGGTCACCATGCTAAACGTCACCTTGATGGTAAAGGACGCCACTCTTTTGATGTGCAATGGTTGAATGAGGGAAGTTTCGAATGGATCGAAGGCAAAGTTGAAAATTATAAAAACAATCAAAAGTTTAATTGTAGTATCAGGTTTACGTGTACATATCTGTTTACTGGGAAATTTGGTTTCTTAGTGTATTTCTACCAAATTCAGCAAAGTAACAAATAATTAGTTCAAACGATTGCAAGATCGACGAGTTATGTGGTAATCTCGTTTTGCAAACAACAGTTTTGTAAAATAACAGTCAATTTCTCGACGTGTTATTGGTTTTATAACATTATTGGCTCTGAAGCCATTAATTGTTATGTCTTATGCCAATTTTGGTTATGAGGATTCCAACTAACAAACAAGTTGTTGTCGAAATGGCATTAAAGGTTTAATTAAGCAAGATTGGTTGTTAAAAGCCAATGACTTGATCGACAAGTAATTAAATAGCAGCTTAAATGAAAATATACAATGCAATGTTAAGAAACATGCACTTGCAAATTAAAACATACAATTGGAAATTGAATACAGGAAGATAAATAAAAGCAGTTAAAACGACTGAATTTAAGAAACGCTTTTAAAAGACATGAATTTAAATAAAAGCATTTAAAGAACATGAATCTAAAGAAGGCTTGTAAATGACTTTGAAAGTAAAAGTGCTGGAAAATATAAAGAACATGAATTAAAAGGAAAGCTTGAAAATGACAAGGAAAGAAAGATTGACAGAAAGGTAAATGACATAAAGGTAAAGGACATGAAAGAAAATACTGAAATTGAAAAGAATGCAAGAAGTAAACTGATTTTCAATGGAAATAGAAATGCAGAGAATAAGAACAAATAAGTTTGAAGTGTCAGAAAAGATAAAGTTTGAATGCAATAAAATTTAAAGTAAAATGCATAGACAGAATGTAAAATTGCAGATAAGATAAATGAATAGACAATGCAAATAATTGAAAATAGACTTGAATTGATTAAATTGCAAAAAGATAGAGTTTGGAAGACATACAATGATCGTTTTCCCTTAATCTGCTTTAGCCATCGAGATGTTAGGAATTTAGATCATGTATCCAACCTGAATTACATCGTAGAAACTACTATTTATAGGAAAAAAATACAAAAACTACCTAACATCCAACCTGACACGTGTACGGACACGGGTTGGTAGTTAAGTTTTTTTGCTAAAACTACCTAATCGATAGTAACACTTCCTGTCGAACTATACATTTACTGCCTACAATCCAAGCATGTCTTTACCATGCTCATTTTGACATCTTCGACACTTTATGCATTCCGTCGAACAATCGTCCCATCACTTGGTCTTTCAAACTTAGTTAATTTTTGATCATTTATTCTGGTCTCTTATGCCTTCACTCGTCGAATTTTCAACATTCTGTCGAGTAACCCAAATTTGAAATTTGGCACCTAATGATGCCCCCAAATTACGAAGTTGACGCCAATATGTGAAGAGAACCAGAATTTTATCTACTCCACGCGCGACGGTTACCTTTCCGCATTGTCCCATCACAAGTCTGTGCTTCCCACTTCCCTAAAAAATAGGACCATCATTATTTCAAAAGTAGGCGGTTACAACCCTGTTCGCACGTTTACTTCACCAGCTTCTACTATAAGTAGATTGCAAAACCCCACTCGAAACATTTTCTCTCTTCTGAATTTTCTGGAAAGCTTCAACGAGTTTGCAATGGCGTCTTCATCAAACCCAACTCAAGGTACTACGACGACCCTTCGGAAAACATGGTGCAATCCGGATGTCGACGCGTCAATCCCTTGGCAAAAATCTAAGGTAATGATACCTTACACGAATGATCCTTCTTACATTCTGAATCCCCCTGCTGCTTATTTAGGACCAGTCATGACCCTTTCTAATTTTCCCGAAGATTTTAGGGATTCTTTCCCGAATAAAGAAGGTCAAACTGACATTCTTGTTGGCTTCCCCTACCTTGCATATTCACTATTTCTTAAAATGCTCTATGCTTTTTAGAACTCCCCCACTTAGTTTAAGTGGTTATTCTGCTTGGCTTGCTAAGGTTGAAGCTAAGAAAGGTGACACTTAGAAAAAATTAGGTATTTATCACCTTATTCAACTTTCCAAGCATGCCTTTAGGTTAGACTCAACAATGTTGGGAGCTGCTGTGTTCTTTTGGAACAAAACTAAAAACTACTAACAACTTCCACTTCCCTTGTGGAATGATGGGTCCAACGCTTTTTGATGCTGTTGCGCTTACTGGCCTCCCACCGAATGGCCAAATGATTCACCCTCTTGTCACGCCAAACAACGTCATTGACGTTTTCAGTAATGAGCCACTTTTATTTTCAAAATGCGTTTCTAGTCAAATGAAAGGTGATCCTGAAGTTTCTGACCATGAACATGTAGCCTTCCTGTTCCATTGGCTATCTGCTTTTGTTATGTGTAACAAAAATGTTCAAATGTCAAAAACATTGCTCGACTTGGCGAACCTTCTCCATGAAGGTAAAAGGTGGGCCCTTGGCTCGTTCCTTCTGTCTAATCTTTATTCGAGCATGTCGAACCTATACACCATGGTGAAAGAAGGTGGAAAGAAAAGTGGAATTGGAGGCCCAATGTTGCTCATGCAATTATGGTTAAACACTACATTTCCAGGCCACACTGTCGATAAAGCACCACCTAAACTCGACATTGAAACTTATGGCACATTAGCCATGTATCGCGTTCCCAAGCCATTCGACAATGAGCTTGAAAGTTTTAAGTACTACTTTAGCCTCTTCCATTCTCTTTCCGCCAATACCCCAGGTGTCCGTTTTCAACCCTTTGTTGGCAGAAAGTATGGACCTGCATGGTTCAAATCCCCTTTTGATCCAACTTCAAAAAGTTGTACAATCACTTGGACTCACCTTCTTGCCCGTCAAGTATTTCCTGCGGGTCTACCCGGTTCGACGGACGACTCAGCCTTCACCTGCTTGCCTAACGGCTCTGCTAACAACATTGGTTTCATGCAATCCATTTCGGGTCCATTCCCTCTCAAGAAAGAAGACATTCTCCTAGATTGCACGACTTAAAGCAAGAAACCTTTGATGGCATAAAGAGAAGGAATGAAGTGCACATGTCCGCTGTCAACTTTGTTCCTTTCACTCCCACTTTGGGCATATCCCAAGATTTTGTTGCTTGGTGGGATGAATACTACAAGAAATTCCATCCATCTATTGAAGACTGTATGAACAGACTTGTTGATCCCTTTGTGCAGGAACAGGATCCCTCAACCAAGACCAAAAGTGAGCACTTAAAAGACATACGCAGCTTTGAGAAATTTTACAAAATAAAATGGGACCCTAGATACCCCTTTCACATTGTTCGACAAATAAAGGAAATGACTGCCAAATCAAAGAAAAGCACGAGAATAATTGGGGCATTAAAGCTCTGAAACATCGACAAGAAACAGGTCAATCACTTGTGAAACACCCTTGTCCTGAACTAGTGCCTTTACCCTGTGCAAATTTTGGTTTGGCTGATCCATTTCCAGGGAAACCGACAAGAGCTGGTAACTTCTTTTTCCTAGAAAGATTTCGTTCTCATACTAATGTCAACACTTATGAAAACAAAGAAGTTACCTATGCTGGTCGGTTTGCCTTCCCTTTTGAACAAGATGATGGGGCTGTCAAGGTTATCAGCCATTTTTCTTAAGGTATTTAGTTTCCTTTGCCTTCTGTTTGAAAACCCATTCATTTTATGCTTACACTCTTTGCTTTGTTTTAGCTTTGACTCTGAAAGAGCCTTTGAAATGCAAGCAAACAAGTGGCAAGGCTACAGAGATGGAAGTACAAGAGGATGATGAAGATGATGAACCTCCTCTTCAATCCAGATCAACAAAGAAGAAATCTTCCAAATCTGTGGTCACAAAACCCAACACTGGCAAAAAACCAACCGTGTCGAAGAAGAAACCAACAGGGTCTAAGCATTCGACCAGTTCTTCCCAACAAGAATCCACCAAAAGGAAGGTGCAAACAACTGGCCCTGAGGTTAAATCACCAAAACGCAGAATGATTCTGCTTGACTCTCCCCCCCACTCGACACCTCAAACGGTTCTTCTCTTTCTTTGCTTGTATAAATTTTTATTTATTTATTTATTTATTTATTTATTTATGACCCATCAATTAGCCATTCTCCGAACCTTCATTTTTTCAGGAATCTCATGCAGAGAAATCTGTTTCTGGAAGCTCTGAAGATACTCCAACAGCGGAGTTTACCATGGTACATTTAATTTCACCATTGCCTAATACGATGGCCACCTTACATTATACAAGCCCTACACTCATTTGTTTCAACATTTGCAGGAACCAAGAGTCAAATCTTTGAAGAAAGGCGTGTCTGAAGAATGTACTTCAAAAGACCCTACCTCTGTCGAAGAAGTTGACTCGTCGAGCACTGATAAGGTATGTCCCTTTGAACCACCCTTGTTTTTTTCTTTTTTCATTACTCTTTTGAACATTACCTTATCATACTCATTTGTCAGGACTCCCTTGAGCAAGCAAATGTGGATACTTCACTACCCTTGCAAACAATTCTCCCAAACTTTGTTCCTCCTACCACTGAGGTATGACACTTCTTGTCATTTCATTGGCATCAGAACAATGACTTACAACTTGCACTGATATATTTTTTTTTTACAGGAAGTCCCAAAGACTCAACTTGAGCATGAGGTTGAAGAACCTTCTACCATGGATGTCGATGTGGCTCAGCCTACCCTCTCGACAGAAAATCCAAATCCCACTTCTACTCACCAAGATGATCCCACACTACACGTGGAAGCAACTTCCGTGGAAACAACTTCTGCCCCCCAAGCTACTGAGAAGGTACCCCCATGGTAATTAGGGTAGACAGTGTTGACATGGATCAATTGTTTGATGATCCTACTATTCCATCTACTCAAACTGCTGCATCAACCAACCTCATGCCACAAGATGCCAACACTGGACAGGGCAACATTGGAATAGATGAATGGATCAGCTTGCTATCAGGATCTAGCAGCAAGACTTCACCCATGTCAACCCGATCCTCCACATTTCCTGGAGACAACTTTGCTGATAAGCTTAATGGGCTGCTTGAAGAACTGAAGGGTTTCTTCAAGTACTCTTTTGACGACCTCTACTCGAATCAAGAAGTAAGAAACAAGTTAATTCGCGTCGTCAAAGAGCTTCAAAGCTGCCGCAGAAGGCTACCACCAATCCATCGAGGGCACATTAACACATTAGATGAGTTTGTTAAAGAATTGATCCCCAAACTGCCTGATCTCGACGGTAGTATTCTCCCATACCAGCAAGCTCTCACAGCCAAGCATGAGCTTCATGACAAATTGGTGCTTCTTCAACAAAAACAGTCTGCATTGGTTGAGAAAGGCACTCCTCATCAGGCAAGGATACCTGAACTGGAACAAAACATTGCACGTTTGAAACAAGAGCTAGCCACTGCCGAAGCCCAATTACAAGAGGCAATCAAGGCTTCTTGCTCATAGGAGATTGCTGCTCTCGACCAAGAAATGTCTAATAGCACTGCAGAGGCACAAGCCATTTTGTCGAAAGTTGAAACTCTTGAACTCAACTACGTGAACGCTGAGAATGCAAAGATGGAGTTTGCTGCAACTTGGGAAGACATCAGAAAGATTCCTTTTTAAATTCCTTTATTTTGTTGCATGTCTACCACCTTTGTATTAATTTTTCATGTCGAACACATTTGCTCGACCATCTCTTATACTTTACTGCAACAACTGAACTTCGATTTGATATGTTTTCGATCAATCGTTTCACCGTCCAGCTAGCACGTTTCTTTTACCACTTTAATTTTCAGTTTCAGGCCATAAATTACATTCAAAGCCTTTGACCAGTCAATTTGACTGTTAAAACTTAAAAATTAACGCCAATTTGCGCTATAAATAAGGACTTGGCAAACTTCAATTCCCGTTCAAGCACAAACACTCTCTGAACTCTTGAAGTTCCTCTTCCAAAAGTCTCTAAAAAACTCTTGTTAGTATTATAAACACCATTCCCAAATCCAACTTCCTCTTACCCTTAAACGAACTAACTGAGTGTAACAAGTTGCAATGGAAATCTCTTTCATCCATTTCAAACATTTATCCCCTGGTTCTGCTCATTTCATTTGGAAACCAAGGGACTCCAACTCTTGGAGTTTTCTTCAAGGTTTTTGTCTCAACGGTGAAAAATCCTCTGGGTTTTGGTAATTTGCCTAATACCAATAATGAGTTTTGGTAAGTTGCCTAATGTGGCTTGCCAAATTCATTGATCTTTGTGAGGAAGGGAAAGGCCTGAGCCATTCTTCCTTTCAATCGTCTTGCGCTCCTTCACACCTTATGTTCAAAATTCAACGTGAAGGGCGCGGAGGCTGACTGGAAAAGTTTTGCACGGTCGACGCCAATTGTGAAACGCATTATAGCGTCGACGACTGCTTCTCTTCTAATCTTAGCTTTTCCTTTATTCTCACAAAGTTTGACATCCATCTTCGACGCGCTCTTCAAATGCACATTCCTGTCGATTTGGATATTTTCCTCTTTCAGCGGCTCTTGCAGACTTAATTGTCTACCCAGGTGACATGCCATGGAGGCCGCTTCTGCTACCCATGTTCCTCTCTCTTCCTAAATTCTTCCTCAGCATGAGCTGAATTGGGAACATGGCAAAGCTTCTTCGACCGGATTTATTTTGTAATAGCCTAGATTCAGAGACTTTTCAGTACTTGTATCACTAGGCTATAAGCCTATTCGATAATGTATGTTGTATACTGCCAAATGGCTTATGAATAAAGTAATCCAGTTTGCACTTCAAAGTTGTATTTTCACCTTGCACATTGTTAGTCTATATGACTTTAAATATTTGTCATTAATAGACTTAATTCTAAAACCAGAATTAACTTCAACAAGTGCATAAGCATTTCCTGAGAATACTTGGACAATCTCAAATGGTCCTTCCCACTTTGGGGACCACTTTCCAAATTCTCGACACTTCTTATCCATTGACAAAATGACTTTCCAAACTAAGTCACCAACCTTGAAACGTTTATACTTAACTCGACTGTCATAGAATTTAGCTATACTCTCTTTCTGTCGAATTAAATGCTCTAAAGCCACAACTCTCTCATCATGGATTTCATTTAATTCATCAAACATCAAGTCCCAGTATTGGTCTACTGGTACATCATCTTGCTTTTGAATTCTTAATGAACCAAGATTTATCTCAACAGGCAAAACAGCATCATGGCCATAAACCAACTTATAAGGAGTAGTACCTGTCGATTCTTTTGGAGAATTTCTGCATGCCCAAAGGACTTGTTCCAAAGTTGAGTGCCAGCTTTTTGGATATCTGCCAATGTGCTTCTTTATCAACCCAACGATGATTTTATTCATGGCTTCGACCTGACCATTTGCTTGCGCATAGTATGGCGTCGAAGTCACCATCTTGATCTGCCTCGACTCAGCATACTCGACAACCATCTTCCCAACAAACACAGATCCTTGGTCTATTGTGATTATTTGTGGTATACCAAATCTACAAACAATGTGATTTTCAATGAAATCCACAATGTCTTGTTGCGTTACCTCTTTCAAGGATACTGCCTCTACCCATTTGGTAAAGTAGCCCACCCTTACTAAGATATATTTGTGCCCTTTTGAAGAAGTAGGAAAGATTTGGCCTATGAGATCCAGAGCCCATCCTCTAAAAGGCCAAGGTTTAACGATGGAATGCAACTCACTAGCAGGTACATTTTGTATGTGGCCATGCTTTTGGCATTCTTCACAAGACTTTGCAAACATAATGCAATCTTTAACCAAAGTGGGCCAATACACTCTTTGTCTTCTTAGTACCCATTTCATCTTCTCGCCTGCCTGATGAGCTCCACAAATTCCTTCATGAACCTCTGCCAATGCCAAGTAGGCATCCTCTTCACCAAGGCATGTTTCCAAATTACTATCGACAGACTTTCTATACAAAGCTCCTGCAAGTACAACAAACTTAGTTGCTTTGTACTTAATTTTCCTATCGACGTCAGCACTTGGATTTTCCAAATACTCAATTATTGGCTTACGCCAATCAGGCGAATTTGACGCATTAGAAACAAGAATATCCCTTTCATCCAAAGGGTACAGTAACTCACGGACTTTTATAAATTCTGTCAACACCTTTGAAGATAACTTATATCCTGAGGCCAATTGGGCTAATTCGTTAGCCTCTTGATTCAGCTCTCTCGGGATATGCTCCAATTCGACACTGTCGAACTGTTTCATTAACTTGCTGGCCACTTGACAGTATTTGACAAGATTATGGCTAACACATTTGTACTCTTGAGTTAACTGCCTTATAACTAATTGTGAATCCCCAAAATCTTTGACAGTGCATGCTCGCATTTCTATCAAAATTTCCAAACCCACAATTAAGGCTTCATATTCAGCCCCATTGTTGGAGCAAACATATTTTAACTCGAACATTAGTTTAGTTGGCACACCTAAAGGCGAAATTATCAGAATCCAACACTAACCCCATTTCTGTGTCTTGAGCCATCAAAATACAAATGCCAAAGCTTTAAATCAACTAGCCCTGTCAATTCTTTTATTTTTAAACATGGATAGTCCGTCAAAAAGTCAGCAATTGCTTGACCTTTAACAGCCTTTAGAGGTATATATTGCAAAGAAAATTCAGACAATGCAAGTGTCCATTTTTCAATTCGACCATTAAGAATTGGCTGGGACAACATGTACTTAATTACATTCATCTTTGACATCACTACGACATTACAAGGCATTAAGTAATACTTAAGTTTTGTACATGAAAAATACAATGCTAGATACAACTTCTCCATAGCACTATATCTTGTTTCTGCATCATTCAGCACTCGACTGAGGTAGTAAACGGCTCTTTCGACGTTATTCTCATCCTCCTGAGCCAGTAGACAACCTATAGTTTCTTCTGATGCAGAAATGTACAACTTCACTGGTTGATGTGGCTCTGCAAGCATCATGACTGGTGGACTTATCAAGTATTGCTTGATTTGGTCGAAAGCCTCTTGATGTTGTTGAGTCCATATAAAGGCTTCCTCTGCTTTGAGCTTTACCAAAGGAGCAAACACCCTTGTCCTTCCTGAAAGATTTGATATGAACCTTCTGAGAAAGTTCACCTTCCCTAAGAAAGATTGGAGTTCCTTCTTGTTGGTAGGCGGTTTCGCTTCCAATACAACCTTAGCTTTATTCTTGTCTACTTCAATGCCTTTCCTATGCACCAAAAAGCCAAAGAACTTAGCAGCTGAAACACCAAAACCACACTTTTCAGGATTCATCTTTAAACTGTGCTTTCTCATTTCTTGAAAAGCTCGTTGAAGATGGCTCAAATGCTCCTCTTGGCTCTTTGACTTGACAATCACGTCATCAATGTAGACTTCCACAAACTTGCCTATCATTTCATGAAAAATAGTGTTCATTGCCCTTTGGTAAGTTGCACTAGCATTCTTTAAACCAAAAGGCATCACTACCCACTCATAAGTTCCAATAGACCCTGGGCACCTGAAAGCAGTTTTAGGTACATCCTCTTCTGCAATGAAGATCTGGTTGTAACCAGCATGTCCATCCATGAAACTTAGAAATTCATGACCAGATGCTGCATCCACTAGCATATCTGCTATGGGCATAGGGTACTCGTCTTTAGGAGTTGCAGTGTTAAGATTCCTGAAATCAACACACACCCTCATCTTGCCATTCTTCTTTATGACAGGCACTACATTCGACAACCATTCAACATACCTAGTTGTGCGAATGAACTTAGCCTTCAACAATCGCTCAACTTCCTCCTTGATTTTCAGCACAACTTCAGGAGCAAACCTCCTATTGGCTTGTTTGACAGGCTTACAATCAGGTTTCAGAGGCAACCTATGTTCCACAAGATCTCTACTCA
Source organism: Calophaca sinica (assembly GCA_037113605.1). Taxonomy (NCBI): domain Eukaryota; kingdom Viridiplantae; phylum Streptophyta; class Magnoliopsida; order Fabales; family Fabaceae; genus Calophaca; species Calophaca sinica. The sequence goes on from CM073736.1 coordinate 72,148,597, forward strand.
GACCCGGCATTTCATGATAATCCCAAGCAAAACAATCCATATACTCAGAGACTAATTCCACAATCTGCCTTTTAAACTGGTCTGGCAACAAAGCACTAACATATATTGGCCTCTTTCTATCTTCATCCCCCTGATCAATCTCCTCCAAAGGATCTTCCAACTCGAAACCATTTTTATCCTCAAGCCCCTTCTCAAATCCTAAAGGGCCATCGTCAAATATGCAATCAGCAAACACCCCTTCTTCTGAGTTTGGCTGTCGGTCAGCCTCACAAGCCGACGTTTGTATTTGAAGCTTCTCAAGGCTCATTGTTATCGATTGGCCGATTTTCATCGGCCTCATCCAGCAGCCTAACTCCAAACTGCTCCTCCAAGCAAGCATTCAAAGCATCTTTATCAACAACACCACCCTGCACAGATATGGGTTTCACTTTTGGGTCATACACTTTGAAATCCACATGCATTTGCTACAGATAGTATGGGCTTTCATCAGCTTCAATAATCTTAATGTCATCATAAGCATTCCAAAAGATAAGTTTCTGATGCACTGTCGAAGGAACTGCTCCGACAGCATGGATCCAATCCCTACCCAATAGGACATTGTAACTTGACCTTGAAGGGATCACCACAAACAAAATGGATCTTTCTACTGTTGACGACGTTTCTGACTCTTCGACAATGGGGATTTCTTCACTTGATCACCACCAGGATAAGGTATTCTGCCAAATTGGTAATCTTCATTCCAAAATGGCACTTGTCGAGGATTACTCTTTCTAGCCCTCACCCTATTTCTCAACTCAGGGCAACGAGCCTTGGAAGAATTCTCGACCCACTTGTTCACCACCACATTGGCATCAGGCTTCCTAGTCTTATTTAACACTCGACCAGGAGATGACCCATGGTTGCTTCCAATTGATTCCCTTGAGGGCTCAACCAACCAACAGCCAACTGCTCTATGAGGCTTATGTGCCATAGGCCTTTGCACTTGGTTCACTGAAACAGGCATCTGGTTCACTGGAACGGCATTATAGTTCCTCTTCGCATAGCCAGTTCGCATGTGCTGGTGAGATATAACCTTTTGATCATTCTTCGCTTTCTAAGCAGCTTTCACGTCAAAATACCTGTCACAATGTGGGCATAAACTCAACTGCCCCCTTTTGTTCTTCCTTCTCAGAAAGTCTTCAACAGACTCGTGAGGCCTTGGGTAAATGTCGAATGGGTCTTCCACATTCACCACATACTTCTGCTTGGCGCTGATATTCACCATGTTGCAGCTTCTTGCATTATGACCTTCGACATTGGATATGCCTTGGCCAAATGGATCAGTGTCCACCTTCATGCTAGGCTTCTGCTTGTCAGCAAACTTGAGTCTACCTTCTTTCAGAGCTTTTTGTATCAAATCCCTGAAACGAAAACACTCATTAGTAGGATGGCCTAAAGCCCCATGGTACTTACAATAATTTTGACCATTGGAGTCCTCAGGCCTTTTTACTTTATGATCATCTGACAACTTAAGCTGTTTGTCTTTCAACAGAATATCAAATATTTTATCAGCTTTAGTTATGTCAAATGTATATGTTTTCGTGTTTGCATAACTCATCTTTTCCTTCCCCTTGGAAGGTACTAAAGCTTGACAGGCATAAGGTGGCCCTTCTTTCAACTCAGCAAGGTTTATTTCTTGCTCAGTCACAGCCTCGTCCTCACTGTCTGTTTGGTCTTGCTCGACACAATTGATTTTCTCACGTCTAACAAATTTCTTATTGTTTTTCTGATTCTTTTCAGACCTGAGTTGTTCAATCTGTCGAACCTTTTCCCCTAATTGGGCAAGATCGACAATGTGTTGGTTCACCAATTTATTTCTAATATGGTAATCCAAACCACTAGCGGCCATTTTAACAATTTCCGCTTCAGGGACAGGTGTAAAACACCTGCTCTTCATGTGTTGGAACCTGGAGATGTAATCATCTATAGATTCATTATACATGCGCTTGACATTGAATAAATCAGTCAAATTAACCCTTAGGTCACCCCTAAAGAATTGATCATGGAATAATCCCTCCAGTTGGGCCCAAGAGTGGACTGAATTGGCCCTTAAAGTTGAGAACCAAGAAAACGCATTCTTTGTCAACGAACTTGGAAAGAACCTCATTTTCAAACCTTCCATAGTGGCCAATTCCCCCATCTCTATCGAGTATCTGGCAACATGCTCGACAGTCTATTCTCCACTGTCACCAGAAAACTTGGACAATTTAGGAATCTTTATTCCCCTTAGCACTTCAGCTTGCTGTACCCATTCAGGAAACGCAGATATGAAATATGGTCGATTAGCTTGACCAATATTGAAACCAAGTCTGTTAAGCATCTGCTCGATAGCTTGATTCACATTTTGCTCTATCTGGTTTCCCATGATATTATGCCTAAGGTTGGCCAAACCTTGAATCATTGGGGGCCCTTGATCTTGATTCCTTTGCAAAACTTGAACCTGACCATAAGCCAAGTTGTTCACATTCTGACCAAGATTTTGATTTGATTGAATGACTTTATTCTGCACCACATTGGGGTTATTGACATCTTGTGGGATGCCCCCCAAGTATTGACCTTGAGGCCTGATTCCTAGGCCTTGCTGAACGTTGTCATTCACTGGTGTTGCCAAACCCAACGCTTGATTCAGCCTTTCCATTTGTACAGCCAATGCATTACATGCTTGGTTAGTAGTTTGCATAAGAGGCGTAATAACTGCACCCATTTGAGTGAACATATTCACCATCTCATAGTTACTGTCATCCATCTGCTGTCGAATGCTCGCCAATGAATTTTGGGTCAGACCCCCATTATTCTGAGGTATTTGCCTTGACATTTCCCCTACACCAGGCCCTTGTCGATTAGTTGTGGTAGTAGTCATGCCTACCATTCCCTGAGTATGGGAAGAATTCCCAAAGGGCAAGAAAGGCTGGTTAACATATTGGTTGAACATGGTCGAACCAATAGCGGGAAACTGTCGAGTTATTCAAATAACCATACGGCATTCCAAACAGAGGTTGTGTTGCCTGCGGTATTAGCCTAACACTTGAACTCCTTGCACTTCCAGGCGATACTTGAACTTCTGGAGCACTTTGAACCACCGGGTGTTCATGTACTACAGCGCTTGGAATAGCCTCTCCTTGCGTGTTGGCCATTGTCATTCCAGTACCCGTCCCAATGATAGTATTATTCATCCGTGGGATGTTAACTACCTCTGCGTTCGTACTGGTGGTAGAAGCATTAGTATTGCTTGACGACACATTCGCATTAGCAACATTTGGTATCGTGGCACTGTTATTCGTGCTGCCATTCATGTTTCTTTGTCGCGTTACGTCAGAAGCAGTAATTTTTTTACTTCTTAAACGCATAAAACCATCGTTTAAAAACGAGTTACTCTAAACTCGTCCCACTGGGCGTGCCAATTTGTTTACTGGGAAATTTGGTTTCTTAGTGTATTTCTACCAAATTCAGCAAAGTAACAAATAATTAGTTCAAACGATTGCAAGATCGACGAGTTATGCGGTAATCTCGTTTTGCAAACAACGGTTTTGTAAAATAACGGTCAATTTCTCGACGTGTTATTGGTTTTATAACATTATTGGCTCTGAAGCCATTAACTGTTATGTCTTATGCCAATTTTGGTTATGAGGATTCCAACTAACAAACAAGTTATTGTCGAAATGGCATTAAAGGTTTAATTAAGCAAGATTGGCTGTTAAAAGCCAATGACTTGATCGAGAAGTAATTAAATAGCAGCTTAAATGAAAATATACAATGCAATGTTAAGAAACATGCACTTGCAAATTAAAACATACAATTGGAAATTGAATACAAGAAGATAAATAAAAGCATTTAAAACGACTGAATTTAAGAAACGCTTTTAAAAGACATGAATTTAAATGAAAGCATTTAAAGAACATGAATCTAAAGAAAGCTTGTAAATGACTTTGAAAGTAAAAGTGCTGGAAAATGTAAAGAACATGAATTAAAAGGAAAGCTCGAAAATGACAAGGAAAGAAAGATTGACGGAAAGGTAAATGACATAAAGGTAAAGGATGTAACGACCCATTTCCGGACCGCTACAGAGCTAAACTAAACCTATATGCGATGCGTTTTAAAACGGTACTCTTGTGCCCTTTAGAAGAATGCGGTACTTTTTTTTTTCAATAATTCCCGCAAGCGCACATCAGAGTAATTACAGCTTTTCGAAACGTGGTGCAACTAGGACACAAGACTTAAATACGAATAAGACATACATGCATAGTACATATATATATATATATATATATATATATATATATATATATATATATATATATACAAGTCGTACTGGCAGTGTACGCAAAATACATAGTAGTGAATGTACAAAGAAATACACCTATGGTATGACGACCCTCAAGAAAGTAATCATACCCTGGGGGTACTTCCGGCAGACACCCACGCAGGGGGCTGCTCCAAAAGTGAGACCGCCAGTCTACCCTGTAACCCAAAATAACATCTGGCCCGACTGGTCACGACACATGGAACATAAAAGTCATAAATACAGTCATCCCAAATATATACAACAGTCTATCAACAACAAAAAAAACATAACGCAGCAGTCAACCAACATCACAGCTACAGGTCGCTACCCAAATCCTCTGACGGGTCCTCCTCCTCCTCCTCCATCGAGTCCTCGCCTGTCAGGGCAATGAAGGGAGCCACAGCTGGCACGTCCACAGGCACATCACTCGGGGTATACTCAACCGTCAGCCACTCCTCAGTCGATCTCGCTCCAATGCAATCCGCCTCGTGGCACACAGTGCAAACGGGAGGGGAAGCCACTGGCGGTGTAGGGGTCCTAGCAACAGTAGGGGAAACCGGTACTACAGGGGATCTAGGAACAGCAACCCGCGAAGTGGAAGCTCCTACGGATCCCCGGCGTATCACGCTCTTGCGAGCGGTCCATCTCACTCGGGGTCCACGCCTGCGCGCTCCTGCGCAATCTAGTAGCGGCGCTCCTAGGAATGTCATGAAGTCCCTACGTGAAGAGGAAGAAGCTCTCATAGCCTCTCGCTGGCCGGGCACGCCACGCCTCCACCACCTGTCCCATCCGGATCAGGAAACTCACCGTACGCCGTGTCACATCCTGCCTCACGGCTACGCCATCCTCTCGTAGTGTTTGCACCACGTCCCCAGTGTATACCACACGGCAAGAGATGGGGTCGAACTCCAACGCCGCAGGTTGTCCCATATCAGGGAAGTCAAAGAAGATCTCCGGCGACGTCCTCATCACCGGAATCCAAACACCCTTCGCCATCGCCTGGGTAACCGTCATGAATTGAAAGCACCACGGGAAAGGGTCAACTTCTCAACAAATCAAGATAATCAATGCATAAAGCAATAAGCAAACAACAATGTATATCATTCACAGAACGTGACTCAACTCTCTCACTCTAGACTCAACTCACATAGGTAAGCAGCCGTTGCCTTGGGATCTTTCACTTCTCCCTAGGTAAGCAGCCCCGGTTCCTACGCTGCGACGCCTAGTCAATCTCCCGTAAACAAAAGGGGACCTAGCACCCTCAGTTATCCGGGTCACGGCTCAAAGACGTCACGACGACTCGCCTAGCTCTCTCACTCGATGAACGACTCGCCGCTTACGATAGTCAAGGAGTGATACACAAGATTACTTGATCGCATATCAGATAAAGAGAGCATGCTTAACATGAAGAAAACGCAATTCGACATTTTAAGCAATAACAGAATCCTGCATGAAGAAACGCAATTCAACAAGCAACACGCAATTCGCAGCATATATTCAATCTCATGTTAAATAATGCATAACTCAATCATATCACAACATTACATGCTTGACACGTAATTCGAGGAATCCATTCCTCTGCAACTCAATGGAGTTGACAGAGAGGTACACAAATGTGGGGGGTTGGGTTCAGGAGACCAACCACAAAGTTTTCACCCACGAATGACTCGGAATATGTTCGACCGCACGACAATAATAAACGAAGGGGTTCGAAGACCCTAACTTCAAACTCGTAGAGTTCTCAGACTTCTTCGTATTTAAATAAGCATTTAAATAGTAAAACAAGAATTTAAGCATCTCTGAAAATTGTCCTTACACAGGGACATAAAAATAAAATCCTAGAATGTCTAGAAGTGCCCTTACCACAAGCTGTCGTCAACGTCGCTCCTAAGTCTTCGGGTCCGCTTCGCTCAATCTCCGGTACTTCGTTTCCTATTATCACATACCACTTAGTAAAATCTAGAAATTCTAGTTAAACTTATGCTCTCAACTTATCCCTTACCTAACCAAACTCCAACAAGCATTACAAATTAATGACACACTCAAAAACATTTTGAAAAAGTAAGGTTTTGAGACTAATTCTCTTTTCTTGAACTTCTAGTAGACATACATGTTCTCCTTCTTCGAACTCTAACGGTCGGCGACCTCAATCTGCATAACTTTTCTATCGGTTCTGAGACGCTCGCATCCTATCTCTGATCAAACGAATCTTCTCAATAGTCTGCTGGATCATGTCTGGTCCCACAACAGAACTCTCGTCCATACAGTGCTTCGTAAGGTGCCATCCCAATGCTCGCATGGAAACTGTTGTTGTAGGTGAACTCCACCAGTGGTAAGACATCATCCCAACTTCCTCGATGATCTAACGTACATGCTCGTAGCAAATCTTCAAGCGATTGAATCGTTCTCTCAGTCTGACCGTCGGTTTGGGGGTGATATGCTGAGCTAAGCTTGAGTTTGGTTCCCATCGCTTCTTGTAGTTCTCCCCAAAAGTGAGACGTGAACTTCGGGTCTCGGTCTGAAACAATGGAAGAAGGCACGCCGTGAAGTCGTACAATCTCTGCGATATAGATCTCCGTTAGCTTCTCCACATTGTATATTGATCTTACTGGTAAGAAATGAGCGGATTTGGTCAGTCGATCAATGACCACCCAAATCGAATCATTCTTCTTCTGCGTTTTCGGCAATCCTACAACAAAATCCATGGAAATACTGTCCCACTTCCATACTGGTACGTCGAGTGGTTGTAGCATCCCTGCCCGTCGCTGGTGCTCCACCTTCGCTTTTTGACACGTCATACACGAAGCTACATACTCTGCCACTTGTTTCTTCATTCCGGGCCACCAAAAGTGCTTCTTCAAGTCTTGATACATCTTCGTAACTCCCAGGTGAATACTCAATTTGCTCTTATGCGCTTCGTCAAGTATCAACTTTTTCAGCTCCGCTACGTTAGGCACACACACCCATCCATTACACCTCAATATGTTGTCTGCCCCAATCTTGAATTCTGTTGCCTTCCCTTGCGCTATCAGCTCTACCTTCTCTTGTAGTAGCTTATCATGAACCTGCTGGTCTCTAATCTCGTCCAACAATCCATTAGAAATGGTAAGCATACCGAATTTCAGCTTCCCCGGTGAAACTTCCACGCTCAACTTTAAATCTCGAAACTTCTCGAGCATCTCTAACTCCTTGATCATCAGTGTTGAAGCTAAATCGCTCTTTCTGCTCAATGCATCTGCTACTACGTTAGCCTTACCGGGATGGTATTCCAGCGTGAAGTCGTAATCTTTCAAAAATTATGTCCATCTTCGCTGTCGCATGTTGAGCTCCTTCTGATCGAATAGGTACTTCAAGCTCTTGTGGTCGTAGCTGAAAACGATGAGCGTGCTGTAAAGGTAGTGCCTCCAAATCTTTAGCGCAAATACCACTGCGGGAAGCTCCAATTCGTGAGTAGGGTAGTTCCTCTCGTGAATCTTAAGCTGTCTTGAAGCATACGCTACGACTTTTCGGCGTTGCATCAGCACGCATCCCAATCCTTGGTGTGACGCATCGCAGTAAACCTCATAAGGTTCTTCTGGTTGGGGTAAAATCAACACTGGTGCTGTTGTTAAGAGCTCCTTCAGCTTCTGAAAACTGGATTCACACTGTTCAGTCCAAGCAAAAGGCTGGTCCTTCCTCGTAAGTCGTGTAAGTGGTGCGACAATCTTTGAGAATCCCTCGATGAATCTTCGGTAATAGCCTGCTAAGCCTACAAAACTTCTGATATCCGTGACAGTCTTCGGTTATTCCCATGCTAAAACAGCCTTGACCTTCGCTGGATCCACTGTTATTCCGCTTTTAGTAATGACATGTCCGAGAAAGTTCACTTCCTCAAGCCAGAATTCACATTTGGACAAGTTCGCATAAAGCTGCTTCTCACGCAATATCTGCAGTACTCGGTGTAAGTGTCCTTCGTGCTCTTCTCTGCTCTTTGAGTAGATCAATATGTCGTCGATGAATACTACTACAAACTGGTCCAAAAACGAGTGGAAAATCCTATTCATGTAATCCATAAACACTGCTGGCGCATTCGTCACCCCAAACGGCATCACCAAGTACTCGTAATGACCGTATCTGGTCCTGAAAGCGGTCTTGGGAATATCCTCTTCCTTCACTCCTATCTGATGGTAGCCTGACTTCAAGTCAATCTTTGAAATTATCGCAGCTCCACGAAGTTGATCCATCAAGTCGTCGATACGTGGTAAGGGATGTCGGTTCTTCACAGTAGCCTTATTGAGTTGACGATAGTCCACGCACAGTCTGGATCGTCCATCCTTCTTCTTGACCAATAATACTGGTGCTCCCCATGGTGACACGCTCGGTCGTATGAACCGTTTTGACTCCAAATGCTCAATCTGAGATTTCAGCTCCTTCATCTCGGCTGGAGACATCCTGTAGGGCGCTATTGAAATAGGTCCTGTCCCTAGAATCAAGTCGATGGAAAACTCGATTTCTCGCACCGGTGGCAGCCCCGGTACATCTTCTGGAAAAACGTCCGCAAAGTCACGCACCACAGGAACATTCTTCACTTCGATTTCCTGGGAAACTTCTGAACTAGCCAGATACATGTATTCCCTAGCTCCCTCTAACAAGAAGACTCCGATATGTTCGGCCGAAAGGTAGTTAGAGACTCCGATATCTGGAAAAATTATGGTTTTACGGGCACATTCCAAGAGGACATGGTGGTGTGACAACCAATCCATCCCGAGAATGACATCTAAACCCTTAAGAGGTAAACAGACCAAATTGACCACAAATCTTCTACCTTGAATAACCACTACACAATTTAGACATGCAGTATTGGTAACCAAGGTTTTAGCTGCTGGGATTGTAACTACCAATTTGAACGGTAAAGCAGTCACAGACAATTTTAGACGATCTACGCAATCAGAGGAAATAAATGAATGGGTCGCGCCCGAATCAAAAAGGACGGATAAGGATTTACCCTCAATCTCACATTCACCTTGGATCAGATCATCAGATTGCTCTGCTTCCTCGCCACTCATCTGTAAGACCCCGCTTTAGCTACCTGGCGCTTCCTTTGCCTTTGCCGCATGCATTGCGGTTCGATTTTGGGTGTTGGGCGCCTTGGCAAAATACCCTGGCTTACAGTTGAAGCATACATCCTCCTTCTGAGTACAGTTACTCGCATAATGTCCTGGCTTTCCACAACGGAAACAAATCACTTCTACGCCAGTCTGACCTCCGCTTCTCGCTCCCTGGGCCATCGGACGATATTGTCCCCTGTTATTGTTTCCCTGGGCCTACTGTAAGGTTTCTTATTTGCTTTCCTTTACGTGTAAATCTCGTCCCGTGCTCGAGGTCTCATTGGTCCACAGGGCCGATCTTCTTCTTGTGGCTTCTTACTCCTTCTACCTCAACACGATCAATCGGCTCTTGGAGGTTTCTAATCCTCAATGATACCATCGACACGGATATCAAATCTCAGACCTCTCTGAAATCTTTCGCTTAGCCAGCTCTGATCGACTCGGTCGTGGAACGGACTGAAATACCTAGCCAGTGACTCAAACTTCGCCGCATTCTCTGACATTGTCATACTGCCTTGTTGTAGTTGAAGAAACTCTTGCTCCTTGTCAGCTCGTGCAGTATCTGGGAAGTACTTGTCCAAGAACCTTTCACGGAAAAGCTCCCAGGTCATCTCTTGACGTTCTGCTATCAGTGCCTGCTTCACTCCTTTCCACCAATATTCTGCATCTCCCAGTAGCAGGTAGGTGGCGTAGTCCACCTTCACATTGTTTGGGCAGTGAAGTGCCTCGAAGATCTTCTCGATCTCTTGCATCCAAAGATCAGCTTTGTCGGGGTTTGGCTCACCATAGAACTTCGGTGGGTCGTGCTTAGAAAGTCCGCCAATCCTGCTTGACATTCAGCTCCGCTCGTTCTTTGTTCTTTGTAAATTCTATTTGGGTCAATGCCTCCGTCTGTTGGGCCATTGCATTAGACTGTTGGGTTGCAGCAGCTGATTGTTGAGCCATGGCTGCCGCCATCTCTGTCATAGCCTGAATCGCTCGATCCATATTGGCGTTCTCAGGTACCACCGTCGTATCCCTACGAGGAGGCATTAGATTCCACAAAGTTCAAAACCTGTCAGAATCTCACAACAAGGATGTGTTAAGACACACTGTTTCAATCAAGAAACAATTCAAACAATTTTTCAAGCAATCAGTGCTTCACTTAATCAAGCAGCAATCAATACGGTACAACTATGTACCCAACACACATATCCCGACACAGTGACCAGTCCCAATTTCCTATGCACAGCCCGGTCAAACTGAACTGCTTTGATACCACCGTTGTAACGACCCGTTTCCGGACCGCTACAGAGCTAAACTAAACCTGTATGCGATGCGTTTTAAAACGGTACTCTTGTGCCCTTTAGAAGAATGCGGTACTTTTTTTTCCCAATAATTCCCACAAGCGCACATCAGAGTAATTACAGCTTTTCGAAACGTGGTGCAACTAGGACACAAGACTTAAATACGAATAAGACATACATGCATAGTACATATATATATATATATATATATATATATATATATACAAGTCGTACTGGCAGTGTACGCAAAATACAGAGTAGTGAATGTACAAAGAAATACACCTATGGTATGACGACCCTCAAGAGAGCAATCATACCCTGGGGGTACTTTCGGCAGACACCCACGCAGGGGGCTGCTCCAAAAGTGAGACCGCCAGTCTACCCTGTAACCCAAAATAACATCTGGCCCGACTGGTCACGACACATGGAACATAAAAGTCATAAATACAGTCATCCCAAATATATACAACAGTCTATCAACAAAAAAAAAACATAACGCAGCAGTCAACCAACATCACAGTTACAGGTCGCTACCCAAATCCTCTGACGGGTCCTCCTCCTCCTCCTCCATCGAGTCCTCGCCTGTCAGGTCAATGAAGGGAGCCGCAGCTGGCACGTCCACAGGCACATCACTCGAGGTATACTCAACCGTCAGCCACTCCCCAGTCGATCTCGCTCCAATGCAATCCGCCTCGTGGCACACAGCGCAAACGGGAGGGGAAGCCACAGGCGGTGTAGGGGTCCTAGCAACAGTAGGGGAAACCGGTACTACAGGGAGCTCCTGCGGATCCCCGGCGTATCACGCTCTTGCGAGCGGTCCATCTCACTTGGGGTCCATACCCTTTGCCTCGTCCTGCAAATCTAGTAGCAACGCTCCTAGGAATGTCATGAAGTCCCTCTGGTGAAGAGGAAGAAGCTCTCATAGCCCTCTCGCGCTCGCTGGCACGCCACGCCTCCACCACCTGTCCCATCCGGATCGGGAAACTCACCGTACGCCGTGTCACATCCTGCCTCACGGCTACGCCATCCTCTCGTAGTGTCTGCACCACGTCCCCAGTGTATACCACACGGCAGGAGATGGGGTCGAACTCCATCGCCGCGGGTTGTCCCATATCAGGGAAGTCAAAGAAGATCTCCGGCGACGTCCTCATCGCCGGAATCCAAACGCCCTTCGCCATCGCCTGGGTAACCGTCATGAATTGAAAGCACCACGGGAAAGGGTCAACTTCTCAACAAATCAAGATAATCAATGCATAAAGCAATAAGCAAACAACAATGTATATCATTCACAGAACGTGACTCAACTCTCTCACTCTAGACTCAACTCAACTCGCTACTCATTTTCTCTCGACTCGACAATTATTAGGAAGCGGATGCAGATCCATCAATCGACATACCGGTAGTTGCCTTGGGATCTTTCACTTCTCCCTAGGTAAGCGACCCGGTTCCTCTACTGCGACGCCTAGTCAATCTCCCGTAAACAAAAGGGGACCTAGCACCCTCAGTTATCCGGGTCACGGCTCAAAGACGTCACGACGACTCGCCTAGCTCTCTCACTCGATGAACGACTCGCCGCTTACGATAGTCAAGGAGTGATACACAAGATTACTTGATCGCATATCAGATAAAGAGAGCATCCTTAACATGAAGAAAACGCAATTCGACATTTTAAGCAATAACAGAATCCTGCATGAAGAAACACAATTCAACAAGCAACACGCAATTCGCAGCATATATTCAATCTCATATTAAATAATGCATAACTCAATCATATCACAACATTACATGCTTGACACACAATTCGAGGAATCCATCCCTCTGCAACTCGATGGAGTTGACAGAGAGGTACACAAATGTGGGGGGTTGGGTTCAAGAGACCAACCACAAAGTTTTCACCCACGAATGACTCGGAATATGTTCGACCGCACGACAATAATAAACGAAGGGGTTCGAAGACCCTAACTTCGAACTCGTAGAGTTCTCAGACTTCTTCGTATTTAAATAAGCATTTAAATAGTAAAACAAGAATTTAAGCATCTCTGAAAATTGTCCTTACACAGGGACATAAAAATAAAATCCTAGAATGTCTAGAAGTGCCCTTACCACAAGCTGTCGTCAACGTCGCTCCTAAGTCTTCGGGTCCGCTTCGCTCAATCTCCGGTACTTCGTTTCCTATTATCACATACCACTTAGTAAAATCTAGAAATTCTAGTTAAACTTATGCTCTCAACTTATCCCTTACCTAACCAAACTCCAACAAGCATTACAAATTAATGACACACTCAAAAACATTTTGAATAAGTAAGGTTTTGAGACTAATTCTCTTTTCTTGAACTTCTAGTAGACATAACTAATAAATCTTTCACAACTATCAAAAACTTAGCACATTTGCATATACATAAGCTAACACCTACACTAACTCATGCATATCAATTCCAATAACCTTAAAATTTATTCTAACAAGTTATCTAACACTTAAACATGTAATTTAACATCAAAACCTCATGTTTTACATGGTTCAAGAATAGGCAAAATTTCCAAAACTACATGTTACTTAAGCTTAAACAAAACTATAGCCTAAATCAACATCTAATCACTTCCAATAACATAACACCACAACCAATTGATTGATTCAACTAGGATCACATCATTTCCCCTTTTCTAACCTCTAGGGTTTTCGCCCTGAAGCATCAAATGGGGGGTTTTAAGATGATTCATCTCCTTTTTGTTTATCATCAACCAACAAACAACAACAATCATCAATTAATCACAACTAAAACAACAATTAAACAACACAAATGGGGGGGCTGTTGGGCGCTGATTATGGGGCTGTTTTGGGGCCAAGAAAATTGATTTTCTACTACTCAAATGGTTGGATACATAGGTGATAGAGTATAGAAGAAAACCTAGAAAGAAAACTAAGTATGGAAGCAAAATCACAAGAGATGAAATGGGGTGGAAATCACGATTTTTAAACAGAAAATGGGAGGAAGAAAATCTGTTTTTCCCTTACTCTAAATGGTGAAGTTGATGAGGAACTAGGTGGAGATGAAGGATTGAAGCAAGTTTGATTAAGACTTCAAGTTGTAAAGCTCAAAGAAAATGGAGAAATCAACCATGGAAGCTTGGAACCCTTGTCTTGCTCTAGAGATGGAAGATGAAGTAGATGAATAGAGAAATGGGGGTGCTGTCCACGAGTTGGCAGCTAGGGGGGAGGGCTTTATAAAAAAAAAATTCACTTAATTACTTAATTAAGACTTAATAATAAAAGGATTTAATTAAAAGGTAAAATTTTGAAATAACCCACAAGTTAAGTGACACCTAATTACCTTTATTAGATGCTAATCACATCACTCACTCCATCCCATCCAATCTCACTTCACTCATGATTCCCTTCTAATCTAGAATCTTAAGGTTTAAAAACACGACGACGAGAAACTGCAAAACTGATTAATTTCTCGCCGGAAAAATCTCGAAAAATTAATTCGCGAGGAATTAATTCTTCGCGTGATAATATTATTTCATAAATAATAAAAATAATATCAAACATACAAAAATAGTCACAACAAGTTACGATTCGATTTTCATCGAAATCGGGGCTCGTTTTAAATTTTATTTACTACAGAATCGCCTGCGATTTGAAACGCCAATAAACTTCGTTAGAATTTTTCGACGATCTTCGAACCGTGAATTAATATAAAAATATTAATTCTTAATTATATTAGCTCTTGATTTAATTAAGTCACTTACTCAGGGAACAAGCAACTGCTTTATTAAAGCATAATTACGACAAAAGTACAATATTACCGCTAATTAACGTATCGTAAAAATACGCGTGTTACAAAGGACATGAAAGAAAATACTGAAATTGAAAAGAATGCAAGAAGTAAACTGATTTTCAATGGAAATAGAAATGCAGAGAATAAGAACAAATAAGTTTGAAGTGCTGTAAAAAGATAAAGTTTGAATGCAATAAAATTTAAAGTAAAATGCATAGACAGAATGTAAAATTGCAGATAAGATAAATGAATAGACAATGCAAATAATTGAAAATAGACTTGAATTGATTAAATTGCAAAAAGAAGAGTTTGGAAGGCATACAGTGATCGTTTTCCTTTAATCTGCTTTAACCGTCGAGATGTTAGGAATTTAGATCATATATCCAACCTGATTACATCGTAGAAACTACTATTTATAGGAAAAAAATACAAAAACTACCTAACATCCAACCTGACACGTGTACGGACACGGGTTGGTAGTTAAGTTTTTTCGCTAAAACTACCCAATCGACAGTAACACTTCCTGTCGAACTGTACATTTACTGCCTACAATCCAAGCATGTCTTGACCACACTCATTTTGACATCTTCGACGCTTTATGCATTCCGTCGAACAACCGCCCCATCACTTGGCCTTTTAAACTTAGTTAATTTTTGATCATTTATTCTGGTCTCTTATGCCTTCACTCGTCGAATTTACAACATTCTGTCAAGTAACCAAATTTGAAATTTGGCACCTAACAATATCCCAATCATGCGCGCATTAAAAAAATATATGTAATGCTATATTGTTCCGCTGTGCATATTAATTCATGATTTAATATCAAAATTTCAATTTCCAAGTGATTCAAGGTTTACTTATTCCGTTCCTTTTTACTTGTTAGTTTTTAAGAAAAAACTAGTGAAATTATTCGTACCTTGCACGAGTACTAATTAATTAAATTGAGCAAGTTAATAATTATTTCATCATTAGTTCTAAATATGATAAATGATGATTTATAAAGATGAATGATATACAATTTAAAATAAGCAAGTTATTTAAGAAAATATATTTGTAATTGTTAATGACAATTAGTTGAGATAATGTAATAATGATTATCTTAAAATGATAATAAACAAAAATTAACTTTTGTTTTAAGTGTAAAAATAGATGAATATGGAGGTAACACGTAGCATAATTCTCCGTGATAAAACTCTATTTTATATAATATAGTAGATTTGTTCATTTTTATTTGTCATTTTGATAGTTTAAGGTTATATTAATTACTTGTTTCTCAATAATACCCTTAATTATTTATTGTAGAGAGAGAAATAAGTGTGATGGATATATGAAAAAGACTAATAACTTTATTAAAAACAACAAAATTTATTGGTTTCTTTAGTTTGCGTAAAAGACAAATAAAAAGGAATGGAATTCGTATGTGCACTTCAAATTCCTAGAGAAAAATCAAATTTCTTACGTGATTAATTGTCTTCATTTTTGTGCACAAAATTCCAGTGTCAATCTCTCGTGGACTCGCGACTTAAACTTTGAGCTCCATGAAATAGACAGTTAGTAAAAAGTCAAGCCTTCAAAGTCACGTAAGTGCCCCCACTGGGGAAAGCTGAGTAGTAGGATTTAGACCTTGTTTTATACTTTTGGTAGTAAGATTCAATAGAATTCTCAATACCCTCTTTCGAGCCAATTTCTCAAGTCTTCCTCAGTCAATTGTCCAAGTCAACTACCGTAACGGACACACCTAATACAGGAGGTAACCAACACTACTATATATTATGATGAAAAGCAGAGGATGAGTTAGACAAAATTGCTAGACAATTTTATTATATTGTTATTAGTCTTATAGAATAAGGGTTTTGGCTCCTTAATTAATTGTGACATTTTTCAGATGGCGTCGTACTTTGTGTTCGGTTTTCCGTTCTTATTCTGTTATTTTCTACTTCTTCACTCGGCTGCAGCTAAAGGGGAAAACCCTGAAGAATGTGGGAAAACTTCGTGTGGAAATCTAGGGAAAATCTCGTTCCCCTTCACAACCGAAATTAATAATCGAGAATGTGGCTTTTATTACATAAGTGGTTGTGACAACAATAGTACAGAGAAAGAAATCCATCTGAGTAACGAAGCCTATAAAATCGATCGCATCCAGCGGAATTCCAATATAATTTTCCTCTATGGCCCCAGTGTCCCTGAAATCAGCATAGAAATACACCCGTCTTGTGAATACTGTTATCATGCAGGAAGCGGAAGCCCATGTCGGCTACACTCTGGAAACTTCACTTGCGTCCCTCCTGATGCTAATTCAAAGGAACGGCATTTGAAGGCTGCAATAAGAGGTACTGTATTTCGCAGAAATAAAAGTTGAAATTGAATATCTATTTTTATTTTTATTTTCATAATAAAGGTGCTTAGAAATTTAATCACAATAAACAAAAAGGCTTTATGTGATGTACATGTTGATGTTGCAGAGTGCATAGATTGATCATTGATCAATACAATAGTTTAAACTTTAAAGCTTTCCCTTCCTCATGCAGGTTTATCTATTGGATTGGGAACCGTGATTACATTTGCCTTGTTTGTTATTCTTTTTCTGTGCAAACGAAGAATCAAATCTTCAGGTGTCCAAGATCAATCAAGAACCGCTTATCCGGGTCTCTCTAGAAATATAACAAACCCAGAAAGTGGAGCTGTCTACTTTGGGATCCCTGTCTTTTCCTATGAGGAGCTCCGAGATGCAACAAACAATTTTGATCAAGCTAGAGAGCTTGGAGAAGGAGGCTTCGGGACTGTTTACTACGGTGAGGAACTCGTGATTCTTGCACACCCTTTTTTACTGAATGGATTCTAGCAGTTATTCATGAAAACATTTTTCCAAACAAATTTTCTTTTCAACTTGTATGCTTGGTAAGTGTTGTTTGTGCAGCACTGTCTACTGGTTTAGCCTCATAACAGGATTTATTCTCTGACAAATTGAGGTTTATAAAGATATAGGTCTATTATTAGATCATGGTTTTAAAATTTAAATTGCAGCTGCAGTCGCGATTGGGGTTACGTTGCGATCCATCATATCCAAAAAAATTGCAGACAAATGCGATCAATGCAGCCACAATTGTGTCCGTGATGCGGTTGCAGAGAACTCCAAATGTTGCAAATACTGTTGCGGACCATAAATTGAAACTATGCATTACATCTCCAGGCATCAAATTAAACATGGCTTTAAATTTGTTCAGGTTCACTTCACCAATTTAGATAATTTTTTATTATAATTTCCTGCGGTCAATTTTTTTGCCCTGATTTGATACAAATTTTCAATGTGAATGTGTATAAAAATCATATTTCCAGTCAAATAAAATGTTGTAAGAAAAGACGAGCCTAAAATGAAGTTATATCATGTCTTGTTGAATAACCTAAATTTTGTTCAACTAGGAAAGCTTCGAGATGGACGTGAAGTAGCAGTGAAGCGTCTATTCGAGCGAAACTACAGGCCAGTGGAATCATTCACAAACGAAATTCAGATCCTCACACTCCTGCGCCACAGAAATCTGGTGTCCCTTTACGGCTGCACTTCACGTCACAGTCGTGAGTTGCTGTTAGTATACGAATACGTCCCAAACGGCACCGTTAGTTGCCATCTCCACGGTGGCAAGGCCAAGCATAAAAACCCATTGCCATGGCATGTAAGAATGAAAATAGCCATAGAGACAGCCAGTGCATTGACTTATCTCCATGCTTCTGATGTCATCCACCGAGACGTGAAATCCAGCAACATTCTCCTCGACAATAACTTTTCTGTTAAGGTTGCTGATTTTGGGCTTTCAAGATTGTTCCCTGACGATGTCACACATGTTTCAACAGCACCAAGGGGAACGCCTGGTTATGTTGACCCAGACTATCGCTTATGTTACCAGCTTACAAGCAAGAGTGATGTGTACAGCTTTGGGGTTGTTCTTGTTGAGCTAATATCGTCTTTGCCAGCAGTTGATTTGAATAGGGACAGGGATGAGATTAATTTGGCAAATCTGGCTATAAGGAAGATTCAAAGAAGGGAATTTTGTGAGTTAATTGATACTTCCCTTGGTTTTCAGTCAGATGATGGTTTAAAAAGGATGATAATTTCAGTGGCTGAATTGGCTTCTCAGTGTTTGCAAGGGGACAAGGAATTGAGACCCTCCATGGGTGAAGTATTAGAGGTGCTGCAGAGAATTGAAAGTGGGAAGGATGATGAGCCTGGGAATCTTGAGGGCATTGAAGTTCATGATGTGAGGGTAGCACAAAGTTATGAACACCCATCACTTCCAAACAGTTGGGTGAAGCCACAGCGCCATCAACAAACACTGTGATGTAAAGGGTATTGAGATTACGGCATCAAATATCAGTGGCTAGCCAGTTAATTAGTCTTTGATTTCCAACGTTGATAATTCTTTATCCTCGTTCTACCAAATTAATAGAGTAATAAAAAAATTTAAATTCCATTATTTCATAATTGCTAATGACAGAGTACCCTTGTTTATTGAACATGATGACTGTATTATAAAGCACATGCTTGTATCGCCCAATGGCTAAGGGATTGTATTTAAAAGGTAAAACATAAAGTTGTAAATTTTCTTTTTTAAGCCAGGGTATCCCTAAGGCTAATATATATTTCAACGACATGCTCAAGAGACTCTGTTAAACCGTCTTTGGTACAAAAAGTCCCAATTTAAACAAATAACCAGTGAGAGATAATCGTGATTTATGGGTGTACAACACATCCGAGAAGAAACAAGGACGGAAAACAATTTTTAGCAGGTGAACGAGTTTTCGCAGCGTGTCATTACTATAGTTAATTTTTTTAAATAGATAATAGAAGGGTTTGTTTTGTTCAAATTAGGGGAGGAGAGATGAGGGGTTTTAATGGAAGGAATGGGATGAAAGAGATTTAATTTGAAATAGTGTTTGGTTGGGAGGAGGCGAGCGAAGGAGATGAGAGTTTTTGTCTGTTTGGTTCAGGACGGAAGGAAAGAGATTTTAATGGAGATGGTGTATTAATTTATTTTTATATCTTTATAATATTTTATATTATATTTTATATAAAGATATTAGTTCATTATATTTTAAATGAGTTAAGTTTTTTTACCATTCTCTCCCTTCCAAATCTCCCTAATATTGAAAGGGAGTCAAAATTGAGTGAGGGAGGATTTCCCTCCTCTCCCCTACAAAAGTTTGAACTAAATATAAAAAATTTAAAATAATGTTTCTCTTCCCCTCTGCAACTCTCCTCCAATCAAACACTATATAAGTCTTGTTATTTTGTGCAAAAATTATAAATAAATATTTAATAAAAGAATACAACATTTAATATATTAAGAAGTGCTGATATTTTATAATTCTTTCAACTATGCAGCTACTAAGAAAAGATGAGCAATTCTGGTCAAAAAAAAGAAAAGATGAGCAATTGACTATCATGCAAGCGTTACATAATAATTAATGGATTTGGATCCTCTCATGTTGGGGTCATGTTGGGGAATTTCACCATTAAATTTCAGTTGGATATATTTTAGTGGGATTCACCAATAGTTTTAAAGGTGAGATCAATGTTTTAAAAACTAAATCGGACATCGAATCGGTGAGACCTTCGGGTCATGGTTTAATTGCCTTAAGCCGCTTGAACCAACATGAACCGAAGGCCAAACGGCTTGAATAACCAAACTCTAGACAGGAAAGGTTCTCGATTCAACCGGTTGAACCGTCCGGTTCGGTTCGGTTTTTAAAACACTGAGCGAGATGTTTCACATGACTCCCTCGTGTTGAAAGAATCCAAATCCCTAATTAATACATCTTATCAGTTAAGCATCTCAAATTTAGTTCGAGAAATAGCAGAGTCCGGTTATCATTTTTGTGTCTTCAAATATTAACCATACTTTCCTCTTCCTCGAAAGAACTTAAACGAGATGTTGAAAGAGTCAATCCATATCCATCATAGCCCTCTCAAGGCTCTACAAGTGGGGAAGGCAAGTGTGAAACAGCTCCATATATACGTTCGGCAGCTTCGTAAATGGAAGTCACAAGTTTGGAGTTGAATAGTGGACACGCACGCTGTGTTTCTCAATCCTTCCAAGTCGTTTGTCCTTAAGTCAACACACGTTGTTCACTCCAACCTTGTAGTTAATTTGTTGAAAACTAAGTTAGAACAACAATTGAAAGAGGAGAAATGACACGAAGAATGAAAACATGGAAGCTTTATTTGCTTCTTGCTCTCCGTTTACTTTTGACTCTCCATTTGTGAAAGCTCCATTTACTTATTGGCCAGCCACGCGTAGAGACTTGGTCCCCACTTAGATTGCTACGAATAGAAGAAACTCCTTCCTCCACTGGTGTGAAAAATATTCCCCTTGCAAACACTCAAGTCAGTTTACTTTCTTTAAACATTTTTATTTTTATTTTCTAAATTCTAATTGCTAACAACCAGATGAAAAACTCCTGCAGTATACACACGTGATAGAGAAAAAATGAAAAACTGGTTAGGAAAAATACATTCCCAAAAACAGTAAAAAAAGGTTTTTTAACATTTTCAAAGTTTTTGCAAATATTTTCAAAAATTGAAATGATAATGGTGAAAAAAATACCTAGATGAGTCTTCTCCATTTTTTATTTTTTTTTGGTAAATCTCTAATGTTTGTTTAGTTTCAATAAAAATGAAAACTCGACTAATATCATCTTACTTAGACATTAAAGTTTGTTTACTGGTACCAATCCCGTCCATAGTGTTGACTGTGCAATTGGTGCTGTATATGGGAATTTGATTAACTTATATTCTCACCAAACTTTTCTCGCACATACAGGATGGTCCTACCATAATTTCTGTATCATCCTTTGCCTTTCCCTCTCAAGTCTTGAAAACTGTGTAAACAGATAAGCATGGTCCCAAACAGCTATGAAATGAAACAAAAATGATATTTTGACAATTTTTTTTTTTTTGACACCCACTCCGTATTTTCATACGGTTTTGGCCTTTTTTTTTTTTAACCTCGACATGGCTCCCGAAGTTCGGCCCTCTCAGCGGCATGTACGGTGTCGACCTCGGTGTCGACAATTTGTTGTCAAATTAGCACAGCTGAAATGAAAGAGAACACACTACCACGCTGACATGAATGCCCTACAGTTTAACTCAGCATCCATTCAAGTTGTTCAATTGATGACATAATAACAAACGTAGGAATTAACCAAAAAATTACACGGCCTTGCTCTTATTCACTTGTGTACTTTTATTTTCTGCTAATATAATTCACAATTCTGTTAAAATCGAGCATTGTCATGCAGGACAAAAAAAAAATCAGGGCACCAAGTTATAAATTAAATGTAAGAAAAGACAAATGAAAAACAAAAAAAAAAAAAAAAAAACGAAAGCAAATCAATGTCTTGTTAGCTGCTCTTTGTTTCCGAGAGGAATTTTGTCAGATTGAGATGGGGATTCCCCCTTATCAGCACCATTTTTAACATTACTGTCACTGGCTTCTGGCTGAGGCTTGTTTAGTTCATTAGAATTAGAACAGCCTTGTGAATACCCCTTGTCCTGTGGTACAACCCGCGCCAAAAACCTGTGTATCATCTCATAACTGGTGAATGTAATAACAGCAGATGGAGTTGTTCTTAATAGATTGGTTGCGCAACCACGATAAAAGCCAGGAATGCCTTCCTTTTGAAACACCTTCTTAGTGCAGTCAATAACCCCTGCATAATGTACCCCAATATTTTTGGCTTGGCCTTGCTCTTGTAGCCTGGAACGTATTACCTGAAAACGTGAAATTCTAATAGTTAGCGATGTAAACATGTCAGAAAATACAAAGTTTCTACTCAAAGGATCCTCCCATAGCAATTGAGCAAGAAGGTCATGCATACCTCATGCGGATAAGTCATTACAGAGGCAATTACTTTTGAAATTGATGATGCAATAGCAACATTCCCAGGACTTAGCTTGTCGACAGTTGTGTTATCTGAAAAGTTTTAAATTCTCATTTGATGAGAACAACATACGAAAATACAAAAGAATCTACTTATTTGAAGGAACACTGAATACATAAATAATATATTGTTAGCATTTGTACCTTTTTTTGCCATGTATGACTTTATCTTTTCATATGCTGGGAATTGAATTGCAACATGACTTACGCCAGCCAATGAAGGTACAATGCCACTGTTTCACAAGCACATAATACCATCACAACTAAATAAACAAGAAACAGACTAAATTTATAAAGTTCCAAGTATTGTTTCCGACTTTCTGTTTGTATTTAACTTGGCATCAGGGATATCGACATGAGCAAGGATCAATTAATAACAATGTATGATTTGATACACTTACTCCAACCTCATTGATACCAAGTCTTAGAAAATTCAAACAAGAATCTGAATATGATCAAGTTATTGGTATTTTTGTTTTTTTCTCTGAAAGTATATTGGTAATAGAATTATGTTCTAAATTTTATGCAAGACTGCCTATTTCTTCATGATTTATCTCACTTTAACTGATTAACATTACTTAGCTTACTGTGTTGCCAAATGCAGTTCTTTTTATGATGACATATCTCAGTTCTTTTTATGTGTGATTAACAGGGTTATCGACTGGCCACTATCCATTGGGAAAGACATAATGCAAATAAAAGCTATTACATATGCACATAAAAAGTGTTAGATTAGACATCAACCCTTTGCATTTCCATAAAATATACAAGACCAAATGATCAACCTTAAAATTATAACCAAGAAACAGACCTATATAGTCCTCGCAGGCCTTCCTCATGTGTAATCCTTTTCAAAGCAGAAAGAACGCTCTTGTAAGGAACAACATCAGGTCTCATTCCTTGTGTCTAATGGGTATCAGGGGGAAATAAGTAATTAATGTCCAACATAGCAAGAACAAGAGCATGTATCAGTATCAATGAATAAGTGAAACAAAGAATTCATATGTTAATAATAGTCTTCATTGAAACAGAAAGGTACAACCAAGGGATACAAGTTAATAATAATTTTCATTGAAACAGAAACAAAGGATTCACATGTTAATACATCAGCGATTTTTCAATTTAACCAATCAGTTTGGATAGCAAATATACATAGCTAAGAAACTCAAAATTACATTGAAACAAATAAGGTGACAGATTCTTAAGAATGTATGAAAATTGAGAGATATCAACGGTGAAAAGGACAGAGAACAGGAACAATAAAACAGAAGAATGCACATTCCTATTTTTACATATATTTTACTAAGATTACAGACATGAGAAGCACCAACTTACTTGGAGCCTTGTCTTAACAACCCACAATGGATTTGTAGACATTGCTGTTGCTGCCCCAGCACCAGCAGCAGCTATAATATTTCCAATAGTTGTGAGTTCGCTGCAACCATCTGCTACAGTATCACCAATAAATGCTGTCATAAAAAAATATCAATGCCGAAAATATCAATTCAGGATCTGAAGAAACCAGAACTGGAATTTTTTTCAAAATCTAGTATCATACTTTTTGATGACTTAGAAGAACCAATGTATGTAAAATAGACTCATCATCCAGATAATATTTACCATGTGAACGAAGCAGGCTCTTTAGATGCTCATAAGTTGTGAAGTAAACCTACAGTTGAAGTAGACCTTTTGTCAATTGAAAATATATGAAGAGAAGCTATTACAAACATATGATCAAACAACAAATGAGAGATTATTCATCTTCTAATATAAGAAATATGATTAAATCAACACTTTGAAAAAGGATCTTCACAACAAAGTAGATGCAACTGGGAGATTAATTTTTAAATAATTTTTCACACGAATACAAAGCGTGTGCTGCTTTACAGTTTACACTTCTAGACGGATACAACAAGGAAAAAGAGTCAGCCATCTTATATGATTGTTGTTTGTTACAGAGTTGCCACTTCCAACCTCAAAATGAACTTAGTAAAATGGTATCATGAAAGTACCCCAAGAGCCGAAATATGAAGCAACTTACGGTCAACAGTAATTAAATACGTAAAGATATGGACTTATTTTAAACAGGTTCACATGAGAAGAATATGAACAAATTGCCATAAATTTTCTTTTGATAGATATGCAAAAGCTTGTTTATCTTTCAAGACCTAACAGTCACTGAGACAGAACATGCCACTAGATTCCATTACGAAACTAAGCAAATAAAGATAGTGAAAACAAAAGTGTTAAGGAGACCAAGAATTTCCAGACTAATAATGGTAATGAGCAATATGTTACCAAGTAGGTTGGTAAAGACTGCATCCTAGGGAAGATTGTATGACAAATAAGAACGAATGTGAAGGTTATCGTCGGTTTACACTAGATCCATGTGACTCCAGATTTTGGGTTTATCAATTATTTCTTGTCTTTGTTTGTTAATAGTTTGTGTGTATGTTATAACAAGATGGAAGACAAGAGAATGCTGTAACAACACATAATAGAATCAGAGTACAGGTGCATCTAAAGTCCTGCTTCACAGAACATAGTATCTTTTGCTGCAACAGCTGCCAATCACAACACAAAAACGTAGTTAGAGAGGCAACAGGAAAAGAAACTCACTGCCCAGTTTGGAAGTAATGCTAGTATTGTCGGTGAAAGGCCGCGGTACATTCCCCTGAAGCCATCATTCCTCATAATATTCTGCAAGCTCGTAATAATGACACTACCTAGGAGAACAGCAAAAGTTAGGCTCGAGAAACACTCCCTCAGCAAATGTTCAACAGAATTTATTCACACTGGAATAGTACCGCTACGTATATCATTGACACTTTGAATTGAACTAAATACTAACATAGCCAAGTTTTCAACTATAAAATATAGAAATCCCAGCCTCATGTTGATGACACTAACACTTAACTCTCAAAGGTGAAGCACTTTTTCATTGAAAAATAATTCAAAGGCATTAAATTAACCAACTTATGCAAATTATCTACGTTAGAAAACTTCTTCTCACACTTCATGGAAATCCAAAATCAACCTCCGTATTGTCCATGACACATTAACCAATTAACAAAGGGTACCTTTCTGCCCAGGTGGAAGGCCATGAACTTGCAGCCTAGTCTTGATCACATCCAATGGACATACAAACGTAGCCGCTATTGCCCCTGCAGTGATGTCACAATGTCAAACCAAGCATTCTTTAAAACACTTGAGAATTAACAGATAAGTGAGCAGAAACAGGAATTAGGAATCAAAAGTGATGATATTGAGAGAAACCCATTAAAGCTGAACTCAAAATAGGCAAAGGGTTGAAACCAGAAAGACAAAAACAAAAAACAAAAAAATGTTACCAGCAGCGGCACCAGCACCAGCGTTGCAGATTAAACCCCTGATGTTCTGACTAGCACCAGAAGTTTGGCCATTGTCACTCATATTAGAAATTTTGATCTAGAAGTATCCTTTTAATGGCAATTAAACAGAGTTAGTTAACGAATTAAAGGCAAGTAAGTGGTGGAAGAAGCGAAGGGAATTATCATTGCAGATCTTAATGAATTTGTGTCTATAAATACCATTGCATGTGTTGAGGGAGAGAGAAGGGGTTTGGAAGGGGAAAGAAAAGGGACGTTGATTTTTGGGGTTAACTTGAGCGAAGGGTTTGTTTACGCGGCGAATTGGTCTAAGAAGGGAAGTGCAACGTGTTCTTTGCGAAAGGGGGAAATGCGAAATCAACTACGGGTTTCAGAGTTGAAACTCTGAAGATGAAGACCCATGCGAATTTGTTGGGTTCTTTCTACTCTTTTTCGCTCGCTTTTTTTTTTTTTTTGACAAAACTCTTTTTCGCTCGTTGAGTCGTTCGTTTCTTGTCTTCTTGGTCTTTGGAGGGGTTGAGAGCATAAGATGCGAAAAGGTGGGGAATTTTGAGTTGGGTTACGATGAAGACTTGATATGTTTAAGCAGGTGTCCCTGTAAATTCTTCGACCAACTTTCGATTGCCGACTCACAACCCCATTGGTAATTCTCATTACCTTTTTGCGATCTCTATTGCGATTTTGGTCTCTTTAAGCCTCAAGCTTCAGTTTTTTATTTTTTATTTTTTTGGTCTATTTGTTTTTACCTAAATCCCATAAAATCTTACTTTTTTTTTATTAAAATATTAGTGACTTGATGATGGATTTGAGATATAAAATAATTTTAAAGGATTAAAATTAAAAAACTGATACAACTTGAAAAAAATTTGTAGAGCGTGGAATGTGAGGATTTTAAATGAAATAAAATTTGAATTTTTTTTATTTTGAGTTTAATTTGATATTTTAATAGGTGAGTTATAAGTGACATTGTAACTCCCGAATCTAATAAGCCAAAAATAGAAAAATTAAAAACTATAAAAACATGAATTAGAATATAATGAATCACATATATCCATCAGAGTTCAACCTGGAAGTCATGGTGCTCAAGGACATAAAACATCACTATTCATTCCAAAGTATGAATCAACAAATAACAATATCAGACTCTCCATTGGCCATAGTACAACACTATAGGAGACTCAACAGTCTCTTATAGACATCAATAACATCGTTGAAGGTATTTTTCATCTCAGGTAACTCTGTAGCTTCCTCGTTCACGGATGTAGAACATCCGTCGTCGAACCTCTAGTCAAACAAGCATACAAAGAAACATGGAAATGTAGAGAGGAGGTAAGAAACTCATCAAACAACAAAAGGTGGGAGACAAAGTAACATATAACATAATAACATGCACACCAAACAGTCACAACCATTTCTCAAACTCTGTACAATATACATATATGCCACTGTTGATCATCCAACTATATGCAACTGTTGATCATCACGCTATATTCAACTGCTGATCATTTCAATATATGTAACTGCTGATCATCTGCTAAATGGATATCGTTGTCCTCACATTTCTCACACGAGTAGCAGGCTACTGCTGACCTCTGGTGCAACTGTTGACCTCACCAAGAGGATTATCCCACTGGCCTCGTGTGCAACTGTTGTCATATGAGTAAACATTACCGTCTCGTCACTAATACCATTTTCCCAATTATAGGATTTACCCCAACACAGATTACTATTTTCAACTACTGTTCATTGCTTAATTAATTGTTTTTAGCATGCAAGGAGTCATAGAATACCGACACACTCACATAATAGTATATCATCACAGTGCATATATACAACATATTGAATACACATGATATCCAACTACCAGTTAACATGTTATCAATACAAGCATACCAACTAATTTAAGCCCGCTACAACATCTAAAAGCATATCACAACATACAACATATTACCACATATTCTCCTATACTACAACATTTCAGAGCATATTATCGCTCATGACATGTTATCATGCAATAAGACATATAAAACACGTGACATCGACATTATACACATAGGCATGTTATCAGGCATCACATGTTATCAAACATCTATGATCGACATATAGATCAATCCTAATGTCGCATAAGGCAACAAACTACTATCATGTTACCAATTGAGTACACAAGTAGTCATACATAAGCAGTCCATCACATGCATGCCAATCAATTATCATACGGTCAAGTCATCTATCCTAACACCTCATGTTATCAATTATAGATAAATATCATAAGATAAATCCTATGTTGGCTGATGGATCCACGTAGGGTTTGAGATTCCCTACACATGTTAAAAGTTATATACTACACTTGATATCCCGGTGATTAAGAGTTCATCCTCCTCACCTGGTAACAATTCCCGTTTTGCTTCAAATTACAAATAGCCTTGACCACGAACTCATTAGTGCTCGAACTTCGAAACGAACATTACGAATACACCTTCACACCACACATATAGGTTTTTCCCTCTATGCCACAGCCACCTATACTTTTCCAAAAATTCCACCGAACACATCCACGCGATTCATATTTCACCGGAAACACAAAAACACTGTCAAATTAGAATTTGGACAATGAATGAACGATGAATAATCCAAGAACCGATCGACCATGGTTCTGTCCTTACCACACTAAAGATGACAGCCACGAAATCTCAAGTCTTGGAGTGATTTCTCGCACTTACAACAGCTGAAATCACCCACTGAACTCCAAACTGCGACGAATACACTGTTAGGGATCACAACCAAAACGAATGGTGATCCAACATCAAAAGAATACTCCTGGATCACGGGCTCTACCTCACAGCCTCACCACCACAATAAGCAAGGATTTGAACTCCAAATCAATTCCTAACTCATTCAGTAGCCAGATCAACATATAGGGGCCTAAACAACACCAAAATGATTTCAGGATCAATAATAGTGAAAGAAAGGAACTTAAACTTGACATGAACCAATCCTTGGACAGAGGTTCACCTTACCATTTTCGTGGAGCTCAGAGAAGGATTCAAATCTCAGGCAAGACTCCAGCTCACTTGGTTGACAGTTCAACGTTTCGGTACCAGAAACATCACCATAATGAATCCAGGATTAAGAATAAAGGAAGAACATGGCTTAATGGATTAGAAGGATGAAGAACATCTCTAGAACATCCCCAACTTACCTTTCCATAGAAGAAAATCAAGGAAAGATCTGAAGATAAGAAGAAGATATGATCACAACGATATAGGCAAATTAGGGTGTCTGTACTTGAAACTGAGGTATCAAGCTCTCAAGGCCATAACCATGACTTCCCAAGCTCTCTCTGGTCTCAATAAGTCCCAAGGAATGAGAAGAATCATGAGAAATGAAGAGGAAATGAAATTTAAACATTTTAAAATTCTGGGGCCAGCGCCTAGGCGTTGGGTTTTGGGCGCTTAGGTGCCGGGATGCTTTGACGTCCGGTACTCAATGTTTAAGCATTCAGAAGTTTCTTCACCACGAGGTAACCGCCCTGCCTGCGATGTGTGACATCCAAAATTTTTAAATAATATTAATAGGATGATTAAATTAATAATTAGGTGATAAACAAGTGTTAAAAACTTTAATTTGGGGATAAAATGGGCTTAAAAGAGACCCAGAAACCCTAGAAAGGAGATAGAAATCATCAGAATAGCCTAGAAGTTCCTAGAAGAGCATAGAATACCCTAAAACCTTCTAGGGCAGAAGAAATTAGATATTTCTAGAAATGGTCGCTCGTGACGCAACGGACATAAGGAAAAGACCATCGTGACGCGAGCAAGGTCGGTGTGAAAGGCGGTGATCAGCGCCGCGGGTGTCCTCCTCGCGACGCGATGGGAAGCTGTGTCTATATCCATCTCGACGCGATGTAGCCAATTTATTCCTATAAATAGAGCTCTCCTCTCCCCATTTCGCAAGACACTCCAATTGATCCTTGAGAGTGCGAAAGGGAGCTCGGGAGAAGGAAGAGCGACAGGACACGGGCGGCAGTGGTCTACTAAGCCAGGTAAGGGGAAGATACCTTAATCACTAGGAAAAATAAGTAATAGAGTATTACTGTTAGCATGTGTAGGGGACCTTAACCCTACTAGGGGTTGATACTAACAACACCTTATGAGAGGGGTTGTGGTATGTGGTGTCTAAGGATAGTCGCCGTAGACCTATCAATTAACTTAGGTATAATTGGTTTTCTTGTTGAATTACGTGTTTGCTCGATGATATGGTTAGTTAACAGTTGCCTTTGCGACACTAGGAATAATTTATATGTTGATTATTTGTGATGGTTGATAATCTATTAACATGCTGAATATTTATATGCTGGTTGATTTGGTATGATGCTTGTAAGTATAATGCATGGTCTTAGAGTCAAAGGTGACACCCTCTAGTTAGAGGATTGTGAATCCCTAGATGGTGATAGCCCATATTACCGTCGATACTCTGTCTGTCAGTGGTGATAGCCGGGTCGGTGTACCCGAGGTTGGGGTACCTGAGGACTGGTGATCGGACCGAAGGTACGGAGTAGTTTAGAGACAGTCGGTGACCTTGAGGAGACCTGAGGACCGGTGATCAGTCCGAAGGTGTGGACTCGGTCATTCGATGAGACTCCAGGACTCAACGTCTGACGGGGGGAACAATCTTGGCTATTCCTTGTATGGGGAATGTCGTCCATTTGTGCACGTGGACGGTACCTCACTCCGGTGATCAGCGGTGGTAGCGTATCAGGATATGTTCCCGAGACAACCAACTTATTTTATTATGTGCCCTAAGACTGGTGATCCGTCTAGGGAGTAGGGCCGGTGATCAGCCCACAACGTTCAGAGATCTGTGGACTGGGCCAGTAATGCCAATGATCAGGCCAAAAGCTCAGTGGTACGTTATCAACAGTAATATCAGAATATGATGTGGTCTTTGACCGTGTGGTCAGGCTTATAGTTTGTCGTATCAGTATGGTATGGTCTGTGACCGTGTGCTCAAAATTCTGAGCGTGGTAATAGTCATGTTGATAGTTGTGATGTCCATGATGACGATTGTTATGTCTGTGCTGATATGGTTGTGTTGTGTATGGTGACAGTATCTCTACTATGTTGTTTTCCTGTTTGTTAGTGATTGACAGATATCTTACCCCTTTGTTTTTCTGGTGTGTTTTATTATATAATGATAAATAGCGGATGGATAAGAACAACCTGTACTTGGAGGTTGGGGAGTCTATTGGAAGACTAACTAGAGGCAGAGGACGAATATTTATGCCACGACCAGTGTGTCTTTTGTCACCCATGTGGGTGTAGGGTTATATATCTATACTTGCATGTGTAATATGTCTCTATACTTTAATAATAAATAAAATGTGTGAGTTTGCTTTAAATGTGGACTATCATTGTTAAGTAAATAAAGTAAATGTCTTGTCTCGGCAGAGTGTTACACGACGTATGCATAATTGACATGTGTCTCTTCCGGATAGGTCACAAAGGAGGTGCTCCAACATTTGAGCGTGGGATTTCCAACGTTAAACGTTAGCACACTTAAACGTTAGCTTTCCAACATCTAAGCGTGCTATGCTAAAAACGCGTAGTTTCTTCCATTCTTGTCCAACTTCTATACTATTTCTTAAGCCTATTTAAGCACTTCATTAACCATATTCACCAATCCCTCCATTATTCATCCCAACATAACCCTAATTCAGCTACCACCTAACCCTAACTCGAAAACTCGGCCTAATTCCCATCTCAACACTTAACCACTTCTTAACTATATTTCATGGACCTATCAATCACTCACCTAATCAAACCCTTACTGTAACGCCCGCAATTCAGTATTACTTGAATTTACGACAATTTACAAAAGTGGCACAAGAGTTACCAATAATTTAAACTTGAAAATGAGCATTACAAGTCCAAATTTAAAATATAGTCAATGACCTAAAAGTTAGGTTACAACTTTACAAATGCTAAGTATTTGAATTACAAAATACGATAACGAGGTTCCAAATATCCAAAAGACAGATGGGTTGTTACATCACAAAATGTAGTACTAAACTAAAGGATTCAAGCTTCTAACTTGCTTGACCGCCTTTCGGGTCCTGATTATCTGAAAAACAATGGAAAGAGTGAGATAAAAATCTCAGTGAGTCCCCCACGGACCCCTTACCAACTCAATCCCCAACACAATATTACAAACTCACAGTTAAGACAATTCATAATGTACAAGAATCCAATTAACATTCACAAATGCTCAATGAATCCTAGAAGGATATATAATTAACTCTCAATGGAATTCTTCTATCAATGATACACAATGAATCCAAGAAAGTATAGCAGTGACTTTCCATGGAATTCTTCAATAAACAATACACTATGAATCCAAGAAAGTATAGCAGTAACTTTCCATGGAATTCTTCAATAAACAATACATAATGACTTATTAAACAATCAATAAGTTCAATCATATCAACAACTTAACCATTCTCGTAAGCATTTTAATAGTCTAACCATTGATACAACTTTCCCTAAGACCATAGCATTAAGTAAGGTTGAACCAAAAGAGAAAGGATTTAAAAGAACAAAGGGAAAATCGCCTGATTCGCAAGCGAATTTGGGATCGCTCAGCGCCTTTTAAGCTCGGCGCCTGATTTTCGCTCAGCGAAAGTCGCGAGAATGCACCCTGGGCAATGCGTAGCCAGCTCGCTCTTGGGATTTTCGCAAGCGAATTTGTGAACTTTGCCCAAATTTCAGATTTTCTTTCCAAACAAACATGACCAATCTCAACCATACTCAATCCCAATCATCAATCACCAAACACAAGGCTCTAAATCAAGCATTTAACATATATATATATACAAGATCAAGAGCATTGTATAACTTATCAACTACACAATCAAACATATTTCAACATGTCTTAGAATTTTTCAAAATGAACATAAACTCATCTCCCTCATCATGCATTCCCAAATCCACAACTTGAACTAAGAAACACACAACCACACAAGTAAAATGGAAAGTCCTAAATGGTGGGACTTATGGGTTGCCCAACCTCTAAGTAAGAGGAACTCACATTAAGCTCAAATAAATGAGCTAGGGAGCTTGAAGACTTGAGACCCTCTCCTCCTCTTCTTCTCCAAGTTCGAACTTCTTTCCCAATGATCTAGAACAACTCCAAATCTTCAATGTAGCCCCAAATACTCAGTTTCCAATGCTTAAAAGCAAGGAATGATGAAGGAAGCACCAACTCTCCTCTTCTCCTTCCCAGACCAAAACCCTAGCTCTCCACCTCCTTCCTCTTCTTTCCTTGTTCAGAAAAATAGGGAGAGAGTAGAAAGAATGGGGCTGGATGTCGTGGGTGAGGAGAGAGAAGGGAGAAGGAAATTGTGGTTGACCAAATTACCCTTCCTTCAATCACTTAACTACACTACACCTTGCTACTCACACCCCCAACATTTCTAAATGCTATCCCCTATTTCAATTACTTAACAATTAATTTGAGATCAAAGCCTAAATTAATTTAATTAAGTAATTGAATTGGGCAGGGTGTTACACTTACCATACTTCACAAACCCCTCGAAACTCACTTAATCCATCACTCAAACACTCAAACCAACTCAACCTAACGCAGTCACCTTCTAACCCTAAACCAAAGGCTTAAGTTGAACACTTAGCTCCTTAACTAAGGTTTGGAAAACTAGGATGTTACAGAAATAGTGTTTGCAACAATTTAACCAACTCAATTTTTGAAATTTTTGATAGATTATGAGAATTTGCGAGTTTTAAATAATTTAAAAGGAATAAAGGGACTTAATTATAACAATTGAAAACTTAAGAAAGTAAAATCGCTCGAAAAAAACTAGAAAGGAACCAAAATCGATGATAACTCAAACTAGAGGAATAAAACAAATATAATTAAACCAACTTTATACTAGCATGATTAGTGTAGGGACATAAAAATTTAGCCGTACTCCAGGATATTGGTGGATAAAACCTATAAGATTTGTTTGATGGTCAGGATAACAGATAGAAAATATGTTAACTTGTCATATGATGTCTGTTTACACTAAAAAAATATTCTAAGTATTAGTCGAAGGTGTTAACAGCCGAGTGAGATTGTTAGTCAAATAGGTGCTAGTCGAATCACAATTGAGCCGAAGATGCAAAAGAGGAGTCGAGGCTTAAATTAAGGAATGTAATGAGGATATTACTCTTGTTAGGCTAAGGTAAAAGTTGGAGGCTAAATGAAGTGCGGATAATGGAGATAATCCTTGATTAAATTGATTTTGAAAAGAAATTGAAATAAGGATTGTCGCATAATTTTTAGGAGCGGAGCAAAGGAAGCAAAAGGATAAGATCAAGAGAAAGAACTGTTGGCATGAGATATGGTCGTGAGAAAAGATAGGATCAAGTTAGTGCCTAGAATTTAGGAATGTCACTAGTGGAAAAGGACACTATCTAGCTGAATAACTGTCAGTTGAGACTTTGTTGTAAGTTATTATAATTCTAATATTATTAGAATAGAATATTAATAAGAATATATATTCTATATATTTATTAAATAAAATAAAAATATCTAATGAATCGTTGTACAATTCAATTTGAATTCGGACTTACGCCGACAAATGCAAGTGGTAGCTAGTAGAACGTGGCAAATAGAGGTATTGGTTAGTTGTTGCTATAAATACTAA
Source organism: Calophaca sinica (assembly GCA_037113605.1). Lineage (NCBI taxonomy): Eukaryota > Viridiplantae > Streptophyta > Magnoliopsida > Fabales > Fabaceae > Calophaca > Calophaca sinica. Next base: position 72,183,073 of record CM073736.1, read on the forward strand.
GTTGTACATACTTTGTAAACAAACCAATCAATAAAAACAACTTATTTTTCCAATCGCATTTACTTTCAACTTTATGTTCTTGCGTTTAGCTTAGTTTTTCCAGAGTTCACCTCACTTAACACTTTCTGAAGTAGTTAAGGGACCCGTAGTTGAGGAACAAAGTTCCTTTCTAAGTGCAATCGACTGAAGAAAAGAGAATCATTGTTGCTTGAGCATAGTCGACTACACGGCTAAAATTCAACCAAGTCAACAAAATTGGCACGCCTGGTGGAACCAAATAGGTAAACGAATTAATAAATTCGGATCCCCTGGTCAGGATTTAAGTAATTTAACAAGCTTTCAAATAAAGTAATTTAAGAAGAATTAACAGATTAACAGATATATAAAAAACTAAAAGGCGAGGTGGTGAAAAGGTCACATTAAAAGATGAGCACTAAAACTTATTATAAAGGTGTTGCTTGAACTCAAATAAAAAAATAGTGATTATTCCTCGAATATTATATGTATATAGTGCCCATTTCACTCTATATTTGAATAATATATTTGTCATGTTTTATAATTGAAAAATGAACATTTTTTTAAAATTAATTAATATGTTACACTTTTAGTGAATGTTCTCTATTTTGTTTAGTTTTCCATAATTAAGTTTAATATTTAAATAATATTTAATTGTACATTTGATTGCTTAATATATACACGTACATATAAGTATGTTTTAATAATATTATGTTGGTCATAGGTGTAATAAAAAACATAAAATACATTAGGAATTAAATTAAAACCAACATGACACAACGAAACCCAAAAAATTATATGCACCGGGAAGCACAATAAAAAGATGAGTACCACGTATGCATAACAAAGCACCGGTAGCACAAGCTTGATAGTTGTAGAGGATGCTCACACAGAACTTTCACAATTTAGTCCTTAAAATTGTTAATGTCAGAGATTAGTCCCTGAAAGTTATAAAATTCGAAAATATTCTTTGAAATCGAAAATCCATAGTCACATTAGTCCATGTCGAACAATTTCAAAGACTAAATTGATCGACCTAAAAGGTCTAATGTGATCGAGAATTTTTAAATTCACGAATTGTTTTGGAATATTAATAATTTTAGAGACTAAGTTGATAACCCTAAAATTTCAAGGACAATTTTGGTGATTCCCTCAATCTAAGTGAATCAATTTAAGTTGATCATTTTTCCTTTCCTCTTCTTACTGGTTTAGATAGATAAAATCGTCTTCAAGATATCCAAAGTTTGAATAACTGACAACACAAATAAAGTTCACCTCAAGTCACAGACTCAATGGTTGACCTACATTGTAATGAGGGTGAGTAAGTGCACCCTATGATTTTAAAAAGTTATAATTAATATTAAGTAGTTTCTTAATTTTTTGTATTTTATCTCTTCCATTTTTATATATTTGAACCCACTGCCTTAAATTTTATATTCTGCCATCACTGACTCAAGATCCCGCGTTCACCGCAGCACATACCAATCAATGTAGGGTAGAACAAAACATGTATAAATGGATATTTGCTTTGAGTATTTGCTATTTTTTCATAACTATAATTATTTAATCAAGCTTATCACTTTATACACAACGTACATGTGGTACTCAAGTGAAAACACATATATAGGTGTTAATATGGGTTAAAAACTGTGAGCCAGCCCGACCCAACTTATTCATTGGTGGATTGAGTTAATAAAAAATATTCACATTTTTTTAATCAAAATGACCCAACTAACTTAACGAATAGGTCAACATGGAGTCGAGACAGCTTGAGTCAAGTTGATCCCCTTTTTTTAAAATTTTATTATCTGATCACTTTTTTTGTATTGCTTTATATAATCAGATATAGTTTGATATTCGGAGTCAAGTATAAGGAAAAAAAATTGTGAAATCTGGTGTTCTAAAATAAAATCAAATCCCAACTAATTTCACTTTATTTAATGATATTATTCGCAAAATACTTTTCAAATAATTCAGGTTTTATTTCTTAATTACCGTGAATTTAGTTATTTTTGCATATATTCAAGTCTAGAATAATATGTGTATTTAATTTAGTTTATTTCTTCTGTTTTGGTGCTTTGAGTGACACATGTATGATTCATTGGTTATATTGACAATTATAAATTTAAAGAATATTTGATTGGTTAATATATTTTACATATCAATAAGTGTTAATAATAATATGTCACTCTGAAAAATTAATGTGATGAAATACTTGAATAAATAATCAAATTCCTTAAAACAAATAATAAACAACAAATTGCGATTAAATAATACATAATATAGCATAATAGAAATGCGGAAAGACGGACACAGTAGTTGTTTATTATTATTATTATTATTATTATTATCATCATCATCATCATCATCATCATCATCATCTTTTATCTTATAAACCTGCTAGGTCTGCACATACATATATCCCGCCCAAACTCTTTCCTTATTTCCATTCTACTGCTTCCCAATATGACGTGGCATAATGCCCATTTAATTTTAACCTCTACTTACCAGCCTGTTTCATTTATCACGGGAGCACATAGCCAACATCTTTACCATTATTTAAGTCAACTGCTTCCCACTTATTCGAAATGTTCTACTCTGTCCACACTACTTCCACTTTCACTCAAGTCAGTTTGTAGTATTGTTTCCATATATGGGCAAACATGTGTTTACTTATTTTTCCATATATGTCCCTCCTTCTGTCATTATTTTTAACACGTTTTCCCTCTTTTATGTATTATTTAGGTTGTTGATCACGAATTCTTATGTAACCCATGTGTTTCACATGCTGCAACTCAGCCTCTCAATGGATAACGTACGTTAAAATCTACATTGCGATTACAAGAAAACAACAAAATTCGCGATTACAAGAAAACAACAAAATTCAAAATGGCTTATTTTTGTGCATATTATTTGGGAACATCCTTATGTGTAACACGTTTTTTATTTTCTTGCATGTTATTAGTTTCCCAATGCAAATGCACTGGCACATGACCAATATGTTCATGCTATTTGATTGAAGCTACAATCATACCATTGCATGTGTATGAATCGGTATAGTCTTTCATTTACTTTATATCGCTGTTGTAAACTATGCTTCATCTGTTATTTTTACACTATCGTTTTGTCAATGCAGTCAAAGGTTGTGCTGCCCATGCTTTTCAGCATTGATGTATGATAACATAGCCAAAACCGTCACCCTTATCGACCCAATTGGAAATCAGTTTGAAGTTTTAGTCGAAAAGCAGAAAACCAGAGTTTTGCTCACCCAAGGGATAGAATGTATTAGACAGTATTATAGGCTTTATAATGGTGTTTGGTTAACTTTTATCTACATAAATGACAAAACAATGGTCATGGAAGTGACGGATAGACTTCATGAACAGGTTGTCTATCCTACTCCAATAAGGTCCTTTTATATTGGAGATAGTAGTAATCCTATTAATCTTGATAATGATAGGGTTACTCATCCTCCCCATCCCATTATGAAAGTACCTAAAGGTTCCTTTCATCATTATTTGATCAAGAATTTGTCCATTACAGATGTTAGCAATGATGAGTTGGTAAGTCAAAATGATATTTTCCAAATATATTTAGTTTGTTTTTAGTTTTTTATATAACTAAATATATTAATACCTTAGAATCATATATGGCAGTCATTCGGTTGCTTTATTTGTGTCAATATTATTGTTAATATTGTGTGCATTTAAACAGAATCTGTCAGGTGGTTTTGTTCAAATGACACTTAACCGCACAATTACTAAGATTCATATTGTTGATGATTCTGGAAAACGTTGGCCATGCAAGCTTAAGTGGGACAAAAATGATGCATCCAAGTGCAAGTTGACAGCAGGTTAGCTTAAATTCTGCAAGGGTTATGGTCTGAAACCAGGAACTTTGATCTGTCTGGGGCTTCCAATGGAGGCTGCTGATCACATATACTTCAAGTTTGCTTAGTAGCATGTAGTCTCTATTGTATAAGTAGGCCCAATGTTTCGAACAAGTGCAAGCAAGCACATGTGTTTTTTGCAAAATCACAAGTTGATCTTAACATGCTATGTAATCTTTTTTTGGTTAATGCCAACCAATGTAGTATATGCCAATGTAATATCTGCCAATTGGTTAGCAATTTACGGATTCGTTTGTTGATATCTTCTATGAACTGACTTATTGTGAATCCATTACACTTTTTCTTCAACGCCCGGTCATTCAATTGCACATCATTGAATACTGTATGTTAAGCATCATATCAAATGAATCTCAAAGTAATTGAACAATTGGTCACTAAGAGTTTGGATCAATGTCCTGTTGGTGTAAGCTCTAGTGGCCAATTTATTTTGTATAGATTATTATTTGTATCATGACTTTAATCATATATTTAATAGATGTAAAGGCGTCATTTATTATGTTATTAGTGTATAGCATAATAAAGTCCTAAGAATAAACAGTTCGTTCAATGGAACATCAAATATGATTTGATCGTGAGACCCCATTGAACTATAGAACACTATTCTTAAAGTATCCGTTGTCAAAGTATTATTGTTAACTAGGACGACAATAATATATAAAGACTATTGTGTGAGTAAACTGATGACCACATCTCACAGGTCATGAATATGTGATATCAAGTCGGTTAGGAGTAATATTTATACCGGATTGACCCACTATGAGGACGCTTCATAATAGTTATGTAAGTGTCATAGGCGCTCCTCATGGTGACCATAGTAAAGTAGTCATTCGACTTGAAGTCACTACGATTCCTACATGAGGAGTTGTAGGTTTTAATGATATCAAACGTCATCCATTACAGGACGATCATAAAAGTGGTACTTGGGCCTACAATGAATCATGTTGAGGGGTGTGAGTGATGTAGACAGAATTCGTCCCTCCTACATAACAGGGGAAGTGTCTCAGGCCTCTCGATAGAGTAGGACGTGAAAATATGCGTGGCCACGCAGAGATGAGCCAATATGGGATATTGGGCTCATTTCGTGATTACACGTCTACTTGATGATCGAGGAACATATGATTGGACTTAACGAGAATGACACATTTATGCCTCGTGTTCAATCAAACATATGGACGAAGGGACATTGGTTTCACAGTGATTATGGTTGCAATAAGGTTAATATCGAATCACCGATATTCTCATGGACTGGGTAGCAGTGATGCATTGCTAGATACCAATCACTGGTTATAATATTTGTATTACATTGAATGATTAATATTAATATAATATTTAATATTATTGTCAGTCCAGTGGTAACCTACAGGGTCACACAGATAGAGCAACTTATGGAGCGTTAGATTAAATTAGATATGATTTAATTTAATCCTATAATTAATTAATTAAATATGATTTAATTAATTAATAGTTTATTTTAATTAAATATGATTTAATTAAATTAACGGGGATTGGGCTCGTAATGTATAAGCCCAATAAGAGAGTAGGTCAATATTAGGGTGAGGCTATGACGCCTATAAATAGACATGCTTGTCTCATTCCTTGAGAGACTTGTGATGTCAGCCACTTCCGCAGCCGTCAGCTAGCACCGATGCCCTGCTCCTGTTTTGTTTGCGTAGATTGAGTAGAGGTGCTGCCCTTTCGCAGCGCTGATGATCAAAGTACGCTACAAGAGGGTTTCTCCGCTCAAGAGGAATTTTCAATCATGAAAATTAAAATTGTTCCTCTTAAAAAACCAACGGTGGTATCAGAGCCTCATTGTTCTATTGCTTGAATCCATGTATATTTTTTCGCTGCAATCGTGTGAATTTGAATGTACTTATTCATATATTCTGGATTCTGTGTTTTGGCAAAATGGTCTTGTGCTTTTGGTTGTGCGTTGTCTAAACGCTGCCTTTTTAATTTGCGCACCTGGAATTCGAAATGCGCTTCCTATTGCCCGATTCGGTTTCAACATTTGTTATTGATCCCTAATTACATGGTCTGCACTTTTGATTATAAAAACCGGTCAAAACATGAAAAATGTTTTTGGTTAATGACTGTGCGGCATCTCCATGCGTTTTGTGCTGCGCAGGTCACAATATATTGGGCACTCCTTCGATTAATTGATATCCAATATTTTTTAATTGGTCAATTGATTCTTGATTTCAAACGTTGAATACGTGAATTCATTGTTTTCGAAAAATGCGAATTGCATAGAGTTCTGTTGAACCTTTGATTTTGATTGGTCCAAAGCAATTCATTGTAGTTCGTACTTTGGTGATTTTGTGATATCACTGTTCGCACCATTATTTGCATCATGTGCATCTTTTGATTTCGTTAATTTTGACTGGTTTCCCTCTGGCGTTTTGCTTGCGTGAATCCTTGCATTGGGCAATACCGGATACAACTGTTTACGGCTGGGATATGATATACGCTCAAATTAATTTTGATGCCAGAATATAGTCCCCTTTCATTGGCTACTGTTTCAAAATTGTTTTGGAATGTGTACGTGAATTTGATTGCTCATTAAATGCTTGTTTGACTATTTTATTAATCAACAAGGAATTAAATGCTTGCTTTTTGGTTTCCATGTCCATGCATAAGAAAACCTGTGAAAGGGGTTTACAGATTGATCAATTGAATTCATAATTGGTCAAATTTTTGTGAAACCATGAAGTGGAAAGAATTTTGTTGGCCAATGGAATTGATCTGTGCGTTTCTCTTTTTCCTTTGTTGTTTAAAATATTTTAATAATAATTATTAATAATAATAATAATAAAAAGTTTATTATTATTGTTTGTTATTAAATATTTTAAACGTATGGTTTATGGTTATGACCCTAGATAATGGTGTTTATTTATTTTGGTAAATACGATCTGCGTGTCGTGATTTGTTTAAATGTAAATTTAAATACGGCTTGCGTGTTGTACCATATATTATTTATTTATTTGAGTAAATGTATTTTCTTCAAGAGTTGGAGAAGTAAAACACCATATGCGGATGCCAATGAGAGCTTGGGAAGCTTGCTCGTGGGTCAAAGAATTGTAATAGTTTAGCTATTTAATTTATCACATATTAGGAGGTCATAATCATAAAATCAAATCTCGTGTGTTTGTGTATGTGATACATGAAATGTGTGAGATATATGTTTATTGCGTTGTATGTTTGTGTATGAGATACATGAAATATATGACGTGGGTGATTTATATATATGCTTTATATCTGTGCTAGCATGTATGTCATTGTATGCTTATATGTTTGGTTGAAATATATGTTGCATGAATGCTATGTATGCTGAGAGATACGCCTTATATGTTAATACAACGCCGGTGAGATCACCCAATTAAAAAATCCCTCAATTTAAATATTAAGTCATATATGCATTCCGATGCATGGCACTCGTCAAGGCCAGGATCGATTAAGTGTGGGTCATACCAAAGTTGGGCACCATAGTCTATCTTGGTGAGGCGAGATAGGTGAAATATCCAACTGCCAACCATTGGGTTTGACTTAACTAAGCGAATTCAATAGGATTGACATGGCTTAGAGGCAAGGAGTTAGGCATCAATTTATATGATAAATTGGAATAAGGAGTTATTCACCCAATTGATCCAAGAGTTGGATGGGGATGCAATTGGAAAGGAGTTTCCTACCTAAATAACTAAATTCTGGGGGATCAGCCAAAGCTGACTCAGGACTATGTGAAACATGGATCTTGGTCTCACTAGAAAATCTTCCAATGGGATTTTCCGAGTCAATGCTGAGGGTCATTGATTTGAGTAAAATAGTGGGAGCGTATTTAATAAAAGTCCTTATTAAATATGTTTTTCATGATACATATATTTTACATATTTCTGTAAATAGAATTACCATGGCATCAAACACTATTTTTATTACTGCGAGATTTGTCCTTAAGAAGGACATGAAATCCAGATTTAAATTTTTGGATTGGTACATCAATTTGAGGAGTTTCCTCAAGCACGAGAAAGAGTTGTATGTTCTCAAGCAGACAATTCCTAAGCAACCTGCTCCTACTAGGATCGAAAGGGATGCTTATGAGAAGCATTAAGTCGATATCTTAGATGTAGGATACTTCATGCTTATGATCATGGAGGCGTATGATATAATCATTCACCTCATAATGCTCTACCAAGAGCAAGCAAGTCATGAAAGGTTTGAGGCTTCCTGTTCCTTTTCCAGCTGCAAGTTGGTAGTGGGAAACACAGTGGGTCCTCATGTGCTTCATACTATTGAGTACAATGAGAACCAAGAAAAGATGGGATTTTCTTGTTGCCAAGAGTTGGCCACTGACTTAATTATGCAAGAGTTGCTGGATAGTTAGAGTTGAAAAGAATAGACCATGTTAATGGTCATGGAAAGGAAAGGCCTGATGTTTGCTGTCAAGGAGTAACACATGGGTAAGAACAAGTTCAAGCCTAGTACTTCTACCTTGAAGCTGACATACAAAGGTTGTTGAGGAGGGCACTTGCTTCTAATATGATTGGACCGGATATTAGAAGGAGAATTGCCACATGAACTAGAAAGAGTATAAATTGAAGAAAGGAAGTTGGACTTCCTCTTCGGGTATTTTTTCATAGAGGACAAGAGGCTTGCCTTGGAACTAAATAAGTGTTATTAAGTTCCAACTATTGATTGCAACATCGCTTCCATTTCTTGAGTGGACAAGAAAGGATTTTATGTTGTAATAAAAGGACAATTGTTGCTCCATTTATTCAACTGATGTTTTCAATGTTGGAGATCTTGAAAGACACATACCACGTGTCATTGATCTCAAGTTTCCCATCTATGACATAAATACGAATAACGTCAAATCAAGTGATTTTATTTTTATATACCTAGGCATTAATGTTTAGGCTAAATAAGTAAGAAACATAATTCTAAGTTCCATTAAGATGGATTCTCGGACTCATTCGATTGTGAATCATTTAAGGTCTATAGTTATTACTTATTGGAAAAGACTACTAAGCTCTAATCACCAATTGTGGTGAAAGGACTAGTAATCTTTTGGCGTGATACATGAGATGTATATGGCCCACTAAGCTAGTTTGCAAAAGGTAGGTTCCGGACTTCATTGGGTTTACTGTTGGCTACAATAACTAAGGATTTGAGTACCTTATGAAACATAAATCGGGAACCTTTAAAGAGTTCAAAGAGTCCAAGGATGAAGTACAGAAACACATTGGAAAGAGTATTAAGACCATACGATTGGATCATGATGGTAAATACTAAAGCTAAGAGTTTGATGACTATCTAAATCTCACATTGTCAGACATGGTCCGATCAATGATGAGTCAGTCAAAACTTTGTGACTCTTTCTGGAGTATGCTTTATATACAATTGTTTCTCGCCCTTAACTATATTCTATGGGAGACAATAAAAGGACTCCATATGAGACATGGAAGGGCTTGAAAGCCAAGTGTGACATTTATGACGATTTGGCTTATCAAGATTATTTGATAAACTTGAACCCAAAATGAATAAATGTACTTTGTGGAGTATCCTTAGGAAACTAAGGGATATTGTTTCTACAATGTCTCCAAGGACAAAGAGTTTGTCGCGAAAACTAGAGTATTCCTTAAAGAAGTTCATCGCCAAAGGAGCCAGTGGGAGAAATGTAGAACTTTGCTTGCCTACAATGGAACATGAATTGGTTCCACAAGTGTTATGGATGAGCCACCGATTTAAGTTACACAAGATCTATGTAGATATAACAGGCCACATCACTAACCTGAGAGACATGGACTTCTCCTGACTCAAGAAGGTGATGTGCTGCTCATGGATCAAAATGAGCCTGTGACCTACTTAGATGCCATAGTTGGCCCAGATTCTGAGAGGTGGCTTGGAGCCATAGAATCTAAGATGGAATCCATGTGAACCAATAAGGTTGGACCTTGATGGAGTCACCCCAATGGGTAAAACGCATAGGGTGCAAGAGGGTCTTTAATAGAATACTAACATGGATGGTATTGTGAATACCATTAAGGCGTGATTTATCGTGAAAGATTTCATGCAAATCCATAGTATAGACTATGGCGAGACATTCTCCCAATCACGATGCTTAGATCCATTAAGATTATACTTTTTGAAGATCCATTTATGGATTTGAGCAAGCTTTCAGAAACTAGAATCTTCATTTTGATGAGACTGTTGGACAGTGGGATTCATCAAGAACGAAAATAAGCTTGTGTATACACAATGGTTAGTGGGAGTATTATTGATTTCTAGTCCTATATGTGAATAATATACTGCTCATCAGAAATGATTTCACTACAACGCGTAAAAGCTTAGTTGAAATGTTTCTTAATGAAGGACTTAGGCGAGACTTCCTAAGTATTAGGAATCAGGATCTATAGAGATAGATTGCTGAAGTTACTTATCCTAAGGTCAAAGTACATGTATGCATTGATATGTACTCGACTAGATGTCTTGTATACTTTGAGCACATGTACCAAGATGATCCCAGTGAAGGTCACTGGACCACAGTCAAAAATATCCTTGAGTACCTAAGAAAGATTAAGGATATATTCTTGACAGATGATGGTAAGGAAGAGTTCGATGTAAATAGTTACACTGATGCTACTTCCAAACCAATGAAAGTAATTCCAGGTCGCAGTCTGGATTTGTGTTTTGCCTATATGGTGGCACTGTGAGCTAGAAGAGTTCTAGTTCGGGGACAGTTGCTAATTCTCTTACAGAGGTAGAGTATATAGCAGCCTCTAATGTTATTAGAAGGTTGTTTGGATCAAGAAGTTCTTTGAACTTGGTGTAGTTCCTAACTTTACGAACTCCGTTGATCTCAATGTGATGATGATGGAGTAATCGTGTAAGCTGAGAAAACTTAATCTCACCAATGATCCGAAGATATGCTTAGGTGCTTCCATCTCATTCGATAGATGATAGAGGAGATGTGAAGATGTGCAGATGATAACACGAAACAATCCGCTAAAGGAGTCTCTTGTTCAATAGTAGCTTGACACTCACACTAGTTCGATGAGTGTTAAAGTGATGCTCGATTGGCACTAGTGCTAGTGGGAGAATGTTGGTGTAAGCCCTAGTGGCCAATCTATTTTGTATAGATTATTATTTGTATCATGACTTTAATCATATATTTAATATATGTAAATGCGTTATTTATTATCTTATTAGTGTATAGCATAATAAAGTCCTTATAATAAATAGTTCGTTCAATGGAACATCAAATATGATTTGATCGTGAGACCCCATTGAACTTTAGAACACTATTGTTAAAGTATCCGTAGTCAAAGTATTATTGTTAACTAGGACGACAATAATACATAGAGACTATTGTGTGAGTAGACTGATGACCACATCTCACGGGTCATGAATATGTGTTATCAAGTCGGCACATATGTATAAATATTATGAGTAATATTTATACCGGATTGACCCACTATGAGGAGGCTTCATAATAGTTATGTAAGTGTCATAGGCACTCCTCATGGAGACCATAGTGAAGTAGTCCTTCGATTTGAAGTCACTACAATTCCTACATGAAGAGTTGTAGGTTTTAATGCTATCAAACGTCATCTGTAACAGGATGATCATAAAGGTGGTACTTGGGCCTACAATAAATCATCTTGAGGGGTGTGAGTGATGTAGACAGGATTCGTCCCTCCTACATAACAGGAGTAGTGTCTTGGGCCTCTCGATAGAGTAGGACGTGAAAATATGCGTGGCCACGCCGAGATGAGCCAATATGGGATATTGGGCTCATTTCGTGATTACACGTCTACTTGGAGATCGAGGAACATGTGATTGGACTTAACGAGGATGACACATTTATGCCTCGTGTTCAATCAAGACATATGGACGAAGGGACATTGGCTTCACAGTGATTATGGTTGCAATAAGGTTAATATCGAATCACTGATATTCTCATGGACTTGGTAGCAGTGATGCATTGCTAGATACCAATCATTGTTTATAATATTTGATATTACATTGAATATTTAATATTAATATAATATTTAATATTTTTGCTAGTCCAGTGGAAACCTACAGGGTCACACGCATAGAGCAACTTACGGAGCGTTAGATTAAATTAGATATGATTTAATTTAATCCTATAATTAATTAATTAAATATGATTTAATTAATTAATAGTTTATTTAATTAAATATGATTTAATTAAATTAACGGGGATTAGGCTCGTAATGTACAAGCCCAATAAGGGAGTAGGTCAATATTAGGGTGAGGCTATGATGCCTATAAATAGACATGTTTGCCTCATTCCTTGAGAGACTTGTGACGTCAGCCACTCCCACAGCCATTAGCTAGCACCGACGCCCCGCTCCGGTTTTGTTCGCGTGGACTGAGTAAAGGTGCTGCCCTTTCGTAGCGCTGGTGATCAAAGCACGCTACAAGAAGTAAACACAATAACCTTCTTTGTGATTCTTGGCAATGACACGATCCATGGGAAAAGGGTTTTTCCGCTCAAGAGGATTTTTCAATCATGAAAATTAAAATTATTCCTCTTAAAAACCCAACATGTCCTTGATTCAGATATGTTCCAATGTGTCACACTGTTTTTTCCATTGTCAATATCTAGATCAGCTTTATATCTTTGATATTAATTGATTGAATATAAGCTATTATGTTGAAATCAAGCAAAGCGCATATTCTTTGTGCATCCCTACAATGATGGGAAAATTCTTACCATCTGTTTTATTTTTTGAACAACGCCATCTGTTTTGATTCTTCACTTCCCGTCATTACGACCACATGCAAAATGTGACTGTCATACCAAAATGGTCACTAATCAAATGCGATTAAAGTTGTCTTTCGATATACTTGATCAATAATATATGGTTAGTAAATGGTATGAGGTTCACTTTTTGGAAGATTATGGCAATCATAAATGACAATTGCACAACATGGTTCTTTAGACTATATTCTTGCATTTCTGAGGTGTTGTTTCGTTGCAATATTTTATTGTCCTACCCAAATGCTCACCCGTAAGATGCGATTAGACTTGACTTCAGATTTTATTCATCAGTAAATAGTGGTAATAAATGGTATGAGGTTCACTGTTTTGAAGATGTCTTTAATCATAAATGCAATTTGCACACAAGTTTTACATATGAAGTTGAATCATCTTATTGTTCTAGGAAAATAGAATAATATAATGCGATTAGACTTGATAGAACATATAGATAATGATCAAGATATGCTTACTGGAGTGTATCTATTTCAATTAAATCAACATGTTGTCAATCATAAATGTGCCTTGCAGTAAGTGGGATTTTATCCTTCGTCCTCTTATTTTTGCATTAAATGATCTACAAGACATAAGCTAAGATAGCAATATGGAAGTAACAAATGCGATTAGACAAAACACAGGATCTACCTAATTACTGAGACAATTCATAGTAAATTGGATCAAAGCAAATCTTTCCTAAATTTTGGTATTAATAACACACATACATGTTACATACAAGGCCATGCCAAGGCTGTACGCATTTATGAAACAGATCGAACAATTTAAGTAATGAACTTTGGCATGGCAGACCCAAATGCACAAAGTATAGAACATAAGTAGTACACCTACGACCTGGCATAACTAATGGATGCACAAAGATAGCAATCTGGAAGTAACACACAACAAAGGATCTACCTAATTAGTGAGACAATTCGTAGTAAATTGGATCAAATCAAATCTTTCCCAAATTTTGACATTAATAACTTACACACATGTTAAATTCAAGGCCATGCCAAAGCGGTACGCATTTATGTCACTCATCCAATAATTAAACTAGTTAATTTAAACTATTAAATGAACTAATGAAATGACATTATTGAAATTTGGCATGCCAGATCCAGATGCTTACACTATAACTAAGTTATTGTCCTGGTATGCATACATGGTCCCTTTCAAACGAGAGGAAAAGTTAGTTTGTATTTTTTTAGTTAGTTGAAAAAGTTGTTTTGTCTGGTACTTGCATCTTTATTAGTATGGTGCTTTTATAAGAACTGGATTTGAATAGTTTTTTAGATATTGAAGACCAAGGTACTTTTATGAATTTGGCATTTTCTGTCATTCAACGTCAATTGTAAGCCTCATGTAGAATATATGATAACATATTTGTAATGACATAACGATGATGGGACCAAATGAATGTGTAGTTAGAGTTACATAGTTTACTGTATTGCATTTCCATAAATTGACATTGTAATCATGCAACTACTCCTTTAAGAGCCAATCTAAAATGTTTTACTATTATACTTTATTAATAATGTTACTTTGATGATTAAGATTATTTTGTTACATTTGTATTTCTTAAGTTGGTGTAACTTTGGAACCATATGTAACACTGTTGCATACGAGCAAAAACTATTTAATCGGATGTGTTTACCTTACATTTAATATATTTAAAAAATGACAATGTCTTGATTACGGGTTTAATTATTATGTTGATGATCATAAACCAAAGTCTTTATTATGGGTTTAAATAATTGATACACATAGTGTTGCCTGCTAAAATATGTTTGTGTTTATTGTGACCAATTCATATGATAAGCACTATAACTATATATTATTTATTTTGTAATAGCAATTTGGAGAGGTGGAGCTGAACTTTAACCGTGTCTGGTTTTGTGAACTACCCAGCATATGGTATCTCATTGATGATAACTTAAGTGTTCATCAGGTCGGTTATAACAAATGTCTTGAATAACCAAGGATTACTAATGGGTGGCAACAATTACGACCATTCTATGGCATGATTGGTGATCACAATCTATACATGCGATATTTGGGAGACGGGGTGTTCCACATTATAGTTTTGCAGCCAACAGTACAACCAACTTCATTTCCAAGATTCCATAGTCGTAGTGCTCGAAATGAACCACTATCCTTTGAAATAAAACTTTCCAAATATTCATCCACTGGGAGTCATTTGGTAAGTTTGTAAATGGTTTATTATTCATTACATTTGTGAATATTCATAATGTAAAACTACTCGTAAGCTGTTACTCATTATTACTATTGGTATATGATCTTCCCCAAGATTTAGCAAGTTTTTTCGGGGAGACCGAATACACATCTCTATATATGACTGGACCAGTTCCTGGTCATGTAAGTTGCAAGTTATTATTCGGTAAGCCAACAAAGAAAAGCGTCAAAATTGTCAAAGGATGAAAAGAATTTTGCAAGAAAAATCGGTTTATGGCTGGGAAGAAGCTGATTTTCAAGTTTGTCTACCCAACTAAGAATAATATCGTGGCTTTGAAGATGGTGGACAATTGATGGGTTGGTTTTTTGAACTTGATGTAATCATTCATCAGCTTCCACAAGTGCAGAAATGGTTATCTGTTTTGGTATTTTGTCATTTTGCAACTGCAACAATAACTTTCAGTCCATATTGAACTACTATGTTATGGTTTTTATATGATAAACAATAGGTGGTGTAATTTTAAGCCTGTATATGCAGGTAAAGACATATTTTAGATGCTTATTATATATGCTTTGACTTTGTGTTGGATTACTATGGAGCAATGCTTCAGTGATAGGCTGATGAAGTCATAACTTAATGTTACACCAATTGAATGTCTTGTATTACGTGTAGTGAAGAGGGCAACAAATAGGACAATTGTGCAATTTGTTTGAGGTTTATGTGGCATAATAATGAATTTGTTAAGTTAATATGTCATACAATATGAAATTTATATCAGTAGTTTAGGGGATTGTTAACAAGGAAGCAACAATGTCAAACACATTAGTGTTACAATGGTTTTCATTAAAAGTATAATGATTTGTACATACTGTTGCCCCATGCAGCGCACAGGCAGTATACTAGTACTACTATAAAAAAATCATATGCCTAATAAGAAAATGTGATTTCTTTATATAAAAAAAATGAAAATCATATGCCAAACTATCCAAACATGAATTGATAAAAACAACTTTTTCGTGAATATATCTAAACATTAATCACTTTACGTTCAACTCACTTTTAATCAATATCAATTTTATAAAATCAATTCAGTCAAAATTAATTTTTGCCACCGCAAAACCAAACCCACGCTTACTACTGTTATGTTAGTACCTTTTTAATACTAGATCAGTACAGTGACACGTGTGTTCTCATTCTCATAAAAAAAAGTACAGTGACACGTGTAATCATCACCATGTCATCAATAATATGAGAAATTGTATTCGAATCTATTAATTGAATATTGTTCCTTTCATATTTTTTGAACAATCTTAGCCTGTTCGAAATTTGAATTGTTATTTTATTGTTACTAACTACAGATTGACAAGGGTTGCTCTGAAGCAATACAAATATATCTACCATTTTTCTTGTATGAATAGAAACTGGTAGAAAGAAGATATTCGTCTTGTAGGACTAATAATCATAGGTGGACCTATGCATTGGTCTGGTTGTGCACTTGCACCCCCTGAAAAATTAAAAAAAATTACTTATCTTAATAAATATAATCCGAATAAGTTCTTCAAGAGCATTTTCGGCCTAACTTTCTCACTATATACACTTTGCCTCTTCTCCTACTCTTCATTTTGTGTTACACGATAGATATCATCAATTTGATTGGTCAATAGTTTAGGCAAACTGCAGCATGCAATGATTGCTACAACAACAAGGTTATACTATTTTCTATATCTTGACCACATATCTTGCATGTCTTGACGCCTTCTATGCATATATATACATTGTCTGAAACCTTGCCAAGTACATTGTGCTTTATTTTTCTAACCTTTTGTTGTCTTTGATGTTACATAATGTGTATGGACATGGAAGGTGAACCGATTTTGGAAGGTCGACTAATTCAAGATAATGATCTTATCACCGTTGAAGTTAACAACCTTAACTGGAATGGTAAGTATCAAACATACAGTGTACCGCCGACACTGCAATCGAGAAGGATTTCCAACTTTCCACAATCTATCGACGAAGTGTCGCCCCGTCTCCTTCACAGTTACTTTGACGAAAGTTAAAGCAACTCTGCCAGTCATTTGACTGAACTCAAATTATTATCTTTAATTCCTTATTTAGCAATTATTATTAACGAATTTCTTATTCTCATTAATTGTTTTATAGGATCTGCACAAGGGAATTGCGGAACATGTCAGAAACTCTGGGTTTGGTAGTATGTTGCTATGCGGCCCTGGTGGTGGCCATACATCCTGTAGATTGTTTATTTGAAGTGAGCCAAAAAAGTCTACCAAGATTGGTATAGGGTGGAAAAAATTCTGTCAAGATAATGAATTGAAAGCTGGGATGAAGATAAACTTTAAATTTCTGAATATTGAACTGAACAACATAGTTCATGTTTCCATCATTTCTAATCAAGGTTTATCTCAGTTAACTGCCTCTTTTTTCACTTTCTAATTTACTCTATTGTCAATAATGAATTTTGTATATGGAACTTATTGTATTACATGTTTTGCTATTGTTTTTGCAGGAAGCTAAGATGGATGTTAATGAAGTTTGTGCCTCTGTTGCAGCATGCTGTTATTTTGTTAGGTTTATTGGTTGGAATTAGTTGTAGCTGATTGTCACTTATTGTCCACCTTTAAACTTGACTTTTTGTGATTACATTTTGCTATAACAAAGTGCTGTAACAATGAACACCTTACTTGCTTCCTTTATATACATATGATGTATATAATATCTTTTTTTTGATTATATTATGTAATGTTCATATTCTCAATAACTCATGTCTTGCAAATTATGTTGAATATTACTTCTAATTTTGGTTTAATATGTAATTAAAAATGCTTAATAACAGATAACACATATTGTCACAATATGCACAAATGTCAGTTGCATTAATATACAATTATATCATACTAGTATTAGGACTCGTGCAAATGCACGGGCGATAAACCTTATTTGTAAGTTATTATCATTATACAATTGAAGTTAAAAATTTAGAGACAAAGTTATTGTCATTTTCTGTCTATTTCTATCACTTTGGTGTAGTAGTTATTGGTAATTTGAGAAAACAGAAACAAAGTGAGTGGATCTGAAGAAAATCTAAGGCTTGCTTCCTTCTTTAGTTTGTCGAAGCCGAGATAATATAAACGGATAATGACTAATCAATGCATACACACTAAAGTGTCACTTTGATTTTGTGCATTATCAAGAATCAGGAATTCTTCATGTAAATCTCATCCAATGACAACTAATTTATGAATGCTGATTATTTGACAGCTAATGGAATATACACAATTGATACTATCATATGAAACACATGGGCTAATGATAATTAAGGTAACAATTGAAGTTCTCGACAGAACTCTTGGTGTTGAAGTTCTCGACAGAACTCTTGGTATTGAAGTTCTCGTGTAACTCTTGGTATTGAAGTTCTCGGCGTAACTCTTGGAGTATTTCTCAACGATTGACTTGGTTATCTATCGCCCCTCAAGATGATGGTACCATCTGTTACCTTCATCTTGTTTGTAAGATCATGAAACCGTGATGTGGGCAATGGTTTAGTTAGGATGTCTGCAAGCTGATCCTTGGTTGAGACGTGTGACACGTGCCTTTGGGAGCCTTGCTCGGTTGGTGGGCTCGGTCATCGTCTCTGGGGCCCTTCTCGGTTAATGGGCTTAGGTCAGTACTCGGTCACTATGGAGCTCAGCTCGGAGGCCTAGCTAGGAGGGCCGGGTCGGAGGCCGGCCCGTCACACAAACCCCCTAGACTTATTAACTTGAAGAGTTGATGAGTCTATATTATTTGTTCTCATCTGCAGCAGATCTCCTTCCGAGCATGGAGCTATCTTGTAGAGGATACCGAGTTGAGAGGTCTCTTGTAGCAGGTCGGAGATCGAGTCTGTAACACGAGCCCCCTAGACTTGTTGACTTGAAGAGTTGATACTTGAAGAGTTGATAAGTCTATATTATTTGTTTTTATTCGACCCTGTAAATGCGGGTTATTGAACGGGGAGTGATCCGTTGTTGATCTTGGACCACAAGCCCCTAGACTTGCTTGTCGACCCGGTTGGGCATCTAATACTTAGAGTGCAAGTGTTTGGTTTTCTCAGATTCCCTGTAAGAGTTGATCCCATCATAGAATAGCTCTTGCCGAGCTTGAAATAGCATAACTACTACTTAAGGGTAGTAGGTCGGGTTGAACTCGTCGAATAGCCGCGATCAATAGCATGGGTTTTGGTATCAATAATATGATGATTTTTCGGATGATCCGATCTGCGAGGTATGATGTCTAGAGGTTCGAGATGATTGGACCTCGACCGATCACGTAGTCATCCTTGGTTCATGTGCTACATGTGTCGGGCATTGACCTTATTTCTTGTCTTTACGATGGGACGTAAGCCCCATTTGTTTAATCTGCATCGTGGATCGCACTTATTCAGGCATCCTCGTTGTCTCTCGGGATGGTCGGTCATGGTCGAGCTTGTTCGATCCGGGCTCATCGTGGCCAGAGCAAGTTGTAACCGAACTTGTGAGAGCTACATGAGGCACTTGGAGGACCAAAAGAGTTGCAAAATGAGAGAGATCTCTTGGCTTTTGACCTTGCGATTGAAGGAGAAATCCTCGGCCAGAAGGCTGTTCGAGGCGGAGGAGTATAAGTTCTTGTGCTCTGATTCAAGGAGGGCTTTGATAATGCCTTTGCCCAAATCGGGGTGGTTGCCCCGATTTGGATATCTCGAGAGCTTGACTTCACCAAGCTGCGAAGGATGGCAAGATTGTGGAGGAGGAGGGCGGCGAAAAAGACCAACCAGGGTGATCCCGATGAAGCAAGGAGAAGCGGTTCTTTGCTGACGTGAGAATTATTGCCGATGGTGGCCCAACAGAGTCAAGGGGATACCCGAGTAGTTTGTATTTGCTTACTTTTATCTTTGTGAGGTAGCTTAAGTGGAGCGGCGGTAGAGCTCGACAGTCTTGGTGACTTGATGATTTAGACCTAGAGGTGTTTACGAGGTCGAGTTGTGACCGAAATCGGGCTTGCTTTAGAGCTCGCCAGTCTTGGACTGACCTGGAATGATTAGGAACCAAGTTTCGACCTTCTTTGTGGCAAGGTTCCATTCTGGTGAGCTCACAAGGAGCGTCACTTTTTGAGCTTGTGGAGAAGCGGTCTTCGTCGGTGGGCTCACGGAGAGCTTTACCTCCGCAAACTCGTGGCGAGTTAATCTTTGTCGGGCCGTCTCTAGGAGAAAAAAGGGCTTGATGCTCCCGATTTTAGGAGGGTTTCGATGATGCCCTGGCCTCAAAGAAAGGTGATCGCTCCCGATCTTGTTATTGAAAGCCAAGAGGATGCCCTTGCGTAACTTGTGTCTTGTTGCTTTTTGTTTTTCTTTAGTTCCGATCTTGTAATTGCTCATCCGATAACCACCTCTTGCAATTCCTTTTCCTATGAATGAAATTTGACAAAGTGATGATGACTTACTTTACTTTTCCTTCCACGCTTTCCTGTAGTCCTCGGGTGGCTTCCCCCCGAAAGATTTGTTTCAAATTGAAAGTTTGGAACATTAGTCCCTCGTAACTACATTAGTCGTGTGCTTGTCTAATCCGAGCATCGTTTTGAGCTGTCAGGTCTCTGATGATTGGAGCTGGTTAGGTTTTTCTTTAGGTCGAGTTATCACCTTCTGAGCTGCTTTAGAGCTGGCTAGGCCTTTATGCTAACCTGAAATCTTTGGAACCGCAGGGGTTAGTCTTTGTCGCGCTGTGTTTGAGCTCGGCACGTCTTTATGCCGACATGGTGTCTTTGAAACCACGATGGTCTTGTTTAGCTCGACAGGCGACCTTAGCCGAGCTGCTTTAGAGCTTGTAGGCCTCTATGCTGACCCGGTGTCTTCGAAACCACAGGGGTTGTTTAGGCCGACTGGCGACCTTCCGAGCTGCTTTTGAGCCAGGCCTATCTCGACTGGTGTCTTGGAAACCACAGGGGTTGTTAAGGTCGACTGGCGACCTTTCGAGCTGCCTTTGAGCCAGGCCTCTATGCTGACCTGGTGTCTTGGAAACCACAGGGGTTGTTTAGGTCGACTGGCGACCTTCCGAGATGCTTTTGAGCCAGGCCTCTATGCCGACCTGGGTTTAGGACCACAGTCGTGTCGAGGTCGAGGTTCTTCCGACGCTGGGTGCCGAGCTCCATGGCGGGCTCGACCTTTGGTTTTGGGGCACTGTTCCTGTCAAAGTATAGACAATTTGCAACAACTTGATGTAATAAAGTTAGCATTAATTTTTATCTTTGAGTAAAGTGCTCGTAGTCGAAGTTTTATACTTCCCTGTGAGAGTATTGGATGATTCACGATAAAGGACTCACAACATGCAAAGCAGTCGAGGTCACGATCACATGGTCGAACCGGCTACCCAAGGGGTTACGAGACGCAAATAATAGCAAGGAGGATGTTGTTTCAGAGTAGTCTCATGCCCGGTCGAATGGCTCGATTGAATATGCTAGCGATTGAATTCGGACGAACCAGGCGGTGAGAGTGTCGAATAGTAACTTGTCGAGAAGGCCAATCTGTTGCTAATTGGTTTTGCTGCCTTGGTCTTCATTCAATTGTGGTTTAGGCCAATCTGTTGGAAATTGAATGGTTAAATGCATGTTTTTGCACTGAAGGGTAAATACTTAGTATTTATCATTAATGAAGGTTGCATGTTGAGGAGAGAAACTTTCACATTATAAATCAGGTGGTAGATAATTTATCCATCCTAACCTGCAATATGATAACCACAGAGTCAAATGTGCTCCGGGTGAGAAGAAGAAGAAGGATTATTCACGGGTGAGCATTCCGGCGCGGCGGAGGTCTCCGGCGATGGCTCAGATTGTGGTTCGCAGTACTGGGTTTTGTTGCGGACTCTTAAGAGACCTCGTTAATCGAATTTGTTTCTTCGATGGTGGTTCACCGTCAACAGCTTCTTCCTCTTCCTCCTTCAAACTCCAACAGAACTGACAAGAAGCACTACCGCCAGCCAGCTCCACCAGCAACGACCACGAATCGCGTCCCTGTCGCGAGATGCTGATCCGTTGCCAGTGTTCTATAGGAAGGAGGAGGAGAGGGATCAGTGAGATGGAGGGATCTGGAGGAGCAAATCTGAGAGGAGTGAGAGAGACATGCTAAAGGAGTGAGAGAGAGGGTTGTGGCCAGGAAAACTTGTTTTTGAATTTGAATTTTGAAATCGGATGGCAGGAGCGTGTGGGAGAAGCTAATTTTTGTCCTGACGCATTTGTACGTTTTGTGTGTTTGGTGGTGACATTTGTGGCAAATTTTTGTGTGCTTGTGAAGTGTGTTGAGGAAGGGAATGCTTAGGTGAGTGACACCTGTAAATTATTACTCAAACAATGACTTCCATATGTATTGTCTTTAGATAACTGACCCGTGCCGGTAGTTATTTCAATAAAATTACATGGACATCGCATGCTGTTTGTCAAAAATACGATTGAGAATTGCGGCCAATCGAACTCCTCCTTGAGCTAATCGTAGATTCACTATCGGGAAGCGTGTCAAGAAGTAATCATCTGCAATGCACATTTTCATGGTAGTATTAGTATAGTGAGAAAAAAAAATATGTAAAAGAAAATAGAATAAACTATTAGAGCTCCAAATCCAATAGCATACCTTTTAGTGTTGAACCTTCAGGGGCATCTTTATATGCCCATTTGCACGCATCTTGGGTACTCTCAGAAGCATATCTAAAAATAACCAAAATTGATCCATGTTAGGCATGTAAGTGCCAAAATTTCTCAAAAATTAAAAACAAATATTATCCGCTAAAAGAAAGAAGCATAAAAATTTAAAGGTTTAATTATTCCGTATATCTATAAACTATTTAGAAATTTTTAAATAAGTCTTTGAACTAAAAAAAAAACTTATAATTGAATCCATAAACTTGTCAACACTTTATAATTGGGTCCTTATATTTTAATTAGATCTCTAAACTTTCAAATAATTTGTAATTATGTCCCTATATTCAGAGACCCGGGTACAAATTATTTAAAGGTTTAGAAATCTGATTAAAATGTATTAAATGTAGGGAACTAATTACAAATTATTTAAAAGTTTTAAGATCTAGTTACAAATTTTTTAGTTCAGAAATTTTTGTAAAATTTCCCAAACAATTCAGGAACTTACAGACTAATTAAACCAATTAAAATATGGGAAAACCAATTAAAATTTATTTCCATTAGAAGTATTAACATTTTTGAAATGAAAGAATTAACCTTCATATAAAATATAAATACAAATAAATCACCCTGCTGTAATAGGTGCCTATATATGGGACTTACATGATTGGGCATGCGATGTCATCAGAACTGCAGTTCTCCCATTCTTCTACTTGATCACTCCATTCTTTCTGTTTATTCAGAAAACACAAGAAAAAACCGAAGAAAACATGAAACTTCGAAAGACAATTTCTTGTACTTATGGTAAATAAAGACGATCAATATGATATATGCAAAAACATGGAATACCGTAATGTTCTGTTGAATTGCATCAATGAAGTCGCCTATGTCTTTGTCATAGAATCTGTCAAGCTGTGTCTCAATTATGCTATCATCCCAAACCTGCATACATATGGTTTATATTTTACCATTAGATAGTGAATATTAAAATACCTCATATACATTGTATACTTGATAAGCAATGAATCTGACATACATGGTGAAGATTTTGTTTCCTTGTGTACCAATGAACGGTGATTGCATTGCCTCCCTCGTCAGAGATAAAGCCACAATGTAGAGGCTGCACATTAAAAATGTACAGAAAGCTATTATTTTATAATATGATGATTAACCACGTTGCAAAATTCAGATGGAATAACATGTAAGAATGTTACATGGTTGTGTAGATGCATATATACCTGATGGATGTCTCCCACAAAATGTGAAATGAAAAAAAGAGCCTGTGTGAGGTTATCTGATATATCGTGATATTACCATATTTAAAGGAGAATTTGTTAGTCTATGAAGAAAAAATATATAAAATAAAAGATTTATTTCCGCTTTTAGTCCTCTGATTATCGCCATTTTTTGCAATTTTGGCTCCCACTTTTTTTAAGCGATTTTAGTCCCTAATATTTTCTCCCTTTTGCAATAGAGGGGACCCTGATTTTGCCCCCATTTTTCCTTACTTTTATTCTCCTAAATAGCGTTATTGTGCAGTTTTGGTCATCTACTTTTAGATTGCCCACAATCCTGATGCTTGGAGACTAAAAGTGGGAGACCAAAATTGCACGATCACGACACTTAAGGGCTAAAACTAGGGAAAATCAGGGGACCCTTTATTGTAAAAGAGGGGAAAGATGGGAATATAAATCACTAGAAAAAGTGGGGGGTGAAATTTGCAAAATCGCAATACTTACAAGATTAAAAGTGAAATTAAGCTAAAATAAAATAATGGGGTACAACTGATGTTATTAATTTGCAAACGTGTATTAACATTTAGATTTAGTGTCACTGCCATATTCGAGGAGCTGGTTGGTGTAATTGGTAATCGCCGCCACGACACATCGCCCCTTAATTCCAGTTTTGTGATCTAAACAATCCCCTGAATTTTCAGATAACAGGTCAGTACTATAGCAAAATCATGCTATCACATTATTCCATAAAGTTCGCTTGATCTCTTTGCAGTAAATACATTAAAATAGTTAGTCAGTTGATTATCTTAGATCTTGTGACAAAATGTTTGATTAAGTTTTAAGAAACTATATGCAAAATACTGTGTGATGATATTTTTGGTAAGTATCTGAAGCTATTGCGATATGTTGCGTAACTTTTAGCACGGAAAAAGTTACAAATGTAATTCGACTAATCACATTATTATAACCATACATTGAGAGGGATAAAATTGAGAAATGAAATTTCAGTCCAGTATCCTTTATGGATTTGGATCCCGGATAGTTGGGGCATCTTGTATATGTCACAGTCAAACAATCTGGACCATCCAATCAAGATCTAATGGATTAACTCTGATTTTGTATTTTGGACTCGCTTTACTTAAGTCAAAATATGGACCTTTCAAATTTGATCAGATGGTCTAGATTACATGACTATGTCAAAGTGGAAAGGCTACTAAGCAACACGGCAACCCCAATTTGCAATTTTTTTTTCTAGTTTTAGTAATTGCAAGCAACTACAAGAGCGACCATGACAGAAATTTTAAACCATGACAGCAGAATGAGAAGGATCTTACGGTTGTTCTTGTAACTGCAAACAGAGTCAGGAGTATCAGCAAAGTGCAGAGCAGACGACCACGGATAGATAAACCTTACATGATCTGCCCATGAACACCTGCTCGCCAAGTCATTGTTTGCAGATTTTGGCAACAGTTTTTTCACAGCCTGAGCAGCTGTATCGCTGAGGCGATCCTGTTTAAAACCGAGAGCAAATAGAGAAAAACAAAGAACGCGAAACTTGTATAATCAAACATAGCAAACGGAGAGAAATAAGAAAGAAAGAAAGACAACAAGCTAAGCACCTGAGCAATCTTACAAACAACGGCATGCCCATCTTCTCCCCACCCTTGGATATTTGGGAGCAAAAGCAGCAGGAATAATGAGACTAAGGCCAATAGCTTAATTCTGTAACAACCCATAGCACTTTTCTTTGTTAAATTAGTAAACAAGAGATATATGAAGCAGGTTTGTGGATAGCCTTTTAAGTCAACTTGGACTTGGACAGCTGATAATTAAGGTGATATTTTTGTATCGACTATTATGAAAACGTATTTTAATCTTGCTGCATTCTATCTTCAAATCGAATACCCATAATATTCGATGAAGAAAGAATATTCTTAAATGATAGTGACATGTTAATTAGTTAATTTAGTTATATAAATAGATGATTAATTATATTAGTTTGATATATAATTTGTAGTTGTTGGTGATAAATCAAAATATCTTCTCAAGTGTCGGAGAGCAAAAGGAAATTTGACTAAATTAAAGGAGCTATGATGTAACTCAGCAGTTATTTAAAATGTTGAAGGTCAATTATGAGAGCAAAGTATGCTGAAGTGAGTGATTTATGTTGTCACAGGGACCGGTTTTAATTGGGACACTTTGAAAATATCCCAACCTATACCTACTAAAACTTTTTCACTCCAATTTAACACTTGTTGCTCAGAAGACTGTTTATAAGATTAGTACTGACTACTGAGTTTAATAGATTAATATCTTCTTTTGTAAGTCACTACAAAAACACCTTTTCTTACATTTTCTCCTAACCTTCTTACCTGCCTTAGTTAGGCTTAACTCTTGAAAGACTAATAATCCCTTTCTTTTTCTCCTTGTTGGCTGCACACTATGAGGCATTGGTACTCCAAAATTGAAGCCGTTATGGGTACCGTACCTGTACCTAGTACTCGTTGGCTACTCGTGAGTACGTACCAGATACGTACCCGAAAAAATTTGAACAAAAATATTGGATATTCAATTTGGGTATATTTAAACACTTTTTGGGTATCTTTACCTTGTACTTACGTTTCGATAAATAAAGAAAACATTGTTGTTTTAAAAAATAGTTATTTTTTATAATTTTTCCTATTATATTGTGGATTCTTTCTATTTTCTATTAAATAAATATTTTTTTCTCTATTTTTTATTGTGTAGATATCTCATTCCTTTCCTAATTTTCTCATTTTCATGTATATATTTTTTTATTTTATTTTGAGTTATGATATAGTAAATTAAGAAAGTTGTTTTCTTATATATATATTTGTTGATTCTATTTTGATTTGTGTTAGGAAAGACGTTTTCCTGTATATGTATTTGTTGATTCTATTAACGTACCCGTACCCTAGTTTTTTTGCAAATTCTCATATCCCATTACCCATATCTGTACTGTACCTGGTACCGTACTCATATCCGTGTACTCATATCCGTGTAACATCGCTGCACGGATTTGAGCTTGAGGAAGAAATCTAGATTCAAAATTTCTTCCAAGTTAAATACTACACTTAAAAATATTTTCATTTCCTACAAACACTAGAAGTTGTTACTTGAAAGTTGCTCTCTTTTATCCCATCTTCCCTCTCCCTTGGCCAAACCTATCCCTCTCCCTCACTCACTTTTTTCTTCCATTTTTGAAGACAATAGACTTACCTTCTTGCAGATCCAACATTTATGAACAAGCGTTCATCTTGAAGAAGCACCCATCTTCAAGCACCAAGCTTAAACTTTTCAAAAGTTAGGCAAGGAGGAGCCACTCCTCACTTCATCTTCTCCCTTTTCTCTTAACATTTTTGTTGGAAATAGAAAGAAATTATAACAAGGCTTTGTTTGAATTTTTTTCTAATAATTCTTATGGATTACGATCAATTGTAATTTTGGTTTACGAAAAACAGGCTAATGTTGTGATCCATTTGAGGATACTTAAGCCCACTAATAGAGTGATCAATTTGTAATGGGCTTTGAACACTTACTCTGATCAATGTGGAAAACATTGTAGGCCTAACCACTGAGCCTGTGATGGGAGATGCCTAGGGTTCATAAATAGTATGGCTAGGTCCCATTTGCCGTCACGTTATTCAATTGCTCGTCTACAGTTTTTCCTATTGAGAACCGAGATCCTGAAGTGTGCGATAAGACAAAGGAAGACTTGACTTCTCTATTTTGGAGCTATAGAAGACAAAGACAATTGGTGTTCTAAATTCATATAATAGATCATATTTTTGCTTACATGTGGTATCAGATCAGTTATTATATGGATTAGGTCATGATTATTGAGCGAGATCTTCCTTTTGTTTTAATATTTTTTAGTTTCCTTTTTTTTGGGTAATTTTCAATTTTTATTATATAAAAACTTTCAAACAACAACAAAATTGAGCAATACGAAACAGAAAAATGTCCTGCACGTTCCAAAATTCGTTCTCCATGGCCGGAGCTAGAAGAAGGTGAGATTCCAACGCAGAAACAAAGCTCACTTGTGGGGGGAGAGAGTGCAACCTCTATGAGTGTTGGTTTTCGATGATGCTTTTGGCGTTGCACTCTATTCTTTGAACTTTATTTTTCTATCTAGTTTCCATAATTTTTCCACTGTGTTAAATATTTTTTATAAAATATTACACCTTATATTGATTAATTAGTTATTTTTCTGGAAGATATTAATTTGAAAAATATGATAAAAAATTAATATGCTTTAGGAAGCTGCGGCTGTTTTAGGAATTAGGGTTCTATGAGAGAGTGAGTGAGTATGAGTGATGAGTGAAGGAGAGAAAAAAAGATTTTCGATTGATGAGTGAGTGTGAGAATGTGAGTCAGCTGAGTGTGTGTAGAGAAAAAGTTAGTAAAAAAAAATGTTATAATTACCATTATTTTAAAAAGATTTAAAAAGATTAAAAGGACCAGTCATTACAATATATATATATATATAAGGTTAATTATGTAATATACTCTGGGTATGGTCCCCGACCCCGAATTGACCGCGGGGGGATTTCCTCCCCTGTCTCTCTCCCCATGGGTAAAAATTTCCCGCTCGCAGGGCCCCGAATGGGTTAGTCCCTGCGGGGATCCCCACACATGGGTGGAAATTGCCATCCCTACTTCTTCATAAAATCTCATATATGATCCATCTAATACCCCACATACCTGGAATACACGAGATTAAGATTGTTGGTTACAAGGAAATAGTTGTTTCTGACTCAACTTGTGGTATCCCTTGAGGAAGAATAGGCCAAAGCTCCCAAGCCACAAAAAATGAAGGGAGATAGATCAAGGGAGAGTGAACAATGAGTTTAGGGTTTCTAGAGAGGTGCTCTACTGCTAGGGCAACATCAGGACGTCCAAAAAAGGTCAAATTTATAGCCATTGAAGGCATTGAAACAATTATGGAAAGGTTTTTATGTTTCTGTAGATATCATGCAGTTAATCGATTAACTTAATAGATAGTTAATCTATTAACTCTCCAAAACTTGGAAGACAATAGTCTGTCGCAACTTAATCGATTAACACTTGAGGTATAATCGATTAAATCGTTCAGTTGTCGAATTTGCTAAGTTTGGAGGTTCCTAATCGATTAATGGCATGGCCTAATCGATTATTTTACGAGAAAAGTTAAGAATGGTCCCTCCTAAGGTCCCTTATGGTCCTAAAGCCTTCCTATCATGCATGGCACATAAGCACACATTAAATGCAAGAAAAATAGGGTGTTACAATTATGACACACTTAACTCCAAAATGAAATTATCATAATTAAAATAATAAGGTTTAATTATATTTTTGGTCCCCCAACTTTCTCCATTTGTTGATTTTGGTCCCTCTATTTTATTTTTAGCGATTTTGGTCCCCAACTTTATTAATTTGGCTAGTTTGGTCCCTATACATTTTAAATGCACTTTTGGCCCCTCAAAATCATGGATTTTTTGCACTTTTGGTCCTATAAATCTTGGATTTTAGGGACCAAAAGTGTACAATCTATGATTTTTGTGGGACCAAAAGAGCAAATAAAAAAATATAGGGACCAAAATTATCAAATTGAGAAAGTTAGGGGATCAAAATCGCAAAAAATAAGATAGGGGGACCAAAATCACCAAATTGAGAAAGCTAGGGGACGAAAAGTGCATTTAAGCCAAATAATAATAAAGGTGTTTCAAAAATTAGGAAGAATGAAAAATAGCAGATTTTCAAAAACTTCCATTGCAATAGGCTAAGAGCACCACATTTCACCCAAACATCATCTTGCTTAACTGAAATATTGTAACCAAAAGGTTTACATGAAACTTTGCAAAAAATTATCGGTTCAAACAAAGCTTACAAAAATCCCCAACAAGTATCACATAGTATAAAGCTTACATATCCTAGTCTTAAAACGAGGAAAAGCAAGACATATTGTCAAGGAATAAAGTTCCAAAACAAAGGACTCCAAACAACTAAAATAAGAAGAAAACTTCATGTTGACACCTTGTCTCGACATTTGGATTACCTGTCATACAAATGGAAACACATAGGGGAAACAAGTAAAAGAGAGGTAAGTCTTTTGTAGCAGTGTTGTTTTGGTATTAAGGAAAATAGGTGAATACACATAAATACATACATATTCACCACCACCACAACAACTCATCAAACATAAGTGTCCTTACCAAAGGACTATGCAAAACACTATGTCAAGGACTTCATATGTATGTGGATCCATCTACTACTTTGGGAAGTTTGATTACAAGGACATGTTTAGATTTTTGAAGGAATACATCACAATGGTGAACACTTCGTTGCCTCACACTCTCGACTAATCCTGAGAATGTCCAGTGACAGTCAGGGTAACTAAGTCTGTTAAGCGACCCCCAACTCAAGGCACGAAACTCAAACCATCAGGGACCACAGACTCAGGCTTTACACCCCAAAGCCGAGATATTGCCACACAGACTCACTCTTGATGGCCTCCACCTTTCATTTCGATGGTACTCCCCCATACTTAAACAAGGTCAACATATACGAGGTTGAGTTTCCACCCAACTCCACCTAATAGGGTCATGGACAATCCATCATAACTCGATAGGCTAGGTTCGTCAAACAAATAAAGATGAACCCGAGCTCCATGACGGGTACGTATAGCTAGGAGACTCAAATACATGGTTATCTTTAAACATAAACATTGCCACTCCTAGTGGACTTTTCATAAGCATAGCCACCATATGGTGGACTTACTATAGGTGACACTAACTAAAATTCCATAAGAGATTAGTGAGTTACCTTAGGTACCTTATTCATTTCATTCTAGTTTTATTCATGTCTTTTCTTTATGACACAATTGGTTCTTTTATTATTTGAGCTATGTCACAGCTTCCGTTTTACTAGACGCTATCAATTAACACGTTGATTCTAGGGCCTATATTACACTAAGTAATTTAACAAATTTCTTTAATCATTTTCCGATTTATTCAATATTAGTCTATAGAGTCCTTTTACTGATTCTTAACAAAGTCCCTTAGAATGATAAATTGATAATCCCTACAATAGTGAAGGCTTATTCCAATCCCTTTTTCGAATTCAATTAATTCTAAGGTTATTAGGCATAAAAAATATTAAGGATAGTTCCTAGTAGTTTCAAGGCCGTTCCCACAAACAAGGCATCATAGTGTAAACACATAAAGCAGAAGAGCTAATGTCGAGTCATGCTCATCAACCATGTCACCACAGTATCCACAATTGAAAACAAACAACATATCATTATCAAATTAGGCATTAAAATTCATCATGGCATCGAATCAAATGAGGGGTGTTACATTCTCCCCTCCTTATAAGAAGTTTCGTCCTTGAAACTTACCTTGGGTAAACAAGTGAGGGAAAGATTCTTGCATTTGACTCTCTAACTCCTAAGTAGCACTCTCCTCGGCTGCTTCTTCCCAAATGTCTTTAACCAACGGAACTTCCTTTCCTCTCAATTTCCTTACCCGTCGGTCCTCAATCCTCCTTGGAAGTTCTTCATAGGTAAGGTTCTCTTTCAATGGTATCTCGTCATGTTTGATCACATAGGTAGGGTCATGAACTTACTTTCGAAGTTGAGAGACATGGAAGACACTATGCAATTTGGTAGGGACCAATAAAACGAGGGGTAAATTTCCTTGACTTCATTACCCGACCAACCCTAGTCGTGTGTGTGACTTTCAAGAATACATGATCGCCCTCCTCAAACCTTAAGTCCTTTCTTCTCTTGTCATGATAGCTCTTTTGCTTACTTTGAGCTGTCCTCATCTTTTCTGGTATCATTTTGACCTTATCGGTTGTCTGTTGCACAATCTCGTGACCCAACACAAGGTTCTCACCAGTTTCATACCAACACAAAGGGGCTCTACACCTCCTTCCATACAACGCTTCATAGGGTGCCATTCCAATACTGGAGTGGTAGCTATTATTGTAGGTGAATTCTATAAGTGGCAAAAAGGAATCCTAACTGCTGGTTTGTTCCAAGACACAAGCTCTCAACAAGTCTTCTAAAGACTGGATGGTTCGCTCAGATTGACCATTGGTTTGAGGGTGATAAGCAGAACTCATCTTGAGCTTGTTTCCAAGAGCTTCGTGCAAACTACCCCAAACATTAGAACTAAACTTGGGGTCTCTGTTGACACTATACTAGACGGTACGCCATGCAACCTCACTATCTCCTTGATGTACAAATGAGTCAACTTCTCCAAAGAGTATTCCATGTTCATAGGGATGAAATGTGCAGATTTTGTCAATCTGTTCGCAACAACCTAAATAGCATTGAATCCAGTCAAGGTCCTAGGGAGTCCTGACACAATGTCTAAGGAGATACTATCCCACTTCCATTTCGGGATACTTAGTGATTATAAGAAACCAGATGGCTTTTGGTGTTCTACCTTAGCCTTCTAGCATGTCAAACACACATACACAAATTCAGCTACTTCCTTTTTCGTTCCAGACCACCAAAATATTCTTTTGAGCTCCTGGTACATCTTTGTGGCTCCAGGGTGTACACTCAAACTACTTTTATGCCCTTCCTCCAAAATCATCCTCTTCAGTTTTGAATCCTTGGGCACACAAATCCTATCTTGGAATCTCGAAATTCCATCAGTCCCTTCCTTGAAACCAATTTCTCTCCCTTGAGCTATCAGTTCCCTCTGATCTATAAGGTGTTGATCAGTCTTCTGACCTTCCTTAATTTGCTCTAAAAGTCCACTAGAGATCCTTAACACTCCAAGCTTGACACTATAGGGACCAACATCACAAACTAAGATCGAGTCTCTAAACTTTTCTATCAAACTCATCTCCCTAACCATCATAGCTGAAAGGTGTAAAGATTTCCTACTCAAGGCATCGACCATTACATTAGCTTTACTGGGATGGTAATTCAAATTCAAATTATAATCCTTAAGGAATTCTATCCACGTCCGCTGCCTCATGTTCAATTATTTCTGGTCAAAGAGGTACTTAAGATTCTTATGATCACTAAACACTTCAAATCTAGATTCATAAAGGTAATGTCCCCAAATTTTCAGCACAAAGACTACGACTGCCAACTCTAAATCATGAGTGGGGTAATTATTCTCGTGGGTTTTCACCTAGATGCAAGCCACTTCTTGCCCTTTTTGCATAATTACACCTCCTAATCCTAACTTAGATCCATTGCAATAAACTTCAAAAGGTTCACTTGTATAACAGATTGTTAAAAAAAAAGCGCCACCTTAAACAGCGCTACATAATAAAAACGCTGTTTAAAAATCATATAAGGCCTTAAACAGCGCTTCCTAGAGAAAGTACTAATTAAAATTTATAAATAGACAGCGCTTATTCGAGATAACGTTGTTAAAGACAACGTAGGGACATCGCCAACACTTCCCCTAGAAAGTGCTGTTTATTTGCTTGGGAAGCACTGTCTATTATTGTTATCACTAGCGCTTCCCCAAGAAAACGCTGTCTAATGTTTTTCTAAAATTTTAATCTGCTCAAACATAACAACTAGCTCTCATTCCCTCATTCACTCGCAAACAAAACGCAGAGGAGCTTCATTGTCTCTTCCTCGCCGTCTTCAACGTCTCTCTTCAATCTCTCTATACCGCGTCTTCATCTTCAACCATGGTACCACCGCCGTCTCAGCTTTCTCTCCCTCTCCGTCGCACACGAACGACACCACGACTCTCTGAAACCCACTCTCTTTCATTGTCCCTCGCATGCGAAGATGACCACTGCCACCTAGCCCCTCTTCCTTGAGCTTCGTTCTCCTCTCCATCATCTCCCCTCTTCCTCGTTCCTCTTCCGGTTGTGAAGCTCTGACTATTGACTGCGCTAAAGCTCGAGCCGGTCGCTGCCGCTGCCGCCTTCTTTTTTATCCTATTTTCCTTGAGTATGCTTAATGCAGGTAACAACATTCTGTGCATTGAAGTTTAAACTGATTTTAAAAGAACCCTAATGTTATAAATTCGTAACCTTTACATCTGTGCCTTATGTTTGATGCAAACCTTTACAGAGGAACATTATATGCCTAAAATTTGTCTGTTATTGTTGTTGTCTTGGCTGTAAAATCTGACTAGTTGAAACTACCAATGTTAATGCTAAACAAAACTTCTAATTAGTAGGCTTTATAATTTGTGGAATTTGATTGGATTGGATATATTTTGGAATGTCTATATTTTAGGGGAGACTATGCCAAAATTTTGTTAAAAGTTGGAACTTTGAAGTGTCTTATGGTTGATTGGATTGGATTAGCTATTAACATGTATGTAGATTGCAGATTGTTAGATGGCTTCTCCCGGACATGAAACTGATGCTCATGATAATGATGCTGTGGTAGCCCAAACAGTGAAGCGTCATCCCCGTGGACCGACTCTCAAGAAGAATCTCATCTGAGCTAGGAGTAGAGGATAGAGATCAGTGGTAAGTTATTTACTAATTAATATAATTAGTTTTTTTTTCAATTTATTATCTAATGTTGTACACTTAATTTGTATAGGTGAATGGAATGTTAAAGGTCAACCCATAGGCAGAAATGGCAGAGAGTTGATTTGTTTCATTGGATCTCAAGTGTGGCAGATGTTTGGAGGGAGAGAGATAATTCAGTCTTGGATAGATTGAAAGAGGAGCTTTTGTGTGAGATACAGGTATACACAATCAATTGTATTTTTTAAATGACTATGTAAATATACTTACCCTACCATTTTGTACTTGTTAATGTATTTGTAGAAAACATTTGAATTTGATGACACACATAAGGACATTATACTTAAGATTGCAGGAAAATCTCTTCAAAATTTCCGAACATGGTTGTCCAATAATTGGCTGAGAGATGAAAATGGCAATGTTAGATATGAGCCTCCACCTGATTATGAATCAGTCATAGGAGTGGATGCTTGGAGAGAATTTATAGCAAAACACATCAGAGACCCTGAATTTTTGGTATACTTATATATGTCCCTACTTGTATACTTGTATATGTCTATACTTGTATACTTATTGTTTGTTCCTAAGCACATTTATATGTCTATATGGAGAACAAGTAACGCAAATCGGCAGAGAGCATCAAATCCTCCTTACCCATACAGAGGAGGGGCTAAGGGGTATCCCGACATTGGGGAAGATATGGTATGCAAAGTAACCCTAAATTATATGTAACCCTAAACCTACTTAACACTGATTAATTTTAATTTCTTTGTTAATATGTATAGCTGAAGATGACTGGAGAAGATGTAACAACAACATCAATTGATCACCATTTCTTGTGGATAGAAGCCCGCTGCAACAAGGATGGTCTGATTGTGGACCCCCCACTGTGGAAGTTGCTGATAAAATTGTAAGTATGATAGATTAATTAACATTTTCATTTGCAATTTTCTTATGATAGTGATAATATTTAACAATCTTTGTGAATAATATTTGTGTGTCTCAAGAGAGCCTATCACAACAGTCTGTGACATAGGGGGGGTGTAGCAGACATCCTTACCGAAGCCATATCGATCAGAGAGTATCCTGGTCGTGTAAAGGGCGTGGGATTAGGTGTTTCTCACAAGGCTATTTTTGGTAAACCAAAGCGCGCTAGAAAAGATGAAAATGAAGAGTTGAAAAGGATGGTTGCCCATCTCTTTCGAGAGGTCCAAGAATTGAAAAGTAATATGCATCAGAATAAGGGACTGGTAGAGATGGATTAGCACCTTAGTGCCAGAGATAGTTGCACTCTTAACGCACACAAGGTAAATCAAATTACTTCAAAGACTTGTTTAGTAGAATAAGTATTTTGTGAAGTGCATACTAGGTAGACTTGTATAGTGACTTGTGCTGGCTGGTATATGGTATTTTTTGTTGTTACAGGTATTAGATAAATTTTAGAATATCCATATTTTAGGGGAGACTCTGTCAAAATTTTGTTAGAAATTCAAATTGAAGTATAAAAATATTCTAATTTAATATTATTGTAGATCTTAATTACTTAAGGAACCGGTGGAGGTAATGGAACCAGTGGAGAAACACCAGCCTACTTTACCCATGGATAGATGCACTCTTAAGTCATCTGAGGTAATTGAGCATTAGAAATTGTTCTTGTTACTTGTACATGTTGCATCATTGATTTATCATATCTAATATTTTGTTTATATTCATGGTAAGGGCATTTCTTACACCGATTTAAGTGTTATGTTGCACAGTCGTCCATTACTTCCCGGTCATATGAAAGTCAAAGTTGACATTGCTTAAAAGGCGGAAGCACCGTTGCCAATTCCACTTGAGGACGTAGGTATCAACAATGTGGGAGAGGCAATAGGTACCTTTGTGGCATGGCCGGAGCAACTCGTAAAAGTAAATGACGTGTTATTTTTTAATAAACATGATTCATAATCATATATTTATTAAACTACGAGGTCGCTAACTGTGTATCTTATTGAAATTAATGCAAAATATTTAGGTACCCGTACAATCCAAACCCAAGAACAAGGTTAAGGGCAAGGCGAAGCAGCAAACAATTGGGTCAGTTACATCCCCAACAAAGAATTGGGGCAACTCTCAACCTTCCCCTTCCACATCTCCTGTTATAACCTTTTATACTTTTCTTCAAGTCCATGCTAATGCTAATCTGGTTGATGGAGCAACCCTGATTTAAATATTCCACGAGAAGTTTTGGGGCATATAGAAGACTTCCCCTTGTCTCTCGGTGCCAAGGAAGAACTGTCTGAAATTATTACTTATGGCGCTTGGTTCAGTCAGACTATTATTATTGTATATATTAGGTACTACATTCAACTTTAAACTATACGTGTTTTTTCATTGTTTCACCTAAATTAATATTGAAGTTATTATTAATTCATTAATTTGTATACGTTTAATTTAAGGTACTTGTATTATAAGATACTAATCCCAGAAGGACAGGCTCAGATGTTTGTGTTCTTGTGCCTAGAGAGCACAGATTTGTCATTTGACAAGCTTATTGCGGCTAAAACATATATATCTAAACGCTTGGCATTAGCAAACCCTGAGTCTGAAACATTGTTTCTGTCACCGTGTAACGTAGGGTGAGTCATTTCCTTAATTAAATATATTAATTTTTGTGAAATGTAATGACTTGCTAATTAGGATTTCCTTAATCAACTTTTTTGTAGGCAACATTGGGTAATGTTATCAATCAATCTCAATGCAAACAAGGTGTACTATTTAGATCCATTGCAAAAGAATTTGAGCTGCTGTAAAAAAATAAAGGATACGTATGAGCTAATATATAGTGTTAAATTGTGCTTATTTTGAATTTTGTGTGCTATGAATTTTGTTGATTCAAAATTAATGATGCTTGTTTTTGCACTCAGGGCTGTATAAATTCTTCGACTACTTGATAGAAGTTCCAGGCCGTCTCGATTTTCCAAATCATCCACTGCAATTAACTGGATAACTGTAAAGGTATTTATCAAAATACTTATACAGTTATTTAATTTTAAAAATTAAATCTATATTGATTTAATATTTTTAATTTTATAGTGCCCCAAACAACTAAACAACAATGATTGTCGGTACTATGTTATGAAGTATATTAAAGATATTATTGTTCACAACTAAATGGAAGTCCCAAAGGAGGTATGCAATTTGTTCTACTTTAATTACTCTTACATTTCACCATTCTTCCAATTTAATTCTAAGGCTAAATTATACTTTTAGTCCCTTATGTTTATTTTAGGTTTCAGTTTGGTCCTTATGTATTATTTGTTCCAAATTGGTCCCTTTTGTCTAAAGATTACACCAATATGGTCCTTTTGTTTCAAAGTGGTCCTTTATGTTACAAAAATTATACCACTGTAGTCCTTTTTTTTGTAAAATAAGGGACAAAAAAGGAACCATATTGATATAATTTCTGTAACATAAGGGATCATTTCGGAACAAAAAAAAGAGGGACTACAATTAACACATAAGGGACCAATTCAAAACTTTTAATACATAAGGGACCAAATTGAAACTTAAAATAAACATAAGGGACCAAAAGTATAATTAAGCCTAATTCTAATATGAGTTATTTTTCATTTCGTAGTACTTTCCCGATTGTAATTACATGTCATATTCTGATTCTCAAATTCTTGAATTAAAGGAAGAGTGGTGCTCCTACGTGGTAAAAAAGTTTGTTTTACATGTATGATATTTGTGTTGTTGCATTTATATATAGTAGTATGTGATATGATGTTGCCTATATGAGGCTTTGTTTGGTTAGTACTGTTTTGTTATATACACATGTATGTTATTTTGGGTTGTCAATATTTTACCGGAGTGATTATGCTAAAATTTTGTTACAAATTTCTTTCAAATTAATACTGAAGATTTTAAATATAAATTGATATCATAGTTGTTTTTATATTTATGTTCTGAGTTCATTGTTCATATGCATTTTAAACCTTAAAATGTTCTCGGCTTGAATAGTTCTCGGCCTCTAGCAATTGAAATGCGGTAGCGTAATACTAAAACAGAAAAAAAAACCACATAGTCAGCACTTCTTTATTTTTTTCATAATAGCCAGTGCTTCTTCTAAGAAGCGCTCTCTATGTTGGATAATAGCCAGCGCTTCTTTGAAAAGGCGCTGTCTATTATAAAAGATACACAGCACACTTTCAAAGAAGCGTTGGCTATTATCAAAATCGCCAGCGCTTTCCTAACGCTGTCTTTTCAAAAACACAATCACCAACGGGTGATTAGGCAGCGCTTTTAAGCGGTGGCAAAGGCAAAAAATAAGCGCTGTTTATGTCGTTTTATGTTGTAGTATTAAGTAATACTAAAACTGGAGCAGAAGTCAACCTTCTTTTCAATTCTTGAAACCCATTCTCACACTTTGCATCCCACACAAAGGCTTGACTCTTACGAGTCAATTTGTTCAAAGGTAAGGCTAGCTTAGAAAATCCTTCTATAAACCTATGGTAATAACTGGCTAAACCCAAGAAACTTCTAATCCTGGTCACTGACTTAGGGGCTTCCCATTTTAACACAGTTTCTACCTTAGATGGTGTAACACCCGTATCTTTACGATACGTTATCTAGCGTTATTTAGTGTATTTTGTCGTATTTATGCTATAATAAAGCAATTTCTTGTTCTCTAAAAAAGTGTATTAATTAAATCAAGATCAAACTATATTTGAGAGTTAATATTTTATATTAATTCACGGTTCGAATATCGTCGAGAAATTCTAACGAAGTTTCGTCGCATTCGAATCGCCGGACAGTTTTGCCGCAGATAAAATTCTAAACGAACTCCGATTTTGATGAAAATCGAACCGTAACTTGTTGAGACTATTTATGAGTGTTTGACGTAATTTTTATTATTTATAATTAAATATTATCACGCGATGAATTAATTTCTCGTTAAAATTAATTTTCGCAAATTTAGCAGTAACGCGGGTTTTTCGACGCCGTGTTTTAACAACCCCTAGACTCTAGAATTAGTGGGTAATCATGAGAGATGTGAGATTAGATGGGTAGGACTTATTGATGTGATTAGCATCTCATAAAGTTGCTAGGTGTCATATTGTGTGTGATTAATTTGAAAATTCTTTTTACTAAATTATTTTTTTTAACTATGTCTTAAAATTGTTAAGAAAAAAAATTAAAGAGAGGAGCTATATGCAGCCCCTCCCATCGTGACCCACCCCCAAAAATATCCTCTCATCTTCTTCTTCTTCCATTTGAGAGAAAGAAAGGAACCTTGGAGCTCCACCATTTCCAACCTCCATTTTCTTGAGTTCTTCATCTCCAAACTTCATCAATCTTGCTCCTAGGCTTCATCTTCAATTAGTCTTCACTTCCTAGCCATTCAAGTAAGGAGAAAACAGAATTTTTCTCCCCCTTTTTCTGCACAAAAACAGCGCCCCCTCCCCTTTTTCTTGTTTTGTGATTTTTCTTGTTTCTATTCTTAATTTCTTGCTTGTTTTGTGTTGTTTGTTGATTGATGATGATCAAGAGGAGATGAAACACTCTCACCCCTTTCTTTGAGCTCTAGAGCAAAAACCCTAAGTGGTGGAAAGAGGGAAATTGTGTGATCCTCACTTGAATCAAGTAATTAGAGGTTTAATTGAATTATTGGAAGTTGTTTGATCATTGTTGAGTAGTAGTTTTGGAATTGGCATGCTTAACTTGTTATTTAAGGGTTGGTACCTATTCTTTAAGTAGGGAAAATGTAGATTTTAATTGTTGAACCATGTGTTTAATTGATGAATAACATGCCTTGAGTGATTTAATTGATATTGGATTGATTATGCATGAATTAGTAGAGAGTTAGTTTAGTTTTTGTGAAAAAATGGGTTCTTGAAGGACTAGATTGACATGTGGAGCATGATTAGGTTGTTCTCTAAATTTTAGTTTGGCATGAACATGATTTTTAGCATGATAATGGCAATGTATTAAAATGCCTTAGGATTCTTGAAATTGGGATTTGGTTGATTGAAAGAAATTTTGGGGAGAAACCTATTCTTAAAAAAGTTGAAAATGAGTTTTTGGGAACTTAGTAATTTAGTTTAAATAGTTAGCTCATGTGTTGATTGATGTATAGCATATTTGATGAATTTAATTGTTATAGGAATTGAGTTTTGAAATGAAAATTGATTTAGAAAATGTCTTACAACATGTTTCAAATGTGTATGAATTATGTTTGGATAAGAATTGATGTTGTGTTGCCTTTAAATGTGGTTGAATGGCTTGAAAATGTTAGTAGTAATGAAAATGAGTTTTTGCAAATACTTTTTTAGAGAAGAAGAGGTTATGGCCGAGAGGCCTATGAGGTTTTTGGAAGGAAGATTTTATTTGTGAACTTGTCTAAATGACTTCATGAGTATGTGTTCTAGACTTTAAAGTTTATGAAAAGTTGTTAATTGCATGGTGTTTACTTAAAGCTTCCAAGAAAAGATTTTAGTTTCAAACTTTATTCTTTCAAGTAAGTTAGCATTTTTCTAAAGTAAGTGTTATGGGTTACTTTCAATAAGTGTTTTGGTTTTAAAACTTCATTTCTTTCTGGTAGGTAATGATTTAAATGCATGAGTGGATGCTTAAGGTTTTACGTAAGTAAGTGTGTTATATTGATATGTGTGAAGATTTTGAAAAACTTGAGAAAATGATTTATTATTTGGCATTGTTTGAATTGCAAGAAAGCTTTTTAGTTTCAAAAACTTTATCTTTTTCAAGTAAGTTAAGATTTCTAAATTGTTATGTGTTATGCTACCCTTTCAAAAAGTATTTGATTTTAAAACCTTATTTATTTTCTAGTAGCTAATTATTTAAAATGCTTAAGTGAGTTTGGTTAGAAAAAGGGCTAAGTTGAGGGCTTAAGTTAGTTAGAACTTATAGATTGTGCTAAGTTGTTCGTTGTGATAGGAATCGTGATTCCGAAGATTGAGCAACGCGGACTTGAGGATTTCGGAGCGACGTTAGCGACTGTTCGTGGTAAGGGCGCTTCACATTCTAGAGTTATTGTTTATGTATTTATGCGTAAGGGCAACTTTTAGATACGATAGGAATTTAATTTCAAGTGTTTATGCGAAGAAGTCTGAGAACCTCAGGGTTCGAAGTGAGGGTCTTGTACCCCTTCGCTTTATCTTTTTTTTTTATATACTGACTATTTAGTGGGCTTGTCTGCAAGTGGTTGGCAGCTGTCCCCAACCCCCCACACTTGTCTGTTCCTCTCTGTGAACTCCATCGAGTTGCAGAGGGATGGATTCTATGATTGATTGTTGAGCTGTGCAATTATTTAATATGTGATTGAATATATGCTGCGAATTGCTTATGCTTGTTGAATTGCGCTTCACCATGCAAATTGCTTATGTTGCTTAAGTTGTTGAATTGCATTTCTTCATATTAAGCTTGCTCTAAATTATTTGATATGCGGTCGAATAATGTTGCGTACCGCTCTTTGAATATCGTATGCGGCGAATTGTTCATCGAGTGTGAGAGCTAGTCGTGTCGTTTTTGAACTTCGACTTGAATATCCTAGAGTAGTGGAAGAGCTCAAGGCTTCGGCCGGATGTTCAAGGGCGTCGTTCCTTGTCGAGTAGTGGGTGACTTCGACTTGAATATCCTAGAGTAGTGGAAGAGCTCAAGGCTTCGGCCGGATGTTCAAGGACGTTGTCCATTGTCGTGTAGTGGGTGACTTCGACCCGAATATCCTAGAGTAGTGGAAGAGCTCAAAGCTTCGGCTGGATGTTCAGGGGCGTGGTCCATTGTCGTG
Source organism: Calophaca sinica (assembly GCA_037113605.1). Lineage (NCBI taxonomy): Eukaryota > Viridiplantae > Streptophyta > Magnoliopsida > Fabales > Fabaceae > Calophaca > Calophaca sinica. The sequence continues at coordinate 72,225,115 of CM073736.1, forward strand.
GCGTTGGGTAACTTCGACTTGAATCTCCTAGAGTAGTGGAAGAGCTCAAGGCTAAGGCCGGAATTCAAGGGCGTTGTTCTTTATTCCGGAAGTTGTCGAAGTGTCGAGAGAGAATGAGTCGTGAGTTGAGTCGTGAGGTGAGTCGTGAGAGAGTCTGGAGTTGCGCCTTGAGAAATGTGTATGCTGTTGTTTGTTTATCGCTTTGTGATTTGCTATATCTTGTTGCGATGAGAAGTTAACCCTTGCCAGTGGTTCCTTCAATTAATGATGGTAACCCAGGCGATGACGGACGTGGTGGAGATTCCGGCGACGACGATATAACCGAAGACGGCTTCTGACTACCTGAGCATGGAGATTTCCTCGGCTTGGAGTTAAACCCCCACTCTCGGCCGATATGTTTGTATAGAAGGCGTGTTAGAAACCTTTGCGCGGAGGAACTGACGAGGATACGAATGACCAGACGGAGGAGGATTGCCAGGAAATTGGTGTAGTTGTGTAGTTAAGAATGTTTAGCTACTTTATTTATGGTTTTGGGTTAGTGACCAGTCTGTTATTTTGTTTGGCTTTGTGACAGTTGTTATTTAGGTGTCAAGGTTTTGCTTTTGAAGCAGCCCCCTGCGTGGGTAACTGCCGAGAGTACCTCATGTAGTAACATTGTAGGGTTTTCATACTTAGGGTATATTCTTGCTTATGCATATTTATTTACTGCTTTCGGTGTGTAAAACTCTTCAACTGATTATCTTTTGGTAGCATGTGTGTATGTCTTTATTTAGTTGTAGTAGTCAATTGCATTTACAATTCCATCATGTTTCAAAAACGTTGCTTGTACTCTAAATGTGTGTTACAAAAGACGCTTGTTTATAAAAAGAAAAAAAAATTTACCGCATTTTCCAAAAGACACAAAGAGTACTATTTCGAAAACCTACTGGCATTCAGAATTGTTCTAGCTTAGTAGCGGTCCGGAAACGGGTCGTTACAGATGGGTCTACAACTATTCCTCCCTTAGAAATCACATGACCTAGGAAACTCACTTCCTCTAACCAAAATTCACACTTTTACAATTTAGCATAAAGCTTCTTGTCCTTAAGGGTCTGCGGTACTATCCTCAAATGCTCAATCTGTTCTTCCTTACTCTTGGAGTACACTAGGATATCGTCTATGAAGACTACTACAAACTTATAAAGATACGGGTGAAATACCCTATTCATGTAGTCCATGAATACTGCAGGAGCATTAGTCACACTAAATGGCATAATGAAGTTCTCATAGTGACCATAACGTGTATTAAATGTAGACTTTGGAATATCATCAGACTTCACTCTAATTTGATGGTATCCTGATCTAAGATCTATCTTAGAGAACACACAGGCTCCAATCTGTTGGTCCATAAGGTCATCTATTCTAGGCAAAGGGTACCTATTCTTGATAATCACCTTGTTAAGCTGGCGATAATCCACACATAATCTCATGCTTTCGTCATTTTTCTTGACCAACAAAACATGTGCACCCATAGAGACACACTTGGTCTTACAGACAGTTTCTCCAACATCTCTTCCAACTGTTTCTTAAGTTCAGCAAGTTCCACCGGTGACAGTCTATAAGCAGCTATAGATATAGGTCCTATACCGGGTACTAAATCTATGCCAAACTCAGTCTCTCTTTTAGGGGTAATTCTCTCACTCATCAAACACTTTAGGGAATTCATTCACAACGGGCATACTTTCTACCACAACCTGATCCTCGGTATTTAGAGAGGCAATCATCATGTGGGCATCTTCTTTAAAAAATGCCTTTACCTGGTTGCCCGTCAGAAGTCACGAATCTTTGGACTCGATAGGATCACTAAACATGATGGTCTTTTCAAAATTGTTCAGGATGATTTGATTAGTAGCTAACCAATTCATCCCAAGAATCACATCAATTTGACTAAGTGGCAAACATTCCAAATTGGCCATGAAGTCTTTGCCATCTATGGACATAGGACAGTTTAAACAGACACAGAAGATTTTCACATGGTCATTGGTCAGAGTTTCAACAACGAGGTCAAAAGGTAAAGATGAAACATGTAATTCTAGACGATCAACACAACTATGCGAAACAAACGAGTGCGTAGCACCGAAATCAAATAATACCATCAAAGGAGTTCCTTTTATGAAGCACATAACTTGGATACGATTATTTGATCCTGAGGCTTCGGTCTCATTGAGAGCAAAGACGTGCCCCGTTGACTTAGGTCGTTTAGGTTAGTTGTTCTGTCCTCCATTCCCATTAGGTTATCTCTTTAGGTTTGGGCAGTCCCTGACAATGTGTCCTGGCTTCCCACAGCTAAAGCAGATCACTTGAGGCTCGGGGCACTCTCGATGGAAGTGTCCAAACTTTTCGCACTTCATACATCGCCTAGAAGCAGAAGGACCTTCTACTTTATTTCCATTGGACTTACCTGAAGTGAAAAGATGTCACAAGAAAGGGGGGTTTGAATTGTGACCTATTAAAATCTTGCACTAAAACAGTTTTAATCTTGCTCTCAAGACAGTTCTTGGAGTTGAGTAAGTTAGTGATGTAGCAGGTGAACTTACTCAGGTTGCAGCGTTATTTATGCAGAATGTTTGAACAATTTGTATAATGTCAAGATGAAACTTGTATGATGTCAATCAGAAACATGTGTGATAAATGAGCAGTAAGTGGATGACAATTTTATAGAATGCTTAATGAACATCATTTCTAAATGTTAAATGAAGAGTGTGTGAAGTGTCACAAGTGGATAGATATAAAAGCATAAATAGAAATCACACCAGATGTATAGTGGTTCACCCTAAACCTTGGGCTACATCCACTCCTCACTCCCAGTGAGTGTTTCCACTATTTCCCAAATAGTACAAGTGTTCTTTCACCCAGTCTCTTCAAGCTGTTTTACAAGTATTCTTTCACCCAGCCTCTTCAAGCTGTTTACAACCAGGAACTTACTCCAATTCCTGAACTATCTCCCTTAGCAGAACTCCTCACCAACACTCACCTACCCTAGGTAGTTTGATAGGATTCAACTAAGACAAAACAAATACAAGGATAAGGTATTTTTGGGGTTTAAGGCTTGATTACATAGAGAAAAATACGATCTAAAACATTGTGTTTACAAGCAGAAGCAGAAGAGTGCACAAAAGGATCCCTTAATAAATTCTACAGAGTGCATTTTTGAGTGCGTTAAGAGGCAGTTGGTTAGCAAATTTGAATTTGATTCAGCAGTTGAATTTGGCTCTCTCAATCTTTCAAATCTTCCAACACTGATATTTATAGGCTTGATTTTGGCCTCACAGCCATTGTAGAGCCGTTGGAAATCCTTGAGGAAGCATTGGGCAGAGTTCTGATATTTTTCTGCACATAACAGTCGTGCTTTTTACTAACTGCCAGTTCTGTCCCATTGTCACATTAGCTTTTGGAACCTTCTCTTACTGAACTTCCTCACTTGTAGCAGTAGCAGCAACTAACTCTTGATTTCAGTGATTGTTCTTCATGGTGTGCTCATAAATGTGATCACTTGATGCATTTAATTTGTTCCCTTTGCAGCTGAATCTGTTTCTGCAGTAGGTGAGAGTAAGTTGGAACTTACTCACTCTCGAGTAAGTTTGCTAGCTTTTGATTTTAGTTACTACAGCTTTGTTTCTTAGGAATACTGTCCAATGCCATTTCATAATTAGCTATTTTCCACTTTGTTTAACAGCTTCCTTCTCAAGAATGATGTCCAATGTCAATTCACCATATTTCACAGCATCTTATGTTTAATTCCATTGTCTTCTTGCTTGACCATTTTCTTTTGCTTTTCTTTCTTTTGCTGGAACTTACTCACACTAAATGTTAGAAACATAAATGAGCCAATAAACTTAAGCATCTTTTCTCAGAGTTTGTTGATCTTCAAAACTAGAATTTGAGAGTTTGTTTCAACAATCTCCCCCTTTTTAATGATGACAAACTCTAGATAGAGTATTAAGTTTATATAATTTTTTTTTTAATAACTAACAATATATAAATTTGTAAGTGACAGTAAGTTATGTATATGCAATGATTTATTAGAGTGGCACAATATGAAGCAACTGGTGATTTCATTAAAACTTGAGGATCTATTACATCATTGCCCAGTACACTTCAACAAAAAATTATATTACTAAAAAAGAAATTTAAACAACAGAAATTTTAAACAGAGCAAAAGTTCATGTGACATATCAGATCAACAAAAAATCACATGAAATTCATCCTAATCCATGCTACACTTCTTAGAGTAGCTTCTTAAAGTAGCCCACAAACTTAATCTCACTTCTCCCCCTTTTGTCATCAGCAGAAACACACAGAAGGCAGAAGCACACATTAAGCTGCTACTCAGAGGAAGACCATCCTAAGGATTCAGAGCTTGAAGTTTCAGCAGGAGCTGGAATGTCCGGAAAGCGAGTAGGAAATTCAAATGTGGGAAGATTAAGTCTTGGGTCCATGTTCCTAGAGGTCCAATCACCTCGTGCCCAATTGCTTTCATGTTCCCTTCTTTGATCTTGTTGGAGGTAGGTGAGTCCAAATAGAATTTTCTTTATTTCTTTGGAGTGCTTTTTGCTTCTCCTAACATTTTCTTTGCTTCTTTTAGCAATCTTCTTCACTTCCCTCTCCATGTTTGCCATCCACTCAGTTGGAATATTTTGTGCTTGCTCAACAGAAGGGCCACTTGGTTGGCCTGTTGGAGGAGTAGGGATTGAGTGAGGCTGTTCAGCACATTGCTTATAGAAGGACCCCAACGAACTAAGGTGTGTTGACATTTCTGGCAAGTTAGAAAAAATAGGATCAGACCCTGTTGGAATCCGAGGGTGTGATGAGTCATAGATTGGAGGAGGGGATAGAATGTGATAAAGGTTTGCAGTACTTGAAGTACCTTCTTTTTGACAGGACTGAAAAAGATTTTTCAAAATGTCTTCTTGGCCCTTTTGACTCGGTTCTGGAGTAGGTTCAGAGTGGGGTTGTAGAGAAGGAGTGGTTTGAATAAGTTAGGTCAAGGCAATGGATGCCAATACTTCGTCTGCCTTGCCTTTTCCAGGGGATGGAGAACATTGTTATTGCTCAACAATGTTCATTTGAGTGGCCTCACTTGCAGGAGAAGAATGAGTATGTTCCACCAAAGTTTCTTCAACCTGCATTTCCTGAGTGAGTTCCTCAGGTTCCTTTGTTTGTTCTTCTAGAGCATGTTGCTCCCCCTAAGCAATGGCTTCCTTTTCATTGCCTTGCTCCCTTGAGCAAGTTGTTCTTCTGGGTTCTCTTCCACTTGCTTCTGAGCAAGTTCAGATGCTCCAAATACTAGCTTTTTCTGTGCTGGTTCCTTTTCCACAGAAGATTTTTTCGAACCTTTACCCTTCTTTTCTTTTCTCCTTGCTTCTTTCTCTTCTTCAACATCAACTTCCTTTTGATGCCTTCCTTTTCTCAGAGGAAGTTGATTCATCTTCCTGCTCACCAACATGCTGAGGGGTTACTTTAATGTTCATCTGGTTGAGGTTTTTGCGAAAAAAGGTGGTGCATTTTCTGGAGTAAGCTTCACCAGCTAGAGGTACTTCGAAGTAATTGAAGATTTTAGTCATGACCATGCCATAAGGCAGGGAGGATGCCTTTCTCAGGGTTGTGGCAGCATTCTTCATATGATAGAGTATGATGTATAGCAAGCTTAAATGTTTTCTTTTAATCAAATGATAAACCACTAATAAGTCCAGGTCAGTAATTTTCTCGAAGCTACCTGCCCTTGGAATGATGGTATGAGAGGCCATGTTTTGAAGAATTCGCTCCAGTCCCTTTAGGTTGGTGGCTATGTCTTTGAGGTTGGGTTGTTTGAGAGCATGCTCCAATACTTCTTCTCTTGTGGTGTGTGCCTTAGGGTACCAGTTTCCTAGGAGGAGGATCAGTTAGAGTGGCCTTTGAATCATCATCGTCACGAATGTGTATCACTCCTTCGTCCCGAGACCTTGTTGATGAAGATGTTCCTATACCAGCGACAATCCGGTTTGATCTTCTACTGGGAACAGATGAAGCTTTCGAAGATTTTGGGGATTTCTGTATTAGAGGAGAAATGGTGGGTGATGGAGCTGATGAAGTGGTTGATATGGGAGGAGGTTGGGCGAATAGGAATGAGGTAAAAGATACGTATGGAATGATGGCCATTGAAGTCCTTCCAGGAACTCTTCTCACACTTGGGATTTTTGTTCGCGCCATTTTGGGAGTTTTAGGGTTTGCTCAGTGTTTTAGTTGAAGTGAAGAAGAAAATGAGGAACGACGTGGGTTAAGTAGAAGGAAGAGCCAGTTTCAGATTGTAGAAGACGAGAGAAAAAAGAGAGAGAGAGAGTGGTTAAGTTTCATTTAAAAGATTTGATTGAAATAATGGGGAAGGTGGTAATAGGTCATATTAGTAGCCGTTACTAGCTGTGAACTGAAAACGTGACACGAAGTGACATTTTTACAGTCCTATATATTTAAATATATTTAAATTATTTGGATAAGTGAGTAAGTTCACTTATCAGCAAAGATTGAGAGTATGATCAATGCACATCACAGAAACTTACTCAGATTTAAGTAAGTTTGCACACTTACACCAAATCATGGAGATTTGATTATGTGTAACTTGCTCTTTATGAAACTAAAGCTTTCTTCTTGCAGAGGCTTAGTAAAAATATCAGCAAACTGATTGTTTGAATCAACAAAAATTAATTCCACTTCTTTCTTTTGAACATAATCACGAATAAAATGATGCTTTATATCAATGTGCTTAGTTCTAGAGTGCTGAATAGGATTCTTTGTTAAATTAATTGCACTTGTGTTATCACAAAAAATGGGAATACATTCATACCTAAGAGAATAATCTTCTAATTGATTTTTAATCCATAAAATCTGTTGGCAACATGCTGAGGCTAAAATATACTCGGCTTCTATGGTTGACAGGGCAATGGTGTTTTGTTTCTTGCAAGACCATGAGACCATTGCTTCTCTAAGGAATTGACATGAGCCGCTGGTGCTTTTTCTTTCTACTTTGTCTCCAGCATAGTCAACATCACAATAACCTATTAGATCAAAATGAGAATTTTTCCTGTACCACAGACCAAGGTTAGGTGTTCAAACTAAATATCTGAGTATCCTCTTAACAGCCATTAAGTGTGACTCTTTTGGAGCTGATTGAAACCTTGCACATAATCCTACAAAGAAAAACAATATCAGTGCGCTGGCTTTGTGAGGTATAATAGAGAACCTATCATTCCTCTGTACTCTTTTTCAGAGATAGGCTTCCCATTTTCATCCTTATCAAGGCTTGTGGAGGGATGCATTGGAGTAGCCATAGCTTTGGCTTCACTCATTTTGTATTTTTTCAAAATATCTTTTATTTATTTTTCTTGAAAAATAAAGATGCCATCCTCAAGTTGCTTGATTCGTAGCACTAGAAAGAATCTTATTTCACCCATCATACTCATCTCAAACTCACTTTTCATAAGCTTTTAAAAATCTTCACATAAATTTTCTTTGGTTGCACCAAAGATTATGTCATAAACATAGATTTGAACAATGAGTAGGTTCTCTTTGTGAGTTTTTATAAACAGAGTTGTGTCAACCTTTCATCTAGAGAAACCATTTTTGATTAGAAAAGCACTTAGTCTCTCATACCAAGCTCTTGGAGCTTGTTTGAGTCCATACAAGGCTTTACTCAATTTAAATACATGATTTGGTTTCTTATAGTTAACAAATCCAGGAGGTTGATGAACATATACTTCATCATTTAGAAAACCATTTAAAAAGGCACTTTTGACATCCATTTGAAACAATTTTAAATTTTTATGAGCAGCATAGGCAAGCAATATTCTTATGGCTTCTAATCTAGCAACTGGAGCAAAAGTTTCATCATAGTCAATACCTTCTTGTTGATTGTAGCCTTGAGCTACCAATCTAGCTTTGTTTCTTGTTACCTTACCTTCCTCATTAAGTTTGTTTCTAAAGACCCACTTTGATCCAATGACAGACTGGTGAGTAGTTTGCTTGACTAGTGTCCACACTTGGTTGTTGTCAAACTGAGCAAGTTCCTCTTCCATAGCTTCAACCCAAGATGGATCAGTTATGGCTTCTTTTATGGATTTTGGCTCAATTTCTGAGATTAATGCCATATTTGATGATTCTTGTCTGAAGGATCTTCTTGTTCTCACAGGTTCAGAGGTTTCTCCAATTATTTGCTCTTGAGGATGATTTGCAATTACTCTCCAGCTTCTGGGCAAGTTGACAGTTTGAGTAGGTTGCTGAGATGAGCTGCTCTGATTTTGAGTTAGTTCAGGAACTTCCTCAGAATCAGTATTCTGCTTTGGAACTTCATTCTGAATTTGAGGATTGGATCTTTCTGTGGTATCCTTAGCATCATCTGCTTCTTTCTCAGGAAGTTGATTAAATTCATTGAATTTTACATGCATGCTTTCTTCAACAATTTGAGATCTTAGATTATATACTCTATAAGCTTTAGAGGAAGTTGAATAACCAAGGAAAATACCTCTATCAGATCTTGAATCAAATTTTCCCAAGTTTTCTTTATGATTCAAAATAAAGCATTCACAGCCAAAAATATGAAAGTAGGCAATGGTTGGTTTCCTACCTTTCCATAGCTCATAAGGAGTCTTCACTAGTGCGAAATACACCTAAAAAATAGACTTATAACGCCGATTTTGGAGCTAACCGACGTAAAATATAACGCGGTGGCATTTTTGAAATTAAAGCGTAACTTTTAACGCCGGTTTTTAAGTGAAAAGATAAATATCCATCACGTTACGACGCCGGTTTTTCAAAAAACCGCGGTTAAATGTTTAACCTACGGTGCCAGTTTTTCAAACAACCGCGGTTAAAAGCTTTGGCACCGGTTTTTTAAAAAACTGGAGTTATATATTAAAAATATTATAAAAAGGAGAAGGTAGATATGGCGTCGGTTTTCATATAAAACCGGGGTCGTATGTGTCTTAAATAAAAAATTGTGAAAATATGAATCTGGCCAAAAGATATGGCGTCGGTTTTACTAAAAACTGCGGTCGTATCTATACTTATGACGCCAGTTTTTGTTAAACCGCGGCCATATGTCAACTTATGGCGCCGGTTTTTCTGAAAAACCGCGGTCGTAGATTGAAAGTAATTTCCCTCCTTATACCTAATAGTCTATTCACCTCTGTCTCATTCAATACAATCACGCCGTTCCTTCCTCCACCGCCTCTGTCCGCGACACTGTTTCTGAAACTCCCGCCATCGAGACCGCGACACTCCTCCCTCTCCTCCTTCCTCGTCGTTACTTCCTTCTTCGTTTCTCCACCGCGACACTCCTCCCTCTCCTCCTTCCTCGTCGTTCATTCCTTCTTCGTTTCTCCACTTCCACCACCGCCTCCACCGCGACACTCCTCCCTCTCCTCCTTCCTCGTCGTTCATTCCTTTTTCGGTTTACCACCTGCATTGAGTTTTAGCAACAGCCCCGGTTCTCCGAGAGGCTCATCCGTCACACCCACCCACGTTGAGTTTTAGCACAGCCCCGTTTCTCCACCGCGGGTCAATAGAAAGGTGCCCTGACAACTTTCGCGCATTCTTCGAATACTCAAGGTATAATTTGCTAACTCTCTATCATGCTTTACTGCTTGTTATCTACTTTAACTGCTATTGCTCGAATTGAATTCCATTAAATATGTGGTTTGCTATTCTTTAACATAATGTGCATAATGTGCATTTGATTTCTGGCATTTCTTTACAGCAGTTAGAATCAAATTGTTTGAAGCTGGTGCAGTTAGAGCAAGAGTGCTGTGAAGCTGAGTTAATTTACCTTTAGTTTCCGCTGAGGATCACTTCATATTTTCAAAACATCTACTTGTTTTTCTCCCTCTCTTGTACACTGACAGTTCTAACAGTTTGGGGTTTGCTCGCTCTGTAAATTCAGGTTTGTTTGTTATTAAGTTGCATATATTGACTTGTCACTGCTATGATAAATGTGGTTATTAATTATGTGATGAAATTTTTTTTATTTAGTTATTTATTAATTATCTATTTCTGAATCATTTACCTGCTAAATCAACTTCTCAAAATAAAATCTTGTTTTAGCAACTTCCCTCACTATACAGTCAGAGATGTTTTATTCAAAGTCCTTTGGAAAAATTTTGGTTGTGAAATCACAACCAATTTTTCAAAACTCTGAATCCATTCATTTTCATCCAAAATTTCAAATGACAATGGCAAGTAATGCACACTATATAGACTAATTTTTCAAAACTCTGAATCCATTCATTTTCTTCCAAAATTTCAAATGACAATGGCAAGTAATGCACACTATATAGCTGGTGGCAGCGTTATATCTATTTCATTTCACTATTTGAGTTGATATTTATAGCAGCAAGCATTCTATTCTATATTCTATTGTAACATTACAATCATCTTGCATTTGATTCAAACAATTTTTACATTTTATTTAACAAAATGATCATATTGAAGTGTTGAAGATTTAGGAGTTACATTGGTATCTAAAATCTTTAGATCTCATTTCTTTCTTAAAACATATTTGTTCATGCAAAGGAACTCTTAGAATGTTGCTTTGCATTTGAATGTTGATGTTGATGGATGTTAGCTTTGATATTGGACCCATTGTGGGCCTATTGTATAATGATATCCATTTCTGTGGCTTATCACGAGTACATCAATGTTCATGTCAATATTAGTTAAATATCTAAGCATAAAAGTGTGTGTATATTATTTCAGAACACATTTAGGGATCGTAGTTGGATGCAAAAACTTCGTTTAGGTGATGAGTATAAGAACGGGGTCGAAGAGTTCTTACAATTTTCCCAAGCAAAATTTCCTAATCAAACAACTTTCTATTGTCCTTGTGTTAAGTGTTTGAATGGGCCAACATTAAAAGTTGAGGAGATACGGAATCATCTTCGTGTTTTTGGGATTTGGCAAAGATATACGACATGGACCTGGCATGGTGAAGTGTTAAACAAGCCAAGTGTGTCCACAAGAGAGGAAGTTAATGTAGATATGGACGATCGACTAGAGGACATGATTCGTGAAATTGGACAAGAGTCTTTTCAGCGGGCACATGTGTATGAAACTCTATGCAGCGACAAGGAAAAATGTTACGACCCGTTTCCGGACCGCTACCGAGCTCAATATACCGAGCTCGAGTTACCGAGCTCAACACACCGAGCTCAACTAAACCTGTATGAGATGTGTTTTAAAACGAAACTCTTGTGCCTTTTAAAAAGTACGGTCTATTTTTTTTTATAAAACCAACTCGTGCACATCAGAGTAATTCTGACTTTTGAAACATGGTGCAACTAAGACACAAGACTTAAATTCTAATAAAACATACATGCATATATACCACTCGAAATAATAATGTATACAAAATACAGAGTAGCAATGTATAAAGAAAATACACCTAAGGTATGACGACTTCAAGAGAGCAATCATACCCTGGGGGTACTTCCGGCAGACTCCCACGCAGGGGGCTGCTCCAAAAGTAAGACCACCAGTCTACCCTGAAACAACAAAACAATACTGCCCAAACTGGTCACGGCATACTACTCCAAAAGAAAAACAAGGTACAGTCATCAAAAGAAATACGTCGAACAAACATAATCAATCACGACAAGTAGAGGTCGTCACTCGGGTCCTCGTCGAGCTCCTCCTCGGCATCATCTGCTGTCGAGTTCCCTGCGCCCTCGACATCGCCTGGGTAACCGTCATGGATTGAAGGTACCACGGGAAAGGGTCAACTTCTCAACAATACAAGATAAGCACGGCATAAAGAAATAAGCAACACAATAATGTATCTCAATCACCACACGTGACTCGACCATCTCACTCTAGACTCGACTCGACTCTTATTCCGGAATATCGTCAGCAGGTCCATCCCCAAACTGACGTAATAGGTAAACGGCAGGTCCATCCCCAAACCGAATTCCATACATTAATCAGCAGGTCCATCCCCAAACTGATAATGCTACAACGCCTAGCCAATCCACCATAAACAAAAAGGGGACCTAGCACCCTCAGTTATCTGGGTCCGGCTCAAAAACGTCATACGACTCCCTAGCTCTCTCACTCGATGATTAGCTCGCCGCATGTCAAAGAGTAACACAACTTACTTGATCACATATCAAATAAAGAGAGCATGCTTAACATGAAGAAAACGCAATTCGACATTTAAGCAATAAAACATTCGGCATGAAGAAACGCAATTCGACAAAGAATTCACAATTCACCACATTTCAAGCTCGACACCAATCAAGGAATCCATACACAATAACCTATAAAATAAAGTCTTAATAATGTCTAAAAGTTGCCCTTACCGAACTCCAAGCTAATCTCGTTCGACAACGACCTCGACACGGTGTCTTCAAACGAGCTCGACAACGACTTCTCTTACTCGATCTCGACACTACTGTCTTCAACGAGCTCGACAACGACTTCGACACGCACCGTCCTCAATCGACCTCGACACGCACGCTTCTCGATCGACCTCGACACGCATTCTCGATCTGGATTCATTGCTTCCACGTCCCCTGGATTCGCTCTCCGTACACCTCGAATCGAAATCACACGATCTCGGGAATCAGACTTCCTAAAACAAGCACAACTCAGTTCGATCTATGGGTTCTAATACACTTAGCTCTCATCCCAATCTTAACCACAAAGTTGGGGTTTTCGATCAAAAGTTCATGAAAAAGGCTATCTGATGCTACAACAGATAGATCGACAACAACAACAACCAGAAGCAACAAACGAAAAACAAGAAATCGAAACAAACCAAAAATGAAGGGTTTCTGGGCACTGCCCATTTCAGAAATCAGAGAAAGAAATTTGTTTTACAAGCTCAAATAATCGGTTAGAAAGATAGGTAATATCGTGAAGAAGAAAACCCATTAGTTTGACATGATTTGGAAGCATAAAAACTAGCTAAAATGGAAGGAAGAAGTAGCGCTAAACAGTAGCACGAAGGAAGAGAAAATCTGTTTTTCCTTACCTCAGATGATGGTCCGCAAGCTCAACAAGTGTTCTATGTCACCGATCCAATTGATATGAATTGGTCCATTGTTCTATTAAATAACAAAAAAATTGTTAATGAGATTGATGATGAAGCACATGAATATGCTGACATTGAGGATGACCCTTTCTTCGGGACATCACAATCATTGTTTGGGGCAAGTACACCTATAGAGGATGATGTGTATATTAGAAATGATCATAATGAAGGGCTTTGGATCAATCCATTATTTCATAAGGGATGCGCACATCTGAATAAAACGAGAAAAAGGAAAAGAGTTGCTTAAATGTACATGTATGTAGTGAATGCTATTTAATTTTTATTAATTTATTGATCAATTAAATGTGTATACATTGATTTCTTTATTAATTTTTATTAATAACTTATGTGTATAATTTTTTTTTCAGGTAAATGGCATCTGAAGGTGATGATAGTGCTCCCGAGGCCCCCCAAAAGGGGACGGCTTCCCGTGGACCGACTTTTAAGAAGAAACTCATCCGTGAGAGGAGTAAAGGAGTTGCAAAATGTGTGGTAAGATACTTATCGATTAATCTAATTTTTTTTTAGTTGAGTATCTAAATTTGTACACTAATACTATTTTTTTATAGGATATATGGAATGCTAGGGGTCAACCAATTGGTGAAAATGTTAATGACTTTATTCAATTCATTGGGGCCACAAATATGAAGACGGTCCCAATTAGCCGCGATAATTGGAAGGATAAGGATCCATATTTGAAGGAGCTAAAAGATGAGATATGGACTGAGATACAGGTATATAAAAATGGGATTAATTAACATTGATTAGTTGTATCGTTTTTTAATTTATCTAAACATACTTATAGTCTACCATTTTGTTTATAATGTTTTTGCAGAAACATTTTGATGTTGATGAGACCCGAAAGGATATTACACTTAGGTTAGCTGGAAGATCACACCAGAATTTCTGAACTGCGTTAGCGAACAAGTGGTTGAGATACCAACACGGGAACATCAGACATCAGCCTCCAGCAAAATATGCATCGTTCATAGAACAGGATGATTGGAGCGCTTTTGTAAGAAGACGCACAGAAGATGAATAATATATAGTATGTACAATAATATTTATAACTTTTATATATGACGTTAAACCATGCATTAATATATTGTTATGTTTTTATGTAGAGAAAAAGCAATGAAAATCGGCAAAGAGCGTCAAATCCTCCATACCCTTACAGAGGAGGGGTTAAAGGGTATCCCCGCATTGAGGAAGAAAAGGTATGTACAATATCTTTAATTATAACTTGTTTTAACGCATCTCTTGGTATGTACAATTTCTTTCTTACTTTCTCTCAATTTGTTTGTTCATATGTACAGCTGTTGGAGTCAGGAGAAGATGCAACTTCTCAATCCATTGATCGATCTTGTTTGTGGATAGAAGCCCGGCAAAACAAGAAGGGTGACATTGAACATCTTCCCACTAGAGAAGTGGCTGACAAAATTGTAAGTATGATAACATTAATTAACGTTTAAATTAGTGACAATGATATTATTTAATAATATTTAATAATATTTGTGTCTCGCAGAATGAACTGTTAATGTCTATGTCAGATTTGTCTGGTCTAGACATCCTTTCCCAAGCCATACCCACCAAGGAGTATCCTGGTCGGGTAAGAGGCGTGGGATTTGGCGTCTCCCAGGGCGCTATCTTTGGATCACAGAAGCGCATAAGACACCATGCTGATGCTAGTGAAACAGAAGAATTGAGGAGAATGGTAACTCAGCTATACCAAAAAGTTCAGGAATTGGAAGATAGCAAGAAGGATAAAGATGAAGTGGAGAGAAACGAGCATCCGTCACCTATCCCTAACCCAAAGAGTGTTAGAGATAGTTGCACTATTGTGAGTCCCGAGGTAATAATCGTTACATTTCTTTTTATACTTTGTCACCTAAGTATTCAAAGATTTAACATATTAATATTTCGTTTATCATTGGTTTAGGGCATTTATGAGTGCAGTCTATATTTGACAAGCCCAACGCAACGAATGGTTGGTAAGGAAATGTTGTATAATGAACCAGGTGTATCACTACACAACCTACCCTTACCTCCTAATCATGTAAAGGTTAGAGTTGACGTTGCACTTGAGGGAGATGCACTATTGCCTGTACCATTGGAGGCGGCAGATGTGATGACAGTGGAACAGGCAATAGGAACCTATGTGGCATGGCCAAACCACCTCGTAGTTACAAGTGATATGGTACGTATATGTTAAAGTATATGCTTCACTATCATATACTGCATATATTTATTAAATTAGGTGATCACTCACTAACTAATCAATATATTGGAATGCAAAATATGTAGGTATCCCCAACATCCAAAGCCAAGGACAAAGGCAAGGGCAAGCTGCCTATAGCTAGCAAGAGTGTTGGCAAGCAGCCAACAAATGGGTCATTCACATCTCCAGTGAAGAAGGTCATGGTATCTCGACCTCCTACACCCTCAAGCATGATTTTACAATTTATCTTAGAGTCCATGTGGCAACAAAGATGGAGGCGGCAGATACCATTAAAGTACTAATGGATGAATCAATTTTGGGTTATGAGCACGACCTAAGAGGTGGTGTTGATGGTGCACTTCAAGAAATTCTTAATGATAACCTATGGTTAAGTGAAACTGTTATTAGTGTATATCTCAGGTACTGCATTAAATTTTAAAGTATCCAATGTTTTTTTATTTTTTCAACTAAATATTTATGTTATTGTTAATGCATTAATTTGTATGCATGTTTTAATTTAAGGTACTTGTATCAAAAGATATTGATCCCATAAGAATAAACTCAAAGGTTTGTATTTTTGTGCCCACAACGGACACATATGGGATCATGGAATGCTGACATGTCTGAGTATGTGATTCACCGCTTGACATTAGCAAATCCTGACTTTGAGACTCTGTTTTTGTCACCTTGCAACGTAGTGTAAGTCATTTAATTTAATCAATGTTACTAAATTTATTGAAATGTGTTTACTTTCTTATATTTTTTTGTCCAACATTTTTGTAGGGATCATTGGTTATTGTTAGCGATTAACTTGAATCAAAACATTGTGTACTATCTTGATCCATTG
Source organism: Calophaca sinica (assembly GCA_037113605.1). Taxonomy (NCBI): domain Eukaryota; kingdom Viridiplantae; phylum Streptophyta; class Magnoliopsida; order Fabales; family Fabaceae; genus Calophaca; species Calophaca sinica. The sequence continues at coordinate 72,241,273 of CM073736.1, forward strand.
CGTGTACATATCAACATGCGCAAAACAATGAAAGATAAGTACAATCAGTAAGTGTGTATAAATTATAGATATATATATATATATGTATGCAATTTCTTAAACGTTTAAGTTACTTGTAATATTGAAGTGTTTATTTGTTTATGTTTGGCCTACGTGACATCTTGTGCTGGCTGGTATGATATTTTCTGTTGTTACAGGTGTTTTATAAATTTTGGAATGTCCATATTTTAGGGGAGATTCTGCCAAAATTTTGTTAGAAATTTGATATAGTCTATGTGTTGATGTTAAGAGCAGTGGTTATGAATGTATTGGAATGGTATTTCTTCGTAGTTAGAAATTATTATGAGTGTAAAATTAGATATTGAATGATTTTGTTTGATTTTGCACTTAGGGCAATCCTACTTTATCGAAGAAACAAGTCTCAGTAAGTGTGTATAAATCATAGATATATATATATATATATATATATATGTATGCATTTTCTTAAACGTTTAAGGTACTTGTAATATTGAAGTGTTTATTTGTTTATGTTTGGCCTACGTGACATCTTGTCTTTATTTGGTATGCTATTTTCTGTTGTTACAGGTGTTTTATAAATTTTGGAATGTCCATATTTTAGGGGAGACTCTGCCAAAATTTTGTTAGAAATTTGATATAGTCTATGTGTTGATGTTAAGAGAAGTGGTTATGAATGTATTGGAATGATATTTTTTGGTAGGTAGAAATTATTATGAGTGTGGTTCTAGATATTGAATGATTTTGTTTGATTTTGCACTTAGGGCAATCCTACTTTATCGAAGAAACAAGTCTCGATTTTCTAAATTTACTCCACCTAAATTTACCGATAAAGGTATTTATATCAAAATTTTTATGCAATTATTCAAATTACCAAAAATAAAAACAATTAATTTCATATTTTTGGTTTTATAGTGTCCTCGCCAACCGAACTCTGATGATTGTGGCCGATATGTTTTGAAGTTTCTCAAGGATATTGTCGTTCATAACCAAACAGAAATTCCAACAGAGGTATGTATGTAATAATTTCAAAGTTTATATAATTTTTTTTCTTTTACACATACCATTTGAATGCTTATGTTCAATTCTAACTTCATTTAATTTTCATTTCAAAGATTATCCTGATTGTCAATACGACACATACACTAATCATACCGAACTCAAAGAAGAGTGGTGTCGATATTTTACTACAAATTTTATCATTTATAAGCAGATAGAAGAAGATTAATATTAATGTTTACGTGAGTTTTTATTAAATTTGGGTTTTTTTTTAGTTTAGCATACTTGAATTGAAATAGGTTCACATGAATTTAGGAATAAAATTCCTTTTTATGTTGGCTAATATTTTATATATTTTATGTTGGCTGGCTGGTATGGTATCTTATGTTGTTACAGGTATTTTATATATTTTGGAATGTCCATATTTTAAGGAAAACTCTGCCAAAATTTTGTTAGAATTTTGATCTTGTCTGCATGTTTAGTTGCAGTGACAGAAGAAGAAGATTATTTAGGTAGTATTTGTAGCATGTCATGTGCAATATTTTAGTGATCTATTCTGTATAATTGTGAATTTGACTGAGAAATATATTGTAATTTATTTATGTTAATGTAAGGATATGTAGGAATCTATGAAAAAATTACATTATAATGTTAAATTTTGATGTTGATGCAATTGGGTGTTGATGACAATTTTGGTTGCATTTTGTGTTATCACAATATTATGCAACAGATATAATGTAAATGTGAGAGAATTAAATTACGAAAAAAAGGAGAATAAACAGCGCTTCAATTAGGATATTGTATAAAAAGACAGCGCTTCAAAAAGGAAGCGCTGCTTATTGTTCACAATAAACAGCGCTTCCTTACTGAAGCGCTGTTTATTGTCTATACAATAAACAGCGCTTTATTATTGAGGCGCTGTTTATTGTCCATTTTCAGCAGCGCTTCATAAACGCTGTTTTTATGAAATACAATCAGCAGCGGCTTAATTTTCAGCGCCTTTAAGCGCTGTTTTAGGCTAAAAATAAGCGCTGTTTATTGCCAAAACTTGTTGTAGAGATTTGTCTATCAATTTCATTAAACTAGTTAAATCCCAATTCCTTGGGTAAATAACCCTTTTTATCCAGCTAGAAAGTCCAATTCCTTGGATGCATTCAACAAGGTAAAAGCATGAAGAAAAAGAAATTACAAAGATAGCAAGTTCCCAAAGGCTATTCCTAGCTTAAAAGAAACAAGGGTCACCTTCCTAGGGCACAAAAGCATATTGAACTTCCATTCAACACACAAATCAAAAGTTCATTCCAAGATTGATCAAGTCTCAAAAAGCATTAAGAAGAAGGAAGGAGATCACCAAACTAAGAGAAACTCACATGCATTAATAGAAAACTACATCAAATATCCATAGTGTTCATAGAAATCCACTCAACTCCAACAAAGGGAGATTTAGTTTAACATGATGGTAGTAGAGAATGAAAAGAAAAACAGAGAAAAGAGATAAGAACCCATCCACAAGCCAAGGAATTGAGCTTCCACTCTTCTCCTCTTGCCTCCTTCAATGGGTGTGCTAGGGTTTGTGCTCCAAAGTCCTCTTTCTGCCTCTAATTCGTCATACCCCCTTTGTTCTGACCTTAGATGGGTATTTATACCAACTGGGCCTGAAAGAAATCCCAAAACGTGCAAGAACAAAAGACAGCAGCAGCGCTCGCGCTGGCTCACCGAGAGCAGCGACAGCGCCTCGCTTCGAGGCGCCGCGCTCGGTTCTTCGCTTCAAAGCAGCGAGCGCATACTGTTTCAGCTCCTTTTTCCACTTCAATTTGCTCTCATGATCTTAGGTACATGTCTTAAATCAAACCTTTTCATACCTACAAAAGGCAAGACCACAATAAGGACATTTTTTCCATCAAAACAACAAAAGAGCTAACATGATTGTCAACTATAATATCTTCACAACAAGGACTCAAACACCTAAGATTAGAGGCCAAACAAGGAATAAAGTCTAAGTTTGCATGAGACTTCCCTTCAATTAAGTGCAAGAAAATGAGCATACTAGGGAACAATCACTTCGTAATCGTCTCAACACAAGTTCTAGAATACCCAACAAGGATAAATATCACTCAAACAAAGAAAAGAGGCAAATAGTATGTTGTGACCTCTATTTCAGGCTCAAATCTCACATTTAGTAGCTTACACAGAAAATTCAACTCACGAAACTTCAATGCTAATTTTCAGCAATTTCTAAAGCTAGCAACAATCTCAAATGAACTACAAGTTGTCACAAAAAAAATTTAAAAAGCCCCTAAATTAGGAAAATCATTTTGAAGTCCTCTATAACCGTAAACAATTGTGAGCATAGCTAAGTAATAATAAAAATGTAAAATCCCTCCCTACACTTATTTTCAGCAGTGTCCAAACTGCTACTATGCTAGATGAAGCATGTAAAGGATAAAAACAAAAAGTATAGGTGCTAAAAATAAAAGAATTTGAAAAGAGACTCCCCTCTAAAAAAATTCACGAGCAAACTAAACGGGGATATTGGTCAAAATTGATGTTGCCTTTCTTAATACCTATAGAGCTGGCAAGCGGGCGCAGAACTGTGCATCAAAACAACTAAAAACTTTAGAAACAAAATAAAAGGAAATAATAATAAAATTGCAAAATAAAACAAAAATACTATAAAATAAAATAGGTCCTTGCGAGTGTGCCAATATGTACAATCCTCTTTTTAATACAAAAGCAAATAAAAACCTAAGTACTAAAAGAAGAAAAACAAGGCGGTCCCCCATCAATCACTTGGCAGGTGGGTGAGGCTGGAGCTGCCAGAGGAGTCCCATGATAGCTGGGAGTTGCTCCCCATGAGCAAAAAGATGCTGGTCTACATGGGCTCGATGCTATTGGAAGCTGATCTGCATCTCGTCGAGACGCGCCATCATGTCCTAGTAGGAGGAAGCCTGGGGTACTAGCACTGCTTGTGGCGGTGGTGGTGCAGGGTGCCTCTTATATATAATTGATTTGGGTTTTTATTTTCCACAAGTTCTAGCCCATAAAAGCCAACGAACATTCGAAGATAAGCGAGAGGATTTTGGATCTAAAAGAGGCACAAAAGGGAGTGATTCGGATATAAAAAGGAGGAGAAGCAGAGAAGAAAAGAGGGGGCGTTTTCTGAAATCCGCAGCAGAGAAGATAGAAGAAAAAAAGGAGAAAAATAAAATAAATATGTGTTTAGGGTTTTAGTTTATTTTTCGTCCGTCTTTGTAGATTTAATTTGGTTGCTGAGAATCATAATCAGGTTTCTTCTCCTCTTTATGTCATATGTTTTTTTTTTTAATTTTTCTATTTTTTGTTTCTGTATGATTCTACTCTTGATGGCTTATAAAAGACTGAACTTTTGGGATTAATACATCATATTCTTCATCTTTTCTTGCTTTCCTATTTTTTTTTGTTTATAATTTTTATTTGCATACGAATTTCGGGAGGACAATTAGGAGAGGTAACCCACTGGTTCCCTCCCAGTTTCTGTTTGCACCATCAGGGAACCCTAGGTTAGGGTTAGGGTTTGAATTTTGATTTAGGGTTCACTAAAATTAGGATTATGTTTTAATATAATGGTAATAAAAGATTAAAGTAAAATGAGATATTTTTTAATAAAAAAAAGGCTTAATTACATTTTTGGTCTCCTATTTTTTCAAATCCACGATTTTAGTCCCCCTATTTTATTTTTCACGAATTTAGTCCCCATACTTTTTATTTTTCACGAATTTGGTCTCCACACTTTTTAAATTGCACTTTTGGTCTCCAAAATCATGAATTTCTTGCACTTTTGATCCCTAAAAATCGTGAATTTTTGGAAAGCACGGGACCAAAAATGCAAGAGATCCACGATTTTGGAGGACGAAAAGTGCAATTAAAAAGTGTGGGGATCAAATTCGTGAAAAATATAAAGTATGAGGACCAAATTCGTGAAAAATAAAATAGGGGGACTACAATCGTGGATTTTGAAAAATAAGGGGACCAAAAATGTAATTAAGCCTAAAAAAAAGGAAAGGAATAAACTCTTTTTTTTTGTTAGATACGGTGAATTGTTTTCTTTTATTTGTGTCCTTATTTATTTATTTATTTATTCTAGAGAAGTTAACGAAACTGTACATCAGAGAGATCGTTAGACTACATGGTGTTCCCTCTAGTATCATATCTGACGGAGATCCTAGATTCATATCCGGGTTCTGGAATAGCTTGCATGAAGCGCTGGGAACCAAACTCAAACTGAGCTCAGCCTATCATCCCCAAACGGATGGTCAATCGGAGCGGACTATTCAGTCATTAGAGGATCTGTTACGAGCTTGTGTGTTGGAGGAATTCGGGAGTTGGGATAAGTTCTTACCCTTGGTGGAGTTCACCTATAACAATAGCTATCACTCTAGTATTGGTATGGCTCCATATGAGGCGCTTTATGGGAGGAGGTGCCGTACTCCCCTTTGCAGGTGTGAGTCCGGTGAAAGCCTAGTGTTGGGACCAGAAGTGGTGAGAGAGACAACCGAGAAAGTGAAGTTGATTCAAGAGAAGATGAGGATCGCCAAAGCGCATGTAAGAGTTATTACGACAACCCACCAAGAAGTTGACTTTTAAGGAAGGAGAACACGCTTTCCTACGTGTGACCCCAACCAAGGAGTTGGGAGAGTTCTAAAGGCTAAAAGCTTACTCCTAGGTTCATTGGACCCTACCAAATTTTGAAGCGAATTGGTGAAGTAGCTGCAGGTGGCGCCGCCACTGTTGTTGGGAAACCTTCACAATGTATTTCACGTGTCTCAACTCCGTAGTAAGTACATACATGATCCCGCCATGTGATAGCACAGACGCGATTCAACTCAAGGACAATCTCACATTTAAGACGCCACCTGTAAGGGATTGAAGGCGGAAGAGGAAGCAACTACGCGGAAGGGAGATTCCCTTGGTGAAGGTAATTTGGAGTGGAGCAAGTGATGAAAGTGCAACGTGGGAGTTGGAGAGTAAGATGCGGGAACTGTATCCGCAACTTTTCACTACAGGTCAGTAATAATTCCGAGGACGGAATTTTTCTAAGGGGGGGGAGGATTGTAACACCCTCACTTTTGTGCTAGAACCTTATAATTCCTTGTGTGTTTGATTAAGCCTTTCATGTATGTGAATGTGTTAATTATGCTATTAACTGGTTAGAAGTCCAATAAGATTGGCACGGTGCGTGTTTAGGCGAGTTGGGACACAAAACTAGCAACAGATACAGTTCCAGGGGGCGCAGGGCGCCCAGACTAGGACGCAGGGCGCCCAGGCCTCACCGAGAGCAGGCGCAGGGCGCCCAGATCGAACTTCGGGCGCCAGGATGTCTGGCGCCAGCGCCCATACCGATAAGGATCAGGCAATCGCTTTATGCTTTAACTCATTTTGGGCCGGTTCTGTGACCCAGTGTGACCCATTCTCGACCTGAAAGAGCAACCACGACCCCTAGACTTAACCTAGCCACTAAGCATCAGTTCTAAGACCCTAAACATGATTAGGAACTGCTCATAGGATCAACCAAATAGAGAAAAGCTCTTCCTTCCCTTCTTCCAATTTTGTGTTGTCAAGGGCTCTAACTCAAGACTATGCTACGGGACTTGACCGGGGATCATCGTTATTGTAACTCGTACAGCCTCATTGGGAGGAATAGGAGGTGGTAAGTCTTCTAATGATAAGCTTTGTCTTTAAGATCAATGTTAGGGTTCTAAACCATGATTTTTCCATTCCTAAACCCTTGCTCTTGTGTTTTTGCTGAAGAAAACTTCACTAGGAAAGGAAAAGCTTGGTGTTACCTCATCCCATCCTAGGAGCACGAAATTCACTTGAGGTAAGGGGTAGTTGTTCTCTTCTAGTGAGTGTATGGAACTTGCGTGAACAATAGGGGTGTCCCGAGACCCCTATGCCTTGCGCGGTAACGAAAAACGGGCACTATCACCACCGTGATAGGGAGACTTTCGAACTCCCCAATTATTATTCTTGACTGGTGATATTTTCTATAACGGCTTGTGATAATTTTATTGGTTGATGAATTTGGTGTGATGATTGAGCTTTGTTTGTTTACATGCTTGCTGTGCAGAAATTGTTTGCTACCAAACGATAATGTAAGGAATTTAAATAGCTAAATGGTAAGCTTTAGACCCTATGAATGTGTAGCCACTAAGTATGGATCAAAGAACTCTAGATCATGTCCAACTAAGTTCTGAGGGATGTAATAGGGGGGCATTAGATCCTAAGCGGTATAAACCCTCTGCTTTTGGATTGGGTGACAGCGGGCGTGGCGCCAGCGCCCACGCCGCCAGCGCCAGCGCCCAGCGATGACGCTTGGTACTCTTGTTGTTTCGTCGTGTTCCCTCGGGTTCCCGCATTTAGGTTGATATTGTAAAGCCTAGTTAGGATGTCTGAAGTTCATTTATGATGTCTAAAGGATATATATTAGTGTGATAACTTGAGAGAACTAATACTCCTATCCCAAAGCTTCACTTGGATGTTGCGTGCTTAATCGAAGTGCTAAGAACATTGAATGATTATGTTATAGGTTGAGTACACCGACTAACTTATGAAATTGTGTTCTGCTGTTGTTGTTGTTGTTGTTGTTGTTGCCCTATCGAAGATATTGCGATAGAGGATATTATGTTAGACACCGCATTTGGTCTGTTCATGCATCATGGTGTCGGTAATGTTGTTGTTGTTGTTAGTAGGGCGTATCGGGCAAGGTATCCCGTGACGGGCGGGTTTTAGGTCCTACACCAAAAAGCGGCGAATCGGGCAAGGTATCCCGTGATCGCGAGGTTCCCGGCCCCATTGTTAATGGGGCGAATCGGGCAAGGTATCCCGTGATCGGCGTGGTATCTCGGTCCTATTGTTATTGGGGCATTACGGACATGGTATTCCGAAACGGGCAAGGTATCCCGGCCTCGTTAGAAGTGGATCCACATGCATATAATTATGTTCTTAGAATCACATCATTTTACATGGTAACATGCTTGGTTGTTCAGTTTTTGGTGGTGTATTATAATGTTGTGTTTGTTGCAGTGGCATGTGGTATTTGACCGTCGTGGTGATATTTTATGCCTTAGTACTAGTGAGTAGACGTTTTCATTGGAATTATTATATATTGCGCATTGTTCATTAATTTCCTACACTGTTTGCACTATTTGAGGTTATGATGACTAACCCCTTTTGTGGCTATGCATATCCCACCGGGTATGTGTAGATGTTGAGACTGCAGGTGTTGAGGATGTGAATGCCAATGAGTAATCTCGGTAGTTCGTTGGGATGAATAGAAGCTTTGCATGTGTTTACTTATTTAAGTCCTTGTATTCTTCCGATGTAATAATTAGGGAAAGGGATCTGAATTATTGTGACATCGGGAACCTGGGTTTTTATTCCTTTTGATGTTGTTTTCCGCAAATGAGCGTGACGACTCTATTCCACGATGAATGAAGTTATGATTTGACATAAATAAAAAGTATTTTGTTTCTCCGTGTTTTATTTTACATTATTACCTTGTTATAATGACTTGCTGGGGTAGAGGGTGTCACATTTAGTGGCATCAGAGCTCAGCTTGATTCTCAGGCCGTGGCATGTGTCTATTGTGTTTTTGCTTGTGTACTCAGTATGATTATTTTGCTAGAATAAATAGGAGTAGGAACAATCGGACTCGTTTTATAGGCTAACTCTTTTTCTGTTTGTCTCAGAAGTGAGGAATGGCAGGCAGAACCGACCGTGTTGTGATTGAGGCCTTAGGGCGGGTTGCCGAAGCTTTGGAGCGCAACCAGAACCGTACTGATAGGCCTGCTAACTTCAGAAGCATTGCTGATTTTCAGAAAAACAACCCTCCAACCTTTAAGGGGGCATTTGACCCTGATGGAGCCCAACACTGGATACGTGAAATGGAGAAGATTTTTAGAGTGATGGGCTGCACTGATGAACAGAAGGTGGCTTTTGCTGCTTTCAAGCTGACCAACGAGGCTGAGTATTGGTGGGAGAACACTAGTCAGAGGGTGGAGAATGCCGCAACTGCTATAACTTGGGAGGTATTCAAGGACAGATTTTTGGAAAAATATTTTCCCGCTGAGATTCGTGACCGGAAGGAGGCTGAGTTCCTAGCTTTAAAACAGGGGAATATGTCTGTAGATGAGTATGCGGTGAAGTTTGAGGAATTATCCCGCTACTATCCTGCTTACCAACTAGCAACCGCGACCGCTCGAAGTGTGTTAAGTTTAAGAACGGCTTACGACCTGAACTCAAGCAGGGCGTGGCTGTCCTGCCACTTACCGACTTTGGGAACTTTGTTCAGAAGATCAGAGACTTTGAAGAGGCCTATAATGAGAGGGTAGCTGCTTTCAGAAACATTAGGGAGAAACCAAAACCCAGTCAAGGAAGAGGGAGACAGCCTTTAGCACCTACTACTAAAGCATTTAAAAATACTAGCCTTAGAGGGGCTAATCCTGTCGCGGGAAAATCAATTGGGGGAAGCTCTTGGCCCTACAATCAGATTAGATGTGGCAAGTGTGGCAAGGACCATTATACTCATTTATGCAAGGAAACATCTGTCATCTGCTTCAAGTGCAACAAGCCTGGTCATATCAGCCGCGACTGTGATGGACTGAAAAACGAGCCAGCAAATAGTAACAGAACTCCGAGACCTCAGGCTAATAAGATGAAGTCGACTGGCAGGGTGTTTGCTCTCACTGGCACAGAAGCAGCTGAATCAGAAGATCTCATCCAAGGTACTTGCTTTATTCGAGGAGTTCCTTTAGTGGTGTTGTATGACTCTGGTGCGACCCACTCTTTCATCTCTGCCGAGTGTGTGAAAAATTTGCAACTGCCTGTATCTCGTTTAACTTTTGATTTGTCTGTGGATATTCCTTATCATAAACCTGTTATTACTTCTCATATGTGCAAGGAGTGCACTCTCGTGATTGGGAGTAGAAATTTCGTGGTGGACCTAGTATGTTTACCTCTTCGGGGGATAGATGTTATTTTAGGTATGGATTGGTTGACTGCTAATCATGTACTTTTGAACTGCTTTGATAAAACTGTGGTATTTGGAGTGACTGAACCTAGTGATCCACGAGTAGTTACCGCCAAGAAGATTCGATCATCTTTGAAGGAAGGTGCACACGTATATGTGATGTTGTGTTCTATGGCTATAGAGACGAAGGTAGAAACTAAGGATGTACCCACCGTTTGTGACTTTCCGGAAGTGTTTGCAGAAGTTAACTCCTTACCACCGGAACGAGACGTGGAATTTGCAATCGACCTTGTTCCGGGAACGGGACCGATCTCTATGGCACCTTACAGGATGTCTCCCTTGGAGTTAGAGGAGTTAAAGAAGCAGTTGGAAGACTTGTTAGAGAGGAAGTTTATTAGACCAAGTGTATCTCCATGGGGAGCGCCGGTGTTGTTGGTGAAGAAGAAGGATGGTTCGATGAGGTTGTGTGTTGACTATCGACAACTTAACAAGGTTACTATCAAGAACCGCTACCCTTTGCCGAGGATAGATGACCTTATGGACCAACTAGTCGGAGCATGTGTATTCTCTAAAATTGATTTGAGGTCTGGGTACCACCAAATTCGGGTGAAGCAGGAGGACATCCCAAAAACCGCATTCCGAATGCGTTACGGTCACTATGAATACCAAGTTATGCCATTCGGTGTGACTAACGCACCAGCAGTGTTTATGGATTACATGAACACGATATTTCGCCCGTACTTGGATAAGTTTGTGGTGGTTTTTATAGACGACATCCTGATTTACTCCAAGACTCGAAGGGAGCATGAAGGGCACTTGAGAACTGTACTACAAGTGTTAAAGGAAAAACAATTATATGCCAAGATGTCGAAGTGTGAGTTTTGGTTGGAAGAGGTGGGATTTCTTGGCCACGTAATTTCTAAAGGCGGTATAGCTGTGGACCCAGCGAAGGTGGAAGCTGTATTGCATTGGGAAACTCCTAACCCAAGAACCGAGATAAGAAGCTTTTTGGGCTTAGCTGGTTACTACCGGAGGTTCATCGAAGGTTTTTCAAGGATAGCACTACCGATGACCCGTCTTACCAGGAAGGGACAAGTTTTCTTATGGGACGTTAAGTGTGAAGAAAGCTTTCAGGTACTAAAGAAGAAGTTGACTTCGGCACCAGTGTTGGTGTTGCCTGACCCTCTTTAACCTTTTGTGGTCTACTGTGACGCTTCAAAGCAAGGACTAGGTGGTGTGCTAATGCAGCACGGTAAGGTCGTGGGCGATGCTGCCTCGTCAATTAAAGGTACACGAGCACAATTATCCTACCCATGACTTGGAATTAGGTGCAGTTGTCTTTGCCTTGAAGATCTGGAGACACTATCTGTATGGGGCTCGATTTGAGGTTTTCAGCGACCATAAGAGCCTTAAGTATTTGTTTGACCAGAAGGAGTTAAATATGAGGCAACGTAGGTGGATGGAATTCCTAAAAGACTACGAATTTGAGTTGAACTACCATCCAGGCAAGGCAAATGTCGTGGCAGATGCGCTAAGTAGAAAGGCGTTGCATTGCTCGACTATGATGATTAAGGAAATGAAGTTAATAGATGAGTTCAGAGATTTGAGTCTAGTGTGTGAAAAGACCCCCGTGAGCGTGAAGCTTGGCATGTTGAAAGTGACTAATGATCTAATGGGTCAAATTCGGGAAGGGCAGAAAACCGATTTGTTCTTAGTTGAGCAGAAGATCTCGATTGCTCAAGGGAAGCCAAGTGAATTTACTGAGGGGACGGATGGAATTTTAAGGCTCCAGGATCGAATTTGTGTTCCTGACATCCCCGAGTTGAAAAAGATGATTCTGGAGGAAGGTCATAGGAGTAGCCTGAGCATCCACCCCGGGGCTACTAAGATGTATCAAGACTTAAAGAGATTATTCTGGTGGCCTAGTATGAAGAAGCAAATAGCTGAATTTGTATACGCATGCCTGACTTGCCAAAAGGCCAGGATTGAACATCAGAAACCTTCTGGGACGTTGCAGCCGCTATTCATCCCAGAATGGAAATGGGACAGTATCGCTATGGATTTTGTGTCCGGACTTCCCAGGACTCCAGCTGGTTATGATGCAGTGTGGGTGGTTGTTGACCGGCTAACCAAGACGGCTCACTTTTTACCGGTGAACATGGAATTCCCTCTAGAGAAGTTAACGAAACTGTACATCAGAGAGATCGTTAGACTACATGGTGTTCCCTCTAGTAGCATATCTGATCGAGATCCTAGATTCACATCCGGGTTCTGGAATAGCTTGCATGAAGCGCTGGGAACCAAACTCAGACTGAGCTCAGCCTATCATCCCCAAACGGATGGTCAATCGGAGCGGACTATTCAGTCATTAGAGGATCTGTTACGAGCTTGTGTGTTGGAGGAATCCGGGAGTTGGGATAAGTTCTTACCCTTGGTGGAGTTCACCTATAACAATAGCTATCACTCTAGTATTGGTATGGCTCCATATGAGGCGCTTTATGGGAGGAGGTGCCGTACTCCCCTTTGCTGGTGTGAGTCCGGTGAAAGCCTAGTGTTGGGACCAGAAGTGGTGAGAGAGACAACCGAGAAAGTGAAGTTGATTCAAGAGAAGATGAGGACTGCTCAAAGCAGACAGAAGAGTTATAACGACAACCGAACCAAGAAGTTGACTTTTAAGGAAGGAGAACACGTTTTCTTACGTGTGACCCCAACCAAGGGAGTTGGGAGAGTTCTAAAGGCTAAAAAGTTTACTCCTAGGTTCATCGGACCCTACCAAATTTTGAAGCGAATTGGTGAAGTAGCTTATCAGGTGGCGCTGCCACCGTTGTTGGGAAACCTTCACAATGTATTTCACGTGTCTCAACTCCGTAAGTACATACATGATCCCAGTCATGTGATAGCACAGGACGCGATTCAACTCAAGGACAATCTCACATTTAAGACGTCACCGGTAAGGATTGAAGACCGAAAGAGGAAGCAACTACGCGGAAGGGAGATTCCCTTGGTGAAGGTAATTTGGAGTGGAGCAAGCGATGAAAGTGCAACGTGGGAGTTGGAGAGTAAGATGCGGGAACTGTATCCGCAACTTTTCACTACAGGTCAGCAATAATTCCGAGGACGGAATTTTTCTAAGGGGGGAGGATTGTAACACCCTCACTTTTGTGCTAGAACCTTATAATTCCTTGTGTGTTTGATTAAGCCTTTCAAGTATGTGAATGTGTTAATTATGCTATTGACTGGTTAGAAGTCCAATAAGATTGGCACGGTGCGCGTTTAGGCGAGTCGGGACACAAAACTAGCAACAAATACAGTTCCAGGGGGCGCAGGGCACCCAGACTAGGACGCAGGGTGCCCAGGCCTCACCGAGAGCAGGCGCATGGCGCCCAGGGCGCCTAGACTGGAGCTCGGGGGCCCAGGGGATGCTGGCGCCAGGCGCCCACAGCTGATAAGTGACTATGCGCTGTTTCACGTTTTAACTCGTTTTGGGCCGGTTCTGTGACCCAGTGTGACCCATTCTCGACCTGAAAGAGCAACCACGACCCCTAGACTTAACCTAGCCACTAAGCATCAGTTCTAAGACCCTAAAAATGATTAGGAGCTGCTCATAGGATCAACCAAATAGAGAAAAGCTCTTCCTTCCCTTCTTCCAATTTTGTGTTGTCAAGGGCTCTAACTCAAGACTACGCTACAAGACTTGACCGGGGAGCATCGTTATTGTAACTCGTACAGCCTCATTGGGAGGAATAGGAGGTGGTAAGTCTTCTAATGAGAAGCTTTGTCTTTAAGATCAATGTTAGGGTTCTAAACCATGATTTTTCGATTCCTAAACCCTTGCTCTTGTGTTTTTGCTGAAGAAAACTTCACTAGGAAAGGAAAAGCTTGGTGTTACCTCATCCCATCCTAGGAGCACGAAATTCACTTGAGGTAAGGGGTAGTTGTTCTCTTCTAGTGAGTGTATGGAACTTGCGTGAACAATAGGGGTGTCCCGAGACCCCTATGCCTCGCGCGGTAACGAAAAACGGGCACTATCACCACCGTGATAGGGAGACTTTCGAACTCCCCAATTATTATTCTTGACTGGTGATATTTTCTATAACGGGTTGTGATAATTTTATTGGTTGATGAATTTGGTGTGATGATTGAGCTTTGTTTGTTTACATGCTTGCTGTGCAGAAATTGTTTGCTACCAAACGATAATGTAAGGAATTTAAATAGCTAAATGGTAAGCTTTAGACCCTATGAATGTGTAGCCACTAAGTATGGATCAAAGAACTCTAGACCATGTCCAACTAAGTTCTGAGGGATGTAATAGTGAGGCATTAGATCCCCGAACGGGTATAAACCCTCTGTTTTCGGATTGGGTGACAGTGGCAGGGCGCCAGGCGCCCACGCTGCCAGGCGCCAGGCGTCCAGTGACAGTTGGTACTCTTGTTGTTTCGTCGTGTTCCCTCGGGTTCCCGCATTTAGGTTGATATTGTAAAGCCTAGTTAGGATGTCTGAAGTTCATTTATGATGTCTAAAGGATATATATTAGTGTGATAACTTGAGAGAACTAATACTCCTATCCCAAAGCTTCACTTGGATGTTGTGTGCTTAATCGAAGTGCTAAGAACATTGAATGATTATGTTATAGGTTGAGTACACCGACTAACTTATGAAATTGTGTTCTGCTGTTGTTGTTGTTGTTGTTGCCCTATCGAAGATATTACGATAGAGGATATTATGTTAGACACCGCATTTGGTCTGTTCATGCATCATGGTGTCGGTAATGTTGTTGTTGTTGTTAGTAGGGCGTATCGGGCAAGGTATCCCGTGATGGGCGGGGTTTTCCGGTCCTACAATTAAAAAGGGCGAATCGGGCAAGGTATCCCGTGACGGGCGAGGTTCCCGGTCCTACTGTTAATGGGGCGAATCGGGCAAGGTATCCCGTGACGGGCGTGGTATCTCGGTCCTATTGTTATTGGGGCATTACGGACATGGTATTCCGAAACGGGCAAGGTATCCCGGCCTCGTTAGAAGTGGATCCACATGCATATAATTATGTTCTTAGAATCACATCATTTTACATGGTAACATGCCTGGTTGTTCAGTTTTTGGTGGTGTATTATAATGTTGTGTTTGTTGCAGTGGCATGTGGTATTTGACCGTCGTGGTGATATTTTATGCCTTAGTACTAGTGAGTAGACGTTTTCATTGGAATTATTATATATTGCGCATTGTTCATTAATTTCCTACACTGTTTGCACTATTTGAGGTTATGATGACTAACCCCTTTTGTGGCTATGCATATCCCACCGGGTATGTGTAGATGTTGAGACTGCAGGTGTTGAGGATGTGAATGCCAATGAGTAATCTCGGTAGTTCGTTGGGATGAATAGAAGCTTTGCATGTGTTTACTTATTTAAGTCCTTGTATTCTTCCGATGTAATAATTAGGGAAAGGGATCTGAATTATTGTGACATCGGGAACCTGGGTTTTTATTCCTTTTGATGTTGTTTTCCGCAAATGAGCGTGACGACTCTATTCCACGATGAATGAAGTTATGATTTGACATAAATAAAAAGTATTTTGTTTCTCCGTGTTTTATTTTACATTATTACCTTGTTATAATGACTTGCTGGGGTAGAGGGTGTCACATTTAGTGGCATCAGAGCTCAGCTTGATTCTCAGGCCGTGGCATGTGTCTATTGTGTTTTTGCTTGTGTACTCAGTATGATTATTTTGCTAGAATAAATAGGAGTAGGAACAATCGGACTCGTTTTATAGGCTAACTCTTTTTCTGTTTGTCTCAGAAGTGAGGAATGGCAGGCAGAACCGACCGTGCTGTGATTGAGGCCTTAGGGCGGGTTGCTGAAGCTTTGGAGCGCAACCAGAACCGTACTGATAGGCCTGCTAACTTCAGAAGCATTGCTGATTTTCAGAAAAACAACCCTCCAACCTTTAAGGGGGCATTTGACCCTGATGGAGCCCAACACTGGATACGTGAAATGGAGAAGATTTTTAGAGTGATGGGCTGCCGATGAATGTAAGGTGGCTTTTCGCTTTCAAGTCGACCAACGAGGCCGAGTATTGGTGGGAGAACACTAGTCGAGGGTGGAGAATGCCGCAATCGCTATAACTTGGGAGGTATTCAGGAATGATTTTTGGAAAAATATTTTCCCCGAGATTCGTGGACCGGAAGGAGGCCGAGTTCCTAGCTTTAAAACAGGGGAATATACGTAGATGAGTATGCGGTGAATTTTGAGGAATTATCCCGCTACTATCACCTTACCAACTAGCAGCTGGCGACCGCTCGAAGTGTGTTAAGTTTAAGAACGACTACGACTGAACTCAGCGGGCGTGGGTCCGCCACTTACCGACTTTGGGAACTTTGTTCAGAAGACCAGAGACTTTGAAGAGGCCTATAATGAGAGGGTAGCTGCTTTCAGAAACATTAGGGAGAAACCAAAACCCAGTCAAGGAAGAGGGAGACAGCCTTTAGCACCTACTACTAAAGCATTTAAAAATACTAGCCTTAGAGGGGCTAATCCTGTCGCGGGAAAATCAATTGGGGGAAGCTCTTGGCCCTACAATCAGATTAGATGTGGCAAGTGTGGCAAGGACCATTATACTTATTTATGCAAGGAAACATCTGTCATCTGCTTCAAGTGCAACAAGCCTGGTCATATCAGCCGCGACTGTGATGGACTGAAAAACGAGCCAGCAAATAGTAACAGAACTCCGAGACCTCAGGCTAATAAGATGAAGTCGACTGGCAGGGTGTTTGCTCTCACTGGCACAGAAGCAGCTGAATCAGAAGATCTCATCCAAGGTACTTGCTTTATTCGAGGAGTTCCTTTAGTGGTGTTGTATGACTCTGGTGCGACCCACTCTTTCATCTCTGCCGAGTGTGTGAAAAATTTGCAACTGCCTGTATCTCGTTTAACTTTTGATTTGTCTGTGGATATTCCTTATCATAAACCTGTTATTACTTCTCATATGTGCAAGGAGTGTACTCTCGTGATTGGGAGTAGAAATTTCGTGGTGGACCTAGTATGTTTACCTCTTCGGGGGATAGATGTTATTTTAGGTATGGATTGGTTGACTGCTAATCATGTACTTTTGAACTGCTTTGATAAAACTGTGGTATTTGGAGTGACTGAACCTAGTGATCCACGAGTAGTTACCGCCAAGAAGATTCGATCATCTTTGAAGGAAGGTGCACAAGTATATGTGATGTTGTGTTCTATGGCTATAGAGACGAAGGTAGAAACTAAGGATGTACCCACCGTTTGTGACTTTCCGGAAGTGTTTGCAGAAGTTAACTCCTTACCACCGGAACGAGACGTGGAATTTGCAATCGACCTTGTTCCGGGAACGGGACCGATCTCTATGGCAACTTACAGGATGTCTCCCTTGGAGTTAGAGGAGTTAAAGAAGCAGTTGGAAGACTTGTTAGAGAGGAAGTTTATTAGACCAAGTGTATCTCCATGGGGAGCGCCGGTGTTGTTGGTGAAGAAGAAGGATGGTTCGATGAGGTTGTGTGTTGACTATCGACAACTTAACAAGGTTACTATCAAGAACCGCTACCCTTTGCCGAGGATAGATGACCTTATGGACCAACTAGTCGGAGCATGTGTATTCTCTAAAATTGATTTGAGGTCTGGGTACCACCAAATTCGGGTGAAGCAGGAGGACATCCCAAAAACCGCTTTCCGAACGCGTTACGGTCACTATGAATACCAAGTTATGCCATTCGGTGTGACTAACGCACCAGCAGTGTTTATGGATTACATGAACACGATATTTCGCCCGTACTTGAATAAGTTTGTGGTGGTTTTTATAGACGACATCCTGATTTACTCCAAGACTCGGAGGGAGCATGAAGGCCCGTTGAGACCTGTCCTACAAGTGTTAAAGGAAAAACAATTATATGCCAAGATGTCGAAGTGTGAGTTTTGGTTGGAAGAGGTGGGATTTCTTGGCCACGTAATTTCTAAAGGCGGTATAGCTGTGGACCCAGCGAAGGGGGAAGCTGTATTGCATTGGGAAACTCCTAAATCGGCCAGAGATAAGAAGCTTTTTGGGCTTAGCTGGTTCCTACCGGAGGTTCATCGAAGGTTTTTCAAGGATAGCACTACCGATGACCCGTCTTACCAGGAAGGGACAAGTTTTCTTATGGGACGTTAAGTGTGAAGAAAGCTTTCAGGTACTAAAGAAGAAGTTGACTTCGGCACGGTGTTGGTGTTGCACGACCCTCTTTAACCTTTTGTGGTCTCTTGTGACGCTCAAAGCAAGGACTAGGTGGTGTGCTAATGCAAAGACGGTAAGGTCGTGGCGTATGCTGCCTCGTCAATTAAAGGTACACGAGCACAATTATCCTACCCATGACTTGGAATTAGGTGCAGTTGTCTTTGCCTTGAAGATCTGGAGACACTATCTGTATGGGGCTCGATTTGAGGTTTTCAGCGACCATAAGAGCCTTAAGTATTTGTTTGACCAGAAGGAGTTAAATATGAGGCAACGTAGGTGGATGGAATTCCTAAAAGACTACGAATTTGAGTTGAACTACCATCCAGGCAAGGCAAATGTCGTGGCAGATGCGCTAAGTAGAAAGGCGTTGCATTGCTTGACTATGATGATTAAGGAAATGAAGTTAATAGATGAGTTCAGAGATTTGAGTCTAGTGTGTGAAAAGACCCCCGTGAGCGTGAAGCTTGGCATGTTGAAAGTGACTAATGGTCTAATGGGTCAAATTCGGGAAGGGCAGAAAACCGATTTGTTCTTAGTTGAGCAGAAGATCTCGATTGCTCAAGGGAAGCCAAGTGAATTTACTGAGGGGACGGATGGAATTTTAAGGCTCCAGGATCGAATTTGTGTTCCTGACATCCCCGAGTTGAAAAAGATGATTCTGGAGGAAGGTCATAGGAGTAGCCTGAGCATCCACCCCGGGGCTACTAAGATGTATCAAGACTTAAAGAGATTATTCTGGTGGCCTAGTATGAAGAAGCAAATAGCTGAATTTGTATACGCATGCACGACTTGCCAAAAGGCCAGGATTGAACATCGAAACCTTACGGGGCGTTGCCGCTATTCATCCCGAGAATGGAAATGGGACGAGATCGCTATGGATTTTGTGTCAGGACTTCCCAGGACTCAGTGGTTATGATGCGGTGTGGGTGGTTGTTGACGGCTAACCAAGACGGCTCACTTTTACGGTGAACATGGAATTCCCTCTAGAGAAGTTAAAAGCGTACATCAGAGAGATCGTTAGACTACATGGTGTTCCCTCTAGTAGCATATCTGACCGAGATCCTAGATTCACATCCGGGTTCTGGAATAGCTTGCATGAAGCGCTGGGAACCAAACTCAGACTGAGCTCAGCCTATCATCCCCAAACGGATGGTCAATCGGAGCGGACTATTCAGTCATTAGAGGATCTGTTACGAGCTTGTGTGTTGGAGGAATCCGGGAGTTGGGATAAGTTCTTACCCTTGGTGGAGTTCACCTATAACAATAGCTATCACTCTAGTATTGGTATGGCTCCATATGAGGCGCTTTATGGGAGGAGGTGCCGTACTCCCCTTTGCTGGTGTGAGTCCGGTGAAAGCCTAGTGTTGGGACCAGAAGTGGTGAGAGAGACAACCGAGAAAGTGAAGTTGATTCAAGAGAAGATGAGGACTGCTCAAAGCAGACAGAAGAGTTATTACGACAACCGGACCAAGAAGTTGACTTTTAAGGAAGGAGAACACGTTTTCCTACGTGTGACCCCAACCAAGGGAGTTGGGAGAGTTCTAAAGGCTAAAAAGTTTACTCCTAGGTTCATCGGACCCTACCAAATTTTGAAGCGAATTGGTGAAGTAGCTTATCAGGTGGCGCTGCCACCGTTGTTGGGAAACCTTCACAATGTATTTCACGTGTCTCAACTCCGTAAGTACATACATGATCCCAGTCATGTGATAGCACAGGACGCGATTCAACTCAAGGACAATCTCACATTTAAGACGTCACCGGTAAGGATTGAAGACCGGAAGAGGAAGCAACTACGCGGAAGGGAGATTCCCTTGGTGAAGGTAATTTGGAGTGGAGCAAGTGATGAAAGTGCAACGTGGGAGTTGGAGAGTAAGATGCGGGAACTGTATCCGCAACTTTTCACTACAGGTCAGCAATAATTCCGAGGACGGAATTTTTCTAAGGGGGGAGGATTGTAACACCCTCACTTTTGTGCTAGAACCTTATAATTCCTTGTGTGTTTGATTAAGCCTTTCAAGTATGTGAATGTGTTAATTATGCTATTGACTGGTTAGAAGTCCAATAAGATTGGCACGGTGCGCGTTTAGGCGAGTCGGGACACAAAACTAGCAACAAATACAGTTCCAGGGGGCGCAGGGCACCCAGACTAGGACGCAGGGTGCCCAGGCCTCACCGAGAGCAGGCGCATGGCGCCCAGGGCGCCTAGACTGGAGCTCGGGGGCCCAGGGGATGCTGGCGCCAGGCGCCCACAGCTGATAAGTGACTATGCGCTGTTTCACGTTTTAACTCGTTTTGGGCCGGTTCTGTGACCCAGTGTGACCCATTCTCGACCTGAAAGAGCAACCACGACCCCTAGACTTAACCTAGCCACTAAGCATCAGTTCTAAGACCCTAAAAATGATTAGGAGCTGCTCATAGGATCAACCAAATAGAGAAAAGCTCTTCCTTCCCTTCTTCCAATTTTGTGTTGTCAAGGGCTCTAACTCAAGACTACGCTACAAGACTTGACCGGGGAGCATCGTTATTGTAACTCGTACAGCCTCATTGGGAGGAATAGGAGGTGGTAAGTCTTCTAATGAGAAGCTTTGTCTTTAAGATCAATGTTAGGGTTCTAAACCATGATTTTTCCATTCCTAAACCCTTGCTCTTGTGTTTTTGCTGAAGAAAACTTCACTAGGAAAGGAAAAGCTTGGTGTTACCTCATCCCATCCTAGGAGCACGAAATTCACTTGAGGTAAGGGGTAGTTGTTCTCTTCTAGTGAGTGTATGGAACTTGCGTGAACAATAGGGGTGTCCCAAGACCCCTATGCCTCGCGCGGTAACGAAAAACGGGCAGTATCACCACCGTGATAGGGAGACTTTCGAACTCCCCAATTATTATTCTTGACTGGTGATATTTTCTATAACGGGTTGTGATAATTTTATTGGTTGATGAATTTGGTGTGATGATTGAGCTTTGTTTGTTTACATGCTTGCTGTGCAGAAATTGTTTACTACCAAACGATAATGTAAGGAATTTAAATAGCTAAATGGTAAGCTTTAGACCCTATGAATGTGTAGCCACTAAGTATGGATCAAAGAACTCTAGACCATGTCTAACTAAGTTCTGAGGGATGTAATAGTGAGGCATTAGATCCCCGAACGGGTATAAACCCTCTGTTTTCGGATTGGGTGACAGTGGCAGGGTGCTGGGCGCCCACGCTACCAAAGCGCCAAAGGCCCAAAGGATGCTTGGTACTCTTGTTGTTTCGTCGTGTTCCCTCGGGTTCCCGCATTTAGGTTGATATTGTAAAGCCTAGTTAGGATGTCTGAAGTTCATTTATGATGTCTAAAGGATATATATTAGTGTGATAACTTGAGAGAACTAATACTCCTATCCCAAAGCTTCACTTGGATGTTGTGTGCTTAATCGAAGTGCTAAGAACATTGAATGATTATGTTATAGGTTGAGTACACCGACTAACTTATGAAATTGTGTTCTGCTGTTGTTGTTGTTGTTGTTGCCCTATCGAAGATATTGCGATAGAGGATATTATGTTAGACACCGCATTTGGTCTGTTCATGCATCATGGTGTCGGTAATGTTGTTGTTGTTATTAGTAGGGCATATCGGGCAAGGTATCCCGTGACGGGCGGGGTTTTCCGGTCCTACAGTTAAAAAGGGCGAATCGGGCAAGGTATCCCGTGACGGGCGAGGTTCCCGGTCCTACTGTTAATGGGGCGAATCGGGCAAGGTATCCCGTGACGGGCATGGTATCCCGGTCCTATTGTTATTGGGGCATTACGGACATGGTATTCCGAAACGGGCAAGGTATCCCGGCCTCGTTAGAAGTGGATCCACATGCATATAATTATGTTCTTAGAATCACATCATTTTACATGGTAACATGCCTGGTTGTTCAGTTTTTGGTGGTGTATTATAATGTTGTGTTTGTTGCAGTGGCATGTGGTATTTGACCGTCGTGGTGATATTTTATGCCTTAGTACTAGTGAGTAGACGTTTTCATTGGAATTATTATATATTGCGCATTGTTCATTAATTTCCTACACTGTTTGCACTATTTGAGGTTATGATGACTAACCCCTTTTGTGGCTATGCATATCCCACTGGGTATGTGTAGATGTTGAGACTGCAGGTGTTGAGGATGTGAATGCCAATGAGTAATCTCGGTAGTTCGTTGGGATGAATAGAAGATTTGCATGTGTTTACTTATTTAAGTCCTTGTATTCTTCCGATGTAATAATTAGGGAAAGGGCTCTGAATTATTGTGACATCGGGAACCTGGGTTTTTATTCCTTTTGATGTTGTTTTCCGCAAATGAGCGTGACGACTTTATTCCACGATGAATGAAGTTATGATTTGACATAAATAAAAAGTATTTTGTTTCTCCGTGTTATATTTTACATTATTACGTTGTTATAATGACTTGCTAGGGTAGAGGGTGTCACAATATTCTTCTCAGATTTTCCCTGTCATCTTCTGTAAGCAGTAGGGGGACGAGGCATGGTAACATAGCTTTGTCTTTCCAAGACTCCGACCATTGACTCCAAGTAAATTCAATGTCAAAGTGCTTGGTCACAGCAGCCCATTGGACATATGTCTTCATGCAGTCAAGTGGCCTGATTACTGAGCACCTGAACGTATCATCAAAGTAGACTGTTCCCAGATTGGTGTCAGTAACTCTGCTGATAGTGCCAACTGTTGGAATTGTGGCTTTCTAGGCATTGCAGCAGTTTGAGGAGCCAGTTCTCCATTCATCTTCCTTCAGAGAACTAAGGTAAAACCTTCTGGCATGATCCTCAGTGATCTTGGCAATCGAAAGCTTAGAGAATTCTTTAAGATTATACTTCTTGGGAGCCTTCTCATACTCTATGAGCCCGGTCTTGCTGAATGGTAGCTTGCCAGGAGCAGGTTTTTTCCTTTTCCCAGGGATAGACCAAGGTAGCCACCTTTGTCTATCTGGTACAATCTTTACGGATACAGAAGAAGGATCCCTGAACCATCTGATAACTTCAATTTTCTTCATCTCAAGACAGTGTGCCATGAAGGCATCTTCTTCATCTGTAATCCATCTTCCACACTCCTCCAGTGTGAGAGGTTCAGTTTGTGGTAGGGATTTAGGAAGGTCAACAAAGAAAGGAATTGCTCTGCTACCAGATGCTGGTCTTAGTCTTCCTTTGAATGACATCTGAAAACGGTCTTCTCCATCCTTGAAGGTAGCAGTCATTGGAGAGGCAATCTCCAGTCTGGCAACTCCAGAGGTGAAGGTTTTCAAATGCCATGTAGAGGGACGATTGTAGATGCTGTGATATGACTCATACTTAACAAATCGTGGTTTGTTAATACATGAGACATTCTTCCTTCCACCAAAGTCTGTAGGTTTATGGGTAATGGTGAGTAAAGTGGGAGTGGTTTTGGTGATTGAATAGGTTTTAGGTGTGTATGGTTTGAAGGGATTAATGGGAGGTACTTTGAATAATATGTTAAAGGGACGAGAGTGAAGTTTAGAAATGTATGTGGTAAGTGAGGTATTTAAGGAAATTTGTGGTAGGTCAAGGTTGAGTGTATTGGATGGTGTTTGGGTAAGTTTTGAGAGGGTAGAGGTTTGTCGGAGGCTCATTCTGGTTTTCTTGGTTTGTGGTTATGTTTATGGTTGTGAAACAGACAATGGGGGTGTAGGAATAACATCATGAGAATCAAAGACAGATACTGACTCGTCAGCAGTAAAGTCGAGTACCTTTGGGTTAAGCTCAGAAGACTTAACCAACCTTCTTTTTGTTCCTCTAGGGGCAACAACGGCAGGAGGAGGAGGAGGGACTTGCTTCCCTTGACCGAACGCTGAAGCATCTTTTTCAGCTGCTGGCATATTCTTTTTCTTCAAGACCTTTCTGATGGGAATTCTATCCTCATCTTCTGGTTCCTCAACAGTAGGTGCAGGAGCCACCTTCTGTTTCATTCTTCTAGTCTCCCTTAAAGGAGATTCAGCAGGTCTCTTCAACCAGCCATTGAGCTTCTGGTGGTTTTCTTCTCAGCTTCTCCTTCATGTTGCTCTAATTTCACCTTCTTGATCATAGAGCCAGTTATCAGCTGCATTCTGACTAAACTGTTGACTCCAAAAACTTCTGGACGAACAACAGCGCCAACACCAAAGTATTTTTCTTTTTCTGCTGTGTTGGTAGAGTCAGTCAGCTTTCTCACAACACCGTCTTTAATCATCATTATGGAGAGAAGAACTCCATAAGGGATAACCTTGATGATATTCTTCTTATCGACACTCTTCCTTGAGAAGACAGAGCATTTATCATATTATTGATAATCAACCTTGGCAGATTGATTTTCTTCCCATCCATGTAGTTTCTCATAATGAACTTTTGCTCGTAGTTCACTATATCGCTTGAGCCAGCCTTCAAAATCACGCTCTTAGCGATGATTTTGTGCAGTACTCTGTAGTGGCTTTTCAAGTCTTTGGCAGTGGGACTTATGTTCTTCTTCTTCAATTCACGGTAGTTTTCAAACAGGGCTTCGTTGACGTTTTCCAGTCCTTTGTAAGCATCAACCCAGTTAGCATGGTAACTGATTCCTTCACAAGGGCACTTGATCGTCTCAGCAATAGAGTTGATGGTGAAGCGTAACTTGAAGCCTCTGATGTTTCCTTCTATAATTTCTCCCGGAAGTAGGTAAGCGTTCCCCCAGAACTCCTTTATAGCATAGCTCAGTACGTCGACTGGTTCCCAGATGAAGTAATTTTTCCAGCCTAGTTCTCCAGACCTTCTTCAAAATCAAAACCATATAGCTTGAAGTTCTCAAAATCAATCCTGTTCTCATTCATGAGTTTTGCTTCTGAGAAGACATCGAAGGCAGCAGTGTATTGTCCAACCTTTCTATCAGCCATGGTAACAGCTGCAGAGAGGGTAATGGAGGTTTTAGGGTTCGAAATCACACACAGAGAGAGAGAGAGAAAGAACAGTTTTGCAAGAAAATGCAGAGTGAAGTGATGGAGCGAAAAATGTGGAGTAGTGGGAAAGTTGATAGAAAATGGTACAGTCCTTTTTCAAAAAATCGCTTCGTATTTCCACACAAAAATTAAATCAAAAAAGAAAAGAAAATGAAGATTCGCCTTTTCATTAAATGAAAATGCCAAAAGAAAAGTAAGATCAAGTAAAAAGATTTTATCGAAAGACATAAATAATTATGACTCAGTAGATGTGATGAGACGCTTAAGTCCTTAACACGTGTGACACGTGTGGGTGCGCTCGGACGCACGCAACCGATTCACCAGACGATGAGTTATGATGCACATGACAAATAAGATGCTTATTCGTATACATGCTTATATCATACCAGATGATGAGATTGTGCATATTATCTGATGTTGAGATTAATCATTCTTCTATAAGATGAAAATTTAAATTTCTTCTTATAAAATTGAATCTATCTTCAGCAAGGGGTTTTGTAAATATGTCAGCCCACTGATGATCAGTGTTTACAAATTTTATTTCGAGAACACCCTTCTGAACATAGTCTCTTATAAAATGATGCTTAATCTCAATGTGCTTGGCTCGTGAATGCAATATGGGATTTTTAGTAAGACAGATTGCAGAAGTATTATCGCAAAAGATAGGAATGTTACTCTCTTTTATCAGATAGTCTTCAAGTTGATATTTCATCCACAGAAGTTGAGAGCTGCAACTTGCTGCTGAAATATATTAAACCTGCTGTTGAGAGTGCAATCGTGCTTTGCCTTTGCTTGACCAAGATACAATATTTGCTCCAAGGAATTGGCAGCCTCCACTTGTGCTTTTTCTTTCAATTCGGTCTCGGCAAAGTCGACATCACGAAACCTACTAACTTGTAATCTTTTGATTTCTTATAAAGCAAACCAAGATTAGTAGATCCTTGCAAATATCTAAAGATTCTTTTAATAGCACTCAAGTGTGATTCTCTAGGATCCGATTGAAATCTAGCACAGACAGATCGAACATAATATCAGGTCTTGAAGCTGTAAGATAAAGTAGAGATCCAATCATACCTCTGTACATCTTCTGATCTACCTTTTTACCAGTTTCATCTTTACCAAGAATGCATGTGGGATGCATAGGAGAACACATAGGTTTGCAATCCACCATTTTGAATTTCTTTAGCAATTCCTTGATATATTTGCTTTGATGTATATAGATACCATCATTGCATTGTTTGATTTGAATTCCAAGGAAAAACTTCAGTTCACCCATCATGCTCATCTCGAATTTAGCCTGCATTTGCTTAGAAAATTCTTTGCAAAGGCTTTCATTAGTAGCTCCAAAAATAATGTCATCAACATATATTTGAACAATTATAAAGTGCTTGTTTGATGTTTTTCTAAAAAGAGTAGTGTCTACTAGACCTCTGGTAAAGCCATTTTTCATCAAAAATGTACTCAGTCTTTCATACCAAGCTCTGGGAGCTTGCTTAAGACCATACATGGCCTTTTTAAGCTTGAAGACATGTTCTGGAAATTCAGTGTCTTCGAATCCAGGAGGTTGTTTTACAAAGACTTCCTCAGTTATAAAACCATTCAAGAAAGCACTTTTCACACCATTTGATAAAGGATTATATCATGATGTGCAGCAAATGAAAGCAAAATGCGTATAGCTTCTAACCTTGCAACAGGTGCAAATGTTTCAGTAAAATCAATACCTTCTTCCTGTGAGTAACCTTGAGCAACCAATCTTGCCTTGTTTCTCACAACCTTTCCATCTTCATCAAGCTTGTTTCTAAATA
Organism: Calophaca sinica; assembly: GCA_037113605.1. Taxonomy (NCBI): domain Eukaryota; kingdom Viridiplantae; phylum Streptophyta; class Magnoliopsida; order Fabales; family Fabaceae; genus Calophaca; species Calophaca sinica. The sequence goes on from CM073736.1 coordinate 72,268,286, forward strand.
CCCATTTCGTACCAATAGCTTGCTTATCTTCTGGTAAAGTAACCAGCTTCCATACATCGTTTCTTTGGAACTGATTCAACTCTTCTTGCATGGCCAGAATCCAACCTTCATCTTTCAATGTTTGATCAATCGTTTTATGTTCCATTTCTGAGAGTAGTGCCATATCTGCATGCTCTTTAAAAGAAGATCTGGTTCTTACTCTATCTCCAGGTTTTCCTATGATTTGATCTTTAGGATGATTGGCTTTGTACTTCCAGCTCTTTCTGAATTCAGCTTCTGAAGATTCTTGTGTCTGGTCACCACCGGACGATGAAGATGTAGGTTCACTATTTGTAGTATTACCTTTTTGGTTTCCTCCGAAACCAACGAATCCAGCTTCTTTAGGCCTTAGTTCTTGGAACATATGCTTTTCTCCCGTCATGTGAAGCGAGCATCCACTGTCTAAGTACCAAGATAGGTGTGTTGACTTTGTTGCTAAGCATGTCTGCAACATAGACTATTTTATCTTTAGGTACCCATATCTTTTTGGGTCCTTTCTTGTTAGTTCTTGAAGGAAGCTTATCCTTCATAGTTTTAAAGACATTACATGCACTTTTCAAATGACCAGGTTTATTGCAGTAAGTACAATGCAAGCATTTACTATGATTATTGGATTTATCAGATGTTGAATCGTTTTCTAAAAGAGGTTCATTTGATATATAACCAAGACCATGAGTTGTCGTTTTACTGACGCCCAAATCATTGAAGCTTGCTTGCTTCGAGTTACACTCTCTGCAAGAAACTTTTGAAAAGCATATTCATAATCATTTGATTTGCATTTAGGATTGCCTGTAACTTTAGAGCTTTTAGCTTGAGAGCTCTCAGCTTCTGGTTGCTTGTTAGCAGTCAGACGCTGGTTATCCATCAGATGCTGATTTTCAGTTTTCAACACAGTTCTCTTTATTAGTCTGATTTTTCTTTGTTTAAAGCTTGAAAGTCTTGTGATAATTTTGAAAATTTCTTTTTCAAATTCTTATACTCAACAGAGAGAGTGGCAAAGTCCTTAAGAAGATCATCGAATGCAGGTTGAAGTTCAGAGTAGGAGTCATATACTATTACCTCTTCAACTTCTTCTTCTGAATCAAGGCCAGTGTCTGCCATGAGAGCAAGATTTGCTTCTACTTCATTATCTTCCTCAGATGAGGATAAATCTAGATCTTCCCATGTAGCCATGAGGCTCTTCTTTTTCTTGAAAGAACTTCTTGTGGATTTCTCCTTAAGATTAGGACATTCGGACTTGAAATGTCCAGGCTTTTTATATTCATAGCAAATGACTTGAGCCTTGTCCTTGCTTTCCTTAGTATCTTTCTTCTGAAACTTCCTCCTGAAGTTTCTCTTCTTCCACATTCTTTGTATCTTCCTGGATATAAACGCAAGCTCATCTTCTGATGTGTCAACATCTCCTTCTGAAGCTTCATCTTCTGATTCTTCTTCTTCAGCCTGAAGAGCTTTGGAAGAACTAGCTTTATGTTGAGCGACTTTCAAAGCAATAGATTTGCCCTTTTTGACAGGTTCTTCTTCATTTAGCTCAAGTTCATGAGCTTTCAACGAACTCATAAGATCTTCAAGTCGTAGGACATTTAGATCTTTTGCTTCCTGAATAGCAGTGACCTTGGGTCTCCACTGCTTAGTCAAGCTTCTTAAGACCTTTCTAACATGATCAGGTGTAGTGTAACTTTTTCCAAGGGCCTGTAACCCATGAACAAGTGTTGGGAATCTTCCAAACATGGTTTCAATGCTTTCACCATTTTCCATTTTGAACAACTCGTATTGGCGAACCAACATGCTAGCTTTTGTTTCTCTTACTTGGGCAGAGCCTTCGTAAGATAAAACGAGTGAGTCCCAGATTTCTTTTGCAGTATCAAATTTGCGACATTTATCATATTCTTTTTCTATCATAGCACAGATAAGAATGAATCTAGCCTTTTGATTGATTTGATATCTCTTTTTCTGCTCATCATTCCAATCTTCTCTGGCTATAGCAACACCACGAGGATTAGTGGGAGGAATGTAACCACTTTGAACTATATCCCATAACTCAAGTTGTTGTGTCTCAAAGAAAGCTTTTATCTTATCTTTCCAGTAATCAAATTTTTCTCCATCGAATAGAGGAGGACGGTTCATATGACCACCTTCAGTAGACATGTTCACAGTATAGGATCTTTTCTCTTAACACTGTTAAGTGCTCAACCAAGAGGCCGAGCTCTGGTACCAACTGAACGTGAACACAAGAAGGGGGGTTAAATTGTGTTCAAAAACTTTTCGCAAACTATACGTAAAAGCACTCCAACACAGGTTTTTCAAAACTGTTTGTATATCAGATGCAGAGAATTAAACCGGATGCAGAAATTAAACAGCTTATGAAAACTTGTTTTACTGAGCAAGGTAAAGATAAATGTAAAGCAGTAAAGGATGAGACGTAGAGATTTATACTAGTTCACCACCAACTGGTAGCTACGTCTAGTCCCTTCGTTCCTGAAGGATTTTTTACTATAATCAACTGATTACAATTTTCCTCAAGAGTATTCTTCTGTCACAAACTTGACAATACTCTCAACTTCTCAAAACGACTCAAGGCAAATGAGCCTTTAAGGAACAAAGCCTTAACTAGGCTAAATACAGTTTACAAAAGAGATTATACTTTTGAATACAATCAAAATAACTCTCACAGAGAGGATGAAAAGATTAAGGTCAAAACAGAATGGCTTTCTAAAAGAAAGTATAAGACCGAGTTGATTCTGTGTAGACCGAAACTTGGCGCGAAACTAGATTGCTCACTTGAGTAATATTGCTTTTGGAATGAAGTTTCTTCACAGTTTTTCCAACTTCTCTTCAATGAATACCTTGGGGTATTTATAGGAGTCTTCTGGGTATTACCATGTAAAGAAAATATCTCCTTTCCATTGAGTGAGGTAATTTGAAATGTAGTGCTTTTCTTCCTTACCAGAGAATATCAGAATAGTACACATTACCGTTTTCGTACTATCTGTAATTTGCAATTGCCTTGTACGATTTTTGTCTTATGCTAAAGGTGTCACCTTTGCTTCCTCGTACATCAAAATGAGCGCATAAAATCAAATTCAAATTCCGTTCCAGAACAGTCTGAGGCTAAGAGCAAAAAATGTGATCATCACGTGCTTCATTAAAGTGATCAGACGTTCGCTCAAAATAGAGGACGGACGCTCGCAGCAATTGAGTATTCCACGTGTCAAAGAGTAATACTACTGGACGCTTGCTGTTAGCAAGACGCTGGAGTGAGTTCGGATGCTGACACTAGTGGATTATATTCAATTCTTTTGTAAATATCTTCTTCTTTCTTGAGTGTTCTGTACATATATATGAAGCTTTGATACTTGTACACTCAAAGATATGTTAGAAGATAAATTGTTCTCTTGAGAGTTGCTTTGTTATCATCAAAATCAATGAGAGTCTAAACTTCTCAATCGTTTAGGTTCCAACAATAAGAGATGTTTCTAGATTTGATTCACATTAATTTTTTTAGTATAAAGAAGATATTTTTAAATTTGATTCAAATTAATATTTTTGGACTTAACCCATTTCAAAGGTAATAAATCATTATTTAGTTGTAGGGTAATATAAAGGTTAGTTTTCTTCTAGATCTGTTTGTAGAATCTTAGACTTAAGTTTTTCATTTAATCGCATCTTAGACACAAATGTGACGCGGTGTTGTATGAAACTGTCCCGATAACGTTAGAAATTATTTCTAGTGTTTTTCACATCCAACAACCCTAGAATTTAATGAAAACGAATGGTAAGGAACAGTTAAATAACTAAGTGTATAGGTCCTAAAAGCTATGAATCATTGGTAATAATTGGTAAAAATGAAAGTGATGACATGGTCTAATCAAGGAACCACTCGTGTGATAAGTGAAAGGCACGAATAAAATTGGTAGGAAATAAGTAAGCTACCTAAGGTAGCTCACTAGCCTCTTAGGGAATCTTAATTAGCGTCACCTTTAATAAGTCCATCATACGGTGGCTATGTTTATGAAAAGTCCACTGGGAGTGACAATGTTTATGTTTTAAGATACCCATTTGTGTGAGTCTCGTAGCTACATATAGCCACTATGGAGGTCGGGTTCATCTTTGTTTGTTTGACGATCCTAATCTAATGAGCTACGATAGATTGTCCATGACCCTATTAGGTGGAGTTTGGAGGAACCCAACCTTCCATGAATTGTTTGTCATAATGACCTCGTTTAAGTATGGGGCAGTACCATCGAAATGAAAGGTGGAGGCCATCAAGAGTGAGCCTGTGTCATAATATCTCAGCCTTGGGGGTGCGAAGCCAGAGTCTATGATCCCCGATGGTTTGAGTTTCGCGCCTTGAGCCGGGGGTCGCTCATCAGACTTAGCTATACTGACCGTCACTGGACATTCTCAGGATTAGTTGAACGTGTGCGACAACAAAGGGTTCACCATTGCGGTGTATTCCTTCAAAAAGCCAAACATGTCCTCCTAGTTAAACTTCCCAGAGTAGCAGATGGATCCACATGCATACGAAGTTGTTGACATAATGTTTCGCATGATCCTTAGTAAGGACACTTGTTTATGTTTGACGAGTTATTGTGGTGGTGTTGAATATATGTATAAATATATGCATTTATGTACATTCACTTATTCTCTTTAATACCAAAACAACGCTGGTACAATGGACTCGATCACCCCTTTCTTGCTTATTTCTCCTGTGTACTTTTATTTGAACGACAAATACTTCAAAATCCGAGACAACTGGCTAGCATGACGTCCCATTCATACTTTAGTTATTTGAAGTCCCTTGTTTTGGGAAGCTATTTGACACTATCTCCTGTTCCTTTTAATGTTTTTAAAACTGGGATAAATAAGCTCTATGCTTTGTGACACTTAGGGGGAATTTTTATAAGTTCGTTTGAATTCAGGTTTTTTCTGCAAAGTTTCATGTAAACCTTTTGGTTATAATGTTTCCATTAAGAAAACAATGTTTGTGTGAAATGTGGTACTCTTAGCACACTATGAAGGAAGTTTTTTTTTTTTTTTGAAAACTGTTATTCTCGTTCTCTCTTTTTTATTTTAAAATTTTGAGTATTTACTATTTGATTGTAATAATTACGTTTTGGGGTTAAGAGTGTCACATTAAGTGGTATCAGAGCATAAGTTCCATCTTACTGGACTGTGCAAGATTCTGTTGTATTTCCCTATGTGAACTCTGTGATGTTGGAACCTAAACGATTGAGAAGTTTGGACCCTCATTAATTTTGATGATAACAAAGTACTTGCAAGTGAACAAATTATCTTCTAATAAGTCTTGAAGTGTGCAGGTATTAAAATTGTTTACGCTTTATAAGTCACTCAAGCAAGAAGGAGAAATTCACAAGAAATTGAATACATTCCATGTGTATCAGCATCCAGTTCACTCCAGCATCTTGTGTATAGCGAGCGTCCGGTAGTGTTATTCTTTGAATGTGGATTACTCCATTGCTGTGAGCGTTCGTCCTTGTTCTGAGCGAGCATCTGGCCTTTTAATGAATCACGTGATGGTCATGTTTGTGCTCTTCTACCTCAGCTGTTTTGGAACGGAATTCAAATTTGATTTTGTGCGCTCATTTTGATGTACGAGGTATCAAAGGTGACACCTTTGATATAAGACAAATTTCGTACAAGGCAATTGTGAAAAGCAGATAGTACAAAAACGGTAATATGTACTATTCTTATATTCTCTGGAAAGGAAGAAAAGGACAATATTTCAAAATACCCCACTCAATGATATGGAGCTGAAATTTACTGCAACGGTAATATCCCTCAGAGACTCCTATAAATATCCCAAGGTATTCATTGAAGAAGGTTTCCAAAAACTTCTAGAAACTATATTCTGAAAGAGCTATTACTCAAGTGAGCAATCACGTTTTGTGCCAAGTTTCTGGACACCAAGAACTGAACCTCATCGTCTGATATTCTTTCAGTTAGAAAGCTATTTGTTTTTGTGCTTAATCTTTTCATCCTCTCTGTGAGAGTTATTTGATTGTATTCAAAAGAATATTACTTTGTAAAAGTTGTTCTGCCTAGTTAAGGCTTTGTTTCTCAAAGGCTCGAACGTACTGAGTCGTTTTGAGAAGTTAAGAGTATTGTCAAGTTTGTGACAGTAGAATACTCTTAAGCAAATTTGTAATTAGTTGATTATAGTGGAAAATCCTTCAGGAACGAAGGGACTAGACGTAGCTACCAGGTTGGTGGTGAACTAGTATAAATCTCTGTGCCTCTTACTTTACTGCTTTACATTTACATTTTTCCTGCACATAAAAACAAGTTTTCATAAACTTTATTTCTAGCGTCTGGTCATACTCCAGCATCCGATTTCAAACAGATTCAAAATCTAGTGTTCTAAAGTGTTTTTAACTTAAAGTTTGCGAAAAGTTTTCAACACAATTCAACCCCCCTTCTTGTGTTCACGTTCAGTTGGTATCAGAGCTCGGCCTCTTGGTTGAGGACTTAACAGTGTTAAGAGAAAAGATCCTATACTGTGAACATGTCTGCTGAAGGTGGTCATATGAACTGTCCTCCTCTATTTACTGGAGAAAAATTTGACTACTGGAATGATAAGATAAAAGCTTTCTTTGAGACACAATAACTTGAGCTGTGGGATACTGTTGAAAGTGGTTACGTTATTCCCACTAATTCTGCTGGTGTTGCTATTGCCAGAGAAAATTGGAATGATGAGCAGAAAAAAGAGATATCAAATCAATCAAAAAGCTAGATTCATTCTTATCTGTGCTATGTCAGAAAAAGAATATGATAAATGTGGCAAATTCGATACTGCCAAAGAGATATGGGATTCTCTTGTTTTGTCTTATGAGGGCTCTGCCCAAGTAAGAGAAACTAAAGCTAGATGTTAGTTTGCCAATATGAACTATTTAAAATGGAAGATGGTGAAAACATTGAATCTATGTTTGGAATGTTCCAAACACTTGTTGATGGGTTATAGGCCCTTGGAAAAAGTTATACCACACTTGACCATGTGAGAAAGATCCTGAGAAGTTTGACCAAGCAGTGGAGACCCAAAGTCACTGCTATTCAAGAAGCAAAAGATTTAAATGTCTTGAGACTTGAAGATCTTTTGAGTTCTCTAAAAGCTCATGAACTTGAGTTGAATGAGGAAGAACCTGTAAAGAAAAGCAAGTCTATTGCTTTAAAAGTCAACAAACATAAAGCCAGTACTTCTAAAGCCCTTCAGGCTGAAGAATAATGTTAGCGTAATTCATACACTACTTTTTAAGGCAAGTGCACCAATCGCAACCAGTAATATAGTAATGAATAGAGTATCGTCTCCACAGGGATTATGATGGTTATCAATAAGAATAAGTGTGTAATTACTTAAAACGGAAATGATTTGGATATTTTGATTGTAATTGTAACGTTGAACAAGTTAAAGTAAAAATAGAATTGACTTGGTTGGTTGAAAACGACTAGGATTTGAATCCTCTTGTACTTGCTCTTATGTAACTAGTTCATCATTAACTGAAGTAATTTCATATAAGTTGAAGTTCGAATCAACTGAATTAGCTTAAGGACAATCCCTTGCCTCATAAACCCTTTATTCTAGCCACAATCCCTAATCCCTTAGGTGATTAATGATTAGACTAAGCAATAAGATCCATGATTCATTAGAACACATAACCACAAGTTATATTCCTATAATCATCATGATTATGATTACTAATCTCAGTTCAAGTTCATTCATCCTATTTTCCAATAAAGATGAAAAACCCAAATTCAATGCAATAGTGATCAAGTATTGAAAAGCATGAAGTATAGAGATTAGAAACTCAATTTACATAACATAAACTTGTATTAATATAAGATAACTAACTACATAAGAGTTTGTACATGATTCATCTCATCCTAATCTAAGGTATTTAGCTACTCATGGTAGTAAAAGAAGAAAACAAACATATGAAAGAAAACAACTCCATTGATGATCCAAACCTTGTTCCCAAGAATGAATCCTCCTTGAAGATGAAGAACAATGGAACCCTAGCACTCCTTATCTTTCTCTTTAGTGTTTTTGGCTGTTAGCAAAGGTCCAAGATGATTAAAAAGTGAACAAATATCTAATTATACAGATTCTGCGAAGACTGCGTCGCAGATTACAGCAGTACAAGATAAATGCTGGCGCACAGACCGAGGCGGCTTCCAGATTTGCACTGATGCGCGTCGCGCGTAGATTCTTCCTGATCAGCGCGCGTCGCGCGCATGAAGACAGAGCCAGTTTACATAAATGCGCGTCACGCGCATTCCTTTACTTGTAAATGCGCGTCACGCGCATACTCAATTACTTGGCTAAACCTCGTGCATTTTTGGTCGCCTTGAATCTTATGCTCTCACGAATCATCTTCACTGCCTTTAATTGACTTCTTGAGAGTGTCTTCTTTTGGTTTTGTTTCCATTCCTAGCAATTCAAGTGCAATATACATGAGAATAATGTAAGAGTTAAAACATACAATCAAACAACCAAGTGTAAAGAATTCCAAAGTTTAAGCTCAATATATATTCAACTCTCTCAATTCCTCATGTATTTAATTCAATTAATCACTCTAAATTAACATAAGATGAAAACTTATCACAACCCCAACTTGGCAATTTGCTTGTCCTCAAGCAAAAATTAATTTAAAAACATGGGTAAAAAAATTGAAATTAATGGATGTATTTTCAACCCCCACCATAAACACATGCTCAATCAACTTTCTTTTTAATCACACTTGTCAAAGGTGACAATTCATGCCTTCTTATATCACTTGCTTTCTCAATTCCAAATTCTCCCAAATAAACAAATCAAGCAACATAACGCATAATTATCAATTATGCTCAACTTATCGACTTTCCTCACAAATGATATTTCACTTTCACTCGGTGTCATTGGGATCGTTCTCTCAATCACATCATACGCAACACTCTACCATAGGCTTGACCAAGTTCTAAAAAATTAAATACAATGCAATGAAATACACATTTAAAAGGCCTTTAAGGTTGTAACGTGGCTTAGATAAGGGCATGAATTATTTGGAGAGTAGGCTCATAATCTTGAAGTAAGAAATAAACCACTTCACGACATTGATATCAAACCCTTGTATTCATTCACATAAATCTCCCCCAACATAATTGATTAAGAACAATAGGTAATATTTACACATTAATGACTTTTTTTTTTTTACAATGAACAAGTCCAAATTCTATACAAAATTGAACAATTTAAGTTCTTGTACATCCACCCCAAACTTAGAATCTTTGCTTGCCCTCAAGCAACCCCAAACTTAATCAAATGCTAAGACATGTCGTAATATGGCCTACTGAACTCCAAGTAAGTAGGGACAATTGAGATTCTGGTCTTAGGCTTGCAATGAAAATAGATCGCAAATAATGGACAATTAGGCTCAAACGGGCTAACAAAGGATTAAATGAATTAGGTGCCTCAATATGTGTAAACATGCAAGTATAAAATCCTAAGAACGAGGTCAAATTCTGAAGACTGTCACATATAACGGAAGCACACAAGAAGAAAAAGTTCTGTTTGGCACAAAATTCTCACTGGTTAGAGAGGAAATTAAGCACAAACGAATCTTGCAGTTAAATGTTACTTAACATGCTTCAAAGGGTTATTTGTGAACTTTTTTTATCAAAAAGAGGCATGCAAAGTCACAATCCAATTGTGTATCCATTACAATTTATAAGCATGCATATCATGGGGATTCTGAAAATAAAAAACCATAATTCCACTTATCAAATCAACATCTTAACTCAAAAATTCATTTAACACAAGGTACAAGAAAAGGAAATTAGAGTTCCCCAAAAACAAACAATCAGTGCAAAATACATTGAATATTGATATTTAACATTGAATATTGATATTTAAACAGAAAAATAAAAGAAAACAAAAGATAAAAGTAGAAAACCAAAACGGTGAGCCATGGGACTCAACTGCTGAGTGAAATGATGGGGCGGGCTGCCCGACGCCACTGCTGAAAGAAACTAGGGAGCTGGCTCTGAAGGCCCTGCCTCATCATCAGGGTAAGGCTCCTGGAAAATGTCGGCGTCCATATTCACGAACTGGCCACTTTGGTAAGCACCAATAGCTCTGTAAATAGCCTGCATCCCTCGCCTTTGAGCTCGTGCTTCTTCCCGTTGGTACAAGGCCATACTCTCTACCTGACTCCCAATCCTCTGGACATCAGCCGATAATCTCTCAAAATCAGCCATCGAAGGGTAATTTTGAACCGGAGGATCTACAAACATATTCTGGGCCTCCCAGTTTCCTCAGGTTCTTGGTGATCTTTCTTTGAGGAGGTTGAGGTGGCTGGTCAAGTGGGATTGAATTCCTCCGAATCCAATCACCCGTTATGAGGGTCCTAGGATGTATTGGATTTTCTTTAATTTCCTTACTTGGGATCTTCACACTGCCCTTTCACATAGGAGCTGAATGAGAGTGGCGTGCCTCAGCCAAGATCTGGTGACCTTTTCATTAGCCGCATTATATAAATTGTGAGCTAAAATTTGGCCCACATTTACCGGCTCACCATTCATGATGGCATATACCAGGGTAGCCCTATATGAAGTCAACTCGACACATTGGCGCAAGGAGGAAAGTATGAAGTACAAACACGCCCCATGCCTTTGCGGTGGGAGTCAAATTCCCGCTCTTCTATTTTTCTCGGGTGACCCATCTTGGTTCTCACCCAATCTTGTCCTGCCTGATTAATAAATGCCGAATGGCTGTTGATCGACTCAGTCCAAGACACCTCGCTTGATAGCCACGATTTCAACATCGAGCAAACCAAACAGTAGGTTGATTGTATGGGGATCATATGGAATTGTCTTCCCCTTACATAACTCACATATCTAGCATCGCTGCAAGGATGTCACCATCTCCACTCGATAAGCATTTGCAAAATTCCATTGCTAGCTTTTTGCTAGTTGTCTGGGAAAAGAGGTAAAGGCTTCCCAATGTCTTTGCCCAATGTTATCTTTGGATCTCCATGAAGTCATTGGCACTTAGCTGAAATGCCTTCTCCCTCACAAATTCCTTGTTTGTAAGAATTGAGGCATAACGGTCTTGGCACGCCAAAGATCCGAACAAGTGGGAATCAAAACTTCCACAAGAAGAAGAGGCAGTTTGCTTCTTATGCGTTTCTCTGGATTACGAGCCATAGTTCCCTGCACATAGAACGAAGATTTGTGCAAAAATTGTTTTCTATGTTAGTATCAACACAAACATCTTAAAATTCTATGAACATTATCACTTCACCACTATGGTTTTCCAACAAAGAGATTACCAATGCAATTCATATTTTCATATTAAAACTCTTGCAAAAGTTGACAATCTCAATGGTTTGTGATTAAAAAAATTCCTTATGCACTAACTTGCAATTAGACAAACCTTTGGTCATCTAATAATTTTCACAATTATTTGATTGAGGACAACCAAATTTTGTCATTTGAAACAATGTATGGCATAAACATGAAGTATGGCTTAGCTCATTATCAAGTTCTATTCCCTACACTCTCATAAGCATTTTATCAAACACTTTGTGTGCACACAAAAGCATCTAACAAACCAACAATGGTTTCATCATGCAAAACTTCCCAAAATAAGAAAAATTCAAGGCTTCACAGCTCAATCACATAAGAAATAAACAGCTCACAACAACAACATCAAATTTCAAGCAAGAACTTCAAATTTTCGACAACTTTCTTCATAGAGATGAAGGCAAACGAAAAATTAGAAAAAGGAAGTCATGAAATCACTTACTTGATGATGAATGATGTATGAAGTGAAGAAAATGTGAAGATTAATCTCTCTATGCAAGTTGTGCTTGAGTGGTGGTGAAGTTTTTAGAGTTAGGGTTGGTTAAGAAATGATTTTTGAGTGAGTGAAATGAGGAGCTGCGCGAGCATCTCCGTTTATTAAGCCAGGTTGCGCGTCGCGCGCAACAATTCATTTGTATTTGCGCGTCACGCGCACGGGTCACAGAAGCTAAAATAAAAAATGCGCGTCGCGCGCAACAATTCAAGTGTAAATGCGCGTCACGCGCATGGGTCACAGAGGCAAAATTCAAAAAATGCGTGTCATGCGCACTACTTGCGCGTCACGCGCATCACCTGCAGCATTTTTTTTTTTTTTTGGGCAAACTTGTTGCCATGGGTGCTTCTTTAACGTCACTAGCTTGACGCTTGGTCATTTTATGGATCCTGCAAAACGAGGGCTACTCTTGCCCTGGAGACTTCTCCTCCAAAGAATGGCTTCAATCTTTGCCCATTAACTTTGAAAGTTCTTGTGGAGCCGGGATCTTCTAATTCCACTGCTCCATGTGGAAAAACTTCTCTGATTACAAATGGTCCCGACCACTTGGACTTCAACTTACCTGGGAAAAGTTTCAAATTTTGAATTGAAGAGTAGAACTTGTTGGCCTGGCCGAAATCTCTTCTCACCAAATGCTTGTCATGATAAGCCTTGGTTCTTTGTTTGTAAATGGTTGCATTCTCATAAGCCATCAACCTCATTTCATCCAAATTTCATTCAATTTCAAAGAATCGCTTTTGTCCACCAATTTGGAATCAAAATTCAGAAATTTTATGGCCCAAAATGCCTTGTGTTCCAACTCCAATGGTAAGTGGCATGACTTCCCATAAACCGGTGATAAGGAGAGAATCCTAATGGCGTTTTGAATCTTTGTCCAGAGGCCCACAAAGCATCGTCAAGCTTCTTTGACCAATCCTTCCTTGAAGCACCAACTGCTTTCTCCAAAATCTTCTTTATCTCCCTATTGGAAACTTCACTTGCCCACGGTTTGTGGGTGATAGGGAGTTGGCAACCTTATGCTTTACATCATACTTGTTCAAAGAATGTCTCCAAGTACTTGTTGCAAAAATGCGTGCCCCCATCACTTATGAGCACTCTAGGTACTCCAAATCTGGAAAATATGTTTTTCTTCAAAAATTGACCACCGCCTGGGAATCATTGGCTCTGTTGCACATGCCTCAACCCATTTGGTGACATAGTCAACACACACCAAAATGTATAAATTGGAATAAGATGATGGGAAAGGCCCCATGAAATCAATACCCCAACAATCAAATGGTTCAATTTCGAGAATGCTATTGAGGGCATCTCATTTTTCCTGGAAATGCTTCTGTCTTGTGGCACTTATCACATTGCTTGACATATTCATGACAATCTTTGAAAAGCGTTGGCCAAAAGAACCCACTTTGTAACACCTTGGTCGCAGCTTCTTTCTCCACCATAATGACCTCCATACGGTGAATCATGACAATGTTTCATTATACTTTGTGCCTCCTCGGATGTGACACACCTTCTCAATAACCCATCGGGGCCCAGCTTTAAAAAAATGGATCATCCCAAATGTAGAAATTTGCATCTTTGAAGAGTTTCTTCTTCACGCCAAGTATAATCCTCTGGTATCACACTTGTTGCCTTAAAGTTAGCCATATCAAGCAAACCATGGCCTCTCGGATACCATCAACAAGTGCTCATCAGAAATTCTTCGTTAATCTCTTTCTCCTTAATCACATTACTTGAATTTTCCGGCCTTGATAAGTGGTCAGCTACCACATTCTCACTTCCTTTCTTGTCTTTTATTTCCAAATCAAACTCCTGCAAAGAACAATATCCATCTAAGCGAGGACGAGGCTTAGAATCAATTTTAGTAGCGGTGTATTTGATGGCGTAATGATCAAGATAGACAATGACTTTCGATCCAATCAAGTAAGATCGAAATTTCTCCAAAGCAAATACTATAGCTAGCAATTCTTTTTCGGTGGTGGCATAATTCACGATTCTCATTCAAGACCTTGCTAGCATAATAGATAGCATGAAAGAATTTTTCTGTTTTGTCCCAAAACAGCCCCGACTGCATAATCACTTGCATCGCACATGAGTTCAAATGGTAAACTCCAGTCGGGAGCTACTATAATCGGAGAGGAAATCAGCTTTCCTTTCAACACATTAAAAGCATTCAAACAGTCTTGATCAAACTTAAAATCAGAATCTTTAACTAGGAGATTGCACATTGGCTTTGCAATCTTTGAGAAGTCCTTAATAAATCTTCGATAAAAGCCCGCATGACCTAAGAAACTCCTCACTCCTTTTACATTCACAGGTGGTGGTAACTTCTCAATTACTTCAATTTTTGCTTGGTCCACTTCAATTCCCTTTGCTGAAATTTTATGTCCTAAAACAATCCCTTCTTTAACCATAAATTGGCATTTCTCCCAATTTAACACTAAATTGGTGTCCACGCACCTCTTAAGAACAGAAGCTAGATTGGATAGACACAAATCATAACATGAGCCAAAAACAGAGAAATCATCCATGAACACTTCTATTGAGCTTTCAATCATGTCAGAGAATATGGAGAGCATGCACCTGCGAAAAGTTGCAGGAGCATTGCATAATCCAAATGGCATCCATGCAGACGCAAACACACCAAAAGGGCAAGTAAAAGTCAGTCTTTTCTTGGTCCTCCTGATTAATCGCAATTTGGTTATACCTGAATAGCCATCAAGAAAACAATAAAAAGCTTGGCTCGCTAACCTTTCTAACATTTGATCCATGAAAGGCAATGGAAAATGGTCTTTCCTCGTGGCATTATTGAGCTTGCGGTAATCTATGCACATTCTCCATCCCACATCTGTTCTTGTAGGGAGGAGCTCATTCTTTTCATTTTTGACCACCGTCATCCCTCCTTTCTTGGGAACAACTTGCACTGGACTCACCCATGCACTATCCGAAATGGGATAAATCATGCCCGCATCAAGAAGCTTCAGGACTTCTTTTCTCGACCACATCCTTCATTGTCGGATTTAATCTCCGTTGAGGTTGCACCACCGGTTTAAATTCTTTCTCCAATAGAATTTTATGCATGCAGAATGCCGGGCTTATTCCTTTCAAGTCGGAAATAGACCAACCTATTGCTGTCTTGTACTCCCTCAACACTCTCATCAATTTTTCTTCCTCCAAGTTTGACAATGATAGGTTGCTCACAATAACTGGACTTTCTTCCTCATCATCAAGGAATCTGTACTTCAAGTGGGAAGGGAGTGGTTTCAACTCAATTTTCTGCTTTTCCTGGTGACCTCTTCTTTTTCATTTCTTCTCTTTTCAAATTCACAAATTGTTACGTACTTAGTCGCTAACCTGTCTCACACATTCTCGCTATTTCCCTTCATCCTCCTCACAAAGATTTTCAACACTGTACTAGTACTTTCTCAAGAGGAGTTGAAGGATATTGCCGAGAAAAAGTTTCCTCCACCAAGTAATTGATGTGTCTACACGGCTACAGTGTATCTCTATCAGTTGGATGTTGCATTGCCTCAAACAAATTGAAGGTCACCTTCTCATCATGTACTCGAGCATTAGTTGGCCTTTTGCACATCCACAAGAGCTCTACTGTTGCAAGAAAGGGTCTTCCCAAGAGAAGAGGAACTTCGCATCTTCCTCCATGTCCAGAATAACAAAGTCACCGGAAAAATGAACTTATCCACCTTCACCAAGACATCCTCCATAATACCGTAAGGATATTTAATTGATCGGTCCGCTAATTGAAGCGACATCCTGGTAGGCTTCACATCATCCGTCCCCAACTTCTTCAACATAGAAAGTGGCATGAGGTTGATACTTGCTCCTAAGTCACATAATGCCTTCCCAATAGTTATATTCCCTATAGTGCAGTGGAATTGTGAAACTACAGGGATCATTGAGCTTTGGAGGAAGTTTCCGTTGAATTATTGCAATTGCATTCCTCACCAAGGTGATTTTTTCATCTCTAAATTTTTTCTTCTTTGTGAGAATTTCCTTCATGAACTTGGCATATGTAGGCATTTGCTCAAGAGCCTCAAAGAAAAGGTATATTAATCTGCAACCTCTTAAAAATGTCCGTAAATTTTGAATATTGCTCCTCCTTTTCTTTTTCTTGTTCTCCTTTGAGGATAAGGAAGTCTCACATATGGAGGAAGAATTTGAGGCTTGTTTCCATCCTTTAAAATTTCAGCTTTTGTTCTTCTGATGATAGAACCTTCATCCACCAATCTCGAACTATTTTTATCATCATTTTTCTTTTCTCACTCTCCTTTTCAATTTCTTCAACATCATTCACCTCATTTTTATTTTTCAACTCCTCATCCAACAACACCTTGTTATTTGCATCATTACATTCATGGACTAATGGTTCCACCATAGATGGTGTGACCACCTTTCCACTTCTCGAGTAACAAAGATTACAAGACTCATTTTTGGATTGTCTACGGTTTGCAGTAAAACTTACCCTTGGATTGCTCCGTGAGTTGCTTAGAACGTTGTCCAATCTGATTTTCAAGATTTTTGATGGATGCATCTTGATTGTTGAAATGAGCTTCATGACTTTGGAGGTTTGTTTGAGTCATCTTCATAAACTGAGTGAGAGCATTTTCTAAGTCAGATTGCTTATCTTTTGATTCTGTGTCATGGAGGCTTGCTTGATTGAGGGCATCATTTTGCTTCCAAGAAAAGTTGGGATGATTCTTCCACCTGGATTATAAGTGTTGGAATATGGATTCCTCCTTGCCTTTGGAAATTTGCCATGTATTTGGCTTCCTCACTAAGCTCACCTTGGGCTTCACATTGCCCATTTTCATGCCCTCCACCACGTAAATCACACTTCTTTGCATCGCCACGCTTTAGCTTGTGCGGTTGAAGAAGATCCTGTTCTTAAATCTTTAAGTTCTTTTGTAAGGGCTTCAAGTTGTTGTGATACTAATTTGTTTTGAGCCAAAATAGCATCACTTGTCTCTAGCGCAAACATGCCCTTTTTGCTTTGTGCTCCTCTATCATGGTGGACAAGATAATCATTTGAGACCATTGCCTCAACTAGTTCTCTTGCTTCTTCACTGCCTTTGAATTCATTGAGCCTCCCGAAGCATCAAGCATCATTCTTGTGTTAGGCCTCAACCCATGACAAAACATTTGCATTTGGCACAAGTCATCATAACCATGACCAGGACATCTCTTCAACAACACCTTGAATCTTTCCCAAGCATCATAGAGGTTTCACCATCTTTTGTTCAAAACTACTCACTTCACCTCTCCTCTTGACAAACTTGGCAGCTGGGAAAAACCGATCCATGAATTTATCCTCTAAGTCATTCCGGTATTAATACTTCCTGGGTAATAAACTTAGCTATCCTTTGCCCTATCCCTCAAAGTAAAGGGAATAATCTCGCTTTGCTTCATCTGTAACACCGTCCAGCTTCAAAGTTCCACATATTTCAAAGAAATTCACCAAGTGCTGGTTGGGGTCTTCATTTTCAGCTCCAGAAAACTGATTTTGCTTGAGTGCACTCAGGAGAGAAGTCCTGATCTCAAATGCATTGGCCTCTACCGGTTGGTAACCAATAGCCAATCTTTCCCTGTTGTTTCTGCGCCCAAAATCACCAAGAGTACGCCTAGGTGGCGGTTACGCCATTTCTTCCTCTACCCGAGTATGAGTAGAAGTAGAAGCTTGAGATTGTTGATGTTCTTTCACGCCTTGCCTCCTTAGCCTTCTTCCTATTTGCTTTTCTTTGTCTTTTCTATCTCCTGATCAAACACCAATTCAGATGTCTGCTTTCCTCGCATACATAACAACTAGAAAGATGATTAAGCACACAACAATTTGTATTTTGAAACAAGATAAAGTATATCCACAAAAACTAACTAACTAGATATAAAACTTAAATTGTTCAAAGTAGTAACTCCTTTGCCTTGTTGACAATCAAATCAACAATCCCGAATGGCGCCAAAAACTTGTTAGCGTAATTCATACACTACTTTTTAAGGCAAGTGCACCAATCGCAACCAAGAATATAGTAATGAATAGAGTATCGTCTCCACAGGGATTATGATGGTTATCAATAAGAATAAGTGTGTAATTACTTAAAACTGAAATGATTTGGATATTTTGATTGTAATTGTAACGTTGAACAAGTTAAAGTAAAAATAGAATTGACTTGGTTGGTTGAAAACGACTAGGATTTGAATCCTCTTGTACTTGCTCTTATGTAACTAGTTCATCATTAATCAAGTAATTTCATATAAGTTGAAGTTCGAATCAACTGAATTAGCTTAAGGACAATCCCTTGCCTCATAAACCCTTTATTCTAGCCACAATCCCTAATCCCTTAGGTGATTAATGATTAGACTAAGCAATAAGATCCATGATTCATTAGAACACATAACCACAAGTTATATTCCTATAATCATCATGATTATGATTACTAATCTCAGTTCAAGTTCATTCATCCTATTTTCCAATAAAGATGAAAAACCCAAATTCAATGCAATAGTGATCAAGTATTGAAAAGCATGAAGTATAGAGATTAGAAACTCAATTTACATAACATAAACTTGTATTAATATAAGATAACTAACTACATAAGAGTTTGTACATGATTCATCTCATCCTAATCTAAGGTATTTAGCTACTCATGGTAGTAAAAGAAGAAAACAAACATATGAAAGAAAACAACTCCATTGATGATCCAAACCTTGTTCCCAAGAATGAATCCTCCTTGAAGATGAAGAACAATGGAACCCTAGCACTCCTTATCTTTCTCTTTAGTGTTTTTGGCTGTTAGCAAAGGTCCAAGATGATTAAAAAGTGAACAAATATCTAATTATACAGATTCTGCAGCACCGTGCGCGTCGCGCGCAGATTAGGCAGTACAAATGCGCGTCGCGCGCACTGAGGCGGCTTCCAGATTTGCACTGATGCGGCGTCGCGCAGATTCTTCTGATCGTGGCGTCACGCAGCGTATGAAGACAGAGCTGGTTTACATAAATGCGCGTCACGCGCGCATTCCTTTACTTTGTAAATGCGCCACGCGCATACTCAATTACTTGGCTAAACCGCATTTTTGGTCGCCTTCAATCTTATGCTCTCACGAATCATCTTCTTTGCCTTTAATTGAATTCTTGAGAGTGTCTTCTTTTGGTTTTGTTTCCATTCCTAGCAATTCAAGTGCAATATACATGAGAATAATGTAAGAGTTAAAACATACAATCAAACAACCAAGTGTAAAGAATTCCAAAGTTTAAGCTCAATATATATTCAACTCTCTCAATTCCTCATGTATTTAATTCAATTAATCACTCTAAATTAACATAAGATGAAAACTTATCAAATAATCAGAAGATGAAGCTTCAGAAAGAGACGTTGATGGGTCGGATGATGAGCTCGCGTTCATATCCAGGAAGATCCAAAGGATGTGGAAGAAAAGAAACTTCAAGAAGAAATTCTACAAGAAAGATGTCAAGGACAAGAAGGAAAGCAAAGACAAAAGCCAAATTGTCTGCTATGAATGTAAAAAGCATGGACACTTCAAATCTGAATGTCCTAATCTTAAGAAGAAGCCCATGAGAAGTTCCTTAAAGGGAAAGAAGAAGAGTCTCATGGCTACATGGGAAGATCTGGATTCATCATCCTCTGAGGAAGATAATGATGAAGAAGCCAATCTTGCCCTCTTGGCAAATACTGACTTAAACTCTGAAGAAGAAGTTGAAGAGGTAATAATATATGATTCTTATTTTGAACTTCAACTTGCATTTGATGATCTTCTTAAGGACTCTGCCACTCTCTCCACTGAGTACAAAGATTTGAAAAAGAAATTTTCAAAATTATCACAAGATTTTCAAATTTTGAAAAATGAAAACTCAAAGCTCAGTGAAGAGAACCAGAAGCTAAAAACTAAAAATCAGCATCTGGTGGATATTCAGCGTCTGGTGACATGTCAGCAACCAGAAGCTGAGAGCTCTCAATATGAAAGCTCTGAAACTAAAGGCAATCCGAAGTATAAATCAAATGATTATGAATATGCCTTTCAAAGTTTCTTGCAGAGAGTGTAACTTGAAGCAAACAAGCTTCAATGATTTGGGGTGTCAGTAAAATGACAACTCAAGGTCTTGGCTACATATCAGATGAACCCTCTTTAGAAAATAAAAATTATGCATCTGATAATCCAATAATCACAGTGAATGCTTGCACTGTACTTACTGCAACAAACCTGGTCATTTGAAAAGTGCATGTACTGTTTTTAAGACTAAGAAGGACAAGTATCCTTCAAGAACTAACCTGAAAGGACCCAAAAAAATATGGGTACCTAATGATAAAATAGTCTATGTTGCAGACATGCTTAGCAACAAAGTCAACACACCTATCTTGGTACTTAGACAGTGGATGCTCGCGTCACATGACGGGAGAAAAGCATATGTTCCAAGAGCTAAGGCCTAGAGAAGAAGGAATTGTTGGTTTCGGAGGAAACCAGAAAGGTAAAATAGTTAGAATTGGTCGCATTGGTAAATGCTCTCTTCCCTCCATTGATAGTGTACTTTATGTTGAAGGACTAAAGCATAATTTATTGAGCATAAGTCAATTATGTGACAATGGTTATGATGTCATTTTTACAGAAACTGGATATTCAGTAAAAAGCAAGAAAGATGGCTCTATTTTCTTTATAGCATAGAAGAAACAAAATATTTATAAAATTGACCTTTCTGAACTTGCAAAACAAGATGTCAAGTATCTCATGTCTGTTGAAGATGAACAATGGATTTGGCATAAAAGATTGGGTCATGCCAGTTTGAGATTAATCTCAAAACTAAACAAGCACAGTCTTGTTAGAGGCTTACCAAATCTTAAATTCCAATCTGATGCTCTTTGTGAGACATGTCAAAGAGGAAAGTAAGTTAAAACTTCTTTTCATTCAAAAAATATTGTTTCAATCTCTAGACCACTAGAGCTTTTTCATCTTGATCTCTTTGGTCCAATTAGGACAGGCTCTTTAACTGAAAAGAAATATGGATTAGTCATTGTTGATGATTTTACTAGATGGACATGTGTTAGATTCCTTGCCCACAAGGATGAGTCATTCAACATATTTACTGTTTTCTACAAATCAGTTCAAAATGAAAAAGGAATTTGTATTTCTTCAATTAGAAGTGATCATGGGGGAGAATTTGAAAATGAAAGCTTTCAAAAATTTTGTGAAGAAAATGGCATCTCCCATAATTTCTCCTCTCCTAGAACACCACAACAAAATGGTGTTGTAGAAAGGAAAAATATGTCCCTCCAAGAAATGGCCAGGACCATGATCAATAAAGCTAATATTGCAAAACATTTTTCGGCAGAAGCAGCAAACACAGCTTGCTATATTCAAAATAGAATTCTTATTAGACCTATTTTGAAGAAGACTCCATATGAACTGTGGAAAGGTAGAAAACCAAAACATATCTTATTTTCATCCCTTTGGTTGTATATGTTATATTCTAAATACTAAGGATCAACTTGGTAAGTTTGATTCCAAAGCTGACAAAGGTATCTTTTTAGGATACTCTGAAAGATCTAAAGCTTTTAGAATATACAATAAAGAAACTATGATAGTGGAAGAATCCATTCATGTCAAGTTTGATGATAAGAAGTCTGACACTACCATGTCAGAGCTAGATGAATTATTTTTAGAATTAAATATTGGTGATACAACAAACAGTGAACCTGCATCTTCAGTATCTGGTGGTGACCAGACACAAGTTTCTACTCAAGCGGAAGCTGAAACTAGAAAGTGTTGGAGATACAAAACCAATCATCCTAAGGGTCAAATCATAGGAGAACCTGGAGATAGAGTAAGAACCAGATCCTCTTTCAAAGAGCATGCAAATATTGCACTTCTCCCTGAAATGGAACCTAAGACGATTGATCAAGCATTGAAAGATGAAGGTTGGATTCTGGCTATGCAAGAAGAGTTGAATCAGTTCCAAAGAAATGATGTGTGGAAATTAGTCACTCTACCAGAAGATAAGCAAGCTATTGGTACTAAATGGGTATTTAGAAACAAGCTTGATGAAGATGGTAAGGTAGTGAGAAACAAAGCAAGATTAGTTGCTCAAGGTTACTCACATGAATAAGGTATTGATTTTATTGAAACTTTTGCACCTGTTGCAAGGTTAGAAGTTATTCACATCTTACTTTCATTTGCTGCACACCATGAGATAATTCTTCATTTGCTGCACACCATGAGATAATTCTTACTTTCATTTGCTGCACACCATTTCAGTTCCAAAGAAATGATGTGTGGAAATTAGTCACTCTACCAGAAGATAAGCAAGCTATTGGTACTAAATGAGTATTTAGAAACAAGCTTGATGAAGATGGTTAGAAGGTATTGATTTTACAGAAACTTTTGCACCTGTTGCAAGGTTAGAAGCTATTCGCATCTTACTTTCATTTGCTGCACACCATGAGATAATTCTTTATCAAATGGATGTGAAAAGTGCTTTCTTAAATGGTTTTATAACTGAGGAAGTCTATGTGAAACAACCTCCTGGTTTTGAAGACATTGAATTTCCAGAACATGTTTTTAAGCTTAAAAAGACTCTATATGGCCTTAAGCAAGCTCCTCAAGCTTTGTACGATAGACCGAGTTCCTTTTTAATGAAAAACGGTTTTATCAGAGGTCAAGTAGACACTACTCTATTTAGAAAATCATCAAACAAGCACTTTATACTTGTTCAAATTTATGTTGATGATATTATATTTGGAGCTACTAATGAAAGCCTTTGCAAAGAATTTTCTAAGCTAATGCAGGCTGAGTTTGAAATGAGCATGATGGGAGAATTAAAGTTTTTCCTTGGAATTCAAATCAAGCAATGCAATGATGGTATCTATATACATCAAAGCAAATACATCAAGGAATTGCTAAAGAAATTTAAGATGGTAAATTGCAAGCCAATGAGCACACCTATGCATCCTACATGTACTCTTAGTAAAGTTGAAACTGGTAAGAAGGTAGATCAGAAAATGTACAGAGGTATGATTGGATCTCTACTTTATCTTACTGCTTCAAGACTTGATATTATGTTCGATTAATCCACTTTGTGTCTTTGGATTTCAATCTGATCCTAGAGAATCACACTTGAGTGCTGTTAAAAGAATATTTAGATATTTACAAGGATCTACTAATCTTGGTTTGCTTTATAAGAAATCGAAAGATTACAAGTTAGTAGGTTTCTGTGATGCTGACTTTGCTGGAGACCGAATTGAAAGAAAGCGCACAAGTGGAGACTACTAATTCCTTGGAGCAAATATTGTGTCTTGGTCAAGCAAAAGACAAAGCACTATTTCACTCTCAACAGCAGAAGCTGAATACATCTCAGCAGCAAGTTGCAGCTCTCGACTTCTGTGGATGAAATATCAACTTGAAGACTACTTGATAAAAGAGAGTAACATTCCTATCTTTTGTGATAATACATCTGCAATTTGTCTCACTAAGAATCCGATATTGCATTCTAGAGCAAATTACATTGAGATTAAACATCACTTCATAAGAGACTATGTTCGGAAGGGTATTCTTGAAATAAAATTTGTAGACACTGATCATCAGTGGGCTAACATCTTTACAAAACCCCTCGCTGAGGATAGATTCAATTTTATAAGAAGAAACTTAAATTTTCATCTTATAGAAGAATGATTAATCTCAGTATCTTATGATATACATCATTCAGCATCTAGTATGACATAAGCATTCACACATGTACACATATAATATGTCATTCACATCACAGAACTCAGCGTCAGGTGAATTCGTTTGCGTGCGTCCGAGCACACACGTGTCACGCGTGTGTGGGACTTAAGCGTTTCATCACACCTAATCTAAGTCATGATTATTTATGTTTTCAATAAAATCTTTTTCTTGGTTTTATCTTCATTTTGGCAACTGCATTTAATGAAAAAGGGAATCTTTATTTTATTTTCTTTTTGATTTATTGTTTATTCGGAGGAAATGTGAAGAGGTTTTTGAAAAGTAACTGTACTATTTTATCAAAACTTTCCTACTACTCTACCTCTTTCGCTCCATGCACACTCTGTTTTTGTCTGCGAAAACTGCTTTCTCTTTTCCTCTCTCTCTCTCTGTGTGATTTCTCTGAAACCCTAAATCTCCATCACCTACTCTCCAACTGCAACCATGACTGATGTTAAGGTCGGACAATACACTACTATCTTTGACACCATGACAGAAGCAAAAGTCTTAACTGAGAACAGAATCGACTTGAAAAGTTTCAAGCTTTATGGGTTTGATTTAGATGAAGGTTTGACGAATCTGGGTTGGAAAAACTATTTCCTTTGGGAACCTGTTGATGTTATGGTTAATGCTATCAAGGAAGTCTGGGGAAACGTTCATATGCTTCCAGGTGGAATAGTTGAAGGTCATGTTAGAGGTTTCAAGTTGGTGCTCACCATAAACACCATCGCTGATACCATTAAGTGCCCCTGTGAAGGCATTAGTTGCTATGCTGGTTGGGAAGACTCTTTCAGAGGAATGAAAAACGTCAACGAGGCTCTGTTCGAGAACTATCGCCAGTTGAAGGAAAATGATGTAACTCCTACTGCCAAGAATCTGAAAAGTCATTGCAGAGTTCTACACAAAGTTATTGGTAAGAGCGTTATTCTGAAGACTGGGTCAAGTGACATAGTGAACTATGAGCTGAAGTTCATTATGAGAATTATTTGGCTGGTCACAAAATCAACTTGCCTAGGTTGATTTTCAACAATATTGTCAATGCGGTTGTTAGTTCAAGGAAGGGTTCTGCTGACAAGAAGAACATTATCAAGGTTATTCCCTATGGAGTTTTTCTTACTACTATGATGGTCAAGGATTGAATTCAAGAAGGCTCAGTGCCTTGATAAACAAAGAAGAAAGAGATAAGTATTTTGGAATTAGTGCTATTGTTCGTCCTGAGGTTTTTGGAGTCAATAGCCTGGTGAGAATGAAATTAATCAATGCTAATATGATCAAGAAGGTGAAAAAGGAACAAGGAGAAGGAACAGAAACTTCAGTTGGTGAAGTAGCTGAAACAAAACCCACCAGAAGCTCAGTATCTGGTGTAAAGAGAACTGGTGAGTCTCCAGCAAGGGAGACAAGAAGCCAAAAGTAGAAGGTGCCTCCTACACCAGAAGGTAAAACTGTACCAGAAGATGATGAGGACCGAGTCCCCATCAGAAGCATTATGGAGAAGAAGAGAAAGGCAGAAGTTGAAAAGCCTGTTTCAGCGTCTGGCCCTAAGAAGCCAGCTCCTCCACCTCCTCCTGCTACTGCTGCTCCACAAGGAAAAAGGAAGAGATTAGTTAGGCATTCTGAGAAGCTTAATCTAAAGATACTAGACTTTACAATTGATGACTCAATTACTACCTTTGACTCTGATGACACTATTCCTACACCACCACTCTCTGTTTCATCACCACAAACACATTCCACATAACCATCGCTCACTACATACATTTCATCACTCCACTCTCACCCTTTCAACCTACTCTTCAAAATCCCTCCAAACCAAACCAAAACATACAAAGTCAAGGTGACTTCCCCTCTCCCACTTTCTCTCACTCTCAAAACCTACCAATTACTATGGTGCCAAGAAATCTGTGTCATCTATAAACAAACAACGGTTTGTAAGAGAAGAAGTGTATCATTCCATCTATGATCGCCCTTCTCTGTGGCACTTGAAAACATTCACCTCTGGGGTTACAAGACTGGAGATTGCCCCTCGATCAAGCCTCACTGTCTCTAAAGATGGTGAGAAAGTGGAAAGGTTATTTGGTGGAAGATTAAGTCCTCTCTTAAACAGAGGAATTATTCCTTTCTCTGTTGATCTTCCTCATGTTCTGCCACAACATGAACCTCTTACTCTGGAGGAATGCGGAAGATGGATCATAGATGATGAGAAATCATTCATGGCTCACTGCCTTGAAATGAAGAAGATGGAACTGGTTTTCCTAAACAAAGATCATGCTTCTGCATCTGTGAAGATTGTGCCTGATAGGCAAAGATGGCTACTCTAGACTATCCCAGGTAAAAGGAAGGAACCAGCTCTTGGTAAACTTCCAACATCTATTGGTCTCAAGGATTATGAAGAAGCTCCTAGGAAATACGATGTTAAAGCATTCTCTGAGCTTCCGGTTAAGAAGCTATCTGAAGACCATGCTCGGCGTGTATATCTGAACCTCCTCAAAAGAAATAATTGGAGAACTGGCTCTTCTGGCTGCTGTAACGCAGAAAAGGAAACCATCCCTACTGTTGGCTCAATCAGTAGGGTAACAGACACAAACCTAGCTACTATGCATCTGGATGACATGTTTATGTGTTCTGTTATTAGGCCTCTGAGTGTTATGAAAATAGAAGATCAATGGGTAGCTGTTTGCAAACACTTCGACATTGGATTTAGTTGGAGTAACACGCCTGCCATTCTACCTCCTCTCAGGCCTCTCAATATTGAAGAAGATGATAAGGAGAATTTACATAGATTGTACCTAGCTGAAAACGAAGGACTTATCTTCATTTTTTATGGAATGGGAATCTTTATAAAAAGCAATTTTGGAGAAGATGCTTTTACAAAATTTGATGCATATGTTGAAGATCTGCTTAAGCACATGGAAACTATCTTTCTGCCTATGCTTTACCTGTAACAACCCGTTTTCGGACCGCTACGAGTCTAGGATCAACCCTACATGCGACGCACTTTCTAAATAGTACTCTTGTGTCCTTTGGAAAAACGATACATTTTTTTTTATTATAAATTCTTCCGCAAAGCGCACTCAGAGTAGTCACAGCGTTTAGAAACATGATGCAATTTAGGCACAAGACAAATGCACTGAAAATACATACACATATATATATATATATAAACAAGGTAGTCATAACAGTGTGTATAAAGTATAAGCTGTGCAGAAATATGTACAAGAGAATACACCTAAAGTATGAAAACCCTCGTGAGAGCAATCATACCCCAGGGGTACTCCTAGCAGACAACCACGCAGGGGGCTACTCCAAAAGTATGCCACCAGTATACCCAATTGTACACAAAAGACAATAATCAAAAGCCCGACCGGTCACTACTAGCAACTGTACACTATAAACAGACTCCATAGTCGACCAAAATACAAACAAGCAGACAGATAGTCATAGCAGCTAAAGGCAGCTATTCGGATCCTCAGACGGATCCTCAGACGGATCCTCCTCGTCATCATCCTCCATCGAATCATCTGTATCCTCGTCGGTCAAGTCTATGAAAGGTACCGTAGCTGGTACACCCTCTGGTACACCTCACCAAGAAATCCTGCACCGCTACACCCTACCTAATCGCACTCTCCACAAACAGGTGAAAGATGTCCCGGTGGGGTAGGGGTCCTGACAATCATGGGGGAAGCTGGCTCTGCCTCAGGCTTAAACTCTGCCAAAGAACTCGAAGCAGCTGCCGCTCGGGAGGTAGAAGCACCTGCAGTCCCACGTCTGATCACGCTCTTTTGAGCAGTCCTCCGGATCCTCGCTCCTCTGGATATGGTGTATAACTAGTAGTACTACGCCTCAGAATCTCAAGAGATCCCTCTGGCGAAGAAGATGAAGCTGGCATCGCCTACTCTCTCTGAATGCTACGCCAAGTGTCCACCACCTGCATCGTCCTAATGGGAAAGCTGACTGTCCGTCGGGAGGTCTCCTGCCTCAGCACGAAACCGTCAACTTTGAAGGTCTGCACAATGTCCCTGGTATATACAACTCGACGGGAGATGGGTCGAACTCCATCGCCGAGGGTGCCTCGATGTCTGGGAAATCAAACACGATCTTCGGCGATGTCGTTATCGCCAATATCACCAATGTCTTCGCCATCGCCTGGGTTGCCATCATCAGTTGAAGGAACCACGGGAAAGGGTCAACTTCTTAAATAATCATAGAAACAACAAAATATAGAATAAGAGATAACAAAATGCACAAATGCCCTATAATGCAACTCAAGACTCTCTCCCAAAACACTCTCTAAGATTTCCGGAAAGTAACGCCGATCCATCCACTGAATACCAGCCGTTGCCCTGGGCTCTCCTCTCACTCTAGGACATTCAGCTTAGGTTCCTAGACGTTACGACGCCTAGCTAACTCTACCAAAAAACCGGTCGTAGCTTTTTAGGGGATCCTAGCACCCTAGGTTAATCGGCTCAAAGCTCACAAACGTCGCGACAATACTTCCACAACCCCAATGAATGTATCAACTCATATGATAATTCAAGAAGCATAATCAAATAGATACTCAATCTCATATTAAATAAATATTCAATCAGAAACTCATTACAATACAACTCTGTTCAACAATACATAGCAAATCAATCCAATCAAGTCATATCGCAACGATCAGCACACAATTCATCCCTCTGCAACGCAGTGGAGTTAACAGAGAGGAAAGCAAATAAGTGTGGGGGGTTGGGGGCAGTCGCCAACCACTTTTACCAAGCCCACGAAACAATTCAGTATAAATATTAAACAAATAAAAAAAACAAAGGGGTACGAGACCCTCACTTTGAACCATGAGGTTTTCAGACTTCTTAGCTATAAGACTTAAAATTAAATCCTATGCAATATCTAAAGTTGCCCTTACCAAACTCCAAGCCTCGCGTCCACGTACTCCTCGATTCTACACCGTATGGTCTCAAATCACTCGAGCCTATTACACAAAGCAAACTTAGCACAACTCTAAGAGCTTAGTTCTATAATCATAGGCTCCTAAACTTAACCCTTTTTCCTAACCAACACT
This sequence comes from Calophaca sinica, assembly GCA_037113605.1. Classification (NCBI taxonomy): domain Eukaryota; kingdom Viridiplantae; phylum Streptophyta; class Magnoliopsida; order Fabales; family Fabaceae; genus Calophaca; species Calophaca sinica. Next base: position 72,296,970 of record CM073736.1, read on the forward strand.
CACACTTAGAACATAATTTGAAATACTAGTTTTCAAATAATTACATACACTTGAAAAATTAAGAACTAATTCAAGAATCAAATTTTAAAGACTAAGAAATCATTTTCTTGAAAACTTAGAACATAAACATCATTATTATTCAACTCTTTTCTCAAATACTAACACCAAGGCTCCACTTGGTACCTTGGGTCTCAAGGAACCCAATTACCTCATAAGCTTCATTGCCTTAAAAATCTCAGAACAAGTCCAAATGCAATCAAACCTTTTCCTAAATTTTCCAAAGCCCACAAACATAATCATACAACCATCATAAACAGGTTTGCAAAACAATTTTCCTTCCACATATCCTATATTGCTCGCGGAAATCATCAACAAAAATAGGAGACAAGTTGCAAAACTTCCAAACAAACTAAGTAACATCCTTCCATAGTCCAATTTTTTGACAAATCAACAATCTAACTCACAAAATAAAGCTCAAACAAAAGCAAACTCAATTTAACCTCCTTTCAAGAATAGGTTTTTCATCAAAAATTACCCAAACAAAGTTTTAGTTCCAAAACTATAACTAAAACAACAACAACAACAATTATGCTAGAATCATCAATTAATTACATGCTTCACCAAATAAATCCCATTAATCCCTCTTTTCAAGAATAGGTTTCTATCACAAATAATACCCAAACAGTTTCTAATCCCAAAATTTTTAACCAATACAACAACAACAACTTCAAAGAGGCTCAATTAACCAATTAAATTCTTGATTCACTAGGATCATACTTTCCCCCTCTTTTTCCCCTTAGGGCTTCACCTTAGGGTTCCAAGAATTGGGAATATGGTGCTCATATCCTTCATTGATCACAACCAAACATAAATTGAACACAAAACAAGTCATAAAATCAAGAAAGGAAAGGAAAAAAACAACCATCTCTTCCCTCCTTGTGGTCGCGGCCTAGGGGCTATTTTGGGTAATGGTGCTCTCCAACTTGCCTGATGATGAACTAGATGATGATGGAGAGAAGAAGAAGTAACTAGCAAGAAGAATGAAGAAAAGAGATGGAATAGCTCAAGAATGGAGGATGGAAGCCATTGATGTTCTCAAGCTCTCTCTCTTAAGAAATGAAGAAGAAAAGAAGATGTGAGGGTTAGAGTGTGACACCCTCTACCCCGCACGTTATTGTTACGAAAATAAATTAAGAAAAAAATGTAAATACTGAAAAATACAGTCAAATAAAATTTTCATAAATAAAGGTAGAGTCGTCACACTCTCATAAACTTGTGGAAATAATCATTTGACGGTTACGAATAAAATTCACATGATACAAACACCCCGATGTCACAACGTCTCAGAGCTGACCCTAAACATTTACTTCGCAAATAACAACATTGATAATAACCAAAACATCGAAAATCCTAATCTACGATGACCGCGCCCATAGATCACTCCTCAGCCACGTCGTCATCGTCACCTGCAGTCTCATCGTCTAAACATACACAATGGTGTATGAGTAGCCACAAAGAAAAAGGGTTAGACATCATATACAATCATAGCACAAGACGGCAAAGGACATAGCTTAAGCAATGCGCATACAACACGTTAACTTAATCAACACATAACATGAATGCTTGACTCAACGAGTACTTATGCAATCCTAGACAACGTCTACTTCACCGAACATGTGGATCCAAACCAACTCAGATGAGCGAGTGAGAAAACATCATCACTCTTGAGTACGAACAGTGTCTAGTCAGGGTAACCGGTATATTTATTGGTCACGCCCCAGCTGTGGTAGCTATCCACCGCCTTTATATAAGACGCTCCTACCCAATTGACCCCCAAGGCCGGGTACCTTGCCCATCATGGCCGATACTATATCGCATCATCGTTGCTCACCCCCAATAACGTTAACTTAACAAGACACATATGATGCATGAACACAAACCAAGCAAGTGTCTAACAACAACAACTCACCAACCATCTCATCAAGCGGCCGGCTATAACAACGATAACAAGGTACTACTCGTCAGTAAACTGACAAATTTCCCACAATCTTGGAACAAATCCAAGTTATCAACCTACCTCACCACACTAAGTCTAGGCTAACTTAACTAAATTTCCAACTCTTAACTCAAGTGTTTCAACTTACTTATTTGACCGGACGTACCGTACTACTCCCCTAAAATTATAGGACACTATCCAAGAGAGTTTGGGTCAATACTTATTATATCCTGAATTTTAAAATTCAATTAGTGAGACTTTGCTAAAATAATTCTAGACTTAGTCATCTTTCTGCATAATTTTTCTGTATAATTATTACTCTAAGTTGTCAACTAGGCTGAAATACTCATAACACCAAATCTTGCTTCTAAAGCACTTAAACCACCAACACCACAATATGACCATCATATCCTAGTCCTAAGACTTGCTTGTACCATAACTTAAACGCTAAAAATATCATTATACCTTAGTTAACTCCTAACAATTACACCCATCATCCATACTTTATCCTTTCACATAACCATAATATACCACCTAGAAAATCTAAGTATAACAAACCACTCTATGATAATCTAGCTCTCACTCAACACAACAAATTCAGAACATCAAATAGCAACAAGCAATCTCATTTAAACACATTTACATATATTTATCAATAACAAGCCAAGACAACCAAATCATCATATGATCCATACATGACATTTCATCGTAACACATCAATTCAAACAACACCTTATAAGACAATTTCAATTAACATTAACATCATGACATAATTTAATATCAAATTTTCCCATCACAATGGCAATGGTACTTATTTTGCACAACCGCGCCAAGTCTAGGGACCATGGGACGTCCCTATTGCCTAATTATATCCGTGAGCCCACTAATCTTGTATCCATCTACCCCCTTACCTCAATAAAAAGTTTGAAGTATTCCAAGGTGAAGAAAACTGGCTACAACGACAATTTGAGCACCAACTGAGCACAGGATAAAATTTTCGAAAGAGCGAAACGCGGCTGAAAAAAATAATAGTTAGTATAATATATTTTTTCAGAATTTTTAAGGCTGAAACGAAATTAAAAAGAAGCAAAAAGAGTGACCGGAGAACGCCATACCGAGACAAAGGGGTTACGAAGGGTCCAACATCAACTTCACCGAATCGAGCAAAGGAGTATTATTTTCTGAAGGTTTCGACGCGAGGAATCCGAAAACGACGTCCGTTTTTCGAACCGAAAACTGTGGTGTCCGGAAAAGTGAAATTACAGCTCGCCCAGCGTAAATAAACGCGATGAACGGAGCCGCGGTTGAACGAATAGAGGCCGGAAACATGTTCTTTGGTCGATTTCGAGTTGGGTGGTAAGTTTTGGGATTTTTTTGTGGTCCAGGATGAGAGAACAAGAAGAGAGAAGAAAAGAAATAAGGGTTTCTAATTTTTTTTTCAGCCGAACGCGTGAGCATGACGATGAACAATTATTAACATTTGAGAGTTTGAAACGCGTGGCTTGGTGGGTGCTGGAAAGAAAAAGAAACGTGGCCCATTCTTTTGTTGATAAAAAAAAAAGCCCAATTTTGTTTTTAAAGCATCAGCACTACACACACATATATTTATATATATAATAATGTATATAATAATTATATTTTTTCTAAACTATTCTCAATTAAAGAAATTCATGTTTTTACTAACTTTTAAAAAAATATAACATTATTCTAAAATATCTATAACAAATTCAAAACTAATATTTAATAAAAATATAGTAAACTAGTATTAATTAAAATATACTAATTATTAAGGCAAACACACACAAATTATCACAAAATTATCATTATGAGCACATAATTTATAGATCCTAAAAATTCAAATTTGAGGGTGTTACAATTCTCTCTTAACAATAGTACTAAGAATAATAATAGAATATCATTCCAATACTCCTTAAATTTAAATAATTATTAACAAGATAATATTAATATTTCAAACTAATGTTTTACAAAAATAAAGATAATAATAAAACAATAAAGCATTAATAAAAGTACTAATTTCCAAAGTAACTTACATAAAAATTATCACAAAAATTATTAATATATTCAGGCATATATACATATGTATTAATACAAAAATTGGGGTGTTACATAAAGAGAGGGGGCGCGGGTTTGGGGCTGTTAAGGGGGGCCAGGTTTCAATTTTTTATCACTTAAAAAAAAATAATACTAGGCTAAAAAGGATTTAAGGAAAGGTAAAAAAAAAAAAAAACTAATCACCCATTATGTGACACCTTTCATAAAGTAAAGATGCTAATCACATCAATTAGACTAACCCATCTAATCTCACATCTCTCATGATTACCCTCTAATTCTAAAGTCTTAGGGTTGCTAAAACACGGGGTCGAGTAATCACGTTACCGATTAATTTCCCGCCGATTAATTCGCGAAAACTAATTTATCGAGAAATTAATTCACCGCGTGAAAATAAATTATCATACATAATAAAAACAATCTAAAACAATCAAAAATAATCACAACAAGTCACGATTTGATTTTCATCGAAATCGGAGTTCGTTTAAAATTTTATCTGCAGCAAAACTGCCCGGCGATTCGAAATGCGACAAAACTTCGTTAAAATTTTTCGATGATATTCGAACCATGAATTAATATAAAATATTAATTCTCAAATTCAATTTGATCTTGATTTAATTAAATCACTTGCTTAGCGAACAAGGAACTGCTTATTATAACATAAATACGACAGAATATACTATAATAACGATAAATAATGCATCGCAAAAAATTTGTGTGTTACAATACTCCCCCTCTAAAAATAGTTTTGTCCTCGAAACTACAGGTAAGACACGTACCGAGAAAAAGTTCTGGATATTGGTTCTTCATCTTCTCTTCTAACTCCCACGTTGCATCGCCTGTCTTCTGGTTCCACACGACCTTGACAAGTTGAATCTCTTTATTTCTCAGCTGCTTAGTCTTTCGATCCACAATCCTTGCAGGTGATACTTCAAACGATATGTTGTCCTTCAGTTGAATCACATCAGGCTCGATAATGTGAGAAGGGTCGGAAACATACTTTCGCAACTGAGAGACGTGAAAGACGTCGTAAATATTTGACAGAAAGGGTAGCAAGGCAATCTGATATGCCACTGGACCAATACGATGAAGAATCTGGTAGGGTCCAATAACTTAGGAGTAAGCTTTTTGGATTTGATCGCTTGACTAACTCCAGTAGTAGGTGTAACTCGAAGAAATACATGCTCCCGTTCTTTAAACTCTAGCGGTCGACGACCCTAGTCCACATAACTCTTCTGTCGACTCTGGGATGTTCGCATCCTTTCTCTAATCAGTCGTATCTTCTAGGAAGTCTGCTGAATCATGTCTGGTCCCACAAAAGAGTTCTCACCATCCTGATACCAACAAAGAGGCGTCTGACACTTACGTCCATACAGTGCTTCGTAAGGTGACATACCAATGCTTGCATGGTAACTGTTGTTGTAGGTGAACTCCACTAGCGGTAACACGTCATCCCAACTCCCTCTGTGATCCAATGTACACACCCTCAGCAAATCTTCGAGTGATTGAATTATCCTCTCGGTCTGACCGTCAGTCTGAGGGTGACATGCCGAGCTAAGCTTGAGCTTGGTTCCCATCGCTTCTTGCAATGCCATCTAGAAGTGAGATGTGAACTTCGGATCTCGATCAGAAACGATGAAAGAAGGCACACCATGCAGTCGTACAATCTCTGCGACGTAGATCTCTGTTAGCTTCTCCATGTTGTAAGTCGATCTTACCAGCAAGAAATGAGCAGATTTGGTCAATCGGTCGACGATTACCCAAATCTAGTCATTCTTCTTCGGCGTCCTTGGCAAACCCACAAGAAAATCCATAGAAATGCTATCCCACTTCCACACAAGTACGTCAAGTAACTGTAACATCCCCGCTGGTCGCTGATGTTCCACCTTCGCCTTCTGGTAAGTCAGACAAGAAGCCAGATAGTCTGCCACCTGTTTCTTCATCCCGGGCCACCAAAAGTGCTTCTTCAAATCCTGGTACATCTTTGTGACTCCTGGATGAATACTCAATCTGCTCTTGTGCGCTTTGTCGAGAATCAACTTCCTTAGCTTAGCCACAACAGGTACACAAACGCGTCCGTTGCATCTCAGAATGTTCCGTTCTAACCTTGAATTCCATCGCTTTCCCTTATGTTACCAGCTCAACCTTCTCTTACAGTAGCTTGTCATGAGCTTGCTGTTCTCTAATCTCCTCCAACAGTCTGTTAGAAATGGTGAGCATACCAAACTTCAGCTTCCCTAGCGACACTTCCATGTTTAGCTTCAAGTCTCGGAACTTCTCCAGCATCTCAAACTCCTTGATCATCATTGTTGAAGCTAAAATGCTCTTCCTGCTCAGTGCATCTGCTACAACGTTCGCTTCCCTGGATGATAATCCAAAGTAAAGTCATAGTCCTTCAGAAATTCTGTCCATCTTTGTTGTCGCATGTTGAGTTCCTTCTAATCAAACATGTACTTCAAGCTCTTGTGGTCGCTGTAAACAATGAACGTGCTCCCATACAGGTAGTACCTCCAAATCCTCAGCATGAACACCACTGCATAAGTTGTCTCGAAGCATAAGTCACGACCTTCCTATGCTGCATCAGCACGCATCCTAAACACTGGTGTGAAACATCGCAGTAAACCTTGTAAGGTTCTTCCGGTTGAGGCAAAACTAACACAGGCGCTGTTGTAACACTCGTATTTTTCACGACGCGTTATTTAGCGTTATTATAGTATATTTTGATATATTTATGTTATAATAAACAGTTTCTTGTTCGCTAAGCAAGTGATTGAATTAAATCAAGATCAAATTAAAATTGAGAATTAATATTTTATATTAATTCATTGTTCGAATATCATCGAAAAATTCTAACGAAGTTTTGTCGCGTTTTGAATCATCGGGCAGTTTGGCCGCAAATAAAATTTTAAACGAACTCCGATTTCGATGAAAATCGAATCGTGACTTGTTGTGATTATTTGTGAGTGTTTGAGATTGTTTTTATTATTTATGATAATTTATTATCACGCGGTGAATTAATTTCTCGGTAAAATTAATTTTCGCGAATTTATTGGTAACGCGGTTACTCGACACCGTGTTTCTCTTAGTACTCTTAAGACTCTAGGATTAGAGAGTAATCATGAGAGATGAGAGAGTAGATGGGTTAGACTAATAGATGGAACTAGAATCTTGCTTTATTGAGAGGTGTCACACCTTGTGTGATTAGTTTTTTTAATACACTTTATTAGATTAGTTTTAACCATGTGTTATTTTAAGTAAATTAGCTTTTATTAAAATTTTAATTCCTCTCTTTATTTTGGAGCTGCAGCCCACAACCCCTCCCCCATTTTTCACTCTCCATTTTACTTCTTCTTCTTGGTTCTTGAGAGAGAAAATGAAGCACCTTCCATGGTTTCCATACTTCATCCTCTTTGCTCATTTTCTTCTTCAATCATCAACCTGACTTGTTCCTAGCTTCATCTTATACTTGAATACCTCTTCCACACCTTGTAAGAGAGTTGGAAAATAAATTTCTCCTCCCCCTTGTTCAGCCCCAAACCGTGGGGTATATGTATATATGTGTAGGATGTAATTTTCTTGTTCTTTCTTGTTCTTTCTTGCTTTAATGCTTCATATTTTGGTTGATCATGATCAATGGAAGAAATGAACACATTTCCCCCAATTTTATTGAACCCTAGGGCGCTAAACCTAAGGGAAAGAGGGGTTTTGTGTAATCTTCATGTGAATCATTGAAATTAACTAGTGATTCTTGTTTCTTACATGTTGTTTATGCTATTGTGATCATCAATTTTGTCCTGAAACAAAGTTTGGGAAGGTTTTATGAAAACTCATGCATTCTTGAATGAAGCTTAAAGTGATGATTGAATTTGAATTAGGCATGTGTGTTGTAGAAAATGGTTGATTTGTGAAGGGAAGGAATTATGGAATGATGTTGTGTAATTAGTTGGAAGATTTGCAAATTTTTTTGTAAAGAAAAGGTTGAGGTTGCCAGCTCTTAGGGGTTTGGGAGTAGAGTATTTTGTGTTTCTTGGTTCATATTGGTGGTATTTAAATGTATTTTTTTTTTAATGAAGGAAAGGAGCCTCGTGAAAACCTTCTGATGGAAAACCCTCCTTAGGGAAAAAACATCTAGAAGGAAAAAGTGTACTCCCCCCTGTTTTTATAGAAAGAAATGGAAAAGTGAATACAGGAAAGACATGGGGGGGCTAAACCAAAACCCATGTAAAAAAAGAAAAAACGCCAGAAGCAACCCCAAACAAAAGGGGGAAACAATAACCAAACAAAAAGACTAAGCAAATCTATAGGCAGAGAAGCCAAACCTATTATGAAAAAACTCAACAGCAATAAAAGTAGGGATATTATCCCACCAAATAAAGTCTGTCTGAGAGACCCCGAATTTGGCCAGCTTATCCGCACAAGCATTCCCCTCCCTGTAAATATGCGAAAAAACAAACTGCATGGAAGAGGTGAGGGCCATACAATTATGCCACCTGTTGCGAAGAAACCAGGGGATAAGACTAAAATTGTTGAAGGCTTTAATAACAAGCAAGGAGTCGCATTCAAGCCAAAGCCTGCACCAACCTTTGAAGTAAGCAATCTCAATAGCTAACATAGCACCGAGGAATTCCGCCTGTAAGGCATCAAGAGACCCAAGAGGCTTAGCAAAGCAGCCCAACACAGCTGCACTACTATCACGAAAGATGCCCCCACAAGCAGATTTAAATGTATTTAAGTTTTTGGAAAATTTAGGAAAAGGTTTGATTGAATTTGGATTTATTTTGGAGACTTTAATGCCATGAAACACATTAGGTAAGTTGGGTTTCCTGAGACCTAAGGAACCAAGTGGAGCCTTGATTCTAATATTTGAGTAAATAGTTAAAAAAAAGAAATAGAATACTGATGATGTTTTATGTTCTAAGTTTTCAAGAAAAAGATTTCTTAGTCCTTATGGGTTTGATTCCTTAGTTAGTTAATGAATTTTCAATGTGTTTGTAATTTATTAAAAACTAGCATTTTAATTAAGTTTCTAAGTGTAAGTGTGTTGTTTCGGAAAAAAGGGTTTAAGTTGTGAGGGCCTTAAGTATTAGAACTATGTCTTTAGATTTATGCTAAGTTTGTTCCGTGGTGTTAGGACTTGAGAACAGGAATTCGTGCGGCGTGAATTCGGGACGTGCATTGACACGTGACTTGGCGTCCTTCGGTAAGGGCAACTTTTAGATATGTACAGGATTTAATTTTATTTTTGTATATCGAAGAAGTCTAAGAACCTCAGGGTTCGAAGTGAGGGTCTCATACCCTTTCGATTTTATTGTTTTAAGCTTTATATATGAATATTTAGTGGGTTTGTCTGCAAGAGGTTGGCAACTGCCCCCAACCCCCCACACTTGTTTGAATTCCTCTTTGCTAACTCCACGGAGTTGCAAAGGGACGAACTTGATTGATGTTGTTTGTTGTGTTGTTGGTTTGTCACGTATTGATGGATTGTTGTGCGTGGATGAATTGAAAAGCATTGTGGTGTGTGTATGCTTAAAACATGATTAAGATATATGTTGTTAATTTTATTGGATAATTTATGTTATTGATTATGCCATGATTGAAATATCAAATTGTGGTGATATGTTCATTGGGGGTGGTTAAAGGCATTATTGCGTCGTATCTTGTGGTAACGTCGACCCGTCTATCCTGGGTAGTCGAAATGCCCATGGCCAAAGGAATTTGGGAACGTCGTTAAAATTTTACCATCGCAGGGAAAAGTGTCGGTCTGGTACATACAGCCCGATATGCCTCTGGCGTATGGATTCCGGAATTAAAACCGCACTATCATGTAGTGAGTCAATAGGAATGGGTGCATCCTTATTGATTATGTTGAATATTATTGTTATGTGTGTTATACTTTTTGTGGTATATGCTATTTTTGTGTTACCCTTTTATTTCGAGAAGTTGACCCTTTCCCGTGGTTCCTTCAACCGATGATGGCAACCAAAGACCTTGGTGATCCCGACGATGGTGGCGTCACTAGACAAAGTGTTTGACTTCCTCGACTTGGAGACACCCTCGGCAATGGAGTTTGACCCCATCTCCCGTCGAGTTGTATATAATGGGGATGTAGTGCAGACCTTCAGGGTGGACAGACTTGTGTTGAGGCAGGAGACTTCCAGGAGGATAGTGAGTTTCCCGATCAGGATGATGCAGATTGTGGACGTGTGGCGTCGCACTCAGGGGTGTTCAAGTGTTACCACCTTCTTCTTCATCACCAGAAGTGTCATTAGATATTCCTAGGAGGATTACAACTCGTTACGCACCCTTGCCTAGAGGTGTCAAGATAAGAAGGACCGCTCGCAAGAGCGTTGGTGTCAGACGTTGGACAGTCGGGGCTTCGACCTCACGTGCGGTAGCTGCTACCCCGAGCCCTGTGGCAGAGCCTGTGGTAGAGCCTGATGCAGAGCCGACCTCCCCTTTTGTTGTCAGGACCCCTACTCCTCTAGTGGATCCCTCCCCTGTTAGTGTAGTATGTGGTGAGGTTAGTTACAGCAGAGCGGTTTTCATCGAGGAGGTTGTAGTTGAGGAGGATGAGCCCGAGGGAGTACCGACACCTATACCTTTTATTGACCTGACTAGCAAGGATGATGATGACTCGATGAATGATGATGATGAGGAGGACCCATCTGAGGGTTTGGGTAGTGACTTTTAGCTGATGTGGTTGTCTGCTTGTGTACATATTTTGGGTGTTTGAGAGGTCTGTCTGTGTTATAGAGGTGGAGTGGTGACCAGTCAGTCTTTTGGGGATAGACTTTTTGCTGTACAGTTGGGTAGACTGGCGGTATACTTTTGGAGCAGTCCCCTGCGTGGGTAACTGCCGAGAGTACCCCAGGAGTATGATCACTCTTGTGAGGGTTCTCATACTTTAGGTGTATTCTCTTTTGGACCTGTTCATTACTCTGGTATTATAGTTCGTACTAGTTATGATCCACTTTGGTGATGTATATATATGTATGTATTTCAGTGCATGCGTCTTGTATCTTTAGATTGCATCATGTTTCTAAACGCTGTGGCTACTTTGCGTGTGTTTTGCAAAAGAAGTTGTTTAAAAAAAATTGTACTGTGTTTTCCAAAGGACACAAGAGTAATATTTTAAAAGTGCTTCGCATTTAGAGTTAAGTTCTGTCTATGGCACTTCAGAAATGGAGCATTACAATAGTGGTATCAGAGCAGTTCGGTTCTAACCGGACTGTGTGTATAGGGAACACTAAGCTGGTCACCGTGTCGGGTTATTGGTTGTTAAGTGCTTGGTTGTGACGTATGGATATTGTTTGTTGAGTGAAGCAATTGTGCTTATAATTGTTTGAATTGTTTCTTAATTGAAGCAATGTGTGTTAGCACATCACTTGATTGTAGGGTTATGACAGGTTTTTGGACCTTGTAGGAATCTAATGCCACCTCGCAGAGATACTACAGCTGGACCTGATAACCCCAACATGGAGAAAGCAATTCAAGCGATGACTGAGATGGCAGCGGCTATGGCTCAACAATCGGCTGCTACAACCCAACAAACTACCGCCATGAATCAACATAATCTGCAACAACAGCAGAGGGCAGAGAGGAATAAAGAGGATAGAGGGCTAGCTGATTTCCGTAAGCATGATCCACCAAAGTTCTATGGTGAACCGGATCCGGACAAGGCGGATCTGTGGCTTCAGGAGATAGAAAAGATATTTGAAGCACTTCACTGTCCTGAGAATGTCAAGGTAGACTATGCATCTTATTTATTACTGGGAGACGTCGAGTACTGGTGGAAGGGCATCAAACAGATGCTGGCGACTGAGCGCCGGGAGATTAGTTGGGAGACCTTCCACAGGAGGTTCTTGGAGACGTATTTTCCAGAGACCGCACGGATGGAGAAGGAGCAAGAATTCCTTCGTCTGTACCAGGGCAACATGACAGTATCGGAGTATGCTGCTAAGTTCGAGTCGCTTTCAAGGTATTTCAGTACCTTTCGTGATCCGGCGGATCAGAGTTGGCTGAGCGAGAGATTTCAGAGGGGATTGAGATTTGATGTTCAGAAGTCGGTGGTGTCTTTGAGAATTCGAAACTTGCAAGAGCTGATTGATAGATGTGTTGAGGTGGAAGGTATGAGGAACCGCAAGAGAAGGATTGGTACTAGTGGACCCATCCGGCCTCAGAGTCTGGGTCAGAGACATGACCAGAAAGGAAAGCAGCAGAAGAAGCCTTACAACAGGCCTCAGGGAAACAACTAGGGACAGTATCATCCCATGGCTCAGACTCTGGTGGTAAGGGTCAGAATAGGACTGGACTGGTTTGCTACCATTGCGAAAAACCGGGGCATTATGCCAATGATTGCCCAGAAGAGGAAAGTCTATGTTACAACTGCAAACGACTAGGGCATTTCGCGAAGGACTGCATGGCTTCGAAAGTGGAATCAAGCGTGAATACAGCGAAGGCTAAAGGAAAACGTCCAGCCGCCAAGGGAAGAGTTTTCTATATGAGTGGTGAAGAGGCGGAGCAGACGGATGATCTTATTCAGGGAGACTGTAAGATCGAGGGTAAATCCTTATCCATTCTTTTTGATTCCGGCGCAACCCACTCATTTATTTCTTTGGATTGTGTAGACCATCTGAAATTATATGTGACTGCCTTACCTTTCAAAACTTTGGTTGCCAACACTACATGCCTTAGTTGTGTGGTGGTTATTCAGGGTAGAAAATTTGTTGTTAATTTGATCTGTTTACCTCTAAAGGGTCTAAATGTTATCCTCGGGATGGATTGGTTGTCTTACCACCATGTCCTCTTGGACTGTGCCCGCAAGACAGTAGTCTTTCCTGATCTTGGAGTTTCCAATTACCTTTCTGCTAACCACATTGGGGTTTCCTTGAAAGAGGGAACTCGAGAGTACATGTATCTTGCTAGTCTAGAAGCTTTCTAACAGACCGTGTTGAAGGATGTTCTAGTAGTGTGTGACTTCCTAGACGTTTTTCCTGAAGATGTGCCAGGTTTACCACCCGCAAGAGAAATCAAATTCTGCATCGATTTGCTTCCCGGAACAGGTCCGATTTCGATAGCGCCTTATCGAAGTCTCCAGCGGAGATGAAGGAGCTGAAGTCTCAGATTGAGCACTTAGAGTCGAAGCAGTTCATATGATCGAGCGTGTCACCGTGGGGAGCTCTAGTGTTGCTGGTAAAGAAGAAAGACGAACGATCAAGGTTGTGTGTGGAATACCGTCAGCTCAACAAGGTTACTATCAAGAATAGGTATCTGTTACCATGCATCGATGACTTAGTGGATCAACTACGAGGAGCTGCGATATTTTCCAAGATGGACTTGAAGTCGGGCTACCATCAGATTCGTGTGAAGGAAGAGGATCTTCTCAAGACTGCTTTCAGAACCAGATATGGCCACTATGAGTATCTAGTGATGCCTTTTGGAGTGACGAACGCACCAGCCATATTCATGGACTACATGAACAGGATTTTCCACTCATTCTTGGATCAGTTCGTGGTGGTGTTTATAGATGATATCCTAATCTATTCGCGAAGCAGAGAAGAGCATGAAGAGCATTTACGCCAAGTGTTGTAGATTCTTCGGGAGAAGCAACTCTACGCCAATCTTTCCAAGTGCGAGTTCTGGCTTGAAGAGGTGAATTTTCTTGGGCATGTGATCACGAAGGACGGGACAGCTATGGATCCAGCTAAGATTGAGGAGGCCATGTAAGCATGGGAGCAACCGAAGACTGTGTCCGATATTCGAAGCTTTGTTGGATTAGCAGGTTACTATCGGAGATTTATCGAAGGGTTCTTGAAGATCGTAGCACCGTTTACACGACTCACAAGGAAGGATCAACCTTTTGCTTGGTCCGAAGAGTGCGAATCCAGTTTCCAGAGGTTGAAGGAGCTTTTGATGATAGCACCTGTGTTAGTTTTGTCTCAATCGGAAGAACCTTACGAGGTTTACTGTGATGCTTCACACCAGGGACTTGGATGCGTGCTGATGCAACATAGGAAGGTTGTGGCTTATGTTTCGAGACAACTAAAGATTCACGAGAAGAACTACCCCACGCATGATCTGGAACTTGCTGCAGTGGTGTTCGCGCTGAATATTTGCAGACACTAGTTATACGGGAGTATGTTCACTGTTTTCAGTGACCACAAGAGCTTAAGGTACTTGTTCGACCAGAAGGAACTCAACATGCGACAGGGAGATGGATAGAATTTCTGAAGGACTACGACTTCACTTTGGAATATCATCCAGGGAAGGCAAATGTTGTAGCAGATGCATTGAGCAGGAAGAGTGTGGTAGCCTCAGCAATAATGATTATGGAGTTGGAGATGCTGGAGAAGTTCCGAGACTTGAAGCTGAGCATGGAATTGTCACCGAGGAAGCTGAAGTTCGGGATGCTAGCTATTTCTAGTGGATTTTTGGATGAGATCAGAGATCAGCAGGCTAGTGATAAGCTACTGTAAGAGAAAAGAGAGCTGGTAGCGCAAGAGAAAGCGACAGAATTTTGGGTTGGAGCAGACAACATCCTGAGATGCAACGGACGTGTTTGTGTACCTAATGTAGCCGAACTGAGAAAGTTGATTCTCAACGAAGCGCATAAGAGCAGACTGAGTATTCATCCGGGAGTTAACAAGATGTATCAGGATCTGAAGAAGCATTTTTGGTGGCCTGGAATGAAGAAACAAGTGGCGGACTACGTGGCTTCTTGTTTGACATGTCAAAAAGCGAAGGTGGAACATCAACGACCAGCTGGAATACTACAGTCACTTGACATACCAGGATGGAAATGGGATAGCATTTCCACGGACTTTGTTGTGGGTTTGCCTAGGAAGCAGAAGAAGCACGACTCGATTTGGGTAATCGTCGACCGATTAACCAAATCTGCTCATTTTCTATCGGTTAGATCGACTTTCAATGTGGAGAAACTAACAGAGATCTACTTAGCAAAGATTGTTCGGCTGCATGGCGTGCCTTCTGCCATTGTTTCTGATAGAGATCCAAAGTTCACATCTCATTTCTGAGGAGCACTACAGGAAGCCTTGGGGACCAAGCTCAAGCTTAGTTCAGCGTATCATCCTCAGACCGACGGTCAGACTGAGAGGACGATCCAGACGCTCGAAGATTTGCTAAGGGCATGTACGTTAGACCATAGAGGGAGTTGGGATGACGTTTTGCCGCTAGTGGAATTCACTTACAATAATAGTACCACGCTAGCATTGGCATGGCACCGTATGAAGCATTATATGGACGCAAGTGTCAAACGCCTCTTTGTTGGTATGAAGATGGTGAGAGCTCTATCGTGGGACCAAATCTGGTAGCAGACTATCGAGAAGATACGACATATCAGAGAGGATGAAAGCATCCCAGAGTTGACAGAAGAGTTATGCAGATCAAGGTCGTCGACCGCTAGAGTTTGCAGAGGAAGACCATGTATTCCTCCAAGTCACACCTACGACTGGAGTTGGTCAAGCGATCAAATCCAAAAAGCTTACCCCTAAGTTCATTGGACCCTATCAAATTCTTCGTCGTATAGGGCCAGTTGCCTATCAGATAGCATTACCCTCATTCCTATCTAATATTCACGACGTCTTTCACGTCTCGCAGTTACAAAAGTATGTTTCTGACCCTTCTCACATTATCGAGCCTGATGTGATCCAACTGAATAACGATTTGTCGTTTGAAGTATCACCTACAAGGATTGTCGACAGGAAGGTCAAGCAACAGAGAAACAAAGAGATTCAACTAGTCAAAGTGGTTTGGAACCAGAAGACTGGAGACGCGACTTGGGAACAGGAAGAGAAGATGAAGGATCAGTATCCAGACTTGTTTCTCGGTACGTTTCTAATCCGTAGTATCGACGACGAAACTATTTTTAGTGGGGGAGTATTGTAACACCCGTACTTTTCGACGTTATTGTAGTATATTTTGACATATTTATGTTATAAGCAGTTTCTTGTTCGCTAAGCAAGTGATTGAATTAAATCAAGATCAAAGTAAAATTGAGAATTAATATTTTATATTAATTCATGGTTCGAATATCGTCGAAAAATTCTAACGAAGTTTCGTCGCGTTTTGATTCATTGGGCAGTTTGGCCGCATATAAAATTTTAAACGAACTCCGATTTCGATGAAAATCGAATTGTGACTTGTTGTGATTATTTGTGAGTGTTTGAGATTGTTTTTATTATTTATGATAATTTATTATCACGCGGTGAATTAATTTCTCGGTAAAATTAATTTTTGCGAATTTATCGGTAACGCGATTACTCGACACCGTGTTTCTCTTAGTACTCTTAAGACTCTAGGATTAGAGAGTAATCATGAGAGATGAGAGAGTAGATGGGTTAGACTAATTGATGGGATTAGAATCTTGCTTTATTGAGAGGTGTCACACCTTGTGTGATTAGTTTTTTTACTACACTTTATTAGATTAGTTTTAACCATGTGTTATTTTAAGAAAATTAGCTTTTATTAAAATTTTAATCCCTACCTATATTTTGGAGCTGCAGCCCACGACCCCTCCCCCATTTTTCACTCTCCATTTTACTTCTTCTTCTTGGTTCTTGAGAGAGAAAATGAAGCACCTTCCATAGTTTCCATACTTCATCCTCTTTGCTCATTTTCTTCTTCAATCATCAACCTAACTTGTTCCTAGCTTCATCTTCTACATGAATACCTCTTCCACACCTTGTAAGTGAGTTGGAAAATAAATTTCTCCTCCCCCCTTGTTCAGCCCCAAACCGTGGGGTATATGTATATATGTGTAGGATGTAATTTTCTTGTTATTTCTTGTACTTTCTTGCTTTTATGCTTCATATTTTGGTTGATTATGATCAATGGAAGAAATGAACACATTTCCCCCAATTTTATTGAACCCTAGGGAGCTAGACCTAAGGGAAAGAGGGGTTTGTGTAATCTTCATGTGAATCAATGAAATTAACTAGTGATTCTTGTTTCGTACATGTTGTTTATGCTATTGTGATCATCAATTTTGTCTTGAAACAAAGTTTAGGAAGCTTTTATGAAAACTCATGCATTCTTGAATGAAGCTTAAAGTGATGATTGAATTTGAATTAGGCATATGTGTTGTAGAAAATGGTTGACTTGTGAAAGGAAGGAATTATGGAATGATGTGGTGTAATTAGTTGGAAGATTTGCAAAAAAAATTGGAAAGAAAAGGTTGAAGCAGCCGCCAGCCCTTAGAGGTTTGGGAGTAAAGTATTTTATGTTTCTTGGTTCATATTGGTGGTATTTAAATGTATTTAAGTTTTTGAAAAATTTAGGAAAAGGTTTGATTGAATTTGGGTTTATTTTGGAGACTTTAAGGCTATGAAACATGTAACGACCTGTTTTCGGACCGCTACTAAACTAGATATAACCTAAATGTGACGTGTTTTTAAAAACGGTACTCTTGTGTCCTTCCAAAAAAATGCGGTATATATTTTTTTTTAAACAAAGGTGCCCGTAAAGCACACACAGACTACTTACAGCGCTTCGAAACATGGTGCAACTAGGACACAAGTTACGTACTGGAAATACATACATGCATAAATATATACAATCAGCATACACAGTACGTACAAAATAAAACAGAGTAGTAATGTAAGAGAAAATACACCTAAGATATGAATACCCTCGAGAGAGTGATCATACCCTGGGGGTACTCCCGGCAGACACCCGCGCAGGGTGCTGCTCCAAAAGTAGAACCACCAGTCAACCTTGCATCAACAAACACCACTAGCCCAACTGGTCATCTACAAACTGTACATAAAAGCCATACACTACAGTTATCCAAAAATGACACAAACAGACAAACAGTCAACACGAAATCAGGACAAATAAAAGTCGTTGCCCGAATCCTCGAAGGGGCCCTCCTCGTCATCGTCCGCCAACTGGTCCTCTGCGTCCTTGACATCGCCTGGGTAACCATCATGGATTGAAGGCACCACGGGAAAAGGTCAACTTCTCAACGAATCAACATATAACAATTCATAAAGCAATAAGCAAACAACATTGTATACAGTTCATAAGGCTCAACTCAAAACTCTCGCTCAAGACTCGACTCACGACTCATTTTCTCTCGGCTCGACAATTTTTCCGAAAAGTAGACGCCGATCCATCTACTGAATACCAGCCGTAGCTTTGGGATCTTCGCTCTCCCTAAGACATTCAGCTCTGGTTCCTTAACGCTACGATGCCTAGCTAATCCACCATGAACGAAGGGGACCTAGCACCCTCAGTTGTCCGGCTCACAGCTCAAAAACGTCTCGATGACTCGACTAAGCTCTTAGACTCGATGAACAATTCGCCGCATACGAAATTCAAAGAGCAATTTGCGTAATTATTCAACCGCATATCAAATAATTTATAGCAAGCTTATTACAGTGAAACGCAATTCAACAAACATAAGCAGTATAAGCAATTCACATTGTGAAACACAATTCAATACATAAGCAATTCACGGCAGTTATTCAATCACATATTAAATAAATGCATAACTCAACAACATCGTCATTCACATCATGGAATCCATCCCTCTGCAACTCGATGGAGTTGATAGAGAGGTACAACAAATGTGGGGGGTTGGAGTCAGGAGACCAACCACAATATTTTTCACCCATGAACGACTCGGAATATAGGCGACCGCACGACACTAATCACGAAGGGGTTCGAAAACCCTAACTTCGAACCCGGAGAGTTCTCAGACTTCTTCGCATTTAAAACTTGCCCTTACACAAGGACATACAAAAATAAAAGCCTACAAATATCTAGAAGTGCCCTTACCAAAAGCTGTCGCTAACGTAGCTCCAAAGTCCTCAGGTCCGCGTCGCTTGGTCTCCGGTATTACGATTCCTATCACCACGACAATTTAGTACGCTTCTAAGAAAAACTAAAACTCAGCTCTCACCTAGCCCTTTCCTAACCAAAACTCAACAAGCATTAAAAACAATACAGCCCTTAGAAAAGAAATAAAATCTTAAACTACAAGGTTTTCTTGTATTACAAGTAACACTAAAAATAACTCTTTTTCATAAGTTCAAAACTTTATCAAAAAATCTACAAGCATTTAATTAAGTTTAACAACCAAATTTTCTCTAAAAACCCCTCTAAGCCTCACGGCCTCTACTCCCTTTTTCTCCCAAAAATATTTGCTAAAACTCTTTCTCATCATTACAAGCATTTTCAAATCAAGACATCAAGCAACATAATTCATAGTTAAAACACATACAAAAATATGTTTCCAAATTCTTTTCCAATCAAATAGCTAGTGCCATTTTCAATCTTTCCAATCAAATCTTTCAAGTTAATCTATCCTTTAAGAATACATTTTGCACCAAAGCATAAACTAACACCTAATTTAATTCATGCAAATCTATCTCAAAATCCTTAAAATTAACCAAGACATTTAATTAAACACTTGAACACAAGATTATGCATCACAACCCAATTTTTCTATAGTTCAAGAATAGGAAAAATTCCAAAAATGACAAGTTTAAGCATACAATTCAAAACTAACCTTCAAGCAACTTTAACTAACCCAATTAAATAACAAATTACATGATTGAACCACTCACACCCACTTTTCCCCAAATTCAAGAAGGAACATAAACCCTAGAAAACAAGTTTCACATGCTCATCAAAAATTATAACCCAATCAAACATCATACAACTTCCAATAACACATATAAACCATCAATTAGTTGATTCAAGTAGGATCACATCATTTTCCCCTTTCTAACACCTAGGGTTTTCGCCCTAGAGCATCAAAGGAAGGGTTGAAGATGTTTCATCTCCCATTAATCATCACCGACCATCAAACAACAACAATCAAGCAAGTAATCAAGACTTGAAACAAGCAAAATCAAAACAATCAAAATGGGGAGGGGGTGGCGCTGTTTTTAGGGATGTTTTGGGGGAGGGAAAATTGATTTTTCTTCTCATTCAAATGGTTGGAAATATAGATAATGAAATAGAGAAGGAAACCTAGCAAGAAAACTAAGTTTGGAAGCCAAAATCTCAAGAATAAAAACAAGGGAGGGGGCGCGATTTTGGGGCTGTTCAAGGGGGAGGAAAACAGAATTTTCTCCTTACTTGATGATGAAGAAGATGAGGAACTAGAGGTAAATGAAGATCATGAACCAAGTTGATGAAGGTTGGAAGCTCAAAATCTCAAAGGAATGGAAGGTATGAACCATGGAACCTTGGAACCCTTTTCTTACTCAAGAAGAAAAAGAAGAAGATGAGATATGAGAGAGTGAGGGAGGGTCACAATGGGGGGCTGCATATAGCTCTTCCTTCCATTTATTTTACTTAAAAAAAATAATAAACATAGTTAGTATAAAATAGTTTAGTAAAAATGGATTTTTCAAATTAATCACACACATAATGACACCTAGAAATAAAGTAAAGATGCTAATCCCATCAACTAATCCATCCCATCTAATCTTACACCTCTCATGATTACCCACTAATCCTAGAGTCTAGGGGTTGTTAAAACACGGCGTCGAAAAACCCGCGTTACCGATAGACTCGCGAAAATTAATTTAACGAGAAATTAATTCATCGCGTGATAATATTTAATTTTAAATAATAAAAATCATGTCAAACACTCAAAAATAGTCTTAACAAGTTACGTTTCGATTTTCATCGAAATCGGAGTTCGTTTAGAATTTTATCTGTGGGCTTAAAGCGCCTTACGATTGAAACGGCGATTTAAACTTCGTTAGAATTTTTCGACGATATTCAAACCACGAATTAATATAAGAATATTAATTCTCAATTATATTTGGCTCTTGATTTATTTAAATCACTTACTTAGAGAACAAGCAACTGCTTATTATAGCATAAATACGACAGTTAATACTATAATAGCGCTAATAATCGTATCGAAAAAATACGGGTGTTACAATACTCCCCCTCTAAAAATAGTTTCGTCCTCGAAACTACAGGTGAGATACGTACCGCGAAAAAAGTTCTGGATATTGGTTCTTCATCTTCTCTTCCAACTCCCACGTTGCATCTCCAGTCTTCTGGTCCCATACAACCTTGACCAGTTGAATCTCCTTGTTCCTTAATTGCTTAGTCTTTCGGTCTACAATCTTTGCAGGTGACGCTTCAAAAGATAGGTCGTCCTTCAGTTGAATCATATCCGGTTTGATAACATGAGAAGGGTCGGAAACATATTTCTGCAACTGCGAGACGTGAAAGACGTCATGGATATTTGACAAGAAAGGTGGCAAGGCAATTTGATAGGCCACTAGACCAATACGACGAAGAATCTGGTAAGGTCCAATGAACTTAGGAGCAAGTTTCTTGGATTTGATCGCTCGACCAACTCCAGTAATAGGGGTAACTCGGAGAAATACATGCTCTCCCTCCTCAAACTCTAGCGGTCGGCGATCCCGGTCTGCATAACTCTTCTGTCGACTCTGAGACGTCCGCATCCTATCTCTGATCATTCGGATCTTCTCGGTAGTCTGCTGAATCATGTCTGGTCCCACGACAGAACTCTCACCATTCTGGTATCAACGAAGAGGCATCTGACACTTACGTCCATACAACGCTTCATAAGGTGCCATACCGATACTCGCGTGGAAACTGTTGTTGTAGGTGAACTCCACTAGTGGTAAGATATCGTCCAACTCCCTCTGTGATCCAATGTGCACGCTCGTAATAAATCTTCTAGTGATTGAATCATTCTCTCGGTTTGACCGTCAGTCTGAGGGTGATATGCTGAGCTAAGTTTGAGTTTGGTTCCCATTGCTTCTTGTAGTTCCCTCCAAAAGTGAGATGTGAACTTCGGGTCTCGATCGGAAACGATAGAAGAAGGTACACCATGTAGACGCATAACCTCTGCGATGTAGATCTCTGTCAGCTTCTCTACGTTGTATGTCGATCTCACTGGCAAGAAATGTGCCGATTTAGTCAATCAGTCGACGATCACCCAAATCAAGTCATGCCTCTTCTGCGCTCTCGGCAATCCCACGACGAAATCCATAGAAATGCTATCCCACTTCCACACTAGTACGTCGAGTGGTTGTAGCATCCCTGCTGGTCGCTGATGTTCTACCTTCGCTTTTTGACAAGTTAGACAGGAAGCCACATACTCTGCCACTTGCTTCTTCATTCCAGGCCACCAAAAATGCTTCTTCAAGTCCTGATACATCTTCGTAACTCCCGGATGAATACTCAAACCACTCTTGTATGCCTCATCGAGAATCAACTTCCTCAGCTCAGCTACGTTGGGTACACAAACACGTCCATCGCATCTCAAGATGTTGTCTACTCCAACCTTGAACTCTGTTGCTTTTCCTCGCACTATTAGCTCAACCTTCTCTTGAAGTAGCTTGTCATAAGCCTGCTGTTCCTTAATCTCCTCCAATAATCCGCTGGAAATGGTGAGCATTCCAAACTTCAGCTTTCCTGGTGACACTTCCATGCTCAACTTCAAGTCTCGAAACTTCTCTAGCATCTCCAACTCCTTGATCATCATTGCTGAAACTAAAACGCTCTTCCTGCTTAGTGCATCAGCTACCACGTTCGCCTTCCCTAGATGGTATTCCAAAGTAAAGTCGTAGTCCTTCAGAAATTCTGTCCATCTTCACTGTCGCATGTTGAGCTCCTTCTGATCGAATAAGTACCTCAAGCTCTTGTGGTCACTGTACACAGTGAATGTGCTCCCATAGAGGTAGTGCCTCCAAATCTTTAGTGCCAAAACCACTGCAGCAAGCTCCAAATCGTGCATAGGGTAATTCTTCTTGTGAATCTTGAGTTGTCTCAAAGCATAAGTCACAACTTTCCGATGTTGCATCAGCACGCATCCTAATCCTTGGTGTGACGCATCGCAATAAACCTCGTAAGGTTCTTCTGATTGGGGCAGAATCAACACAGGTGTTGTTGTCAAAAGCTCCTTCAGTCTCCGGAAACTGGATTCGCACTCTTCAGTCCAAGCAAACAGTTGATCCTTCCTTGTAAGTCATGTGAGTGGTGCTACAATCTTTGAAAAATCTTCGATAAATCTTCGATAATAGCCTGCTAATCCAACAAAACTTCTGATATCTGTCACAGTCTTCGGCTGTTCCCATGCTAACGCAGCTTCAATCTTAGCTGGATCCACAGCTATTCCATCTCTAGTTATCACATGTCCGAGAAAGTTCACCTCTTCAAGCCAAAATTCACACTTAGAAAGGTTAGCATAAAGCTGCTTCTCTCGGAGCATTTGCAATACTCGACGTAGATACTCTTTGTGCTCCTCTCTACTCCTCGAGTAAACCAAAAGGTCGTCAATGAACACTACCACAAACTGATCCAAGAATGGGTGAAAGATCCTGTTCATGTAGTCCATAAACATTGCTGGTGCGCTCGTCACTCCAATGGCATCACTAAGTACTCGTAGTGACCGTACCTTGTCCTGAAAGCTATCTTGGGAATATCCTCTTCCTTCACTCGAATCTGTGATAACTTGACTTCAAGTCAATCTTGGAAAATATCACAGCTCCTCGTAGTTGGTCCATCAAATCATCGATACGCGGTAACGGATACCGATTCTTGACAGTAACCTTGTTGAGTTGGCGATAATCCACACACAGTCTTGATCGTCCATCCTTCTTCTTCACTAGCAACACTGGGGCTCCCCATGGCGACACACTTGGTCGTATGAACTGCTTCAACTCCAAGTGCTCAATCTGAGACTTCAACTCTTTCATCTCTGCTAGTGACATTCAATAGGGCGCTATCGCTGTTTCTGGAAGCAAATCAATGGAAAATTCGATTTCCCTTGCCGGCAGTAATCCCGGCACATCTTCTGGAAAAACATCGAAAAAGTCGCAAACCACAGGAACATTCTTCAACTCGAGCTCTTGAGAAACTTCTGAACTAGCTAAGTACATGTATTCCTGAGTTCCCTCTTTCAATGAAACACCAATGTGATTAACATATAGGTAGTTGGAAATTCCGAGGTCAGGAAAAACCACGGTTTTTCGGGCACAGTCCAAAAGGACATGGTGGTGAGACAACCAATCCATCCCGAGAATGACATCTAGACTCTTAAGTGGTAAACAGACCAAATTAACCACAAATTTTCTACCCTGAATGACCACTACACAATTAAGGCATGCATTGTTGGTAACCAAGGTTTTAGCAGCTGGGGTAGTAACTACTAGTTTGAAGGGTAAAGCAGTCACAGTCAATTTCAAATGGTCTACACAATCCAAGGAAATAAAGGAATGGGTTGCACTGGAATCAAAAAGAACAGATAGGGGTTTACCCTCAATCTCACAGTCTCCCTGGATGAGGTCATCAGTCTGCTCTGCTTCTTCTCCACTCATACAGAAGACTCTGCCTTTAGCCATCAGGCGTTTCCCTTTAGCCTTTGCTGCGTGCATTGTCGATTCAGCCTTAGGTGTCGAACAATCCTTGGTGAAGTGTCTCGGCTTCTTGTAGTTGAAGCATACATCCTCCTTCACAGTACAGCTGCTCGCATAGTGTCCTGGCTTCCCGCAACGGTAACAAGTCACATCGGCGCTAGTCTGACTCCCACCCCTCCCATTCTGGGCCATCGGGCGATACTGTCTCTTGCTGTTGTTCCTTTGGGGTCGACTATATGGCTTCTTATGATGTTTTCCCTTCTGAGCAACCCTTTGCCCTGTGCTCTGGGGTCTCACTGGTCCGCCAATACCACTCCTCTTCTTGGCGCTTCTCATAACTTCCATCTCAGCACACACAGAGTACTTATAATGTTGGTGCAACTAGGATACAAGTTACGTACTGGAAATACATACA
Source organism: Calophaca sinica (assembly GCA_037113605.1). NCBI lineage: Eukaryota > Viridiplantae > Streptophyta > Magnoliopsida > Fabales > Fabaceae > Calophaca > Calophaca sinica. The sequence continues at coordinate 72,321,829 of CM073736.1, forward strand.
TGCATAAATATATACAATCAGCATACACAGTACGTATAAAATAAAACAGAGTAGCAATGTAAAAGAAAATACACCTAAGATATGAATACCCTCGAGAGAGTGATCATACCCTGGGGGTACTCCTGGCAGACACCCGCACAGGGGGCTGCTCCAAAAGTAGAACCACCAGTCTACCCTGCATCAACAAACACCACTAGCCCAACTGGTCACCTATAAACTGTACATAAAAGCCATACACTACAGTTATCCCAAAATGACACAAGCAGATAAACAGTCAACACGACAGCAGGACAAATAAAAGTCGTTGCCCGAATCCTCGAAGGGGTCCTCCTCGTCATCGTCTGCCAACTGGTCCTCTGCGTACTCGACATCGCCTGGGTAACCATCATGGATTGAAGGCACCACGGGAAAGGGTCAACTTCTCAACGAGTCAAGATATAACAATTCATAAAGCAATAAGCAAACAACATTGTATACAGTTCATAAGGCTCAACTCAAAACTCTCGCTCAAGACTCGACTCACGACTCATTTTCTCTCGACTCGACAATTTTTTCGAAAAGCAGACGCCGATCCATCCACTGAATACCAGCCGTAGCTTTGGGATCTTCGCTCTCCCTAGGACATTCAGCTCCGGTTCCTTAACGCTGCGATGCCTAGCTAATCCACCATGAACGAAGGGGACCTAGCACCCTCAGTTGTCCGTCTCGCAGCTCAAAAACGTCTCGACGACTCGACTAAGCTCTCAGGCTCGATGAACAATTCACCGCATACGAAATTCAAAGAGCAATTCGCATAATTATTCGACCGCATATCAAATAATTTATAGCAAGCTTATTACAGTGAAACGCAATTCAACAAACATAAGCAGCATAAGCAGTTCACATTGTGAAACACAATTCAATACATAAGCAATTCACGGAAGATTCAATCACATATTAAATAAATGCATAACTCAACAACATCGTCATTCACATCATGGAATCCATCCCTCTACAACTCGATGGAGTTGACAGAGAGGTACAACAAGTGTAGGGGGTTGGGGTCTGGAGACCAACCACAATATTTTTCACCCACGAACGACTCGGAATATAGGCGACGGCACGACAATAATCACGAAGGTGTTCGGAAACCCTAACTTCGAACCCGGAGAATTCTCAGACTTCTTCGCATTTAAAACTTGCCCTTACACAAGGACATACAAAAATAAAAGCCTACAAATATCTAGAAGTGCCCTTACCACAAGCTGTCGCTAACGTAGCTCCGAAGTCCTCAGGTCCGCGTCGCTCGGTCTCCGGTATTACGATTCCTATCACCACGACAATTTAGTACGCTTCTAAGTAAAACTAAAACTCAGCTCTCGCTTAGCCCTTTCCTAACCAAAACTCAACAAGCATTAAAAACAATACTAGCCCTTAGAAAAGAAATAAAATCTTAAACTAGAAGGTTTTTTTGTATTACAAGTAACACTAAAAATAACTCTTTTTCATAAGTTCAAAACTTTATCACAAAATCTACAAGCATTTAATCAAGTTTAACAACCAATTTTTTTCTAAAAACCCTCCTAAGCCTGACAGCCTCTATTCCCTTTTTCTCCCAAAAATATTTGCTAAAACTCTTTTTCATCATTACAAGCATTTTCAAATCAAGACATCAAGCAACATAAATATGTTTCCAAATTCTTTTCCAATCAAATAGCTAGTGCCATTTTCAATCTTTCCAATCAAATCTTACATGTTAATCTATCCTTTAAGAATCCATTTTACACCAAAGCATAAACTAACACCTAATTTAATTCATGCAAATCTATCTCAAAAACCTTAAAATTAACCAAGACATTTAATTAAACACTTGAACACAAGATTATGCATCACAACCCAATTTTTCTATAGTTCAAGAATAGGAAAAATTCCAAAAATGACAAGTTTAAGCATACAATTCAAAACTAACCTTCCAACAAGCATCAAGCAACTTTAACTAACCCAATTAAATAACAAATTACATGGTTGAACCACTCACACCCACTTTTCCCCAAATTCAAGAAGGAACATAAACCTTAGAAATCAAGTTTCACGTGCTCATCGAAAATTATAACCAAATCAAACATCATACAACTTCCAATAACACATATAAACCATCAATTAGTTGATTCAAGTAGGATCACATCATTTTTCCCTTTCTAACTCCTAGGGTTTTCACCCTAGAGTATCAACGGAAGGGTTGAAGATGTTTCATCTCCCATTAATCATCACCAACCATCAAACAACAACAATCAAGCAAGTAATCAAGACTTGAAACAAGCAAAATCAAAACAATCAAAATGGGGAGGGGGTGGCACTGTTTTTAGGGCTGTTTTGGGGGAGGGAAAATTGATTTTTCTTCTCATTCAAATGGCTGGAAATATAGATAATGAAATAGAGAAGGAAGCCTAGCAAGAAAACTAAGTTTGGAAGCCAAAATCTTAAGAACAAAAACATGGGAGGGGGCGCGATTTTGGGGCTGTTCAAGGGGGAGGAAAACATAATTTTCTCCTTACTTGATGATGAAGAAGATGAGGAACTAGAGGTAGATGAAGCTCATGAACCAAGTTGATGAAGGTTGGAAGCTCAAAATCTCAAAGGAATGGAAGGTATGAACCGTGGAACCTTGGAACCCTTTTCTTACTCAAGAAGAAAAAGAAGAAGATGAGATATGAGAGAGTGAGGGAGGGTCACGATGGGGGGCTGCATATAGCCCTTCCTTCAATTTATTTTACTTAAAAAAATTAATAAACATAGTTAGTATAAAATAGTTTAGTAAAAACGGATTTTTTTAAATTAATCACACACATAATGACACCTAGCAATAAAGTAAAGATACTAATCCCATCAACTAATCCATCCCATCTAATCTTACACCTCTCATGATTACCCACTAATCCTAGAGTCTAGGGGTTGTTAAAACACGGTGTCGAAAAACATGCGTTACCGATAAACTCGCGAAAATTAATTTAACGAAAAATTAATTCATCGCGTGATAATATTTAATTTTAAATAATAAAAATCATGTCAAACACTCAAAAATAGTCTCAACAAGTTACGTTTCGATTTTCATCGAAATCGGAGTTCGTTTAGAATTTTATCTGCGGCGAAACTGCCCGGCGATTCGAAACGCGACGAAACTTCGTTAGAATTTTTCGACGATATTCAAACCACGAATTAATATAAGAATATTAATTCTCAATTATATTTGGCTCTTGATTTATTTAAATCACTTACTTAGAGAACAAGCAACTGCTTATTATAGCATAAATACGACAGTTAATACTATAATAGCGCTAATAATCGTATCGAAAAAATACGGGTGTTACAAAACACATTAGGTAAATTGGGTTTCTTGAGACCCAAGGAACCACGTGGAGCCTTGATTCTAATATTTGAGTAAATAGTTTAAAAAAATAGAATAATGATGATGTTTTATGTTCTATGTTTTCAAGAAAAAGATTTCTTAGTCCTTATGGGCTTGATTCCTTAGTTAGTTAATGAATTTTTAATGTGTTTGTAATTTATTCAAAACTAGCATTTTAATTAAGTTTCTAAGTGTAAGTGTGTTTTTTAGGAAAAAGGGTTTAAGTTGTGAGGGCCTTAAGTATTATAACTAAGTCTGTAGATTTATACTAAGTTTGTTTCGTGGTGTTAGGACTAGAGAACCAGAATTCGTGCGGCGTGAATTCAGGATGTGCATTGACACGTGACTTGGCGACCTTCGGTAAGGGCAACTTTTAGATATGTACAGGATTTAATTTTATTTTTGTATATCGAAGAAGTCTAAGAACCTCAGGGTTCGAAGTGAGGGTCTCGTACCCCTTCGATTTATTGTTTTAAGATTTATATATGATATTTAGTAGATTTGTCTGCAAGAGGTTGGCGACTGCCCCCAACCCCCCACACTTGTTTGACTTCCTCTTTGCTAACTCCACCCAGTTGCAAAGGGACGAACTTGATTGATATTGTTGTTTGTTGTGTTGTTGTTTTGTCACGTATTGATGGATTGTTGTGCGTGAATGAATTGAAAGGCATTGTGGTGTGTGTATGCATAAAACATGATTAAGATATATGTTGTGAATTTTATTGGATAATTGATGTTATTGATTATGTCATGATTGAAATATCAAATTGTGGTGATATGTTCATTGGGGGTGGTTAAAGGCATTGTTGTGTCATGTCTTATGGTAACGTCGACCCGTCTATCCTGGGTAGTGGAAATGCCCATGGCCAAAGGAATTCGGGAACGTCGTTAAAATTTTACCATCGCAGGGAAAAGTGTCGGTTTGGTACGTACAGCCCGATATGCCTCTGGCGTTTGGATTCCGGAATTAAAACTACACTATCATGTAGTGAGTCAATAGGAACGGGTGCATCCTTATTGATTATGTTGAATATTATTGTTATGTGTGTTATACTTGTTGTGGTATATGATATTTTTGTGTTACCCTTTTATTTCGAGAAGTTGACCCTTTTCCCGTGGTTCCTTTAACCGATGATGGTAACCCAGATGATGGCAAAGACCTTGGTGATCCCGGCGATGGTGGCACTGTCGGACATAGTGTTTGACTTCCTAGACTTGGAGACACCTTCGGTGATGGAGTTTGACCCCATCTCCCGTCGAGTTGTATATATTGGGGATGTAGTGCAGACCTTCAGGGTGGACGGACTTGTGTTGAAGCAGAAGACTTTCAGGAGGACAGTGAGTTTCCCGATTAGGATGACGCAGATCGTGGACGCGTGGCATCGCACTCAGGGTGATCAGGTGTTACTAGCTTCTTCTTCGTCACCAAAGGAGTCATCAGATATTCCTAGGAGGATTACAACTCGTTACGCACCCTTGCCTAGAGGTGCCAAGATCAGAAGGACCACTCGCAAGAGCGTTGGCGTCAAACGTTGGACAGCCGGGGCTTCGACCTGTGGTAGAGCCTATGGCAGAGCCTATGGTAGAACCTGATGTAGAGCCGACCTCCTTTTTTGTTGTCAAGACCCCTACTCCTCCAGTGGATCCTTCCCCTGTTTGTGGAGTATGTGGTGAGGTTGGTTGCAGCGGAGCGGTTCTCATCGAGGAGGTTGTAGTTGAGGAGGACGAGCCCGAGGGAGTACCGGCACATGTACCTTTTATTGACCTGACTGGTGAGGATGATGATGACCCGATGGATGATGATGATATGGAGGACCCATCTGAGGGTCTGGGTGTGACTTTTAGCTGATGTGGTTGTCTGCTTGTGTACATATTTTGGGTGTCTGGGAGGTCTGTCTGTGTTATAGATGTGGAGTGGTGACCAGTCAGTCTTTTGGGGATAGACTTTTTGCTGTACAGTTAGGTAGACTGGCGGTATACTTTTGGAGCAGCCCCCTGCGTGGGTAACTGCTGAGAGTACCCCAAGAGTATGATCACTCTCGTGAGGCTTCTCATACTTTAGGTGTATTCTCTTTTGGACATGTTCATTACTCTGGTATTATAGTTCGTACTAGTTATAATCTAGTTTGGTGATGTATATATATGTATGTATTTCAGTTCACGCGTCTTGTATCTTTAGATTGCATCATGTTTCTAAACGCTATGGCTACTCTACGTGTGTTTTGCGAATGAAGTTGTTTAAAAAAAAATGTACCGTATTTTCCAAAGGACACAAAAGTAATATTTTAAAAGTGCATCACATTTAGAGTTAAGTTCTGTCTGTGGCGCTTTAGAAATGGGGCGTTACAGCTGTCGTCAAAAGCTCCTTCAACTTCTGAAAACTGGATTCTCACTCTTCCGTCTAAGCAAAAGGTTGATCCTTCCTCGTGAGTCGTGTAAGCGGTGCTACAATCTTTGAGAAACCTTCGATAAATCTCCGGTAGTAGCCTGCTAATCCAACAAAACTTCGGATATCTGTCACAGTCTTCAGTTGTTCCCATGCTAACACGGCTTCAATCTTGACTGGATCCATAGCTATCCCGTCCTTAGTTATCACATGCCCAAGAAAGTTCACCTCTTCAAGCCAAAACTCACACTTGGAAAGGTTAGCGTAGAGTTGCTTCTCCCGTAGAATCTGCAACACTTGGCGTAGATGCTCTTCATGTTCTTCTTTGCTTCGCGAATAGATCAGGATATCGTCTATGAACACCACCACGAACTGGTCCAAGAATGGGTGAAAAATCTTGTTCATGTAGTCCATAAACACTGCCGACGCGTTTGTCACTCCAAATGGCATCACTAGATACTCGTAGTCGATCCATCAAATCATCGATACGTAGTAACAGATACCGATTCTTAACAGTAACTTTGTTGAGCTGACGATAATCCACGCACAATCTTGATCGTCCATCCTTCTTCTTCACCAATAGCACTGGAGCTCCCCATGGTGACACGCTCGGTCGTATGAACTGCTCCGACTCCAACTGCTCGATCTAAGACTTTAGCTCTTTCATCTCGGCTGGAGACATCCGATAGGGCGCTATCGAAATCGGTCCTGTCCCCGGAAGCATATCGATGGAGAATTCAATTTCCCTCACTGGTGGTAGACCTGGCACGTCTTCAGGAAAAACATCTGAGAAGTCACACACCACTGGAACATTCTTCAACTCGATCTCTTGAGAAACTCCTAAACTAGCCAGATACATGTATTCTCTAGTTCCCTCCTTCAAGGAAACTTCGATATGTTCGGCAAAAAGGTAGTTGGAAACTCCAAGTTCGGGAAAAACTACTGCTTTTTGGGCACAGTCTAAAAGGACATGGTGGTAAGACAACCAATCCATCCCGAAGATAGCATCTAGACCCTTAAGAGGTAAACAGATCAAATTAACAATAAATTTCCTACCCTAAATGACCACCACACAATTAAGACATGCAGTGTTGGCAACCAAAGTCTTAGCAGCTGGAGTAGTAACTACTAATTTGAAGGGTAAGACAGTCATAGACAATTTCAGGCGGTCTACGCAATCCAATGAAATAAAAGAATGGGTCGCACCGGAATCAAACAGAACGGATAAAGATTTACCCTCAATCTCACAGTCTCCCTGAATAAGATCGTCAGCCTGCTTTGCCTCTTCACCGCTCATACTGAAGACTCTACCCTTGGACATCTGACACATTCCTTTAGTCTTGACCGCATTCACCACTGGTTCAGCCTTAGGTTCTTGACAGTCCCTAGCGAAGTGTCCTGGCTTCTTGCCGTTGAAGCACACATTGTCCCCTTCAGTGCAGCTGCTTGCATAGTGCCCTGGCTTGTCATAATAGTAACAAATTACTCTGTCGCTAGTCTGACTCCCGCCTCTTGCATTCTGAGCCATCGGACGGTACTGTCCCTTGTTGTTACTTCCTTGAGGTCGATTATATGGCTTCTTCTGTTGTTTCCCCTTCTGATTAAATCTCTGTCCTTGATTCTGGGGTCTCACAGGTCCACCTGCACCGCTCCTTCTTTTGTTGTTTCTCATAACTTCCACTTCACTACACCTGTCAATCAATTCCTGAAGGTTCCGAATTCTTAGAGATGTCACAGATTTCTGGATGTCGAACCTCAATCCTCGCTGAAATCTCTCGCTTAGCCAACTCTAGTCAGCCCGGTCACAGAAAGGACTAAAGTACCTTGCGAGTGATTCAAACTTGGCAGCATATTATGACACCGTCATGCTACCTTGATGCAGTCGGAGGAATTCTTGCTTTTTTTTTCCGCTCGTGCAGTATCAGGGAAATACTTGTCCAAAAATTTCCTGCAGAAAATCTCCGAAGTGATCTCCCGACGCTTCGCTGTCAATGTCTGCTTCACTCCCTTCCACCAGTACTCAGCATCTCCCAGCAATAAGTAAGATGCATAGTTCACCTTAATATTCTCTGGGCAGTGAAGTGCCTCGAAGATTTTCTCTATCTCTTGGATCCATAGGTCAGCCTTGTCTGGATTCGGCTCACCGTAGAACTTCGGTGGATCATGCTTACAGAAATCGGCCAATCCTCTAGCCTCCGCATTCCTCTCCGCCCTTTGCTGTTGCTGTAGATTGTGCTGGTTCACGGCCGCAGTCTGTTGAGCCATAGCCGCAGATTGTTGGGTCGCAGCAGCCGATTATTGAGCCATAGCCGCTGCCATCTCCGTCATTGCTTGAATCGCTCTCTCCATGGTAGGGTTTTCAGGTCCGACTGTAGTATCTCTACGAGGTGGCATTAGATTCCTACAAAGTCCAAAACCTGTCAGAACCTCACAATCAAGTGATGTGCTAACACATTGCTTCAATCAAGAAATAATTCAAACAATTGGCAAGCAAAATTTGCTTCACTCAACAAACAATAACAATACAACACAACTAGGTACTCGACAACATGACCCGACACGGTGACCAGCCTAGTGCTCCCTATACACAGTCCGGTTAGAACCGAACTGCTCTGATACCACTATTGTAATGACCCGTTTTCAGACCGCTAGGAGTCTAGGTTCAACCCTACATGCGACGCACTTTCTAAATAGTACTCTTGTGTCCTTTGGAAAAGCGGTACATTTTTTTTATAAATTCTTCCGCAAAGCACACTTAGAGTAACCACAGCGTTTAGAAACATGATGCAATGTAGACACAAGACAAATGCACTAAAAATACATACACATATATATATAAGCAAGGTAGTCATAACAGTGCATACAAAGTATAAGCTGTGCAGAAATATGTACAAGAGAATACACCTAAAGTATGAAAATCCTCGTGAGAGTAATCATACCTCGGGGTACTCCCGGCAGACACCCACGTAAGGGGCTGCTCCAAAAGTATGCCACCAGTCTACCCAGCTGTACACAAAAGACAATAATCAAAAGCCCGACTGGTCACTACTAGCAATTGTACACTATAAACAGACCCCACAGTCAACCAAAATACAAACAAGCAGACAGACAGTCATAGCAGCTAAAGGTAGCTATCCGAATCCTCAGACGGATCCTCCTCGTCATCATCCTCCATCGGGTCATCTGTATCCTCGCCGGTCAAGTCTATGAAAGGTACCGTAGCCGGTACACCCTCTGGCACGTCCTCCTCTACCAACACCTCATCAAGAAATCCTACACCGCTACACCCTGCCTCACCGCACTCTCCACAAACAGGTGAAAGATGTCCCGGTGGGGTAGGGGTCCGGACAATCATAGGGGAAGCCAGCTCTGCCTCAGGCTCAAACTCTGCCAAAGAACTCGGAGTAGCTGCCGCTCGGGAGGTAGAAGCACCTGCAGTCCCATGTCTGATCACGCTCTTTCAAGTAGTCCTCCAGATCCTCGCTTTTTTGGGTATGGGTGCATAACGAGTAGTACTACGCCTCGAAATCTCAAGAGATCCCTCCGACAAAGAAGATGAAGCTGGCATCGTCTGCTTTCTCTGAATGCTACGCCAAGCATCCACCACCTGCATCGTCCTAATGGGAAAGCTGACTGTCTGACGGGAGGTCTCCTGCCGTAGCACCAAACCGTCAACTCTGAAGATCTGCACAACGTCCCTAGTATATACAACTCGGCGGGAGATGGGGTCGAACTTCATCGCCGAGGGTGCCTCGATGTCTGGGAAATCAAACATGATCTCCGGTGATGTCATCATCGCCGGTATCACAAGTGTCATCGCCATCGCCTGGGTTTCCATCATCGGTTGAAGGAACCACGGGAAAGGGTCAACTTCTCAAATAATCATAGAAACAGCAAAGCATAAGTTGCATCAACACTTGACACAAAACCGAATCAAATAAATATACAGAATCACAATATATATATATATATATCTCATATATGTATGGATTATTCGAAGCAACATATATATATCACATATATGCTCAACCGGGTTTTCGCAATCATACAAGGTATAATTTTTAAAGCGAACAGATTCATAATCTACCATAAAACCAACAGATTCGTAATCTAGCATACAAGAATGCATGTCATACACACATGTAACCATAGTAAACCGAATCATGGTTTCGCAAGTGTCTACGATACCCTTTGTAGGAAATAGCGCAATAACGAGAGATTAAAAACGCAATAAAATTTAAACTTTCCCTTCCATGGATCCTTGCGAATGGTCATGACTCAGGGTTATATGAATTACCTCTTGTAGCGCAGATCGTTCGCAGACGAAAATTGGAATCGAGCACGAGCGTCGCACAGAAAACAACGCCTCTACGTAGTCCACACGAACAGCCTTAGAATGGGAGCGGTCTCCGTCACAGTGCTAGCTGACGTACGGAACCAGTCACGATGCAAGTCACGATCTTTGAAATGGCTAGGGTTTTAATTCCATGTTTTGAATTCAGTCTTAACGAGTCTATTTATAGACTTCACTTAAAGCCCGACCTAGCGCTGCCGTAGCTTACCGTGTGCTCTCGGTATACCGTAACTTATCGTGTTCTGCGTCTTTCTTGACTCGTATTTGGTGCATCGTAAGAATGCACCAAGAATAAAATGAGTCTCACTCATTTATTTAATCTCCCATTAGCTTTGTTCTCATGTGTGTGACCTGCAGGTTCATGCGTTGGCAATAATATTAAATCACTATTTAATATTATAAGCGATGTGGTGTCTAGCAACACATCACTGCTACCCAAGTAACGAGAATGTCAGTGTTGTGACGTAACCTTTCCGTGATAATGATCATGTGTATAATTACCCTTTTGCCCTTATATCTATATTGAACACAAGGCATAGTATGTGTCACCCTTGTATAGTTCAATATTATATTCCTTGATGCCCAAGTAGACTTAGTAACAACAAATAAGATCAATATCTCATATTGACTTATTTCAGCATGGCCATGCATTTCTGATCATACTCTATCAAGGGGCCCACAGATATTACTCTGTTATGTAGGAGGGGCAAATCCCATCTAGGTCACTCATGTCTCTTTGCATGACTCGTTGAGTGCCCGATTAACGACTTTATAATTGTCTATTCTGCAGACAATGTTTGACGGCAATAAAACACCCAACTCCTCATGTAGGGACCATAGTGGTTTCAGTCCGAGGGTGGCATACACCACTATCACTATGAGAATAACTCATGACACTTACATAACACACTATGTAGTATTCTCATGGCGGGTCAATCCAGTACACAATTACCCTAACGTGTACCTATGTGGTGACTTGATATCTCATATCTATAACCTGTGAGATGAGGTTATCAGTCCACCCACATAATAGTCTTGATGCATTATTATTGTCCTTAATAATAATAATACTCGACTACGGATATTTAGAGTAAGTTCTTTAGTATCTCACAACCGAGTCGTCTACTCGATGTTCTATTGAAAACAATCTTTTACTCAAGGACTTTATTACGTTGAAACAAACATAATAACTGAAAATGCCTCATATAATAAATAAATGACATGATACAAAATATAAGTCCAAAGGAAAAACATTGGCCTCTAGGGCTTACACCAACATCATCTAATCCTCATCCATCCCAGATTTCTCGAAATTGGCCAGTGTTGAGTCCTATTAATTTATAATAATGTAATAATGTTATGACACTACACTTTCCCCTTCACGGTAATATTAATAAATAAAATGTTTTGGTTGTGCACTATCTTTATCTTTAATAGTTTATTAGGACGTCACATATTAGGTTTATGCTTGAATGGCACTAGTGCAAGTGGGAGATTGTTAGTGTAAGCCCTAGCGACATTCCAGTTTTTGGACATTTTATATCATGACATCACACATATATGAGATATATAAGGCATTTCATTTATTGTGCTGTCGTTTGTATGACATAATAAAGTCCTTAGAATAGATAGTTCGTTCATTGGAACATCAATGTGACTTGATCGTGAGACTTCATTAAATTATATAACACTATTCTTAAATTATTCGTAGTCGAGTATTATTGTTAACAATGACAACAATAATCCATAGACTATTATGTGGGTGACTGATTACCATATATTATTTTCTGGGGTTCTTTTTCACAAGACATCAAAGAATAATAATACCTTATAATAGAGGTGGCCATAGAAATCTCTATTGGGGTTCTTTGGTGTCATGGAGATGTATACAAGCAGCACTACTTCCATAAGGTACAACACTTGTAGTACTCCCACTCCAATTCACATCACGCCCGACGAGGAAAGGAGAAGTGTAATGCCCTAACTCTAATCAAAGTGTTACTTAATAAATTAAACAAGGATTAAGGCTAAACGTGAGGAAAAAAAATTTCTCACTTTACCTAATAAAGGTTATAAGGTAAATCCTTTTGTAAAATAATAACAATCTCGCTAAATGAAATATTTTAACTACTACGTAAAGAACTTAAAATAAATTTTGCTAATAAAAGGGCATGTTTACAAGATTACAACCAAATTGAAGACATTTCAAAGACTCATAATAAAACGACTCGACTCGAAAATTAAGACTTAATACATTAAGGACGACTCGTGATGCGGTATTAACTCGAAAGGTCTCGCCACGAAGGCAAGACCGAGCACTTATTCATGCTCTGAACTTTTCCTGTATGCTTGTACCTGAAAACAACACCCCAACATAGTGAGTTTATAAAACTCAGTAACATACTTTAACTTAAAACATTTACCGTTGTTTCCAGCCATACATGATGTGCTACGTATGGAAAACTCCTCTCTTCAATTATTACTATTATGTTAAACCTAATTGAGGCATTTAAGCCAAAACACTTCATTACTCATACAAACATAAACACATTTGCAAGACTAAGAAACATAGGACATATAATTCATCTCGTAACTTGCTACATCCACAAAAAGGGAATGAAACACAAATGCAATGCAACTTTAACATAAAAACATATTGTTCTTCTTTGCTTTGTGTTGTTGGGTTATGTCATATGCTTTGGTGCATAGACCCCAACCAACACGCTTTCGATATGGTGGTTAGACGTTAAATAGAGTCGGCTTGCCCGGGCCTTAAGTTATTATTATATATCACAATGTTTATGCTTCTATGCATGTTTACAATCAAGTAAAGTAGCATCTTAGGATATTTAATCCACATCATCATCTAACTATTCCAAGAGATTGACAATGGAATCAAGGAGTTGACTTATCATGCGTTTAAACATTTGCTCGGACATTTTCTAATGCATTCGCATAATGAAAGAAATATACAATGTAAATCAATCATTCATAACTTCATGAATCCAAATAAGATACATAAGGAAACCCTTACTCATGAGTGTGAAAGAAACACAAACAAGCAACTTCAAGGCATTACAAGCATGCTTTACTTAGGAAATTGACCTCATTGTCATTTCCTCTCTAGGGATTTATGATTTCCCACAACTTGAGTTTGAATAACTCACATAAACATTAATACTTCATTTCCATTGGGAGCTCTATGGAACTCACCATGGGACAAACATCATACATATACTTGTGAGGGTTGGGGGCAGCCATCCAACCTCTTTTTAACAAAACCCACTAAACTATCATACATTCTACTCATTATTCATTCAAATTTAGGAATTTAAAATAAAAACCTTGGCATACACTAAGAAAGGTCTTGAATTGGGGAAATCTACGTTACGTTGTTCCCAAGTGCTTTGGGATGAAAACCCCCAAATTCTAGGGCTTGAGCTCCACTTCCCTCTTTGATTTTAAGCTTTAATCCTTGCTCCTCCTTCTTCCTTAAGCTTCAATGGAGGTAGAACCTCCTTTTTTTTCTTTCCTCTCCCTCTAATTCGAGCTATCTCTCTATTTCCCTCATTGTTTCTCTGTCTCTCTCGTTCGGCTTCCCTTTGTCTCTCGCGGCTCCCTCTCTGCTTCTACTTCGAACGACCGCGGAGGGGCGACGCACCGCCGCGTGCAGGCCGGCGTGGGTCTCCCTCCTTCCTCCTCCTCCATCGCACGCCCTTTCTTTTTCTGCTTCTCTCTTTTTCTTCTTTCCCTTTCTTCTTTCTTTCCTTCTCTTTCTCTTTTCTTCTTTTCCCTTCTTTTTTTTGTTTCTGCTTGTTTCTTACATAGGGAGAAAGAAAAGAGGGAATGGGGGTGCTATGGTGGAGCGAGAGTAAGTGTGGTGCACGGTGGGACAACATATATGATTTACTAGAAATTAGTCAACAAGTCCCTATTTAATTATCGTAATTTACTCTTTGGTGATTAATTTAACTTTAGGTAAATTAATCAATTAAATACTACTCATTAATAAGTAGACCCACACTTCCTTAATTATTGGGTAGAATTACTATTTTACCCCTAAGTTCTAACTTTACGTTAAAACACTATATTAAAGGTGATTAACCTCTTTAATCTTTAGGGATTAAATCCCCTCTTTCACTTAGTATATTTAATTACTAAGCTTAAGAAAATTGGGGTGTTACATTACTACCCACCTTTTAAAAATTTTCGTCTTCAAAAATTGCTACGTCTAACATCGTAACTACAACTGCGACTATCTCTCATAGCCAATTTCATTAATTGGAAAACCTAGAAGTGATTCATCCTTACAAGGCATCAATCAATTAGCTCAATCGTGATAACATTAACCGGTCACAGACCAGGCCTTAACCGAGAAACATTACTTGACCGGTTGGGGCGCAGTTTGTAACTAGTTAGATGGAATCACACTAAGTACAAATAGACAAAGTACTTGTAATCGTGAATAACTTTAAGTCTCTGCTAATTTGGTGGCAACTTACTTCCTTACGAACTTTAAACCTTTTTGGAACTTTGTCCCCAAAACTCGCCTTACCTTCTTATCTCTTCCTTCTGTAGGATTGGTTTTCGGCGCTTTCGCTGCAAACTCTGTTCTTACGTCTTTTCAAGTAGGTAACTCCCTTCCTTATTCGAGGTCTGTCTAAGGTTACTTCTATTCTTGCTGAGGGCAGTATGCCTATTCTTAACCACGATTAACTAGAATGGCACATTCACAAACTTATACCATCCTATCTCTCATCAAAAAGTAGATTCTCTGCTTGGAATTTCTTAGCTTGAGTCGATTGATCAACTCCTCTAGTCTTAGTTCCATCAAAATGGAACATCCTACTTGCAATCGGGGAATTTGACTCTAGTCCTATGTTCTTCTTCGGGTACTTTTAGCTGTTGTGAATTCTTACGTTCATTTTTCTTTCTTTCTTTGCTTCTGTTATTCTTCTCAATGTCCTGCTATTAAGGCAGCTTATGCTTTCTCTTCAAATTGGCACATGACGTTACTTAACTCGGTTTGAGTCCTTGCTCAATCTGGTGAGCCTTCCGCTCATCGTCTTATACACGTAGAAGGTAGGTAGAGTATTTGGATAACTCTTTGGGCTTGACTACATACTCTCCTACGGACATGTCTCTCTGCGTCAAACGAAGGAATTCTTACTCCTTTTGTCTCCTTATACTACTTGAAAGATTCTATTCTAAGAATATTTTTTCCTTAGGTACGTTTTCCATAACTTATGGAACTGGTACCCTATAGCAGACTTGGTCCAAGCAATTAGGAATTTCTAAGGTTATTAAACCTCTGTAAGGCGTCCGTTGGTTTGACTGACCTGATCTTCACCAATCGGTTACAAACTTGGTCTCACGTGAGGTATAAGTCTCACTCGGTTGGAAACTTAGTTTGTAAGTGACTAGTTGGAATCACATCCGACACATCCCAACGAATTTACCCGCAATAATTTCTAACATTAAATGTCAACAGACTAAATCATACCCATACTAGTACATTCTGAGTTGAAATTTACAACCAATCTTCTCGACTTGATGGATTAATCCCCTTCTTGGTTCCATTGGAATTAAACCTGCAATCCACTCTGCCATATCTGATAGAAACAAGGATCGACGTGTCTGTTGCCGGGTATAATAACTAATGAAATAACTAGTATCAAGAAAATAAATCCTTGAGACTCTTCAGAACAATCTATCTCACTCAACCTGATCAGTCTTCATTACTCATTCTGAATCATTGAAAACCCAGGAAGAAATTAACCATTACAAAGGAACTAATTGTCCAGTGAACTAGGTGATTTCACTACCCGATCACAGACTAAGTCTAATTCCGAATAAGGTCATTACTTGGATAAGATAAAGTCTATAATTGGTCAAATGAATTCACTTCATGTAATGGACAATTGGATCAAATGCAAACATTAATATCTTTGGATTCCAGCTAACTTAACTTTGCTTAGAATTCTTGTAGTTCAAAGTCTATAGTCTACTCTTCTAGCTTAGGCTAGTCACTCTACTAGGGTTACTAAGTCTAGGAGACTTAGGGTTTCTTCTACTCCATTGGGTTAATCACCTTCGAGATTCCCTACTATAATTTAGGCATTGAAGTGGGTGGTCTACCTTGATCTTACTTCTTATCCTTCTCACTAACTACTTAGGATATTACAATTCACTTACAGACTATAGTAGGATTTTAACAGATCTAGGATCCATTCATAATAAATTAGGCCAAACAACTTGATTAACAAGTATTGGAAACCTAATCGATTATAAATGTCCATCCTAATTGATTAAAATCGTACCGCTAAAAACCCTTGCTCATCAATCCTATTTGCTATTGAACTAAGTGGTCACGACAAAAGAATTCACAAGGATTGCTAGACCACAATAATTCAAGCAGCACATGATTGTATATTCCAAAGTAACCCTTTGCGTTTTCTGCTTCAGAAGTACTACACAACCAACTTATCAAGCTCCTATGGTCTAGGCAAACATGGGAATACCTTACTTCATCATTGCACTAAATACTTCATACTCGGGGTGTGGCACTGACCAATTCGTGATCATACCCCTATCTAGACTCTTAAATACAGGTAAGGAATACTAAAGTACTCACTCACTTATATTCGCTAGTCAAAACATACATCACTTCAAAATTTCCTCCGTGGAGAGAACAATGGCATAAACCTAAAACATATGTCGATGTGGGGGTCAATAGCCAACCCTTTTCCACCCAAAAAGAGCATACATTTCAAACATCAAAACATAATTTGTAAGATATTCAAACATACATCTGCTATCTAAGTCCATCCAACCTTCACTTTCACTTTGATCATTTAACAATAAATCACAAGCATTGTAAACTTACCACACCACGTGAAACTTAGCATCACAGAATCAAACATCATAAAGTCAAATATTATGACAAAGCTTCATAATGTTATATAAAAGAAATTCCTATGATTGAATTGTGGGTATTTACTGATACCAAAACATTCTTATCTTACTCAAAGGTCCTGTTACCTCCAAGAGCATCCCAAAACACCCTTGTTGGTCTCGTGACTACTTTGACCATTTAATCGATCAAACTATGACACTTGTAATGGACTTCCAATAGTAGCAGAGTTTAACGTGGCCAACTGAATTCAACTGCGGCCAGGTATGCACCCCGTGGTCTTAGGCAGGCTAGAGTGGCTTCCAATCCTGTCAACTCACCTCACTACGGCCAGCTATATATATATATATATCCAAGGACTTAGGCAGCAAGAGTGGCTTTGAGTTTCACGACCTTAACTACCATTAGTCGATCATTACGGAATTCTAAAACTCTATGTATAAACATATACATGTATGACGAAGTCTCATAAAACGAGATCAGACTTAGACTCTCTGCTAGTCTACATTCCCTTCATTCTTTAGACAAATCCTTGAGGTTGCCTGCCCCAATAATTTGTAAAAAGAACTTAGAGAAATCGGATTCACTGGCACAACTAGCGGTGGACAAAAATTCGCCACCAACCGGAACCCGCAGAATCCGACGGCGACGGCAAGAGCTTGGGTAGGTGGAATCGGGTAGGCGGGTGTGTGAAACGGCCTGGTGTGGGTTGTGACGGGCAGATTCGGGTTTCGCAAAATTTTTTCATCGGCGACCAATCCGAACTGAACTGGAGAGTTATGCGATGGAGATGAAGTTAGATGCGGTGTCTCAGAACAAAAGTTGCAGAGAGAACATGTGGGAGGGAGAAGAATTTTATCAAAATAATAAAATGAATAGCGTATAAATTAATAAATAAATGAAGATAAAGAGGCATGTAGTCACAAAAAGAAGCAGTTTATCCGGTAGAAAAGGACTAGGGAGCATAAAGTTGTTTGACAAGTGGGACGACATGGACCGAAGGCTGAGAATGGGAACTTCTACTAGCTGTGGCATCCACCATTAGATTAGATTTTTGATAAAAAAAAAGAGTGGAGTCAGTGAACATGTAACCATAGGCCAGGCAATAGAGGATAGGTGCTGCACATTAATTTATTAAGTGAGGCATTCGAGACACAGTTGCCAGCTATAAACAATTAACAATAAATTTATAATAATTTTAATCCTAAATACTTTTCTCCTCTTTGTCTCTGATCCTAGACTGCAATACGGGGGAAAAACACAGAAGCAACTTGGTGGACGTGCTGCAATACAGGGAAAAAGTGCAGCAACTACACAATGGGAGGGGCTAGACGGAGCACCGCACGACCGCAATTGATGGAGGTGCAAACCAGACGAACCCACCCGCTAGAACCGTCAACCCGCTGGAACCGCCACCCACTGCAACCGTTGCTCAAATGGACGAAAATGGATGCAAGTTTATGATCTACGGGTTTCCTCGGATGGACGATTATTGGACCGAATCCGACCGACCAGGACCGATGTCCAGCCCTAGGCACAACTGACATTTTCCTAAACCGGATCACTTCTAGACTCACGACTCACAATTCGATAAGATCTAACTGCTCTGATACCATAATGTAATGCCCTGACTCTAATCTGAGTGTTACTTACTAAATTAAACAAGGATTAAAGCTAAACGTGAGGGAAACAAATTTCTCACTTTACCTAATAAACGTTATAAGGTAAATCCTTTAGTAAAATAATAATAATATGGCTAAATGAAATATTTTGATAAACTACTACGTAAAGAACTTAAAAAAAATTTCTCTAATAAAAGGGCTTGTATAAAAGATTACAACCAAATTAAAGACATTTCAAAGACTCATAATAAAACGACTCGACTCGAAAATTAAGACTTAATACATTAAGGACGACTCGTGATGCGGTATTAACTCAAAAGGTCTCATCGCGAAGGCAAGACCGAGCACTTCTTCATGCTCTGAACTTTTCCTGTATGCTTGTACTTGAAAACAGCGCCCCAACATAGTGAGTTTATAAAACTCAGTAACATAGACTTTGACTTAAAACATTTACCGTTGTTTCTAGCCATACGTGATGTGTTACGTATGAAAAACTCCTCTCTTCAATTATTACTATTATGTTAAACATAATTGAGGCATTTAAGCCAAAACACTTCATTACTCATACAAACATAAACACATTTGCAAGATTAAGAAACATAGGACATATAATTCATCTCGTAACTTGCTACATCCACAAAAAGGGAATGAAACATAAATGCAATGCAACTTTAACATAAGAACATATTGTTCTTCTTTGCTTTGTGTTGTTGGGTTGTGTCATATGCTTTGGTCCATAGACCTCAATCAACACACTTTCGATATGGTGGTTAGACGTCTTTAACCGTCTAAGTGGCGTCCCACGAGGCTAACCATACCGATATCTCCTATAAATAGAGTCGTCTTGCTCGAGCCTTAAGTAATTTTTATATATCACAATACTTATGCTTCTATGCATGTTTACAATCAAGTAAAATAGCATCTTAGGACATTTAATCCACATCATCATCTAACTATTCCAAGAGATTGACAATGGAATCTTTTTTTATCATGCGTTTAAAAATTTGCTCGGACATTTTCTAATGCATTCGCATAATGAAAGAAATATACAATTTAAATCAATCATTCATAACATTCATGAATCCAAATAAGATACATAAGGAAACCCTTACTCATGAGTGTGAAAGAAATACAAACAAGCAACATCAAGTCATTACAAGCATGCTTTACTTAGGAAATTGACCTCATTGTCATTTCCTCTCTAGGGATTTATGATTTCCCACAATTTGAATTTGAATAACTCAGATAAACATTAATATTTCATTTCCATTAGGAGCTCTGTGGAATGCACCATGGGACAAACATCATACATATACTTGTGGGGGGTTGGGGGCAGCCATCCAACCTCTTTTTAAGTAAACCCACTAAACTATCATACATTCTACTCATTATTCATTCAAATTTAGGAATTTAAAATAAAAACCCTAGAACATCCTAGGAGAGGTTTTGATTTGGGGAAATCTATATTAACTTGTTACCAAAATTCAATGGAGATAGAACCTCCTTCTTCTTCCTTCCTCTCTGTAACACCCGTATTTTTTCGATGCGTTATTCAGCGTTATTATAGTGTATTTTACCGTAATTATGTTGCAATAAGCAGTTTCTTGTTCGTCGTGTTTTGAATCACCGGATAGTTTTTATCGGCGAATAAAATTTTAAACAAACTCTGATTTCGATGAAAATCGAATTGTAACTTGTTGTGACTATAAGTGAGTGTTTTCAATAGTTTTTATTATTTATGATAATTTATTATCACGCAGTGAATTAATTTCTCGGAAAATTAATTTTCACGAATTATCGACGAAAGAATTAATCGGTAACGTGATTACTCGACGTCGTGTTTTTAGTACACTTAAGACTCTAGGATTAGAGGGTAATCATGAGAGAAGAGAGATTAGATGTTTTAGACTTGTTGATGGGATTAGCATCTTGCTTTAGAGTAAAGGTGTCACTTTTTGGGTGATTAGTATTTTTATACTTTTCTTAATTATGTTTTTAACCAAGTATTTTCACATTTAGTAGAATTAATTTTGATTCCACCCATTTAGGGGCAGCATCCGCAACCCCCACCCCACTCTCTACCCTTCATTTCATTTCTTCTTCCTTGTCTTGAGAGAGAAAGCTTAAGCTCCTTCCATGGAGTTCACATTTCTTCTCCTTCTATGCATGATTTCACCTCCAATCATCAACCCAACTTGCTTCTAACTTCTTCTTCTATTTGATCACTTCTTCTACACCTTGTAAGTGAGCTTGAAAATCAATTTCTTCTCCCCCATTTCAGCCCCCAAAACGGTGGGGTATATATATTTATATGCATAGGATTGATTTTTTCTGTTCATTTATTGTTTTAATGCTTTATTATTGCTTGATCATGATCATGAATGAGATGAACCAATTTTTCCCCAATTTTATTGAACCCTAGGGCGCAAGACCTAGTGGATTTGGGATTGTGTGATCTTCATGTGAATCATTTAGATTGGCTTGTGTTTCTTGCTTCTTACTAGTTATTATGGCTATTGTAGTTGTTAATTTTAATTTGAAATCAAAGATTGAGAGGATTTTGGTGAAACCCTTGTTCTTGACGAAGCTTGAATTGAGATGGAGTTTGATTAATGTTTATGTTTTGGAAATTATTTGTTGTTTTGTGAAAGAATTGAAATATGGAATGATGTTGTTTAATTAATTTGGAAGTTTGCAAATTTTTTTTGGAAAAGGAAGGGTATGGCCGCAAGCTGTAAGGCTTGAGAGGCAATTATTTTTGTGTTCCTAGCATTGAATTAGTTGTATAGAATTGTTGTATAAGTTTGAAAAAATTTTAGGAATGGTTGGATTGAATTGAAAGTTGTTTTGAATCTTTAAGGCTATGAAACACATAAGGTGAATTGGATCCCATGAGATCCTAAAAACCAAGTGGAGTCTTGATTAAGTTTTTTTGAGAAAAGGAATTTGATAGTGGTGTTGTTTCATGTTTTAAGTTTCAAAGAAAATGATTCTTAGTCTTTAAAACCTTATTTTTTTTAATTATTTGTTAGTTTTTCAAGTGTGAGTGTTTGTTATTTAAGGGATTTTTGGGGTTGAGAGTCTAGGTAATTAGAATTAGATTTATGCCTAGGATTGTACTAAGTCTATATTGTGGTGTTAGGAACAGAGAAATCTGAGTTCGTGCTGCGTGAGATCAAGACGTGCTTTGACACGCGATCTGACGACTTTGGTAAGGGTTACTTCTAGAGATGATTAGGTGTTGGGCACCCATAAGTCCCACTTAAGATTTTAATTCTTTTCCTATCAAAGAAGTCTGAGAACCTCTGGGTTCATAGTGAGGGTTTTGTTACCCTTTTGATTTTAAAGTTTTATATATGATTAATTAGTGGATTTGACTGCAAGGGGTTGGCGACTGCCCCCGACCCCCACACTTGTATGTTATGTTACCTCTTTGCTAGTTCCACGGAGCTTCAAAGGGATGAATTGTTGCCTATCTATGTTGATGATTATTGTTATGTGAATTGTTGTGGATTGTGGAATTGTTGTCGAAATTGAATTATTGTGACATTGAATGTGATAACATGATGTGGTTACATGTATGCTTAAATCGAGTTAAGATATATGCTTTGGAATTGGTATTGGATAATTGATATTTAATTGATTATGCCATAAGTGGAAATATTAAATGTGATGATATGTTCATTGGGGTGGTGGAAGGCATTTGTCGTGTCTTGTGGTAACTTCGACCTGTCTATCCTGGGTAGTGCAATTGCCCATGGCCAAAAGAATTTAGGAACTTCGTTAAAATTTACCATCGCATGGAAAAGTGTCATCTCTGGTACGTACGAAGCGGCCTGAACGTAGCGTATGGATTCCGAAATTAAAAGTGCATTAGCATATAGTTGCATCAATAGGATATCGGGTGCATCCTCATTGATTGTTTTAAAAGTTATTGACATGATTGTTTATACGTGTTGAAGAATGTGGTTTCATATTATATATTATGTCTGTATAATATGATTGGTTGTTGTATCAGCTATTTTGTGTTATTTGTTTTATTTTAAGAAGTTGACCCTTTCCCGTGGTTCCTTCAATCGATGATGGTGACCCAGACGATGGTGAAGACAGTGGTGATTTTGGCGATGACGACATCACCAGAGATGGTGTTTGACTTTCCTGATTTAGAGACCTCCTCGGCCATGGAGTTTGACCCCACCTCTGACCGAGTTGTGTATACCGGGGATGTAGTTCAGACTTTCCTAGTGGACGGACTAGCACTACGACAGGAGACATCGAGATGGATCGTGAGCTTCCCAGTGCAGATGATGCAGATTGTTAACGTATGGCGTAGCACTCAGCGAGATAGAGTATTATAGGCTTTCTTCTACTTCTTCAGAGGAGCCCTTCGAGATTCCTAGGCGGATCACTACCCGCTACGCACCTTTGCTTAGGGGTGCCAAGATTAGGAGGGCCGCTCGGAAGAGCGTGGGCTGAAGGCGTTGGACAGCAGGAGCTTCGACTTCTCGTGCAGTGGCAGACACATCGAGCCCCATGGCAGAGCAAGAGCCAAAGGCGATCTTGACCCCTCCCTTGATTTTCAGGACCCTGGCCCCATCTTTGGATCCCCATCCTGTCTATGCAAAGTGTGGAGAGGCGGATTGCAGTGGAGCAAGGTGGATTGACGATGTTTTAGTTGAGGAAGTTTGACCTGAGGGTGTACCTGCGTCTACACTTTTTATTAATTTGACCCGCGAGGAGGAGGACGATCTGATGGAGGAGGATGAGGAGGACCCATTCGAGGACTTGGGTAGCGATGTATAGTTGACGTTGTCTGTCTTCCTTGTATATAGTTTTAGGTTGGTTGTGATGTCTGTCTATTGTATATAGTTCTGGGTGGTGACCAGTCTATCGTTGGACTTATTAGACTTTTGGTTGTAGTATTTGCGTAGGGTTGGTGGTTTACTTTTTGAGCAGCCCTCTTCGCGGGTAACTGCCAGAAGTACCCTAAGAGTATGATTTCTCTAGACAGGGTGTTCACACCTTAGGTGTATTCCTTTTGTCTTGTGGATATTTGGTTATTTGCATTTTGTACAGATTAGTTGTATGATTTTGGAAAATGTCTATATATCCATGTACTCCAGTTACGTCTATCTTATGTTTGTTTTAATCCGTCATATTTCTAAAACGTTGCAGATACTCTGATTGCTTTGCATAAGACAAGATGTTTAAAAAAAAAAAATTATCGCATTTTCCAAAAGACAAAAGAGTATCATTTTTTTAAAGGATCGTCGCATATAATGTTAGGTTCTAGTTTAGTAGCACTCCAGAAACGGGGTGTTACAGTAGTGGTATCAGAACAGTTTGGTTCTAACCGGTCTGTGTGTAGGGAACATTAAACTGGTCACTGTGTCGGGTTTTGATTTGTTGGGTAGCTACTGTGTTAGTATTGTTGTTGTTTGATGAGGGAAGCAGATTTGCTTAAAATTGTTTGAATTGTTCTTGGTTAGAGCATTGTGTGTTGACAAATCATCTGATTATGAGGTTCTGATAGGTTTTTGGACCTTGTAGGAGTCTAATGCCACCTCGCAGAGACCCTACGACCGGACCTGATAGCCTTAACATGGATAGAGCATTTCAAGCTATGACTGAAATGGCAACGGCAATGGCACAACAATCTGCTGCTGTGACTCAACGATCACAGCCATGAATCAACAGAACCTGCAGCAACAACAGAGAGCGAAAAGGAGTGTTGAGGCTAGAGGATTGGCCGACTTTCGCAAGCATGATCCACTGAAGTTCTATGGTGAACCAAATCAGGACAAGGCTGATCTGTGGCTCCAGGAGATAGAGAAGATTTTTGATGTACTTCATTGCCCTAAGAATGTGAAGGTGAGCTATGCTTCTTATCTGCTGCTGGGAGATGCGGAGTATTGGTGGAAGGGAGGCAAGCAGATGCTAACTGCAGATTATCAGGAGATCGACTGGGAAACCTTCCGCAGGAAGTTCTTAGAGAAATATTTTCCTGAGACTGCATGGATGGAGAAGGAGCAAGAATTCCTCCGTTTACATCAAGGCAACCTGACAGTGTCTAAATATGCAGCTAAATTCGAATAACTGTCAAAGTATTTCAGTCCTTTTCGTGATCAGGCGGACCAGAGTTGGTTGAGTGAAAGATTCCAGTGTGGGTTAAGGTTTGACGTCCAGAAGTCTGTAGTATCTTTGAGAATTCGGAACTTTCAAGAGTTGGTTGATAGATGCATTGAAGTGAAAGTTGTGAGGAATAACAAGTGAAGGAGTGGTTCTGGTGGACCCATGAGACCTTAGGATCAAGGTCAGAGATTTAATCAGAAGGGAAAGCAACAGAAGAAACCCTACAATCGACCTCAGGGGAGTAAGAAGGGTCAGTATCGCCCTATGACTCAGGACTCAGGCAGTAGGAGTCAGACTAGAGCTGGACAGGTTTGCTATCGTTGCGGAAAACCAGGGCATTATGCGAACGATTGCACGGAAGAGGCGGACTATGTTACAACTGCAAGCAACCAGGACACTTTGCGAAGGATTGCAAGGCTCCGAAGGCTGAACCGGGTGTGAATGTAGCAAAGGCCAAGGGAAAGCGTCCAGCCGCCAAGGGCAGAGTCTTCTGCATGAGTGGAGAATAAGCGAAACAATCAGACGACCTAATTCGAGGAGATTGTGAGATTGAGGGTAACTCTTTATCCGTACTCTTTGTTTCTAGTGCAACCCATTCATTTATTTCCATGGATTGCGTGAACCGTTTGAAGTTAACTGTGACTGCCTTACCTTTTAAATTAGTAGTTACTACTCCAGCTGCTAAGACTTTGGTTACCAACACTGCATGCCTTAATTGTGCGGTGGTTATTCAGGGTAGAAAGTTTGTTGTTAATCTGATTTGTTTACCATTAAAAGGTCTTGATATTATTCTCGGGATGGATTGGTTGTCTTACCACCATGTCCTTTTGGACTGTGTCCGAAAAGCAGTAATTTTTCCTGATCTTGGAGTTTCCAACTATCTTTCTGATAATCACATCGGGGTTTCCTTGAAAGAGGGAACTCAGGAATACATGTGTCTCGATAGTCTAGAAGCTTCTCGAGAGGTTGAGCTGAAGAATGTTCCAGTGGTAAGTGAGTTCTCAGACGTTTTTCTTGAAGATTTACCAGGTTTACCACCAGTGAGGGAGATCGAATTTTCCATCGATTTACTTCCAGGTACAGGCCCGATCTCTATAGCACCTTACCGGATGTCTCCATCCGAGTTGAACGGGTTGAAGTCGTAGATTGAGGATTTGATGTCAAAGCAGTTCATACGACCGAGCGTGTCACCATGTGGAGCCCCAGTGCTGCTAGTGAAGAAAAAGAACGGACAATCAAGATTGTGCATTGATTATCGTTAGCTCAACAAGGTTACTGTCAAGAATCGGTATCTGTTACCGCGTATCGATGATTTGATGGATCAACTGCGAGGAGCTGCGATATTTTCCAAGATTGACTTGAAGTCCGGCTATCACCAGATTTGTGTGAAGGAAGAAGATATTCCCAAGACTGCTTTCAAAACTAGATACGGTCATTATGAGTATCTAGTCATGCCTTTTGGAGTGACGAACGCACCAGCGGTATTCATGGACTACATGAACAGGATTTTCCACCCATTTTTGGATCAGTTCATGGTGTTGTTCATAGACGATATCCTGATCTACTCATGAAGCAGAGAAGAGCATCTACGACAAGTGTTGCAAATTCTACGGGAGAAGCAACTCTATGCTAATCTTTCCAAGTGCGAGTTTTGGCTAGAAGAGGTGAATTTCCTTGGACATGTGATAACTAAGGACGGGATAGCTGTAGATCCAGCTACAATTGAAGCTGCGCTGGCTTGGGAGCAACCGAGGACGGTGTCAGATATTCGAAGCTTTGTTGGATTGGCAGGTTACTACCGGAGATTCATCGAAGAATTCTCGAAGATTGTAGCACCGCTTACATGACTCACGAGAAAGGATCAGCCTTTAGCTTAGACTGAAGAGTGCAAATCCAGTTTCCAGCGATTGAAGGAGCTATTGACAACAATGCCTGTTTTAGTCTTGCCTGAAGCAGGAGAACCTTACAATGTTTATTGCGATGCTTCACACCAGGGACTTGGATGCGTGCTGATGCAACATAGGAAGGTAGTGGCCTATGCTTCAAGACAGCTCAAGATTCATGAGAGGAACTATCCTACGCATGATTTGGAATTTGTAGCAGTGGTGTTCGCGTTGAAGATTTGGAGGCACTATCTGTACGGGAGCATGTTCACTGTTTTCAGCGATCACAAGAGCTTGAAGTATTTGTTTGACTAGAAAGAACTCAACATGCGACAGCGGAGATGGACATAATTTTTGAAGGATTACGACTTTACGTTGGAATATCATCCAGGGAAAGCGAATGTAGTAGCAGATGCTTTGAGCCAGAAGAGCATCCTATTCTCGATGATGATGATCAAGGAATTGGAGTTGTTGGAAAAGTTTCGAGACCTGAACCTGAACGTGGAGTTGTCACCTGGGAAGTTGAAGTTTGGTATGCTTACTATTTCTTGTGGACTGTTGGATGAGATTAGAGATCAACAAGCTAACGATAAGCTACTGCAAGAGAAGAAAGAGTTGATGGCATAAGGAAAGAGGCTGAATTCAAGATTGGATCAGATAACCTTTTGAGGTGCAACGGACGTGTCTACGTACCTGACATGGCAGGATTGAGGAGTTTGATTGTCGACGAAGCGCACAAGAGCAAATTGAGCATTCATCCAGGAGCTACGAAGATGTACCATGACTTGAAGAAGCACTTTTGGTGGCATGGAATGAAGAAACAGGTGGCGGACTACGTGGCTTCATGTTTAACATATCAGAAAGTGAAGGCAGAAAGCGAAGGTGGAACATCAGCGACCAGCCAGGATGCTATAGTCACTAGACGTACCAGAATGGAAATGGGATAGTATTTCCATGGATTTCATTGTAGGATTACCAAGGACGCAGAAGAAACATGACTCGATTTGGGTAATCATCAACTGATTGACCAAATCTGCTCATTTTCTACCTGTTAAGTCAACTTTCAACGTGGAGAAGCTGACAGAGATCTATGTAGCAGAGATTGTACAACTTCATGGCGTGCCTTCTAATATCATTTCTGATAGAGATCCGAAGTTCACGTCTCATTTCTGGAGAGCATTACAAGAAGCTTTGGGGACCAAGCTCAAGCTTAGTTCGGCATATCATCCACAAACCGATGGACAGACTGAGAGGACGATCCAATCACTGGAAGATTTGTTGAGGGCTTGTACGTTGGACAACAGAGGAAGTTGGGATGACGTCTTGCCGTTAGTGGAATTCACTTACAACAACAGTTATCACGCGAGCATTGGTATGGTACCTTATGGACGGAAGTGCCAGACGCCTCTTTGTTGGTATCAGGACGGCAAGAGCTCTATTGTGGGACCAGATTTGATTCAACAGACTACAGAGAAAGTCAGGCAGATCAGAGAAAGGATGAAAGTCTCTCATAGTCAACAGAATAGTTATGCAGACAAAGGTCGCCGACCGTTAGATTTTGCAGAAGGAGAGCATGTATTTCTCCGAGTCACACCGACAACTGGGGTTGGTCGAGCGATCAAATCCCGGAAGCTTACTCCTAAATTCATTGGACCTTACCAAATTCTTCGCCGTGTAGGTCTAGTTGCATATCAGATAGCTTTACCACCCTTTTTGTCTAATATCCATGATGTAACATCCCAATTTTTATGAAAATTATTTTGTAGTTCCAACTACTTGAAAATAAATCATAGAGAGTCATGACCTCAATGGTTTGTTAAAAGTAAGAAGAACAACAAAGATTTATTGTGAACAATTTACTGTTTTAACAATTAATTCAGATTAAGAGACAGTGTAGACGTATACTGTTTTTAATATGAATTAATATCGAAAAATGTGAAAGATTGTTGTTTGATTAAAGAAAATTATTTTATTGAATGAAAAATAATTTTAGGACTTAATAGTTATTTTTAAGTCATAGTTTGGATTTTTATTATTTAGTTATTGTATTAATCGTCTGTTTTATGTCATATTTAATATGACTATTATTTTAATGATTTTGTTTTGATAATTTTATTGATTGAATAATATCTATATGATAATAGAAATTGAAATTAGTGATCCTCACTAATTTACAGTTTTTATTCTATTTGCGAAAATTCTAGCCGTACAGTATATAGTCGATTTTGGGATACTAAGTCGGTTAAAATGAGCTTTTTAAGTCGGTTATGGAACCAACTTATATTCAGCAGATTTAGTATGCATAAAGTTTTTAAATGGTTAAAAGCGAGCTTAAAGATCACTTTTAAATCGGTTATTAAAAAAGCTGATTTAAAAATATACCTTTAAATCGGTTTTTGAAAAACCCGACTTAAAAAATCGACCATTTTAAATCGGTTATCAATAAAACCGATTTAAAAGTCGATTTTAAATCAGTTTCCTTAAAACGATTTAAAATATCAATCTTTTAAATCGGTTATTTGTACTTGACTTAAAATAGTCACTTTTAAATCGGTTTCTTAATAACCGATTTAAAAATAATTTTAATTTTTTTTCCTAAGCGTGCAGTCGTTACATGCATTACGTTCACGACAAACTAAAGAACAAAACTATGGTAAACTATGCCAGTCATAACCAAAATTGGCATCAAAATTTGCCAAATTATAAAACAGACAAAAGTCTACATTTCAAACAATATTGTGAGCTAAATAATACTTCACCAAAATACAAAATAATATAAATAACAACAATACCATTAAGTAATCATTTGTAACTGTCAAATAGTCATTTCTAACAACAACAAAATATCTAAGAATCAAGTAGTCATCATTTCCTTAATCGCCTTGGTTTTACCAAGTTACTTGGCTGCGCCTCATATATATTTATAAAAAATTGTGCCCAAGTTTTCTGAAGGTTTTGCATTACAGCACGTTCCAATGGTGACTTGTCTTTGAATGTCTGCAAAGTTATAACATAATTAACTAATAGTAGTAAAACTAATAAGGTAATAATTAGTCCGAAAGTGAAGAATAATAAAAGGTTAAAAATTCTATTACCTCCCTCCACGATGAAACAATATCTGCGGAGACAATAGTCAACATATTTTGTATGACACAGTACCCATATGCATAACCGTTATTTTGTTTAGGCACTTACAAATATAATGAGTAAAAATTATACACATTAACTAGTATAAGCTATAAATTAACTAGTATTATTTCAGTGGCACTAATGGCCATGTTACAACTGTCCCTGAGGGGATTTGAACCATGTCCCTTTGGATTACAAGGCTGACTCCTACCGAGCTACTTGCCCATGAGCAGGTAAGTTATATATCTAAAGTAATAATACATACCACAAAGACAATGTATCGCAAATAAAAGCTTACGCATTAACTGGGCGCGAAATGGAACCATTTGCCTTACTATGCATCAAACACATCCAGACTACCAAATTACTCTTAGGACAAAGGATAAAAAATTGCCAATGGCCACTGCAACATTAATGGTGTATCAGAAGCACATAAAAGGAAACTAGGCTACCAATTTGACAATACAGTTAGAAACATGCATGTAGTTACCTAAACAAGTACGATCCTGAATACTTGATCTTTTGTCGGATTCTGTTAGTAGTTTTTACGGATGTATTGTGAATAGATTCTTCACGATTATTGGTACTGTAACGATAGTACCATTAATGTGGCATGGATCAATAACCCATACAAATGGTGGTGTCCTTAAGTAATATAGAGCGTCACGGATACTTGAGATGTCGAAACAAATGTTCATTATAATTGAAAGCTAGGAAAAGGTATCGAATAATTAATGCCACGTGCACCATCTTTGCGAAGTGGGATAGCTCAAGCCACTTCGATACGAATTTCACAAGTGCAAAGGTCACCTTGTCCCGATGCAAAAGTGTTCATGGTGTTTATGCTCGAACTCTATTTTGCCTTCGCCGTCAAGCTCCATCGCAAATCGGCCAAATCTCTTAGAACATTTTCTTCATTACATAGTCGATTGGTGAACAACTATCCTTAGTGCTCTTATAGCTCACATTCACAACATCTTTGGGAGAATGATCAGTTGTTGATTTTGTTGGGATAAACAAAAAGTCGTCATCTTCTGCATCAAATTTCCTAAATTAATAACATTTATAAAGTTGGTAATTTTATTTTCATTGCGTTAGGTTATACATACTTTTTCCAAAATTTTGTCTAACTGTTGATTAAAACTCTGTGTAATCTCCTGTGTAACCTCCTTTATGATGCCCTGCCTGAAGGCGGTGGTCAAGATATCTTGGCGCCCATGCGGAACAAAAGTACGCTGCTGGCTCTCTTCAACAAGGGACTCCTACAACATATAACATTGATGAATTGACACAATGTGTGAGCTTTTAACAACAACATTGATGAAATGAGACAATGTGGAAGCTCTTTACTTACAATCTTATCAGCAATTGAGGCTGAAGCCTCACTTGTATAACTTCCCGATTGCTTTTTTCGGGGCCCTCTTCCATTGCTCATAGCGCGGTGGAGATAGAGGCTCTAAAAGTAAGGTTGGATCACCCGCCTCTTCCTGCAATACTCTGCACAAATCATTTTTATCATAATGTACTTGTGCTGATTCAGCCCCTCTACAGAGTCAATAATAGTCTTATTAACTTGATACAAAGAATTGCAGATTCAGTTCTATAAAAAAAAAAAAAAATCTCTTCAATCTTATTTCCTTCACTTTCCCACACCAATTAACCTCAAGGGAAGAGCAAAGACATCAATATGGAACTACAATCGAATCCAGATGAACCGAGCACAAAATCTATACACATGGAGATGAATACACTAACATAGACATAGCCCTGGAAACATGAGAAAAGTTATTCACAACAAATGAGAAGACACAATTTCTTCAACAAAGGAAAAGGCTACCCATCAGCCTTCCCCTCCCCTCCAAAACCTCACTCCCATTAACTTTGGAATTTGAAGGATGTTAGAAATAAGGATGAGAAGACACAATATATTATCAACCACTATGAATGAATGCATTCCTTAGTGGGTTGGAGCAACCATAACACATGACATGTACCCAAAAAAAATAGCCACTTGGATTCATCTTAAGTCATTATCATATCCTAATATCATGCATGTCCTTAATAAAAAACATTATATGGTAATACAAAGCATAACATAATCAGTTATATATGAAATTCCACACACAAAAAAAATCAGTTATATATGAAATACCACCGCTAGACAACAGAATATGCCACAACTAAACAACACCTTAAGCAACAAAATTGTCAGATGCCATAGTAAATAACATGAAGGTTCAATCCAGAAATCAAGTGGATAGGAAATGAAACACTCACGACTCTATAAGTTGCCGGGCTTCACTGCTCCATAAATGTCTATGAAATCAAAAAGAAGCTACAAGGTAGCAAAATGAAAATTTGTTAGCAATGATAAGTATCCAAACTTCCACAGTAACGTAAAATAGGCATACGTACCTACTTCTTAACTTCATGAGTATGCTACCATAAAATAGGGAGGGATAGAGAGCACTTGTTTGAATTTTTGTTTTCAAAGGATATGACTTCTAAACTGAGATGAGAAATTTTGTGTTAAATGAGATATTAACACAAAATTATTAAATATATGCTGTAAAAATGTTTTATAGTGACAGTACGTGTAACAGAATGAAATTAAATTCAACATATAGCCTGTTGTGACACAGAATTTGAGTATATCCCATAGTCATTAATATAAGATAATGAAATCAAGCAGAATAATGTTGCATAAAGGTTGAACAATTTATTATTCGGCAGAATAATGTCCCAGGGTTGAACAATTTATTATTCGGCAGAATAATGTCCCATGGTCCAGTGAGGTCCATCTTTGGGCATCAAATGGGAGGTTCATGCTTTTGTAGTCACTTTAAATTCCACCTCTCCTTTCTCCTTCCATTCTTTCACTCTCAGGAATTATGATGAAAGGGATAAGACAACTGCATTCCTAGAAAACAAAGGGCAGATTTAGGGTCCTATGGCAGAGTTAGGGTCCACGAAATCAGCCCTCTGAAAAACACAAGAATGGAGGTGTACAGGCCCCCAACCAATTTCATTCAGTGATTATACGATACTCACAAATTGATAATAAAATGCTTCATTCAGTGGCATAATGCAGAAAACTCGAAGCTCACTAGTTGAACCTTAAATGGAAGATTAGGGTGATGAACTTGGAAGAATGAGTGAAACCCATTTCAGAGATGTGGCTTATAAAATGCTTACCTGAGCAGATTCGCACGGGACGACGACGTGAGGCGGCGAAGAGATGCGACGGCGGATGATGAGGACGACAAGGTGGCGGCGGCGAAGAGATTCGCTCGAGGACGACGACGATGGAGCAAACGGATTCGCACAGGGGATGGAGGACGACGCGAGAACGGCGGGGCGGCGAAGAGACGCGAGAACGGCGGGGTAGATGAAGAGATGCGAGAGACGGTTTGGGAGTACTGTTTGGGAGCAGACCTGGCGGAGTAATACGATTTTCTGGGACTGACCCGCGCGAGTGTAAACCTTTGTAACTCGGTTATTTAAAAAACCGAGTTAAAATGTACTCTATTAGCGTTCTGCGTTTTTAAATCAGTTTTTCCTAAAACCGATTTAAAATATGTTGTTTTTAAATCGGTTTTTTTAATAACCACCTTAAAAGGTATTTCAATTAAATAAATAATTATAAAATTGCCACTACGTAGGATTTTAACTCGGTTTTTTTATAACCGACTAAAAATTCCTGATTTAGAATCCCTATTTTACACTAGTGGTAGTTAGGCTATTGTGTGTGTTTCTAACTGAAACATGCCCAAATGTGATCCAAATTTTATAAAGTTTGAGATCTTAGCATTTTCCAATATTTAGGATTTATTGTAAATTTTCTAGAATTTTTGGGCATCAGAAAATATTTAGTGTATTTTCTGTGGCCAGAGACTGCCTAATTGCGACGTTTCGGTTCGCATTTCGAGAAAACGAGATACATAGATACTTTTCTTATGCCGCGAGGAATATTTGTGATTTTTGGGTGTGGGGTTATAATTAGAATTATTTTTGGGAGTTTTGTGGATTAGATTCCTAATATACGGCGTAACGTATTGCGGTTGGCGAGAAGCAAAACGTGTGAAAACGAAATCTGTGGCCAAGGGGATGTATGGCAGCTGCACATGTGCTAGGGAGCTGAATATGGACTTTAGAACCTTCCATGACATGTGTTTTATTATGATTGGTTAATTAGTAATTTGTAGGTAGTTAACTTAGTTAGTTAGTAACTAATTGGTTAAGTTGGAACTAAATGAACTTTTCCTTTCCATTCTTGCCCTCAAAAAATTCGTGGCCTTCTCCCTTGCTCAAGATCAGATCCATCCATTCTTTCATTGTTGAAGGTTTGAGAAAAAAATTCTTGAGAGAGAAAGTTCAAGATCTTGGAGAAACTTGAAGTTTTAGTCCTTAATCCTTGATTCCTTCCATCCTTTCTTCTTCCTTCATGATCAATCATCATCATCTTGGTTGGTAAGAGTCCTAACCCATTTCCTTTTCTTCTTGGCTGCCATGAATGGGTTTGGTTGGTTTTAGGAATCATTTTTGCTTAAAGGTGTTAGATTTAGCTAGATATGCATGACTAGTCTTTTAGCCCTTTGTTTCCTTCAATGATTAAGCTTGTTTTTGGTAATTGAAATTTGGGAAACCCTAGGTTTTGGGGCTGAACAGAAATTAGGGGCTGTTCAAGGTTATTTTGGTTTGATTTTGTTGATTTAAAGTTAGTTCTTTGATGGGTTATACTTGATTAGTTTGGAAACTAGTCAATATGCATGTTTAACAAGTTTTGTGAAAATAATTTGGGGATTTTGTAGGGGCTGGAACCGTGGATCCTAAGCATGGTTTAGGGGATGTTTTAAATTGTTTTCAAAGTGATTAAAGTGTTTAAGAAGTTGGTTTTGGTTAGAACTTTAAAGCTATAAAGATTTCTATGTGTGAAGCTTTTAAAAATTGGTTGAAACAAATGGATTTTTGGGGCTGTTTTAGGGCCATCAAAACAGTAACTTTTAGGCATGATTTGAGTGGGTTTGAACATGTTTTTAATTGTATTAAAGTGGTAAATAAGTTGGTTTTGATAAGAAGTTTTGATTGAACAAAATTTGTAATGACTTAGAAGTTAATAGCTTGAAACTTTGGAGTTGCTTTTGAAGCTTTAAACCGTGGGCCTTATGGTGTTTTGGAACATGATACTAAATTTGTTTAGGCCTAAAATATGTTGTGAAAAGTGGGTAGAGACTTGGTTTAGCAAAATCTTTCATAGAGGTTTAATTTTTGGGAAAAGAATTGTGATATGTTTTGAGAATTGTTTCACAACAATAAGGAAATTGTTTCTAGAATTTTATAACATGTTTTAATGTTTTAAAAAGTGGTTTAAGTTTGGAAAAACACTATTCATTTGGTAAAACACTATTCCAATTGGTAAGTTTTGGGTTTTGATATTTTCTAAGTGCTTAGCTTTTGAAAAAGTTTCAAAACTTGCATGGTTTGAATATGTACCTTGGCATATGGCTAGATAGCACCAATTAGGGATTAAGTCAAGTAATTCCTAGGCTTTAGGATGCCTAAGCCGTGGCTGCCCTAGGGGCATTAGGACTAAGTTTTAGTTCTAATTTAGTTAAGTTTGTGTTGTTAAGGTTAGTGCTTAAGGTGCAGCTGAAGTGCGACTTGACGATTATTTGGATTACCTTGCTTGGCTTGTTAAAGCGCCCAAGGTAAGGGAAATTCTTATATAATGAGTTTGGGCTTTTCGCCTTGTTTGTTTCTTGTTTGATTGTTTGATAGTGTGGTAGTACTTGTAGTACTTTTATGTGTTGTTGGAAATGTTGTAGCATGCTTTTGGCCTGCGTGTAAATTGAATTGTATTGCGTGACTTAAATCTTGTTTGAGTGATTTGATTAGACTTGAAGTTGATGAAAGCTGTGGAGCATGTTGTAGCCTATTGAATTGTTATATCTTTGTTGAAATGCTATAGCATGTCGTTGGCCCTGTGAGGCATTATGATTGATGTTGTTTTCCATGAATCAAGTAGGATTTAAATGGAATTTGGTATTGACTTGGAATATGAAAATATTGTTGTTGATGATGGATTAATTAATAATGCGTTGATCGACTGCTATTGGTTGACGATTTACATCGGTAAATCGATGCGATTCCTGGCGAATTCGATTTTGTAAGCAAATTGTTAAGGGCATTTTGATTTAAAAGTAAGCGTGAAGGTTTTAGTATAACTAGCCAAAGCTTGCAAGGAAATTTCAATGGAATGATAGTAAAGAAAAGAATTTGAAATAAAAAGTACGATTTGCGAAAACGGTTGAGTTAAATGATGCGCCTAGGAAATTCTAGCTAGGAAAGACTTGGTAATTAAGAGTGTTCGCACCACCTCTCTTTCACAGGAATTCTTCGGTGTGTTATTTAACACAACTAGGGTTTCAACGACCTAGAACTAAAAGAGTATTTTCAGATACATAGGAGTGATATAAGAATAGAAAGAGAGTTCAAAGATCGAGTTTTTGAAAGATTAAATCATAGGGAACCTAGTGTTCCTATTGAGCATATGGACTATGTGTCTGTCTTTGGGATTTAATGTCTGTTTGCGTGCGCATTTTCTTGGTTTAGGATTGGACCTAGTGTTCAGTATGGCGTGCCTAGTACCTTAACCTAAAAGTTGAGCCTAGTGTTCAGCATTACGTGCCTAGAGTTACGATCTGAGATTAAGACTAGCGTTCGCAATTGAGCACCGGACTTTGTGTCTGTGTTTGCACTCTAAGTAATTGTTAAAGGTATTTTGGTTTAAAAATAAGCATGAGGGTTGTAGTATGACTAGCCTAAGCTTATAGATAAGTAGAAATGGAACCATGCTAGATAAAGAATTTGATGAAACTTCGGGTTCCAACGACCCAAAGCTAAATGAGTTATTTATTTTGGTACAACCTCACCTAGGTAATATAAGAATTGGAAGGATGAAAATTCACTAAGTAGAGTGAGTGAGTTGAGGTGTCGTCGATCCGCATTGATTAATTAAAACATTACTCGGCGCTCCCTACGGTGAGCATGCCATGTTGTTGAATTTGTTTGGATGTATCTTGACCATTGAGCATCGACACCGGGCGTTTGATTGTCTTCAGGACTTCAAAAGGACGAGTTGTCACTGCATGCCCGTGTGGCAGAAAGCCTAATGTGTGGCAAGCCTTTGTGGCAATACCCTTGGTAGGGGAGTTGATTTGGACGTTGGGAAATAAAGTTCCTCGTCTCTGCTGACCTTGTTTAAGGCTGCAGGTGTATACACAAACTAGCCATACTGCATTGACATGCATAGCTAACCGCATTTATGATATGTGAGGAATTGTTGATGAATTGGATATTGTGATGACTTGATTGTTGATCTGTTGGTTGTTTTGTTTGCTCACATGCCATGCTTGATATACCATGCTGATTGTGTGCGGTCTATTAAGTATGTATATGTAAATAAAAGAATGTTGTTGTATTATATATGTATATATCGTTTGCATGCGACATAGCCTATGATAAACTCGTGGACAAAGGATTTACCCTTACCTTTGTTGTTGGATTGGATGTCCTTATGGATGTCACTTAGGATGGAGTTCGATGGTATTGCGACTTCATCTTTTAGGAGCATTGAAGATTGAGCAGTGGAGGAAGATTCCTCTGAGTACTTCGTGTTTGATCTTCTTGAAATTTGTTTCTCGAAGAGTTATAGTTGTCAGCCAGCTTAGCTTAGGATTTTGTATTGGTTGTTTTGTAATTATTCTTTTCAGAAAATCTCGCCTTAGTGCGAAATGATTTTGTTATGTGAAGTATTATTTTGTGATGCATTACACTCTGATAAATGCAAAAGTTTGAATTGGCATCATTTAGAAAACTGTAGTACTCTATGTCTCATTTTGAAAAGGGTTTCAAAGGAAAGAATATGAAAAGAAAAAAAATTACCCCTATTTTTCTATTGCGAAATACATAAGAGTACTCTTTAACTGAAAGCATACAAGCATTAAATGTTTTCAGCATTAGTTTGGGTTGCACAGTAGCGCTCCGGAATCGGGGTGTTACACATGACGTCTTTCACGTCTCGCAATTGCGAAAATATGTTTCCGACCCTTCTCACATCATTGAGCCTGCATGATTCAACTGAGAGATGATTTGTCTTTTGAGGTATCTCCTGCAAAGATTGTTGATAGGAAGACTAAGCAACTATGGAACAAGGAGGTTCAACTTGTCAAGGTAATTTGGAACCAGAAGACAGGTGATGCGATATAAGAGTTGGAAGAGAAGATGAGGGAACAGTATCTAGCTTTGTTTCTCGGTGCGTATCTAACTTGTAGTTTCAAGGACGAAACTATTCCTAGAGGTGGAGTATTGTAACACCCGTATTTTTTTGATGCGTTGTTCAGCGTTATTATAGTATATTTTACCGTAATTATGCTATAATAAGCAGTTTTTTGTTCGTTAAGTAAGTGATTAAATTAAATCAAGATCAAATTAAATTTGAGAATTAATATTTTATATTAATTCATGGTTCAAATATCGTTGAAAAATTCTAACGAAGTTTCGTCGTGTTTTGAATCACCGGATAGTTTTTATCCACGAATAAAATTTTAAACGAACTCCGATTTCGATGAAAATTGAAGTGAGTGTTTTCAATTGTTTTTATTATTTATGATAATTTATCATCACGCGGTGAATGAATTTCTCAGTAAATTAATTTTCGCGGATTATCGGCAAAAGAATTAATCGGTAACGCGATTACTCGACGCCGTGTTTTTAGTACACTTAAGACACTAGGATTAGAGGGTAATTATGAGAGAAGAGATATTAGATTTTTTATACTTGTTGATGGGATTAGCATCTTGCTTTAGAGTGTAGGTGTCACTTTTTGGGTGATTAGTATTTTTATACTTATCCTAATTATGTTTTTAACCAAGTATTTTCACATTTAGTAAAATTAATTTTGATTCCACCCATTTAGGAGCAGCAGCCACGACCCCCACCCCACTCTCTACCCTTCATTTCATTTCTTCTTCCTTGTCTTGAGAGAGAAAGCTTAAGCACCTTCCATGGAGTTCACATTTCTTCACCTTCCATGCATGATTTCACCTCCAATCATCAGCCTAACTTGCTTCTAACTTCTTCTTCTATTTGATCACTTCTTCTACCCCTTGTAAGTGAGTTTGAAAATCAATTTCCTCTCCCCCATTTCAGCTCCCAAAACCGTGGGGTATATATATATATATGCATAGGATTGAATTTTTCTTGTTCATTTCTTGTTTTAATGCCTTATTATAGCTTGATCATGATCATGAATGAGATGAACCAATTTTTCCCAATTATAGCCTTATTATATGCATATTATAGCTTGTTTTAATGCCTTAAAGACCTAGTGGATTTGGGATTGTGTGATCTTCATGTGAATCATTTAGATTGGCTTGTGTTTCTTGCTTCTTACTAGCTATTATGGCTATTGTCGTTGTTAATTTTAATTTGAAATCAAAGATTGAGAGGATTTTGGTGAAACCCTTGTTCTAGAAGAAACTTGAATTGAGATGGAGTTTGATTAATGTTTATGTTTTGGAAATTATTTGTTGTTTTGTAAAAGAATTGAAATATGGAATCATGTTGTTTAATTAGTTTGGAAGTTAGCAAATTTTTTTTTGGAAAAGGAAGGGTATGGCCGTGAGCTATAAGGCTTGAGAAGCAATTATTTTTGTGTTCCTAGCATTGAATTAGTTGTATAGAATTGTTGTATAAGTTTGGAAAAATTTTAGGAATGGTTGGATTGATTGAAAGTTGTTTTGAATCTTCAAGGCTATGAAACACATAAGCTGAATTGGATCTCCTGAGATCCTAAAAACCAAGTGGAGCCTTGATTAAGTTTTTTTGAGAAAAAGAATTTGATAGTGGTCTTGTTTCATGTTTTAAGTTTGAAAGAAAATTATTCTTAGTCTTTAAAACCTTATTTTTTTTAATTGTTTGTTAGTTTTTCAAGTGTGAGTGTTTGTTATCTAAGGGATTTTTGGGGTTGAGAGTCAAGGGAGTTAGAATTAAATTTATACCTAGGATTGTAATAAGTCTGTATTGTGGTGTTAGGAACCGAGAAATCCGAGTTCGTGCTGCGTGAGAACAAGACATGCTTTGACACGCGATCTGATGACTTTGGTAAGGGCTACTTCTAGAGATGATTAG
Source organism: Calophaca sinica (assembly GCA_037113605.1). Taxonomy (NCBI): domain Eukaryota; kingdom Viridiplantae; phylum Streptophyta; class Magnoliopsida; order Fabales; family Fabaceae; genus Calophaca; species Calophaca sinica. The sequence continues at coordinate 72,361,824 of CM073736.1, forward strand.
GTGTTGGGCACCCATAAGTCCCACTTAAGATTTTAATTCGTTTCCTATCAAAGAAGTCTGAGAACCTCTGGGTTCAAAGTGAGGGTTTTGTTACCCCTTTGATTTTAAAGCTTTATATATGATTAATTAGTTGGTTTTACTGCAAGAGGTTGGCGACTGCCCCCGACCCCCCACACTTGTATGTTATGTTACCTATTTGCTAGTTCCACGGAGCTTCAAAGGGACGAATTGTTGTCTATCTATGTTGATGATTATTATTATGTGAATTGTTGTGGATTATGGAATTGTTGTCGAAACTGAATTGTTGTGACATTGAATGTGATAACATGATGTGGTTGCATGTATGCTTAAATCGTGTTAAGATATATGTTGTGGAATTGGTATTGGGTAATTGATATTTAATTGATTATGCCATAAGTGAAATATTAAATGTGGTGATATGTTCATTGTGGTGGTGGAAGGCATTTGTCGTGTCTTGTGGTAACTTCGACCTGTCTATCCTGGGTAGTGGAATTTCCAATTGCCAATGGAATTCAGGAACGTCATTAAAATTTACCATCGCATGGAAAAGTGTCATCTCTGGTACGTAACGGAGCGGCCTGACCGTAGCGTATGGATTCCGGAATTAAAATTGCATTGGCATATAGTTGCATCAATAGGATATCAGGTGCATCCTTATTGATTGTTCTAAAAGCTATTGACATGATTGTTTATATGTGTTAAAGAATGTGGTTTCATATTATATATTATGTCTGTATAATATGATTGGCTGTTGTATATACTATTTTGTACTATTTGTTTTATTTTAAGAAGTTGACCCTTTCCCGTGATTCCTTCAAATGATGATGGTGACCCAGACGATGGTGAAGACAGTGGTGATTCCGGCAATGACGACATCGTCGGAGATGGTGTTTGACTTTCCTGATTTAGAGACCCCCTCCGCCATGGAGTTTGACCCCACATCCAGCCGAGTTGTGTATACCGGGGACGTAGTTCAGACTTTCCTAGTGGACGGACTGGCACTGCGACAGGAGACATCGAGACTGACCGTGAGCTTCCCAGTCAGATGATGTAGATTGTTGACGGATGGCGTAGCACTCAGCGGGATAGAGTGTTACAGGCTTCTTCTACTTCTTCAGAAGAGTCCTTTGAGATTCCTAGGCGGATCACTACCCGCTACACACCTTTGCCTAGGGGTGCCAAGATTAGGAGGGCCGCTCGGAAAAGCATGGGCAGAAGGCATTGGACAACAGAGCCGACTTCGTCGATGGCGGAACACCGAGCCAGTGGCGGCGAGCGAGCCAGAGGCGGTGTCGACCCCTCCCTTGATTTTCAGGACCTTGACCCCATCTGTGGATCCCCTCACATGCGTGCGGCGTGTGGAGAGGCGGATTCTGATGGAAGCGAGGTGGATTGACGATGTTTTAGTTGAGGAGGTTAGACCCGAGGGTGTACCTGCATCTGCACCTTTTATTGATTTGATCGGCGAGGAGGAGGACGATCTGATGGAGGAGGACGAGGAGGACCCATCCGAGGACTTAGTTAGCGATGTATAGCTGACGTTGTCTGCCTTCCTTGTATATAGTTTTGGGTTGGTTGTGATGTCTGTCTATTGTATATAGTTCTGGGTGGTGGCCAGTCAGCCGTTGGACTTATTAGAATTTTGGTTGTGGTATTTGTGTAGGGTTGGTGGTTTACTTTTGGAGCAGCCCCCTACGCGGGTAACTGCCGGGAGTACCCCAAGAGTATGATTTCTCTAGACAGGGTGTTCATACCTTAGTTGTATTCCTTTTGTCTTGTGGATATTTGGTTATTTGCATTTTGTACAGACTAGTTGTATGATTTTGGAAAATGTCTATATATGCATGTACTTTAGTTACGTCTGTCTTGTGTATGTTAGAATCTATCATGTTTCTAAAACGTTACAGATACTCTGATTGCTTTGCGAAAGACAAGATGTTTAAAAAAAAAATTACCGCATTTTTCAAAAGACAAAAGAGTATCATTTTTGAAAGGATCGTCGCATATAGAGTTAAGTTCTAGTTTAGTAGCGCTCCGGAAACGGAGTGTTCCATTCTCCCTCCAATTCGAGCTCTCTTCCTCTATTTCCCTCACTGTCTCTCTTTCTTTCTCGTTAGGCCTCCCTCTGTCTCTTGGGGCTCCCTCTCTGCTTCTACTACGGACTGCCATGGAGGGGCGGCCCGGCGCGGCTCTTTCTCCTTCCTCCTCCTCCATCGCACGCCCTTCCTTCTTTTCCTTCTCTCTTTTTCTTCTTTTCCTTTCTTCTTTCTTTCCTTTTCTTTCTCTTTTCTTCTTTTCCTTTCTTTTTTCTATTTCTGCTTGTTTCTTACGCAGGGAGAAGGAAAAGAGGGAATGGGAGTGCTATGGTGGAGTGAGAGTAAGTGTGGTGCATGGTGGGACAACATATATGATTTATTAGAAATTAGTCAACAAGTCCCTATTTAATTATCATAATTTACTCATTGGTCCTTAATTTAACCTTAGGTAAATTAATCAATTAAATACTGCTCATTAATAAGTAGTCTCACACTTCATTAATTATTGGGTAGAATTACTATTTTATCCCTAAGTTCCAACTTTACGTTAAAACACTAGATTAAAGGTGATTAATCTCTTTAATCCTTAGGGATTAAATCCCCTCTTTCAATTAGTATATTTAATTATTAAGCTTAAGAAAATTGGGGTGTTACAAGAAGTATCAGACCCACCGTGGTTGTTCATGTCGTCAAGGACAGGCAAGAATTTTTAGGCCAATTTCGCAGCAAGGTGCTCAAATAGAGTTAGGGTTTGGATGAAGAAAAAAGGAGATGGTGACTTTAACCATATACAGGGACTGATTTGACCTATTTTTTAATTCGTCTTTTACTGTGATTGACCATTTGACACGGTGGAGCGAACTAACAAACACATCACTAGCTTAACGGCAACTTAACAACGATCACTAGACATGTACCTCGTTTGTAATTCTAGGTGACCATGTCAAGACTTAGTTTTTTTGAGAGACTAAACTGGATATAGGGTTTCTTTTGTGAGGGACTATTTTGCATATTTACTCTTTTATTTTTATATTTTTTTTTCGTCTTTCTTTCCTATTACTTGTTCAACACATAGTCCTATTCTTTCACTTTCTTTTTTATTTGTCGGTTCTCTACACAAGACTCCAATGTGGTGAAACAAGTTTTACACATTTTCATAGTATTTCATTATTTCACTATAGGTACACATTGAAATACGACTAAATCTTCTTTAATCTCTCTTTATTTATACATTAAAGGTTATTATAGATATACACAAACAGTTACACTGACAATAATCAGTAATGTTATGTAGACACCGTTTTTTATCAACACCGTATGAACACCGTATACTGCCAAAGGCTTTTTTTTTTTATTTCGTTTATTTCGTTCCCGCTCTCGTCTCTCTCGTCTTGCTCTCTCTCTTTCTCTCGCACTGCACATCGCACTGCACAGGGCAACGAAACCGTCGTGTCCTTCCGCCACCCGCCAGACTGTCTTCCCCGCTGGTCTCCGCTGCCTCGTCTCGTCTCGTCCCTCCCGATACGGCCGCTGATCTGTTGTTCACGTGGTCGATTTGTTTCCTCGACGAGTCCACCGCAAAGATCCGTCATTCCCGCCAAGAAGACTGTCGCTTCACCGCCGCCAAGCACCGCACGCCACGATCTGAAGCAAACGCAGCGCATTCTTTGTCACCAAAACCATAGTTGAAGTTGTTCAGGTCTTTATTTTTCTCTTTTTATTTTCTTTGATTTGATCAGACGGTTTTGATTTGTTTGAGTGCAGCTTCAGTTTCGATTGTTATTAATTTATTTTTGGTAAAGTTTGTTACTGATTGTGATCTTTTTAGTGAAGCTGAAATTACTTTTGTTCTAGGTAGAATTTTAGTTAATAAGCTAGTTTAATTACTTGGAGGGTTGTTTCTTTGTGGTGATTAATTGGGGTATGTATTGTTAATGGAATTTACTTTATTATGTTGTGGTGAAGAGCTGTTTTGTGAAGCTTACTTTACTTACTAATAAGTTCTTGAGATAAGTTGTGTAATTGTATGAACAATAAATGCATCTTGCTTTACGTGTTAATTGGGATTTGGTTGTGTATGATTTGATTTGGTTTTCAGTTTGTATCTTTGGGAATTCCTTGCTTTTCATTTGCATTTATGTGTTTGGGTGTGTTACAATTTTGAAGTCATTAGAATGGAATTTGATTCTCGAAGTGTTCTATGCATATTACATGCTCGTATGTAAGATTAGTGGTTAGTTCAGTTTTTGTGTTTTTGAATCGGCCTATGCAATTTTTGGTTGCAAGGCTTGGTACTTTGAATTATCTTGGAAATTTCTTTGCCTTTTTTGTTTTGATTTATTGATTATTTCTTGCAACTACATTGGATGAAGTGAATCGATGGACATTTTTCTCTCGATAAATGAGGCATGCTCAATGTTAGTAAGAGTGGAGAGTTCTGAGAATTTAAGTTGAATTTTTATGTTCCTTTCAATGTTAATTTTTAATACAATCGATGAACTATTATGTTATTTAAGTTTGTAGTATGCATGTAGTTGAATTTTTGTGCAATTCAGTGATTTTGAAACTGGGTAAAATTTCAGTATAAGTTTGCTTCATATATCATTTCTGTTATAAGTTTTTACAATACTTTAGAGTTAGGGTTTGAATGTTTCTTTAGATAATGATCTTAGCTGAAAAATGGATTGTACCCTTCTCCATTAAGCTCCATTAAACGAACTTGAAGTGTTATTACTGAGTTGAAATGTAAACTGAGTTGAATGTAAGTTGTGTGGTTAAAACTGTTTTGTAACATGTAGTTTGTTTTGCCTAATTTGTTCAGTTGTAGTCTCTATACTAATTTGGATGAATAGTTTTGTACAGTTTATTGTTATGAGCATGGCACCACCAAGAAAGAGGCAGCGGGCGAGTAGCTCAAAGGATAAAAAAGTAAGGAACTGATTAACTTATTGTATTTGAATGAGTGCAAATTAATTGGCAATGACAAAATTCTTATTCATACTTGTTAGGTACGTTTGAGGCATGCCTGTGCTCCAACAGAGTTGGTTGAGGTGAACAAGAAGTTGACCGAGGCACAAAGAGCCCTAATTGAGACGACCCCCTTCAAGTGGGTTATAAACATGCCGGACAACTTTCAAATTTCTTCGCTTTTATTGTCAGAATTAGTAACCAGGTGGGATCAACCGAATCAGGGTTTTAGAGTTGGGGTTTCGGTGGTGCGATTTAGGCCCATTGATGTATGTTTTGCACTAGGACTCCCAATAGTGGGTGAGGAGTTGCAAGCCGATGAACGCGAGAAAAGTAGTACCTTATCTTTGTTTGGAGAAGCCGGTGTAACAATACATGCAATTGTTAATAAACTTGTTGAGTGTGTTGAGGACGATGTATCCAATTTTTGTAGACTTTATATACTACTGGCGTTTGGAGAATTTTACTATGGTTTAGTTGTTGGTTAATATAAATGTCCATTTGGTTTCTTTGGAAAAGCCAAACTATGGTTTTATAAGTCATGCTGCGTAAGAAAACTCAAGGAGGTAATTAATGCTGATTTTGGTTTGAAGTGCATTTTGACCAACTGGGAAGTATGCAATCATTATGAACAATTCCATGTAAAGGCAGTCCTATAGATATAGCTAAAAGCAATTTGTTAAGAAGTACTATATTTATAGGCAAGGTTAAATACAATTTATATTTAAGTTTTCTGCACAAGTTATGTTCCTTGAAATTGATTTTTCCATAAATTAATCCTGCAGGTAATGCTGACGCTGACGCATTAGTGAGTACTCCTACGGCGCGTCATGGTAAAGATGGTGAAGGTGGTGTTGGTAATGATGATCATGAAGTTGGTGAAGGTGGGGATGGTGATGGTGATCAAGAAGGAAATGAAGATGGTGGGGATGGTGATGGTGGTCAAGAAGGAAATAAAGATGGTGAACATGGTGATAAATCAAACATCACGACAAGAGTTAAAGAAAATCCAAGGAGGCGTGTGCAAAGTGTGGTAACTAAGAGTCCATTCATGCACACATATATGACAAGGAAAAAAAGGACTGCAATGCAAAGGACTACAAGACAAACTACAAAGAACGCATAGCATCTTTTTGGTTGTTTTAAAGACTTAGAATGTTTTGAGTTGTTTGGAGCTACTTGCGTTAGCAACTTTTGGGCTGTTGTTTTAAATACTTATGTGATGGTATATATTGTAGTATGTATAAATCACTTGATGGCATTCTGTTGGGTTGTTAGTTGAACAATTATGTAAAGTTAACAGTGTTTGTCAACAATTATGTCAAGTTTCCATTTCAGTAATATATCAAATTATGGTTATGAATCACATTTGGTAGTAGTGTGTCTGTGTAACAGGTTAACAGGGTCTGTGTAAGTGGTTAACAATTTTTAAGTGAATTACAGTGTCTGTGCAGGTGGTTAACAGGCTTTCTTTAAGTGGTTAACACATGTTGCGTATATGGTAAACAGGGGTTCTGTAAGTGGTATATATTTTGAATTGAGATGCATGGTTGGTTAAGTGGTTACTTGAGGTTTATGTAAATGGTTACTTATTTGTGATATGCGGCGTGTGCAAGTGGTAGCAGCGTTGTGTAAGTTGTTATCGGTTGTGTAAGGCTTTACGTAAGTGGTTAACACATGTTGCATAGGTGGTTAACAGGAGTTGTGTAAGTGGTTATAGGCTTGTAGGGTCGATAACTTTTCATTCCATGATGTGATAAATCCCTTCATAATGAGCGAGGAATTGAATGTAAACAATATCCCTTGATAATATATGGAACTTCATCAACATTGGATCTTTAATGACAGAAATAGACAAGTCCATGGAAAAGTCTCCTACCTCTTCAATGTTGTTTAGGTGCGTAACACATCTTGTGTAGATGGGTATGACATGTTGTATAAGTGGTTAACATGACGGCAGTGAGATGCGATGTCTTTTGAAGTGGTTAACAGGGTTTACGTAAGTGGTTAACACATGTTGTGTAGGTGGTTAACAGTGAGTTGTGTAAGTGGTTACTTGAGGGGATAGTATCACGAATTCATGCAACTGGTTAACAGGCTTTCTGTAAGTGGTTAACCCATGTTGTGTAGGTGGTTAACGGTGTTATACATAACTTCCACTGGTAGAAGTCTTTGCAAATAATAAAGGTACATATTTAAAAAGACTTCTACTAGTGGAAGTCTCTGTATAAATTCCTTGATAATCAGCAGGAATTGAATGTAAACAATATCCCTTAATATATGGAACTTCATCAATCTTGCGTCTTTAATAACATAAACTAACCACTGTGTTAACCATTTACAATGACCCTTTTAACCAGGATAGTATCATGAAGTTATGCAGGTGGTTAACAGGCTTTCTGTAAGTGGTTAACACGTGTTCTGTAAGTGGTTAACACGTGATGGGATAAATCCCTTGATAATATATGGAATTTTTGTAGGAATTGATGGGATAACAAGCTTTTTGTAGGAATTGAATGTAAACATATAACAGACCATATATGGAACTTCATCAATCTCATAACTTCTATGACAGAAATAGACAAGTCCATGGAAAATTCTCCTACTCTGGTGGAACACAATAAATTCTTAGAGGATATGTGTAAGTGGTTAACAATAGTTGTGTAAGTGGCTAACACGCGTTGTGTAAGTGGTTAACACAGGTTATGTAACTGGTTACCAAGAGTTCTGTAAGTGGTTAATAGGTTCCTGTAAGTGGTTAACACAAGTTATATAAGTGGTTAACACGTGTTGTGTAAGTGGTTAACACACGTTGTGTAAGTGGTTAACACAGGTTATGTAACTGGTTAACAAGAGTTCTGTAAGTGGTTAAAAACTTTTAAGTGAAAACCAGTATTTTTTAAGTGCTTAATAGGTTCCTGTAAGTGGTTAACACAAGTTACATAAGTGGTTAACACGTGTTATGTAAGTGGTTAACACGCGTTGTGTAAGTGGTTAACACAGGTTATGTAACTGGTTACCAAGAGTTCTGTAAGTGGTTAACAACTTTTAAGTGAAAACCAGTATTTTTTAAGTGCTTAATAGGTTCCTGTAAGTGGTTAACACAAGTGACATAAGTGGTTAACACGTGTTATGTAAGTGGTTAACACGCGTTGTGTAAGTGGTTAACACAGGTTATGTAACTGGTTACCAAGAGTTCTGTAAGTGGTTAACTCATGTTGTGTAGTTGGTTAACCCAATTTACGTAAGTGGTTAACGAGCGATGTATTGGTTAACAGGCGTTCGCTCAAGCCAATCATTTTCGCTTAAGCGAATTATGCAGCAAAATTCATTGAATTTTTTTCCTGATATTTTTGCTTAAGCGAACCCCTTTCGCCCAGCGTCAAAAAACAAAGACTGCAAGGTGCATATTCTGAGCAAATTTCGCTCAAGCTAAAATCACTCGCTTAGCGCATGACACAGACTGCAAGGTGTAACCAAATGTCGCTCAAGCGAAACGTACTCGCTTAGCGTATGACACAAATTTTTTTAGACCCATGTCTGAGTAATTTTCGCTAAAGCGAATACTATTCGCTTAGCGCAGAAAATGAAATTTTTGCACACCACTTCTGAGTAGTTTTCGCTTAAGCTATTTTCATTCGCTTAGCGCGTATTATCATTTGTTGAAACTGTCCGCATCTGTTTAAAACTCGCTTGAGCGACTGGAATAGGCTAAGCGAGAGTTTTAAAATCACGTGAGACTCCCACGTTCCCTCTTTCCCTCTATATCCCTTTCCCTCGCTTTTGTTTGTTTTTATTTTAATTTTCCCTCTGTACACTTCACGGAACAAGCAAACCTGCTCCTCTTTCATCGATCCCTATCCCTTTCCTTCTTCATCGATTTCATGGAACAATGGCGAGAGCATTTACGCTCCTTCTTCATCGATCCTGTCCATTTTCTTCTTCATCCATCCTTTTTTCCTTCATCCACGCACGCAAGATGAGCTTTTACGCTCCTTCTTCATCGAATCGTGAATTCACACGCAGCGGGAGGATTTGCCCAACAGAGAGAAGATTTGCGCAATGTAAACGATTTGTTGCTCCTCCTTCATCCATCCTCTTTTTCTCTCACTTATAGAGACGATTTTCTTCTTTGGTTCACCTCTGTTTCTCGCAACTCATGAATCATTGATGGGCATCCAGATTTTATAGTGAGGAATTGGTACCTTGGGGTTAGTATTGCATAAATTCTTGTGTTTGCTTCATATATAATTTACATTGTTGTAAGTTTTACAATACTTTAGAGTAAGTGTTTGAATGTTTCTTTAAATAATGATCTTAACTAAAATGGATTATACCCTTCTCCATTAAGCTCCATTAAAAGAACTTGAGATGTAAGCGTGTGGGGAAATGGTTATGATGAGTTACGTAAGTGGTTAGCGGGCTTATGTAGGTGGTTAATGTAAGTTGTGTAAGTGGTTAGCTTGATTTTGAAGTAAACATCTGCATTCTGCAGTGATCATGGGTGAGGGATTAATACAGATAATATTCATTATGAACAAGCTTGGTTATATTTTGTTGTCTTCCCCATAGGTTCCCCCCTGCATTTGTTATTATTGCATTTGGTTAGTTTCAGTATTTATTCCTTGAATCTACACAGAACAAACATAATGTTTTGTTTTATACACATTGCAAAACTGCTTAGCTATTCAATTATAGAGTTGTTTTTGTAAATTGTTGTAATCGTAGTTTTAAGTAAGCTATATCACCTTGCACATATTTGGTTTTCTCAAAAATAGCTTTTGGGCCAAAAGCTCTCTCCAAAGATCGATTATAACCAGTGCGTTAGCTAAATGGGTCAAATAATGCCGAGGTGTTTAGTTAGAAACCAAATGTACACTTGAGGGTCATGGTCATTTAGATTGAAATTCTCTTCAGTGGTTTCACATATGGTATTTCTTAGTCTACTACTTCATCTACCATTTAGCCTCGTTGGTCTTTCTATTGTAAATAACACCGGAAACATGCCTCTTTTTCATGCACCTAGCTTGAATCCTATGACACACATTTCTTTTAATTTTCCCATCGCTTTCTGCGGTAGATTAAAGACACCTAAATTGTGTCAATTACAGTATGCTATGATCTTGAAATTTCACCTTCACAAAAAAATGCTAACATATGTGTTACTGAACTTCAATCCTGTTATTTCTCAAATGGAAACTAGTGCAATTCCAAAGATTCTTGCCTCTCTGAACTATTCCACCTTAGGTATATCATCCGTAAGAAGAATGTCTTCGTGCTCATCTCCATGTTATAATTATGGCATAACTTATGAACAATTTGATTTTGGTTTATTGTGTAGATTTGGTGGCACCTCCAATTGAAAGTTGATGGACAATTCAAATAATTTGGGTACTTGTCATGATCTTTGATGGTGTAGTTGATGGCTTTAATGTTGAAGATGCAAGTTGGGAGCCTACATCGGTGAGATGTTTTATACGTAGATATGGATACATGTCATGGCATTGATGGTGAAGCTAATGTAGTTGATGACTTTAATGGTGAAGATGCAAATTGGGAGCCTACATCGGTGAGATGTTTTACTTACGTAGATATGGATACATGTCATGGCATTGATGGTGAAGCTAATGTAGTTGATGACTTTAATGGTGAAGATGCACATTGGGAGCCTACAGCAGGGATGTGTTTTTCTTCTTTAGATGAGTTGAAATCATTTTATGCAAATTATGCTTCTGTAAAGGGTTTTGGCTGGAAGATCAGAACATCAAAAAAAGGCCAGGATGGGGAGATAAAGTACATAATATTGTCATGCGCAAGAGAAGGAAAAGGTGTGTCAGACAAATCATGTTCGTTGAAGACGCTTCCGACCAAAGCAAAAAATTGTCCAGCAAATATTACAGCTAAGTTGGCAAAAGATGGATTGTGGTACATTAACAATTTTGAACCTAACCACACTCATGAGATTAGCCCGACAAAGTCAAGGATGTTCATGGCTAACAAGAATTTGAACATGCATGTAAGGAGAACAATTCAAATCAACGATGATGCGGGGGTGAGGATCAACAAGACTTTCCAATCTCTTGTTACTGACGGTGGAGGCCATGAAAATATAACATTTTCTGAAAGAGATGTGAGGAATTATGTTAACAAGGAAAGTCGCTCCATTGGAAAAGAAGGTGATGGCAAAGCCTTGATAAGGTATTTTTGTCAAATGAGGGAACAAAATACAAGTTTCTTTTATGATATAGACTTGGATGACGATTTTCATGTAAAGAACGTGTTTTGGGCTGACGCAAGAAGTAGGGCTGCATATGAATCTTTTGGAGATGTTGTGACCTTTGACACAACGTATTTGACCAATAAATATGACATGCCCTTTGCTGCATTTGTCGGTGTGAATCATCATGGCCAATCAACTTTACTTGGATGTGGTTTGCTTTCATCACGAAGACAGAGTCATTCGTGTGGCTTTTCCAATCTTGGCCGTTGTATCTTTGGGAAAGGCCCCTCCGGGTATTGTGACTGACCAATGTAGGGCTATGAAAAATGCCATTCAGTTGGTCTTCCCCAACATTCGACATAGGTGGTGTTTATGGCATATAATGAAAAAAATCCCGGAAAAACTAAGTAGATATGGTGAATATAAAAAGATCAAGAGTTTGATGAAAGAAGCGGTTTATGATACATTGACACCGGCCGCATTTGAAGAAAAATGGTGTTCTTTTGTGCAGAAATTTGAGCTGGGAGATAATGATTGGTTGAGTGGGCTGTACACGGAGCGTCATAGATGGGCACCGATTATGCTGAAGAAATGTTTTTGGCGGTATGTCGACAACACAATGAAGTGAGAGCATACATGCTTTCTTTGATGGATATATCAATTCCACTACCGGTTTGCATCAATTTGTAAAGCTTGATATGATAATGCCCTTAAAAGTAAGCGAGAGAAGGAATTTGAAGCTGATTTTCGATCATTGGATACAACAATTCCTGTTTTCTTCCTCGTCAATCGAAAAGAAATTCCAGGGTGAATACACTCATGCCAAGTTTAAGGAGGTTCAAGCAGAATTTAGGGGTAAAGTTAATTGTGCTGCATTCTTAAAGACTATGGAGGGTAACGTTACTACATACCATGTCTTGGAGGATTTGTTAGTTGGAGATAGAACAAAAGAACGTACCTGTGAAGTTGTTTTTAATCGTGAAAATCATGATGTGATCTGTGAATGCTCGTTGTTTGAGTTTAGAGGTATTTTGTGTCGTCATGTGCTATGTGTCTATACCCAAGAAAGGGTGCAAAACATGCCATTGAAGTATGTTTTGCCAAGATGGAGCAAAAATATCAAAAGGAAGCATTCTTATATTAAGAGCAGCTACAGTGTGAAGGAATTGAGGCCACAAATGGACAGGTTTGACAATTTGTGCAAGCATTTCTATGAGGTTCTTTGAATTGGGCAGAGTCTGAAGATGCAACTAAGGCGCTCCATGATAATCTGCATGAATTTATATCTAATTTGCCCTCCAAAGATGCTACGAAATCATGTTAACCGTAGCTCAAATGATGACTCGACTCCAAATAATATTACCAGGAGAGATGGAAGCGTTATTCCCGCAATTGAGTCCATTGCGAGTGAAGCGTAAAGGTCGTCCTCCAACAAACGAGAAAAATATTTGTAGTTGACAAAGTTGTCAAGAGGTTGAGGAAGCGAACCAAGCGAAGTGATGATCAAGAGACTACTAGGGTATGTTTTCCCTTGAGATTTTATGTGTTAACCGTGGTGCGACATCATTTACGAGAAAACTTAAGCCGATTAACCGATTCTGCAGAAGCTATCGATTTTGTAACATCCTCTAAAAACACATGTATTCTTTCAAACAGTAATGAATGAGTACTACTGTATCTTACATTTTTTTGTCCAAATGTGTTGCAGGCCAATATTGGAAGGGTGGATAATGAGAGCACAAGCAATATTCATGTAGAATCATCTGTTGAGGTCGTGACTGGTGGAGATTTGCTTGATGCAAGTACCGTGGTTCGTGTCCATTATAAGATTGTGCTAAATATGTACTGAATTTGTGGTTTGGTTTATTGTAGTATTTTACATGTGGTCTTTCTCTATACAGAGGCATCTAATTGTGTGTAATATTGAGCAAATATAGAAAGCGCCGATTTTTCCAAGTCCAAAAACACATGTATTGTGTCTTTGTTATAATGTTATGTATTCTTCCTAACAGTAAAGAAGGAGTACTATTGCATCTTACATTATTTTTTTGTAAATGTGTTGCAGGCCAATGGTGGGAGGGTGGATAATGAGAGCACAAGCAATATCCGTGTAGAATCATCTGTTGAGGTCGTGACCGGTGGAGATTTGCTGGATGCAAGTACCGTGGTTCGTGTCCATTATAAGATTGTGCTATATGTGTAGAATTTGTGGTTTGGTTTATGTGTAGAATTTGTATAATTTGATGGTTTTATGTGTTGGGTCATAGAGTTTCTGGATAACTCGCATGTACTATTTGTTGAGGAAACCTAAAATTTTACAGATTCAAATATTGTATACACAAGACTCAAGTTATGTGTACTTTATTATCCAAATATTGGTCTTTTATTTGAGATTCTTATATGGTGTTGTCCATAGAGTTTCAGGATAAGCGGCATGTACTATTTGTTGAGGAAACCTAAAATTTTACAGGATCCAAATATTGTATACAGACTCGTTATGTGTACTTTATTGTCCAAATATTGGTCTTTTATTTGAGATTCTTATATGGTGTTTTCCAGGTTGAAGGTAATTTGTCATACATGGATCTCTTGATCTCTCAAATAGACTTCACGGGATCCTCGCAATTCAGTACAAATTGGTGACAATTTGATCGTCGAGAAACCTAGGAAGATTAAGCACTTTATGGGTTTTTGTTCTTTGCGTGGCATATGTATTTTGAGAACGCTTGTGACATATTTGTATGGGTTGGAAGATACTTTTTGCATGACGGTATGGTGTCTTCAAGTCTTCTGCTTTACTCGTTAATATCGTCTTTGTGTTGTTTAGGGACCGCCACTTTACTAATGAATATTTATTGGTGAGTACAGGTTAGTCGGAACCCAACTTTGCTTTGTGTCGCTTTTGTATCACATGTTTGCATCACAGATCATTCCTTCCACATGTTTGCATCATTCAGACATGGCTGCGGTCCTACAAAGGATGTAGGGCTTTTGTACTGTCTTGATTTAGGGCTTTTTGTACTGTGCGTAATGATTTAAAGAAGTGTATATAGATATAGATATACAACCCTATGTAAATGGTTCTTTATGAACTTAATTTATAAAGTATTATAGCGTGGTTAACGATTTGCAAACATGGTTAACAACTACATGGTTAATGTCTTATATTGATGATTATTGAATTATTGACAACGCATTGAAAACAACTTAGATGCTTCAAGCAAAGCCTCGATCATTGAAGACGCCAAGTTTGATAAAGTTCCATATATGGTTACAAAATTGTTTACATTCAACTCCTACACAAAGCACATTAACGATATACACAACGCGTGTTAACCACTTAAACAACATGAGTGTACCAAGCAATATTTACAAACACAGAAATTAAAAAAAAAATACAAAAACTACAACTACTAAGAGCAATAAAAGATAAGGGATGAGAAGTAATCAGTCTCCGAGGATGTCGTCCATGAACTCCTCTTCATTCAGCTCCTCTCCACCATCATCTCCAACTTGTCCTTCAGCTTGTCCTTCATTTCCAGCTTCTTCCACATTTTCTGCCCCCTCCGAAAAAATTGGACTGTCCCCAGGCCATGCAACATGTGCAGCAAACATATCTGGTGTGGGCCATGGAAACAGATTAGCATCTCCTTGATGCTGATGCAGAGTAAATCGTTGGAAGGAATCATTTAAGCTTGTATACGCCCTATGGTTGGCAGCCTGTTGCTGCTCAATATGAGTGAGATGAGCAGTGAGGCGAGTCTCCATTGGATTCATTGAAATCATTGGAGGCTGCCTAACAGGTGCAGGTTGGGCTGAGCTTTCTCCAAGTTCTTGCTCTGCTGGATTGAGGCAATAATTCTTGATAAAACTAGCATTGATCGGCATCCTCAGCTTTGTTTTTGGATGGCTCGGGACATCAACACCATGGGCCAAGCATAATCCGGTAATCAATGCCGGAAAGCCCAATGGTTTTTGAGCGTGCTCTGAAAGAACAAATTGATGTATTTCCACTTGAGATTATAGCAAAGAATATCGACTTTCCATTTTCTGATAAAACCACATATGAGATAAGCTCGCAGGATTGGGACGTCCGAAGTGTGAGAGTTAGGAACTATGTTGGAAAGCATGAAGCTAGTCCAAATTTGAGCAATTGTTCTCATATCACATATTTTAATTCTCAATGGTTGACCTTGCGCATTTTCCACATATGACCTTCCAAGAATGCACAAGTTGTCAGCCACGTCCCTTGCTGACCATCCTCGTAAAGTATTTCTGTTGTCAATCAGTCTCTGATATGTACACTTGTCACCCTCTTTTACATTAAGGGGATTCCCCAAAAAATCACTTATAGCTTTACGATCATAGGGAACCCAGTTGCCCCTTACATAGGATTTTCTGGCATTGTCTCCTCTTTTCACCGGCCAAGCATTTGCGTAAAATTCTTTGACAATCAGATCATTTACCGACTCCACAGGTGTAGCCAGCTTCTCCCATTTTCTTCTTTTGATCTCATTCATAAATTCATCATGCTCTCCCTCCTCCAACACAACCTTGCGTTCACACAATAAATCCCGTGTCTCAAGTGTCATGAACCTTTGTTGTTTGGCACGGGTCAAGAATCTTCTTTTGTCAAGTGGCTCCATAGGCATTTGCGGAAGCTGCGTTGGTTCTTCCACTGGTTCATCATCATGAGAAGCTGCTTCGGATGCTTTGCCCTTCCTTTTCTTGCTACGTGGTATTTCGTGAACTGTTTTCTTTGGAGGCATCCTGAAATGTTTCAAAACAATGCAAAGTGCACTAACAAATTAGACAATCAAACAGTGAATTTTTGGATGCCAACAAGTTATTTGCTTAACCAAATTTGAGAATTTTAACATTGTGCCCCAAATTCAAACAACACTTTCAACAACACCCTCCAATCCCTCTTTTTCAATCTCAAATCCCTAATTTCACATGTTTGCCCCAAACCCAACAAAATTTGGAAATTGTAAAGACATGCATGTGGGTTGTGGGAATCCATACAAACATTGAAGCATGAACAAAGTGACATAAGAAGGAATGCCAAGCATTCATCAAAACAATCCAACATTTGCCACAATCTTAGGCAAAGAACAAGCGAACAAGTGAGAACAATAGTCAAAATAGTGGGTTACATTTCCAAAATACACCCAAAATTAGAACAAACCAATTCCAGAACCAATAATCCCAACCTAATTTAAAAGAACAAGCCACTCAAAATCACAAAAATCAGAAAAAATAACAATAAAAATAAACTTCACAAGCCTACTTACTTGAAAACTGAGAATGAAGATGAGAATGACGTATTTGCAACTGAAGAAAGTGTTCCTTTGAACGTCAGAAGAGACTAACGAGAAAGATGAAGAGGAATGAGAGAGGGTTTGGGGGTGGAGAATGATAAAACTGAGACGAGAGGGAAAGAGGTGAGGGACGGTCAAAGTGAGTGAAATGATGAAATGCAAAGGAATACCTTGTTCGTGCGTTGGGTTTTTCTTTTAAGACTCAAAATTTTAGAACTCTCGCTTAGCCTATTCCACTCGCTCAAGCGAGTTTTAAACAGATGCGGACAGTTTCAACAAATGATGATACGCGCTAAGCGAATGAAATTCGCTTAAGCGAAAACTACTCAGAATTGGGTGCGCGGGAAATTCATTTTCTGCGCTAAGCGTAGTGTACTCGCTCTAGCGAAAAATACTCAGACATGGGTCTAAAAAAAGTCTGTGTTATACGCTAAGCGAGTGAGGTTCGCTTGAGTGAAATTTGCTCAGAATATGCACCTTGCAGTCTTTGTTTTTTCACGCTGGGCGAAACGGGTTCGCTTAAGCGAAAATATCAGGAAAAAAATTCAATGAATTTTGCTGCATAATTCGCTTAAGCTAAAATTATTGGCTTGAGCGAACGCATGGGTCTAAAAAAAGTCTGTGTTATACGCTAAGCGAGTGAGGTTCGCTTGAGCGAAATTTGCTCAGAATATGCACCTTGCAGTCTTTGTTTTTTCACTGGCTTAAACGGGTTCGCAAGCTTTAAAATATCAGGAAAAAAATTCAATGAATTTTGCTGCATAATTCGCTTAAGCTAAAATTATTGGCTTGAGCGAACGCCTGTTAACCAATACACTGCATCCCACCAGTTCTGTTAACCACTTACAGAACTCGTGTTAACCACCTACACAACATGAGTTAACCACTTACGTAACTCTTGTTAACCGATTACATAACTTTGTGTTAACCACTTACACAACGCGTGTTAACCACTTACACACAACACGTGTTAACCACTTATATAACTTGTGTTAACCACTTACAGGAACCTATTAACCACTTAAAAAATACTGCTTTTCACCTAAAAGTTGTTAACCACTTACAGAACTCTTGTTAACCAGTTACATAACCTATGTTAACCACTTACACAACGCGTGTTAGCCACTTACACAAGTATTGTTAACCACTTACACATATCCTCTAAGAATTTATTGTGTTCCACCAGAGTAGGAGAATTTTCCATGGACTTGTCTATTTACATCATAGAAGTCGCAAGATTGATGAAGTTCCATATATGGTACATTATATGTTTACATTCAATTCCTACAAAAAGCTTGTTAACCGGTTACACAACATGTGTTAACCAGCTACAGAAAGCCTGTTAACCACTTCGAACTACACTGCATCTCAGCATCATGTAGTGTTAACCACTTACACAACACGTGTTAACCACTTATATAACTTGTGTTAACCACTTACAGGAACCTATTAACCACTTAAAAAATACTGCTTTTGACTTAAAAGTTGTTAACCACTTACAGAACTCTTGTTAACCAGTTACATAACCTGTGTTAACCATTTACACAAAGCCTGTTAACCACTTGCATAACTTGCTGATACCACCCCTGTTAACCACTTACACACTTACACATACCCTGTAAACCACTTACACACACCATGTTAACCTGTTACACAAACACAGTAATACCAAATGTAATTCATAACCTTTCGTTCATAGATTACTGAAATGGAAACTTTACATAACTTTACACAAACATACTACTACTAAATGTAATTCATCACATAAGTATTTAAACAATAGCCCAAAATATTACAAGTCAAAAACAACAGCCCAAAAGTATCAACGGCCCAAACAACTCAAAAGATTACAAGTCTTCAACACAACCCAAGAGACGCTATGCGTTTTTCGTAGTTTGCCGTGTTGCTCTTTGCATGGCAGTCCTTTTTTTCCTTGTCATATACGTGTGCATGAATGGACTCTTAGTTGCCATACTTTGCACACGCCGCCTTGGGTTTTGTTTAACTCTTGTCATGATGTTTGATTTATCACCCGCTTCACCATCGTCATTTCCTTCTTCATCACCATCACCATCCCCACCATCCTCATTTTCTTGTTGATCACCTTCAGCATCCCCACCTTCACCTTCACCTTCAACATCCCCACCATCCTCATTTCCTTCTTCATCACCATCAGCATCCCCACCTTCACCATCCCCACCTTCACCATCTTCACCATCACGCCCCTTAGGAGTACTCACTAATGCGTCAGCATCAGCATTACCTGCAGGTTTAATTTTTGGAAAAATCAGTTTCAACGAACATAACTTGTGCAGAAAACTTAAAATAAAATTTGAAAACATGAAGACAATGGTGGCAGCATATAATATATTATTAATGTCGAGCAATCTAGGCTTGACTAATATAAGTGGAGTACTCACCATCTTCACCATGACGCGCCGTAGGAGTACTCAATAATGCGTCGACAACCTCATCAGCAATATCAGTGTCAGGAGATGGAATCAATGGGGATGCATAACCAACTTCATCGCCAACCTCAACAGGAACATCAGTGTGAGGAGATGGAATCAATGGGGATGCATCATGGGGTTCGGTCCTTGATCGAAGCTGATCTTTTAGCATCTTGACATCTGCCTCAAGAATAGAAATTCTTTCTTGAGAATGCTGGTGCTCCACTACTAAACGCCGATACTCAGAAACACGAACATACTGGTGTTCTGCATCCTCTAAGGCATCTCTGACCACGTCAGCTGTAGCTCTCACCGATTGCCGTTAAGTTTTCAGTTACCTGGCAACCCAAAAAGCACATCAAATACACATTGTATATAAGTTTTCAACATGTTCTACAAACAAATAATAATCATGCTTACCACATTTTGCCGAAATGCATCTTGTATTGTTTTGATCTTGTGTCGTACAATTGGCCAAATCAAAAAGCGGGGAAAGGGAACCTATGAGGCATGTCAGTGTTTCCAAAGACAAGTGGTTGAAGGCCCAAATCTACAAAAAGATTAATATTACTTAATACATGTATGTATATGTAAAAATAACAAAACACATATAACACACGAACAAATATATACTGTAAGGCAGTGCACATCCTCTTAAATGGGTTTCAGAAACATTTTTTCCTTCATTCACGACAGAACACACTTTCTTCAAACTTGAAACTACAAACTTATGCACGGCTTGTCCCCACTTATACATATGAAGGGACTGTAGGTTATCTAAATACTTAATATAACCACAATATATACGTTTCCCGGACTGGGGAAAGTAAAACTCTCCAAACGACAATAGTATATAAAGTCTACAAAAATTTAATACATCATCCTCATCACACTCTACAAGTTTATCAACAATTGAATCTATTGTTACATCGTCTTCTCCAAACAAAGACAATGTACTACTTTCCCCGCGTTCATCGGCTTCCAACTCCTCGCCCACAATAGGAAGTCCTAGTGCAAAACATACATCGATAGGCCTAAATCGTACTCATGAACCCCCTACTCTAAAACCCTCATCTTGCTCATCCCACCTAGTAGCTAATTCGGACAACAAAAGAGAAGAAATTTAGAAATTATAGGCATGTTTACAACCCACTTGAAAGGGTCGCCTCGATTTGGGCTCTCACGAGCCTCTGTCACAAATGCTTGTTGACTTCAAACAACTCGCATGGAGCACACGCATGCCTCAAACGTACCTGACAACGCGTGTAATAAAATTTATGTCATTGCCAATTAATTTGCACTCATGTAAATACAATAAATTAATCAGTTCCTTACTTTTTTATCCTTTGAGCTACTACCCCGTTGCTTCTTTGTTGGTGGTGCCATGCTCGAAGCAATACACTGTACAATGCCACCAATCCAAATTAATATGGAGACTACAAGTGAACAAATTGCAAACAAACAAACTATATCACCCTTTGGATTAACAGCAATCAGCTTTCTCTCATTCAACTCAATATGAGACAATAGCAAGTCATTAAGAATATTCACACACACACACATATTCCCATAATCAAACATCAACATCAAGACACATTTCATTGTAGGTATCTTGCAGCATACAACAAAGGACTAATAGAAACACCAAAGATATGTTTCTTTACATTCATACACACACTTGGACACAACCTTTAGGCATCCAGGATGGTAGTGAGTGCCTTCCATCAATATCTACTAATGCACACCATTAAACCAATTGTCTTAAAGCATTTTCAGGAAAATCCAATGCCAATAATAACACAAAACCCAAATTTTAACAGTCATTCCAATATCCCATACAAACAACCTCCCAACTCCAAAGATATATAAATATAAATTAAAAAAAATACAAAAATTCAATCTGCCAGCATAAGAAAATGAAGCAGCAAGGTAAGTTCATGAAAACAAAAAAAAGGGATCAAAAAGGAGAAAGAAAAAACCCTAGGAAGTATCTACAACTAACATTGGGGATGTCAAGGAGAAAAACAGATGCAGGGACAAAGGAGTAAAAAAAATGAAATTCCACAGCACAAATTAGGGCTCGGGAACTTTCAGAGGTGCTGTTTCCTTCTTATTCGCAAACAAAAAGTTCTCAGGCTTAAGATCCCTATGCATCACATCATGTTTGTGGCACATCTGAAACCCAACAAAGTACACAATTGCAACTAAATCCCTCTTTTACCATAGCATTAAAAAAAAATTGTAACACACCCAAACACATAAATGCAAATGAAAAGCAAGGAATTCCCACAGCATACAAACTGAAAACCAAATCAAATCATACACAACCAAATCCTAATTAACACAGAAAGCAAGATCCATTTATTGTTCATACAATTACACAACTTATCTGCAACTTATTAGCAAGTAAAGTAAGCTTCACAAAACAGCTCTTCACCACAACATAACAAAGTAAATTCCATTAACAATACATACCCCAATGAATCACCACAAAGAAACAACCCTCCAAGTAATTAAACTAGCTTATTAACTAAAATTCTACCTAGAACAAAAGTAATTTCAACTTCACTAAAAGATCACAATCAAGAACAATCTTTACCAAAAATAAATTAATAACAATCGAAATCAAGTCGCACTCAAACAAATCAAAACCGTCTGATCAAATCAAAGAAAATAAAAAGGGAAAAATAAAGACACGAACAACTTCAACTATGGTTTTGGTGAGAAGAATGCGCTGCTCGTCAGATCGTGGGCGTATGGCAACCGCTGGTGGCTTACAGTGTCGGCGCATGGAATGACTGGCCGGCCGCGGTGGACTCGCCGAGAAACAAATCGACCACGAGACAACAAAGATCGGCCAGATCGTGAGGGGACGAGACGAGACGAGACGAGACGACGGAGACTGACAGGAAGACAAAGGGCGGTGGCAGAGGACACTACGGCCTGTTCTGGTGCAAAGGCGATGTGCAGTGCGAGAGAAAGAGAGAGAGCAAGATGAGAGAGACGAGAGCGGGAACGAAATAAACGAAATAAAAAACAAAAGCCTTTAGTAGTATACGGTGTTCATACGGTGTTGATAAAAACGGTGTCAAAATAACATTACTGGACAATAATACAAAACCTACCGCACCAGTTTCATCACTCCACTTCACCCGCTTCCTAATATTCTTCTCTAGCTAGCTAACAGCTATCTCCTCTCCAACAATGGCAGCGTCACCTTCTCCTTCCATTCTACACGTCACCATTTTCTCATTAACCTTCCATTTCCTCCTCCTAGTTCACGCCTCGAAAAATCCAGATTTCGAACCACTAATGGCATTCAAAACAGCTTCCGACACCTCCAACAAACTCACCATATGGAACTCCAGCACAGACCCATGCACCTGGGACGGTGTTTCCTGTCTCAGGAACCGCGTCTCCCGCCTCGTCCTCGAAGACCTTGACCTCCAAGGCTCCATCCTCCCCTTAACCTCTCTCACTCAGCTCCGAGTCCTCAGCCTAAAACGCAACCGTTTTAACGGTCCCATTCCAAACCTCTCCAATCTCACCTCCGTAAGACTTCTCTTCCTCTCTCACAACGACTTCTCCGGCGAGTTTCCCGCAACGCTTACATCCCTCACCTGCCTCTACCGTCTCGATCTATCCCACAACAACCTCTCCGGCGAGATTCCGGCGAATGTCAACCGTTTGGCCCACCTCCTCACTCTCCGCCTGGACGGCAACCAAATCCAAGGCCACATTCCGAAGATAAACCTCTCTTATCTCCAAGACTTCAACGTGTCCGGTAATCTCCTCTCGGGTCGAATACCCGAATTACTTTCCGGTTTTCCCGGCTCCGCTTTCACACAAAACCCGTCTCTATGCGGAGCCCCATTGCAGAAATGCAAAGAAGTTCCGGCTCTCGGTTCGCCGTTGGTGCCATCTTCCCCAAGTTCTTCAATGCCCGCAAACGAAGCAGTACCCGGAAACAAGACCCGCCAAAACGGAGCTCCGAAATTGGGCCATGCGGTCTTAATCGCCATTGTCCTCGGCGATGTTTTGGTTCTCGCCGTGGTGTCGCTGCTTCTCTACTGCTACTTCTGGCTCAACTATTCTATGGAGATAAGAGAGAGAAAAGAAGGAGAGTCGAATTCGAAGACTGTGGAGGGTGAAAAGATGGTTTATACGGCAAGTGTTTATCAAGGGCTGGAGAAGGGGCGAATGGTGTTCTTCGAAGGGGCGAAGAGGTTTGAGCTAGAGGAGTTGCTGCGTGCCTCTGCGGAAATGTTGGGGAAGGGTGCGTTTGGGACGGCGTATAAAGCTGTTCTTGATGATGGCAGTGTTGTTGCCGTGAAGAGGCTTAAAGAAGTTCACATTGGAGGGAAGAGAGAGTTTGAGCAGCGAATGGATTTGCTGGGAACGTTTCGACATCCCAACATTGTTAGCTTGAGGGCTTACTATTTCGCAAAGGATGAGAAGTTGCTTGTCTGCGATTACATGCCTAATGGTAGCTTGTTTTGGCTCCTTCACGGTATGTCATTCATGAATTCATCATTTCTTTCTTTTACTCTTTTTTTTTTTTTTTTTTTTTTTATGTACCTTCTGCTGGTTTAGATTTTGTTTTTAGTTGTCTTTATCCCCGGCTGAATACTGAAGCTGAGTAAAATTCAATTTTTATCTACTTCAAAATCCATTTTCTTCCTGCATTTTCCTAGCAGCCAAACAAGCGTAAACAAAATTCTGAATACAGAACACCCAACAATGTCTCCTAACTGTGATGATGGTGTAGTGAACAGGACACCCATGGATGTAGGGTACTTAGATCCAACGTAGGGGCCCACCTTGATACTTTGAAGTTGGACCATGTGATCTGTTCAGAGCAAAAGATCAACAGGTCCTTATCGATCCTTCCATGCCATATTTTTGTCAGATGAAACAACTATTAACTGCACAATCATGACCTTCAGGGAATAGCTAGGGACGGACGAGTACTGAACTGTATCTGTTCACAGACTGTGCAACCTTGTTCGATTCTTTTCTTTGATAACAAGAAAAGACAACGAATACAAGCATTGTCTTTTATATATTTCTCTTTTGCTTTTTGTTCTTTTTTCACAACCACCTTTGGCCTTTAGCTTTCACTATTAGGCACAGAATTCAGAATATAAACAAAAAGGTGAAAGCAAGTTCCTACCCCTGTTAATGGCAAATGTGTAAATAAAATGGAACATGATGGGTTAATTAATTGGTTTCTTTCCTACAGGTAACCGAGGGCCCGGGCGAACCCCACTAGACTGGACCACGAGGCTCAAGATAGCAGCGGGAGCGGCGCGAGGTGTGGCCTTCATTCACAACAACAATAATACCCTTACCCACGGTAACATCAAATCCACCAACGTCCTTGTTGACGTGGCGGGAAACGCATGCGTGGCAGATTTTGGGCTCTCCATTCTCGCAGCCCCACCAAACGGAAGATCCAACGGATACCGCGCTCCGGAGGCATCGGACGGTCGAAAAGAGTCCCAGAAGTCTGATGTGTACGCCTTTGGTGTTCTGCTTATGGAGATGCTGACCGGGAAGTGCCCCTCCGCCGTGGACGGCGGTGCGGCTGCGGTGGAGCTCCCTAAGTGGGTTCAGTCAGTGGTGAGGGAGGAATGGACGGCTGAGGTATTTGATCTTGAGCTTTTGAGGTACAAGGATATCGAGGAGGAGATGGTGGCGCTGCTGCAGATTGCTATTGCGTGTACTGCGACTGTACCTGATCGACGGCCCAAGATGAGCCACGTCGTCAAGATGATCGAGGAGTTGCGTGGGGTCGAAGTGTCTCCGAGTCATGACACGCTGGACTCGGTGTCTGAATCACCCTTCGTCTCTGAAGATGCGTGTGGAGGTGGAGCTAATCACTAAACTAATTAAATGTTCATTTTTCATATTTTTTTATGTCACTTATTTTTTATTTCATACCTTATATAATATTTTACCTATTATCCTGATCGCTACAAGTTTAAATTTCTGCCAAGGAATTATACTAATTAAGTAAAGCAATTTGACATGACATGTTCCTATAGAGTTTATGTGCCTTCCCAATTTTATTTACGAGCATGTTTTAGAATTGGTGAAGAATCAGAGAAGCACACCTTTGTTGCGTTTAGTTTAAAGCATGTTGAGACGCTATTTTTGACCATGTTTAAAGTATGGAAGAGGGACCCAAATACAATTTGCTTTGCTTTTGTCCGCAAACTTTCTGTTCTTTTAATACATTTAATGGTCTTTGAATCTTGACTTACAGAGATATGAAACACAATACAAAAACTCATTGAAGTCCAAGAAGCAAATGGACTGTATGATGATTGGAGAATGAATCTATAGTATAAAAACAAAACAATTGCAAGATGAAAAGAATGAATTAAATGATTCGTTTGGTGGTAACTGCTTTTGTGTTTTGTACCTTGTAGCAATATTACTGTATTATTATAATTTATAAGTGCATGACCCGTGGAGCAAACCTCATAAGCCTTGTCAAAGAACTAGGCAAGAATTTCCTAGCAAACAGAAAACAAACATTTGTGCTGTTTCCATTATACTCACATTTCTGATTCCTCAAATTCTCCAAGAACTCAGCAGTCACCTCTGGTCTCACAAATTTAGCTGGGTGTGGCCCACCCTTTGACCAGTCAACCCAAGTCAAACTCCTGTTTGAGTTCCTCTCCCAAAACTCAATGCTAACAAATGTTGGCAAGTAATGCTCATCTGCATAACACGATCCCTTGCAGTACTTTTGAAACATTGGGAAGTATGTTCTGTCTGATACTACTTCAAGTGCAAGCTCTCTGTCCATTTCAAACCATTGAGACCCTTTTCTCCATTGTTTGAGGGTTACCTTAGGGGACATTTGGATTTTATACCGTCCGCGTCCAACTGCACTAGCCTCATCATAAGCCATCACATAGTTTTGTGTTGAGTTCATTAAGTAGGAGTAGACTGTTGAGAAGTTGAAGAGAGGTATGCAGGATTCTGATATGAGAACAAATCTTTGGTTTGAGAAATCAAGAAGCGCGTTGGCTAGCAGGCGACGCTCGGCTTCAATCATGTTGACTTTGCCCCATTCCACTTTCTGCATTATTATGTGATGTAAGATGAAGGGTATTAGATTTTAATCACGTTTTATTTCTAAATTGAAACAAACTCATGGGAATTAGAAATCTATGTGTGACCAATTTTTGTAAATTTTAGAATTCGGAACAACTATACAGTCAAACATAAGAAAATTAATTTACTGATGAACAGAAATAGGTTTAGGTTCCTAATATTTTCCCCTGCATTTTCTATCTTTGTTCACGTTTCAGTGAAAGCATGATGCAATATTGAAAATAATCAAGACTAGTGGTCCCTACAACAGGGGCACACACATGATGGATCCTTTGTATTATAAAAGGAATTTCTTCAATATGTGGAAGGAATTGAGATGGGATATTGCATTGTGGGGAAATATTACTTTAATTTGGGTCCTCGTGACCTACCTATTTGAATGCTATGTAGGGCAAGTAAATGGCAATTAAAACCGGGTAGTTTGTACTTTATGATGACCAGCTTTTTTATTCATTTTATTAGTAAATGAAACCCGTGCTCAACAAAAAAATTAAAGAAATTTTTTTTTCTATATAAAAAATGAAAATACTATCACGTGGCGCAACATAGATAGTTAAAGTTAGTGTAATTAATTTTTTAAAATATATAATAGATAGATATATGAGTGATTAAAATAGGAAAACATGTTGAGTGCTAAAAAAAGGCGAGAAATTTTTTTTGACCTGTGAATGAGTTTTTGTCATGTAACATAACTAGTTAAATTTTTTAAAATATATAATAGATTTTGGCAAAGATGTGAAACCTTTGCGCTCAGAAGAAAGCTAATGTGTCTCACGGGTGAGGACATGCTTAAAATTAGTGAATTTTGTAATAACTACCGTTTGTATTTATAGATGTTCACAAAGGGAGAGGATCTCTTATTTTTACCTAATTGATTCTAGAGTACGTGACTGTTGGAAAATTATCCTATGATGTATTTCAATATCATTGATTTTTTTCTTGAATAACTCTAATCCTTGGCTTCCGCTCAGCTATCATAAAGACTTGTTGCTATTACTATCCATTATTAGACAAAAGTTTAATAACTTATGGACAGTAAATATGAAGCAATTATTTGTATCCCTCTTCTCTACTTTCATCAAGTTTTTTATATAATTATGATCGAGTTCTCATCTACCTTTTCGAGCAATGAATAACCTTCATTAAGAGTATGTTACTGAACTTAAAAAAAAAAAAAAAAATCCACTTGAGGATATAAATAACTTGACGTTAGTTTTGTCCTTACTTTATTTGTTCTTTCTATCAAGGACATTTGCATAGGTTAGTTTCAGTTATCAATAGAATAATTTCAATTCAGATTAAGGTGATTGTAAAAGTTAAAAAGAAATTGAAGAATAAAGTAACTGACCTTACTGGGAATTCTCCTGCCATGAAACACTGGACTCTCGGCCTCTGAAGAGTCTGATCCATTGTATGATGGATTGGAATGAACATAAATAGAGTAATACCCTTTATGCCCTTTGAAGAACTTCTGCCACAGAGGAGCCAAAGGCACAGGACCCCTCACCAAGAACAAGAAGGCCACTTTAGGAACTCGATCAAACGGGTATTCATGAATCTTTGGAGTCACTGAAGCTCTCCATAACAATTCTTCATCATTCATATCATGCATAACATGAGAAGGCGCAATGAACTCTTTCAATCCTGCATGACTATTAGTACTGATGTTGATGTTGGATATGTTTGGTGTTGCAATTAGTGATGGTGGTGACGGTGGCGGTACAGCTGGTGTTGTTTTCTGTGATGCAAAGAGGGAGAATTGAGTGAACTGAAGACTAAAGGTGCAGCTTTTAAGATAGAAACTGATGATGATTCCAATGGTCACACCACAAGCCAAAAGGAGAAGATAGGAAAGGAAACGAACAAGCTGGAGATGTGAGTTGAAATGCTTGGATAATGAATTTTGATTATTTGAAAATCCCTTCATTTTTTTGAAGGCCACAGAGAACAAAAATTAAAGATAGTTCCTTTGAAAGGCTTGAGGGTTTTTTTTCAACAAAAAGAAGAATGATTATAAGAATACGTTTGGTATAGATCTGTTTATGGCTTTTGGAAACGGAAGTAATAAATATATACTTCAAAGTTAAGTTACGAAAAGAATATTGAGAACAAACTTGTGTTCTAATCAAAAGGTCTAAATAGTAATAAAATCATAACAAAACGATCAAATCAAAGGAAGTTTCATGCAATAAAGGATCACCGAGAATAAAACTGATACAAAATATGATTGAAGCTCAAAAGGTAAGAGAGAAACAAAAATAAAGGAAGTTCTAGAGGTAGAGAGATAGTAAGTTTATGCTGAAGGGGCTGGGAGACTCATCATAAGGAGAATTTGGCGGCTTTGAAGACTGCTGGAGAGGAAGGAGGCTCTCTCTTTCTGTCTCTTCAGCGCCCACTTTAAAATATAATAACTTGCTTAAAACGCTAAACTTGCCAACGCAGAACTGTTTCTTTGTTTGTTTTGGAAACCTGTAGAAGTGATTAATTAACTTTTGTTAAAAAGTCGTTTCATATAACACACACACCTAGTGGGACTCGTTAAAATCATAAAATGTCATGATTAAACTTAAAACTAATTAAGATGCAGATTTTGTAGTCAGTATCTGGTGCAATGTCGACGTTGTTTTGACTTTTGACATTGCAAGTCAATACTGGCAAATTTGGGATACGACGAGGACCAAGTTACGTAGCCGCCACGGCCAGCCCTGTGAACTGTGATTTTTCTTGACCATTATTTGGTTAAAAGCTATTTTTTGAAAGTGAGTTCCTGAGAACCCAGATGGAGCAACGTATAAAAGGGATTGAAGACTTTTCAGCGAAGATGGCACTTTAAAGATCAAAGCCATCGAATTGCAAAAGATGTTACGCGTGTTGGTGATGGAAAGGAATCTTGACAAATTCAGCTTTTTTTTTTTTTTGGTACCGGAAATGGGACCAGCGAATAGAGTTGGAGGTAAGGTCACGTGGGGAAGGATTGTTCTAATTCGTCAAGTTGGAGAACAGGGTAACTTGGTCCTGAATTTGCAAAGGTGTGTCAAGTTAGTATCTGACGCTATCAAAATATTAAATCAGCCCCCGAAATTGTAAAATATTGAACAACACTAATATCACACGCTGTTAGGTGCTAGATTTCAAATTTAGGTTTTTCGACGGAACTTCAAATATTCGACAAATGAAGGCACAAGGAGCCAGAATAAGTGATAAAAATTAGCTAAGTTTAAAAGACTAAGTGATGTGGCGGTTGTTCGACGGAGTGCATGAAGCGTCGAAGATGTCAATATGAGCATGGTCGAATTAGACTTAGGCTTTAGGCAATACATGAACAAACTCGACAGGAAGTGCTACTGTCGAGATTGAGTAGTTTTAGTGAAATCAACTACCGACCCTGTATCCGTACACGTGTCAGGTTGGATGATAGGTAGTTTTTTTACATTTTTGTCTATAAATAGTAGTTCTTACGATGTAACTCAGGTTGGATACATGATCTAAATTCCTAACATCTCGACGTCGAAGCAAATTAAAGGAAAACGATCACTGTATGCCTTCCACCCCTTACTTTCAGCAGTTTGCAATTCAATTCAATTACATTTCCAGTTATCACCTTGTTCTTAATCTAATTTATCTGCAAATTTATCTTTTGCTTATGCATTTTACTTCGAACTTTACTGTATTTTCCAAACCTTTTTGAAATATTATTCTTCCATACTTTCTGTATTTATTTCTTGTAGAGTTTCAATTTACTTACAGCATTTGACTTATTTCTATTTCAATTTCAATATTTTATTTCATGTCTATTACTACACAGTCTTTTGAGTTTCATGTTGTTACTTAAGTTTTTTTTTTGTATTTTGGCAATTTCTCCTTCTGTCAATTTTGCTTTCAAAGTCATTTATAAACTTTCTTTAATTCATGTTCTTTAAATGCTTTCATTTATTTTCCTATGTCTTAAAAGCTTTTCCCTTAATTTCTAGTCATTTAAGTGCTTCATTTACGTTCCTGTGTCAATTTCAAATTGTATGTCTTACTCTGTGAATGCATGTTCAAACACTGCATTGTTTACTTTGACTTTATTTTCTGTTTAAGTTACTTGTCAATCAAGTCATTGGCTGCTAACGACCAATCTTATCTATTTACACTTTCAATGCAATTTCGACAACAATTAACTTGTTGTTCGAGATTATTAAGTACAAACTGGCAAAAAACCTCAATGATTAATGGCTTAATTGCCAAGAAAATTGAAAACTGATATCTGGTCGAACTTTTGACCGTTATTTCACTAAAACCGTTGTTTTCAAAATGAGATTACCACATAACTCGTCGATCTCGTAACCGTTTGAAACTAATTATTTGTTACTTTGACGAATTTGGTAGAAACACACTACAAACCAAATTTCCCAGTTAACAAATTGGCACGCCCAGTGGGACGAATTTAGAGTAACTCGTTTTAAACGATGGTTTTATGCATCTAAGAAGTGGAAAATTTACTGCTTCTAACGTGTCAAGACAAAGAAATGTGAGTGGCAGCGCAAATAATAGTGCCACGATACCAAGTGTTACTAATGCGAATGCGTCGACAGGCAATACTAATGCTTCGACCATCAATACCAACGCAGAGGTAGTTAATATCCCAAGGATGAGTACTACTGTCATTGGAGCGGGTACTGGGATGACAATGGCAAACACCCAAGTATTCAAGCATCGGAAGTAGTATTTTAAGCGCTGTAGTATTTTAACACCCAGTGGTTCAAAGTGCTTCGGAAGTTCAAGCATCGCCTGAAAGTGCTAGAAATTCAAGTGTTAAGCCAACACCGCGTGTAACACAACCTCCGTGTGGAATGCCATATGGTTATCTGAATAACTCGACAGTTCCTGCTATTGGTTCGACTATGTTCAACCAATATGCTAACCAGCTTTTTGTACCTTTTGGAAATTCTTCAAATACTCAAGGAACGGTAGGTATGACTACTACCACAACCAATCGACAAGGGTCAGGTATAGGGGATATGTCAAGGCAAATGCCTCAGAACAACGGAGGACTAACCCAGACTTCGTTGGCTTCGACAGCAGATGGATGATAGTAACCATGAGATGGTGAATATGTTCACTCAGCAAATGGGTGCAGTTATTACACCTCTTATGCAGACTACTAACCAAGTATGCAATGCTTTGGCTTTACAAATGGAAAGGCTGAATCAAGCATTGGGTTTGGCAGCATCAGTGAACGACAATGTGCAAGGCCTAGGAGCTATGCACCAAGGTCAAGGCTTGGGGGGCAATCCACAAGATGTGAATAACCGCAACATGGTGCAAAATGAAGTAGTTCAGCCAAAACAGAACCTTGGTCAAAATTTGAACAATTTGGCTTATGGTCAAGTACAAATCCTGCAAATGAATCAAGATCAAGGGCCTCCAATGCATCAAGGTTTGGCTAACCTCAGGCACAATATCATGGAAAACCAGATAGAACAAAACGTTAATCAAGCTGTCGAGCAGATGCTTAACTGGCTTGGCTTCAATATTGGTCAAGCAAATAGACCATATTTTATATCTGCGTTTCCTGAATGGGTACAACAAGCTAAAGTGCCAAGAGGAATAAAGGTCCCTAAATTGTCCAAGTTTTCTAGTGATAGTGGAGAATCAACTGTCGAACATGTTGCCAGATACTCAATAGAAATGCGGGGAATTAGCCACTATGGAAGGCTTGAAAATGAGGTTCTTTCCAAGTTCATTAACAAAGAATGCATTTTCTTGGTTCTCGAAGTTAAGGGCTAATTCAGTCCATTCTTGGACTCAACCAGAAGGATTGTTTCATGATCAATTCTTCAGGGGCGATTTAAGGGTTAACTTGACTGATTTATTCAACGTCAGGCGTATATATAATGAGTCTATAGATGATTATATCTCTAGGTTCAAGCAAATGAAGAGTAGGTGTTTTACACTTGTTCCTGAAGCGAAAATTGTTAAAATGGCCGCTAGTGGGTTAGATTACCATATTAGAAAGTGATCAGTGCATTTTAATGCACTCTTTATAGCTTTCCATTTAGTGTTTTTTATTGTGTTCTGTACCTAATATCTAAGTCTTAGCACATTTCTAGACTTTGGGTCTTAATTGAGCAATATAGTAAATTATTGATTAACTTTTGTGTTTACTACATATTGACCCCTGTCCACGCTGCAGGCCATAACTTTGGCTACAGTTATCCGATTGAGGCGTGCGAGCATGCGTTGGAAAGCTAAGGAACAGAGCTACAATTCTCCTGTTGGGCTCGAAACCCAATTCTCTTGTCTTCAATGTCAAAACTGCTAATTACGGACGCAGTAAAATGTAAAACGGGTTTTGGGCCTAATTTTGGTCGTTTATCGGGCTTTTATCTTATAACCCGTTAAGGGATTTAGGTTATTCTTGGAGTTGAGACTTAAAAAGAGACTAATCAGCCGTTTTATATCATCTTACGTTTTTATTTTACAAAATCGTTATACCCTAGCCGTCATGGAAGCCTAAGCTCCTAAGTTGATTCATCGGTGAAAGGTTGTCGTTACAGATTTTGAGGTTCGGTGTTTAATGTTTAATACAATTTCGTTTTAATTTCTTTAATTCCATCTCTATCAATTTCGAATTTGGTTTGAATGTATGTAATCTATTCAGTTCGTTTTCTGCTTAGTTAATTGTTCTGTCTTTATTGCGAAATGCGATTCGGTTGTGTATGAACGCTTGATTATATGCATCTGTTTCGTAACTTTTATTATTTCGAATTAGTTGACTGCTTAAATTAATTGATTCGAGTAGAAATTGATAGAGGGTTGATTAGAATTCTGTTATGATATTGGTTGCGTTTTTGAACGGCGCTTGTCCGCTCCCGTGACCGATTGAACCCGCTGTTTTGACGCTTGCTTGAAACGGTGTGAATTCGTATAAACTGATTAACGCTTGTTTAGTTAGTTTATGTCAACTGTGAATTTGAAATTAAATAAATTGTTGTTATTTAGAACCTGTGATAAATCCAAGACGAGCATCCGGAAACCGGTGAATCAATTGTCTCTCTAATCTGATAATTCTCTCAACAGAAACTGTTTTCACAAAACCCCCCCTTTTCGTTATTGTTGATTTTTGTACCTCCTGAATTTGGTAATTTTGGTGTTAGAGGTCCTCGTGAGACGACCAAGGTCTCTTGCCTTGAATACTATAAGTAAATCTTTTAATTATTTTGACCCGCGTACGACAGCTGATCAAATTGGCGTCGTTGCCGGGGATCTCTAATTAGAGATTACCAATCTCAGGACCCACTAATTACTGACGTTTCTTGCATTTTTCTTGTTGTGTTTCCAGGTCTTGTTACAGGTTGTAGGCGTTGAGACTGCTGACTGTTGATTCTAGGGTTTGTACGCGAAAATAATAAAAAAATCGGTTTTCGGGTAATCTCGTCAGATTGCTCCGAAACCACAGCTGAAAAATCCGAAAAAAATCCAGGATCAATAGTCCCATAGCTGCTTACGGGACAACGGGCTCAAAATCCCAAATTCCCTTGTTTTCTATTTTTATTTTTTTTAATTTTTCATATCTCCGAAAAAATCCAAAAAAATTTGCATATCTTTCTTTTGATTTAATTAGATTTTTCGTGGTATTTTTATAATTTTTAGGTTAGATTTTAGTCGTTTTCTATTTTTTGCATTCATTTTAGCGTAGGGACATAGTTGGTATTTCTAGAATTGTTGCATTTTCCTATTCCTTGCTACATACAGTGCATGACTAGGTCCAATACTATTAACGTGCATCCTTTTGACCCTGAAATTGAGAGAACATTGCATCATAGACTTAGGGATCATATAGAAGTTAGTGGTAGTGATAGTGACAGCATCTTTAGTCATAATCTATTTGATTCTGATCCTGATTCTGATTTTGATTGATTACATTAATATGGCTGATAGAACACTTAGGGAACTTGCTGCACCTGATGTTACTTACAATGCTCTGTGTATTAATTATCCCGAAGTGGCTGTTCCTTTTGAATTAAAATCTGGTTTAATACACTTGTTGCCAAAGTTTAGTGGTCTTGTAGGTGATGATCCACGCAAACATCTTAAGGAGTTCCACATTGTGTGCTCGACCATGAAGCCCCAAGGAATTCCAGAGGAGCACATTAAACTGAGGGCCTTCCCCTTCTCACTCCAAGATGCAGCCAAGGATTGGTTGTATTACCTTCAACCAGGTTCTGTTGAAAATTGGAATGCCTTGAAAAAGTTGTTCCTAGAGAAGTTCTTTCCTGCGTCCAGGGCTGCTTCAATCAGAAAAGATATATGTGGCATCAGGCAGAACCCCACTGAGTCTTTACATGAATACTGGGAGAGGTTTAAGAAGTTGTGTGCAAGCTGCCCTCATCATCAAATCTCTGAGCAGCTACTCATCCAGTACTTTTACGAGGGTTTATTGCCCATGGACAGAAATATTATGGATGCTGCTAGTGGAGGGGCACTTGTAGACAAAACCCCAACAGATGCAAGAGCTTTAATAGAAAATATGTCCATCAACTCCCAACAATTCACAACCAGAAGCAATTCTGCAGTTCTAACAAGGGGAGTGAATGAGATACAGGCTACTAGTGAGAAGAACTTGGAAAACAGGTTGGAAGAACTCACAGCTATGGTAAAAAAATTTGCAACAGGTCAGACAGCAAGGGTTTGCGGTATTTGCACCTCTGCAGAGCACCCCACAGATGCATGTCCTACACTGCAAGAGGACCCTAATGCTGACACCCCTCAAGCATATGCGGCTAACATCTTTAACCTTCAAGCCAATGTTGATTTGTCCTATAACAGGTACCACCCAAACTGGAGGAACCATCCTAACCTTAGATGGGGAAATCAAGCTGCACAACAACAACCCAGGCAGCAAAATAATCCACCGCAAGCTGCTGTCAGGCCTGAACCTTCATTAGAGGATCTAGTTAAGCAGATGGCTGCCTAAAACCTCCAGTTCCAACAGAGAACAGATGCCTCAATTCAGAATTTGCACACACAGATGGGACAGATGGCTACCACAATTAATCAGATGCAAGCCCGGGGGGCAAACCAACTGCCAGCTCAAGCAGTGGTCAATCCGAATGCACCAAACCCCAATGTTAGTGCCATCACATTGAGATCTGGGAAAGCTGTTGACACCCCAAAGGTGCCTGAAACCATTGTTTTGAAAAATAATAAGGCACCTGAGCATATTTCTAATGAACAAAAAGTGCCCCTCCCTTTCCCTCATAGGCGGTGAGTACAAAAAAAAAACAAGATGAGGGAGAGAGGGATAAGGAGATCTTGGATACTTTTAGGAAGGTGGAAGTGAACATTCCCTTCTTGAGGCAATCAGCGATTCCAAGATATGCCAAGTTTACGAAAGAGTTGTGTACACATAAGAGGAGGTGAAAGGGAATGAAAAAGATAAACATGGGGCATAATGTTTCAGCTCTCTTCCAATCCATGCCCCAAAAGTGCAAGGATCCAGGGACTTTTGCCATTCCATGCACCATAGGCAACAATCGGTTTGATGATGCCATGTTAGATCTAGGAGCTTCAATCAATGTAATGCCTACATCCGCTTTTAACTCTCTTGCTCTTGGACCTTTGCAGAAACAGTGTTACCATTGACTTGCAAATAGAAGCGATGCTCGACTCTTTGGGTAGTTGAGGATGTTCTTGTTAAAGTTGATAACCTTATTTTCCCTGCATGATTTTTATATTACGGATATGGAAGCAGAGACTAAGTCCAAAGAGTCACCCATCATTTTGGGCGTGCCATTCTTGAAAGCGCCAAGGCAAAAATTGATGTTGGTGATGGGACTCTTTCCATGGAATTTGGTGATAGCGTTGTAAAATTTAATATCTTTGATGCTATGAAACACCCCATGGAAGAGCATTCCCTTTTTCATATTGAATTGCTCGCTGATTTGGTTGATGATGTTTATTCTGATGTTGTTACTGCAGATTTTCCTTCATTGGCTGATTTTGCTGACAGTGTTACTTGTGATTGTTGCACTAACACTCATACTTGTGCTGAAGTTGAGTCTGTTTTGCAGGTTGACACTTTGCCTAATGTCCCCAATGACATAGGCTTTGTTGCAGATGTAGCTTCTGCTACTAAGATTCTGCCCTCTATTGAAAAACCACCGGTTCTAGAGCTTAAGCCACTCCCCAAAGAGTTAAAATATGCATATTTAGAGGGGAGTGGTGATTTACCTGTTATTATTGCAGCTAACCTTGATTCTGAGCAGGAAGAGAAGCTGTTGCAGATGCTGAAAAAATACAAAAAGGCCATCGGATGGACCTTAGCTGATATTCCTGGTATTAGCCCATCCATGTGTATGCACATGATTTTACTTGAGGATGGGACGAATTGTTAGGCGAATGCAGGCGGATTAACCCATTAATCTTATATGTTGTGAAAAGGGCGGTGAGCAAAGTCCTACAGGCTGGCATCATATACCCAATTCTTGATAGTCAATGGGTAAGCCCAGTCCAAGTGGTTCCGAAAAAGAGTGGTCTCACAGTGGTGAGGAATGAAAATAATGAACTCATCCCCACAAGGGTTCAGAATAGCTGGAGAGTGTGTATTGATTACAGGAGGCTTAACCAGGAAACCAGAAAGGATCACTTTCCTTTGCCGTTCATTGATCAGATGCTTGAACGGTTGGCTGGTAAGTCACATTATTGTTTTCTTGATGGTTTTTCAGGTTACTTTCAGATCCATATTGCACCAGAGGACCAAGAAAAGACCACATTCACTTGCCCTTTTGGCACTTTTGCCTATAGGAGGATGCCTTTTGGCCTATGCAATGCACCTGGGACTTTCCAAATTGCATGATTAGTATTTTTACCGATTTGATAGAAAATTGCATAGAAGTGTTTATGGATGATTTCTTGTTTATGGTTCTTCATTTGATTCATGTTTGAGTAGTTTGGATAGAGTTTTGCAGAGATGCATTGAAACTAACCTTGTTCTGAATTATGAAAAATGCCATTTTATGGTAGGACAGGGTATTGTTTTAGGGCATGTGATCTCTGAAAAAGGAATGCAAGTAGATCCTGCCAAGATTGAAGTGATTTCTAGTTTTCCTTACCCATCTTGCATTCGCGAGATTCGTTCATTTCTTGGTCATGCAGGTTTTTACAGGCGCTTTATCAAGTATTTCAGCAAGATCGCTCTTCCATTGACAAACTTGCTGCAAAAGGATGTTAGCTTTACATTTGATGATAAATGCAAGCAGGCCTTTGATTGTATCAAGAAGTCCTTGACTTCTACTCCCATCATTCAGCCACCAGATTGGACCCTCCCCTTTGAAATCATGTGTGATGCATCTAACTATGCATTGGGGGCGGTTATAGCACAAAGAGTTGACAAGGCTGCCCATGTTATTTATTATGCTTCTAGGACTTTAGATGCTGCACAAATTAACTACACCACCACAGAAAAGGAGCTTTTGGCAATTGTATTTGCTCTTGATAAGTTCCGATCATATTTGCTTAGTTCCAAGGTGGTTGTTTTTACTGACCATGCAGCTTTGAAATTTCTTTTAAAGAAACCAGAGGCAAAGCCAAGATTGATAAGGTGGATGTTGCTCCTCCAAGAATTTGATTTGGAGATTAAAGATAAGAGCGGAGCAGAGAACTTAGTGGCTGACCACTTAAGCAGGATAGAGAAGGCTGAGGATTCCCTCCCACTCCATGATGACTTTCCTGATGAGCAGCTCATGCAGCTGCATGAGGTAACTCCTTGGTATGCTGATATAGTTAATTATCTTGTGGGTGGAGCCTTACCCCCACATGCATCTAAGGCACAGGTACATAAACTCAAAAGTGATGCAAAATATTTTGTGTGGGATAATCCCTATTTGTGGAAGTTTGGTAGTGACCAGGTGATTAGGCGATGTGTACCTTACCATGAGGTTCCATCCATTCTTCAATTCTGTCATGCTTCTCAAGTAGGTGGACACTTTGGTCCTCAGTGGACAGCGAGAAAAGTCTTAGACTCGGGTTTCTATTGGCCCACCATTTTTAAAGATGCATTTGAGACTTTCCACACTTGTGAACAGTGTCAAAGGGCTGGGACGGCAATCACGCGCAGGAGTGAAATGCCTCAGCAGCCCATGCTTTTTTGCGAGGTATTTGATGTTTGGGGGATTGATTTCATGGGCCCCTTTCCTGTTTCTTTTGGTTTTACTTATATCCTGCTTGCTGTTGATTATGTTTCCAAATGGGTGGAGGCAAAAGCCACTCGTACTAATGATTCTAAAGTTGTTGTGGATTTTGTCAGGTCCCAAATTTTTTGCAGGTTTGGTATTCCAAGAACCATCATAAGTGATCAAGGTTCTCATTTCTGTAATCGCACCATGGAAGCTTTGCTTCGGAAGTATGGGGTGGTGCATAGGGTTTCTACACCTTACCACCCCCAAACTAATTGGCAAGCTGAGATTTCAAACAGAGAAATTAAACAAATTCTAGAAAAGATGGTGCAACCAAGCAGGAAGGACTGGAGCCGTAGGCTAGAAGAGGCTCTTTGGGCTCACGAGCGACTTACAAAACACCAATAGGGATGTCTCCCTTTAGACTTGTGTTTGGTAAGGCATGCCACCTCCTGGTGGAGATAGAGCACCGTGCTTATTGGGCGGTAAAAAGTTGTAATCTTGAACTGGAAAAAGCAGGTAAAGAGAGAAAGCTTCAATTGCAACAACT
Organism: Calophaca sinica; assembly: GCA_037113605.1. Lineage (NCBI taxonomy): Eukaryota > Viridiplantae > Streptophyta > Magnoliopsida > Fabales > Fabaceae > Calophaca > Calophaca sinica. The sequence goes on from CM073736.1 coordinate 72,400,678, forward strand.
TGAGGAGCTTAGGCTAGAAGCCTATGAGAATTTCAGAATTTATAAGGAGAAAACTAAGCACTTCCATGACAAGATGATTTCTAGGAAGGAGTTCTCCATTGGGCAAAAAGTCTTGTTGTTCAACTCCCGGCTGAAAATTATGGCCGGGAAACTTAGATCCAAGTGGATTGGCCCGTTTGTTATTACTAATGTTTTTCCTCATGGTGCAGTTGAAGTTAAAAGTGAGGCGACAAACAAAATTTTCAAAGTCAATGGACAACGCCTCAAAGTATTCCATGAGAGTTCCGCATTTGAAGATGCACCCATAGAAGAACTCTCATTGGAACATCCCACCTACATCATAGCTTTGACTAGGGAGTCCCTCCTCCCTACTCTTGTTTTATGCTTGTTGTTTTCATTGAGGACAATGTATGATTTAAGTGTGGGGGGGTGTCTTTTAGTAGCTTAGTAGTTTTGTTTTTGTTTTGAGTAATTTGTTTAAAAAAAAAAATTGCATGCATTTTCATTGGGTTTCTTGGTTTGTATGAGTGGGGAGTGATTTCACTATTCTAGGACTATAGGTCTTGTGGCATGATATGGATGACTTCCCTGCATTCCTAGTGTGATAAGTTGGTTTGGAATATCAAATTGTGCATCTTTTGTGATAGATATTTTCCTTGGTGAGTTTTGGGCCTTATAATGGATGGACTACATTTTGCCATTCTCTTTCTTTCTTGAGTGATTTCACTCATGATTGTTGGTTACTCTAGAACTTGACTTGACTCTTGTTGAAACTCTTGTTCACATGCATGCATTGAAATGATCTAGGTAGTTTTTGTTCTTTTTAGCCACTAGCCAAATAAGCGTACCTTGCAATTATCCCTTTGTTTAGCCCCTTTGAGCCTATTTATCCCATTCTTTGTTATATAGCTCATTACAAGCCTAAAAGTGAAAAACAATGTTATGACCCAATCTTAGGGGATTAAGGAGCTTTGAAAAAAAAAATGAGAATAAATTTGCAAAGTGTGGGGGGCTCAGAATTGTGGTGGTAAAAAAATATGTATTGTTGTGCTTCATTGCTTCATTGGGATTTTGCAAAAGAAAATAAAAAAAAAAAAAAAAAAAAAAACAAAAGAGTAGTGGAGCATATCAATTTCGAAAAAAAACAATGGATTGAATTGTGGTTGAATTGTTCCCCCATGATTATTTGGTAATTGTTTTCCATTGCTCCTCTATCCTCTTTGATTTTATAGCCTAGTTCCCCTTTCAATTATCCTACCTTGACCTTGGCCCCATTATAACCTTAATAAAGACCTTTTGATCTTTGTGTGCATGAGTTTCAAGTGTGGATGTTAGAGTCTTGTCAAGCCTATGGTAGTGCTAGCTTCCATGATGTACTTTGAGTGTAAACACTAGCCTAGACACTTGAGAGTTTGAGAGAAATGCTTTCTTGTGAGGATTCTATCACTTTTGATGCACTCTTTGGTTATTCTATCCTCTTGGTTGCTTTGAAAGTAATTAGATGTTATTCATGATTGCCATGAGTCCTTGAAACCTTGAATGAGCATTTTGCTTGCCACTTTATATCCTTGGGATTCATTGGAAATGCATCTTTGCTTTGTTTTGTGTGTTTTGCCCGGAGTGCAAAAGCTTAAGTGTGGGGGAATTTGATCAGTGCATTTTAATGCACTCTTTATAGCTTTGCATTTAGTGTTTTTGATTGTGTTCTGTACCTAATATCTAAGTCTTAGCACATTTCTAGACTTTGGTTCTTAATTGAGCAATATAGTAAATTATTGATTAACTTTTGTGTTTACTACATATTGACCCCTGTCCACTCTGCAGGCCATAACTTTGGCTACAGTTATCCGATTGAGGCGTACGAGCATGCGTTGGAAAGCTAAGGAATAGAGCTACAATTCTCCTGTTGGGCTCGAAACCCAATTCTGTTGTCTTCAATGTCAAAACTGCTAATTACGGATGCAGTAAAATGTAAAACGGGTTTTGGGCCTAATTTTGGTCGTTTATCGGGCTTTTATCTTATAACCCGTTAAGGGATTTAGGTTATTCTTGGAGCTGAGACTTAAAAAGAGACTAATCAGCCGTTTTATATCATCTTACGTTTTTATTTTACAAAATCGTTGTACCCTAGCCGTCATGGAAGCCTAAGCTCCTAAGTTGATTCATCGGTGAAAGGTTGTCGTTACAGATTTTGAGGTTCGGTGTTTAATGTTTAATACAATTTCGTTTTAATTTCTTTAATTCCATCTCTATCAATTTCGAATTTGGTTTGAATGTATGTAATCTATTCAGTTCGTTTTCTGCTTAGTTAATTGTTCTGTCTTTATTGCGAAATGCGATTCGGTTGTGTATGAACGCTTGATTATATGCATCTGTTTCGTAACTTTTATTATTTCGAATTAGTTGACTGCTTAAATTAATTGATTCGAGTAGAAATTGATAGAGGGTTGATTAGAATTCTGTTATGATATTGGTTGCGTTTTTGAACGGCGCTTGTCCGCTCCCGTGACCGATTGAACCCGCTGTTTTGACGCTTGCTTGAAACGGTGTGAATTCGTATAAACTGATTAACGCTTGTTTAGTTAGTTTATGTCAACTGTGAATTTGAAATTAAATAAATTGTTGTTATTTAGAACCTGTGATAAATCCAAGACGAGCATCCGGAAACCGGTGAATCAATTGTCTCTCTAATCTGATAATTCTCTCAACAGAAACTGTTTTCACAAAACCCTCCCTTTTCGTTATTGTTGATTTTTGTACCTCCTGAATTTGGTAATTTTGGTGTTAGAGGTCCTCGTGAGACGACCAAGGTCTCTTGCCTTGAATACTATAAGTAAATCTTTTAATTATTTTGACACGCGTACGACCGCTGATCAGAAAGAAACTGGTAAACCAACACATTATTGATCTTGCCCAGTTAGGGGAAAAGGTTCGACAGATTGAACAACTCAGGTCTGAAAAGAATCAAAAGAACAATAAGAAATTTGTTAGACGTGAGAAAATTAATTGTGTCGAACAAGATCAAACAGACAGTGAGGATGAGGCAACTACTGAGCAAGAGATAAACCTTGCTGAGTTAAAAGAAGGTCCACCTTATGCTTGTCAAGCCCTAGTACCTTCCAAGGGAAGAGAAAAAATGAGCTATGCAAACACGAAAACATACACATTTGATATAACTAAAGCTGATAAAATATTTGATATTCTGTTGGAAGATAAGTAGCTTAAGTTGTCAGATGATCATAAGATAAAAGGGCCTGAGGGCTCCAATGGACAAAATTATTGTAAATACCATGGGGCTTTAGGCCATCCTACTAATGAATATATTCGTTTCAGGGATTTGATACAGAAAGCTCTTAAAGAAGGTAGGCTCAAGTTTGCTGACAAGCAAAAGCCTAGCATGAAGGTGGATACCGATCCATTTGGCCAAGGCATATCCAATGTCGAAGGCCATAATGCAAGAAGCTGCAACATGGTGAATATCAGTGCCAAGCAGAAGTATGTGGTGAATGTGGAAGACCCATTTGATATTTACCTAAGGCCTCATGAAACTGTCGAAGACTTTCTGAGGAGAAAGAACAACAAAGGGCAGTTGAAGTTATACCAACATTGTGACAGGTACTTCAAAGAGAAAGCTGCCCAGAAAGCAAAGAATAAGTAAAAGGCTAAGGCACACCAGCATATGCAGGCTGGTTATGTGAATAGGAATGTTAAGTCTGTTCCAGTAAACCAGATGCCTGTTTCAGTGAACCAGATACGAAGGCCTGTTGTGAATAGGCCCAATAGAGCAGTTGGCGGATGGTTAGTTGAATTCTCAAGGGAATCAATTGGCAGCAACCATGGGGTAGCTCCTGGTCGAGTTCCAAATAGGACCAGGAAACCTGATGCCAATGTGATGGTGAACAAGTGGGTTGAGAACTCTGCTAAGGCCCGTTACCCTGAGTTGAGAAATAGAGTAACAGCTAGGAAGAGCAACCCTTGACAGACACCATGTTGGGATGAAGATTACCAATTTGGTAGAGTTCCTTATCCTGGTGGTGATCGAGTGAAGAAAGCCCCACTGTCGAAGAGTCAGAAGCGTTGTTGACAGAGGATGAGGAAAAACAGAAAACAGAAACATGAGAAGTGCTTCATGGTTGGGATACAAAAAGTGCCATTGCCCAAGGAGCCTGGTCCAAAGTTGAAGAGTGTGGTGGTTGACGCCAAAGGGACTAACTTTGAGAAGGGTCATACTTCTCAGGCAAGGGGACAAGTACCTTCAGCAGGTTTCAGATAGAATGTCAAGCCTACCAAGGTTCCTTCGACAGCTCATGAGAGGAAGTCTTGGCCAGCAGGTCTAATTGAAGCTGAGAAATTGGCCTCAGAACGAGGCAAATTTGGTGTTCGAGCAGCTCCAGCCAAAGACACTAGCAGTGATGCATCTATGGAAGAATTGAGGATCGTAGTTAACGATTCTGATTTACTAGATGAACCCATGGAATCAGTGGAGCAGAATGCTGTCAAGACAGATTTGTCCATGGAAGAGGTCATTGAAGCATTGAATGATCCAGATGACCTAATTGGTTTCAATGATAAGGAAGAGTTTAATCCTGACACTAATTTAGACAGATACTTGGATGAGTTGGTGATGGCAATGGGAACTACTTTGTCAGATTTGGGGTCTGAAGAAAGCATTCTTGACAAGGAGGACATGAGATTGGGAAGTCATCTGGAGAATGAAGAAACTACCACTGAAGAGGAGTTTACCAAGCTTGATGTAAACTTGGTTTCAGTATTGCCAGCGGAATATCAAGCTCAATATGAGTTTGTGGTTGAAGTTCCTGATGAAGAGGAATTGATGGTTTTCCTATTGGTTGGCACTTCGTCGAGCAAGACATGGTGACTATCTTTGATAACTTTGCTCGGTTAGATAAGCCAACTAATGAAGAAAGAAATCATCTTCGACCATTGCATATTAAGGCAATGATTGAAGTTAAGTCTGTCAACAGGGTGTTGGGTGATGGAGGGGTATCTATAAATTTGATCCCAAGAGCCATGTTCAAAAAGCTGGGAAAAGATGAAACAGATCTTCTCCTAACTAACATTGTAGTTACTGATTTTGGAGGAAGATCTGCACCAACAGATGGTGTGGCAATGCTGGATGTGCAAGTGGGATAAGTAGAAAGGTCTACCTTGTTCGTGGTTATTCCTTCGAGGTCTAGTTATAACATTTTATTGGGCAGAGACTGGATTCATACTGTTGAAGTAGTACCTTCGACAGTACATCAGAAACTTATATTTTGGAATGCTCAGGATGACATAGAGATTATTGAAGCTGATGATAGCCCCTGCTATATGCAGCAAATGTATGTGGATTTCAAATTTTATGACCCAAAGGTAAAGCCCATATCTGTGCATGGTGGTGTTATTGGCAAAAAGGCTCTGAATGCTTGCCTGCTAGAGCAATTTGGAATTAAGTTGCTGGATGAGGCCGACAAAAATCGGCCAATCGACAAAGATGAGTCTTGAATGTCATCAGACACAGTTGTCGGCCTGTGAGGCCGACCGACAGCCAAACTCAGAAGAAATTGTGTTGGCTGATTGTATATTCGATGATGGCCCTTTAGGATTTGAAAAGGGGCTTGAGGATAAAAGTGGGTTTGAGTTGGAAGATCCTTTGGAGGAGATTGATCTGGGGGATAGTGATAGAAAGAAGCCAATATATGTGAGTGCTTTATTATCAGACCAGTTCAAGAGGCAGGTTGTGGAGTTGATTTCTGAGTATAAGGACTGTTTTGCTTGGGATTACCATGAAATGCCAGGTCTGAGTAAAGATCTTGTGGAGCATAGATTGCCTCTGAAACCCGATTGTAAGCCTGTCAAACAAGCTAATAGAAGGTTTGCTCCTGAAGTTGTGCTGAAAATCAAGGAGGAAGTTGAACGCTTGTTGAAGGCTAAGTTTATTCGTACAACCAGGTATGTTGAATGGTTGTCTAATGTGGTGCCTGTCATAAAGAAGAATGGCAAGATGAGGGCGTGTGTCGATTTTAGGAATCTTAACGCTGCAACTCCTAAGGATGAATACCCTATTCCCATAGCAGATATGCTAGTGGATGCAGCGTCTGGTCATGAGCTTCTAAGTTTCATGGATGGACATGCTGGTTATAACTAGATCTTCATTGCTGAAGAAGATGTGCCTAAGACTGCTTTTAGGTGCCCAGGTTCAATTGGAACTTATGAATGGATAGTGATGCCTTTTGGTTTGAAGAATGCTGGTGCAACTTACCAAAGGGCGATGAACACTATTTTTCATGAAATGATAGGCAAGTTTGTGGAAGTCTATATTGATGATGTTATTGTCAAATCAAAGAGCCAGGAGGAGCATTTGAGTCATCTTAGACGAGCTTTTCAATAAATAAGAAAGCATAGTTTGAAGATGAACCCTGAGAAGTGTGGTTTTGGGGTTTCTGCTGCCAAGTTCTTGGGCTTTCTGGTGCATAAGAAAGGCATTGAAGTTGACAAGAATAAGGCCAAAGCTGTGTTGTAAGCAAAACCACCTACTAATAAGAAAGAACTTCAATCTTTCATGGGGAAAGTGAATTTTCTCAGAAGGTTCATATCAAATCTCTCAGGAAGAACAAGAGTGTTGGCTCCTTTGGTGAATCTCAAGGCAGAGGAAGCTTTTGTTTGGACTCAACAGCATCAGGAAGCTTTCGACCAAATCAAGCAATCATTGACAAGTCCACCGGTCATGATGCCTGCAGAGCCACATCGACCAGTGAAGTTGTACATTTCTACATCAGAAGAAACTATAGGTTGTCTACTGGCTCAGGAAGATGATAACAACGTCGAAAAAGCCGTTTACTACCTCAGTCGAGTGTTAAATGACGCAGAAACAAGATATAGTGCCATAGAAAAGTTGTGTTTGCATTATATTTTTCTTGTACAAAACTCAAGTATTACTTGATGCCTTGTAATGTCATAGTGATTTCAAAGACGAATGTAATTAAGTACATGTTGTCCCAGCCAATTCTGAATGGTCGAATTGGAAAATGGACACTTGCATTGTCTGAGTTTTCTTTGCAGTATGTACCACTGAAAGCTGTTAAAGGTCAAGCAATTGCTGACTTTCTAACAGACTACTCATGTTTAGAAATAAAAGAACCAACAGGGCTAGTTGATTTGAAGCCCTGACATTTGTATTTTGATAGCTCAAGACATAGAATTGGTGTTGGTGTTGGCATTTTGATAATCTCACCTTTATGGGTGCCAACTAAACTAATGTTTGAGTTAAAATATGCTTGTTCTAACAACGAGGCTGAATATGAAGCCTTGATTGTGGGTTTGGAAATTAGAGATACGAGCTCGCACTGTCAAAGTTTTTGGGGATTCACAATTGGTTATAAGGCAATTAACCCAAACATATAAATGCATAAGCCACAATCTTGTCAAATACTGTCAAGTGGCTAGCAAATTGATGAAACAGTTTGACAGTGTCGAATTGGAGCATGTTCCAAGAGAGCTAAATTAAGAGGCTAATGAATTAGCCCAATTGGCTTCAGGGTATAAGCTTTCTTCAAAGGTGTTAGCAGAACTTATAGAAATTCGTGAGTTACTGTATCCTTTGGATGAAAGAGATATTTTTGTCTCCAATGCTTCAAACGCACCTGATTGGCGTAAGCCAATTATTGAGTATTTGGAAAAATCCAAGTGCTGATGTTGACAGGAAAATCAAGTACAAAGCAACTAAGTTTGTTGTACTTGCAGGGGCTTTGTATAGAAAGTCTGTCGATGGTAATTTGGAGACTTGTCTAAGTGAAGAGGATGCCTATTTGGCATTGGCAGAGGTTCATGAAGGAATTTGTGTGGTGCTCATCAGGTAGGTGAAAAGATGAAATGGGTGCTAAGAAGACAAAGAGTGTATTGGCCTACTTTGGTTAGGGATTGTATCATGTTTGCAAAATCCTGTGAAGAATGCCAAAAACATGGCCACATACAAAATGTACCTGCTAGTGAGTAGCATTCCATCGTTAAACCTTGGCCTTTTAGAGGTTGGGCATTGGACTTGATAGGTCAGATTTATCCTACTTCCTTTAAGGGTCACAAGTATATTTTAGTAGGGGTGGACTATTTACCAAATGGGTAGAAGCAGTAGCCTTGAAAGAAGTAACGCAACAAGACATTGTGGACTTTATTGAAAATCACATTGTTTGTCGATTTGGTATACCATAAACGATCACAACAGACTAAGGATCTGTGTTTGTTAGGAAGAAGGTTGTCGAGTATGCTGAGTCAAGAAAGATCAAGATGGTGACTTCGACACCATATTATGCTCAAGCAAATGGTCAGGTCGAAGCCATGAATAAAATTATCATTAGTTTGATCAAAAACCATATTGGCAGATATCCAAAAAGTTGGCATGCAACTTTGGAACAAGTTCTTTTGGCATGTAGAAACTCTCCTAAGGAATCGACAGGTACAACTCCTTATAAATTAGTATATGGACATGATGCTATTTTGCCTGTTGAGATAAATCTTAGTTCATTAAGGAGTCAAAAACAAAATGAGTTACCAGTAGATCAATATTGGGACTTAATGTTTGATGAGTTAAATGAAATCTATGATGAGAGGGTTGTTGCTTTGGAAAACTTGATTCGGCAAAAAAGAAAGAATAGCTAAATAGCTAAATAGCTAAATTCTATGATAGTCGGGGTTAAGTATAAACGTTTCAAGGTCGATGACTTAGTTTGGAAAGTCATTTTTTCAGTGGATAAGAAGTGTCGAGAATTTGGAAAATGGTCTCCAAAATGGGAAGGACCATTTAAAGTTACTAAAGTATTCTCAGGAAATGCTTATACACTTGTCGAAGTTAATTCTGGTTTTAGAATTAAGTCTGTTAATGGCAAGTACTTGAAGTCATATAGACCAACAATGTGTGAGGTAAAAATTCAACTTTGAAGCATTAAACTGGATTTCTTTATTCTTAGGCCATTTGGCAATATACAAATACATTGTCGAATAGGCTTGTATCCTGGAAATACAAACAAGGAAAAGTTCTTAAACCTAGGCTATTACAAAATAAGTCCAGTTATAGAAGCTTTGCCATGTTTAAAGTCAACTCATGCTGAGGAAGAGTTTAGGAAGCATGGGGGCAAGAGCAGATTATTCGTCAAGACAATTAAGTATGCAAGAGCCGCTTCAAAGGAGTGACATCCAAATCGACGGGGATTTGAGTTGAAGGACGCGTCGAGGAGAAATGTCGAACTCTGTGTGAGCAAAGGGAAAGCTGGGGTCCAAAGAGAAGCAGTCGTCGGTGCCATAATGCGCTTCACAATAGGCCTCAACCGTGCAAAGCTTTTCCAGTAGTTTTGCAGATCCTCCATGATAAATTTCCAACATGAGGTGTGAAGGAGCGCAAAACTATTGAAAGAAAGAATGGACCAGACCTTCATCCTTCCCACACAGTTCAATGAGCTTGGTAAGCCACATTAGGCAACTTACCAAAACTCATTGTTGATGTTAGGCAAATTACCAAAACCCAGTGGTTCTTTCACCGTTGAGACAAAAACCTTTAGAGAGAGTCCAAAAGTCGGAGTCCCCTGGGTCCCAAATGGAACAATCAGAACCAGGGAGTAAAGGGTTGGAATGGTTGAAAGTGACTTCCATTGTAGTTTGTCGCTTTGAAATTGGTTGGCTAAAAGGCAAAAGGCAGTGGATACGGGCTTAGGATTTATAAAAGAAACAAAGGTTTCCCAGAGATTCTGAAGAGGAAACTAGAAGAGTTTTGAGAGTATTTGTGCATGAAGGGAAACTAATGTTCTGGTGTGGTGAGGATGACCAAGATGGCAAGTCCCTATTTATAGTGCAAACCTACGTTGATTTTTAAGTTTCACCAGTCAAATTGACTGGTCAAGGGCTTCAATTACAATTCATGGCCTGAAACTGAAAATTAAATTGGTAAAAAGAAACGTGCTAGCTGGATGGTGAAACGATTGATGGTAAACATGTCAACTCGAGTTCAGTTGTTTCAGTAAAGTACAAGATGCAGTCGAACAAATGTGTTCGACATAGAAAATTTAATACAAATGAAAAGAACTGAAAAGAAACTAAAGAGGTGTCTTCTTGATTTCCTCCCAAGTTGCGACAAATTCAAGCTTTGTGGCTTTAGCATTTGTAAAGCTAACTTCAAGGTCTTCAACTTTAGACATGATAGCTTTTGCCTCGACAGCACTAGCAGACATTTGTTGATCAAGTGTTGTGATTTCTTTTGAAAAGGATGCTGAAGTGGCCTCAAGCAATTGTGCCCTGACAGTGGCCAATTCTGACTCCAAACGAGCAACATTTCTTTCCAACTCAGGTATTTTGGCTTGATGGGGAGTGCCTTGTTCGACCAATGCAGCCTTGTCTTATCGAAGTGACACCAGCTTATCACGAAGTTCGTGCTTTGCCTTGAGGGCTTGATGATAGGGCAGAATGTTATTGTCAAGTTCAGGCAGCTTAGGAGTCAAGTCTTCAATGAATTCATGAATGGCACTGAAATAACCTCGTCGAATTGAAGGCAACTTTTTGCGAAGTGCATGAATCTCTTTGATTGTACGCATTAAATTGCTTCTGATTTCTTGGTTGAGGTAGATGTCATCAAATGAATACTTGAAGAAACCTCTCAGTTCTTCAACAAATCCATCAAGTTTTTCAGTAGAAGTGTTCCCAGGGAGAGTGGAGGAACGTGAAGACATAGGGAAAGTCTTGTTGCTAGATCCTGAAAGTAAGTCAATCCACTCATCCACTTCGACATTACCCTTTTCAATGTTGGTGCCTTGTGGCACAGGGTTTGTCGATGAGATAGCCTGAGAAGATGGATTGGTCAGATTATCAAAGAAAAGATCCATGACAACACTATCTGTTATAACCACTACAGGAGATACCTTCTCAGTGGCTTGGGGGGCAGAAGTGGTTTCCACAATGGGCGTGGGATCATATTATTGAGGAGATGCCAAATTTGGATTTTTTGTCGAGAGAGTGGGTTGGGCCACATCGACATCCATAGCAGTAGGTTCCTCGACACTTGGTTCAGGTTGAGTTTCTGGAGCCTCCTAATGGAAGGGAAAACCAGAATTTGTTGTTCTAGCATCAACAAAGTGTTTAAAGAGTTTTATACCTCAGTGGCTGGACGATCAATGGGTGGAAAAATTATTTGAAGAGGAATGGAAGTATCCACGTATGGCTGTTCAGGAGAGCTCTGTCGAGTGTGCTTGATGAGGTGATGTGCATGGTAAGAGAATGTATCTAAGTGTTATGTAATGAAGCATACCTTGTCAGTGCTTGACGAGCCAACCTCTTCGACAGGGGGAGGAACCTTTGAAGAACATTCTTCAGAAGCACTTTTCTTTGAGGATTTGGCTTTGGGTTCCTGAAAAAATATGATAAATAAACAAAAATAGTTTGCATAATGCAATGTGACCATCAGTTAAAGTACTGGTGAATGGTGCAATTAACTTACCACTACAAACTCCGTTGTGGGAGTGTCTTCAGAGTTTTCAGAAGCAGATTTCTCTACAAGAGATTCCTTGGAAAATGAAAATGAAAACTTTTGGAGTTAGTGGTTGATGGGTCATATATCAAAAGGAAGTCAAAGATAGAAACATTATACAAGCAAGAAGAAGAAAAGAGAGAACCGTTTGAGGTGTGGAGCGAGAGGGAGTGTCAGGCAGGAACATTTTGCGCCTTTTGGGTTGAGCTTCAGGAGTGCCTTTACTTTCCTCTTGGTTGTTTCTTGTTGAGAAGAACCGGTCGAGTGCTTTGTTTTTGCAGGTTTTCTCTTCGACACAACTGGTTTCTTTCCAGTATCCGCTTTCTTGGAGGAAGTCTTGGCAGCCTTCTTTTTGGGTGTTGTGGATTGAAGAGGGGATTCACTATCCTCATCATCTTCTTCTTCATCATCTGCTTCTTGGGCTTTGCCACTTGTTTGCTTATACTTTAGGGGTTCTTTCAGAGCTAAAGCTAAAGTAAAACGAAAATATAAGTACAAAGCAAGTAGACTTCCAGGAAAAAGTTAATTGAATTAGATACCTTGGGGAAATTGGGAAATGATCTTGACAGCCTCGTCATATTGTTCAAAAGGTAAGGCAAACCGATCAGTGAAAGTAACTTCTTTGTTTTCATACTTGTCTATATTAGAATGATATTGAAATCTTTCTATAGCAAGGAAGTTACCAGTTCTCGTTGGTTTATCTGGAAATGGATCAACCAAACCAAAAGTTGCACAAGGCAAAGGCACTGGTTCAGGACAAGGGGGTATCACAAGTGTTTGTCCCGTGGCTTCCCGATGTTTTAAAGCCTTAATACCCCAATTGTTCTCGTGCTTTTCATTTGATTTGGCGATCATTTCATCTACCTATCGAACAATATAAAAAGGATATCTAGGATCCCATTTCACCTTGTAAAACTTTTCAAAGCTGCGAATATCCTTCAAGTGCTCACCTTTGGTCTTTGTCGAAGGGTCCTGTTCTTGCATTGTGGGGTCAATGAACTTTGTTACACATTCTTCAAAGGATGGGTGAAATTTTCTATAGTATTCATCCCACTAAGCTACGAAGTCTTGAGATACACCCAAAGAGGTGGTGAAAGGGACAAGATTGACGGCAGACTTGCGAGTGTTGTTCTTGTTCTTTATGTCGTCGATGGTTGCCTCTTTGAAATTGATGGAATTCAAAAGAATATCTTCTTTCTTGAGAGGGAATGGGCCAGGGATGGATTGCAGGAAACCAATGTTATTGGCAGAAGCATTGGGTAGACAAACAAAGGCAGAATTATCCGTCGAACCGGGTAATCCTACAGGAAAGACTTGGCGAGCCAAGAAGTGGGTCCAAATGTTTTGCACATTTGGTCAATTGGATCAAAAGGATTGGTGAACCACTCAGGTCCATGTTTCCTACCAACAAAGGGTTGGAAACGGATGCCTGGAGTTCCAGCAGAGAGAGAATGGAATAGTTTGAAGTAATACTTGAAACTTTCGAATTCGCTATCAAATGGTTTGGGGGCACAGTGCATGGCCAGGGTGCCATAAGTGTCGATTTGAAGGTTCGACGGAGCTTTGTTGACAGTGTGACCAGGAAGTGTGGCATTCAACCACAGTTGTAAAAGCCATAATGGGCCACTAGCTCCAACTTTCTTCCCCCCACCTTTTACCATGTTATACAGGCTTGACATACTGGAATAAAGGTTAGACAACAGAAAAGAGCCAATAGCCCACCTTTTGCCTTCATGTAGAAGGTTTGCCAAGTCAAGCAATGGCTTCGACATTTGGACATTTTTGTTGCAAATGACAAAAGCACATAGCCAATGGAACAGGAAGGCTACATATTCTTCATCAGAAACCTCTGATGTATTCTGCATTTGGCTAGAAATATACTTTGAAAAAGCAAGAGGTTGATCAGTAAAAACATCAATGATGTTTTCTCGAGAACACAAAGGGTGAATCATATGGCCATCCGGTGGGAGGCCAGTAAGAGCAGCAACATCAAAAAGAGTTGGACCCATCATCCCACAAGGGAAATGGAAGTTATTGGTAGTAAGGTTCCAGAAGAAAACAACAGCTCCTAACATAGAAGGGTCTAACCTGAATGTGTACTCAGACAATTTGATTAAATTGTAAATGCCTTGTTTCTCCTAAGTATCAGCTTTTTTGGCTTCAACTCTAGCAAGCCAACCAAAATATCTACTTATGCTAAGTGGTGGAGTTCTGAAAAGCCTAGTGCTTTTAGAGAAATAATGAATATGCAAGTTAGGGGAAGAAGCGAGAATGTCAGTTTGACCATCTTTGTTTGGAAAATAGTCCTTAAAATCTTCAGGAAAACTAGAGAGGGTCATAACTGGTTCTAAATAAGCAGCAGGAGGGTCTAAAAGGAAAGAGGGATCATGCAAGTAAGGTATGATTACCTTAGATTTCTGCCATGGGATCGACGTGTCGACATTCAGATTGCACCACGTCTTCCTTAGAGGTGCTTTGGAACTTTGAGCTGAATTGGAAGAAGACGCCATTAAAGGTTTGTGAAGCTTTCTCAAAAATGCAGAAGAGACGAAAGTGTTTTCATTTGGGCGTTGATGGTTATTTATAACCTAGCTTATGGTGCAAACGTGCACACGGGATTGTAACTGCCTACTTCATATGCAATGATGGCCCTATTTTTTAGGGAAATGTGAAACGCAGCCTTGTATGGGACAATGCAGAAAGGTAACCGTCGCGCGAAGAGAAGACAAAATTCTAGTTCTCTTCACATAGTGGTATCGAAAACTCAGAATTTGGGGGGCATCTGTTAGGTGCCAGATTTCAAATTTAGGTTTCTTGACGGAACTTCAAATATTCGACAAGTGAAGGCACAAGGAGCCAGAATAAGTGATAAAAATTGGCTAAGTTTAAAAGACCAAGTGATGTGGCGGTTGTTCGACGGAGTGCATGAAGCGTCGAAGATGTCAATATGAGCAAGGTCGAATTAGACTTAGGCTTTAGGCAATACATGAACAAACTCGACAGGAAGTGCTACTGTCGAGATTGAGTAGTTTTAGTGAAATCAACTACCAACCCTGTGTCCGTACACGTGTCAGGTTGGATGATAGGTAGTTTTTTACATTTTTATCTATAAATAGTAGTTCTAACGATGTAACTCAGATTGGATACATGATCTAAATTCCTAACATCTCGACGGCGAAGCAGATTAAAGGAAAACGATCACTGTATGCCTTCCACACCTTACTTTCAGCAATTTGCAACTTAATTCAATTACATTTCCAGTTATTGCCTTGTTCTTAATCTAATTTATCTGCAAATTTATCTTTTGTTTATGAATTTTACTTCGAACTTTACTGCATTTTCCAAACCTTTTTGAAATATTATTCTTTCATACTTTCTGTATTTATTTCTTATAAAGTTTCAATTTGCTTACTGTATTTGGCTTGTTTCTATTTCAATTTCAATATTTTATTTCATGTCTATTACTACACAGTCATTTAAGTTTCATGTTGTTACTTAAGTTTTTTTTTTTGTATTTTGGCAATTTCTCCTTCTGTCAATTTTGCTTTCAAAGTCATTTATAAACTTTCTTTAATTCATGTTCTTTAAATGCTTTCATTTATTTTCCTATGTCTTAAAAGCTTTTCCCTTGATTTCTAGTCATTTAAGTGCTTCATTTACATTCCTGTGTCAATTTCAAATTGTATGTCTTACTCTGTGAATGCATGTTCAAACACTGCATTGTTTACTTTGACTTTATTTTCTGTTTAAGTTACTTGTCAATCAAGTCATTGGCTGCTAACGGCCAATCTTGTCTATTTACACTTTCAATGCCATTTCGACAACAATTAACTTGTTGTTCGAGATTATTAAGTACAAACTGGCAAAAAACCTCAATGATTAATGGCTTAGTAGCCGAGAAAATTGAAAACTGATATCTGGTTGAACTTTTCACCGTTATTTCACTAAAAACGTTGTTTTCAAAACGAGATTACCACATAACTCGTCGATCTCGTAATCGTTTGAAACTAATTATTTGTTACTTTGACGAATTTGGTAGAAACACACTACAAACCAAATTTTCCAGTTAACACACGCACTACAAGAAAACTGCATATTACCGATTTAAATTTTCATCGATTTACTCGGCCGAGACCAAGTCAAAGATTGCCGGAAAAAATCTGCATTTAAATTATTTTTGTTATTTTTACTGACGCTAAGCCGTCGGTAAAGAATTATTTTATTTGGATTTTATTTTTTAAAATTACTGACGGCTTGACCGTCGATAATTACGGTAACGTTAAAATATGAACGCTGAAGACGGGATTTAATTTTTTTGTATATTACCGACGGCTTAGCCGTCGGTTAGCACATTGGGACGGTGGACCGTACCGATGGCTAAGCCGTCAGTAATTCCCCTTTCAGATTTTACATTCCTTCTCCTTCTCATTCTCAAAACACTTTCCCTCTCATTCTCAAAACCCTTCCCTTCCCCTGTGCACTCGCCACTCACCACTTAGTGTTCTCAAAATTTTGTTCGAGCTCGCCATCCCGCCGTCGCGACTCCCTCTCTCTGGTCGGCGTCGCTTCCCTCGGTTCTCTCTGTCTCTCGACTAGAACGGGATTCAGCTCCCTCCATTCTCTATTCTCTGTTCTCTCCGGCGGCCTCCCTCTCTCTCCATCGCGTCCTCCTCCACCGGCTGCCGCTCACTGTTGGTGAGTCAATACTTATTGTTTTGTTTTAGTGACTTTTTAATTGCCTGGAAGAATTTGATTTATTGTCGACTACTGTTGAGCTAAACTATCTTGTTCTTTGGTAGTTTGGTTTCTCTTTTTATTTGAACTATTGATAAGCTCAACAATGCATTTCAAGAGATGAAATTTGAAATATAGGTTTGGTTTTGTTTCTTCTTTCTGGTGTTTTGTAAAATCTTTGCTTCTTACTGCTGTTTCTCAAGTGGGGAGAGGGTGTGAGGGAGTGAGGTATTGAGTAAATCTTTGCATGAAGTTTGTTTGTGTATGTCTGTAATGTGATCAGATAAAATTCCTTAAAGCATTTTGCTTATGGTATTTTTAGGGGTTACCTCATAAAGTAGTTTTTGTAAATGTATAATCTTAAATTTTCACTTTTATGGATGGTTCTGGTGTTATGCAGGCTTGAATAGGATTTCTCTTTTAACGGGTATGAAAAATTGAACGAAAATAAAAACAAAAACTCTAGGGTTTATAGAAATTGTTACCCTACACACCACAACAGGGGTGTAACGGTGGAAATTTTACATTGACTTTATGGTTGCTAGTAGTTTGATATTTATTTTGTAGGTTTCCAAGTTTGTTAGTTGCTTAACTTTCAACCAGTGTTTAAAAAAAAATTAACACTGCTACTTCATAATGTTGATTTGTATACGTAACAAATCAGGTCAAGAATCGGTTCATTGAGAAATATATTGATTAGGCTTGGGAAAGAACAGCAGTGGCATAGGGTTATTCAGGTACCACTAGTGCTTACTTTCTTTTTTTCTTCTCATCATCATGCATCATTCTTGTCAAAGTAAAGCATGTCCAATAACGAAAATGAACAAAAGATTGGAGAATGTAGGCATTTAACTGGAGAAATGTTAGAGCCAGACTGCGGCAAATTTGTAATTTCCACTTTGAATGGGGTTGCATTGCAAATGAAATGGAATTGGATAATATATCCTTATATTACCGACAGAAAATTACCGACGAAAAATTACCGACGGCCCCCAGTCCGTCGGTAATATTTTAATTACCGACCACCGCCGCTTGAATGCGCCGAAAAATGCCGAAGTGAATTTAATTTTTATTACTTTTATCGATAGCCAAACCGTCAAGACTTATTGACGATCACGGTTAGCCGACATCATCGACTTGGGTCAGTTTGAAGAATTATTTTATTTCTAAAAGCCGTCGGTAAAGAATTATTTTATTTCTAAATTAGTTTTGAAATTTACTGACGGCTAAACCGTCAGTAATTATCGACGGCTACAGAGCCGTCAGTAATTACCAACGGCTTGGCCACCGGTGAGACAAGCTTCTTAGCCATAGCAACCCTCTTTTCTTCATTCAAATCGTGAGCATTCTCTTTCTCAGCCTTGGCCCTCTCCATCTCTTTGTTTCTGGATCCCTTTTTTCTCTGCTACCACTCTTGTTCCCTTCCTTCCCATCGTATCGTCCCACCATCATCGTCCCACCAGCAAGCATATAAGTTCTATCTTTGTTCCTTTCCTTCCCATCGTACAGTCCCACCATCATTGTCCGGCCAGCCAAGGCCCCAAATGCCACGAAGAAAACAAGTGTCGCCGTTGTTGATGATTTCTGGCCCGGGGTGAGTTCGTTCCTTCATTCTTTGTTGTGTGCATGTTTTATCGCTGTAAATCGCGGGCTGAACCTCTGCCTCTCTTCCATTATTGTCGCGAGCATAAACTGACACCGGAGAACTAAGCCGCGGTTCTCCTTTTCTTTCAATGGGTAAATGGAATTTTATCCCTTCTCCTTCTAGACTTAAATGTCCCAAATTCCTCCCAAAACCCTACCCCCAGATTGAATTGTAGACTCAATTTCATCTCTGTTCCAACTTAATCTAAAAATTTATTTGTTTTAAATTAACTAATCGATGATGATTTTGCTGATTGTTACACTGCATGGTTGAATCAATGAGGGATTCCTACAAGCTCATGTGAAGTCTCGCTTGTATCAAGCAAGAAGAGGGGGGAATCATGTTTTGATCATATAATCTATCTTCTCAGAAGTAAGTGTCAGTTACTTAGTTTGATCTTTGTATAATTTTTTCATTTTAATCTGGTCTGCATGTTGCTTATGCAATTGAGCATATTCATCCCTATTTTTATGCTCTTTTTTCCTTATAAGTTGCGGCTGATTTTAATTCTTACTGCATTTACCCACTTGTTTAATAGAATGACAACAGTAGTGTCTAAGAAGCGAGAAACTGGAACAAGATTCTACAAAAGCATTTAGACATGTTTGTGATTTGGCATATTATATATAAAAAACCTCATTGATCTTTTTGTGATAACCAGGTGGATATTACTCTTTTCATACATTTGACAAAGCTTGTGCGTTACATGTTTAGAAATGGTTGATATAATACTTCCCTCTTGTTGTGAAGGCTAAAGCAATGCGTCTTGATTCATTATCTAAGGTTTCATTGTTTTTTTTTGTGTGTTTTTCTATATTTTATTTTAATGCAGACAATTTTACTTATTTTTTACGTTCTTTTTGTTTTGCAGGGGCTTTAAGTTAGTTATTTCAGAATGTAAGCCCAAGGCTAAGATTGTGGACCTTTGCAAGAAAGTGGATTCATATATTAGAGAGTAAGCTTATATTGTTCTACAACTAACTATTTTATAAGTGAATGAAAGGAATATTCTGTGTGGCATTTTTTTTACGTGTTTGTAATTGCTGAGTTAGTTTTTTTTAAATGGTTTATGTGATGTCCTTTTTTTTTGAATGGCTATGTGGTGTCCTTTTATTTGTGTAAAGGCAAACTGTTAATGTTTATAAGAATGTGAAGAGGAAGATTGAGAGAGGTGTTGCTTTCCCGACTTGCATATCTGTAAACAATGTAGTCTGCCATTTCTCTCCTCTAGCCAGTGATGAGATAGTGTTGGAAGAAGGTGATATATTGAAAATGTAAGATTTTGTAGTTTTGTGATTAATGATGGGAGATTGTACTCAGTGGTTTTGGTTATTACTTGGAAGTTGATAATGGTGTTTTGTTGTTGTTGGTTGCAGTGATATGGCTTGTCATATAGATGGGTTCATTGCTACTATAGCACAAGGAAGGTCGATTCTTTGGGCCAGGCGGTGATGTCATTGTTGCGGCAAACATCAAGCATCGAGGTGGCCTTGAGGCTTGTAAGGCCAGGAAAGAAGGTAATCAATTATAAGATTTTCCCCCTTTATCTGCATTTTTATACCGAGTTTTGATTTTGATTTTATTACATTCATATTTCTTACTTGTACCTTAGGTAGATAGGTTTCAGGTCATAGGCAATCTTTTGTTATTACATAACAAGCCTATATAGGCGAATTTAGCATATTAAAATTGAAGAGAAATTAGATTACTTCATATGTAGTGTCAATCGTGCTTTTTCTTATGTTGTCTTGCCAATTAAACACATTTGTGGATATGGCATGGAAATCATTAGAGGAGGAGCTAAAATATAGAAAGTTGAAACTTTGTAAGTATTGAGATATTGATTTTATTTGTTAATAAGCATTTTAGTTGGAGTTGTCTTCGAAACTATGCCCTAGTTAATTGTTAGCATTATTTCATTCAACAAAATAGCTATCAAATATTGACTGTTTGGTAAAGCAAGGTAATCTCACTCAATAAAGTAGGAGTCAAAAATTAATGTCTTAAGTAGAGAATATCTTACATAGCTCATATGTGTATCTTGCCATCCCTACTTTTAGAATGGGGTTAATCAGCTATGTGTATCTTACATAGCTGATTATTCCTGTTTTCTTGTTCATGCACCTGCCATCTGCCTCGAATTTTAGTTGCAGCTTACGTGCCCTAGGCATGTTCGACCATTCCCCATAGTTCACAGAGTTTTGTTCTTTAAGGATTTCTTGCAGCCTTATCCTTAATCTCTTGGTCAGATAAATACCATGCTTGGGTTAATGCTTAATTCATGTTGGAGAAATGCCTTGTTGGTACCTTAGATGAAAGTCGGTGAAGAAAAAAACAGTTTTATTCTAATAACGAATAATCACATGAAGCTGGCCTTGGCTTGAGCCAATTATACTTCTTCATTGGCCCTCTTTAATTTACTGGCAAGGGACCATCATTCAATGAGGAATACTTTATATGCATATATTTGTTTGTTTAAGAGATTCCATTGGGAGTTTGTTATACAATTTTGGAAGAGTACAGTTATTTCTATGAACTGGAAATTTGAATTTACAATATAACATTTCGATACATGTTTGTTGACTCTGTTCATAAGTATAAAATCAAAGCTCAAGGTTAAGGTGGTAATCCCTGCAAGTGTATGCGTAGATGCTGAAAAACTTTATAATTAGAAGTAAGTAGTTTATCATATATTTCATTTATTTGCAGACAGTTACTGTGATACTGTCTTGAGGATGTTTATCATACATTATGATGAAGTCTCTAACTTCACGTATCCTTCCTTATTGTTTTCAATGGTCTATATTTTCAAATATACCCATGTTGCTTCAACTTTTCAGTGAAAAATTGTTTTAATGTCATCCTTTTTTTGTTTTAATTTCAATATTACAGTGGGCTTAGCCGTCGGTAAAATTACGGACGGCGAAGCCGTCGGTAATATTGCCGACTTTTTTTTTGTTTTAATTTCAATATTGCAGTGGGCTTAGCCGTCAGAAAACTCCGGTAGAGCCGTCGGTAACCACCCTAAAAAAATGGTAAAATTCTAGCACTTTACCGACGACTGTGTATAATTTTTTGAAGGCTTAGCCGTCGGTAATACCGACGGCTTTAAATGGCCGTCGGTAACAGATTTCCAACGAGCCATTAGTCGACGGCCTCGAGGCCGTCGGTAATCCTGATTTACCGACGAATTTCGGGTGTTACCGACGGAAAATGGCGGTCGGTAACAGCGGAAATTCTTGTAGTGATACTTTTATCACCAATTCTAGTCAATCAAATTGCCATTCAAATTGGATTAATGTATGTGATTGAAGTAAATCAGACTTAATACGATTACTAAAGGGCACATGACTCTGAAAAAAATGTCAAACATTTAATGAATCTATTTCGGTGATTGAACTGCACGTTGGCAAACAAGTGAACTTCCAATATCAGGCGATTTAGCATTTGATAAATACATTTCTTTGCATATATTATATAATTCTACTTCTATTGGTTGGTTGGTTATTGTTTAATACATTTGAAAATACATGATATCATGCCAGGGAGTTTATCAATTTTGTATTATTTAACTGGATAGGCTGCTACTTTTTTGTTTGTACAAGTTTTTTTATAGTTTAATCTCTATGCAGAAGTTGGCTGATTTTATTCCTTCTTTCTTTTGCTAATAAAGTTTTATTTTTATAGTTTTTCCTTGCCATGCTCTGATATTGGCCTGATCTATTTGCATGTTAGTTTTAGGATGTATTGTAGTTTTGTGTGCATAAAGATGTCTGGGTAAAAATAAAACCGTTTGTTGATCAATTTGTGATGTTGCTGTAAAAGGGCATTCTGCTGCAATCGAATAAATGGTTGCAAGTTTTTCATTTCATGTTTACTTTCTATACTTAAGATATGTTGAGTTATACATTGTAAGCCACAAATATGCTAACTTGATACTTTTTTCAATGTGCAACTTGATGCTTTTATCATTAGCATATTTTGAACACAAGGATTTGAAGTATATTTTTGTTTATGCAGAATTTGGCTTGTAGTAAGACATTTCATTTGCTTAACTTGGGCACTTCTTGTGCTTAATTGGGTTCCCTGTTCTTTTAATACAAATTTTTTTTCTATTAGAAAAATAATTAAGCAAAATTAGTCCCTGTTCTTTTAAGATATCCCTGTTCTTTTACTTTTTTATTATTGGTTATTGTTGAAGTTATTGACCTCATATATTTCTGTTTTAGCCAAGGAAGCTCTCTTTTTGCATTTCAGAATTTACAAAAGGATAGGTGATTCTTAAACCCAAGTTGGACGTGACTGGATGTTGTTGAATGTTATGTGTAGCTTAGATGCATGACTGGTTTGTTGGGATTGTTTTTTTGTTATTTGATTATAAATCACATGCTTGAATTTTGGAAAAATATAAACTGAATTGAGAAAGTGGCTTAGTGTTTATTGTGTTTTATTTTTAGTGGATAAGGATTTGGTAAGTGGATAGATTTGATTATAAGTGTATTTGTTTATTTAATTTTTATTTAATTTGATTTGATGTAATATAGTGTTGAATTACCTCCCTTGGAAGATGAGTACAATGAAAGGTCTGCTGGTTTTATATTTAATTTGAATTGATGTAATATAGTGTTGAGTTACCTCCCTTGGAAGATGAGTACAAGCAGAGGTCTGCTGGTTTTATATTTAATTTGAATTGATATAGTATAGTGTTGAATTACCTCCCTTGGAAGATGAGTACAAGGAGAGGTCTGCTGTTTATTTATTTAATTTGAATTTATGTAATATAGTGTTGAATTACATCCCTTGGAAGATGATTACAAGGAGAGGTCTGCTGTTTATTTACATGGTGAAATTACCCTGAGTTTCCTTTAAATCTCAGCCACACCCCCTCTATTTTTTAATGTAACACTAACCCCCCTTATTTATGTAACAAGTAACACATTTGACACCTCTGTGTTAACCTCTGTTTGTAACAGTATAAGCAGAATTTTTTGGTCGCCTTACTGAAAATGACACATTTCAGAAATGGATGGTTACCCTCCAGATCGGAGTTGGGTATATGATAGGCTTTATCCTGGTAGAGGATGGGTGAAACCAAGCTTTGTAAAAGGGGTTGAAGAGTTTATACTGAAGGCTAGAGCACAACCTGAAGTTGTAAGTAATGGTGGAATCAGATGTCCTTGTGACATTTGCAAGTTTAGGGGCATATTATCTGAAAGAGAAATCAAGGTCCATCTGTATACACTAGTGCGAAATACACCTAAAAAATAGACTTATAACGCCGGTTTTGGTAACAACCGGCATAAAAAGTGACGCGGTGGCAAACCGGCGTCAATTTATCGCTAGTTTTTACAAAACTGGCGTTATAAGTTGGTACTAGCGAATTTGGCTTTTTTAAAAACATCTTTAACGCCGGTTTTAAGAAAACCGCGGTTATAAGTCATTTAAAAAATTCAAAAAACTAAAACCCTAGTCTCTGCTCCCTCTTTAACGCCGGTTTTCTCAAGTGACGCTCGTTATATGCTCCCTCTAAAATGCCGGTTTTCTCACAAACAGCGGTTATATGTCATTTAAGTCTGTTCTCCCTCATTTTCCCTCGCCATAAACTCGCTCTGTTGCGCGCCATCTGCCTCGTTCTGTTCAACCATCGTCCTCGCCACCATCTCCCTCGCCACCATCGTCCTTATCACCATCGCCCAAGCCACCGCACCATCGCACCATCTCACTATCGTGCGCTTCCTCCCGCCATCGCAGTCATCTCTTGCTCGAATATGTCACCGTCATAGTCCTCTCAACCCTGTAACTTTCTCGCCGTCGTCGTCGCAGTCTTCTCTTGAGCACCGTCGCAGTCCTCTCAAAGCTGGGTTAGTTTTCTCTTCCTTTATTTCTTGAGTTGGGATTGGATTATCAAAGACATTATAAGCTATTCTGTTGGGATTGTTTCAGTGAATGTGTTTTCTCTTGGTTGGCTAAATTTCTCTTGGTTATTGTTTAAGGGAATGTGTTTTCTTTGTTGTGATACTATTACCATAGAATCTGCACATTCACTTCTTTTGATAACTGCTTTTTGTTGGAACACTTAGCTTGTTTTGATCTTCTTTATAATGCAATTCAAGGATATGTTGTGTAAATATTGGATATGAGACATGGTACCTATTTTACTGTGTTTTGGGTTGTTCTTTGTGATTGGAAACTTAGACTTGTTTTGGGTTAAACTATGTTAGAGAAGTTTTAATGGTGAGAAATAAAGTTTAGGAGTGATCATGTTAAAATTCAGATTTTTATATAGTGTGTTAGTTAAATATCTAAATTATTCTAACTTATGCATACAAACATGTCAATGTTAGTTAAATATCTAAGCATAAAAGTGTGTGTATATTATTTCAGAACACATTTATTGATCGTAGTTGGATGCAAAAACATCGTTTAGGTGATGAGTATAAGAACGGGGTAGAAGAGTTCTTACAATTTTCCCAAGCAAATTTTCCTAATCAAGCAACTTTCTATTATCCTTGTGTTAAATGTTTGAATGGGCCAACACTAAATGTTGAGGAGATACAGAATCATCTTTGTGTTTATGGGATTTGGCAAAGATATACGACATGGACCAGGCATGGTGAAGTGTTAAACAAGCCAAGTGTGTCCAAAAGAGAGGAAGTTGATGTAGATATGGACGATCGACTAGAGGACATGATTCGTGATATTGGACAAGAGTCTTTTCAGCGAGCACATGCGTATGAAACTCTATGTAGTGACAAGGAAGAACCTTTGTATCCGGGCTACAAAAATTTCACATGATTGTCAGCGGTGTTGAAATTGTTCAATCTGAAGGCGATAAATGGGTGGACTGATAAGAGCTTCACTGAATTGCTTAAACTGTTGAATGACATGCTTCTGGAAGGTAACACATTGCCGAACCGTAATTATGAAGCGAAGAAGGTATTAGGTCCGATGGGTGTGGAGTATAAGAAAATACACACATGTCGGAAGGATTGCATATTGTACTGGAAAGAGCATGAAGACAAAGCAGAGTGCCCCGAGTGTAATACACCATGCTACAAAAAAGAAGGACGGCGATGATAGTTGTGATGATGTGAGCAAAAAAGGTCCTCCTGCGAAGGTGTTATGGTATCTTCTAATTATTCCAAGGTTTAAGTGACTGTTCGCCAATATAAATGATGCAAAGAACATTAGATGGCACGCAAATGATAGGAAATGCGACGGAAAGCTTCGCCATCCGGCCGACTCTTTGCAATGGAAAAGAGTTGATTCATTGTTTCTGGAGTTCGACAATGAGCCAAGAAACCTTAGGCTTGGACTTGCTACAGATGGAATGAATCCATATGGTAGCTTAAGTAGCATCCATAGTTCATGGCCTGTTCTCTTGGTAATTTACAACCTGTCTCCTTGGTTGTGCATGAAGCACAAGTACATTATGTTATCTCTGATGATTTCCGGTCCAAAGCAGGCAGGAAATGACATAGATGTTTATCTAAGTCCCTTGATTGATGACTTAAGAATATTGTGGGAAGAAGGCATTGATGTGTTTGATAGGTTTTCAGGTGAAGATTTCAAGTTGTGTGCCATATTGTTTTGCACTATCAATGACTTTCCAGCATAGGGGAACTTGTCCAGGTATAGTGTTAAGGGGCATAAAGCATGCCCTACTTGTGAAGACGACACATGTTTCTTTCAACTAAAAAATGGGAGGAAGACTTGTTACCTAGGGCATAGAAGATTTTTTGAGACGTGATCACCTGTATCGCAGGTTGAAAAAGGCTTTTAATGGATGTCAGGAGAACAAAATTGCTACGAAAGCTTTAACCAGAGAAGAAGTTTATCAACGGGTAAACTCCATCAATGTTAAGTTGGGGAAAAAAAAGAGGAAAAATGTTGATCTTCCATACTGGTCAAGTCTTGATGTAAGACACTGTATTGATGTGATGCATGTGGAGAAAAATGTGTGATAGTGTAATCAGTACGCTTCTCAATATTCAGGGCAAGACAAAGGATGGAGTGAATGCACGTCTTGATCTGGTTGCCATGGGTATAAGAGAGGAGTTAGCTCCTCAGCCAAGAGGTAACAAGACATATTGTCCATTGGCATGTCATACATTGTCAAAAGAAGAGAAAAAAAAGCTTTTGCGAATGTCTACGGGATGTGAAAGTGCCACAGGGTTACTCTTCAAATGTAAAGAGTCTTGTATCGATAAAAGATCTCAAATTAGTTGGCTTAAAGTTTCATGACTGTCACATCTTGATGCAGCAATTACTACCAGTGGCTATTCGTGGTATCTTGCCTAAAAATGTTCGACATGCCATAATTAGATTGTGTTTATTCTTCAATGTACTATGTAGCAAAGTCATTGACCCTCAGAAATTGGACAAGCTAGAAAATGAGGCTACTATCATCTTGTGTCAGTTAAAGATGTTCTTTCCTCCCTCATTTTTTGACATCATGGTTCATTTAATTGTTCATCTAGTCAGAGAGATTTAAGGTGGATGTACCCTATTGAGCGATACATGAAAATATTGAAAGGGTATGTGAAGAATCTATATCGTCCTGAAGCATCTATTGTTGAAAGGTACGTAAAAGAAGAAGCCATTGAGTTTTGTTCAGATTATTTGTCAGAAGTGGCACCTGTAGGGCTTCCCAAGTCTCATCATGAGGGAAGATGTGAATGTAAGGGTACACTAGGACTAAAACTAAGAGCATGGGTCGGGCGGAAGTGTTACAAGCACATTTGTATATATTGAACCTTATTTGTCTACTCACAAAAATCTTGTCAAGGCCAAAAACCCTCGAATGAACGAAAATTGGGTGTTGAAGGAGCATAACAAGACATTCATGACTTGATTTAAAGAACAGATTTTGAGTGATGATGCTGCTTCTGAGACATTAACATGGCTAGCACATGATCCTAAATTTAATGTCTTAACGTGGAAAGGATATGATATCGACAAAACCGTGGCCTCCATATCAACATTATGTGATTTTGATGTTAAAGTTTGAGAATTTGAGGTTGTTTTTGGGACATCAAAATTGTGGCCTCCATGGTGTTTTAGAAAATGTTCTAAGCTTGTCTTTATGCTAAAATAGTTGTAAAAAAATGGTTGTTGATTTGATTTAGCAAAGCTTTTCAAAGAAGCATGATTTTGGGAAAAGATTTGGTTTATGTATAAAATACTATTCCAATTGGTAATTTTGGGTTAGACATTTTTCTAAGTGTGTAGTGTTTGGAAAAGTTTGAAAACTTGCATGATTTGAATATGTGTCATGGCATATGGCTAGATAGAACCTATTAGGGATTAAGTTGAGTAATTCCTAGGATTATGGAACCCTAAACCCGTGGCTGCCCTAGTGGCTTAGAACTTGAGTTTTTGGTTCTAATTGATTGAAACTTGCGTTGTTAAGGTTCGTGCGAGAAATGACTTGATGATAGTTTGGAATTACCTTACTTGGATTATTAAAGCGCCCAAGGTAAGGGAAATTCTTACATAATGAGTTTGGGCTTTTCGCCTTGTGTGTTGTTTGGTTTGATTGATTTATTGTGTGGTAGTACTTGTAGTATTACTATATGCTGTTTGAAATGCTGTAGCATGTTGTAGCATACTGAATTGTTATATGCTTTCTGAAATGCTGTAGTATGTTCTTAGCCCTGTGTGGCATTATGATTTGTGTTGTTTTCCTTAAATCATGTTGGATTTAATTGGAACTTGGAATTGATCTGGATTATGAAAAATATGGTTGATGATAATGGATTAATTAATAATGCGTTGATCGACTGTTATTGGTTTGGCGACTTACAACGGTAAGTCTGATGCGATTCCATGAGCCGAGAATTGTTTTCGAGGTAAACTAAAGGTATCTTCTAAAATAAGTCGGTGTACAAACACGCTTTATAGATCAGAGGGTTAGAAGTTGTTTAAGAGGTTCTTTTAAAAAAGAAAACATTGTAAATTTTGAAAACGGTTGAGTTATGTAATGTGGTTGGGAATTATCCTAGCGTATTCTTTAGCACAATTAAGGTTTCAGCGACCTAGAGCTAAGAAGCATTTTTTTTTGATACAGTAGTGCATAATAGAGACACAAGAACTAATAAAGAGATTTTCATAGATACCAAATGTCCAGATTTCTAAAGAAGTAGATATAGGGAACTTAGTGTTCCTATTGAGCATATGGGCCATGTGTCTTGTGCTGGGACTTAATGTCCAGCTTGCGTGCGCATTTTCTTGATTTAGGATTGGACTTAGTGTTCCGTATGGTGTGTCTAGTATCTCAACCTAAAAATTTAGCCTAGCGT
Source organism: Calophaca sinica (assembly GCA_037113605.1). Classification (NCBI taxonomy): domain Eukaryota; kingdom Viridiplantae; phylum Streptophyta; class Magnoliopsida; order Fabales; family Fabaceae; genus Calophaca; species Calophaca sinica. The sequence goes on from CM073736.1 coordinate 72,428,864, forward strand.
TCCGCATTACGTGCTTAGAGTTCTGATATGAGATTGAGACTCGCATTTCGCAATTGAACATCCGGACCTTTGTCCTGTGTTTGAACTCTTAGTAAATTGGGGTTTGAAATTCACTAAATTGAGTGAGTTGAGGTTTATTCGATCCACATTGATTAATTAAACATTACTCAGGCGCTCCCTACGGTGAGCAAGCCATATTAAAAGAAATATTGCCGAAAGTTTTCTCCGATGTCATATTACCGGAAGTTTTCTCCGATGATCTGTTGCCAGAAGTTTTCTCCGATGACCTGAAATGTTTGGATTGATGCATACTAACCATGGAGCATCGATATTAATGTATTACCGAAATTTTCTCCGACGCCGAAAGTTTTCTCTGATGTCCTATGCGGAAGTTTTCTCCGATGCCTTATTGGTTCCCCAAGTTGGGCTGTAATGTGTATACACAAGGTTTTCATATGCACTGGCATGCATACTGACCACATTTTAACATGTGATGATTGATGGTTGATTTACTGATTGAATTGTTTGTTCACATGCAAATGCTTGATATTGCACTGACGTGATCATTGATCTGCTGATAGAATTGTCTGCTCACATGCAATTGTTTGATATTGTGCTGACTTGATTGTTGACCTGTTGGTTGATTTGTTTGTTCACATGCAATGCTTGATTTACCATGATGATGCATGCGGTCTATTAAGTATGTATATGTATATAAAGGCATGTTGTTGTGTTATATATATATATATATATATATATATATATTGTTTGCATGCGACATAGCCTATGATAAACTCGTGGAAAAAGGATCTACCCTTGCACTGTTGTTGGATTGGACATCCTTATGGATGTCACTTCCAGATGGAGTTCCACAGCTACTGCAGTTTCGTCTTTCCAGGAGTGTTGAAGATTGAGCCAGTGGAGGAAGATTCCTCAGAGTGCTTCGCGTGTTGATCTTGCTGAACTGTTTCTCAGTAAGAGTTATAGTTGTTGGCCAGCTTAGCTTAGGGTTTTGTCATTGTTATTTGCGTGATTACCCATTGTTTTGTAATTACTCTATTCAGAAAACCTTGCCTCAGTGCGAAATGATTATGTTATGTTTTATGTTATGTGAAGTATTGATTGTGATGCGTTATACTCTGATATTTGCAAAAGACTGATTTTGCATTATTTAGAAAATTGTAGTACTCTTTATGTCTCATTTTTTAAAAGGGTTTCAAAGAGAAGAAAAAGAAGAAGAAAAAATTACTCCTATTTTCCATTGCGAAATACACAAGAGTACTTTTTAACTGAAAGCATACAAGCATCAAATGTTTTCAGCATTAGATTGGGTTGCACAGTAGTGCTTCGAAAATGGGGTGTTACAGTCGCCGTTGAGCTCGCTGTCACCGTCTCTCCTTTTGAGCATTTCATTCTGTTGCTCGATCGTTTGCTTTCTCTCTCTCACTGCATTCATGTATTTCTCGCAATGACGTGTCTCTCTGTCATTGGATTGGAGGGCTTCAAACTCGTTTTCTCTCATTATTATATAAAGGTTCTGCTCTGTACATTGGATTGGAGCTGCGACGCATCTCTTTATTTAGTTCTGTTCTTTTGGGTTTTGTTTTTATTGTGTTTCCTTGTTTGTGTAGGTTTAAGCCTACTACTGTGGTTGTCTCTTTTGGGTTCGGGGTTTGGTTTCACACTAAAGAAGAAAGGTTCGATTCATGGAAGAAAGGCTCTGTTTGGTTTTTCCTGTTGGTAAGCCCTCCTTCTCCTCTTTCTTGCTTCTGCTACTAGCTTTTTGTTTGAATCTGACTGTGAGGTAGAAAAAATTAAGTGCTGTTTTATTTGTATGGTTTTATAGTAGAGTTTGTTTTGATGCTGGGGCTGTTTTGATGTTGTTGCTCTGCTGGTTCTTATAATGTTCTTTTGGGTTGAAAGAATAGGAAGCTTCGGTTACCTTGGTGGTGGTTTACAAAAGGAATAATTGTGTAAAAAGATCAAACATGTGTTGAACTTTGAAGTGTTTTATGTTTGATTGGATTGGATATATTTTGGAATGTCCATATTTTAGGGGAAAGTCTGCCAAATTTTTGTTAAAAATTTAAACTATGAATTGAATACGAACTGTGAATTGTGGATTGACGGCATAACATTAGCTATAGCTCGATGCGTTAGATTATCAAGTTTTGACCTTGTTTAGTGGTAAAATATTGATGTTTAAAATGATGTTATATTATTGGGAATGACTGTTGAATTTGTAAAGGTTGAAGTTAGAATGGATCGGAAGTGGATGTCTACCAATCGTTTGTCGAAGGAATATAGGGATGGAGTGCAAGATTTTTTTTGGTTTGTAGTTCAGCATGAAAAAGAACTAGACCTGAGTAGAATCGTATGTTTTTGTTTGAGTTGTTATGTAGGCCGAGTTAATGTTTAGGAATTGGAAGGATATCTAGTGAGCAATGAAATTGATCAGAGTTATAACTGTTGGACAAAGCACGGTGAGAAAAGAGGTGAATCTTCTAATATGGGGAAAAGTGGGAGATATGCGTCAGATGGCGCCGATACAAATGCATATTATGGCGATCGTTTTGAAGAGATGGAAAATGCTGTTGAAGAAGATCTCTGTGATTATCCTCAAATGTTTGAGAAGTTGGTAAATGATGCTGAGAAGCCGTTATATGAGGGTTGTACGAAATTCACAAGATTATCGGCGATGTTAAAGTTGTATAACTTGAAATCGGGCAATGGATGGACTGATAAGAACTTTACACTTATTGAAAGATATGTTGTCGGATGATAATGTGCTTCCTGGTCGGACATATGAGGCTAAACAAATGTTATGCTCTATTGGCATGGGCTATGAGAGGATACACGCTTGTCCTAATAATTGCATTTTATTTAGAAATGAATATGCATCGTTAAATTCGTGTCTTAAATGTAAAGCCTCACGGTATAAGAAGAAGGAAGCTCCAGAGAAGGTTATGCAGTATTTCCCCATAATTCCCAGATTCAGGGTATGTACCGTAGTTCAGAAGATGCAAAACACATGACATGGCATGAGGATGAAAGGATTAAGGATGGCATGTTGTGGCACCCGGCAGATTCTCCTCAATGGGAAAAAAATTGATATTGAATATCCTGATTTTGGAAAAGAACCAAGAAACCTAAGACTTGCATTGTCTACTGATGGGTTTAACCCGCATGGTGTTCAGAGTAGCTCTCATAGTAAATGGCCAGTGATTTTGATGATTTATAACCTACCTTCATGGCTATGCATGAAGTGCAAATATATGATGTTGTCTATGTTAATTTCTGGGCCCAAACAACCAGGAAATGATATAGACATATTCTTGGCGTCTTTAATTGAAGACTTGAAGCAAATGTGGGAGACGGGTATAGATGTGTACGATGGGTACAGAGAAGAAAGTTTCATCTCGAGGACTATGATCTTTGGCACAATTAATGATTTTCTGGCATACGGTAATTTGTTTAGATAAAGTACCAAAGGCCAGTGTGCATGCCCTATGTGTGAAGATGGTACTGATTGGATGTGATTGGAACATGGTAAGAAGAATGTCTTCCTTGGGCATCATAGGTTTTTGCCTCAAAAGCATCATTATCGGTCGTGGAGGAAAGCATTTAATGGGAATACTGAAGAACGTAGAGCTCATTTGCCTTTGACGGGTGCACAACTATTTGAAAAGGTAAAAGATTTGAGTATTGAATTCGAGAAACCTTTTGCGGGAGAGCTTGTCACACGAGGATGGAAGAAAAGGTCAATTTTCTTTGAGCTGTCATATTGGGAGTCATTGTACGTGAGACATTTCATTGATGTGATGCATGTTGAAAAAAATATCTTTGATAGTGTCATTGGTACCTTACTCAATATGCTGGGAAGACTAAAGATGACATCAATGCAAGGCGGGACTTAGTTAGTATGGGAGTGAGACGGGAATTGGGATCAGTAAAAAAGGGAAAACTACGTACATATCTACCTCCAGCTGCTCATACTTTGTCTAGAGAAGAGAAAACGGTTCTTTGTAAGTTTCTTCATGGAGTTAAGGTTCCAGAGGGGTACTCTTCAAACATTATGAATCTCGTATCAATGAGAGATCCCAAGTTAAATGGTCTGAAGTCCCATGATTTCCATATTCTCATGGAGAATTTGCTACCCATTGGTATACGATCCATTTTGCCCATCAAAGTGCAGAATACCTTAACTAAACTTTGCTTCTTCTTCAAGGCAATCTGCAGCAGAGTGATTGACCTAGGAAAGTTACCACCGTTGCAAACAGAAATTGTTTTGATTTTGTGTGAGCTTGAGATGTATTTCCCACCTTCATTCTTTGACATAATGATTCATCTGACAATTCATCTGGTTAGGGAGACACAATTGTGTGGACCAATTTACATGAGATGGATGTACCCGTTTAAGAGTTACATGAAGATATTAAAAGGGTATGTGAAAAACTGATCACGACTGTAACGACCCGTTTCCGGACCGTTACTAAACTAGAACTATCTCTATATACGACATGCGTTTAAAATAGTACTCTTTGTGTCTTTTGGAAAATGCGGTAAATTTTTTTCTTTTTATAAGCAAGCGTCTTTTGTAACACACATTCAGAGTACGAGCAACGTTTTCGAAACATGATGGAATTATAAATGCAATTGACTACTACAACGAAATAAAGACACAAGACTATGTACTGGAACACATACACAATATATATATATAAGTACGACAGCCCTAACAGTACATACAAAACATATTTAGTGCATACAAAATAAAAGCGGTGCATAACTATGTGCAAAAAAATACACCTAAAGTATGAGAATCCTTGTGAAGACAATCATACCCTGGGGTACTCCTGGCAGACACCCACACAGGGGGCTGCTCCAAAAGTATACCACCAGTCTACCCTGCAATACACATAGAACAACACTAAAAACTCGACTGGTCACCACAACAACTGTATACTATAATAAAAATCCTACAGCCATCTGAAATACAAGCATACAATAGCCAATCACGATAATTAAAAGTCATTGCCCGGATCCTCGAAGGGGTCCTCCTCCTCATTGCCTGCCAACAGGTCCTCCGCGTCCTCGCGATCGCCTGGGTAACCATCATGGATTGAAGGCACCACGGGAAAGGGTCAACTTCTCAAATAATCATAGAAATAGCAAATCATAACACAAAGATAACAAGATGCTCAATTCTCAAAACGCCACTCATATCTCCTAAGACACTCTCGACAATTCCGGAAAGCAACATCGATCCATCCACTGAATACCAGCCGTAGCCTTGGGTTTCATCACCACCCGGGTTATTCAGGTTAAGTTCCTTGACAACGCAGACGCCCACTGCGCAATTTGAGCACCAGTCGTGGCTTCGGGCTTCTACACCACCAGATGCTAACTGAGCAATTGAACACCAGCCGTGGCTTCAGGTTTCTACACCACCTCAGCCGTGGCATCGGGCTTCCACACCACCCTTGGTTGTTCGGGCCACTGAACACCAGCTTTGGCTTTGGGCTTCTTCACCACCCGGTAGTAACCGGACTTCTACACCACCCTTGGCTGTTCAGATCGAAACTCCAAATGTCACGACACTCGACGACTCGACTAAACTCTCAGACTCGATGAACAATTCGCCGCATACGATATTCAAAGAGTTATACGCAAGATTATTCGACCGCATATCAAATAATAAGAGCATGCTTAATATGAAGAAACGCAATTCAACAATTTAAGCAATAAAAGCAGTTGCATGAAGAAACGCAATTCAACAATACAAACAGCATAAACAATTCACAGCTCAATAACAACCGACAACAACCAACTCATAGAATTCATCCCTCTGCAACTCTATGGAGTTCACAGAGAGGAACAAACAAGTGTGGGGGGTTGGGGACAGCTACCAACCACTTGCAGACAAGCCCACTAAAACTCAGTATAGATATCAGACAATAAAAAGAAACGAAGGGGTACAAGACCCTCACTTCGAACCCTGAGGTTCTCAGACTTCTTCGCATGAACACTTGAAATCAAATTCATATCTAAAAATCGCCCTTACACAAGGACATACAACAATAAATATAAATGTGAAGCGCCCTTACCACCAACAGTCGCTAATGTCGCTCCGAAATCCTCAAGTCCGCGTCCAAGTACACCTCGGTTTCCGTACCGCACGATCTCGGATCACTCGAGCCTAACACAACGAACAGCTTAGCACAATCTAAAATTCTAACTAAACTTAAGCTCTCAAGCTCTCAATTTAACCCTTTTTTTTCCAACCAAACTCATTCAAGCATTTAAATTATTAGCTACTTAAAAATAGATAAAGTTTTAAAATCAAAATACTTTTTGAAAGATAATTTATCACATAACAATTTATAAACCTTAACTTGCTTGGAAAGAATAAGATTTTGACTCAAAAATCATTTTCTTGCAAAGTTAATACATAACACCTAATTCAAGAAAATGCTAATTTTTCAAGAACTCTATTCTTGAGACCTTAAGCATAGCACAAAATCAATTAAACACTTGAACACAAGGTTATACATCACAACTCAATTTTTCTATAGTTTCAAGAATAGGCAAACCTTAAATAACAATTTATTCATGCTCACTAAAAACTTTAACTCTAATATGCATCACTCACTTCCAAAATCAATTAAATCACCCCAACAATTTAATTAAACAATTCAAGGCACGGACCCACAACTAGAACCCACATTTTTTTCTAGTTCAAGAATGAACATAAACCCAAATTTAATAACCTAAGCATGCTCATTACAATACATAGTTAAGGCATAAACTAAAAGCAAATCAAAACAAGGGTTTCTAAAAATTCTTTCCCAACATTCTTTTCCAAAAATTTAAAGACTCAAGGCTAACTCATTTTTATTAATTCAAAGGTCATTTCATCAAAGTCAATAACCATGTCTAGTCTTCCCTAACCCAATTTTTTATAAACCATAAGCTAGTTTTTATACTAATTCATGCAAATAATTTCTAACAACCTTAAAAATACTTCTAAACCCTTAATAAACCATCCAATACATAACCAAGCATCATAGCTACAAATTAACATGGTTCAAGCATTAAAAATATAACTAAACTACCATGTTACAACTATTTAATTTAAACTACACATTCAACTAACATCAAAACAATTTCAATAGCTCCAAAACTATCCTAAACATGTTATCAAATACTTAAGCTCAAAATTTAACATCAAAGCCACTTATGTCTTAAGATTCAAGAATAGGCAAATTTCCAAAAACAACAATTCATTCATGCTTAATAAAAACTATAACTTAGACAAGCATCAAACAATCCCTAACAACACATTTAACTACTTAATTAGTTGACTCATCAAAGATCACACCATGACCCTCTTCTTCATACTTAGGGTTTTCACCCATATGTACCAAAGAGACATTAGAAGTGCTCATATCCTTATATTCATCATCAACACCAACAAACAACCACATAATCACAACTAATTAACATTAAAAACAACCACTAGATCAACATCACAATGGGGCTGTTTAGCGCTGGTTTTAGGGTTCAAGAAGGGTGAGAAAATTCTGATTTTAATCTCATTTAGATGGTTAGATACATAGGTAATATAATAGAGAGGAAAACCTAGCAATTATACAAGATTTGGAAACAAAAATCAAGCTCAAATGGGGAGGTGAGCTGTTGCGATTTCAGCTTCAAAAACAGAGGCAAATTTTTTTTTCTTACTTGGATGATGATGAAAATGGAGATCTAAGTAGAGGAGATGATTTGGAAGAACTTTGATGAAGGAAGTTAACTCAAAAACTGAAAGGATTGGAAGCTATGAGCTATGGAAGCTTGGAACCCATGGAACTCTTGAAGAAGAAAGAAAAAGAAATGAAGAGAGTGGGAGAGGTGAGGCTGTCACGTTGGGTTTCTGAAATGGGGGGTTCACCTCTTTTCTTTCATTTAAGTAACAATTAAAAATGCTAGTAAGTAATAAAAACATTTTAAGTAATAGTTTTTAATTAAAAACCACACACATGTGACTAAAAAAAAACTTTATTAGGTACCAATCCCATCACTCCCTCAACTCACCTAATCTCACTTCCCTCAATGCTACCCTCTAATCTAGAGTCTAGGGGTTGTTTAAAACACGGCGACGAAATACCACGTTACCGATAAACTCGCAAAAATTAATTTAACGAGAAATTAATTCATCGTGTGAAAATATTTAATTATAATTAATAAAAATCATGACAAATATTCAAAAATGGTCTCAATAAGTTACGATTCGATTTTCATCGAAATCGGAGTTCATTTATAATTTTATCTGCGGCGAAACCGCCCGGCGATTCGAAACGCGTCGAAACTTCGTTAGAATTTTTCGACGATTTTCAAACCGTGAATTAATATAAAATATTAATTCTCAAATTTAATTTGATCTTGATTTAATTAATACACTTTTTTAGGGAACAAGAAATTGCTTTATTATAGCGTAAATACGACAAAATACAATAAATAACGTTAACTAACGTATCGTAAAATACGCGTGTTACAACGACCAAAGGGTTGTATTGTTGAGCGGGACACAGTCGAAGAAGTTGTTGAATTCTGTTCCGACTACCTATCTAATGTTGGATGTAGCATAGGGATGCCGACATCTCGTCACACAGGAGGAAGCGAAGGGAAAAGGATTACTGAATGTAAAATATTGACTATATCAAGGCAACTGATGGAGCAAGCACACTTATATGTTTTACACAATGCTGATGAGGTTGAGTCCTATGTTGTGAAACACAATGAAATTCTCAAGCGTATGTATCCAAATAAGAATCAAAATTGGTTAACAAGAAAACACAATCAGTGTTTTATAACGTGGCTAAGAGATCGCATTTCTGAAGAGTTTAATGCAAATCCTAGCTCGGTTTCAGAAAGATTGAGATGGCTAGCTAAAGGTCCAGCTATACATGTTATCTCTTACACTGGTTATTTGATTAACGGGTACACATTCTATACAAAAGAACATGATGATCAGTGTAAAATGCAAAATAGTGGGGTCACTCTTTTTGCTCAAGTTATGCATATCTCAAGTGTCAAAGACAAAAATCCCATTTATGCGAATATGTCATACTTCGGGGTCATTGAACACATATGGGAGTTAGATTATGCGAAGTTTCGGGTACCTATGTTCCAATATAAGTGGGTTGACAATAATTACAGTGTAGAAACAAATGACTTGGGGTTCGTACGAGTGAATTTCAATAAGTTAGGATATAAAGATGATGCTCATATTTTAGCATCGCAAGCTCGACAAGTGTTTTATGTCAGTGATCCATCTAATATGAATTGGTCCGTTGTTTTGTTGACTAACAAAAATAATTGTTAATGAGATTGATGATCAAGTAAATGAAGATGCTGATATTGAAGGTGACTCGTTCGTTGCGATACAATCACTGTTTGATGAGGAAAGTACATCAACAGAGGATGATACATATATTAGGCATGATCATAAAGAGGGGCTTTAGATCAGTCGGAGGAAAAGAAAAAAGAAAGATAGATTGTGTTTTTTTAGTTAAATGACTATGAATTATGTATTGTTAAATTACTTGTGTGTCTAATTACTTTTGTCTAATTTTTTTTTGCAGATAGATAAATGGAATCAGATCCTTGTTTGTAATTGGTTTGGCATCTCATGCACTTTGGCTCAATCTCATGTTATCAAGCTGTAAGATATATATCATCAATCTCTGGCTGGTATTTTTTTTCCCTTCTTTTTTGTGAGGCGTATTGTTGCTATTTGACATGAATTTCTAAGTTACTATATAGTAGTAGTTAGATGTATGTTGTTGGTCCATGTGAGACATTATTTCGGTTAGCATTGTTTGTTGTAATTATACAGGTACTTATATTATTTTGGAATGTCCATGTTTTAGGGGAGATTCTGCCAAAATTTTGGTAGAAATTGTATTGGCCGGGTTTTAAGAATTATCAGTAGCTGTAATATATACTGCTACTGTAAAAAAAAGGAGAATAGTTAGCGCTTTCTTGAGAAAGCGCTATGTATTGTTGATAATACATAGCGCTTTTTCAAGGAAAAGCTAGCAAAGTTCTGTTAATAGATAGCGCTTTTCTTGAAAAAGCGCTATCTATTATCAACAATAGATAGCGCTTTTTCAAGGAAACGCTATCGATTCTGATTTTTGCTAGCTCTTATAAAACGCTGTCTTTTTGATGCAGATCACTAGCGGCTGAATAGGAAGCGCTTTTAAGCTCTAGCAAAGGCAAAAAATAAGCGCTATCTATTTCGTTTTATGTTGTAGTGGTTCCTAACGTTTTTAATTATGTTTCAGTCTGATGAGTTGGGTAGAGAGCCCACGGTGGATGAGATCTTCTTGAAGACTCACACAAAAAAGAAGAACAAGTCTTGGGTGGACGACAGATCCAGGGAGGCAAATGTAAGTCAGATCATTGTATTTTTTAATTAATTTTATTTTGTTTCATAAACAATATTGTAATCGATCTTTACTCTGTTTTGTTTTGAGTAGGAAGCCTATCAAGAGAAGGTGCAACAGGCCGCATCTCAGGCCTCTGATGGAGGGGAGGCAACTGGTAGTGTTGACTCCGCAACTCAGTTGCAGTTATGGGCCCAATTTGTTGGGAGTAGGACTCAAGGACGACTTTACGGTGTATGAGGCTTGTCCAAACGTTTTAGGCCTGGTGTCTCCTCTTTGACCCAGGAGTCTCGTGCATCTGGTACCAATACCCTGTCCCAGGCTCTGTACTCTACCAAGGTGGCTGCACAGATTGTGACTTTTGAGGAGCGCACAAGAAAGGCAGAGGAGGAGGCTCGGCAGGCACGGGAGGAAAGGAGAATTGCCTCGGAGCGGGATCAGGAGTTTCAGCAGCAGTTGAGGGACTTGTCTGTAGTGTTGCTGCCATCCAGGCCCACAAATCCCGTCGTCACCATCCGGACTATGAGGAGTCTGAGGAGGATTAGTCTTGCGTTAGGCTAGGGACTTGACTTTTTTTATTGACTTTGTTTTGACATTATGAATTTGTAGGTTTTGACATTATGGATTTGTGGATTTTTACATTATGGATTGTTATTGACTTGCTTATGACTTGTTATGACTTGGTTTGTTCACTATGGGTTTGTTGTTTTAATGATTAAACATGTATGTTGACGGTTTTTTTGTTAATGTATGTTGATGGCCATTGAAGCCTTTGCTGTTGTTGCATTCATATGGCAGGTACTGTAAAATTTTGGGGCTGTTTAAAAATAAAAATATCCTTAAAAATAAATTTTGACATTACCGATGGCCAAGCCATCGCAAATGTGATAAAATTTTCCAATTTTTGGGTGAGTGTTACCGATGGCTTATCTCACAAAAAATTGAAAAAAATCCACTAAATTTGCGATGGCTGTGTATAATTTTTCGAAGGCTTAGCCGTCGGTAATACCTACGGCTTTAAATGGCCGACAGTAATAAATTTCCAACGAGCCATTAGCCGACGGCCTCGAGGCCGTCGGTAATCCCGATTTACCGACGGATTTCGTGTATTACCGACGAAAAATGGCCGTCGTAACAGTAAAAATTCTTGTAGTGACGTTAATCGCCTAGGTGGCACCCATCTGGATCTATACGTGGCATCCACCTCGTTATTCTCTCGCTTCGCCTCATTCTTCCATCGACCACCTTCTCTTTCTCAGTAACAGAATTTGAGAGAGATTTGAATCAATACACTGAATATCTGTTTGTATTGAATGAATTGTAAAATGTGAATACAAGCCTTTATATAGGCATGGTTCCGTATAACTGCCAAAAGTAACTATGTGATCCTATGTGGCAGTGTATTAAAATGAAGTAGAATTTATTTAGCTATTACCCCCCCTCAAGCTGGAGGATGATACAAATCAAGCATCCCCAGCTTGTGTACATGAGATTGAAACAGTTTTGGACAAGCTACTTTGGTGAACAAATCAGCTATTTGTTCTTTAGATGCAATAGGAAGCAAATGCATAAGACCCTTTTGTAACGTCTCACGAACAATACTACATTCAATGTCCAAATGTTTAGTTCGTTCATGAAAAACGGGGTTGGCTGCAATATGCAAAGCACTCTGATTATCGCAATAAAGCACAGAAGACCGGGTCATTGAAATCTGCAGGTCAACAAGTAGGAAGGTAAGCCACTGAAGTTCACGAGTAGTATAGGCCAAGGCTCGGTATTCCGCCTCTGCAGAAGAACAAGAAACAGTGGGCTGTTTCTTAGACTTCCAACTAACAAGAGAACGCCCAAGAAAGAAACAATATCCAGTGATCGAACGACGGGTATCAACGCAACCACCCCAATCAGCATCACTGAAACCCAGAAGCTGTAAGTCAGAATCACGAGGGAAAAGAATGCCACGGCCTGGGCAGTTTTTGAGATAACGCAGCACATGAAGGGCTGCATGATGATGTGATTCAGTTCGCTTGGCCATGTATTGACTTAATTGTTGAGTGGCAAAGCTTATGTCCGGGCGAGTGGTAGTTAAGTAGAGCAAACGGCCAACAAGACGATGATAAGCAGCTACATCGCTATATAAAGCATCTGCATCAGCAGAGAACCGAATTGCAGGATCAAGTGGTGTGCTTGCAGGCTTACAACCAGTCATTCCTGCATCTGAAAGTAGCTCCAGACAATACTTGCGCTGGCACAAAGAGATTCCACGATTGGAATGAGCAACCTCGAGACCAAGAAAAAATTTTAATTGGCCGAGATCCTTGATTCGAAACTGCTGATCAAGAAGCAGTTTGACAGAGGCAAATTCTGCCAAAGAATCTCCAGCAAGTATGATGTCATCAACGTAAATAAGCAATGCAGTGAAAGAAGTAGAAGAAGATCGGATGAAAAGAGAGTGATCAGCGTTAGCTTGCTGAAAACCCTGAGCTAAGAGGCAAGAAGTAAGTTTTTCATACCACTTTCGACTAGCTTGCTTGAGACCGTATAAGGATTTAAGAAGCCTGCAGACCTGACCCGATTTAGGAGGAGACACACCTTGAGGTACTTTCATATAAACAGCCTCTTGAAGATCACCGTGAAGGAACGCATTGTTTACGTCAAGCTGATGAAGGTACCACTGTTTAATAGAAGCAATAGCCAAAAGCAATCGCACAGTAGAAAGCTTGGCAACCGGTGAAAAGGTATCAAAGAAATCAAGACCCTTAACTTGATTATAACCTTTGGCAACGAGACGTGCCTTATATCGTTCGATAGAACCATCAGCTTTACGTTTAATCTTGAAAACCCATTTGCTGCCGATGGGGACAGTATGAGAAGGAGGATCAACAAATGCCCAAGTGCCATTTGCTTCAAGAGCACTGATTTCAGCAGCCATAGCAGCTTGCCAACGAATATCTTTCTGAGCTTGGGAAAAGGAGGAGGGCTCCACATCATTAGTAATGGCATTAATATAGGTAAGGTAAGGAGAAGAAATGCGGGAATAAGAAATGGAATTAGAAAGGGGATACAAGGAGCTGGAAGAAGAAGCACAAACAAAATCTTGAAAGTGTTTTGGTGGGTGATGAGGGCGGGTGGAGTGGCGGGTTGGCAATGGTGGAGGTGATAAAATTGGTGATGGGACTGGAGAAACAGAAGGTGAAGGATCATCTGAACAGTTAGGGGAATTGTCAAAGTAGATGTAAGGAATAGAAGGATTACCAGAAGCAGTGATATTATGAAATGGAAACTGCAAATCATGGAAGACTACATGTCTTGACACAAAGATGGATTTAGAGGAAAAATCCAGTAGAACATAACCTTTCATTCCACTGCGAAAGCCCAAGAAAACAGATTTACGAGCTCGTGGTGCAACTTACTGCGATGAGCAGAAAGGGTAGAAGCATAACAGAGGCAACCAAACACATGAAGAGTATCCAAGGCTGGTGCTGTGCCATACAAGGCTTCATAAGCTGATTTATTTGACAAAATTCGCGTAGGCAAGCGGTTGATTAAATAAACCGCATGCTGAATCGCATAAGACCAGTAGGTACTAGGCAATTGCGACTGAAACATCAATGCACGACTCACATTGAGGATGTGCTGATGACGACGCTCAACTCTACCATTTTGCTGTGGTGTCTCCACACAGCTAGTCTGATGCAACAAGCCTTTAGAGGCATAAAATGCAGGAAGCATAAATTTGGGACCATTATCAGAACGGATCCCTTGAACTCGAAAGCGTAAAATTGTGTCTCAACCATAGCAATAAAATTCTGAATATGCATGCGAACTTCACTTTGGATTTCAACATAATCACCCAAACAAAGCGAGTATGATCATCCAACACAAATGTAAAATATCGATAGTTATGCCTGAATGATGAAAATGGGCCCCAAATATCCATATGAAGTAATTGAAAAGGTTTGGCGACATTAGAACTACTTACGGGAAAAGGAACTTTCTTCTGTCTTGCCAAATGGCAAATGTCACAGAAATATGTGAAGGCGGGGATATAGGAATATGTAGAATGGAGTGTGTGCATACGATCATGAGAAAGGTGTCCTAATTTTAAATGCCAAAGTGTAGACTCAGAGAGAGCCCAAGTAAGTAAACCGTGAGCGAAAGTAGCAGAGATCAAGTAGGTACACAGAACCATCTTGATCTTGAGGTAATACAATCCATGGGAGATACTAGCCAACCAATCATCTTCAATTTGTTGTCCTGAATAATACAAGAATTATGAGTGATTTTAAGAGTACACCCAAGCCTTCGAGCCGAGAAATCAAAACCAAATTGAAAGAGAATCGTGGCACAAACAACACTTGATCAATGGTGAGCCACCGTAAGCTTCACCGATCCGTAATTATGTGCAACAACCATGTGACCATTGGGAAGATTCACAGGTTTGGGTGAAATCCGATTAAAAGATGTAAAGAATTTCAATGAACAACATATATGATCCGTGAGCACCAAAGTGTCAAGGATCCAAAGTGATCGAAAGTGATTGATTGCTCGCTGGAAATTGAGAGGCGTAAAATACCAAGTTTCTTCAAAGCTAGATGTCTTTACCACATTTGTGACATTGTGAGTAGTGTTGAAGATGTTGAGGCGGACTCATGAGAACCAACGGTATCTTTGATTAAGCAAAGCAAGCAAACCATTATATCGCTCTTTGGTGAAAGAGAGTGAAAGCAGAATCATCGACACCTTTGTCGCATCACCAGATTGAGAAATTGAATCATCAAGATAAGAATTGTTCGCATAAGAGGTGCCACGACCATAGGAAGGAGGAAGCCATGCTTCCAGAACACACATCAATTGTGTGACCAAATTTTCCACAATGAGTGCAAACTTTACTTGAACCTCTACCAGGTGATTTGAAATTTGAACCACAAATTTCAAAGAAATTTTCTACTATCAACGTAATTCACAACAGCAGAGATTCATCAATTGGAACCTCATTATGATATCGACGTTCTTGTTGCGTAACTAACGAAAATGATCGATTCAAAATAGGCAATGGATCCATTAATGTAACTCGTGACCTAACAAGATCTTGAATTGGTCGATAAACCTGCAGAAGAAATTGAATGACATAGTCTTCGTTACGGAATTGTCTAGCATTTCGCATTGCAAGGCAGAGCAAGGTACAGTGCAAACACATTGAGGAATAGGACGATATTGTTCCAATTCCTCCCAGAGTGACTTCAATTCAGCAAAGTATTCACTAACAGAATTCGTACCTTGTTTGAGATTTGAGATCTCAACCTGAAGATCGGCAATGCGAATGCGATCGGCCTGCGAAAATCGCTCTCGGAGATCATTCCAAACTTGAATCGCATGATCAATGAACACAATCGTTTGAGCGATTGGAGGAGAAACAGAGTTAACGATCCACGAATGCACCAGATTGTTACAACGATCCCAAGCATCGAAGTTTAGATCTGTAGAAGGAGGAATCGGAATCGTGCCGTCGACAAATCGGAATTTGTTCTTCATAACCAAAGCGCGCTTCATAGATCGCGTCCAAACGTGGTAATTCGCACCGGTCAAAAGCGGTTTAACGGTCACCGCAGTAGGGTTCTCGTTCGGATGAATATAATACGGACTCGTAGTGTCCGGCGGAGGAGGAGCAGTCACGACAGCGGCTCGCACCATGATGATGAAGAAAGAGTACGCAACGAAGTTTATTAGAAAATCACTGATACCATATCTCAGTAACAGAATTTGAGAGAGATTTGAATCAATACACTGAATATCTGTTTGTATTGAATGAATTGTAAAATGTGAATACAAGCCTTTATATAGGCATGGTTCCGTATAACTGCCAAAAGTAACTATGTGATCCTATGTGGCAGTGTATTAAAATGAAGTAGAATTTATTTAGCTATTACTCTTCAGCAATTACTCGAGTGTTTTGTGCACCCTCAACGTGAATCTCTGCAACTGTCTCCATCAGATTTACCAAGACTCCATCCTTCACCCGAAAGATTAAGTTTGTGCCTTTAGTAACAAAATTCAATACCAGGTTCAAATGTCTAATATGCTCTAAGGTGTTTTTTAACTACTACTCTCTGATCACATCGGCCAAGTCCTCAACTTGGTCCCTAGCTCGACTTCGTATTGCTTCAAGGTGGTGTTCTCTTCGGCTAAAGCTTTCTTCTCTTGGTCTAATGATCACGAGATTTCACTCAAAAAGATTCCATTTGCTCCTTCAACTCCTTGTTGGCCTTCTCTAATCTCTAGTCCTGGCAGTTTGACCTCAACCAGACCAAAGTTCATCACCTTTTCTTCCAAATCCTTGATAGTCCATTCAAGTTTTAAGGTCTTGCTCTTTCCGACTGTCAAAGCTTTTTCAAGCTCTTTGGAACTCTTTCTTAGCTTGTGGTTTATCTTTTTCGAGCAGGTGAGAAGATTTCGTGGCTCTGGTTCAAAGACTAACAAGAATTTCTAGTACCAAAGAAACATTTTCTTTTGTTGATTCGTCATAATAAAAAAGAAACTGAAATTTTCTTTTGACCCCCTAGTGTTTTGTTTGTTTGGTACAAAGCTTTGGGCTCATTACTTACGAGCAGTAACGACTCAAGAGGTTGAAGTTCCGTTAGTTCTGGCTCACATCATTCTGTCTAGTTTAGTGTTTTGTTGGTGGATGACTAGTTGGATTTGCAATTCTGGGTTTTGATAGGTTATGGACAGATATAGATTTTTTTGGAATGGTTGATTTGTTTTGCTGGTCATGAAAATTTTAAATTTGCTACCAAAAATTTGTTAAGTGCCACATAAGCAGTAAACTGCTATTGAGTGCCACATAAGCAGTAATCACAAATAATGACGAGGACTAAATTTGATGACAAAAAATTAACAAAGGACTAAAAGTGTGGAAAAATTTACGAGGGACTAGAATAAAAACTCAATAATTTCTTAAGGACAAAAAATATTTATGGCAACATGAAAGTATGAAACTAATTTTATGACAAAAAATTAAGAAGGTTTAGAATCTCTGTCAACATAATCACTCAAAGGTTTCCAAAAATCTTCCTCAGGAGGATCTACCATAGTTTATTACAACAATGGTTCTCCCAAAGGAAACCACCCATCTAATCTAATCAGATGATTTTACCAACTCCAATCACCCAAGATTTACCTCTCACAACATCCTTCCCTATCACATTTATCCCTCTCCATGCATTAGAAGTCAAATGACAAGGTTTGACGATGGGAATTACCTCATTGCTACATTTATACTTGCTTCTAATCACTTTCACCCAAAGTCTCTCTCTATCTTTGATTAAACCCCACCCAATTTTCATGAGCAATGCTTATTGAAAGAATGAATTCTCCTGAGCCCAAATCGTCTAATGACCTTTGGTTTACAAAAGTTTTCCCAGGAAATCGGTTGTAATTTCTTTGATCCATTCTTTGCCCACACTCGAAGTTACAAATAATATTCTCCAAATCATAGAAAACACCCTTAGGAAGAAGAGTAATTTGCATGACAAAGGTGGAGAGCACAACAAGAACGGTTTGACCCAGAGTGACCCTCCCCGCAAAAGCCAAATGCTCCGCTTTCTGTTATTTCATCCTCTTCCTTGATTTCTCCAACATTTCTTGGTAATGACTCTTGTGTTGTCTCTTGTGTATGAATGGAATGCTCACGTATTTTCCGTATGTCTCTAGAAAGACCAATACCTGATACTTTGCTTAGTTCCCTAGCCAACTCTTCTCTAACATTTTTAGACACTATTAAGCTCGATTTTTACAGGCACACCTTTTCACTTGAAGCTTCACAGAACTTAAATAAGCATCTCCTTTGAACGTGAACACAAGAAAGGGGGTTGAATTGTGTTTATAAACTTTTCGCAAATTTTGAGTTAAAAATACTTTAAAACACTTGAAAATGAATCTGGTTGAAATCGGATACTGGACTAAGACCAGACGCTAGAAATAAGATTTTTGAACACTAGTTTTTATGCGCAAGATAACAGTAAGTATAAAGCAGTAAAGCAAGAGACACAGAGATTTATACTAGTTCACCACCAACCTGGTAGCTACATCTAGTCCCTTCGTTCCTGAATGATTTTTCACTATAATCAACTGATTACAAATTTCCTTAAGATTATTCTATTGTCACAAACTTGACAATACTCTTAACTTCTCAAAACGACTCAGTACGTTCGAGCCTTTGAGGAACAAAGCCTTAACTAGGCAATACAATTTTCACAAAGATAGTTTTGAATACAATCAAGAGAACTCTTACAGAGAGAATGAAAAGATTAAAATTCAAACAAATAACTTTCTAAAAGAAAGAATCAGATGCTGAGGTTCAGTTCTTGTAGTCCAGAGACTTGACACGAAACTTGATTGCTCACTTGAGTAATAACCTTTTCAGAATATAGTCTCTTACAATTTTTTTCTTGCCACTCTTCAATGAATACCTTGAAATATTTATAGGAGTCTTGAGGATAATACCGTTGCAGATATTGTAGCTCCAAAACATTGGGTGAGGCAATTTGAAATTCTATCCTTTTCTTCCCTTCCAGAGAATATCAGAGTAGTACATATTTCCGTTATTGTACTATCTGCTTTTCACACAATTGCCTTGTACGAATTTGTCTTATTCTAAAGGTGTCACATTTGATTCCTCGTACATAAAATTGAGCGCACAAAATCAAATTCGAATTCCGTTCCAAAGTAGCTGAGGTGAAGAGCAACAACGTGATCATCACGTGATTCATTAAAATACTAGATGCTCGCTCAGAACAGGAGATGGATGCTCGCAGCAATTGAGTAATCCACGTGTCAAAGAATAACACTACCGGACGCTCGCTTTACGCAAGACGCTGGAGTGAACCGGATGCTGACACACATGGAATGTATTCAGTACTTGGGAATTTTCTTCTTCTTGCTTGGGTGAGATAAAACATAAGAGATTTTAATACCTGCGCACTCAAAGACTTATCAGAAGATACTTTGTTATAATTAAAATTAATGAGAGTCTAAACTTCTCAATCATTTAGGTCCCAATAATCTCCCCATTTTTGATGATAACAAATATCCAAGGTTGATGAACAATTTAATTTTAAAAAAATTTCAAGGGTCTCCCCCTGAGTTCAACAACTCAGATAAAATTAAATGTATCAAGTATCAGATCGATTTATGATAATTAGAGCATTTATGTGATCGCAAAAATGCATACAAGTATCAGAGCATATATTTGATTTAAACGTTGAGATCGGATACTGAGAACAATGTACCAACAATGAATATACTCAAGTATCAGATGCTGAAATTCATTGAACAAAATTGAATAAAATTGTGCCGACAGATATTGAAGATTATCAAAGCACCAGACAATGAATATCAATGAGTACCTGAGCAATTAAGGAACATGCTATGTATATGATTTATGCATGAAATTTGTGATACTTCAGCGTATTCATCGGACTTTCAACGAGTTCATCAGACCTTTCTTTTACTCCCCCTTTTGTCATCAGATAAAAAGAGTGTAAAACACATCATAGTCAAAACAGTAAGTAGTAGTATTTAGAAAAATTTGAAGATAAGGTCGGATCAATTGAAATATAATTGTACCAAGTAACATAAATATTTGATTATATCAAAAATAAAATTTGTAATTAGCACACAAGTACAAAGTAAAAAAAAAATTAGGGGTTTGGTGGAGGTGGAGGATCCAGATTGAAACGTTCCAAGATGAATTTCAAAGTGCTTTCCAACTGAGCCACTTTTTGATTAGTTGCCATGATAGCTTCAAATTCTGCTCTAGGCAAAATGATAACATCAGCATTTGCAGGTGCAGGTTCAACATCAGCTTATAGAACCGATTCAACTGTAACAACCCTTTGAGATTCCATCTTCTGGTGCTCTACTAGCACATCTTGTAACAATCTCAGTTTCCTTTCCTTTCTTGCCTTAGCCTGCTGAAGGAGGTCATCATTTGGTAAGGACCATTTGATGAATCTTCCCAGCTTCTTCTGTTTCTCTTGATCCATTTCCCATTCCCACCTACACAGAAGTTCTTCAGGATACAGCATAAGCATAAAAACAGTTTCCCTGTGCTGAAGCAGATCTTTAGTATAAGCATCAAATTGCACCAAGGCAGCTTTTCCAAAAATTCTTCTTATAAAAACTCCCATTCCATCAAAAACGAATGTGAGTCCTTCATTTTCAGTAAGGAACAACTTATGCAGATTCTCCCTATCGTCTTCTTCAATCTTGAGAGGCTTAAAACAAGGCAGAATGGCTTTGTCTTTCCAAGACACAGTCCATTGTCTCCAATTAAAGCCAATATCAAAATGTTTGCAAGCAGCAGCCCATTAATCTTCTATTTTCATAGTATTCAGGGGCCTCACAACAGAACACATAAACATATCATCGAAATGAATAGTACCAAGTTTTGTATCTGTTACCATGCTGATGGAGTCATAAAAGCAGCTTCGTCATCTGTTATCCACCTTTCGAATTCTTCAAGAGTAAGTGGTTCATTCTGTGGTAGGAACCTGGGAAGATCAATAGAGAAGGGAATTATTTTTTTGTTTGATTGAGATCTCAATCTTCCCTTGAAGGATATATCAACTTGCTTATCTCCTTCTTTGAATACAACTCTTGATGGAGAGGTAACTTCCAGTCTAGTAACTCCAGAAGTGAATGTTTTCAAATGCCATAGAGAGGGGTAATCATAAATGGAGTGATACACGTCTTCTCTAACAAACCTTGGTCTGTTAATGGCAGATACAAACTTCTTTACACCGAAAAAAGGAGGTAGGTTTGTAAGTGAGGGTAAGTGGGAGAGGTGAAGTCTTCTTGACAATATAGTTTTTGGGCTTGTTTGGGTGAGAGTGGAGTCAGGATATGTATGTAGTGAGGGATGTTTTTGATGAGGTAGATGTTTGTGGTGAGGGAAATGTAAGTGTTTTGGACATTGTGGTTAATTGGGAGGTTTGTGGTTTGGTGGATGGAGGTTGTGTGTAGTGTGTTTGTGGTTGTGCAATAGACAATGGTGGTGCAAGAATAGTATCATCAGACTCAAAGGTAGTTACAGAATCATCAATGGTAGAATCTAGTACCTTTGGATTAAGCTTCTCAGAATACCTAACCAATCTCTTCCTTTTGCTTGGTGGAGCAGTAGCAGCAGGAGGAGGAGGAGGTGGTGGTGGAGGAGCTTGCTTCTTAGGGCCAGATGCTGAAACATGCTTTTCAGCTTCTGCCTTTCTCTTCTTCTCCATAATGCTTCTAATGGGGACTCGGTCCTCATCATCTTCTGGTACAGTTTTACCTTCTGGTGCAGGAGGCACCTTCTGCTTTTTGCTTCTTGTCTCCCTTGCTGGAGACTCACCAGTTCTCTTCACACCAGATACTGAGCTTCTGGTGGGTTTTGTTTTAGCTTCTTCACCAATAGAAGCACCAGCTTTTTCTCCTTGTTCTTTTTTCACCTTCTTGATCATATCAGCATTGATCAATTTCATTCTCACAAGGCTATTTACTCCAAAAACCTCAGGACGGATAATAGCACCCATTCCAAAATACTTATCTCTTTCTTCTTTGTTTATCAAGGCACTGAGTCTTCTCGCAATTCCATCCTTGACCATCATAGCAGTAAGAAGAACTCCATAAGGAATAACCTTGATAATGTTCTTCTTGTCAGCAGAATACTTCCTTGAACCAACAAGCGTATTGACAATATTGTTGAAAATCAACCTAGGCAAGTTGATTTTGTGACCAGCCATATAATTTCTCATGATGAACTTCTGCTCATAGTTCACTATGTCACTTGACCCAGTCTTCAGAATAACGCTCTTAGTAATAACTTTGTGTAGAATTCTGTAATGACTTTTCAGATTCTTGGCAGTAGGAGTTACATCATTTTCCTTCAACTGGCAATAGTTCTCGAACAGAGCCTCGTTGACGTTTTCTATTCCTCTGAAAGCATCCTCCCAACCAACATAGTAACTTATGCCTTCAAGGGGGCACTTAATCGTTTCAGCAATGGTGTTTATGGTGAACATCAACTTGAAACCTCTAACATGACCTTCAACTATTCCACCCGGAAGCATATGAACGTTTCCCCAAAATTCTTTGATAGCATTAACCAACACATCAACAGGTTCCCAAAGGAAGTAATTTTTCCAGCCCAGATTCGTCAAACCTTCATCTAAATCAAAGTCGTAAAGCTTGAAACTTTTCAAGTCGATTCTGTTCTCAGTCAAAAGCTTTGCTTCTTTCATGGTGTCGAAGATAGCAGTGTAGTCACCGACCTTAATGTTGGCCATGGTAGCAGTTGGAGAGTGATTTGATGGAGGTTTAGGGTTTCAGAGAAATTCACACACAGAAAGAGAGAGAGAGAGAAAACAATTTTCGCAGACAAAAACAGAGAGTGGAGCGAAAGTGAAGAAGTAGTGGGAAAGCTTTGATAAATGGTACAGTTACTTTTTGAAAAACTCTTCACATTTCCTCTGAATAAAAATAATTCAAAAAGAAAAGAAAATAAAGATTCCCTTTTTTTTTATAAATGCAGTTGCCAAAATAAGGATAAAATCAAGAAAAAGATTTTATTGAGAACATAAATAATCATGACTCAGATTAGGTGTGATGAGACGCTTAAGTCCCACACGAGTTCAACACGCGTGTGCTCGAACGCACGCAACTGAATTCACCGGGCGTTGAGTTATGCATTATGAATGACATATCATATGAGTACATGTTTGAATGCTTATGTCATACCAGATGCTGAATGATGCGTATCATAAGACGCTGAGATTAATCATTCTTCTATAAGATGAAAATTTAGATTTCTTCTTATAAAATTGAATCTATCCTCAGCAAGGGGTTTTGTAAAAATGTCAGCCCACTGATGATCAGTGTCTACAAATTTTATTTCAAGAATACCCTTCTGAACATAGTCTCTTATGAAGTGATGTTTAATCTCAATGTGTTTTGGTCTAGAATGCAATATAGGATTCTTAGTGAGACAAATTGCAGAAGTATTATCACAGAAGATAGGAATGTTACTCTCTTTTATCAAGTAGTCTTCAAGTTGATATTTCATCCATAGAAGTTGAGAACTGCAACTTGCTGCTGAGATGTATTCAGCTTCTGCTGTTGAGAGGTCAACTGTGCTTTGTCTTTTGCTTGACCAAGATACAAGATTTGCTCCAAGAAATTGGCAGCCTCCACTTGTGCTTTTTCTTTCAATTCGGTCTCCAGTAAAGTCAGCATCACAGAAACCTACTAACTTGTAAGCTTTTGATTTCTTATAGAGCAAACCAAGATTAGTAGATCCTTGCAAATATCTAAATATTCTTTTAACAGCACTCAAGTGTGATTCTCTAGGATTAGACTAAAACCTAGCACACAGGCAGATGCGGAACATAATATCAGGTCTTGAAGCAGTAAGATAAAGTAGAGATCCAATCATACCTCTGTACATTTTCTGATCTACCTTCTTACCAGTTTCATCTTTACCAAGAATGCAAGTGAGATGCATAGGTGTGCACATTGGCTTGCAATCCACCATCTTGAATTTCATTAGCAATTCCTTGATGTAATTGCTTTGATGTATATAAATACCATCATTGCATTACCTGATTTGAATTCCAAGGAAAAACTTTAATTCTCCCATCATGCTCATTTCAAATTCAGTCTGCATTAACTTAGAAAATTCTTTACACGGACTTTCATTAGTAGCTCCAAATATAATATCATCAACATAAATTTGAACAAGTATAAAATGCTTGTTTGATGTTTTTCTAAATAGAGTAGTGTCTACTTGACCTCTAATAAAACCGTTTTCCATTAAAAAGGAACTCAGTCTATCATACCAAGCTCGAGGAGCTTGCTTAAAACCATACAGAGCCTTTTTAAGTTTAAAAACATGTTTTGGAAATTCAATATCTTCAAAACCAGGAGGTTGTTTCACATAGACTTCCTCAGTTATAAAACCATTCAAGAAAGCACTTTTCACATCCATTTGATAAAGAATTATCTCATGGTGTGCAGCAAATGAAAGCAAAATACGAATAGCTTCTAACCTTCCAACAGGTGCAAAGGTTTCAGTAAAGTCTATACCTTCTTCTGGTGAGTAACCTTGAGCAACTAATTTTGCTTTGTTTCTCACAACCTTACCATCTTCATCAAGCTTGTTTCTAAATACCCATTTAGTACCAATAGCTTGCTTATCTTCTGGTAGAGTGACTAACTTCCAGACATCATTTCTATGAAATTGATTCAACTCTTCTTGCATAGCCAGAATCCAACCTTCATCTTGCAAGGTCAATCATTTTAGGTTACATTTCAGAGAGAAGTGCAATATCTGCATGCTCTTTGAAAGAGGATCTTGTTCTAACTCTATCTCCAAGTTCTCCTATGATTTGATCTTTGGGATGATTGGTTTTGTATCTCCAATTCTTTCTGACTTCAGCTTCTTCTTGAGTAGAATCCAGAGTCCGGTTACCACCGGACGTTGAAGATGCGGGATCACCATTTGTAGTGCCACCAATGTTTAAATCTGAAAATAACTCATCCAGCTCTGACATGGCAGTGTCAGGCTTCTTGTCGTCAAACTTGACATGAATGAATTCTTCCACTATCAAAGTTTCTTTATTGTATATTCTAAAAGCTTTAGATCTTTCAGAGTATCCCAAAAAGATACCTTTGTCAGCTTTGGAATCAAACTTACCAAGTTGATCCTTAGTATTCAGAATATAACATATACAACCAAAGGGATGAAAGTAAGATATGTTTGGTTTTTTACCTTTCCACAGTTCATAAGGAGTCTTCTTCAAAATAGGTCTAATAAGAATTCTATTTTGAATATAAAAAGCTGTGTTTACTGCTTCTGCCCAAAAATGTTTAGCAATATCAGCTTCATTGATCATGTTGCTGGCCATTTCTTGGAGGGACCTATTTTTCCTTTCTATAACACCATTTTGTTGTGGTGTTCTAGGAGAGGAGAAATTGTGGGAGATGCCATTTTCTTCACAAAATTTTTGAAAGTTTTCATTTTCAAATTCTCTCCCATGATCACTTCTAATAGAAGAAATACAACTTCCTTTTTCATTTTGAATTGATTTGCAGAAAACAGTAAATACCTTGAATGACTCATCCTTGTGGGCAAGGAATCTAGCCCATGTTCATCTAGTAAAATTATCAACAATGACTAACTCATATTTCTTTCCAGTTAAAGTGGTTGTCCTTGTTGGACCAACAAGATCAAGATGTAAAAGCTCAAGTGGTCTAGAGGTTGAAACAACATTTTTTGAATGAAAAGAAGTTTTAACTTGTTTTCCTCATTGACATGTCTCACAGAGAGCATCAAATTGAAATTTAAGATTTGGTAAGCCTCTAACAAGACTATGCTTGTTTAGTTTTGAGATTAATCTCAAACTGACCCAATCTTTTATGCCAAATCCATTATTCATCTTCAACAGACATGAGACACTTGACATCTTGTTGCGCGAGTTCAGAAAGATCAATTTTATAAATATTTTGTTTCCTATTTGTTGTAAAGAAAATAGAGCCATATTTCTTGCTTTTTACTGAACACCCAGTTTCTGTAAAAATGACATCATAACCATTGTCACATAATTGACTTATGCTCAATAGGTTATGCTTTAGTCCTTCAACAGTACATTATCAATAGACGGAAGAGAGCTTTTACCAATGCGACCAATCACAACTATTTTACCTTTTTGGTTTCCTCCAAAACCAACAAATCCTTCTTCTCTAGGCCTTAGCTCTTGGAACATATGTTTTTCTCCCATCATGTGACGCGAGCATCCATTGTCTAAGTACCAAGATAAGTGTGTTGACTTTGTTGCTAAGAATGTCTGCAACATAGACTATTTTATCTTTAGGTACCCATATCTTTTTTGGTCTTTTCTTGTTAGTTCTTGAATGATACTTGTCCTTCTTAATCTTAAAAGCAGTATATGCACTTTTCAAATGACCAGGTTTGTTGCAGTAGGTACAATGCAAGCATTCACTGTGATCATTGGATTTATCAGATGCAAGATTTTTATTTTTTAAAGAGAGTTCATCTAATATGTAACCAAGACCTTGAGTTGTCGTTTTACTGACACCCCAAATCATTGAAGCTTACTTGCTTCGAGTTACACTTCTGCAAGAAACTTTTGAAATGCATATTCATAATCATTTGATTTACACTTAGGATTGCCTTTAGCTTCAGAGCTTTTAGGTTGAGAGCTCTCAGCTTCTGGTTACCGACATGTCACCAGACGCTGACTATCCACCAGACGCTGATTTTCAGTTTTCAGCTTCTGGTTCTCTTCATTGAGCTTTGAGTTTTCATTTTTCAAAACTTGAAACTTTTAAGATAATTTTGAAAATTTCTTTTTCAAAGCTTTATACTCAGTGGAGAGGGTGGCAGAGTCCTTAAGGAGATCATCAAATGCAAGTTGAAGTTTAGAATAAGAATCATATATTATTACCTCTTCAACTTCTTCTTCAGAGTCTAAGTCAGTATTTGCCATAAGGGCAAGATTGGCTTCTTCATCATTATCTTCCTCAAAGGATGATGAATCCAGATCTTTCCATGTAGCCATGAGACTCTTCTTCTTTCCCTTGAAAGAACTTCTTGTGGGCTTCTTCTTAAGATTAGGACATTCAGATTTGAAGTATCCAGGCTTTTTACATTCATAGCAGAAAACTTAGCTTTTGTCTTTGCTTTCCTTCTTTTCCTCGATATCTTTCTTGTGGAATTTCTTCTTGAAGTTTCTCTTCTTCCACATCCTTTGGATCTTCCTGGATATGAACGTGAGCTCATCATCCGACCCATCAACGTCTCCTTCTGAGGCTTCATCTTTTGATTCTTCTTCAGCTTGAAGAGCTTTAGAAGTACTGGCTATATGTTTGTTGACTTTCAAAGCAATAGACTTGCTTTTCTTTACAGGTTCTTCCTCATTCAACTCAAGTTCATGAGCTTTCAGAGAACTCAAAAGATCTTCAAGTCTTAAGACATTTAAATCTTTTGCTTCTTGAATAGCAGTGACTTTAGGTCTCCACTGCTTGGTCAAACTTCTCAGGATCTTTCTCACATGGTCAGGTGTGGTATAACTTTTTTCAAGGGCCTGTAACCCATGAACAAGTGTTTGGAATCTTCCAAACATAGATTCAATGTTTTCAGCCTCTTCCATTTTAAACAACTTATATTGGCGAACCAACATGCTAGCTTTAGTTTCATTTAATTGGATTGAACCCTCAAAAGACAAAACAAGTGAAGCCCAGATTTCTTTGGCAGTATCAAATTTACCACATTTGTCATATTCTTTTTCTGACATAGCACAGATAAGAATGAATCTAGCTTTTTGAATGATTTGATATCTCTTTTTCTGCTCATCATTCCAATTTTCTCTGGCAATGGCAACACCAACAGCATTAGTGGGAAGAATGTAACCACTTTCAACAATATCCCACAACTCAAGTTGTTGTATCTCAAAGAAAGCTTTCATCTTATCTTTCCAATAGTCAAATTTTTCTCCAGTAAATAGAGGAGGACGATTCATGTGACCACCTTCTGCAGACATGTTCACAGTATAGGATCTTTTCTCTTAACACTGTTAAGTGCTCAACCAAGAGGCCGAGCTCTGGTACCAACTGAACGTGAACACAAGAAGGGGGGTTGAATTGTGTTTACAAAGTTTTCGCAAACTTTGAGTTAAAAACACTTTAGAACACTTGAAAATGAATCTGTTTGAAATCGGATGCTGGAGTAAGACCAGACGCTGGAAATAAGATTTTTGAACACTTGTTTTTATGCGCAAGATAAACATAAGTATAAAGCAGTAAAGCAAGAGACACAGAGATTTATACTAGTTCACCACCAACCTGCTAGCTACGTCTAGTCCCTTCGTTCCTGAAGGATATTTCACTATAATCAACTGATTACAAATTTCCTTAAGAGTATTCTACTGTCACAAACTTGACAATACTCTTAACTTCTCAAAACGACTCAGTACGTTCGAGCCTTTGAGGAACAAAGCCTTAACTAGGCAATACAACTTTCACAAAGATAGTTTTGAATACAATCAAGATAACTCTCACAGAGAGGATGAAAAGATTAAAATTCAAACAAATAACTTTCTAAAAGAAAGAATCAGATGTTGAGGTTCAGTTCTTGTAGTCCAGAGACTTGACATGAAACTTGATTGCTCACTTGAGTAATAACCTTTTCAGAATATAGTCTCTTACAGTTTTTTTCTTGCCACTCTTCAATGAATACCTTGAAGTATTTATAGGAGTCTTGAGGATAATACCGTTGCAGATATTGTAGCTCCAAAACATTAGGTGAGACAATTTGAAATTCTGTCCTTTTCTTCCTTTCCAGAGAATATCAGAGTAGTACATATTTCTGTTATTGTACTATCTACTTTTTACACAATTGCCTTGTATGAATTTGTCTTATTCTAAAGGTGTCACCTTTGATTTCTCGTACATAAAATTGAGCGCACAAAATCAAATTCGAATTCTGTTCCAAAGTAGCTGAGGTGAAGAGCAACAACGTGATCATCACGTGATCCATTAAAAGACCAGATGCTCGCTCAGAACAGGAGACGAACGCTCGTAGCAATTGAGTAATCCACGTGTCAAAGAATAACACTACCGGACGCTCGCTTTACGCAAGACGCTGGAGTGAACTGGATGCTAACACACATGGAATGTATTCAGTACATGTGAATTTTCTTCTTCTTGCTTGAGTGAGACAAAACATAAGAGATTTTAATACCTGCGCACTCAAAGACTTATCAGAAGATACTTTTTTATCACCAAAATTGATGAGGGTCTAAACTTCTCAATCGTTTAGGTTCCAACATCCTAATTACCTCTATTTATTTCACTACGGCCTCCCCAAAAATTGTAAGTCATAATCAAAGAGCAAGTGAGAAATCGGTGGCCCTCCTTTAAAAAGAACAGCAAGGCACCACTCATTCTGAGCAACTTCCTCCCTAATCATGTGGTATAGTCTCTCAATACAAAGAACAAACATGTAGGGTAATAAGGGGTCACCCTAGTTTAGCCTCCTTGTCGGCACAAATACTTTTGAATAGACGTCGTTAATCAACATCTGCATTTTACACAATGAAATACAGGCCTTCACTAACTCAATCATCTTCTCCATTAACCCAATATTCCTAAGAGCATCAACAACAAAGTCTCATCTCATACCCTTCTCCAAATCCATCTTCAAGAGCACCTAACCTTTCTCTCCTTTCTGTTGCGCATCGAGTGAAAAAATTATTGAGCAATGATTATGTTGTCCGATGAGTGCCTCCTAAGGATGAATTGCACTATTCCGTGCTACCAGATAGTCCATGTAGCCTCTTAGACAATCTGCTATAATCTTCGAAACGATCTTGTAGCCCGAGTTACATAAACTAATTAGCCTGTACTACCTTAAGAAAGAAGGATTTTGCACTCTGGGTATCAGGACTAATAGGGTTTTGTTTCACCACCTTCAACTTCATAGGATCTTTGAATATTTCTTTAACAACATTCTTTAACAACATTGCATACTAAGGGACCAATGTAACACCCGTATTTTTACGATACGATTATTAGCGCTATTATAGTATTAACTGTCGTATTTATGCTATAATAAGCAGTTGCTTATTCTCTAAGTAAGTGATTTAAATAAATCAAGAGCTAAATATAATTGAGAATTAATATTGTATATTAGTTAATGATTCGGATATCGTCGGAAAATTCTAAATGAAGTTTCGTCACGTTTCAAATCGCCGGGCAGTTTCTGCCGCAGATAAAATTTAAAATAAGCCCCGATTTCGATGAAAATCGAATTGTAACTTGTTTTAATTATTTTTAAGTGATTGAGGTTGTTTTTATTATTTATAATATAATATTATCACGCGATGAATTAATTTCTCGCGAAATAATTTTTTGGGATTTTTCCGGCGAGAAATATATCGGTTTTGCAGTTTCTCGTCGCCGTGTTTTTAAACCTTAAGACGCTAGATTTAGAGGGTAATCTTGAGTGAGGTGAGATTAGATGGGATAGAGTGAGTGATGTGATTAGCATCTTCTAAAGTTGCTAAGTGTCACTTTGAGTGTGGTTTAATTTCAAAAAAAAAAATACCTTTTAATTGATTTCTTTTATTAATTATGTGTTTAATTAATTTTAAGTGGAATAAAATGAGAGGGTGAGCCCTAAACAGAACCCACCCCTCGTGATACTCCCTCATCCTCATCTATCTCTTCTTCTTTTCTTCCTTCTTGAGCAAGACAAGAGTTCCAAGCTTCCATGGTTGATTTCTCCATTTTCTTTGTGCTTTACAACTTGAAGTCTTCATCAAACTTGGTTCAATGCTTCATCTCCACCTAGTTCCTCATCAACTTCACCATTTAAAGTAAGGAAAAAACAGATTTTCTTCCTCCCATTTTCTGTTTAAAATCGCGATTCCCCCCCCCCATTTCACCTCTTGTGATTTTGCTTCCATACTTAGTTTTCTTGCTAGGTTTTCTTCCATACTCTATCACCTATGTATCCAACCATTTGAGTAGTAGAAAATCAATTTTTCTTGGCCCCAAAACATCCCCATAATCAGTGCCATACACCCCTTTTTTTTGATTACTTGATTTTGCTTGTTCTAGTTTTAAGTAATTGATGTTTATGTGTTGTTTGATAGTTGATGATGATCAAGAGGAGATGAGACATCATCAATCCTCTCCTTTAAGCCTTAGGGCGAAACCCTAAGTGGTGAAAGAGGGGAAAATGATGTGACCTACTTGAATCAACTAATTGATGGTTTATATGTGTTATTGGAAGTTGTATGATGTTTGATTGGGCTATAATTTTCGATGAGCATGTGAAACTTGATTTCTAGGGTTTATGTTCCTTCTTGAATTTGGGGAAAAGTGGGTGTGAGTGGTTCAATCATGTAATTTGTTATTTAATTGGGTTAGTTAAAGTTGCTTGATGCTTGTTGGAAGGTTAGTTTTGAATTGTATGCTTAAACTTGTCATTTTTGGAATTTTTCCTATTCTTGAACTATAGAAAAATTGGGTTGTGATGCATAATCTTGTGTTCAAGTGTTTAATTAAATGTCTTGATTAAATGCTTGTAGATTTTGTGATAAAGTTTTGAACTTATGAAAAAGAGTTATTTTTGGTGTTACTTGTAATACAAGAAAACCTTGTAGTTTAAGATTTTATTTCCTTTCTAAGGGCTAGTATTGTTTTTAATGCTTGTTGAGTTTTGGTTAGGAAAGGGCTAAGTGAGAGCTAAGTTTTAGTTTTACTTACTAAATTGTCGTGGTGATAGGAATCTTAATATCGGAGACCGAGCGACGCGGATCTGAGGACGTCGGAGCTACATTAGCGACAACACGTGGTAAGGGCACTTCACATTTAATACCTGTTATAGTATGTTAGTGTAAGGGCACTTCACATTATATATTTGATATTATGTGATTTCGTAAGGGCAACTTTAGATATTTTTAGGCTTCCATCTATTTAATTGCTTTTATTGAATACGAAGAAGTCTGAGAACCCTCCGGGTTCGAAGTTAGGGTTTCCGAACCCCTTCGTGATTATTATCGTCCGGTCGCCTATATTCTGAGTCGTTCGTGGGTGAAAATATTGTGGTTGGTCTCCTGGCCCCAACCCCCCACACTTGTTGTACCTCTCTGTCAACTCCATCGAGTTGCAGAGGGATGGATTCCATGATGTGAATGACGATGTTGTTGAGTTATGTATTTATTTAATATGTGATTGAATAACTGCCGTGAATTGCTTATGTATTAAATTGTGTTTCGCAATGTGAACTGCTTATGCTGCTTATGTTTGTTGAATTGTGTTTCACTGTAATAAGCTTGCTATAAATTATTTGATATGCGGTCGAATAATTATGCAAATTGCTCTTTGAATTTCGTATGCGGCGAATTGTTCATCGAGTCTGAGAGCTTAGTCGAGTCGTCGAGACGTTTTTGAGTTGTGAGCCGGACAACTGAGGGTGCTAGGTCCCCTTCGTTCATGGTGGATTAGCTAGGCGTTGCAGCGTTATGGAACTGGAGCTGAATATCCTAGGGAGAGCGAAGATCCCAAAGCTACGGCTGGTATTCAGTGGATGGATCGGCGTCTGCTTTCCAGAAAAATTGTCGAGTCGAGAGAAAATGAGTCGTGAGTCGAGTCTTGAGCGAGAGTTTTGAGTTGAGCCTTATGAACTGTATACAATGTTGTTTGCTTATTGCTTTATGAATTGTTATATCTTGATTCGTTGAGAAGTTGACCCTTTCCCGTGGTACCTTCGATTCATGATGGCTACCCAGGTGATGGCGAAGAGCATACTGATCCCGGCGATGCGGACGTCGTTGGAGATCATCTTTGATTTCCCCGACATCGAGCAACCCGCGGCGATAGAGTTTGACCCCATCTCTCGCTGTCTCGTATATACTGGGGATATTGTATAGACCTTTAGAGAGGACGGTGTTGCTGTGAGGCAGGAGGTGTCACGGCGTACAGTGAGCTTTCCTATCCGGACTATGCAGGTGGTTGATGCTTGGAGTACCATTCAGCGCGAGAGGGCTTTGCTAGTCTCTTCTTCGTCACCAGAGGGACCCCTTGAGATCCCTAGGAGCACTACTTCCAGACTTGCTGCCCGAGCTAGAGTGCGAGGACCGAGAGTCAGATGGACCGCTTGCAAGAATGTGATTCGACGCGGGACGGTAGGAGCGTCTACCTCCAGAGCAGTTGTTGTTCAGAGTCCTCTAGTAGAACCGGGTTCTCCTTCTGTTGTTAGGACCCCCACCCCACCAGTGGATCCACCTCCTGTTTGCGTGGTGCGCGGAGAGGCGGATTGTCTAGGAGCTAGATCTGACGAGGATGTGATTGCTGGAGAGTATATTCCCAGAGATGTGCCAGAGGCTGTGCCTGTGGCGGCACCTGTTATCGACTTGACGAGCGAGGACCCGATGGATGACGAGGAGGAGGAGGATCCATCTGAGGATCTGGATAGTTACCTGTAGTGCTGTGTTGTCTGACTGCTGTTATATTTCTTTTTGGGAGGACTATAGTATATGTCTTTTGTGTACAGTTTGTGGATGACCAGTCGGGCTAGTGATTTTTTGTTGATACAAGGTAGACTGGTGGCTTTACTTTTGGAGCATCCCCCTGCGCGGGTGTCTGCTGGGAGTGCCCCCAGGGTATGATCACTCTCGCGAGGGTATTCATATCATAGGTGTATTCTCTCATACATTACTACTCTGTTTCCTTTTGTACGTACTGTGTATGATGGATATATATATATATATATATATATATATATATTGTGCATGTATGTATTTCCAGTATGTAACTTGTGTCCTAGATTGCACCATGTTTCGAAACGCTGTAAGTACTCTGTGCGTGCTTACGGATGATGTTGTTTAAAAAAAAAACTGTACCGTATTTTCCGAAGGACACAAGAGTACCGTTTTAAAAATTCATCGCATACAGGTTTAGTTTTAGTTTAGTAGCGGTCTGGAAACGGGTAGTTACAACCAACATCTTCCCATTAGGATTGTAGGAAGAATGTGTTAAGACTGTTCGAATCGGGGGCCTTCATTGGCCCACTAGCGAAAGTCACCTATCTTATTTCCAAATTCGAAGTGGGCCTTGAATGTAGTGCACAACATCATGATCCAATTGAAGGTGGGCCTTAAATATATTATTGGTAAAATTACTTCATAGGTCGATTATCTTAATTTAAAGTTTCGCGTTGGTCTTTTATCTTTTTTTCCCCTCAAATTAATCCTTTAAGTTCTAAGTCGTTAACATTGTTGGGCTAAACACCATTTTTCATCCACTTCTGTTACAAATTTGCCCATGTGTCCATTAAGTAGTCTATGTGTCAACTGATGTGGCCTGTTAGTGTGAGTTATAGTCCAAGTCATCATTTCATATTGAATTTCTTTATTAAAAAACACGCATTAGGTGAACCATCGTTTTCTCTTCTTGCTCTCCATGGAACCACCACCTTCATCCCCTAAATCAGGCCTCTGTTCGCTAGTTTCCTATAAACCATGAATAAAAAACTGCTTTGCATGGCATAATAACCAAAAGCCCTAATTTCGTCGGTTCCCACTTACCTTTCAAATGAATCCTTCTCTGAAAAGACAGGAAAAAAACAATTGGGATTTGAAATCCCTAACCAACGACATGAAATTTCTAGTTCACCTAACACACACACAACTACATGAGAGACAAAAAAAGGATAGGGTGATGCTGAAAAAAGAAGAAAATAGAAAAGGAATGAGGGACGAACAGGGGAGAAGGGAAGAAATGAGAAAGGAAAAGGGGAAGAATAGAAGAGGGATAGAGATTGGAGAAGAGGGAGCATATATGTGAGAAAAAGAAGAGAAGGGAGGCGAAAAGAGGAGGAAAATAAGTTCCTTCTCACTGATTTTACTTCCATTTCTTTTTTGTGTTAATGATGCTATGTTGGTGGTGTTCACAGATGGCAATTTGTGGAATGGGAGTGGAGTGGACTATAGCATCCCAACTTTTCCTAAGCTTAATAATTAGAAATCCTAAGTGAAAAAGGACTTTAATCCCTAAGGATTAAATTAAGTTACAGCCTTTAATTTAGTAAGTTAAAGGGAAATTGGAACCTAGGGGTGAAATGGTAATTTTTTCCCAATGGTTTGGGAAATGTGAGACTAATTATTTATGAATGGTTTTAATTGATTAAATTAACTAAGGTTGATTTAAGTACCAAAGAATAAATTATGAGGTTAAAATATGGCTTTGTTGGTTTATTTTTAATAAATCAATGTCTAGGTCCCACCATACACCACACTTCCTCTCCTCCCACCTTAGCACCCTCACCCTCACTCTTTTACTCCCTCTCCCACGATCTAGAAACAGAAGAGAAGAAAGGGAAAAAAAGAAGAAAAGAAAGAAGAAAGAAGGGTGAAGAATGGAAGGGAGACGCGGCGGCGCGGTGGCACACCGGAGGAAGAGAAGGGGAGGACACGACTGCGAGGGAGAGACAGGGAGGCCGAGAGAGAGAGAAAAACGAGATAGAAAGGGAGATACAGGTAGAGAGTGAGCTCGAAGGAAGACGAAATGGAAGAATAGAGAAGATCCAGACTCCAATTTGTGTTCGATTGAAGAAGAAGAAGGAGATGGAGAACTTGGAGAGGAGCTTCCATGGAGGTTAGGGCTTGCATGTGGGTTTTGCTCAATGGAGAAGATGAACAAGACTCAAAAGATGGAAGATTGAAGAAAAGAGATGAAGATTGAAGCTTGAGAGCCAACTTCAATGGAAGATGGCTAGGGTTTTAGTTCAGAAATTGGGGGTTTCCACCCTAAAGCTTCTAAGGAGCAGTAGGTAACATAGATTTCCCCTAAAAAAAAAATCTCCCTTAGGGTGTGCTAGGATTTAATGTTTTAATTCTTGCATTTAATATTATTGTTGAATAGATTATAATAATATTATATAGGGTTTGACTGAAATAGGGTTAGATGCTACCCCCAACCCCCCTAATTATTGTGTGATGTTTGCCCATAGAGAGTTCCATTGAGCTCCAAATAGAATATGTTTGAGTTTAGTTTAGTCAAATCCAATAAATATGTAGAAATCAGTTTGAGGTGGTTTGGCGTTCGAGCTAATCTAATTGGGAGTTGCTATAACTTTCCTGAATTAATGGAGGGCTTTATGTCTCCTTAAAATTAGTTTTATGTTCATATGATTTTTGGATTTAATGTTAGTGCTCACTGTAAATTGATTCTCTTGTTGATTTTGAGATGTTGGATGAATGCTTTAATTCCTAAATACATGTGATAAATTATTGATTATATAGTCCTTTTGATTGGATTTAGATTGGATGTGATTTGGATTAGAATTTGGAAAGGAAGAAGAAAAGCAGAAAATTTTGCAGAACAGGCTAGCACGGCC
This sequence comes from Calophaca sinica, assembly GCA_037113605.1. Classification (NCBI taxonomy): domain Eukaryota; kingdom Viridiplantae; phylum Streptophyta; class Magnoliopsida; order Fabales; family Fabaceae; genus Calophaca; species Calophaca sinica. The sequence goes on from CM073736.1 coordinate 72,465,269, forward strand.
GTGCCCACGGCCTTGCTGTGCCCTGTGGCACGACCTGGCCGTCTTCCATTCTGTGCAGTTTTAATTCTTCTTTTTTGTTCTGTGCTTTGATGGTTAATGGCTTGTGTTTTGGGTCCTTAATTGAAAGGGTTTTAACCCTATATGATGGCAAATACTAATTTATAGGTTTGCTTTGTGAATTAATGTTTCTTTGATTGAAATTTGTGTGTGTGAATGTTTGCGTTTGAACTGCAAACCCGTCAAATGTGTATTTTGGACACTTCCGTTGACGGGGACCCCTTGGTAGGACCATAAATCGCTCCTTGCTCATTTCGACCCTTGAGCTTCACCAAGTGAGTACATTCATGAATGTATTATGATATACGCTTGTATTGTGATTAATGTTTCTTTGATTGAAACTTGTTTGTGAGTGGATGTTTGCTTTCAGATTGCAAACCCGTCAATTGATTATTTTGGGTGTTTTCATTAACGGGGACCCCTTAGTAGAACTGAAAATAGTTCTCACTCTTTTCTTTGGGTTTTGAGTGGCGCCAAGTGGGTACATTCGTTGATAATTATGTTATGTGATTGATGTTTGAAAAATTCAGTTGCATTATCATGTTTTGAGGATTTATTAAGGTATTTTGAATAAATATATTTATGCTTATTGGGAGGAGTTTTTCGTACGGAGCACATCATGTATGGCTGAAAACAACGGTAAAAGTATTTATGATTTTAAGTCTATGTTACTGAGTTTTATAAACTCACATTTTGGGGTGTTGTTTTCAGGTACAAGCTGATTAAAGAGGTTCAGAGCAAGAATTGTGCTCGGTCTTGCCTGCACGCGGGACCTCGAGTCACTGGATCACGAGTCACAGTCCTAAATATTATGTTGTGTTGTAGTATTAGTAAATAATGTATAATTATAATTGTTCTAATTTATTATTCTTTTGAAAAAGGGTTGTAATAATTAAAGTTAAATTCTGCTTTCGAAACTCTGATAATTGCATGACACCTTTAGTGTATTTGAAATATTTTTCTTAGTCAAAGTCAGGTGTTTTCATCAGATATTCTTGTTATTTGAAAGGAGTACATTTTGCCAAAATATCGCAATTTAAACAGGATTAATCTCTTATTACTTTGTATGGAAAAAAAATTTCCTGTATTCATCTGTAACTCTTGATTAGTTTAGTAAGTAATTCCCTAATTAGAGTTAGGGCGTTACATTGGTCTAGTGGTGTTAGGGAGGGTGCTTCCGAGGTACTTATCCTCTCAGGTCCCGGGTTCAAGCCTTCTGTGAGGCAAAAATTCCTATGAAAGGGGGAAAAGTCCTGTTAGTAACATGCCACTTAGAACCATTAAAAATGGGAAGAAGTGTGGGTGTTACAATAAAAGGCGTCTTTTATTGTAACATCCTAGGCCGTACCACAAAATGCCCGACCCACTGCCTACCGGACTCCCCGGCCCATTGTCCGATCCAGTCCATTGCCATATAGGCCTCAACAGTGTCTGGTGAAACTCACAGGACTTCACCACCCCTTCTTTGGCCTTGGCCAAACTAATGGTGTTTTTGCCTCCCTAAGGATTCGAGCCTTGCACCTAGGGGTTAAATACAAGGTTTTTGAATCCCTAGACGGATGGTCAGTCAGAGAGAACTATACAAACCCTAGAGGATATACTTAGAGCCTGTGTTGATAGAATAGTGAGAGGCTCTCTACGGTCGCAAATGCATAACTCCTTTATGTTGGTTTAAAGCAGGAAAAAGGAGGTTGTTAGGCCCTAACCTTGTTCTAGAAGCCACTGATAAAATTCGCATGATCAGGGATAAGATTAAGACTGCCCAGAGTAGGCAGAAAAGTTATGCAGACCATAGGCTTAAACCCCTTGAGTTTGTGGAAGGTGAACGTGTATTCCTAAAAGTCACCCCTACCATAGGTGTTGGTAGAGCCCTTAAGGCCAAAAAGTTAACTCCCCATCACATCGGTCCTTTCCAAATTCTCAATCGAGTCGGTCTTGTGGCTTATCAGATTGGCCTCCCCCCGTCCTTCTCAAATCTGCACAATTTCTTTCATGTATCTTAGATCAAAAAGTATATTCTGGATCCATACCAGCCTTTGGATCATGAAATTGTACAACTTAGATCAGATTTGACATTTTATCCCCTTCCGATTCAAGTAGTGGACCGTAATTTCAAGACACTTAGGAATAAGACCTTTCCCTTGGTTAAGGTTATTTGGGGAGGTTCTGATCTCGAAGAAGTCACCTGGGAATTGGAAGAGAAAATGCGAGACCAATATCCTTACCTGTTTCAATAGGTATGTATGTTTGTCTAATTTTTTAGGACAAAAATTTTAAAAAGTGGGTAGTAATATAACGACCCGTCTAATTTAATTACTTAGTTTTATTAAATTAGATAATATGGCATGTTAATTGATTTATGTGTTTTATCCTTCCATTTGACATGTTTTTAATCCTTGATCTTTAGCTTTGATAAATATTAGAGTTAGTTTGGATTGAGGATAAATAAGAAGGGATAGGGTGTATGTTGTAACAAAAGGAAGTGTAGGAAGTAAGTTTTTGTGGCAAAAGAGAGAGAAAAAGAGGAGTTCTTCACCTGATTCACTCGAGCGACCGCCCTGAGCTGAGTGGAGGTTACTGCAGCAAGCAGCACTGCCCTTGTGTGATTTTCGCTGGAGCGAATTAGCTCGGCTAAGCGAGCTTCTGTTCCTGTTTTCTTTTAATTTTGCGATGCCAGCTCTCCTTCTCTCACTCTCTCTCTCGAAATCTTTCTCTCTTTTCTTCCACCCGCTCGCTCGGTCTTCCAAAAAAATGAAGAAGGAGCGAAAGAAAGAAGAAGAAGGAAAAAGGGAACACCACCCCAAGTTGAGCCTCTCATCCTTCCTTCCTCCCTATTCTCTCAACCGCTCACTCTCACTCTTTCTTCCCCTTTCATTTTCGAAGATGCTGTTGAATAGAAAAGGAAGAAAACATGAATACCCTAGGGTTCAAGAAATTAGGGGAAAGAGAGGGAGAATAGTGGGGTTTATTCCATTCTTTGACTGAATCGAAAGAAGAAGCAGAATAATAGGCCATTGGTAGAAGATTTGAAAACCCTAAGTGGAGAAATTAGGGAAAACGAAGGAAGAAGAAGAAGGAGACCAAAGATTCATCATCTAGCTCAATTTCTTGGAGTTGATTTATGACTTTTCCCTTCTCTTAGGTGATGGGCACCCATAAGTCCCACACTAGGATTTTATTTCCCTAAATAACAAGTGAACCCTTGGTTCAATGGAGGGTTTTGAAAACCCTTTCTATAGGGAGTTTGATCTTATTATTATTATGATTTTGTAGTGGGTTTGGTTAAAAGAGGTTGCATGGCTATCCCCAACCCCCCACAAATTGTATGCTTGATGTTTGAACCATTGTTTGCTCCATGGAGCTTCAATGGGAATGTGTTTTTGGTTCATAATGAACTAGAACCCAAGAAGTATTATAAGTTTCATATGAATTACTGTTTGTTTTGGTTATATGATTAGTTAAAGATACATTTTTTGTAAAACGTAGTCTTCAAATACATGTGAAGTTCAATTCCCTAATTTTATTGTAAATATCATTGGAATTAGTATAGAAGTTTATATGATGATATGTGTTGTAATATGCATTAAGTTATGAGATTTGTGACTAAATCACAATAAAAGACACAAAGATTCCTCATAAGAGGAGAGAACGGTATGGTTAGTCTCGTGGGACGCCACTTGAATGGTTAATGACGTCTAACCACCATATCGTTAGTTATGTTGATTGGGGTCGATGGACTAAGCCTATGACAAAACCCAATAACATAAAAGAATAGTGAGATATGCTAAGCACAAAGAAAAGAAGAACTACATGTTCTAAGTCAAGAGTTTGCATTGCATAATATCTCTTTTACTCATTTTCTTGGAAAATAGTTTTGGTCGAGGAGAGACGGTGAGGGGTCGAGGGAAGAATTCACTGAGATTTTTATCTCACCCCTTTCCTTTATTTATTTCAGATACACAGGTTGAAAAGGAAGATTGAAGAGGCTTGAAGTCTAAAGCCCTTTTTATGTTATTTTGTATTTTGGATTATGTAATATTCTATTGAATTTAATGCAAAAAGACTAGTACTTTGTATTAAATCTTTAGAAGGTTATGTAACGTTGAAATATGGAATATTTCCCCACTTGAGGGATTAGGAACCTTGCGGTTATTTAGACTTAATGTAATATTTATGCTTAATTTTGCTTGGTAATCTCTGTATCTAATGCAAATAATCTTACTTTCAATTAAGTTGAATGTAGGGTGTTATATTCTTCCTACCTTCAGCATGAATAAGATGATGAGTGGAAAGCTCACCAATTTGAGCAAGGCCTCAGACCAGAATTAAGGAATGTCGTTTGTCAGTTCGAGGAGAATGATTATGCAAAGCTTGTTGGCAAGTGCAGAGTTGCCGAGGAAGCATAGGCTGCCTTAAAAACAGATCGTCGTGAAAAATGGCAGAAGAAGAAGGAAGAACGCAAGAAATCCCAACGATAAGAAGAAGTCAGAGATAGAGGGAAACAAGTTCAAAGCCCTGAAGAACCGCAAGCTACTGGATGTCCAAAGTGTGCACGGAACCACAGAGGTGAATGTTTAGCTGGACAGAATGTGTGCTTCATGTGCCGCCAACTAGGGCACTCCACCAGGTATTGTCCGCAACGAAAAGAGAGAACAGAAAATTAAAGGAGTTGAACCATCAACTCAAGGTAAGTAAGTTCTAGGAAGAAAGTTTAGTTTATGTTATGTAACGTGAACGTCTGAATTTGGAATGTTTTGTATCATTTTATGATTTACAAAATGTCAGTGTTTGGTGGAAAGAGTGAATTGTTGTCCTCACCCCCACACTGACATATGTTTGGTCCTTCTTCATTATTCTCTCTGCAGAGGAAATTCTGAAGCGATTCCTTTGTCATTGGGAAAAGTTTAGGGTTAGTAAGGAGTTATGTTGCCGCCAAATCAGCGGAGGCCTAAACATATTAACGATTGCAAGTATTTCATCGATTAGTATTTAGAGTGATTCCACTTAACCAGTTACAATCTACGTCCCAACCGATTAAGTAATATTTCTCGGTTAAGGCCTAGTTTGTGGCTAGGTAATGTGACCATGACTAATCTAGTCGATTAAAGCCTTGTAAGAGTTAATTATTTCTAGGTTTTCCAGTGACTAGGATGGGTTATGAGAGGAAGTCACAGTTGTAGTTACGAGGTTAGACGTAGCAATTTTTGAGGACGAAAATTTTGAGTATAAGTTGTGAGAAATTGTGTGATTGTGTTTAACCTTAATTTGATTTCAAATTGAGTAAATATTATCACATAAAGCTTTAATGTGTAAGTTGTTGATCTTGAGTTGAGAAACAAGTTGGATTTGATCTTGAAATGATTGAGAGTGTTGGTTAGGAGTTAATTGAAGTTGGTTTTAGGAGAAAATCCAAGTTTATGCTGTAAAAATCCAGTTTTTATGCATTTAGCACTCCATGAATCGATTCATGAGGGCTTGAATCGATTCAGACAAGCTCTCAGGCGATTCTGCGCATTTTATGAATCGAAGTGTCTAGTGGTGAATCGATTAACCAATTCGATTCACCAAAGGTGCTGTAGTTTTCCTCACTGCATGAATCGATTGTGTTTAACCTTAATTTGATTTCAAATTGAGTAAATATGATTACATAAAGCTTTAATGTGTAAGTTGTTGATCTTGAGTTGAGAAACAAGTTGGATTTGATCTTGAAATGATTGAGAGTGTTGGTTAGGAGTTAATTGAAGTTGGTTTTAGGAGAAAATCCAAGTTTATGCTGTAAAAATCCAATTTTTATGTACTTAGCACTCCATGAATCCACTCATGAGGGCTTGAATCGATTCAGGCAAGCTCCCAGGCCATTCTGCGCATTCTGTGAATCGAAGTGACCAGTGATGAATCGATTCACCAATTCAATTCACCAAACGTGCTACAGTTTTCCTTACTGCATGAATCAATTCACACTTAAGTGTGAATTGATTCACAGACCTGAAATTTCTTAAAATCACTGCAGAATCGAGCATAACCCAAAAAAGGGGAAAAAGGGAAGAAAAGAAGAAGAAGAGAAGGAGAGAAGGGGAGCTAGGGTTCACGAAAATGAGAGGGATTTGAGAGATTCATGTGAGATATCTTCAATTACTTACTAAAGGAGGAAGATTGAAGATTGTAGATCAAGATTTGGGAGAAATATGGAATGCCGTAAGTTGAAGGAAAGAGGGAAAACGTGGAGAAGAGCAAGGAGGACAAAGCTCCACCATTTTAGCTTAAGATCTTGAAGAATACAAGTGAGTTCTTCATCCTTTAGGTAGTGGGCAACCATAAGACCCCCAATAGGGTTTTCTATTTCCTTTCCTTTTGTTTGATTCCTTGGTTTCTATTTGGGATTTCTTTGGGATAACATGAGAAGGGAAAAGGGTTAGTTGGAGATGATGATAATCTACTGAGTTGTTCAATCAATGGTTCATGTTTGTGATGCTTGATAGGGTTCCATAATATGTAAAGTAGGTTATTCATGATTACTCCTGATTAAATAACTTGATGTTTCAATATTATTATGTTTAATGTTTGAATTGGAATCCAGTTTCAATGAGAAGAATGTTAGTTTAGTGATTGAATGAGAATTTATTTATATTAAATAGAAGTAATGATCTTTTGTTGGGATGGTAAAGGGTTGGATGGCTGCCCCCAACCCCCCAACCAGTATATGTATAATGTTGCCCCTTTGTGTGCTCCACAGAGCTCTAATTAGGATGGGGTTTACTTTATAAGAAGCTAAACCCAAGGTGCATCAAAGTAAGCACAAGAGTAAAGTGAAAACGTATGTTTACTTATGAGTGTTAGAATAGTTCTATGCTCTAAGTGTCATTCTTGAGTGAGGTGATAACTAGATTGTGTATCTCCATCCATTAGATATCCTATTTGGGAAAAGCTAGAGCGTGCTTAGTGGCAAGGAAGGATGACTATGGGTTTAGTGATATTTAAGTTGATGATTTCCTTGTAAATACCATTGGAATTAGTTTAGTTAGTTAAATGATGTTATGGATTGTAAATCCTCAAGCTGCTAAATTACTTAATTGTAATAATGCATAGAAGAAATAAGAGTTGTGATTAGATCACTTAAAAGACAAGTAAGTTATGTTTATTGGGGTCTATGGATCAAGGCATAGGATAAAATCCAATAACATAGAAGTAAAGAACAGGGTAAGCACAAAGTAAAGGAGAACTATGTGTTCTTAGTTAAGAAGTTGCATTGCATTTTATGAATTTTGGACTAGCACATTCAGGATTAGTAAACACGCTTAGTATAAAGGAAGCTAGGGTGTAAGTCAGTATACTCAACACAAAGAAAGCTGAGGTACTAGCAAGCACCCTCAGCACAAAGAAACTGAGGTGTCAGTAAACACGCTTAGCACAAAGGAAGCTAGGGTGTAAGTCAGTATACTCAGCATAAAGGAAGTTGAGATACTAGTAAGCACACTCGGCACAAAGGAAGCTGAGGCATAGGTAACCACGCTCAACACAAAGGAAGTTGAGGTGTTACATCCGAGTATAAGTTAATGATTAAGCTCAGCACAATATAGCAATTTAGTTTCAAGTTAGTACACCCTAGGGTATACACGCTTCAGGTGTCTGACATACAGTATGTTTTCAAGACAAGTTATTAGGTATTAAATGAAAAGTATGCCTCGGCATTCAATGTCACAGTTAGTCTTAGTAAATAAGTATGATTCAAAGAAAGATAGTGAGGAGTTTGAGAAGGACTCACTAAGATTTTTATCTCCCCTTTTCCATGTTGTTTTTCAGATAAGCAGGTACCGAAAGCAGATGAGGCGAAGCTCAAAGCTTGGCACCCATAGAGTAGTGTTTTATGTTGGAGTGGAACTTTTCTATTCCAAGTATTGTATAAGTTGTAATCTATTTATTAGATTTTATGACTTAGGTTTGAAATTTATTACTTGGATTACTATAAGCAAGTTTTAAATTTTAGTAACTCTTGTACTTTAATGTAATTTATCGTGCTTTCAATTTACATTGAGGTGCGGGTGTTACAACCCCCATAGCATCATCTAAAAGAAAACTAGAAAGAGCAGAAGGATAAACTCTATAAACTCTTGGTCCTTAATCTAAATCGACTTCGTGTTTGACCAACCAGTCTGCACTGAAATTGCCTTCATGCAGAGTGTGAGCAAAAGATAGATTCCACGAAAAAAAAAGAGTTGAACCGTCTAATATGATCAACAATGGGGGCAAGAGGGTAAGTAAGTTGAACCGTCTAACCCCCTCAGCAATGAACTTGACAGTTGTTTGTGAATCCAATTCGCAAATAACATCTTTAAATCCTTCATCCCAAGCCAGCAGAAGACCTATATACCTTGGAGCTCAGCGTTGATATTTGAAGTAACACCACAACTACCTGAAAAACCGATCAACCACTCTCCCGTAGTGTTTCTGATTAATCCTCCATATCCAGATCGACCCGGGTTTCCCAAGGAGCTACCATCCACATTGAGCTTAACTACATTTTCACCAGGAGGTGCCCATGCGACATACCTCGGCAATCTTTGGGGGGAGACCTCTCCAAAAACCTTTGTAGTGATTTGCAATAAAGAAGTAATATTACTAAGAATCCTGTAGTGTGGCCAATGATAGTCATTGAAAATCTCCTCATTTCTAGCCTTTCAAATGAACCAGCAAGAAATGAAGAATAAAGCATTTTTAGATGTCACATACTCCATGATCCAATCTATGTGATTGTCACAATGAAAATTAGGTGAAGAAGTGAAACCAAGAGACGACCAAATTGACGCAGCACAAGGGAAGTCACGCAAGGAATGCAAAATAGATTCCTCAACATTACCACAACGGTGACAAGAAGCATCTACAGTAACATGATGCAAGAATCGAACACGATTTGTAGCCAAAATGTTATGCATAATCATCCACACAAAAAAGCAAATATTCTCTGGTAATTTGAGCTTCCAAACCTAGGTCCAATTCTCAGTAATATGGGCACAGTACTAGTGTTCTGCAGTAACCAAGAGTAGGCACTTTTGGTGGTATATGTACCTGTGGTAGAAGGAGTCCAAGTGAGAATGTCATCCAAATCTGGATTAGTAACAAAGCTCAAAAGATCCATCTTAATATCAGTAGGCAAACTTGTATATAGCAAATCAAAATTCCAACTTCCCGATTCCAAAACATCCTTAAATTTCAGATTAATGTCATGTATATCTACATATGGAACACAATCTGCAAGCCTTCCCTTATGCAGCCAATTTTCATACTAAAGGGAAATATCACCCTTTCCAACTCTAGTCCTGAAACCCGGTCTAAGAAGTGGCACAACATTAGAAATTGAGTTCCAAGTGTAAGAAGCACCATTAAAAGTGTTATCATCCAGAATATGAGATTGAGTTAAATACTTAGCTGAAAGAAGTTTAACCACAGTTTATCTGGACAATGAATAATCTCCCAAATATGTTTTCCCAGCATTGCCACATTCATTTGCCTTGCCTTTCTGATGCCAAGATCACCATGGTTGCGAGGTTGAGTGAGCTTATTCCAATTAACCCAATGACTAGTCTTGCCTCCCTATATGAACTGATTAATACAAGAATCTATTTTGTCACAAATACCTGTAGGAAACCAGAGATTTTGCATGGTATATATCGGCATAGAATTAAGCACTGATTTGCCAAGAGTGACTCTACCCGGCTTACTCAGCAGCCTCCCCTTCCAACCAGCCAGCCTACTATTGATCATATCAATAATAAAGGAGAAGTCCTTATTCGTGACTCTGCCTACATGCATTGGAAATCCCAGATATTTGCCAATATTACAGGTATGCTTAAAATCAATGATACCTGCAAAAGAAGTAACTTCCCTACTGGAAAGGTTTTTAGAAGGAAGAAACTTGGATTTCTGAATATTAAACTTCATCCCAGAGGCAAAGCAAAACGAATGTAAGACCTCCTTTACAAGTCTAACTTGAGCTGAAGCAACCTTGGTAAAGAGAAGACAATCATCTGCAAAAAATAAATGAGAAATGGACGGCCCGTTGCTAGAAATTTTAATAGGTTTCCATTTACCATTATTAATCGGTTCCTGGATCAGAATAGCAAGCTTCTCCATACAAAGAAGAAATAAATAAGGAGACATAGGTTCACCTTGTTTTAGGCCATGAGTAGGGGTAAAGCTATCCAATCTCTCATTATTCCATTTAAGGGAGAGGGATGAAGATGTTATACAACTCATGATCAAAGAAATGGTGTGAGATGGAAATCCAAATTCAAATAAAGTGAGTTTCAAGAAATTCCAATCCACACGATCATAAGCTTTTTCAAAATCAGTCTTAAACATGAGGTAGCTAGATTTACCTTTCTTCCTGTGCATGTAGTGAACAATCTCTTGAGCAATGATAACATTATCTGCTATACCTCTGTTAGGAATAAAGCTGCTTTGTGTAACATCCCTATTTTTTTTACGATGCGTATTTACAGTTATTTTAGTGTAATTTGTCGTATTTATGCTATAATAAGCAGTTTCTTGTTAGCTAAGTAAGTAATTGAATTAAATCAACATAAAATTAAATTTGAGAATTAATATTTTATATTAATTCATGGTTCAAGAATCGTCGAAAAATTCTAACAAAGTTTCGCAGTGTTTTGAATCACCGAATGGTTTTTATCCGCAATAAAATTTTAGACAAACCCCGATTTCGATAAAAATCGAATCGTAACTTGTTGTGATTATGATTGAGTGTTTTCAACTGTTTTTATTATTTATTATAAATTATTATCACGCGATGAATTAATTTTTAAATAAATTAATTTTTGCAATTTAATCGGCGAAAGAATTAATCGGTAACGCGATTACTCGACGCTGTATTTTTAGTACACTCAAGACTCTAGGATTAGGGGGTAATCATGAGAAGAGAGGGATTAGATGTTTAGACTTGTGATTAGATTAGAATCTTGCTTTATGGAGTTTAGGTGTCACACTTTTGGTGATTAATTATATTATACTTATCCTAATTAATCCTAGCCAAGTATTATACTTGTTTATTTAAAAAAAATTTCTCCTCCTTTTTCCCTTGATCAGGCCGAGACCCCTCCCCTCATTTCTCACCTTCATTTTATTTTTCTTTCACTTGTTCTTGAGTGAGAAGCTCCAAGGTTCTTCCATGGCTTCCAACTTCATCTTCTTGGTATGATTTCACCTCCATTTCTCAACCTTGTTTGCTCCTAGCTTCTTCTTCTTCTTGTTACCATCTTCTCCACCTTGTAAGTAAGTATGGAGACAAACTCTTCCTCACCCTTTTTGAGCTCCAAAACCGTGGCCTCCATATTAAGTGCAGGAGATGTTTTCTTTGCTTAATTTCTTGTCTAATGTTTTATTTGTGGCTTGAATGTGATCATGGGAGAGATGAACAATTTTCCCCCCAAATTTCTCAAACCCTAGATCAATGGTCTAAGGAAAAGGGGTTAAGTGATCTCTCATGTAAATCATTCAATTAATTTAGGTTCTTACTCCTTGATAATTGATATAGTTGTTGTTGTTGTTAATTTTAGTTTTGATCAAATGAAATTGTAATTTTTGAGAAACCCTTGATGCTTGGATTGGCCATGATAGGGTAATGGACTTGAATAATGGTTTTGTTTTGTAAAAATTTGATGTATTGGAAAGGAATTAGGTGAGTGAATGATGTGGTTTTGGTTAATTGGAAAGTTTGCAATTTTTTTTTAAAAAAGAAGAGTGTGGCCTAGAGCTCCAAGGAGCTTGGGGAGGAAAAGTTTTTGTGTCCTTAGCTAGAAGTAATTTCATTGGATTGTGGTTTAAGTTTGGACAGTTTTGGAAATAGTTTGATTGAATTGGAAGTTGTTTTGATTTTTAAGGCAATGAGACACTTAGGTGAATTGGATTCTTTGTAATCCTAAAAGCCAAGTGGAGCCTTAATTAAGCATTGTGATGAAAATGAATTTGATCTTAGTGTTGTTTCATGTTTTTAAGCTTAAAAGAAAATGAGTTTAATCTTTAAAACTTTATCTTTCAACTCTATATATTATTCAAATTAGTTTTAGTCTTTAAAAACATTTAATTTCAATTTACTTATCATCTCAAGTGTGGGTGTTTATTTAAAAAGATTTTTGGGATTGAGAAACCTAGGGGTTAGAATTGAATCTAAACCTAGGAAACTATTTTTGGGTGAACTAGGGTTGTACTAAGGTTTGGTGTGTTGTTAGGAATCCTTGAGGAATGAGTTCGTGCTGAGTAGGACGGTAGCATGCTTTGACATGTGAGCTGATAAACTTTTGGTAAGGGCTACTTTTAGATATTGCTTAGGGATGTATATTTGCTTGTATATGCTTGTGTAAGGGCTCTTCAAATTATATGTGCTTAAGTTTGTATGCTTATGTCTGATGACTGTCAATATGCGAACGTGAATGGTTGTGACTTGCTGAACTAATATGAATTGGTTATCTGTCATGTTTGCATGTATACTTAATTGAATTGAGATGGATGTTGTTGATACTTGTGATGGGTAATTAAATGTCTATTTAATTATGCCATGCATTTGAAATATTACATGTACGATGGTAACTTCGTCCTGAATCCCGAGAAGAGGTGATTGTATCGTAAGGGAATTTTAGGGTCGTCGTTATTCATAATCATTGATATGTTCTTGAGTAGGTGAAATGCATTATCATGCATTGTGACAACTTCGTCCTGAATCCCGAGAAGAGGTGATTGTATCATAAGGGAATTTCAGGGGCATAGTTAGTTGACTGATCGCATGGAAAAGTATCGGATTTGGTACGTACAAACACGATTGACCATGGCGTAGGTTATTCTGGAATCATAAACAGTGGCATGTAGTTGCATTTGCAGAGCATGTATGCATTTTATTGAGCTGTAGATTATGTTGTACTCTGTTATATGTTTTATTTAAGAAGTTGACCATTGCTCGTGGTTCCTTCAATTGATGATGATAACCCAGAGGATGGCGAATGCGGTGGAGATCCCGGCGATGACGACGTCGCCGGAGGTGATCTTTGACTTCCCAGACATGGAGATTCCCTCGGCTATGGAGTTCGATCCCACTTCAGGCCAGGTTGTATATATAGGGGATGTAGTTGAGACCTTTTGCGTAGATAGACTTGTTGTTTGACAGAAGATCTCTCGGTGTACCATGAGCTTTCCTGTCATGGTAAATCAGATTGTGGATGGATGGCATCACACTCAGCAGGATCGAGTGTTACCGACTACTTCTTCAACTTCAGCTGACGAGTCTTCTGAGATTCCTAGGAGGACAACTTATCGTTACGCACCCATTCCTAGTAGTGCTAAGGTTAGGAGGACCGCACGTAACAGCCATAGTATGAGACGTTGGGCGTTGGGAGCTTCTACCTCACGTGTGGCGGTAGACACTCCTAGTCCCGTGGCGGATCCGGAGCCAGAGCTGGAGGCTGTACCGACTTCTCCGTTACGTGTCAGACACCTATCCCACTTGTGGATTCTTCTTCTGTTTGTCGAGTGTGTGGCGAGGCTGGATGCAGTGGCGTGGGATGGATCGACGATGTACTGGTGGAGGAGGTTAGGCCCGAGGGGATACCTGCTTCTATACCTTTTGTGGACTTGACCAGAGATGATGAGGATGACCTAATGGAGGAGGAGGATGAGGAGGACCCTTAAGAGGATCTGGGTAGTGCGGTGTAGTTTGGTTAGTTATTGACGTCTGTCTGTTTTTGTATATAGTTTTGGATGATGACCAGTCTGTCTGATAGTTCTTTTGTGGTAGTTGTGGATAGGTCTTGAGGTTTAGCTTTTGGAACAGCCCCCTGCGTGGGTAACTGCCGGGGGTACCTCAGAAATATGACTACTCTTGTTAGGGTCTTCATACTTTAGGTGTATTCCTCCGTGTGTTTATTTATTTACTACTGCTTTCTTGAACAACTTGTCAGTTGTATATCATTTTGAAAAGTGTATATATTTATTTATGTATGTCCAGATGCATTAGTCTCTTGCATGGTAGAATTTCCATTATGTTTCTAAACACTGTTAATACTCTGATTGTCTTTTGCAAAAGACATTTGAAAAAAAAAATCCGCATTTTCCAAAGGACAAAGAGTATTATTTTGAAAAGATCGTTGCATTTAAAGTTAGGTTCTAATTTAGTAGCGCTTCAGAAATTGGGTGTTACAAGAGGACCAATAAAATCATCCAAGAAAGGCCTTATTTTTCGGACAAGAATTTTAGAAATCAACTTCAGCAAGACATTGCACAATCAGATTGGTCTGAAATCGGAACAATGAGAGGTTCAGCTATGTTCGGAGGAATTTTACCCGTTGAGAAGGCATTAGAGACTAAAGTATAGACATCATTCCCAACAATATGCTAGTAGTTCCTGAAAAATGTAGGTTGAAAACCATCAGGCCAGGGGCTTTGAAGGGGTCCACTGAGAACAAAGCATCCTTCACTTCATTGTATGTCACAGGTTGCAATAACGAAGTATGGAGCTCATTTTTTATCTGAGGAATGCCATTAAGATTAAGACTGTGAGGGCCACAGAAATCATTGGAACTAAATAGATTCTTAAAATACTTGGCTCTCTCATTAAAACATCTTCATTAGTGCATTGGATGCCATCAATATTGAGCTTGAGAACCTTATTTCTCCTTCTGCGAACAACTGTCTGGGCATGATAAAATTTGGTATTTTTGTTGCCAAATTTAACCCAATTTTCTCTAGACTTTTGGAACCATAACAATTCCTCCTCCTCAAGCACAACAGAGTATTGCTTCTGTAATTCCTTCTCTAGAAGAATAAGATTCGCATAAGGGAACAAATCTAATTGCTAGTGAACACCCTTAATACGAGCTTCAAGCACTCTCTTCCTTTTAAAAATATTACCAAAAGTATCTTTATTGAACTTGATAGATTCTTCCCAAATTTGGCTCAATTTTACGATTGCATCACCAACAATATCCTTCCGAGAATTATGCACTAAAGCTTCATAATATGGATGATTTATCCAAGCTACTTGAAAATGAAACAAGTGGTTCCTATTACTAGGAAACTTTCTACAATTTAGAAGTAAAGGGTTATGGTCCGAATCATGCTGGGACAAAACTTCCACTAAAGCATGAGGGAAAGCCAGATCCAGTCAATATCAGCCATGGCCCTATCCAATTTTTTCCTCACATGACCTCCAAACTGGATATTCTTTCTCCAAGTGAAGCGGCCTCCTATGGTGTGAACATCCATCATGTTACAATCAGACATAGTTTGAGAGAGGAGCAAAGCCCTTGAAGCATTAAACTTGCCCCCTGACACTTATGAAGAGTATAAAATCTCATTGAAATCACCAAGCCATAACCAAGGTCCTTGAATGCCTCTCCTCATATTGATTAATTGGTCCCACAAGGTTTTCGTAGTATCAAAGGAAGGAGAAGCATATACAGCAGTACAGAACCAAAAAGCAGCTCTTTTTCTCACAAGAAAAGTAATAGCCTGGTTCATATTATTCGGAATAGAGATATCAACATCATCAATACCAGATAATACCCAAATACCTCCCGAGTGACCACGAGCTTCCTGAATGCAAACTGGATTATAATTAATGGCACGCCAAAATCTTTCCACTTTGACAAAAGGAACATGAGTTTCATTGATACAAAACAAAGAAGGATGATGAGCTCTAATAAGATCATGTGCATGGTGCCTAGTATTTCTACCAAAGGCACCACGAATGTTCCAAGACATGATTGAAAAACTATGGAAGCTATCCATTAACAACCATGCAGGGAAACGAAGGCCAAACTGGCCTAAAGGCTACGTTGCCATGTCTTCATTTGGTGTCTCTAGCACCTCATCAGGTGTATCTTGAACCTCTTCTATGATAGCATTGTTATCATATTTACGCTGGTCATGTTCAGTAAGATCCTCCTCATCAGCCAATATAACGAATCTATTTGGAGTAATAGCCTTCATGTTAACAGTGGATTTTGTTCCAAAGCCCAAATCATAAATTTTTGGACCAGTTGGCTTACCATTTGACTTTTCACGTTGAGTAGCATTCTGCTGAGGGGCCTTCCCCTTGGTATCTTTTTTGGATAGCTCCTCCATAACTATATCCTGTCGTGGTCTCTTATTAGGCCCATTATTAACCACTG
Source organism: Calophaca sinica (assembly GCA_037113605.1). Classification (NCBI taxonomy): domain Eukaryota; kingdom Viridiplantae; phylum Streptophyta; class Magnoliopsida; order Fabales; family Fabaceae; genus Calophaca; species Calophaca sinica. The sequence goes on from CM073736.1 coordinate 72,481,495, forward strand.
CCTTTGAAGTTGAGGCCTGGAATATATTGGGCTTTGGAAGTGTTCCAGTTTGGGCCGGCGTGTTACGCTTAGTAGATGCAGGACCTGATTGGTTGGTACGTCCACTCTGTTTCCCTCCCTTGGTCAGCGTATCTTTTTTCTTATTAAATGCCTTATCATTATTTGCAGCTTTGTGCATATTACTTTTCCTTTTTCTCCTCTTCACTAATAGCCAATCCCCATGTATTTCGCCTGGATCATCTGCACATAACTGATCCTTAATTACCACAGAATCTGCATTGCAATTATTAGGGATTGAATGCGCTGGAGCTGCCATTTCTGGATGAGCCTCCTTCGTATTCTTGCTGTTCTCCGCTGGCTTCTGCTTGCAATCATGACCAAGATGCCCATAACATCCACAAAACAGAACAAATACGATGCAAACCTTCGTATTCAACACGGTACCAATAATCCTTCAGCCACACCTTCCCCACAACGGGTTTGTTTAAATCGATCTGGATGCAAACATGTGCAAATCTTCCTCTACGCGCATCTAACGCATTACTATCAACCTTGATAGGGATCCCCACAACAGATGCTAGAGCTAGTAGGATACTCTCATCGTAGTAGAGTAGATTCAAACCAGGAAAACGAATCAACACCAAAGTTTTGTCTATCTTCGTAGAAGGAGAAACAAACTCTGATGTCCAGCATTGCACCGTTAGATAATGATAAAAAACCATCCATGGACCCTCTCCCATAACCTTGGTGCGATCGGACTCAACATCGAACTTCACCATGAAAAAGCCATTATAAATATCCATAATCTCAAAACCTCCTACTAGAATGCATGTTTGTAGCTTCAAAAACCTAGCGTCTGCCCAGACGCTAATAGCGTCAACGTCGCGTCGGCCTAGCCCACGCTAATTGGGCAATTGTTTTAGAACTACTTATAACGTTTAGCGTCGGCTTATGTGTTGCGTAGGATGGCCGACGCTAATGTAAAATAATTTTTTTTTCTTCTAATACAAAGACTATTTTTTTTTCTAATTCATTTTTTAATCATTTATTTTATTTAAAAAATAAAATTATTTTTAATGGTTTTTTGAAAAAATAAATAAATAATGGAAAAGGGAACACACCCAATTCCCTTTCAACCCTAGGTGGGGCTCATTTAACTCTTCTCTCTCAAACACACCCACCCACAGTTCCCTTTCACTGTGCATTGCCGCCGCCCAGCACCCACCAACAGTTCATGCGTGCGCCACCGCCCAGCACCCTGGTTCATTGCGCGAGCCACATCCGGTTCTCCATTGTTGAGCACCCCCAGTCGCGAACCACCGCTCAACACCCACCGTCGCGAGCCTGAACGACCATCACCGTCAGCTGCAGCGTTGTGCGCGCCACCACCACCCCCGCGAGAACCACCGCCGGTTCTCCTCTTCATTCTCTGCTGTTGACCCTTTCGTGGTTCAGGGATTGAGAGCTTGACCATCAGATGCATTTGGTAATTTTTTTACTTTTTTTTATTATAAACTGATTGAACGATTTCTTTGTCATCTTCATTTCTCTGTTAATGTGTTTGTTCAATGGTTTGTTTGTGTTTGTGTGAGGCATTTGTCTGTTATTGTCAAATGGATAAACTTGCGGTCCCTTTTTTGCTTTTTTGCTTTTCAAATTTCACTTTTAGGTTTTTTTAATTCATTTTTTTATTACAGCACCGGGTCAACTATTTTCGATCTATGTTAAAATATATAAAAATTTTGTCTTCTTGCTTGTTTGGATTGTTTCTTAATTGAAACAATATGTCCTGAGACACGAAAATTGTTGTGGGGTTCTGAATAGGTTGAAAAACCTTGTGGGAATCTAATACCTTTGAGACGAGCGATTCTTCCTACCGAAGCGGATAGTTCGATAAATGGATTAGAGACTTCCTATAGCCAAGCTGTGACAGGGATTTCCTGTCGGAGATATTATTATATTTATTATCAATATTAATATTATTGCATAGCGTGTTCTTTGAAATATTTTTGGTCCTAGATATAAACAACAGTGTGTGATGTTTGAATTATTTTGATACGTACTAGATTGGAAAATCAAAAATATTTCATGATTTTCTGAATGTGACAAGGTTGCCACTAACATTTGTGTTTTCGCAGTAGTCTATTCTTGCACTACTACGAATATATGTGTGATTGATATTTGTGTGAGCGTATTCTTATTTTCCAACGAAAATATTAAACACGATTATTTTCTAGCAAGCGCCAATTAAATGTCTCGGGACAATTTAATTTACGCAAGGACCATTTGACTCAGTTGATTGGATGCTGGAAAGTTAGTGAGAGTTGTTAGCAGGGGGTATGGTGTGATTAGTGTGTGACTAGATGCTGAATTAGTTTACGGTAGTACCTAAAATTTCATCAAGACCTAACTTCACCTTGCCCTAAGAAATAACTTCCCTTGAATTAAGACTAACCAGACAAACTTGAGGGAAACATTACCCTTCCTTTTATCCTCCTTGGCCGATCACTTGGGAGAGAATAGTGTATTACTGGTGTTAGTGTTGAGAGAACCTAGTTCCTTCCTTTTCCTCCTGTTACACGTCGCCGACGAGTTCTACTTAAGAGACCTCATTCTTCTTCCCTACCTTCCTTAGGTGATACTAAATCGTGTGGTGATTTCAGTGTGTGAGAAACCTTAAGAAACTTGGAGAGCCTAGAGAGTTACTTTCCCTACCATTTCTATAGATCAAACCGTAAGTTTGAGATGAGGTTAGATGAGAAGTCACCCTATCCTTGGCAGTTGTGAGTGATGTTGTTTGTGATTGTGTGGTTAGTGATTGTAGGGATTCTTCTTTCCTTTTGATGTATTAAACACCGCAAGTTCTTGGAGGAGCCCTATGTGAGTGTTTTAATTCTGTTTTCAATTTCTGTATTATTTGTTAATGATCTTGTTAAAAATGATTCCAAGTTTTTCGATGATTTTGTTAAATCATGATTTAGTAGTAAAAGCTTGAAAATGGTTTTGTTTTCTCTTGTGTAAAAGATAATAGTGTTGGTGTTAAACTTTTGAACTATAAGTCTATGTATGAGTAAGAATGTTTTGAGAAAGATTTTTGGGAGAAGAGTTTTAGAAAATTTTAATTTTCTTTAGGTCCTTGCTTGATTTTTTAGAATCTTATAAGTGGTTTTAGTATATTTGTTATTAAAGCTTTGTTGAAAGAAAAATTAAATATTTTCCCCCTAATTTTGTTGTTGAAGCCGTGAGCTTCAAGGGAGGAAAGAAAAACTTTGTGATTTCCAACTTGTTTCTTTCATAACTCAGTCAATGTCATAGTTTAGGAGTTTTTAAAAAATTGATTGAGTTAGAATTTTGGTAAATTGTTATTTTAGTGTGAGGTTTGATTTCAAAATTTTTATAACTTAAGTTCTTAAAGATGTTGTGTCTTGAACTTGAATTATGTATGATTAGTTGTTGTCTTATGTATTGATCAAAAACAATATTTAGTTTTGTTCTCCTTGAGCTTCAAGAGGGTAAAAGGAGAAAATCCTCGTGTTTTAAACTTCGATCCTTTCATATTTTGATTTTCGTTCAAGTTTAGTAGTTCTATAAAAAAAACTTAGATTTGAGTTAAAAAAAAATTTAAGTGTTGCCGAGCATTGGAAGATTTTTTTTTGGGAATAGAGTTGTGTTAAGTTTTAGTAGTTGATTAAACATTTAAAGACAATGAAACACTCAGGTTGAAGGAGTCTTTGTATCTCTAAACCAAAGTGGAGTCCTAACTAGTTGTATCAATAGTATTTGATTTAGTGTTGATGTCTAGTCTTTGAGAAAAAAAATCTTGGGTACTAGTTTATTGTTTTAAAACCGATGGAGTACTTGATATCTTGGCAGTATTTTAAAATTTTACTTGATTAACTAATAGTGTTGTTAATTAAGCATTTTAGAAGTCAGTAATTGCCTTGGTTGCATAAGGAAAAATGTTTTCGAGTTTTAACCACTTAATCATTGGGGTACAAAAATTTTTTTGGGTTAGAAAAAGCTTTGGTTTAAAAGGATTTTAAGGTAATAGAGGGTATTAATTTTATTTTAATCTTGGAACTATAAGTGTGTGTAGTGATTTTGAGACAATGAGAACTTAATCTCAAAGGAACTTTAGTGTCCATGAGGATGGTTGAGTCTTAAAGGAAAAGTTGGGTTTTATTAAAAAAAAATTATTTATTTTGGGTGTTGTTTTAGAAAAGTGATTGATGGAGAAAAAAAAATTAATCTTTCGTAGCTTTAAGTGGTTTTGTATTTTGATGTGTGTAACCATGGTTAGGTGTGGGTGGTGTAATCATGTTTTCAGTAATAGCATGTAACAGTAGTTGTGATCGTGATCGTGATCGTGTTCGTGTATGTGTTCATACTCGTGCTCGTGCTCGTGATCATGAATAAGTGGAACGCGTGACCCTACAATGAAGCATCAGTCAGTCGTAGGGAGTTCTTCGTCCACTAACTACACTTACTTTACGGTGTGCTATATGTATATGCTTAGTGTCATCAAGTGTGACTGTTATTATTGCATGCTATACTATGTAGCTATAAATATTATAGTACAACGTATAATCAAATGTATTGTGAATGCTTATATGTGCAAATTATTTTGTGGATTTCAGTAAAATAATTTTCTCATATTTTACTATCCGTGTAGTTTCGAGGATGAAACTATTTAAGAGGGGTGGTATTGTAACATCCAAATTTTTACGAAAAATTACTTTAGCAATAAAATTCCAGTTACTTAAAAGTAAGTCGTAGAGACTGATCACCTCATCAATTCACTGAGAGTACGAGGAACTAATTTGGCTTATTTTGAATAATTTATTTATTATAAATAATTATTATTCATGATGCCAATTAAAATTAACTGACAACGTAGACGTATGCTGCTTTTAAGGTGAATTCGTCAATTGTACTTGTTATATGAGTTTTCTATTGGACGCGGTAACGCGTATTTTTGTTGACTAAGAAAATGATTGAATTAAATCAGGATCAAATTAAATTTAAGAATTAATATTTCATATTAATTCATGGTTCAAAAATCGTCGGGAAACTCTAACGAAGTTTTGTCGCGTTTTTGAATCACCGGATAGTTTTTATCGCGAATAAAATTTTAAACGAGCTCCGATTTCAATGAAAATCGAATCATAACTTGTTGTGACTATTTTTTAGTGTTTTATATTTTTTTTATTATTTATGATAATATTTTATCACGCGGTGAATTAATTTCTAAGTAAATTAATTTTCTCGAAATAATTGGCAAAAGAATTAATCAATAACACGATTACTCGATGCCGTGTTTTTAGTACCCTTAAGACTCTAGGATTAGGGGGTAGTCATGAGAGATGAGGATTAGATGAGTTAGACTTGGGATTTGATTAGCATCTTACTTTATAGTGTAGGTGTCACTTTTTGGGTGATTAACACTTTATTACTTTTCCTAGTTAATTCCTAACCATGTGTTTTATTTTTAGTGAAATAAAATTAACCCCACCCATTTAAGGAGCTGCAGCCGTGACCCTCCCCTCCCTATTATTCTCTCAATTTCACTTCTACTTGATTATCATTTCTTAAGCTAAGTAAAAACCTATTAAACCCTTCCTTACTAATTGTTTTGTTAAATAATAATCCCTCCCCTTTAAGTAAGCAACAGCCATGACCCCCTCCCCTTTTACCTCATTCTCATTAGTTCTTCTTCTTCTTCTTCTTCTTCTTCTTCTTCTTCTTCTTCTTCTTCTTATTTCTAGTGTGAGAAAGCTTGGGAACTCCATAGCCATTTCCTTCACCATTTCTTGAGTTTATTCACTTCCATTCCTCCACACTCCTTGCACCTTGTTTCTTCTTCTCTTCACTACCATTTATTACAGCATGTGAGCAAGTTGAGAGCCATATTTCCCTCACCAAAACAACCCCAAAAATCGTGACCTTCCATGGCCTCCATGCTCCACCATTTTTTACTTGTTTCATCTCCAATCTTCACCATGTCTTGCTTCTAAGTTCATCTTCTACTTGATCACTTCTTCTCAACCTTGTAAGTGAGTTGCAAGCCACTTCCCTCTCCTTCCACTTCAGCCCCAAATCGTGGGTGTGGGTATATGTGGGTAATCATGGTTTTTTTTGCTTCATTCTTATTTTTATGCCTTGTATTTTACTTGATCATGATCAATGAGAGAAATGAGCACTTAAATCCCCAAATTCTTGAAAACCCTAACCTAAGGGAAAAAGGGGTTGTGTGATCTTGATGTGAATCAATTTAATTAGTTGTGTTTCTCGCTTCTTAAGTGCTAATATTGTTATTATAGTTGTTAGATTTAATTTGAATCAAAGGTAAAAAGGATTTCATGAAACCCTTGTATTCATGAAGAGCATGATTTGGGTAAATGGATTTGATTAATGTTATGTTTTGAGGTTACTGGTTGTTTTGGTGAAAGAAATAAATGATTTAGAATGGTGTTGTCTTGAATTGGTATAGGTTTGCAAATTTTGTTTGAAAATAGGAGGTATGGCTGCGAGCTACTTAGGAGTTTTGAGGGAAAATTATTTTGTGTTCTTAAGTCTATATTAGTTGAATTGATATGTGTTTAAACTTTGGAAAACTTTGGAAAAGGTTTGATTGAATTTGGAACTTGGATTGAGTAATTTTTATGAAAAACCCTTGATTCTTGAAGTTAGGATTGACTATGAATTAGGCTTGTGTTTTGGAAATTAATTGTTGTTTTGTGAAAGGAATTTCATGTGAAATGGTGTTGTTAAATTGGTTTGAAAGTTTTACAATTTGTCTCCAAATTTTGGGTGCTGGCCGCGAACTCCTAGAGGGTTTAGAGGAGGAGATTTGATGTTTTTGGCTTATATTATTGCATTGGATTGTTGTTAGGTTTTGGAAAAATTTTAGAAAGAGTTTGATTGGAATTTGAAGTTGTTATGGATTTTTAGGCTATGAATAAGGTAAAACGGGTTCCTTAAAACCCAAGAAACCGAGTGGAGCCTTGACTTAAGTATTTGAAGAAAAGAATTTGATAAATAATGTGTCTCATGTTTTAAGCTTGAAAGGAAAATAATTCTTAGTCTTTAAAATTGTATTCTTTTAATTGTTGTTAGTTTTATAAGTTTATGTAATTCTTCAAAACAAGTATTTCAAAGTGTGTATTTTTAGTACAAGTGTTTTGGTTAGGAAAAATGCTTTGGGTTATGAGAGCCTTAAGGTATTAGGACTCGGTCCTTAGATTGTGCTAAGCTTGTTCTGTGTGTTAGGACTTGAAAACCCGAGTTTGTGCGGCGTGAGTTTGGGACGTGCGTTGACACATGTCTTGGCGACCTTTGGTAAGGGCACTTCACATTCCATACTTGTATAGTATGTTAGCGTAAGGGCACTCACATTCTCGGTGTTTAAGTATGTATAGTAAGTGTAAGGGCAACTTTTAGACATGTATAGGATTTAAATTTTATTTTGTATAGAGAAGAAGTCTGAGAACCTCAGGGTTCGAAGTGAGGGTCTCGTACCCTTTCTTTTTTATTGATTAATATTTATATTGAATTGTTCGTGGGCTTGGCAAAAGTGGTCATCGCCCCTCAACCCCCACACTTGTTTGACTACCTCTTTGCTAATTCCACCGAGTTGCAAAGGGGCGAACTTGATTGATGTTGTTGATTACTGTGTTGTTGGTTTGTCAGGTATCGATGGATTGATATATGTTATTGAATCGAAAAGTATTGTGATGCTTATATGCTTAAATTGTGATTGAGATATATGCTGTGGATTTTTATTGGATAATTGATGTTATTGATTATGCCATGACTGAAATATCAAATGTGGTGATATATTCATTTGGGGGTAGTTAAAGGCATCGTTACGTCGTGTCTTGTGGTAACATCGTCCTGTCTATCCTGGGTAGTGGAAATGCCCATGGCTAAAGGAATTCAGGAACGTCGTTAAATTTTACCATCGCATGGAAAAGGGTCGTCTCTGGTACGTACAGAACGGCTTGACCGTGGCGTATGGATTCCGGAATTAAAACTGGACTGGCATATAGTTGAGTCAATAGGATTTGGGTGCATCCTTATTGATTTATTTTGTACTGGAGTATGCGGTTTCATGTTAAGTGATGTTTGTATAATGGTAGGCTTATGTATCTGCTACTCTTGTGTTATCTGGTTTATTTTAAGAAGTTGCCCCTTGCCCGTGGTTCTTTCAATTAATGAATGTAACCCAGATGACGAGGAAAGCGGAGTGTTCGGGACTGCGGAGTAGCGTAGCTGAGGATAGCCGGTCCGGCTTCCTGCTTGTGTTTCTGTTACAACTTACTAGAGGACTAGTAAGCGTTGTAGTGCTCTGACCAGCTATAGGGTGTCTGATGCTTTAAATCACAATGTTGTAATAAATGTTTATTGTTTTCAAGACTTGAATTGTGTTATGTGTATGTTTTAAATAAATTTCCTGGTATGGTTTTGTGAGTAGGACATGGTATTTTATTTATTCACTACCTTAAAAAATGTTGCAATACTCTGATTGCCAATTTCTTAAAAGAAGGTGAAAAGGAAAAAAAAAGGTCAGACTCACATTTTTGAAAACCATGCAGCGTGTTCCATTTTTGAAAGTACTTGAAATGCCGAGAGTAATATCTAGTTTAGTAGCGCTCCGGAAATGGGTGTTACACTGACAAACAGAACCAGTCACGAACGTACACACTGTCTCTGGTACGGTTGTCTCTGGTACGGCTAGGTTTAGAATTCCGTCAATGAACTTCAGCTTAAGTGTACTATTTATAGAACCACTTAAGACTGACCTAGTGGCGCACCGTAGCTTACCATGTGCTGCGTTACTCTTGACTTATGTTGGTGCGTCATAAGAGCGTACCACTGAATAAAATGAGTCTTACTCATTTATATTTAATCTCCCATTAATCTGTTCTTATGTGTGTGACCCTGTAGGTTCCCGTAACGTTGGCAATAATATTAAATCACTATTTAATATTATAAACAGAGAGCGGTGTCTAGCAACACATCACTACTACCCAAGTAACGAGAATGTCAGTGTTTTGACGTAACCTTTCCGTGATAATGATCGTGTGTATAATTACCCTTTTGCCCTTATATCTATATTGAACACAAGACATAGTGTGTGTCACCCTTGTATAGTTCAATATTGTTTTCCTTGATACCCAAGTAGACTTAGTAACAATAAATAAGATCAATATCTCATATTGACTTATTTCTACATGGTCATATATTTTACAGTCATACTATATCAAAGGGCCCACATATATTACTCCTGTTATGTAGGAGGGGTAAATCTCATCTAGGTCACTCATGTCCCTCTGCATGACTTGTGGAGTGTCCAGTTAATCGACTTTATAATTGTCCTGTTACAGATAATGTTTGACGGTAATAAAACACTCAACTCCTCATGTAGGGACCATAGTGGTTTTAGGTCAAAGGGTGGCATACACCACTATCACTATGAGAATAACTTATGACACTTACATAACGTACTATGTAGTATCCTCATGGCGGGTCAATCCAGTACACAATTACCCTAATGTGTACCTATGCAATGACTTGATATCTCATATCTATAACCTGTGAGATGAGGTTATCAGTCCACCCGCAAAATAGTCTTGATGTGTTATTATTGCCCTTATTAATAATAATACTCGACTACGGATATTTAAGATTAAGTTCTATAGTATCTCACAACCGGGTCGTCTACTTGATGCTCTATTAAAATTGAACTTTTACTCAAGGGCTTTATTACGAACATAATAACTAAAATGCCACATATAATAGATAAATAACATGATACATATTATAAGTCCAAAGGAAAACATTGGCCTCTAGGGCTTACACCAACTAGCTCAACTAAAAAAGGCAATTAATGGCATCAAGATAGCAAGGTTAACCCCTGAAATCACTCATTAATTTGTTGCTGATGATTGCTTAATATTTTGCAGGGCTACTAAAGAGGAAGCAAAGGAAATGTCCCCTATTTTGGAGACTTACCAAACAGCCTCGGGTCAGTTGATTAATCAAGCAAAATCTGAAATCTCATAGTCGAAACGTGCTAGTAGATAGAAGAATCAATTTCCAAGATGGGATGAAAATAAAGACTACATAGAGACATTCCAAATATCTTGGACTTCCTACCTTCGTTGGAAGATCTAAGACTCTGGTTTTTGATTTTGTCAAAGAAAGGATTTAGAAAAAAAACTCCACGGTTGGAAGGAAAAGACTTTATCCATTGCCGGTAGAGAAGTTCTCATTAAAGCAATGGCTCAATTGATTCCTATGTAGAGGTGTCAATCTAGCCCAAAGCCCCCAACCCATATCATTTGGCCCCTTATTTAGCCCACTGTATTTGCAGCCCGCCACTAAATGGGCTACTTTTGGCCCTAACCCACATTTTTAACTTTTTTTGGGGGCTAGGGCTGGGGTTATTATGGGTCAACCCTATAACATTTTAGACCAAAAAAAGAAAAACATTCTGAAGCCCTTTTCCCCCTCTCACTATCTGAAACAAATTATTGTCTATGATTCACGTCTAAGAAGGATTAGAATTCAGAACATTCTCATCTAGGATTCTCTGCTACTTGAATATCTATTTTCTCCAGGTATGAATATGCTTGTCCTTCAATCTTCTCCAACCTTCTTCATCTTCTCCAATATTTTTTCTTCCATTTTTGATTTACAGATCGTAATAACACACGAGCCAAAAACATTGTTGTTTGCTAACCTTTTTTGATTTGGGTTCTACGTGAATTACTCGTATGTTCGTAATCTCTTAGTTTATTCGGTTTCTCTAAATCTCCAAACGTTCATAGTTTTCCTTTTTCTGATTATCCTATGGTTATTATAACTTTTATGTGTTTTTACTATTATGTACCTTTCATTAAGTTTGAATCTAGCACATTTTTTTAAACTACGGTTTTAGGTTGTGTATAAGGTAACAATTCCTGCTCATTTCTCTGCTTAGACATCTCCATTGGATTATTTCTTTCATCCCTTGCATCTCAAATTCTTTTGGAGTGAATTTGTGTATAATAGAGTTCATTTTAGTTCAGGACTATTATTTTTTAATTTTTTTGGCGATTTAAATTTTATTTTTTAATCAAAATTTTGACATTGAGCTTAAAAGTCATAGCATTCAACTTCATTGTTTCAGTGTTGATTGAAGAAACAGAAGGACAGCTTAGCCCCTGAACAGCAACAAGGAGTGCCTCCAGGGGAAACAGTTAGTTGGATTTCTGGTCATATATTTGGAAAAGGAGAGGTAACAGTTGATAATATATTATGTGTGTTTTTAGTTCATCCGAAGGGGTGCATTGTTGGTGGTTCCTGCTGGATTGGAAGGAAGATTAATTTGTTCTGTTTTACCAGCTAGAGAACCATCCAATGAGTTTTACTTATTATCTTCAAGGCAAATGACTTTGTCATTATTTGTGCTTGACCTTCTGAAGCAATTTTTCTTTCAACTGCTTGATGAAGCATTTTTTTCCTTTTAACTTTTGCTTATGTAGTAATTAGTTGTATTAGCATCCTGTTATTTAGTTTTTGGTAAAGGGATTACAATCTGATGTTCATTAAAATGCAATGGATTTAGATAACTGGATAGGCTTGGCAATGAGCTTGAGCTACTTAATGGTCCTCAATCTTTAATTCGATCACTTACATGTCATGTTTATCTTTTATTAATGGTCTTCAATCTTTAGTGTTGTATCGTATAATTTTCCCTTTTCTCCGGTATTTTTGTTGACAAAAATGATGGATGAGTTTGTGCAAAAAAATGCATGCTCATTGACAAAAATGTTTGCTGATTCACTGCCTTTCAATTCTTTTCCTATATAATGCAGCCTAAATTAGCTCCTTCTGATAGTCCCTCATCTATATTATTTTTGTTCACCAAGTCTTTTGCCACTAGCCAACTTTTTGCTGACATCAATTCCTCTTATGTATTGGTGGTTAAATTGTGGTATGCATAAGATCTTTAAACAAAATTAAGTTAGATTTCAAATAGACAAATGAAAAACTTTAAATCATGTATTTGTGTTGTGATATTCAAGGCATCCTTGATCTATTTAGTTATAGGTATGTGTAATTGAATTACCAAAATTAAAGGTATGTCATGATTTAAGGGTCTCATTCAGTATTCATCTTGAATAAACTGTCATCTTGAAATTCTTTTAAAAAATATGTTGATCTAAAATAATTGAAGAATTAATTATTTATTATAAATTATCAAGTTATGTAGCCGTGTGCTAATGATTTTTGTGACCAATATGACAGGGTTGTGAACGGTTGAATAGGAAACCCTTGTATGTGTTAGTCGAATGTTTTGAATGTTGTCATTAGATGAGATTGAGGGTTTGTCTACGATACCAAGTGAAAATACATTTTATTCAGCTCCCTCCTTTTTTATTTTTAATGTTTATTATTGTATTTGAAAGGCTGCCTATCGAGACCCATTGCTTTGCCAGTTTGCCCCAGTTTTTGAAATGGAATGGAAAGAAAGCTTCTTATGATCTATTGGAATTTATTCATCATAGAGTTATATAAAATGATGGGTTAATACCCCTTTTGGTCCCTGTAATTTGAGCGAAATTCAGTTTTAGTCCCTGTAATTTTTTTCCCGATTTAGTCCCTATAATTTAAAATTCTTCCACTTTTAGTCCCTGCTGTCAAATCCCTATTAAATTACAGGGACTAAAAGTAGAAGAATCTTAAAATTATAGCGACTAAAAGGGGACTAAAAGTGGAAGAATCTTAAAATTACAGGGTCAAAAAGTGGAAGAAAAACTCAACGTTTTTAATAGGGATTTGACGGCAGGGACTAAAAGTGGAAGAATCTTAAATTATAGGGACTAAATCGAAACAAAAAATTTTACAGGGACTAAAACCGAATTTCGCTCAAATTACAAGTACCAAAAGGGGTATTAACCCTAAAATGATCTATGGATATATTTAACGATTAGGGTTGATGGGCTCTGCTAGGGTTTCGTCTCACGTGATCTCCTAGGGCTTCTTTGCATGATCTTCATGGCTGACGTCACTGTTGTTTGTCCATGGGGTTTTCTCGCTCCTTGGCCAGATCCTGAGCTCGCGGGTCACGACCTTTGCCTCCCCTGTCGGTAATCCTTTGCTAATGCTTTGTCTAAGTCCTTGGAGGTTCCACTTCTCTCAACTTCAGCGCCTGCATCGGAGGTGACACGGTTTCTATAAAAATTTCGGAGGATGAATATATCAAAGGCCTTGAGAGTCGCAAAACGACCTTCATGGTCGCATCATACTGTCCAAGGGGGATAAACCCTTGCCGTTTCATGCACTTAAGGAGAAGCTTACAGCCTTGTGGAAGCCAACTGGCCCGTGGAGAATGACTTCTCTAGGCAAGGGTTATTTCGAGTTCAATTTCTTCGAGTTCAATTTCTCCTCTCAGGAGGACTTCCACTGTGTTTGGTCAAGAGGGACATGGAATACTAATCCTGGTGTGTTGCGGCTTTTTAAGTGGTCGCCGGACTTTAATCCAAAACTTCAGAAGCAAACCAATGTGCAATGTTGGATCAGGATTTATGACCTTCCACAGGAGTATTGGAGGATCAGGCTACTATTTGAAATAGCATCAGGAATTGGCACTCCCATTGCCATTGATGATATGACCAGGAAGCGTTTCTTCGGTAATTATGCTAGGGTTCTGGTGGACTTGGATATTACCTCAAACCTAGTATATGATCTTCTTGTGGAGAGGGAGAATCACACATTTTATGTTGGTATTGAGTATGAAAAATTGCCGGAAGTTTGTGACTTTTGTCAGGCTATCGGGCATTCAGGAGAACAATGTAAAAGGAAGAATAAGTCACTTCAACAGCCAGGTAAAAACAAGCCAGGTAATGTGACCAAACCCAAGCCTCAATTGGTTGTTGACAACCCAAGGTCCCAGGTAGATATCAATGATGAAACTAGAGAGGAATTTCATCCCATTTGCGGTGCGATTAATGAAACAAGAGCCAGCTGCGCCAAAATCTTTGAGGAAAATCAACCTATTGATCGCGATACCAATGATAATGTGGAGAACGTTCCAAGGGGTGATGATGAGGACAATGAGTCTGTGGGAAACAAAGATATGACTAAACTGCTATTCCAAATTCAATTGGCCCAATTCTTGATGCAAGCAAGGCTAATTCTGGATTACCTTCACATGTTTCGGAAACTCCTACTTCAGCAGCAAATGTAACAGAAGTTGATCATGTAGCAGGCACAGTTACTGGGCATAATGCCCCCACTCCACAAGTCGATAAAGAAATACGAATTCTAGCACATCTTTGGAGTGATCAGGTTGACTTAGATCAGCAGGAAATTGAGGATAATGTTGCTCACGCTGCAGAGGGAGACACGGGAGAAAGTTCTTCTCAATTTGAGAAAGTTTTAACCAAGTCCCAAAAAAAGAAGCTAAGGCTTAGGCAGAAGAAGGTTGTTATGCCAGTGACTCATCATACCCGTAGTAGGGCAGGGAATCGAAACCTTGCCTAATGAAGATCTTATATTGGAATGCTAGAGGTTTGGCCAAGCCTCCAACTAGATTGGTCCTTAAAAAGCTTGTGGTTTCTCACAAGCCAGATTTTGTTTTCATTTCCGAACCTTGGATTTTACTGCAAGATTTTCCTGTTAATTTCTTAAATTCTCTTAACCTTAAATCTTTTGCTACTTCCACTAACTCTACTAAGCTGTGGTGTTTTTGTTTAAAGCAGCTTTTTCCTAATGTTCTTGCTGTCTCTAGGCAGCATGTCTCCTTCTCAATCACATGGCAAAACAGACTGGTGAACATAGCGGCGATCTATGCAAAAACCGCCTGCAGAGGAGAGTTCTCTGGGCCGAGTTAAATCGATTGCAGAAGACCTGATGGTCCCTGGTGCTTTATTGGTGATTTCAATGCCGTGCTTGGTGCTCATGAAAGGCGTGGTGGCAACTTGGTCTGCAAATCTCTGCGATGAATTTCAAAGCTGGGTCGATTCTAACAATCGACCCGTATTCTTACCAGGTGCTCAATTTTCTGGTCTAATGGCGGAGAGGGACCGCATTTGTTGAGAAAAGGCTAGATCGTGTGATTTGCAATGATGCTTGGATGTCCGATTGGACTAACACGACTTGTTGCACTTTGACTAAGTAAGTCCGATCATTATCCGTTGTTTACACCATGAAAACAGAAATTGAGACCTTTCCATCTCATTTTAAATTCATGAAGATGTGGATAGATCACCCAGTTGTCATAGGCTTATCTCGGAAGTTTGGAGTAAAGCGGTTCATGGTCATCTATGTTTGTGCTTGCTCAAAAGCTTAAAAGCCTAAAGTTGGAGCTCAAGACTTGGAATAGACATTTTTGGTAATGTGCTGTGACAGTTAAGAAAACTCAGCAGATTGTGGACTTGATTCAACGCAAATGCGATCTAATGGTTGTTACGATGATCTTTTAGAGCAAGAAAAAGCGCACGGCTCGATTTGCACAAAGCTCTCCACTTTGAGGAGGAATTTTGGAAGGAAAAGTCTAGGATTAATTGGCACAATCATGGGACCGTAACTGTGAATTTTTCCACAGAATTACTAAGATTCGCAATGCCTCCAAGACAATGTCTATCCTCAAAAATGGCACTTCCATTGTGTCCAATCAGCAGCATATCGAGCAACATGTCCTTCAATATTATCATTCTCTTTTTGCTTCAGATAATTCTTGCTCTCCAAATGATCTTCTCGGATCTATTAATCCTCCTCAGGTGACTCATGCAGATAACACTATGCTCACTAACCTGCCAACTAGACTTGAAGTTAAAAATGCCGTTTTTGGCATGAGCAGTAATGGTGCTCCGGGTCCAGATGGCTTCGGTGCTTGCTTCTATCAAACCTTTTGGAATATCATTGAAGAGGATGTGTACAAGTCCGTGGTGCAATTTTTTACTCAAGGTTGGCTTCTCCCTAATCTTAATTCTAATCTAGTGGTTTTAATCCCTAAATTTCCAGGAGCAGATTCTATTGAAAACTACCGTCCTATTGCTCTGGCTAACTACCAATTTAAGATTATTACGAAAGTGCTGGCAGACAGGTTAGCCATTATTGCTCCCAAAATCATCTCTGAGAACCAGAGAGGCTTTCTTAAAGATCGTAATATTCAGGATTTGTGTTTGCATTGCCCGGGAGGCGGTGATTATGTTGGACAAAAAGGTTTTTGGGGGCAACTTAGCTCTCAAGATAGACATCAAGAAGGCTTTTGACACGGTTGATTGGAATTTTTTGCTTCAAACGCTCGCAGCTTTTGGATTTGATCAGAAGTTTTGTAACTGGATAAAAGTCATCCTCCACTCCGCCAAGCTTTCCATTTCGATTAATGGCCATTCTGCGGGTTACTTCCATTGTAAAAGAGGTGTGCGTCGGGGAGACCCATTATCTCCTCTCCTTTTTGCATTGCGGAAGATGTGCTTAGTCGTGGGATTGCTAATTTAGTCGACTCGAGCTCTTCTTCCTATGGCTTACACCAGGGCAATCAAACCCTAGCCATGTCCTTTATGCAGATGACATTTTAATTTTCTGGGGGCACCAGGAGGAATCTCTTGGCTTTAATGAACCTTTCTTTGCTTATGGGAAGCTTACGGTCACTCATCAATTTCTCCAAGAGCAAGTTTTCTCTGGTTCCATTCCTCGTGGAGACTTGCCTCTATTGCTTCTACTTTGGGTTTCTCGGTGGCGGGCTTAGTTCACGTATCTTGGCGTCCCTATCTTCAAAGGAAAGCCTACCAAGTCTCATCTTCAACCTATTCTTGACAAGGTTAAGGCTAAATTAGCTAGTGGAAGAGCTCTTTCTTTGTCGATTATGGGTCGAGTGCAACCGTAAATTCCATCATTTATGGCATGGTTCTCTATAGTTTCCACTCCTATGCTTGGCTTTGTTTCCTTGCTTGATAATTTAGACACTTGGATTGAATTTCATTTGGTGCAGGGACATTAATTTGTAAAATTGTCACTGTGGCTTGGCACAAAATCTGCACTCCGTTTGAAGAGGGGGGTCTGGGCTTAAAGTCTTGTAGAAAAATCAATGAAGCTGCCTCACTAAAGCATTGTTGGGATTTTTTCACTGTTGAAGCCGATTGGGCTAAATTCCTCCGAGCTAGATTTCTAAAACATGGGTGCCTTCCACCACATATATAAAGTCTTCTATTTGGCCTGGTTTGAAACCCTTCATTCCCATGGTTTTAGATAATGCAGTTTGGAATTTGGGTGATGGTAAATTGATTGACTTTTGGCATGACCGTTGGCTCCTCGATTACGTGGTAGGCTGCCGCACATTCCTCCTCATTGCATCATCTTTTCCATTCTAAAGTGGAGCATTTTATTTGCAACTTTAATTGGAACATCCTCCTCTGCTTGCCCGGCGTTCTCGGCCTTGGGCCGCTTATTCTTCAAGTTCATATTCCTTGCTCTCCTCGGCGGGATCGTCTTCACCGGTCCACCGGTTTCAGGACCTCTCGCCCTTAAAGAAGCTTACTTGTTCCTTAATCCTAGAGGTCAAATGGATAATTGGTGCAAGCTTTTATGGCGACCACCGCATCCCTCCCTCCAAATCCTTCCTAACTTGGCGGTTGCTCAATCATAAGCTTCCTCTTGTGAAAACTTATTTGCCAGAGGTTGTGTTACTGTGTCCATTTGCAGCCTTTGTGGCTCTTCTGCAGAGACCTCTCTTCATCTCTTTCTCGAATGCCCTTTTGCAACTGACCTTTGGAATTGGGTGCGGTCGGTTATCAAATGTCATTTAGACTGCAGCTCCTTCTTCTCTCTGCTCTCGGTTTGCACCAAGGATTGGAGCTCTCAAGTAAGGCATGTACTCTTGGCTTTAGTGCTTAACGTGATTTTTTGGATTTGGAGGTGCAGGAACAGCCTGCGTTTTGAAGACAAGAGCATTTCAGTCCGGTCAACCATCAACTCCATCATTGGTTCAGTTTCATTAACAGGTCTTTTTTCGAAAGGCACAATGTCTTCTTCTATTCAGGAGTTCTCTATTCTGAAGGCTTTCGCTATTTCCGGTCATGCTAGCAGGGCTCCTTCTATTATAGAGGTCATCTGGTCTCACTTTGCTGTCGATGGATTAAGTGCAACTCGTGAGACCTCTAGAGGTAACCCAGGTGGTCGGGTTGTGGTGGCATCTTTCGTGATTACTGAAATTTCTTTGTTCTTGGGTGCTTTGCGGCCAACCTTGGTGTCACTTCTTCTGCGCACGCGAGCTTATTGGTGCGATCTTTGGCAATTGAGCGGCGGTTACGAGGGTTGGAATTCCCTCCGGTTAGAGTGTGATTCGGCATTGGTAGTGGTCGCCTTCCCAATCCGCCATCATTCCTTGGCGGCTCAAAAATAGATGGTCTAATTGCTTAAAAGCAACGAGGGGGATGAATTTTGTAGTCTCTCATATCTTTAGGGAGGGGAACACTTGTGCGGATAAGTTGGCTTCTCACGGCCTTCATATCCAGGGTTTTTTATGGTGGGACAATATCCCTCCTTTTATTAGCGAGGATTTTTTCCGCAACAGGTTAAGCCTGCCGTTCTTTAGATTTCGTTGATTTCTTTCATGGGTCAGGTTCTTGTCCCCCCATGTTTTTTGTTTTATGTTTTGTTTTTGGTTTTTAATAAACTATTGGTGTGCTGCAGATGATTGGTAGGCTTAGGGGTGCCAACATAGTTGGGATCCTTATCACCTACAGTGATGCTTTTGCATGCCTTTTTTTGCTTAAAAAAAAAAACCCTAAAATGATCTATTGGAGACTATTCAAATACTGATTACTCTTAAAGTAATAAATTTGCACTTCATTGTCTTAGTTAGTGATGATGTATCACCTGCCTTATGTTTAAGGCAATGAGTTGGTTGGTGTTGGATTTGAATCCAATCTTGATTTATTGAGATTCTTACTACTAAAGCTTTGTCTTGTTCATAGGCAATTCATGATTTTGGGATGTTACATCAGTGGCCAATGTATTACTATTGAAGCTATGATGCTATTTTTCTGAATTTTTTGAAAAAATTTATTAAACTTAGGGCTCTGTGGGCCAACATATGAAAAAAGTGGGCCTCAGCCCACTCCATGGGCTGGCCCTAAGGATGGGCCAAAAATTTTTTGTAGATTTTTTTAAAAAAGTTTTAAGGCCCATGGGCTGGCATTAGCCCATAAGGCTTTGCGGGCTTTTTGGCCCTATAGGGTTTTACACGCGTGGGCTTTTTGGCCTTAGCCCATATGGGTTAGGGCTAGACTGGCCCATATGGGCCAAATTGACACTTCTACTCCTACGTACATGATGGGCTGTTTTCTGATTCCTAAAGGCTTATGTGATGATGTGGAGGCTATGATTAGTAGATTTTGGTGGGGAAGTAAAGGAGGAGAAAGAAAAATTCATTGGGTTAGCTGTGATAACTTGTGCACCAAAAAGGAGGAGGGAGGCATGGGGTTTAGAGACTTTAGGGCTTTCAATGAAGCTCTATTGGCCAAGCAAGGTTGGAGGCTAATTTGCAATCCTACTGCCCTTCTTTCTCAATGTCTAAAAGCTAGATATTTTTTCCAACAATGATTTTTTGAGTGCTAAAATTGGTTATAACCCTAGTTACACTTGGAGAAGCATTCATCATGCATCTTGGATCCTAAAGAAAGTTGGGTTATGGAGGGTTGATAATGTCTCTAAGATTCGGGGGTATGGGAGGATATTTGGTTGCTGAAACATGGTTTTAAGGTTTGGAGTGTTAAACTAGCTGGATGTGAGCTTAATTGTGTGAATCAGCTTATAGATTTGGAGTCTCAATCTTGGAATAGGCTTATGGTCAACTCCTTGTTCTTACACTTTGAAGCGACTCAAATTTTGCAAATTCCTTTGGTAGACCTCAACCAAATGGATTCTTTTACGTGGGGTGGTACTAAAAATGGCACTTATTCAGTTAGATCTGGATACCACTAAATTAAGATGTGGGAAAATAATTCCAAGGTTGTATCTAGTCAAGTGCCTACTGGTGTGTGGTCTAAACTTTGGAAATTGAACTTTCCTCCTATACAAGCTGTACTCCCATGGAAAATTCTGAAAAAAAAAGCTGTCCTTGTGAGAATGAATCTCAGAGATAAAGGGGTTGCATGCCCTTTTGTTTTGCCCTAGATGTGACAATTCGACGAAAACTGTGGAACATACATTCAGAGACTGCATAAAAGCAACTCAGATTTGGTTTGTCTCTAATTTGGGAGTCAATTTTGGTGGTAACAGTCAGATCCTTTTAACATTTGGTTAGAAAACCTAATTTTGAATGAAAAACTAGAGATTGTGGAACAAATTGCATCAGTTATATATAGTATTTGGTGGGCTCGAAATTCTAGTTGTTTTGAAGAGAAAGATATACCTGTGGTGGTGTCAGCTAAGAAGGTGTGCTTCGTCCTAGAGGAGTACCATCGATCCGGTGGTGGTTGTGCGATGCAGCGGGTGACGCCGGTAAGCACAGCTAGATGGATAGCCCCTCGATGTGATGAGTTGAAGGTTAATGTGGACACCGCCTTGGTTGATGATGGACGTTGGGGCTGTGGTGCTGTAATCAGGGACGTTGTAACGACCCTCATTTTTTTTTAGTAGCAGTTATTTTAATTAATTGCTTTATACGTTTGTGCACAAATAGAGACTTTTAATTTAATTGAATGATTCTTGAGAGTTGTTAAAAAAAAAAAAAAAAAGGGCGTGGTAATGCCTTGGGCTAGCACCTTATATGCAGGGTTATATTTTTTTCCACCTACCTAATGGGCCAACACTCATGGGCTCCCTCCAACCCAAATAATAGAAAAATTTACATGTGAAGGGTGTAAACCCTTGTCTCACCTGCGCCTCCAGCCCATCTCTCTCAATTGGATTCATTTGTTTCTTCTCCTTCCTATCTCTAAACCCTAGCGCCACACAAGGTTGAAGGAAGCAATCCACATTTTTCCTCTCTTGCATAATTCGGCCACCAAGATTAGGAGCAACCCCATCTTTGTTCTTCATCAGAAATTGGCAAACTCATCGTAGGTTTGGTTCGGAGTCATCATCATCCCTCTTCAACAAGGGGATTTCGCAAGACACAAAGGTAAGGGGGGGGGAGATTATTGAGGTTGAGGATATTTGAGGGAATAGGTGAAGGGGTTGTCCTTGAACCCCGTTGTTTGATTATTGTTTTAAAGAAACTCTGTTTTTAATGTTTATAAATGATATGATCATGATTGATATGATCATGATTTTAAATGAATTATGTGACTGCCATGGTTGTATATGAATGTTATAAGTGTTTAAAAAATTCTGTTTTGAGGCTTAGGATATTATTGAAATGTTAGAGTCCTAAATTCATATATCCGTTAATGATTTAATTGATAAATTGTGAAGTTTAAGATTTTATAAGGGAATTAAAATGGTTGTTGTTTTGTGGCTACTATAATTGAATTATTAGAATAATTTAATTTACCTCGTTTATATTTAAATTATAGCGTTTCGTTGTAAATACAAGCTATTTCGTTGTTGTTTTGTTTCTGCTGTTGTGCAGATTTTTGTTGTGCAGATTTCCTGTTTTTCTGCAGAATTTCTGTATGTTGCTGTTTTGTTTTGTATGCAGGATTGCTGTGCGAAAATCATTGTTTTCTGCAGCATTTTTGTATGTTGCTGTTTCTGTTCTGTATGCAGAATTGCTATGCGAAAATCACTGAAACTGTACAATTTTTAATTGTTGTTTTTGCGTCGATTTCTTTTTCTATTGTTGTATTATGCATAATTTAATTATAAGATTAAATGCCTGCTGTTTTAATCTTTATATTGTTGCTGTTTTTGAACGTTTAATTAAATAATTAAACACATGTTGTTGTTGTTTTACGATATGGTACATTTCTGCATGTTTTAATTAAATGGTTAAGTACATGCGATTGTTGTTTTAAGTTGTCCCTGTAATTTATTTTGCATCCTGCTTATTATTTTGTGACGAAGATTGTGAAAAGTCCATGTTTGTAGCAATAGCCTTGAAAGGATAAATGACCTTGTGTGCAAGTCACCTAGCTATTAATAGCCATAATGGGACTTGAGTCATTCCTTGTGAGATGATCCTAGCCATATGGGCCATGATGGATTATCGATGAAAAATTGAACTATGACGTTCGGAGGAAACCCGACCTTGTGTGTTTGTTTGTCATACAACCCTTGTAATAGGATGGGGGGAAGCATTATTGAAATGAAAGGTGGAGGCCAATATGAGTGAGCCTGCGCGGCAACACCTCGGCCTAGAGGGTGAGAAGCCAGAGTTTGTGTTCCCTAATAGTTTGAGTGTCGCGCCTTGGACTGGGGACCACTTATCAGACTTAGCTACCCTGACCGTCACCGGACATTATCATCCCTAGTCGAGAGTATGCGGTAATAGAGTAATCACCCGACGGGGGGTCTCTAATAAACTAAATATGTACTCCTAGGAGACTTCCCAGAGTAGTAGATGGTACCACATGCATAAGAAGTAGTGTCGTTAGCGTCTGCATTATTTTCTTTTGATAATTATGTGACTATGAGGAATAACGAAATTTTTCTGCGTGTATTCGTGGATGATATGAGACGTTGTTACTACCTTATGTGAATTGGTTGCTATAGTGTGGTGTGTAAATATATATATACCTGTATACGTATATAAATATATTATTTATTCACCTTTCTCTCTAAATATCATTATAACTCGACTACAACGTACTCACCCCTCGGTGGTTGTTTGTCTCTTGTTCTTCTATGTTCAATTGCAGACACTACTAATGCCAGGACACGTAGCTAGTTGTGAAGGCTTCTTATGGAGAACTTTTATAGTTTTATTTCGAATATTTTTCTTATTGAGACGTTGAGTCATTCATGTATTTTGTCGCTCTTGTGTAAGCTGGGGTAAGTGAAGCTCTGAGACTATGTGACACAGGTTTTATTTTTTTTGAGGGTTCGTAGGTCGTTTGGTTTTATTTTTATTTCAGAAGTTCAAATAAGATTTTTGAAAGAAAAATACTTGCTATGCTAGTTATTACGCAATACTTTCAAACTGAATGATGTCTGAATTCGATTTATTCATCGATTTATCTGTTGATCTTTTTTATATCTAATTCAATTTTTATTTATCGTTACCCCCTCTGGAAAATAGATAATTTATTTTCATCCATAATGACTATTATATTTTTAATTCGATTTCTGAATCAAGAGCAAATTGACGTGTTTACCTTTTTCTTTTATTGAACGATTTTGAAAGCGGGGTTTAGGGTGTCACATTAAGTGGTATCGAGCGATTCGGTCTTACATTGTGTGTGTGTCTATTATGTTTCTCTGTGTGAACTCGTGCTTCGTGCGTCAATGTTTGATTTATTTATTTATTTATTTACTTATTTATTTATTGATTTAGTTTATGGGTTGGCGTTGCTTGTTGCATCCAATTTGGTTACGATTGGTGCGAGGAGTAATGGCGGGTAGGAAACGATAGAGCTTTAGCGGATGCACTCGTTGCCATGGCTCAGCCGTACAAGGAATTCAAAATAGGAATGCTAATCTTTGGAGCCATTGAATTTAGAGGATTGGAGCAATTCCAAAAGAATGACCCACCTACCTTTAAGGGTGGACATGACTCGATGGTGCTCGGAGGCCGGATATGGGAGATGGAGAAGATCTTCCGTGCTATGGCGTGTCACGGATGCTCAAAAGGTGACTTTTGGTACCTTTAAGCTTCTTGAAGATGCAGAATCTTGGTGGGAGAGTAACCGCCACGTGTGGGAAGCTGCACCGGAGGAGTCACTGGGAAGCCTTCAAAGAGATTTTCTTGGAGAAGTACTTTCTGAGGATATCCGTAGCAGGAAGGAAGTGAATTCCTAGAATTGAAGCAGGTAATATGTCGATGGCTGAGTATATCACCAAGTTTGAAGAGTGTCCAGTACTATCACCCATATGTGGAGAAGGTGGTGAACGTTGAAGTGTGTGAAATTCACCAATGGATGCGACACGAAGTCAAGCTAGCCATCAACTACCAGAGAATTCGACAGTTCCTGAATTGATCCACGGTGTAGAATGTGGGATGAGGGCGACAAAGCTAAAGCAAAGACACTACAAGTCGGTTGGCTCCCGGAAGGACAAGAAGAAAGACAATAAAGACTTCCAGAATCGGGAAAGCCATACCCGACTCCGAATGGACGGTTTGGACATAACCGTAATGGTAACCGCAATCAATCTTTCAACAAACTGCGGCACAAATGTTTGGCGGAGGTGGAGGGCCGCCGACCCTGCGTTGCATGAAGTGTGTGGCAAATGCGGACATACCTCTGAGATTGTCCTGAAAAGCAAGTGATCTGTTTCAACCGTGGAAGGCCAGGACATATCGGAAGGAGTGCCGAATCAGAAGAAAGAACCAAGCGGGAATGGAGGCGAAATTCCCAACCCAACCGATCTAAGCCAGCAGGGCGAGTCTTTGCTCTCAACGTGATTGAAGCCCCAGCGTCGGACAACCTTATCCAAGGTACGTGCTTCATACATGGAACTCCTTTAGTGGTACTTTTCGACTCCGGTGCTACGCACTCCTTTGTGTCGATAAATGTGTGAAAAATTTGAATTTTCCTGTTTCACCCCTACCTGTGAGCTTGAGGTTGAGACACCAAAGAAATGGTAAAGTTCGAACTTCTTTTGCTTGTTTAAAATGTCCTTTGTCCATAGGTGACAAGAAATTTGTGGTTGATTTGGTTTGTTTGCCTTTGAGTCAACTTGATGTAATTCTTGGCATGAATTGGTTAGCTACTAATCAAGTCATCTTAAATTGCTTTGAAAAGACTGCTTTGTATTCTGATTGATTGAACCCAGAGACCATCGACTCTTAACGGCTGACCAAGTACAGGCATGTTTGAAACAAAATGCCCAAGTTTACATGATGATAGCCTCTCTAAAAGTCGAAGACCAAGTCGGGATAGATGGTATGCCTATAGTGAGTGAGTACTCAGATGTGTTTGAGGAAGTGCAAGAATTGCCTCGCAGAGAGAAACCGAATTTACCATAGACTTAGTACTGTCTTGGACCCATATCTATAGCTCCTTATAGGATGTCTCCGCAGAACTAGTTGAGCTTAAGAAACGATTGGAGGAACTGCTAGAGAAACAATTTGTGAGGCCAAGTGTATCCCCTCGGGGTGCACTGTGTTGTTAGTCAAGAAAAAGGATGGGAGTATGAGGTTGTGTGTAGATTACCGCCAATTGAACAAGGTAACTATTAAAAACAAGTATCCCTTGCCTAGGATAGATGATCCGATGGACGATTAATTGGAGCCTGTGTGTTTTCTAAGATAGACCTTAGGTCAGGTTATCATCAAATCCGAGTGAAGTCCGAGGACATCCCAAAGACTGCATTCGAACCCAGATTATGGGCACTACGAGTACCTAGTTATGCCATTCGGTGTAACCAATGCTCCCGCCAGTGTTCATGGACTACATGAACCGAGTCTTCCACCCATACCTTGATAAGTTTGTAGTGGTCTTCATAGATGATATCCTAGTGTACTCTAACAAGAGGGAAGAACATGTAGAACACTTGAGTATAGTATTCTGAGACCACTTAGGGAGAAGCGACTTTATGCCAAGCTTTCTAAATGTGAGTTTTGGTTGGAGGAAGTGAGTTTCCTAGGACATGTGATCTCAAAAGGGGGAATAGCGATGAGACCCATCCAAGGTAGAAAGCGGTGTTGAAGTGGGAATCACCTAAATCTGATCGAGATCGGGAGTTTCTTAGGCCTTGCAGGATACTACCGTAGATTCATAGAGGATTCTCTAAGTTAGCCTTGCCTTTGACAATGTTGACCAGAAAGGAAAAGCTTTTGTGTGGGATGCTCGGTGTGAAAATGGATTTCGGGAGTTGAAAAGGAGATTGACTTCCGCCAGCTTTAGTGCTACCTAATCCAAGTGAGCCTTTTGAAGTGTATTGTGATGCATCTAAGTTAGGACTCGGAGGTGGGCTCATGCAAAATAGGCAGGTAGTGGGCTATGCCTCTAGGCAGGTGAAAACCCATGAAACGAAGTACCCCAGTCATGATTTAGAGTTAGCCATTTGTGGTGTTTGTGTTGAAAATATGGAGACATTACTTGTATGGTTCTAGGTTTGAAGTGTTTAGTGACCATAAGAGCCTTAAATATCTTTTTGACCAGAAAGAATTGAATATGAGACAGCGAAGGTGGATAGAGTTTCTTAAGGATTATGATTTTGGGCTTAACTATCACCCCGGCAAAGCCAATGTAGTGGCTGATGCTTTGAGTAGGAAACCCCTACATCTTTCCACTATGATGGTTAGAGAGATGAGTTTGATCGAAGAGTTTAGGGATCTGAGCTTAGTTTGTGAGGTCACTTCTAAGAGTGTGCGACTAGGAATGTTGAAAGTCACTAGTGGATTACTGGAGCAGATTATGGAAGGTCAGAAGACCGATCAACATCTTTTGGATCAAAAGGAGCTTATCGCTCAAGGTAGGGATATAGGTTTTAGTGAAGGGACTGATGGGATTTTGAGGTTTCGAGGTAGGGTTTGTGTACCTGATGTTCCTGAGCTTAAGAGAATGATTTTAGAGGAAGGGCACAAGAGTAGTCTAAGTGTTCACCCCGGGGCCACCAAGATGTACCAAGACCTTAAGAAAATTTTCTGGTGGCCTGGAATGAAAAAGGAGGTAGCAGAATTTGTCTACGCTGCTCGACTTGTCAGAAGGCCAAGATAGAACACCAAAAACCATCTGGGTTCTTACAACCCTTGAGTATTCCTGTATGGAAATGGGACAGTATAGCAATGGACTTCGTATCAGGACTCCTACAGGAGTAGATGCCATCTGGGTTGTTGTAGGCAGTTGACAAAGTCCGCACATTTCATCCTGTGAATGTGGAATACCCTTTAGAGAAGGTGACCAGGGTTGTACATTAGGGAGATAGTAAGGTTGCATGGCGTACCTTCTAGTATTGTGTCCGACAGAGACCCAGGTTTAGCTCTAGATTTTGGGGAAGCTTACATGAGGCTTTAGGAACCAAACTCAAGATGAGCTCTGCTTATCACCCTCAGACTGATGGTCAGTCTGAGCGGACCATCCAATCATTAGAGGACTTGTTAAGAGCTTGTGTATTAGAACAAACCGGTAGTTGGGATACCTTCTTACCTCTTGTTGAGTTTACCTACAACAATAGCTATCATTCCAGTATTGGGATGGCACCCTATGAAGCCTTGTATGGCAGGAAGTGTAGGACTCCCTTGTGTTGGTATGAGACCGGTGAGAACCTTGTGTTGGGCCCTGAAATAGTTCAGCAAACCACTGAAAAGGTCAAAATGATTCAGGACAAGATGAGGGCCACTCAAAGTAGGCAGAAAAGCTATCATGACAAACGAAGAAAGGATTTGAGATTTGAAGAGGGCGACCATGTATTCTTGAGAGTCACTCCCAAGACTGGGGTTGGCCGGGTAATGAAGTCGAAGAAACTTACACCTCGTTTTATTGGCCCCTACCAAATTTTGAAAAAAATTGGGGAAGTTGCCTACCAGATTGCCTTACCACCTTTCCTTTCAAACCTTCATAATGTCTTCCATGTGTCGCAACTCCGTAAATATGTCCATGACCCTACTCATATAATTGAACTTGATGAAGTACCATTGAAAGAGAATCTTACCTATGAGGTACTACCAAGGAGGATTGAGGACCGACAGGTCAAGCAGTTGAGAGGGAAGGAGGTTCCGTTGGTCAAGGTTATTTGGGGAGGAGGCAATGAAGAGAGTGCTACTTGGGAACTTGAGAGTCTGATGCAAGCCTCTTATCCACACTTGTTTGACCACGGTAAGTTTCGAGGACGAAACTTTTTGTAAGGAGGGGAGGATGTAACGACCCTCATTTTTTTTTAGTAGCAGTTATTTTAATTAATTGCATTATACGTTTGTGCACAAATAGAGACTTTTAATTTAATTGAATGATTCTTGAGAGTTGTTAAAAAAAAAAAAAGGGGCGTGGTAATGCCTTGGGCTAGCACCTTATATGCAGGGTTATATTTTTTTCCACCTACCTAATGGGCCAACACTCATGGGCTCCCTCCAACCCAAATAATAGAAAAATTTACATGTGAAGGGTGTAAACCCTTGTCTCACCTGCGCCTCCAGCCCATCTCTCTCAATTGGATTCATTTGTTTCTTCTCCTTCCTATCTCTAAACCCTAGCGCCACACAAGGTTGAAGGAAGCAATCCACATTTTTCCTCTCTTGCATAATTCGGCCACCAAGATTAGGAGCAACCCCATCTTTGTTCTTCATCAGAAATTGGCAAACTCATCGTAGGTTTGGTTCGGAGTCATCATCATCCCTCTTCAACAAGGGGATTTCGCAAGACACAAAGGTAAGGGGGGGAGATTATTGAGGTTGAGGATATTTGAGGGAATAGGTGAAGCGGTTGTCCTTGAACCCCGTTGTTTGATTATTGTTTTAAAGAAACTCTGTTTTTAATGTTTATAAATGATATGATCATGATTTTAAATGAATTATGTGACTGCCATGGTTGTATATGAATGTTATAAGTGTTTAAAAAATTCTGTTTTGAGGCTTAGGATATTATTGAAATGTTAGAGTCCTAAATTCATATATCCGTTAATGATTTAATTGATAAATTGTGAAGTTTAAGATTTTATAAGGGAATTTAAATGGTTGTTGTTTTGTGGCTACTATAATTGAATTATTAGAATAATTTAATTTACCTCGTTTATATTTAAATTATAGCGTTTCGTTGTAAATACAAGCTATTTCGTTGTTGTTTTGTTTCTGCTGTTGTGCAGATTTTTGTTGTGCAGATTTCCTGTTTTTCTGCAGAATTTCTGTATGTTGCTGTTTTGTTTTGTATGCAGGATTGCTGTGCGAAAATCATTGTTTTCTGCAGCATTTTTGTATGTTGCTGTTTCTGTTCTGTATGCAGAATTGCTATGCGAAAATCACTGAAACTGTACAATTTTTAATTGCTGTTTTTGCGTCGATTTCTTTTTCTATTGCTGTATTATGCATAATTTAATTATAAGATTAAATGCCTGCTGTTTTAATCTTTATATTGTTGCTGTTTTTGAACGTTTAATTAAATAATTAAACACATGTTGTTGTTGTTTTCTGATATGGCTGTTCTGCATGTTTTAATTAAATGGTTAAGTACATGCGATTGTTGTTTTAAGTTGTCCCTGTAATTTATTTTGCATCCTGCTTATTATTTTGTGACGAAGATTGTGAAAAGTCCATGTTTGTAGCAATAACCTTGAAAGGATAAATGACCTTGTGTGCAAGTCACCTAGCTATTAGTAGCCATAATGGGACTTGAGTCATTCCTTGTGAGATGATCCTAGCCATATGGGCCATGATGGATTATCGATGAAAAATTGAACTATGACGTTCGAGGAAACCCGACCTTGTGTGTTTGTTTGTCATACAACCCTTGTAATAGGATGGGAAGCATTATTGAAATGAAAGGTGGAGGCCAATATGAGTGAGCCTGCGCGGCAACACCTCGGCCTAGAGGGTGAGAAGCCAGAGTTTGTGTTCCCTAATAGTTTGAGTGTCGCGCCTTGGACTGGGGACCACTTATCAGACTTAGCTACCCTGACCGTCACCGGACATTATCATCCCTAGTCGAGAGTATGCGGTAATAGAGTAATCACCCGCGAGGTGGTCTCTAATAAACTAAATATGTACTCCTAGGAGACTTCCCAGAGTAGTAGATGGTACCACATGCATAAGAAGTAGTGTCGTTAGCGTCTGCATTATTTTCTTTTGATAATTATGTGACTATGAGGAATAACAAAATTTTTCTGCGTGTATTCGTGGATGATATGAGACGTTGTTACTATCTTATGTGAATTGGTTGCTATAGTGTGGTGTGTAAATATATATATACCTGTATACGTATATAAATATATTATTTATTCACCTTTCTCTCTAAATATCATTATAACTCGACTACAACGTACTCACCCCTCGGTGGTTGTTTGTCTCTTGTTCTTCTATGTTCAATTGCAGACACTACTAATGCCAGGACACGTAGCTAGTTGTGAAGGCTTCTTATGGAGAACTTTTATAGTTTTATTTCGAATATTTTTCTTATTGAGACGTTGAGTCATTCATGTATTTTGTCGCTCTTGTGTAAGCTGGGCTAAGTGAAGCTCTGAGACTATGTGACACAGGTTTTATTTTTTTTGAGGGTTCGTAGGTCGTTTGGTTTTATTTTTATTTCACAAGTTCAAATAAGATTTTTGAAAGAAAAATACTTGCTATGCTAGTTATTACGCAATACTTTCAAACTGAATGATGTCTGAATTCGATTTATTCATCGATTTATCTGTTGATCCTTTTTATATCTAATTCAATTTTTATTTATCGTTACCCCCTCTGGAAAATAGATAATTTATTTTCATCCCGCAATGACTATTATATTTTTAATTCAGTTTACCGAATCAAGAGCAAATTGACGTGTTTACCTTTTTGTTTTATTGAACGATTTTCGAAAAGGGGTTTAGGGTGTCACAGACGTGGCCGGAACGGTGGTGATGGCTGCAAATTGCTCTGCGCCGGGCTTCGAGGACAGTGCGATAGCGAAGGCGAAGGTGACTTGGCTAGGTTTACAAGTGGCGAGCGAATTGCGTATGGAGAACTTACTTCTGGAGTCTGACGCAAAGGAAGTGGTGGAGCTCTTTCAGCGTGGGTCTTGCCATAATTCATATGTAGGGTCTATAGTTAGGTTTTGTAATTCCATGGTGGGCCAATTCAAACGGGTCCAATTTCAATTTGTGAATAGAAAGGCTAATTGGGTTGCCCATTGCTTAGCCCACTATGCTTTAGGGAATCCTAATGGGGTGTGTGTTGATGAAATTCCTAGTTGTATTGTCCAAGCTTGTAAGACTGATTTGCTCTCTCGTGATTAATGAATTTCTAGATTGTTTTGTGTTAAAAAAACACATTTTTGTGTTATTTTTACATGGAAACGTAATTTTATGTTAAAAAAAATCAAAATAGTTATAATTATGTGATGAATCTCACTAATTCACATGTGCCAAATTTTAAGAAAACGATATTTTGGTACAGTAGTTATTTGGTGGAAATCACAAATTGGGCTAGCACTCAATGGAAGAGTAGTGATGTTGGATGGTGGTTGAAAGACTGTGTGGTTCAGTTATGTGCAGAGAAAAGAAAGAGGAAAAGTTCACGAATAACGTGCAGAATAATAAAAAAATAAAAAAAAACATTTTTTAGATTATTTTTCCTCTTAAATATCTTAACCGTTGGATGAATCCAACGGCTAATAATAACGCAGGAGAGACCGCTGTTGACAATATCGTAGTAGATCTGTTTCCTTTCGGCCCCAACGATGCAGCGATTATATAAAATCGCTTCGTACCTGGTGGCGACCTCGACAGCATGGTCAGATATTGTGTTCCTCGCAAACCATCGATACCATCCTACCAGCTAACTAGGTATCTACTTTATGGTTTTATTCGCTTACTACTATTCGTTATTATGTTCAGTTCGATTTTCCTTTTACATCAACCGGTTATAGGCTTGTAATTGCTGTTTCTCACATGCCTTCTAAGTGTTCGAGGAAATGTCCCATTTTAATCGCAGTGATCTTTTTTGTTTGCTTCCTCGCACTGCACTGCACTGCAATCACCGGCACATTGATGCAAATTGACACTGTGATGTGCTTGTGGTTAAGTGAACAATCTTTCACAGTATGTTAAGGTGTTAACCGTTGACTATGGGGGATCTTGATATTGACAATAACTATGAACTTTGTCAGGTCACAAATACGATGTTGCTGAGGCGTTTCTTAGGGTATTCTGATGGCGAGGTCATGAGGTCTGATGCAAAACCTTGTTCTAGACTAATGAGACACACAGCCGGAATCTTTAGTGTTGGTGGAGCATTAGGATTTTGGGTCCTTTGCCGACTGCACTATGGTTTGTTCTACCTTTTGCCCTTGCTTCTTTCCTGTTCTACATGCATGTCTGTCAGCTACAGCTTTTGAAAGTTCAGTTCTGATTTACAGATAAATGTCTTATAGTTTTTATTCTCTGTTCTCTGTTACCTCTTGTTGCTAATATGTATTCTGCTGATGCTTTGCATATTTCATGTTATTAATTTCTTGTTAGTATAGTATGTGATCACAACTTTTGAGCCCTTGCTTATTCTTTGTCCTCATTAAATTATTCAAACCAAATGTTGCCACTTAATTGCTGATAACATTGCTTTCCTGTGGATGATGATTAAAGCAAATACAGCATTATGGAGCCATTTCTTGACAGGTTAAAATTAAAAAAAAAAAAAAGGTAAAAAAATAATCACTATATCAACTCTGAGCCAACATGACTATGCCAATTTTCTGCTCTGGTCTTTATGCCTGTACATATTGTTATTTCACTGCAACTGAACCGTGCGAGTAGTCATTGCTATTTTCTTCCTTCTAATTTCCAATTGATAGACACCTAGAGCTTAGTAACTTCTTCAATTAGTCAAAGAATCAATTTAGGTAAATTTATATTAATATTTAAAAATATCTCACAGTAACCACAAGTTTTTTAAATAATGGCTTTTCTTATAAGTTGAAATTAACTTCAGTATTTCAATTATTCAATAGCTCTCTCATTTAACTTCTCCATACAACATTTATAAGCTTATAAAGACTTTTTTGTGACTTATTTTAATTGAGAAATTCCCATAAATTTAAAAGTAATCCAAGCTTGACCAAACTCAAGTCCTCTCTCTCTCTCTCTCTCTCTCTCTCTCTCTAGTTTACCATCTCAAGCTTGCTTCTTAACCAGAACAAAGCATAACGTGTTTCTTGTATAAGGGGGCTTCACTCTTAAAATGCTTTTCTGAAGTTTTGAATAGCATTTAGCTCTTTCCTTTCAAACCGTATCTTTGCCATATGTCAAATGCGCATATACATTGTGATTCATCCTTTTTATTTCGCTTGTAATGAGCTTATATTTACACTTTACCTATTTTTTTAATAAATTATCATTGTTCACAATCTCTCAGTCCTTCATAAACAATTCATTAAATTTTTGCTTTGTTGGTCATGCAGGTCCTCGAATTACAATTCCCAGGAGTCTTCGTTGGGCAGCATGTGGAGCTGTAACGGTAAGTTCAAGCACGGCTTTGCTGGTTCGTTTCTTTAGTCCTGAATGTGAGCCCCAGAATATAGCTGCTTATGACAATAAAAGGTAGCACCGATAGTAACTCCCTTTCTCCCTCTGCATACTGAAAGAGGGAAATGAAAAATTGAGGTGTTCCGAGAATGAAACCATATTACTCTTATAACTTTATAATCTACATGACTACATGAGTCAGGTTTGGGATATCTTTCATCTGTAAGTTTTATGGTATAAATGTCCTCTTATGGCATCACGAGGGGAAATTTAGGCCAGTTACCTTCATCATTGTGGAGTTATTGCACTAGGCAAAAGTATGTTTTTGTAATTTCATTTTTCAAATTTGTCTTTTAGTTCATTCAACTTATTTAATTTACAAAACAAGTTCCTCGAGGATACTTTCTTTTAGGACACTAAATAAAGGAACAATCCTAACTAGCTTTTACGTGGCAATAACAGCATTTAGTATATCTTATATGGCAATCAACCTAAAACATGGTTTTGGGTGTAGTTCATAGGGTTTATCTATTTATCTTTTTAGGTTCTGGATCCAATAAGCAGATGTTTGGTTTGGGGTGAGTTTTTGAAGTGGGTTTGGGGCCGTTTGTACTGGTTCACTGTGGATTTGAGGGGCTTTGATTCTGGGTTTGGTTTGAGTACTGGCTGAAGTTTGTACTCATTGTGTGTGCTGGAAGGGTTGGCTTTTTGGCTTCTGGTTCTTTGTCCTATCAAACGATGTGGTCTTGAGATTTGGAGTGAGACTTATAGTGTGTTTGGAAACGCGGTTAGAACAGCTTGACGTGCAATGGGTGTGAAGCTAGTAGTTGGAGCTTCTGGTGGGACTTGTGGTGGCACTATGAAAACAAATGTTTCCAAACACATGCTTAAATGTGTGGTTAAATGGAAAAGTTGCATTTGGTCTTTGGTGTCACAAGAGTGACAGAGAGAGGGAGGGAGGAAAGTGTTGAAGTGGCAAATTGTTTAATGTAACACGTAATAGACCCCGAAAAACATTCAAATCTGCTTGAATTCTGGCTAGAGGAAGGTGGTCTGCTACTTTGATTCTATGCAGGCAATTAAGTTGGTTAAGGAGGAAACTTCCATTCACCATCTATATGGAAATGAATTAGCATTTATCAGGAATTTCTTGGCAAAGTTAGGAGCTGGTTCTGATGAGCCTATAGTGTTGCTGCAAGATCCACCTTTAGATACGAGCACTCTTTTTTTTGCAGATGCTGTGGGAGTGTGCTTCATTAGGATGTAGTAGTCTTTTGCTTTGCTTTGTTTTGTTTTCCTTTTCTTTTGGTCTTTCTTTCTCATTTGTAACAAAAAAAAAAAAAAAAGACCCCAAAAAAATCCTTACACGTAACAGCTATTTTGAATGGTTTCATAAATGTCTTCAGAGCAAGTGAAGAAAAATGGTGTATGTATTGAATAACTATTCTGATGTATTTATTAAAATCAATTTTTTTGAGCCATTTATTAAAATAAATTGAAAATAACTTATAAATATATTACAAATTATTTGTATAAATATGTTCAAATATAAATATAAAATATAAGTAAATGTCCACTTTAAAATTAGATAGATATGAATATCCAATTTAATTGAAATTTGGTGTGCATCATCATTAATATAATATGATGATGTTCAACAGTTAGATAGATAAAAAATCAACAAAACTTTTATTCAAAGGCAATCGATGATTCTATGGATCAGACTTGAATCCTATCATCGCACATATGTCTGTATACAACTTTGAAAGCAAATACCAATAAACATTTCAGGAACATAGTTTTTCCTTGTTTATTCAGCCAACATCAAAGCATGCAGAAACTATACTCAATGTAAAAAAGTATATGACATTGATTGGAAAATGAAGCCACAACTCACAAGCATAAAAATATTCATCTGTGTTTAAAGACATTGATGTCATCGACTTCCATGCCTCCAAATAAAAGCAATTATTCAACCTCATTAAAAAATGGTCCAGTTTAGATAAAAGATAGTTATTTGATGTATGCGGGGTCATAAGAAAACAAGAACAGAGAAATGGAAAGAAACTCTTCCATTATAATGATTGATCTGAAAATGAATACAAGTAGTTTGAAGTATTTATACTACTTCTATTACAAGCAATCTAACAGTGGACTAGTTGTACTATATGATAGCCAACTCTAACTCCCTAACCAACTGGGATAACCACCGAACTAACTCTACCAGTTGCCGAGCTGTCTGCTGAAGTACTTGAGCCATCTTCTTTTAACTCCAACACCCCCCGCAAGCTGGAGCTTGGTAGATGTTTACCATGCCCAGCTTGGAGATAAGTGTATAAAACGGTTTGGGATGTAGGGCTTTGGTGAAAAAGTCAGGCAGTTGCTCCTGAGAAGAAATTGATAGCAAACGCATAATACCAGCTTGAGCTTTTTCACACACTATGTGACAGTCTATTTTGAGATATTTGGTGCGTTCATGAAATACTGGGTTAGCCGCAATGTGCAATGCACTCTGGTTGTCACAATACAGAACAGGAAGCCTGGAAGATTGAACATGAAGATCATCCAACAAATATAATAACCACTGTAGTTCTCTAGTTGCAGCCGCAAGAGCCCTGTATTTTGCTTCACTGGAAGACTGAGATACAGTGTTTTGCTTCTTTGTGCGCCAAGAAATGAGAGAGGAGCCAATGAAGAAACAAGTTCCAGTGACTAAGCATCATGAATCTACACATCCAGCCCAATCGGCATCAGAAAACCCTAGCAGTTGTAATGAAGAGGAATGTGGGAAGAAAAGACCCTTGCCTGGATTCTGTTTTAGATAGCCCAATACTCTACAAGCTGTAGTATAATGGACTATGTAGGAGAAGCAAGAAATTGACTTAGCTGTTGGACCGCAAAGGTGATATCTGGGCGAGTAGTAGTGAGGTAGAGTAAGCAGCCAATGAGCCTTCTATAGGAGGGAATGTCTTCATAAAACTTGCCACCATCTTTATGCAGCTTAACTAAAGGATCAAGGGGTGTGCTTACTTGTTTGGAACCCAGAAAACCAGAATCTGAAATGAGATCAAGACAACATTTGCGCTGACAAAGTGAGATTCCTTGTTGAGAGTGAGTAACCTCAAGGCCAAGGAAGAACTTTAAAACACCCAAGTCTTTGATTTTGAAAGCAGTATCCAGCACATGCTTAATATGATCAAATTCTAACATGCAATTACCAGCAAGGATCACATCATCCACATATATTAAGAGAGCAGTGAAAGAATTAGTTGATGTCTTGACAAAGAGGGAATAGTCAGAACTGGCTTGTGTGTAACCATGATCAATAAGGAGAGATGTCAACTTTGTTACCAAGTGACTTCAAACACAAGAGGGGGGTGAATTGTGATAGCGGTGCTTATAAAAAAAATTACAGATAAATTACTGAATTAAAAAAAACTTGAAAAATAAATTGCAATAAATAAATGACAGAAAATAAATGACCGAAAAATAAATAAAGAACAAAAATAAATAAAGTGCTTGAATGATAAAGAGACAGAGAGCAAAGAAGAGCACGCAAAGAAATTATATGAGTTCGCCACCAAACACCCTGTGGCCTACGTCTTGTCCCCCAAAGCGATCCCAAAGCAAAGCACTATGGGATTTTCACTAAATCACTAGCTTTTAAATCAGGTTCAGCTAGAAACCTTTACAACTCTATACCAGAGCAATACGTTCAAGAGATATCACCTCTCTATGAACACCTTAGGATTCCTACCCAAAAAGAAATGATTTTCGCAAATAAAATGAGATGAGAAAGATACACTCAATAGTGCAGATATAACAAATTGAAGCTCAAATAATACAACTCAAATTATGTAGAATAAAAAAAGACTCTCAAAAAATTGTGCTCAAATAAGTGTGAGTGATGGAGAATATTTGACAGAGTTTTAGCACAAAAATTAAGCACTTGTGTTATGTTAAAAACAATGCTCATGGTGCAGTGCTTTTATAGGCACTGAGAGGAGCGTCACTTTAAGAGAAATGTCCGCTAGGATTTGTCCGCTAAAAGATTTAAAGGATTTGTCCGCTATGCTTTGAATATGAAGAATTGAAAACACTGGGACGGAAAAAGATTCTCTGACACCACTTGGTGTTCGACATCAGATTTCCATACGACCTCTCCCATTTCTAAGATACGACCTCCTCAAATTTCAAGATACGACCTCTTCCACACTCGTCACGCAGACCGACACCTCCTCACGCGGCTCGACGCGCGACCTCCTCACGGCTTTCGACGCGACCTCCTCACACTCGGCAAGATACGACCTCTCCACACTGACTCGACATACGACCTCTCCACACGGCTCAAGACGAGACCTCATTTCGAGACGCGACTTCCCCACGATTGACGCGACCTCAGCTCGGCACGCGACTTCCCCAAAGAAAACTTAAAATATTTTCCAAACAATATTTTGAGCACAACTTAAGAATTTTTCAAAATACTTTGTGCTTAAAAATAATTTAAGAAAAATTATCATAAAATCAATTTTAGAATAAAAATCATTTTGTGAGTGTGTGATTTTATTTTAATTGAGAGCTTTTTATTACTACTTACAAATAGTCTTAATAAAAATAAATAAATACCCAAAACCCAAAGACTTGAGAAACTATCATTCTTGATACGCGTCTTGGTATTCTTTTCCACTTTTTGCACGGTTGACTATTTGCAAAGCTCCCTTTTGTCAATCATCAAAACCATCCTGTCAAGGCATGTATTCACAGACTCCCCCTTTTTGATGATGACAAACATCTCATGGAGGGAATTTAGTAAAATATAATCATGATATAGCAATGAGATATAAGCATTGTTTTTCAATAAAAGATATCAGAGTTTAAGCACAATATTTAGAAAAACTCCCCCTCACAATATGCATAATATAATTTACTCCGCCTGAATCATAAAACTCTATAATCATGATATAGCAATGAGATATAAGCATTGTTTTTCAATAAAAGATATCAGAGTTTAAGCACAATATTTAGAAAAACTCCCCCTCACAATATGCATAACATAATTTACTCCGCCTGAATCATAAAACTCTCCCCCTTTTGTCAACATCAAAAAGTGGAAAAGATTAGAGGGAAAGGCATGTAAAACGTATGCATATACGTGTAACTAGATGGCGAAAAATAATAGAGTATCAAGGGTTCAATGAAGCATAAGAAATCCTTGGTAAAAAAATTATTCAGGGAGATAGCAAAAATAAAGCACTAGGATAAGAGTTACTAGTCCTCGTTCAACTCATTCTCATCATCAATTGTTTCCTCATCTTCACTGATATTAAGCGCATAATTGTTTGCAGTTAACATAACCTGCACAAACTTTTATTTTAACGATTACAGGAAGGGCGGTTGCATTTCTCCACTTTTAGTCTTGGTAATCTAACTCGCATAAAAATGTTAGCACACTCCAACGCCCAAGTTAGAACTTATTCATAATAAAATGCACTCACACGCAGTCATTCAATGCATGATTGATCTAAAATTCCTAACTCGGTTCTTATAAAAAGAAGTTTTCTTTAGGCAAAGGTTTAGTAAAAATATCTGCGAGTTGTTTAGATGTTTCCACAAACTCAATCACACAATCTCCTTTTTGAACATGATCTCTAATAAAATGGTGCCTAATTTCTATGTGTTTGGTCAGGAGTGATAAACCGGATTTTTCGTGAGGTTTATGGCACTAGTATTGTCGCTCTTAATTGGAGCAGTTTTGATTGATTCCATAATCATTCAACTGTTGTTTCATCCAAATGATCTGTGCACAACAACTACCCGCCAGAACGTATTCCGCTTCAAGAAGTGGACAAAGCCACACCGGCTTGTTTCTTACTATGCCATGAAACCAAGGCATTCCCAAGTAAGTGACATGTCCCACTAGTGCTTTTTCGGTCCATTTTGCAACCCGCAAAATCAATCCGAGTACCCAATAAGTGTGCAACAAGCACCTTTGGGGTACCATAAACCCATAGTTTGTGTGCGGTGAGATATCTCATGATGCTTTACCGCTAAGAGATGTGATTCCTTAGGATTTGCTTGAAAACGTGCACACATACAAACACTAGACATAATATCAGGATGACTTGCGGTGAGATAGAGAAGAGATCCTATCATACCTCGATACTTACTTACTTGACCGACTTACCACCTTCATCTTTGTCAAGATAGCATGATGTGCTCATTGGAGTTGAGATTTCTTTGGCGTTGCTCATTCCAAATCTTTTAAGCAACTCCTTGCAATATTTGGATTGATTTATAAAAATTCCTTACATTGTTTGTTTGATTTGAAGACCAAGGAAGTAGTTGAGCTCTCCCATCATGGACATTTCAAACTCACTTTGCATGATTTTGGAAAAATCTTCACACAAGGACTCATTAGTAGTACCAAAGATGATATCATCAACATAAATTTGAACAAGTAAAATGTCATGATTTTTGTGTTTAATGAAAAGAGTGGTATCAACTTTTCCTCTTTCAAAACCTTTTTCAAGTAAATATTTGCTCAACCTCTCGTACCAAGCTCTCGGAGCTTGTTTTAAACCATATAAAGCCTTTTTCAATTTGAAAACATGATTTGGAAATTCAAAATTTTCAATACCGGGAGGTTGATCAACATATACTTCTTCTTGAATAAAGCCATTAAGAAATGCACTTTTAACATCCATTTGAAAAAGTTTGAAATCCATGATGCATGCAAATGCGAGAAGCATGCGAATAGCTTCTAATCTAGCCAGTGCGTAGGGTTTCATCGAAATCTATGCCCTCTTGTTGGTTATAGCCTTTTGCAACAAGTCTAGCTTTATTTCTAACAATGATACCGTTTTCATCAAGCTTATTGCGAAAGACCCATTTGGTCCCAATGACTAGGTGATCTTTAGGCCTAGGGACAAGTTCCCAAACATCATTTCTCTCAAATTGATTTAATTCCTCTTGCATAGCAAGGGTCCAATGCTCATCAAAGATGGGTTCATTGGCGTCATTTGGTTCAATGTGAGAGACAAAGGCCATATGATGACATGCATGATTAAGAGAGTTTCAGTCGTTACCCCTTTTGAGATATCACCTATTATGTTGTCAAGAGGATGGTTCTTTGAGACTCTCCATTCCTTTGGAAGATTTGAGTGAGAGAGTTCTTGAGAGGGTTGAGGCAAGGACTCTTGATCCTCCTTTTGAACTTTTGATCTCTCTTGTTCCTCTAAATAGGTATCTCCTAACACTTCTGCAAGATAATCAACACTTTCTTCTACTGAAGATTTGGGATTAGATTCATCAAAAGAAACATGCACAGATTCTTCAACAGTTAAAGTACGTTTATTAAAAATTCGAAAGGCTTTACTAGAAGTGGAATATCCAAGAAATAAACCTTCATCAGCTTTAGCATCAAATTTACCAAGGTTATCTTTACCGTTATTTAGAACAAAACACTTACATCCAAATACGTGAAGGTGGGAAATGTTGGGCTTCCTCCCCTTATAAATTTCATAGGGCGTTTGTTTTAGAATAGGTCTTATGAGGACTCTATTCATTACATAACATGCGGTGCTTACCGCGTCTGCCCAGAAATACTTAGGAAGGTTGGTCTCATTGAGCATCGTCCTCGCAAGCTCTTCAAGAGACCGATTTTTCCTTTCCACCACTCCATTCTGCTGTGGTGTTCTAGGTGCGAAAAAATTATGCTCAATTCCATTTTCAGTACAAAAGGCCTCAAATGCCTCATTTTGGAATTCCCCACCGTGATTACTTCGGATGGATACTATGTTCATTCCTTTTTCATTTTGGATAACTTTAGCAAGTTTTCGATTTTATGAGAAATAAATAAGGTCCATGTATAGCGAGAATAGTCGTCCACAATAACAAGAGCATAGTAATTGCCACCAAAGCTTTTAGTTCTAGAAGGGCCAAATAAATCCATATGTAAAAGTTGTAAAGGCCGATTTGTTGAAACAATATTTTTAGATTTGAAAGAAGCCTTTACTTGTTTTCCCTTTTGACATGCATCGCAAAGTTTATCTTTTTCAAAGCGGAGCTTTGGTAAGCCAATTACTAAGTCCTTTCGAACCAATTTATTAAGATGATCCATGTGAATATGAGCCATTCTTCTATGCCATAGCCAAGATTCATCCTCTTTACTAATAAGACAACATGCATCATTTGAAGGTATTTTATCTAAATCAAGCATATAGATATTTCCAATTCTAGGTCCAATAACAATAACATTTTCATTTATAGAATCCATGACCATGCATTTTGAAGAATCGAAAACCACTTTGTTTCCTTTATCACAAAGTTGACTAATGCTTAGCAAATTATGCTTCAAACCATCCACATACAAAACATTTTCAATAGTGGGATTAGGACTCTTACCAATAGAACCAATCCCAAGAATTTTACCTTTGTTGTTGTCACCATCTGGGACATAACCACTATTCTTAGGTACCAATGAGGAGAACTTGCTTTTGTCTCTGTCATGTGCTTTGAACACCGCTATCAAGATACCAATTTAAGTCCTTGGCTTTCAAGCACACCTACAACAACAGATTAATTTTTAACCTTTGGTACCCAAACTAAGTTAGGTCCAGATGAGTTAGTTTTTGGCAAAGTACCCTTTGGAATCCATATCTTTTTGCCAACCACATTCTTGTTCTTTCTAATATTGCAAATGGAGGCAGTGTGACCATTTCTACCACAGTGAAAGCATTTAATGAAAGGGCTGCTTGAAGTGTTGTTGTGATTGACAAATTTAAAGGATTTTTCATGCGTTTGTGGATTATAACCCAAACCGGCTTTTCCAAAAGTACCCTTTTGTTTTCCCAATAGAATGTTTAAGTTATCCCTTCCCATGGTAAATTTGGCAAGGGTGTTCTCCAAATCTTCAATCTTGTTTTTCAAAACATTACATTCATCACACTTGAAAGTATCAATCTTTTGGTTTTCACAAAAGGTGAAAGTAGAAACTTCAGTCACAACAACTTGTTTTTCCTTAAAAACTTCCATCTCTTGGTTTAAGAAAATAATTTTAGATTCAAGAGAAGAGATGGTTTTCTTAGAAGAAGAAATAATTTTTCGAAGTCTAGTCGTTTCATTATTTAATTCTTCACAAGTAATAAGCAGCTCATCATAAGTTAAAGGAGATTCGAGTTCAAGAGCATTTACCTCATCCTCCTCGTGTTTTGCCATGAGACATAAGTTGGCCTCCTCATTTTCTGATTCATCAGACGAGTCCATATCATTGTCATCCCAGGCAATGTAGGCTCTTCTTCCTTTTGATTCCTTTTGTGGTCTTCTATCAAATTTTTCGCTTTTCTTCGACCATGAGGCGATCGGGTTTTATATGTCCCTTTTGACCACACTTGTAGCAAGTTGGATTAAAAGAAGTTCCTTCCTCATTTTTCTTTTGAGGATTTCGTACCTTGCCCGTTCTCCCTTTTGCCTCATGAACCTTTTGAACCTTGAACCATCGGACTTATGTCTTCCTCATTCTCATCTAGACTATCATTGTTGTCGATTCCTCTTTTTCATTTACGATTTCTTTGAGAGCAATTCCTTTATTTTTTTATCACTTTCTTCACTCTCGGTGAGTCGATTTAGTTCAAGTTCATGTTCTGCAATTTTCCAAACAAGGTTGCCAATGATATAGTAGATAAATCTTTAGATTCAGATATAGCGATAACCTTGGGTTGCGATTTCTATTTAAACATCTAAGAACTTTATTAATTAAATCTTCATTCTTGAAGACTTTCCCAAGAGCTACGAGATGGTTTATTATATGGATGAACCTTTTTGCATATCTTGTATGTTTTCACTTGGTTTCATCCTAAATAACTCATACTCATGGGTTAATGTGTTCATTCGAGCCCTCTTGACCTCGGTAGTACCTTCATGGGTCAATAGAATGGTGTCCCACATTTCTTTAGCAGTCTTGCAATTTGAGACCCTATAGAACTCATCGTAGCTTAAAGCAGAAGTGATGATGTTCTTAGCTTTCAAATTGTATTGGACCTTTTCTTATCATCTTCGGTCCAAAGTGATCTTGGTTTGTCTACCACTTTGCATCATTAATTGATTGAGTGGGGACAAATGGACCATTTTCCACAAAGATCCCAAATATCAAGATCAACACCCTCAAGAAAGATTTGCATTCTATCCTTCCAATAACCATACCCCTCACCATTGAAAAATGGGGGTCTGTTCATGGAGGTTCCCTCGTTATTGTTTGAAGTCATTCTCTTGAGACGGTTAAGTCCTTTATATAAGAGTCTAGCTCTGATGCCACTTTTGACCAAGTGACTTCAAACACAAGAGGGGGGTGAATTGTGATAGCGGTGCTTATAAAAAAAATTACAGATAAATTACTGAATTAAAAAAAACTTGAAAAATAAATTGCAATAAATAAATGACAGAAAATAAATGACCGAAAAATAAATAAAGAACAAAAATAAATAAAGTGCTTGAATGATAAAGAGACAGAGAGCAAAGAAGAGCACGCAGCAAATTATACAGGTTCGGCCACCAAACACCCCTGTGGCCTACGTCCTGTCCCCAAAGCAAAGCACTATGGGATTTTCACTAAATCACTAGCTTTTAAATCAGGTTCAGCTAGAAACATTTACAACTCTATACCAGAGCAATACGTTCAAGAGATATCACCTCTCTATGAACACCTTAGGATTCCTACCCAAAAAGAAATGATTTTCGCAAATAAAATGAGATGAGAAAGATACACTCAATAGTGCAGATATAACAAATTGAAGCTCAAATAATACAACTCAAATTATGTAGAATAAAAAGACTCTCAAAAAATTGTGCTCAAATAAGTGTGAGTGATGGAGAATATTTGATAGAGTTTTGGCACAAAAATTAAGCACTTGTGTTATGTTAAAAACAATGCTCATGGTGCAGTGCTTTTATAGGCACTGAGAGGAGCGTCACTTTAAGAGAAATGTCCGATTCTGCAGGATTTGTCCGTTCAAAGACATTTAAAGGATTTGTCCGCTATGCGTTTTGAATATGAAGAATTGAAAACACGGGGCGGAAAAGATTCTCGGACACCACTTGGTGTTCGACATCGTATTTCCATACGACCTCTCCCCACTCGGCATACG
Organism: Calophaca sinica; assembly: GCA_037113605.1. Lineage (NCBI taxonomy): Eukaryota > Viridiplantae > Streptophyta > Magnoliopsida > Fabales > Fabaceae > Calophaca > Calophaca sinica. The sequence continues at coordinate 72,525,825 of CM073736.1, forward strand.
ACCTCCTCATTTCGGCATACGACCTCTTCACTGTCACGCAGACCACGACCTCCTCACAGCTCGGCACGCGACCTCCTCACAGCTCGGCACGCGACCTCCTCAGCTCGGCACGCGACCTCCTCACAGCTCGGCACGCGACCTCCTCACAGCTCGGCACGCGACCTCCTCACAGCTCGGCATACGACCTCTCCACACAGCTCGACATACGACCTCTCCACACAGCTCGGCACGAGACCTCAGCTCGGCACGCGACTTCCCCACAGTTCGGTACGCGACCTCAGCTCGGCACGCTACCTCAGCTCGGCACGCGACTTCCCCAAAGAAAACTTAAAATATTTTCAAAACAATATTTTGAGCACAACTTAAGATTTTTTCAAAATACTTTGTGCCTAAAAATAATTTAAGAAAAATTATCATAAAATCAATTTTAGAATAAAAATCATTTTGTGAGTGTGTGATTTTATTTTAATTGAGAGCTTTTTATTACTACTTACAAATAGTCTTAATAAAAATAAATAAATACCCAAAACCCAAAGACTTGAGAAACTATCATTCTTGATACGCGTCTTGGTATTCTTTTCCACTTTTTGCACGGTTGACTATTTGCAAAGCTCCCTTTTGTCAATCATCAAAACCATCCAGTCAAGGCATGTATTCACAAACTTTTCATACCACTTGCGACTTGCTTGAGCCCATATAAAGACTTCAACTATTTGCAAACTTGGTTGGGCTTAGAAGTGGAAACACCCTGTGGAACGATCATATATACATCTTCTTGAAGGTCACCATGAAGGAAAGCGTTATTCATATCTAATTGGTGTAGAAACTAATTGTGAATAGATGCCAATGCCAAAATCATGCGCACGGTTGTAAGTTTGGCAACTGGGGAAAAAGTATCAAAGTATTTCAATCCTTCAATTTGATTGTAACCCTTGGCAACAAGTCGTGCTTTGAATCTCTCAATGGATCCATCAGCCTTATGCTTGATCTTATAGACCCATTTGCTCCCTATAGGCTTCACATTAGGTGGTAAGTCAACCAGAATCCAGGTTCCATTATTTTCTAAGGTTGTAAATTCAGCATTCATGGCTTGAACCCCAACATTCTGATTTCACAGCTTCAACATATTATTTTGGTTCGGTTTGGGTAGATATAAAAAGAGCAAAATGACATTGGGAAAGGGAAACTTTGGAATAGGAAATAAAATCAGAGATAGGATATGATTTACCTAAAGATGAAGAGCTTGACTGATTAATAAATGTCCCACACTCGTAATCTGCAAGCCTAGTAGGTTGATGCCTTGTTTTATTGGATCTTCGGGGTAAAACAGAATCATTAGGTAAAGATGTAGTAGGGTTAGAAGCAGGTGTGGTAGTTAGGCTGGTAGAATCATTAGGTTTAGGTATTCTAGCAGGAGAATCTGTGGAAGCAGAAGCAGGTGTGGTAGTGAGGCTGGTAGGAAATGAAGTGGAATCAGTAGAATGATAGTCCCACTGGGGTAGGTTGATACTGGATGGTTTATAGGGTAGGATATGTTCATGAAAGACCGCATTTCTAGAAACAAAGATTTCTTTTGAATGCATATCAAATAAAGTAAACCCTTTGATGTTTGGTGGAAAACCCAAAAAAAATGCAGTTCCTTGCTCTGGGCTCTAACTTAGTTCTGTGAGAAGCTAAAGTAAAGGCATAGCAAAGGCATCCAAAGACTTTCAAGTCATGCAAATTTGGTAAAGAATCATGCAATAATGAATAAGGAAATTTGTTTCCCAATAAAGGAGTAGAAACTCGATTAATGAGATATGTGGCATGAGAAAGAGCATAAGACCAGAAATGTTTTGGCAATTTTTGAAATAAAAGAGCTCTTCCAACATTTGAGATATGTTGGTGTTTTCTCTCAACTCTCCCATTTTGTTGGGGAGTCTCAACACAAGATTTTTGATGCTCAATTCCTTTGGATGCATAAAATTGAGGAAAGGAGAATTCAAGACCATTATCTGTTCTAACTGTAGCATCTCAATTTTTAAGAAAAGTAATTTTAGCGATAAAAATCCTGAATACTTGAAAATAAGTCATAGAGATTGATCACTTCAATGTTTTACTGAGAGTACGGGAAATTATTTTGAGATATTCGGAATAATTTATTATAAATAATTATTATTCATGATATCAATTCGAATTAATTGATAGCGTAGACGTATGCTGTTATTAAAGAGAATTCATCAATTATACTTATTATAAGTTACTGCGTGACGCGGTAACGCGTATTTTTGTTGACTAAGAAAATGATTGAATTAAATCAAGATGAAATTAAATTTAAGAATTAATATTTAATATTAATTCATGGTTCGAAAATTGTCGAAGAACTCTAACGAAGTTTTGTCGCGTTTTGAATCACCGGATAGTCTTTGCCCGCGAATAAAATTTTACATGAACTCTGATTTTGATGAAAATCGAATCGTACCTCGTTTTAATTATTTTTGAGTGATTGTTATAGTTTTTATTATTTATGAAATAATATTATCACGCAGAGAATTAATTTCTCGCGAATTAATTTTCCGGGATTTTTCCGGCGAGAAATTAATCGGTTTTTCGATTTTTCGTCGCCGTATTTTTAGATTCTAAAACTCTAGAATTAGAGGGTACTGATGAGTGATATGAGATTAGATGGATAGACTAGATGATGAGATTAGCATCTCATAAAGTGCTAGGTGTCACATTTTTGTGGGATTTAAATTTCTACACTTTTCTTTAATTATTTACAACCAAGTAAAATGTTTGTTTTAAAATTATTTTTACTCTTCTCCTTTATTGCCTATCAGGCGAACCCATCTCCCCATTTTAATATTCCTATTAATTAAATGTTTTTATCCCTCCTTTTAGATGGATCAGGCGAGACCCACCTCCACTTTTACTATTTATTCTCATTTGTTTACATGTTTCTTTTTTTTATGTTGGTGAGATAAGAATAAAAGCAAGTTTTGATTTTTTTTTTTTTTACAGGGCCGCAACCCCCATTTCCTATCCCTCACATCCACTTTTATTTCCATCTTCTTCTCCTTTCATTGCCAGCCGAAGCACCCTCCTCCACCAACACCATCATCAATTTCATTTCTTTTCCAAAACTCCAAGTGTGAGCAAAGTAAAAACAAGCCAAGTTCTCATTTCTTCCTCCCCCTCGGCGAGGCACCCCCTGTTTTTCTCACTTTTATTTCTTTCATCCCTTCTTATTTTGTGTGAAGAAACACCAAGACACAAGCTAGCTTCCATGGTTTCCTTCTTTTCCTTCCATGCGTGACCCACCTCCATTTCTTCAACCTCCATCACTTCCAACTTCTTCTTCTTGATCATTCCTTTCTAACCTTGTAAGTGAGAAAGAAAAATCAACTCTCCCTTGTTTCCTTTGAGCTAGAAACCGTTCTTCCACCTTAATCTCTTGTATTTATGACTTGTTGTGTGTTTAAATTGTGCTTGATTATGATCAATAAGAGAAAGGAAACACATTAGCCCCAAATTCTTGGAAACCCTAACCTAAGGAAAAGAGGGATTTGTGTGATCTCTTGTGAATCTTGTAAATTAATTGGTGTTTCTAGCTAAATTGATGTTGTTGTTGTGGTTTTAAATTAATAGTTTAGGATTAAAACTTTGATTGGGTATTGTTTTTGATAAAAACCTATTCATGAGAAAAGGGAATTAGTGGTGTTTATGATTATGATTCATGTAATTAATTGATGTTTCTTGTTTATTAGATGTTATAGTTGCTACTTTAAATATTAGTTTGAATTTGAGGATGGATTGATAAGTTTGTATGAAGCTCTTGTTCTTGAAGAAGTTGTGATTTGTCCTTAGGCTTGATTAATGTTTTGTGTTGGGAAGCAAATTGTTGTTTTAAAAGAAATAAATGATTTGGAATGATGTGATTAGTAGTTTTGGAATTAGAGCAATTTTTGGGTATTGTTTTGATAAAGAACCTATTCTTGAAAATGGATTTGGGTCTTAATGAAGCTTTCTTTTGGGCTATAGTTGTTGTTGTGAAGGAAACTGCATATAAAATGGCATTGAAAACTATTTTGGAAATTGGCATGGGTTTTGGAGTATGTTTTGGATATGTCTTGATGCCTTGAGGTCTTGGAGTATAATTGGGTGATCATCTTGTGAATCATGCAAACTAGCTTGTATTTCTTGCTTCTTGTTAGTTATTATTGCCATTGTAGTTGTTAAAATTGATTTGAATCAAAGATTGAAAGAATTTTATGAAAACCCTTGTTCTTGAAAGAGACTTGATTTAGGATTGGTCTTGATTAGTGTTCTTGTTCTAGGAATTAATTGTTTGGGTTGGTTTAATTGCTAATGGAGTAGTGAAGCATGAGTTAGGATGAGAGTTAGTTTATGTCTTGTGGAAAATTGATTCTTAGAGGATTAGAATGACATGTAACACTTGACTAAGTTGTTTTTATTTTCTTAGCATGGTTTCAATGTTTTTGGGATCTTTGAAAATGGCCTAATTGAAAGAACTCTTTAAGAGCTCTTGTTTTGGAATTGTTTTTGAGTAAGTGAACCATGAAAACTTGTAAATGGGCTTTGAGCATGATTTGTTTTAAAAGGAAAGAGGCTATGGAAATGACACTAGAATATTGTGAAAAATGTTTTAGAAACATATCTTTGAAGGTGCTTAAGTTAGGTTTGGTGTTGTCTTGATAGTTGATGCTTTGAAATATATTTGAAAAATATCTTGGAACCTATTTGATTTAAATTTCCTTATGTATTTTAATTGTTATATGAAGTTGTTGAAACTTGATGTCTTGATGCTTTGTCATGCAATTAGATGGTTATGGGAATAGGTGTGGCCGAGAGGCCTAAAAAGGGAGTAGGAAAGGAAATAGTGGTTTGTTAATTGTGAAAATGCTTGTATGAATATGTGTCTAGGTTTTAAAATTTATGATTTCTTGCATGATCTTTACCTTGAGGTTGAAGGAAGCTTTTTGGTTTCAAAAACTTTACTTTTCAAATAAGTTAAGGTTTATAAATTGTTATGTGATAAGTTATCTTTCAAAAAGTATTTTGATTTTAAAACCTTATTTATTTTCAAGTAGCTAGGAATTAAATGTTTGAATGAATTTTTGGTTAGGAAAAGGGTTAGGCTTGAGAGCTTAAGTTAGCTAAGAATTGTGCTAAGTTATTTATTTTGATAGGCTTTGAGTAAATCCGAGATCGTGCGGCGTAGGATCGAGGAACACATGGACGTGCAGCTTGGGGTTCGGTAAGGGCACTTCTAGACATTCTAGGATTTTATTTTTATGTCCCTGTGTAAGGACAACTTTTAGAGATGCTTAAACTCTTGTTTTACTATTTAAATTGCTTTATTTAACTACGAAGAAGTCTGAGAACTCTACGAGTTCGAAGTTAGGGTTTTCGAACCCCTTCGTTTATTGTTGTCGTACGGTCGAACATATTCCGAGTCATTCGTGGGTGAAAACTTTGTGGTTGGTCTCCTGAACCCAACCCCCCACATTTGTGTACCTCTCTGTCAACTCCATCGAGCTGCAGAGGGATGGATTCCTTGATTTGCGTGTCAAGCGTGTAATGTGATGATATGTTTGAGTTATGCATTATTTGTTATGAGACTGAATATATGCCACGAATTGTGTGTTGCTGTTGAATTGCGTTTCTTCATGCAGAATGTTTTTATTGCTTAAAATGTCGAATTGCGTTTTCTTCATGTTAAGCATGCTTTCTTTATTTGATATGCAGTCAAGTAATCTGTGAGTCACTCCTTGACTATCGTAAGCGGCGAGCTGTTCATCGAGTGAGAGAGCTAGGCGAGTCGTCGTGACGTTTTTGAGCCGTGACCCGGATAACTGAGGGTGCTAGGTCCCCTTTTGTTTACGGGAGATTGACTAGGCGTCGCAGCGTAGGGACCGGGGCTGCTTACCTAGGGAGAAGCGAAAGATCCCAAGGCTACGGCTAGTATGTCAGTTGATGGATCTGCGTTTGCTTTCCGGAAAAATTGTCGAGTCGAGAGAAAATGAGTCGTGAGTCGAGTCAAGTCTAGAGTGAGAGAGTTGAGCCACGCTCTGTGAATGATATACATTGTTGTTTGCTTACTGCTTTATGTAATGTTTTATCATGATCTGTTGAGAAGTTGACCCTTGCCAGTGGTTCTGTCAATAAATGATTGTAACCCAGATGGATGGAGCAAGCAGAGGATTTGGAACTGCAAGGAGGAGCAGCTGGGGATGGTTGTTTAGCTTTCCACTTGTGTTATAGTTGCGGAACCTACTAGTAGTCTTGCGAGGAGCTTGTTGTGTCGACCAGCTATAGGACGCTTGAATTTATTTCTGTATTGTAATAAATGTCGATTATGTTTCGAGGCACATGCTGTTATGTATGAGTTGATGTAATAATTGAATGTGGTTATGTGGTGTCTCAAAAAACAAAATTTCGCCATGTTTCTAAAGTCGCCGCAATACTCTGACAACCATTTTGAGAAAGAAGTTTTGAAAAAAAAAATAGAACCACATTTTTGGAAAACGTGCAAGGCAGAGTATTTCGCCTTTCGGAAATATGTAAACTTTTGTCAAGATACTGGCTTAGTAGCGTTCCGAAAAACGGGTCGTTACACTAACAGTTTTGACTTTAGTACTGAATTGTGTTTCAACTTTATTAATAAAATTCTACACGTGTTTGTGCCTCTGATTTAGATTTGAGCAAAATAATCCACACAAATATACTAAAGTCATCAAGAACTGTTAAGAAATATTTGTGTCCATGAACAGATGCTATGGATAATGGTCTCCAAATATCAAAATGCGACAATTCAAATTTATTCAATGCTTTATTATCACTCAAACTGTAAGGAAGTCTTTTGTGTCTGGCATAGGCACAATTAAGTGTCACATACAAGTGAATGATTTACAGGCAAAAAGGGAAAAACATTTTTCATGAGTGACATTCTTTTATGAGAAAGATGTCCTAGTCTAAAATGCCACAGGGCAGTATCAAGTATAGAAAGGCTGGAATCAGTGTAAATAGTCCAAGCTTGAGTCTGAAATGGGGACTTGGCATCAACCTTCAGCTGGTATACGCCATCTATTTGATCAACCAAACTAATCATCTTCTTGGATTTCACATCCTGCAACACACATTTGGAATCATAGAATTGCACAAAGTAATTTAATGTTGAACACAGTTTGGAAACACAAATCAAATTTAAGGAAAACTCTTTTAAAAGAAGAACATTTGTAAGATACAAATCTAAAGTGAAGTGTACTGTCCCTGCAATCTTTGCAGTAATAGAATTACCATTTGGTAATTTGACATTGATTGGTTTGATTTTATGGTATGAACTGAACCAGTGAATGGATGAACAAATATGGTCATTAGCTCCTGAATCTAATATCCAAGAACCAAATTTAACTTGTGCAGAATAAGAGTTTGGTGTGAAAGGAATACCTGAGTATTTGTCTTCACTTGGCTTATGGCCATGTGAAGTCATGACACTGACTTGGTTAATGGTGTGGTTTGCTTTCTGCTGTGATGTACCAGTTTGTTGAATTAAAGAAAGAATGCTCTCATACTGCTCCTTAGTGAATGATGGAATACTGGATGTCAGTTGTGTTGCAACATGTGACTCTTCATCATTTCCAATCACACTGCTATGATCCTGTCCATTTGCATCTACTGCATTTGCTGACTTGGACTAGTTTTTCCCATAGTTTGGGGGAAAACCATGCTTTCTATAGCACACATCTATGGTATGACCTATCTTACCACAATGAGTACATACTTTGTTTGGATTTTTGCCATTATAGCTCCCATACACTCCTCTACCTCTTCCTTTTGGTTTCTTTGAATCAACCGCATTAACCAATATCTTTGAATCATCTGTGAGTTCTGTGACTTCCAAATCTTCACTACTTTCTTCTTGTAAAACTAGTGAATACACTTTAGTTAAAGGTGGCAGCAGATCCATCATTATGACCTGTGTCCTCACAATTGAAAATTCGTCATCTAAACCAGTCAAAAATTGCATGATTTGGTCTTCTAACCTAAAATCTCTAAGCCATAGAATCTTTAATTCTCCATAGTAATCAGTCACAAATTTACTTCCTTGTTTAAGATTATTAATCTCAAATCTCAGTTTGGATATACGAACTCTATCAGGTTTAGAAAATTGATCCTTCAATTCTTTCCACACATCAATCACATTTTCTATGAAAACAATACTCTGTCCAATAAATTCAGAAATAGAATTCATTATCTAGGAGTGTATGATATTATTGCACCTTAACCAAGCTTTGCGATTCAGATCTGATTCATCTGGTACTTCAATGCTTCCATCAACAAATTGAAACTTGTTTTTGGCTCCTAGCGCTCTTCGCATCGCTCACGCCCAAGCCTGATAGTTGTGCTTCGTCAGTTTCAGTGTAACTTTCACTGATTTCGGTCCATTTCCAGGATGAACGTAGTAAACCGAATCTATATTTTGCTGTGAATTTGAGTTTTCGCTTCCTACTGTGCTGGAAATAGTTGCATTCGTGTTACGAACCATGATCAACTAAGAACTTCTCAATCTAGGTTTTGGATGAAGAAATTCAACAATGTTGCGAAATTCTGCAACGAAAACAAGAACTCAACACCGATCTAGATTTCAGAAAAAAAATCAAGATGAAGAAAGCAAATGGAACAGATCAATCAAATGAAGAACTGGTTTACCGAAGCAGAGCAGGTCGAGCCTGCTCTGATACCATCATAAGCAAACAAGAATAGAGAAATGGAAAGAAACTCTTCCATTATAATGATTGATCTGAAAATGAATACAAGTAGTTTGAAGTATTTATACTAATTCTATTGCAAGTGTAACATCCCAATTTTAGAGAAAAGCAATTTTAGCAATAAAATCCTGAATACTTGAAGATAAGTCATAGAGATTGATCACCTCAATAGTTTATTGAGAGTACGGGGAACTATTTGACTCATTTTGAATAATTTATTTATTATAAATAATTATTATTCATGATGTCAATTCAAAATAATTGACAGCGTAGACGTATGCTGCTTTTAAGGTGAATTCATCAATTATACTTATTATGGTTTTCTGCGTCATGCGGTAACACGTATTTTGTGCTGACTCAAAAATTGATTGAATTAAATCAAGATGAAATTAAATTTAAGAATTAATATTTAATATTAATTCATGGTTCGAAAATCGTCGGAAAACTCTAACGAAGTTTCGTCACGTTTCGAATCGCCAGGTAAATTTTATCCGCATTAAAATTTAAAACGAACTCCGATTTCGATGAAAATCGAAACGTAACTTGTTGTGATTATTTGTGAGTGTTTAAATTGTTTTTAATATTTATGATAATATTTTATCACGCGGTGAATTAGTTTCTCGGTAAATTAATTTTCACGAATTAATCGGTGGGAAATTAATCGGTAACGCGATTACTCGATGGCGTGTTTTAGCAACCCTTAGACTCTAGAATTAGAGGGTAATCATGAGATTAGATGGGATAGATTAGTTGATGTGATTAGCATCTTTGCTTTTTGGATAGGTGTCACTTAATGAGTGATTAGTTTAAATTACCTTTCCTTAAATCATTTTTGACCACATGTGTATTACTTAACATAATTTTTTTTAATCCCTCCCCTTTATCCCACCCAAACCCGCGGCCCTCCCTCTCTCTACCCTCATTTCATTTGCTTCATTTTCTTCTTTTAGTGTGAGAGAGTCCTAGAGTTCCAAGCTTCCATGGAGATCATCTCCTTCCTTGATTCCTAAGCTACTTCACTTCCAATCTTCCACACTTCTTGCTATCCATTTCTTCTTCTCTTCACTACCACTTCCCTCGTCATCCAAGCAAGATTGAGAACACCATTTTTCTCCCCAAAATAGCCCCTAGGCCGCGACCACAAGGAGGGAAGAGGTGGTTGTTCTTTTCCTTTCCTTTCTTGATTTTATGACTTATTTTGTGGTTGATTTTTGCTTGGTTGTGATCAGTGATGGATATGAACACCATATTCCCATTTCTTGGAACCCTAGGCGTGACCTAAGGGGGAAAAAGAGGGAAAAAGTGTGATCCAGGTGAATCAAGAATTTAATTGGTTAATTGAGCCTCTTTGAAGTTGTTATTGTTGTATTGGTTAAAAATTTTGGGATTAGAAATTGTTTGGGTATTATTTGTGATGAAAACCTATTCTTGAAAAGAGGGATTAGTGGGATTTATTTGGTGAAGCATGTAATTAATTGATGATTCTAGCATAATTATTGTTGTTGTTGTTGTTGTTCTAAGTGTGAGTGTTGGTTAGGATAAAGGGTTAAGTTTGAGAACCTAAGGTTATAGAACTAAGTTTATAGAGTTGTGCTAAGTTTACTTTGTGTAATAGGCTTGAGTGATCCGAGACCGTACAGCGTAGAATCGAGTAGTACGTGGACGCGTGGCTTCGATAAGGGCAACTTTAGATATTGCATAGGATTTAATTTTAAGTCTTAGAGCGAAGAAGTCTGAGAATCTCAGGGTTCGAAGTGATGGTTTCGTACCCCTTCGTCTATTTTATTGTCTGATATCTATACTGATTATTTAGTGGGCTTGTCTGCAAGAGGTTAGCAGCTGTCCCCAACCCCCCACACTTGTTTGTTTTCCTCTTTGTTAACTCCACTGAATTGCAGATGGATGAATTGTATTCTGATTGTTTGTGATATGACTTGGTTTTGCTATGAATTGCTGAACTGCGTTATATCGTGATGAGTTCTGTGTGAATAATTATTTAATATGAGGTTGAATATTTATTCGAGTTTGCTTCTTTGAATCATCGTATGAGTCAATTTATTCATCAGAGTTGTGAGATTTTTGTCGTGACGTTTATGAGCTTTGAGCCGATTAATCTAGGGTGGTAGGATCCCCTAAAAAGCTCCGGCCGGTTTTTCGGTAGATTAGCTAGGCGTCATAGCGTCAAGGAACCTGAGCTAAATGTCCTAGGGTGAGAGGAGAGCCCAAGGCTACGGCTGGTATTCAGTGGATGGATCAGCATTAGTTTCCAGAAATTTTAGAGAGTGTATTGAGGGAGTGCTTTGAGTTGCATTTGGGCATTTACGCATTTTGTGGTCTCGTGTATTATGATTTCTTGATTTATTTGTGTCAAGCATGTGAGTTCCATAATGTCTATGTGATATGCTGTTGTATTTGTACCTATCTTTTTGTAAGAAGTTGACCCTTACCAGTGGTTCTTTCAATTGTTGAATGTAACCCAGATGGCGGAGCGAGCGGAGCGTTCGGGACTGCAGACCAGCGGAGCGAAAGATAGTCTGTCCGGCTTCTACTTGTGTTATGCTTGTGGTAACTTACTAGTATTCTAGTAAGGGATGTAGCGTGTCGACCAGCTATAGGACGTTGTATTCATTTCAGTGTTGTAATAAATGCATATTATGTTTCTAGACATGTATTGTCATATATTAAATGATGGGATAACTTGATGAGCATGGTTAATGTGGTTTAATTGGTGTCTTTATTTACTTAACGCCATGTTTCTAAAAGTCGCTGTAATACTCTGACTAGTCCTTGAAAAGAATTTTAAAAGAGAAAAAAAAATAGAACCACATTTTCAGAACAAACCCTGTAAGCAGAGTGTTCTAACTTTCAGGAATATGCCAATGTTTGTCAGATTATTAGTTTAGTAGTGCTCTAGAAACGGGGTGTTACAATAGTGGTATCAGAGCGGTTCGGTTTTAACCGGACTGTGAGTTGAGAAACTATAGCTGGTCAAGTGTCGGGTTTTGCAGAGAACAATTGTTAGAGGTCAAACTGTGTCTGGTTGTGAGCCAAACTATGCTTGTGTAGTTGTTCCTCAAGTGGAGTAATTCTACTTGTAATTGTTTGAAATTATTTCTTAATTGGAAACAATGTGTGCTGAGACACACAAAAATTGTTGTGGGATTTTGACTAGGTTGTGAGACCTCGTGGAAATCCAATATCTCCGAAACGAATAATTGTTTCTATCTAAGCAGATAAGTTGGAGATGGATCAGAGGATTAGCTTGCCCAGAGTTCAAGTGAAGGAAATCAGAACCAGAGAGAGCAAGTTTGCTACCTTTGTTGGGAGCTAGGACATACTGTCATCAGTTGTCCTGCAAGGGCTTATAAGTTATGCTTCAACTGCTATGGATCAGGACATATTGCTAAGGACTGCCAGGTACCCAAGCCTTAGTTTGCTGGCAACAATGCTGGGATGGCGGGGCCAATCAGGCATAACCACCAGGATCACGGACGTGGGAAATGACGGCAGAAGAAGCCATACCATCGTCTACAAGAGGACAATCAAGGCGATCACCGTACTGTAGTTCAGAACGATGGAAGTGGAGAAAAAGGGAAACAGGCCAAAGCGGGAATACTCTGTTTTTGCTGTGGAGGCCTAGGACACTATGCCAGTAAGTGGCCACTCAAGAAGGAATTGTGTTTTAATTGTAAGCAGCCGGGGCATTATGCCAAGAATTGCCGAGAACCAAGGATGGAAGCGACTACAAATGCGGTGGAGGTTCAACACTCGACTCTGGAGGGACGTATATACTCATCGAGCGGAGGAGAGAGCTCGTCATTCGAGGACTTCATCTTGGGGAGCACAACAATAAGGAGCTATACATGGACAGAAATCTGGAAAAGGGATTGCCTATAAGAGATGTCGTTATATTTAATATTTTGACTGATCTTTGGAATATTAGTGATCCTAGGTAAAGATTACCTAAGTGTTTGATGATTGAAGTATTTTGGTATGTAGTACATTTAAAGACTAAAATGTATTTTATAATTTTGTGAATGTGACATGTTTGCCACTAACATTTGTGTTTTCGCAGTAGCCTATTCTTGCACTGGTGCGAATATGTGTGATTGATAGTGTGATTGATGTTTGTACGAGCGTATTAATATTTTCCAACGAAAATATTAAACGAGATTATTTCCTGGCAAGCGTTAATTAAATGTCTTGCGACAATTTAATTTACGTAAGACCCATTTGACCCAGTTAAATGGAAGCTAGAAGGGTAGTGAGAGTTACGGGTAATAGTTTTAGTACGTGACAAGTTGCCTAGCTAGCATTGGGTAGTACCAAAAATTCTTTTTATCAGACTTTATCATGAATTGTAGATTACAGAATTTTCCTTTAGAAGGAGAGCCAGGTAAAGTTGAATAATTTATCTTCATCTTTTCTTGCACTCACTTGGCTGACCACTCACTTATAAGAGGGAATAGTTAGTTGCATTATTAGCTTTAGTGGTGGGGTGAGAGAACCTAGTTCTCTTTCTTTTTCCTTCTCTTATGCGCTGTGCGCCCTTCTTACTCAAGGGATTTCCATCCTTGTCCGATTCTTCTGCTAGATAAGCCGTGTAGGGGTGAGAATTGGGAGAGACCTTGGAAAATTTAGAGAGAGAGTGACAACTTTGGATTCTTTCCTTCTTTTTCCTCATCTGCGCTTTGGACAAATTTTATTAAGAGACCCTTATGCTATTGGATCATTCCCTTAAGTAGTGCTAGGTCGTGTGGCGCTTGAAGTGTGTGAGAAATTTGGAATTTGTTTCCTTTCATTCTTTGGTTAAGCGGAAACTTTGAGAGATGTCGAGTGAGGACTGTTCTTTAAATCCTTTGTACCCTTGGGTGATGTTATGGGTGATCTTGTTGTTGGTGATCATCGCAGTCCTTTTGTCTCTTCCTGTTTCCAAACCGCAGGTCCTTGGAAGATTTTAGATGAGTGTCTCAGTTCTTCTGTTTTCAATGTTTGTATCCTTGTTAATGATCTTGTTGACGACAGTTTTAAGTTTTTTTTAAATGATTTTGTTAAATTATGATTTTGTAGTAAAAGCTTGAAAATGATTTTGTTTTCTTTTGTGTGAAAGATAATAGTTTTGGTGTTAAACCCTTGAACTATAAGTCCATGTATGGGTAAGAATGGTTTTGAGAAAGATTTTTGGAGAAGAGTATTATAAAACCTTAAATTTGATTAGGTCCTAGCTTGATTTCTTGGAAACTTATAACTGGTTTTAGTATATTTGTTATTAAAGTTTCGTCGAAAGAAAATTAAATATTTCCCCTAACTTTGTTGATTGAAGCTTTCAAAAGGAGAAAATAAGAAATTTTGTGAATTCAAACCCGTCTCTTTCATAGTTCAATAAGTGTCATAGTTTAGGAGTTTTGAAAAATTTGATTGAATGGAATTCTGTAAATTGTTATTTTAGTATTTCAAGACAATGAAACACCTAATGTTTAAAGGAATCCTTCTATTCCTAAACAAGGTGGAGTCTTAGAGAATTAAGTGTTTAAAATTCTTGAATTTTAATGTGAGTTTTATGCTTACAAAAACTCTGAAAGAAGAAAAATTCTTGGGTAATATCTTATTGTTTTGAAACTGAGCTGATGTCTTAATTCATAGCTTAACGATTAAGCTGCCAGGTCATTTACTTTTATGCCGACCATTCCTTTTTTTTTTTCTGACTGCGGGTGTGACGTTTGACGTCACTTGTGCCACCAAACTGTTCCCAATGCACTGCCTCGTTTCACGTGTACGATTTGAAGTGAATGAATTAAAAGCAACACGTGGCAATATCGTGTAGGATGACTCAGACACAACCCGATCGGATCTAATTCTCAGCAAAAAATCGCGGACCGAGGGTGATAGGGGGATTGTTCGGTTCAGGAGGTGGAGGACTTTGCTACCATGCATCAAGCTCAGACGACACCTCCTCCGCTAGCCTTGTTCAACCGACATCAGGTGAAGATTGGCGCATAGTTTTGGCTCATGAGAATCATGAGGGTCCTGTGAAATCTGTTTGGGATCGTCGGTTTCTGTTCCATAAGGCGACCGATAGTCATATTGGGGAGAAAGATCCGGAGAAGTTAAGGCGCATCTGGTTTACTCAAGCTATGTAGGCTGTGGAAGTGTATTCCACCTGGATTGCTTCTTTGGCTCGACCGATAGTCCTTTGGATCTATGATGACCGAAAGCTTACAATCGGCCGAAGATGTAGCCAAGCTAAATGAGGAATTGAAGACTTTGAAGTCTAGGGTGGCCAAAACAGAGAAGAAAATTCGTGCTGTTGATGAAAAACTGAAGACTGTTACGGAGGATCGTGATCAGTTGGCCACTGAGAAAACTAATCTGCAGACCGAGAAGACTTGTCTTGAAGAAAAGTTAAATAATAAAGTCATTGAGTTCAATGAATTGAATTCAAAAGTCAATGATCTGATCACCTAAAAGTTGACTTCGGAGGCCGAAGTTGAAGAATTGAAGAAGGAATCGGTCAGTGAGTACGATCAGGGTTTTGAGAATGCGCTGGAGCAGGTTAGGATTTTGCATGAAGGCAACCCCGATGCGACTGTTGTGGACAGCCAAATTATTGGCCCTCTTTAGTTTTTATTTTGTCCTCGTCCGTACCTTTATCAATTGTAATGGCGACTTGATGAACAAGCTCTTTGAACCATTTTGTCTGACATCTTGAATGACTTTGTTTGTGAATTTGAACGATATTGTCTTGATCAATTTTGCCTATCAATTTGAATGATTTTGTCCGATAACCTCGCACGCTAAATATCAATGACCCGAACGGTTAATGTGTCGGGCCGGTTTACTGGGTAACTCGTAGTTAATCCCGACGGTTATCCGATCCTTAATGTGTCAGACCAGTTTACCAGGTAATTCGTAGTTGATCCCGCTGGTTATCCGGTCCTTAATGTGTTGGGCCGGTTTAACGGGTAACTCGTAGTTGATCCCGCTGGTTATCCGGTCCTTCGTTGTGCCAGGCCGGTTTATCGGGTAACTCGTAGATGATCCCGCTGGTTATCGGGTTCTTAATGTGTCAGGCTAGTTTTTCGGGTAACTCGTAGTTGATCCCGTTGGTTATCCAGTCCTTCGTTGTGCCAGGCTGATTTATCGAGTAACTCGTAGTTGATCTCGTCGGTTATTCGGTCCTTAATGTGTCGGGCCAGTTTATCGGGTAACTCGTAGTTGATCCCGCTGGTTATCCGGTCCTTTGTTGTGTCGGGCCAGTTTACCTGGTAACTCGTAGTTGATCCTGCCGGTTATCCAGTCCTTAATGTGTCGGGCCAGTTTTTCGGGTAACTCGTAGTTGATCTTGCCGGTTATCTGGTCCTTAATGTGCTGGGCCAGTTTACCGGGTAACTCGTAGTTGATCCCACTGGTTATCCGATCCTTCGTTGTACCGGGCCGGTTTACCGGGTAACTCGTAGTTGACCTCGCCGGTTATCTGGTCCTTCGTTGTGCCGTGCCAGTTTATCGGGTAACTCATAGTTGATCCCGCCTGTTATTCGGTCCTTAATGTGTTGGGCCAGTTTACCGGATAACTTGTAGTTGATCCCACTGGTTATCCGTTCCTTAGCTGCCGGTCGGCTTTTCTTGGACTTAAGGTTTTTGAAACATGATTGTCAATGCACATATTTGGACATTGCAAACTTCAAACTTTACTCATGCTACTATTTGTACCAGCAAATTACAAGTATTTTGGAGGAATTTAAATAAAAGCAACAAAACAGCAAATGTCAACCAAACAACAAATGTTTAACTATAGTAGAAATAAAGGTTAGTCGCATTCCATGAACATGGGATACTAGCTCCGTCCATCTTCTCCAACTTGAATGCACCCTTGCCAACCAACTGAAAGATGCGAAATGGTCCTTCCCAATTCAGTTCTAACTTTCCAGCAGTAGCCATGCAGATTGTTCGTCGAAGCACTA
Organism: Calophaca sinica; assembly: GCA_037113605.1. Classification (NCBI taxonomy): domain Eukaryota; kingdom Viridiplantae; phylum Streptophyta; class Magnoliopsida; order Fabales; family Fabaceae; genus Calophaca; species Calophaca sinica. The sequence goes on from CM073736.1 coordinate 72,542,557, forward strand.
AATCACCCTCCTTGAACCTTCGAGGTATGACTTTGGAGTTATATTTCCAGGCTGCCCTGGCCTTGCAAGCTTCTTCTTTGACATGGGCCATTTCCCGCTGTTCCTCAGTTAGGTCAAGGTTAGCTCTGAGGTTTTGATCATTTTGTTCGTCTTGCACGAAAGACGTGCGAGCATTTGGCTCCATAATCTCAATCGGAATAAGGGCATCGGTTCTATAAACCAAGTGAAAACGGGTTTCTTGGGTGGTTGAGTGTGGAGTGGTTTGATATGACCAAAGGACTAGTGGTAGCTGATCAGCCCATGCACGTTTAACATTGTCTCATCACTTCTTGAGGCCATTGAGAATAACTTTGTTTGCTGCTTCCCTTGATCATTGGTCTGGGGATGTTCGACTAATGTGAACACTTGCTTGATTCCCCATTCGATACAAAAACGGCTAATAGAGTTGCTAGCGAATTGGTTACCGTTATCAGTAACTATGACAGCTGGAATTCCGAACCTACATACTATCTTCTTCCAGTAAAACTTCTTTATCCTTTCGACCGAAATTTATGCGACGGTTTAGGTTCGATCCACTGCACGGCCACCACGAGGAATTTTACTTGGCCGGGCGCCGGTGGAAAGGGTCCCAAAATGTCAAATCCCCACATGAAGAAAGGCCATGGAGAGACGATAGAGTGAAGATTTTTAGGGGGAGATCGCTTTATATCACCGAATCTTTGACGCTTATCACACTTTCGAACGTAATCTGAACAATTCTTGCTCATCGTTGGCCAAAAATACCCAGCTCTTAGTATTTTAGCCGCCAGTGCCCTGCCTCCAATGTGGCTTCCGCACGCTCCCTCATGGATTTCAGCCATTACATGTTCGGCCTGAGTTTCAGTTAGACACCTAAGCAAAGGAACCGAAAAACCTCTTTTGTATAGCTGATCTCCGATCATTAAGTACTTGGCCGCAGCTTTATTGATCTTTGATGCTGCATTGGGATCTTTAGACAAATGGTCATTCTTTAGATATCTGATTATGTCTCCCATCCATGAGTTCATTTCCTTAACAACACAATGTAGTTCCATTTTGTCTATGCTTGGAAGCTGAAGTGTTTACTGAATGACCGAGTGGTTGTTTCCAGGCTTTTTAGTGCTTGCCAATTTGGAAAGAACGTCTGCTCTAATATTTTCTTCCATGGGGACATAATTTAATTCTACTGAATCAAAGAAAGAGGATAGATGATGTACCTTTTGTAGATACTTTGCTAGCTGAGGGTCCTTCGTTTGAAAGCTTCCATGGACTTGACCAGTCACCAGTCAAGAATCGCTTCGAACCAGTAGCTTTCTGACCTCCATTTCCCTGGCTAGCTTCATCCCTGCGATCAGAGCCTCGTACTCGGCCTGATTATTGCCTGCCCTAAAAGCAAATCTGAGAGATTGCTCCAAGAGCATACCATCTGGTCCTTCCAGTGTAATTCTAGCACCGCTACCCTTTAGATTTGAGGACCCATCGACCGATAGAATCCATTGGGCGGCTTGTCGGGAATCTTTTTCACAGTCGGCCTCATCGTCAAAAATTATCTCCAAAGTGAAGTCAGCCAATATCTGTGCTTTGATCGGCCCCCTGGCTTCATAAACTATGTCAAACTCTGATAAATCTACTGACCAAGACACCATTCTACCCGCCAAATCAGGTTTCTAAAGTACCTGTCGAATTAGCAGATCAGTTTTCACAACGATGGAGTGACTATGGAAATACGGCCTCAGCTTTCTGGCCGATAAGATTAAAGCAAAATTTGCTTTTTTTTGTCTTCTGATACCTAGCTTCGGCCTCTCTGAGGATTCTACTCACAAAGTACACTGAAAATTGCTCCTTTTCGGAATCTTGTATCAGTGCTGATCTGCATGCATTTTCTGAGACTGCCAAGTAGAGTAGCAAAGGTTTCCCCAGGGTTGGGGAGATGAGGACTGGAGGTGTTGTCAGGTATTCTTTCAGCTTTTTAAATGCCTCCTCGCATTCGGCTATCCAAGTGAACTGTTGATTCTTGCACAGAAGTTGAAAGAAAGGTTTGCTCTTGTTGGCTGATCAGGACCTAAACCTGGAGAGTGCGGCTATTTTCCCGGTCAACTTCTGTACTTCCTTCTCATTGGTCGGGCTTTTCATTTCAATTACCGCTCTGCACTTGTCCGGGCAGGCTTTGATTCCTCTACTGGTGAGCATGAATCCCAGGAATTTGCCCGATTGGACTCCAAAGTTGCATTTCTTGTGATTTAACCTCAAGTTGTGCCTTCGCAACAAGTCGAACATCTTGCAAAGATCCACCGTATGCTCCTTCTCAGTACTAGATTTCACCACCATGTCGTCAACGTAGACTTCGATGAACTGTCCGAGAACGTTGGCAAAAATTCTGTCCATTAGACGCTGATATATGGCTCCAGCATTTTTAAGCCCAAAGGGCATTACTCGGTGACAGTAATTTGACCGGCCAGTCATGAAAGCTGTTTTTTCTTCATCCTTCGGGTGCATGTAAATTTGATTATACCCAGAGTATGCATCCATAAAACTCAACAAACAATAGCCAGATGCTCCATCTACTAATCTATCAACGTTAGGTAAAGGATAAGGATCTTTTGGGCATACCTTGTTCAAATCAGTGTAGTCCGTGCACATCCTCCATTTCCCGTTCGCTTTCTTTACCATAACCAGATTAGCTAGCCATGTGGGGTATTTAATTTCACTGATAAAGCGTGCTTTGAATAGCTTTTCGGTCTCCTCAGCTATCGCCTTTCTTTTATCCTCGCCTTGCTTTTTCTTCTTCTGGGCGACCGACCTGACTTTTGAACTTATAGCAAGTCTGTAACAAATGAAGTTTGGATCTATTCCTGGCATATCATCCGGTGACCAAGCAAATACATCGATATTCTTGGTCAAGAAAGCAATGAGGGTATCTTGCAGGTCGGCTGACAGAGTGGTTCCAATGCGTGTCTTTTGGTGCAGTGTTCGCCCAATTTGAACTTCCTTGGTGTCCTCGGCTGGCTGAGGCCTTTTCCTTTCTTCCTTTACGCTGAGGTCTCTCGGGTCCAAATCCAAAAAGTTACAATTAGAACCTGACCTTCTGATGGCTTTAGCTGACTTCTTTGTCTTCAGACTATCAGCATAGCTCTTTCGGGCTAATGCCTAATCGCCTCGAAAGACACCTACTTTCTTTCCCTCAAGTGGATACTTGACGCACAGGTGAGGGTATAATACAGCCGCCCCAAGTGCCGTAAGAGCCGGCCGTCCTACTATCACATTGTATGATGATTCTGCATTAACCACCATGTATTTGAGCCTTACTATCTTCGCATTCAGACCTTCTCCGAAAGTTATCAGAGATCTAGATATCCTTTGACCTCAACTTAATCGCTAGAGAACCCTACCAAAGTGCCCAGATATTCTCTCAATAGCTCCGTTGACAGGCCCATTTCTTTGAAACATCCCCAAAATAGGACGTTCGCAGAACTTCCCCCGTCGACTAAAACTCGCCTTACTTTACAGCCGCTAGTAGTGATGGTTATCACTACTGGGTCGTCTTCATGCAGCTGTACTCCTTCAAGATCCTTTTTGGTAAAGGTTATATCCGGGATATCCTCCACCAGCCAATCCAAGACGTCGCTGACTGCATTTACCGACCGAACGTAACGTTTTCGAGCAGAACTAGAGGTTCCATGTAACATCCTCATTTTTCTAACCTTGCTTAATATGTGATTGTGTGCGATTAAGCATAGGTGTTATATTTTGGATGATTGTATTAGTACTGTTTACACTACACTTACTTTTGTACTCTGATAATCTAGGCCATCCTGATGAGGCCATCTTTTTGAGAAAACTTATATACATATTTTATAACACTTAGTTTATCTCACCGTGACACATCGTCTATTTGTGCTTTCGATTTTTGTTCCTTCCCTGTTTTATCGTATCATACGCGTATACCCGATATATTAAGCGAGTTAGGTTAATTATGTATAGTAAAAGCATAGATAGGACAGTAGGGTGTTATATTTGTGGTATCAGAATAGTTCGACCCTAACTGGATTATGAGGTCATTTAGGATATTGATTCTGGCCTAGTCTAGTCGTATTCCCACCGAATATGACTATTTTTAGAAGTTGGGTGGAGTGTCCGTGTTATCTTTATTGCCTTAAGTAAAGGTGACAAGTTATAAATTCATAAGATATATTGCATATACTTCTATGATTCTTTATATCTTATGGATCTCGAGCTAATGATTTCTTTTTCAAGACTTCCTGGCTCGTCGGAGTACTAAAAACGCTCGTGAGAGAGAGAATGAAACGCATCACAAGAATAGAGAAAATTCCCATGTCGAAAGATCGCAATAGGGCAGAGCCGGGCCATAAACCAGGCCAGTGCAGCCTAATGCTACTACAAGTGTTGGAGCTGTGGTGAGAGCTTAGGGATGTTTAAGGTGTAGAGGTTCGCATCTGATTAACGATTGTACAATGCCAGCTAGTGGAGTGGAGCCGAAGCAATGCTATCAGTGTGGCCGGATGGGTCACTTGGCGAGAGATTGTTAGAGTGGATAGGGAGCTGCTAACAGACCTGATGTAGGAGGACGTGGAGGAAGAAAAGTTGCGAATGGTGCAGAACGTGGTGGTGTAGGACGAGGAGGAGGAGCCGGTGCAGGCAGACCTCAGGCTACGGGGATAGTATTTACTGTAAGGGGAGCTAAGTCCTCTCAATCACCAGATCTGATACAAGGTATGTGTTTAGTCTCTGGTAAACTTTTATCTGTATTGTTTGACTCTGGGGCTACTCATTCTTTCATTTCACTTGTATCTGTGGATCATTTAAAGTTGCCTATTTCTTTCTTACCATGTAAACTGGTAGTTTTTACTCCTACTAGTGATCCCTTAACTATTGTTTCTGTTAGCCTTAAATTTCCAATAACAACAGAGAATAGGAATTTCCTAGTAGACCTTGTTTGCCTTCCTTTGCGAGGCTTAGATATTATCCTAGGAATGGACTAGTTTGCTGCTAACCATGTTTTATTAGATTGTTCCTATAATACCCTTATCTTTCCTGAACAACCTTGTATGGTATCTGCCAATGAATGTCGATTTACCTCTAGTGGTAACTCTCAGAAGTATGTGATATTGTTTTCTATGGAAGCTAAGGACACCCCTGGCATTGACTTTTTACCTGTTGCGAGAATTTCCAAAAGTGTTTTCGGATGACGTTCCAGGATTACCCCTAGAAAGAGAGATAGAATTTGCCACAGACTTTATCCCTGGTACTGGACTTGTATCCATAGCACCCTATAGAATGTCCCCAACAGAATTAGTAGGGTTGAAGTCTCAATTGAATGACCTAACCAAGAAAGGATTCATTACACCCAGTGTTTCACCGTGGCGAGCTCTGATGATCTTTGTGAAGAAGAATGATGGATCTACAAGGATGTGTATTGACTATAGGCAACTTAATCGGGTAACGATTAAGAACAAGTACAGTTTGCCTAGAATAGATGACTTGATGGACCAATTGAAGGGAGCGACGATATTTTCCAAGATTGATATGAGATCTGGTTACCATCAGATTAGGGTTATGAAAGAAGATATTCCTAAGACTGCCTTTAGATTTAGATATGGACATTATGAGTACTTAGTTATGCCGTTTGGTGTGACTAACGCTCCAGCATGTTCATGGATTACATGAATCGGATATTTAGACCGTTCTTAGATAAATTCATAGTTGTCTTCATTGATGACATATTGGTTTATTCGCTTACCGAGGAGGAAAATGTAGAGCATCTTAGAACCGTACTTTGGATTTTGAAGGATAGACAACTTTATGCTAAACTGTCAAAGTGTGAATTTTGGCTTGAAGAGGTGCAATTTCTTGGGCATGTGATCAATAGGGATGGAAATGCTATAGATCCCTCAAAGGTGGAAGTTGTGACTAAGTGGGAAAGACCCAAGACTGTGAGTGAGATTAGTAGTTTCCTTGGATTGGCTGGATATTATAGAAGATTCATAGAAGAATTCTCGAAGATAGCTTTACCTATGACCCAGTTGACTAGGAAGGAAAAACGCTTTTGTGTGGTCTGACGAGTGTGAAGAAAGTTTTCAAGAACTGAAGAAGCGGTTGACCACATCACCTGTGCTAGTTTTGTCTGATCCCTTAGGAAAATTTGAAGTGTACTGTGATGCATTTTACCAAGGGTTAAGATGTGTTCTTATGCAAGAAATTAGAGTAGTAGCCTACGCATCAAGACAGTTAAGGATTCATGAACGAAACTACCCTACCCATGACCTTGAACTTGCAGCCATAGTTTTTGCATTGAAGATTTGGAGGAGTTATCTCTACGGTGCTAAGTTCACAGTATTCAGTGATCACAAGAGTCTGAAATACCTATTTGACCAGAAGGAGCTGAATATGAGACAAAAATGGTGGATGGAGTTTATTAAGGATTATGAGTTTAAACTACAATACCATCCAGGAAAAGCTAATGTTGTGGCTAATGCTCTAAGTAGGAAGTCCATACATGTGTCAGCATTGATGATAAAAGAGGTGGAGTTGGCGGAGCAATTCAGAGATCTTAATTTGGGAGTTCAGTTGTTTAAGAACAAGATATGCTTATGACAGATTGTAGTGACCAATGAATTTCTGCGAGAAGTGAAGGAGAAGCAAGGACTTGATGATCAGTTGATTAAGATTAAGGACTCAATGAAAGACGGTGAGACTTTTGAATTTAATGTCAAGGCAGATGGAGTGATAAGGTTTGGAGACCGAGTTTATGTCGCTTATGACTCGAAACTCTGGATAATGATGTTTTGGTGGTCAAGATTTGAAGAAGATGTTTTGGTGGTCTGGTATGAAGAAGGACATAGCAAACTTTGTTTTGTCTTGTCTGGTGTGTCAGAAAGCGAAGGTTGAACATAGAATGCCAGCATGATTGTTGCAATCGTATTCCCGAATGGAAATGGGATGGAATAGCGATGGACTTTGTCGTGGGATTACCGAGGACACCTAAGAAGTTTGATGCAATCTGGGTAATCATTAATCGGTTGACCAAGATTGCTCAGTTTATTCTGATCAGAGAGAAATATCCTTTGGAGAGATTGGCTCAGGTTTACATCAAAGAGATTGTAAAATTGCATGGTGTTCCCTCAAGCATTATCAGTAATAGAGATCACAGATTTACCTCTAGATTTTGGAATGAATTGCAACGAGCTTTAGGGACCTAGTTGAGATTAAGTTCAGCTTATCATCCTCAGACGGATGGTCAGTCGGAATGAACGATTCAATCCCTAAAAGATTTGTTGAGAGCTTATGTGTTGGAGCACGTAGGAAGTTGGGATGAATTTTTACCTTTAGTGGAGTTTACCTATAATAACAGTTTTCACTCAAGTATAGGTATGACACCCTTTTGAAGCTTTGTATAGGCGGATATGTAGAACCCTGTTGTGTTGGTTTGAAACGAGAGATACCCAAGTGTTAAGTTTAGAATTAGTATAGCAAACCACAAAACAAGTTAGGAAGATCAGAGAGAAGATGACGGCAGCTCAGGATAGGCAGAAGAATTATAGCAATAAAAGGAGAAGACCTTTACAATTCCAAGAAGGAGTCCATGTTTTTCTGAGAGTGACACCAAGAACTGGAATTGGCAAAGCCATCAAATCTAGAAAGCTAACCCCTAGATTCATCGGACCTTTCCAAATTCTTCGTAGGATCGGCCCAGTAGCTTATCACATTGCCCTACAACCTAACCTTTCCAGACTCATGATGTCTTCCATGTTTCACAACTTCGCAAATATTTTCCCGATCCATCAAATGTGCTTGAACCCGAGTCAATTCAATTGAAAGAGAACTTAGAGTACGAAGCATTGCCTGTACAGGTTTTGGATAGGAGGATGAAGGAACTTCGTGGTAAAACTATTCCTTTAGTCAAGGTTCTGTGGGATGACATTACTGGTGATATGACTTGGAAGCGTGAGAGTGAGATTCGTCAGCAGCACCCTCATTTATTTTCATGTGCGTGATTTCGGGGACGAAATCTCTTTTAAGTGGTGGTAATGTAACATCCTCATTTTTCTAATCTTGCTTAGTGTGTGTTTATGGGTGACTAAGTGTACTTGTTTGCCCTAGGTGGGTTTTATGTGTATTTGACTGTATATTTGACTTTTTGGCTATGTGTTCGCTTTCTGTGTTACTATGAGCTTGTATGACAGTATGTTATTTGAGGTTGGAATAGTGTTTGATGAGGTTTTGGCATGAGACTTAGAAGCCTGGTAAAGTTTGAGAACCATCGGAGTCGGAATTAGGGTTTTGTGTAATCATACCCTTAAGCGAGTGTGAATTGCCGGATGAGTATGTGAGACTTACAACCTTTGTTCTTGAGTCCATTTGATGTCCTCTGGTGTTAGGAATCATGTTTAAGTGTTAGGGTATCGAGTTATGGATCGCACGGAAGTCGGAATCGAAGAAATCGGGCGAAACCGGACAAGTCTGCGCAGGAGCACGTGATGCCCGCCTGATTAGCTTGTGGATGTGGCGGATATGCAGGAGACTCCTTTAGGATGAAGCAAGCTGTCCAAACACGCGTGGCGCGCACAAAGATAGAGGTGTAGCATGAAAATGCGCGTGACGCGCGCAGTGTTAGGACAGTGGCGCGTGGCTCGTGCCCAGGGCACACAGGGTCGCGTGTGACGTGTTCCTAATGTCACTTTTTCACCTATTTAAGCCCATTAATCCCCTTAATTCAGAATTTTACTTCCTCTGATCCATTTCCATGACCCTCAACCGCATTTTCAGACCTGAAACTCCATTGTTACATTTTCCAAGCTTTGTGATCATCATCAAAAGCAATCTCAATCTTCGGTTCGTCAATCCGACAGTGTAAACTCGTTTGTTACCGTTCGAGCTTGTTAGGGCTTATCTCCGATCGCCGTTTCATTGAGGTAACTCTAATACCCATTACTATTCATCTTTGTTCTCAGTTAGTAATTTGTGAATCTTGAATTGGTTCTAGTTTCTAGACCTAATCAGATTGTGTTTTGGACCCCGGTTTGACCGAACGGGTACCGAACGAGCTAGGGTTTTTCCGGAACTCCCGGAAGAGATTCCATGGACCACAAGATAGAGACTAAAGCCTCTGTTCTCCTTGATTAAATTCTGATTTCGTGAATTCCCTTAGTAGTTGGATTGTCCCTGATTAATTATTCTTCGTATTTTAGGGTTTTGGTGCTAGTACGGGTACCAGTTGCTCATAAAAGCTTGTCATGAGTTGGTTTTGGGTAAGTTAAAGTTGTTGGAACCTCTAGACTGTACCAGGCCGTGAGCCTCTTTGCATTTTAGCAATTTCATTATTTGCCCTAATTCTAATCCGAGTGTGTTTTTGTGTTTCTGGTTAATTGTGGATTGTTATGGCGTTTTCGGTGGAATTTGTGGGTGATTCTTGGCCCTTTGGATGGTGTGGCTGAACCTGTTAGTAGAGTGGAGAGTATTGGTTCATTGGTTCGTGAGTCGTGATTATGTTTCAGTATATGTTGGTGGTTCCGAGTTCTCCGAATATCAGGTGGGAGAAAGAATATACTTCCATTGGGTTATGTGTAGTAGATATGACTGTTTGGCATGTGCAGGGTGACCTAAGCCCTACTAGGGGTTGATGTCAGTAACACCTAAGGATAGGGGTTATGGTATGCCACATCTAAGGATAGGCGTGGTAGACCCATCAACTAACTTAGGATTATTTTATTATTAAATATCATTGCCTGATAATATGCTTACTTGTATGTTGTGTTGTATATGCTCTATTTGGGTTGTAACATGCTTAGGGTAACATGAGCAAATGTGTATTATTTGAGAATACGTGTTGTATGTTGCCTTTGCTTTCTAAAATGTCTAAGTATAGCTTTTAGTATGAGTTAACATGATTAAAGGGATATTTTTGGGAATGTGTGCATAACATGATGTGAGGTATAAGATGATGAGGTGTTGGATGCATGCATATGATATTGCATTAGTAACCACTCCATTCTTGACGGGAATGTGATGTGAAGAGGATCCCTAACAAAAAAGGGGGATACCTCGCCCAGCAGGTTAGATCCACTCCATTCCCTATCGGAAAAGGGGGAAACGGACGTCCCAAACGGAAAAGGGGGAGGAGGATTCCTAACGAAAAAGGGGAATACCTTGTGGACTAGGCTAGTGTCGCCCCGTGCTCTATCGAAAAAGGGAGACAGGAGTTCCTAATGGAAAAGGGGGATGGCAACCTAATGGAAAGGGGGTTTACCAATAAGTATTCCAAACGGAAATGGGGAGTACAGTGACAATAGTAAAGAAAATATGCCACAATTCATTGAGAGACATGGGGTAAGTGGAAGAGGGTAGTTAGATCCCACTTGTATATATATGATTATCTATTGGATTTCCCGCTTTTTATGGATGTGTTATTCTTACCTCCCTGTGTTTGTATGTTTGCGTGTATACGTATTATTTTCTGTGTTAGACTTTGTTGAGGAGGACGATGCAATAGCCACACCACCCGATGGAGCAGTTCCTCTTGATGCACTCGTCGATGCTCCTACCCCCATGAATCCCCATATGGGGTGACTTTGAGAAACAGTACCACGACTTTGACGGCATGGGGTGGGAGATTGACCATGTGCGTCAGGCAGTGATCTACATGGGTACCATCTCCGTTTATTTCAAGATTCCAAGTCTCCCTATCGCTAGCTTCACTGGAGACTTTAGGATTTGTCAAAGGCTTCCATTTCAGCAGATGTAGCAGGTGCCAGGGTTTCCACCAGGCTTTAGTTATGGAGGCTATCCACCGATTCCTCCTCAGCCGATGCCGGTGCCACCCGCTAGCCATCACAGCGAGTCGAGCCACCATGGGAGACAGAGACGTGGGAGAGGAGCGACATATGGTCCCTCTTGCCACATGACAGCTCATGACTATCGGCGGTTGTTTCCGAGGCGGGCGGGGTCTCAGAGTGGGAGCTCTCAATTTCCCCCTTGCTGAGGTGTTTGGTTTTGGTTGGCCAGGAGTCTTTTTTGTTTATGTTTATGTTTTGTTGTTTTGCTTAGTTGAGGCAAAAAGTTAGCCTCTCAGGTTTACTTTTTACGATGATTGTATCTTCACCTTATACACTACGCACAACTATGCACTCTGATAGTACTATATGTATATATGCATGTTTGGCACTAGTTTACTTCACCGTAATACGTTGCAGTCTTATTTATGTTTTGGTTTTAATTCCTTCGTATTTTTATACACGTGAATTACGTGAGTTAGGCTAATTATGTAGAATAAAGTATGAATAGGACTGCAGGGTGTTACATTATGTTACATTCCACCTCCAGAGAATCCTCCCGAAATGGTACTTACATTGCAGTCGCCCTTCTCGTGCTCGTTGTTGTTGACTTTCCATCTGTCACGCCCTTTAACTGCTTTTTTTTTTGGAAAACGGCTCCGCTCATGCCATTGTGACCTCTTGTCCCTGTCGGTCTTTGTGGTCACCTTCCCCTTTCTTCTATCGACACACTTCTTCAACATCCCACTTCTTCAGCATCCCACGCTGAATAAGTTGCTCGATCTGCACTTGCAAAGTCCAGTAATCATCTGTGTGATGGCCGTAGGTTTTGTGAAACCTACAAAATGCAGTCGGGTCCCTTCCCATGTTGCCCGGGGGTGTCTCGGGAAACTTGAGTAGATTTATTTGCATTATCTCACGTAGTATATTCGATTGTCTCACGTTCAATAGAGTGAAGTTCTCCATCGGGTAGCTTCGTCTATCGAGTGGACTGAATCTACCTCGCCGATCTTGTTATTCGGGGGAGGTGCACCAGCATCATTTTTGCGAAAGTTTTGCTTTGCTTTCATGTTGTCTCTAGCTTTCTTCCCTGCTGTACTCTCCTCGACCTCTATATGCTTCTCAGCGCGTAACCTGATCTCATCCATGGAACGAGGCTTTTTCAGTACCGGCGCCTCACTGAAGTTACCAGGTTGCCAACCCTTAATGAACGCAGCTACGAAAAACTTCTCATCCGGTTCTTCAACCTGGACATTGGTTTTGTTGAACCGGGATAAGAAACTTTTCAGTGGCTCTCTTGCCCCCTGGCGAACATCAAAGAGGTCCAAAACCTCGATTTGCTTTTTCTTATTTGTGGAGAACTGATCCACGAATCTGGTGGCCAAGTCCTCAAAGCTAGTTACCGACTGACTAGGTAACCCAGTGAACCATTTCAACGCCACCTCCTTCAGCGTTCTGGAGAATATTCTGCAACTGACAGCGTCTTCTCCACCACTTATGTATATTTGCGTTTGGAACGCTGCTACGTGGTTATGGGCGTCTCCCGTACTGTTATAAGCATCGATAACTAGCTTGCGAAACCACTGGGGAACGGGTGTGTTATGTACTTCTTCCGAGAAATGCTGGAAACTACGAGGAGGAGGTTTTACATGATCATCCCCTCGGGTTGTGTTGTGAAGTGTCTCCAGTTACTCCTGTAACTCCCTTTCTCTTGCTTCTACTGCCTGGCTACACAGTAGTTGCTCCTCATTTTGCCTCTGCTGCTCCACATTCTGACGTTGGAGCATTCAAATGGCCTCTATCATCTCCTGCAACCTAGGGTTTGCCTCGTCCTCCATGTCAGAGGAGTCAGAAGGCCCGTGGTTGTTGTTCTTTGTTCGCACCATCTTGAATGTTTCCTTGAAATAGAGCTCATCGCTCAAGTAGAGACCGTCGGGAAAAGCGTTTTCACCGAGGCCCCACGGTGGACGCCAATGTTCTCGAGTGTGTATAAAGGGATACCGCCGCCACCAGGTTATGTGTCGCCTAATGGGGGAGTATCTTTAGGGTAAAGTTAGAATCCCCTTTATGACCTAATAGTTTCCTTTATACGGCAATGCCCCTCCTCACTACGGTGTTCTGTAGTGTACTACATTATTCTCCCTTTCAGACCATTAGGGAGCAGATCGTGGGTAATCATTGTGTGCGACGCTCCTCCTATGAAAAGGTGGCACATAGCCCTATTGACATTTGGGCACAGGAGAAAGGCACAAGGTGTAGTACAGTTAGTTATGTCCTTTATTACTCGGCAATCTGGGAAGCGACTCTTGGGTTCCCTTTTCAGCCGAGTGCGCACCATAACCCAAGGTAACACATATCCGGTCGGCCACAAGTGCTACCTAGTCCTTCGACCTATACGGTCGTGGGAGCGAGCAATTCATCACTCGAACGGCCGGTTGAGTACGGTACAGACGGTGATCGGGAGACTAAGTCCCTTATGATATGCTGCAAGCCATTGATTAGATCGACGGTCCCAGTCGGGAATCAGGGACCGTTGATGACTCGGACTGTTGGAACCTAAACGATTGAGAAGTTTAGTCCCTCATTAATTTTGATGATAACAAAGTACTTGCAAGTGAACAAATTATCTTCTAATAAGTCTTGAAGTGTGCAGGTATTAAAATTGTTTACATTTTATAAGTCACTCAAGAAAGAAGGAGAAATTCAAAAGAAATTAAATACATTTCATGTGTGTCAGCATCCGGTTCACTCCAGCATCTTGTGTATAGCAAGCGTCTGGTAATGTTATTCTTTGACACGTGGATTACTCAAATGCTGCGAGCGTCCGTCCATTATTCTGAGCGAGCATCTAATCTATTAATGAAGCACGTGATGGTCACGTTTATGCTGTCCTACCTTAGCTATTTGGAACGGAATTCGAATTTGATTTTATGCACTCATTTTGATATACGAGGTATCAAAGGTGACACCTTTAGTATAAGACAAAATTCGTACAAGGCAACTGTGAAAAGCAAATAGTACAAAACGGCAATGTTTACTATTTGTTGGAATCAAGTGGATTCAGAAACAATGACCCTTAATTGTTTTGATGATAACAAATAGTAAATAGAATAATTTATCCTCTGATGTGTTTGTTAGTGTGCAGTAAATCATTATTTATCAGAAGAAATTGTCTCAGGAGACATAGTGAAATTGTGAATTTCACACTTAGATCCATAAATTTGATCCTCTGAAATCTCGCTGACGTCATCATGTGAAAGCCCTGCTCTGAAATAGTCAACTCTGTTGGTGGTCAATGCTCTGGTATTCAGTCAATGCATAAACAGACTTTGGTTAGACTACTCTATGGAAGCCTTCGTCCGATTCTTCATGACTCTTTCAAGTGAAAGGCCAACACATTTTGTGCCGAAGAACTCACCTCTCTTTCAGGCTCACTCGGTGAACAGTGTGGCTCTAATAAGAAATCAAACTAAAGTTCATTTAAGGCTACTTCATGTATTTAAGAGACCTCATTGATGAAGCATTTTAATGTACGAGGTATCAAAGGCCAAAGGGAATGTCAACGAATATAATCATCAGGAAACTTGCTCTCGAAGGATCTTATATTCAAAAAGCTCATAAGAGACAAATATTCTGATTTTGTCTGATGTGTCAGTATGCTTTGAGCAGAGTGAAAAACGACGTGACTTGCTAAAGCCCAAAAAGGGGATCCGAAGTCTTTTGACCTAGGTGAAAAGAACTATTAGGTCACAACGATACTATTCACAACCCTAGCTATATATACCATACTTCACCCACTGAAGTAGGTTAACACTGTGATACAAAGTGAGCAACCAATAATTATTCCAAGTATCTGAGATCACATTGAACAAAGCACTTAATTGTTTTTACCCTTTCAGTTTGAAAATTATTTTTTGTGCTTGAGTTTTTCATTGTATATCTTCTCTGTCAGAGTTATTTTGATATTGTTTCAAGTCATTTTCGAACATTGTATTTAGCCCAGTAGTGGTTGTATTCCTTAGAGGCTTGACTGCACTAAGTCGTTCTAAGAAATTGTGAGTATAGCCAGGTTGGCAGTATTATACTCTCATGTGTAATCAGGTTGATTATAGTGGAGAAATCCTTCAAGTGTGTGAAGGGACTAGACATAGCTATTAGGTGATAGTGAACTAGTATAAATCACTGTGTTACTTTCTTCTCTCTTCTCTTTACTTACGTACTGCCTTATTTTATTAACGAGTTGTTTTGAAAAGGTTTTCATAAACACACAAGCTTTACGAAAAGATTTCTAAAACCCAATTTAAACCCCCATTTCTTATGTTTTTGCCACATTCACTATTCTGATGCTCTCTGGAAAGGAAGAAAAGGATAGCATTTCAAATTACCTCACTTAGTGATATGGAACTGAAATTTACTGCAATGGTAATACCCCTCAGAGACTTCTATAAATACCCCAAGGTATTCATTGAAGAAGGTTGCCAAAAACTGCCAGAGACTACATTCTGAAAGAGCTATTACACAAGTAAGCAATAAAGTTTCGTGCCAAGTTTTTGGACACCAAGAACTGAACCTCATCGTTTGATATTCTTTCTTTTAGAAAGTTATTTGTTTTTGTGCTCAATCTTTTCATCCTCTCTGTGAGACTTATTTGATTGTATTCAAAAGAATATTACTTTGTAAAAGTTGTTCTGCCTAGTTAAAGCTTTGTTCCTCAAAGGCTCGGACGTACTGAGTCGTTTTGAGAAGTTAAGAGTATTGTCAAGTTTGTGACAGTAGAATACTCTTAAGAAATTTGTAATCAGTTGATTATAGTGGAAATCCTTCAGGAACGAAGGGACCAGACGTAGCTACCAGGTTGGTGGTGAACTAGTATAAATCTCTGTGTCTTTTGCTTTACTGCTTTACATTTATTCTTATCTTGCAAAGAAAAACTAGTTTTCTTAAAACTTCAATTCCAGCGTCTGGTCATTCTCCAGCATCTGATAACTTACAGATTTAAAATCAAGAGCTCAAAAGTGTTTTTAACTTAAAGTTTGCGAAAAGTTTTGAACACAATTCAACCCCCTTCTTGTGTTCACGTTCAGTTGGTATCAGAGCTCGGCCTCTTCGTTGAGCACTTAATAGTGTTAAGAGAAAAGATTCTATACTATTAACATGTCTGCAGAAGGTGGTCACATGAACCGTCATCCTCTCTATTTACTAGAGAAAAATTTGACTAATGGAAAGATAAGATAAAAGCTTTCTTTGAGACAGAACAACTTGAGTTGTGGGATATTGTTGAAAGTGGTTACATTCTTCCTACTAATGCTGCTGGTGTTGCAATAGCCAGAGAAAATTGGAATGATGAGCAAAATAAGAGATATGAAATCAATCAAAAAGCTAGATTCATTCTTTTCTGTGCTATATCAGAAAAGGAATATGACAAATGTGGCAAATTTGATACTGCCAAAGAAATTTGGGATTCTCTTGTTTTGTCTTATGAGGGCTCTGCTCAAGTAAGAGAGACTAAAGCTAGCATATTGGTTCGCCAATATGAGCTGTTCAAAATGGAAGACGCTGAAAACATTGAACCTATGTTTGGAAGGTTCCAAACACTTGTTCATGGGTTACAGGCCCCTATAAAATTTATACCACACCTGACCATGTGAGAAAGATCCTGAGAAGTTTGACCAAGCAGTGGAGACCCAAAGTCACTGCTATTCAAGAAGCAAAAGATTTAAATGTCTTAAGACTTGATGATCTCTTGAGTTCTTTGAAAGCTCATGAACTTGAACTGAATGAAGAAGAACATGTGAAGAAAAGCAAATCTATTGCATTGAAAGTCAACAAACATAAAGCCAGTACTTCTAAAGCCCTTCAAGCTGAAGAAGAATCAGAAGATAAAGCTTCAGAAGGAGACGTTGATGGGTTAAATGATGAGCTCGTGTTCATATCCAGAAAAATCCAAAGAATGTGGAAGAAAAGAAACTTCAAGAAGAAATTCCACAAGAAAGATGTCGAGGACAAGAAGGAAAGCAAAGACAAAAGCCAAGTTGTTTGCTATGAATGTAAAAAGCCTGGACACTTCAAATTTGAATGTCCTAATCTTAAGAAGTAGCCCACAAGAAGTTCCTTCAAGGGAAAGAAGAAGAGTCTCATGGCCACATGGGAAGATCTGGATTTATCCTCCTCTGAGGAAGATAATGAAGAAGAAGCCAATCTTACCCTCATGGCAAATACTGACTTAGACTCTGAAGAAGAAGTTAAAGAGGTAATAATATATGATTCTTATTCTGAACTTCAACTTGCATTTGATGACCTTCTTAAGGACTTTGCCACTCTCTTCACTGAGTTCAAAGCTTTGAAAAAGAAATTTTCAAAATTATCACAAGAATTTCAAGTTTTGAAAAATGAAAACTCAAAGCTCAGTGAAGAGAACCAGAAGTTGAAAACGGAAAATTAGCATCTGATGGATAGTCAGCGTCTGGTGACATGTCTGCAACCAGAAGCTGAGAGCTCTCAAACTGAAAGCTCTAAAGATAAAGATAATCCTAAGTGTAAATCAAATGATTATGAATATGCCTTTCAAAAGTTTCTTGTAGAAAGTGTAACTCGAAGCAAGTAAGCTTCAATGATCTGGGGTGTCAGTAAAACGAAAACTCAAGGTCTTGGCTACATATCAGATGAACCCTCTTTAGAAAATAAAAATCCTACATCTGATAAATCCAATAATCACAGTGAATGCTTGCATTGTGTACTTACTGCAATAAACCTGGTCATTTGAAAAGTGCATATACTGCTTTTAAGACTAAGAAGGACAAGTATCCTTCAAGAACTAACAAGAAAGGACCCAAAAAGATATGGGTACCTAAAGATAAAATAGTCTATGTTGCAGACATGCTTAGCAACAAATTCAACGCACCTAAGGCCTACAGAAGAAGCATTTGTTGGTTTTGGGGGAAACCAGAAAGGTAAAATAGTTGGAATTGTCGCATTGGTAAAGGCTCTCTTCCCTCTATTGATAATGTACTTTATGTTGAAGGACTAAATCATAATATATTGAGCATAAGTCAATTATGTGACAATGGTTATGATGACATTTTTACAGAAACTTGATGTTCAGTAAAAAGCAAGTAAGATGGCTTTATTTTCTTTACAGCAAAGAGGAAAACAAAATATTTATAAAATTGATCTTTCTGAACTTGCAAAACAAGATGTCAAGTGTCTCATGTCTGTTGAAGATGAACAATGGATTTGGCATAAAAGATTGTGTCATGCCAGCTTGAGATTAATCTCAAAACTAAACAAGCACAGTCTTGTTAGAGGCTTACCAAATCTTAAATTTCAATCTGATGCTCTCTGTGAGGCATGTCAAATAGGAAAACAAGTTAAAACTTCTTTTCATTCGAAAAATATTGTTTCAACCCCTAGACCACTTGAGCTTTTGCATGTTGATCTTTTTAGTCCAACAAGGATAGCCTCTTTAACTGGAAAGAAATATGGGTTAGTCATTGTTGATAATTTTACTAGATGGACATGGGTTAGATTCCTTGCCCACAAGGATGAGTCATTCAAAGTATTTACTGTTTTCTGCAAATCAGTTCAAAATGAAAAAGGAATTTGTATTTCTTCAATTAAAAGTGAACATGGGGGAGAATTTGAAAATGAAAGCTTTCAAAAATTTTGTGAAGAAAATGGCATCTCCCACAATTTCTCCTCTCCTAGAACACCACAACAAAATGGTGTTGTAGAAAGGAAAAATAGGTCCCTCCAAGAAATGGCCAGGACCATGATCAATGAAGCTGATATTGCAAAACATTTTTGGGCAGAAGCAGTAAACGCAGCTTGCTATATTCAAAATAGAATTCTTATTAGACCTATTTTGAAGAAGACTCCATATGAACTGTGGAAAGGTAGAAAACCAAACATATCTTATTTTCATCCCTTTGGTTGTATATGTTATATTCTGAATACAAAGGATCAACTTGGTAAGTTTGATTCCAAAGCTGACAAAGGTATCTTTTTGGGATACTCTGAAAGATCTAAAGCTTTTAGAATATACAATAAAGAAACTTTGATAGTGGAAGAATCCATTCATGTCAAGTTTGATGACAAGAAGCCTGGCACTGCCATGTCAGAGCTAGATGAATTATTTTCAGAGTTAAATATTGGTGGTACAACAAACAGTGAACCTGCATCTTCAGCATCTGGTGGTGACCAGACACAGGATTCTACTCAAGCGGAAGCTGAAACCAGAAAGTGTTGGAGATACAAAACCAATCATCCTAAGGATCAAATCATAGGAGAACCTGGAGATAGAGTAAGAACCAGATCCTCTTTCAAAGAGCATGTAGATATTACACTTCTCTCTAAAATGGAACCAAAGATGATTGATCAAGCATTGGAAGATGAAGGTTGGATTCTGGCTATGCAAGAAGAGTTGAATCAATTCCAAAGAAATGATGTGTGGAAATTAGTCACTCTACCCAAAGATAAGCACGCTATTGGTACTAAATGGGTATTTAGAAACAGGCTTGATGAAGATGGTAAGGTAGTGAGAAACAAAGCAAGATTAGTTGCTCAAGGTTACTCACAAGAAGAAGGTATTGATTTTACAGAAACTTTTGCACCTGTTGCAAAGTTAGAAACTATTTGCATTTTACTTTCATTTGCTGCACACCATAGGATAATTCTTTATCAAATAGATGTGAAAAGTGCTTTCTTAAATGGTTTTATAAATGAGGAACTCTACGTGAAACAACCTCCTGGTTTTGAAGACATTGAATTTCCAGAACGTGTTTTTAAGCTTAAAAAGGCTCTATATGGTCTTAAGTAAGCTCCTTGAGCTTGGTATGATAGACTGAGTTCCTTTTTAATAGAAAACGGTTTTATCAGAGGTCAAGTAGACACTACTCTATTTAGAAAAACATCAAACAAACATTTTATAATTGTTCAAATTTATGTTGATGATATTATATTTGGAGCTACTAATGAAAGCCTTTGTAAAGAATTTTCAAAGCTAATGCAGGTTGAATTTGAAATAAGCATGATGGTAGAATTGACGTTTTTCCTTAGAATTCAAATTAAGCAATACAATGATGGTATTTATATACATCAAAGCAAATACATCAAGGAATTGCTAAAGAAATTCAAGATGGTGGATTGCAAGCCAAGGTGCACACTTATGCATCGTACATGTACTCTCAGTAAAGATGAAACTGGTAATAAGGTAGATCAATAAATGTACAGAGGTATGATTAGATCTCTACTTTATCTTACTGCTTCAAGACCTGATATTATTTACAGCGTCTGCCTGTGTCCTAGATTCAATCTGATCCTAGAGAATCACACTTGAGTGCTGTTAAAAGAATATTTAGATATTACAAGGATCTATTAATATTGGTTTGCTTTATAAGAAATCATAAGATTACAAGTTAGTAGGTTTCTGTGATACTGATTTTGCTGGAGACCGAATTGAAAGAAAGAGCACAAGTGGAGGCTGCCAATTCCTTTGAGTAAATCTTGTGTCTTGGTCAAGCAAAAGACAAAGCATAATGGCACTCTCAACAACAGAAGCTGAATACATCTCAGTAGCAAGTTGGATCTCTCAACTTCTGTGGATGAAATATCAACTTGAAGACTACTTGATAAAAGAGAGTAACATTCCTATCTTTTGTGACAATACATCTGCAATTTGTCTTACTAAGAATCCAATATTGCATTCTAGAGCAAAGCACATTGAGATTAAACATCACTTCATAAGAGAATATGTTTAGGAGGGTATTCTTGAAATAAAATTTGCAGACACTGATCATCAGTGGGCTGATATCTTTACAAAACCTCTTGCTGAAGATAGATTCAATTTTATAAGAAGAAACTTAAATTTTCATCTTATAGAAGAATGATTGATCTCAGCGTATTATGATATGCATCACTCAGCATCTGGTATGACATAAGCATTCACACATGTACACATGTGATATGTCATTCACATCACATAACTCAGCGTCCGGTGAAATCGTTTGCGTGCGTCCGAGCACACACGTGTCACGCGAGTGTGGACTTAAGCGTCTCATCACACCTAACCTGAGTCATGATTATTTAGGTTTTCAATAAAATCTTTTTCTTGATTTTATCTTCATTTTGGCAGCTGCATTTAATGAAAAGGGGAATCCTTATTTTATTTTCTTTTTGATTTATTTTTTATTCAGAGGAAATGTGAAGAGGTTTTTTTTTAAAAAAGTAACTGTACTATTTTATCAAAACTTTCCCACTACCCCACCTCTTTCGCTACACACTCACTCTGTTTTTGTCTGCGAAAACTTTTCTCTTTCTCTCTCTCTGTGTGATTTCTCTGAAACCCTAAACCTCCATCACATACTCTCCAACTACAACCATGACAGATGTTAAGGTCGGAGAATACTCTGCTATGGGTTGGTCAAGATATTTCTTTTCGAGTTCTTCTGTTGAAGTTATGGTTACTGTTATTAAAGAACTTTGGGGAAATATTACTTTTCTAGATAGAAAAATTGGAGGCTATGTCAGAGGATTTCAGTTAGAGTTCACCCTCAACGACATTGCTGATGTTACTGGTTGTTCATTAGAAGGAATTAGTTTTTACAATGGTTGGGAAAAAGCTTTCAATGCCATGGAGAAAGTGAATGAAGCCTTGTTTGAGAACTATAAGCAGTTGAAGGAATCTGGGGAAACTCCTACTACCAAGCATCTGAAGAGTCTCTTTAGAGTACTTCACAAGATCATAGCCAAGAGTGTTCTTCTGAAGGCTGGGTCTAGTGACATAGTGAACTTTGAGTAGAAGTTCATTATGAGGACTTACTTGGCAAGACAGAAGGTGAACCTGCCTAGATTGGTCTACAACAATCTGGTTCAAGCTATTATGAGTTCGAGGAAAGGCACTATAGAAAAGAAAAACATCTACAAGAAGATACCCTTTGGTGTTCGTCTTACTGCCCTGTTGATTAAAGCTGGTATTCCCAAAAAGCTTGGAGCTTTGGAAGGAAAAGAATGGGAAAAGTACTTTGGTGTTGGTGCTCTTGTCCATCCTGATGTATTCGGTGTATACAGTTTGGTAAGAATGCAGCTGGTAACTGGTGAAAGAATGAAGGAAGTAAAACATGAGCAACAAGAAGAAGAAGCTGGTGCTTCTGTTGGTCAAGAAGCTGAAACAAAACCCACCAGAAGTTCAATATCAGGTGTGAAGAGAACTGGTGAGTCTTCAGTAAGGGAGACAAGAAGCAAGAAGCAGAAGGTGCCTCCTGCACCTAAAAGGAGAGATGATCCAGAAGATGATGCGGACCGAGTCCCCATCAGAAGCATTATGGAGAAAAGGAGAAAGGCAGAAGCTGAAAAGCCTGTTTCAGCGTTTGGCCCTAAGAAGCAAGTTCCTTCACCTCCTCATCCTTCTGCTGCCCCATAAGGAAAAAGAAAGAGATTGGTTAGGCACTCTGAGCTTAGCGCAAAGGTACTGGATTTTACCATTGATGATTCCAATACTACCTCTGGTTTTGATGACACTATTCATGCACCACCACTCTCTGTTTCATCACCACAAACACACTCCATGTTAGTGTAAGCCCTAGAGGCTAATGTAGTTCCTTTCAAACTTATAATTTGTATCATGTTATTTATCTATTATATGAGGCATTTCAGTTATTATGTTTGTTTCAACGTAATAAAGTCCTTGAGTAAAAGTTCAATTTTAATAGAACATCGAGTAGATGACTCGGTTGTGAGATACTATAGAACTTACTCTTAAATATCCGTAGTCGAGTATTATTATCAATAAGGGCAATAATAATACATTAAGACTATTATGTGGGTGGACTGATAACCTTATCTCACAGGTTATAGATATGAGATATCAAGTCACCGCATATCATATGTACACATTAGGGTAATTGTGTACTGGATTGACCCGCCATGAGAATACTACATAGTGCGTTATGTAAGTGTCATAAGTTGTTCTCATAGTGATAGTGCTGTATTCCACCCTTTGACCTGAAACCACTATGGTCCTTACATGAGGAGTTGAGTATTTTATTGTCGTCAAACATTGTCTGTAACAAGACAATTATAAAGTCGGTTAACTGGGCACTCCACGAGTCATGCAGAGGGACATGAGTGACCTAGATGAGATTTACCCCTCCTACATAGCAGAAGTAATATCTGTGGGCCCCTTGATAGAGTATGACTGTAAAATGCATGGCTATGCTGAAATAAGTCAATATGAGATATTGAACTTATTTGTTGTTACTTAGTTTACTTGGGTATCAAGGAATATAATGTTGAACTATACAAGGGTAGCACACACTATGCCTTGTGTTCAATATAGATATAAGGGCAAAAGGGTAATTATACACATGATCATTATCACGGAAAGGTTACGTCATAACACTGACATTCTCATTACTTGGGTAGTAGTGATGTGTTGCTAGACACCGCTCTCTGCTTATAATATTAAATAGTGATTTAATATTATTGCCAATGTTACGGGAACCTACAAGGTCACACACATAAGAACAGATTAATGGGAGATTACATATAAATGAGTAAGACTCGTTTTATTCGTGGTGTGCTCTTATGACGCACCATCATAAGTCAAGAGCAACGCAGCACATGGTAAGCTACGGTGCGCCACTAGGTCAGTATTAAGTGGTTCTATAAATAGAACACTTAAGCTGAAAGTTCAAACAAGGAATTAACCCTAGCCGTTCTGAGAGACCTTGGGTGCGTTCGTGACTGCCGGCTCCGTTTGTCAGCTAGCACAGTAGACGGTGGCCACTCCCATTCGAAGTCTGTTCATGTGGACTGCGTAGAGGCGTTGTCATCAGTACGACGCTCGTGCTCGACTCCAGTTCTCGTCTGCAACGGTCTGCACTACAAGAAGTAACCAACGTAATCCCTGAATCATGACCATTCGTAAGGATCCATGGAAGGGAATTTTTTTTTCCCGATGCGTTTTATCTTTGATTATTGCGCTATTTCCCTACACACACAACCATCACCCTCCAAAACACTAGCCAAGAAAACCATAAAAATCAAATCTCAAACCACTGCCCTTATCACTCAACAACATCCATCAACTAAACCACAAACCTCTCAATTAACCTCAAAGTCCAGAACACTTACATTTCCTTGACCACAACCCTCGTCGATCACATCCCTCACTACATACATTTCATCACTCCACTCTCGCCCTTTCACCCTACTCTTCAAAATCCCTCCAAACCAAACCAAAACATACAAAGTCAAGGTGACTTCCCCTCCCCTACTTTCTTTCACTCTCAAACCTACCAACTACCATGGTGCTAAGAAATCTGTGTCATCTATAAGCAAACCATGGTTTGTAAGAGAAGAAGTGTATCAGTCCATACCCTTCTCCGTGGCACTTGAAAACATTCACCTCTGGGGTTGCAAGACTGGAAGATTGCCCCTCGTTCAAGCCTCACTGTCTCTGAAGATGGAGAGAAAATGGAAAAGTCATTTAGTGGAAGGTTAAGACCGCTTTTAAACAAAGGAATTATTCATTTCTCTATTGATCTTCCTCGTGTTCTACCACAACATGAACCTCTCACTCTGAAGGAATGCGGAATATGGATCACAGATGATGAAAAGTCATTCATGGCTCACTGCCTTGAAATGAAGAAGATGGAATTGGTTTATCTGAACAAAGATCCCTCCTCAGTATCTGTAAAGATTGTGCCTAATAGGCAAAGGTAGCTACCCTGGTCTATCCCTGGTAAAAGGAAGGAACCAGCTCCTGGTAAACTTCCAACATCTATTGGTATCTAGGAATATAAAGAAGCTCCTAGGAAATACGATGTCAAAGCATTGTCTGAGCTTCCAGTTAAGAAGCTATCTGAAGACTATGCTCGGCGTGTGTATCTGAACCTCCTCAAAGGAGATGATTGGAGAACTGATTCTTCTGGCTGATGTAACACAGAAAAGGCAATCATCCCTATTGTTGGCTCTATCAGTAGGATAACAGACACAAACCTTGTTGTTGTTCATTTTGACATGTTTATGTGTTCTGTTATTAGGCCTCTAAGTGTTATGAAAATTGAAGACCAATGGGCTGTTATATGCAAACACTTTGATATTGGATTCAGTTGGAGTAAAATGACTATGTCTTGGAAAGACAAAGCCATTCTACCTCACTTTAGGCCTCTCAATATTGAAGAAGGTGATAGGGAGAATTTGCATAGGTTGTACCTGGCTGAAAATGAAGGACTTATCTTCATTTTTGATGGAATGGGAGTTTTTATAAGAAGCAATTTTGGAAAAGATGCTTTTGCAAAACTTGATGCATATGTTGAAGATCTGCTTAAGCACAGGGAAACTATCTTTCTGCGTAAGCTTTACCCTGAAGAGATTATGTAAAGATGGGAATGGGCTATGGAAATTGAGAAACAGAAGCTGGGAAAAATCATCAAATGGAGCTTACCAAATGATGGTGTCTTTCAGAGGGTCAAGGAAAGAAAGAATTTGAAACTGAGCCTGTCAAAGGCAGTGCTAGCAGAGCACTAGATGCTGGAATCTCAACGAGCTGTTATTATTGAACCTGTTCCAGAAGCTGCTCCTGCTCTTTTTGCTGCAAATGATGTTGTCATCTTGCCTAGAGTTGAATTTGAAGTTATCATGGCTACAAATCAGAAAGTGAACCAGCTGGAAAGTAATGTGAACCTTCTTATGGAACGCCTCAATCAAATTCTGCCTCCTCCACAAAACCCCTAAAAACACTTTGTTTTATTTCAAATATTTTAGTTGTGTATTAATTTTGGGTACAATTATCTATATTTTTTTGTACAAATATATTTGATCTGACCTTTATCTTCAAATTTTTCTAGTATTATTACTTACTGTTTTGACTATGATGTGTTTTACACTCTTTTTGTCTGATTACAAAAGGGGGAGTAAAAGAAAGGTCTGATGAACACGTTGAAAGTCTGATGAACATGTTGAAGTATCACACAAAGGTCTGTTGTTCTGATACTCATTGATATTCATTGTTTGTGCTCTGATAATCATTAATCATTTGCTGGCACAATTTCATTATTATTGGTACAATGAATTTCAGCATCTGATCCTCAAAAATTGTTTGAGTATATTCAGTGTTGGTACAATGATCTCAGCATCCGTTCTCATCGTTTAATTGAATATATGCTCTGATACTTGTATGTCTTTTACGATCACAATGCTCTGATCATTAAAAATCACTCTAATACCTGAATTATTTAATTTTATCTGAGTTGTTGAACTCAGGAAGAGACCCTTGAAACTTTTCTTTTGAAATTAAATTGTTCATCAACCTTGGATATTTGTCATCATCAAAAAGGGGGAGATTGTTGGAACCTAAACGATTGAGAAGCTTAGACCCTCATTAATTTTGATGATAACAAAGAACTTGCAAGTGAACAAATTATCTTCTAATAAGTCTTGAAGTGTGCAGGTATTAAAATTGTTTAACCTTTATAAGTCACTCAAGCAAGAAGGAGAAATTCACAAGAAATTGAAAACATTCTATGTGTGTCAGCATCCGGTTCACTCCAGCATCTCGTGTATAGCGAGCGTCCGGTAATGTTGTTCTTTGACATGTGGATTACTCAATTGCTACGAGCGTCCGCCCATTATTCTAAGCGAGCATCTGATCTATTAAAGAAGCACGTGATGGTCACGTTTATTGTAACATCCCAATTTTTATGAAAAGTGATTTTAGCAATTAAATCCGGAATACTCGAAGATAAGTCATAGAGATTGATCACCTCAATGATTTACTGAGAGTACGAGAAGTTATTTTAATTTATTTCGAATAATTTATTTATCATAAATAATTATTATTCATGATGTTAATTCAAATTAATTGACAGCGTAGACGTATGCTGCTTTTAAGGAGAATTCATCAATTATACTTATTATAAGTTTTCTGCGTGATGCGGTAACGCGTATTTTGTGCTGACTGGGAAATTAATTTAATTAAATCAAGATGAAATTAAATTTAGGAATTAATATTTAATATTAATTCATGGTTCGAAAATCGTCGAAAAACTCTAACGAAGTTTCGCCGTATTTTGAATCGCCGGGTAATTTTTATCCGCATTAAAATTTAAAACGAACCCCGATTTCGATGAAAATCGAAACGTAACTTGTCGTGATGATGTTTGAGTGTTTTTAATTGTTTTTATTATTTATGATAATATATTAATACGCGATGAATTAATTTTTCGGCAAATTAATTTTCACGAATTAATCGGCGGAGAATTAATCGGTAACGCGATTACTCGACGCCGTGTTTTTAGTACGCGTTAGACTCTAGGATTAGAGGGTAATCATGAGAGAGGAGAGATTAGGTGGGTTATACTTGTTGATTGGATTAGCATCTAGCTTTTAGTGTGTAGGTGTCACACTTTTGGTGACTAATTATTTTATGCTTATCCTAAATTTTTCTAACCAAGTAAAACCTTATTTTTTTATTCCCTTCCTTCTATATCCACCTGAAACTCCTCTTTCTCTTACCACTTCATTTCTTCATTTCCTCTTCTTCTTGTCAAGGTGGAGAAAAGCCCCAAATCTCCTTTTTTCTCTCCTTGCCCAGCGAACTTCTTCTTCTTTTTCATCCATTACCAAGTGTTAAACTTTTATTAAATTTGTGATCGTCCTCTGTTGTTGAGCTGCTGGCCGTGACCCAAGCCCAAACCCTCACCCCCATTTTAGTTCTTGTTCTAGTTCTTGAGAGAGAATGTACAAAAGCTTCTATGGAACCCTTCATCCCTCAACTTCTTACATCACATCCTCTCCTTTTCTCAACCATCTAGTTCATCAACCAAGCAAAGATTGAGAGCATTTTCCTTCCCCCAAATCAGCCCTAAAAGCTGCGAGCAATATAGGAAGGGAGGAGGTAGTGATTTCTTGCTTTTGTTCTTAATTTTATGTCTATTTAAATGCTTGATTTTGAACTATGATGGATATGAGCCTCAAATTCCCAAATCCTTGGAACCCTAGGGTGAAACCCTAAGGGGAAAAAGAGAGAAAAATGTGATCCTAGTGAAATCAAGAAGTTAATTGGTTAATTTAGCTTCTTTAATGTTGTCGTTGTGGTATTGGTTAATAGTTTTGGAACTAGAGCATTTTTGGGTATTGTTTTGATTGAAACCTATTCTTGAAAGGGGAAAATGTGGGAATTGATTATTGAAACATGCAATTAGTCGTTGAATAACATGTTTTAGTTAGTTTCATTGTTATGGGACTTGTTGCATGTGCTTAAGTAGAAGAGTTAGTAGGTTTTTGTTGAAAACCCTAGTTCTTGAGGGACTTGGAAATGATTTTGGGTCTTGGTTAGGCTTTGGATTTGTGTAATATAGTTGTTGGTTGTGAAAATTGGCATAGGAAATGGTTAATTGATTTTTAAACTTGAAGTTTTGAAAATTGTTCCTATTTTGTTGGTGATGGCCGCAGTCCTAGTTGGAGTGAGGGAAGGAAATTGTTTTGAAAACTTGTTTATGTGGTTACATGAAAATGTGTCCAAGCTTGGGAAAGAGTGTGAAAATGATAGTTTTGAACTAGAACTTTCATTGAGCAAATTTTCGATAAAAACCTACTCTTGAAAAAGAGGATTAGCGGATAGTTCTTGTTTCTTAGCTAGTATAAGTGTTATTGTTATTGTTGAAAAGGTTGGATCAAAAGAATTAGAGAGATTTCTATGAAACTCTTACTTTTGAAACCCTTACTCTTCAAATGTTTTTAAAATAAGTCTTGAAACTTGGTTGAACTTGGTTTGAAATTATCATTTGTTATTTGAAAGGAAACTGCTATGTGAAATGATGCTAATCTATGATTTGGAAACTTTTCAATTGGTCACTAATTTTTGGGCCCTTAGCCGTGAGCCCTTGGGTGTAGGAAAAGAGGAAAATTTCTCGCAAACTTGTCTTGACATATGCATGCTGATTGAAACCTTGAATAATTAGATTTTGTGGAAAATACTTATTTGAAGGCATAATAATTGGGACTTAGAATATGTTTTGAAATGTGCTTGAACTATGCCTTGGATGGGTCTTGATATTTGTTGTCTTGGAATTTGATTAAATGATTTAGAAATGGCTTGTTTAATTTAAAAGGAGGTTGCAAAGTTGTTTTCTTGAAAAATAGGGTGTGATGGCCGAGTTGCCTTAAGGGGATTGTGATAGGAGAATTAAATTGCAAACTTGTTTACAATGATTAGGTGTTATGTTTCGAAGCTTTGGGAAATTTGGGAAAAATGACTTGAATTGAAAAATTTGGACTTGTTGGGTTATTTGAGGCAATGAAACACATATGGTAATTGAGTTCCTTGGAGACTCAAGAAGACCAAGTGGAGCCTTGCGTAGTATTTGAAAAGAAGTGGTTAATGATAGTTGTTTCTTGCTTTAAAGCTTTCAAGAAAAATAATGTTGTGTTATGTTTTCGTTCTTAAGAGATAATTCTTTGCACAAATATTTCAAGTATGTGACTTAGTATTTCAAATTGATTTCTAAGTAAAAGTGTTTGGTTAGGAAAGGGTTAGGTTTGAGAGACTAAGGCTTATAGAATTAGGCCTTTAGAATTGTGCTAAGTTTGTTTATTGTGTTAGGCTTTGAGTAAATCCAAGACCATGCGGCAGGGCATCCAGAAGTACGTGGATGCGTGGTTTGGAGTTCAGTAAGGGCACTTCTAGACATTTGTAGGCTTTTATTTCTGTATGTCCTTGTGTAAGGGCAACTTTAGATATTTCTAGGCTTTTTGTTATTTAAATGCTTATTTAAATACGAAGAAGTCTGAGAACTCTCCGAGTTCGAGGTTAGGGTTTCCGAACCCCTTCGTTTATTTTATTGTCGTGCGGTCGTCCATTTCCGAGTCATCATGGGTGAAAACTTTGCGGTTGGTCTCCTGAACCCAACCCCCCACATTTGTCGTACCTCTCTGTCAACTCCATCGAGTTGCAGAGGGATGGATTCCTTGATTTGCGTGTCAAGCATGTGATGCCTGCTGATATTATTGAGTTATGCAATTATTTAATATGAGATTGAATGCATGCTGCGAATTGCATATTGCTTGTTGAATTGCATTTCTCCATGCAAACTGCTTTTATTGCTTAAGTTATTGAATTGAGTTTCTTCATATTAAGCATGCTCTTATTATTTGATATGCGGTCGAATAATCTTGCGTACCACTCTTTGAATATCATATGCGGCGAATTGTTCATCGAGTGTGAGAGCTTTGTCGAGTCGTCGAGACATTTTTGAACTGTGAACCGGAAAATTAAGGGTGCTAGGTCCCCTTCGTTCGTGGTGGATTAGCTAGGCGTCGCAGCGTTAAGGAACCGGAGCTGAATGTCCTAGGGAGAGCGAAGATCCCAAAGCTACGGTTGGTATTCAGTGGATGGGTCGGCGTCTGCTTTCCGAAAAAATTTGTCGAGTCGAGAGAAAATGAGTCGTAAATCGAGTCTTGAGCGAGGGTCTTGAGTTGCGTCTTGAGAACTGTGCATACTGTTGTTTGCCTATTGTCATGATTTATTATTTTCCGTAATATGTTGTGCTATTTCATGTTTTATTGCCGAGTGTGTTGTCGAATATGTGTATCTGCCTCTTTATTTGTAAGAAGTTGACCCTTGCCAGTGGTTCTTTCAATTAATGAATGTAACCCAGATGGCGAAGCGCACGGAGTGTTTGGAACTGCAGGAGGGAGCAGCGGAGAGAGTAGTCGTCCAGCTTTCTACTGGTGCTATGGTTGCGGACCCTACTAGTAAACTAGTGAGGAGCGTGATGTGTCGACCAGCTATAGGATATTTGTCGTCTATTTCAGTATTGTAATAAATATCTGTTATGTTTCAAGACATGTATTGTTAAATGTGAATTGATGGATAAATTGAATGTGGTTATGTGATGTCTTAAATTATTTTCCGCCATGTTTCTAAAAGTCTCTGTGATACTCTGGCAGTTATTTTAGAAAGAAGTTTTAAAAAAAAAATAGGACCACATTTTTGGGAAAAAGTGCAAAGCAGAGTATTTTGCCTTTCGGAAACATGTCAACTTTTGTCAGAATGTTCACTTAGTAGCACTCCGGAAACAGGGTGTTACATTTATGCTCTCCTACCTCAGCTATTTGGAACAGAATTCGAATTTGATTTTATGTGCTCATTTTGATGTACGAGGTATCAAAGGTGACACCTTTAGTATAAGACAAAATTCGTACAAGGCAATTATGAAAAGCAGATAGTACAAAAACGGTAATGTGTATTATTCTGATATTCTCTGGAAAGGATGAAAAAAACAGCATTTCAAATTACCTCACTCAATGATATGGAGCTGAAATTTACTGCAACGGTAATACCCCTCAGAGACTCATATAAATACTACAAGGTATTCATTGAAGAAGGTTGCCAAAAACTGCTAGAAACTACATTCTGAAAAAGCTATTACTCAAGTGAGAAATCAAGTTTCGTGCCAAGTTTCTGGACACCAAGAACTGAACCTCATCGTCTAATATTCTTTCTTTTAGAAAGTTATTTGTTTTTGTGCTCAATATTTTCATCCTCTCTATGAGAGTTATTTGATTGTATTCAAAAGAATATTATTTTGTAAAAGTTGTCCTGCCTAGTTAAGGTTTTGTTCCTCAAAGGCTCGAACGTACTAAGTTGTTTTGAGAAGTTAAGAGTATTGTCAAGTTTGTGACAGTAGAATACTCTTAAGGAATTTGTAATCAGTTGATAATAGTGGAAATCCTTTAGGAACGAAGGGACTAAACGTAGCTACCAGGTTGGTGGCGAACTAGTATAAATCTATGTGTCTTTTGCTTTACTGCTTTACATTTATTCTTATCTTGCAAAGAAAAACTAGTTTTCTTAAAACTTCAATTCCAGCGTCTTGTCATTCTCCAACATCCGATAACTTACAGATTTAAAATCAAGAGCTCAAAAGTGTTTTTAACTTAAAGTTTACGAAAAGTTTTGAACACAATTCAACCCCCTTCTTGTGTTCACGTTCACGGAAGTTCCAGATCGGTAGCACTTAATCGGTCATGATTAATCGGTAGTTTTTGGCTGAGGAAGCAAGTTCCAGGAGGAATGGGCCTAGGCTCAGTCCGGAACAGTTGCCCCCCAAGTCGATGTCCGAATATTGGAAGACTTTGACTTAAGTGGCGATTTGTGCGGATTGTGACTTCGACTTCGGTAAGAGTAGCGAGTTAGCAACGACTTATCTTAGGAAGTACGATAATGTTCCGAAGTGTGATTACTGACGTGTCGTCAAAATGTTACATCGGACATACCTGCGACGCGTAACCCAGAATGCTTTCAAAGTATGACTTCGGATATATCTTCGAAGTGTAACTTCAAAAGTATTATCGGAGTGTGACTTCGAAAGTATTATCGAAGTGTGACTTCGGAAAGGCCGCTGTCGTACATCACACTTGTCGCAGCCTGGTGACGGTTTCTAGGGTCTTCTATGTCAGAAACCCTAATCGACACTTCACTTCAATTGTTTCAAATCAAAAGGCGGCCTCGTTTCACGTGTGGGCGGTGTGTCAGTTCTCCAATCGAGGTGACGCTTAGATTAGCATGCCAATTAATGCAGTTAATCATCGTTCTAGCCTTATAAATACAGAGGAGAAGGTTTATGGCATTTTGGTTGCCATTCTTCTTCTCTGTGTGTTCTCTGCTCAGTGAAGGTTTCAGATCTCTTCTGCTTATTTGTTGCGACGCCGGCTTCTGTGGTCCCTCAATCTCAATATTCAAGGTATGTTTTTTCATCTCCTTATTTATTCCCGTTTGTCTCTGGTCGTGGCTGCCGTGGAGGTTGGTATTTTTACCCTTCCTTGCGGTGGGCCATCGATTCCTAGGGTATTTAGGCTAGACTGTTTATTTTTGTGATGAGTTTTCTTGCAATGTTTACCGGAGTTGGTTTCAATTTCATATTATCGGAGTTAATTCCGATTTAGTTGTTTCGGAGTTGGATCTGATTTAGTCACTTCGGAGTTGGATCCGATTTGGTTTCTCAGACGGTCCATTTCGGCCAAGGAATGGTCCCCCTCTGCCCCGATCTTAGGGAGTTTGTTCCCTTAGACGGGTGAACACTATTTCGGTGTGACCTATCCTAGAAAGACTGTCTAGGTCGATCAGCTGGTCTATCACGTGTTCCTCGGACGCCGTCTTGGAGGATCTTCGGGAGTGTTATTTACGTCCCTAGTTCCTTCGAAGCGTGTACGAGAGTTGAAAACTTCGGCATCGTTTGCTGAAAACGATACTGTCGATGTCCCTTTGGGATAGTGAGAACTTCCCAAAAATCTTTCGAAGTGATGTCTCTTGGGGATAGTGAGAACTTCCCAAAAATCTTTCGAAGTGCGTGTCGAAGTGTAGGGTTCGGCATTTATCGGCGTATTAACTGGCCCTCGTTTCTCTCCCCTTAACACAAGAAATAACATTAGAAGGGTAACTTGCATTAGAAATTGATGTCAAATTACAATTTGAACGAAAACTATAAATGATTCAATCAAACTTCGACATGGGACATTTTAAAGTTATTCGGGATACAAGCGAGTAGACGTGGCGGGGTGCTGTCAATGATTGATCCTGGTCATAGAAATCGGACTCAACTGTAGTACTTTTGAAGCTTTTTCACGTTCCAAGTTTGGGCGATGGCCCTTCATTGGAGGTCTTCGAGGTAATAGGCTCTTTTTCGTGGTCTTTGTAGTGACTCAGTAAGGCCTTTCCCAACTCGAAGCTAACTTTCCTTGCGTCGCATTTTTCAAACCGACATCTGCTTTTCGGAGAATGAGGTCTCCGACGGTGAAGTCTCGTGGGACTACGTGTTTGTTGTATCTTGCAGCTATGCGTTGTTTAACAGTGGCTTCATTCAGTGTCGCGATCTCCCGACTTTCCTCCAAGAGGTCCAGCTCTTCTCGGAGATTTTGGTAATTCAGCCTCAGTTCCGATGGGTGTAGGGTTCTCCAGCTCAATTCACCAACCTCGACCGAAATTACCACTTCCGACCCATAGGTTAATCGAAAAGGTGTTTCTCCCGTCGATGAATGTGGGGTCATCCTGTAGGCCCACAGAACCTGAGGCAGTTCCTCGACCCATCTGCCCTTTGCTTCGTCGAGGCGTCATCAGAGACCGCAAAATTACACAATTTGCTGCTTCTGCTTATCCGTTTATCTGAGGGTGTTCGATCGAAGTGAAGTGGTGTTTCACGTTGAGGTTGGCAAATGTCTTTCGAAATTGTTGGTCGATGAACTGAGTGCTGTTGTCGGTCACCATGACCTCGGGAATCCCAATCTTGGTTAGGATTTGGGAATGGAAGAATTTGGTCAAATTTTTTGCAGTTATTTTTGCGAGAGGTTGGGTCTCCACCCACTTTGTAAAGTAATCTACTGCCACCACTAAGAACTTGATCTGCCCAGGAGCCAGAGGGAATGGACCCAGAATGTCGATTTCCCACCAGGCGAATGGCCATGGAGAAGATAAGGTAGTCAGTTCGGCAGGAGGTGCAATGTGGACATCGGCATGCTTCTGGCATTTGTCACATTTTTTCACATACTCCTTGGCGTCGAGTTCCATAGTCGGCTAGTAGTAACCTTCTCTCAATGTTTTCTTCGCCAATGCTCTTCCGCCCAAGTGCTGCCCACAAATACCTTCGTG
Source organism: Calophaca sinica (assembly GCA_037113605.1). Classification (NCBI taxonomy): domain Eukaryota; kingdom Viridiplantae; phylum Streptophyta; class Magnoliopsida; order Fabales; family Fabaceae; genus Calophaca; species Calophaca sinica. The sequence goes on from CM073736.1 coordinate 72,577,006, forward strand.
GATTTCGGCCAACAATGGAAAATGAGCATGCTCTTCTACAGAGGTGACTTCAGTAGGGGTATGGAGAAACCCCTCCGGTATAATTTCCATTCAACAATGGAAAATGAGCATGCTCTTCTACGGAGCTTGGATGCTTCTTTCGGATCTACTGGTACTTCCCCCAAATAGAGGAGCTTTATGATCGGTGTCATCCAGGAGTCTCCAAAGTCTATGTTCGAAATTGATAGGCTATGCACATAGGTCGCGGTCGTGACCTTTGGGGATTCAATTGGGGCTTCGGGAGAGTTTTCGGCCATAGAGTTTGAGACACTTGGAGCGGTCAATGTCTCCTGGATTACTGACCGGTGCGAGGTTGGGATCTTTGTACTTGCGAGCTTAGAAAGAACGTCGGCTTGTACGTTTTTCTATCTCGGCATATGTATTATCTCAGCTTGAACAAATAGGCTCATTAGCGCTTTGACCTGGGCGAGGTATTTCTGTAGTAACAGATCCTAAGCTTGGTAATCGCCATTGACTTGTGAGACGACGAGTTGCAAGTCGGAATGGACGACAATGCTTGCTTCACCAAGTTCGTTAGCAAAAGTGAGTTCGGCAATACAAGCCTCATATTTGGCCTGGTTGTTCGAGGTCGGAAAAGTAAACGCCAGTGAGTATTCGATGACCAAGCCATCCTCGTTCTCAACGAAACCGGCTCCACTTCCTTTAGGGTTAGAAGACCCATCAACAAAAACTTTCCATTTGCCTGCTGGCGATGATGATGAATTCGGAGTAAGTTCTACCACGAAGTCTGTGAGCGATTGAGCTTTAACCACCTTCCTCGGTTCGTAATTGATGTCAAATTCGGAAAGTTCGATCGACCACTTAATCATTCGACTTGTGAGATCGGGTCGATATAGTATCTGCTTTATTGGCTGGTCAATTCTGACCACGACGCTATGAGAAAGGAAGTACTAGCGAAGTCTTCGTGCCGAAACGACGAGAGCCAAAGCCATCTTTTCGACTTGCTGATACCGCAGTTTAGGCTCTTGAAGTACTTTGCTGATAAAGTATACCGTTTTCTATATAACGACGTCTTCTCTTAACAGTACGATGCTTAAAGCCTCTTCGGTCACAGACAAATAAATATATAATGTCCCCCCTTCTTGGGGTTGACTCGAAACTGGTGGAGTAGAGATAATTTCTTTCAACCGGGTGAAGGCCTCTTGGCATTTAGGGGTCCACTGGAAAATGACCTCCTTCTTGAGCAGCTTGAAGAATGGGAGTGCGCGTTGTGCCGAAGTTGATATGAACCTGGTCAGTGCTGCCATCATCTCGGTTAATCGTTGTATTTCTTTCTTTGAGGTCAGCTCCTTCGTAACAGTGATTGCTCGGCACTTCTCTGGGTTGGCCTCAATTCCTCTTTTGGTTAGGTAAAAATCGAGGAACTTTCCTGTCTTAACGCTGAAAGTACACTTGTCTGGGTTCAAGCGCATGTTGTGTTTGCAGAGTTCAGAAAAAACTTCGGCAAGGTGGGTGATGTTGTTTTCGTCCTGGACAGTTTTGACAATCATGTCGTCCATGTAGACCTCGAGCAATCTCCCGATCTGTTTCTAAAAGACTTTCTTCATCATTCTTTGGTATGTGGCGCCCACGTTTTTCAAGTTGAAGGGCATGACTTTGTAACAGTAATTCGCGCCTTCGGTCATAAAAGTTGTCTTCCCTTGGTCGGGCTCATACTTCGGTATCTTGTTGTAGCCAGAATAGGCATCCATGAAGGATAGGAACCGAAAACCAGATGAGTTGTCCACGAGCTTGTCGATGTTAGGCAGTGGGTATGTGTCTTTAGGGCACGCTTTGTTGAGGTCAGTATAGTCTACAAACATCCTTCACTTCCTGTTCGACTTCTTTACGAGTGATATTGCCTTTAGGGCACGCTTATGTACTTGGCTTATTTTATGAAATTGCCTTTGATTAGATCTGACACAGCTTTCTCGGCAGCTTGGGCCTTTTCAGGAGACTGTTGGCGTCGCCTCTGTGCAACCCAGCGTGCTGATGGCTTGAGTGCCAGCTTGTGGCACTCTACATCGGGTGATATCCCAGGCATTTCATCAGTGGTCCAGGCTAAAAGGCCAACATTGTCTTGGAGGAAATCAATCAAGCTCGCCTTCAACTCTTCGGAGAGATCGTCCTCTACTTTGGTCATTCGAGAGGGATCCTTCCCAATCTGGACGTGGGAGGATTCGCCATCTAGAACTGGTCTCTCAATTTTCTTCGCGAGTTCTTTGGCCAACGGATCATTGATGTCCTTGGTCTTAACCTTGACGTCCTCAGCCCCGAATGGTGGGTCGACATCGGTTAACATCACGCCGTGTCCGGATGAGGAGTGTTTCTCACTTATCGGCGCCTTTCCAACTCGATCAACCTGTGTCCTCTTCAGACTGATCTCGACGCATCTTCTTGCTGCGTCTAGGTCCCCATTTAGGGTGACAACCTCACCGCTGGCGATGTGGAACCTCATCTTCAAATGGATTGTCGACATCACTGCTCAGAGAGAAGCCAGAGTAGGTCTGCCGATGATACAGTTATAGTCGTAGTCGCATGGGAGGACTAAGAACTGTACCTTAACCATTTTTGACTTCGGATAAGCACCGAAGGTCACCATTAACTCGACGTATCCCATTGGTGTCGTTTTGGCTCCGTTAAAACTTTGCAAATCCATTCCCTCATAGGGTATGAGGAGGTCTTTCGAAAGTTTAAGTGTGTTAAACAGTCCCTTGTACATAATGTCGACGAAGCTCCCCTAGTCGACGAGGATCCTCCTGACGTGGACATTCTCCATCATTGCCCAGATTAAGAGAGGAATGTCCTTATTGGGCTCTCCTCCTATCAAGTCCTCGTCATAGAAAGCAAGCGGTGGTCTACTTGACTTCGGACGATTGACAGGAGGGTAACTGGAGTTAACAGCAGCTACTGCGATGTCTTTAAATTTCTTTTCTCGGTCTTGATGGATGGGCCGCCCGGTTTGTTAGGTCCTCCTGTGATGACCTTGGCAATTGTCGTGGTCTGAGTTAGATCTTCTTCGTCATCAACCATTCGCCTTGCATCTCAACTTGTGGATGTGTCGTGAACGCGTGCAGCTGGAGACCTCGACCGCTTCTTTCCTGACTTCTCGTGGGTATACTTCTGCAGCTTACCACGCCTTATCAGCTGCTCGATGGCATCCTTCAACTGGAAAAAATCTTCTGTATTGCGACCATTACTGCGATGCCATCGGCAATATTTTGTTTTGTCTGTATCTGACCTTTGTTTTATCCTGTTTGGGAGTTTGATCCCAGCATCCTTGAACTCGGTGTGCAAACACTCTTCCAAGATGCAGGCCCGCAAGGTGTTCAATGGTGTATATTCGGTGAACTTAATTACCGAACTTTTGGAATCTTTTTCCTTCTTCGACTTACATTCTTTGTGGGTTGTTCCCCTTGCTTGTACTGCTTCTCCGTGATCAGTCAGCATGCATTATTCCTCATAGCCGATGTAACTTTCTGCGTGGCGCAAGAGGACGTTGTAATCGCGCGGGCGATTGACTCCGATGTGGACCTGGAGCAAACTTTTCTTGACCAAGCCCTGCTGGAGGAGGTACATCTTCATGTCCTCTCGGACTTTTCTAGCCAGTATGGCCTCTTGGGTGAACCTCTCGATGTATTTCCTCAGGGATTCATTCTCTCCTTGTCGAATAGCAGAGAGGGTTGCTTGCGACTTAGGTTGAGGCCGAGAAGTGGTGAAATGGTAGGTAAACTTCCTGCTGAGTTCGCCCCATGATCCGATGGAGTTTGGTTTCAGTCCCTGAAACCAAGCCAGAGCTATTTTTGACAAAGTCAGAGGGAACAACTTGCATTTAACTGGCCCCTTAGCATTCCGATATCTCATGATGGTATCGAAGCGTCCGATGTGCTTATCGGGGTCCCTTGCTCCGTTGTACAGCTCAAAAGTTGGTGGCTTTTCGAGCGAATGAGGAATTGGGAACAATGTGATTTCTTCGGTGAATGGTCCGGCTTGGAAGTTGAGGACGCAGGCAGAGATCGACGCGATGGTGACCTCCTTTTGGAGTTCGGTGAGGTGTTGCACCTTCTGGTTGGTGACCGCTCCTTGGTTCTACCGGCACGTGACGATCGGTGGTGCGTCTCCCACCTACTGGGAGATCATTCACCTGACCGTCGGCGAAGCGGTGACCCAACAGTACGGTGTTTGCGAGTAGCAGATCGGTGGAGCTCTCCAGATTTGTGATTCTCACGGTGTCTTTTTGTTCTGGATTACCCAGATCTGGAGGATGATGTAGATCTGCGACGAGATCCGGGTTGCGTGACGGTGCGAAGTGGGTTTCCGGCTTGTTCATTCTCCATTCGCGCGATTCTGCAGTTCTGATCTTCGATCATTTGAATTTGCCTCTGGAAGTTCGAGAGCACATTCTCCAGAAGAGACGGTTGAGCTCCTGGTGGAGCCACCATAGCAGTCGGCGGGGCTTCACCGGGTGGAAGTTGTGACGGCGGGATTTCTTCCACGGTCATTGGGAAGGTGACAGGCCGTCCTTATATATGACTCTTTCTAGGGTTTGGAGTAGATGGACTGTGATCGGGCGACTAAGTCCCTTACAATATGCTACGTGTCGTTGATTAGATCGATGGTCCCAATTCGGTAGCGTAAAGGCAACGTGAATCAGGGACCGTTAATGACTCGGACGTTCCAGATCGGTAGCATTTGATCGGTCATGATTAATCGGTAGTTTTGGGCCGAGGAAGCAAGTTCCAGGAGGAATGGGCCTAGGCCCAGTCTGGAACAGATTCACTTCACTTCAACTTGTCTCTTATGCTACCATGGTAACAATAATAATATAATCTTATGATTAAGTCCTCAATTTGTGTTGTTTAGGGTTGGATTAGCTCTAGAGTTTAGCCACATTTTCATTACTGTAATTCAAATCTCACTGCCAACTAAGGTTGATTCAACCGATAAGATTGAACTGCCTCTCTCCCTCAACTGAAAGGTTGCCTTTCATAGCTATGTACCATTGGAAGCCCTTACTGATCTTGGAATTTTCCATACTTTCTTACGACCAAAATAAATAAATAAGTAAAATCCCACTTTTTCATTGATTTTTCAATGTTGAATTTCCTCTTAGTTACATCCTCATGTTGTTTTCGTTGTCAACCGAACCGAGTCACATAAAGAACGAATTGTATTTGGCGGTTTTGAACTTTCTCCTCTAGTTTATTCATATTCAATTTTCAGGATTAAATAGACATTTTATTTCTGGATCAATTTCATACTTTCAGATCATCTCTATTTTCTACTGTTCTTTAGCCATGAGAGAGAGAGAGGGAGAGAGGGGAGTATTAGATTTATCAACCTTACCTAGAAACTAATCATATTTTATGCTTTTAATCAGGCAAACTTTAAAGCAACCTCATCTACAGAATCACTTCTTACTATTGAAGAGGCTGTAATAGCTGCTGCTGCTTTTGAAGCTCTTGCTCTTGCTAAAGCAGCTGCAAAGGTTGCAAAGGATGCAGCTCTATTAGTAAAAAAGAAGCCCCCGGTAGAAGCTAGGCAAGGTTTTAAATTGCGGTCCACAACCGCAATTGCGGCCGCAATATTGCTATTGCAGTAGCTGCCACAACTGCATCACACCGTATCCGCATCATAGAAGTTTTGTTAAATTACTGTATTCATCGAATTATTTCACACCACAATGGCCACAATGAGCGTCTTAGTGACTGCAATAACCGCATCCGCAGCGACCGCAATCACAACCACATCCGCGACCGTAACTGCAATTTAAAACCTTAGCAAGGTACAGATCGCAAGTTTCTTCCACACATGAAAATTTAGTTCTCAAATGGGTTCAACACATGGAAGCACAAGATGTTGTAGCGGAAGGATCCATGGGCACTGGAGGACAAATAATAGAAGATGTTGACATAAGCCCCAGGGAAGAGGAGTTTGATGATGATGCGGTGTCTACTTAATACTGTAAATTCAACAATACCAGTGTATGAACTTATGCAACATCAGTTAGCTATAGTTTGGAGTTGCTCATCCAGGAATACTTGTTAAAATAAAGAGACAAAGCCATAGTTTTTGTAATGTAATACGAATAGAAGCACGAGCTAACTACATGGTTATTTTCTGATGCTTTAATGCTTGAAAATTATTAAGTGGTTTGGACATTGTCTGCTGGATCAAATCCGTGGTCATTAATCGAATCTCGTGCATACATAATAATAATAATTACATATACGGCCGTATTTCTATCTTTTTCACTCAATACTTTTTTCCCGGATAAACCTAGAATTTTCCCCCCCAAAAAAAAGCACTACTGGCCCTTGGTTGTGCTTCCTTCATCAGATATTTGATCAATTATCAATAATTCAATAACATCTGGCACAAAATCAATACCCATCTAACACCACTCATTATTTTTATCTTTCTCTTCTTATCACATCACTTGCTAATAAGAAATAGAAACTTAATATAGAACTCAATGAAATAGTAATTTGGGGAAATCGATTCATATTGAATTGAATAAATGATCCTTTACAACGAAGAGGTATATAAAGGAATAGTGGGTTGCATCAAAAACTAAAATGAGCCAAACTACATGCTAACATTTATTACAATTGAAAACTAACACTTAACTAACTTTCCCTCCAAATCAACTTCACACTTTTTCTATACTTTCATCTGATGCTTCATCACAAGGATTGCCAGCGTGGCCATGATCTAAACTTGGGCTTTCACTTGAGCTTTTTATTTCTCTTAACACCCCCTCGTAAGCTGGACCTTGGTATATATCAATCAAGTTCAGCTTAGAAATGAATGGGAGAAAAACTGATGTTGAGACTGCCATGGTAAAGAAATCTGCAATCTATCTTTTTGAGGAAATGGGAGCAATTTGAGTGTACCATCCTGAACCTTTTCTCTTACATAATGTCAATCTATCTCCAAGTGTTTGGTCCTTTCATGAAACACTGGATTTGCTGCTATATGCATAGCACCCTAGTTGTCATAATATAGAACCGGCATTCTACTTGTAACACTCCGATTCCGGAGCGCTACTGTGCAACCCAATCTAATACTGAAAACATTTAATGCTTATATGCTTTCAGTTAGAGAGTACTCTTATGTATTTCGCAATGGAAAAATAGGAGTAAATTTTTTTCTTTTCATATTATTTCCTTTGAAACCCTTTTCAAAATGAGACATAGAGTACTACAGTTTTCTAAATGATGCCAATTCAAACTTTTGCAATTATCAGAGTATAATGCATCACCAAATAATATTTCACAAAACATAATCATTTCGCACTAAGGCGAGGCTTTCTGAAAAGAGTGATTACAAAACAACAAATGCAAAACCCTAAGCTAAGCTGGCCAACAACTATAACTCTTACTGAGAAATAGCTCAGCAAGACCAAACACGAAGTGCTCAGAGGAAATCTTCCTCCACTGGCTCAATCTTCAATGCTCCTAAAAGACAAAGTTGCAACAGCTACCGAACTCCATCTAGAAGTGACATCTATAAGGACATCCAATCCAACAACAGTGCAAGGGTAAATCCTTTGTCCACGAGTTTATCATAGGCTATGTCGCATGCAAACAATATATACATATATAATACAACAACATGCTTTTATATACATATACATACTTAATAGGCCGCACGCATCATTATGGTATATCAAGCATTGCATATGAGCAAACGAAACAACCAACAGATCAATAATCAAGTCACTACAATATCAAACTATTGCATGTGAGTAGGCAAATCTATCAACAGATCAGTGATCAAGTCATCACAATATCAAATTCATCAAACCCTTCATCACATATCATAAATGTGGTTAGCTATGCATGTCAATACAGTATGGCAAGTTGTGTATACACCTGCAGCCTTAATAGGTGAGCAGTATGATGGGGACTACTTTCCCAACGTCCGAACAAAATAGCCTCTGCTTAGGCTTGCCACTACTTTGGCTGGCCACTACTTTGGTGTGCCTCTACTTAGGCAATACAGTGTCAACTCGCCATTTGAAGTCTGTACGACCAATCAAACGCTACGAGTGACATGACAACTCGTCTTTTGAAGTCTTTAAGACCAATTAAACGCTCCGAGTGTCGATGCTCAATGGTTAGTACGCATCCAAACAAATTCAACAATATGGCATGCTCACCGTAGTGAACGCCCGAATGATATCCAACAAATTCAACAATATGGCATGTTCACCGTAGTGAACGCCTAAGTGATATCCAAACAAATTCAACAATATGGTATGTTCACCGTAGTGAACGCCCGAGTGATATCCAAACAAATTCAACAATATGGCATGCTCACCGTAGTGAACGCCCGAGTGATATCCAATAAATTCTACAATATGGCATGCTCACCGTAGTGAACGCCCGAGTAATGTTTTAATTAATCAATGCGGATCGACGAACCCTCACTCCCTCAACTTAGTGGGTTTCCAAATCTTAATTAACTAAGAGTTCAACACAGGACACAAAGTCCAGGTGTTCAATTGCGGAATGCTAGTCCCAATCTTAGATTGAAACTCTAGGCACGTAATGCGGAACACTAGGCTCAATTTTTAGGTTGAGATACTAGGCAGGCCATACGGAACACTAGGTCCAATCCTTAATCGAGAAAATGCGCACGCCAGGACATTAAGTCCCAGCACAGGACACATGGCCCATATGCTCAATAGGAACACTAGGTTCCCTAAGTTTTATTCTTTCGAAATCCCGATCTTTGAAATCTGTTTCTCAGTTCTTGTATCCCCCCTATGTATCTGAAAATACTTTTTAGTTCTAGGTCGTTGAAACCCTAGTTGTGCTAAATAACACACTGGAAGAATTCCCAGGAAAGAGAGGTGGTGCGAACACTCTTAATTACCAAGTCTTTCCTAGCCAGAATTTTCCCAGGCGCATCATTTAACTCAACCGTTTTCGCAAATTGTACTATTTATTTCATGTTCTTTTCTCTACTATTATTCCATTGAAATTTCCTTACAAGCTTTGGCTAGTTGTACTAAAACCCTCACGCTTACTTTTAAATCAAAATGCCCTTAACAATTTGTTTACGAAATCAAAATTCGGCTTGTGGAATCGCATCAGATTTACCGATGTAAATCGTCAACCAATAGCAGGCGATCAACGCATTGTTAATTAATCCATTATCAACAATAATATTTTTCATATTCCAATTCAATGCCAAGTTCCAATGAAATTCAAGGTGATTCAAGGAACACAATACAACTCATAATGCCACGTAGGGCCAAGAACAAGCTACATATTATCATCAATTTCAAGTCCAATTAAATCAGTCAAGTATGATTTAAATCACACAATACAATTCTGTCTTGCCACACAGGGCCAAATCAATACACAGCATTTCATGCTACAACATCTCAACAGCACATAGTAATACTACAAGCACTACCACACAATCAATCAACAATCAAGCAAACAACACACAAGGAAAAAAGCCCAAACTCATTATGTAAGAATTTCCCTTACCTTGGGCGCTTTAACAATCCAAGCAAGGTAAATTCAAAACCATTGTCAAGTCGCACCTCACGCGTACCCTAAGCACGAACCTTAACAACACAAACTTAACAAAATTAGAACCAAAAACCCAAGTCCTATGACTCTAGGGTAGCCACGGTTTTAGTCCTAAAAAGGGCCTAAAATCTTTCTAACTTAACCTATTTGGATCACACCTAATCATATGCCATGAAACAAATTCAAACCATGCAAGTTTTCAAGCTTTTACAAAAGCTACACACTTAGAAAAATGGCTAAACCAAAATTTACCAATTGGAATAGTGTTTTACCAAATGAATAGTATTTTACCAACTTTGAACCATTTTTCAAAGCACTAAAACATGTCACAAAATTTTAGAAACAATTCTATTACAAGCTCAAAACAATTCTTGAAACATAAACTCAAACTTTTCCCAAAATACTTCTTTGAATTGTTTTGCTAAATCAAATCATCAACCACTTTTACAACTATTTTCAAGCATAAATACAAGTCAAGAACAAGTTACAAAACACTCTTGAAGGCCACGATTTTTGGAAGTTCAAAACAGCTTCAAGGTTTTCAAATCTTTAACTCCTAAATCATGCAAACTTGTTAGCCTTTAACTCATAAGCTAATATCTACTAATTGTAATACCTTTAAGCCATAAAAACAAGTTCATCAAACTCATTTAACACTACAAAGGTTGCTATTTTCCAAAACCACAAAACAGCCCCAAAATTAATTTTGCTTCAAACAATTTTTCAAAGCTTTACACTTGCATATCCTTATAGATTTAAAGCCCTAACCAAAAACTAACTTCTTAAACACTTTTACACTCTTTAAAACAAATTAGACATCATCCAAATAACCCATATAGGGTACGGTTTCCAGCCCTTAAGAATAAACCCAAACTTTTCAAACTTTTCATTTTCAAATCATACAAATTCACTACACTTAATTCCTTTAACCTTAAGCCAATTTATTCAACACTTACAACACTTTAAAAACAATTTAAAACATCCTCCAAAATCATGTTTGAGGTCACGGTTCCAGCCCCCATTTTCAACCAAATTTATTTTCTCAAAACTATGTAAAACATGCATATATGACTAGTTTTCAAACATACCACTTATAACCCTTCTAGAATTAACTCTAAATCAACAAAAACCAACCAAAACCAAGACATCCAACAGCCCCTAGATTCGGCCAAGGCAAAAAGTTAGGGTTCCAAATTTTAAAATCCAAGAACAAGCTTGATCATGGAGAAAAACAAAGGGTTATAAGACTAATCATGCATTTCTAGCCAAAACAAACACTTCTATCCAAAAACAACTCTTAAATCCTTCAAAACCCATATCATGGAACTTAAGAGAGATGAGGGATGGATCATGGAGCTTACCACGAGATTAGATGATGATGGAACAAGGGTGGAGATGAAAGGAAACAAGGGTGCATACTTTGATCTCCAAAAACTTCAAAAATCAAAGCTTTCCTCTTCCAAAAACTTTTCAAGCTTTCCAACAATGGAAGAAGTGAAAGGATGGAGCATAGATCAGCTAGGGAGCCACGAAAATAATGAGGACAAGGTGGGAATAAAATTGTTCACTTAAGTTGGAATTTAACTAATTACTTACAAACTAACCAAACTAACTTAACAACCTAACTACCCATTACTTCCTAAACCAATTAAAATGTTTCCTTTCCAAATGGTGTGCTACAATCATGTGGCTTGCATCCTATTGGTCCAGCTGCAGCCACCATACATTCCCCTTAGCTCATGGCTTCGTTTCGTCGCGTTCTCGCTCAACCGGGTGTGCGGCGTTACGCGTATATTAGGTTTTAATACTAAAAACTCCCAAAAATAATTCTAATTATAACCCCACACCCAAAAATCATAAATGTTCCTCGCGGCATAAGAAAAGTATCCATGTTTCTCATTTTCTCGAAATACGAACCGAAACGTCGCAATTAGGCAGTCTATGGCCATAGAAAATACACTAAATATTTTCTGATGCCCAAAAATTCTAGAAAAATTACAATAATTCCTAAATATTGGAAAATACTAAGATCTCAAATTTTATAAAATTTGGATCACGTTTGGGCATGTTTCAGTTAGAAACACACACAATAGCCTAGTTACGGCAGAATTCGATAGAATTCTCGCAGCGTAATAAAAACTGTAAATTAGTGAGGATCACTAATTTCTATATCTCTTATCATATAGATATTATTAAAATAATAAAATTATCAAGAGAAAATCTTTAAAATAATAGTCATATTAAATATGACATAAAACAGACAATTAATATAATAACTAAACCATGAAAAATCAAACTATGACTCGAAAATATTTATTAAATCCTGAAAATTATTTCTCTTTCAATAAAATAATTTTCTTTAATCAAATAACAATCTTTCACATTTTTCGGGATTAATTCATATTAAAAACAGTATATGTCTACACTGTCTGTTAATCTGAATTAATTACTAAAACAGTAAGTTGTTTACAATAAAACTTTGTTGTTCTTCCGTACTTTTAACAAACCATTGAGGTGATCAATCTCCATGATTTATTTTCAAGTAGTCGGAAACTATAAAATAATTTTCATAAAAATTGGGATGTTACACTACTACATTTGACCAGTAAATCTTTAAGCAAGTATAATAGCCATTGTAATTCACTTGAAGCAGTAGACATTGCTCTATATTCTGCCTCTGATGAGGATTTAGACACTATTTGTTGTTTCTTAGTCTTCCATGAGACCAAAGAGGATCCAATAAAGAAGCAATATCTTGTCACTGACCTTCTAGTGTCCAAATAACCTGCCCAATCTGCATTTGTGAATCCAGACAATTGCAGTGAGGAACTTCTGGGGAAGAAAAGCCCTCAGCCTGGATTTGCTATCAAGTATCTAATTACTCTGTAGGATGAATTATAATGTGTAACATTAGGTAAACTTAGGAATTGGCTTAGTTGTTGAGTTGCACAGATTATAACGGGTCTAGTAGTGGTCAAGTACAATAGCTTCTCAATGAGCCTTCTATATTCTCCAATGTCTTGATAAGGTTTTCCTCCATCTTAGTAAATTTTAATGGAGGCATCTAAGGGATTTTTTGCTAGTTTTCATCCTAGAAAACCTGATTCTGAGAGCAAATCCAGACAGTACTTCCTTTGGCAAATTGTAATTCCTTGCTATAAGTGAGCCACCTCTAGTCCAAGGAAGTATTCGAGCACTCCCAAGTCCTTTATTCTGAATTTAGAGTTTAGATCTGCCTTGATTCTGTCAAATTCTTTCATAGAATTCCCTGCTAATATTATATCATCAACATAGATCAACAATGCAGTAAAATTGCCATTTGTTCTCAGTTTAAACAAGGAGTGATCTGAACTAGATTGTTAGTAACCCTGCTCTATCAACAAATTTGTTAGATTCTCATACCATTTTCTACTTACTTGTTTCAAACCATACAAGGATTTTAGCAATTTACAGACTTAGTTTAGTTTATCATGAGGGATTCCTTTAGGTATAGACATATATACATCTTCTTTTAAATCTCCATGTAGAAAAGCATTATCTACATCCAGTTGATGTAGATTCTAATTAAGTATTAAGCTAATGTAATCAAGACCCTTACTGTTGTAAGTTTTGCCACCGGTGAAAATGTGTCAAAATAATCCAAACCCTCTATTTGGTTGTATCCCTTTGCTACTAACCTTGCTTTATACCTTTCTATGGATCCATAAGCTTTGTGCTTTATTTTGTACACCCATTTGCTTCCTATAGGTGTTACCATTTCTATTTTTCCTCCTTTACCTCTCTTTTTACCTTAAGCTCAATTTTCATCACTCTTTTTCTCATTTTTTTTCTCTTTGCCATCTTTTTCTTCTTTTTCTTTTTCTTTTTCTTTTTTTGAGGGAAGAGGGCTTCGTAATTTTGGTCGTGCCTTGTTGTTGTGTTGGGGAGAGAAGTAAGTGTTTCCTGGTTGCTCTTTCTTCCACTTTCAGGGGGTACCAAAAAGATACTGCAAAACATTAGTGGGTACCAAGGAAAGTATATAACAATGTAGGCTCAAAAGGGGCAACTAAGGAATAAAATTGTGACAACAACTGAAGTGGTCTGAAAAATGCCTAAATATTCCCCAAAATAATTTACGTGATGCAGCAAATCAATTTTTTGCCTTGAAATGGTTATGAGACAATTTGTAGAATTTATCAAAATTGGAAATACACTCAAAGAAGAAAATTAGGGGCAAAAATAATAATTGCAGAGCAATCCCCTTATTCAGGTCCAATACCTCACAGTATAGTAGCTAATGCACATCAAACAGTTATGCAAGGCATTCATTGCTAATTATTAGCTCCTTAAGGAGGAGAGCCCCAAGGTAACCACAAATGTTTGATTTATCATCCAAAATTTTTGTGGCGTTCCCTGAAAACACAAGTCTTTAAGTTTCAAAAATTTTCAATTTGAGCACAAAAATAGTTGGCCATATAAGCAAGAGTCAAGCAATGGGTGAGTCTAGTCACTTGTAGATGATATCCTTTAATAAAATAAACCCCCTCACTTAATATAAGCAGTATCCTCAGTGCTTCTTAAAGATAAAGTAAAAGTGAGAAGGAAGGTATTAGTGACTTCCCTGAGACAAGATTTTCCTCTAGAGCTTGAGCTTTATTCCGTAAAAACAAAAACAAACCTAAACAATTAAAATAAAATTAAATAAAAATAAAAATAAAAATAAAAATAAAATACAGGTAGTCTCCTGCAAAGCGCTTGTTTAACGTTCTGAGCCTAACGGTACTAGTGTTAAATCAGGTGGCTCTTCAAGGGCGAATTTAACTTTCACTGCACTGGCCCTTCTCAACTTCCTAATTATGTGGTTCATATTGTTCCTTCTTTTTCCATGTAGTGGAGGGTCTTCAAAATCTTGTGGAATTTTTATTTCAACTCCACCCACCAATATGTTAGGATCCTGCAAAATAAAAATATTTTCCAAAGGGTCCTACATCCTTAAATAATCAAAATTATTACTAACAACCACATTAGTGAAATTGGAAGAAATAAAAAGAGAGAGCTAATAAGGAGTTAAAGTTTTTAAATCACTCCATTCCTTGCCACCTAGTGCTTTTATTTTTTCCTTCTAAGCCTCAGTTACGGTAACACCAATGGCTAAAAGTGTCCGCCCTAAAATTGGGACTTTATCCTTTTTCTCCAAATCAAGAACCACAGGATCCTTTTCGTTCTCCTTATAGGTGCTCCCTTTAGTAGGAGTTTCTATTTCAATTTGACCCCCTTTAGTAGGAGTCTTTATTTCAGCTTGACTCCCTTCAGTAGGAGCCTCTCTATCCACATTGAGTGCCTTGTATTGCTCAGTTTCCTCCCTTAGGGTAGTTTCAGTTTGTGGAGGAGGTGCACCTTGAGGCACTTGAGATAGTAAGTTGACAAGATTTAACAATTGAGCCTCAATAGCCTCGAACCTCTTATCACTCCCTTCCACAAATTTGATCAAGGTATCATCAATGTCTGGTTCTTGCTCCTCATGTTCTTGCCGTGAGTTATTATTTCCTACAATTTCCTCTATCAGAGTGTATACCTCATCTGGCTCCATGTGGAATATTGATCCTCCACATGTAGCGTCAAAAGATGCTCTATCTTGAGTTAAGAGCCCATTGTAAAGTATGTGAATAAGCTGCCACATCTGATAACCATGGTGGGGGGAACTTCTAAGCAAGTGTTGGAACCTCTTGCAAGCTTCTGACAGTGATTCATGCTCATTCTGAGTGAACTTAACTATTTTCATGGTTCTTAGTTAATTCCTGTAAAACAAGATTGACTGCAAAACAGACTCTTGAGAAAGCATTAACACAAGCATTTTTTTTAAAGACGAATATAAATGAAATAAAGCAAAATAAAAATATGAGATGAGGTAAGTTAAAACAAAATAGAATAATAGAAAAACAAATGAGATGAGATAAAAATAATAGAAAAACAAAAGCAAGATAAGGTAAGTTAAAACAAAATAGAATAAGATAAAGCAAAATGAGATGAGATCAAAACAAATGGGGTAAGATTTTTTTTTTTTTTGAATTTTTAGCAAAAGAGATAAAAGAAAAATCTTTTTGGATTCTTTTTTCTTAGTTTAAGGTAGAAAATAAAAATGAAAAGAATAAAAAAAAAGTGCTTAAAGTAATTAATTTTCCTTTTTCGATTAATATTATCCCTTATTCCACAGCAACAGCGCCAAAAACTTGTTGTGTCTCAAGCAAGTGCACCAGGTCAACTGTAGTTATAAATTAGGATTTTAAGTCCCGGTTGTCGAACCCACAGGAAATAAGGATAAATATTAATCTATTTTTAGGCATCTCAATTATTTAAGTGTCGAATAGTTGGTTTGAATGCGCAATGAAGAAAGAAAGCGTAAAAAGCGTTTAGGAGAACAATAGAGTTAGAGGCTAGGGTCTTGGTTTCGTTTATCCTGTTCGCTCCTTTCTTAATCCTTTTTTATCCTATTCCTCCTTTACTCCATGTTATTGGCCCCCTTCTATCTATTAACCCTGATCCTCAGACAGCCAATAATTTTTTCTCCCTAAGACTAATTTCCTAAATTAACCTTGGTTGAAAGCATTGAGTCCTATAATATTCTAGAAGTTTGAATTGGTAAAAAGGTCCTATATCTCCCCTTTTTGGTTCTATTATAAGTCTCCAATTCCCTTATAGGTCCATTAAATAACCCTCGATCCTCCAACAGATTAATTAACTAAAACATGCAATTTATTTACCTAAGGTTCCTTTATAACTCCGTTGTAAAACCCCGGATCCTCCGCGAAAATGCAACTACTCATACATAGATAAATAAATTACAAGCAATCGTGATACTAAGGGACTTTAACATGGATAATAAATTTGGAATGGAAATAGAATAAAATAGTCAGTAAGACATAGCTAAGGAACTACTAAGATAAACTACACTAAAGACCCTAGAAGAGAGCTTAGCTACTCATGTCACAAAATAGAAAAGCAATACAAACAGGAAACATATTCAAGAATAGTAAAAGAAACCGCAAAGGAATTCTTTCTAGTATCTAGACGAATCCTGACTCACACTCCAAAGTCCTCTTGACGGCTCCATAGGTTCAAAATCAGGATTTGAAATTTTTCTCTCTCCAAAAGCGTCCCCCAAAGGAGGATTAGGCCTCTATTTATAGAGTTAGGCAAAAATAGGTCAATAGGCCGTCAGATTTGCCTGATTCACTATTATGTACGGTCGTACTTCCTTAATATGTACGGCTGTACTTTGCACTGCAACTGATTCTAAACTTTTACGCATATGTATGTACGGCCGTACTTAGAGTATGTGTGGCTGTACATCTAAGAGATTTCAGCGCTGGCTCATACATGCTGCATTGTACGCCCTGATTACTCACCAGAGGGGTGTACTGCCGTACATAAAGTATCCTCTTGGTTAGAAGCTCAAAATTTCGCTCATTTTGATCCTTTTTTTTCCAGAATTGCGTACTTTTGCTCCAAGGGTGTCCTTTTACCCTTTTTTACGCAGTATGAGCAAATATGAGGATTTATCATATGAAATGAGTTAGAAATGAGTAGAAACCCTCTCGATTTCTCAAAAGAAATGGAGATCTCCATTACCATAGTTTTGGATGTATAATTGCACATAAATACATAAATAATGTCACTATTTCTAAAATATGCATTTATATTCTGAAAACTATATGTGACAACCACCCTAAAATTTAAATGGAGCTGCCACCTATGTTTATTAAGGAAAACAATAGGAAAAACCTTTTTTGGAAATAACTAGGAAAAATGGTCTTTGAACCAAATTTGAGGGTTCGGGAGTTAATTACGCATAGAGAAGGTATTAGCACCCCTATAACACCCATTTAAAATGGTACCCCTAATTGTTCGAAAAGAAATATGTTTGCCTTAAAAAATGATTCCCTTAACAAAGATTATTTATTTATTTACTATATAGAAAGGAGCCTCTAAATGAGCGAATCGTCATAATGGCACTACATGGACTTCTAACCATTGATTTTATTAGTAAGCAAAAGAATGGAAAGAATTGGTACGAAATAATTATACCAACGTGAATCAGAGGAAGGATATTTCAATTAAAACACGAAGGAAGTTAGTACTATAAAAATTCAAGTTGCTAATCAATGTTAATACTAATATTAGTAATATTTACACCATTTGTTATCGTTTACAGTTATTAACAAATATCAAAATTTGTCTTAGAAAAAAAAAAGAAACACAATATCAGGATTTTATCTCAATCTTGTTTTCGATCACAAATATACAAAAATATTCTAACAACAGTCTTAAGACTACAAATAAAAATAAATAAATTAAATAAATAAAATGAGTTTTGATACCCTAATTCGATCCTAACCCTGAGGTTAGGGTTCACGGCGGCCAGGCTAACGGAGGACCGATTGGGGGGAACCAAGGTTCACCCCCTTGCTTCGGCCAAGGACAGTACCAAAAAGTAAAAAAAAACAGTAACACAGGAAATAGAAGAGATGAGGAACAAATGGTATTATAGGCAACAATTCTCAGCTTTACCAACAGATAAGCTTCTTCACAAAAACAGGGGAAGGGAAAGATTGAACCTTATATCAAGTTCTTCAAATCAATCACCCAAAGAAAAAGAAGAAATTACAGAAATCAAAGAAAACCCTAAAATCTCTATTCTCTATATTTTGGTGCTCTCTTTCTCTTTTTCTTTAGCCCTCTGTCCTCGTTCGCCCTCTTTCTTTTTGATACCAATCGGCCTCCCCTTATGCGTGGTCTTGAGCTTGGATTTTATAGACCTGCGAAAACATATCAAAATGAAATCAGTCATTGAATCAAAGTAAAAAAAAAAAAAAAGGAAATGAAACAAAAACTCCCTTCGTCGCGTCTAGGTCCGTGATTCTCGCGGAGATTTTCGCGAAAATTGTTGTGATTTGATGGGGGTTAAGGTAGATATGATCCGGTTCTGAGGGATTCGAAAGATTTGGGTGAGATTGAGGGAGAAAGGGAGAGATGTTCGCTATCCTTTAGGTTTAGGGTTGGAGAAATGAAGAGAAGAAGAAGAAGAGAAAATGGAGAGAGAGTGAGGGAGGCCGAGAATGGGGGACGAGAAAGAGGAAGATGAGAGAAGTTGGGGAAGTCTGGAGCGGCGCTGAGATCAAATGAGGGAGGAGAGGAAAGAATTAGGTTTAAGGTTAAAATGGGTTTAGGATTGGGTAGTGGGCCGAGGAGTGTGCGCTTGGGCCGCGTGGGTGTGTTGGGTTAAAAGAGGGGGAGACGCGAAAATGGAATGGGGGTGCGCGAAGTAGAGAGGAATGGAGAGGGAGCGCCTGGGAGGCTGCACGCAGAAGGATAGGGAGTGCGCAAAGTAGATGGTGAGAGACAGAGCGTTGGGCTGGGCTGAGTGCATGAAATGGGTACAGTTTGCTAGTAGAACCCCCAATTTCATCATTTTGCACCCCTCTTTCCTTTTTATTCATTTTCCTTCCATTTTTCTCTTTTTCCTTTTCTTTCTTTTTAATTATTGAGACCAAGATATCATTATTATTACTAATTTAATAAGCAAGCAAAACTAATTAAATAAAATAAATAAATAAAGCCCGGACAAAATTAGGGTACTACAGCTGCCCCTCCTTAAGTACATTTTACTCGAAGGTCTTCGTGCATTCGTTATAAAAGGTAATTAAGGATAAAAGACTCTAATTTTGTCCGAAACAAGTGGTTTGAGATTGTGGGATTGGTTCCCGACTTTGGTGGGAGATTCTAGGGTCAATATCCTAGTGAATTCCCAGTAAGGCTTAGGTATGACTATGATTCCTTACGAAATTGGCGAGGGGTTCTAGGTTTAATTCCTATTGAATTCTTGGTAAGGCATAGGTCTGGTTCCTAGCTCTTACAAAATTGGTGCGAGGTTCTAGGTTCGATTCCTAATGAATTCTCCGTAAGGCATAGGTCTGGCTCCTAACCCTCACATCTTTGGTATTGATTACTTCCCTACTTAGGGTAAGTCTGGGGTGCAAGCTTTTTCGTCACTCAACATAAGTTTGGGTCAGATTCCCAACAAGGGTAAGTCAGGTTCTTAACTCTTGCTAAAAGGTACAGACTGACTACCCTACTTTAAGGAATATCCGTGATATGAGTTTCTCTATCACTCAATATAGGTTCGGGTCAGATTCCCGGCAAGGTATAGGTCAGATTCCTAACTCTTGCTAAAGTATGGACTGGTTTTCCTATTGCAGGTGAACGTCCAGTGTACGAGCTTTTTCGTCACTCGACACAGTTCGGGTCAGATTTACGGTAAGGTATAGGTCAGATTCCTAACTCTTGATAAAAGGTACGGATCGATTTCCATAATTGAGGAAGATCCGAGATGCAGGTCAGGTTCCTGACTAAAAGCTTGGGTCAGATTCCCAAGGTGGTGGGTCAGATTCCCAACAAGGTGTAGGACGGGTTCCTAACTTTTGCTAATAAGTGGATTGGGTAGGTTGAGTACTAGTTCTTACTGAGTAACAACAGACCAACTGTATGCAACATTGGAGAGGGTGGGTCGATGGACCCAAAAACTTTGATGGTCATGCAGGATGCAATGAATGGTATGCCATGCATGAAATGAAATTTTTTTATTTTTAGAGAATTGTTTTTTTTAAGGTGGGTCGTGCACCCAAAAGTATTGATGATCATGCAAGATGCAATGAATGGTATGTCATGCATGAGTATTATTTTTCTTTGAAAGGTATTTTTTTTTATTTCCCTGAATTCCTTTTGAGGAAGCTGCCCCTAGACTCGTGGGATGATAACTTTCTGTCGAATTGCTTGTCCGAATGGTTGACTTTGTACTGCACCAGGTTTGCATATTTGCCCCTTGATAAATCATTTTATCGATCCTCAAATTTTCAACTTCATGCTTTGAATGCCCTTGGGAGGATTAGATTGACAACTTTGATCCATATAGACTTTTCAGTGTCCCTTTGGCCTTCGTCCAGCTATGTGAAGAAGGATCTATGTAGAGACGCGGATCACCTTGTGTAGTTCTGAAACTGGAACAAAATTTTGAATGCGAAGCTTGTAGACGATGGACTCAGCTTTTGCCCCCAGCTTCTTGGCTTATGCTTAGATCTGTGAGGCCCAATCTGGGTTGACATGTTTGTAAATTTGACCCTAACTTTTGCCTAGGCTGCTCTTTGCGAGTTTTCAACCTAGCGGGTCGCTCTAACTTTTGTCTAGACCTGCCCTTTTGGATTTTCAGTCTAGCGAGCTTTTCTTTTATACTCTTTTTTTTTTGGTAAAGCAACTACACCGAGGAGTTTATATGGATTTCCTCTTTCAAAAATCAAGTTTTGAGAAAATATGAGCAATTGGACTTTGATCAGAATGGACTTTATTAGGGTTGTAATGTGGCCAAGGGTTAAGGGCTATGAAAGAAAGGATATTTCAGGCTCAAAAAGTATTTAAGGGTTTATGAAAACAATGATCTTTAGTGCCAAGATGTACTTTGATGGTTGCTAGCACAATTGTCTTATTTTGCTTTTGCATTTTTTATTCATTTTTCCTTGCAAGCGTCTTGATACGTTGCATTTGATATTTGCTTGCTTGCTTGCCTTCAATGTATGGGTGATCCTTGTATGGGTGATCCTTGTCTTATTTTTCTTGCTAGCCTTCAATGTATGGGTGATCTTTGTTTAGGGTACTTGAAAAAAAAAAATTTAGGCTCAAAAGGGGTAGCAAGGGATAAATATTTTTTTATTTATATTTTTATTTTTATGGATAGAGAAAAATGGCCAAACTTCATCTCAAAATCTCATTTACTCAAACTTTCACAATAATTAATTTTTGATAATTGTACAATTGTTTTACCATTTTTTTATTTCTTTTATATTTTTTTAACTATCCTTTTTTGGAATCTCGGATTGACCATTAGCCAAGAAGATAAGTTGAAAAATTCAAATCGCATTTTCATTGATGTATTGAAAAGATGAGAACAAAGTGGGCCCTTTACAAGATATGCCCCAGGGCTTCGGGCAAAGCGTAAAAAGTAAACAGATTATCTTCCTTGAAGTCCAACCATTTGGTGTTGAGCAAGTCTTGCATTCTGTATTTCAAAGCCCAACAATTCTCAGTTGAGTGGCCCACTGCCTCAGTTTGGTATGTCATGATGAGCAACATTTGTATCTTTTTCCATATCTTGGCCAATACTGCGCGATGGTTGTTGAATGTTGAGGTTGTCAATCCTTCCGCTTATTATCCTTGCTTCCACTCTTTTCCCGACAATGATTAGGTCTGAGAAGCTTGAAGAGATATTTCTAATCATCATGTCATAAAAAAGCTGTTGATGTGTGTCAATAAATGTGGTAACCATCTCTTTCTCAGATAGCGGAGGTTCCACTTGGGCTACAATCCCTCTCCATCTTTGGGCATACTCTTTGAAGCTTTCATTGCTCCCTTTTACCATGGTTTGCAACTGGGAGCGGCCAGGAGCCATGTCTATATTGTATTTATACTGTTTGATGAAAGCTTTAGCCAAATCATTCCATGAGTTGATTTTGCTCCGCTCTAACTGCATATACCAGCGTAGGGATGCCCCGGTAAGACTCTCTTGGAAGAAGTGGATTAGGAGCTTATCATTACTGGAGCAGGAGGCCATCTTCTAGCATTACATGATGAGGTGGCTTCTTGGACAAGTTAAACCTTCATACTTGACGAACTCAGGAATTTTGAATTTTGGAGGAATTACCATGTCCAGGACCAAACATACTTCTGAAGCTTTAAACCCAATATGATTTGCCCCTTCAACTGCTTTCAGCCTATCTTCCACAATTTGGAGTCTCTCCTGATCTAGGGGGTCTCCTGATGGACCATTGGAAGCCTCTTGATACTCATTAGTGTTGATGGAATGGTTCTTATCAATAGTCAATTTTGGATCCAAGTTCTGCAAAAGGTCCAATATCTTGTCCATCTTACCCTTGATTTAGTCGAGTTCTTCTCTCATCGTTTGCTGATTCTGTTCCAACACAAGTCCATGAGTCTAGATTGGGCTCGAGTCCGGTAGGGATGCAGGGAAAGCTTATTTGTATCTATTTTTCTGTTGAGGGGGAAAAATGAGTTACGTTATGAGGATGCCATGATTATGCATGTCATGAATTTTTTTTATGTACATTTTATGCAAAATAATATGATGGAGAATGAAAAGATATTTTTCTATTACATTTTTTTCAATATATTGCTTTTTTCATGCAAAAAGAATGCGATGGAAAAGAGAAAATATTCTTTTTTTTTAAAAAAGGATTTCTGAGAAATAACGGAATTTAAATGGATGAAGATAAAAAATGGGCCAAGTGCCCCTTGTGAGGTAGACTAGTAATTCCTAAGACTTTAGGTTCTACGGCTTTGATCACATGTGTAACGACCCTTTTCCGGACCGCTACTGAACTAAAACTAAACCTGTATGCGATGGATTTTTAAAAACGGTACTCTTGTGTCCTTCAGAAAATGCGGTATATATTTTTTTTAACAACAGTGCCCGTAAAGGACACACAGAGTACTTACAGCATTTCGAAACATGGTGCAACTAGGACACAAGTTACGTACTGGAAATGCATACACGCATAAACATATACAATCAACATACACAGTACGTACAAAATAAAATAGAGTAGAAATGTATGAGAGAATACACCTATGATACGAAGACCCTCGCGAGAGTAATCATACCCTGGGGGTACTCCCGGCAGACACCCACGCAGGGGGCTGCTCCAAAAGTAGAACCACCAGTCTACCCTGCATCAGCAAAACATCACTAGCCCGACTGGTCACCAACTAACTGTACACAAAAGATATATACTACAGTCATCCAAAAAGAAACATAACAGTGGTCAGATAACGCAGCATCTATAAATCACTATCCAGATCCTCCGATGGGTCCTCCTCCTCCTCGTCCTCCATCGGATCTAAGCCTGTCAAATCGATGAAAGGTACCGCAGCTGGCACATCCTCTGGCACGTACTCTCCTGTAGTCGTATCATCATCAGGCCGTTCACCTAAACAATCCGCCTCTCCACACACTGCGCAAACAGGGGGTGGATCCACTGGTGGGGTGAGGATCGTATCAACAGAAGGAGAACTCGGTCCTACTGGAAAACTCTGACCAACAGCTGCCCTCGAGGTAGACGCTCCTATAGATCCTCATCTAATCACGCTCTTACGAGCGGTCCATCTCACCCTCGGTCCTCGACCACGTCCTCGTGACAAAATCCTGGAAACAGTAGGTCTAGGAATCTCAATCGGTCCCTCTGGAGACGAAGAAGAGGCCGACATAGCCCCCTCACACTGGTTAGCCCTCCAAGCATCAACCACCTGCATAGTCCGAATAGGGAAACTCACTGTACGTCGCGACACCTCCTGCCTCACAACAACACCGTCCTCCCTGAAAGTCTGTACAATATCCCCTGTATATACAACACGGCGAGAGATGGGATCAAACTCCATCGCCGTGGGCTACTCGATGTCGGGGAAATCAAAGATGATCTACGGCGATGTCCGCATCGCCGGAATCAGTATGCTTTTCACCATCACCTGGTTAGCCATCATGAATCGAAGGTGTTAATGCACGAAATGGCTGGGCTCTCCTTCTCCTCAGAGCAATGTCCTCTCTCCTCTGGCACGGCTGGGGTGTACCTACAAAAGGCGCTCCGATGCCTAAGTCAGATAGGGCTTTTGGAGAAGAGAAGGTGAGATTAAGTGTTTAGGGTTTCAGAGTGTGTAGAAAGTATGCAAACCTGGGGGGTCAAGCCCCCTTTATATAATGGAGTCTCGCATAAGGATGATAACCAACTATCCGAATCCTGCGTGTGGTAACTCCTCCCCCAAGCTTCAGGGATCAGCTTATCCCTTCCTAATATCTCGCACCTGCCAGGTTCATCACGTACTGGCTACGTTCTCCTCAATCTTCGGAGTGGCAACGGCCCCAAGCGTCGTCTCCGGGCGCATCCTCTTCCAGAAGGTTCGAGAGTCACTGGTCAGCTCGCCCTGACCTGCTCGGTACTAACCCCGGGACGACTATACCTGGAGGACAGGTTTGGCCTATCCCGGGTCGGACGTAGCTCGTCCAAGGTCGGAGCCGGTCGGATAGAGGCCGGATTGGCTTGGTTTGGTGGGTAGACAGGAGCTCGGCTCGGAGACCGGTCCATAAGGGCATAGGGTCTACCTATCGCTCTCCTAGACTCTTTGCACGAAAGGGCATAGGGTCTACCTATCGCTCTTGGGTCGGTATCCGAGCTGAGCGCTATTCGCAGGGGCGTATCCCGGAAGCTTCCTTGCCTAGGGCGCTACACCCTACGTGTCGTATCCTTACTCGGCGTTCTGCCACACGATGGGACTCGGATGGGACACCTACTTAGCCATTCCTCTTCCCATCGTTGATCACCTGATACGGCCTGGACCGTTAGATCTGTAGCTGGTTTTGACGATGGAGGGCTCGGATTGGTTCGCCTTTCGGTCTCCCTTCAGCAGGGGTTATAAAGCCACCTCTTTCTCCTCCCTTCTCCTTTCTTCTTCGTTTCATTGCCCCTGCGACGCTCCTTCTGCCTCCTTTCTCTGCATTTGTGTCTCGAGCGGTCATTTTTACTCAATTCCTTCGCATTTCCTGGTAAGTTTCTCTTTTAATCTTCGCTAATGGCTTCTTCATCTTCTTCCCGACGTCCCCCCTCCCCCATACCTCTGAGTTCTGGGGGTGGCTCGTCATCTGAAACGATGAGCACGTCCTTTGATCTTTCCACGCCACCATACACCGGAGGCTCCGGTCAAAAGGAATTCCCTTTCGATAGTGGCCACGGTGGCCGTGACCCGGTGGCCCTCCAGGTGGTTCCCCCCGTTTCTTGGGATCCAGCCTCTCCCCCGTCACTTCTGTTCCCTCGTATTCACTTCACAAGGGGGCGAGCGCCGAGTGGGAGACGATAGGTCTCCTTATGCTTGGGTGCACCCAGATGTGCTCAGGGTGGTCTCAAATATCTTTTCGGACATTGGCGTGGCTGCTCTTCGGTCTAGCGTATCTTTTACGTGGAACCGGGATCTAGACGAGGAGGTAACGTGCCTTCCTTGCTCTCCTGAGGACCGAGTGTGTTTTGACAAGGGTGAGTCGAGTTCTTCTGAATTCTGTTTTTTCTACAAAACTTTCTTTACCCGAGTTGGCCTCCGGTTTCCCCTCGGTGGGTTTGAGTGCGAGGTCCTCCAATGGTTGGATGCGGCCCCTTCGCAACTTCACCCCAATAGCTGGGCTTTCATCCAAGCTTTCAAGCTCGTGTACGAGTACTATGGGGTTACCCCATCCGCTGCTCTCTTCTTCAGTTTCTTCCAACTCAGGCTTGGCAAACAGCTTAAGTGGTGTTCGCTTAACAAAATACCCGGCTTCTATATTCTTGAGCTCTTCGACCAATCCTATAAGAACTGGAAATCTGACTTCTTCAAAATCCGGGTACGGAGGGGAGATCCCTTTTTCTTTTCTGCTCAAAACGAGCCCTTGTTTCCTTTCTACTGGAGTCCCCATCCTCGCCCCATAAAAGAGGTGCACTTCAATTCGTTGTCGGTCACTGACCAGACGATAGTGAACTTTCTCGCCCGTTTACCCACATTGCACTGTGGTCCCCTCCTTACCCGAGCTCTAAAGGACCCACCACAGTGGAGGGATTACTTAAGTAAGTTTTGTTATCATTCTCCAATATGATTCTCGGCTTGAATGTGGGTACTAATTTTTACTTTCTTTTCAGGTACGATGGCCCCGAAGATGAGCAAGAAGGAGATGGCCGAGCTGCTTAAGAAAGCTCAAAGAGAGAAGGTCGCCCAGGCTCCTGGGCCGGTACCTTCCGAAGCTGCTGCCTCCCCTTCTCCTGCCAAGGCTGCTAAAAAGCGACTACATGCTTCTCTGACCCCTGGCTCCGACCAGCCCCCTGCGAAGGCGTCGAGGGGGCCTCATGGAGGGATACCTTTGAACATCCCTGATGGTTCCGAGTGGTTTCTCCACCTCAGAGAGTTCGCTGATCGAAGTGAGAACGCCGAGGATTCCCTTTGGAACGTCGGGATCGACCGTTCTAATCAGATCGACCAGATCATACGTCGAGCCGATGATAGGTGCATGGCCGAGGCGGACGAGCTGGGTTTGTGCAAGGCCTTGGGCATTTATGGTGCTTCGTGCCTCTGCTATGGCCCAGTTCCTTTCTGATCGGATAAGGGCGCGGGCCACCGAGGCCAAGCTGGCGAGGAGGAAGTACCAAAACAAGGCCACCACACTCGGTGAGCTCGAGGAGAAGATGGGTAAGCTGGAGGAGGACTATGCTCGCCTCTCGGAGGCAAGGGATGCTCTGAACAAGAGCAACACCTCTCTGCTTGGGCAGCGGGAGGAACTCCAAGCCAAGAATGACCTTCTGTTGGGTCAGCTGCAGGAAGAGAAGAAGAAGTCTTTGTCCGTAGCTGCCCGGGTCGAGGAGTATCGTGAGTACAGCGCCCTTCAGTACAAGGAAGCATTCGATAATGTCGTTGCGCAGCTGAAGGTGATCGCCCCCGACCTCGATATCTCCGAGCTCGACTTCACCAAGGTGGTGAAGGAGGGGAAGATCGTGGAGGAACAAGAGGAGGACGAGGAAGAAGACCGTGCCGAGAAGGAGAAGGAGCCTGAGGGCGAGTTGGAGAAGGGAAATGAGGTTGGGTTCGAACCCGGGAAGGGGAACGGAGTCAGGCCCGATATGGAGGTTGCCGGTCAGAGTGTTGCGGCCGAGGAGGTCGTTGAGACCTGAGTTGAGGACCAAGGGGATGCCCTTGTGTAGTTTGTTTTTTGTTTTGCTTTTGCTTTCATTCTGCCTTGGTGATGTACTCGCTCTTCCAGGAGCTCCCCTTTTGATCCTTCATCTTCTCTTCCAGCTCCCACGTCGTATCTCCAGTCTTCTGATCCCACACAACCTTAACGAGTTGAATTTCTTTGTTCCTTCTTTGCTTAGTCTTTCGATCGACAATCCTTGTAGTGACGCTTCAAATGATAGGTCGTCCCTTAGTTGAATCACATCCGGTCCAATAACATGAGAAGGGTCGGAAACATACTTCCGCAACTGTGAGACGTGAAAGACGTCATGAATGTTTGACAAGAAAAGTGGCAAAGCAATCTGATATGCCACTGGACCAATACGACGAAGAATCTGGTAGGGTCCAATGAACTTAGGAGTAAGTTTCTTGGATTTGATCGCTCGACCAACTCCAGTAATAGGTGCAACTCGGAGGAACTCATGCTCTCCTTCTTCAAACTCTAACGGTCGGCGACCCTGGTCCACATAACTCTTCTGTCGACTCTGAGATGTCCGCATCCTATCTCTGATCAATTGGATCTTCTCGATCATCTGTTGAATCATGTCCGGTCCCACAACAGAGCTCTCACCATCCTGATACCAACAAAGAGGCGTCTGACACTTACGTCCATACAACGCTTCATAAGGTGTAACACCCCGATTCCGGAGCACTACTGTGCAACCCAATCTAATGCTGAAAACATTAAATGCTTGTATACTTTCAGTTAAAGAGTACTCTTATGTATTTCGCAATGAAAAAATATGAGTAATTTTTTTTTTCATTTTATTTCCTTTGAAACCCTTTTCAAAATGAGACATAGAGTACTACGGTTTTCTAAATGATGCCAATTCAAACTTTTACAATTATCAGAGTATAGTGCATCACAAAATAATACTTCACATAACAAAATCATTTCGCACTAAGGCGAGGTTTTCTGAAAAGAATAATTACAAAACAACCAATACAAAACCCTAAGCTTAAGCTGGCCAACAACTACTACTCTTACTGAGAAACAGCTCAGCAAGACCAAAACACGAAGCACTCAGAGGAATCTTCCTACATTGGCTCAATCTTCAATGCTCCCAGAAAGACGAAGCTGCAACAGCTACCGAACTCCATCTGGAAATGACATCCATAAGGACATCCAATCCAACAACAGTGCAAGGGTAAATCCTTTGTCCACGAGTTTATCATAGGCTATATCGCGTGCAAACAATATATACATATATAATACAAGCAACAGATCAACAAATTTTGATCATAAGCCACTAATTGTTTTGTTTTCAACCTCAAAACAACCTCAAATTGTTTTGTTTTCAAACAATTTTTCAAAACTTCACACATACAAAATTCACTACATTCAATTCCTTTAACAATAAACCAACTTCTTCAACACTTACAACACTTGAAAACACTTAGAAAACAATTTAAAACCTCCTGCAAAATCATTATTAGGGCCACGGTTTCAGCCCCTATTTTTCACAAAAATTTTCTTTTCCAAACATCTTGTAATATGCATATATGACTAGTATCCAAACCTATCTAACAAAACTCATCAAAACTAACTCCAAAACCACAAAACTAAGTCAAGAACAAAGCTTAAAAGGGTGCTCAAGTTTCGGCCAGCAAGGGTTAGGGTTTCCTCCAAACTTAAAACACCAAAAACAAAGTGATTCATGGAAGGAAATAAGGAGTTATGAAGCTATACATGCCATACTAGCCAAAACAAGCACTAAAATTCAAGAATAGCTCCTAAAACCTTCAAAACCCATATTATGGAACCCAAGAGAGATGAGGAAAGATTCATGGAGCTTACCAAGAGTTTAGATGATGATTGAACAAGGGTGGAGATGAAATGAAACAAAGATGCACACTTTAATCTTCAAAACTTCCAAAATCACAACTTTCTTTCTCTAGGTTTTTTTTTCTTCAAGTTCTTCACTAATGGACGAGAGAATGGTGCTGGTGTGTAATGAGGATGAGGCCACGAAATTTCAGGGGTAAAATTGGAAGGAAAAACTCATTTAGTTGGAAATTAACTAACTAAGTCATAAACCAACTAAACTAACTAACTACCATTTACTTAATTACCAATCACAACTTGACACTTGTAAACTCAATCATTTAATCACATGTTCAGCTCCCCTAGCCTTATCTCAACTGCCACTTGCCCCAAAATATCTAGATATCTCGTTTCTTCACGCTCTCGCTCAATCGGGTGCGCGACGTTTCGCGTATAATAGGTTTTAATACTAAAAACTCCCAAAAATAATTCTAATTATAACCCCACACCCAAAAATCACAAATGTTCCTCGCGGCACAAGAAAAGTACCCATGTATCTCGTTTCCTCGAAATGCGAACCGCAACGTCGCAATTAGGCAGTTTCTGGCCATAGAAAATAGACTAAATATTTTCTGATGCGCAAAAATTCTAGAAAAATTACAATAAATCCTAAATATTGGAAAATGCTAAGATCTCAAATTTTATAAAATTCAGATCATGTTTGAGCAAGTTTCAGTTAGAAACTCACCCAATAGCCTATCTACGGCAGAATCCAACAGAATTCTCGCAACGTAATAAAAACTGTAAATTAGTGAGAATCACTAATTTCAATTTCTCTTATCATATAGATATTATTCAAACAATAAAATTTTCAAGACAAAATCTTTAAAATAATAGTCATATTAAATATGACATAAAACAGACAATTAATACAATAACTAAACCATGAAAAATCAAACTATGACATGAAAATATTTATTAAATCCTGAAAATTATTTCTTTTTCAATAAAATAATTTTCTTTAATCAAATAACAATCTTTCACATTTTTTTGGATTAATTCATATTAAAAGCGATTATCGTCTACAGCATGCATTGTCTGAATTAATTACTAAAACAGTAAATTGTTTACAATAAATCTTTGTTGTTCTTCGTACTTTTAACAAACCCTTGAGGTGATCAATCTCTATGATTTATTTTCAAGTAGTCGGAAACTATAAAATAATTTTCATAAAAATTGGGATGTTATATAAGGTGCCATGCCAATACTCGCGTGATAACTGTTGTTGTAGGTGAACTCAACTAGCGGTAAGACATCGTCCCAACTTCATTGCTTGCTCTGCTTGGTGATTTATAATTCTGAGTTATTGGCCTTTATGTTCTTGTTATAGTCATTGTCAGAAGCGATTGAATGTGGTCTCCCATAAGCTTTCTTTCTGATTGTCCTTTAGATTATGAAGAGGAATTCAAGATTCAAAGACCTAGGTCCTACCCTAAAGATAACACTATTGAGTCTATACACCCTTTTTCCCTCTCTGTTATTTCATCTTGTTTTGTTTTGTTTTGCTAGTTTAACAAATGCAGTTCAGAAGTAGCATTGCTTATAGCTCCTTACCCATATTTTACCATACTCTTTGTAACAGGACTATAGAGATCATGCCAGGAACTTGGAAGTGTAAATATGGCATGCTCTTGCTTATGTATACATAAGTCTGTCACAGTAGCATGATGTAGGTGTCTTTCAAAATCTAAGGCCATCAAACTATACTCTGCTTCTAGATGTCATGTAATAGGTAAATATATAATATGATTTATCTTTTGAGTTAAATGTTTTTTTGGAAATAACGCATTAACATCAACTGATTATAATAACTTGAAAAGAACTGGCTGATGTTGCTGAAGCTCTGATATTTATTCTATGTTTATAGCTGTGTCATAAGTTGGAGGATTCACTACAAAAAAAAAAAAAAATGCTAAATAGTGGGAGTTATTTTGCCGAGGTTTTGAAAAATCCTCTCAAGATGTGCTTGTATTTTTTTCAGTTGCATTTGGAACACATAAAGCTTGGAAGTAATGTGCAGATTCATGGGGGAAGATTCTGGTATGAATGGCATCGCTGCCATACCAAATTCTGGTGCTACATGGGTCAGCCAGCCTAGAAACCAAATTCTGGTGCTACACTAAGTTGTTAGGTTGTTTATACTTCCTTGCATTGATGCTATTGCTTTCATCAGTAAAAGTGTTGTTGCTTTACAAGGATTCAATGTGTTTTGCTTATGCTGAAAACCTAGACACAAGTTCTCTATAAATACATTACTTTGTTAAATGTTCGGACCTGCTTCATAACTGAATGAACTTTATTTAAAATTAGCTCATAAGTAGCTGTTCATTGACACTAATATTATTCACACCATTTACTTCCAATGCATCGCTTTGGTTTTTCGGCTTGCTATTACTCATTGAAGGAATTCTTGGTTGATATGACTTTGTGCAGCCTGAGGCCTCACAAAGTTATTGAGAGATTTAAACTTCAATTTTGATTACTTCAAACTGGTCCATTGGTGAATTGGAGTGGCATTCCATTTGCTTTAGGTGTTTACGGGTTTTGCTTTACAGGACATGGTATGGTAGTCCAACTTTCTTTGTCAATCGCGACACATACTTTTTTCCGTCTAAGTTCTTTTTGATCTTTTCCTTTTTTTATAGTTTTGCCGACTATTGGTTGGTTGCTGTTTCAAACACATACACAAGGGAATGCATGTGTTTTAAAGCATATGGTATGTTTTTTTCGGTTCAATTCAATGCTTAGAATTGCTAACTTTTTAAATAATTAAAACATAAATTCTCAGAATTGATTGCAATAAGTTGAATAACATGAAGAAATGGCATAAGCATGCAAAGGCATTTCCACTTGATAGAATTGTGTTTGAAAAGGTAGTAAAATTTATAAATTTTAATTCCCCAGCCCCGATGTCATGGCATTAAGTTTTCTTCTTTTTTTTGTTCTCATATATCTTTACTGTTCATGCAGGGTGGGTTTCATCTCTCTCAAGAATGTTTTTTTCTACTTGACTAATTTGCAAATACTCTCAAGAATGATTTGTTCCATATTCTACAAGGTGGGTACAATATGCCACATGGAGCCGGGAGTTAGCTAATTGCAATTCACCATACTTTACTTTGTATAACTCAATTTTTGAATTAATATTATTGTACATATATGGTTACTTTGTACACAAGTGTTGACTTTGTACATATATGATTGCTATATGTTGTAGATTTAATATTTTAAATAATAAATGATTGACTTGAAAAAGTTTGATATTTTTTTAGTCAGTTGTGAATTGTTGAATGGTGAATGCAATAGGGAATGTGAAAATCAATAATATTTTTTTTTGAAAAAAAAAAAGAACGATAGAGGAGGTTTTTAACCCCCACAATATAACCTCCGCAAAATGAAACATTAAATAGCGGTGGTTAGATATACTACAAAAAAAAAACACTAAATTGTGGCGGATTTTTTTGCAATTTGTGGGGGTTTTCGATCTCCGCTAAATTATTTGCGAAGGTTTCTAAAATCGCTCCAGTTACGTTTGCCGTAATCTATTTGCGGAGGTTTTTAGAAACCGCTGGTATGCCTTTTATTTTGTGGCAGTTTTATTGCGGAGGTTGATAACCTCCACTGTCTGCTCGTTATTTTGTGGGGGTTTTTAACCTCCTCTAACTGCCAGTCATTGATTCTAAAGCTCCTCTTCTATATTGTCATTTGTAATTAGGTTTTTGAGCTAATTGGTGATTTTATTATTAGCATCCCTATATTATATACCTTGTTATCTGAATAATTTTGTTACTAAATATATCTATTTTCTAATACTTTGTTCCAACAAAAAAGAAATAATTTATAAAACATGAAATACATTTTATAAGAGTACTCAAAAAATACATTAAAAATATAACCATGGTAACATAAATGTACACCAAATACTTCTAGTTCAAACATCAAATGTGATAATACACCTCAAAAATAGTACTAAAGCAACCTAAAAAAAGTCTTATAGAACTCCAAAAGAAATCTAATACAAAAGGAACTTAAACATCTTCAAACGTTGCTAGCACCAGACGATCCTCTTGCTTCCAAAGGCGGATTAAGCTCATTTGTAGCACCTGTTGCCTGAAATAACTAAAGAAAAAATACTTAGTTAAAATAAACCAAACTGTAAATGTGTGGATCAGTAATGGATATTGAGATACAGCATCAATCGAAGTTGAGGAGTTGGAAAATTTCACAGATTTGGTGAAGGATGCACAAGACATCTTTTGTGTGTGGATCAGGTGTGAAATATTTTTTTTTATCAGCAAAATATTTATTAAACAATGAAGGAGTACCATACAAGAAGAAAAATAAAGCTACTTTGGCATGTCTTGTATAATTGTGTAAGTGCACTGGAACACATTAAGAAATGCAATCACACAAACAGATGAGAAGATTAACATAAAGGACTAACCAACAAGAAAATATGTACATGGAGCACAAAAGGTAAATAGTTGAACATAAACAACATTCACATAGTACTGTGGATCAAATATTAACTAATGTATTTTTAACATGCAAGTTTTGACTACTTTGAGCGATTGACAAGTGTACCTTCTAGACCACTCCATCAAAAACTCGTTGTCCTTGTGGTGGTCAAACTCGTGATTCATTCCAATCAATAGGGTTTGCTTTGGACACAACCTCTTTACAGTTTCAAGAGACTGTAAAATTACAGAACAACATTTCACTATTAGAAAGATAATAGGTTTAAACATCATTTTGTAAAATGCAGAACTAACTTGGGGAAGACAAAAGTGAACATATGTGATCCAGCCTGTGGTAACATAAAGAAAAGAGGAATATCAATAAGGAAACAAATATCTCTTAGAAAGTAAAGAAACAACATCACATAAAGAATGAATGTGATGCAGAATCACATTCATTCTCTGATGCACAACTCCATGCTTAGGAACCAATTCCCTGTCAAATAAAATCTTTGTCAGGCCACTAGAAACTTGAAACATAGACACCCTGACAGAATTTCAACTCTTTATGTCAGCATCCCCTTGTTACAGCAACCATCCGCATCCCCTGGAATCTATAAGTCATTATAGCAATGATTATGCATCTTGCAAGAAACAAGCGCATAAACTATCAAATAGGTTGTTTGTTGAAGATTGAGAGCATAACAATCATAACAAGCACAATTGTGATTTGAGAAACTGATGAAAGAAAGTTTCAAGTTCGACTCCAAATGCTGATAAAAACTTACGTGACTCCAATACTTGACATGTGTTTCTGCTGAAATTATCTTTATGTGACTTGAATGAAGAAAAGTGAATTCATCTGAATGAAGCCGCCCTTAACGAGAATTGTTGAAAACCTAAACTACACTAAAACATGTTATTATCAACAAATTCAAAATTCATGGGGTAAAATGACAGAATACGAAATAAACTGCTCCAAATTTGTTATTGTTCTTCAATTTTTTTCCTAGAAGCCAATCAATCTAACATCTCAGAATAACATAATATGTAAAAGAATCAGAAGGAAATCTGAATCCTAAATACAACAAGATGAAAAACAAGAAGAGGAGAGATCTGTGAACGAAGTGACCTTGAATGCGAGCATTGAATGCTCATCGCAAACTCATTGCGTGCATCATCGAAAACCAGAAATTAGGGTTTGAATGCGATGCATCTTCATATTCAACCGCTTCCCAATCTATGTTCTTCTCGGGCTTGAGCGTGAAACGGTCTGACAAATGAAATGGCTGATCTAGAAAACAAATAATTGCCACTAAATAGTTGCCGCTAAATGCAGATTTTGTGGGAGCGAGTGTTGACAGACTTGAGGGATGACAGAGCGGTGGTCCGGAGAGCGAAACCGGCGAGCTTGGATGGTGAGGGAAGGGGTGTTTCGACGACTTGGTTGGAAAGACGAGTGAGAAAGAGAGACGAGTTGAGTGTTGACATACCTGAGGGATGACGACGCGGTGGTCCGGAAAGCAAAACCGGGGAGCTTGGACGGTGAGGGTTTTGGTTGGAGTTTCGACGGCTTGGTTGGAGATAAGAGAGGTGATTGTAAATTGTAAAAGGGGGAAGGGTTTTGGGGAGGGGATGCGTGCGACTCTGAAAAGAAGAGGAGGGAGTTATCAAAAAACAGGGAACCTAAATGTACAATTAGTGGCGGTTTTTAACCTCTTCAATTTAAACTAAATTTTTACACTCCAAACCTATAAGTGCCATTTTTAAAATTAAATTGGGGAGGTTTTACAAAACCTCTGCAAAAAAAAGCCCCTATTTAGCATTTTCTTTTGTGGCGAACGTAACTGGAGCGGTTTGGGAAACCCTCATAAATCAATTTGCAGAGGTCAAAAACCCTTGCAAAATGCTTTAAAAACCACCGCAAATTAACTATTTTTTTTGTAGTGTCCCAATTAGCGTATATATAATTATCAGAATTTAGAATTTCTTTGAACCATAGGAAAAGGTCTGAACAATATACAACAGTCCACTATGACATCTTTTCAAAATTCAATAAATTATATAATAAATTAGCGTATATATATTTATCAGAATTTAGAATTTCTTTGAACCATAGGAAAAGGTCTGAACTATATACAACAGTCCACTATGGCATCTTTTCAAAATTCAAGAAATTACATAATAAATATAATATAGAAAATAAAAAATAAATTTTAAAAAAGACACTTATACCCTCAAACGGACTATCCACGAACCGTTGATGTCGAGCTCGAAAGACTTGAGTTTGATTCATTTAATTAGTTGAGTTCAATCTCAATATTGAGTTTGTTTATTTAATTAAATAAATGAGTCTGATCGAACATTTAACGAGTCAAACTCAAATAATTCACAAATAGCTCAACTCACTTACGCCCAATATGTCTCAATTCTCAACCAATCAAGTTCCATAATTGTGCGGATGAAACGAGAGAAAATCATTGTCTTAGTCGGCTTCCAACTCTTGCAATGTCCCTCAAAATCTTAGTTGTGAAATCCTTGTTCACATAGTGGAAAAAGCTATAGCACGCAGAGAGAGACTTCAAGATCATCCTCGTATCCGAATACATCGTGGTTACGTATGCTACTACACATGTATTACACTGAACGTGATGGCTGAGGTATCTGTCTTTTGCATCACGCTCAAGCCAATAGCAATGAAGAAAATTGACAACCTCAATAAGAACAAAATTCCGCGGTCCCAACTTGTTTATGGTGACTATGAAATTGATTGATGGATGAACTTACTTTGGGTTTTCATTTTCCCCATCTTTTGGTTTTTACTTTTAAAGGGTTAAAACTAAAAAGACAACTTCTAGTAACTTGCATGTGAGCCATTAGTAATAGAGTTCAATGCATACATTAAGGTCCAATTCACAGCTAATATTGCGCTAATTCGATGATGTAAAGGTGTGGGAATGAGCTTGATTTTCTTAGTTGCTTTCCACAACAACCATAAGGGGAACATACTTCTATGACAAAAAGTCCTAAAGAAGGAACAAACTTTTTTCCCAACTGCTCAAGTCTTCAAATAAATCATTATGCTATTAGGACATAATTAGCCATCCTTTTTGTTCTTCTCCACAAATCAAACGAAAACTACCAACAGATTTTAAGCCTTACATGGAAACAACCTCCACCTGTATTCAACTATAAGATTGAAAAAAAAAATGTGGTTGAGAAACCAAATACGTGGTTAATATAAGCTAGGCAGGTGATGTCCAAGCAAGGTGACTCAAATAGTTTGAGTAAAAATACATAAGGAGTTGGAGTAAGGAGATCAGGGATCAAACCCTACCTAACAACATTGATTAAATTCTAACCATTTATCATTAAACATAGAAAGCTAGGCAAATGATATCGTCTGCATTAATTTTTAACTATCATCACTACGCCAAATTTTGATTCCAATAACATTTAAAATTGATTTTGATAACACGTAAAAGCGTTATGTGATTGAGCATCATCTGTTGAGTGCACTCCTTCAGATAATGATTCTGAAATGTTATACAAAACGAATAAGAATCCGCGCGAGTTATCCTGATTGACATATATGATAACGTTTCCCCAAACAAGTGTTATTAGATACATTTTCCGACGATTTTTCCTTAAACAGACGTCATCTTAGTTAAGCACCCTCAGTTATTTTTGTTTAACATATTTTCCAATTGCATTTAGCAGTCAATAATTGATACCTCTACATAACACTAAAACTTCAAGTTCAACAACAAAATTAATTACAAAACACTAAAAAATCAAAAGTTCAACATGTCTTCTCTCTACACCATATATATTCCTAACATGCATAGAAACACTAAAAATTACAAGTTCAATATGTCTTCTCTCTACACCATATACATTCCTAACATGAATAGAAACACTAAAAATTACAAGTTCAACATGTGTTTTCTATACTATCAATGTCTTCTCTATACAATAAACACTTACAAGTTAATGTCTTCTCTATACCATATTCCTATATATTCTTCAAGAAGCTCTAGTAGCATGTATCGGGGTGTCAAATATCATATTCTGCAATATGCCAAATACAACATAAATTTGAGCAGATTAGATTATGGACATACATAATATACAATAGGCTAAATTATACATTTGGTCCTCTATGTTTATTTTAATTTTCAATTTGGTCATCTACGTTTTATTTGTTTTGTTTTGGTCCTCTACGTTTTATTTTAGTTTTCAATTTGGCATTTTCCGTCACTAAAAGCCAATTGTCCGTAACTAGAAGTCCATTTTCCAAGACGTTAGTTGGCTTTTAGCTACAGATAATTGGCTTTTATAGTGATGGAAATGACTAACCTGTTGTAACGTTTGAAACGTAAGGGACCAAAATGAAACAAATAAAACGTAGAGGACCAAATTAAAAACTAAAATAAACATAGAGGACCAAATGTATAATTTAGCCTATACAATATAATTAACATGCATGATTAGAAATATATAATAACATAGTATCGCAAGAGGCTTGGCACAAGGATCTCAGTGGAAACACACTCAGGAGAAGGAATCCACATTAATTACTTGTCAATAGAAATCCACTTTGCTTGTCAATTTCAATATGGATCTCATCCACATATTCAACACCTAAATTAGATAAGACAGATTAGATAATAGACATATACAATATATATAACATGCATGACAAGAAACTCGAAAAGAAAATTAGATAAGGTACCTTGTGTCTGCATCCACCGTGAAAGGAGATTTTTAATATCATCAACAAATGTTGAGAACTGTGATTACTGGCCACATTTTGAGAAATTCTACTAATGTTGGTCATAGTGATGATGGCACTCAGTATCAATAATCTATCTTAGTCTGATTGAGGTACAAATGTGTGGTCGAGATACCAATCAAAATTGAGTATCAAGGAGTAATTACTTCAAGAAAAGTAATTATCGCTTTCTTACCTTCCAAGAGGATGAGGCGAGTTACATGATAAAGTCCTGGACTTCTAAAGACAATGCTTGGTACACATTACATGTGAAGATGTTTTCTCTTCATGGTCAATGCACGTGTACCAAGCCTCGTCATTGGAAGTCCTGAACCCCGTCGTGCTCGCCTCATCATCTCACTGGATGAAAACACGATATTACCGACGGCCAAAAGTCATCGGAAACGTAAAAAGGCTGTCGGTAATGTTGTCTTACCGATGGCCACGGGCCTGTTGGTAAAATAGGTGTCACAAAGAGTTACCAACGGTTTTTTTTGGCCCGTTGGTAATTACCGACAACTTGTGACCTTCGATAATTACAAAGGGGTATGGAAGTCGGTAATTACCGAGGAGCAGTGGCCGTTAGTAAGTATTGAGGGGCATGGCCGTCAGTATCAACGAACGTTTTTTCGGATAAATATTTTATATTTTTAATAATATTTTATTAAATTGATAATATATATTAAATTAATTTATTATTAATTATTTAAAATGTTTTAAAAAATATTAATAAACGCAATAATCGAGAGAACGTTAACGTAATAAACGTAAAAAACTCTTCATAAAATGTGCTCATAAAAAAGTCAATAAAACATAATCTCTAAATATAAAAGATAAATAAAGTCAAAATGCCAAAAGCCTAAAACAATAAACTAATCTAATAATCCTCATACAACCGATCGCGCACAGGGTCGTCTAGATGATCTGTATCGTCCTCATTGTCGCCATGTCCTAGCTGAGGAGGCTGGGGTGGCTGCGACTGGATCTATAGCATCGCCATCAACTGTCTCTATTGCTACAACGTCTGGTTCGTCCATCGATGCTTCTCCTCGCTAACGGCCAATCTTCGCATTATCTCAGGAATTAGCTCCGACTCCTGAGAGCAATGATTGGCATTACTAGATGATGATCCGATATGAAGGCGAATAACCCCTTTCTTGTAGTTGCTGGCAAGGTCTTCAGTACCGTAGGCGACCCTTCTTCTTGCCACAAACAATATCCGACCAAACCTTCAGCGGTAACGCTGGATCTGGAGGGGTAGTCGGGCTCATAGATGGGGAAGAGGATAATGTCTGAGACCTAATTAGAGACATCCTCGCCTCAAACTCCTCCTATGATGGATAATCAAACAAATAAATCCAAACACATAAAAACGATTTAAACATTATAAAAATAACCACTATATAATAATTACATGTGACTTCCTCGATCTCTCATCTACATAATCGTTGGTTCCCTTCCTAGCATGGGTGTGGTGATGAAGCTCGTGCATCTGCACTTTTTTCCCTAACTTCTTCGACTGTATGTAGCATAAACATATAAATGGTGATATGTAAAACATTGCCTTCACTGGAACTAGTTTTCGTGTACTTTTCCCTACATTGGTGCTGGACAAAATTTGTATTCAGCCAGCGCGCCATCATTTTTACCGAATTTATTGTCATAATATAACATCCACCCACTCATGCAACAGTCAATTCTCTTAGCTTCCAACCCCAACTTGGACACTAACCTTTCAGCATCATAATAACTTTGTGGCAAACCATCTCTTATGGGTGTCGGATACAAAATCATTTTCGTAACGAGATCCAAGCATATATCGGTAGCACCACAATTCGAGTTGAGAACTAAAAGCCTCACATATTGATAATTTAGAGTCCTGGGACCTTTCAAACAACGGCCTATTTGTTTCTAACAAAGATTATAAAATCTTTGTGCTGTCTCATTTGGAAGTTCTTCTTTGTCATCATATTGAGGCTCCTGGAATGCTACGTTTATCCCCAGGGAATCACAAACCATGTCATGCATTAATTCAATTTGCTCACCATATCCCGTATCTGTGCAACTGCTTGAAGCACTTGTGCAATTATCGTCATGCCGTAAATCAACACGAGGTTTCTTTTCACCGTGTCTATTCCAAATCCAGTAATTAAGTCTAAATTCAACTTGACACAAGTGATGCTTGACCTCATCTTCGCTCTTAGTCTTTCTACAATCGCAATTAATGCACGAACATTTAATCCCTCCATTAGTGATGAAATATTCATGTTGCTTTGGACGTTCACAAACTCATCAACCCCAATTATAAAAAGATTGTTTCAAACCCCTTCTCCCTGGAAAAACCTATCATATACATACATCTATGACCTGAAGGAAAATTTTCATCTTCTGCATGTTAAAAAATGCAGATATATTTAATTAAAACTTTTAATTTCTACAACACGCCAGACATAAAAATTTCCCTTTCTTTAAATGTTATGACCAAATCCCATTCAAGAATAAAATTTTTCAGCACTCATATAATAGTGATTCCTAATTAATTCTTACATCACATACTTGACAAAATTTCGACAGTATTTCTCATTGGTCTCTCGGTACACTAAATGATCGTGGTTCTGATTACCGCAATCAAGTATACACCAGAGAACAAAAGGAAATGGGTCGAACCAATATTTCATCAAGTATTATAAGTCATGAGAAATAAGTAATAACTATTATATGAGTAAAGAAAAAGTTTTTCCTCAAACTATCCAACTTGGACTATTCAATATTCAATATACAACGAGCACGCAGTACCCAAAAATAGTACAAGCACTCAATGATGTTGAACTTTAAATGGGAATCTAAGGCTTTTCTCCGATATTAATAATTAGCCTAGAAAAAAACCCGAAACTAAAATAAGCTAAGCAGTACATGCATACGTAGTTTATACCATATTTTCACATAATCCAAAGATCATACAAACTAATTAATGCAGACTATGACTAATGACAGACTAGATCATTATAAATATTAGATCATACAGACTAGAGCAAGATATATCCTAGATCATACGGACTAGAGCACGATATATACAATCTAACTATATACGATTCAATTACAACAATCCAATAATACCAACATCACTAAAATTAAAGCACAAAATCACTAACCACAAAATATGTCAAACAAAATGAGTACTTGGGATGACGATCTCAACATGGAACTATCTCACAATGAACTCGACAGGTCCCTAAAATTTTCACATATAGATTTAACAGATAAATAATGAAATTTTCACAGCGATAATGAAAAATATGAAATAAAAAAAATTCAAAATATCTGAAGTGGCAGCGGTAGTGGTGTGGCGAAAAAAAAGAGACAAGGACAGTATGGTTGAGAGAGAGGGAGAGTGGTGGTGGCACAATGGACGTGGTGGTGACGCGACGGTGCAAGGGCGGTGCAAGGGCAGAAAGAGGGGTACAGTGCGACTGAGAGAGAAAGATAGAGAGACACACAGTGGGGAGGCGCGGTGGAAAATGGTGGTGGCATGGTGGAGAGGCAGTGGTGGAAGGGGAGAGGGAGAAAGGAAAGAAGAGGAGAGAGATAAAAGCATGTGGAATGGGGAAGAACGGTTCACAGTTTGCTTCAAAATGAAGCTTACCAACGACCTCATTTATATTACTAATGACCTTTGCCTGTCGGTAAACTCAATGGTCACACGGACGGTTCCGAAGGGTAAAAGGCCGTCAGTAATACGGATTTGACCGATTTGACATTTGTGTTTACCGACGGGCAAAGGTCGTCGATATTTGAAAACATGGAAACAAATAAAGGGCGCCAAAATTACCAATGGCCTTAACCGTCGCTAAAGTTACTGATAGTCTTGCACGTCTGTGATGTTGGTGGGAAGCAAATGGCGCCAAAATTACCGATGGTCTTTGTCGTCGGTAACTTTAGCGACAAGTAAGGTCATCGATAATTTTGGCATTTTTTTGTCAATCGGAAATGTTAGATTTACCGACGGGCTTCTGGCCGTCCGTAAAAAGCCGTCGCTAACGCTGTGTTTTCTTGTAGTTTCTTGGAGGGCAACCAAAGCAAATAATTACTTTTCTTGAAGTAACTACTCATTGACACTCAATTTCAATGGCAGTCTTAACCGCACATTTAGAACTTTAATTAGGCCAAGTCAGATTACTGATACCGAGTTCCTAAATCTCAAATTAGTTGCTTGATGAACTAATTTGGCACAGATCAGGTCTAGCATGTTGAAGGACATAGAAGGTGGCCTCAGGTCTTGCATGTCCTCAGGTCTATCATGCTCAAACAATTACTCTGTCGTGTAGCTCGTCTTATCTTGACAATTACTCTATCGTGTAACTCTCAATCCTGACCTTTCTCATCTAAAGCACATAAATAGTTCTATTAATAAGCAGAATTAATCTAAAGCAATAAATAGTTCTTTGAATAAAGTAGTAAATAAAAATTAAAAAATAACAATTTGTATTAATCTATCACCTCTGTAATGTAAAGCTGATAGCAGTGAATAAAAGATTAAAAAAACACAAAAACCAAAAAAGGGTATACCTCCATTGGTATATAACAACAACACCTAAAACTCGCAACTATTACTCCAACAAAGTGTACAATGAATGCATGGTGACTGTTGGTATATCGTGAGGAAAAGGTAGATAAAAAAAAAAAAAAAGAGGTGATAAGAAAGACCTTAACTACGTCGGTGTTTATCATGGATACATGACGACTGTTGGAGCCTCCCTTCGGTGGAAAAGGAAGATGAGGTCCAAAATGGCTATGAACAGGTTCTGTTTCACGGTGATAAGTGGTATAGGGTGGAAAAGGACTACGAGTTATCACAGAGAATTGTTCTCTCGTAAGTGTTTAGGGATATTTGTGATCGAGGTATGTGTTTAGGGTTTGTGATGATGAAATTGAAGGAGTCACTTTCTCTCGTCTTTCTGTTGTAAGCATTTAGGGAATATGATGATGAGATCAAAGAATTGAGTAGTACTGAGACTTTCTCGTGTTTTATATTATGTTTTAAGCATTCGATAATGCTTTCATAAACAAACTTTATCAGAATAACAAATTCAGATAACACTTTTTTACACAAACATTATTTGAGTTTTACCTGAATTCTTCGTGCTCTTACACATAATGCTTCAGTCTATAAACGTTATTTGTATGTTTAATTGTGATAACATTTTCTCTAGAATTTGAAGTTTTAAGTAATTTTTGTGTTTATTTATGGCGCTTCCCGCTGTAAATATTGTGTGAACACTGTTATCTGAATATGATTTTGGCGTAATGTTGGGCATCCAAGTATGAGATAGTCTCACATCGCCTAATAATGAACAAAATAAAGAATATATAAGATGCTTGACATAGGAACCTATCATGTAACACCCTCATTCTCACTTCCTAGGAACTAGGATGTATTTTCTTGTGTGTGTATGTTTGTTATGTGCCATTATGTGTTTAGATGTGTGTTGGAATGATTAGGATGCTAGCTAGAACGTCTCATAACTCGATCAAGGAATGCCAAGCGCCCCAAAATGAGGCGCTTCCTAGGGCACCAAACGATAGGTCAAGGCGCCAGGTACTAGCCCGTTTTACTACACACACAATTTTATGGGATTTGACTTGTTTTGACGGTCTGAGCTCGACCCGTGTGACCTGTTTTGACTGTTCGACTTAAACTTGGTGGGGAAAGTTAGGATACCTAAACCTAAGTCTAAAACATTCAGAGTACATCCCTAAGCTCGTCCCTAAGTGCTTTCAAGAAGTCTAAGGAAGATTTGAGTCATTTTCCACCATTCTCTCTCGTTTCTTGCCTGAATTCAATTCTGTCTGAAGAGCTATAACCAGAGCACGGTTCTTTATCATTAAATCTCTTCTCTTATTTATTTCGAAAGAGAAAAACATGCTAGTAAGGTCTTTCTTTTTCTGGTTTCAACCCTACTTAACTCATTGGGTTTCTACTTACGGTTTTGGATTACCCGTTAATCGTGATGGTAGGAATTGGAAGCGAAACACTTATCTCATCTATCTAGCTCTTGGAACTCGCGACTTGGCTATAGTTAAGAAAAGGGTGGATGATTTCATATGGAAACCGAGTAATTACGTATTTGATGATATGACTGGCATGTCCCACGACCCCCTACATTTCGTGCTATATTTATTTGTGGAAGTACCATCGCAGGAGCAATGGGAAAATTTATTGATTGTGCTTGATGGTGATAAGACCCTTGTAGGAGCAAGAGGTTATGGAAAAGATTATGTGATAATTGGCAAGAGTAGGTGTAACGCTTGCTAGATATTTGATGTTGTGAATGTTTTGGTACTTTTAATGATTGAGATGTGTGTTGATTGACTTACATGACCTAAAT
Source organism: Calophaca sinica (assembly GCA_037113605.1). Classification (NCBI taxonomy): domain Eukaryota; kingdom Viridiplantae; phylum Streptophyta; class Magnoliopsida; order Fabales; family Fabaceae; genus Calophaca; species Calophaca sinica. The sequence goes on from CM073736.1 coordinate 72,621,876, forward strand.
ATGATGCAACATATTAAAAGGGTCATTTTCCATGGTAATGATTGCTATGGATTGTTGTCTCATCCTATGGATAACAATTGTTGTTGTTATAAGCCATGGCTTGTCTATTTCGATTGTGCAGAATTTGTGGAGCTACGACTGTTGGTTTGGTTATAGAGACACCTTGATTCTACCAATTCTAATAAGCTAAGATGATTAGGACTTTTGGACTACAGGATGGGAGATTAGTTGTAGGACTTAGAGTGTCTAAGTGTGGTTATGTAGGAAAATGCTCTAGATAATGGTTAGGCTAAGATGAAGATAATTGGTAAGCTCACTCTTTAGGTTGGCTTGTAGTTAGTTTCAACTTGGGCATGGTTTGGTATAGGTTTGAGAAGGTTTCACAAGAGGAAGGATCCTAAAAGTTGGAATTATGAAAAAAATGCTAATTATTAGGGCGTTCCATAGATATACTGCATCACACTGACTAGACTCTACTTGTCTCTATGGATAGTAAGGGCACTCTTATTCGCTCACCCGGAGTTAGATGGATCCACATGCATTAACGGAGTAGATGGTAGCTTGAGTCTTGCATTAGATGTTGATGAGTTAGTAGCGTATCATGCTACGCATTTGTTGTGCCATTAGATGACACGTTAGGATTGTATGATAAGATGATTTATGCGCATCATGTTGTTGTTTTCCCATGCCATGAGATTTTCTGATGAATGTGATTCTTCACCTCTTCTATTTTCCATTATGGCTACTTATACACCACGATGTGTGGGTAGACGATGAGTCTGTAGGTGATGCTGAGATTGACATTGACGCCGAGGAGTAGTCTTCATGACGCGGCGTAGTTTAGAACATTTACTCGTCAATTTGTTATTGACTTATTATTATTTCCGATGTAGTGATGAAGTTTTATTAAACTCCTATATTTCTATTATTTCCGCATGACTTTATTTAAATTTTTGCTATACGAGGCAGTTGGTGTCACATATCATCTTAAGATTTTGAGAATAAATGTGGTCATGTCTCTTTCTAAACCAAAAACTAAAAATAAAAACCCAACAAATTGTATCACAACATGTTGGTGTAGGCCCAATAACGATACACTCTCTCTCATAACAGGGATGCACAAATAAGAGCCTGGGATTCACACTTGAGGGGAAGATGTGGGGTATCCAAGTGTAAGATAGTCTCACATCGCCTAATAATGAACAAAATAAAGAATATATAAGATGCTAGACACATGAACCTATCAGCTTAAGGTTTTGAAAATAAATGTGGTCAAAGTCTCTTGCTACACCCTAAAAATAAAATATAAAAATTAATAAAAATCCAACATGTAGTGTACATTAAAGTACACATAATGGTTCCGTCTACAAACGTTATTTGTATGTTTAATTAAGATAACGTTTTATCAAGAAAACGTCATTGGAAACTTTATGTAATATTCGTGTTTTTGTATGACGCTTCCCGCTGTAAACGTTATGTGAACACCATTATCTAAATACAATTTTTGCGTAGTGTATATTAGAGTAGCCAAATCTTCCTTTTTAGGTTGGACTTGTTTAGATCAAATATCTCAATAATGGATGGCAAAAGCACCGACCCTGTGTTATCATATAATTTCGTTAAATAAATTGATATATACTCCCTCCGTTTCAAATTAACTATCACTTTAGTAAAAGAAAAAATTTTCAAATTAAAAGTCATTTTATGTTTTCATTGCATCATTAATTATTTTTTCCCAATCTTGTCCCCAAATAAATAGTGTATACATCACTCCCAAGTTAATATACTTCAATGATTAATACCTGATAGTTAATAAGGACAATTTAGTAAAATTATTCTGTAACAGCGGGGATTCGGCCACTTAAGTCGGGATTTGGCCACTTAATGTAATATACCGAGTTAGTAGTAGTAAGGTGTTTCCCATGTACTTAAGTCCTCCAAGTCATGGGTTCAAGCTGCGCGGAAGGCAAAAACTCTCTTTGGGGGGGGGGAGAGAAGTCCTATGAGTAATGGGTCAGGTCGGACAAGTCCGGTAGTACCCTGGTCGTTACATATTTCACTCACTAAATTATTTATTGTTTTCTTTACTCTTGACAAAAAAAACCTTAAATATCACTCAATATGAAACGGAAGGAGTATTCAATTTCGGACCTTAACTTTAAGTTGGGACAGGACAAAGAGCAACGTGTGTAAAATATATACCACGTGTTAACATGTCCGGCCGTTTCAAGCTCCTCTACCACTCCCAAAAACACTATTTATTTTTTATTGGCAAATGAATTTATTAACAAGGAGTATAAGGAGTACTTCAACCCAAAACTTACAAGTCGACTGGACAAGAAAGAGCCCAAACGACCATCAGCACCAACTCAAACCATTACCTAATGAAAAACCAGTCCAGCCAGGCACTAACTCTGAATAATACAACCTATGGGGTCTACAAACCACTCATATTATATACACGGCGAAGACTTAGCACAAAGACACTATTTGTAATGTTAAGAAAATAAGAGGAGAAAAAAGGCACAAGATTTTTTTTTTTTAAATATTGTGATCAATCAAATTAAACAAATGTAGTTATCCGATCATCATATATATCGTCTAGTACATATGATAAAGGAGAGGGGGAAGTGGAGCGGTACGGGTTCGAACCCTATTCCCAGCATCCACATAGCTCTTACGTATCTTTTACCATCAGACTATGCTTTCAGGATCCAATCATCATATATATGTCAACATTAATTATGAATAATTAAATGGAATCACTCCAAAAGTGACTTTGCAATGCATCATGTACGTCTCTCTCTCATCCCTTTTTTTACGGGAAATAGGTGAGGTTTGTCTTACCCACAAGTCTACTCAGAATGATCAAGCCACTCTTGTCTATTATTTTCTCAACAACTACTAGTCTCCTTGTGTTAAGACATCAACATAGTGATTAGATATTCAAGGTAATTAATCAGTTAATTGTGAGAGACAACGAAAGATATATTATGGCGTTAGACTCAAGCTCTTGAATTTTAGTAGTATCCTATTAAATTGATTATCTCGAAACACATAAAATAGAATACCTGTTACTGGTCCCACATTCTATCAATTCCTACTTCCTAGTCAAGATGAAAAGAAAGCACCAACAAGGCAACTAACCATGGAAGAGTTAGTTGGAGCTTTCAGAATCTACAAATCTTGCAATGATATGTCACCTCCTTTGAGAGGCAGAAAGATCTCAAAAATCTATTGAGGGAACAATGCAAATAAAATCTGAAGATTCACTTTCCCTAATTTGATTTTTATTACTTCAATGGCTAATGTTATTGGATCAAATTATTAACATTAGGAAACATGGAACACGATTAGTTGCTTTTCCAATGACGTGATTACAACCAGCTATGTTGGTGTTTACTATATGATACGTGAATTAAGCAAAAAGACCGACTCATTGAGACTAAGATATTTAAATCGGTTAATTGTAATTAAAAATGGCATAATTTTAAATTGTATTCCAAAAATACCCATAAATAATGCATCAAAGCCATGGAGTTGAGTTATTTGGTGTCCTTCATGCATGGGGAATGCGTGAGTACATCCACTTCTGACTAAATATCACCACTTGCATGGAGGATAATTGAGTTTCTTGTTAATTGATTTCACAACAAAATAAGGGTATAATTTTTTTTTTTTTTGCAATTCATACAATAAAAAATGGGTTCTTGATTCTTATAATTAGTACACAAAAAATACTTCATCTTGTTTATTATAAAAAGACTTGAGGGAGTAACATATAGGGGGGGAAAAAAACTAAAATGAAATTAAAAATTCTTATGTAAGAAATTGAACATTGAACACTTTAATATAAGAGATGAGAAAACACATCTTATTTTTCTAATCCTGTCTATTGTTTGATTCATTTTGTCTTGTCTGTTACTAGTCTTGTCTGTTGTTTGATGTGCAACGGACTAAATAGACAAAATACTATTAAATTTACCAATACACCCTTTATTATGTATAATATGTAACCTATATAATATAATATTTTATTTTGTTATAAATATTTTACATATAAGTATTATCTAATATACCTAATAATACTATATGCAATAATATAAAATATATTTTATAAAAAGTATATAAAATTATATATTATATTGTACTATATATATATATATAGATGGTCAGATGTATTAATTAGCCACTTGGATAAAGTGCAAGTATTTGTCAATCAGCTGAGTTCTAATCAGCTGAATCCAGAACATTGAACTAAGATCGGCTAATGAAAGATCAACTAAGTGAAGATCAGCTAAATCAAAGGTTAGCTGATTGAGATCTGTTGGAACAAACACAATTACTCAACTAAGACAGCAGCTTAGAAACAATAGTTAAGCAGGACCAGTTGATGTAGAATCACCTAAACGTGGCTACTATGTCAAGATGGACTTGAGGCATGTTAATTAGGTTTTGATGGACTCGTGTGGATCACTACAAGAAAAAGTGGTGTTACTGACGGCCAAAAGCCGTCGGTAATGTGAAAAAATCGTCGGTACCGGTACCAACGCCGTTGGTAATATGGACATCACAAACATTTACCGAAAGTCGTGTCCGTCGGTAACGAAGTCAGGCCGTCGGTAACGTTTTGTAATTTTTTTTAAAATTTAATTAATTAATCAATTAATTAATTATTTAATTATTTATTGATTTAATTATTTAATTATCAATTTAAAAAATATTAAGAAACGTAAGAAACGTGATAACGTAAACTAAAAACTAAGGTAAAAATGAAACGTAATATAGATGAGAAATATCCTCATAATTTCAAAATATAAAAAACATAAGTCAAAACCCTAAAATTATCATATAAACTAATAATCCAGATAATCCTGATTATGCACAAGGTGGTCCAAACTGAACATCCCATTTTTCAGATAATCCCAAAAGGCATTAGAAGCCATGATTAGAGATAAATTGGGCTTAAGTTGGACCCATAACGCTTAGGAAAAACCTAGAACATCCCTGAAAGGGCATGGAACCCCTAGAAACGTCTAGAAAAGAAGAAACTAGATGTATCTCCTCGGCCTCTGTCGTGGGGCGACTAGATTAGGCTATTGGCCATCGCGACGTGATGGTGCACTTCATCACACCAATTGATCTTCGCCACACGTGCATCTGGAAAGGTCCTGTAACACCCGTATTTTCACGATGCGTTATTTAGCGTTATTTTAGTATAAATTGTCGTATTTATGCTATAATAACCAGTTTCTTGTTCGTTAAGCAAGTGATTGAATTAAATCAAGATAAATTAAATTTGAGAATTAATATTTTATATTAATTCATAGTTCAAATATCGTCGAAAAATTCTAACAAAGTTTCGTCGCGTTTTGAATCACCGGATAGTTTTTATCCGCGAATAAAATTTTAAACAAACTCTGATTTCGATGAAAATCGAATTGTAACTTGTCGTGATTATGATTGAGTGTTTCCAATTGTTTTTATTATTTATGATAAATTATTATCACATGGTGAATTAATTTCTAAGTAAATTAATTTTCACGATTTAATCGGCGAAATAATTAATCGCTAACGTAATTACTCGACGCCGTGTTTTTAGTACACTTAAGACTCTAGGATTATAGAGTAATAATGAGAGATGAGAGATTAGATGTTTTAGACGTGTTGATGGGATTAACAACTTACTTTAAGTGCGAGGTGTCATTGATGTGGTGGTTTATTAGTGGTATCTTTTCCTAAACCTCTAATAACCAAGTGTTTTATCTTTTAATTAAATTTTTTTAATGCCTCCCCTTTTATGAGCAGCTAGGCCGCCACCCACCACCCCCATTTCACTCTCATCTTTCATTTTTACTTGCCTTGAGAGAGAATCTCCAAGTTGTCTTTCATTGCACCCTTCATTCAAAATCATTTTGGCTCATTTTCATCTCCAATCTTCAACCAAACGTGATCCTAGTTTCTTCTTCTACTTGATTCCATCTTCCAAACCATGTAAGTAAGCTTGAAAACCAAACTTTCCTCCCCTCATTTCAGCCCCAAAACCGTGGCCCCATTTTTAGGAGTAGGAGATGATTTTCTTGCTTCATTTCTTGTTTTATGCTTTATGTATTGTTTGATTGTGATCATGGAAGAGATGAACATATTTTCCCCCAATTTTTTTGAACCCTAGATCGAATGGTACAAGGGTATAGGGTTATGTGATTTTCCATGTGAATCATCTAATTGATTGGGGGTTCTTGGTCCTTAATAATGGTTATTGTTGTTGTAGTTGTTAATTTTGATTTGGATCAAAGGATTGATAAATTTTATGAAAACCCTTGTTCTTGAAGAGACATGATTTGGGATTGGAGTTGATTAATGCTTATGTTTTGGAGATAATTGTTGTTTTGTGAAAGAAAACTAGATGATTGAAAGGTGTTGTCTTGATTTAGTAAAAGTTTGCAAATTTTTTTGGGAAAAATGGGGCATGGCCGCAAGCTCCCATGAGCTTGGAGGAGAATATTTTTGTGTTCTTTGGTTTATATTAGTTGTATTGAAGTGTGTTTAAGTTTTGGAAAAATTTTAGGAATGGTTGGATTGAATTGAAAGTGGTTTTGAATCTTTAAGGCTATGAAACACATAAGGTGAATTGGATTCCATGCGATCCTAAAAACCAAGTGGAGCCTTGATTAAGTTTTTTGAGAAAAAGAATTTGATAGTGGTGTTGTTTCATGTTTTAAGTTTGAAAGAAAATGATTCTTAGTCTTTGAAACCTTGCTTTTTAATTGTTTGTTAGTTTTTCAAGAGTAGGTGTTTTGTTATCTAATAGATTTTTTGGGGTTGAGAGCCTAGGGAGTTAGAATTAGATTTATGCCAACGATTGTACTAAGTTTATGTTGTGGTGTTAGGACTTGAGAAATTTGAGTTCGTGCTGCGTGCCATCAAGACGTTCTCTGACACGTGACCTAAGGACTTTGGTAAGGGCTACTTCTAGAGATGATTAGGTGTTGGGCACCCATAAGTCCCACTTACGTTTTTATTTTTTTCTATCAAAGAAGTCTGAGAACCTCTGGGTTCAAAGTGAGGGTTTTGTTACCCCTTTGATTTTAAAGCTTTATATATATGATTAATTAGTGGGTTTGTCTGCAAGAGGTTGGCGACTGCCCCTAACCCCCCAGACTTGTATTTTATGTTACCTCTTTGCTAGTTCCACGGAGCTTCAAAGGGACGAATTATTGTCTATCTATGTTGATGATTATTGTTATGTGAATTGTGGAATTGTGTCGAAACTGAATTATTGTGACATTGAATGTGATAACATAACGTGGTTGCTTGTATGCTTAAATTGTGTTAAGATATATGCTGTGGAATTGGTATTGGGTAATTGATATTTAATTGATTATGCCATAAGTGAAATATCAAATGTGGTGATATGTTCATTGGGGTGGTGGAAGGCATTTGTCGTGTCTTGTGGTTACTTTGACCTGTCTATCCTGGGTAGTGGAATTGCCCATGGCCAAAGGAATTCAGGAACGTCGTTAAAATTTACCATCGCATGGAAAAGTGTTGTCTCTGGTACGTACAGAGCGACCTGACCGTAGAGCATGGATTCCGGAATTAAAACTGCACTGTCATATAGTTGCATCAATACGAGATCGGGTGCATTCTTATTGATTGTTCTGTATGCTATTGATATGATTTTCTATATGTGTTGATGAATGTGGCTTTATATTATATATTGTGTCTATATAATATGATTGGCTGTCGTATCTGCTATTTTGTGTTATCTATTTTTTTTAAGAAGTTGACCCTTTCCCGCGGTGGTAACCCAGACGATGGTGAAGACGATGGTGATCCCGGCAATGGCGACATCGCTGGAGATGGTGTTTGACTTTCCTGATATAGAGACCCCCTCTGCTATGGAGTTTGACCCCACCTCCAGTCGAGTTGTGTATACCGGGGATGTAGTTCAGACTTTCCTAGCAGACAGACTGACACTGCAACTGGAGACCTCGAGACGGACCGTGAGCTTCCCAGTGAGGATATGCAGATTGTTGACGGATGGCGTAGAAATCAGCAGGATTGAGTGTTACAGGCTTCTTCTTCTACTTCTGCAGAGGAGTCCTTTGAGATTCCTAGACGGACAATGACTCGCTATGCACCCAGGCCTAGAGGTGCTAAGATTAGGAGGACTGGTCGGAAGAGCGTGGGAATTAGGCATTGGACAGCATGAGCTTCGACTTCTTGTGCAGTGGCAGACACACTGAGCCCCGTGGTGGAGCCAGAGCCAGAGGTGGTGTCGACCCCTCCTTTGATTTTTAGGACCCCGACCCCACCTGTAGATCCCCCTCCTGTCTGTGCGGAGTGTGGAGAGGCGAGTTGCAGTGGAGCAGGATGGATTGAGGACATTTTGGTTGAGGAGGTTAGACCCGAGGATGTACCTGCATCTGCACCTTTTATAGATTTGACTAGCGAGGACGAGGATGATCTGATGGAGGAGGATGAAGAGGACCCATCCGAGGACTTGGGTAGCGATGTTTAGCTGACATTGTCTGTTTACCTTGTACATAGTTTTGGTTAGCTGTGAGGTCTGTTTTGCTGTAGATAGTTCTGGGTGGTGACCAATTAGTTCGTTGGACTTGCTAGACTTTTGGTGTGTAGATCTGGTGGTTTACTTTTGGAGCAGCCCCTTGCACGGGTAATTACCGAGAGTACCCTAGGGATATGATTCCTCTAGACAGAGTTTTCATATCTTAGGTGTATTCTTCTTGACTTGTGTATATTTAGTTACTTGCATTTTGTACAGACTAGTCATTTGGTTTTGGAAAAATGTTTATATATGCATGTATTTCAGTTACGTTTGTCTTGTGTATGTTAGAATCCATCATGTTTCTAAAACGCTGTGGATACTCTATTTGTGCTTTGCGAAAGACGTTTTTTTTTTTTAAATATACCACATTTTCCAAAGGGAAAAATAGTATTATTTTAAAAAGCTCGTTGCATTTTGAGTTAAGTTCTAGTTTAGTAGCACTCCGAAAATGAGGTGTTACAATAGTGGTATCAGAGCAGTTTGGTTCTAACCGGACTGTGTGTAAGGAACATTAAGCTGGTCACCGTGTCAGGTTTTAATTTGTCGGGTAGCTACTGTGTTAGTATTGTTGTTGTTCAATGAGTGAAGCAGCTTTGCTTAAAATTGTTTGAATTGTTCTTGATTAGAGCAATGTGTGTTGACACATCATCTGATTGTGAGGTTCTGATAGGTTTTTGGACCTTGTAGGATTCTAATGCCACCTCGCAGAGACCCTACGACCGGACCTGATAGCCCCAACATGGATAGAGCGTTTCAAGCTATGACAGAGATGGCAGCGGTGATGGCAGAACAATCTAGTGCTGTGACTCAACATACCACAGCCATGAATCAACACAACCTGCAGCAATAACAGAGAGCAGAAAGGAACGATGAGGCTAGAGTATTGGTCGACTTTCGCAAGCATGATCCACCGAAGTTCCATGGTGTACCAATTCTGGACAAGGCTGATCTGTGGCTCCAGGAGATATAGAAGATTTTCGATGTTCTTCATTGCCTTCAGAACGTGAAGGTGAGCTATGCTTCTTATCTGCTGCTGGGAGATGCAGAGTATTGGTGGAAGGGAGTGAAGCAGATGCTGACGGCGGACCATCAGGAGATTGACTGGGAAACCTCCCACAGGAGGTTCTTAGAAAAATACTTTCCGGAGAGTGCACAGATGGAGAAGGAGCAGGAATTCCTTTGTTTACATCAAGGCAGCAAGACAGTGTCTGAATATGTAGCTAAATTCGAATCACTGTCAAAGTATTTCAGTCCTTTTCGTGATCAGGTGGACCGGAGTTGGTTGAGTGAAAGATTCCAGCGTGGGTTAATGTTTGACATCCAGAAGTCTGTGGTGTCTCTGAGGATTCGGAACTTTCAAGAGTTGGTTGATAGATGCATTGAAGTGGAAGCTATAAGGAACAACAAGAGAAGGAGTGGTTCTGGTGGACCCATGAGACCTCAGAATCAAGGTCAGAGATTTAATCAGAAGGGAAAACAACAGAAGAAACCTTATAACCGGCCTCAGGGGAACAATAAGGGGCAGTATCACCCTATGGCTCGAGATTCAGGCGGTAAGAGTCAGACTAGAACTGGACAAGTTTGCCATCGTTGCGGCAAACCGGGGCATTATGTGAATGATTGCACGGAAGAGAGCGAATTATGTTACAACTGCAAGCAACCAGGACACTATGTGAATGACTGCACGGCTCTGAAGGCTGAACTGAGTGTGAATGTAGCAAAGGCCAAGGGAAAGCGTCCAGCCGCCAAGGGCAGAGTCATCTGCATGAGTGGAGAGGAAGTTGAACAATCAAATGACCTAATCCAAGGAGATTGTGAGATTGAGGGTAACTCTTTATCCATACTCTTTGATTCTGGTGCAACCTATTCATTTATTTCCATGGATTACGTGAACTATTTGAAGTTAACTGTGACTACCTTACCTTTTAAATTAGTAGTTACTACTCCAGCTGCTAAGACTTTGGTTACCAACACTGCATGCCTTAATTGTACGGTGGTTATTCAGGGTAGAATGTTTCTTGTTAATTTGGTTTGATCTTATCCTCGGGATGGATTGGTTGTCACATCAGCATGTCCTTTTGGACTGTGCCCGAAAAGCAGTATTTTTTCCTGATCTTGGAGTTTCCAACTATCTTTCTGCTAATCACATCGGGGTTTTCTTGAAAGAGGGAACTTAGGAATACATGTGTCTCGATAGCCTAGAAGTTTCTCAAGAGGTTGAGCTGAAGAATGTTCCAATGGTGAGTGAGTTCTCCGACGTTTTTCCGGAAGATGTACCAGGCTTACCACCATTGAGGGAGATCGAATTTTCCATCGATTTACTTCCAGGTATAGGCCCGATCTCTATAACACCTTACCAGATGTCTCCGTCCAAGTTGAACGAGCTGAAGTCGTAGATTGAGGATTTGATGTCAAAGCAGTTCATACGACCGAGCGTGTCACCATGGGGAGCTCTAGTGCTGCTAGTGAAGAAAAAGAACGGACGATCAAGATTGTGCATTGATTATCGTCAGCTCAACAAGGTTACTGTCAAGAATCGGTATCCGTTACCGCGTATTGATGATTTGATGGATCAACTGCGAGGAGCTGCGATATTTTCAAAGATCGACTTGAAGTCTGGCTATCATCAGATTCGTGTGAAGGAAGCAGATATTCCCAAGACTGCTTTCAGAACTAGATATGGCCACTATGAGTATCTAGTCATGCCTTTTGGAGTGACGAATGCACCAGCGGTATTCATGGACTACATGAACATGATTTTCTACCCATTCTTGGATCAGTTCGTGGTGGTGTTCATAGACGATATCCTGATCTACTCGCGAATCAGAGAAGAGCACGAAGAGCATCTACGCCAAGTGTTGCAGATTCTACGGGAGAAGCAAGTCTACGCTAACCTTTCCAAATGCAAGTTTTGGCTTGAAGAGGTGAATTTCCTTGGACATGTGATAACTAAGGACGGGATAGCTGTGGATCAGCTAAGATCGAAGCTGTGTTAGCTTCGGAACAACCGAAGACGGTGTCAGATATTCGAAGCTTCGTTGGATTGGAGGGTTACTACCAGAGATTTATCGAAGGATTCTCGAAGATCGTAGCACCGCTTACACGACTCATGAGGAAGGATCAACCTTTTGCTTGGACTGAGGAGTACGAATCCAGTTTCCGGCTTTTGAAGGAGCTGTTGACAACGGCACTTGTTTTAGTCTTGCCTCAACCAGAAGAACCTTACGAGGTTTATTGCGATGCTTCACACTAGGGACTTGGATGCGTGCTGATGCAACATAGGAAGGTAGTGGCTTATGCTTCAAGATAGCTCAAGATTCATGAAAGGAACTATCCTACGCATGATTTGGAGCTTGCGACAGTGGTGTTCGGGTTGAAAATTTGGAGGCACTATCTGTACGGGAGCACGTTCACTATTTTTAGTGATCACAAGAGCTTGAAGTACTTGTTCGATCAGAAAGAACTCAACATGCGACAGCAGAGATGGACAAAATTTCTAAAGGACTACGACTTTACATTGGAATATCATCCAGGGAAAGCGAACGTAGTGGCGGATGCTTTGAGCCGGAAGAGCGTCCTAGTCTCGACGATGATGATCAAGGAATTGGAGTTGTTGGAAAAGTTTCGAGGCCTGAACCTCAACGTGGAGTTGTCACTTGGAAAGCTGAAGTTTGGTATTCTTACTATTTCTTGTGGACTGTTGGACGAGATCAGAGATCAACAAGCTAACGATAAGCTACTACAAGAGAAGAAAGAGCTGATAATACGAGGAAAAGCGGCTGAATTCGAGATTGGATCAGATAACCTTTTAAGGTCCAACAGACGTGTCTACGTACCTGACGTGGCAGGATTGAGGAGTTTGATTCTCGAAGAACCGCACAAGAGCAGATTGAGCATTCATCCAGGAACTACAAAGATGTACTATGACTTGAAGAAGCACTTTTGTTGGCCTGGAATGAAGAAGCAAGTGGCAGACTACGTGGCTTCATGTTTGACATGTCAGAAAGCGAAGGTGGAGCATCAACGACCAACCGGAATGCTACAGTCACTTGACGTGCCAGAGTGGAAATGGGACAGTATTTCCATGGATTTCATTGTAGGATTACCAAGGACACAGAAGAAGAATGACTCGATTTGGGTAATCGTCGACCGATTGACCAAATCTGCTCATTTTCTACCTGTAAGATCAACTTTCAACGTGGAAAAGCTGACAGAGATCTATGTAGCATAGATTGTATGACTTCATGGCGTGCCTTCTAGTATCGTTTCTGATAGAGATTCGAAGATCACGTCTCACTTCTGGAGAGCATTACAAGAGGCTTTGGGGACCAAGCTCAAGCTTAGTTCAGCATATCACCCTCAGACAGACGGACAGACTGAGAGGACTATCCAGTCACTTGAAGATTTGCTGAGGACTTGTATGTTGGACAACAGAGGAAGTTGGGACGACGTCTTGCCATTAGTGGAATTTAGTTACAACAACAGTCACCATGCGAGTATTGGTATGGCACCTTACGAAGCACTGTATGGACGCAAGTGTCAGACCCCTCTGTGTTGGTATCAAGATGGCGAAAGCTCTATTGTGGGACTAGATTTGATTCAACAGACTACTGAGAAAGTCAGGCAGATCAGAGAAAGGATGAAAGCGTCTCAGAGTCGACAGAAAGTTATGCAGACAGAGGTCGCCGACCGTTAGATTTTGCAGAAGGAGAGCATGTATTTCTCCGAGTCACACCGACAACTGGGGTTGGTCGAGCGATCAAATCCGGGAAGCTTACTCCTAAATTCATTGGACCTTATCAAATTCTTCGTCGTATAGGTCCAGTTGCATATCAGATAGCTTTACCACCCTTTCTGTCTAATATTCATGACGTCTTTCACGTCTCGCAGTTGCGAAAATATGTTTCTGACCCATCTCACATTATTGAACCTGACATGAATCAACTGAGAGATGACTTGTCACAAAGATTGTCGACAGGAAGACTAAGCAACTGAGAAACAAGGAGACTTAACTAGTCAAAGTGGTTTGGGACCAGAAGACAGGAGATGCAAATTGGGAGTTGGAAAAGAAGATGAAAGACCAGTATCTAGAATTGTTTTTCGGTACGTATCCGACCTGTAGTTTCGAGGACGAAACTATTTTTAGAGGGGGAGCAGTGTAACACCCGTATTTTCACGATACGTTATTTAGCGTTATTTTAGTATAAATTGTCGTGTTTATGCTATAATAAGCAGTTTCTTGTTCGTTAAGCAAGTGATAGAATTAAATCAAGATTAAATTAAATTTGAGAATTAATATTTTATATTAATTCATCGTTCAAATATCGTCAAAAAATTCAAACGAAGTTTCGTCGCGTTTTGAATCACCGGATAGTTTTTATCCGCGAATAAAATTTTAAACGAACTCCGATTTCGATGAAAATCGAATCATAACTTGTTGTGATTATGATTGAGTGTTTTCAATTGTTTTTATTATTTATGATAAATTATTATCATGCGGTGAATTAATTTCTAAGTAAATTAATTTTCGCAATTTAATCGGTGAAAGAATTAATCGGTAACGTTATTACGCGACTCCGTGTTTTTAGTACACTTAAGACTCTAGAAGTAGAAGGTAATCATGTGAGATGAGAGAATAGATGTTTTAAACTTGTTGATGGGATTAACATCTAACATTAAGTGCTAGGTGTCATTGATGTGGTGGTTTATTAGTGGTATCTTTTCCTAAACCTCTAATAACCAAGTGTTTTATCTTTTAAATAAATTTTTTTAATCCCTCCCCTTTTATGAGCAGCTAGGCCGCGACCCCCCACCCACATTTCATTTTTACTTACCTTGAGAGAGAAGCTCCAAGTTGTCTTCCATGGCACCCTCCATTCTTCATTATTTTGGCTCATTTTCATCTCCAATCTTCAACCAAACTTGATCCTAGTTTCTTCTTCTACTTGATTCCATCTTCCAAACCTTGTAAGTAAGCTTGAAAACCAAACTTTTCTTCCCTCATTTCAGCCCCAAAATTGTGGCCCCAATTTTAGGAGTAGGAGATAATTTTCTTGCTTCATTTCTTGTTTTATGCTTTGTGTATTGTTTGATTGTGATCATGGAAGAGATGAACATATTTTCCCCCAATTTTCTTGAACCCTAGGTCAAATGGTACAAGGGTATGGGGTTATGTGATTTTCCATGTGAATCATCTAATTGATTAGGGTTCTTGGTCCTTAATAATGGTTATTGTTGTTGTAGTTGTTAATTTTGATTTGGATCAAAGGATTGATAAATTTTATGAAAACCCTTGTTCTTGAAGAGACATGATTTGGGATTGGAGTTGATTAATGCTTATATTTTGGAGATAATTGTTGTTTTGTGAAAGAAAACTAGATGATTGAATGGTGTTGTCTTGATTTAGTAAAAGTTTGCAATTTTTTTTGGGAAAAATGAGGCATGGCTGCGAGCTCCCATGAGCTTGGAGGAGAATATTTGTGTGTTCTTTGGTTTATATTAGTTGTATTGAAGTGTGTGTAAGTTTTGGAAAAATTTTAGGAATGTTTGGATTGAATTAAAAGTGGTTTTGAATCTTTAAGGCTATGAAACACATAAGGTGAATTGGATTCCATGCGATCCTAAAAACCAAGTGGAGTCTTGATTAAGTTTTTTGAGAAAAACAATTTGATAGTGGTGTTGTTTCATGCTTTAAGTTTGAAAGAAAATGATTCTTAGTCATTAAAACCTTACTTTTTAATTGTTTTTTAGTTTTACAAGAGTAGGTGTTTTGTTATCTAATAGATTTTTTGGGGTTAAGAGCCTAGGGAGTTAGAATTAGATTTATGCCTAGGATTGTACTAAGTATATGTTGTGGTGTTAGGACTTGAGAAATCCGAGTTCGTGCTGCGTGCGATCAAGTCGTGCTCTGACACGCGACCTGACGACTTTGGTAAGGGCTACTTCCAGAGATGATTAGGTGTTGGGCACCCATAAGTCCCACTTACGTTTTTATTTTTTTCTATCAATGAAGTCTAAGAACCTCTGGGTTCAAAGTGAGGGTTTTGTTACCCCTTTGATTTTAAAGCTTTATATATATGATTAATTAGTGGGTTTTTCTGCAAGAGGTTGGCGACTGCCCCCAACCCCTCACACTTGTAGGTTATGTTACCTCTTTGCTAGTTCTATAGAGCTTTAAAGGGACGAATTTTTGTCTATCTATGCTGATGATTATTGTTATGTGAATTATTGTGGATTATGGAATTGTGTCAAAACTGAATTATTGTGACATTGAATGTGATAACATGACGTGGTTGCATGTATGCTTAAATTGTGTTAAGATATATCATGTGGAATTGGTATTGGGTAATTTATATTTAACTGATTATGCCGTAAGTGAAATATCAAATGTGGTGATATGTTCATTGGGGTGGTGGAAGGCATTTGTCGTGTCTTGTGGTAACTTCGGCCTGTCTATCCTGGGTATTGGAATTGTCCATGGCCAAAGGAATTCAGGAACGTCGTTAAAATTTACCATCGCATGGAAAAGTGTCGTCTCTGGTACGTACGGAGCGGCCTGACCGTAGAGCATGGATTCCGGAATTAAAACTGCTCTGGCATATAGTTGCATCAATACGAGATCGGGTGCATTCTTATTGATTGTTCTGTATGCTATTGATATGATTGTCTATATGTGTTGATGAATGTGGTTTTATATTATATATTGTGTCTGTATAATATGATTGGCTGTCGTATCTGCTATTTTGTGTTATCTATTTTTTTAAGAAGTTGACCCTTTCCCGTCGTTCCTTCAATTGATGATGGTAACCCAGACGATGGTGAAGACGGTGGTGATCCCGGCGATGGCGACATCGCTGGAGATGGTGTTTTACTTTCCTTATATAAAGACCCCCTCGGCTATGGAGTTTGACCCCACCACCAATTGAGTTGTGTATACCGGGGACGTAGTTCAGACTTTCCTAGCAGACGTACTGACACTGCGACAGGAGACCTCGAGAAAAACTGCGAGCTTCCTAGCGAGGATGATGTAGATTATTGACGGGTGGCATAGCACTCAGCGGGATCGATTGTTACTGGCTTCTTCTTCTACTTTTCCAGAGGAGTCCTTTGAGATTCCTAGACGGACCATGACTCGCTACGCACCCAGACCTAGAGGTGCAAAGATTAGGAGGACCGCTCGGAATACCATGGGAGTTAGGCGTTGGACAGCAGGAGCTTCGACTTCTCGTGCAGTGGTAGACACACTGAGCCCTGTGGCAGAGCCAGAGCCAGAGGCGGTGTCGACCCCTCCTTTTATTTTCAGGACCCCGACCCCACCTGTGGATTCCCCTCCGGTCTGTGCGGAGTGTGGAGAGGCGGGTTGCAGTGAAGCAGGGTGGATTGAGGACGTTTTGGTTGAGGAGGTTAGACCCAAGGATGTACCTATATCTTCACCTTTTATAGATTTGACTAGCAGGATGAGGATGATCTGATGGAGAAGGACGAGGAGGACCGATCTGAGGACTTGGGTAGCAATGTTTAGCTGACGTTGTCTGTTTGCCTTGTACATAGTTTTGGTTAGCTGTGAGGTCTGTTTTGCTATAGATAGTTCTGGGTAGTGACCAGTCAGTTCGTTGGACTTGCTAGACTTTTGGTGTGTAGATCTAGTGGTTTACTTTTGGAGCAGCCCCCTTCGCGGGTAACTACCGGGAGTACCCCAGGGATATGATTCCTCTAGACAGGGATTTCATATCTTAGGTGTATTCCTTGTGTATATTTAGTTACTTGCATTTTGTACAAACTAGTCGTCTGGTTTTGGAAAAATGTTTATATATGCATGTATTTCAGTTATGTTTGTCTCGCCTATAAATACCCCTCCATCCTTCCATTCTCCTCGCCCCAAATCGTCTTCTCTCTCTGGCTTTTTCTCTCTAGGAGCAAGTATGCTCCGCATTTTCCTCAAGTGAGGATCCCGTGCATCAGAAAGCTCTTAGTTGGCAATCCTAGGGGGAAGAGGAAAAGAGTGAATGGCGACCTAACAGGCCAGGTAGGAGAGTGAGTAGCAGGCTCAGGGATAGGAGTGCGAGTAGCGAGTGTGGGAGGAGCAGATAGTTGCAGCAGCTTCAGCGATCTTCTAACCAGGTGGGAAATCTGAACCCTATCCACTAGGGATTGTAGGATTAGAATAAATGTATAACTAGGCGTAGGGTGACCCAAGCCCTACTAACGGTTGATAACAGCCGCACCTCAGGAGAGGGGCTGTGACCTGTGATAGCTGAGGACAGTTGTCAATGGTCTGTCAACCATAGAAATGATCTATTGATAACTCTGGATGAATGCTGATCAATGTGGTGTTGATTTCATTTGGTTGCTTTATGATTGTGTGTGTGATTTCTAGTATGTTGATTGATAACATGTCAGTAGTAGGTCGCCTGGGCGACGCTAGGGTTAATCCATATGTTGATCGAAGATGGTTGATAATTGATATTGTGCTAGTTGATCCATATGTTGATTGGGGATGGCTGTTGGTTGATGCTGTGCTAAATATACTGGTACTTCTGATTATGATGACGTTATGTTAAGTTATTAAATATTGCTGTATATGAAAGTGTGAAAGATAGCTAAGCTGTTTAACTATGATAAGCTGATAAGTGCTGGAATAAGATGTTAATGCTGGTTGAGCTGATAAGTTGATAAGTGTTGAATAAGATGTTAGATAATGAAACATCATGTGGGGAGGTTTCATATGCCTGTTCTGTAATCCCCCACCATGCACGTAGGCTGTTTACGAGGTCAGGTACCAGAGTGCGGGTACGATGCAGTCAGTGTAGGACACGGTGGTCCTTGAGGATAGTCTGGGTCCGACAAGTTCACAGGTGACGGATGACTCGCGACTATCTTGTTGGGACGTCGAGTAGCCTGGTCATCCTGATGGGGTACTGTTGCATCAGTGTCCATAGTGCCAATCCCGATTGCCTCCCCAACACCTGTTCCTATCTGCTGTAATTAGGAAGCAGGGATGCACTCTTAGGATTACGATGAGCGGGATATGGGGATGGACAACTGACTTGACCTACCCACACGCCTGTGGGAGGTTGCTGCGCTATCATCTATAAAGGCTAAGGTGGCTAAGATGGGGCCGCTTCTGCCATCCTTAGAAGCTGTGTGGCCATGTAGGCATATAGAACCCTAGGTGCATGAGTGCGAGAGCGGTTGATCTGTTTGTGTGTGCTTGCCTTTTTATACGTGAGTTCTAATCTTCCTTTCCTATTTAATGGTGCATATAATGTGTTCTTATCTCCCGTTTTATTTCTTTGTTTTGCATATATTTGTCCACGGGTCTTAGCAGGTATCAGATGATTTCCAGAAGTGAGATTGTTTGACTTGATCTATAGCAAGTGAGTCAGAGTTAGTAGGCGAGTATTCCAAGTTACTATCTCTATACACTCTGTATAGCTGGGGCCCTATGTGAGGATACCTTTAGGTATATTTATACACTTCCGCATGCGATAATATATTAATTTTTACACTAATATTTTAGTTCAAATACGTCTAAGATTTATATACTTAGGAATTTGGGAAAATGGGATAGGGTCGTCTCATTTAGTGGTATCAGAGCAGTTCGATCCTAACTGGACTGTGGAGTCATTAGGATGTTATCACTGGTTGTGTCTAGTTAGATCCCCACCGGATACTGACTCTACTTAGAAATGGGTAGAGTGTCCGCTTAGCAATTGTCTATGTCATGAAGTGATAAGATAGATGGTTGCTTTAATCTATTCATGAGATAATTAATCTCTTGGATCATGGGCTGTAAGATTCTTACAAGGATTCATGGCCCATGAACGCGATAAGATCGTTCCTCTTGAAGAAAAGAATGATGAAATTACCATAGGGAAGTCAGTTGAGCCTAATGATGCTAGTATTAGGACTGAAAAGGTTATACATGAAGAAGACAATAGACAAGAGTCTACTAGGATTAAGGAGGAAATCAGTGATGACCATTCTGCAAAAGGTCCAGTAGAATACAAAGCCTATACAGATGCTTAATGAGGAAGGAAGGTATTAGAGGAGATTTCATGATGATATAGTATCGAGAGTATAAAATGGAAACTTATACCGCTGAGGTTGGTGAATAAGTGAATAGAGAGTTTAGAGGATGAGTTGAGACGGTGATGTGATAGGAGTATCGAATGGATACCGTTAGACCTCAGCTGGAAGGTAAAACCATGATAAATTATAGGGGCAATCGAAATTGTTGACTAGGAACGGTGAAAGGAACGGAAACGCTATTAAAGCTAACAGTTTAGCTAGTAAAGGAATAGAGTAGTTTGGAATAAGATATAAAGAGGACTATAGGGTGTGAAAAGGAAGTAGGTGAAACTAGGGTCTAGTTAGGAAGAGTCTTTGAAGAGAAATTTTTTGGAACGGTTAAGCAATAAGAAGAGTGAATTAGGTGACTTAACTCAAGATGGAGTTGATTCCCGATTACTATCAGCTAAACATTAGTAAAGAATGGATGTATGGTGATAGAGGATTTAGAACCAAAAGATGAACAACCTGATAATGGTGGATTCAATGAGGGTTAGACTTAGGAACAAAGAGGTAAGAATAGAAGTGAGGAAGGATGAAATGGTCCATAAGCTAGAGGTGGAGGAGCTCATTAGTCAATGATCTGAGAGTTTGTTAGAATAGGTCATAGGAGGAGTTTTACAAATACTAAATCGGCAATGAAGTAGAAGAGTCATATGATAGTGGTAGAAGAAGAATTAACATAGATTTTGATTCGGGGATAGAGCATAGAGGCAGAATAGAGATCCTTATAGTGAGAGAGTAGTATCAACCTGTGACTAACAAACTAGATTAGGACCCTTGAAAATTTTTCTAGGTAGTGTGAGTTACCACTTTGTGGCTAGTGGATCTAGTAAGGAGTATGGTTAAGGTGAACAGTGTAGTTAAGGCGAACAATGTCATTGTTAAGGGTGGAATACAGATTGAGACAAAAGGGAATAAGGAAGAAAGGTATGGAGTATAGAAGCAGTATGGGAATGGAATCCCAAATACTAAAGTGTGATTGGTTTTGAAAAATCAAAGTAGAGGGAGTTAGGCAGTAATTAGGGCGACAGTTACGGGAAAGTAAAAGATGGAGGATTTGGCCAATAATAATGGCATCAGTGTGAGATAAAAATATAAGAAGTGTCGGATTGAAGATAAGTCTGGGGGAGGACCATGATAACCTGTAGGATTGAGAGGGATATTTATAAGTAGGATTTATTTAGAGGTATCATATTTAGGAGAAATAGGAATGACCAAGGACAATAAGGAATATCGACCAATCCATTGAACATTATAGTCGCTTTGCAAGAGGCGATCACTTCTAGAGGTTAATTAGGAATGCGATCGTGATTGGATATGACATGATTATCAAGGATTAGAAGAAAATTTCAAGAGACAATTTTCCCAGGACGGATACGTTTAGGAGTAACTTAGTATATTAATGGAATTAGATAAAGTTAGTCCATCAATGATTTTTGGGTTCATTAGTAGATAATAACCTAAGTGTTAAAATCATCAAACCGGTGGTTGACCATACTCTTCTAGAACACCCTTGAAGGTGATAGATATGGAATCTTTTCGGACTATTCAGATGAGTAATCTCTCATTTCCTCTCATGAAATATCCTTGTGGGTAAACTCCAACATTCTCCTTGGAGTTGTTTACTCTCTGTTTGATCTCGTTTTAACATGACTAGTATGGGCATAGTAATGAGAATAGGAAAGACTAAGTAGTATTCTTATTAGTTTCCCTAGAATAGGCGAATAGGTTCTTTCAGGGAATTGAAACAGAATCTGTGTAGTCACTAGATTAGTGAAATAAGGAGAAGGATCAGGAAATCTATTTTGGAGGAAGGATTAGGAGTTAGCTTATAGGATGATAATCGAAAGTATCAAAGTCATATATAGTGGTAAGGGAAGGAACAGATAGTAGGGAACTGATGAACATGAGGATTAGGATCTTTGGTGGAAAGTAAGAATGGAAGATGAAGAATTGACTTTTGGATAAAGCCAGCTTATAGGTGCTTGTGATAATGGTTCTAGAGGATGATATAAATTTTGGAATTAGAGATAGCAAGGTATGATTGAAGTTAGAGGGATCTAAAGATGAAATAGGATTAGAGTGATATACAGAAGTATTGGTGCAAACCTTGATAAAATTGCAGAGATATTTTACGGGTATCATCGAGAGACTCCTCTAGTATAGGTTAGTTTACATCAATATTCTGATTTGTAACAAGACCATAATGATTAGGATGAATCGATGCTTGAAAAAGGTCAGAAAGAAAAGTAGATTAAGAATTACGGAGAAGAGTACGGAGAATAAATAAGGAAAGATATGTGAAATGGTAGAGTATAAAGGTAAGGAAGTAAATCTTTAAATGATGGTAGAAACTTAGGATGTGTTTATGACATTATAAGTAGGATAAGCCTTAGTGAAATTTCTATTAGAGAATGGTAACAAGAATGAATCCAGACATTCTTAACCATGACTCAATTAGAAAGTTCATCAAGGGATTTCTTGAATTAGGTTGAATTACTAAGACAGTTTAAACCAGCATTGTGATTTTACATTGTTAACAAATTACGAGACTAATCACCTCAGTAATTGAGTTAGCAATAGTGAAAATCCTAATGATTGAGATAAACCAATGACAGAGAAAGAATAGGTACATAAGTTGATTGAAAGTTAGGATGTTAAATGAACATGAAAAGTTTGATAAGAATAAGGTAAATTCTAAGGTAGTAACATTCCTAGAAGTATAACAACCGATGAAGGGCGACCTAACAGGCCAGGTAGGAGTGTGAGTAGCAGGCTCAGGGATAGGAGTGCGAGTAGCGAGTGCAGGAGGAGCAGATAGTGGCAGCAGCTTCAGCGATCTTCTAACTAGGTGGGAGATCTAAACCCTATCCACTAGGGATTGTAGGATTAGAATAAATGTATAACTAGGCATAGGGTGACCCAAGCTCTACTAGCGGTTGATAACAGCCACACCTCAGGAAAGGGGCCGTGACCTGTGATTGCTGAGGACAATTGTTAGAGGTCTGTCAACCATAGGAATGATCTATTGATATCTCTGGATGGATGCTAATTGATATGGTGTTGATTTCATTTGATTTCTTTATGATTGTGTGTGTGATTACTGGTATGCTGATTGATAACATGTCAGTAGTAGATTGCCTGAGCGACGCTAGGGTTAATCCATATGTTGATCGAAGATGATTGATAATTGATATTATGGTGGTTGATCCATATGTTGATCAGGGATGGCTATTGGTTGATGTTGTGCGAAATATATGGGTAGTTTTGATTATGCTACATTATGTCAAGTTATTTAATATTGCTGTATGTGAAAGTGTGAAAGATAGCTGAGCTTTTTAACTATGATAAGCTGATAAGTGCTGGAATAAGATGTTACCACTAGTTAAGCTGATAAGTTGATAAGTGCTGAATAAGATGTTAGATAATGAAACATCATGTGAGCAGGATTCATATGCATGTGATGGAATCCAATACCGTGCAAATATGATGTATACGAGGTCAGGTACTAGAGTACGGGTACGATACAGTTAGTATAGGACACGGTGGTCCTTAAGGATAGTCTGGGTCCGACAAGTCCACAGGTGAGAGATGACTCGCGACCATCCTGTCGGGACGTCGGATAGCCTGGTCATCCTGACAGGGTACTGTTGCGTCAGTGTCCATATTGTCGATCTTGAGTGTCGCCTCGACACCTGTTCCTATCAGCTATAATTGAGGAGCAGGGATGTACTCTTAGGGGTACAATGAGCGGGATATGGGGATGGACAACTGACTTGACCTACCCACATGCCTGTGGGAGGTTGCTGAGCTGTCATCCTTAGAAGCTGTGTGGCCACGTAGGCATATAGAACCTAAGTGCATGAGTGTGAGAGCGGTTGATCTGTTTGTGTATGCTTACCTTTTTATACATGAGTTCTAATCTTACTTTCCCATTTAATGGTGCGTATAGTGTGTTCTTATCTCCCGTTTTATTTCTTTGTTTTGCATATATCTGTCCACAGTTCTTAGCAGGTATCAGACGATTTCTAGAAGTGAGATTGTTTGAGTTGATCTACAGCCAGTGAGTCAGAGCCAGTAGACGAGGAGTCCAAGTTACTATCACTATACACTCTGTATAGCTGGGGCCCAATGGGAGGGTGTCTTTAGGTACAATTATACACTTCCACATGCGATAATGTCCACAGTTCTTAGCAGGTATCAGACGATTTCCAGAAGTGAGATTGTTTGAGTTGATCTACAGCCAGTGAGTCAGAGTCAGTAGACGAGGAGTCCAAGTTACTATCACTATACACTCTGTATAGCTGGGGCCCAATGGGAGGGTGTCTTTAGGTACAATTATACACTTCCACATGCGACAATATATTAATTTTTAAACTAATATTTTGTTCAAATACGTCTAAGACTTATATACTTAGGAATTTGGGAAAATGGGACAGGGTCGTCTCATAAACCATTCGCGTCGTCAACATCATCAGTACCATGAGGCGGCTATGGCGGAGGCGGAGGCGGTTGATGATGAGGCTAAGGCTGCTGGTGCTGGTGAGCTAGCATCTCGTACATCTATTCCTGTCACTCCAGCACCCTAGCCAATAACGCGTTCCTCCGACGGTTCTCCTCCTTGGAAGAGGCCAGTCTCTGCTTTATCTCGGCAAACTCCTGCTAATCCACAGTAGAGCGATGACTGCCATTACTCGATGATGATTCGATGTTGAGGCGGCTGATCCCCTTCTTATTGTTGCTGGCAAGGTCTCCAGCATTATATAGGCGACCCTTCTTCTTGCCGCCAACAACATCAACCCAAACCTTGAGCGGTATAGATGGATCCTCAGGGGTAGTGTAACACCCCAAGTCTCTTAAGCTTAGTGTAGGAAATGGTGCCTTAAAAAATCTGTTGTTTCTTGGTAAATGCCTTTGAATTGGTTTTTGAATGATTGGAAGTGATGATTATGAATTTATTGTGTTATTTTGATGTTAAGTTTCAAGTTCTACAGACAAATACAGAGAATTCTGCATTTTAACCTAGATGAATCGATTCACCAGGTGGTGAATCGATTCACAAAAGGCTCCAGACCATTGAAATGGTTCTGTGAATCGAATTAAGCCACTGGGAGTCGAAGTGTGAATCGATTCATGAAAGGCACATATGCAGTTTTACTTAAGTGAATCGATTCACTCTTAAGCTGTGAATCGATTCACAGACATCAAAATGTGCAGTACATAGCACAAAATTGTGCAAAATGCAATTGAGAAAGAGAAAAGAAAGAAAAGATGAAAAAGAGAAAGGAGAAGGTTAGGGTTTCATGAATTTGAGAGAAATAAGAGAGATTCTTGTGAGATTCCTTCAAATCCTTGCTTGAAGAAGGAGATTGAGAGTGAGATTGAGCATTGGGTGGAAGATTTAGGGAAGCCCTTGGAGAAGAAGGAGGAAAAACGAAATTGAAGAGAAGAGGAAAAGGAGGAAACTAGGGCTTTCAACCTTCAAAGTTCAAGATCTTAGAGATTAATGGTGTGTTCTTCTTCCCTTAGGTGATGCGCAACCATAAGATCCCCATTAGGTTTTCTTTCTCTCCTTGATGTGTGTTTTCATGACTTCTATTTAGGTTTATGGGATAGAATGAGAAGGGAAATGGGTTGAATGAATTGACTATATTTTGATGAGTTTTGTGATATTTTAATATGTATATGTTTATGTGTCATGTGCTAAAATAATTGTTATTTAATGTATCATGTTTTATCTTTTGATTTTGTGTTTTCATTTGACTGAGGAGGAGTTATGGCTGGACAAGTAAATGTTGCTTATGATTAAGTTCTTTACTTGATTATTTACTTTATTGTATAAA
The DNA here is from genome assembly GCA_037113605.1 of Calophaca sinica. Taxonomy (NCBI): domain Eukaryota; kingdom Viridiplantae; phylum Streptophyta; class Magnoliopsida; order Fabales; family Fabaceae; genus Calophaca; species Calophaca sinica. The sequence continues at coordinate 72,647,364 of CM073736.1, forward strand.
TGCATTGATGATGTAAAAGTTTACGATCAAAGTTACTTAAAAGAATTAAAGCAAGATTCCTCATAAGAGGAGATGACGGTATAGTTATGGGCTCGTGGGATGCCACTTGTTGTTTATAGACGTTTAACCACCATACCATAAGTTACGTTGATTGAGGTCTATGATTAAGCATACGACCAAACCCGGTAATGTAAATTCCCGGTCAATTATCGATTTGACCCTATAGGAATATGTCAGCCGTGTTAAGCACAAATGAATGAAGGACTATATGTTATTATGTTAAAAAAAAAAATTACGTTTGCATTTCATGCCTCATTTATTTTCTTGGAATTGGTAAAATTCGATGAGAGATAGTGGGGAGTCCGGGAAGGACTCACTGAGGTTTTATCTCACTCTTTCTTTTTATTGTTTCAGATAAGCTGGTAGCTAAAGAAGATTGAGCAGGCTTGGATGCCAAATTCTTCTTCTTTTTTGTATTTTGAAATCATGTAACTAGTTCTAAGTTATTTGATACAAAAGAATAGTATTTTGTATTAGCCCTCTTAGATGGTTATATAATTTTGAAATACGATGTATTTCCTTAATGAAAGTATTACCTTGTGAATTTCCAACTTGATGTAATATATAAGTTTAAATTCTCTTGGAATTTCTATAGCAAGTGTTTAATATCCTACTTTCAATGAAATTGAACGTATGGGTGTTACATTTATAGTATCAGAGCAGTTCAATCCTTTGGACTGTGATTAGGTAGATTAGTAACTTAGGGATCTTGATGATTGACTTGCTAGACTTTCTAAATACCTTGTTATAGAATATTGAGCATGATCAACTCAATGTTTTGTGTATTGTATGCAGAATTATGGCCAGTAGATCTCAAGGCGGTGAATTGAAAGGTGAACTTGGTTATTAGACTTATAATAACTGAACTTAGGATTTAATTCAAGAAAGTAGTTTTATTTCCTTCGAGGGTAAAACAAATTGTCAAAAATCTTAATGGGTTATGTTTAAATCCTATTGCCACGAAAGTAGGGATATGTTTATCTCAGCACGCTAGCGTCACTTTGAAAGAGGCCGTTGGTATTTTTGGACAATTTGCCTTCAAATGATTTCAATATCAACGTTACAGTTATTAATTTGAATTCTCAGAGCATCACTGTGGTAACCCAAGTGGATGCTTTTATTTATAAAAAAAACAACAAAAGCAACAAAAATAAACCTACACTTGCGAATTTTGCCCGAACAAGTTTTTGGCGCCGTTGTCGGGAACTGCGTCTAATTGTTATATTGATTTATTGTTATTTGATTTTTATTAAATAGCTCTGTACATATTTTAGATTTTATTTTCAGTTTCGTTATTTTTCTTTTATTTTGGTGCTTTGATTCCCTTCTTGTCTGCAGTCAACTCTTTTTCCTGAATGCGAAGAACTCGAAGCACTGGGAACAAAATTGACATTGACTCAGAAATTGAGAGGACTCTTCGCACGATAAGAAGAGGACAAAGGCAAGGAGAAGTGGAACTTGAACAACTGGCTACAGATATGGCCAAGCAAGATGATAATCGGCCTCTCAAAGAATTCGCAGCACCTGCTACTAGAGGCTTGCGTTCAGGTATTGCTCTTCCTGAAATCACAGCCACACACTTCACTATACCACCTGTTCTGCTGTCTATGATCAGACAGAGTCAATTTAGTGGTACGCCTTCTGAAGACTCGACTGAACATATTGAAACCTTTTTTGAAAATTGTGATACCATTAGGATACAAGGTATGGGGATAGATGCTATTCGTCTCTGTTTGTTCATGTCATTTTTAGCTGGAAAAGCCAAGAGTTGGCTTAAGTCTGTACCCACTGGTACTATTACCACTTGGGAACAGTTGGAAAAGGCTTTCCTTGATAAGTTTTTCCCTCCTTCTAAAACTGCCCATCTGAGTGCCCAAATTACTTCTTTTGTTCAAAAGGAGGGGGCAATCAATGTCAGAGGCCTGGGAACGGTATAAGGGGTATTGGGAGTCATGCCCACATCATGGACTCCCTAAGTGGTTGTTAGTGCATACTTTTTATAATGGACTTTCTTATTCTGATAAAGTAACTTTAGACTCCGCTGCTGACAGAGCATTTATGAATAAGTCCCTTATAGATTCCTCTGCTATAATTGAGAATATTGCCACTAACCATCACCAATGGGGCAATGAAAGAGGTAACAACCCGAAGAAGATTTTGGGAGGTAAGTTTGAGGTTGATAGCGTAGATCTTATTATGTCTAAATTTGATGCGCTTAATCAACGCTTTGACAAAATGGAAAAGAATAAGGCCAATATTAATGCCACATGTACCTCTAATGTTGTTTGTGAGTTTTGTGGCATGCAGGGACATTCAGCTCTAAATTGGAATTTTGGGACCGAGCAACCAGCTGAGCAGGTAAACGCCATTAGTGGTTTCGGTCAAAATACGTAGAATGACCCATATGCGCCTACTTACAATCTTGGGTGGAGGAATCACCCAATTTTTTCATACTGAAACAATCAAGACAAAGCCGGGCAAGGTATTGTTAAGTCTAAACTTGAATCTCTGCTTGAAAATTTTGTGGAATTCCAATCTAAGCAGAACGAAGAGTTTAGATTACATGGTAAGGTTGTAAACATAGCAATTCAGGATTTAACATCTAAAGTGGATAGTTTAATCATTCATGGCAAGAAGTTAGAGACTTAAATTGCTCAACAGGCTAGCTCTGCTGCCAAGCCACAAGATAAATTTCCAGGACAACTTGAGGTGAATCCTCATGAGCATGTCAATGCGGTAACTTTGAGGAGTGGTAAAAAGACTGAAAAATTCACTCCAAGAGAGGAGAGTGATAAAGAAAATGGGGATGGAAACATTGAGACTACTAGGACACCCATTTTGAAAGAAAAAGAAAAAGAAAAGGTGTCTCAGCATATTCCCCCTAAGCCTTACCAACCTCCCATCCCATTTCCTCAAAAGGTTAGCCAAATCCAAGCTTGATCTTCAATTTAAAAAGTTCTTGGATGTTCTTAAAAAGCTATATGTGAAAATACCTTTTATTGATGCTATGCAGCAAATTCCCACCTATGCTAAATTTTTAAAAGAAATTTTGTCTAAAAAGAGAAAGCTAGGTGATGATGAAAATGTAGTCTTGACTAAGGAATGCAGTGCTATACTCCAAAATAAGTTGCCCCCGAAATTGAAAGATCCTGGAAGTTTCACTATTCCCTTCTCTATAGGCAACACAAATTTTGATAGAGCTCTTTGTGATCTTGGAGCTAGTGTGAGTCTCATGCCCCTCTCAATCTATGAAAAGTTGGGGTTAGGCGAATTGAAGCCTACAAAACTCTCAATTCATTTGGCGGATCGATCCGTCAAATATCCTATGGGCATCTTGGAGGATGTACCAATTAAAGTAGGGAATCTCTTTGTCCCCGTTGATTTCATTATGCTTGATATGGAGGAGGATAGAAATATCCCCATTATTCTCGGTAGACCCTTTTTGGCCACTGTTGGTGCCAATATAGATGTTAAAAATGTAAGTTGTCTTTGACTATAGGAGAAGAAAAGGTTGAATTTAATGTATTTAATTCTGCTGATCAACCTTCTGTTAAGAATTCTTGTTGCAGGGTCGACTTAGTGCCTCAAATTGTGAAAGAATAGCCTATCAAGGCTCATTTCAAGGAACCTTGCATAGAGAACCCCTTGAATAGTGTGGATTCATTGCCACACGTGGTCAAGGATGCTTCCCAACAGTCTACAGTGATTGATAAAAGACTAAAAAAGGGAAGGTGCAAAGCTGGGAAGCGTGCTCGTAGGAAAAGCATTCCATCTAAACCCCTTGGCTTTTTGAAGCCGAAGACAAAATTTTTGACATAAGGGGAAAGGTTATGGGGTCATGACTCCTTAAATTTTGGAAGATTAAGGGGACTGCAACCCCTAAGTTGGAACCTGCATTAGCATATCACAGGGGTCGGGCTTATGACCGTAAACAAGCGCTTATTGGGAGACAACGCAATCTTTATTGCTTTCTTAATTTTATTTGTGTGTGATATTTAATTAGATTTAAAAAAACATAGGATTTTTCATTTATTTATGTTTTCTTTTCCTTGCTTTCTGGAGCTTAGCTAGAAATACGTGTGGGGGGGGAATGAATTTCACAAATTCTCAAATAATTGAAAAATTGAAGCTAATTAATTTTTGGGGCGAAAACTAAAAATTTTTAGACAGCTTTAATCACTTATCAAGAGAATATTTTCTAAAAAGCTGAAAAATTAGAATAAGCCCTTGATTGATAATTTTTCCAAGAAAAAGCTTCTAAATGCGAGGATTTGACCCTAATTTTGGATTACATTATAATGTTGAATTTTAAAACCCCTATTTTTCGTATGAGTTGCTTTCCATTGACAATGTGTTCTAGAACTTGACATGTGACTATTCAAAGTGAAACTAATTTGCAAAAATTTTTGAAAATGATTGGGGCATTTAGGATTATTGTTTGTAGTCTCCAACACTTTGCATTGGAATTTTTTACCACTTAGTTGCCCATTTTGAGCCTTAAAAATAAAATTCATTTGGTACTCTCTGATTTTATTGAAAATTTTAAAAATTGGTTACCATTGATTCATAAGAGCAACTTAGCATTGGTGAAAAATTTATTGAGAGGTAAAAGAGAAAGAAAAAGAAAAATTGTGATGAGGAAATGTTGTAAAAAAAAAAAGGCATAAGTAGAAAAAGGTTGTGGTCTGCACCTAAAAAGCTAAAGTTGTGATACAAGGATATTTTCTCAAAAATGATTATTAATTATAGCCTTTGTGATATCATTTCCTTGAATCTTCATACCTTGACTTTCTACCCGTAGCCCCATTACAACCTTGTGGAAGACGCCTTGATTTCAAATGTTTTCTGTGAATTGTTAGTTGAAGTTTGGCCTATTGTCAAGCTTATGGTAATGTATTGTCTTTGAGAAAATTGTGTGAATTCCCCTTACCCATTGATACACTTGAGAGATTGAAAAGGAGTGACACATTCTTGGTTGGTTTGATTTCAACGTGCTTATTTTTTCTAATTATCCAATCAAATGAATAATATTCTCTCAAATGGGTAAAAGGTTGTCTTTCAAAACATTTGCTCTGCCTCATTAATTGGTTAGTTATTACTGATAAATCTTTTTGAGAATCATGAACCAATTACTTTTGCTTGAGTGCAAGCAAAGTTCAAGTGTGGGGGTATTTGATAGAGCCATTATTGCATTATTTTATGAGGATATTTGAGTGTGATTTGGAATAATTATTGATTATTATCATATAAAATTCACTCTCTTTTATTTTAACTTGTGCAGAAATGGAAAAATAAGCAATATCATTGAAAAATGCAATATTGGGCTTGAAATAGGCCCGGCACGCTGAAGCACACCCTTGCAGCACGACCTTGTTCTGCAGCACGGCCTTGGAGGAGATCAACGTATTGAAGCACGTCCGTGCTTAACCATGCACGGCCGTGCTTCCACCAAAAGCAGACAGTGGCCAAATTGGTGCGCAATAAAATGATGAAGCATGACCATGCTTCACCATGCAGGACCGTGCTTAGTCTCAGATTCCACCAACAAAAGCAAGTCGCCTAGTTGGTATGCAGTAAAATGATGAAGCACGACCATGCTTGACCATGCACGACTGTGCTTAGCCTCAGATTCCAGCCTATAAAACGAGTGCTCAGTAGAACGTTTGAGGGGCCCCGGAGTGAAATTTCCTCCATTCTCTCTTCTCCCTCGATATAATTCTAGTCTTATTTTGTGTTTCGCTAGCTTGTTTTAATTTTTATTATGTCTTTTATAATTATGTTTGAGTATTTTTTCTATTTCTAGGATTTTGGGCAATGCCCTTTGATGTTTCTGAGATGAATAATTGATACTCTCTATTGTTGATTTGAATGAATTGATTTGGTTATTATCGTTATTATTGCTTGTGAATTTGTTGATCGCCTATTCACATTTGTTAGATAACTAGGGATAAACTGAAAGGTGAACTTGGTTATTGGACTTATAATAACTGAACTTAGGATTTAATTCACGAAAGTAGTTTTTTTCCTTTGAGGGTAAAACAAATTGTCAAAAATCTTAATGGGTTATATTTAAATCCTATTACCACAAAAGTATGGATAGGTTTATCTTAGCACACTAGCGTCACCTTGAAAGAGGCCATTGGTATTTTTGGACAATTTGCCTTCAAATAATTTCAATATCAACGTTAGAATTATTAATTTGAATTCTCAGAGCATCACTGTGGCAACCCAAGTCCTTGGAAGCTTTTTTTTATAAAAAAACAAAAAAAAGCCACAAAAATATATTTATTTATCATCTTTTATTTATTTTCTGTCACTACTTTCCAACAACATCATTTAATCAAATATTTTCTTGCTATTTAATAAAATCATTTGACGTGAATTAATTAATTAGTGTAGCCAGTCCCTGTGGATCGATATTTTATTACTTGACGACAAAACCATACACTTGCGAATTTTGCCCGAACAATACAAAAGATGATGAGTGGAATGCTCTCCAGTTTGAGCAGGGCCTAAAACCCGAATTGAGAAATGTCGTGTGTCAGCTAGAGGAGAATGATTATGCAAAGCTTGTTGGTAAGTGTAAAATTTTCGAGGAAGCACAAGCTGCCTTGGAAAATGATCATCATGGAGGATCCAAAAGAAGAAGGATGACAAAAATGCTCAACACATGAGACCTAAAGGGAATTTAAACAAGGGAAAACAAGTACAATCTCATGAGATTAAATCATTTCATGCCTGCACCAAATGTGGTAAAACACCCCAGGGGGAGTGTTTGATGGGGAAGAAAGTATGCTATATCTGTCATCAGCCTGGGCATATGTTAAGGGATTGCCCATAATTCAAGAAAGGGAATGGACCTAAACCCGATGATCCCACTCAAGGAAGGGTGTTTACTCTGAGTGTTAAGAAAGCCAAGGGCGCTAAAAATCTGATAAAAGGTACATGTTTTCTTCAAGATGAACCCTTAATTGTTTTGTATGACTCTGGTGCAACTCATTCCTTCATTTCTTGTAAATGTGTCCAAAGGTTAGAGTTGTACCTTACCTCTTTATCGATTCCTTTGCATGTACACACACCTGCGGAAGGCAGCATTTCTACTTCTTTAATGTGCGAAAATTGTTCTCTCGTAATTCAAGGAAGAATGTTTTTGGTGAACCTGGTATGTCTACCCTTAGATGGGATGGACATAATCCTAGGTATGGATTGGTTATCTACCAACCAAGTTGTCCTAAACTATTATTGTAAAACAATAGAGTTTCCAAAAGCACAGCTGTCCCTTGAAGAGTCTAACCTTGACCTCTTGGCTAGTGTTCCTCAGTTAAATCATTGTCTAGTTGAGGGACTTGCAGTATACATCTTGTTACTTTCCTCCACCATAGAGGTTAGCCTAGATCTGACTACTATCCCTATAGTGAACGAATTCTTGGATGTATTTCCTGACGAGGTAACTACCTTACCTCCAGAAAGAGAAGTTGAATTCTCGATAGAATTGGTTCCAGGAGTGGGACTAATCTCTATAGCTCGGTATAGGATGTCACCCTTAGAGTTGAGGGACTTAAGACTCAGTTGGAAGATCTGATTGCTAAGCAATTTATTAGGCCTAGTGTGTCACCTTGGGGCGCACCTGTCCTCTTAGTGAAAAAGAGAGATGGTAGCATCATATTATGCACAGATTACAGGAAAATCAATAAGGTTATGGTTAAGAATAAATACCCACTGCCCAAAATATATGACTTGTTAGAATTAACTTAGAGGAGCTTCGGTTTTCTCTAAGATTGATTTGAGATCTGGTTACCACCAGATTAGGGTCAAGGCCAAGGATGTTCCAATGACTGCTTTTAGGACTAGATACGGTCATTATGAGTATTTGGTTATGCCCTTTGGCTTGACCAATACTCCGGCCGTATTTATGGACTACATGAATAGGACTTTTAGGCCTTTTCTTGATAAGTTTGTAGTGGTCTTCATAGACGACATCCTAGTCTATTCCAAGGATCCTCAAGAACTTGAGGAGCACCTTAGAATTGTGCTAGGTACTCTTAGAGAAAATAGTCTATTTGCAAAGCCTGAAAAGTGTGAGTTTTGGCTTAGTGAAGTCAAATTCTTAGGACACGTTATTTCTCAAGTTAGAGTGTCGGTTGATCCTGGTAAAGTGGAAGCAGTCCTCAACTGGGAACGACCAACCACTATCACAGAAGTTAGGAGTTTTCAAGGTCTAGCTAGTTACTATCGTAAGTTTATTCAGGGGTTTTCTCAATTGGTGCTTCCCCTAACACGGTTAACCCGAAAAGGGCAGCCATTTGTTTAGGATAAGAGCTTTGAGAACAGTTTCTTAGAGCTTAAGATCCGGTTAACTACCACACCAGTTCTGGTTATTGTTGCGGCTCAGGCAAGAGCACCTGATCGTAACTCGTAATAAAAGTGGAGTATACTTAAGACTCTGAATGTCAATCCCACAGGGAATGCACGGGTACCAATGTAGTAAAGACTCTATATTATTTAGGCTAACGAAGGTTGTAAATAGAGAATTGCAAGAATTGTCACGCAAGTAAAATAGCAATTAAACGATGTGCAAGAACGAGTTAAGATTATTATGGGAGACCTTGGGGAACCGGGTTCACCAATACTTAGCTCCTAAATTTACTAAGTAATTATTATGAGATCTATTTTCCGATTGAAAGCTAATCACTCACTCTAAAATTACTAACATCGTTTGTCATGCAATGTTAATAGTCTTATTTCTAAATAACTACCTAGTTTTGTTAATCTAATAACCGATTAGAAACAAGCAATAACCTTGTTCGGGTATGCAAAGTGGGTTCTTTTATTCCTAGAGATTTGTTAACAAACTGTGGTATGATCGCCACCAATTAAGTCAACTAGTTAAAGGTTGATCAGGCCTTATAGGATTAAGCATGCTAGGGATAAAACAATCAATTAAAATAATAGAAACTCATAAAACTAATTAGATAAATATCAAAAGTATCATAAAGGATCCCTCATCACCCCTAGTGATGGGTTTAGCTACTCATGTCTAATGATAATAACATAAACTCAAACATAAAGCCATAGAAATCCATAATAAAGAGTACACCCTTTCGGTATGACGATGGTCCTTAAGCACGTTCTTCACCTCCTCACGAGCTCCGGTAGCAGAACAGGATTGGTACCAAGCTCCAAGGAAACAAGGATCAATGGAAAAGCAAGGGAATTGTAAGAAACTCTCAAAAAAGGGGCTGAGAAATCAAAAATTCGTCAAAAGGTCAATGGTCTGGAGTCTAGGCTAAAAGTGCCTATTTATAGGTTGGGATGCAGATTAGGTTATCTACTTCAAATCTGCACAATCTGGGACGAGATATGTAACACCCCGTTCCCGGAGCGCTACTAAACTAGATAATACTCTCGGCATTTCAAATACTTTCGAAAATGGAACACGCTGCTGCCTGGTTTTTAAAAATGTGAGTCTAATTTAAATTTTATTTTCTTTTCAGCTTCTTTTAAGTAATTGGCAACTAGAGTATTGCAGCATTTTCGAAGGCAGTGAACCAATAAGATACCACGTACAACTCACAAAACCATACAAGGAAATTTATTTAAAACATACACATAAAACAATTCAAGTCTTGAAACATAAAACATTTATTACGACATTGAAATTAAAGCCTTTGACACCCTATAGCTGGTCGGCGAACTACAACACTTACTAGTCCTCTAGTAAGTTACAACAAAGACACAAGAAGAAAACCGGACAGGCTATCCTCCGCTACGCTTGTCGGTAGTCCCGAACACTCCGCTTGCTTCGTCATCTGGGTTACATTCATTAATTGAAAGAACCACTGGTAAGGGTTAACTTCTTAAAATAGAACAAGTAGCACAGAACAGTAAATACGACAACCATTTATATTATATAGACACAATATAATATAAAGCCACAAATCTCCAATGCGTATAACAACCATATCAATAGCAACAGAACAATCAATAAGGATGCACCCAAGATCCTATTGATGCAACTATATGCCAATACAGTTTTAATTCCGGAATCCATACGCCAGAGACATATCAGGCTGTACGTACTAGACCGACATTTCTACTACCCAGGATAGACAGGTCGACGTTACCACAAGACACGACGCAATAATGCCTTTAACCACCCCCAATGAACATATCACCACATTTGATACTTCAATCATGGCATAATCAATAACATCAATTATCCAATAAAAATCCACAGCATATATCTTAATCATGTTTTAAGCATACACACACCACAATGCTTCTCAATTCAACCACGCACAACAATCCATCAATACGTGACAAACCAACAACACAACAAACAACAACATCAATCAAGTTCGTCCCTTTGCGACTCGGTGGAATTAGCAAAGAGGAAGTCAAACAAGTGTGGGGGGTTGGGGGCAGTCACCAACCTCTTGCAGACAAACCCACTAAATATTCATATATAAAGCTTAAAACAATAAAATCGAAGGGGTACGAGACCCTCACTTCGAACCCTGAGGTTCTCAGACTTCTTCGATATACAAAATAAAATTAAATCCTTTACATGTCTAAAAGTTGCCCTTACCAAGGGTTGCTAAGTCGCGTGTCAACGAACGTCTCGATCTCACGCCGCACGAACTCGGATGTTACAAATCCTAACATCACCAAATAAATTTAGCACAAACCTAGGCATAAACTAATGCTAATTCCTTAGGCTCTCAAAACCCAAACTCTCTTACTAACCAAATCACTTACACTTAGAAACATAATTTGAAATACTTGTTTTTAAAGAATTACATACTCTTGAAAATTAATATCTAATTAAAAGAATAACATTCTAAAGACTACGAATCATTTTTTTTGAAAGCTTAAGACATGAAACAATATCATTTTTCAACTCTTTTTCTCACACATTTAAGTCAAGGCTCCACTTGGTTTCTTGGGTCTCAAGGAACCCAATTTGCCTAATGTGCTTCATAGCCTCAAAATCCCAAAACAAGTCCAAATTCCATCAAATCTTTTCCAAAAATTTCCAAAGCCTTAAAACAATTCTTAACACACCAAATACAACTATTATAAACCACAATTAGCAAAATTCATTCCTCCAAAGCTCAATTGAGCTTGCGACCACACCTCCCCTTTTTCAAAAATTTTGCAAACTTCCACTTTAATTGCCAACACCATTTTATATACTAATTCTTTCACCAAAACAACAACCATTTCCAAAATTTTCCAAAACTTAGACACAATTCAATGCACTTAATTAAAGCTAAAAACACACAAAATAATTTTCCCCCAAGCTCATAGGAGCTCGCGGCCAACACACCCTTCATCCCAAAAAATTTACAAACTTTCAACTAATTAAACAACTTCATTCCATATTTCAATTCTTTCACAAAACAACAATTAATTTCACAAATCAAAGCCTAATTCAAGACCAATCCTAATTCAAGCCTCTTTCAAGAATGCAAGGGTTTCATAAAAATCCCCTACATCTTTGATTCAAATCAAAATTGACAATTACAATGGCAATAATAATATCTAAGAAGCAAGAAACACCAAACAATTAAGTGATTCACAAGGAAAATCACACAATCCCAAATCCTTAGGTCATGCACCTAGGGTTCAATAAAATTGGGGATATTGTGCTCATACCTTCCATTGATCATTATCAAGTAATAAACAAGACATAAAACAAGAATAAAAGCAAGAAAATCACATCCTACACATATATATGTACCCCACGGTTTTGGCAAGGAAAACAAAGGGGAAAAACTTGCTTCCAAACTTACTTACTTAGCCAAGAAGATGATGGTGGTTAGAAGAAGAAATTGGAAGCAATGGAGGTTGAAGAAGTAAGAAGAATCGTGCAAGGAAGGAAGAAGAAGAAGCCATGGAAGTGGTGTTGTTTTCTCACTTTTCTCTCCAACAATGGAAGGAAGTGAAAGTGATACAATGAGAGAGTGTGGGGGTGGGGTGCTCTCGGCCTGGTGGCAAAAAAGGGAGGAAGTAGTATTTTGGGTTGGAATTGGGTGGATTTAAATGAGTGATGGACCATCATGGTCTAAGAAAGAAAGAAGGCTAATCACGCTGGAAAAAAAAAGAGAGGAAGTGGAATTTGGGTGGAAATTGAGTGCTCTTAAGTAAAAGCTAGTGCACCATGAGTCATGATTTAAAGATGGTGATTTAAAAGAAGGAAGGTATAAGGGATCATAGGATAAGAACTACCAAATTAATCACCAAAAGTTTGACACCTAGACACTAAAAAACAAGATTCTATTCTAATCACAAGTCTAAACATCTAATCCTAGAGTCTTAAGAGTACTAAAAACACGGCGTCAAGTAATCGCGGTACTGATTAATTCTTCACCGATTAATTCGCGAGAATTAATTTACTCAGAAATCAATTCACCGCGTGATAATATTTTGTCATAAATGATAAAAACATTTGAAAACACTAAAAAATAATCACAACAAGTAACAATTCGATTTTCGTCGAAATCGGAGTTCGTTTTAAATTTTAATGCGGATAAAAATTACCCAGCAATTCAAAATACGACGAAACTTCGTTAGAATTTTTCGACGATTCTTGAATCCTGAATTAATATTAAATATTAATTCTCAAATTTAATTTTATCCTAATTTAATTCGATCACTTTCTTAGTCAACAAAAATACGCGTTACCGCGTCATACAGAAAACTTATATAAAGCATAATTGATGAATTCGCCTTAAAAGCAACATACGTCTACGCTATCTATTAATTTGAATTGACATCATAAATAATAATTATTTATAATAGATGAATTATTCAAAATAAGCCAAAATAGTTCTTCGTACTTTCAGTAAATTATTGAGGTGATCAGTCTCTGTGACTTACTTCCAAGTAACTGGAATTTTATTGCTAAAATATTTTTTCTTAAAAATTGGGATGTTATAGGGTACGGCCGTATCGGATATATACACAGCTGTACCGGACTTTAATTGCGATGCTGGCCCTTACTTGTGCACTCTGCACTCCCTGACATCAACTGTGTACGGCCATACTGCCTTTGGCACGGGTGTACTAAACTTCTTCATCAACGCCAGGTTGTACTGCCAAGGGGGTACGCTCCTACTACTTCTCTGATATAGGTACGGCCATACTGACTGGCTGTTAGGCCGTACCGCACTTCCAAAACTGCTAAAACTCTCCAAAACTTGCTAGTTTTCAGTCCATTCTCACATCTTGATGTGATCCTGAATTCATTAAGCATGTGAATGAAAACTACAAGGATTTCACTTGAATTTCCATGTGCTGGTTGAAGTCCATCAATCCTTCCAAATAATTTTTCTTCAAAACACTTTGAATTTTTAGAAAAATAATAAAATCCTTGTAGTTTTCCTTCCACATGCTTAATGAATTCAGGATCACATCACATCTTTTGCTCTGAGTGATGTCTTTATGATATTTCTGCAAAATAGGACATAAGTGAGTACTTTTATACTTTAAATAGCGCAAAATGATATAATTAAGTATTAAAAATGCCCTATAAAAATAGACAATTTGGTGTGATAACACATCTCTACACTTGAGCTTTGTTTGCCCTCAAGCAAATCACTTGGGTAATTATAATGGAAACTACTTTCACTGAATATAGGTAAAAACATTAGTGTGACAACAAAGTGATATCATAAGACATGTCAATAAATAGAATGCCCAATTAGAGGTGTGAGTTCAAATAAGTTAACAATCTGTGATTTACAAGTCACACTGTCGCTAATCTCAAAATGTTTATAGGTATAGTCATTAACGCTCAAATTTTTCAAATGAAGTGACAATACCATGGGCTTGTACATTGACCAAAACTCTACTATTAAAGGCTATTTATCAAGCAAAAGAGGAATGAAGGTCTTTCATTGGTTGTAATGGGGCCAAGGTAATAATGTTAGGTATGATAAGAGAAAGAAAAGGTCATGCAAAGAGTCAGAAACAAATCAACCAAAACAAGCAACCTTTTTCTTTTTCACTTTAATGAGCAGGCAAGAATCCTCAAATTTTTTATCAATAACATTTTTCTGTATTTCTTGAAGGCACTATCATAACAAACATTTATTTTTCAATATTTTTTTCTTTTTCTTTCCTTTCCTCCTTTCATGCATTTATACAGCAAATAAACATTATTAACAACTAGGAGGGGAAATAGATACTAAGCCTTCTTTTTATAAACAAATGTAAGGGATTCATAGCATTATTCTTTTGATCTTTGCCACTAATTGCTCTTAAAGAGTATTTTCTAAGGTTGCCTTCACAGTGTATAATTATCAGTAACAAAAAGGGGTACCAAAGAATTATGATTTTAGGCACAAAAGTGGGCACCTAGTGGTAAGATGAATTCAAAATAGAAGTGGCCTAAAAAATTCCTAAGAATTGCCCTTTCCAAATTCACATGAAAATAAACTTATATTTGCAATGGTCTCAGCACAAGTTCTAGAATGCACATTCATAGAAAAATATCACACGAACAAAGAAAAGAGACAAAAAGTATGATGTGGCCTCTTGTTTCAGGCTTAAATTTCACATTTAATAGCTTACACAGAGAATTGAAACTTACAGAACTTCAATGCTAATTTCCAGCAAATTCTAATACTAACAACAGACTTATTTCAATCACACGTTGTCAGAAAAAAATTTAATTGCCCCTAAATCAGTAAAAATTCAAAGTTCACTATAATTATAAACAATTATGAGCATAGCCAAGTAATATATATATATATATATATATATATATATATATATATATATATATATATATATATATATATAGATGAGGCATGAATCGTGTTTGCATTTCATGCCTCATTTATTTTCTTGGAATTGGTAAAATTCGATGATATCACTGAGATTTTATTTCACTCTTTCTCTTTATTGTTTCAGATAAGCAGGTAGCTAAAGAAGATTGAGGAGGCTTTGATGCCAAATGTAATGACTCGTTTCCGGACCGCTACGAAACCGAAACCTATATGTGACGCGTTTTAGAAACGGTACTCTTGTGCCCTTTAGAAAAATACGGTATTTTTTTTTTAAAAACATCAATAATTCCCACAGGCACACTCAGAGTAAATACAGCGTTTCGAAACATGGTGCAACTAGGACACAAGACTCAGATACTGATAAAACATACATGTATAAATACATAAGTCATATACACAGTATGTGCAAAATAACAGAGTAGAAAATGTGCAAAGAAATACACCTATGGTATGATGACCCTCAAGAGAGCAATCATACCATGGGGGTACTCCCGGCAGACACCCACGCAGGGGGCTGCTCCAAAAGTGGAACCACCAGTCTACCCTATAACAACAAAACATCACCCGGCCCAACTGGTCACAACAACTGTACACGAAAGACATACTACAGCCATCCCAAGAAAACATATAACAGACATAGTCAATCATGACAAATAAAAGTCGTCGCCCGGATCCTCGAAGAGGTCCTCCTCACCATCATCTGCTATCGGGTTCCTTGTGCCCTCGCCATCGCTTGGGTAGCCACCATTGGTTGAAGGCACCACGGGAAAGGGTCAACTTCTCAAATAATCAAAATCAACCAAAGCATAAAGTAGTAGGCAAACAACAATGTATACAATTCACAAGCGCGACTCAAGACCCAAATCAAGACTCATTCTCTCAACACTTTCGCCACATACCGGAAGTAACGCGGATCCATCCACTGAATACCAGCCGTAGCCTTGGGCTCTCTCCTCACCCTAGGACATTCAGCTCAGGTTTCATTAGCATTACGACGCCTAGCTATTCCCTTTCGAACACCAGCCGTAGCCTTTTAGGGGATTCTCGCACCCTAGGTGAATCGACGCAAGCTCAAAAACGTCCCGGCAAAACTAACGTCTAGCCATTCACTACCGAACACCAGCCGTAGCCTTTTAGGGGATTCTCGCACCCTAGGTGAATCGGCTCAAGCTCAAAAACGTCTCAACGACTCAACGACTCGACCAACTCTCGCACTCCGATGAACAATTCGCATAATTATAACAATATAATTCAGTTCAACAGCATAAGCAACATAGCAATATAACTCAATCCATCAGAGATAAATAACATAAGCATCTCATCTCAAATAATCACACTTAGCAGCAACAGTCGACAATCAATATGGAATCCATCCCTCTGCAATTCGATGGAATTGACAGAGAGGCACAAACAAGTGGGGGGTTGGGGCCAGAAGACCAACCGCACAATTTTTCACCCACGAATGACTCGGAATATGACGACCGCACGATAATAAAATAACGAAGGGGTTCGAAAACCCTAACTTCGAACTCGTAGAGTTCTCAGACTTCTTCGTATTTAATAAAACAATTAAATAACGAAAGCCTAAAAATATCTAAAGTTGCCCTTACCATAAGCTGTCACTTGCGTAGCTCGAACGTCCTCGGGTCCGCGTCGCTCGGTCTCCGGTATTACGATTCCTATTACCAAATACAACTTAGCATACTTCTAGGAAAAATTAGAACTTAGCTCTCAACTAACCCCTTTCCTAACCAAAACTCAAACAAACATTTCAAATTATTATCATACTTGAAATTAAGTGGAGCTTTAGAATAAAACACTCCTAGGAGAAGTGACATAGCACATAACAATTTTTTTTTTTTTTGAAAGTCAAAGCCATTTGAAAAGAATAAAGTTTTGAAATTAAACCTTCTCTTGAACTTCAAATAAGCACCAAGCAATAACTCTTTTTTCCATAATTAACATATATGCATAGAAGGATTTAAGCAAGTTAGCAATCAAAAATCCTTTTCAAAAATTCCCTAGGCCTCACAGCCTCTATGCCCTTTTTCTCCAAATTTTTTTTTTTGCAAAATCTTCTTTCCATGGTTACAACAATTCCTAATCACTTCCAAACATACTTCAAGGCATTAAAGCATCAAACCTTTACTAAACATACTCAAGCATATCCAAAGTTATGTTTCTAAAATAATTGCCATAACAATTTCATACCATTTTCATAGCCTTCTTTTTCAAAACAAGTCATTTTCGAAACTAGTTCACAAGCCTCATAGTCCAATTACTCCAAATTAGTCCCAAAACAAGAGTTCTATCATTTAGTTAAATTCCAAAAATCCTTAAACACTTAAATCATGCCATCACCATGTCAAGAATTTAAAGAACAATGGATCATTTCCTTACATGTTACTCTAGTCCCTCAAGAACCAATTTTACTCAAAACACAACTAATACTTAAGCTAATACATGCATATAAATTCTAACAACCTTAAAACTTATTCTAATCATTTTATTAAACATCTAACACATAATCAAACATCATAGCTTCATATTCTCATAGTTCAAGAATTGAAAAATTGCTAAAACTATCATGTTACACATAATCAATTTAAACTACCACCTAAATCAACATCAAACAAGTTCCACTAACTCATATAAACCATCAATTACATGATTGGAGAGGATCACAACATTTCTCCCCTCTTTTATCACTTAGGGTTTAGCCTAAATCATCAAGAAAGGGGTTCATGATGTTTCATCTCTTTCTAATCATCAACAACCAACCAAAACAACACATAAACATCAATTAATTCAAACTAGAAACAAACAAATCAAGTAATCAAAAGGGGAGGGTTTTGGGCGCTGATTTGAACAGTGATTTGGGGGAGGAAAACTTGATTTTTCTTCTCATTCAAATGGTTAGAAACATAGGTAATATAGTAGAGAGAATAACCTAGTATTTTGACAAAGTTTGGAAGCAAAAATCAAGACTAAAAATGGGGGAGAAAATCACGATTTCCAGCAGCAAAATAAGGAGAAAAATTATGTTTTTCTTACTTGGATAATGATGAGAATGAAGAACTAAGTTGAGGTGATGATTTGGAACAAGTTTGATGAAGAAAGCTAGTTGAAAAACTCAATGGATTTGAAGGTTTGTCTTGCTCAAGGAGAGGAAAAAGATGAAGATGAGGGTTTTCTTTGGGAGGAAGAAGGCGTGGAATGGCTGAAGTGGGGGCTGCATATAGCCCTCATTTCCTTTCTTTTATAATAAAAAAAAAACTAAGCATAGTTAGTAAGGGTAGTTTAATAAAAGATATTTCCAAAATAACCACACAACTAATGACACCTAGCAACTTTATGAGATGCTAATCACATCATCTAATCCTACCCATCTAATCTCACATCTCTCATGATTACCCTCTAATCTAGAGTCTTAAGATTTAAAAACACGGCGACGAGAAACCGCAAAACCGATTAATTTCTCGCCGATAAAATCCCAAAAAATTAATTCGCGAGGAATTAATTCTCCGCATGATAATATTATTTCATAATTAATAATAACAACAATAATCACTCAAAAACACTTAGAACAAGATACGATTCGATTTTCATCGAAATCGGGGCTCATTTTAAATTTTATCTCATGGCAGAAGCGCGGCGATTTGAAACGCGACGAAACTTCGTTAGAATTTTTCGATGATATTCAAACCATGAATCAATATAAAAATATTAATTCTCAATTATATTAACTCTTGATTTAATTAAATCACTTACTTAAAGAACAAGCAATTGCTTATTATAGCATAAATACGGCAAAACGTACTAATTAACGCTAAATAACGCATCATAAAAATACGCGTGTTACACCAAATTCTCCTTTTTTTTTTGTATTTTGAAATCTTGTAACTAGTTCTAAGTTATTTGATACAAAAGGCTAGTATTTTGTATTAGCCCTCTTAGATGGTTATGTAATTTTGAAATATGATGTCTTTCCTTAGTGAAAGTATTACCTTGTGAATTTCCAACTTGATGTAATATCTAGGTTTAAATTCTCTTGGAATTTCTATAGCGAATGTTTAATATCCTACTTTCAATGAGTATGGGTGTTACAGGTAGTCAGGCTCTGAGATGGGGAACATATCTGAGACATCTCACCTTAAAATCCTCCTGTCATGCATAAACAAACAATCAAGTCAATTTTTTTTGTAAGAAAACAATATAAACATTATAAAAATATTCATTATATTTAATAATTACTTCGGTCTGCCTTGACCGATCATCGACGAAATTGCCGGTACTCTTCCTAAAAATATTCATTATATTTAATAACATACCTGGAGCTCGTGTAACTGTACCTCTCTACCCAACTTCTTCGACTACAATTAATAAAAACATGAATAAATAATAATAATAATAATAATAATAATAATAATAATAATAATAATAATAATAATAATATATAACACGTACAAGTCGAGCTGTGTGCTGCGCCTGAGTGATGGAGCCTCCTGTGTGCAAGCTCCCACCCTTCTCAGATACTCTGATCTTCTTGGCCTTCGTGTTCACTACCTTGAACTCATCAGAGTTCCAGTAATCATGCAGCCTCTGCCAGATATGATCCCCTATCCTGTGAGACTGTCCCCTCATCAAACGGGCATTTCTGAGCATATCAGAGAGGTGGTGGGAGGCCTCCATATGAAAGTTCTTCTTGATCTGCTCCTCACATCAGTCCTCTAAGCACATTTCTCCTATATCAATATAAAACATTATTAAACATAATTAAACTTTATGAATTAAAAAAATAATACGCAATAAAAATTGCAACTTACTATGAAAGAATCAAACATATGATCCCGCCCTGTATCAGTCGTCGTCCCCCACGTGGGCAAAAACCCCGAATAATTCTCCTCAATTGTTACTGTGGTAGCCTTCACAACTGGTTTTGAGGGAAGGAACATGCACCATAAAATCATGTCGAACAAATTCACACACACTCACACATACACACACACACATATATATATATATGTACATAATTAATAACTCGACAAAAATAATGTAAATACTTACCCTTTACCAGTCGGACTCATAATAACTCGACCATCATGCAGCACCTCGAATGATACTATTGCTCCCCGAATGATACATTCACCCCTAAGGCATCAAAAACCATATCCTACATCAATTCAATATGCTAACCATATCTCGTACCTATGCAACTACTTGAAGCACCTGTGGAATTATCGTCAACTGCTAAATCAACCTGAGGCAACTCTTCACTATGTTTAGTCCAAATCCAGTAATTAGGCCTAAATTCAACTATATACAGGTGATGCATGACCTCACTTGGTCTCTTAATCCTTCTATAATTGCAATTAAGGTACAGATATCTAATCCCTCCATTAGTTATGAAATCTTTATGTACCATTGCGGCTTTGACAAAGTCATCAACCCCAACTATAAAAGATTATTTCAAACCCCTTCTCCCTATATACAACCTATCGTACATCCAACTACGACTCGAAGGAAAAAAATTCCATCTTCTGCATGTTAAAAAAATACAGATACATTTAAACATGACAATTTCAGCAGCACATCGAACTTAGAACCGCTCTCTTCCTTTAAATGGTATAACCCTATTCTATTCGAGAAAAAGCTCTTTCAGAACTCATATAATAGTCTTTCCTTAATTCTCATCTCTTAGACTTGACAAAATTTCGGCAGCATATTCCATTGGTATCCGAATCCACTAAATGATTGCAGTTATGAGTACCGCGGTCAAGTATGCACCCAGAGAACAAAAGGAAATGAATCGAACCGAAATTTAATCAAATATAAAGACATAAGAATTAAGTAATAACTATTATACGAGTAAAGAAATTTTTTTTCCCCAAACTGTACTACTTGGCCAATTCAAGGTTCAATATACTACGAGCACACAGTACCCAAAAGTAGTACACGCGCTCAATGATATTGAACCTTAAACGGGAATCTAATGTTTTTTCTCTGATATTTTTATCTTTATTATATACAAACATGAATAATATAAATAAGGTAACTAAACAAATAACATCACGTAATACAAAGTACAGAGCCATGTCAACTAAAATTGCTTACATGTAAACGCTGACTCACAAAATAATAGTATTTAAAAAATTATGAAAACCGTAAAAAAATTATTTAATAAGAAACTGAATTTAATTTTTTATCATGGCAATGAATACAAAGAGGGGAGGGATCAAATTACACCGGTGTAATACTTGGGTATTGTTACACCGTTCAATAACTTTGTACCGGATACATGTATTACAAAATTCACCGTTGGATTGAAAGATATTATCAAATAGATCATATCCACAAAATTTTACATTAATCTAAAATCATTTGATATGTCATTGAGATGCATCAATATTAACGTCTTATGCACTTTTATTAAACAACGTTAATCTTGATGCATCTCATTGACATATCAAATGATTTTAGATTAATGTAAAATTTTGTAGATATGATCTATTTGATAGTATCTTTTAATCCAACGGTGAGTTTTGTAACACAGGTATCCGGTACAAAGTTATTGAACGGTGTAACAATACCCAAGTATTACACCGGTGTAATTTGATCCCTCCCCATACAAAGAATAGGTTTTAGGAAACATATTAATTGTGGAACGTTTAAATTAGGAAACATGGTCAAAAATATTAAATATTTCATTCCTGTTTTTAAAAATTTGAATATGTGAAAAATAAATTTTCCATTGACTAATTAACTAAATAGGAAATTAACATATATTCATGTCTAGATGATAAATATTATTAAAAATTATGTACACAATTTCTTAATATATAATATGAATTTAACACTTTTATGTAACCTAATAATTTTTGAAAATTTCGGCCGAATTAGGTTTTAGGCCAATAAAAAACGTGGCCCTTCCAATTTTGAAAGCATTCGTATTTCTATAAATAGTGCATAAAACGATACATGTTCCTTGCGATTTGATTTCTCATGTTTGTATTTTTTGTATTTTTGTATTCTTTTACTGTCGTACCAAATTTTTTCGTCATTGAAAATGAATTGCAACCATGATCAATTTCTGACATCGACTCTTCCATTTATCGAAACTGGAATTTAGTAGTTGAGATTTTTCGTATGTGGTGCACTAATGCATCATAACAAACAGTTTTCCTTTATCAATAGAAATGATCCTTATTGACAATGAGGTGAAAATATTATATTACATCCTATCTCAGTAATCTTTTATTAAATCTCTATATTATTATAACATTTTTGTTATGTTATAGGATGGCCGATAATCAAGAATACCATAATATGTGTGTGAGGCAACTAAATGATACATTTGTTGGTCAGATTGTTGAAGATTTATTAAGCATTTTCAAGATGACAGCTATTTCTTCATATGTGAAAGTTGTACACACGACGTTTTTTATTAAGTTTATTATTGTCTTTCTACGTTTTGATTCAAGTAGGGGTCTATTGGGCATGTTTTTATAAATTTCGGGTTGTATTTTGTATTCCAAATTAATACTCCAAATTATTAATTAATGTTATATTAGAG
Organism: Calophaca sinica; assembly: GCA_037113605.1. Lineage (NCBI taxonomy): Eukaryota > Viridiplantae > Streptophyta > Magnoliopsida > Fabales > Fabaceae > Calophaca > Calophaca sinica. Next base: position 72,669,792 of record CM073736.1, read on the forward strand.
CATAAGACAGCTTGTTAGTTTTACCATAGTTAGCTTACCATAGTTAAAGTAACTCTACTATAGTTAGTTGACAGTTTTATTTTTCTTCCCCTGTATAAAACACTTCTGTAAAAATGCATTTCAGTTTAATGAGAATTATTCATTCGTTCTCTTCATTCTCTGTATCATTAGATGGTATCAATCGCTTCCTAGCTTCCACTTCCATGGCGCCGAATCGCCATTCCTGATCTCTTCCTTAATTCGATTTTTTCTTCGTTTCTCCGCAACAATGGTGAGACGTAACCCAAATGCATCTTCTTCTGTGGAAATTCCAACAAATGGTATTGCGCAAGGTCATGCCAATGCAACGAATCTAGATTACTCTCAAAACCCTTTCTACATACATCCGAACGAGAATCCCTCGAATCCACTGGTTACTCCTCCTCTTTCTGATACGAATTATCTCACCTGGTCGCGTGCGATGCGTCGCAATGTCGATTTGAAGAACAAACTCAATTTTCTGGATTGAACGATTGCAATGCTGGATGAGTTTGATCCGATGTACAAGGTTTGGAAACGTTGCAACAATCTTGTGTTAACATGGATTCTGAATTCCGTTTCTCCAGAAATCACTCAAACCCTAGGTCTCATGGAAACTGCTGCTGAGGTTTGGATCGATCTCAAAAATCGTTTTACTCAGGGGGATTACATACGCATCTCAAAATTGCAAAAGGAACTTTATCGCCTTGATCAAGGTACCTCCTCTGTCATGGAGTATTATAATGAAATGCAATGTTTGTGGGAGGAATTGGAGCATTTTTGCCCTCTTCCAAATTGTATCTGTGTTGTTCAATGTTCTTGCACTGCTATGCATAATGCTCGCTTACATAAGACAGAAGATCGAGTGATCTTATTTCTAACCGGTCTCAATGATGGTTTTGATGTGGTGCGATCCCAAGTTCTCCTAATGGATCCGCTTCCACCCCTTTCCCGTGCCTTCTCCATGGTGTTTCAACAGGAACGACAACAAAAGAGTTCTCAGACCACTCCTACAGATCCACAAACTTTTGTTAATGCGACTGATAGCAGAAAAGGCTTTGGTCGTGGCAGAGGAAACAATAGAATGTGTTCATTTTGTGGCAAAACTAGCCACACCATGGAAGTGTGTTACAAGAACCATGGCTTCCCATCTAGCTTGAAGAATAAGGAACCTAGTTCCCATGTAGCAGCTAACTGCACTGTTGGTGATTCATAGTTCACACCAGTTGATGATAATGCTAGTACTCCTACTCATGTAGCAGCATCTTCTAGCTCTTCTGGTTCCTCTGCTCTTATTAGTTTTACTCCAGAACACTATAAAGGTCTTCTGGCATTACTACAGCAGTCAAACCAGCAAGCTTTAGTGACTCCTACTCATTCTGTTAACCAAGTATCTCTTGTTGGTAAGGTTTTGTCTTGCATCACTGGTAATGCTTCATGCCTCTGGATCTTAGATTCTGGGGCAACTGACCATATCTCTAGTTCTTTAACTTTCTTTCATTTTTACTATAAAATTCATCCCATCCCAGTTCAATTACCCAATGGCTCATCTGTCACTGCAGAATATATTGGGACAGTCGAGTTTCCCCCCTTTTATACTTACCAATGTTTTGTTTGTACCTAATTTTTCTCTTAATTTGGTTACTGTTTCTAAACATTCCTCTTCCCTTATTTGTGAACTCATGTTTACTTCTACCTCTTGTGTAATTCAGGAATTGAATACCTTGAAGATGATCGGCTTGGCTAGCCTTGTTGATGGATTTTATTGCATAAAGACTGCCCAACAAGAGAATTCCCGTGTTGGCTTGGTTAATAACATCACAGCTAAGTCCATTCCTGCTTCTGCCTTGTGGCATTTCAGACTTGGTCATTTGTCTAATGAAAGACTTAGTAGTCTTCAATCTCAGTTTTCATACATTTCATGTAATAAAGAACATGTTTGTGACATTTGTCATTACTCTAAAGAAAAGAAAATTTCTTTCCCACTTAGTACTAGTAGAGTTTCTATGCCCTTTGATCATGTTCATTTAGATATTTTGGGGCCCCTTGGCACTCCTTCTGTTGACAATTTTCGTTATTTCTTAACCATTTTGGATGATCATAATAGGTTCTTATGGGTTGTTTTCATGAAGCACAAGTCTGAGACTAAGTCACACATTGAAAATTTTGTTCATATGGTGAACACTCAGTTTAATAAATGCATCACAGTTTTTCGTAGTGATAATGGCATGGAATTTTCTTTACCTCAATTTTTCTCTTCTAAAGGAATTCTTCACCAAACTTCTTGCGTGGAAACTCCCTAACAAAATGGGAGAGTGGAACGTAAGCATCAACATATTTTAAATGTTGCCTAGGCACTTCTTTTTCAATCAAGCCTACCAAAAATGTTTTGGTCCCGTGCTATAGCACATGTTGTTTTTCTCATAAATCGCATTCCCACACACATTTTGAATCATAGATCCCCTTATCATTGTCTTTTTGGTTCCATACCTGATCTCAAACAACTTAAGGTCTTTGGTTGTTTATGTTATGCATCCACTCTTGTGTCCCATAGATCCAAGCTCGATCCTCGAGCAAGAAAATGTGTTTTCATTGGCTTCAAGCCTTGTACCAAAGGATATTGCCTCTATGATCTTGATTCTAAACAAATTTTTGTTTCTAAACATGTCCTTTTTGAAGAACACATTTTTCCATACACCACTTCATCTTCTAATCCATGGACATATCTTGATATTAACCCTTCTGCACCCAATTCTATAGCCCCTACTCCGAATTATGCACCTAATTCTGTGTCTGATCCCAAATCTGTAACAGCTGCAACTCCTTCACCTGATACAGCTGATTCTGATTTTTCTAGAAAGCCTTCACGGATTTCTCACAAACCAGCATACTTGGCTGACTTCATGTGCAATTCATCCATAAGTAAGTCTCACCAATCAGGCAAAGCTTATCTAATTTCTGATTATGTTTCATATGCTAACCTTGCCCCCACCAACAGTTTATTTTGTTTGTCTTTGTCTGTCATACCTGAGCCCAAATCTTACACTGAGGCAAGCAAATTTGAATGCTGGAAAAATGCCATGAAGGCTGAATTACATGCTCTTGAGCAGAACTGCACTTGGAAATTAGTTGATAAGCCTGCTGGTGTTACTCCCATTAGCAACAAATGGGTCTACAAGATTAAACGCAAGACTGATGGTTCTATTGAGCGATATAAAGCACGTTTAGTCGCAAAGGGATACAATCAAATTGAAGGATTGGATTATTTGGACACATTCTCTCCGGTTACTAAACTCACCACAGTAAGAGTCCTTCTTGCTTTAGCTTCTATAAACCGGTGGCATGTGCATCAATTAGACATAAATAATGCCTTCTTACATGGGGATCTCAAGGAAGATGTTTACATGGTTCTACCCCCCGGCCTTCAAGTTTCTAAACCAAATCAAGTGTACAAATTGATTAAGTCATTGTACGGTCTCAAGCAAGCTAGTAGGCAATGGCATGAGAAACTCATCTCCTTGTTGTTCTCTCTTGGATTCTCTCAGTCCACTGCTGATCATTCTTTATTTACTAAGTCCACTCCTCATAGTTTCACTGCTCTTGCAATTTATGTGGATGATGTTCTTCTTACTGGCACTTCACTCACTGAAATTGCATCTGTGAAATCAGCTTTGGATACATCTTTTGGCATTAAGGACTTGGGTTTAATGAAGTATTTCTTAGGCTTTGAAGTTGCTCATTCTTCTCGGGGTATTTCTCTTTGTCAAAGGAAGTACTGTTTAGACTTACTTGCTAATTCTGGATTCCTAGTCTGCAAGCCTATATCTACTCCCTGTGATTCAGCCTACAGACTTTCCCAAGACAGCAGTTCTCCTTATTCTGATACTGCTGCCTACAGGCGTCTAGTGGGCCGCTTGTTATATTTGACCAACACACACCCTGACATCGCTTTCTCGGTCTAGCAGTTAAGTCAGTTCATGTCTTAACCTACAGAAAATCATTACAAAGCTGCCACTCGTGTCCTGCGTTATCTCAAATCTTCTCCAGGTCGCGGTTTGTTTTTCCCTCACAGTTCTCAGTTTCAATTGCAAGGCTACAGTGATGCGGACTGGGGTACTTGTATTGACACTCGTCGTTCCATTTCTGGTTATTGCTACTTTTTGGGTAATTCTCTTATCTCGTGGCGCTCCAAGAAATAGGTTATCGTGGCCAAATCTTCTTCTGAAGCTGAATATAGAGCCTTGGCTTATGCTACTTGTGAATTACAATGGCTTTCATACTTGCTTCGTGACCTGAATATTAATTGTTCCCGTACACCTGTTTTGTTTTGCGACAACCAAAGTGCTTTACATATAGCTGCCAATCCCGTATTTCATGAAAGGACAAAGCACCTAGATATTGATTGTCACATAGTAAGGGAAAAGTCCTCTGCTGGATTGATGAAGCTACTGCCTGTGTCTACTCATGCTCAGCTCGCAGACATATTCACCAAAGGCTTACTTCCAAATGTATTTCTTCCTTTTGTATCCAAGCTGGGTTTGGTTGATATTTTCCAATCCACAGCTTGTGGGGGGGTATTAGAGCATAAGACAGCTAGTTAGTTTTACCATAGTTAGCTTACCATAGTTAAAGTAACTCTACTATAGTTAGTTGACAGTTTTATTTTTCTTCCCCTGTATAAAACACTTCTGTAAAATTTCATTTCAGTTTAATGAGAATTATTCATTCATTCTCTTCATTCTCTGTATCATTAGATGTTATGCTTTTGTTATTGGGCATTCTATTCTCTCATCCTACCCATATCCTTTTACTTTTTGTATTTAATTGATAGAAAATACGATAATACACAAAATAGTTAAAAACGCATAACACACTTACAATTATAAATTATAATATACACAAAACTCAAATACAGTTTTAATTTACAATCACGCGTTTTTCGAGAATTATAAATATATACATCTCCATTATTAATAAACAACTAAATTAGAAATTAAATTTATTAGTTTCCAATATATATGTGCTTAATAAAAATAAAAATGTTGATCACAAGTCAAAGAAATCAAAATAAAATATTGATTTAAATGGATACAATTCAATTTTGATTATTGTCATGATAACAATTCCCAAAATATCATACACAATTGATCATAAATAAATTTAGTTGGAAAAACTTGGTCATATAAATAAACAACTAAATTATTAAAAATAATATATATTATTAAAATATATAGTATATGTCCATGGGGTGCCAGCTCAATGGTAGGAGCTTGGAGCTTGGCCTTGTAACCCCAAAGGACATGGTTCAAATCCTCTCGAGAACATTTGTAACATATCATATTAATATATCATCTTCCCCCCACCCCCTTAATATATATATATATATATATATATATATTATTAAAATTATTACGAATTCGACTTTCAACTAACCTTTTTTATCTTATAATAGAATAATAAAAAATATGAAATTATCATATGTTTGACACGTACATAATTATGGAAATAATGGATTTATGTTAAATTTATATTTATGTAAAACTTAACATTAAAAGACTCAATTATGAATAGTAATTATAAAGATTTAATAGGTGGTTAATCATTTTTATACGAAAGTCATTGAATTATATTAACTACATTTCATATTCTCTCATAATTGTAATTAATTGTAATAAAAAAAATTTGATGTTTAATTTAAATCATTATTAATGTATTATACACTCCATAAATAGAGAAATTATCAATATTAAATTACACCACAATCATGCATTAATTATGAATCAAAATTTTAGCAGATTTGTTTTTACGTTTTATTGATACTTACTAAATATAATTATCTTGAAATTGTCCGATAAAAGTATCATTTGTATTTACAATTATCTATCTATATCTATATTATATATATTTAGGAATAATCTCATTGATTATTCCTACAAGTGGTATTCTCTCATTCAATTAGCAATAAATACATGACTATGTGTCATCCAAATCTCCTAAAATGCGTTGATGTGTAAAAAAATCGTGATATGTATACATGACTAGTGTGTTTGGTACCCGTGAAATGCACGAGTATATATCATCCTTTTTTTGTTTTAATTATACATTGGCTCTTATCAAAAAAAAATTATGCATCGTCTTTTTAAAAGATTGTAAAATTGTTATTATATTTGATCTAACATATTAATACCTCGAGAAATTAGTCACTGCATTTACACGTATAATATATAATGGTTTTACTTGTAAAATATTTGTATAATAATTATATAAAAAAATTTAAAAGCTTTGTTTAGCAGTACCACGTGCATTTCACGCTCTGTCTCTCCCTCTATATATATATAATAAAATTCTTATATTAATATGTTGCCTTATATAGTTTTTTAGTAATATTTTGCTAAAACTAATTTTTAGTAACATAAATAACCACTATTATTATTATATCTAAGTCAAAATATTCAACCATTAGATAGGTATCAATAACCTAACATTTATATTCTCATCATCAGAGCTGCTATACGAATGAGAATTGGACTCGGAGAAATTCTAGACAAAACTTTCTTTTCGTGGTAGATCATTTCACCACAACAATTTATTTTGGTGTACATATTGAGAAGGAAATAACAAATATAAGAATTGTTGAAAGAGTCATGGACACACATTTGACAATCCGCGTGAAAATATTGCAATGGAGATATTTTCATCATATTTGATCAACAGGAACATCAAGGAAGCTTTTACTGTCTCGATATAGTGCGTGTTTCAGTAATTCACGAACTTGTATTGATAAAAAGATTCAAATGAATCACCTGAGTAATGAAGGGCAAAGCGTCTTGCAACTTTCTTTTGGATGATTTACAGATGGAGAGGTTGAGGAACTGCCATGGAAAGAAGAATCTTGTCTAGTTCCTTTATCAATAACTAGATTAGATGTGCATGTTTTAGAAATAATTAGTTTTGAAATTAGTTATGGAGGGTGAGTAATTGGTACAATGTCTGGCAGTGAGTTTTATGCAAATATTAAATAGAAATTCATCATAGAAAGAGACATGTGCATTATTTGAATTTTTCTTGAGAGAAAAGCCCCCACCGAATCATCGTAGGAAGGAGCAAATATGATATCAAACCGCAATCAATCTCTGGGCGAAGGAGGGATCATTCTACTGGGCAAAGGAAGGATCATTCTACTGGTGTCTCTCTTCTTCACAATTACATTTCAATTCCGAGACGCCATCTTATTTGTTCATGTTCAACTCAATTAGAACATTGCAAGTGACGGAGACGCAAAGACAGAATAATTAAATAAAATAAAAAATATATAAAAAGGAGCAACAACAGATAAAGTGAAAATCATAGATGCAACTCGAGTATCCTTACATTACAAAGATTAAGATAATCTTGATACATAACAATTCAAAGTAAGAGTGTTACTCAAAACACAAAGTCGTTCAATTCACAAATGATTCAAATGAGTTTCGCTCCTTCCAAAGTAATTGCATTCTCCTGGGAATTGCTTTTGGATAGAGTACTGACTCGGACAAACTTACTTAGAAGATGAATCATCTTAGATCCTTTAGCTGCTACATGCATTTTGTGTGGGGGAATCAGGAAACGGCTGGTCATCTTTTTTGTACGTGTGTTTTCTCCTCTGCGGTGTGGTATGCAATAGTCGGTTAGCTGGGGCTCGATTTTGTGATGTCTTCCGACCTGTTCACCCTCTTCCCCTTGTTCTATTCCTTGGGCGAGACCTCGCGATGTCGCCGGAGTCTGGCTTTAATCTGGCATACTGTCATCTGGGTGATTTGGGATCTCAGGAATGGTTGTATTTTTTCCGATAAGGTGCCAAATATTGGATATACAGTTAGTCGTATTATACCGCTATCATGGAGATGGTTTTTAACTAAGGGGAAATCCCCACCTTGTTTGTATTTTGAATGGTATGCCCAATTATTTAGCTGTATTGAGAGGCGTTAGTCCTCCCCATTGATTTTGGCAGGGCTCTTGTTGGTAGGTGGGTAGTGTGTGTTTACTTTACCGCTTCCTTCCCCCGTCTTGTATATGGGTTGGAGTACTCCTCTTCTTCTCTATTTATGTATATTCTTTTGCTCTTTAAAAAAAAACAAATGATTCAAATGAATATACTTTCCAGAAATTTAGTGCACTAAGAGGGATCTAGAACCTAAATCCTACAGACAAATTAGACAAAAAGGTTGGCAAGAGAGAGAATGATAAAAAAAAAATTTACCAGCAAGAAAGAGATGTGGAGTTGTGCCTACGAGAGGATTAAGTCTCTAGAAGCTGGAGAGGGAAAACGAAAAACAGAAAAAAAAAAATGAGAGAAAAAGAGACACCGAGGAAAAACAAAAATGAGAAATGAGGGACAAAGGATGTGAATGCATTTGAATTTAATATTTTACAAAAAGAAAATCAAATTAATGAATATTGAATAAATGAATATTGAATAAAAAGTTGTGAAAAAAGAACTTTCTCCTCCCGTTTCTTTCTTAGGGTTCCGTGGAGGCGCTCAACCCAGGCTTTCCTGGCTTTCTCACCCTTATGGGATAAAATCCCTAGTTCTTCTAGGATCCAATCCTTGATCTTTACTGTCCTCAGACTCTAGAAGCGACTGCAGCATGGAAAAGCGGAAGAAAGCGGCTCTGTTAAAGGAAGAGGAAGAAGAGATTACGGTGGATGACAAAGACAAAATCGAAGAGGACATCTTCCGGCATACATTAGTTGGGAGACTATGGTCCGATTGCTCTTACAATGTCAAAGCTTTCAAACAAACAATATTTCAATCATGGCGTCTCAAAAATCCAGTTGAAGTTCAAGATCTCCAAAAAAACCTCTACCTGTGCAGTTTCTCGACAAAGAAGGAGGCAGAAAATGTACTTAGAAGTGGGCCATGGAGTTTCGATCGAAATCTTCTCATCCTTAAAAGGGTGTTAAGCACAGAGCAACCATCAGAAATAGAGATGCACACAATATCGTTTTGGGGGAAGGTCTATGATTTACCCTTGAATCTGAGATCGGAGTCAATGGCGAAGTGACTACGGAATACCATTGGGGTGTACGAAGAGATGGACCAGAAAGATAGCAACAGGACGGGTAGATTCATGAGGATAAAGAATGTTCTGGACCTCAGAAAATCCTCTAAAACCTGGCACCATCATCCGCTACTAAGGTAAGAATTTATGGGTCTTATTTAAATATGAGAGATTGCCTACATTCTGTTATGTTTGTGGAAAGACAACTGGTGAACCCCGACGAGAGAGCAGCTTTGGCACATGCGAGTAAAAGTCTCTTTGTAAGCACCGGCAGTAGCAAGATGGTGGCATTTGCAGGACAAGAAGGAATAGAAGGAGATGTAGAGGTGGACCAAGTTAGAGGGAAAGAGGGCAAAGGAAGCGCAAGTCATGAGATTGAGAGAGTAGCAGAATGACTGGGTATAGTATCGATAACCATAAATAATGAAGAGAACAAGCAACAAACTACTAGGATTCCTCACAAAGGCCGCAAGTGGTAGAGACTAAAGAACAGAATGAGTCCTGCAGATGTAAAGTAGTCCCTGCTAGAGGCAGAATTAGGAAAGAGACAACTATTTGATGTGGAAATATCTAAAGGAGATCCAGAGATGGTTAAAAGGGGAGAAAAGAAAAGACGTCAAAAGGTGGAAAAAGAAAATGACTTGCAACAAGAGGCAGTGCTGGGACACCAGCACTGCCTAGACCAATGAAGACCTTAAGCTGGAACTGCAGGGGTTTGGGGAATCCCATGCAGTTCGAGCCTTGCTAAGGCTCATTCGAGTAGAAATTCCCCAATTGGTTTTTCTGATGGAAACCAGGCTGAAGAAGGAGGAGATGGACAAAATCAAAGGGAGATGTGGCTTTAATTCATGTTTGGCAGTTGCTTGTAGTGGAAATGGAAGAGAGTGGTCAGGGGGAATTGCACTGTTATGGAATGACCAGCTTGATCTAACCATCAAATCCTATTCTCTAAATCATATATGTGGTTGGTGTGAAGATGAGGAGGAAGGAAACCAATGGTTTTTCTCGCGAATATATGGTTACCCGAAGTAATCGAATGAAAAGAAAACATGGCAGCTTATGAAGGAGATAGAAAATCAAGCAGGAGATAAGTGGTTATGTATGTGAGACTTAAATGACATTCTTGCTCACGATGAAAAAGTGGGTGGACTTCCTCGCAGCAACACTCAACTTACTATAGGGAGAAAGACCATGGAGGAGTGTGGGCTTATAGATCTTGGATTTAAAGGATACCCCTTCTTCACATGGTCCAATGGACGATAGGGTGAAGATAACATTCAATGCCGTTTGGACAGAGCAATGGGTAACGAGGCTTTATTGAATCGGTTTTCTCCAATCCGAATAGTGCACTTCCCAAGATTCGGGTCTGACCATGCAGCTATAATGGTAATTTTTGAAGCATTTGCACACAAAAATCAAAGAAGGAAAGTTCATTTGTTCCGGTTTGAGGAATGCTGGACAAAAGATGAGAAATGTGAAGAAATGATAAGGAGATCTTGGCAAAATTCCAATATGCATTGTGCGGAGAAGTTGGGCTCTCTCAAATCTTTGGATCATATTTTTGTGGAATATAGAATAGGTTCTGTTAAAAATGAATTTTTTTTAAGTAAAAAATGGTATGCAAAGGCATCACTATAGTGAAGGTGATCCCAACTATTTGGCACCACAAACACTACCAATCATCTGCAGCATACCAACATTATATTAATAAAAGAAAAAAACATTAACAAGAAAAACATGGGGGGGCATCCACCTAACCCATGGAAATTATTTAAATCTATAGCTAGGCAAGCTATATCTATTCCTAAAGAAGTCCTCAGAAATAAAGATAGGAATTAGATTCCACCAAATAGAACCCGTAATATGGGAACCATAAGAAGCAAGCTTATCAGCACAAGTATTCCCTTCCCTATAAATATGAGAAAAAATGAAAGTCATCTACTTAGTAAGGCAATGCAGTTATTCCACCTATTCCTGAGCTGCTAGGGGAATATATTACTATTCTTCAGAGCGGTCACTACAAGCTGAGAGTCACATTCCAACCACAAATGATACCAACCTTTCTTGAAAGCAGTTTCAATGGCTATCATAGCCCCAAGAAGCTCCGCCTGAAAGGCATTTCTAACACCAAGGTTGACAGAAAAACAACCCATCACTGCAGCACTACAATCTCTAAAAATACCCCCACAAGAGGCAGGACCCGGACAACCTTGTGCTACCCCATCAGTATTGTACTTGATCATATAAGGCGGGGGAAGATGCCACAGAACTTCTGTGATATTTGGAGCGCTTCTTGGATGACCGTCCACCTTGAAAAGTTTCAAAATAGAGAACTCATCAATGGAAGAAGATATTCTACCAGCACTGGAATTGCCAACAAGACAGACATTTGATGAAATGAGGTTTATAACCGAGTGCAAATGAATGATTTTATTATCAAACCTCAATTTATTCCTACAGTACCAAATATCCCAGAAAACATAAATCACAGTAGCAATAACAATATCTAAAACTTGAGAGCTCCAGCTACGGCTGCAAATAGAAAGAATGGATTGGACTGAAGAACAATCCATGTGAAGTTGCAAGACAGATCCAAGCCATGTCCAAATAGATTTAGCAAAATGACAATCAAAGGACAAGTGCTGAGTTGTTTCCTCAGCTTTGCCACAAAGACAGCAAACAGAAAGAACAATAATTCCTCGAAGTCTAAGATTGTCATTAGTAGGCATTTTATTATGAATCACTCTCCAAAGAACGAAAGTCCTGGAAGGGGGAATACAACTGCTCCAAAAGAAATTTAATCCATGCCAAAGATGGACCAATTGGTTTATGAAATAAATACGCATCCCTGAAAGATAGAATACCTGAGTCAGTGGAACTCCACGTGAGTTTATCATCCACCAAGACTTGAGGGATAACAACCTCTTTAATCTCAGATAAAAGACCAGGAGAATGCGAAAATAGATCTGCGGGAATAGAGCAAGAACCATTTTGAAAAAATCGCTAACCTTAGCCTTTAAATCACCATGGAAAGAGGAAGGGATTTGAGATAAATCCATAATTGGCTTCGACAACCAAGTGTCAGTCCAGAAATTAATTTTAGACCCATTTCCCACCTGCCAAGAAGAATTGGCATCAATAGTAGCTAAACAGGACTTAATACCAGGCCAAATAGAGGAAGAAACATGGTAATTAACAGAAGAATTGTTCTTGACAGTCCGGGCACGCAGTAAGTGAACCCACTGCAAATTAGAAGATTTAAACACCTAACCAAGCTTAAGTAAGCCAGCATTGTTAATAGATTTTATCGAGCGGAGACCTAAACCTCCCTCCAAAGTGGGTTTACACACCTTCTTCCAGGCCATAGTTACCATTTTTCTCATGTTTATATACCCAGACAAAACAAAATTTCGAATCCACTGATCGACAGAAGAAAGAAGATTCGAAGGCCAGGCATAAATATGAAAACTATAAATCAACATGCCCAAGATGATGGACTGCACCAACTGAACTCTACCCATGATAGATAATAAAGACCCTTTCCAGGAAGACAACATTGCTTTAATTCTGTCAACAATAGGAAGCAAATGTGCTATCTTAGGCTTACCTTGGAACCGTGGGACTCCAAGATAATTGAAAGGAAAAGTACCTACTAAAAAACCATGTGTGTCCGCAATACTTCTGATTCTGGATTGAGAGATACGACCAACATAAAATTTTGATTCATCTGAGCTAATAACCTTACCAGAAGCAGCCTCATAATTATCAAAGAGTTGCAACAAACAAGAAATACTCTTTTTCGTAGCTCTACAGAAAATCATAATGTCATCAGCATAAAGAACATGATTGGGCATTCTGAAGCTCCTAGGACCTGTCATCAATTGTAATTTACCATCCACCACCAGCTTAGAAATACCTCTGCTTAAAACTTCGTCAGCTAGATGAAAAAGAAGAGGCGATAGAGGATCTCCTTGTCGCACTCCTCTTTTGCAACTAAAGAAACCAACTGCATGACCATTAACGAAAATGGAGAGCTTGGCAGAATGAAGAATTAAATTAATCCAAGAGCAAAATTTATCATCAAAACCAAAAGCCCGTAGGACTTGAAGCAAAAACTTTCAATCTATAGTATCAAAAGCTTTCTTAATATCAATTTTCACTGCCAACTGACCACCAAAAGATCCTTCTGGAGAAGATTAATAGCTTCCGAAGCGGTGCAGATACAATCAGAAATATGTCTTCCTTTGATAAAACCTCTTTGATTTTCAGAGATGATTTTAGGAGCCACCACAACAAGTCTATCTGCCAAAACTTTGGTAATGATTTTAAATTAGAAATTAGCAAGAGCAATGGGCCTATATCTCAATTTTCTCTGCACCAGAAAATTTAGGAATAAGCACAACCAAATTGGAATTTAAGTTTGGAAGCAACCAGCCTTGCTTGAAAAAATGAAGAACTGCATTATACACATCCTGAGAAATAACCTCCCAATAATTATGATAAAAAAACCCCAAAACCATCAAGGCCAGGAGCACTATCACCGTTAAGAGAAAAAACAGTCTGCTTCACCTCTTCAAAAGAAGTCAATTTAGTAAGCATATCATTATCTTGAGCATTAACTAAAGAAGGGATGACATCATTAATTAAATCATTAGGTTGACAAGGATTACCAGAAGCAAACAAATCAGTGTAGTAACTCAGAATGCGATTCTCAATGGTAGCAGAGTCATAAAGGGCATTGTCACTAACTTTAATAACCGAGATTTGCTTGGTGACTCCTCTAATTTTGGCCATATTGTGAAAGAAAGTAGTGTTTCTATCACCATAAAGATGCCAATTAATTTGAGCTTTTTCTCTCCCAAAATCTTCTTCATAATTCAAAGCCTCTTGCAACTTCAATTGAGCTTCCTTTTCTTGATTGAAAAGATCATCAGAGCCACCGTTACTAAAATTATTCTGAATTAGATCCAAATTCGCCATAGCTTCAGAGACTTTGGAATGGACATTCCCAAACTCTTCCTTGTTCCAAGCCTTCAGCCTAATCTTTAAATTCTTCAATTTCTGAAAAAGAATGTACATGGGGCAACCCGAAACAGAGACATTCTAAGCCTCCTTAATAACATTTAAGCAATTAGAGTGCCTAGACCACATCTGCATAAACTTAAAAGATGAAGCAAATTGTTTCTCTGATTTCTTCATGCTAAGCAAAAGGGGAAAATGATCTGATTTGTCCCTGATGAGGGTACTACAATCCACACTACTCCAGAAAGAAAGCCATTTCGCATTACAAACAGCTCGGTCAAGCCTTTTTGTAGAATAATGGGAACCCAATCTACCATTAGACCAAGTAAATTGAGAGCCTCTAGTAGGTAAATGAATAAGATGATTCAAATCAGCCCATCGATGAAACTCATCACAAGAAATATGGGAGACATTACCACTGCCTTGATATTCATGAGTTCCTAAAATTGCATTAAAATCACCTATATAACTCCAAGGTGCTGAGTAAGCATTCTGCAGAACCTGCAAATCAGTCCAAAGCTGGCGCCTAGTAATGTAATTTGTTGAAGCATAAATAGCTCTAATATAAAGAAGCTGCCCTGCATAAGTAATGGAGAAAGCAATATGCTTCCTAGCAATATTAACTACCTTAGGAGAAAGATTAGGAGAACACAAGCACCAAATATTAGAAGGTAAATTACCCCTATAATTCTCAGCAAAAACCTTTAAATTAAGACTCTTAAAATAACCCAAAGGAACCTGGTGAAGACCAAGCCAAGTCTCAAAAATAATTAGAACATCTGGTTTATTCAATCTACAAAGATTCTTTAAGGCCAATCTTGTATCCGGATTGCCTATACCTCTGACATTCCAATAAAGGATCTTCAACATTGAGATGATTTTTGTAAACAACCCTCTGACCGGGTGCTATATCCTTTACTGCTCTGAATTTGTAGCTGCCTTTTCTCAGCTTCTTCTTCTAATTTTTGGTGACAACAGCAGTGAAAGAATCCACATCATTAACTTTGTTCTGCTGATCCTCTTAGTACTTATTCACCGAGCCAGTATCCTACTCATAAGAATCCATATCAGCAATGCATTCCTCATCAGATTGATCCTCCACTGAGTCACTCCAAAGCTTCCCAACTATAGCCATATCCTTGGCCACAATAGGAGTGGTATGAACACATGGAGTAACAATATTGTTGCCACTAATCGTGTCCTCCAAAGAGTCATCTACAACAGAGGGGGTTTCATTAGTCACAAGAAGATCAGGGGCAAGATCTGCACCAATGAAAGTATCTCCCACTGTCTCATCGACTGTATTAGTGAAATTCTCATTCTGAACATCCTTTGGACTTGGCTGCTGCTCGAAATTCATGTGCATATCAGAAGCAAAACCAGTATCAGTGACCTTATCAACAACATCAGTGTCACCTATAGGGCCAATAAAAGGATTGGTTGGTCTTCCATCCCAAGCAACATTATTAACACCTTTGAAAGCTTCCAAATCAACAACAGAATGCACAGCTATCAGCTGCACTTGACCAAAGGAAGAGTCGGGTACTGTTTTATTAAATTGGATCTCAGCAGCATCATTAGAAAGGTCATTAATTAGAATTCCTTTCCCTTTATTTGCAACATCAACAGGATTTTCCTTATTGAGAGTGGCACCTTTAGCAGCTTTTGGAACATATTGCATTGAGAACTTCTTGGATTCTCTATTATCTTTAGAAGAGTAAGGCAGTAAGGCACAAAGGATTGAACATTCTTGCATTTGTCTGTAGTGTGATCAACCTGGCAAGAAGAGCAAAAAGGAGGGATCCTTTCATATTCTACGCCAACAAAAAAAGCATATCCCTCTCTTTCCACCAGAATTCTATCCCGCAAATCTGAATTCAAATCAACATCAATTAAGATCCTAGTAAAATGACCCAGAGTTCGTTTCATGGTTGCTTCATCTAATGCAAGAGGGACTCCTAAAGCTCCTGCAATTTCAAATAAAATCTTGGGCCTCCAATATTCTCTGGAAAGACCATGAATTCTGATCCATGTTTGGACACTGGTTTGCTTGATCTGATTAGGATTAAAGTCAGTGTCCACGCAAACAACCTTAGCACACCAGGCTCTAAATTCCAAGACCCTATTGATCGAACAATACAAAGATCCTCCATAGCAAAAAAAATAAACGCATAGTATCCTTTTCCTAATGAAACCATAGACCACTCACCTTTAGTTTTCCAAAACTTAGCAATTCTTGATCGCAAATCAGCCATCCTAATCGAAGCTGACCCCTTTGACAGAGTTAATCGACCGTGGAGGAAATTCTTGCAGTTTTCAATACCCGCATGATACTCATCCTCTGATATCTTGATGGTTAAGGCATCCCCTTTGATGCATGGTTTGGGCAATTGGCTAGCACGTATCGGACAAAAATTGTTGAGTGCTTGTGCAAACAACTTGTGCACGGGAGAGGAAGAGGTCAGAGAGGAGTTCTCATGGGAAGAAAGATTGGAGGACAATGTTGGGCCAAAGCAAGGCCACATGCAAATTGGGACACCTGTCATGGCAGGTAGCATGCATAACTTCAAGATTCACATAAGGAGAGCTCATTTTTCAAATTCAAATTCAAAGAATATTAGTCCAATCCGTCCCTCATTTTTTTTTTAAGGCAAAAGAGAGGAGAGAGGCCTCGTTAAAACCTTCTGATGCAAAACCCTCCTTAGGGAAAAAACACCAAGAAGGAAAAAGAGTACCCCCGCCTAAAATTTATTAATAAAAAAGGAAAAACAAACAAACATAGGGGGACTAGACCAAAACCCATGAGCAGAAACAAAATGGAGATCCGCAAGAAAGAAACACCCGCCTAAAAAGATAAAGCTTGACATGCACAGGCATCACAATAATGGCTTTCATCCCAACTATGTTGGCACCAAAGCCATTAACAATCATATGCAGCACATCAAGGGGAGACAAAGTAAAACCCAACCCCAAGGTGATACAATTATAACGAAAGACTGCAAAAAGCAAACAAGCCAAAAGCAAGGCACAATTACTTGAATCTATAACAAGGACGACCCAATCTATTATTAAAGAAATCTTCATAAAGAAACTTAGGCAGTGAATTCCACGGATGAAGCGGATATTCCAAGGCCATGGCGGCTAAACGATCCGTATGATTATTCCTTTCACGAAAGATATGAGACACAAGGAAAGTCATATGCTTTGTCAGAGCAATGCAATTATTCCATCTATTCTTAAGTCGCCAAGGCACAATACTTTGATTCTTAAAAGCACCAATAACCAACTGGGAATCACACTCCAGCCAAAGGTGATGCCAACCCTTCGATAAGCGGTCTCAATAGCGAACATAGCGCCAAATCATTATGCCTGAAAAGACTTTCTAATACCCAGATTAGCAGAAAAACAACCCACAATAGCTGCATTATAATCACGAAAGATACCCCACGAGAAGTAGGGCGGGCAACCGCCCAGCGACCGTCGATGTGCATTTAAAAACAAAGGTTGAGGGGGAATCCAAAAGATCTCTTTAATAATAGGAGCTGGTCTGGGGTGACACAGAATCTTGAAAGCTTTCAAAATGGAAAACTCCTCTATAGATGGGAACATAGTGCCTTTGCTATAATTACCAACAAGATAAACATTAGCAATAATGAGATTAATAACAGATCCCCGAGGGAGCACCTTATTATCGAATCTCAGCTTATTCCTGCAAAACCAAATAGGCCAGACTATGTTCACCACACAGGCTACAACAACATCCAGAACCTGGGAGCTCCAAGTTCTATTACAAACCTCTAGAATAGTACCAACTGAGGAGCAGTCAATATGAATGCCGAGGATGCTTTCAAGCCAGCGCCAAAGAGACAAGGCAAAGGTATAACCATGGAACAGGTGGGACGAACTTTCCGAATTATTGCCACATAGGCTACAGACTTTTCTCAGGTATAACCATGAAACCACAGTAACACCACCTTTTCAAAGATTATCATCAGTGGGCAGACGATTGTGAATTAATCTCCAAAGCAGGAAAGACTTAGAAGGAGGGATAGCACTTCTCCAAATAATCTTACACCAAGGCAAAGAATTACGAATGGGTTCAAAAAACAAGTAAGCATCTTTAAAAGATAAAATACCTTTTTCATTAGGCCCCCACATAATAGCGTCTGATGTCTGAAATTTTGGAATAGCTATCTCTTTTATCTCAGCCATAACGCTAGAGGCTCTAGCAGCAAGATTGTGCGGGATAGACCAAGCTCCATCAACAATAAAATCTTTCACCTTCGCATGCAACAAAGGGCGCAAATAAGGAGGAAGGTTCAGAAGGTCCACAATTGGCTGAGACAACCACTTATCCCTCCAAAAGTTAACTTTAGATCCATCCCCAATATTCCAGGAAGAATGCTCGTCAATAAAGGGTAAACAGGTTTTAATACCTGGCCAAATAGAAGAAGAGATATGGTAAGTTACAAGTCTATTATTCTTAACCGCTCTAGCTTTCAACAGAGAGGCCCAATATAGGTCCGAAACTTTGAAATCCCAAGCAAGCTTCAGCATGCCAGCTTTATTAATAGACTTAATAGAGCGGATGCCTAAACCTCCCTCCAAAGATGGTCTAGTCACTTTGTCCCAGGCAACGGTGACCAACTTACGCTGATTAACATCTCCAGACCAAATAAAATTACGAATCCACTGATCAACCAGAGACAATAAGCTCGAGGGCCAGGAGTAAACCTGAAAGCTATAAACCATCATACCGAGAATAACCGATTTGACCAGTTGCATTCTACCCATGATAGACAATAAGGAACCTTTCCAAGCCGCAAGCTTAGTTTTGATTCTATCCGCAATAGGCATAAGATGAGATTTTCTAGGAGTGCCTCTAAATAGGGGGACACCAAGATAAGTGAAGGGAAAAGTACTCAAGCAAATCCCAACCGATTAGAAATAGCATCCTGACGAGAAGGAGAGACATTGCCCACATAAAATTTAGATTTATCCGAGCTAACAACCTGACAGGAAATAGCCTCATAGTCGAGAAACAGACGCCAGGCCAGAAATCGATTTTTAGTCGCCTTGCAGAAAATCAAAACATCATCCGCATATAAAACATGACTAGGCATCCACGAAACCTCGAGGACCCGTCATCAATCAAGCTTGCCTTCATTGACGAGCATAGAAATACCTCTGCTAAGAACTTCTTGTGATGCAAAATAAGAGAGGAGAAAGAGGTCACCTGCCTAACACCACGTTTACAATTGAAAAAGCCAACCGCATGACCGGATTAACGAAATAGAGAGCTTAGCGAATTTAAAATCAATCGATCCAGGAGCAAAAGTATCACCAAAACCAAAAGCCTACAAGACTACAGAAGAAACTCCCGGTCTATAGTATCAAAAGCCTTCTTAATGTCAATCTTAAGAGCAAGTCGACCTCCAAAGGATCGACATGGAGCAAATTAACGACTTCAAGCGGTGCAAATACAATCGAGAAATACTTCTACCTTTTATAAAACCCTTTGATTCTCGAAATAATCTTGGGAGCCTGATTGAAAGCCTGTCAGCCAAAACCTTAGTGATAATTTTAAACTGAAAGTTAGCTAGGGCTATCGGACGGAACTAGTCAATCCTATCAGCTCCAGAGACTTTGGGAATAAGGACCACCAAATTAGAGTTCAAGTTAGGAAGTAACCAACCGCGCCTGAAAAACTGAGTAACCGCAGCATAAACATCCTCGGCAATAATATCCCAATAAGTATGATAGAAGAAACCCCCAAAACCGTCAGGCCCCGAAGCGCTGTTACCATTTAAAGAGAAAACCGCTTGCTTAACCTCCTCAAAGGATGGCACCCTGGTTAGCAAATCATTATACATGTGATCCTGATTGAAGGAATAACTTTATCAATAAGATCATTAGAACGACAAGAATTACCCACTGCAAAAAGATCTGTATAATAATTTAAAATATGTGCCTCGATATCCTCTGCCTCAGATACAAGATCATCACCATTCTTAATAACAGATATTTTCCTGGTAGTCCCCCTGATTTTGGCCAGTCGATGAAAGAAAGCAGTGTTTCTGTCACCCTGTAGATGCCAATTTATTCGAGCCTTTTCTCTCCAAAAATCATCTTCCACACCTAGAGCATTTTGCAAAATTAATTGAGCTTCCTTCTCCCTACTGAAGAGATCATCAGAGCTGCCTGATCTGTCAATATCTAATTGAATGGAGTCTAAATCAGCCATAGCATTAGAGACTTTACAATGAACATCCCCAAAAACCTGCTTATTCCAAACCCTGAGCTTGGTTTTGAGAATTTTAAGTTTTTGAGAAAGAACATACATAGGACAACCATGAACCTGAGATTTCCAAATATTCTGGATGACCGGTAAGCAATCAGGATGTCTAGCCCACATTTGCAAGAATTTAAAGGAAGAAGCAAATTGACGATCAGATTTCTTCAAAGTAAGAAGCAAAGGGAAATGATCAGACCGATCCCTTGTAAGAGTGCAACAGTCAATAGAGGTCCAGAAATCAATCCAATTATCATCACAGAGAGTCCTGTCAATCCAATTATCATCACTCGTAGGGAGATGGATAAGATGATCATTGTCAGACCAAGCACCAAACTCAGAACAAGAGATCCGTGAGGGCTTACCTGCACCCTGACACTCATGAGCACCAAGAACAGCATTAAAATCACCAATATAGCACCAGGGTTCAGAGTGAGAAGCATGAAGGGAGTGTAAGCCAACCCATAAATCCCTGCGTAAAATGTAACTAGTAGAGGCATAAACAGCAGCTAAATTCAAAACTTGACCTGCATAGTCAATCGTAAAAGCAACAAATTGATGTGCCCTTTGAGTAACAACAGGAGCATACTCAACGGAAGAGAAACACCACAGATTAGATGGGAGAACACCTCTATCATTTTCTGCAAAAAGCGATAAATTTAAAGAGCGAAAAAAATCAACTGGAATTTGACTAAAAGCAACCCAAGGTTCAGCAATGAGCAGAACATCGGGTTTATGCAATCTGCAAAGATTCTTGAGAGCAAGTCTGGTGTCTGGATTTCCAAGACCCCGGACATTCCAATAAATGACTTTTAACATAATGGAGATAAAGAATCACTCTTAGAGCGAGTTCTATACCCAGAGTTACGTTGAACTTTTAGCTGTTGCTTTCTCATCTTTTTCTTCTGAGACTTAGAAATAACATTAGTAAAATCCCTGTTGTCCTCTCCTATATATTCAGATACTTTCAGGGTATTATCCTTCCCACTGTCTATAGTTTCATCATCAGAAATATCCTCTGCATCCCCCCAGAAACGACCCATCACTCGTAGGTCCTTAGCAACCAAAGACAAGTAAATGAGATCAAAACAACTGAAAGGGGGAGATGAAGTGTGGAGGCGAGGGGAGGAGCAGGTGGAAGATTTGTTGATCCATCATTTTGCTGAATTGTTCTCAACCTCATGCACAACCAACATAGAAAGCACCTGTGATGTTGTTAGAGGGAAAATTTCTGAAGACAATAAAGCTTGGTGTGCAAAGCCTTTCACAAAAGAAGAAATTAAGGAAGCTATCCAGCAAATGCACCCATTAAAAGCTCCAGGCCCGAATGGACTACCCGCTCTTTTTTACCAGAAGTATTGGCATATAGTTGGAGGGATATTCAGTCATTAGTGTTGGGAATTTTAAATGAAAACTTATCTACAGAAGCCATCAACAAGACATTCATTGTGCTTATTCCAAAACAGAAAAACCCGACTACCCCAAAGGAGTACAGACCCATAGGCTTATGCAATGTTGTGATGAAGATAGCCACGAAAACTATTGCTAATAGAATTAAACAGGTCCTCCCAGATGTCATAGATCCTGAACAAAGCGCATTTGTCCAAGGAAGAGTAATTACAGATGATGCACTCATTGCGATGGAATGCTTCCATTGGCTCAAGAAAAAGAAGAAAGGGAAGAAAGGAATGATGGCTCTAAAGCTAGATATGTCTAAAGCTTATGACTGGATTAAGTGGCCCTTTGTGCAGGCTTTCCTAAATACTATGGGCTTTCCAGATAAGCTAATCAACACCATTATGAGGTGCATTTCCACAGTTTCATACCCGATGCTCATTAATGGTCAACCCAGTAAAAGCTTACCCCTGAAAGGGGGATCAAGAAATGCGACCCTCTCTCCCCATATACTTTTATCTTATGCGCTGATGTCCTTTCAGGTTCGTTACACAGGGAGGCAAAAAATAATACAATTCATGGAGTCAAAGTGGCGAGAAGAGCACCCCAGATATCTCATCCTCAATTTTTCGATGATAGCCTCCTCTTTGCTCGGGCCAACCAATCAGAGGCAAACATTATACTTAAGTTCCTTTCCACTTACCAACGGGCTTCTGAACAGGTGGTAAATATGGACAAATTTGAGGCATCTTTCAGTCAAAATGTGCTTGATGAAGACAAAGATATGACCTGCAACATGATGGGAGTTAAGACAGTGATGTCTCATTCACAATATTTGGGCCTCCCGGTCATCTTTGGGAGATCCAAAAGAGATATCTTCTCCTTTGTCATTGACCGAATCTGGAAGAAACTGAAAGGGTGGAAGGAAAAATGCCTATCCAGAGCAGGGAAAGAAGTGTTGATCAAGTCAGTGGCCCAGGCAATACCTAATTACATCATGAGTTGCTATAAACTCCCAGAGGGTTGTTGTAAGGAAATTAAAGCAATGTTGGCAAAGTTTTGGTGGGGATCAACAGATGGGAGCCACAAAGTTCACTAGGTGAGTTGGGAAAAATTATCTAGATCAAAGTAAAAAGGGGGCATGGGCTTTAGAGGGTTTAGCGACTTTAATAAAGCCCTCCTTGGAAAGCAATGTTGGAGACTTGTAACCGATGAAAATTCTCTCATGGGTTGTATTTTCAAAAGCAGATACCACCCTAGATGCTCGTTCATGGAAGTTGGTACAGGTTATATTCCAAGCTACGCTTGGCAGAGCATGCTCAGTGCTCGTGAGGTTGTAGAAAGGGGGTCCAGATGGGTGGTTGGAAATGGGGAGAAGATTCAGATATAGAAAGACAAGTGGAATCCAAACCAAGCAAAATTTAAAGTACGGAGCCCGTTAAGAACCTTGATGAAAATGCCAGGGTCTGTGAGCTAATTGACACTGAGACAAAGCAGTGGAAAATGGACTTAATTTTCACATGCTTTAACAGTTATGAGACGCAACAGATTGTTAGTTTACCCATCTCTTTTAGGCTTCCCCAAGACCTTGATTTGGCGTTGGGAGAAGCAGGTCAACTACTCGGTCCAGAGTGCCTATCATCTTTTTGAATGTGATAAAAACACAAGAAAGGGGTTTAAATTGGGTTTTAGAGATCTTTTCGAAATATTATGTTTTTGAAAACCTTTTCAAAATAACTCTTAAACAAAAATAACAATGAGAACAGGTAAAGAGAAGAGAGAAGAGGGCACAATGATTTATACTAGTTCACTATTGCCTAATAACTACGTCTAGTCCCTTCACCACACTGAAGGATTTCTTCACTATAATCAACCTGATTACACTTAAGAGTATACTATTTCCAAACTGGCTATACTCTCAACTTCTTAGAATGACTTAGTACAGTCAAGCCTCTAAGGAATACAACCACTACTGGGCTAAATACAAGAGTTCAAAAATACTTTGAAACAATAACAATAACAATAACTCTTAGCAGAGAGGATTTACAATGAAAAGCTTTAAGTATAAAGATAACTTTCTAACAGAAAGAATAAAACGATTAAGTGCTTGTTCACTTGGTCTCAGAGACTTGGAATAATTTCTTGGTTGCTCACTTTCTCACAAGAATAAATCAATTCGTTCACCTTCTTCAGTGAAGGAAGTAAGGTATATATAGCTTCCAAATAGTGCCGTTGTGACCTAACAACTCTTTCACCAATAGAAAAAACTTAAGATCCACTTTTTGTGGCTTTTAGCGAGCCATGTCACTTTCAACTCTGCTCCTGTACATTGACACAACAGACAAATGCAGTATCTTGTCCCTTGTGATCCTTTTTGAATTTGAGACATTTTCAGAGCAAGACATAAATGATAATTATATCTGTTGACATTCTCTTTGGCCTTTGATTCCTCGTATATTAAAATACCCATCAATGAGGATCTTTTAATACTTGAAGTAGCCTTTAATGCTTCACTCAGTCTGGTTTCTAACCAGAGGAATCTTTCTACCAGATGATGCATGTTACAGAGATACTCTGCTTACCAGAGTAAGCTTGGATCAGAGGCAAATTCTTCAACGTAGTTTTTGTTGGCTTTTCAAATACCAGAGTCTTGTAGTACCAGATGCAAGATTCAAACAACGTAGTCTTACCAGAGTTTAGTCTTACTAAAGGGTTGACTACTAAAGCTTCTTATCAGTGCGTTGACTACCAGAGCATGATCATTAGTGTGAGGCTATAAGAAGCTGCCGTCATCAGCACTTACCAGATGATCAATGTCAGCTATAAGTCGATGGAAGAGAGAAAAAAAGGGTTCTGGAGGCTATTTTTCTCGATGCGATGGCCTTTCCATCGCGATGCGACCAAAGGCGGTGGAGAAAGGGGGAACCCTCCATTTCGCCTATAAATAGATCTAAACCCGCTCCATTCTTTCTAACTTCTTCCAAAGGTCTTTGGGAGAGCGTGGAGGAGCTCTGGAAGTAAGACGGAATGCGGGCGGTAGCGGTCTTCTAAGCTAGGTAAGGGGGAAGATACTTTGATCTCTAGGGAAAATAGGTAGTAGAGGGAACCTTAACCCTACTAGGGGTTGATAGTAGCAACACCTCAAGAAAGGGGTTGCGGTATGCGGTGACTAAGGATAGTTACCGTAGACCTATCAACCAACATAGGTTATGTTGTATAAGATTAGAAGATAGCCGCTTACGCGACGCTAGAAGTAATTAATATGTTAATAAACTATAGTTGTTGGTATTTTGATTTACATATGATATTTTTGTACTGGTTGTATATGATGTATGTGAGTCTGATGTATAAGTCAAGGGTGCTACCTTCTAGTTAGAGGTTTGTGAATCCCTAGATGGTAATAGTAAGTACTATCATCGATACCCTATAGTTAGTGTGATAGTCGGGTCAGTGTACTCGAGGTTGGTGTACCTGAGATGTATATGATCGATGGTACGGAGTAGTGTAGAGTAGGTGTATATGATCGAGCTCTAGGACTCCACATCTCACGGGTGGATAATCTTGGCCATTCCCAGTATGGGGAATGTCGTCCTAATGCATGGGACAGTTCCTTACTTTGGTAATTGGATATTGTGATTTCCGGTATGGGGGATTACGTATCCGGTAATCGGATAGGGTAGCATGACAGGATATGTTCCCGGGACAACCAACTTATCTTATTCGGTGCCCTGAGACTAGTAATCGGTCTAGGGAGTAGGGCGTCAATTGCCCGCAATATTCAGCGATAGTATGGATCAATAGGACCGGTAATGGGCCTGAAATCTCCAGGTCAGTAGGGCAGGTAATGAGCCTGAAATGACCAGTGATATGTGTTGGTCTGTGGTATGAGAGAACGATGTGATTTGTGACCGTGTGGTCAGGATTGTCAGTACGACGTGTCCGTGAATGGTCTAGTATGTGACTGTGTCCTCAAGAGTTTTGGGTATAGTATCTGTGGTAACAGGTATGTTGATGATTATGTTGATATGCTATGCCTGATGACAGATACTCTACTATGCTATTTTCCTGATTGATGGAGATTAATGGATATCTTACCCCTTTGTTTTTCTGGTGTGTTTCTATTGTATGATGATAAATAGCAGATGGACAAGAACAACCTGTACTTGGAAGTTGGGGAGTCTATGGAAAGACTGCCTAGAGGCAAAGAATGGATAGTCGTGTCACGACCAGTGTGTCTGTTGTCAACCATGTGGGTGTAGGGTCATATTTATACTTGTATATGAAATAAGTTTGTATACTTTAATAATAAATAAAATATGCTTAGTTGACTTAAATGTGGACTATTATTATTAAGTAAATAAAATAAACGCCCTGTCTCGGTAGGGTGTTACATTAGTGGTGTCAGAGCAGTTCAGTTCTAACCAGACTGTGGGAAGGGTTGAGTCACTGGCCGTGTCTAAAGTCTAGTTGTCTCCACATCGGATGACAACAATGGGGATTGGGTAGAAGGTCTAACATTAGGAAACCTACAAGTAAGGGCATTTTAAGCCAATTGTTACGTTTCCATATAACAAATGGCTCGACGAACACGAAACGGAGGAGGTAACACTCCAGAAGATGATGGACTGGGAGGAATTAATGGAATCTGAGGATTAGAAAATCTGGTAGTAGCCATGCAACAGCAGGCACAACAAAATGCTCTACTGGTACAGTAGCAAGAAGAATTATTGCAACATCTGTTGAACCAGAGAGGTGGAGGAGAAGTAACAATAGATGCCAGACAGGCAGCTTTTATGAAGAACAAACCCCCACAATTCAAAGGAGAATATGATTCAGAAGGAGCAGAGTTGTGGCTCCAAGAAGTTGAGAAGATCTTCGCAACGCTACGTTGCCGGGATGATCAAAAGGTAACCTATGCAATCTTTTTATTAGTTGGAGGAGCGGAGTGTTGGTGGAAGAATAAGCAAAGAATGCTGAAGACTGAAGGAAAAGTCATCACTTGGGAATTGTTTCGAACTTGCTTTTTAGAGAAGTATTTACCGATTACATTGAGACGTGAAAAGAAAAAAGTTCCTCAGTTTGAAACAAGGAAAGATGTTTGTGGGAGAATATGCAGTGAAATTTGAAACCTTGATCAAATACTCTAGGTTTTATCAAATGAACCTAGATGAGGAATGGATGTGCAGACAATTTGAGGATGGGTTAAAACCCGAACTGCGCAGATCCATGGTCCCTTTGAAGATCGGTCGTTTCCCCGAGTTGTTGGAAAAGAGTATCGAGTTGGAGAATCTTGACAATAGGATAGGAAAACAAAAGAATGGTGGGCCCATGAGAAACAATCGAAGGAACCAAGATGAGAAAAATAATCAAGGACCCTACGATCGTCCTAACCAATCTCTGGTCGAAGCTGAAAGTGAGCAAAGACCACTGAGATGTTTTCATTGTGTAGGAGGGCATTATACACAGGAGTGTCCTGAAAAAGAACCTATCTGTTATAAGTGTAAGAAAGCAGGACATATTGCCAGAGATTGTAGGCAAGAGATAACAACTAGATCTGCAGATAAAGAACAAAAGGCTGAACCCACCGCCACATCTAAACCAGCGGCAACAACTAAACCAACCACACGAGCTGGGTGAATATTTATGGTCAAGGGAACTGAGAAGACTTCGGATTCAGGTAACTATCATTAAATTCTGAGGACGAAATTTATTTTTAGGGGGTAGTAATGTGACATCCTGATTTTTTAAATAGTTTTAAATAATTGTTAGAATGATAATTAAGTAACAATTGGGTATTAAAAACCTTAGTTAGAATTAAATTGGGCTTAAATATGAATCATAATAGGCCTAGAAAGGTATAGAACACCCTAGAATCTCCTAGAGGGACGAAAACGGAACCATTCTCTTTATGGTCCATCGCGACGCTACAGAAAATGTAAAGGACACCATCGCGACGCGATGGACATTGAATAGTTAAGTCGATGGAAGAGAGAAAAAGAGGGTTCTGGAGGCTGTTCCTCGCGACGCAATGGCCTTGCCATCGCGACGCGACCAAAGGTGGTGGAGAAAGGGGGGACCCTCCATTTCGCCTATAAATAGATCTGACACCCTTCATTCTTTCCAACTTCTTCCAAAGATGGGAGAGCATGGAGAGTGTGGAGGAGCTCTGGAAATGCGACGGAACGCGGACGACATCGATCTTCTAAGCCAGATAAGGGGCAAGATACCTTGATCTCAAGGGAAAATAGGTAGTAGAGTAGTACTGTTAGCATGAGTAGGGAACCTCAACTGTAACACCCCCAAATTTCCTAAGCTCAATTTCAGAATAAGTATGAGGAGTTGTGTGATTGTATTTAAGCTTAATTTAGTTTCAAATCGAGAAAATATGATCACATAAAGTTTTAAGGTGTAAGTTGTTGATTTTGAGTTAAGAAATGAGTTAGGTTTAATCCTAAGATGATTGGAAGTGTTAATTTGGTGTAAGAATTGAGTTTCTTTGATTCTATGCAGTGGGAATCGATTCCCAAGCCTCTTCAATCGATTCAGACACTTAAATCCCACTGCGAATCGAATTTGATCAGTTGTGAATCGATTCACACACCTTGTGAATCGATTCACACAAAAACAAGTCACTGGGAGTTGAATTGGGAGCTGCAGGGAATCGATTCACTCACTTAAACTCGAGTAGGCACATTTTTTGACTGTGTGAATCGATTCACACATCACTGTGAATCGATTCACAGCTGTAAAATTTGCTTAAAGTAGCAGAATCACGAACAGAACAAAAAGGAAGGAAAAAGGGAAAGGAAAAGCGACTTGGAGAGAAGATAAAAGAGGGAAAACTCTAAGGTTTCATAATCCTATGAGAGATTTATGAGATTCTTGCTAGATTACTTCAAATACTAGCTTGAATAAGAGATTGGAGAGTTGAGATTGAGTTGAAATGGGGGATTTGGAGGAACCCTAGAAGATGGAAGAAGAAGAACATGATGGAGGATGAAGAAGATAAAGATTATTCAAGAATAGCTCAAGTTCTTGGGCATGAAGAAGAGGATTAAAGGTGTAAATCAAGATTTGGGAAAAGTTGAAGAAACCCTAAGATGAAGAAAGAGGAAAAACGTGAAGAGGATCAAAGAGGCCAAAGCTCCACCCTTCTAGCTCATGGTCTTGAACAACTAAGGTGAGTTCTTCATCCTTTAGGTGATGGGCACCCATAAGTCCCACATATAGGAATTTCCCTTCCTTTAGTAATATGTGAACCTTAGGTTCAAGTTAGGTTTTAAATACCTTTATGCAATAGAGTTATTATGGTTATGATTTAATAGTGGGCTTGACTGCAAGAAGTTGGCGACTGCCCCCAACCCCCCACAAATTGTATGTTTGATGTTTGGCTCCTTTGTTAGTTCCATAGAGCTCCGATGGAGATGAGTGTTTGGCTCATAAGGAATTAGACTCAAGTGAGTTGTTCAATTCTAGTTGAGCCTATTGATGTTTTAGCTATATGTGTAAGTTTCATATGTGTAATGCTCTCTTCTGCTTATTAAACTTGAATCCTTGACTTTGTTAGAATTCATAGGTGATAGTTTAAATGAGTAAAGATTGCATGAGATGTGGTTAAACCCATTATAGGATAAACAAGAGCTAAGTGAAAAGATATGTTGATGTATGTTAAGGTTTCATATGAGCTTGTGTTGCCTTGTCCTTATGATCATTAAAGATGCTTGATTTGGATTAATTGTTTGTCTGGAACAATTCTTTGGAAGAGTTAAATGATTATGAGGATTTGAAATCCTAGTTTGATATTTTACTTGATTGCAAACATGCATAAATGCATAAGTCATGTTTAAGAGTCTTAAAAGACACCAAGATTCCTCATAAGAGGAGAGCACGGTACGGTTAGTCTCGTGGGACGCCACTTGGAGGTTAATGATGTCTAACCACCATACTGTTAGCTATGTTGAATGGGGTCTAAGGTTAAGCCTATGACAAAATCCAGTAACATAGATTGCTTGGTTAGTCCCCAAGTTAACCATCAAAGGGAATAGATAAGACGTGCTATGCACAAAGAAATGAAGAACTATATGTTCTTAGTCAAAGTTGAATTGTATTTCATTTCTGTCGTGCTAAGTATAAGAATAAATGTAGATGTTTATAGGAGTTATGTGTGTCTGCTATGCAATCCTAGGTGTAGCTTATCACAAGTAGTCACTGTGAATATTGGACGGGGATAATTACGACTAGCAATATTCCAACTGTCTAAGTGTACTAAGTTAAAGTTTAAGTTTAAGCATAAGTTTAAGTTTAAGGAAGTGCATCCTAGGGTTTCAAACTTAAGGTGTCTATCAAGTGTTATGTTTCAAAGTTAGTTTTGATTAATAAGAAGAGATAAGTCTTGACAAGTAAAGTCTAGTTAGTCTTTTCAGGCTACTAAAAATCGACGAAAGAATGATGACGAGTCCGTGAAGGGCTCACTGAGAT
This sequence comes from Calophaca sinica, assembly GCA_037113605.1. Lineage (NCBI taxonomy): Eukaryota > Viridiplantae > Streptophyta > Magnoliopsida > Fabales > Fabaceae > Calophaca > Calophaca sinica. The sequence goes on from CM073736.1 coordinate 72,700,038, forward strand.
TTTTAATCTCACCCCGTTCCATTTTTATTGTTTTGCAGATTAACAGGTACCGAAGACCGATGAGGCGAAACTCAGACTTGGGACTCATAGACTAGTTTTATATTGCAATGGAATTTGTCATTCGAAGTATTGTATAAGTTGTAATCTATTAATTTTTAAGTTTAATTTATGACTTGGATTACTGTAATCAAGTTTGTAAATTATTAGTAATTTCTGTGCTTTAATGTAATTTGTCGTACTTCCAATTATATTGAAGTATGGGTGTTACATTATGGTATCAAAGCAGTTCGATCTTATCGGACTGTGAGTTATGAGTCTAGAGTGACTCTGTTTAGGAAGTGGCAGTTTAGTCCTTATAGGACTGTAGCCAGTTAGCCGGAATTTTCCTTTGTTCGAGAACTTCTCTCTATATTCTTATGCTTAGTATGGAATATTAAGCCTAATCAACTTAATACTCCATACCGTGTACGAGGAATGTAGTAGATGGAGCTGGCAGACGAGGGAGAGGACCGAACAAGAGCGCGAACTCTGAGAAAGATTAATGGATAAGGATGATGTAGATAAGGAAGGAACGATTGCAATAGCTCTCAATAAGTGAGAATCTTCGGAAAATACGAATAAAGGGAAACAAGTTCCCACCTCTCCGGAACTAAGAATCAAGGAATGTTTTAATTGTGGTCGGAACCACTAAGGCGAGTGTTTGGCAGGACAAGCTTGTATTTCATGTAGCGTCAACTGGGACGCTCTGGAAGTAATTAGGAACAACGCGTAAGTAAGGGGTTTTATTGTAGGTTTCAATCGACCTAGGATGGGCATTTCTAATAGGTTAGGGTTCGACAGCTGTGGATTTAATCAGCTTGTTTAACCTAATCCATTATGAGTGGATCCTAGAATGATTGAGATCGTATGATAATACCTAAGAGATCCTTAGTGTTCTAAGTGATTAGTAGTCAGGATATGAAGTAAGATGAAGATAGGTCACTCACTTCAGTGCTTAAAAGGTAGTAAGGAACTTTAAAGGTGACCAAGCCCTAGCGAAGCAGAAGGAAACCCTAAGTTTCCTCGGTATAAGGACCCTAGTTGAGAAGCTAGCCTAGAAAGAGAAGTGGACTATAGTTTCTGAATTATAGGAGTTACAAGCAAAGTTCAGTCGGTAGAAATTTAAGGTTATCAATGTTTGCATTCGAACCAATTGACCTGCAAATGACATGAATTCATCTGACCAATTATTGACCTTATCTTAGCCAAATAAGAATATTACTTGGAATGAGACTTAGTCTATAATCGGGTAATGAAATCACCAAACTTTCAGGACAATTAGTTCCTTTGCAGAGGTTAATTCCTTTTTGGGTTTCCAGTGATCTAGAAGGAGTAGAGAAGGTAGATCAAGTTGAAGAGAGTAGTATTAAGTTCAACTAAGAGCGAAATGTTATGGACACGAGTTAATCGGTGGATATCTGAGATTACTAGTTACTGGAAGTAAGTTCATTAGGTTGGGTCTGATGTGATTTTAACCAGCCACTTACAAGCTGAGTCTCCAACCAAGTATAGTGAGCTAGAGATGAGTACCAATTCCATAAGTTGCGGAAAAGGTCTCTAAGGAAAGGAATTCCATTGGTAACATAAGAGTGAACGTCGCGAATGGAAATTTTTCAAGGTATCTATTCGTTACCTCTAGCTGACAATCTTATTTTGATAAGTTAGTTGGCCAATGAAGGGTTACAAAACCACCAATGATCGTGTTGGATGCTGTTTTGGGCGAACTTCCAAAGAGTATTCGAAAGAAAGTACCTTCCAAGGAGTCTAAGGAGATAGAAGAAGAAGCAAAGATCCACCCGTTTGACACCGAGGAGCACGTCCGTAGGGGAGTGTGTAGCAGAATTCAAAGAATTGTCCACATACTCCACCTACCTTCAACATGTACAAGATGATGAGTGAGAAACTCATCAGATGGGCTAATAACTCGAACCGAGTCAAGTAATGTCATGTGTCAATTTGAGGAGGATAGCTATGCGAGGCTATGGGTTACTACAAAATTGTCGAGGAAGTGCAAACTGCCTCAATAGTAGAACATCTAAACGAGTATCGGATGATGCAGAGCAAACTTAAGAATTTCCAACAGTCAAGAACAACAGAATGAGAGAGCAGTACCAGAGTCAATTCTCCAACTGCGAGTAAGGTATTCCATTTGATAGAAATAAGACGAGAGGTGTTCACCTATTTGAAAAGACATAGGATCGGAGTTCACAGTGGAGGCACCGAAAGCCAATCCTATAGAAGGATGAGATAAGAAGGTAAGGCGAAGTTTGGGGACGAAATTCCATAAAGGTGAATTTCTGACCTCACCCCACGCTGACATTATTACGAATTTCCAGCGCTTTTAGCTCCATAGAGGGAGTTTTGAAGTGAAAACCTGTTTCATGGGAAGGATTTAAAGTTCGGAAGGACGTAAGTTACCATAAACTCGGCGGATATCTAGAGCCATTCACGATTACAAATACTCCGTCGATTAGTGCTTAGAGTGATTCCATTTAACCAGTTGCAGACTACGCCCTAATTGGTCAAGCAATATTTCTCGGTTAAGACTCATTCTGTGACCGGTAAACGCTATTGCAACTAATCTAATCGATTGATGTTTTGTAAGAGTAAATCATTTCTAGGTTTTCCAACGGATCGAATGGGCTATGAAAGGAAGTTGTAGTTGAAGTTCCATTGTTGGACGTAGCAATTTTCGAGGATGAAAATTTTTAAAAGGTGGGTAGTACTTTAGGTGATGAGTCTTGAACTTCCAATCTCTTGACTCTGCTTAAGTCTGGTTACCAGACGCAGGACCAGAGGCAACATCAGAGTCACCACCAGATGCATCAGCATCTGTTCCTTTGCTTATCTACATATCTACAAAGATATCATCTAGCTCTGATATTTCAGTGTCAGGCTTCTTGTCATCAAACCTCACATGCATTGATTCATCAACAATTAAAGTTTATTTGTTGTATACTTTTTAAGCTTTAAAGCATTTATAATATCCCAAAAAGATACCTTTTTGTGCTTTAGAATCAAATTTACCAAGACTATCCTTTGTATTGAGAACAAACCAGTCACACCCAAATTAATGAAAATATGAAATGTTGGGTTTTCTCCGTTTCCACAATTCTTAAGGAGTCTTATTCATAGGTCTAATATAGATTCTATTTTGAATATAGCATGCAGTGTTTACTACTTCTGCCCAAAAGTGCTTTGCAATGTTTGTTTCATGAATCATGGTTCTGGCCATCTCTTGAAGAGATCTACTTTTCGTTTCTACAACACCATTTTGTTGTGGTGTTCTAGGAAAAGAAAAATTGTGAGAAATGCCATGTTCTTCACAAAAGTTTTGAAATAATTCATTTTCAAATTCACCACCATAATCACTTCTAATGGTTGTAATACAAAAACCTTTTTCATTTTGCACTTGTTTGCAGAAGACAAAAAACATCTTAAAAGACTCATCCTGTGTGCAAGGAATTTTACCGATGTCCATCCGGTATAGTCATCAACAATAACAAGACCCGGTATAGTCATCAACAATAACAACACCATATTTCTAGCGACAGTTCTTATTGGACCAAATAAATCCAAATGTAAAAGTTCAAGTGGCCTTGAAGTGGAAACAACATTTTTTGATTGAAATGAAGATTTTGTTTGTTTCCTTTTTGGCATGCTTCACAAAAAGCATCAGACTGATACTTGAGATTGGGTAAACCTTTAACAAGTTCCTTCTTGTTAAGTTTTGAGATTAACCTCAAGCGGGCATGACCCGATCTCTTGTGCCAAGTCCATTGTTCTTCATCAAGTGAAAAAAAGCACTTGACATTTTGATTGACCAACTCAGATAACTTGATTTTATAAATATTATTCTTCTTCTTTGTTGTAAAGAAAACGGAACCATATTTCTTGTTTTTTACTATACATGCATTATCACTGAAGCCAACATTATAACCACTATCACATAATTGACTTATGCTAAGTAGATTATGCTTAAGGCCATCAACAAGTAAAACATTATCAATAGAAGGTAGAAATTTCTCACCAACCCTTCCAATGGCAATGATTTTACCTTTCTGGTTTCCACCGAAACCAACTGTTCCACTCTCTTTATATTGAAGCTCTTGGAACATATGCCTTTCTCCCATCATGTGACGTGAGCACCCACTCTATAAGTACCAGGACTGGTGTTTCAACTCTGTTGCTAAGCAAATATGCAACATAGATAATCTTATCCTTAGGTACCCAAATCTTTTTGGGTCCTCTCTTGTTAGTTCTTGAAGGAAACTTGTCCTTCTTATTTTTCAAAGCATAGCAAGTACTTCTTATGTGACCTTTCTCATTACAGTAGGTACATAGCAGACAGTCACTATGATCGTTAGTCTCATTAGACTTTAGATTGGTGTTTTGAAAAGTGGATTCCTCTAGTTTATAACCAAGACCCTTTTTGTCATTTTAGCTGACACCCCAGATCATAGATGCCTGTTTGATGCATGTCACACACTCAGTAAGAAACCTTTGAAATCCCTCTTCATATTTTGAAGAGTTGCATTCAGGTTTTTCTTCATTCTTAGAGCTGGAATTCGCCAGACAGTGATTCTCAGCTTTGAGTTTTTCATTCTTTTCATTGAGTGTTAAAAATTCTTTTGAAAGTTTTGATATTTTTTTAATGCTTTATACTCAATGGAGAGCTTGGAAGACTCATCTAAGAGTTCATCAAAAGCTTTTTGAACATCAGAGGATGAGTTAGAATTTACCTCTTCTTCCTCTTCTTCACTGTCTGATCCAATAGTGGCCATCAGAGTCATGCTAGCATGTTCCTCATCATCATTAGACGATAATGAATCAGACTCATCCCATATTGCCATGAGACTTTTCTTCTTGCCTTTGAAACTACTTCTCTTTGGTTTCTCTTTCTCGAGTTGTGGACATTCAGACTTGAAATGTCCTGGCTTCTTGCACTCGTAGCTCTAACACCCCGTTTTCGGAGAGCTACGGCGCAACCCAATCTAATGCTGAAAAACATTTAATGCTTATATGCTTTCAGTAAAAAGTACTCTTTTGTATTTCGCAATGGAAAATAGGAGTAAATTTTTTTTCGTTTTCTTCCCTTTGAAACCCTTTTAAAAATTAAGACATAAAGAGTACTGCAATTTTCTAAATAATGCCAAATCAGTCTTTTGCAAATATCAGAGTATATCACATCACAATTAATGCTTCAAATCACATAAGACATAACATTATCATTTCGCACTGAGGCGAGTTTTTTGAAGAGTGTAATTACAAGGCAATAAGTAATTACGCAAATAATCAAAATAAAACCCTAAGCTTAGCTGGCCAAAAACTATAACTCTTACTGATAAACCGTTCAGCAAGATTAAGACATAAAGCGCTCAGAGAAATCTTCCTCCACTGGCTCATTCTTTAACGCTCCTAGAAAGACGAAACTGCAGCAGCTATGGAACTCCATCTGGAAGTGGCATTAATAAGAATGTCCAATCCAACAACAGTGCAAGGGTAAATTCTTTGTCCACGAGTTTATCATAGGCTATGTCGCATGCAAACAATATATATATATATATAATACAACAACAAGTCTTTATATACATATACATACTTAATAGACCGCACACATCATCATGGTATATCAAACATTGCATGTGAGCAAACAAATCAACCAACAGGTCAACAATCAAGTGACCACAATATCAAACAATTGCATGTGAGCAGATAGTTCTATCAATAGATCAATGAGCAAGTCATCACAATATCAGATTCATCAAACAATTCATCACATATCATAAATGTGGTTAGCCATGCATGCCAATGCATTATGAACAAGTTTGTGTATACACCTGCAACCTTATTAGGTCAACAGTAGACGAGGAATTTTCCAACGTCCGAACAATATAGCCACGCATTAGGCTTCCCATGTATTAGGCTTGCCACACATTAGGCAATGAAGTGACAACTCGTCTTTTGAAGTCTTTAAGACAATCAAACGCTCCAAGTGTCAATGCTCAATGGTCAGTGTGCATCCAAACAAATTCTTTAATATGGCTTACTCACCATAAGGAGCGCCCGAGTAATGTTTAGTTAATCAATGCGGATCGACGATACCTTAACTCACTCAATTTAGTGAATTTCAAATCTCAATTTACTTAGAGTTCAAACACATGACACAGGGTCCAGGTGTTCAATTGCGAAACGCTAGTCTCAATCTTAGATCAGAACTCTAGGCATGTAATGCGGAACAGTAGGCTCAATTTTTAGGTTGAGATACTAGGCACGCCATACGGAATGCTAGGTCCAATCCTTGATCAAGAAAATACGCACGCAAATAAGACGTAAAGTCCCAGCACAGGACACATGGCCCATATGCTCAATAGGAACACTAGGTTCCCTACATTTTATTCTTTAGAAATCTGGGTCTTTGAAATCTTTGAAATCTCTTTCTCAGTTCTGGTGTCTCTTTTATGCACTATTATATCTGAAAATACTTTTTAGCTCTAGGTCATTGGAACCCTAGTTGTACTAAATAGTGCATTAGGGAAAATTCCCAGGAAAGAGAGGCAGTGCAAACACTCTTAATAACCAAGTATTTCCTAGCCAGAATTTTCTAGACGCATCATTTAACTCAACCGTTTTCGCAAATCACATTGTTTACTCAAGTTCTTTTTCCTACTACTGATTTATTGAAAATTCTTTACAAGCTTTGGCTAGTTATACTAAAACCCTCATGCTTACTTTTAAGTCAAAATGCCCTTAACAATTTACTTAAGAGATCATAATTCTGATCCATAAAGCGTGTTTGTACGCCGACTTATTTTAGAAAGATGCCTTTAGTTTACCTTGAAAACATTTCTCGGCTCATGGAATCGCATCAGACTTACCATTGTAAGTCATCAAACTAATAACAGTCGATCAACACATTATTAATTAATCCATTATCATCAACATTATTTTTCATATTCCAAATCAATTCCAAGTTCCAATTAAATCCAACATGATTCAAGGAAAACAATACAAATCATAATGCCATACAGGGCCAAGAACATGCTACAGCATTTCAGACAACATATAACAATTCAGTATGCTACACCATGCTACAGCATTCCAGACAACATATAGTAATACTACAAATACTACCACACAATTAATCAAACAATCAAACCAAACAACACACAAGGCGAAAAGCCCAGACTCATTATATAAGAATTTCCCTTACCTTGGGTGCTTTAACAATCCAAGCAAGGTAATTTCACACTATCGTCAAGTCGTTCCTCGCACGAACCTTAACAATGCAAGTTCAATCAATTAGAACTAAAACTCAAGTCCAAAGCCCCTAGGGCAACCACGGGTTAGGGCTTCCTAAAGCCTAGGAATTACTCAACTTAATCCCTAATTGGTTCTATCAAGCCATATGCCATGACACATATTCGAACTATGCAAATTTTGAAACTTCTCCAAACATTACACACTTAAAAAAATGCCTAACCCAAAATTTACCAATTAGAATAGTGTTTTACCACTTTGAATGTATTTTCCCAACTTTGAACAATTTTTCAAAACACTAAAACATGTCACAAAATTTTAGAAACTATGTAATTACAAGTACCAAAACAATTCTTGAAACATAAACCAAATCCTTTCCTAAAATCAAGCTTCTTTGAAATGTTTTGCTAAACCAAATCCTTAATCAACTTTTACAATATAATTAAGAAATAAAACAACTTAAGACAATTTTCTAAACCAACATAAGGGTCACGGTTTTGTGCCTTAAAAACAAACTCAAATTTTTCAAACTTTTCACTTCCAAATCATACAAATTTAACACACATAGATTCTTTAACCATAAGACAACTTCTATGCCACTTTAATACAATTAAAACCAAGTTAAAACACACTCAAATCTTGTTGATAAGCCACTGTTTTAAGACCCACAAAACAGCCCCCAAATTCATTTTATTTTAAACCTTTTTCAAAGCTTTAAACATACAAATCTTTACAAGTTTATACCCAAAGTCAAAAGCTAACATTAACACCACTTTTAGACCACAAAAACAAGTTCATATTACTTGTTTAAAACTAAATAAGTTGCTATTTTTCAAAACATAAAAGAGGTGTAAAAGTTTTTGTTTACAACTTCACTTTTAAGACTAAATCAAGCAAACTAGTTTAGGTACTAAACATACAAGCCAAGATCTACTACTTACACTAGGCATGGCAACGGGCCGGTTCGGGGGCGGTTTTTGCCTTCCCCGCCTTCGCCCCTGCCCCCGATCCCCGCCGGGCCTGAAAAACGGGGTCCCATCCCCGCCCCCGACGGGGGTCGGGTTTCCCCGGCCCGCCCCCGTTCAAAAATTATAGTCTTATTATTCAAAAAAAAAATTGTAAAAACATTTTAATTTGTTTTTTTTTTGACAAAAAAACATTTTAATTTGATGAATCAATAGAAGAAGACAATCGCATGAACATGCTTGGAAACAGACATAAATTACAAATTATCCAAACAAAACAACTACAACAAAGTACATCACAAATTACAAATTAAAACATCACCAGCAAGGGAAGCAAGTAACAACCACAAAGTACATTACAAACCAACATATAAATAACAACCAATGATACAAATTGGCATTATTATGATACAAATTCGACGTTTCAATTTGTCAAATATCAAGGCAACTAACAATCCTCTTCAACAAGGGAGGTAACACCACTAACCAATTCACCTGTATAAAGAAAAAACAAAAGTTAAATTATAAACATTAAGCTTGATAAAATGTAAAGCAAATAAAATAGATAAAATAACACCTTCATCATCGGACTTCATTTCGTTGAGTAAAGTAGCAAAATCGTTGCCTACTTTAGAATTAGAACCACCTATGAATATAAAATCCGATACAATATAAAGAATCAGTTAAGATATACAAACTTAATTTGTCATTTCATAAGATATTTGAAAGAATTTTTATTTGAAACTTACTGCCATTCTCAGCACTCCATAACCAACTTCTGGAACACATCAAGGCCTCTAAAGTATTCCAATGAAGTCGACTACGATGAGGACTTAAGATATTACCGCTAGTGCTGAATCGATTCGAAGCTACGGTAGAAAGCGAGAATCGCTAAGACATCCTTTGCAATTGCTTGGAGTGTTAGATACTTGATGCCATTCAACTTCCACCACATTAAAATATCAAAATCTGCACTTCTTGGTAAAACATCCTCCTCTAAATAATGATCCAACTCAGTTTTAACAAATGAAGTCTTAGCTCTTTTTTTCCTCATGATATATGCATCATAGTCTCTTAAAGAATCACTAGCAACATTACTAGCATCCAACATTGGGGAGTCACCACCAGAGGCTTGATTCAATTTCAAGTGATAATCAGAAACCAAATCATAACACAATTGTTTGACCACCTTAATTTCATCGAAGTGTTAGCTGGATACAATTTGTCATAATAATATTCAAGCATGTCCATTTTGAACCTAGGGTCCAAAGCAAAGCAACCCCAATATATCATGAATGACACTCCAATATTTATCAAACTTGTCTGACATCTTTTCTGCCATTTGTTTAATCAATCCATTGGGGTCGTCAATCCACTTAGATATTTCCAATTTTATCTCACAGATCTTAGGAAAATACAGATTTGCAGTTGGATATTTTGTGCCAGAAAAAACCTCAGTGATAGAATTGAACACTTTCAATTTTACACAAATTTCTTTTGCAAATTTCCACTGTGAACTAGTTGGCAAACAATTGTATTGAGAATCACGTTGTTTTAACCAACTGAATACGTCCTGATATAAAATGGCAACCTCAAGCATATTGTAAGTGGAATTCCATCTGGTGGGACAATCTAAAACCAAACTTCTAGTGCAAGAGACTCGTAATTGTTTGGCTGTCTCATCAAATTTTTCCTTCCTTTTAGGTGTTGCAATCCAATACGACACACTATCTCTAATATTTTCTATCCCGTCTTTCACCACTTCTAACCCATCTTTTACTATCAAATTCAATATATGTGCACAACAACGCATGTGAAATAAGGACCCATCCCTTAACAAAGTGTTTAACTGCAACTTATCCTTAACTTTGCTAACCATGGCATCATTTGTGCTACAATTATCTAAAGTGATAGTGGACAACTTCGTATCAATATTCCAATCCATCAAACACTCAACCAGTGCATTAGCAAGTCTATCACTTGTGTGAGGAGCTGGAATGTAAATGAACCTAACATAATAAGATTCTAGTTCAATCATCATATCATATAAACACACTATTAAACAAGATGTAACATTATAAAAACAAGAATTTATTAATACCTCAAAATGTGACTAGTTAAAGTCCAAGAGCCATCAATGTAATGCGCAGTGACAGCCATATACCCCCTTTTTTGATTGCCCGCAGTCCACATGTCAGATGTAATTGCCACTCTGCCTTCAAGACTGTCCAACAACTTCAAGGTCATTGATCTCTCAGAATCATACACTTTGAATATCTCCTTTTTGATAGTGTTTCGAGAAGGGACTTGAAATAATGGTTGGAGAGCAGACGAGTATCTCTTAAAACCAATATGATCCACTATTGAAAGTGGATATTCATGCATAATTATTGCATTTGCAAGCTCTTTCCTTGCATTCTCAGTATCATAAGTTCCGGTCCCCAACTCATTCTTACCATGCAAAGCCTTGGGCATAAGAAATGCTTGCCCTTTACTATTGTTTCCTCGCATACTAATTTTGCGTTAAACACAGCAATCCATGTGTTGGTGCAAGTGCCTTGTTCCATTTTTTGATTTTCCACCAAGATATTTCTTGCAGTAATTACATTGCGCCTTATCTTCTCCGTTAACTTTAGTCTTGGTAAAATGGTCCCATACAACACTTTTAAGCCTGCTACGTGTTTGTACTGTCGCCTCCAAATTATCCGCGGTCTCCCCCTGAGGTGTGTTCTCAGCCTCACCCTGAGGAGTGCTCTCAGCCTCACCCTGAGGAGTGCTCTGAGTCTCACCCAGAGGTGTGCTCCCAGCCTCAGTACCTTGTACACTTTCCTGTGAAATGAGTAGTTGGGAATTACCAACATCTGCCATACCTATAACCTGTTAAATTATACATACATACAAAATCAGTCTACACAGTTTACGTTTAACGCATGTCACGGGTGACATCAAAACTGATAAATTTACTGTTCCATGAACATCACTGACATCAACCGATGCAAACTCACATGAGAGTGCAGGAAAAATACATGATAAATTTTTTTTTGTTCAACAAAAACCTCAAAACTGGTCACTGCTGGTACTCAATTACAGCAAAATACTTCATTCTAGGAAGCTATCAAAAAAACAAAATAGCCTTTAAGAAAATACCAACAGCAAAAGAACATTAATATCAGAACAGGATGTCTGAAAACTCATTTCTTCTTTCCAGCCTTGGCAGCATCGGAAGCCTTGGTCTTCTCAACAGAATCATAAATCAAACCAAAACCAGTGGAAGACAAATACATGATAAATTGAAGCCATTAGCAAGAAACAGCCATGAAATTGATTGAACATACCCAAAACAATACTATAATTAGCTGCAGTAGCTACATGAATTGAACAAGGAATTATAACTCTTAAGACAAAAGTCATGAGATATGAGAGACAAAATTATCGCATTGGCAATCCTGGATTTCATGTCAATTTCACAAATCATCACAATACATCAAATAAAAATCAGGTTTACAAGTTTGAAATACTTCTCATCCACTCCAGTGGAAACAAGTTTGAAAGGAAGAAAGAAGAAAACCTCTCTTTGTTTGTGAGCTTTGTAAAACGCAGAACTGCCTCTGTGTTGGTTGGTCGCCCACTCGCCTGTGTTGGTTGGTCGCCTCTGTGTTGGTGCAGGTGCAGCGGCGAGCGAGCGGCGAGTGTAAGGGAAAGGTGCGATGTGGCGGCGATTAGTGCAGTCTGGCGGCGATTAGTGCAGTCTGGCGGCGACGACGGCGGCGCCAAGCGTAGCAGGAAGGTGTGTGGCGCCGGACCACGGTGCAGCGGCGATTAAGGGAAAAACGCGAGGGGAAAGGAAACGCGAGGGGAGAGGCTGCTGGGCTGCTGCCTGTTAAGAAACTAGGTTTCAATTTCAGTAATCTGTTAATAATATATATATATAAAAGGGTAATTTGGTAATTATGCAACATCGGGGCGGGTTCGGGCTCGGGCTCGGGACGAGTATTAACAATCCCAGGCCCGCCCCCGAGCCCAACTTTGTAAAGCGGGGAAAGCCCGAACCCGTGCCCGAACCCGGTCAAACCGGGTTTTCCCCGTCAAAATCGGGACCGGTTCGGGTGGGTCCCCGCGGGTACGGTTTTTGTTGCCATGCCTAACTTACACTACCTTTAGACAACAAAAACCAACTCATATGACTCTTTAACAATCAAATAAGTTGCTGTTTCAAAGAACTAGAAGCAAATTAAATTTTAATTTTACAAACTCCATGAATATGCATGTTTATGGCTAGATCCACACTCTTAATCATTAATCCTTCCAAGATCCACCTTCCAAACAATTAAATCAAGCCAAAAATAACCCATAAACAGCCCCTATGATTCGGCCTTCCCAAAAAGTTAGGGTTCCACAATTTTAAAATTCACAAAACCCATTTAATCAAGAAGGTAATGGTAGATCTAAGAGGTATTAAGCTTAAACATCAAAATCTAAGTAATTAATCAAAGAAAACAACACTAAAACCATAAAACTCATCCATGGCAGCCATGGAGAAAAGGAAAGTGAGTTATAAATCTTACCCACAAGGATGGTGATGATAGATCAAGGAAGAAGAAGAAAGGATTAAGATTAGAAGCCTTAATCACTAACTTCTTTCAAGAAATCAAAGCTTTCTCTAAACTAATTTTTTTCTCTCCAAGTCATGAATGGAAGAAAACTGAAATGGGCAGCCAAATGAAGAAGGAGCCACGGAAATTTTGGGACAAGGATGGAAGGAATTTGTTCATTTAGTTGGAAACTAACCAATTAAGTCCTAAACTAACTACTATTTACTAACTAACCAATCACCTTGCAACACTTGTCTTAGAACCTTCTAAGGATGAGATTCAGCTCCCCTAGTTGCTGGATCCATCGCCCCTCAGCCCAAAATATCAAGATATTTCGTTTCGTTGCGTTCTCGCTCAATCGGGTGCACGGCGTTACGCGTATATTAGGCTTTTTGGATCCAAAAACTCCAAAAATAAATCTAATAAATTATTCTATAATCAAAAATTATAATCAACCAAAATGTCGCTAAAAATATTAGAAGTATTTCTATGAATGTCGCTTTCTCGATTTACGAGCTAAAACGCTACCGTAATGCAGTTCTGGGCGTAGACAATACATTAAATATTTTCTAATGCCCAAAAATTCCAGAAAATTTCCAATAAATCCTAAATATTTGAAAATATTAAGCTCTCAAATTTTAAAAATTTTGGATCTCGTTTGGGTAGGTTTCAGTTAGAGACTGACCCAATAGCCTAGTTACGACAGAATTCAATAGAATTCTCGCAGCGTAATAAAAACTGTAAATTAGAGAGGATCACTAATTTCAATTTCTCTTATCATCTAAATATTATTCAAACAATAAAATTATCAAGACAAAATCATTAAAATAAAAGTTGTATTAATTACAATATCAAATCTATAATTAATCAACAACTAAACGTCAAAAATTCAAACTGTGACTTAAAAATATTTATTAAATCCAAGAAATTATTTCTCCTTCAATAAAATAATTTTCTTTAATCAAAGGAAAATTTTTCACATTTTCCAGGATTAATTCATATTAAAAACAGTATACGTTTACATTGTCTGTTAATCTTAATTAATTATCAAAATTACGAATTATTTACGACAAATCTTTACAATTCTTCATACTTTTAACAAACTATTGAGGTGATCAATCTCTATGATTTATTTTCAAGAAGTTGGAAGCTGTAAAATAATTTTCATAAAAATTGGGTGTTACAATAGCAGACCACTTGGCTCTTGTCTTTGTAATCCTTCATTTCCCTTGAGTCCTTCTTCTGGAATTGCTTCCTAAACCCTCCCTTTTTCTTCCACATATGTTGAATCTTCCTTGAAATAATGGAAATTTCATCGTCTATTCGATCACTACTCTCATCAGACGATGCTTTGTCTGTTTCTTATTCAGCTTGCAGAGCCTTGGAAGTGGAAGCTTTGTTACTGGCCTTCAATGCTATAGACTTTGATTTCTTTGGATATTCTTCTTCATTTAGCTCAAGCTCATGAGCTCTCAAGGAACTAAGAAGATCTTCTAGATGCAGTCTGTTTAGGTCCTTGTGAACGTGAACACAAGAAGGGGGTTGAATTGTGTTGAAAACTTTTCGTAAACTTTAAGTTAAAAACACTTTTCTTTGAAAACTATTTGTAATCGGATGCTGAAGAGTAACCGGACGGTGGAAATAAAACTTATGAAAACTTGTTTCTATGCTTAAGATAAATGTAAAAGTGAAGCAGTAAAGCAAGAGACACAGAGATTTATACTATTTCACCACCAACCTGGTAGCTATGTCTAGTCCCTTCGTTCTTGAAGGATTTTCCACTATAATCAACTGATTACAAATTTTCTTAAGAGTATTCTACTGTCACAAACTTGACAATACTCTTAACTTCTCAAAACGACTCAGTACGTTCGAGCCTTTGAGGAACTAAGCCTTTAACTAGGTAAATACAAAATTCACAAAGTAATTTTTACAATCAAATAACTCTCACAGAGAGGATGAAAAGATTAAGCTCAAAGAAATAACTTTCTAAAAGAAAGAATATAAGACGCTAAAGTTCAGTTCTTGGTTTCTAGAAACTTTGCACGAAACTTGATTACTCACTTGAGAATAGCTCTTTCAGAATGTAGTTTCTAGCAACCTTCTTCAATGAATACCTTGGGGTATTTATAGGATTCTTTGAGGGTATTACCGTTGCAGTAAATTTCAGCTCCAAATCATTGAGTGAGGTAATTTGAATTGCTGTCCTTTTCTTCCTTTCCAGAGAATATTAGAATAGTACATATTACCATTTTTGTACTATCTGCTTTTCACAATTGCCTTGTACGAAATTTGTCTTATACTAAAAGTGTCACCTTTGATACCTCGTACAACAAAGTGAGCGCACAAAATCAAATTCGAATTCCGTTCCAAAATAGCTGAGGTAAAAGAGCATAAACGTGACCATCACGTGCTTTATTAATAAGACCAGATGCTCGCTCAAAAAGTAGGACGGACGCTCGCAGCAATTGATTAATCCACGTGTCAAAAGATAATACTACTAGACGCTCGCTTTAGACAAGACGCTGTAGTGAACCGGATGAAGACACACATGGAATGTATTCAATTTCTTGTCAAATTCTTCTTCTTGCTTAAGTGAGTTATAAATCACAAGTAATTTTAACACCTGCACACTTCAAGACTTATCAGAAAATAAATTGTTCACTTGCAAAGACTTTGTTATCATCAAAATTAATGAGGGTCTAAACTTCTCAACCCTTTAGTTTCCAACAATCTCCCCCTTTTTGATGATGACAAATATCCAAGGTTGATGAACAATTTAGTTTTAAAAAATAATAATTTCAAGGGTCTCCCCCTGAGTTTAACATACTCAGATATAATTAAATATTTTCAAATGAGAGCATCTTTAATTATCGGAGTATTTGTATGATCGCAAAAATACATACATGTATTAGAGCATATATATAAATAATCATTGAGATCGGATGCTTAAATCATTGTACCAATAACAGATAAAATCATAGAGGGCCAGATGTTGAGATCTTGTACCAATATAACAATAGACTTGTACCAATGAGTATCAACCAGTATCAGATCACTAGACAATGAATATCAATGAGTATCAGAGCAATACAAATATGTTATGTATGATGAATAATGCATGTTATGAGATACTTAAGCGTGTTCATCAGACGTTCATCAAACCTTACTTTTACTCCCCCTAGACAAAAAGAGTGTAAAACACATCATAGTCAAAATGAAAAGAAAAAAAATTTGAGTTGTACCAAAAATTTGACTAAGCAAAGGTTAGATCATTCAATATAGCAAAAGTGAGAATTGTACCAAGTTAACGAAAATAATCCAAAATATTTGAAATAAAAAAAAATGTTTTTAAGGGTTTGGTGGAGGAGGAAGGATTTGATTGAGGCGTTCCATGAGGAGGTTCACAGTGCTTTCCAGCTGATTCACCTTCTGATTTGTAGCCATGATAGCTTCAAATTCAGCTCTTGGCAAGATGACAACTTCATCATCTGCAGCATGAGGAGCAGGAGCAGCTTCTGGAATTTGTTCAGCTTGTACAATAGCAGCCCTTTGGGATTCCAGCTTCTGATGCTCTGCAAGCATTTCCTGTGATAGTCTCAATTTCCTTTCCTTTCTTTCCTGACCCTTCTGAAAGAAATCATCATTTGGTAAGCTCCATTAGTTGAGTCTTGCTAGCTTCTGTCTTTCAAATTCCATGTCCCTTTCCCATCTAAGTACTATTTCTTCTGGGTAAAGCATACTCAGAAAAATAGTTTCTCTATGTTTGCACAGGGCATCTACATAGTCATCAAACCTTTTCAGTTTAGCTTCTGACAATTCTCTTCATATGATTTCTCCTGTCTCAGCAAAACATGTATTGAGAATATCATTCTCAGCCAGATAAATCCTTGTCAGGATCCCTTTGTCTTCTTCATCATTTGTGACAACCTTGAAATGAGGCATAATAGCCTTGTCTTTCCAATCTGATCCCATTTGACTCCAACTGAAGCCAATATCCAGATGTTTGCTAATCACAGCCCATTGGTCTTGCAGTTTAGTAACACTAGGAGGCCTAACTATAGTGCACATGAACATATCATCAAAGTGAATAATAGCAAGGTTTGTATTAGTTACCCTGCTGATAGAGCGGACAGTAGGAATGGTGTCTTTCTCTGCATCACAGCAGCCAGAAGAACCAGTGCTCCAAGCATCTTTCTTGAGTAGGTTCAGATAGACTTGTCTGGCTTGGTCTTCAGATAGCTTTTTAATTGGAAGCTAAGATAAAGCTTTTACTTTATATTTCCTAGGAGCTTTCTCAAACTCCTTGATACGAAGTTTTCCAGGAGCTGGTTCCTTCCTCTTCTCAGGAATGGACCATGGTAGCCACCTTTGCCTATCAGGCACGATCTTAACAGATGCTGATGAGGGATCTCTACCCATGTAGGCTAACTCAAGCTTCTTCATTTCAAGGCAGTGAGCCATGAAAGACATTTCATCATCTGAGATCCATTTTCTACACTCTTCCAGAGTGAGAGGTTCATGCTGTGGCAGATTGTGAGGAAATTCAATTGAGAAGGGAATAATTCCTCTGTTTGGAGGAGGTCTTAGTCTTCCACCAAAGCAGGTATACAGTTTCTCATTTTCCTCAAAGAGTGGGGCAATCTCCAATCGTGCAGCCCCTGAAGTGAAAGTCTTCAAGTGCCAGAGAGAAGGGTGATCATAAATGGAATGATACTCTTCTTCTCTTACAAACTGTGGTTTGTTTACAGAGGACACAAACTTGCGAGCACCAAAGTATGTGGTAGGTTTGAGAGTGAGGATGAGAGTGGGAGGAGAAGTCACTTTGACTTTGTAGGTTTTGGGTTTATTTGGAGGGATTTTGAAAAGCTGATTTAAGGGGTGAGAGTGGAGTGAGGAGATATATGTGGAGAGGGATATGTTTGAGGAGGTAGAGGGTTTTGGTGAAGGAAATGTAAGTGTTCTTGGTTTTGTGGTTAATTGGGAGATTTGTGGTTTGGTAGATGGAGGTTGTTGAGTGGCAAGAGTAATGGCTTGTGTTTTGGTTTTTGTGGTTTTCTTGGCTTGTGTTTTGGGGGGATTGGATTGTGTGGAGTGTGTTTATGGTGATGAAATAAACAATGGTGGTGCAGGAATAACATTATCAGTATCAAAAGCAGCAACTGAATCATCAGTAAAATCCAGTACCTTTGGATTAAGCTTCTCAGAGAGCCTAACCAGCTTCTTTTTCTTGCCTTGTGGGGCAACAACAGACGTGCCTTGTGGGGTAACAACAGGAGGAGAAGGTGGAGGAACTTGTTTCTTAGGGCCAGACGCTGAAACAGGCTTTTCAGCTTCTGCCTTTCTTTTCTTCTCCATTATCCTTCTGATGAGGACCGGGTCCTCATCTTTTTCTTCGACTCACAAGTCCTTTTCACACCATACATTGAGCTTCTGGATGGTTTCTTCACAACTTCACCAACAGAAGCACCAGCTTCTTCTTGTTGCTCCTGTTTCACTTCCTTCATTCTTTCACCAGTGACCAGCTGCATCCTGTAACGACCCGTTTCCGGACTGCTATGAAATTAGAAATAAACCTATATGCGACGTGTTTTTAAAACGGTACTCTTGTGTCCTTCAAATAATGCGGTATATTTTTTTTAAAACATTTGGTGCCCGCAAAGCACAAACAGAGTACTTACAGCGTTTCGAAACATGTTGCAACTAGGACACAAGTTACGTACTGGAAATACATACATGCATAAACATATACAATAAACATACACAGTACGTACAAAATAAAACAGTAGTAATGTAAGAGAAAATACACCTAAGATATGAATACCCTCGAGAGAGTGTTCATACCCTGGGGGTACTCCTGGCAGACACCCACGCAGGGGGCTGCTCCAAAAGTAGAACCACCAGTCTACCCTGCATCAGCAAAACATCACTAGCCCAACTGGTCACCCACAAACTGCACACACAAAAAATATACTACAGTCCTCCCAAAAAGAAATATAACAGCAGTCAGATAACACGACATCTACAAATCACTACCCAGATCCTCCGATGGATCCTCTTCCTCCTCGTCGTCATCCATCGGATCCTCGCTTGTCAAATAGACGAAAGGTACCGCAGCTGGCACGTCCTTTGGCACGTCACTCGGCACGTACACTCCTGTCGTCACGTCCTCGTCCAGGCTCGCTCCTAGACAATCCACCTCTCCGCACACATCGCAAATGAGAGGTGGATCCACGGGTGGAGAAGGGGTCCTATCAACAGAAGAAGAAACCAGTCCTACTGGAGAACTCTGAACAGCAGCTGCCGTCAAGGTAGATGCTCCTGTAGATCCTCGACCAATCACGCTCTTACGAGCGGTCCATCTCACTCTCGGTCCTCGACCACGTCCTCGTGACAAAATCCTGGAAACAGTAGATCTAGGAATCTCAAACGGTCCCTCTGGAGACGAAGAAGAGGCCGGAATAGCCCCCTCACACTGGATAGTCCTCCAAGCATCAACCACCTGCTTAGTCCGTATAGGGAAACTCACTGTACGTCGCGACACCTCCAGCCTCACAGCAACACCGTCCTCTCTGAAAGTCTGTACAATATCCCCAGTATATACCACACGGCGAGAGATGGGGTCGAACTCCATCGCCGCGGGCTGCTCGATGTCGGGAAAATCAAAGATGATCTCTGAAAACATCCGCATCGCCGAAATCAGTACGCTCTTCGCCATCACCTGGGTAGCCATCATGAATCGAAGGTACCACGGGAAATGGTCAACTTCTCTCAACGAATCAAGATATAGCAATTCATAAGCAATAAGCAAACAACAGTGTATACAGTTCTCATAACGCAAATCAAGACTCTCTCTTAAGACTCGGCTCACGACTCATTTTCTCTCGACATTTCGACAATTTTTTCGGAAAGCAGATGCCGCACTATCCACTGAATACCAGCCGTAGCTTTGGGATCTTCGCTCTCCCTAGGACTTTCAGCTCCAGTTCCATAACGCTGCGACGCCTAGCTAATCCACTATGAACGAAGGGGACCTAGCACCCTCAGTTGTCCGGCTCACAGCTCAAAAACGTCTCGACGACTCGACTAAGCTCTCAGACTCGATGAACAATTCGCCGCAGACGAAATTCAAAGAGCAATTCGCATGATTATTCGACCGCATATCAAATGATTTATAGCAAGAGCAATTCGCATAATTATTCGATCGCATATCAAATAATTTATAGCAAGCTTATTACAGTGAAACACAATTAAACAATATAAGTAATTTGCATATTGAAACGCAATTCAATAACATAATCAATTCACAGCATTACTCAATCGCATATTAAATAAATGCACAGCTCCAAACAACAGTCGACAATCACATATGGAATCCATCCCTCTGTAACTCGATGGAGTTGACAGAGAGGAACAAACAAGAGTGGGGGGGTTGGGGTCAGGAGACCAACCACAATATTTTTCACCCACGAACGACTCGAAATATAGGCGACCTCACGACAATAATCACGAAGGGGTTCGGAAACCCTAACTTCGAACCCGGAGGGTTCTCACACTTCTTTGCATTTAAAACTTGCCCTTACACAAGGACATACAAAAATAAAAGCCTACAAATATCTAGAAGTGCCCCTACCACAAGTTGTCGCTAACGTAGCTCCAAAGTCCTCAGGTCCGCGTCGCTCGGTCTCCGGTATTACGATTCCTATCACCACGACAATTTAGTACACTTCTAAGTAAAACTAAAACTTAGCTCTCACTTAGCCCTTTGATCTAACCAAACTCACTCAAGCATTTCAATTATTAGCTACTTGAAAGTAAATAAGATTTTTGAAACTAAAAATCTTTCTTGCAATTTAAGTAACACCAAAATGATAAACCTTTCTCATAATTTTCAAAATCTTAACACATATTCAGTCAAACTTTTAAACAAGTCAACAAACCAAAATTTCCTTTCCAATTCCTCCTATGGCCTCACGGCCTCAACCTCTTTTTCTTTCAAAAAAATTTGCTAAAACTCCTTTTCATAACTACAACAATTCCAAGTCATTTTCAAATACACTTCAAGCATCAAAACATCACGACAACACCAAACATAACTTAAGCACATTTAAGGACATGTTTTAAAACAATTTCCAACAACAAGTTAGTGCCATTTCTATAGCCTTTTTCCTTTCAAAAACAAGTCATGCTCAAAGCCA
Organism: Calophaca sinica; assembly: GCA_037113605.1. Taxonomy (NCBI): domain Eukaryota; kingdom Viridiplantae; phylum Streptophyta; class Magnoliopsida; order Fabales; family Fabaceae; genus Calophaca; species Calophaca sinica. The sequence continues at coordinate 72,721,092 of CM073736.1, forward strand.
ATTTACAAGTTTCCTAGTTCACTTACTCAAAAACAATTCCAAAACAAGAGTTCTTAAAGAGTTCTTTCAATTAGGCCAATTTCAAAAGTCCCCAAAAACATTTAAATCATGCCAATAATCATGCTAAGAATTTAAAGACAACTTGATCAAGTCCTACATGCCATTCTAATCCTTCAAGAATCACTTTTGCACAAAACATAAACTAACTCTTATACTTAAACATGCATCAATACTCCAATAGCAATTAAATCACCCAAAATATTTAATTTAACAATTAAAGACAAGATTCAACAACCAAAATCCACATTTCCTATAGTTCAAGAATAGGCAAAAACCATGAAATAACAAGTTAAGCATGCCAATTCCAAAACTACTACTCAGCAATGATCAAACAACTTCCAATAACTCAAATACACCACTAATTGTTTGATTCAATGAGGATCACACCATTTTCCCTCTTCCCACCCCTTAGGGTTTTCGCCCTAGAGCTTAAAGAGGGGATTGGGAGTGTTTCATCTCCTCTTGATCATCATCAAACAACAAACAACATAACAAAAGCAAGAAAAACCAAGATTAGAAAGCAAAATCACAAAAACAAGACACAAGGGAGGGGGCGCTGTTTTGGGGCTGTTCAAGAGGGGAAATTTTTTTGTTTTTCTCTTACTTGGATGGTTAGGAAGTGGAGAACTAGATGAAGATGAAGCTTTAGAACAAATTTGATGAAGATTGGAAGTCCAAAAACTCAAAGGAATGAAAGGTAGCAACCATGGAAGCTTTGCTTTCTCAAGAGAAGAAAAAGAAGAAGATGAGATGAGAGGATGAGGGAGGGTCACGAAATGGGGCTGCATATAGCCCTTCCTTCCATTTATTTTACTTAAAAAAAAGTTAAACACACAAATAATAAAAGATAATTAAGTAAAAGTAATTTTTTTTGAAATAAATCACACACTTTGTGACACCTATCACCTTTATGAGATGCTAATCACATCATCTAATCCTATCCATCTAATCTCACATCTCTCATGATTACCCACTAATTCTAGAGTCTAGGGGTTTAAAAACACGGCGACGAGAAACCGCAAAACAGATATATTTCTCGCCGATAAAATCACGAAAAATTAATTTGCGAGAAATTAATTCATCGCGTGATAATATTATATTATAAATAATAAAAACAACCTCAATCACTTAAATATAATTAAAACAAGTTATGATTCGATTTTCATCGAAATCGGGGCTCATTTTAAATTTTATCTGCGACAGAAACTGCCCGGCAATTTAAAACGCGACGAAACTTCGTTAGAATTTTTCGACGATATTCAAACCACGAATTAATATCAAATATTAATTCTCAATTATATTTGGCTCTTGATTTATTTAAATAACATAGAGAACAAGCAACTGCTTATTATAGCATAAATACGCAGTTAATACTATAATAGCGCTAATAATCGTATCGAAAAAATATGGGTTACACATCCTAACCAAACTGTATACGCTAAAAACATCCAGACGCATAATGACACCCATACCAAAGTATTTTTCCCTTTCTTTTCCTCCCAAAGCTCCAAGCTTTCTTGGAATACCATCCTTAATCATCATGGCAGTGAGAAGAACACCATAAGGTATTTTCTTGTAGATGTTTTTCTTATCAGCAACGCCCTTTCTTGAACTTAAAATATCATTGATTAGGTTATTGTAGATTAACTTAGGCAAGTTCATCTTCTTCCTTGCCAAGTAATTCCTCGTAATGAACTTCCATTAATAGTTCACTATGTCACTTGACCCAGCCTTCAGAAGAACACTCTTGGCTATAATCTTGTGAAGCACTCTGAAGTGACTCTTCAGATGCTTGGCAGTAGGAGTTTCTCCAGATTCTATCAACTGAGTGTAGTTTTCAAACAGGGCTTCATTTGCCTTCTCCATTCCATGGAAGGAATTTTCCCAACCACTATAAAAACTAATTCCTTCAACCGGACAACCAGTAACTTTAGCAATGTTGTTAACAGTAATCACTAACTGAAATCCTCTGACATGGCCTTCTATTATGCTGTCTTGGATTATACTAATATTTCCCCAGAGTTCCTTAATAGCAATAACCATAACTTCAACAGCAGAACTCGAAAAGAAGTAATTCGTCCAGCCCATAGCCTTGAAACCTTCATTGAAGTCAAAATCGTAGAGCTTAAATTTTTCCAGATCAATTATGTTCTCATTCAGGAGTTTAGCTTCTTTCACGGTGTCGTAGATAGCATAGTTTTGTCCGACCTTAGAAGATGCCATGGTAGCAGTTGAGAAAGTGGGTGATGAAGGTTTAGGGTTTTAGAGAGAGTGAACAGAGAGAGAGAGAGAAAGCATTTTTTCATAGGGAAAACACAAAGTACAGATTGGTGCACAATGTGGAGTAGTAGGAAAGTTTTGAGAGAAATGGTACAGTTACCTTTTTCAAAACGTTTCACATTTCCTCTGATTAAAAATAAATAAAAATAAAGATTCCCTTTTTTCATTAAATGCATTTGCCAAATAAAACTAAAATCAGGGAAAAAGATTTTATTGAAAACATAAAGTTAATCATGACACAGTAGGTGTGATGAGACGCTTAAGTCCCACACACGCGTGACATGTGGGTGATCGGACGCACACGATGAATTCACCGGACGCTGAGTTATGCAATGTAAATGACATATCATATGAGTACACATGTGAATGCTTATGTCATACCAGATACTGAATGATACATATCATAAGACGCTGAGATTAATCATTCTTCTATAAGATGAAAATTTAAATTTCTTCTTATAAAATTGAATCTATCTTCAGCAAGGGGTTTTGTGAAAATGTCAGCCCACTGATGATCAGTGTCTACAAATTTAATTTCAAGAATACCCTTCTGAACATAGTCTCTTAGGAAGTGATTTTAATCTCAATGTGCTTTGCTCTAGAATGCAATATTGGATTTTTAGTAAAACAAATTGCAGATGTATTATCACATAAGATAGGAATGTTACTCTCTTTTATTAAGTAGTCTTCAAGTTGATATTTCATCCACAGAAGTTGAGAACTGCAACTTGCTGCTGAGATGTATTCAGCTTCTGCTGTTGAGAGTGCAATTGTGCTTTGTCTTTTGCTTGACCAAGACACAAGATTTGCTCCAAGGAATTGGCAGCCTCCACTTGTGCTCTTTCTTTCAATTCGATCTCTAGCAAAGTCAACATCACAGAATCCTACTAACTTGTAATCTTTTGATTTCTTATAAAGCAAACCAAGATTAGTAGATCCTTGTAAATATCTAAATATTCTTTTAACAGCACTCAAATGTGATTCTCTAGGATCTGCTCCAAATCTAGCACACAGGCAGACGCTAAACATAATATCAGGTCTTGAAGCAGTAAGATAAAGTAGAGATCCAATCATACCTATGTACATTTTCTGATCTACCTTCTTACCAGTTTCATCTTTACAAAGAATACAAGTAGGATGCATAGGAGTACACATTGGCTTGTAATCCACCATCTTGAATTTCTTTAGCAGTTCCTTGATATATTTGCTTTGATGTATATAAATACCATCATTGCATTGCTTTATTTCAATTCCAAGGAAGAACTTCAATTTTCCCATCATGCTTATCTCAAACCCAGTCTACATTAACTTAGAAAATTCTTTCCAAAGATTTTCATTAGTAGCTCTAAAAATGATATTATCAACATAAATTTGAACAAGTATAAAATGCTTGTTTGATGTTTTTCTAAATAGAGTAGTGTCTACTTGACCTCTGGTAAAACCATTTTCCATTAAAAAGGAACTCAACCTATCATACCAAGCTCTAGGAGCTTGTTTAAGACCATAAAGAGCCCTTTTAAGCTTAAAGACATGTTCAAGAAATTCAGTGTCTTCAAATCCAGGAGGTTGTTTCACATAGACTTCCTCAGTTATAAAACCATTCAAGAAAGCACTTTTCACATCCATTTGATAAAGAATTATCTCATGGTGTGCAACAAATGAAAGTAAAATGCGAATAGCTTCTAACCTTGCAAAAGGTGCAAAGATTTCAGTAAAATCTATACCTTTTTCCTGTGAGTAACCTTGAGTAACTAATCTTGCTTTGTTTCTCACTACCTTACCATCTTGTTTATCTTCTGGTAGAGTGACTAACTTCCAAACATCATTTCTTTGGAACTGATTCAACTCTTCTTGCATAGCCAGAATCCAACCTTTATCTTTCAATGCTTCATCAATCATCTTAGGTTCCATCTCATAGAGAAGTGCAAGATCTGCATGCTCTTTGAAAGAGGATCTTGTTCTTACTCTATCTCCAGGTTCTCCTATGATTTGATCTTTAGGATGATTGGTTTTGTATCTCCAACTCTTTCTGGTTTCATCTTCTGCTTGAGTAGAATCCTGTGTCTGGTCACCACCAGACGCTAAAGATGCAGGTTCACTATTTGTTGTATCACCAATATTTAAATCTGAAAATAACTCATCTAGCTCTGACATGGTATTGTCAGGCTTTTTGTCATCAAACTTGACATGAATGGATTTTTCCACTATCAAAGTTTCTTTATTGTATATTCTAAAAGTTTTAGATCTTTCAGAGTATCCCAAAAAGATACCTTTGTCAGTTTTGGAATCAAACTTACGAAGTTGATCCTTAGTATTCAGAATATACATATGCAACCAAAGGGATGAAAATATGAAATGTTTGGTTTTCTACCTTTCCACAGTTCATATGGAGTCTTCTTCAAAATAAGTTTAATTAAGACTCTGTTTTGAATATAACAAGTTGTGTTTACTGCTTCTGCCCAAAAATGTTTTGCAATATCAGCTTCGTTGATCATGGTCCTGGCCATTTCTTGGAGGGACCTATTTTTCCTTTCTATAACACCATTTTGTTGTGGTGTTCTAGGAGAGGAGAAATTGTGGGATATGCCATTTTCTTCACAAAATTTTTGAAAGCTTTCATTTTCAAATTCTCCCCCATGATCACTTCTAATTGAAGAAATACAAATTCCTTTTTCATTTTGAATTGATTTGCAGAAAACAGTAATTACCTTGAATGAGTCATCCTTGTGGGCAAGGAATCTAACCCATGTCCATCTAGTAAAATCATCAACAATGACTAACCCATATTTCTTTCCAGTTAAAGAGGTTGTCCTTGTTGGACCAAAAAGACCAAGATGCAAAAGCTCATGTGGTCTAGAGGTTGAAACAATATTTTTAGAATGAAAAGAAGTTTTAACTTGTTTTCCTCTTTGACATGCCTCACATAGAGCATCAGATTGGAATTTAAGATTTAGTAAGCCTCTAACAAGATTATGCTTGTTTAGTTTCGATTTTAATCTCAAACTGGCACGACCCAATCTTTTATGCCAAATCCATTGCTCATCGTCAACAGACATGAGAAACTTGACATCTTGTTTTGCAAGTTCAAAAAGATTAATTTTATAAATATTTTGTTTCCTCTTTGCAGTAAAGAAAATAGAGCCATCTTTCTTGCTTTTTACTGAACATCCAGTTTCTGTAAAAATGACATCATAACCATTGTCACATAATTGACTTATGATCAATAAGTTATGCTTTAGTCCTTCAACATAAAGAACATTATCAATAAAAGGAAGAGAGCCTTTACCAATGCGACTAATTCTAACTATTTTCCCTTTTTGGTTTCCACCGAAACCAACAAATCCTTCTTCTCTAGGTCTTAGCTCTTAGAACATATGCTTTTCTCCCGTCATGTGACGCGAGCATCCACTGTCTAAGTACCAAGATAGGTGTGTTGACTTTGTTGCAAAGCATGTCTACAACATAGACTATTTTATCTTTAGGTACCCATATCTTTTTGGTTCCTTTCTTGTTAGTTCATGAAGGATACTTGTCCTTTTTAATCTTAAAAACAGTACAAGCATTTTTATCAGATGCTGGATTTTCATTTTCTAAAGAAAGTTCATCTGATATGTAACCAAGACCTTGAGTTGTCATTTTACTGACACCCCAAATCATTGAAGCCTGCTTGCTTCGAGAGTTACACTATCTGCATACACTTAGGATTGCCTTTAACTTCAGAGCTTTCAGCTTGAGAGCTCTCAACTTCTGGTTGCTTGCTAGCTTCCAGACACTGGTTATCTACCAGACGCTGATTTTTAGTTTTCAACATCTGGTTCTCTTCATTGAGTTTTGAGTTTTCATTGTTCAAAACTTGAAAATATTGTGATAATTTTAAAAATTTCATTTTCAAATTCTTATACTCAATGGAGAGAGTGGCAGAATCCTTAAGAAGATCAACAAATGCTAGTTGAAGTTTAGAATAACAATCATATATTATTACCTCTTCAACTTCTTCTTCAGAGTCTAAGTCAGTGTTTGCCATAAGGGCAAGATTTGCTTCTTCTTCATTATCTTCCACAGAGGAGGATAAATCTAGATCTTCCCATGTAGCCATGAGACTCTTCTTCTTTCCCTTAAAAGAACTTTTTGAAGGATTTTCATTAAGATTAGGACAATCGGACTTGAAGTGTCTAGGCTTTTTACATTAATAGCAAGTGACTTGACTTTTGTCTTTGCTTTCCTTCTTGTCCTTGATATCTTTCTTCTGGAATTTCTTTTTCAAGTTTCTTTTCTTCCACATTCTTTGGATCTTCCTGGATATGAACGCGAGCTCATCGTCTGACCCATCAATGTCTGCTTCTGAGGCTTCATCTTCTGATTGTTCCTCAGCCTGAAAGGCTTTAGAGGAACTGGCTCTGTGCTTGTTGACTTTCAAAGCGATAGACTTGCTTTTCTTCACAGGTTCTTCCTCATTCAGCTCAAGTTCATGAGGTTTAAGAGAACTCAAAAGATCTTCAAGCCTCAAGACATTTAAATCTTTTGCTTCTTGAATAGCAGTGACTTTGGGTGTCCACTGCTTAGTCAAACTTCTCAGGATCTTTCTCACATGGTCAGGAGTGGTGTAGCTTTTTCTAAGTGCTTGTAATTCATGAACAAGTGTTTGGAACCTCCCAAACATAGATTCAATGTTTTCACCATCTTCTATTTTAAACAACTCATATTGGCGAACCAACATACTAGCTTTAGTCTCTCTTACTTGGGCAGAGCCCTCATAAGACAAAACAAGAGAATCCCAAATTTCTTTGGCAGTATCAAATTTACCACATTTATCATATTTTTTTTTTGACATAGCACAGATAAGAATGAATCTAGCTTTTTGATTGAGTTGATATCTCTTTTTCTGCTCATCATTCCAGTTTTCTCTGGCTATAGCAACACCAGCAGCATTAGTGGGAATAATGTATCCACTTTCAACTATATCCCACAACTCAAGTTGTTGTGTCTCAAAGAAGGCTTTTATCTTATCTTTCCAGTAGTCAAATTTTTCTCCAGTAAATAGAGGAGGACGGTTCATATGACCACCTTCAGCAGACATATTCACAGTATAGGATCTTTTCTCTTAACACTGTTAAGTGCTCAACCAAGAGGCCGAACTCTAATACCAACTGAACGTGAACACAAGAAGGGGGTTGAATTGTGTTGAAAATTTTTGCAAACTTTAAGTTAGAAACACTTTTCTTTGAAAACTATTTGTTATCGGATGCTGAAGAGTCACAAAGTAATTTTCTTTTGAATACAATCAAATAACTCTCACAGAGAGGATGAAAAGATTAAGCTCAAAGAAATAACTTTCTAAAAGAAAGAATATAAGATGCTGAAGTTCAGTTCTTGGTTTCCAGAAACTTGGCACGAAACTTGATTGCCCACTTGAGAATAGCTCTTTCAGAATGTAGTTTCTAGCAACCTTCTTCAATGAATACCTTGGGGTATTTATAGGATTCGTTGAGGATATTACCTTTGCAGTAAATTTCAGCTCCAAATCATTGAGTGAGGTAATTTGAATTGCCGTCCTTTTCTTTATTTCCAGAGAATATCAGAATAGTACATATTACCGTTTTTGTACTATCTGCTTTTCACAATTTCCTTGTACGGATTTTGTCTTATACTAAAGGTGTCACCTTTGATACCTCATACAACAAAGTGAGCGCACAAAATCAAATTCGAATTCCGTTCCAAAATAGTTGAGGTAAAAGAGCATAAACGTGAACATCACGTGCTTCATTTATAAGACCAGATACTCGCTCAGAAAATAGGATGGACGCTCGCAGCAATTGATTAATCCACGTGTCAAAAGATAATACTACCGGACACTCGCTTTAGACAACACGCTGGAGTGAACCGGATGAAGATACACATGGAATGTATTCAATTTCTTGTGAAATTCTTCTTCTTGCTTTAGTGAGTTATAAATCACAAGTAATTTTAACACCTGCACACTTCAAGACTTATCAGAAGATAAATTGTTCAATGTCAAATACTTTGTTATCTCAAAATTAATGAGGGTCTAAACTTCTCAATCTTTTAGATTCCAACACCTTAGCTTCTTGAATAGACATGACCTTAGGTCTCCATTGCCTGGGCAGGCTTCTTTATATATTCTTGATGTGATCAGTAGTAGTGTAGTTGTTGTTACGAACTTTTAGACCGTGAACTAATGTTTGAAATCTTCCAAACATGGTTTCAATATCTTCTCCCTCTTCCATCTTGAAGACTTTGTACTGTCTAACAAGAATGTTAGCCTTTATTTCTCTTACTTGGGAGTTCCCTCATAGGACAAAGCCAATGAGTCCCAAATATCTTTAGCAGTGGCATTCTTACCACACTTCTTATACTCTTTCTCAGAAATAACACATATAAGTAAGTATCTTGCTTTCTGATTCAGTTGATAAGCTTTCTTTTGCTCAAGTTCCCACTTATCCCTAGGAATGGGGTTTTTCTTGGAATCAACTGTTTTTCAACCATATCCCAAAGTTCAAATTGTTGTGACTCAGAAAAGGTTTTAACTTTATCTTTCTAGTAGTCATAGTTTGTTCCAGTGAACAAAAGAGGACGGTTAACATGACCACCAGCTTCGTTGCTTGTCATAGATAAAGTATAGGATCTTTTCCTCTCACACCAGTTAAGTGCTCAACCAAGAGGCCGAGCTCTGGTACCAATTGAATGACACGAAAACATAAGAAAGGGGGTTTGAATTGGGTTTTAGAAATCTTTTTGAAACATTTAGGTTTTTGAAAACCTTTTCAAAACAACTCTTAAACAAAAATAACAATGAGAACAAGTAAAGAAAAGAGAGAAGAGGACACAGTGATATATACTAGTTCACTATCGCCTGATAGCTACGTCTAGTCCCTTCACCACACTGAAGGATTTCTCCACTATAATCAACCTGATTACATTTAAGAGTATACTACTGTCAAACTGGCTATACTCTCAACTTCTTATAACGACTTAGTACAGTCAAGCCTCTAAGGAATACAACCACTACTGGGTTAAATACAAGAGTTCAAAAATACTTTGAAATAATAACAATAACTCTCAGTAGAGAGGGTTTACAATGAAAAGCTTTAAGCACAAAGATAACTTTCTAACAGAAAGAATGAAATGATTAAGTGCTTGTTCACTTTGTCATAGCCGAGGTTTTGATGACAAGGTGCTTTCAGGTTACTTTTCTCTGTGGTTCACTATTTTATGGTTGTTTGTATCTATGGTTATTTGCCTCTATGATTCTGCCCTTGTAAACACTCATGGTGGCGAATTTTGTAAAGTTTTCTGTAACTGGTTAGTCTGTTACATGTTGTTTAACCAGATTTTCCTTGTTGTTCAATTCTGAATCTCACTAACTACCTGAGACTGATCCATTCATATCGTGGCTTTGAATCTCATTAGAGGTTCTTCTTTTTTCTCTTCTAACTCGGTGTCACTGTCATTATCATGTAAAAGTAATACTAATGACTGGTTTGTTTGTTTGTTTGTTTGTTGATTGGGACAGCCTTAAAGATTAGGGTTTTTAGGGTTTATTGATTTGGACAGCCTTAAAGGTTAGGGTTTTTTATTTTTATTTTCATTTCTCTGTTAGTTTCTGGGTTTCTAGTTTTGTTCATTTTTTCAGATTACTGTTGTTGAATTTTGATTCTGTTCACTAACATCATGGTTACTGTTGTTGGACAGCCTTGGAGGAACATTTGAGTTGGAGGCTTGGAGCAAACAAGATTTGTTTCTTTTATGGTAATGTGTATGTGTCCTTGGGTGATTATATGTGTTCTGGATAAATGATTGAACTTGTATGATTATTGATTCTGAGTTTTTTGATGTGTTTGGGTCCTTTGGGAAGCTTAAACTTATAGCAACTTAACTTGTATGCTTAGTCAAAATGATTTATATGATCAGTATATTTGTTTTTAACTGTAATAGAACTAAGTTTAAACTAAGTTTAAGTTCAAGTTTAAACTAAGTTAAAGTGCAATTTGTTTACACTTAGATAAAATTTAAACTTAGTTAAGTTCATAAACTTATTTATGATATGTAGATTATTTTGAAGGCTTACATAAGTTGTAACTGTTAATATAACAAATGGATTTTATAGGACTAGATTTTTGATATCGCTGTGACAACCACCCTAAAAATTTAAATGGAGCTGCCACTAATATTTAATTTTAGGAAAACATTGGAAAACCTATTTTTTGAAAAGAATTGAAAGAAATGGTCTTTGAACCAGATTTTGAGCCCGGGAGTTATTTACACGTGGGGAAGGTATTAGCACCCCGCGACGCCCGTAAAACGGTACCTTTAATTGCTCGAATATAATTATTTGCCAATAAATAATGTATTTCCCTCAAAAATAAGATTCCTAATTATTAACTAATGGTCGCAAACAAATTTCAGCCAGCCAGATTAAAAGCAAACACTTTAATTTATTTTTTGCTTTATATTCAAAACAGAATCCGTAAAATTCAAATTACTTATGATTAATACTATTTTAGACAAAAACGAAATAAATGTAACTTTCAGAAATTTATTTTAAAATGTGTAGATAAAAAAAATATGGAAACTTTCTTTATTTGCTTTTATACCCTCCTAGACAACATATTTGCAATTGGGTCCCTACCTAGGGTTTGGCCCCATTGGAAGGCCAAACCCTAGCCTTAGCTCGATTCAACCATCAGCAGATTAACAAACAACAACAACAACGGAGAATACAAAGATGCAAAGAAAGGGAAGAGACTACATCATATATATTTCAGCCCAGAATACAATTCCATATTATAAAGCCATGGCAGAAAGCACAGAAAATATAAAAACGAAGAAGAAGAGGGAACCTGGGTTTGTGGCTTCCCAGAAAATTTATACAGAGATCAAAGGAGGGGATAAAAGAAACCTAAGACTAAATAGTGTTTAATTTGGAATTTTTGGTAGCCTCACAGGTTCTTGGTCGCGATTTCTTCCTTCTGCCTCTGCCTCTTTTGTTCGTCCTCTTTGTTCTCCTCTGTTTTCTCCCTTCTCTCGTCCGAGTTTGCTCTCCTTTTATAAGCTCCTGGTTTCTGTAATAAAAAGAAACAAAATCAGAAAAGGAATAGAATCAAAGAATTAAAAACGAGATAAAAAAATATGGAAAAGATACTCCCTTATTTGTAGAAATCAACACATTTTACTCGTGCCTGAAGCCTAAATCCAGTTTGAATCATGGAAGATTCGACACGGTTGATTAAAAAGGCAAGAATTTGGATTGAATCCTGGGGGAAAAGGGGAGATATGATTCGGTTTGATTGAGAAAAGATTGAGGCCGAGAAAAGGGGAGGGGCGCCACTGCTGAAGCTCCTAGGTTTAGGGTTTGAGAAGGTGAAGGAGAAGAAAAATGGAAGAGAAAGAAAGAAGAGTGAGGAAGAGAGAGAAAGGGGCGCCGCGGCTAGGTTAGGGGAGAGGAGAAGAAAGATGAAGAAAGAGGGAGAGGTGGTGTGGTGCTGCGGCGGGTTGGAGAATGAGAGAATGAGATGATTTTAGGGTTTTTTAGTACTAGGCCGCGTGCATGAGGGATGCTGCGCAGGGGGTGTGTGAATGAAGCGGGGTGCGAGAAGTAAGATCTGCACATGGAGTGCGCACAATAGGGAGAGGGGGTGCATGCAGCACTGGGCCGGGAAGCCAAGCAGGCCACTGCTATTTGCACCCCTTTATTTTACTTCATGCAACCTTTTTCTTCTTTCTTTTCTCTTTTTCTTTCTTTTTTCCTTTATTCATATTTGCTTTCTTTTTATTATGAATCCAAAAATATTATTTTTATTTTTATTACAAATTTTAAAAAAGTTAAAATAAATAATAAAATAAAATAAAATAAAATAAAAAAGGCCGGACAAAATTAGGGTACTACAGCTGCCCCTCCTTAATTACATTTTACCCGAAGGTCTTCGTGCATTCGTTGTAAAAGGCAATTAAGGATAAAGGACTCTAATTTTGTCCGAAACAAGTGGTTTGAGATTGCGGAGATTCCGGGGCTGGTTCCCTTCGAATTCCCTGTAAGGCGTAGGTATGACTAGCTCTTACAAAAATTGGTGGGAGATTCCAGGTTCGGTTTCTTGGCGAATTTCTCGTAAGGCATAGGTCTGGCTCCTATCCCTCACATCTTTGGTATTGATTACTTCCCTACTTAGGGTAAGTCTGGGATGCGAGCTTCTTCGTCACTCGACACAAGTTTGGGTCAGATTCCCAACAAGGGTAAGTCAGGTTCTTAACTCTTGCTAATAGGTACGAATTGACTACCTTACTTTAAGGAATGTCCGTGATATGAGTTTCTCTGTCACTCAATATAGGTTCGGGTCAGATTCCCGGCAAGGTGTAGGTTAGAATCCTAAATCTTGCTAAAGCATGGACTGGTTTCCCTATTGCAGGTGAACGTCCAGTGTACGAGCTTCTCCGTCACTCGACACAAGTTCGGGTCAAATTCCCGACTAAAAGCTTGGGTCAGATTCCCAAGGTGGTGGGTCAGATTCTCAGCAAGGTGTAGGACAGGTTCCTAACTATTGCTAATAAGATTGAATAGGCTGAGTACTAGTTCTTACTGAGTAACAACAGACCAACTGTATGTAATATTTGAGAGGGTGGGTCAATGGACCCAAAAAAGTTTGATGATCATGCAAGATGCAATGAATGGTATGTCATGCATGAGTATTATCTGCTTTGTCAGAGGTAGGCATTGCCCTCTTGACTACTTCTGAAACCTTCCCGATAAGTTAGCTCCGGATCTCTTTAGTTGGCGAATTCTGAACAAACTAATTGGCCCTTTTGTAATGTATTCAACACTGATGATTCTGCATTAGGTGAGATGCCTTACTAGCTCTTTCTCCTTAGTGTGAAGACGCCAGATTCCCTAGATCCTTTCAGAATTTTCAGTAATTATAAAAATACTCTTATGTCTTGATTTGCACATGTTTGTCTTTTAGCATGGATTTCTTTAGAAAGAAAATACAGGTTGATAAAATCCCAAGTCAAATTTGGAGAGGCTGAAATAAGCATTCTATTGTGCCGATGGCGTTCAATAGATGGCAATATGGATAAGAATGAGCTTCCACTATGATGGGGAAATAAAATATTACAAACAGAACAAACTCGTATTTGCTAAACTAGAAACTGGTAAGAAAGATTAGCTCTACAGATAATCCCTTTGGAAATAAATCGTGCTGCTATTCCGCGATTCAGACCCCGATAGCCTTCTTGATCAACTTCAAAAACTTGTGTCTGCGGTTAGTTTTGACCATCTCTGCCCCAGTTGGTCAGGGCTCAATTCTGGCTGCTCTTGACACATTCAGCTTGGCTTTTGCTTAGGCCGCTCTTTGCGAGTTTTCAACCTAGTAGGTTGCTCTAACTTTTGCCTAGACCGCCTTTTCAGGTTTTCAGCCTAGCGAGGCTCCCTTTTTTTTTTTAAAAAAGGTATTGTGTTATCCTAGACGTAGTATTTCTTGACCGCATCTAAGTTTATCGGCAGTGGTAGGTCATGCCCCTCCATATCTGTAAGAATGAGGCCTCCTCCTGAGAATGCCTTTTTTACTATATATGGACCCTCATAATTCGGAGTCCATTTTCCGCGTTGGTCTTTCTGAATAGGTAGAATCTTCTTCAATACCAATTCCCCTTCTGTGAACTCTCGATGACGTACCTTTTTCTCGTACGCTCTCTTGAGTCTCTTTTGGTATAATTGTCCATGACAAATTGCTTCTAATCTTTTCTCTTCTATAAGATTCAACTGGTCATATCGTGTCAAGACCCATTCGGCTTCTTCGAGCTTGGTTCCATAATTATCCTTAAAGAAGAGATTTCTACCTCTATGGGGAGTACTGCTTCCATCCCGTATACTAGAGAGAAAGGTGTTGCCCCCGTTGAAGTGCGTACAGAAGTTCGATACCCGTGTAAAGCAAAAGGAAGCATATCGTGCCAATCCTTGTAAGTTACCACCATTTTCTGAATAATCCTTTTGATATTTTTGTTGGCCGCTTCCACTGCCCCATTCATCTTTGGGCGATATGGAGAAGAATTGTGATGTTGAATTTTGAAGTCATCGCACAACTCTTTCATCCTCTTATTGTTTAAATTAGTCCCATTGTCTGTGATGATTTTCCTTGGTGAGCCATACCGACAAATTATTTCCTTTTTGATTGACAACAACATTGCTAGTCACATTGGCATAGGAGACTGCTTCGACCCACTTTGTAAAGTAATCAATGGCCACGAGGATGAAGCGATGCCTGTTAGAGGCTTTTGGTTCAATCATTCCTATGACATCCAAACCCCACATGGAAAATGGCCAGGGTGCACTGAGGACATTTAGGGAAGTTGGAGGTACATGAATATTATCAGCATAAGTCTGACACTTATGACATTTCCTCACGTGTTTGATGCAATCACCTTCCATTGTAAGCCAATAATACCCAGCTCTGAGAATCTTCCGAGCCATTGCGTAACCATTGGCATGGGTCCCAAAGGAACCTTCGTGGACATCGTCAAGAATTTGTCTCGCTTCTGTAGAGTCTACACACCGGAGGAGTACCATGTCGTGATTTCTTTTGTAGAGTATGTCACCATTCAAAAAGAAACTCATAGCAAGTCTCCTAAGAGTTCGCTTGTCGTTCTTTAAGGCGCCCGAAGGGTATTCCTTGCTCCTGAGGTAGCATTTGATGTCGTGGTACCATGGTTTTCCGTCGGATTCTTCTTCTATCACCTGGCAATAAGCGGGATTCGCACGACTTTCCATCATGATGAGAGGCATTTCCTTATCACTGCTTATTTGGAACATAGATGAAAACATGGCTAATGCATTAGCCAACTGATTATCTTCTCGTGGGACATGTTGAAAGGTGATCCTATCAAAGGATTCGACGAGTTCTTGGACATATTCGTGGTAAGGGATTAACTTAGAATCTCGAGTTTCCCATTCTCCATTCAACTGGTTGATATCTAGGGAAGAATCCCCATATACTTTTAGAACTCTGACTTTAATTTCTATGACAGCTCTGATTCCCATGACACATGCCTCATATTCTGCCACATTATTGGTACAACTGAAACTCAAACGAGCCGTAACAGGAGTGTACTGATTTTCTGGAGAAATTAGTACTGCCCCGATTCCGTGCCCCAATGCATTAGAAGCTCCATCAAACATCATGGTCCACTCTTTGTTTCTTGATTCTTCTCTTTCAGCGAACATTATATTCTCATCAGGAAATTCATAGGGGACGGGTGAATGGTTATCTACTGGCTGGTTGGCTAAGTGCTCAGCGAGGGCACTACCTTTGATGGCCTTCCGAGAGACGTATTGAATATTGTACTCGGATAATAGCATCTGCCACCGGGCAATCATTCCAACGAGAGCGGGTTTCTCGAATACGTATTTGATCGGGTCCATTTTTGACACGAACCAAGTTGTATGAGAAAGCATATATTGTCTTAGACGGTGAGCGGCCCAAGCTAGGGCGCAACAGGTACGTTCCAACATCGAGTAATTAGCTTCATAACTTGTAAACTTCTTACTCAGGCAGTAAATGGCATGTTCTTTTTTACCCGTTTCATCATGTTGTCCAAGTACACACCCGATAGACCCATCTAACACCGTCAAGTAGAGGATTAATGGTCTGTCTGGTACTGGAGGTACCAACACAGGAGGTTTTTGTAGGTATTGCTTGATTTTGTCGAAGGCCACTTGGCATTTTTCATTCCATTTGACGGTTTGGTCCTTGCGTAATAACTTGAAAATTGGCTAACAAGTGTCAGTGAGTTGTGATATAAACCGAGAAATATAATTCAATCTCCCTAGAAAACCACGAACTTCCTTCTCTGTGCGAGGAGTTGGCATCTCTAAGATGGCCTTTAGTTTTTCTGGATCAACTTCTATTCCCTTCTGACTTACAATGAATCCCAGTAATCTACCTGACCTGACACCAAAGTTACACTTGGCAGGATTGAGTCTTAGGCGAAACTTTCTCAATCGCTCAAAAAGCTTCCGTAGATCAATTATATGACTTTCTTCAGTTTGCGACTTAGCGATCATATCGTCCACGTAGACCTCTATCTCTTTATGGATCATATCATGAAATAGAGTCACCATTGCCCTTTGGTATGTTGCCCCAGCGTTTTTCAACCCAAAAGGCATCACCTTGTAGCAGAAAGTCCCCCAAGCTGTAATAAACGTAGTTTTCTCCATGTCCTCTCTGACCATTTTGATCTGATTATACCCAGAGAAACCATCCATGAAAGAGAAAAAAGCATGATGAGCTGTATTATCCACCAGAACATCAATGTGAGGCAAAGGGAAGTCGTCTTTGGGACTTGCTCTATTAAGGTCCCGGTAATCAACACACATTCGAACCTTTCCACCCTTTTTTGGAACAGGGACAATATTAGCAACCCATTGGGGGTATTTAGCCACGGCCAAAAATCCAGCGTCAAATTGTTTTTTAACTTCTTCCCTAATCTTAAAGGACATATCAGGTCTCATACGTCTCAACTTCTGTTTGACGGGAGGGCAGTCAGGCTTAAGAGGTAGCTTGTGTTCGACTATATCAGTATCCAACCCTGGCATATCTTGGTACGACCAGGCAAATACGTCTTTATAATCTCGGAGGAGTTGAATCAGTTTAGCTCTTGCCTCTTGTGACATGGTAACACCAACCTTGACTTCTTTTTTGTCTTCCTCAGTTCCCAAATTAATCAACTCAGTCAGTTCTTTGTGAGGTTCGATCTTTCTGGATTCCCCTTCTATAAGTCTTATCAGTTCAAGGGGAAGATCTTCATCGGGATAGTCTTCTTCACAACCTTCGTCAGTATGATTAATTAGGCAATCAAAATCTGGTAACGAAATTTCAGCACAATCATTTTCAAAAGTATTATCCGTGAGCCTGCATTATCAAGGTTAGCAATAAGGAGAGAGTAAGGAAAGGAGGTAGGAAGGAATAGAAAAAAGTGACGCTTGGGATAAAATCAAAATGCGTTTTATTAATATTTGAAATATGCTTAGGAAAAACATGCGGGGCCCTTTAACATTTCCCCTACCGCCTCGGGCTGAGCGGAGAGGTGAGCATTAAATGGATTACATTGAAAATGCATTAAGGATGCTAGGACTTTCCACGATCTCCCAATTGCAAGGTATTGAGGAACATGGGCGGACCCATTCCTCTTCAGGAGCAGCAAGATCCTCTCCCATAGTAGCTACTTGATCCGCATAGATCCATCCAGCGCTCCGAAAACTCTGACGGAGATCGCAAATGGACATCTTCCCAAACTCGGGTTCCCGATTCTCAAGTCGAGCCTTCCTTTTTTCTCTCCTTTCTTCAGTCACTCTTTCTCTGTCTTCTTTGGTGGGGATAAATCCCAGGCCGTATCGGTCTTTGTTCTTAGGAATCCTTAGAATTGAGGCTATACCTTCTTGATTCTTCCCCAATCCTTTTCCTGGCTGGTACCCTCCCTTCAGCATGACACTGCCTACCATTAGGGTAGCAGTGGATAGACAGGATTTTTAACAGTAAACCCTATATAAGCGCTATCGATAATTTCCAACGCCTGAAATGAAGTCCCAAGGGCCTCTTCGGTAGCTTCAATGTAACGCGTCGATGTTGGCTTGCTTACCAGCAGGTCTTCTTCTCCGTATACGATAATCAACTTATCATCCACCACAAACTTCAGTTTTTGGTGCAAAGTCGACGATACTACCCCAGCGGAATGAATCCAAGGTCTTCCTAACAAGCAACTGTAGCTGGGTTTGATGTCCATTACTTGGAAATTAATGGCAAAGGTGAATGGGCCAATCAGGATCGGCAGCTCAATCTCTCCCATTACTTCTCTTTTAGAACCATCAAAGGCTCTCACAAGTACAGAGCTGGGCTTCATATGAGTCTTGTCAATGGGCAATTTATCCAAGGTAGACTTAGGCATCACATTCAGGGAGGATCCGTTATCCACAAGGACTTTGGCCATGAGATGTTCTTTACATTGAACCGAGATATGCAGTGCTTTGTTGTGTCCTCTTCCTTCTGCAGGCATTTCTTCATCATTGAAATAAAGGTAGTTGCATGCGGTGATGTTGCCAACTAGGTCGCCAAACTGATTCAAAGTGATATTTTGAGATACATGAGCCTCATTTAGAATTTTCATTAATACTTTCCTGTGACTCTCAGAGTGCATTAACAAGGCAAATAGAGAAACTCTTGCTGGTGTTCGGTTTAACTGATCTATCACCTTATACTCACTTTGTTAAATGAATTTGAGGAATTCAGCAACTTCCTCTCGGGAGGCCTCTTTCTTGTCCTCCTTCCCTGTGTTTCCTTTCTCTATCGTAACTTCTTTTTCTTTGTTTTGATCTTTTTTCTGTTCCTTTGCAGCTACTTTTACTGGCTCTTTTTCCGGGGCGTAGATCTGCCTACTCCGTGTCATCCCGCCTATTCCTACAATGTTGGTAACAGCCGGAAGGCTTGGTTGTGCATTACTTCCTTCAACTTGGACTTTTACATCATATATCCAAGGGACTGCCTTGTCTTCCTTGTACGGAAAAGGAGATGGTACTTGAACATTAATAGCTTTGGGAGCATTAGGCATTGTGGGGGATACATTTCTAGAGAATTGAACCACCAAGGGCTTTGGGACCTTGGTTCCTGAACTTTGAGTAGATTGGACCATAGATACTTCTTCTTTTTTCTGAGAGATAACTTGAACTATGTTGCATCAAGCAGTTTTTGGAGGATAACTTTAAATTCCTCACATTCTTCGATAGACAAAAAATCTTCATCATAGGTCTTGCTGACATCTATTCTTTCTATCAGACCAGCCTTGCAAAGTTCGATGAACACTTTTCTTATAGGGGTTTTTATCTCAGCAACATCTATTATCATTCTTCCTTCATGCTCATCATTTATCATATTTACTGATGCGTTCCCGTGGTTAGGTAATGGATTGTTCCCCACATTGGGACTGTTCTCTTGGAAAGTCAACCATTTTGCATTTATCAGATCTTGAACTTTAAACTTCATAGCCCGACATTCTTCTATAGAGTGACCAGCTGCCCTAGCATGGTATTCACAGGTGGCATCTGGGTTATACCATTTTGGGTAAGGTGGTTCGATGGGCTTTTGCGGACAAGGGACCACTAATGAGTTTTTGAGTAAGTGCTGATAGAGATCTTTGTAAGTCATGGAGATTGGATCAAACTGGGCCGACTTTCTCCCTTGAGGGTTGTGAGCTCTTAGTTGATTGGGGTTCTGACCTCCTTGACTATCAGAAGCAAAGGGTGTCATTTGAACAGGAGACTTAGGCGTGATAGTTGCCGCAACGTATAGAGGGGCACTACTCACCGCGTTAGTCTCTCCTTCTTTCTTTCTCTTGATGAAGGGCTTCTGAGTGTTGGATGATGAGGTATTATTATGGATCTTCCCACTTTGCATCCCCATTTCCACGCGTTCCCCTATGACAATCAAGTCAGAAAAGTTTGAGAACATACTTCCAATCATCATACCATAAAAGGGAGATTAGAGCGTGTCAATGAACGTGTCAATCATTTCTTTGTCCAATAAGGGTGGCTCCACCTGAGCAGCCATGCTTCTCCACCTCTGAGCATATTCTTTATAACTCTCACTGTCTTTTTTCTTCATGCTTTGCAACTGATTACAGCTAGGGGCCATATCCATATTGTACTTATATTGTTTGACGAATGCGTTTGCCAAATCTTTCCATGAGCGAATTTTAGATCGCTCTAACTGCATATGCCATCGCAAAGGTGCCCCAGTCAGGCTTTCTTGGAAGAAGTGAACCAAGAGTCCGTTATCATTAGAACAGAAAGCCATCTTTCGGCAATACATAACCAGGTGGCTCTTGGGGCAAGTTTCTCCCTTATACTTGCCAAACTCGGGTACTTTGAATTTTGAAGGTATAACTACATCGGGGACCAAGCACATGCCTGAAGCTACAAAACCAATGTGATCTCCCCCCTTCAATTGCTTTCAACCTATCTTCAACTATTTGAAGCTTTTCTTTGGCTTGGGTATCCTCTTGGGATGTGAAATTCGGGGTACCGTGCGAAGTCCCGTAGGGACGTTTAGGATGTACCTTCCCTTGGGAGTCAATAAGGATTGCCGTACTGCTTCCTTTAGGGGGGGGATCCATCTGATTATCGTCCTGTGACATATCGGGATTCTCTTCCTCCTCATGGGGAGGATCTTCCTGGGTCATTTTCGCACTCAAGTTTGACAAGAGGTCAAACATTCTGCCCATTTGTTCCTTCATTTGACCGAACTCTTCCCTCAACGCTTGCTGATTCTGTTCAAGTGCGTCCATGAGTCTAGCCTGGGACCTCGTTCTGTAGGGATGTAGATTCTCCGTAGTTATTTTCTGAATTACAACAGATACCATGAGTATGGATGAATGGTTTATGTTATGCCATGATTATGTATGCTATGCAAGATGCTCATTTATTTGCTTAAGTTATTTTATTTCTATTGGCTTCTTGGAGGATCACAAAACCTTGCAAATGTCTTATCGGGTCGCTGCATATTGCGAAAATACACATTCTCTTCTTAAAAAGGAAATACCATAATTCAAACTACCCTGAAGGGCTTACAAAATTGAGAAAGAAATGGAAATTGCATGAACACATAAAAACAAAAGGAACATGGTCTTCAACGATCTCGTCGGATCTGCCTCTCCAGCTCTTCCACCAAACTCTTGCAGTACTCTAGAAAATTCATCACTTTCCTTGGTAAAGGTCGAAAACCTATCGCCGAATCCGCTTCTTCCAAGAGTTCTGGCATATCTTGGATACCTCTATTTGCAAGCTAGACTAGTTTAGAGCAACGATCCATCCAGTATCTGGTTTCCCTATCAAACCAAGTAATGACTTCTCGCTGGTTTTCAATCTTCCCTTGCATGCCGAGGACCTTCTCACGTTCTTCCTCGAGATCTATGTGGTAGCCTATGAACTTTTCTTCAGCGATTCTCTTTTCTTCCTCAAGTTGGGCTTCATGCAATTGCATGGTATTTTTCAACTGTTGTATTGAGTCTTCAATCCGTCTTTGCAAAGCCCTACTAGCCACTTGAGAATCAGCCCATATTTTCCTCAAATCACCCTTTTCACAGAGAACTAGATCTAACTCTTTTTTCATCAAGTCTAATTGTTGATTTGCAGCTTTTAGACAACCTTGAGTCTGGAGCCGGCTTGCTTTCTCAGCCTTGGCCTTCTTCTGGGATCCTTCCAAAGATTCGGTTTTTCTATTACATTCATCTTGCAGGACTTCTGTATCTAGATATGCCCTTTTCAAATTCTCTCGGAGAAGCTTCCTCTCTTTTTCCACCTTTTCTAAGGCTAGCTTTAACTCTTCCACTTCTTCATTCTCAGTAGGGGGTGGAGGCGGCACTTCGGGAACCAAAAATGTGTTTTGGAAAGGCAGCTTGACTTGCTGAACTCTTGCTATAATCCATTGACGGTATTTTTCATCCGTGTGAGTGCTCTTGCCCCCAGTGTCCTTTTGATCATTTTCTTCCAAGCTCGGCACACTCTTGTGAACAATGCCAAATCCGAGGAGCCCCGATCATGTATAATGAAAGCGGCTAGCCCTTCTTCAGCAGGTTCACCCAGCATCGGGGCACCGAGTTGTCTCAAAGCCAAAGTAGGGTTGTAGTTGATGCAGCCTATGGTCCCAATGAGGGGTACATTGGGGAAGTTTCCGCATCGACAGATTACTTCCTTGATTTCTTGTTCCCTGGAATACCATATTATAGACTCTTCACTGAGACTCAACAAATAAGTAGCCCACTCTGCATTGCTCCTAGGACCAAAGGGATGCCCCTTTTTTACCAAATGATTTTTTAGCCATAAGTATAAGACAGGGACACAACAACGAATTCGACCTCCCTTTTTCTCGTGGCGCATATGAAGCTCATAGTATAAATCTGCAAGGACGACAGTAGTGGGATCCATATCTTGAGTTTTAAATGCTATGAAGGAGTCAATAGTTGTTTCATCCACAAAATGATCAACATGAGGAAATAGGACCACTCCAAAGATAATGAGGGCTACCACATCCATGCACTCCTTCAATTTCCCTGCACCATGAAGGTCCTTAACCTTTCCTTCCAGGAAGCTCCTGGGCAAACCTTTGAAATCTTCCTCTACCTTCACTGCGACCGTCAAATCTTCTTTAGGGATGCCTAAAACATCAGCAATGGTACTCATAGTCGGGTTATGCTTTGTGTGGCGATACGGACCCTTTTTCTTTTCTGGAATGCCCAAGATTTTCCGATATTCTTCTAAGGTTGGCGCCATTTGGAAATTCTTGAACGTGAAGCATCTTAGGGGAGGATCATAAACTTGGGCCAATGCCGTTAAGGCTCCCACTTGCAATTCCAAAATGTTCCCAAATTTCCCCACGAAGCTAATCCAATCCACGTGTACCCAATTCTCAGCTATGAAGTCAACCAATGTTCTTAGATGCATCAAACGGGGAGGTTCCCACAACTGCGCTTTCCGAAGACATTTGCACCAAAGTTTTTTTTTTCTTTTGTTTTGAAATTTCCAACAAGCCTGATGAAATGGGGTAATTAGTGTTATGGCATGTATATGAATGGGTATGATCGTGTTTATTATTATTATTTCAAAAATGAAAAAAAGAAAAAAAAAAGAAAGAAAGAACGTACTTATTTCATTTATCAAGGTACAAAGAAACATACTCCTATTCTTTTTATAAGAACCTAGCATTTATTTTTTTGGAATAATAGATTAGGTTCCTAAACAAAAATTCGTATTTCGAAAAACTATTTTTGGAAGTGTTATTTTTGAAATAAATTAGTAAAAATAAGTAAACAAATAAAGGTGGTAGGGTAAGCTCCTTTTGTGACTAAGGCTGGTAATTCCTAAAAAAGTATCTAGGGTTTATATTAAGTGCCTTTCCATTGAGTGGATTTAAAATACTAATCTAAAAGGTCGCTAGAGCCAAGGGTCCCATTTGAAAATGTTACCACCAATAATAAGTATATTATTAAAGGATGGTTTTTTTCAAATGGAGCCAAACTCTAGGTGAGGCTTTCATAGGAACCCACTGGCCGTACGTCCAGTAGAGCACCCACTACATAGCCTCTCCTAACTTAAGATTCACTCGGGCCCGGGTATAGGGCACCCACTCAAAGTGTGTATAAATAAAGTGTATAAAGTGAAGTGTGTGAAGGAACAAACTTAAAACTACCCGCTACAAAATAAATAAAACAATATATACATGGTAACTATCCTAATGTTCAATATATATATAATCACAATAAAAATAAATAAACTAAACAAAGATAAAAACATATAAGATAAGACAAAAATAAATAAATTGAAAAAATAAAAAATAAAAAAATAATAGTAATAAATAAATAAATAAAAATAAAAGAAAAGGAAACAATTCACATTGTAAGGCAAATAAACAATTCAAATAATCAAAAGACCTAACTCTCTAAAGTCCCCAGTCGAGTCGCCAGCTGTGAGAACCACCCTAAAAATTTAAATGAAGCCGCCACCAATATTTAATTTTAGGAAAACATTGGAAAACCTATTTTTTGAAAAGAATTGAAAGAAATGGTCTTTGAACCAGATTTTGAGCCCGGGAGTTATTTACGCGTAGGGAAGGTATTAGCACCCCGCGACGCCCGTAAAACGGTACCTTTAATTGCTTGAAAATAATTATTTGCCAATAAATAATTTATTCCCTCAAAAATAAGATTCCTAATTATTAACTAATGGTCACAAACAAATTTCAGCCAGCCAGATTAAAAGCAAACACTTTAATTTATTTTTTGCTTTATATTCAAAATAGAATCCATAAAATTCAAATTACTTATGATTAATACTATTTTAGACAAAAACGAAATAAATGTAACTTTCAGAAATTTATTTAAAAATGTGTAGAAAAAAAAATATGGAAACTTTCTTTATTTGCTTTTATACCCTCCTAGACAACATATTTGCAATCGGGTCCCTACCTAGGGTTTGGCCCCATTGGAAGGCCAAACCCTAGCCTTAGCTCAATTCAACCATCAGCAGATAAACAAACAACAACAACAACGGAGAATACAAAGATGCAAAGAAAGGGAAAAGACTACATCATATATATTTCAGCCTAGAATACAATTCCATATTACAAAGCCATGGCAGAAAGCACAGAAAATATAAAAACGAAGAAGTAGAGGGAACCTGGGTTTGTAGCTTCCCAAAAAATTTATACAGAGATCAAAGGAGTGGATAAAAGAAACCTAAGACTAAATAGTGTTTAATTTGGGATTTTTGGTAGCCTCACAGGTTCTTGGTCGCGATTTCTTCCTTCTGCCTCTACCTCTTTTGTTCGTCCTCTTTGTTCTCCTCTGTTTTGTCCCTTCTCTCGTCCGAGTTCGCTCTCCTTTTATAAGCTCCTGGCTTCTGTAATAAAAAGAAACAAAATCAGAAAAGCAATAGAATCAAAGAATTAAAAACGAGATAAAAAAATATGGAAAAGATACTCCCTTATTTGTAGAAATCAACACATTTTACTCGTGCCTGAAGCCTAATCCGGTCTGAATCATGGAAGATTCAACTCAGTTGATTAAAAGGGCAAGAATTTGGATTGAATCCTGGGGGAAAAGGGGAGATATGATTCGGTTTGATTGAGAAAAGATTGAGGTCGAGAAAAGGGGAGGGGCGCCGCAGCTGAAGCTCCTAGGTTTAGGGTTTGAGAAGGTGAAGGAGAAGAAAAATGGAAGAGAAAGAAAGAAGAGTGAGGGAGAGAGAGGAAGGGACACCGCGGCTAGGTTAGGGGAGAGGAGAAGAAAGATGAAGAAAGAGGGAGAGGAGGTGTGGTGCTGCGGCGGGTTGGAGAATGAGAGAATCACCACAAATGCCGTCGGTAATAAAAAAATTCCGACGGCTTACCGACGGGCTAATATCCGTCGGTAAAATGCGCGTCGCAAATACGTACCGACGACTTTGGCCCGTCGGTATAATCGTTAGGTCACTTCCGACGGCTTTAACCCGTCGGTAAATTTCCGACGGCTTTCTCCGACGGTTTTAACCCGTCGATAATTCCGATGACATTTCCGACGGCCATGGCCGTCGGTAAAGCCGAACTTTAAATTTTTTTTTTGAATTTAAAATTGTTTAAATTTTTATTAAAAAATTATTTAATTTTTTAAATTATTTAATTTTAATTTCTGTAATCAATTTAATTTATTTATCCATTTAATTAACGATTACTAGTTATCACATTTAATTATTAATTTATTCCTGTATTTAAAAATGCAATGCGATAACATAACTATAAAACAAATCAAAAAAAAGAAACGTAACAAATAAATAAAAAAATTCGACGAACAAAACAGTAATAAAAAATATTCGAAAATATAAAAAAATATCGATACAAACATACTTAATTATTAATTTATTCCTGTATTTAAAAATGCAATGCTATAACATAACTATAAAACAAATCAAAAAAAAGAAACGTAGCAAATAAATAAAAAAATTCGACGAACAAAACAGTAATAAAAAATATCCGAAAATATAAAAAAATATCGATACAAACATAACTAATAGTCCTGATAATCATGATCATGATCACCATCTGCATCATCGACATGATCACCCGATTACTATGAGGCGAGGCGGTGGAGGAGGCGGTGGCGAGCTAGCAAATGGTACAGATCCTCTGGCCGCAAAGACTGAGCCAACATAGCGCGTCCGGCGGGCCTCCTCTGCTTTGGGCCGTGATCCGCCGCCGGCCGCCAATCGCCGCCGCCGGCCATGGCCCGCTTGACTCTGCTATCTCTCGCTCATCCGCGGCAAAGACGATCGGCTGGGCGACTCTCGCAGAGAGGCGTGAGCCCTCTTGTAGTTCTGGCAAGGTCGCCCGACCGATATAAGCGACCCTTCTTCTTGCCGCCAACAACATTCGCCCAAACCATCGGCAATGCGGTGGATCCTCTGGGCTCGAGGCGGGAACATGACGATGTCCGAGATCTAACCCGAGACATCCTCGCCAAACTCCTCCTGTCAAACATAAACAAATTAGTCAATTTTTATTGTAATAAAACAATATAAACATTGTTAAAAAACTATTCATTATGTTTTATAATTACCTGGGTCCGCCTCGACCGCTCATCTACAAAATCATTGGTACCTTTCCTAATATGAGTTGCACGATGGAGCTCGTGCAACTGAACCTCCCTTTTCAACCGCTGAGACTGTAATTATTTAATAAAAAAAGCTTAACTAAATAATAATAATAATTATAATAATAATAATAATATAAAACGTACAAGTCGAGCTGCGTGCTGCGCCTGACTGACCGAACCTCCAGTATGCAAGCTCCCACCCTTTTCAGAGGCTCTATTCTTCTTCGCCTTCTACCACGCCTTGAACTCGGGGAGTTCGGTGCGCTTGTATTTCTTTGCCGGATCTCATCTCCTATCCAAGTGGGCTGTCCATTGAGGCGGGCATATCTAAGCATATCAGATAGGAGGTGAGAAGCCTTCATATGGAAGTTCTTCTTGATCTGCTCCTCCTGCTCTTCCTTCCAAGAAACCCTCTCCTGTATGAATATAATACGTTATTAAAAATAATTGACATTTATGAAATAAAAAAATAATACGCAACAAAAAAAATAAACAACTTACTCTGAAAGAATTGAACATGTGCCTCCGCTCATCCACCGTCAGCGTCCCCCAGGTGGGCCAATAGGTGTGGTATTTTGCTCAATTACTTCCGTGATAGCCTTCGCAGCTGGCTTTGACGGAAGGAACCAAAACAATAACAACATACCAAACAAGTTAAAAAAATATAGGTTAAACTGTAATTTTCGTCCCTTATCCTTTTTTTTTAGTTTTCATTTTAAGTCCATTAAGTTACAAAAATTACTTCAATTTCGTCCTTTCTTTTTAATTATTCTTTTTTTTGTCTTAGACGAAATACCATCTTACACGTGGCAGTTTGTTTTATTTTATTTTTCTGCCACGTGTCAGATGGTGATTCGTCTAAGAAAATATGAATAAATAAACAGAAAAGACGAAATTGATGTGATTTTTGAAGTTTAAGGGACTTAAATGAAAACTAAAAAAAGATAGGGACGAAATTGAAAACTAAAAAAAAGATAAGGGGCAAAAATGTGTATTCAACCTACATACTCACCCTCTACCAGCTGGCCTGATAGCAACTCGGCCATCATGCAACATCTGAATATCATCAACGACCTCCTGCTCATCCTGCTGCTGCTCAACCTCCTCGTCCTACTGAACCCCGGTCTGATCAGGTGCCTGGCCCACACTATACTCCTGATCGGACACATGAGTGTCGGGCACCGTCTCAGACACAAAATGAAAGGAAGAAGCGGCAAGTGTCTGCTGGAACCCTGGGGTGGGCATCATGTAAATGGGTGTCGATGCAGAAGGTCCTGCATGCTGTGTAGGTGCCGAATGTGACGTAGGCTGCGTAGGCATAGATGTATGCGGACGCTGTGTGATTGACAACATCACATAGCCAGCATCATCAATCCTAATAATATTCGGCCTCCGACGACGAGGGGGGTCGACAGCGATGCCCTTCCCCTTCCGTTGACCACTTCTTTGGGTGGTCGGAGTCGAACTGAACTTCCTGATGCCATATATGTCTATAGAGCAATTTAATAATAACAGTCATGAAATATTATATTTAAACATAACAATATTAAAAATGAATTCCAAAAAATAAACAAGTTATATGAAAATAACTGACAAAATAAAATATGTTTTAGACATTAAATTCTCTAATTGTAAAATGTTAAACAAATTTATTCTGCCCATTCTGCCCACTCTGCTTCGGCATCGTCTTCAGATCTTGATGGTTCTGCCACTTCTTCATTTAATTCCTCATCTCCATTTACATCTTCATATGTGATTGGATCGTCACGTAGTCGAGAAATGAGTTCAACTTTGTTTACTACGTTGACATGAGACATCTCATCCACCTGATAAGCCACTTCTTCCTGTGGATCATCTGCTTCAATGCGACCCCTTGGTTTTGTCTTTATTGCAACACACCAACCTTGTTTGTCTCTTCGAGTTGACGGATAAGGGACATAATACACCTGTCTTACATGTTGTGCCATGATAAATGGATCAAACATTTGGTATCTTCTGCTCATGCATATGTCAACAGTATTATATTTGCGATCCATTCTTGCCTCTACTTGACGAATCAAACCAATTACAATAAAATAGCACTATTCTTTTAGTATAGTCTAAAGTATTGTATGCCAGCTCATATATATGTTGAATCACGCCGTAGAAGTCGTCTTCACCTCCCTCTGTGGCACCTTTTACATAAACTCCGCTGTTAACTGTTTTTTTCCCCTCTGTTTTTGACTGAGTTTGAAATTTGTAACCGTTTACGAAATACGTGTGCCATTCTTTTACACGTGATTTAGGACCATGAGATAAATTTCTCAAGTGTTCGATTATGGGCGATTCTGACTCGCTATACACCTGCGTATACACATGCACAAGTGATTTAGGGTTCATTTTTGCAAACAATCTTTTGTATATTCAAACAACAAATAGTTGAAATAGGACTAAAAATACATACCTGGCTCATAAACCACGTTGGGAAATATTCATGAATATAGGCAGAAGAGTCTTGTTCGCTTGTGGGCTTAGTTAAGAAGAATGCCCTGAACAAGTCATTATCAAACAAATGATCATGAATAGTTGTGGACTAAAGAAAATGAAAGTGGTCAAAAGTATACATACGTAAGATATGGTGATACTTCGGCACAGTTGATCAACACGTGAACGTGTGCTGACTTCCAATCTTCTCCCGTTAACCAGGACTTCAACTCCTTTCCAGCATGACGACCGGGAAGGCAAACACTGATAAGGCCAGCGGGTGTCTTTCACTTTCAATTTCTATTTCATTCCTACCATTTGTTGGTGTCAGCATGAAGTTCGTAAAATAATGGGAACAGAAATGAATTGTCTCACGGTGTAAGTAAGTTGCACAAATAGATCCTTCAACCCTGGCCTTATTTTTCACCGACCGTTTTGAATCACCCATAAATCTACAGAATAACAAGGTTGGTGATCAACATTTCAACATTTAACCCGGGGCAGTGAATAATTATGTTAAAGAATATTTGATTATATTACCTTTCGAATGGATACATCCATCTGTATTGAACCGGTCCACCAAGCCTAGCTTCATGTGCAAGATGCACTGGGAGATGTTCCATAGAGTCAAAGAAACCAGGGAGAAATATTCTCTCCAACTTACAAAGAATGGCGGTATGTTACGCTCCATCTTGATAAGATCATCATCTCTCAATGTTGCAGAACACAAATCTTTAAAAAATTGGCTGAGTTCTGTAAGTGGATTTAAAATATTTGACGGCAGGGAACTAAATGCAATAGGAAGTAAACACTCCATGAATACATGACAATCATGGCTTTTCAACCCAATCATTGTTCCTTTGTTCACATCAGCACATCTTGCCAAATTAGAAGAATAACCGTCTGGCATTCGAAGTTCTTTTATCCACCGACAGACTGACCTAGCTTCCTCAACAGTTAAAGAGTAACAGGCTTTGGGTTTCATGGTTTTCCCATTCGATTGAGTCGTCAAATGCAAGTCCTTTAAACTACGGTAAAGTGGTAAGTCGATCTGGCCTTATCATTGTCTTTCGTTCTTCCTCTAACGTTCATCCTTTGTGAGAAAAACATTGTCAAAAAGTTCTTCTCAATGTGCATAACATCAAGGTTGTGTCTCAATAAATTATCTTTCCAATACGGCAAATCCCAAAAAATACTTCTTTTAGTCCAATTGTGCCATTGTCCATATCCTTCAAATCGATCCAATTCACCAAAATCTGTGATTTTTTGCAGATCCATAACTCTGGTAAAAATCTATTCGGATGTCAACCTCGGGGGCGAGCCATCTAATTCAACTTCCCCCTTCTTGAAGGCGTTCTTATTCCGTCTAAATGGATGATCTGCTGGTAAAAACCTGCGATGTGAGTCAAACCAAGAACTCTTCCCCCATTTCAAGGTAAAGGCCTTTGTATGCTCCATGCAATGGGGACATGCCATTTTTCCATGAGTACCCCAACCAGACAACATGTCATATGCAGGGAAGTCATTAATGGTCCACATAAGAGCTGCCCTCATTGTAAAGTTCTTCTTTCGTGCAATATCATAAGTCACAACGCCATTCCACAACCTTTTGAGATCGTCAATGAGAGGCTGTAAGTAGATGTCAATACCATCTGTTGGATTATCTGGACCCGGTATAATACAAGTCAAGAACATATAGGGCTTAGACATGCACATATCAGGAGGAAGATTGTATGGGGTAACAATAACTGGCCAGCAAGAATAAGGTTTCGCCGTTGATTGAACATATGGGATAAAACCATCAGAGCATAAGTCAAGTCGTACATTACGTGGATCTGCTGCAAATTCAGGATTCACACGATGAAAGTGCTTCCAAGCTTCACCATCACATGGATGTCGCAACATACCTGAAGTGCTTTTATTCTCATAGTGCCAAGTCATTTTGTCTGCGATGCGTGTTGACGCAAACATTCTCTGACCTTGGAATAATTGGCAAATAAAACATTGCCTTCCGTGGACCGGTTTTTGTCTACCCTTCCCATTATCGATATGTGACATATACCTTGGCTCACCACAAAATTTGCATTCAACCAGTGCGCTATTGTTTTTACCAAATTCATTGTCGTAATATAACATACACCCTCTCACACAACAATCAATCCTTTTAGATTCCAACCCCAATTTGGACTCTAAGCTTTTAGCCTCGTAATAAATTTTTGGCAAACCATCTCTGATAGGTGACAAGTCCAACATCATCTTCGTTACGAGATCCAAGCACACATCCGTAGCACCACAGTTGGACTTGAGAGCTAAAAGTCTCACACACATTGATAACTTAGAGTCGGCAGACCCTTCAAACAACGGCTTATTTGTTTCTAACAAGAGATTATAAAATCTTTGTGCAGTCTCATTTGGAAGTTCATCTATGTCATCATACTGTGGCTCCTCGAATGATACGTTGACCCCCAAGGCATGTTGAACCATATCTTGCATCAATTCAATCTGCTCACCATATCCCGTATCTACGCAATTGCTTGAAGCACCTGTGCGATTATCGCCAACCCCTAATCCAACCCGAGGTAACTCTTCACCATGTCTAGTCCAAATCCAGTAATTAGGCATAAATCCAACTCTCTACAGGTGCAGCATGACCTCACCTGGGATCTTGATCTTTCTGCAATCGCATTTAAGGCACGGACATCTAATCCCTCCATTAATTTCGAAATCTTCGTGTGCCATTGCGACTTGAACGAAGTAATCAATCCCATCGCAAAAAGATTGTTTCAAACCCCCTCTTCCCGGATACAACCTATCGTACATCCAACTACGATTCGAAGGAAAAAATTCCATCTTCTGCATGTCAAAAAAAATGACAATTTCAGCAGCACGTCATTCTTACAATCGCTCTCTTTCTTTAAATGGTATGACCC
The DNA here is from genome assembly GCA_037113605.1 of Calophaca sinica. NCBI lineage: Eukaryota > Viridiplantae > Streptophyta > Magnoliopsida > Fabales > Fabaceae > Calophaca > Calophaca sinica. The sequence goes on from CM073736.1 coordinate 72,753,002, forward strand.
TATCCCATTCGAGGAAAAACTTTTTCAGAACTCGTATAATAGTCATTCGTTAATTCCCATATCTTATACTTGACAAAATTTATTGACATTTCCCATTGGTCTCTGAGTACACAAAATGATCGCGATTCTGAACAAGGCAATCAAGTATGCACCAGAGAACAAAAGGAAATGAATCTAACCGAAATTTCATCAAATATCAAGATACGAGAATCAAGCAACAACTATTATACAAGTAAAGAAAAAGTTTTTTCCCAAACTGTCCGACTTGGACAATTCAAGGTTCAATATACAATGAACACGTGGTATCTAAAAGAGTACACGCACTCAATAATATATTGAACCTCAAATGGGAAGCTAAGGCTTTTCTCCGATACTAATAACAACAATTAAACATCCATTTCATCAATAATTAAAAAGTAACATGTTGAAAGTTGACATCCTCTTAAAGGATAGAATTAAACAAGCAGAAGTGGCATGGGAAGCATAAATCCTTTTAACAATTTTTGTTTTCATAGTGGTTTGGCTTGGTATGTGCCATGCAATTAGAGCTCCTATATGGCCACATCTACCATACATCCTAATCCATTAATTGGCCAAAAAACAATCATTTTCTGTTTCTTCAGTTAAAAAACTAGCCTAGCACCAGAATCTACTACATTAACCAAGGCAGTACTAGTGAAGGGCAAGGCAAGTGGTCATAGACAACAGGGACACCCCAGTGCCCGGGTCTCATATGTTTATTGTAGTTTCCCCATAACTGGTGAGATGGAAAAACTAAACAGAATCACCATAGTGCTTAAGGTTCCACTAAATATTGAAATTGTTAATACGAAGCAGAAGTTTTCCATTAAACCAATTTGAAACTAGACTTGGTGTTATTAAGCGGTTGTTTCATTTTGTTATTCTGAAAAATTTTGTTATTAAGCTTACACGAATTTTGCAACCTGCATTAGGGGGAAATTCTAACACAGCTATAATTTGTAATATCACACTTGCTCAGGTTAGATATCCCTGCATTTTGGAATCTGTAATATCCCTGTTAGTGTTTCGCCTTTTGTAGCACATCCAACACAACATATTCCCATATCATGTAAATATTAATTATAGAGTATTTAGTATGCATTATCTCCTTTTCTCCCATCTTTATGCCTGAAAAGATAAAACCCTATAATTTTAGCATGGTATTAGAACGGTGTCTTACTATCTTATCTTCCTTGACCCGTCTTATCAGTATTCCACTACCAAGTTCCCTAAAGTCTGGAGCTCCACTTTATTTTCATGATTATTTTCTTCCTTCTGATTAGTATCTCTCTTGCTGTGTTTTCCTTCCTGCATTCACTCTTTCTTGTTTGTATTTGTCAGTGGGCTTTTTCTAACATTGCTGCCACCAGCCCCATCATTGCCTCATTCACCTAGAAGCGCTGTTGCAGTTTTGCCATTTTCTAACAATTCTGTCCCCATCCCTATTGTTATCCCATGCACCCAGGTGCGTCATGTCATAGTTTTGTCATTGACGACAAACTCATCCTCCCAGTTTGTGTCCTCCACGAGTTTGTTCTTCCACAATCAGCCACTATGTATAATTTTGCCCATGCTTGACCACTTATGCAGCGGTTATCTGTTTCAGTTCATCTCCTTCATCCAACTCAACGCCCAGTCCGTCTATTAAGGAAGCTTTGCTGTGTATCCTTATTTAACTGGGAAACAGGATGAATTATGGAATTTTGAGGCAACAGGAGTCTGTAAACCCGTTCTCCATACCTTTCTACTAATTGGAAGGGACCAAAATAGCAGGCTGCCCATTCAGGATTAATCCTCTTAGCATTTGCTTTCCATGAGAATGACTTAAGGAAAACCCAATCTCCCGCCATAAATTCCTCGATCTTTGTTTTCTGTCTTTTTGTGATTTGTTTTCTTATATAATTAGGATTAAGAGTGTAGTACAAGTCTAAATAAGGATTAGAGTTATCTTTTGCAACACATCATCTATTTTCAAGTATTTAGTCTTTATTCCCTCCTTTTCCTCACTCTAGCTTAAACCCATAATTTCAACATTTTCTAAGATTAGAAATTTAAAGATCCATACTCATAGATTAGGAAACCCAAACAAATATTCACAAGATAAGCTTTCTGTTGTATCTAGCTACTCTCATAAAGTCATCTTTTATGTCTTTCACATTTTTTATGTTACGTTTTGTCTTGTGGCATATTCATTGTAATGTATTGGTTTTGTTCAAATGCATTACTCTAGGTAGCTTTTATTATGGAATTAAAGGAAATTTTCACAAAAGCTGTTTCCATCAAAATGTATTTCTCACATATTTAATTTGATTAAAAAATCATTAACACGCTTTTCTGTGGTTTCTAACGTTGTTTAGACTTGAGAGACGCCCAATTCATACCTTTTTTTTTGGTTGGGATTTTCATGTGTAAATTTATATCCATGCTTAAACCAATTGCTTGAGATTATGAAAGTGTTGTTACCTGTAGCATCTATGTTGCAATTGAACAATACTTCAGTATTTTGGATTTTGCATTGCAGGCTCTGAATCGCTGGGGATACTATCCGCTAATTCTAATAGGATCATGGGCTTTTGGCACTATTAACCGAATTCATGATTTTTTTGAACCTAACCACAAGATCTTTTGGCTTTCACTTCTTGATGTTGGAACGGCTGCACTTATGGTATATACAAGTAACCATACTGTTTCCAGCTTTATTTTCCATTCATTGAATGTTCTATAACTTGTTTGGAAACTCGGGATGGTCATGATTATTAATAAATCCTTACTTTTGACAGTTCCATTCATCTCTTAGGACCCATCTAGTACATTTTACTTTCTCGAACAATCGGACTTATTACATCTTCCCTACTAATATATTAATAACAGACTAGAATACGTTATCTAATTTTTAACCCAGATGCATCTGAAATAATTGATATTTGATATATTAACACTTTTGACTTTGATTGTGAAAATCTGGGTAACAACTTGTTCAAAATTGTAATTTCTTCATATTTAAACAAAAAATATAATAATAGTTTAAACAGCGTGTGATTTCACTACCTTCCTGGTATATTAGCAAGATTACAACTTTGATTTATCTGGTTCATACATACATCAAATAAAATTCCCTCTGTGGAGAGAACTATACATCACTTCAGCATAAAACATCATTTCTTAGCCAAAATATACATCACTTCAAAATTCCCTCTGTGGAGAGAACTATGAAGGAAATCAAATAAATATGTCGGTGTGGGGGTCAACAGCCAACCCTTTTCCACCCAATGAGTCAACCGACATTTCGTTAGAGTGCATACCTAATTAGAAGAACAAGAGAATGTCCACGTCCTTCGATGCTAGTGGCGGTCTCGGAGCAATGTGACAGCCTTGGACAAAAAATACTAAAAACATAGAAAATTTTAAAATTAGTTCATCATATATCAACTACCAAGACAACACTCAACATTTTTCTATGTCTCACACCATGCCCACAGTATCACCTAGAAGGCATACAAAATACCTTTCAAGTAAATAGCTATAATTTTACCTCAGAATAGTGGAGTTGATTTCTCAATCAATCATCTCTAGATGCTGCTATTATCACTTAACCTAAACACAAACAATTATGCACAGAAAGATATCAAGTCATAATGTGGGAGGAACTTATCTTTGCCTAGGATTACAAACATAAGTATTTCCTCTCTTTTCTATCATTGATAAGGAGGAGATTGAGCTTTCATTTTATATATCACTTAACTCAAACAAAGCTTCTAAACATCAGTACAATCAAAATGGCAAATATCAAATAATAAATAGGAATAACAGTGAGGTAAAGCCAAATATTAACACTAACCACCTCATGAAACGCTAGAAGAACGCCGCCGTGGAGAAACCCTAAGCCATTCGAAAGTGTCCTTGAGTCCGAGTGGAGAAAGAACCACAGTCAGTGGAGAAAGAACCACACGCAGTGGTGCGGTCAGTGGAGAAAGAGAAAGAACCACACGGAGTGGTGCGGTGGTGGGACAGAGTCGCGATGGGGCAGTGTCGCGGTGGAGACAGGCGCGGTGGTCTGGCGAGATGAAGAAAGGGAAGAAAAGTCGCCGGAGAAGAAGAAAATGAATAGAGAACGGAAGAGAAGTGGTGGTGGCGGGGGCGCTGGGAGAGGGGGAACAGAAGAGAGAAGTGGTGGTGGCGGCACTGGGAGAGGCGAGCGAGAAGAAGAGAGGTGGTGGCGGCGGCACTGGGAGAGAAGTGGTGTCGGAGAGAGAGGGGAGAAGAAAAGAGAAGTAAATCTGGGAAGGGGAAGACGGCCTCTGGTTGTATTCAAAGCTTACCGACGGCCAATTAAACTTACCGTCGGTCTAAAACCGTTGGTCAAATCCGTCGGTATGCGAGTGTTTTCTTGTACCGACGGCTGTAACCCGTCGGTTCATTGACGGTATTAACGACGGAAATATTCAAATACCGACGGCTAAGACGTCGGTAATTTAAAAAAGCAGAAACCATGGTGTCTATCGGGCTAGCCCGTCATATTCTCTCTTTACCGACGGGTGAAAGTCGTCGGAAATCCCGCGATTTTACCGACGGTCAAAGGCCGTCGGTAATGTCCATCGGTATATGCGTGTTTTCTTGTAGTGAATGAGATGATTTTAGGGTTTTTTAGTATTAGGTTTGTGAGGTTTGGGCTGGACATGAATTCGGCCGAGGTTTAAGTACTGGACCGCGTGCATGAGGGATGATGCGCAGGGGGTGTGTGAATGAAGCGAGGTGCGAGAAGTAAGATTTGCACATGGAGTGCGCACAATAGGGAGAGGGGGTGCACGCAGCACTGGGCCGGGTTGCCAAGCAGGCCACTGCTATTTGCACCCCTTTATTTTACTTCATGCAACCTTTTTCTTCTTTCTTTTCTCTTTTTCTTTCTTTTTTCCTTTATTCATATTTGCTTTCTTTTTATTATGAATCCAAAAATATTATTTTTATTTTTTATTACAAATTTTAAAAATGTTAAAATAAATAATAAAATAAAATAAAATAAAAAGGCCGGACAAAATTAGGATATTACAATCACTAATTGTTAACAGACCAGATCTGTTAAGGACCTTAGAAATATACTGTTAATATATCACAAATTGTTAGCAGACCAGATTTGTGATATCACAAGTTATTTCTTATATTTCTAAGGTGTAACTGTTAATATAACTAACGAATTTCTAAGGTCTTTAAAGATGAAGATGATAATCTGCATATCACAAATCTGTTGCTCATGTCTATTGGTTTATTTGTAGGGGTTGATTTAATGAAGTGTTGGTGTTACTGTTGTATCTTTGTGTTGGACTTAGATAGGGGGCAAATTATACTTCAGTTTGATAGCTTGTAAGTGGTAACATAATTTGTTATTTTACTTCTATAGCACATGTCATCTTTTCTCATTGGTAACATGTTTTATTTTTCTCTATAGTCTGGTGTGAAAATAAGATTACAAAAGGCTCATTCCTAGTTTAAAGATGAAGACGATGAACTTCCTTTAGTGGTATATACATGCCTCCTTTTCACAACTCTGTCTCCCTCTTTATGTTTGTATTTGTGATATGTATATTATTATGAAGGCTTACATAAGCTGTAACTGTGAATATAACTAAAGGATTTTAGTATATTCTCTTAACATGTTGACAGGTGCAAGTAGAAGTGTATCAAATTGGAAGGACAATACTTGATCTGTAATTTGTGATTTGTATGCTTATTCATGTGTCAAGTAGAAGTGTAACAAGTTGTTGTGTCGGTAGTTTATTAAGCTGTTAAGTACTAGCAACCAATTTTTTATTTTATTTTTATTTTTGGGTGGACAATTGCGGCGGTTTATCAGGAACCTGCAGCGGTTATTCTAGCGGTTAAAAAAATCGTCGTAGATAACCCTCCCGACGGTGGACACTGCAGCGGATGACCAACCGTCGCGAGAGTCATTTAGTGGCGGTTCGAACCGCTGCAGATTACCAATTGCAACCGCCGCAGATTACCAATTCTTTTGTAGTGAAACCGGCTAAAACTCCCATACACGGATGTCTGTATCTTTGCATGTATTTCAGCATAGCTTCTTGCATTCCAGTTTTTGGGTCAAAATCCCTTTGGCTTACAACATTGACTTCTTCCAATTGGTTTTCAATTGCCATGCATCGCCAGTCATTATTAGTTGCTATTGCATTAGATTGAGGTTGCGCTGTGTAACGACCCGTTTTCGGACCGCTACTAAACTAGAACCAACTCTATATGTGACGTGCTTTTAAAATAGTACTATTGTGTCCTTTGAGAAAATGCGGTCTATTTTTTTTTTAAATCAACACTAAGCCCGCAAAGCACACTCAGAGTCGCCACAGCGTTTCAAAACATGATGCAATCTTAAAGACACAAGACTATGCACTGGAAACACATACACAATATATATATATATAAGCATGACAGCCCTAACAGTACATACAAAACATAATCAGTGCATACAAAATAAAAGCGGTGCATAACTATGTGCAAGAAAATACACCTAAAGTATGAGAATCCTCGTGAGGACAATCTACCCCGGGGTACTCCCGGCAGACACCCACACAGGGGGCTGCTCCAAAAGTATGCCACCAGTCTACCCTGCAGTACACATAGAATAACACTAAAAGCTTGACTGGTCACCACAACAATTGTACACTATAAACAAAATCCTACAGCCATCCGAAATACAAGCGTGCAACAGCCAATCACGATAAATAAAAGTCATTGCCCAGATCCTCGAAGGGGTCCTCCTCCTCATCGCCCACCAACGGGTCCTCCGCGTCCTCACCATCGCCTGGGTAACCATCATAGATTTAAGGCACCACGGGAAAGGATCAACTTCTCAAATAATCATACACTACAAAAAAAACGTCATTTAGAGACCGATTTTTCGGTCGCTAAAGAGAGAAAATCGGTCGCTATATACTTTAGCGACCGAATTAGCGACCATAAAAAACAGCAGCTAAAACACTGGTCGCTAACTTTTAGAGACTGAATTAGCGACCGATAATGTAGCGACCGAATTAGAAACTGAATTTAGACACCGATTTAGAGTCCGAATATAGAGACTGCTTTAGCGACCGATTCTGTAAAATTTAAACAGAATTATAGAGACTGAAGTTGCGACTGAATTTAGAGACTGATTTAGAGTCCGAATTTAGAGACTGATTTAGCGACCGATTTTGAAAAATTTAAACAGAGCTGTAGAGACTGATGTTGTGACCGAATTAGCGACCGAATATTCAGTCGCTAAATCGGTCACTATTACCACTTTTTTAAAAAATCTTTGCCAGTGAAAAAAGCTCAAATCATCATATTGTACATCAATAGAAAAGGTTCCTGGCCTGTAGATTATTGAACTGGTTAAGAATACATAAGTTATAAACTGTTGGTTTTATTATAGCAGAAAAAATGGGAATACAATTTATTTAAATCATAACAGCAAAGATACACTTATAGTGTTTACAAAAAGCAAAACAAACTCTTGCCACATTACCACCTAAATAGGAAGGTGGGATAGTGGGATAGTGGGATAACTGACTACTTGCTCCTAAAGTTTAGCAACCACTAATTGACTAAAATAAAAAAACTGAAACAATAAAACATATGCAGTCCAAAAAAGCAAATAATTAACACTCCTTGCTTTAGGATCTGCAAACTCCAATTTTCTGCCTCAAGAGCTCAAACTTGCTCACAGGAAGTGGCTTGGTAAACAAATCTGCTAATTGATCTTCTGACCTGCAGTAAACCAATGTAACTTCTCCATTTCTTTGCATCTCTCTTAAGAAGTAGAGCTTGATGTTAAAATGTTTAGTCTTCCCATGACATACTGGATCTTTTGAAATTGCAATTGCTGCCTGGTTGTCGATAAACACTTCTGTCTCATGATTCTGTTGGAGATGTAAATCACATAAGATCTTTTTCAACCACAAAACTTGATTTACAGCTGCTGCTGCTCTTTGTATGGTCAGGTTCTGCAGTGGGCTGTGCTACTATCTCCTGCTTCTTTGTGCACCATGAAAAGACTCCTGAGCCTAGACTGAAACAATATCCTGACGTGCTCTTCATGTCATCAATGGATCCAGCCCAGTCACTATCAGAGAATCCACATAACTTGAAATTTTGACAGCTCTCAACTTCTCCTTTTGGTTCATCGGATTGCGTTCCAATGTTATTCCAACTGCCTCCTGTCGGGCAGCTTCATTGTCACATTATTATGACAATTTAGACAGTTGCAGCCATCACAATAGTACCCTGCATTTACAAAATCAACTTTTGCTAGTTAAAGAAAGCACAAAAAGAGTATGCAAGATGATTAGATATAGCATGGTCATGTGATAAAGTACTCTTGATGAAAGTTTTTCATATGCAAAAGCTAAAGTACTTACAATTTAAGGCATCGAGAATTGTTGCAGTTACATTGTTTTTGTTTCTTTGGAGTGTTGTCCTTTAATTCCTTTAATTCCACATTATTTTGAGAGGTTGTGATCTAGGAGACTCTTGCTTTCTGAAGGAAAACTGCATTCAGACATAATCAAATGCAAATTAGCACTCATATAAGCAACCATAAGCTATAAAGCTATAATTGATATCATCCTAAAAGATTCAAAGAAGCCCATACCCACAAGCCAAATTAAATAAAATGATATCTCAGAGAAGCATTCACTTATGCCCAAATGCTTCAAAATTGTCTCAATGAAAAACATATTGGCATCACTCACAATCCTCAAATCACACCTGAGTATATTATTACCCCATCATATATATGGAGTTTTGGATGCTCATTGTTTGTGGATGACAGAACAAAGCAAAGCTGAATTGATTTATTCTTTTTGTGATTTTTTGCGCCTAACCATGTTTGCATGTGAGGTTGAGTGAGAAAGGGAAAAAAAAGAAAAGAACAAAGAGAGAGAGAGAGAGACACTCCTATGAATAAGACATGCATGAATCTCTTACACTTACATCAGTATTTTTGCAACACGACCGGCAAAACTTTTAAAAAAATTGAAACAGGAAAGTTATTACACACATTTTGATCATCATAATGACACTTATTATATTATTTTCAACAATCTCTCAACAAACATCTATACAGTGAAATTTGAAGTCATCATTGTGCAAAATTTTTTACATTATCGCTTAATTAAAATGGATATAATAAGAAAAAAATGGATTATTAGCCATCTTATGTATAACTTCAGCTAGAAGCATTACCTGGAGCTGGAAGAGTTGATCCAAAGACCATGACCTTCCTTATCTTGATTAACACTTGATCTTCCCTGCTTAATGGATTGATCAGACCTTCTTGAAGAGTTGATGTCGAACATAAAGTCATCAGAATTATCTCCAGATGATCCATTATCATAGACATCCGATTGCCCTAATTCATGTTTTAAGGAGATAAAAGGGATAGAAAAAAAAAGTTAAAAAAGAAGTAGAAGAAGAATTTATGGTTATGTTGCAGTAAAGTACAAGATCTAAAACAGAAGCATTTATGGTTATGGTAATAAGGGAATGCATGGGAGCATGTGACTAACCATGGTTAAAGCTGGCATGGTAAAGAAAGTCCATATCCGAGGAAGAGATCATTGAGAAATGATGGTGTTTGGTATGTATCCTACTACCTTATCATTTTTAATATTTTTTTTTCTTTGTCCTTTTTTTTTACAATCAATTTACTACTAATATTATTTTCTTCATGGGGTTTTGTCCTACTTGATTTCAGAAATCGATAAGTAGTACCTCTCTCTTTCTCTTTGGATTTTTATTCTTTTAAGTTGGCTGGTTGGTTCATTGTTCAAAGCAAAAACACATTTATTAGGTTGCGTACAGAGAGGCAAAGCAGATCTAATAGGAAAAAGAAGTGCAAAGTAGTATTTGAGAGACCCTTTGTAAGGAAACCATTGGAATTTGAAATTAATATACATATGACTCAACTGCTTCCTGTAATGGAGTACTACTATAATGTAGGCTATAAATAAATTTAAACACACATAGTACGTTACAAGCACCATTAAGTAAAACAACTTACCCAAAAGATTGAAAAAGCATGGATTCCTAATTCCTAATAAAGTTACTGTCATATGAGTATATAAGTAAAACAACTTACCCAAAAGATTGAAGAAAAGGTTAACTCACTAATGCGTGTTGGAGGAGAGCATTCACAACTAAGTCTCCTTTGATCAGCTGCTTCGATCAGCGTATTGAATCCCATTACACCCCTAAATTATATTCAGCACCAGTATTTAATGGTAGTTGCTCAATTTAACAATTCTGTAAAGACTTATCTTAGCAAAAAAAAATTCAAGAAACAATCGAAACACAACTTAGTGGTGGAAATCAGTTAGTTTAGTGAGTAAATACTAATACAAACTGAACATACTGCAAAATATTATGCTCAAAAAGGCAAATCATAGTTTCCTCTTTTGACGATTTCCACGTGCCTAGTCTCTTCTAAAGGACTTCTACTATAATAATGCAGGTTACAAGACTGGTTAAGACGACAAAAGGTAGTACAACTCTAGCTGTTGGAGATGGGGCAAATGATGTTGGAATGCTCCAAGAAGCAGATATTGGGATTGGTATCAGTGGTGTTGAAGGAATGCAGGTAAATCTTCAATATCCTTACAGCTATTTTTCGTTTTCTTCTTACCTTTTTATAACCATGACCCTGAATTGTATTGTTTCTACATTTTTTGTTTCTATTTCTTACTTTCTTTCATTGAACTTTTCAGGCAGTTATGTCAAGTGATATTGCCATTGCCCAATTGCAAAAAATGGTAAACTAAAAGCTAGTGCTACACAAACTGGAGAACTTATCCTTCTAAAATGCAAAAACCAGATATTAGTACAAACAACTAAAAATAAGGCATAACATGAAATACCTGTGCGTCATTTTGAAAAGCAAAAGATTTTATCATGGATGAGTGACTTGGCTCAAGATAAGCCAAGAGCACCAAGATAACAAGTAATACACCATGTGTCAAAATTGGCTAAGAATTTAATTAACAATAACAAAGAACTCAAATATTGTTAATTAATACTACTAGTAAGATTAGTTATTGACAAGTGCAATTAAGAGTTCGAGATTAATTACCTGTAAATGAGACTTAACATGTGCTAATGTGAGATCCTTCACATCCATTAGCTCCAGAACTGATTTAGGAGTAGCCCCTAATGAAACACCAGTAGAAAGAAAAATTAGTTGCAAAAAAAAAAAAGCAGATTTATATTTTATCATCATAATAAGAAAGGCAAAATTCATTTTCTACTGTGAAATAAACCAGAAAACAAAAGCTCATCTAACAGAGATCATGGTGCTTACTAAAAAAATACATGTTTCACTTCTGCATACAGCAAGCAGCAACAACAACACTTAAAACAAGATAATATCTTTTGCAATTGCAATAAAATGACACAAATTGATGGAAGAGTAACTAACCTCTCACAAGAGCACCGAGAATACCTTGTCCGATGAAGCCTTTACTTGATGCTCTATTCCAATAACAACAACATCATTTAGCAAAAAGATTTTGACAACTATAGAAAATATTGTCATACATTTCACTAAAGAAAGTCTGCACTTTATAAGGAAAAAGTCTGGTACTCACAAATTAAAAAAGGAAATGTTCAGATGAATGCAAGAGCAGCCGGGACGGTGTCTAGGATGTTTGGTGGTGGCTCGGTGATGACTCGGCATTGTCAACCAGATTTTCTCCTAAAGCTGCTTTGCCTTGGCAAGAGCATCTAGGCGAGAAGGCTCATGTTCTTCGATCAACTTCTTTGTTTTCTCTGATTCGTCGCTTCTTCAAATCTGTGAAACATCAAGAGCAGCAAGGAGGATTCAGCAATTATTATACTGACAATCAAGGACAACCAACCTCAACCAAATCAAAAACATGACAGACGCAGAGCATATCTAAAACCCAGATAGCAGGAACAAACCTTTGTTGGGTTTCAGAAGATTTTCTAATTCTCTTGAACCCGTCTCCTCTGGTGCAGAACATGTAGATCTGAAAAAACAATGTCCACAACAAAAGTTGTAAAATATTTAATCACTATATCATGGTCCAAATTCTAAAAAGTAGTACTTATAACAATGGAGAACCTGCTTGTATCCCAAACATTTTTAGAGCAGCACCCCCTTCCTGTGTGTGCGTGCGCCTCTTCCCCCTCCCCTCTTCTTTTTTCAGAGCAGCACCCCCTTCCTGTTTGTGCGTGCGTGGGTGGAGCAGTGGGGCAAAGGGAAATTGCAGAATCGGAAATCACCCGGTCTGAAATTGTAGAATCGGAAATCGCCAGATCTCGAAGCTAGGCCATACTACCCTTGCGAGCTCGTGTGAATGCTGAGTCGAGCACGAAGAAGCGAGGAAGAAGAAGCGAAGGAGGGCGGAGGAGGCGAAAGATCTGGCGGTGGAAAGCGAGAAGAAGCAATACGAAGGAGGAGACGAAAGTTGTTTAGGTTTTTTTTGTTCAGTATTTCTCTAATTGTATCTCAAACTATCTCTTTTTTTTTATTATTAACCTTTAAAAATATGTCTCTGGCGTTTTTTATTTTTCATGTTTACTTTTTGATTTCTGTGACCGTGAATTAGTAGAGGCGGGATGAAACCGCGCGTAAATTAAGAGAAGCTTAGCGACCGATTTTTCGGTCGCTATATATTCGGTCTCTAAAACGGTCACAACAACAGCCAAATATTTTTAATGTTTTGTAAGTCGAATAAAATTCAGTTTTAGAGACCGATTTTGCGGTCGCTAAATTATCGGTCTCTAAATCGGTCGCTAAAATATTTTTAGCGACCGATTTAGAGACCGCGATCTTTTGGTCGAAAAACTGAGAAAACGGTCTCTAAATCGGTCGCTATTGCGACCAATTTTTTTCGGTCTCTAAATCGGTCACTAAATAGCTAATTTCTAGTAGTGATAGAAATAACAAATCACAAAACAAAAGATAACAAGATGTACAATTTCTCAAAATGCCACTCATATCTCCTGAGACACTCTTGATAATTCCGGAAAGCAACGTCAATCCATCCACTGAATACCAGCCGTAGCCTTGGGTTTCATCACCACCCGGGTTATTCAGGTTAAGCTCCTTGACAACACAGACTCCCACTGCGCAATTTGAACACCAGCCGTGGCTTCGGGCTTCTACACCACCAGATGCCAACTGAGCAATTGAACACCAGCCGTGGCTTCAGGCTTCTACACCACCTCAGCCATGGCATCGGGCTTCCAGACCACCCTTGGTTGTTCGGGCCACTGAACACCAGCTTTGGCTTCGGGCTTCTTCACCACCCGTAGTAACCGGACTTCTACACCGCCCTTGGTAGTTCAGATTGAAACTCCAAAAACGTCACGACACTCGACGACTCGACTAAACTCTCGCAGTCCAATGAATAAATCGCCGCATACGATAATTCAAGAAACAATTTGAATAATGATTGAACCGCAAGTTAAATATATATTCATGCAAAGCTTAATACAATACAACTCACTCCAACAGTAATAAGCAATCAACGCAACCAATCATATCACGACCATCAATCACAGAATCCATCCGCAACTTCGGTGGAGTTGTGAGAAGGAACAAACAAGTGTGGGGGGTTGGGGATAGCTGCCAACCACTTGCAGACAAGCCCACTAAATACTAAGTATATCAATAAAGTAATGAAACGAAGGTGTACGAGACCCTCACTTCGAACCCTGAGGTTCTCAGACTTCTTCGCATTTCGACAGAAATTAAATATTAAACCTATCCATATCTAAGAGTTGCCCTTATGTTAACAAACTAGAGCAAGTATTAAATGTGAAGCGCCCTTACACCTACTATACAAAACATAAACACATAATGTGAAGTGCCCTTACCACAAATGCTAACTAGCGTAGCACCGCAAGCTTCGCGTCCACGCTGTACGATCTTCGAGTTCGGAATTCCTATCACCACAAGCATCTTAGTACAATCTATAAATTCTAACTAAACTTAAGCTCTCAAACCTACCCTTTTTCTAACCAAAAACCCACTCAAGCATTTAAATCATTAGCTACTTGAAAATAAATGGAGTTTTAAAATCAAAACACTTCTAGGAAAGGTAACATAACACATAACAACTTAGAAACATAAACTTGTTTGAAAAGAGTAAGGTTTTGAAACTAAACACCTCTCTTGAACTTCAAGTAACACCGTGCAAGGAATCATAATTTTTCAAAGCCTAAACACATATTGATACAAGCATTTATACAAGTTAATAAATTAAAATTTCCTTCCCAAAAACCACCTAGGCCAACTCTTTTTCTCCTCAAAAATATTTGCAAATCTTCTTTTCATATCTACGACAACCTCCAAATCATTTTCAAATACATTTTCAAGCATCAACATCAAGTTTCAACAACTTCATACAACAATTAAGACACATAAGGAAATTTAAATCAAATATGTTCCAAGACATTTTTCCAAATCAATTTCCATAAAAAAAATCAATTCCTATAGCAATTAAATTCATCAAGGCATGCTATACATCAACCAACACATGATCCAAAAATGAAGATCTACAAAGTTTCAAACTCATTTTCAAATATTTCAAGAGTAAGTTTTTCCCAAAAATTCTTTCCAATTCCATGCTTCAACCCAACTTAATCATGATCATACCAAAGCCAAAATTAGAGAACAACCTAATCAATAATACACTCAAGAATTTAATTTCTAATTACTTGGAAAAATACGGGTTTTGAACCAAAAACCGCTTTTCTTGAAAATTACCTAATCACATAACACTTACTTTCTTGAACTTAAAGCATAAACATAATCAATTAACACTTTTCATAATATTTCTAATGCCTAAAGCATATCACATACAAGTATTAAATCTAAGTTCACAATTAAAATCTTCCTTTCAAAAACAAGAGTTCTCAAAGAGTTCTTTCAATTAGACCAATTCACAAAGCTTCATAGATCACTTACTAAAACATTTCCAAAAATAAGAGTTTTAATAGCTCTTTCAAAACAAACCATTTTCAAAACACTAGAATCATGGCCATAATCATGCTAAGAATTTGAAGAACAACTAAATCAAGTCCTACATGTCACTCTAATCCTTCAAGCATCAATATTGCACAAAACATAAACTGACTCTTATGCTAACTCATGCATAACTATTTCAAAAACCTTAAAATTACCTAAAACATTCAATTTAACCGTTAAGACAAAATTCACAATTTTAACCCATACTTCCACTAGTTCAAGAGTAGGCCAAAAATCATGAAATCACAAGTTAAACATGCTAATCAAAGACTATAACTCAAATAATTATCAAACAACATCCAATAGTCTTAATATCACCCAAAACATATCATTTAACCTTTTAACACATGATTCAACACCAAAGATCCACATTCCCTATAGTTCAAGAATAGGCAAAAACCAATTAAATGTTCCACAAGGTGATCACCATGAATCCCTCTTTCAAGAATAGATTTTTTTTTTTAAAAACAATACCCAACAATGTGCTAGTTCCAAACCTATCACCAAATATATCAACAATAACAACAAATAAACTCAATCAACTAATCAATTATCAAAACATAGGCACTCAGCAAGCTCAAACTCAAATTTTATGCTCTTCAAGAATAGGATTCCTCAACAACACAACAATCCTTTGATTCAAGTTAAATTCTAACAAGTACAATAGCATTATCAACCACTAGGAAGCAAGAAACACAACCAAATTTAAAGGATTCACAAGGAGATCACCCAAATCCCTTTTCCTTAGGTTTTTGCACCTAGGGTTCCATAAAAAAATTTGGGGGAATGAGTTCATGTCTCCATGATCATGATCAATCACACACAAAGCATAAAAATAAGAAAAGGAAGCAAGAAAAATTACTACTACAAAAATGGGGAGGGGAGGCGTGAACTTTATGCAGAAAAAGGGGAAGGAAATTCTGTTTTTCAACTCACTTGGACGAGGGAATAGTTGGTAGGAAGATGAAGTAGAAACAAGGAGTAAGAAAGCTTGAACATTGGAGGTGATCTCAAGCTTGAAGATGAAGTATGGAAGCCATGGAAGAGCTTGGACTTTCTCACTCTAGAACAAGGAAGAAGAAGAAGTGAAATGGGGGTGGGAGTTTTGGGTTTGGTCGCAGCCCCTGTTCTCAAAATAAAGGGAGGAATTTCAATTTAACAAAGCAATTAATTAAAGAAAGGTTTTAATAGGTTTTTTTTTTCCTCCACTTAAACAAAAGAAATAAAATGAAAATGAGGGGTAGAGTTAAAGGAGGTGGCTGCGGCCAGCAGCCAAAAAAAAAATGGAATAAAAAAAAATTATTAAAAGATAAAAAAAAATGCTTGGTTAAGGATCAATTAGGAAAGGTAGAAAAATACTAATCACCCAAAAAGTGACACCTAGCTCTAAAGTAAGATTCTAATCACATCAACTAATCCTACCCATCTAATCTCACATCTCTCATGATTACCCTCTAATTCTAGAGTATAACGGTTGCTAAAACACAGCGTCGAATAATCGCGTTACAGATTAATTACCCGCCGATAAAATCGCGAAAATTAATTTAGCGAGAAATTAATTCACCGCGTGATATTATATTATCATAAATAATAAAAATAATCTAAAACACTCAAAAATAATCTCAACAAGTTACGATTCGATTTTCATCGAAATCGGGGTTCATTTACAATTTTATTCGCGGATAAAAACTACCCGGTGATTCGAAACGCGACGAAACTTCGTTAGAATTTTTCGACGATATTCGAACCGTGAATTAATATAAAATATTAATTCTCAAATATAGTTTGATCTTGATTTAATTAATTCACTTACTTACGGAACATGAAATTGCTTATTATAGCATAAATACGACAAAAATCTATTATAATAACGCTAAATAACGTATCGTAAAAATACGGGTGTTACACGCTGTCATTAGAGTCTCTATCTTTTTGGTCATTGCCTCCAAATTTCCTTCGAGGGCTGTGTTTGTATCCACTTTATAAATTCCTGCCTGCTGGTTCTTCTTTCCGGTTTGTCTTCCTCCTGCTGACCACTGAGCGTTATTCTAAGCCATTTCAGTCATTATATTGTAAGCCTCAGTGGGTGTCTTCTTTCTGAAAGATCCTCTATAAGTAGCATCAACAGCACCTCTAGTTTGCATGGTGAAACTATTGTGCAAAATTTGAATAATCTACCATTTGGTAAAATCATGATGAGGGCAGTTTCTGATTAAATCTTGAAATCGCTCCCATGCCTCATGGATAGATTCTCCTTCATTTTGAGCAAACCCAGATATGTTAGCTTTCAACTTGACAGATTTTGCGGGAGCAAAAATACTTAATAAGGAATTTAGTTTTCAGGTCCTCCCAAGTGGTAATGGAATTTGGCGGAAGTGAATCTAACCATAATTGTGCCTTCCCTTGCAGTGAGAATGAGAGCAATCTTAACTTGATGGCCTCCGGTGTCATGCCTTGACTTGACAGTGTTAGCAATCTTCTGGAATCTTTTGAGATGAGCATTTGGTCTTTAGAAGGCAAGCCAGAGAATTGCACTATGAACACCATTGAAACTAGTGCTGGCTTTAGTTCAAAATTTATGGCCTCAATTGTCGGATAGTTAACGCTATCTGCCACATCCGTAGTTGGAGTGAAGTACTCGTTCAACGTAAGTCCGTCCTCCATTGCTAGCTGCTGTTTTCTCAACAAACGAAGTGTTCTTTCGATTTCTGGATCAAATATTAATTCAGGACTCTGAGACCTTGTCTGCATACACTAAAGGAAACCAAATAAAAATATCCTTAAAACAATAAAGTAAACAAAAAAGTAAACAAATAAAATAAAATGCCTAAAGTAACTAGAATCTCGTTCAGTCAATATCGCTTAAACATTCCCTGGCAACGGCGCCAAAAACTTCTTGCGGCTCAGGCAAGTGCACCTGATCATAACTCGTAATAAAAGTGGAGTATATTTAAGACTCTGAATGTCGAACCCACAAGAAATGTGTGAGTACTAACGTAATAAAGACTCTATATTATTTAGGCTAACGAAGGTTGTAAATAGTAAATTGCAAGAATTGTCACGTAAATAAAATAACAATTAAACGATGTGCAAGAACGAGTTAAGATTATTATAGGAGGCCTAGGGGAACCGGGTTCACCAATACTTAGCTCTTGAATTCACTGATTAATTATTATGAGATCTATTTTTCGATTGAAAGCTAATCACTCACTCTAAAATTACTAACACCTTTTGGTCATGCAATGTTAACAGTCTTCTTCCTAAATAACTACCCAGTTTGGTCATGCAAGGCAATTAAAAGATAGAGCATTAAGAATATGTGAGTTTGTTAATCTAATAACCGATTAGAAATAAGAAATTAACCTTGTCCGGGCATACAAAGCGAGTTCTTTTATTCCTAGAGATCCGTTAATTAACTGTGGTATGATCGTTGCCAATTAAGTCAACTAGTTAAAGGTGATCAGGTCTTATAGGATTAAGCATGCTAGGGATAAAACAATCAATCAAACTAATAGAAACTCATAAAACTAATTAGATAAATATCAAAAGCATCATAAAGGATCCCCCATCACCCCTAGTGATGGGTTTAGCTACTTATGTCTAATGATAATAACATAAACTCAAACATAAAGCCATAGAAATCCGTAATAGAGAGTATAAATCTTCACCGGGCACCCTTTCGGTGTGACAACGGTCCTTAAGCACGTTCTTCATCTCCTCACGAGCTCCGGTAGCAAAACGGGATTGGCACCAAGCTCCAAGGAAACAAGGATAAATGGAAAAGCAAGGGAATTATGAGAAACTCTCAAAAAGGGGATGAGAAATCAGAAATTCGTCAAAAGGTCAAAGGGTTTTTGAGTCTAGGCTAAGAGTGCCTATTTATAGGTTGGGATACGAATTAGGTTATCTGGCTTCAATTCTGCACAATCTGGGAGGGGGTACGGCCGTACCGGATATATACACGGCTGTACCGGACTTTAATTGTGACGATGGCCCGTACTTGTGCACTCTGCACTCCCTGACATAAACTGTATATGGCCGTACTGATTTTGGCACGGCCGTACTAAACTTTTTCATCCGCGCCAGGCTGTACTGACTAAGGGGGTACGCCCCTACTACTTCTTTGATATAGGTACGACCGTACTAACTAACTGGCAGGGTGTACCGCACGTCCAGAAGTGCTAAAACTCTCCAAAACTTGCCATTTTTCGGTCCATTCTCGCATCTTTTGCTTTAAGTGGTGCCTTTATGATATTTCTGCAAAATAGGACATAAGTGAGTACTTTTATACTTTAAATAGCGCAAAATGATATAATTAAGTACGAAAAATGCCCTATAAAAGTAGACAATTTGGTGTGATAACACCTCCTCGCTGTATTTTTTCTTCTAATGCTTCAACCCTACACTTCCTTCAAATAATAATGCAGGAAGTGTAGGGTTGAAGCATTAGGAGAAAAGATACGGTGAGGAAGAAGTTGATGAAGTTTGTCCCCAAGATGATGGGGAAACCAAGGAGTTATTCTCTTCACACCATCATAGAATTTAGAGAAGAACTCATTGTTTTTGCCATCATCTTGTGGACAAAATGCATCAGCTTCCTCCTCATTGTATCTTTTCAACTAATGTGTCAACCCTAGAATTCCTGCATTATGTGAAGAAGTATAAGGAAGCCTATATTTCTTCTTCACATAATGCAGGAATTGATAGTGGGGTTGTAGTTATCATCACATAATGTATATATATGTCATTGCTTTTTTATGTATGTGTAAAATTGACTGCTAAGTTAAATTATTGTTTGAATTTTGGGCAAATTTGGTGCTAATATATTCTGCTGCTAATTCTTGTCAAGTTTGGAGCCTATTTTAATTGTCATTTATAGTACATTTGTGCTGTTATGGCAAACAAAGCGATATTAAAAAAAAGTACTTTTTACACCGGTTATTCTGAAATCCAGTGTAAAATACAGACGTTTTACATCGATTATCAAAAAAATTGGTATAACAATTAAGTATTTTACACCGGTTTTAGCTTATAACCGGTGTAAAAGGCCTATTTTCTATGCCGGTTAAATAACCAGTGTAAAAAACCCAACATACTACACCGAGACTATCTACATCGGTACTGAAACCGGTGTAAAATGACGATTTTAACTGGTGTTAAAACACTTTTTTGCAATAGTGATATTAGCTAACCACGTCCTCCAGAACATATTTTTAAGGAAATAGGCCCTCATGCACATCATTGACTTGGTCAGCTAATATAATTTGTATATCTGCTCAGTCGACTAAGTTATGGGCCAAACGACTAATTGCCCATCAATTGACCATGTTCTCTATATCCGTATTTTTAAGGAAATGGATACACATTTTTGAATTGATTATCCTTGATTCCAAGTGCCCAACCTCTTATCTTCATATTCTCTCTCCTAAACCACCTTTAATCTTCATCCCTAGGATTTAAGAAAGTAGTTATTGCACTTTGACTAGGTCATTTCTATGTCATTTCCTTTTATAAATATAATTATTGTCTCTTGGTCCCTTAATCAACATTCATTGCAAGAAAAATCAGTAGAAAAATTAGTCGTACCGATGGCCCCAAGCCCGTCGCAAAAGAAGGTCATTTTTTACTGTCTAGGCCGTCGGTATGCCTAACCCGTAATCCACGGAACCTTATCGACGGCCTTGCCTGTCGGTAAAAGGCACCGACGGCCTCACCCGTCGGTAAATTTTTTGCCTTTTAGATCCCCGCTACGTTTTCAAATACCGATGGCCTCAGGCCATCGATATTTGAAAGGTTGGCCATCAGTAACTTAAATGAGGTCTTCGGTAATCTTTGTTTACAACCAAATGACAAGCCTTTCTCCTCCATTACCAATTTTTCATTCCCTCTTCTCTTCTATCCTCTCTTCCATCCTCCCTCTCCCCTTGCAGTGCCGTCGCCACCACGACGCCTGCCACCGCCATCACCGTGCCTCCACTGCCCCTCCGTTGCATCCTTCACCACTCCCCTTGTTTGTCTGTCTCTCTCTTTCTCTGTCACTGAAACCGGCCATTGAAACCAACACCTCCACCACTCCGCCGCGCCACCACTGCTACCACCACCGCGCCTCCACTGCCCCACCATTGCACTCTCTTCCGCTCCCCTTGTTTGTCTTTCTCTCTCACTGAGACCGCCCACTGAAACCGCCACCTCCACCACTTCGCCGCGCCACCACCGCTGCCACCACCGTTATTTTTTATTTCCTGTTTTTGCTTTTAGTCACTTTGAAAATTTAATTTTTTATTTCCTAATGAAACTGCCTGTGAAAATTTTAGGGACCAAGTCACCATGAGATCGCTGCCGTGTTGAGTTCATTGTGTTGTCGTTGTGAGTGCTCCTTTCACTAACATATTTTGTGGTTAGTGATTTCATGCTTTAAATAGCGGTATTATTGAATTGTATGTAATTAGAGTGTATTTTGTGGTATGTAATTAAATTGTATGTAATTAGACTGTATTGATTTTGGGGTATGTAATTGGACTGTATTTATGGTACTCTAGTGTAACGACCCGTTTCCGGACCGCTACCGAGCTCAATATACCGAGCTCGAGTTACCGAGCTCAACACACCGAGCTCAACATAAACCTGTATGAGATGTGTTTTAAAAACGAAACTCTTGTGCCTTTTAAAAATACGATATATTTTTTTTTATAAAACCAACTCGTGCACATCAGAGTAATTCTGACTTTTGAAACATGGTGCAACTAAGACACAAGACTTAAATTCTAATAAAACATACATGCATAACATACATATATATATCACTCGAAATAATAATGTATACAAAATACAGAGTAGCAATGTATAAAGAAAATACACCTAAGGTATGACGACTTCAAAAGAGCAATCATACCCTGGGGGTATCATACCCTGGGGGTACTTCCGGCAGACTCCCACGCAGGGGGCTGCTCCAAAAGTAAGACCACCAGTCTACCCTGTAGCAACAAAACATACCCGGCCCAAACTGGTCACGACCTCGGAACACAAAAGAAAAACAAGTACAGTCATCAAAAGAAATACGTCGAACAAACATAATCAATCACGACAAGTACAGGTCGTCACTCGGGTCCTCGTCGAGCTCCTCCTCGGCATCATCTACTGTCGAGTTCCCTGCGCCCTCGACATCGCCTGGGTAACCGTCATGGATTGAAGGCACCACGGGAAAGGGTCAACTTCTCAACAATTCAAGATAAGCTCGACATAAAGATATAAGCAACACAATAATGTATCTCAATCACCACACGTGACTCGACCATCTCACTCTAGACTCGACTCGACTCTTATTAGAATATCGCCAGGTCCATCCCCAAACCGACGTAATAGGTAAACGGCAGTCCATCCCCAAACCGAATTCCATACATTAATCAGCAGGTCCATCCCCAAACTGATAATGCTACAACGCCTAGCCAATCCACCATAAACAAAAAGGGGACCTAGCACCCTCAGTTATCTGGGTCCGGCTCAAAAACGTCATACGACTCCCTAGCTCTCTCACTCGATGATTAGCTCGCCGCATGTCAAAGAGTAACAACTTACTTGATCACATATCAAATAAAGAGAGCATGCTTAACATGAAGAAACGCAATTCGACATTTAAGCAATAAAACATTCTGCATGAAGAAACGCACTTCGACAGCAATACACCATTCA
This sequence comes from Calophaca sinica, assembly GCA_037113605.1. Taxonomy (NCBI): domain Eukaryota; kingdom Viridiplantae; phylum Streptophyta; class Magnoliopsida; order Fabales; family Fabaceae; genus Calophaca; species Calophaca sinica. Next base: position 72,775,749 of record CM073736.1, read on the forward strand.
CAACATATATTCAATCACATCTCAAATACATGCAAACACCCAATCTCGACACCAGTCAAGGAGCCCATCCATAAATATAACAATAAAAATAAAGTCTTAATAATGTCTAAGAGCTGCCCTTACCGAACTCCAAATTAATCCGCTCGACAACGACCTCGACACATTTGTCTTCAAATGAGCTCAACAACGCGACTTCTCTTACTCGATCTCGACACGGCTGTCTTCAACGAGCTCGACAACGACTTCGACATCGCTATCCTCAATCGACCTCGACACGTGCGCTTCTCGGTCGACCTCGACACGTCTGATTCTCGATCTGGATTCCACGCTTCCACGCCCTTGGATTCGCTTTCCGTACACCTCGATTGAAATCACTCGATCTCGGGAATCAGACTTCCTAAAACAAACACAACTCAGTTCGATCTATGGGTTCTAATACACTTAGCTCTCTTCCCAAACTTAACCACAACCCAGAAAAAATAAAAACTCAAGAACTGAAAAAAAATTTTCCTCTAAAACAAAGATAGGGTTTTCGATCAAAAGTTCATGAAAAAGGTTATCCGATGCTTCAATGATAGATCGGCGACAACAACAACCGTAAGCAACAAACGAAAAACAAGAAATCGAAATAGACCGAAAATGAAGAGTTTACGGCACCGCTGGTGCGTAAAAACAGGGGAAGAAAATTTGTTTTACAAGCCCAATTAATCGGTTAGAAAGATAGGTAATATCGTGAAGAAGAAAACCCATCAGTTTGACCTGATTTGGAAGCATAAAACTGGCTAAAAATGGAAGGAAAAGTAGCGCTAAACAGTAGCACAGAGAAAAAGAAAGATCTGTTCTTCATACCTCAATGGTGATGGTCGAGATGGTGAGATATAGGTCGAGAAGATGATGATGAACAAGGTTGATGAAGAAAATTTGTGCAGAGTCTCGATGGAACTCAAGGTTTCGTCGATGGAAGTTCTTGGAGAAAAACAACGAAACTCAGAGCAGAAGGAAGGAAGAAGAAAGAAGAAAAGAGAAATGAGTATCTGAGGGAATCGGTCGTGGTATACAGCTGGTGAGAGAAGGGGCATAATCGTAACTCCAGCCATAAGATGCCAATCCCATCAATCAATCTACCCGTCTAATCGTTCCTCTCATAATTACCCTCTACACTGTCGGTCAACGGTCTAGACACGCGACGAGAACGGCAAGCCGACAATGTAATAATTACAAACAATATAATAATAGCGCTGAATAACGTTCGAAAGAATACGAGTTATCATCTCGACACGATGTCGACAAGGGTGCTCGTGTAAGCGCACAAGGTTCTAACACGAGTTCGTGCACGCGGCCTCCTCAGCTCGGTACGCGACTTCATCAACTCGACACGCGACCTCCTCAGCTCAGCAGCTAGTGCACGCGGTCTCATCAGCTCGGCAAATGACCTCGGCAAACGATCTTGGCACGGGATCTCGACACAAGGTCTTGGTCGAGGTCTCGATACGTCGTCCTAATACGATGTCGATCTCGTCCTCAGGTGTTACAATCTCTCCCTCTAAAAAAAATTTCGTCCTCGAAATTGCAAATAAGATTCTTACCTCGGAAAAGTTCAGGGTACTGAGTCTTCATCTTCTCCTCCAGCTCCCAAGTCGCATCTCCCGCCTTACGATCCCACACAACTTTGACGAGTTGAATCTCTTTGTTCAAGAATTGTTTGGCTTTCCGATCAACGATCCTTGCTGTAATGCTTCAAAAGATAGGTCGCCCTTCGCTTGAATCCCATCCGGTTGGATGACATGAGAGAGGTCGGAAACATACTTCCGCAATTGTGAGACGTGAAAGACGTCGTGGATGTTCGACAAGAATGGTGGTAAGGCAATCTGATATGCCACCGACCAATACGACGAAGAATCTGGTAAGGTCCAATAAATTTAGGGTAAGTTTCTTGGATTTGATCGCTCGACCAACTCGATGAGTGGGGTGACTCTAAGAAATACATGTTCTCCTTCCTCGAACTCGAGTGGTCGACGTCGTTGGTCCGCATAACTCTTCCGCCGACTTTGAGATGTTCGCATCCGATCTCTCGATCAAACGGATCTTCTCGTAGTCCGCTGGATCATATCTGGTCCTACAACACGCTTCGCCGCCCTGGTACCAACAAAGAGGCGTCGACATTTCCGCCCATCTGGCTTCAAAAGGTGCCATTCCAATCCTCGCATGGAAACTGTTATTGTAGGTGAACTCCACCAATGGTAAGACATCGTCCCACCTTCCTCGGTGATCTAACGTACAAGCTCGCAACAAATCTTCAAGCGATTGGATCGTTCTCTCGATCGACCGTCGATGCGTGGATGATATACCGAGCTAAGCTCGAGCTTCGGTTCCCATCGCTCCTTGCAATTCCTCCAAAAATGAGGCGTGAACTTCGGATCTCGGTCCGACACGATCGAAGAGGGTATTCCATGAAGTCGTACTATCTCGCGATGTAGATCTCGGTCGCCTTTTCCACGTTGTATGTCGACCTCCTTTGGTAAGAAATGAGCAGATTTGGTCAATCGGTCGACGATCACCCAAATCGAATCATTCTTCTTCTGCGTCTTCGGCAAACCTACAACGAAATCCATGGAAATACTATCCCATTTCCAAACTGGTACGGCAAGTGATCGTAACATTCCCGCGAGGCCGTGGTGCTCCACCTTCGCTTTCTGACATGTTAAACACGGTTACGCATTTCGCCACTTGCTTCTTCATTCCGGACCACCAAAAATGCTTCTTCAAGTCTTGATACATCTTCGTAACTCCTGGATGAATACTAAAGTTGCTCTTATGCGCTTCGTCGAGAATCAACTTCCTCAGCTCGGATACGTTAGGTACACACACTCGACCATTGCACCTCAAGATATCGTCCGCTCCGACATGAAATTATGTCGCCTTCCCTTGCGCTATCAACTGAATCTTCTCTTGCAGAAGCTCGTCATGAACTTGCTGGTCTCGGATCTCGTCCAACAATCTGTTAGAAATGGTAAGCATACCAAATCTCAGCTTCCCCGGTGAAACTTCGACACTCAACTTCAAGTCTCGGAACTTCTCGAGCATCTCCAACTCCTTGATCATCAATACCGAGGTTAAAACGCTCTTCCTACTCAACGCATCTGCTACTATGTTAGCCTTACCGGGATGGTATTCCAACGTAAAGTCGTAGTCCTTGAGAAATTCTGTCCATCTACGCTGACGTATGTTGAGTTCTTTCTGGTCGAACAGGTACTTCAAGCTCTTGTGATCGCTGAAAACAGTAAGAGTGCTCCCATAAAGGTAGTGTCTCCATATCTTCAGCGCAAAAACTCTGCTTTGCCCGGCTCCAAGTCGTGAGTAGGGTAGTTCCTCTCGTGAATCTTAAGTTGTCTTGAAGCATACGCGACCACCTTAGATGTTGCATCAAAGACGCATCCCAATCCCTGGTGTGACGCATCACAATACACCTCGAAAGGCTCTTCGGTTGAGGCAAAATCAGCACAGCGCTGCCGTCAAAAGCTCCTTCGCCTTTGAAAATCGCCGCACTCCTCGGCCCAGGCAAAAGGTTGATCCTTCCTCGTCGATCGTAAGAGGCGCGACAATCTTCGAGAAACCTTCAATGAATCTTCGGTAATATCCTCGCTAAGCCGACAAAACTCCTGATCTCAGAACTGCCTTCTACTGTTCCCACGCTAACACCGCCTCAATCTTAGTTGGATCCACAGCTATCCCTTCTTTGGAAATCACGTGACCAAGAAAATTCACCTCTTCAAGCCAAAATTCACACTTCGACAGGTTGGCATAGAGTTACTTATCTCGTAATATCTGCAGTACTCGACATAAGTGTTCTGCGTGCTCTTCTCGGTTCCTCGAGTAGATCAGTATGTTGTCGATGAACACTACAACAAACTGATCCAAGAACGAATGGAAAATCCTGTTCATGTAGTCCATAAACACAGCTGGAGCATTCGTCACTCCAAACGGCATCACCAAGTACTCGTAGTGACCGTATCTAGTCCTGAAAGCTGTTTTGGGAATATCTTCCTCCTTCACGCGAATCTGGTGGTAGCCCGACTTCAAGTCTATCTTGGAAAAGATCGCCGCTCCACGAAGTTGATCCATCAAGTCGTCAATACGTGGTAACGGATAACGGTTCTTCACGGTAACCTTGTTGAGCTCGCGATAGTCCACGCACAGTCTTGATCGTCCATCCTTCTTCTTAACCAACAACACTGGAGCTCCCCACGGTGACACGCTCGGTCGTATGAATTGCTTCGACTCCAAGTGTTCGATCTGGGACTTCAGTTCTTTCATCTCGGCAGGAGACATCCTGTATGGCGCTTTGGAAATCGGTCCTGTTCCTGGAATCAGGTCGATGGAGAACTCGACCTCTCGTACTGGTGGTAACCCTGGCACGTCTTCGGAAAAACGCCCTCAAAGTCACACACCACCGAACATTCTTCACGTCGATCTGCTGGAAAACTTCCGAACTAGCGGATACATGTATTCCCTAGTTCCTTCTTTCAAAGAAACTCCAATACGTTCGGCGAAAGATAATTGGAGACTCCAGTGCGGAAAAATTACGCTTTACGGGCACACCCAAAAGGACATGGTGGTGTGACAACCAATCCATCCCGAGGATGACATCTAAGCCCTTAAGAGGCAAACAAACCAAATTGACCACAAACTTTCTACTCGAATAACCACTACACAATTAAGACATGCGGTGTTTGTGACTAAGGTTTTAGCGGTGGGGTTGTAACTACTAATTTAAGCGGTAAAGCATCGCGATCAAGTTCAAATGGTTCACACAATCGAAGAAATAAAGGAATGGGTTGCACCGAATCAAAAAGAACGGATAAGGATTTACCCTCGATCTCACATTCACCTTGCATAAGATCTTCAACTCGACCGCTTCCTCGCCACTCATGCGTAAAACTACGCCTTTAGCCACTTGACGCTCTTTGGCTCTTGCCGCAAGCATAGTCGGTTCGACTTTAGGTGTAGGACAATCCTTGGCAAAATGCCCTGGCTTCTTGCGGTTGAAACACACCTCCTCCTTCGAGTACGATTACTGGCGTAATGTCCCGGCTTTCCACAACGGAAACAAGTCACCTCGACACCGGTCTGACCTCCACTCCTCGCTCCCTGGGTCATCGGACGATACTGTCCCCTGTTGTCGTTCCCCTGAGGTCGGTCGTAAGGCTTCTTCTGCGGTTGTTTTCCTTTCTGTGCGAATCTCTGCCCCGCACTCTGGGGTCTCACTGGTCCGCCTACAACAGTCTTCTTCTTGTGGCTTCTTACTCCTTCTACCTCGACACAGCGATCAATCAGCTCTTGGAGGTTTCGGATCCTCAACGACACCACTGACTTCTGAATGTCGAATCTCAATCCCCGTTGGAATCTCTCACTTAACCATCTTTGGTCAGCTCGATCACGAAATGGACTGAAATACCTCGCCAACGACTCGAACTTGGCCGCATACTCGGACACTGTCGAGTTGCCTTGTTGCAGTTGAAGAAATTCCTGCTCCTTCTCGGCTCGTGCAGTATCTGGGAAGTACTTATCCAAGAACCTTTCACGAAAAAGCTCCCAGGTCATCTCGCGACGTTCCGCTATAAATGTTTGCTTCACTCCTCTCCACCAATACTCTGCGTCTCCTAGCAGTAAGTAGGTGGCATAGTCGACCTTCACGTTGTCCGGGCAATGGAGTGCCTTGAAGATCTTCTCGATCTCTTGCATCCAAAGATCAGCTTTATCTGGATTTGGCTCATCAGAACCGATTGGATCATGCTTCCTAAAGTCCGCTAATCCTCTAGCTTCATCATTTCGCTCGCTCGTTCTTTGTGCGCAAGTTCTGGCGAGTTAACGCCGTCCTGTTGAGCCATCGCGTTAGCCTGTTGAGTTGCGGCGGTGATTGTTGAGCCATGGCTGCCGCCATCTCGCCATAGCTTGAATTGCTCGTTCCATGTCGGCGTTCTCGGTTGCATTGTCGTATTCCTACGAGGTGGCATTAGATTCCACAAAGTTCAAAACCGCCGAGAATCTCGTAACAAGGATGTGTTAAAACACACCGCTTCAATCAAGAAACAGTTCAAACAATTTTTCAAGCAATAAGTGCTTCACTTAATCAAACAAAGAATCAACATAATACAACTAGGTACCCAACACACATAACCCGACATAGTGACTACCCAAATCTCCTATGCACAAATTTCGGTCGAACTGAATCAAGCGCTCGATACCAACAATGTAACGACCGCTTTAGGACCGCTACCGAGCTCAATATACCGAGCTCGAGTTCTGAAGCTCAACACACCGAGCTCAACATAAACTTTGTATGAGATGTGTTTTAAAAACGAAACTCTTGTGCCTTTTAAAAATACGATATATTTTTTTATAAAACCAACTCGTGCACATCGAGTAATTCTGACTTTTGAAACATGGTGCAACTAAGACACAAGACTTAAATTCTAATAAAACATACATGCATAACATACATATATATATCACTCGAAATAATAATGTATACAAAATACAGAGTAGCAATGTATAAAGAAAATACACCTAAGGTATGACGACTTCAAAAGAGCAATCATACCCTGGGGGTACTTCCGGCAGACTCCCACGCAGGGGGCTGCTCCAAAAGTAAGACCACCAGTCTACCCTGTAGCAACAAAACATACCCGGCCCAAACTGGTCACGACCTCGGAACACAAAAGAAAAACAAGTACAGTCATCAAAAGAAATACGTCGAACAAACATAATCAATCACGACAAGTACAGGTCGTCACTCGGGTCCTCGTCGAGCTCCTCCTCGGCATCATCTACTGTCGAGTTCCCTACGCCCTCGACATCGCCTGGGTAACCGTCATGGATTGAAGGCACCACGGGAAAGGGTCAACTTCTCAACAATTCAAGATAAGCTCGACATAAAGAAATAAGCAACACAATAATGTATCTCAATCACCACACGTGACTCGACCATCTCACTCTAGACTCGACTCGACTCTTATTCCGGAATATCGCCAGCAGGTCCATCCCCAAACTGACGTAATAGGTAAACGGCAGGTCCATCCCCAAACCGAATTCCATACATTAATCAGCAGGTCCATCCCCAAACTGATAATGCTACAACGCCTAGCCAATCCACCATAAACAAAAAGGGGACCTAGCACCCTCAGTTATCTGGGTCCGGCTCAAAAACGTCATACGACTCCCTAGCTCTCTCACTCGATGATTAGCTCGCCGCATGTCAAAGAGTAACACAACTTACTTGATCACATATCAAATAAAGAGAGCATGCTTAACATGAAGAAAACGCACTGACATTTAAGCAATAAAACATTCTGCATGAAGAAACGCACTGACAAAGAATACACCATTCACAACATATATTCAATCACATATCAAATACATGCAAAAACCCAATCTCGACACCAATCAAGGAGTCCATACATAAATATAACAATAAAAATAAAGTCTTAATAATGTCTAAGAGTTGCCCTTACCGAACTCCAAGTTAATGCTGCTCGACAACGACCTCGACATTTGTCTTCAAATGAGCTCGACAACGACTTCTCTTACTCGATCTCGACACTACTGTCTTCAACGAGCTCGACAACGACTTCGACACGCATCGCCCTCAATCGACCTCGACACGTGACGCTTTCTCGGTCGACCTCGACACGCATTCTCGATCCGGATTCCGCTTCCACGCCCTTGGATTCGCTTTCCCGTACACCTCGATTCGGAAATCACTCGATCTCGGGAATCAGACTTCCTAAAACAAACACAACTCAGATCGATCTATGGGTTCTAATACACTTAGCTCTCTCTTCCCAAACTTAACCACAACCCAGAAAATATAAAAACTCAAGAACTGAAATATATTTTTCCTCTAACACAAAGTTAGGGTTTTCGATCAAAAGTTCATGAAAAAGGTTATCTGATGCTTCAACAGATAGATCGACGACAACAACAACCAGAAGCAACAAACGAAAAACAAGAAATCGAAATAGACCGAAAATGAAGAGTTTCTGGGCACTGCTGATTGCAGAAAAACAGGGGAAGAAAATTTGTTTTACAAGCCCAATTAATCGGTTAGAAAGATAGGTAATATCGTGAAGAAGAAAACCCATCAGTTTGACCTGATTTGGAAGCATAAAACTGGCTAAAAATGGAAGGAAAAGTAGCGCTAAACAGTAGCACAGAGAAAAAGAAAGATCTGTTCTTCATACCTCAATGGTGATGGTCGAGATGGTGAGATATAGGTCGAGAAGATAATGATGAACAAGGTTGATGAAGAAAATTTGTGCAGAGTCTCGATGGAACTCAAGGTTTCGTCGATGGAAGTTCTTGGAGAAAAACAACGAAACTCAGAGCAGAAGGAAGGAAGAAGAAAGAAGAAAAGAGAAATGAGTATCTGAGGGAATCGGTCGTGGTATACAGCTGGTGAGAGAAGGGGCATAATCGTAACTCCAGCCATAAGATGCCAATCCCATCAATCAATCTACCCGTCTAATCGTTCCTCTCATAATTACCCTCTACTCTGTCGGTCAATGGTCTAGACACGCGACGAGAACGGCAAGCCGACAATGTAATAATTACAAACAATATAATAATAGCGCTGAATAACGTTCGAAAGAATACGAGTTATCATCTCGACACGATGTCGACAAGGGTGCTCGTGTAAGCGCACAAGGTTCTAACACGAGTTCGTGCACGCGGCCTCCTCAGCTCGGTACGCGACTTCATCAACTCGACACGCGACCTCCTCAGCTCAGCAGCTAGTGCACGCGGTCTCATCAGCTCGGCAAATGACCTCGGCAAACGATCTTGGCACGGGATCTCGACACAAGGTCTTGGTCGAGGTCTCGATACGTCGTCCTAATACGATGTCGATCTCGTCCTCAGGTGTTACATCTAGTCTGTATAATCTAGGATTTATCGTGCTTTAGTCTGTAATTAGTCTTAGTATGTATGATCTAGGATTTATGTGAAAATATGACATGAACTACATATGCATGTACTTCTTTGCTTATTAGTTTCGTGTTTTTTTCGCTGGATCATTATCTAGGCTAGTTATTAATATCCGAGAAAAACCTTAACTTATGTTAAATATATTAGAGAACCATAAAAATATTATTGTTAGCTAAAATGTATTTTTGTTAGATATATTAAATATATTAGATATTGAAATATATTAAATGTTATTAATATCAGAGATAAACCGATATTAAATTTTATTAATTAAATATATTAGATATATGAAATATATTAAATGTTATTAATATTGGAGAAAAACCGATATCAAAGTTTATTAAATATATTTTAATTAGCCTATTGTTTTATTTCTGTGCTTGTTATTAACTAGTATGTAACCCGTGCCATGCACGGGAACATTTTTATAAATGTCATTCAGTTCCAATATTGGTTTAAATAGTTGTTTATACAAAATTTACTGGAAATAATATTAAATTTGAGTGCTGTTATAAGGAACCTAACATACGATACATAAACAAATTAATATTAATTTAGTTGCATACAAAACAAACAATCTGATGGTGAATAAAAAGAAATTGAAATGACCAACACACGTTGGTCCGAGCGGAAAGGGCTCAGATTCCCTTAAACAAGGTCTCGGGTTCGAGCCTTGTGAATGGAAAAAAACGTGTTTGGAAGGTCCCCTTAGTTGCCCGATAGTACCTCGACCGGAGATTAGTCCCATAGGCGGTCTAAAGGACCGAACCCATGGGGATACTTTGGGGGACCCACTGGCACAAAGGGCTAATTACAGTGGGATCCATCAAAAAAAAGAAAGAAATTGAAATGAATTAGATATTTTTCATACTTATCTAAATTGATAAAATAAAAGAATAGCAATATGTAATTTATGGGTCAATATTACATTATTCATTCATTGAAAACAATTTAAAAAATTGATAGTATGAAGTTGTAAAATATTTTGAATATATATAAACTAATATATAAATTAATGTATATGGAATATATTCCAACCTATGCTTTATGAAATTTTTTAAGAAATAATTGAAATATTATATATAATTTTTCTTTGAAACATTTGTAAAATGACTTGTACAAAAAAATTATAATATTTGATTTATTTCAATCATAGATCACAAATTGTAATAACCTACATATAAATATTAATATATTTCATGTTAAATATTGTGTTTTCTTGTAAAATGGACATCTCCATGTCTTATGCTTTACATACTGTCTAAAAGAAAATTGTAATTCTCTTAAATTAAAAATATTTGATATTTTTTTACAATATATCTGTAGGGCCGTAATATATATACTTATATATATATATATATATACACTTAAAAATTATAATTATACACATGAATTTCGAAGAAGCAACATTCTATACACATTCAAACCTTCAATATCTAAGCTTAGCTTCGAGAATAGATTAAGATCATAGTTTCATAATTTTTTTACAAAATATATGTAGTCTCAAAAGTTAAAAATTATAATGATACATCTAGGGTTTAGAAAAAAAATTCTATATATATTCAAACCTTCAAAATCTAAGCCTCCATTTAAGAATAGATTTAGATCATACAACCAGTTTTTTTACAATAAATTTGGAGCCCTTACTACATCCACCTTAGATAAACGGGGCCACACACTCTAATCTCCCTCACCAAATGAACAATTAAGCGAAGCATGATGTCGAAAAAACGAGGGAGGAATGAGCATCTCCAACTGATACAAGATAATAATAGCCTCATTTTCCAATTCGCCTAACTCCTACGAGTCAATCACTTTACTACATACAACGTTGAAGAATAGGCACAATCTAGTTATGGCATGTCGAACCTTTTTTGGCAAGATGCCACGAATCGCCACTGGTAGTCGTTGTTGCATCAAAATGTGGCAGTCGTGAGACTTTAAGCCAAGTGGTTTGAGATCTTTCATTGACACAAGACTCTTTACATTTGAAAAGTAGCCCTGTGGAACTTTCACGCCCTGTAGACACTTGCAGAAGCTTCTTCTCTCTTATTTTGACAAGGTATGACATGCTGGTGGCAAATATGTCTTGTTACCTCTTTCTACTGTAGCTAACTGTTCTCTTATGCCCATCTCAACTAGATCTAGATGAGCATTCACAGCATCCTTTGTCTTACCCTTGATGTTGAGAAGCGTACCGATTACACTATCACAAACATTTTTCTCCAATTGCATCACATCAATACAGTGTCTCACATCAAGACTCGACCAGTATGGAAGATCAAAGAAAACTGACCTCTTCTTCCATATGTTTTTTTCAGTAGACTTCTTTTGTTTCTTTCTAAAACTAACATTGATGTTCTTCACCCGTTCGTAAGCTTCTTCCCCAGTTAAGGCGTTTAGAGCAAGCCCATTCTCCTGGCGACCATTAAAAGCCTTTTTCAACCTCCGATATGGGTGATTACGTTTGAGAAATCTCCGATGCCCAAGATAAATAGTCTTCCTTCCATGTTGCAATTAATGGTAACAGGTGTTTTCTTCACATATAGGACAAGCTTTCTGCCCCTTAACACTATACCCAGATAAGTTTCCGTAAGCTGGAAAGTCATTTATGGTGCAAAATAACATGGCACGCTTCTTGAAATTTTCATTGGAATACCCGTCAAAAACATCAATGCCTTCCTCCCACAATATTTTCAAGTCTTCAATCAGGGGACTTAGATAAACATCTATGTCATTTCCTGGCTGTGTTGGTCTGGATATCATCATAGATAACATAATATATTTACGCTTCATGCACAACCAAGGAGAGAGGTTATAAATAACCAAGAGAACAGGTCATGAACTATAGTTACTACTTAGACTACCATATGGATTCATTCCATCCGTAGAAAGTCCAAGCCTCAGATTCCTTGGGTCATTGCCGAAATCTGGAAACAAAGAATCAACTCTCTTCCATTGCAAAGAATCAGTCGGATGACGAAGCTTCCCATCACATTTTCTCGCATCTGCATGGCATCTAATATTCTTTGCGTCTTTTGGATTCGCGAACAGTCATTGAAACCTTGGAATAACTAGAAGATACCATAACACCTTCACAGGAGGACCTTTTGAGGTGACATCACAACCATCATCACCATCCTTCTTTTGGTATCGTGATTTCATACATTTAGGGCATATTTCTTTGTCTTCATTATCCTTCCAGTATAATATACAGTCGTTGGGACAAGCATGTATTTTTTTATACTCCACACCCATCAAACATAATATCTTCTTCGCCTCGTAGTTACAGTTCGGCAATGTGTTGCCTTCTGGAAGCATGTCCTTCAACAACTCCAGCAACTCAGTGAAGCTTTTATCAGTCCATCCATTTATCGCCTTAAGATTAAACAACCTCAAAATAGCTAACAACCGTGTGAAATTTATGCAACCCAGATACAATGGTTGATCCTTGTCACTAGATAGAGTATCATACATATGTACTCGCTTAAAAGAATCTGGTCCAATATCACGAATCATGTCCTCTAGTCGATCACCCATATCTACCTCAGCTTCCCCACTTTTGGACACTTGGTGTGTCTAACACTTCACCATGCCATGCCCATGTTGTATAACTCTGGCTAATCCAATAAACATCAAGGTGCTCATGTATGACATTAACTTTTAGAGGTGCCTGATTCCCACACTTAACATAAGGACAATAAAATTCTCGATTACTATTAAGAAGCTTTGTTTCAGCAAATTTCAGAAACTCTGACACTCCATTCTGAAACTTATCGGTCAATCGATTTTTTTGCATCCAACTACGATCCATAGCTACGTGTTCTGAAAAAGTAAAGACAGGCTTATTTAATGAACACATGGAATCACCACTTCAGGACCCTTCAACTACGAGTATCCAACAGATCCTTATATATTTAGTTAAGGTCATCTGGGAAAGGTCCACTCCGGGAGAAGCTACTTGGGAAGTGGAGGAAGAGGTGCGGGACGCATATACCTATTTGTTTCAATAGGTATGTATACTAATTTTTTAGGGCAAAAATCCTAAAAAGGTGGGGAGTATTATAACATCCCGCCTAATTTAATTATTCAGTCTCTTAAATTAGGACTTATATGTTTTGAATTAATAGTTGAGTAATTAAATTGGGTAGTATTTATTAATTTGAGGGGTGTGCCTAGTAATGACAAGGTGTTAATTTAAGGAAAAGGAGGGACAAAATGGTCAAACCTTAATTTCCTTCTCTCTTTTCCTCTCACTCTCACCAGCTCTCTCTCTCTCATTTTTCCCTCTCTTTCTCGTGGTGTTCTGTTGGAAAAGAAAAAAGGGAAGAAAGAAAGGGAAAAAGGGGGTTTGGGCTAGAGAGTTGGTGAGGGAAAAGAGTGGGATTTGGGTGCTTCCTCAAATCCTTCCTTCAAGAACAACTTTGGAGCCAAGCTTTTGTTGATTTGGTGAAGATTTGGAGCTACCCTCACTGAAGAAAAAGGGGTTGCGAATTTGAAGAAGAAGAGGAGAAGAAGAACAAGTGTTCAATCATCTTGGCTCATTCTCTTGAGCATATTGTGAGATCTTCTCACTTAGACGTTGGGCAACCAATAAGACCCACCAATAGGGTTTTCCTTTTTCCTTTGTGTTAGCATGTGTTTTGCTTGATTTCAAATGTGGGTTAGGGAAAATGCATGAGAAGGGATTTGGGTTCCTTGAGAGTATGAGTTTATTGATATGTTCAAATATTTAAAGCATTGATGAATTGAGAAATGTATGATTGGTTGTTATTCTTCATGATATATGCTTGATCCTCCCATGATGCATGCTTATACTTGTTTTTGAGTCTTGAATTGTTTTGGATAGGAGATTGTAAGGAGACTGTGCTGGAAACCCAGAGTTACTGCACAAACTATTTGCAACAAGGAAGCTCCATCGTGACTGAATATGTAAACAAGTTTGAGGAGTTTGCAAGCTATTCCTCATTTGCCCAATTTTTCCCAGATGACACTTGGAAAATAAATCAATTCAAAGGGGGTTAAGGGAAGATATTCAACATAGTTTAACCTAAACCAATTTCACCATTTTTGCCTCAGTGGTCCGAGCTAGTCATGTGGCTGAAGAAAGTTTGAAGAAGATGTATGATGAGAGGAACCAACGGTGGTCGAAGATAAAAGAGGAGCGCCAGTCTAAGCAAACCTCCAAACCAAGAGGAAATTCCAACGTGGGAAAACAGGCCCAGTCCTCTGCAACTGGTGAACCTAAAACGTGCTCCACTTGTGGTAGGTTCCACAAAGGAGAGTGTAAAGGAAAACTGTACTGTTTCTATTGCCGTGAGCAGGGACATTATATGAATGATTGTCCAATACTCAAGAAGAAGAATGAGAAAAGGGATGCAAACAAGACCTGTGACCCTAACCAGGGGAGTATTTTTGCCTTAGACGCAAAAAGGGAAAAAAGTGCAGACGGTCTGATTAAAGTTACGTGTCTCTTGAGTGACCAACCTATTATTGTTCTCTATAACTCAGGTGCGACTCACTCCTTCATCTCTTGTAAATGTGTGTTACGATTAGAGTTACCCCTTACTTCTTTACCGGTTTCTTTGAATGTCCGTACTCCTACTGATGGTAGCATTTGTACTTCCTTGTTGTGCGAGAATTGTCCTCTCGAAATACAAGGAAGAGTATTCATAGTTGATTTGGTTTGTCTACCTTTGGTGGGGATGGACATTATTTTGGGGATGGATTGGATTTCAACTAATCAAGTTGTTTTGAATTGTTTTTGTAAAACCATCAAGTTTCCAAATTTACAATCTCCTCAAAGAAATATTCATCCTAGTGTCTTGGCTAGTGTTTCACAATTAAACCAATGCCTCGTAGAGAATCAAGTGGGCTATGTTCTGTTACTTTTTTCATCTTCAGAGGTTGGATTAGATTTGACTGCTATCCCAGTTGTTAATGAATAATTAGATTATTTCCTGACGAAGTGACTTCCTTACCTCTCGAGAGGGAAGTAGAATTCTCCATAGACTTAGTTCCTGGAACAGGACCAATATCCATAGCTCCATATAGGATGTCACCTTCGGAACTCAAAGAGCTTAAACTTCAACTGGAGAACCTAATAGCCAAACAGTTCATTAGGCCTAGTGCTTCTCCATGGGGAGCCCTGTGACACCCTCTACCCCAACAAGTCATTATAACAACGTAATAATGTAAAATAAAAACACGGAGAAACAAAATCCTTTTTTATTTAAGCCAAATCATAATTTCAGTTATTGTGGAATAGAGTCATCACGCTCATTTGCGGAAAATAACAATCGAAGAAATTAAAAACCCAGGTTCCCGATGTCACAATAATTCAGAGCCCTTTTCCCTAATTATTACATCGGAAGAATACAAAAACTTTAATAAGTAAACACATGCAAATCTTCTATCCATCCCGATTTAACTACCGAGATTACTCATTGGCATTCGCATCCTCAACACTGCAGTCTCAACATCTAAACATACCGGTGGGATATGCATAGCCACAAAAGGGTTAGTCGTCATAACCTCAAATAGTGCAACGATGTAGGAAATCGGTGAACAATGCGCATATCTGAATTCCAACAAAACGTCTACACACCAAAGACCAAGGCATAACATATCACCACAATCACAAATACCACATGTCACAACATCAAACGCAACGCTAAAAGACATTACCATTACATTCAAATATCACATGCCGCCGCATCAATCACAACATTATGATATACCACTAACAACCGAACAACCAAGCATGTTATCAAGACAAGTGGTGTGATTCTAAGAACATAATTAAATGCATGTGGATCCACTTCTAACGAAGCCAGGAGACCTTGCCCGTTCGGAATACCATGTCAGTAGTGCACCAATAACAACAGGACCGGGAACCTCACCCGTCACGGGATACCTTGCCCGATTCGCCCCATTAACCGTAGGACCGGGAAACCTTGCCTGTCACGGGATACCTTGCCCGATTCTCCCTACTAACCAAAGGACCGGGAAACCTTGCCCGTCACGGGATACCTTGCCCGATTCGCCCTTTGTTTTTTTTTTCTTTTTAACCGAAGGACCGGGAAACCTTGTCTGGCCACGGGATACCTTGCCCGATTCGCCTCTACTAACCAAAGGACCGGAAACCTCGTGATCACGGGATACCTTGCCCGATTCGTCCTTTGTTTTTCTTTTTAACAGTAGGGCCGGAAACCTTGCCCGTCACGGGATACCTTGCCCGACACGCCTACTAACAATAACAACAACAACAACAACAACAACAATGACGACACCAAGATGCATGAACATGACCAAACGCGATTGTCTAACCATAACATCCTCTATCACAATATTTTCGACAGAGTAACAACAACAACAACAAAGAGAACACAAATTCATAAGTTAGCTAGTGCCTTCTACCAATAACATGAACATTTAATATTCTTAGCAACTTTGATTAAGCACATACATCCAAGTGGAACTTTGGCATTAGAAGGACTAGTTCTCTCAGATTATCATACTAAGAAATCAATAGGCATCATAAATGAACCTTAGACATTCTACTTAAGCTTTACAATATCAACATAATTACGGGGACTCGAGTTCTTTGATTCATACTTAGTGGCTACACTTTCATAGGGTCTAAAGCCTACTATTTAGTTATTTAATTTCCTTACATTGTCGTTTGATAACAACCAATTTCTGTACATCAAGCATATAAACAACCAAAGCTCAATCATCACGCCAATTTCAACAACCAATAAAATTATCACAAGTCGAGAATAATAATTTAGAGGAATTCGAAGGTCTCTCAATCACGGTGGTGATAGTGTCTGCTTTTCATTATCACATGAGGCATAGGGGTCTTGGGACACCCCTATTGTTCACACAGGTTCCATACACTCACTAGAAGAGAACAACTATCCCTTACCTCAAGTGAAATTCGTGCTCCTAGGAGAGGGATAAGGTAACACCAAGCTTTTCCTTTCCTAGTGAAGCTTTCTCTTCCTATTCCTCCCAATGAGGCGGTAAGAATTACAGTAACTATGCTTCCGGGTCGCGTTCCGTAGCGTAGTCTTGAGTCAGAGCCCTTGACAGCACAAAATTGGGGAAAAAGGGGAAGAAGGGTTTTTCTCTATCTTGGTTGATCTTATGAGCAACTTCTAATCATGTTTATGGTTTTAGACTGATGTTTAGGGGCTAGGTTAAGTCTAGGGGTCGTGGTCACTCTTACAGGTCGAGAATGGGTCATACTGGGTCACCGAACCGGCCCAAAACGAGTTAAAGCGAACAGCAAGACACCACTTGGCAGCAGCGCTGGCGCGCCAAGATCTCTTGGGCGCCTGCGCTACTCGGTGAGACTGGGCGCCTGCCGCTACAACCAACCTCACCACACACTCCACAAATAGGAGAAGGATCCGCCAGTGGAGTAGGGATCCTGACAACCAAAGGGGAGGTCGGCGCTGTTCGAACCTAAACGATTGAGAAATTTAGACCCTCATTAATTTTGATGATAACAAAGTATTTTCAAGAGAACAATTTATCTTCTAATATATCTTTGACTGTACAGGTATCAAAGCTTCATGTATTTGTACAAAACACTCAAGAAAGAAGAAGAAATTTACAAGAGAATTGAATACACTCCATCGATGTCGGGTCAACTCACTTCGTTGTCTTGCTAACAGCGCCCAAAGTAGTGTTACTCTTTGACACGTGGAATACTCAATTCCGCGGCGTCCGGCCCTCCTGCTCCGAGCGAGTGTCTGATCTCTTTAATGAAGCACGTGATGATCACGTTTTTGCTCTTAACCTCAGAATGTTCTGGAACGGAATTCGAATTTGATTTTGTGCGCTCATTTTGATGTACGAGGAAGCAAAGGTGACACCTTTAGCATAAGACAAAAATCGTACAAGGCAATTGTGAAAAACAGATAGTACGAAAACGGTAATATGTACTATTCTGATATTCTATGGAAAGGAAGAAAAGGACTACATTTCAAATTACCTCACTCAATGGAAAGGAGCTATTCTTTTACTGCAAACGGTAATATCCCTGAAGTCTCCTATAAATACCCCAAGGTATTCATTGAAGAAAAATAGGCAAGAACTAAGGCAAGTCCAGAACTAAGACTGAAATTGCTAGAACCAATTTTGAGAAAGAAAGAAACTTTATTTTGGAAGCATCATCACTCTGAGTGAGTAATCAAGTTTCGTGCCAAGTCTCTGGTCTACAAAGAACTGAACTCAGCGTCTTATACTTTCTTTTAGAAAGCTACTCTGTTTTGAGCTTAATCTTTTCATCCTCTCTGTGAGAGTTATTTTGATTGTATTCAAAAGAATATTCTCTTTTGTAAACAGTATTTAGCCTAGTTAAGGCTTTGTTCCTCAAAGGCTCGATCGTACCGAGTCGTTTTGAGAAGTTGAGAGTATTGTCAAGTTTGTGACAGTAGAATACTCTTGAGGAAAATTGTAATCAGTTGATTATAGTGAAAAATCCTTCAGGATCGAAGGGACTAGACGTAGCTACCAGTTGGTGGTGAACTAGTATAAATCTCTGTGTCTCTTTCTTTACTGCTTTACATTTATCTTTACCTTACCCAGTAAAACAAGTTTCATAAACTCCTTTATTTCCTGCATCCGGTTAGTCTCTCTTCATCCAGTTAGTTCTCAGCGTCCGATAAACAAACAGTTTTGAAAAATCTGTATTCTTAGTGCTTTTAACTTAAAGTTTGCGAAAAGTTTTTGGACACAATTCAACCCCCCTTCTTGTGTTCACGTTCAGTTGGTACCAGAGCTCGGCCTCTTGGTTGAGCACTTAACAATGTTAAGAGAAAAGATCCTATACTGTGAACATGTCTACTGAAGGTGGTCATATGAACTGTCCTCCTCTATTCAATGTAGAAAAATTTGACTACTGGAAAGATAAGATAAAAGCTTTCTTTGAGACGCAACAACTTGAGTTGTGGGATATAGTTCAAAGTGGTTACATTCCTCCCATTAATGCTCGTGGTGTTGCTATAGCCAGAGAAGATTGGAATGATGAGCAGAAAAAGAGATATCAAACCAATCAAAAAGCTAGATTCATTCTTATCTGTGCTGTGACAGAAAAAGAATATGATAAATGTGGCAAATTTGATACTGCCAAAGAAATATGGGAATCACTTGTTTTATCTAACGAAGGCTCTGCCCAAGTAAGAGAAACCAAAGCTAGCATGTTGGTTCGCCAATATGAGTTGTTCAAAATGGAAGATGGTGAAAACATTGAAACTATGTTTGGAAGATTCCAAACACTTGTTCATGGGTTACAGGCCCTTGGAAAAAGTTACACTACACCTGACCATGTTAGAAAGATCTTGAGAAGCTTGACTAAGCAGTGGAGACCCAAGGTCACTGCTATTCAAGAAGCAAAAGATCTAAATGTCCTACGACTTGAAGATCTTATGAGTTCGTTGAAAGCTCATGAACTTGAGCTAAACGAAGAAGAACCTGTCAAAAAAGACAAGTCTATTGCTTTGAAAGTCGCTCAATGTAAAGCCAGTTCTTCCAAAGCTCTTCAGGCTGAAGAAGAAGAATCAGAAGATGAAGCTTCAGAAGGAGATGTTGATACATCAGAAGATGAGCTCGCGTTTATATCCAGGAAGATACAAAGAATGTGGAAGAAGAGAAACTTCCGGGGGAAGTTTTAGAAGAAAGATACTAAGGACAAGAAGGAAAGAAAAGACAAGGACAAAGCCCAAGTCATTTGCTATGAATGCAAAAAGCCTGGACATTTCAAGTCCGAATGTCCAAATCTTAAGGAGAAGCCCACAAGAAGTTCTTTCAAGAAAAAGAAGAAGAGCCTCATGGCTACATGGGAAGATCTAGACTTATCCTCATCTGAGGAAGATAATGAAGAAGAAGCAAATCTCGCTCTCATGGCAGACACTGATCTTGACTCAGAAGAAGAAGTTGAAGAGGTAATAGTATATGATTCCTACTCTGAACTTCAACTTGCATTCAATGATCTTCTTAAGGACTCTGCCACTCTCTCTGTTGAGTATAAGAATTTGAAAACGAAATTTTCAAAATTATCACAAGACTTTCAAGCTTTAAACAAAGAAAAATCTGTACTCAATAAAGAGAACCAGAAGCTGAAAACTGAAAATCAGCATCTGATGGATAACCAGCGTCTGGCCGCTAACAAGCAACCAGAAACTGAGAGCTCTCAAGCTGAAAGCTCTAAAGTTACAGGCAACCTTAAATGCAAATCAAAAGATTATGAATATGCATTTCAAAAGTTTCTTGCAGAGAGTGTAACTCGAAGCAAGCAAGCTTCAATGATTTGGGGTGTCAGTAAAACGACAACTCGTGGTCTTGGTTATATATTAGATGAACCTCCTTTAGAAAACGATTCAGCATCTGATAAATCCAATAATTATAGTAAATGCTTGCATTATACTTACTGCAATAAACCTGGTCATTTGAAAAGTGCATGTACAGTTTTTAAAACTGTGAAGGATAAGCTTCCTTCAAGAACTAACAAGAAAGGAACCAAAAAGATATGGGTACCTAAAGATAAAATAGTCTATGTTGCAGACATGCTTAGCAACAAAGTCAACACACCTATCTTGGTACTTAGACAGTGGATGCTCGCGTCACATGACGGGAGAAAAGCATATGTTCCAAGAACTAAGGCCTAAAGAAGCTGGATTCGTTGGTTTCGGAGGAAACCAAAAAGGTAAAATAGTTGGAATTGGTCGCATTGGTAAAGGCTCTCTTCCCTCTATTGATAATGTACTTTATGTTGAAGTACTTAAACATAACTTATTGAGCATAAGTCAATTACGTGACAATGGTTATGAAGTCATCTTTACAGAAACTGGATGTCTAGTAAAAAGCAAGAAAGACTGTCATGACAATTCTGTGACACCCTCTACCCCAACAAGTCATTATAACAACGTAACAATGTAAAATAAAAACACGGAGAAACAAAATCCTTTTTATTTAAGCCAAATCATAATTTCAGTTATTGTGGAATAGAGTCATCACGCTCATTTGCGGAAAATAACAATCGAAGAAATTAAAAACCCAGGTTCCCGATGTCACAATAATTCAGAGCCCTTTTCCCTAATTATTACATCGGAAGAATACAAAAACTTTAATAAGTAAACACATGCAAATCTTCTATCCATCCCGACGAACTACCGAGATTACTCATTGGCATTCGCATCCTCAACACTGCGGTCTCAACATCTACACATACCCGTGGGATATGCATAGCCACAAAAGGGTTAGTCGTCATAACCTCAAATAGTGCAACCAGTGTAGGAAATCAGTGAACAATGCGCATATACAGTAATTCCAATAAAACGTCTACACACCAGCACCAAGGCATAACATATCACCACAACTGCCAAATACCACATTTCACAACATCAAACGCAACGCTAAAAGACATTACCATAACATTCAAATATCACATGCCGCCGCATCAATCACAACATTATGATATACCACTAACAACCGAACAACCAAGCATGTTATCAAGACAAGTGGTGTGATTCTAAGAACATAATTATATGCATGTGGATCCACTTCTAACGAAGCCGGGAGACCTTGCCCGTTCGGAATACCATGTCAGTAGTGCACCAATAACAACAGATCGAACCTCACCCGTCACGGGATACCTTGCCCGATTCGCCCCATTAACCGTAGGACCGGGAAACCTTGCCCGTCACGGGATACCTTGCCCGATTCGCCCTTTGTTTTTTTTTTCTTTTTAACCGTAGGACCGGGAAACCTTGCCCGTCACGGGATACCTTGCCCGATTCGCCCTACTAACCAAAGGACCGGGAAACCTCGCTCGTCACGGGATACCTTGCCCGATTCGCCCTTTGTTTTTTTTTTCTTTTTAACCGTAGGACCGGGAAACCTTACCCGTCACGGGATACCTTGCCCGATACGCCCTACTAACAATAACAACAACAACAACAATGACGACACCAAGATGCATGAACATGACCAAACGCGGTGTCTAACCATAACATCCTCTATCACAATATTTTCGACAGAGTAACAACAACAACAGCAGCAGAACACAAATTCATAAGTTAGCTAGTGCCTTCTACCAATAACATGAACATTTAATATTCTTAGCAACTTTGATTAAGCACATACATCCAAGTGGAACTTTGGCATTAAAAGGACTAGTTCTCTCAGATTATCATACTAAGAAATCAATAGGCATCATAAATGAACCTTAGACATTCTACTTAAGCTTTACAATATCAACATAATTGCGGGGACTCAAGTTCTTTGATTCATACTTAGTGGCTACACTTTCATAGGGTCTAAAGCCTACTATTTAGTTATTTAATTTCCTTACATTGTCGTTTGATAACAACCAATTTCTGTACATCAAGCATATAAACAACCAAAGCTCAATCATCACGCCAATTTCAACAACCAATAAAATTATCACAAGTCGAGAATAATAATTTAGAGGAATTCGAAGGTCTCTCTATCACGGTGGTGATAGTGCGGATTTTAGATTACAGCGAGGCATAGGGCTCTTGGGACACCCCTATTGTTCACACAGGTTCCATACACTCACTAGAAGAGAACAAATATCCCTTACCTCAAGTGAAATTCGTGCTCCTAGGAGAGGGATAAGGTAACACCAAGCTTTTCCTTTCCTAGTGAAGCTTTCTTGACAAAAACACAAGAAAGGGTTTAGGAATGGAAAAATCATAATTTAGAACCCTAACATTGCTCTTAAGGACAAAACTATCATTAGAAGGCTTACCTCTTCCTATTCCTCCCAATGAGGCGGTAAGAATTACAGTAACTATGCTTCTGGGTCGCGTTCCGTAGCGTAGTCTTGAGTCAGAGCCCTTGACAGCACAAAATTGGGGAAAAAGGGGAAGAAGGGTTTTTCTCTATCTTGGTTGATCTTATGAGCAACTTCTAATCATGTTTATGGTTTTAGACTGATGTTTAAGGGCTAGGTTAAGTCTAGGGGTCGTGATCACTCTTACAGGTCGAGAATGGGTCATACTGGGTCACCGAACCGGCCCAAAACGAGTTAAAGCAGCAGCAGCCTGACCGCCCGCGGCGGTGGGCGCTGGCGCCCGGCATCTCTTAGGCGCCGCACACTGCTCTCGGTGAGGCCTGGCGCCTGCATCTGATGCGGTTGCCTGCGCCGCTCTCGGTGAGGCACTGGGCGCCTGCGCTCTGATGCAGGCGCCTGCGCCCTGGGCTGCATCCGTTGCTAGTTTTGTGTCTGAGCTTCGCCTATACGCGCACCGTGCCAATTTAATTGATCTTCTAACCAGTCATTAGCATATTTAACACATTCACATACATGAAAAGCTTAGTCAAACACACAAGGAATTAAAAAGTTCTAGCACGAAGGTGGGGGTGTTACAATCCTTCCCCCCTTAGAAAAATTCCGTCCTCGGAATTATTACTGACCTGTGGTGAAAAGTTGCGGATACAGTTCCCGCATCTTACTCTCCAACTCCCACGTTGCACTTTCATCGTTTGCTCCACTCCAAATTACCTTCACCAGGGGAATCTCCCTTCCGCGTAGTTGCTTCTTCTTCTGGTCTTCAATTCTTACCGGCGACGTCTCAAATGTGAGATTGTCCTTGAGTTGAATCGCGTCCTGTGCTATCACATGACTGGGATCATGTATGTACTTACGGAGTTGAGATACGTGAAATACATTGTGGAGGTTTCCCAACAACGGTGGCAGCGCCACCTGATAAGCTACTTCACCAATTCGTTTCAAAATTTGGTAGGGTCCAATGAACCTAGGAGTAAGCTTCCTAGCCTTTAAAACTCTACCAACTCCCTTGTTGGGGTAACACGTAGGAAAACGTGTTCTCCTTCCTTAAAGGTCAGTTCCTTGGTGGTTGTTGTAATAACTCTTACATGCGCTTTGGCGATCCTCATCTTCTCTTGAATCAACTTCACCTTCTCGGTTGTCTCCCTCACCACTTCTGGTCCCAACACTAGGCTTTCACCGGACTCGCACCAGCAAAGGGGAGTACGACACCTCCTCCCATAAAGCGCCTCATATGGAGCCATACCAATACTAGAGTGATAGCTATTGTTATAGGTAAACTCCACCAAGGGTAAGAACTTATCCCAACTTCCGAATTTTTCCAACACACAGGCCCGCAACAGGTCCTCTAAAGATTGAATAGTCCGCTCCGACTGACCATCCGTTTGGGGGTCATAGGCTGAGCTCAGTCTAAGTTTGGTTCCCAACGCCTCATGCAAGCTATTCCAAAACCCAGATGTGAACCTAGGATCTCGGTCAGATATGATACTAGAGGGAACACCATGCAGTCTAACGATCTCCTTAATGTACAACTTTGTTAACTTCTCTAGAGGGAACTCCATGTTTACCGGTAAAAAGTGAGCCGTCTTGGTTAACTGGTCAACAATCACCCACACTGCATCGTAACCGGCTGAAGTCCTGGGAAGTGGGACACAAAATCCATAGCGATCTTGTCCCACTTCCATTAGGGATGAATAAGCGGTGCAGCGTGCAGAAGGTTTCTGATGTTCAATCTTGGCCTTTTGGCAAGTCAGGCATGCGTACACAAATTCGGCTATCTGCTTCTTCATACTAGGCCACCAGAATAATCTCTTTAAGTCTTGATACATCTTAGTAGCCCCGGGATGTATGCTCAGGCTACTCCTGTGACCTTCTTCCAGAATCATCTTTTTCAATTCGGGAATGTCCGGAACACAAATTCGACCCTGGAGCCTTAAAATCCCATCCGTCCCCTCAGTAAATTCACTTGGCTTCCCTTGAGCAATCGAGATCTTCTGCTCAACTAAGAACAGGTCGGTCTTCTGTCCATCCCGGATTTGACCCATTAGATCATTAGTCACTTTCAACATGCCAAGCTTCACGCTCACGGGGGTCCTTTCACACACTAGACTCAGATCTCTGAACTCTTCTATTAACTTCATTTCCTAATCATCATAGTCGAGCAATGCAACGCCTTTACGCTTAGCGCATACGCCACGACATTTGCCTTGCACGGATGGTAGTTCAACTCAAACTCATAGTCTTTTAGGAATTCCATCCACAAGCGTTGCCTCATGTTTAACTCATACGGTCAAACAAATACTTGAGGCTCTTATGGTCGCTAAAAACCTCAAACCGAGCCCCATAAAGATAGTGCCTCCAGATCTTCAAGGCAAAGACAACTGCACCTAATTCCAAGTCATGGGTAGAATAATTCTGCTCGTGTAACTTTAGTTGGCGATAAGCATACGCCACGACTTTACCATGCTTTGCATTAGCACACCACCTAGTCCTTGCTTTGAAGCATCACAGTAGACCACGAAAGGTTTAAGCGGGTCGGGCAACACTAACACTGGTGCCGTAGTCAACTTCTTCTTTAGTATCTGAAAGCTTTCCTCACACTTAGCATCCCACAAGAAAACTTGCCCCTTCCTGGTAAGTCGGGTCATTGGTAGTGCTATCTTTGAAAAACCTTCGATGGACCTTCGATAGTAACCGGCTAGGCCCAAAAGCTTCTTATCTCGGTGGCGATTTAGGAGCTTCCCAATGCAATCTGACCTCCACCTTCATCGGGTCCACAGCTATACCGCCTTTAGAAATTACGTGGCACTGGAAATCCCACTTCATCCAACCAAAACTCACACTTTGACATCTTGGCATACAATTGTTTTTCCTTCAACACTTGTAGTACAGTTCTCAAGTGCCCTTCATGCTCCTTTCGGGTCTTGGAGTAAATCAAGATGTCGTCTATAAAAACAACCACAAACTTATCCAAATATGGGCGAAATATCGTGTTCATGTATTCCATAAATACTGCTGGTGCGTTAGTCACACCGAATGGCATAACTTGGTACTCATAGTGACCGTAACGCGTTCGGAACGCGGTCTTCGGAATGTCCTCCTTCTTCACCCAAATCTGGTGGTACCCAAACCTCAGATCAATTTTAGAGAAAACACATGCTCCTACTAGTTGGTCCATGAGATCATCTATCCTCGGTAAAGGGTAGCGGTTCTTGAGTAACCTTGTTAAGTTGCCGATAGTCAACACACAACCTCATCGAACCGTCTTTCTTCTTTACCAATAAAACCGGCGCTCCCCAAGGGGATACACTTTGTCTAATAAACTTTTTCTCCAGCATGTCTTCCAATTGCCTCTTTAATTCTTCTAGCTCTAACGGGGACATCCTGTAAGGTGCCATAGAGATCGGTCCCGTTCCCGGAACAAGGTCGATAGCAAAGTTCACATCTCGTTCCGGTGGTAAAGAGTTAACTTCTGCAAATACTTCCGGAAACTCACAAACGGTGGGTGCATCTTTAGCTTCTACCTTCGTTTCTATAGCCATAGAACACAACATCACATAAACCTGTGCACCTTCCTTCAAGGACGACCGAATTTCCTTGGCGGTAACCACCCGTGGATCACTAGGCTCAGGTGCCCCAAACACCACAGTTTTATCAAAGCAGTTCAAAAGTACATGATTAGCAGTCAACCAATCCATACCTAAAATAATGTCTATTCCCCGAAGAGGTAAACACACTAGGTCCACTACGAAATTCCTACTTCCAATCACGAGAGTGCACTCCTTGCACACAAGAGACGTAACAACGGGTTCATGAGAAGGAATATCCACAGACAAATCAAAGGTTAAACGAGATGTAGGCAGTTGCAAATTTTTCACACATTCGGCAGAGATGAAAGAGTGGGTCGCACCAGAATCATACAACACCACTAAAGAAATTCCTCGAATAAAGCAAGTACCTTGGATGAGATCTTCCGATTCAGCTGCCTCTGTGCCAGTGAGAGCAAACACCCTGCCAGTCGACTTCATCCTGTTAGCCTGAGGTCTCGGAGTCCTGTTATTATTTGTTGGTTCATTCTTCAATTCATCACGATCATGGTGATATGGCCAGGGCTTGTTGCACTTGAAGCAGATGACAGATGTTTCCTTGCATAAATGAGTATAGTGGTCCTTGCCACACTTGCCACATCTATTCTGATTGTAGTGCCAAGAGCTTCCCCCAACTGTTTTTCCCGCGACAGGATTAGCCCCTCTAAAGCCGGTATTCTTAAATGCCTTGGCAGTAGGTGCTAAAGGTTGTCTCCCTCTTCCTTGGGTGGGTTTGGGTTTCCCACTGTTGTTTCTGAAAGCAGCTACCCTCTCATTATAAGCCTCTTCAAAGTCTCGGGTCTTCTGGACAAAGTTCAGAAGTCGGTAAGTGGTAAAACGACCACGCCGCTGAGTTCAGTCGTAGTCGTTCTTAAACTTAACACACTTCGAGCGGTCGCTTGATTGCTAGTTGATAAGCGAGGTAGTAGCGGGATAATTCCTCAAACTTCACCGCATACTCATCTCTGGACATATTCCCCTGTGTTAAAGCTAGGAACTCGGCCTCGCCAGGTCCACGAATCTCGGCGGAAAATATTTTTCCAAGAACTCGTCCTTGAATATCTCCCAAATTCTGGCGATTCGCGGTATTCTCCAACCTCCGACTAGTGTTCTCCCACCAATACTCGGCCTCGTCGGTCGACTTGAAAGCGACAAAAGCCACCTTACGTTCGTCGGTGCAGCCCATCACTCTAAAAATCTTCTCCATTTCACGTATCGGTGTTGGGCTCCATCGGTCAAATCCCCTTAAAGGTTGGAGGGTTGTTTTTACGAAAATCGGCAATGCTCCTGAAGTTAGCGAGCCTATCAAGACGGTTACGGTTGCGCTCCAAAGCTTCAAAGAACTCCCTAAGGCCTCAATCACAAGACGGTCAGCCACACCGCCATTCCTCACACGAGGCAAACAGAAAATGGTTAGCCTATAAAATGAGTCTTACCATTCATACTCCTATCTGTTTTAGCATAAACAATCACACCGAGCACACAGACAAAAATATAATAGACACACACCACGGCCTGAGAATCAAGCCGAGCTCTGATACCACTAAATGTGACACCTACTCCCAACAAGTCCTTATAACAACGTAATAATGTAAAATAAAAACACGGAGAAACAAAATTCTTTTTATTTAAGCCAAATCATAATTTCAGTTATTGTGGAATAGAGTCATCACGCTCATTTGCGGAAAATAACAATCGAAGAAATTAAAAACCCAGGTTCCGATGTCACAATAATTGAGCCCTTTTCCTAATTATTACATCGGAAGAATACAAAAACTTTAATAAGTAAACACATGCAAATCTTCTATCCATCCCGATGAACTACCGAGATTACTCATTGGCATTCGCATCCTCAACACTGCAGTCTCAACATCTACACATACCGGTGGGATATGCATAGCCACAAAAGGGTTAGTCGTCATAACCTCAAATAGTGCAACGATGTAGGAAATCGATGAACAATGCGCATATACACGATAATTCCAATAAAGCGTCTACACACGGCACCAAGGCATAACATATCACCACAACTGTCAAATACCACATGTCACAACATCAAACGCAACGCTAAAAGACATTACCATAACATTCAAATATCACATGCCACCGCATCAATCACAACATTATGATATACCACTAACAACCGAACAACCAAGCATGTTATCAAGACAAGTGGTGTGATTCTAAGAACATAATTATATGCATGTGGATCCACTTCTAACGAAGCCGGGAGACCTTGCCCGTTCGGAATACCATGTCAGTAGTGCACCAATAACAACAGGACCGGGAACCTCACCCGTCACAGGATACCTTGCCCGATTCGCCCCATTAACCGTAGGACCGGGAAACCTTGCCCGTCACGGGATACCTTGCCCGATTCGCCCTACTAACCAAAGGACCGAGAAACCTTGCCCGTCACGGGATACCTTGCCCGATTCGCCCTTTGTTTTTTTTTTTTCTTTAACTAGGGCCGGAAACCTTGCCCGTCACGGGATACCTTGCCCGATTCGCCTCTACTAACCAAAGGACCGGAAACCTCGCCGTCACGGGATACCTTGCCCGATTCGCCCTTTTTTTTTTTCTTTTTAACCGTAGGGCCAGGAAACCTTGGATCACGGGATACCTTGCCCGATACGCCCTACTAACAATAACAACAACAACAACAATGACGACACCAAGATGCATGAACATGACCAAACGCGATTGTCTAACCATAACATCCTCTATCGCAATATTTTCGACAGAGTAACAACAACAACAGCAGAACACAAATTCATAAGTTAGCTAGTGCCTTCTACCAATAACATGAACATTTAATATTCTTAGCAACTTTGATTAAGCACATACATCCAAGTGGAACTTTGGCATTAGAAGGACTAGTTCTCTCAGATTATCATACTAAGAAATCAATAGGCATCATAAATGAACCTTAGACATTCTACTTAAGCTTTACAATATCAACATAATTGCGGGGACTCGAGTTCTTTGATTCATACTTAGTGGCTACACTTTCATAGGGTCTAAAGCCTACTATTTAGTTATTTAATTTCCTTACATTGTCGTTTGATAACAACCAATTTCTGTACATCAAGCATATAAACAACCAAAGCTCAATCATCACCCCAATTTCAACAACCAATAAAATTATCACAAGTCGAGAATAATAATTTAGAGGAATTGAAGGTCTCTATCACGGTGGTGATAATGCCTGCTTTTTAGATCACATGAGGCATAGGGGTCTTGGGACACCCCTATTGTTCACACAGGTTCCATACACTCACTAGAAGAGAACAACTATCCCTTACCTCAAGTGAAATTCGTGCTCCTAGGAGAGGGATAAGGTAACACCAAGCTTTTCCTTTCCTAATGAAGCTTTCTTCAGCAAAAACACAAGAGAAAGGGTTTAGGAATGGAAAAATCATAATTTAGAACCCTAACATTGCTCTTAACGACAAAACTATCATTAGAAGGCTTACCTTTTCCTATTCCTCCCAATGAGGCGGTAAGAATTACAGTAACTATGCTTCCGGGTCGCGTTCCGTAGCGTAGTCTTGAGTCAGAGCCCTTGACAGCACAAAATTGGGGAAAAAGGGGAAGAAGGGTTTTTCTCTATCTTGGTTGATCTTATGAGCAACTTCTAATCATGTTTATGGTTTTAGACTGATGTTTAGGGGCTAGGTTAAGTCTAGAGGTCGTGGTCACTCTTACAGTCGAGAATGGGTCATCTTGGGTCACCGAACCGCCCAAACGAGTTAAAGCGAACAGCGCATAGCCACTTCGGCAGGTGGGCGCTGGCGCCAAGATCTCTTAGGCGCCTGCGCTGCTCTTGAGGTAGGGCGCCTGCGCCCCTGAGCTGCATCTGTTGCTAGTTTTTGTGTCCCGACTTCGCCTATCTGGCGCGCCGTGCCAATTTAATTGATCTTCTAACCAGTCATTAGCATATTTAACACATTCACATACATGAAAAGCTTAGTCAAACACACAAGGAATTAAAAAGTTCTAGCACGAAGGTGGGGGTGTTACAAAATCCTTGAATATTTTTTTTTGTGTGATATAAAGTTTTTTTTTGGTACTCTTATATATATATATACACACTTTTGCTCTGATTATTTGTTTACATATATCTATCTGACTTATATTCAAATTTTTCTAAGTCTTATTTTGACTATGATGTGCTTTACACTCTTTTTGTCTGATGAGAAAAGGGGGAGTAAAAGAAAGGTTTGATGAACACGTGAAAGTCTGATTGACTAATTCACCATCCAATGTTCAAAGTCCGATGGATCTGTTTGGCTGAAGTATCACGCATAGCATTTCATACATAGCATTTGTGTTGGTTATTTATTGCTCTAATACCTATAATGCTTTGATATTCATTGATCCAGTACTCTGATAATAATCAATAACTTTGGTACAATGAAAATCTTTTTAAAATGAAATCAGCATCCGATCTCACTTTGTTAAATGAATATATGTTCTGATACATCTACGTATTTTTGCGATCACACAAATGAATTTGTTTATCAATAATTGCTCTAATACCTGAATTGTTCATATATATCTAAATTGTTAATTCAGGGGGAGACCCTTGATATTATTTTGAAATTAAATTGTTCATCAATCTTGGATATTTGTCATCATCAAAAAGGGGGAGATTGTTGGAACCTAAACGATTGAGAAATTTAGACCCTCATTAATTTTGATGATAACAAAGTATTTTCAAGAGAACAATTTATCTTCTAACATATCTTTGAGTGTACAGGTATCAAGGCTTCATGTATTTGTACAAAACATTCAAGAAAGAAGAAGAAATTTACAAGAGAATTGAATACACTCCACAGATGTCAGCGTCCGAACTCACTCCAGTGTCTTGCTAACAGCGAGCGTCCGGTAGTGTTACTCTTTGACACGTGGAATACTCAATTGCTGCGAGCGTCCATCCTCTGTTCTGAGCGAGTGTCTGATCTCTTTAATGAAGCACGTGATGATCACGTTTTTGCTCTTAACCTCAGAATGTTCTGGAACGGAATTCGAATTTAATTTTGTGCACTCATTTTGATGTACGAGGAAGCAAAGGTGACACCTTTAGCATAAGACAAAAATCGTACAAGGCAATTGTGAAAAGCAGATAGTACAAAAACGGTAATATGTACTATTCTGATATTCTATGGAAAGGAAGAAAAGGACTACATTTCAAATTACCTCACTCAATGGAAAGGAGCTATTCTTTTCTTTATGACGGTAATATCCCTGAAGTCTCCTATAAATACCCCAAGGTATTCATTGAAGAAAAATAGGCAAGAACTAAGGCAAGACCAGAACTAAGACTGAAATTGCTAGAACCAATTCTGAGAAAGAAAGAAACTTTATTTTGGAAGCATCATCACTCTGAGTGAGTAATCAAGTTTCGTGCCAAGTCTCTGGTCTACAAAGAACTGAACTCAGCGTCTTATACTTTCTTTTAGAAAGCTACTCTGTTTTGAGCTTAATCTTTTCATCCTCTCTGTGAGAGTTATTTTGATTGTATTCAAAAGAATATTCTCTTTTGTAAACAGTATCTAGCCTAGTTAAGGCTTTGTTCCTCAAAGGCTCGATCGTACTGAGTCGTTTTGAGAAGTTGAGAGTATTGTCAAGTTTGTGACAGTAGAATACTCTTGAGGAAAATTGTAATCAGTTGATTATAGTGAAAAATCCTTCAGGATCGAAGGGACTAGACGTAGCTACCAGTTGGTGGTGAACTATATAAATCTCTGTGTCTCTTTCTTTACTGCTTTACATTTATCTTTACCTTACCCAGTAAAACAAGTTTTCATAAACTCCTTTATTTCCTGCATCCGTTTAGTCTCTCTTCATCCAGTTAGTTCTCAGCGTCCGATAAACAAACTGTTTTGAAAAATCTGTATTCTTAGTGCTTTTAACTTAAAGTTTGCGAAAAGTTTTTGGACACAATTCAACCCCCCTTCTTGTGTTCACGTTCAGGCGCTGCCTCTGGCTCCGCCACGGGGTTCAGGGTAAATGTTGTTGCACGAGAGGTCGAAGCACCTGCTGTCCAACATCTAACTCCCATGCTCTTCCGAGCGATCCTCCTAATCCTGGCACCTCTATGCAAAGGTGCATAGCGAGACGTGATCCGTCTAGGAATCTCAAAAGAAGAAGCTGGTAACACTCGATCCCACTGAATAATACGCCACGCGTCCACGATCTGCATCATCCTCACTACGAAGCTCACTGTCCGAGTCGAGGTCTCCTGTCGCAGCACCAGTCCGTCCACTTGAAAGGTCTAAACTACATCCCCAGTATACACAACTCGATGGGAGATGGGGTCGAACTCCATCGCCGAGGGGGTCTCCAAATTCGGGAAGTCAAACACCATCTTCGGCGATGTCATCATAGCCGGAATCACCACCGTCTTCACTATTATCTAGGTTACCATCATCAGTTGAAGGAACCACGGGAAAGGGTCAACTTCTTAAAATAAAGTAGATAACACAAGATATAGCAAATATGACAGCCAATCATATTATACAGACACGATATATAATATAAAGCGACATTCTTCAACACATATAGACAATCATATCAATAGCATATAGAACAATCAATAAGAATGCATCTGATCTCCTATTGATGCAACTATATGCCAGTGTAGTTTTCATTCTGGAATCCATGCGCTACGGTCAGGCCACTCCGTACATACCAGAGACGACACTTTTCCATGCGATGGTAAATTTTAACGACGTTCATGAATTCCTTTGGCCATAGGCTTTTCTACTACCCAAGATAGACAGGTCGAAGTTACCACAAGACACGACAAATGCCTTCCACCACCCCTAATGAACATATCAACACATATCAAATTTCACTTATGGCATAATCAATTAATATCAATTATCCAACAACAATTCCACAGCATATATCTTAACACAATTTAAGCATACATGCAACCACAACATGTTATCAAATTCAATCTCATAACAAATTCAGTTTCGGCAATAATTCCACAATCCACAACAATTCACATAATAATAAACATTAGCACAGATAGGCAACGAGTCATCCCTTTAGTGCTCGATGGAACTAACAAAGAGGTAAACATACAAGTGTGGGGGTTGGGAGCAGTTGCCAACCACTTACAGTCAAACCCACTAATTAATCATATATAAAGCATTAAAATCAAAGGGGTAACAGAACCCTCACTTTAAACACTGATGTTCTCAGACTTCTTTGATAGAAAAAAAAACGTAAGTGGGACTTATGGGTGCCCAACACCTAAACGTCTCTAGAAGTAGCCCTTACCAAAATCTTTAGGTCGTGTGTCAAAGCACGTCTCGATCTCACACTGCACGAACTCGGATTTCTCGGTTCCTAACACCACAAAATAAACTTAGTACGATCCTAGGCATATACTAACTCTAACTCCCTAGGCTCTCAACTTCCCCAAAAGAACTTTCTTAAATAAGAAGACACTTACACTTGAAGAAAATAACAACAACTAAAAGAGTAAGGTTTTTAAAACTACAGCTCATTTGGAAGAAAATACACTAAGTTGGCAAACAAAGTTTTCAAATACTAAGCTTACTCCTTCAAAACTTGAGGCATAAATCAATACTAAATTTAATACTTTTCATCATAACTTGAAATAAGACTCCACTTGGCCATTGCATCACAAGGAATCCTTTTGCCTTAAGTGTTTCATTGTCTTTAAAAATTAAACAAATCTTAATTCAATCAAACTACTATTCAAAACTTATACAACAATTCCTAACCACATCAATTATAGCTAATATAAATCAAGATTAACAAAATCATCCCTCCCAAGCTCTCTTGAGCTCGCGGCCTTGCCCCCTTTTTTTCCAAAAATTTTGCAAACCCTCAAACTAGTTAAATAACATCACTCCATAATCCAATTCTTTCACAAAACAATCATTTTCTTACAAAGCAGTTGCCTAATTCAAGTCCAACCTACTCAAGCCTCTTTCAAAAATTCAAGGGTTTCCATAAAATCTTCTCAATCCAAGTTTCAAATCAAAATTGACAATTTTAACATCAATAACAATTTCTAAGAAGCAAGAAACACCAAACAATTAAGTGATTCACAAAGAAAATCACACAATCCCAAATCCTTAGGTCATGCACCTAGGGTTCAATAAAATTGGGGATATTGTGCTCATACCTTCAATTGATCATTATCAAGTAATAAACAAGACATAAAACAAGACTAAAAGCAAGAAAACTCAATCCTACACACATATACACACCCCACTGTTTAGGGCTGAACAAGGGGGAGGAGAAATTGATTTTTCAAACCCACTTACAAGGTGTAGAAGAAGTGGTCAAGACAAGGATGAAGCTAGGAACAAGTTGGGTGAAGGATTGAAGTTGAAATAAGGCAAAGAAGATGATGGAATGTGGAAGCCATGGAAGTGGTCTTCACTTTCTCTCTCAAGAATAAGAAGAAGAAGCAAAATGAAATGAGGATGGGGAAGGGGAGGTCGCGGCTTCAGCCCATAAAAAGGGTGGGGTTAAAAAAAATTTATTAAGTGTAAAACACATGGTTAAAAATGCACTTAAGAAAAGGTTCTCCTAATTAACCACCATAACAAGGACACCTAACACTAAAGCAAGATGCTAATCCCATCAACAAGTCTAACCTATCTAATCTCTCATCTCTCATGATTACCCTCTAATCCTAGAGTCTTACGGGTACTAAAACACGACGTCAAGTAATCGCGTTACCGATTAATTCTTCTGCCGATTAATTCGCGAAAATTAATTTACCGAGAAATTAAATCACCGTGTGATAATAAATTATCATAAAAAATAAAAATAATCTAAAACACTCAAAAATAATCACAAGTTACGATTCGATTTTCATCGAAATCGGGGTTCGTTTAAAATTTTATTTGCGGATAAAAACTATCCGGTGATTCAAAATACGACAAAACTTCGTTAGAATTTTTTGACGATATTTGGACCATGAATTAATATAAAATATCAATTCTCAAATTTAATTTAATCTTGATTTAATTCAATAACTTGCTTAACGAACAAGAACTGCTTATTATAGCATAAATACGAAAAAATACACTATAATAACGCTAAATAACGCATTATGAAAATACGAGTGTTACAGTACCATACGAAGCACAGCCATACCTAACACAGAATACTGCATAGATTTCTAATTTTTCCTATTTTTAATTTTGTAGGAAAATGTCTAAGCGCTAGAGAGGCGAGGCCTCCTCATCTGCAGCAGCACGCACATCCAAAGTCGCGCCATCTTATATCCCACAGCAGCATAAGAAACGATACAGATAGCTGCGGGACTTCCATACCCACACCCAGAGATACCTAGACTTTGATGCCCTCGAGCAGGTCGGCCTGCGAGGGGAGGTGGAGACATTGCTACAGAGGATCGGATGGCTCCGAGCAGCCTCTATCAAACAACCCACTCATGCGGAGGCTGTCCTTGATTTTCTAGCCACTTGTTGCTACCACATGAGGGACCGAGAGCCCAAGCATCCAGAAATGGAGGATGAGCCAGACCAGGATCTGGTAGTTACATTCTACCTCAGTGGGGTCCACCACGAAATCACCCTAGCCGAGTTCAACATCAGGGTAGGATTTGAGATGGCGGAGACGGTACAGACCCGGAGTATTTGGGAGCACTCTTGGAGATCCCAGAGGGGTGACGAACTCAGAAAGTTGGAGAGCTCTTACAAGGGATGCCCACTATATCCCCAGCCAAGGCCAAAGAAGATCGTGAGACCCGCCAGGCGAAAGCAAAGGTAATCGTGGTTAGCCCATTCTATAAACGAGAGAGCCTTGAGCTATGATGCAGTCACCTGGCCAGATTTGTTTCTTCATTGGGCCATGAATGTTGGTGTAAGCCCTAGAGGCCAATGTTTTTCCTTTGGACTTATATTTTGTATCATGTCATTTATTTATTATATGAGGCATTTTCAGTTATTATGTTTGTTTCAACGTAATAAAGTCCTTGAGTAAAAGTTTGTTTTCAATAGAATATCGAGTAGACGACTCGGTTGTGAGATACTAAAGAACTTACTCTAAATATCCGTAGTCGAGTATTATTATTATTAAGGACAATAATAATGCATCAAGACTATTATGTGGGTGGACTGATAACCTCATCTCACAGGTTATAGATATGAGATATCAAGTCCCCACATAGGTACACGTTAGGGTAATTGTGTACTGGATTGACCCGCCATGAGAATACTACATAGTGTGTTATGTAAGTGTCATGAGTTATTCTCATAGTGATAGTGGTGTATGCCACCCTCGGACTGAAACCACTATGGTCCCTACATGAGGAGTTGGGTGTTTTATTGCCGCCAAACATTATGCATGTAGGACAATTATAAAGTCGGTTAGCTGGGCACTCAACGAGTCATGCAAAGAGACATGAGTGACCTAGATGGGATTTGCCCCTCCTACATAACAGAGTAATATCTGTGGGCCCCTTGATAGAGTATGGTGTAAAATGCATGGCCATCTTGAAATAAGTCAATATGAGATATTGATCTTATTTGTTGTTACTAAGTCTACTCGGGCATCAAGGAATATAATATTGAACTATACAAGGGTGACACATACTATGCCTTGTGTTCAATATAGATATAAGGGCAAAAGGGTAATTATACACATGATCATTATCACGAAAGGTTACGTCCACAACACCGACATTCTCGTTACTTGGGTAGCGATGATGTGTTGCTAGACACCGCCATCGTTTATAATATTAAATAGTGATTTAATATTATTGCCAACGTTACGAGGAACTCTGGTCACACACATGAGAAACAGGCTCATGGGAGATTAAATAAATCAGTGAGACTCATTTTATTTGGTGGTGCATTCTTACGATGCACGGTAGCGAGTCAAGAAAGACGCAGAACACGATAAGTTATGGTGCTGGCCGAGCACACGGTAAGCTACTGATGCGCTAGGTCGAGTCTTAAGTGAAGTCTATAAATAGACTCGTTAAGGTGAAGTCAAAACACGGAATTAAAACCCTAGCCATTTCAAAGATCGTGACTTGCATCGTGGATCGGTTCGTACATCGGCTAACCTTGTGGCGAGACCGCTCCCATTCGAAGGTGTTCGTGTGGACTACGTGGCGTTGTTTTTCGTGCGACGCTCGTGCTCGATTCAATTTTTAGATGCGCAAGCGATCTGCGCTACAAGAGGTAATTCATGTAACCCTGAGTCATGACCATTCGCAAGGGTCCATGGAAGGGAAAGTTTAAATTTCATTGCGTTTTTAATCTCTGTTATTGCGCTATTTCCCTACCGGTGGTATCAGAGCCACTTGCGAAACCATGATTCGGTTTACTATGGTTACATGTGTGTATGACATGCATTCTTGTATGCTAGATTACGAATCTGTTGGTTTTATGGTAGATTATGAATCTGTTCGCTTTAAAAATTATACCTTGTATGATTGCGAAAACCCGGTTGAGCATATATGTGATATATATATGTTGCTTCGAATAATCTATACATATATGAGATATATATATATATATATATATATATATATATATATATATTGTGATTCTGTATATTTGTTTGATTCGGTTTTTGTGTCAAGTGTTGATGCAACATGTTTTACTGCGGGTTTAAGGATAGGCATCGATGGGTCCAAGTGTTGGTACCCAGAACCGTGTTGGTAACAACGTGAAACGGCGATGTTATTACTGTGGCATGAAGCGTTCACGGTCACGATGAGGCGGCAATGTTTTCTGCAACGTGAAATGTTCACCCCTGTGCTGAATCTGCGAAGCGAGTTTTTTGAAAGTTTTAATTTTTAATTAATTGCTTTTAATCACTATTAATGACAAGATTAATAGTAATAAATGTGTATTATTATTATTGATTGTCATTAATGTTTTTGTGATGCATGGTGAGTGGTTATGGCCTTAGTCCTTTTTATTTATTTTGGAATTTTAAATACGGCTGCGTCTGTGCCTTTTGTTTGGTTTAAAAATACGGCTGCGTGTCGTGCCTCTCTTTTAATTCTGAATGTAAATTCTCTTCTCATCTCACTCCCTTGTATGTAAAACGAGTACTCTCATTAATGTAATGAAGGAGACAAGAAGGCAAAATCATAAGAGGGCTACATTGAAGGTCACACTTGGAAAAGTATGATCGTTCCTAGGTTTAGCTTAGATTCTCTCATTGGCTTGTGAGAATCAATGTGTTAGGGGCCATAACCACATCACATTTATTTACTATATATGTATGAGATGCATGTATAAATATAGTAGGTTAAATAGTTTAACAAATTTTGTATGAGATGCATGTATAAATATTATAGGTTAAATAGTTTAACAAATATGTATGAGATGCATGTATGAATTTGGTAAGTTAAATAGTTTAACAAATGGTGAGATCAACTTTAATAAAAATCCCTCAAAAGAAATATTAAGTTTAAATGCCTTCCAAAGCTGGCACTCATCAAGGCTAATATCGAAAATGTGGGTTTGCCAAAGCGGAGTGCATTTTCCATACTAGTAAGATGCGATGCGATAAATGTAATATCCGACTGCTATCTTTGGGTCTAACTTAACTAAACCGAGTATAATAGGATTGAAAGGTGTAGAGGCAAGTGAGTTGGGAACCATCCATATGATGGATTAGAATAAATAGTTATTCACCCAACTATCCGAGAATTGTATAAGATACAATTGGAAGGAGTTCCTACCTAAATAACTGAATTTTAAGTGATCAGCCAAAGCTGACTTAAAATAAAGTGAAATATGGATCTCGGCTCAGTAGAAAATCTTCCAACGGGATTTTCCGAATCAATGATGAGGGTCATTGGTTTGAGTAAAATAGTGGGAGGCGTATTTAATTAAAGACCTAATTAAATATGTTTATTGCATGATACTTATATTCTGCATATTTTCTTAATGTAGATTACCATGGCATCAAACACTCACAATAACCTACTGCGATCAATCCTTGAGAAGGAAAAGTTATGCGGAACAAACTTTACGGATCGGCACCAAACTTGAGGATTGTCCTCAAGCAAGAGAAAAAGTTGTATGTTCTTGAAGAGCCAATACCCCAAGAGCCACTGCTGCTAATGCCCCTAGGGTTTGAAAAAGATGCTTATAAGAAGCATCAAGATGATGCCCTAGAAGTTGCACGCCTCATGCTAGCCACCATGAACTCGAGCTTGAAGTAACATGAGCTCATGGAAGCGCTCG
This sequence comes from Calophaca sinica, assembly GCA_037113605.1. Taxonomy (NCBI): domain Eukaryota; kingdom Viridiplantae; phylum Streptophyta; class Magnoliopsida; order Fabales; family Fabaceae; genus Calophaca; species Calophaca sinica. The sequence goes on from CM073736.1 coordinate 72,815,378, forward strand.
ATATGATCGAACACCTCAAGATGCTCTATCAAGAGCAAGCAAGGCATGAGCGGTATGAAGTTTCCAAAGCCCTTTTCCAAAGCAACCGGCGAGAAGGATGCCCGGTAGGTCCTTATGTACTCAAAATGATTGGGTATATTGAGAACCTCGATCGATTGGGTTTTCCCTCAGCGTGAGCTTGCGATTGATCTGATCCTGCAATCGTTGTTTAGGAGAGTTTCAATCAGTTTGTCATGAATTTCACTATGAATGACATGGACAAAACTCTGCCAGCTGTTAAGCATGTTGAGAAGCTGCGAACATAACATCAACAAAGGGAAAGGAAGGCCATTTTGATGGTCAATGGTGGAAAGGGCAAGAAGCAGTTCAAGAAGCTCGTGAACAAGTATAAGGGCAAGGGCAAGGGAATTAACAAGCCCAAACCTGCGACTTATGCTTTGAAGCCTAAGGGCGGTGTGGCTAAAGAAGGCAATTGCTTCCCGCTGCGGTGTGGTGGACATTGGAAGAGGCGCCCCAAAGTACCTGGAAGAAAAGAAGAAGGGAAGTGAGACTTCCACCTCGGGTATTTTTGTTATAGAAGTCAATTTATCTACTTACGCATCATGGGTATTAGATCTTTGGATGTGGAGTCTCACATTTGTACTAATGCGAGGAGCTCAAAGGAGTAGACCGTTGTCAAAGGCGAAGTTGATCTACGAGTTGGCAATGGAGCAAAAGTTGCCGCTTTATTTGTCGGAACTTATGTATTAACTTTGCCTAGTGGGCTTATTTTTCGATTAGAGAAGCTGTTATTTTGTGCACGCAATTAGCAGGAATATTATTTCCGTTTCTTGTTTGGACAAGTCTGGTTTTTCATTTATAATAAAGGACAAATGTTGCTCTATTTATTTAAATGATGTTTTCTATGCTAGCGCACAAATGAGTAATGGACTTTATGTCCTTGATCTCGAAATGCCCATTTATAACATCGATACCAAAAGGATAAAACCAAATGAGTTGAATCCGACTTATCTTTGGCATTGTCGCTTAGGCCATATAAATGAGAAGCATATTTCCAAACTTCATAAAGATGGATTCTTGGACTCTTTTGATTATGAATCATTTGAGACATGTGAGTCTTGTTTATTAGGAAAGATGACAAAAACCCCATTCACAGGAAAAGGTGAAAGGGCTAGTGATCTTTTGGGCCTCATACATACTGATGTATGTGGACCACTAAACACATTAGCCGAGAGGGTTTTGGTACTTCATTACATTTCTTGATGATTATAGTAGGTATGGATTTGTGTATCTCATGAAACACAAATCGGAATCTTTGAAAAGTTCAAAGAATTCAAGAATGAAGTACAAAACCAACTAGGTAAGAATATTAAGATCCTTCGATCGGATCGAGGTGGTGAATATTTGAGCCTTGAATTTGATGATCATCTGAAAGAGTGTGGGATCCTATCCCAACTTACCCCTCTGGAACACCGCAATGGAATGGTGTTTACGAAAGGAGAAACCGAACCTTGTTGGACATGGTCCGGTCTATGATGAGTCATGCGGATCTTCCAAATTCCTTACGGGGACATGCTCTATTAATCGCAGCTTTCACACTTAACAGTGTTCCATCCAAAAGCGTGGAAAAGACACCATATGAGATATGATGGCAAGAAACCCAGTATGTCTTTCATGAAGATTTGGGGCTGTGAAGTGTATGTGAAAAGACAAATTTCCACTAAGCTTGAGCCCAAATCGACAAATGCTTCTTTGTGGGGTATCCTAAAGAAACCAAGGGATACTACTTTACAATCCTACGAGGGCAAAGTGTTTGTCGCTCAGTGGTGTATTCCTAGAAAGGGAATTCGTTTCCAAAGGAATTAGTGGGAGGAAAGTAGAACTTGAAGAAATTCAAGTATCACAAAGTGGTGACACATCTATGGAGGAACAAGAGCTCGCACAAGATGTTGTGACAGTAACAACCGCTCAAGTAACACAAGACCAGCGTAGGTCTAGTAGGATACGCCACCAACCCGAGAGATATGGATTTCTCATGACTCGGCAGGTGATGTATTTCTCATGGATCAAGATGAGCCTGTGACTTACCAGGAGGCCATTCGCCCTGAATGCGAAGTGGCTTGAGGCCATGAAATCTGAAATGGATTCCATGTACACTAACCAGGTATGGACCTTGGTAGAGCCACCTGAAGGGGTTACTCCCATAGGGTGCAAGTGGGTCTTCAAAAGGAAGGCTGACATGGATGGTAAGGTTCATACCTATAAGGCACGATCGTTGCTAAGGGTTTCAAGCAAATTCATGGTGTAGACTATGATGAAACCTTTCTTGATTCACGATGCTTAAATCTGTTCGGATTTTACTTGCCATCGCTGCATACCATGACTATGAAATATGGCAAATGGATGTCAAAACTGCTTTCCTTAATGGAAATCTCCTTGAGGATGTGTACATGACACAACCTGAGGGCTTTGACACTTCAGATGATGCCAAGAAAGTATGCAAGTTGCAGCGATCAATTTATGGATTGAAGCAAGCTTCCAGAAGTTGGAATCTTCGTTTTGATGAAATTGTGAGACAGTTTGGATTCATTAAAAATGAAGATGAACCTTGTGTTTACAAGAAGGTTAGTGGGAGCATAGTTGTATTCCTGTTGTTATATGTGGATGACATATTACTCATCGGAAACGACGTCCCTACTTTGCAACAAGTTAAGACTTAGTTAGGGAATTGCTTTTCTATGAAAGATTTGGGTGAAGCTACCTACATATTAGGAATCAGGATCTATAGAGATAGATCGCAAAGATTGCTTGGCCTAAGTCAGAGTACATACATAGATAAAGTGTTGAGACGCTTTAATATGCATGATTCCAAGAAAGGGTTCTTGCCCATGACACATGGCGTATGCCTATCAAAGGCACAATCCCCTTCAACTCAGGAAGAGAGGGATCGCATGAATAAGATTCCATATGCATCTGCAATTGGATCTATCATGTATGCCATGTTATGTACTCGACCAAATGTCTCGTATGCCTTGAGCACAACGAGCAAGTACCAGTCTGATCCCGGTGATGGTCATTGGGTTGCTGTCAAGAATATCCTTAAGTACTTGAGAAGAACTAAGGATTCTTTCTTAGTATATGGAGGTCAGGAAGAGCTCGCTGTAATAGGTTACACCGATGCTAGCTTCCAGACAGATAAAGATGATTCTAAATCGCAATCTGGTTATGTGTTTTGCCTAAATGGTGGCTGTGAGTGGAAGAGTTCAAAGCAGAAACAAATCGATTCTACTACAGAGGTCGAGTATATTGTTGCTTCCAATGCAGCAAAGGAGGCTGTTTGGATCAAGAAGTTCATTACTGAACTTGGTACAGTTTCTAGCATTGTGAACCCCATTGATCTCTTTTGTGATAACAATGGTACCATTGCACAAGCTAAGGAACCCAGATCTCACCAACGATCCAAACACATACTTAGGCGCTTCCATCTCATTCGAGAGATTATCGATAGAGGAGATGTCAAGATATGCAGGGCACCAACACTTGACAATGTTGCTGACCCACTTACAAAGCCTCTTACCCAGCAGAAGCATGGTGGTCATACTAGATCTATGGGTATTAGGTACATGCCTAATTGGCTCTAGTGCTAGTGGGAGATTGTTGGTGTAAGCCCTAGAGGCCAATGTTTTTCCTTTGGACTTATATTTTGTATCATGTCATTTATTTATTATATGAGGCATTTTCAGTTATTATGTTTGTTTCAACGTAATAAAGTCCTTGAGTAAAAGTTTGTTTTCAATAAAATATCGAGTAGACGACTCGGTTGTGAGATACTAAAGAACTTACTCTAAATATCCGTAGTCGAGTATTATTATTATTAAGGACAATAATAATGCATCAAGACTATTATGTGGGTGGACTGATAACCTCATCTCACGGGTTATAGACATGAGATCACAAGTCACCACATAGGTACACGTTAGGGTAATTGTGTACTGGATTGACCCGCCATGAGAATACTACATAGTGTGTTATGTAAGTGTCATGAGTTATTATTATAGTGATAGTGGTGTATGCCAGCCTCGGACTGAAACCACTATGGTCCCTACATGAGGAGTTGGGTGTTTTATTGCCGTCAAACATTATGCAGCAGGACAATTATAAAGTCGGTTAACTGGGCACTCAACGAGTCATGCAAAGAGACATGAGTGACCTAGATGGGATTTTCCTCCTACATAACAGGAGTAATATTCATGGGGCCCCTTGATAGAGTATGATTGTAAAATGCATGGCCATGCCGAAATAAGTCAATATGAGATATTGATCTTATTTGTTGTTACTAAGTCTACTCGGGCATCAAGGAATATAATATTGAACTATACAAGGGTGACACATACTATGCCTTGTGTTCAATATAGATATAAGGGCAAAAGGGTAATTATACACATGATCATTATCACGGAAAGGTTACGTCACAACACTGACATTCTCGTTACTTGGGTAGCGGTGATGTGTTGCTAGACACCGCTCACTGTTTATAATATTAAATAGTGATTTAATATTATTGCCAACGTTACGGGAACCTACAGGGTCACACACATGAGAACAGGCTAATGGGAGATTAAATAAATGAGTGAGACTCATTTTATTTGGTGGTGCATTCTTACGATGCACCTGCGCGAGTCAAGAAAGACGCAGAACACGATAAGTTACGGTGCGCTGAGAGCACACGGTAAGCTACGGTGCGCTAGGTCAGTCTTAAATGAAGTCTATAAATAGACTCGTTAAGACTGAAGTCAAAACACGGAATTAAAACCCTAGCCGTTTCAAAGATCGTGACTTGCATCGCGGATCGGTTCCGTGACGTCACCTAGCAATCGTGATCGAGACCGCCTCCCATTCAAGGTCGCTCGTGTGGACTACGAGAGGCGCGAGTTTTCAGGCGACGCCGTGCTCGATTCCAATTTTCGTCTGCAAACGATCTGCGCTACAAGAGGTAATTCATATAACCCTGAGTCATGACCATTCGTAAGGATCCATGGAAGGGAAAGTTTAAATTTCTGCTGCGTTTTTAATCTCTGTTATTGCGCTATTTCCCTATAATGAAGTAGGATTAGGGCCACCGCTGCGATGCCAGGATGTTTTTCTTGCACACATGCACCCAGCTGGGCGTTCATTTGCAGACCCAGAACACTGGCCATATAGTTTTAGGGTCATTCATTTCTCGACTGGCAGCCCATCTTGGAGTTCTCACTGGAGCAGGGGCCACCGTCATTGAGATGGAGCCCATTAGACTTTCGACTCTCTGCAACATTGGTGTTCTATGGAGACTGGGGCATGGTGACTACAATGTAGTTAGGCTGGAGGAGCAGCAGCAGCAGGATCAGGCTGCAGATTTTGAGCCCTTAGCAGAGGAGCATCTAGCACCACCACCACCACCACCACCATAGCCACCGCCAGCACCACAAGGCCACTCCTACCAAGACATCATGGCATGTCTCAATAGACTAGCTTTCAGAAGCATAGGACCCAGGTGGACCAGCAGCTGGCAGCTATTTTGGAGCACCTTCAGCGTCTCCAGCCTTACCCTCCTGCCGAGTAATGCGGGACTACATTTTCTTTTCTCTTTTAGTACTTAGGCTTTTCCTTCTGATTAAAAAGAGATATGTATATATTGGCATGCTCGCAGGATACATTTTATTTATTTGCTTTTATTTTGCTGCCTTATTTTATTTTTATTTCTTTTTATTTTATTTTTAAATTTGTAGCTATTGTGTTGCACAGTTCTTGCGACTGTTTACCAGCTTCATCAATATTGGAAAAAGAAACAACATACCTTATTCATATCCCCATTCAATTTGCTCGTGATATTTTTCAAAGGGGGTCGCTTTCCACATTCTTTTACTTTAGCACAATTATTTTTATTTTCTTTTATCCTTTTTGTGCTTGATCTATCTTAGTCGCAGTGAGGACACTGCTAAAAATAAGTGTGGGGAGGGATTTTATATATATATTACTTAGCTATGCACATAATTGCTTATAATTATAGAGAACTTTGAATTTTTGCTGATTTAGGGGCTATTAAAATTTTTTCTGACAACTTGTGATTGAAATAAGTCTGTTGTTAGTATTAAAATTTGGTGATAGTTAGCATTGAAGTTCTGTAAGTTTCAATTTTCTGTGTAAGCAATTAAATGTAAGATTTGAGCCTGAAACAAGAGGCCACATCAAGGGACGGATCCAGACCTCTATCGAAAGGAGGGCGAAAAAACTAAATAAAAAGATTACGTAAACATTTAATCGTAATAGTTAAATCATATATAATTTTTTTGACAAAAAATAATATATAATATTTATATATATATATATATTAGTAGATATATAATTTAACTATTATCTACTAATATATATATATATATATATATTTGTTTGTTTGTTTATAATATATAAGAAACCTATATATATCATATACTAGTAGTTGTGAAATGGGGGGAGGGGGCGATAGCCCCTGCATCCGTCCCTGGCCACATCATACTTTTTGCCTCTTTTCTTTGTTTGAGTGATATTTTTCTATGAATGTGCATTCTAGAACTTGTGCTAAGACAATTTCAAAGCGAATATAAGTTTATTTTTATGTGAATTTGGAAAGAGCAATTCTTAGGAATTTTTTAGGCCACTTCTATTTTGAATTCATCTTACCACTAGTTGCCCACTTTTGTGCCTAAAATCATAATTCTTTGGTACCCCTTCTTGTTACTGTTGATTATACTCTGTGAAGGTAACCTTAGAAAATACTATTTAAGAGCAATTAGTGGCAAAGATCAAAAGAATAATGTTATGAATCCCTTTCATTTCTTTACAAAAAGAAGGCTTAGTGTCTATTTCCCCTCTTAGTTGTTAATAATGTTTATTTGCTGCATAAACGCATGAAAGGAGGAAAGGAAAGAAAAAAAATATTGAAAAAGAAATGTTTGCTATGATAGTGCCTTCAAGAAATACAAAAAATTGTTATTGATCAAACATTTGGGGATTCTTGCCTACTCTTTAAAGTGAAAAAGAAAAAGGTTGTTTGTTTTGATTGATTTGTTTCTGACCCTTTGCATGATCTTTTCTTTCTCTTATCATACCTAACATTATTACCTTGGCCCCATTACAACCAATGAAAGACCCTCATTCCACTTTTGCTTGACAAATAGACTTTAATAGTAGAGTTTTGGTCAATGTACAAGCCTATGGTAATGCTACATCATTTGAAAAATTTGAGCGTTAATGATATACCTATAAACACTTTGATATTGATGAGAGTGTGACTTGTAAATCACAGATTGTTGACTTATTTGAACTTACACCTATAATTGGGCATTCTATTTATTGACATGTCTTATGATATCACATTGTTGTCACACTTATGTTTTTGCCCCTATTCAATGAAAGTAGTTTCTATTATAATTACCCAAGTGATTTGCTTGAGGGTAAACAAAGCTCAAGTGCGGGGATGTGTTATCACACCAAATTGACTACTTTTATAGGACATTTTTAGTACTTAATTATATCATTTTGCGCTATTTAAAGTATAAAAATACTCACTTATGTCCTATTTTGTAGAAATATCATAAAAGCACCACTCAGAGCAAAAGATGCGAGAATGGACTGAAAACTGGCAAGTTTTGGAGAGTTTTAGCACTTCTGGACGTACAGTACGGCCAGACAGTCAGTCAGTATGGCCGTACCTATATCAGAGAGGCAAAAAAGGCATACCCCCTCGGTCAGTACAGCCTGGCGCCGATGAAAAAGTTTAGTACGGCCGTACACAGTTGATGTTAGGGAGAGTGCACAAGTATGGGCCAGCATTGCAATTAAAGTCCAGTACGGCCGTGTATATATCCAGTACGACCGTACGTGGTTCCAGATTGTGCATATTTGAAGCCAGATGACCTAATCTGCATCCCAACCTATAAATAGGTACTCTTATCCTAGACTCAAAAACCTTTTGACCTTTTGAGGAATTTCTGATTTCTCAGCCCCTTTTGAAGAATTTCTATTTATCAGCCCCTTTTTTAGAGTTTCTCACAATTCCCTTGCTTTTCCATTGATCGTTGTTTCCTTAGAGCTTGGTACCAATCCCGTTTTGCTACCAGAGCTCGTGAGGACGTGAAAAACATGCTTAAAGACCATCGTCATACCGAAAGGGTGTCCCGGTTTAGATTTATACTCTTTATTATGGATTTCTATTGCTTTATGTTTGAGTTTATGTTATTACCATTAGGCATGAGTAGCTAAACCCATCACTAGGGGTGATGGAGGATCCTTTATGATGCTTTTGATATTTATCTAATTAGTTTTATGAGTTTCTATTATTTTAATTGATTATTTTATCCCTAGCATGCTTAACCCTATAAGGCTTGATTAACCTTTAACTAGTTAATTGGCGGCGATCATACCACAGTTAGTTAACGGATCTCTAGGAATAAAAGAACTCGTTTTGTATGCCCATACAAGGTTAATTGTTTGTTTCTAATCGGTTATTAGATTAACAAACTCACATATTCTTAATGCTCTATCCTTTAATTGCCTTGCATGACTAAACTAGGTATTTATTTAGGAAGAAGACTACTAACATTGCATGTCCAAACGGTGTTAGTAATTTTAGAGTGAGTGATTAGCTTTCAATCAAAAAATATATCTCATGTATAATAATTAATTAATAAATTGAAGAGCTAAGTATTGGTGAACTAGGTTTCCCTAGGCCTCCAATAATAATCTTAACTCATTCTTGCACATCGATTAATTGCTATTTTATTTATGTGACAATTCTTGCAATTTACTATTTACAACCTTCGTTAGCCAAAATAATATAAAGTCTTTATTACGTTGGTACTCGCGCATTTCCCATGGGTTTGACATTCGGAGTCTTAAATATACTCCACTTTTATTACGAGATACGATCAGTTGCACTTGCCTGAGCTGCAATAGGAGGAAGCTGAAGAAATTTGTCCCCAAGATGATGGGGAAACCAAGGAGTTATTTTCTTGACACCATCATAGAATCCAGAGAAGAACTCATTAGTTTCGCCACAATCTTGTGGACAAAATGCATCAGCTTCCTCTCACCGTATCTTTTCAACTAATGCATCAACCCTAGAATTACTGCATTATGTGAAGAAGAATCATGAAGCCTATATTTCTTCTTCACATAATGCAAACGGTGTTAAACTAGTTTTGGCCAGTACTAGAAGAGCAACTAGGACAAAATCGAGCAGTAGATTCCTCCAATGGAGTCGATGGAGTGTACTCGGGTGCGATGGGAGAATACTCCGGTGTGGAAAGAATATACTCTTCAATCTCATCATCATTGCTGGGGATCTGAACAATGTCCGACCCTTGAAGAACCTCCCTGGCAGCTACAGGCCTCCACGGAGAGGGTGGTCTCCTCTGAACCATGCGCATACGATGACCCGGGCCCCAACGATCAGTTCCGACACAAGGATGAGGATACACCCCAACCATCAAATCGCGATCCTCATCGCAATGAGCATCGCGAAGACGAAGATTGCGGTTCTCAATCTTCACGAAGCTGGCTCGATACTCCCTCGTAGTTATCATCGGCCTGCTAATAGAAGGACGTGACCTCCTCGAAGCCATCCGAGTATGACGACCCCACAACCACAGTTTTCCTCTGAAGACATTATCTGTTGTCAACATAGGAAGAAAAAAAGGGGCAATTTCATCATTAGGAGAATCATCAAAATAGAAAAGAGGAGTAAATTCATCACTAGGAGTATCATCAAAACAGGAAACAAATATGCATGCAAAGTACTTTTTTTAAGGACATGGAATCAACTACAAAAAGCATCTAATATCATCAAGTTCATCACAAAACCAAGAAACATTTGTAACTGACACTACACCAAATTCTTCAAAAGATGGTGCTACATTAAATAGCGCTTTAATATTGAAGTGCTACTTAAAATTAGGTTGTTGAAAAAGTGCTACTGAAAATAGAGGCAAAAACAGCGCTTAGAAAAAAAACGCTACTTTAGGTGATAAATAGCGCTTCAGTAGCAAAAACGCTAATTTTGGTGATATATAAATAAACAGTGTTTAGTTTGGGAAGCGCTATTTAAAGTTGTACTGAAAGAATAAATAGCGCTTAGTACAGAAAGCGCTACTTTAGGTGGTAACAATAAGTAGCGCTTCATTTATGAAGCGCTATTTATTCTCCATATCTTAAATTAAAGTTCGGTTCCCTCCCACACTATGCCAGTACTCGCAACTCTCTCTCTCTCTCGCAACTCTCTCTCTCACAAACCCCTCATCCACTCTCTCTACCACTCTCTCTGCTACTCTCTCGCTCACTCTCTCGAAATGCCTCACACCGTCTTTCTTCACGCCGTAAAACAGCCACATTTTCAATGGAAACGGTGACAAAACGACCTCTTCACATCGTCGTTCCTGCTAGCTCCACGACGCCCTCCAAGATGCCGTCGTTCCTCTCAGACCTTGTCACCGTTGCTAGAGTCGTTGCCGTTGCTGGAGCCGCCGCCGCCGCATCTCATTCTACTTCACCGTTGTTCCTCTGACATCGTCATTCTCTCTCTCTCTCAACAAACCCTCGCCGTTGCATTTGTTGCCATTGTCGTTGCAGTTCGAGGTGCGTGATGGACCTTTCTCTACTCGCGTTTTATTTTTCTCAGTTTTGTTCTGTGATGTTTGATGCGTTCATCTGCTTGTTTCTACTCGCGTTTTTGCTTGTTTATTGCTGAATAGTATTTGTTTCTTCCAGTTTAAAATTACTTTAAAATTTCATCATCCACCTTGAAAGAAAGGATTTTGTCAACATTAATTAAGACATCAGTATAGGAGAGAACAAGAAGTTTGAAAAAGCCATCTGCTGCTGGATGAGTTCATTTATTATATTGTAATGTTAAATTTGGTTTTAGTGAGTTTGGTTTTGATACAAATTTGGGTGTTAATGACAATTTTGGTGTGCATTTGATGTTATCACAATATTATGCACGGAACAAATAGCAGTATCATGTGAATATGAAGGGGAAAAAGGGAATAAATAGCAGAAGCGCTGCTTATTCCCATGGAATAAGGAGCGCTTCCCAAAGGAAGCACTGCTTATTCCCAACCTTAGGCAGCGCTTTTTAAAGGAAGCGCTATTTATTCTCAGTTTTCAATAGCGCTGCGAAAACGCTATTTTTTTGAAACACATTCAGCAGCGGCTGAATATGTAGCGCGTTTAAGCATTGTTTAAGGCAAAAAAAATAAGCGTTATTTATTGTCTTTACTGTTGTAGTGTGAAATCCAAAAAAATAAAAAAAATAAAACAGGAAGCGAGTTCATCAACTTCATCAACAATAACAACAAATTGGCAATAAGAGTTTTTTAGAAATAACATACCTATCAAATGAGAACGGCAGTGACAATCACTACAAGAAAAAGCAGGCGTACCAATGGCCTATTACCGACAGGCGGCGACCGTCGGTAATAGGCCGTCGGTATGCCCGTACCACGTTTCAGATTCCCGCTTATTTTCAAATACCGACTGTCTAGGTCGTCGGTAATCTCGACGGTCAATTGACTGTTGAGGTTATAGACGGGCTTGGACCGTCGGTATTTGAAATGTGGCCGTTGGTAACACCGCGTTGTGTTACGACGGGCTTTGGCCGTCGGTAAGTAAAGTAGGGCCGTCGGTATGCTTTGTTATGAAGCAGAACACGACCTTCTCCCTCCTTTACTGTTCATAAACGCCTAGTCTCTCATCTCTTTCTCTCTCTGTGGAACGCGTTTCCGGCCACCACACCACCGCCACCACCGTCCCTGTCCCTGTCTCTCTCTCTGACCGTCTCGCCCACCATCCCTGTGTATCTCTCTCTATCTGTTGTGGTCGCCACCACACAGCTCCGCCGCACACACAGCTCTGCCGCGCACAGCTCCGCCTCCACCTCACCTTCCTCCAGTTCGCTGTGCCACACAGCTTCGTGTAACACCCGTACTTTCGTGATTCGTTATTTAGCATTAGTATAGTATGTTTTTGACGTATTTATACTATAATAAGCAATTTCTAGTTCTCTAAATAAGTGATTTAATTAAATCAAGAGCAAATTAAATTTGAGAGTTAATTTTTCATATTAATTCATGGTTCGAATTTCGTCGAAAATTTCTAACGAAGTTTCATCGCGTTTCGAATTACCAGGCAGTTTTGCCACAGATAAAATTTTAAATGAACCCCGTTTTTGATGAAAATCGAATCGTAACTTGTTGTGATTATTTTTTAATTTTTGATAGTGTTTTTATTATTTATAATAAAATAATATCACGCAGTGAATTAATTTCTCCCTAAATTAATTTTTGCGATTTTATCGGCGGGTAATTAGTCGGTAACACGGTTATTCGACGCCGTGTTTTGACAACCCTTAGACTCTAGAATTAGAGGGTAATCATGAGAGAGGTGAGATTAGATAGGTAGGATTAGATGATGTGATTAGCATCTTTTAAAGGTGATAGGTGTCATATTTTGTGTGATTAACCTTTATTATTTTACTAAACTATTACTAATTAAGTTATTATTAGTAAGAGAGAAAAAATGATGGAACCCCCTTATTTCAGCCTAAACCCGAGCCCCCCCTCTCTCTACACTCATCATCTTCATCTTCTTCAACCTTAGAAAGAGAAGCTCCAAAAATCCTCCATGGTTTCAAGCTTGGTCAAGCTCTATTTCACCTCCATTCTTCCATGATTCTTGCTAGTTTTTCTTCTACTCTCCGTCACCCTCTACTTTTCCATTCAAACAAGGATGTGAGCATATTTCCCTCCCCCAAAACAGCCCCAAAACCGTGAGCTAAGGAGAAGGAGAGGTGGTGGTCCTTTTCTTTTTCCTTCTTGATTTTCATGCTTGTTTTATGTTGTTTGTTGTTTGATCATGATCAAGAGGAGATGAAACACTCTCATTCCCCTTTCTTGAACTCTAGGGTGAAACCCTAAGGGAAGAAAAAGAGGGGAAATTGTGTGATCCTTAGTGAATCAAACAATTAGTTGCGTATTTGAGCTATTTGAAGTTGTAGATTGTTGTTTGAGTAATAGTTTTGGAGCTAGCATGTTAAACTAGTTGTTTTATGGTTTAGACCTATTCTTTAAAGAGGGGAAATGTAGGTTTTGGTTGTTGAATCATGCATCTAGTTGTTGAATTATATACTTTGGGTAGTTTAATTGCTATTGGAACTGTTATGTATGTTTAAGTAGAAGAGTTAGTAAATTATTTGTGAAAAATTGGTTCTTGAGGGACTAAAATAGCATGTAGAACTTGATTAGGTGGGCCTCTAATTATTAGCATTGTTATGGCCATGATTAAAATGTTTTGGAATTAAAAGAATTGGAAGGGCTCTTTGAAACTTTTACTTTTAGAAATGTTTTTTTGTAAAGGAGTTATGAAACTTAGTGAATTTGGTTTTGATCATGACTTGTCATTTGAAAGAAAAGATGCTATGGGAAATGGCACTAGTTTATTGTTTGGAAATTTGCAAATTTTTGGAAAAAATTGGAGAATGGGCCGTGAGCCCTAGGGTGGAAAAAGGAGAAGGAAAATTGTTGCATTTTCTTATAGCTTGTGTTAGTAATTGATGTTGTTGGAAACACTTACTTGAAAGTATGCTAATTGGGATTTGGAAAATGTTTTAGAACATGTCTTGAAATTGGCTTGAACTATGCCTTGGGTATGACTTAATGTTTTGATGCCTTGAAGTGTAATTGAATGACTTGGAAATGGTTTGTTAGATTGTAAAAGGAAAGTTTTGCAAATTTTTTTGTTAAGAAAAAGGGGTGTGGCCGAGAGGCCATAGGAGATGTTGGAAGGAAAATTATTTGGTATGAACTTGTCTAAATGATTGAATAAATGTTTTTTTAGGCTTTTAAAATTTATGAAAAAAGGTTAGTTGAAGTATGCTTACTTCAAGGTTTTCAAGGAATTAAGGATTGGTGTTATGTTAACCTTTCAAGAAATGATTTTGACTTTAAAACCTATTTCTTTCAAGTAGCTAGTAATTAAATGCTTGAGTGAATACTTGGTTAGAAAAAGGTAAGGTTTTCATAGCCTAAGTTTCTAGTTTAGCATATAGAATTATGCTAAGTTTACTCGTGGTGATAGGAGTTGCAAATCCGGAGATCGTGCGACGTGGACGCAAGGCTTGTGGTACCACGCTAGCAACCAACTGTGGTAAGGGCAACTCTTAGACATGGATAAGTTTTATTATTAAATTTCAAGTATTAAAGCGAAGAAGTCTGAGAACCTCAGGGTTCGAAGTGAGGGTCTCGTACCCCTTCGACTTTTTAGTTCATAAAACTTTATTTATGATTATTTAGTGGGCTTCTCTGCAAGTGGTTGGTAGGTGTCCCCAACCCCCCACACTTGTATGATTGCCTCTCTGCCAACTCCACTGAGTTGCAAAGGGATGAACTGAGTTGTTGGTGTCGATGCTTGATATGAGGTGAATGCTTATACTGCTTATATGTTGATCTGAGTGCATTGTGTTAAGCTTGGCATGAATATTATTTGATACGCGATTGAATAATTATTCGAGTTGCTTCTTGAATTATCGTATGCGGCGATTTATTCATTGTTGTTAGATGTGTCATGTCGTGACGTTTTTGAGCTTCGATCCGGATAACTTAGGGTGCTAGGACCCCTTCATTTTTTGGCAGCCTAGCTAGACGTTGTAGCGTTAAGGAACCGAAGCTGAATGTCCTAGGGTAGTCGTGGAGCCCAAAGCGACGGCTGGTATTCAGTGGATGGATCGGCGTTACTTTCCGGAATTGTCGAAAGTGTCTAGTGAGAGAGTTTGAGTCGCGTTCTGAAACCTGTTCTTTTGATTGTTCCTTGCTTTATGCTTTACTATTGCTATGTTTATTGAGAAGTTGACCCTTTCCCGTGGTGCCTTCAACCAATGATGGTTACCCAGGTGATGACGAAGAGCGTGCTGATACCAGCGATGAGGACATCGTCGGAGATCATCTTTGATTTTCCTGACATAGAGATGCCCGCGGCGATGGAGTTCGACCCCATCTCCCTTCGTGTTGTTTATATAGGGGATGTTGTATAGAGCTTCTGAGAGGGTGGTATAGTAGTGCGACAGGAGACTTCACTGCGTACAGTGAGCTTCCCGATTCGGACGATGCAGGTAGTGGACGCCTGGCGTGCTATTCAAAGAGAGAGGACTATGCCAGCATCATCTTCTTCGCCAGAGGGACCTCTCGAGATCCCGAGATGCATTGCTTCCCGACTTGCTTCTCGAGGACGAGGACGAGGACCAAGAGTTCGATGGACCACTCGTAAGAGCGTGATCAGACGAGGGACTATAGGAGCATCTACTTCCAGGGCAGCTGTTATTCAGAGTTCTCTAGCAGGATCTGAGCTCGAGGCGGAGCCAGTTTCTCCCATGTTATTCAAGACCCCTACCCTATCGGGACACTTCTCACCCGTCTGCAGAGAGTGTGGTGAGGCTGGGTGTAGCAGCGCGGGATTCTTAGAGGAGGCGGTGATAGCGGAGGACGTGTCAGAGGGTGTGCCTGCGACAGCACCTTTTATCGATTTGACTGGAGAGGACCCGATGGACGATGATGAGGAGGAGGAGGAGGATCCATCTGAGGATCCGGATAGTTACCTGTAGTTGTCGTGTTGTCTGACTGTCTGCTTATGTTGTTTTGGATGACTGTAGTATTTGCTTTTGGTGTACAGTTTGTCTGGTGACCAGTCGGGCTTGGTGGATGTTTTTTATATTACAGGGTAGACTGGTGGTTTACTTTCGGAGCAGCCCCCTGCGTGAGTGTCTGCCGGGAGTACCCCTGGGGTATGATTGCTCTCACGAGGGTCTTCATACCATAGGTGTATTCTCTTGTACATCTTTATGCACTGTCTTTATTTTGTATGTACTGTTGACGCTGACGTGTTTATATATATATATATATATATGTATGTATGTATTTCCAGTGCATGTATCTTGTGTCTTAGATTGCACCATGTTTCTAAATGCGGTGGAAACTCTGTGTGTACTATGAGTACTATGCAGATATGATTGTTTTAAAAAAAAATAGACCTCATTTTCCAAAGGACACAAGAGTACCGTTTTAAAAACGCGTCGCATTTAGGTTTATTCCTAGTTTAGTAACGGTTCGGAAACGGGTCGTTACAATAATGGTATCGGAGCAGTTCAGTTCTAACCGGACTGGGCATAGGAAATTTGGAGCTGGTCACCGTGTCGGGTTATGTTCGTTGGGTAATTAGTCGTGTTGTATTGTTATTGTTTGTTGAGTGAAGCAAATTGTTGCTTAAAAATTGTTTGAATTGTTTCTTGACTGAAGCAGTGTGTGTTAACACATTCTTTAATTTTGAGGTTTTGACAGGTTTTTGGACCTTGGAGGAATCTCATGCCACCTCGCAGAGACCCTACGACCGGATCTGATAGTCCCAATATGGAAAGGGCGATTCAAGCAATGACAGAGATGGCGGCGACTATGGCTCAGTAATCGGTTGTTGCGACTCAACAATCCAATGCTATGGCTCAACAGACTGCATCTTTGACACAACATAATCTGCAGCAACAGCAGAGAGCAGAACGGAATGCGGAAGCTAGAGGACTAGCGGATTTCCGTAAGCACGACCCACCGAAGTTCTACGGCGAGCCGAATCCAGACAAGGCAGACCTTTGGATGTAGGAGATAGAGAAAATCTTTAAGGCACCCCAATGCCCAGGGAATGTTAAGGTGGACTATGCAACCTACTTGCTGCTAGGAGATGCCGAGTACTGGTGGAAATGAGTGAAGCAGACTTTGACAGCAGAGCATCGTGAGATTACTTGGGAAGTTTTCCACAGAAAATTTATGGATAAATATTTCCCTGATACTGCACGAGCGGAGAAAGAGCAAGAGTTCCTCCGACTACTGCAAGGTAGCATGACGGTGTCGAAATATGCCACTAAGTTCAAATCACTTGCGAGGTACTTTAGCCCGTTTCGTGACCGCGCTGACCAGGGATGGTTGAGCGAGAGATTTTAGCGGGGATTGAGGTTCGACATCCAGAAATCTGTGACGTCTCTAAGAATCAGGAATCTTCAAGAACTGATTGACAGGTGTGTTGAGGTGGAAGTTATGAGAAGCGCCAAGAAGTGGAGTGGTACAGGGGGACCAGTGAGACCCTAGAGCGCAGGACAGAGGTTTGCTCAAAAGGGAAAGCAGCAGAAAAAGCCATACAGTCGACCTCAAGGGAACGACAGCAAAGGCCAGTACCGTCCAATGACTCAGAACGCGAGAGGCGGGAGTCAAACCAGCGACAGAGTCATTTGCTACCGTTGTGGTAGACCAGGGCACTATTCGAGTACTTGCGCTGAGAAGGATGATGTGTGCTTCAACTGCAAGAAGTCGGGATACTTCACCAAAGACTGTCCAGAACGCAAGGCTGAACCAGTGGTGAATGCGGCAAGAGCTAAAGGGAAACGTCCGATGGCCAAAGGCAGAGTCTTCTGCATGAACAGCGAAGAGGCGGAGCAGGCTGAGGATCTCATTCAGGGAGATTGTGAGATTGAGGGTAAATCCTTATCCATCCTTTTTGATTCCGGTGCAACCCACTCTTTTTTTTCCTCAGATTGTGTAGATCGTTTAAAATTGACTGTGACTGCTTTACCTCTCAAACTAGTAGTTACTACCCCAATTGCTAAAACCTTGGTTACCAACACTACATGCCTTAATTGTGTAGTGATCATCCAGGGTAGAAAATTTGTGGTTAATTTGGTCTGTTTGCAACTTAAGGGTCTAGATGTCATTCTCGGGATGGATTGGTTGTCTCACCACCATGTCCTCTTGGACTGTGCCCGAAAAACAGTGGTTTTTCCTGATCTTGGAATTTCCAACTACTTATATGTTAATCACATTGGTGTTTCATTGAAAGAGGGAACTTAGGAATACATGTATTTGGCTAGTTCAGAAGTTTCTCAAGAGCTCGAGTTGAAGAATGTTCCTGTGGTTTGTGACTTCTCAGATGTTTTTTCCAGAAGATGTGCCGGGATTATCGCCAGCGAAGGAAATCGAATTCTCCATCGATTTGCTTCTAGGAACAGGACCGATTTCGATAGCGCCCTATCGGATGTCTCCAGCCGAGATAAAAGAGTTGAAGTCTCAGATTGAGCACTTGGAATCAAAGCAGTTCATACGACCGAGTGTGTCACCTTGGGGAGCTCCAGTGTTACTAGTGAAGAATAAGGATGGACGGTCAAGATTATGAGTGGATTATCGTCAACTCAGTAAAGTTACTGTCAAGAATCGGTATCTGTTGTCGCGTATCGATGATTTGATGGATCAACTACGAGGAGCTGCGATATTTTCCAAGATTGACTTGAAGTCAGGTTACCATCAGATTCGAGTAAAAGAAGAGGATATTCCCAAGATAGCATTCAGGACAAGATATGGTCACTACGAGTACCTAGTGATGCCATTCGGAGTGACGAGCGCGCCCGCAGTATTCATGGACTACATGAACAGTATCTTTCACCCATTCTTGGATCAGTTTGTGGTGGTATTCATAGACTATATTCTAATTTATTCGAAGAGCAGAGAAGAACATGAAGAGCATTTACACCGAGTACTGCAGATACTATGAGAGAAGCAGTTATATGCCAACCTTTCTAAGTGTGAGTTCTGGCTCGAAGAGGTGAACTGTCTTGGACATGTGATAGCCAGAGACAGAATAGTTGTGGATCCATCCAAGATTGAAGCTATGTTAGCATGGGAACAGCCGAAAACTGTAATAGATATCAGACGTTTTGTTGGATTAGCAGGCTACTATCGGAGATTTATTGAAGGTTTCTCGAAGATCGTAGCACCGCTTACACGACTTACGAGAAAGGATCAACCTTTTGCTTAAACCGAAGAGTGCGAATCCAGTTTCCAGAGGTTGAAGGAACTTTTGACGATAGCACCTGTGTTAACTTTGCCTCAACCGAAGAGCCTTACGAAGTTTACTGCGATGCGTCACAGCAGGGATTAGGATGCATACTGATGCAACATAGGAAAGTTGTGGTTTATGCCTCGAGACAACTCAAGATTCACGAGAGGAACTACCCTACGCACGATTTGGAGCTTACTGCAGTGGTTTTTGCACTGAAGATTTGGAGGCACTACCTGTATAGGAGCACGTTCACTGTTTACAGCGATCATAAGAGCCTGAAGTACTTGTTCGATCAGAAGGAGCTCAACATGCAACAGTAAAGATGGACAAAATTTTTGAAAGATTACGACTTCACTTTGGAATATCATCCAGGGAAGGCGAACGTGGTAGTAGATGCACTGACTAAGAAGAGCGTTTTAGTTTCAGCAATGATGACTAAGGAGTTTGAGATGCTAGAGAAGTTTTGAGACTTGAAGTTGAACGTAGAAGTGTCGCCAGGAAAGCTGAAGTTTGGTATACTCACCATTTCTAGCGGACTGTTGGATGAGATCAGAAATTAGCAAGTTAATGACAAGCTACTACAAGAGAAGGTTAAACTGATAGCGCAAGGGAAAGCGACAGAATTCAAGATTGGAGCGGACAACATCTTGAGGCGCAACGGACGTGTGTGTGTGCCGGATGTGGCGAAACTGAGGAAGTTGATTCTCAATGAGGCGCATAAGAGTAGATTGAGTATTCATTCGGGAGTTACAAAGATGTACCAGGACTTGAAGAAGCATTTTTAGTGGCCCGGAATGAAGAAACAAGTGGCAGACTATGTGGCTTCCTGTTTGACTTGTCAGAAGGCGAAGGTGGAACATCAGCAACCAACAGGGATGCTGCAACCGCTTGATGTACCAGTGTGGAAGTGGGATAGCATTTCTATGGATTTCATTATAGGATTGCCAAGATCGCGGAAGAAGAATGACTCTATTTGGGTAATCGTCGACCGATTGACCAAATCTGCTCATTTTTTGCCTGTGAGATCGACATACAACGTGGAGAAGCTGACAGAGATCTACATAGTGGAGATTGTGCGACTTCATGGCATACCTTCTTCCATTGTTTTCGATCAAGATTCAAAGTTTACGTCTCACTTTTATAGGACATTACAAGAAGCGATGGGAACCAAGCTCAGGCTTAGCTCAGCATATCACCCTCAGACCGATGGTCAGACTGAGCGAACGATTCAATCACTAGAAGACTTGCTGAGAGCGTGTACGTTGGATCACAAAGGAAGTTGGGACGATGTCTTACCGCTAGTGGAGTTCACCTATAACAACAGTTATCACGCGAGCATTGGCATGGCACCTTGCGAAGCGCTGTATGGACGTAAGTGTCAGACGCCTCTTTGTTGGTATCAGGATGGTGAGAGTTCTATTGTGGGACCAGACATGATTCAACAGACTACCGAGAAAATCCAATTGATCAGAGATAGGATGCGGACGTCTTAAAGTAGACAGAAAAGCTATGCGGACCAGGGTCACCGACAGTTAGAGTTTGAAGAGGGAGAGCATGTGTTCCTCCGAGTTACACCTACTACTGGAGTTGGTCGAGCGTTCAAATTGCTTTGCCGTATTGGTCGTATTGGTCCAGTGGCATATCAGATTGCTTTGCCACCTTTCTTGTCATACATTCATGACGTCTTTCACGTCTCACAGTTGCGGAGATATGTTCCCGACCCTTCTCACGTTATTGAACCGAATGTCATTCGACTGAGGGACGACCTATCATTTGAAGTATCACCTGCAAGGATTGTCGACCGAAAGACTAAGCAACTGAGGAAGAAAGAAATCCAACTTGTCAAGGTCGTGTGGAATCAGAAGACCGGCGACGCGACTTGGGAACTGGAAGAGAAGATGAAGGATTAGTATCCAGAGCTTTTCTTTGGTACGTATCTTACCCGTGGTTTCGAGGACGAAACTATTTTTAGAGGGAGAGTATTGTAACACCCGTACTTTCGCGATGCATTATTTAGTGTTAGTATAGTATGTTTTTGACGTATTTATGCGATAATAAGCAATTTCTGGTTCTCTAAATAAGTGATTTAAATAAATCAAGATCAAATTAAATTTGAGAGTTAATATTTCATATTAATTCATGGTTCGAATATCGTCGAAAAATTCTAACGAGGTTTCGTCGCGTTTCGAATCACCGTGAGTTTTGTCGCAGATAAAATTTTAAATGAACCCCGATTTCGATGCAAATCGAATCGTAACTTGTCGTGATTATTTTTGAATGTTTGATAGTGTTTTTATTATTTATAATAAAATAATATCACGCGGTGAATTAATTTCTCGCTAAATTAATTTTCGCGATTTTATCGGTTGGTAATTAGTCGGTAACGCGGTTATTCGACGTCGTGTTTTGACAACCCGTAGACTCTAGAATTAGGGGGTAATCATGAGAGAGGTGAGATTAGATGGGTAGGATTAGATGATGTGATTAGCATCTTTTAAAGGTGATAGGTGTCATATTTTGTGTGATTAACCTTTATTATTTTACTAAACTATTACTAATTAAGTTATTATTAGTAAGAGAAAAACAAATGATGGAACCCCCTTATTTCAGCCCAAACCCGAGCCCCCTCTCACTCTACACTCATCATCTTCATCTTCTTCAACCATAGAAAAAGAAACTCCAAAAATCCTCCATGGTTCCAAGCTTGGTCAAGCTCCATTTCACCTCCATTCTTCCATGATTCTTGCTCCATTTCTTCTACTCTCCATCACCCTCTACTCCTCCATTCAAACAAGGTTGAGAGCATATTTCCCTCCCCCCAAAATAGCCCCAAAACCGTGAGCTAAGGAGAAGAAGAGGTGGTGGTCCTTTTCTTTTTCCTTCTTGATTTTTATGCTTGTTTTATGTTGTTTGTTGTTTGATCATGATCAAGAGGAGATGAAACACTCTTATTCCCCTTTCTTGAACTCTAGGGCGAAACCCTGAGGGATGAAAAGAAGGGAAATTGTGTGATCCTTAGTGAATCAAACAATTAGTTATGTATTTGAGCTATTTGAAGTTGTAGATTGTTATTTGAGTAATAGTTTTGGAGCTAGCATGTTAAACTAGTTGCTTTATGGTTTAGACCTATTCTTTAAAGAGGGGAAATGTAGGTTTTGGTTGTTGAATCATGCATCTAGTTGTTGAATTATATACTTTGGGTAGTTTAATTGCTATTGGATTGTTATGTATGTTTAAGTATAAGAGTTAGTAAATTATTTGTGAAAAATTGGTTCTTGAGGGACTAAAATAGCATGTAAAACTTGATTTGGTGGTCCTCTAATTATTAGCATTGTTATGGCCATGATTAAAATGTTTTGGAATCAAAAGAATTGGAAGGACTCTTTGAAACTTTTACTTTTGGAAATGTTTTTTTGTAAATGAGTTATGAAACTTAGTGAATTTGGTTTTGATCATGACTTGTCATTTGAAAGAAAAGATGCTATGGGAAATGGCACTAGTTTATTGTTTGGAAATTTACAAATTTTTGGAAAAAATTGGAGAATGGGCCGTAAGCCCTAGGGTGGAAAAAGGAGAAGGAAAATTGTTGCATTTTCTTGTAGCTTGTGTTAGTAATTGATGTTGTTGGAAACACTTACTTGGAAGTATGCTAATTGGGATTTGGAAAATGTTTTAGAACATGTCTTAAAATTGGCTTGAACTATGCCTTCGGTATGACTTAATGTTTTGATGCCTTGAAGTGTAATTGAATGACTTGGAAATGGTTTGTTAGATTGTAAAAGGAAAGTTTTGCAAATTTTTTTGTTAAGAAAAAGGGGTGTGGCGAGAGGCCATAGGAGATGTTGGAAGGAAAATTATTTGGTATGAACTTGTCTAAATGATTGAATAAATGTTTTTTTTTAGGCTTTTGAAATTTATGAAAAATGGTTAGTTGAAGTATGCTTACTTCAAGGTTTTCAAGGAATTAAGGATATGTGTTATGTTAACCTTTCAAGAAATGATTTTGACTTTAAAACCTATTTCTTTCAAGTAGCTAGTAATCAAATGCTTGAGTGAATACTTGGTTAGAAAAGGGTTAGGTTTTGAGAGCCTAAGTTTCTAGTTTAGCATATAGAATTGTGCTAAGTTTACTCGTGGTGATAGGAGTTGCGAATCCGAAAATCGTGCGACGTGGACGCGAGGCTTGCGGTACCACGCTAGCAACCAACTACGGTAAGGGCAACTCTTAGACATTGATAAATTTTATTATTAAATTTCAAGTCTTAAAGCGAAGAAGTCTGAGAACCTCAGGGTTCGAAGTGAGGGTCTCGTACCCCTTCAACTTTTTAGTTCTTCAAACTTTATTTATGATTATTTGGTGGGCTTGTCTACAAGTGGTTGGTAGCTATCCCCAACCCCCCACACTTGTATGATTGCCTCTCTGCCAACTCCATTGAGTTGCAGAGGGATGAACTGAGTTCTTGGTGTCGATGCTTGATATGATGTGAATGCTTATACTGCTTATACTATTGATCTGAGTGCATTGTGTTAAGCTTGGCATGAATATTATTTGATACGCGATTGAATAATTATTCGAGTTTCTTCTTGAATTATCGTATCCGGCGACTTATTCATTGTTGTGAGATGTGTCCTGTCGTGACGTTTTTGAGCTTCGATCCGGATAACTTAAGGTGCTAGGACCCCTTCATTTTTCGGCAGCCTAGCTTGACGTTGTAGCATTAAGGAACCGGAGATGAATGTCCTAGGGTGGTCGTGGAGCCCAAAGCTACGGCTGGTATTCATTGGATGGATCGGCGTTACTTTTCGGAATTGTCGAAAGTGTCAAGTGATAGAGTTTGAGTCGTGTTCTGAAACCTGTGCTTTTGATTGTTCCTTGCTTTATGCTTTACTATTGGTATGTTTATTGAGAAGTTGACCCTTTCCCGTGGTGCCTTCAACCAATGATGGTTACCCAGGTGATGACGAAGAGCGTGCTGATACCGACGATGAGGACATCATCAGAGATCATCTTTGATTTCCCGACATAGAGATGCCCACGGTGATAGAGTTCGACCCCATCTCTCGTCGCATTGTTTATACAGGGCATATTGTACAGAGCTTCCGAGAGGGTGGTATAGTAGTGCGACAGGAGACTTCGCGGCGTACAGTGAGCTTCCCGATTCGGATGATGTAGGTAGTGGATGCCTGGCATGCTATTCAGAGAGAGAGGACTATGCCAGCATCATCTTCTTCGCCAGAGGGACCTCTCGAGATCCCGAGACGCACTGCTTCCCGACTTGCTTCCCGAGGATGAGGACGAGGACCGAGGGTTCGATGGACCGCTCGTAAGAGCGTGATCAGACGAGGGACTGTAGGAGCATCTACTTCTAGGGCAGCTGTTATTCAAAGTTCTCCAGCAGGATCTGAGCCCGAGGCGGAGCCAGTTTCTCCCATGTTATTCAGGACCCCTACCCCACCGGGACACCTCTCACCCGTCTGCAGAGAGGGTGGTGAGGCTGGGTGTAGCAGCGCGGGATTCTTGGAGGAGGCAGTGATAGCGGAGGACGTGCTGGAGGGTGTGCCTATGACGGCACCTTTTATCGATTTGACTGGAGAGGACCTGATGGACAATGATGAGGAGGAGGAGGATCCATCTAAGGATCCGAATTGTTACCTGTTGTTGTCGTGTTGTCTGATTGTCTGCTTATGTTGTTTTGGATGACTGTAGTATTTGCTTTTGGTGTACAGTTTGTCTGGTGACCAGTCGGGCTTGGTGGATGTTTTTCGTATTATAGGGTAGACTGGTGGTTTACTTTTGGAGCAGCCCCCTGCGTGGGTGTCTGCCGGGAGTACCCCCGGGGTATGATTGCTCTCACGAGGGTCTTCATACCATAGGTGTATTCTCTTGTACATCTTTATGCACTATCTTTATTTTGTATGTACTATTGACGCTGACATGTTTATATATGTATGTATGTATTTCCAGTGCATGTATCTTGTGTCTTAGATTGCATCATGTTTCTAAACACTGTGGCAACTCTGTGTGTACTATGAGTACTATGCGGATATGATTGTTTTAAAAAAAAAAAATAGACCGCATTTTCCAAAAGATACAAGAGTACCATTTTAAAAAACGTGTCGCATTTAGGTTTATTCCTAGTTTAGTAACGGTCCGGAAACGAGTCATTACACTTCGCCTCTTCTGCAGGTATGCATTTTTCACTATCACTAATTTTTGCTCTATTTTTTCACTCCTTTTAATTGGTTTCCTTGTATCGTACCTCAACTGCTGTTACTGGACCCTATTCTGTTTGTTTTTCTGATATAGTTGATTGCATCTGATTTTATTTGTATTATTGAGTGAATGAGGTGTGCTTTGGTGTCTAGTTAGCAATAGAAAAGCATGGACCTCTTGGTCATGTTGTACAATTAAAATCATACGAATTGTATTGTGCTGAAACATAGTTACGAAAATCAATCTTGGTGACGTTTCAAAGTACAACAGAATCATGGACATTTTAAATCATGGAATTACATACATTTTTATCTGCCAAGCAACTCATTTCATGTCGACATATAAGAGCAACTCCAATTCAGGTTCTTAGAGGTTTTCTTAATGGGTTCATGGTTGGAGTGTTTCACTTGGATGTTAAGGTGGAGAACAGATTCTTATATAAGTAGTAGGTTTTTAGAATTGAAAAATGATTTTGTGAAAGGAAGAGTAGTAGAAACTTAGGATCGTGGATCGACAGTCTTTTTATTTTTCTTTTAGGTTCATTGTCTTTTGTTGTTGTATTTGTCTCTGAATTTGCATTCCCTAGCTGTAAATTGATTATCGTATCACTAGTTCTTAGTGTTTGATTGAGAAAAAAAATTATTTGAGGTCATTTCTAAATAGTTGTCCCTTTTTTTTATTTAGATAGCGAGATAGCGAGATCCATTTCTTATATGTGATACCAGTTATTCTTAGTTGACATGGTTATATCTGTTAGTGATCTTTTTCTACACTTGGTTTATTGGTTTATGGGTCTGATACACTGCTAGAAAAATGAGATTATTGTTCTTTGTATAAGTTAGCTGTTGAGATAATAGGATTATTGTTGATTGGGGATTTTTATGAATTTGACTTGTTAGTTGTTGGCATCACACTTCGCTACGCCACCACAGCTGCCACCACCACCCGTGCCTCTACCACTACTATACGATCGAGGTTAGTTCGTTATAAGTTTTTATCGTCCAAGTAATTTTGTATGATTAGGAACCGTAGTTTAATTGAAATTTTGTATGATTAGAGACTGTATTAGATACCGCAGTTTAGTCGAAATTTTGTATGATTAGGGACTATAATTATAATTAGAGACTGTATGATTATGATTGTTGTTGAATTGAAAAATCAATGTTGAGATTGACTGATGAAGGATATGTGAATGATATGTGAATTACTTTTGTTTTGCACAATTGAGGAATGATATAAACTGTCGTAGCCGTAATATTGTCGTGCTGGAACCTTGGGGAAGATGAGTACCCAAGTTATATAGTTTTCTAAGTACCTTGTCTATGCATGTTATTAGTATCAGAGAAAAGCCTTAGCTTCTCGTTTGAAGTTCAATATATTATTGAGTGCATGTACTCTTTTAGGGTACCATGTGTTCATTATATATTGAACCTTGAATTGTCCAAATCGAACAGTTTGGGAAAAAAACTTTTTCTTTACTCGTATAACAGTTGTTGCTTAATTCTCGTATTTTTATATTTGATGAAATTTTGGATCGATTCATTTCCTTTTGTTCTCTGGGTGCATACTTGATCGCAGTATTCATAACTGCAATCATTTAGTGTATTCAGAGACCAATACGAGATGCTGCCAAAATTTTGTCAAGTATAAGAGATGAGAATTAAGGAAGGACTATTATACGAGTTCTGAAAAAGTTTTTTCTCGAATGGTATAGGGCCATACCATTTAAAGAAAGAGAGCGGTTCTAAGAACGTCGTGTAGAGGGGGTTGTAGTTGGATGTACGATAGGTTGTATCCGGGGAGAGGGGGTTTGAAACAATCTTTTTGCAATGCGGTTGATCACTTTGTCCAAGCCGCAATGGCACATAAAGATTTCATAACTAATGGAGGGATTAGATGTCCATGCCTTAATTGCGATTACAGAAGGATTAAGAGCCCAGGTTAGGTCATGCATCACTTGTATTCAATTGGATTTAGGCCTAAGTACTGGATTTGGACTAGATATGGTGAAGAGTTGCCTCGGGTTGATTTAGGGGTTGGCGATAATTGCACAGGTGCTTCAAGCAATTGCGTAGATACGAGATAAGGTGAGCATATTGAATTGATGTAACAATAGTATGATGACACAAATGAACTTCCAAATGAGACAGCACAAAAATTTTATAATCTCTTGTTAGAAACAAATAAGTCGTTGTTTGAAGGGTCTGCAGACTCTAAATTATCAATGTGTGTGAGGCTTTTAGCTCTTAAGTCCAACTGTGGTGCTACGGATGTGTGCTTGGATCTCGTAACGAAAATGATGTTGGACTCGTCACCTATCAGAGATGGTTTGCCAAAAAGTTATTACGAGGCTAAAAGCTTAGTGTCCAAGTTGGGGTTGGAATCTAAAAGGATTGATTGTTGTGTGAGAGGGTGTATGTTATATTACGACAATGAATTCGGTAAAAACGATGGTGCGCTGGTTGAATAAAAATTTTGTGGTGAGCCAAGGTATGTTTCACACGCTGATAATGGGAAGGGTAGACAAAAACCAGTTCCAGTGAAGGCAATGTTTTATTTGCCAATTATTCCAAGGCTATAGAGAATGTTTTCATCAACACAGACTGCAGGCAAAATGACGTGGCACTATGAGAATAGAAGCACTTCAGGTATGTTGTGTCACCCATCTGATGGTGAAGATTGGAAGCACATTGATCGTGTGCATCCCGATTTTGCAGCAGATCCACGTAATATACGACTTGGGTTATGCTCTGATGGTTTTACCCCGTATGTTCAATCCACGGCGAAACCTTATTCTTGCTGGCCAGTTATTATTACCCCATACAATTTTCCTCCCGAAATGTGCATGTATAAGCCTTATATGTTCTTGACTTGTATTATACCGGGTCCAGATAATCCAAAAGATGGTATTGACATCTATTTATAGCCTCTTATTGACGATCTCAAAAGGTTGTGGAATGGTGTTTTGACGTATGATATTGCACGAAAGAAGAATTTTACAATGAGGGCAGCTCTGATGTGGACCATTAATGACTTCGCTGCATATGGCATGTTGTCTGGTTGGGGTATTCATGGTAAAATGGCATGTCTGCGTTGCATGGAGCATACAAAGGCCTTTACCTTGAAATTCGGGGGGAAGAGTTCTTAGTTTGACTCACATCGCAGGTTTTTACCAGGTGATCATCCATTTAGAAAGAATAAGAACGCCTTCAAGAAGGGGGAAGTTGAATTAGATGGCTCGCCCCCAAGGTTGACATCTGAACAGATTTGGAGTAGAGTTACGGAACTGCCAAAAATCACATATTATGGTGAATTAGATCAATTTGAAGGATATGGACAATGGCATAATTGGACAAAAAGAAGTATTTTTTAGGATCTGCCATATTGGAGAGACAATTTATTAAGACACAACCTTGATGTTATGCACATTGAGAAGAACTTTTTTGACAATATTTTTCTCACAGTGATGAACGTCAGAGGAAAAACAAAAGACAGTGATAAGGTCAGACTAGACTTACCACTTTACTGTAGGCGAAAGGACTTGCATTTGACGACTCGGTCGGATGGAGAAACCCTGAAACCCAAAGCCTGTTACTCTTTAACTGCTGAGGAAGCTAAGCCAGTTTGTCGGTGGATAAAAGAACTTCGAATGTTAGACGGTTATTCTTCTAATTTGGCAAGATGTGCCGATGTGAACAAAGGAACCATGATTGGGATGAAAGGCCATGATTGTCATGTATTCATGGAGTGTTTACTTCCTATTGCATTTAGTTCCTTGCCATCAAATGTTTTAAATCCACTTACTGAACTAAGCCAATTTTTTAAAGATTTGTGTTCTGTGACATTGAGAGAGGATGATCTTATAAAGATGGAGCAGAACATATCTAGCGCCCGCAATTCAGTATTACTCGAATTTACGACAATTTACAAAAGTGGCACAAGAGTTACCAATAATTTAAACTTGAAAATGAGCATTACAAGTCCAAATTTAAAATATAGACAATGACCTAAAAGTTAGGTTACAACTTTACAAATGCTAAGTATTTGAATTACAAAATACGATAACGAGGTTCCAAATATCCAAAAGACAGATGGGTTGTTACATCACAAAATGTAGTACTAAACTAAAGGATTCAAGCTTCTAACTTGCTTGACCACCTTTCGGGTCCTGATTATCTGAAAAACAATGGAAAGAGTGAGATAAAAATCCCAGTGAGTCCCCCACGGACCCCTTACCAACTCAGTCCCCAACACAATATTACAAACTCACAGTTAAGACAATTCATAATGTACAAGAATCCAATTAACATTCACAAATGCTCAATGAATCCAAGAGGGATATATAATTAACCCTCAATGGAATTCTTCTATCAATGATACACAATGAATCCAAGAAAGTATAGCAGTGACTTTCCATGGAATTCTTCAATAAACAATACACTATGAATCCAAGAAAGTATAGCAGTGACTTTCCATGGAATTCTTCAAAAAAAAATACATAATGACTTATTAAACAATCAATAAGTTCAATCATATCAACAACTTAACCATTCTCGTAAGCATTTTAATAGTCTAACCATTGATACAACTTTCCCTAAGACCATAGCATTAAGTAAGGTTGAAGCAAAAGAGAAAGGATTTAAAAGAACAAAGGGGAAAATCTGCCCCAGATTCGCTTAAGCGAATTTGGGATCGCTCAGCGCCTTTTTCGCTCAGCGCCAGATTTTCGCTCAGCGAAAGTCGCGCAGAATGCACCCCTGGGCAATGCGTAGCCAGCTCGCTCAGCGCCGGATTTTCGCTTAAGCGAATTTGACAGACTTTGCCCAAATTTCAGATTTTCTTTCCAAACCAAACATGACCAATCTCAACCATACTCAATCCCAATCATCAATCACCAAGCACAAGGCTCTAAATCAAGCATTTAACATATATATATACAAGATCAAGAGCATTGTATAACTTATCAACTACACAATCAAACATATTTCAACATGTCTTAGAATTTTTCAAAATGAACATAAACTCATCTCCCTCATCATGCATTCCCAAATCCACAACTTGAACTAAGAAACACACAACCACACAAGTAAAATGGAAAGTCCTAAATGGTGGGACTTATGGGTTGCCCAACCTCTAAGTGAGAGGAACTCACATTAAGCTCAAATAAATGAGCTAGGGAGCTTGAAGACTTGAGACCCTCTCCTCCTCTTCTTCTCCAAGTTCGAACTTCTTTCCCAATGATCTAGAACAACTCCAAATCTTCAATGTAGCCCCAAATACTCAGTTTCCAATGCTTAAAAGCAAGGAATGATGAAGGAAACACCAACTCTCCTCTTCTCCTTCGCAGACCAAAAACCTAGCTCTCCACCTCCTTCCTCTTCTTTCCTTGTTCAGAAAAATAGGGAGAGAGTAGAAGGAACGGGGCTGGATGTCGTGGGTGAGGAGAGAAAAGGGAGAAGGAAATTGTGGCTTGACCAAATTACCCTTCCTTCAATCATTTAACTACACTACACCTTGCTACTCACACCCCCAACATTTCTAAATGCTATCCCCTATTTCAATTACTTAACAATTAATTTGAGATCAAAGCCTAAATTAATTTAATTAAATAATTGAATTGGGCAGGGTGTTACACTACTACCCACCTTTTAAGATTTTTGTCTTCAAAAATGAAACAAGGTACATACCTATTGAAATAAATACGGGTAGTGAGTTCGCATTTCTTCCTCAGTCTCCCAAGTAGCCTCCTCAGAAGTAGATCCTTCCCAGATGATCTTGACCAAGGGGACGTCCTTATTCCTTAACCTCTTGAAGTTGCGGTCCACAACTTGTATCGGCATAGGCTGGTATGTCAAATCTGATCTCAGTTGTATCGACTCATGATCCAAAGGTTGACAAGGATCAGGAATGTACTTTTTAAGCTGAGACACATGGAACACATTGTGTAGACTTGACAGAGATGGAGGTAGAGCGATTTGATAAGCAACAGGACCGACTCTTTGAAGGATTTCAAAGGGACCGATATAACGAGGACAAAGCTTTTTAGCTCGGAGTGCCCTACCAATGCCTATCGTAGGAGTGACCCTTAGGAACACATGTTCTCCTTCTTCAAATTCAAGGGGTTTCCTTCTCTCATCAGCATAGCTCTTCTGCCTACTTTGAGCAATTTTCAACCTGTCTCTAATTTTCCAGATTTGATCTGTAGTTTCCTGAATTAGGTCTGGCCCTAACAATCTTTTCTTACCTACGTCAAACCAACACAGAGGAGTTCTGCACTTGCGACCATATAGTGCCTCATACGGTGCCATGCCTATGCTCGAGTGATAGCTATTGTTTTAAGCGAATTCAATGAAAGCCAAATGCTCATCCCAGCTCCCTCCATCATCTAACACGCATGCCCTAAGCATATCTTCTAGGGTTTGGATAGTACGCTCTGTCTGACCATCCGTCTGTGGATGATAAGAGGTGCTAAGACTTAACCTTATGCCTAAGGCCTGCTGGAAGTGTTTCCAAAATCGGGAGGTGAACTTAGGATCTCTATCAGAGACAATGCTAGTGGGTACTCCATGGAGTTTAACAATTTCTCTAATATATATCCTAGCTAATCTCGTCGTGTTGTAAGTGGACTTGATTGGGAGAAAATGGGCAGATTTAGTTAGCCTGTCAACAATGACCCAAATGGAGTCATACCCAGACCGTGTGTGGGGCAAACCCGCCACGAAGTCCATGGATATGCCCTCCCATTTCCATTCAGGAATTTCTAGAGGTTGAAGTAAACCGAAGGGTCTTTGGTGCTCTATTTTAGTTTTCTGACAGACCAAACATTGAGCAACAAACTCACCTATGTCATTTTTCATTCCCGGCCACCAATACCTTTGCCTAAGGTCATGATACATCTTGGTAGAACCAGGGTGTACCGAGAATCCACTCTTATGGGCTTCTTCAAGAATTTGACTCTTGAGTGCCACATCTTTTGGAACACAAATCCTTTGATTGAAAAGGATCATACCATCATCAGATTCGGAGAATCCATAGTGATGTTTCCTAGCTTGCAATTCTGCATCCAAAGCTTGAGCATCCCTAATCTAGTCTCTAAAACCACAAGTGATCTCCAGGTGTCCTACAATCAAACTATCCCCAGTTGTGAACATTCCTAAGTTTAAATCTCTAAAAGATTCTAACAATGCCATCTCCCTAACCATCATAGAAGAGGCATGCAGAGCTTTCAGGCTTCGGGCATCGCTGACTACATTTGCCTTACCGGATGATACTTTAAATCAAAATCATAGTCCT
The DNA here is from genome assembly GCA_037113605.1 of Calophaca sinica. NCBI lineage: Eukaryota > Viridiplantae > Streptophyta > Magnoliopsida > Fabales > Fabaceae > Calophaca > Calophaca sinica. The sequence goes on from CM073736.1 coordinate 72,847,818, forward strand.
TAAGGAACTCTACCCACCTCCTTTGCCTCATATTCAGCTCCCTTTAATCAAACAGATATTTTAAACTTTTATGATCACTGAATACTTCAAATCGGGCACCATATAAGTAATGCCGCCAAATTTTTAAGGCAAAGACTATAGCTGCAAGCTCTAGATCGTGAGTTGGATAGTTTTCCTCGTGGGGCTTCAATTGTCTAGATGCATAAGCGACTACCTGCCTATTCTGCATCAAGACACAACCCAAACCTTTTTTAAAAGCATCACTGAAAACTTCGAAACCTAAGGTCGGGTCAGGGATAATCAAAATCGGCGTACAACTTGAGTTCTAGGAAACTGTCCTCACAACTTTCATCCCACACAAATGGTTGTCCCTTGCGGGTCAATCGAGTCAATGGAAGAACCAATTGAGAGAATCCATGGATAAACCTTCGGTAATACCCGGCTAATCCTAAGAAACTTCTAACTTCCGTAACAGTAGTGGGTCGCTCCCATTCAAGAACGGCCTCTACCTTACTAGGATCAACTGCTACTCTCGCTTGAGAAATGACATGACCCAAAAACTTGACTTCCTGAAGCCAGAACTCACACTTCTCTGGTTTTGCAAATAATCTCTTCTCCCTAAGAATGCCTAACACAATTCTAAGGTGTTCCGCGTGCTCCTGGGAATCCCTAGAATATATAAGGATATCATCTATGAATACCACCACAAATCTATCAAGGTAAGGTCAAAAAATTCTATTCATGTAATCCATGAATATTGCCGGAGCGTTTGTTAAACCAAAAGGCATCACAACATACTCGTAATGGCTGTACCGAGTCCTAAATGCGGTTTTCGGTATATCCTCAGCCTTGACTCTGATTTGGTGATATCCAGACCTAAGATCGATCTTAGAGAATACTGAAGCTCCCCTAAGTTGGTCTAACAGGTCATCAATCCTAGGAAGCGGATATTTATTCTTAATTGTAACCTTATTCAGTTGCCTATAGTCTATGCACAAACGCATCCTACCATCCTTCTTCTTGACAAGGAGAACAGGTGCTCCCCAAGGAGAAGCACTAGGCCTAATGAACCGTCTAGAAATCAAATCCTCCAATTGAACCTTAAGTTCTTGCAGTTCTAACGGGGACATCCTATACGGTGCTATAGAAATTGGACCCGCTCCTGGAGCCAACTCTATTGAGAACTCAACCTCTCTATCAGGTGGTAAAGAAGTAACCTCATCCGAGAATATATCTAAAAATTCATTCACTATAGGAACGTTCTCTAGTTCAACATCTGAAATTGAAGAGAGTAACAAAATATAACCCAAGTGTCCCTCAAATAAGCAATGGTGCAATGAAAAACACTAGTCATCTCATTCAGGCAAGCCTGAGTAGGAAAGGACTGAGTTAAGGGAAATTCTATAGTTTTTGTAAAACAATTCATAACCACTTGGTTAGCCGATAACCAATCCATACCCAGGATGATGTCCATTCCTTTTAAGGGTAGACAAACCAAATTAACCACAAATGTTCTTCCTTGAATAACGAGAGGACAATTCTCGCATATCAGGGAAGTGGAAATACTACCTTCAGCTGGGGTTTGGACACTCAAAGGAATAGGTAGGGAAGAAACACATAACTCTAGCCTTTTCACACACTTACGAGAAATGAACGAATGGGTCGCACCAGAGTCATACAATACTACTAAAGTGTGATCATGAAGCAGACATATACCTTTCATCAGATTTTCCACACCCTACGCCTTTCTACCACTCAAGGTGTGAACACGTCCCTGCAACTGGTCATCAGGTCGGGACAACCCCCTTGCTTTCATCTTGGTGCAATCTTTAATGAAGTGTCCTGGTTGTTGGCAAAAATGCATGTGTTTCCCACTGCACTCTCCCCTATGGAACTTGCCACATTTGGAACATTCCTTCGACCTGAAAGCCTCAGAAGTTTGAACATGTTTTCCTTTATCCTTGCTTCCTTTACCCTTGGAGGGTTGGGATGGCTTGCCTTCATCATTCCTCTTCTTCCACAGGAGTTGACGTTCATCATACATTTTCTTCAAGCTTTCTTCGGCTTTGTAACTTTTGCGAACCAGCGAGGCGAAGGTATAAAATTCAGTTTGGGCTAAGTTATTCTGAATGTCAGCCCTAAGTCCCCACATAAACTGGTTTATCTTCTATGTCTCATCCGGTGCATATTTGGCATGAGAAGAAAACCTCGCCAACTCTTCAAACTTCCTGACATATTCAGACATAGTCAGATCCCCTTGCTTAAAATGAGTGAACTCGCGTTCCTTCCGATCCTTGACCGTTTGGGGAAAACATTTCTCTAAAAAGGCTTCCTTGAAGTCTTCCCATTCAATCTGTTCCTCATCTTCTTCCAAATATGCCCGTGTCCCCTCCCACCAATGGGCAGCCCCTTCGGTGAGGTAGTGTGTAACGAAGGTTACCTTTTGTTCCTCCGTACATGGCATCACTTTGAATATTCGTTCCATAGCTTCCAGCCAATGCTGAGCCTCCATAGCATCATCACTTCCAGGGAAACTCGGAGGATTAAGCTTATGAAACTTAAGAAAAGCTGAATGTGGGTCAGTTGGTTGAACAACTAGTTGCTCAGGTGGAGGTGGTTGCGGGACTTGCTGTTGTTGCTGGAGAAATTGCTGCATCATATTGTTAGTGGCTTCATTTTGGGCTCTCAGAAGTTCATTCTGATCCCTCAACATTTGCATCATATCGCCCAAATGAGCCTCCTCCGCATCTCGCCCGCGGTGTCTCCTACGGTGCCTTCCATGTTCATCTGCCATATTCTGCATACACGGTATAAAGTATTAAGCTGATCAGACTTAATATTCCATACTAAGTACAAGAATATAGAGAGAATTTCAAGCAAAAAAAATAAATCCGCAATACTAGACCACAGTCCCTAATGGACTAAACTGCTCTGATACCATAATGTAGCGCCCGCAATTCAGTATTACTCGAATTTACGACAATTTACAAAAGTGGCACAAGAGTTACCAATAATTTAAACTTGAAAATGAGCATTACAAGTCCAAATTTAAAATATAGTCAATGACCTAAAAGTTAGGTTACAACTTTACAAATGCTAAGTATTTGAATTACAAAATACGATAACGAGGTTCCAAATATCCAAAAGACAGATGGGTTGTTACATCACAAAATGTAGTACTAAACTAAAGGATTCAAGCTTCTAACTTGCTTGACCGCCTTTCGGGTCCTGATTATCTGAAAAACAATGGAAAGAGTGAGATAAAAATCTCAGTGAGTCCCCCACGGACCCCTTACCAACTCAGTCCCCAACACAATATTACAAACTCACAGTTAAGACAATTCATAATGTACAAGAATCCAATTAACATTCACAAATGCTCAATGAATCCAAGAGGGATATATAATTAACCCTCAATGGAATTCTTCTATCAATGATACACAATGAATCCAAGAAAGTATAGCAGTGACTTTCCATGGAATTCTTCAATAAACAATACACTATGAATCCAAGAAAGTATAGCAGTGACTTTCCATGGAATTCTTCAAAAAAAAATACATAATGACTTATTAAACAATCAATAAGTTCAATCATATCAACAACTTAACCATTCTCGTAAGCATTTTAATAGTCTAACCATTGATACAACTTTCCCTAAGACCATAGCATTAAGTAAGGTTGAACCAAAAGAGAAAGGATTTAAAAGAACAAAGGGGAAAATCTGCCCCAGATTCGCTTAAGCGAATTTGGGATCGCTCAGCGCCTTTTTCGCTCAGCGCCAGATTTTCGCTCAAGCGAAAGTCGCGCAGAATGCACCCCTGGGCAATGCGTAGCCAGCTCGCTCAGCGCCGGATTTTCGCTTAAGCGAATTTGACAGACTTTGCCCAAATTTCAGATTTTCTTTCCAAACCAAACATGACCAATCTCAACCATACTCAATCCCAATCATCAATCACCAAGCACAAGGCTCTAAATCAAGCATTTAACATATATATATACAAGATCAAGAGCATTGTATAACTTATCAACTACACAATCAAACATATTTCAACATGTCTTAGAATTTTTCAAAATGAACATAAACTCATCTCCCTCATCATGCATTCCCAAATCCACAACTTGAACTAAGAAATACACAACCACACAAGTAAAATGGAAAGTCCTAAATGGTGGGACTTATGGGTTGCCCAACCTCTAAGTGAGAGGAACTCACATTAAGCTCAAATAAATGAGCTAGGGAGCTTGAAGACTTGAGACCCTCTCCTCCTCTTCTTCTCCAAGTTTGAACTTCTTTCCCAATGATCTAGAACAACTCCAAATCTTCAATGTAGCCCCAAATACTCAGTTTCCAATGCTTAAAAGCAAGGAATGATGAAGGAAGCACCAACTCTCCTCTTCTCCTTCCTAGACCAAAACCCTAGCTCTCCACCTCCTTCCTCTTCTTTCCTTGTTCGGAAAAATAGGGAGAGAGTAGAAAGAATGGGGCTGGATGTCGTGGGTGAGGAGAGCAAAGGGAGAAGGAAATTGTGGCTTGACCAAATTACCCTTCCTTTAATCACTTAACTACACTACACCTTGCTACTCACACCCCCAACATTTCTAAATGCTATCCCCTATTTCAATTACTTAACAATTAATTTGAGATCAAAGCCTAAATTAATTTAATTAAATAATTGAATTGGGCAGGGTGTTACAACATACCAGTCATTCTTTGTAAGTTGGAGAGAATATTTCCCCCTGCTTTCTTTGATTCTATGAAGCATCTCCCAGTGCATCTTGCACATGAAACTAGGCTTGGTGGACTGGTTCACAATAGATGGATATATCCATTCGAAAAGTAATACAATAAAATATTATTTAATATAAATATTCATTTGAAGGGTTAAATGTATCAATTTTGAGCAACCTTGTTATTTTATAGATTTATGGGTGACTCCAAATGATTGATGAAAAATAAGACCAAGGTTGAAGGATCTATTTGTGCAACTTACTTACACCGTGAAACAATCCATTTCTGTTTCCACTATTTTACAAACTTCATGTTGACACCAACAAATAATGGAATGAAATAGAAATTGAAAGTGAAAGACACCCATTAGCCTTATCAGTATTTGGCCTTCTCGGTCGTCATGCTGGAAAGGAGTTAACTCACTGGTTAACGGGAGAAGAGTTCAAGTCAGCCCACGTTCACGTGTTGATCAACTGTACCAAAGTATCACCATATCTTACGTATGTATCATTTTGACCACTTTCAATTTATTTCATCCACAACTACTCATGGTCCTAAATCATGTGTAAAAGAATGGCACACGTTTTTTGTAAACGGATACAAATTTCAAACCCAGTCAAAAACAGAGGGGGAAAAACAATTAACAACGGAGTTTATGTAAAAGGTGTCATAGATGGAGGTGAAGACGACTTCTATGGCGTGATTCAACATATATATGAACTGGCGTATAATACTTTAGACTATACTAAAAGAATAGTGTTATTTTATTGCAATTGGTTTGATCCGTCAAGTAGAGGCACAAAAGTGGATCGAAAATATAATACTATGGAGATGTGCATGAGCAGAAGATACCAAATGGTTGATCCGTTTATCATGGCACAAAATGTAAGACAAGTGTATTATGTCCCTTATCCATCAACTCGAAGGGACAAACAAGGTTGGTGTGTCGCAATAAAGACAAAACCAATGGGTCGCGTTGAAGCAGATGATCCACAGGAAGAAGTGGCTTATCAAATGGATGAGATGTCTCATGTCAATGTAGTAAATGAAGTGGAACCTATTTCTCGACTACATGACAATATAATCACATATGAAGATGTAGATGGAGATGAGGAGTTAAATGAAGAAGTGGAAGAACCATCAAGATCTGAAGACGATGCCGATGTAGAGTGGGTAGAATGGGCATAATGAAATTATTTAACTTTTTACAATTAGAGAGATGTCTGACAAAATATTTTAATTTGTCAGTTATTTTCGTAACTTGTTGTTTATTTTTATGGAATTCATTTTAATATTGTTATGTTTAAATATAATATTTCATGACTCTTTATTGTTGAATTGCTCTATAGATATATGGCATCAGGATCAGGATCCGACCCCCCCAAACCACCCACAAGGGGAAGGTCATCGCCATCGACCCCCCCAGTCGTCGGAGACCGAACATTATTATGCTTGACCCTACTGGGTTTTTGACATTGTCATCTACACAACGTCCACGTACATCAACGCCTACACAGCCTCCGGTATGTTCAGCACCTACACAGCCTCTTGCACTTTCAGCACCTACACAGCCTCTGACACGTTCAGTACCGACACCCCCTTTGTCTCCCATTCACATGATCCCCAACCCGGAGTTCCAGCAGACACATGGCTTTTCTAGTTCCCATGTTGTGCCTGAGACGGTGCCCGATGCTCATCAGTCCGAGCATGAGTATAGTACGGGCCATACACCTGATCAGACTGAGGTTGAGCAGGACGAGGATGAGCAGCAGGAGGTTGAGCATCTTGAGGTGCTGCATGATGGTCGAGTTGTTATCAGGCCGGCTGGTAAATGGTAAGTATTTACATTTTTTTTTGTCGAGTTATTAATAATTTACATGTATATATATATTTTGTTGTTTGACATGTTTTTATTGTTCAGGTTCCTTCCCTCAAAGCCAGCTGCGAAGGCTATCACAGCAACAATTGAGGAGAATTATTCGGCGTATTGGCCCACCTGGGGGACGTTGAAGGACAAGGAGCGGAAGCATATGTTCAAATCTTTCGGAGTAAGTTACAATTTTTATTTTATTGCATATTATTTTTTTATTTCATAAATTTCAATTATGTTTAATAATGTCTTATTTTGATACAGGAGAGGATTGCTTAGAGTGAAGAGGATGATGAGCTGATCGAGAATAACTTTCATATGAAGGCCTCCCACCGCCTGTCTGATATGCTTAGAGATGCCCGCCTTAGGGGATAGCCCCATTGGATAGGGGATCATATTTGGCAGAGGCTGGGAGAGAACTGGCGCTCCCCTGAGTACAAATCGATCTACGAGAAGGCCAAGAAGAACAGAGCCTCTGAGAAGGGTGGGAGCTTGCACACCGGAGGTTCCGTCAATCAGGCACAGCACGCAGCTTGACTTGTGCGTGTTATATTATTATTATTATTATTATTATTATTATTATTATTATTATTATTATTATTATTATTATTATTATTTATGTTTTTTTATTAATTAATTACAACCAAAGATGTTGGGTGGAGAAGTACAGTTTCCCGAGCTCTGTCGTGCAACTCATATTAGGAGGAGTACTAGTGATTTTGTTGGTGATCGATCGAGGCGGACCCAGGTAATTATAAAATATAATGAATAATTTTTTAATAATGTTTATATTGTTTTCTTACAAAAAAAATTGACTTATTTGTTTATGCATGGCAGGCGGAGTTTGAGGCGAGGATGTCTCAGATTAGATCTCAGACATCATCATGTTCCCCGTCTCAGAGCCCTGAGGATCCATCTGCACCGCTCAGGGTTTGGGCAGATGTTGTTGGCGGAAAGAAGAAGGGTCGCCTATACGGTACTGGAGACCTTGCCAGTAACTACAAGAAAGGGACCAGCCGCCTCCACATCGGAGAATCATCGAGTAGTGGTGGTGCCAGTCGTCGCTCTGCCGCGGATGAGCAGGAGTTAGCCGAGGTGAAGCAGAGACTGGCCGCTTCCGAGGAGGAGACCTGTCGGACGAACGCCATTTTGGCTCAGGTGCTGGAGCGACAGGAACATATATACCAGATGCTAGCTTGCCAGCAGCCTCAGCTTCATCATCAGCCGCCTCCTCCGCCTCTGCCGCCATCGCCTCTTGGTACTGATGATGTTGATGACACAGATGGTTTAGAGCATCTCGTGCATGATCAGGACTATAAGGATTATTAGTGATGCTTGTACTTATTTTTTTTTATATTTTGATATTGTTCGGATATTTTTTTAATTTATATTACGTTTCTTTTTTAGTTTACGTTATCACATTTTTTAATATGGAATAAATTAATAATTAAATTAATTAATTAAGGAAATTATTTAATTTAAAAATTAAATAAATAAATCAAATAATTAATTAAATTAAATATAAAAAAACTAATTAATTAATTTAATTAATTATTTAATTAAATTTCCCGTCGGTAATCACCATCTGGCACTATCGACGGCCTTTTTCAGTCGGAAATTACCACCGGTTTTTAACCGACGGGTTAGCCTGTCGGTAATACCGACAGTAAAAAAACCCGTCGGTAATCATTTGCGATGACCATTTTACCGACGAGCTAGTGGTCGTCGGTAAATATACCTTTCCGACGGCTTTTTTGCGTTACCACGTTTTCTTGTAGTGTGTAAAGGAGACGAAAACAGCGGCGACGGTAACAGTTGCGTAAATGAGAACGAAAACGGCGATGGAAATGAGAAAGCGAATGAAAACGAGCGAAAGAGGAAGGAGAACGAAAACGAAAAATGGAGCTTTACCAGGTGTAACATCCCAATTTTTTAAGAAAAGTAATTTTAGCGATAAAATCCTGAATACTTGAAGATAAGTCATAGAAATTGATCACCTCAATGATTTACTGAGAGCATGTGGAATTATTTTAATTTATTTTAAATACTTTATTTATTATAAATAATTATTACTCATGATGTCAATTCAAATTAATAGTCAGTGTAGACGTATACTGCTTTTAAGGCGAATTCATTAATTATACTTATTATAAATTTTCTGTGTGACGCGGTAACGCGTATTCTTGTTGACTAAGAACGTGAGTGAATTAAATCAAGATAAAATTAAATTTAATAATTAATGTTTAATATTAATTCATGGTTCAAAAATCGTCGGAAAACTCTAACGAAGTTTTATCGCGTTTTGAATCGCCGGGTAAATTTTACCCGCATTAAAATTTAAAACGAACTCCGATTTCGATGAAAATCGAAACGTAATTTGTTGTGATGATGTTTGAGTGTTTTAATTGTTTTTATTATTTATGATAATATTTTATCACGCGGTGAATTAATTTCTCAACAAATTAATTTTCGCGAATTAATCGGTGGAAGAATTAATCGGTAACGCGATTATTTGGCACCGTGTTTTTTTACACTTAGGACTCTAGAATTAGAGGGTAATCATGAGAGATGAGAGATTAGATGTGTTAGACTAATTGATGGGATTAGCATCTCATAAAGTGCTAGGTGTCACCTTTTTGTGGTTAAAAATTTTTATGCTTATCTTAAGCTTATTTTTCTTACCAAGTAAAAATTATTTTATTAAAATTTTTAATCCTCCCTTTATTGGAGCTGCAGCCCACGCCCCTCCCCTCATTCTCACATTTTCATTTCTTTCTTCTTCTACATCCTTGAGAGAGAAAGTTTGAAGAACACATCCATGGCTTCCATGTTTCATCATTTTTTAGCTTGATTTCACTTCCATCTTCCCATCCTTCTTGCAACTAGTTTCTTCTTCATCTTCCTACCACCTATTCCATCATACAAGTAAGCATGGAAATCAAAATTTTCTCCCCCTTATATATGTATAGGATGAGTTTCTTTTCTTCAATTCTTGTTTTTATGCTTTGTTTGTTGCTTGATTATGATCAATAGAAGAGATGAACATCTCATCCCCAAATTCTTGAAACCCTAGGCGCTAACCTTGAGGGAAGAAGAGGGGTTGTGTGATCTTCTTGTGAACCTTGCAAATTAATTGATGATTCTAGCTTATATGATGTTGTTGTTGTTGTTTTAGTTGATAGTTTTGAGTTGGAACTATGACTGAGTAAATTTTTGATGAAAACATATTCTTGAAAGAGGGTTAAATTAAGTTTTGTTGTGATTAGGCTTTGGTTTTGTGTAAATTAGTTATTGTTTGTGAAGAATGGGCATAGGAAAATGGTTTGTTAAATTTAATTTGAAGACTTGCAATTTTTTTTGGAAAAAGGGATGTGGTGGCCGAGTGGCCTAGAGGAGTTAGGGAAGGGAAATTGTTTTGAAAAATTGATTATAAAGGATATATAGATATGTTTGTAGGCTTTGGAAAATTTAGGAAAAGGTTTGATTGAATTTGAGTTTGTTTTGAGATTTTAAGGCTATGAAGCACAATTAGAGGAATTGGGTTCCTTGAGACCCAAAGTACCAAGTGGAGCCTTGATGTTAGTGTTTGAGAAAAGAATTGAAAAATGATGTTGTTTCATGTCTTAAACTTTCAAAAAAATAATAATAATGATGTACTATGTTTTAGTTTTTTTTTCAAGAAATGGTTCTAGTTTTGGAAATTTACTCTTTAAATCAGTTAGTAAAATATGTTCCATGAGTATGTAAATTATTAAAGACTAGTATTTAAAATTATGTTTCTAAGTGTAAGTGTTTTGGTTATCTAAGAGGTTTTTGGGTTTTGAGAACCTAGGAATTAGAACCAAGTCTAAGCCTAAGGGGTTATTTTGAGTGGCTTAGGATTGTACTAAGTTTTGTTGTGGTGTTAGGACTTGTGATACCCGAGTTCGTGCTGCGTAAGACCGAGACGTGTGTTGACTCGAGATTTAACGACTGTGGTAAGGGCACTTCACATTCTGAGTGTTATTGTTATGTATCTATGCGTAAGGGCAACTTTCGATATTTCTAGGCTTTTTGTTATTTAAATGCTTATTTAAATACGAAGAAGTCTGAGAACTCTCCGAGTTCAAGGTTAGGGTTTCCGAACCCCTTCGTTTATTTTATTGTCTTGCGGTCGTCCATTTTCCGAGTCATCGTGGGTGAAAACTTTGCGGTTGGTCTCCTGAACCCAACCCCCCACATTTGTCGTACCTCTCTATCAACTCCATCGAGTTGCAGAGGGATGGATTTCTTGATTTGCATATCAAGCATGTGATGTCTGCTGATATTATTGAGTTATGCAATTATTTAATATGAGATTGAATGCATGCTGCGAATTGCGTATTGCTTGTTGAATTGCGTTTCTCCATGCAAACTGCTTTTATTGCTGAAGTTGTTGAATTACGTTTCTTCATATTAAGCCTGCTCTTATTATTTGATATGCGGTCGAATAATCTTGCGTACCACTCTTTGAATATCGTATGCGGCGAATTGTTCATCGAGTCTGAGAGCTTTGTCGAGTCGTCGAGACATTTTTGAGCTGTGAGCCAGACAACTGAGGGTGCTAGGTCCCCTTCGTTCAAGGTGGATTAGCTAGGCGTCGCAGCGTTAAGGAACCGGAGCTGAATGTCCTAGGGAGAGCGAAGATCCCAAATCTACGGCTGGTATTCAGTGGATGGATCGGCGTCTGCTTTCCAGAAAAATTGTCGAAGGTCGAGAGAAAATGAGTCGTGAGATGAGTCGTGAGTGAGTCTTGCATTGTGTCTTAAGAATTGCGCATATTGTTGTTTTGCCTATTGTCATGATTTGCTAATTCCTGTAATATGTTGTACTATTACATGCTTTGTTGCCGAGTGTGTTGTCGAATATGTGTACCTGTCTCTTTTATTTTAAGAAGTTGACCCTTGCCAGTGGTTCTTTCAATTGATGAATGTAATCAGATGGCAGAGCAAGCGGAGGATTTGGAACTGTAGAAAGGAATAGCAGAAGATAGTCGTCCAGCATTCTACCTGTGTTATGTTGTAGAACTTACTAGTAGGCTAGTAAAGAGTATAGCTTGTCGACCAGCTATAGGATATTTGTCATTTAATTCAGTGTTGTAATAAATCTCTGTTCTGTTTCATGACACGTTTGTTATATATGATTTGACAAAATAAATGAATGTGGTCTATGTGGTGTCTTAAATTATTTTCCGCTATGTTTCTAAAAGTCGCTGTGATGCTCTGACTGCTTCTTTAAAGAACCTTTAAAAAAAATATAAATACAAAAAAAATAGGACCACATTTCTCGAAAACCCTACGAGCAGAGTATTCCACCTTTCGGAAACATGTCAACTTTTGTCAGAATGTTCACTTAGTAGCACTCCTGAAACAGGGTGTTACACTAGGGAAGGAGAACGGAAGAATGACTGTCAGAGGAAGGTGGTGGTGGTGGTTCTTCGTGAGAATGAGAGAATGGAGGAGGTGCTTCGTCGTGGGAGCGACAGTGTAAGGGTTTCTGGAAGAAGAGGGAGAATGCAATGTTTTCTTTGTCCCGTGAATAAAAAGGTGGAAAACAAAATTTTTACACCGTTTTATAATCAACTGGTGTAAAACGTTTCGAAAAGATCACCAGTTAATTGCAAAATTGCCACCACGTTTATATTTTACACCGGTTGTTTAAATAACTGGTGTAAAATGTTAAGCGTAAATTTTCTAACTTGCGTATTAATTGCAAAATTGCCACCGCGTTCACATTTTACACTTGTTATATAAGAAACCGATGTAATATGTGATGAATTGTTGATTAATTGGATATTGTGATGACTTGATCACTTATCTGTTGATAGACTTGCCTGCTCACATGCAATGGTTGATATTGTAGTGACTTGATTGTTGATCTGTTGGTTGTTTTGTTTGCTCACATGCCATGCTTGATATACCATGCTAATTGTGTACGGTCTATTAAGTATGTATATGTATATAAAAGAGTGTTGTTGTATTATATATGTATATATCGTTTGCATGCGACATAGCCTATGATAAACTCGTGGACAAATGATTTACCCTTGCACTGTTGTTGGATTGGATGTCCTTATGGATGTCACTTCCAGATGGAGTTAGTCATTGCAGCTTCGTCTTTTAGGAGCATTGAAGATTGAGCGGTGGAGGAAGATTCCTCCGAGTACTTCGTGTTTGATCTTCTCGAAGCTTTCAAGAAGAGTTATAGTTGTCAGCCAGCTTAGCTTAGGGTTTTGTATTGGTTGTTTTGTAATTAGTCTTTTCAGAAAATCTCGCCTTAGTGCGAATTTGTTATGTGAAGTATTATTTTGTGATGCATTATACTCTGATAATTGTAAAAGTTTGAATTGGCATCATTTAGAAAACTATAGTACTCTATGTCTCATTTTGAAAAGGGTTTCAAAGGAAAGAATATGAAAAGAAAAAAAAAATTACTCCTATTTTTTCATTGCGAAATTCATAAGAGTACTCCTTAACTGAAAGCATACAAGCATTAAATGTTTTCAAAGATTAGACGGGTTACAAGAATAAGATCGGAAACGGGGTGTTACACTAATTTTACCAAATATTTTAAATTCAATTTGCTAACTTATTCACTATCAGCTATCCGTTATAAACTCATCTGCTATCTTACTAGCTTATCTATTATCCGTTACTTTTTATTAAAGAGAGCCTAAATGGCTGAAAAAATGTAGTAAATTAGGCTTTAAAGTCCCTCTCCTCGCTCCAAATTATTTGCCATTCTTTTCTATATATATATATTCAATTTATGCATAACTGGTTTGATTAATTAAATTGCTTGTTTAGCGCTTATTTTTACTTCAGAGAAAAGTTCAGTTTAAAAAGTTTGAGCATTTAAAACAAAGACATAGGTCATGTACAAAATTTCAATTATAGTGAAAAAGATTAAAAGGAAATTAGTGTATGTGGTCCTTGAGCAAATTAATTACTGCAATCCGTGCCAGGTGAAATCAATTGCTTGAGAGTAGGGAAAAATAAACAAATAAATTGTGAAAAAATGTACAATATATGCCCCCAAAACAGCGCAAGAAGCTTGAATCAGGAGATGGCTACATCATCATATCCACTCAATTTTTAAATGGAGCCGAGCAAAGGTTGGCCGAGCTGAGCCATCATGGTGGGGCCAGGCTAAGGTGCAAATCCAAGCCGAATCCATCATCAAAATTGGGCCCCCCGACTTCTTTTGAGAACCTACCCAAAGATGGCCCATCAACCTTCCCAAAGTGGGCCCGGGCCTGTACTTGCGAGCCCATCGTTGACAATGCCGGTGAGGAATCCCCTACTCCGCCTACGTAGGGTAACACTCCTGCGCTCGCGGATCTAGCCCCCGTTATAATGCTATAGCTGTTGCCACCACCGTTACAGTTACTCACGCCGTTGCCGTTGCTGCTGTTGTTGTTGTTTGACGACGGGAAAGCACAACCGTGTGAAACCGACACGTGGAAGGGAGGTGGCGCCGCACGTGGCGGCATGTAGACCCACGACGGAGGGGAAGCCGGCACCACCACTTGTCCCGGCTGTGCCAGCAGGTGCGGCGGCGGGGCAAAAGCGGAGATGATCGGGTTTCGAACGAACGAAACGGCTGCGTTTCGAGAAGCCTGTAACTGTGCGCGCTTGAGTTGTTGTCGCTCTTTCTTGTGTGCGTTCTGGTGTCCTCCCAGTGCTTGCGAGTTCGCGAACTCTCTGCAGCAGTACTGGCACTCGTATTTCCGGTCGCCGGAGGAAGGATTTGAACCGGCGGCGCTACCGTCTCCGCTGAAGGATTCCGTCGACCCGGAGGGGGAAGTAGCACCCTTGACGACTGAGTCGGACGCGTCTTCAAGCGCTGCTGCTGCTGCTTCGTCGTCTATTTCTTCGTGGACGCTGAATCCGAAGAGTTTTAAGCAGGTGGTGGAAGTGGAGTTTATTCTTTTAGTGTGGCCGTGGATTTGATCCTCCATGGAGGAGTGTCGTTTTGTGTTGAAGATAAGGTAGTGGAAGTGTGAGACAGACAAGGAGATAATTAAGTTTGTGGGGGAGGAAGGGGTGTGTTTGATGTTAAGGTGGTGTTCTATGTCTTGGGTCTCTTTCTATTTATACATGGGATTTGACAAAAATAAATAAAAAGGTTATCATGAAAATTAATTAGAGACTGAAAAGAGTGAGGGAGAGAAAGGGCTGGAGAGGGAGGGAGGGAGAGAGAGAGAGAGAGAGAGAGAGAGTGAAGTAGGGGTTTGTGCGGACATCCCAATGAGAAAAGAAGTGTGTGAAACACGACCCGAGAACACCCCCCAGGGGGACCCGAAGGGATTGCATGTGTTTCTCTGGCAGTTTTATTTCGATTTGCCTCTTTTTTGTGTTTGTTAAAATATTTCAAAATTCAAAGGGGGCTTTTCATTTGACTAGTAGTGAAAGAGTTAGAAACTCGTTTTTTTTAATAAAAAATGTGGGGAGGGGAAAAATCAATACAGTATAATGGATCGTGTATGTGAGAGTTTTTATTATTATATTATCATTATTGTTGTGATTATTATTATTATTATTGTAATAAAATCAAGACAAGGATCGAGAATGTGATGCATGTGATGGGATTATGGGACGGATTGAGAGTCCTATATATGTATAAAATTAATGATTGGCTCTGGATTGGATCAGACCCATGTTATTAACATTCTTTTTTTTTTCCTGCTTCGCAGGGTTTTTCTTTTTCCCCATATACGTACAAGCCACAAGTGTATATAAATTATGCATTTGTGTATATCATGCATGTACCTGTTGGTTTGATAGGAAACTACCAAAGTCTCAACTAATTAACTTAGTGTGATGGAATATACTCTCTCCGTCCCAATATATATGTCATATTTACAAACAAAAAAAAAATTGTCCCAAAATATATGTTATTTTCGATTTTCAATATAATATTAAATGCTTTCCACCAATTGTACTCTCAAATACTTCACTTTGCATTTATAACAATAGTTAATACATCAATGGTTAATAAGATTAATTTGGTAAAATTATCATTTTTTTTTATTTATTATTTTTTCTTAAACCGTGTGATTTAGCCAAATATTATATATATATATATATATATATATTAGGACGGAGGGAGTAAATCGCATCATCAAAGCCATTAAATCAGCGGACTAATTTATTCCTTCAAAATTTAATAATCAATTAATTGGACGGTTGGACCCATATCCATTTGTTTATCATTCCAACCCATCAAAGACTCTTTAATTTGATTGTCCAACCAACAATCAGAAAAAAGAGATATTGAAACGAAACCTCTCTCAAAGCAATTAGGTAAGAAAAGTATACATTGTTTTTTTTTTTTTAATTTCTGTGACACTTGCGTTGCTTGCTCTACTCTTTTGATGCATTTGAACTTAGTATAAGATGACCAATCAAAAGCTTACTTAGATTGTCTGATATTAACCAATAAGCTTTTTCAATTAGCAAGAATCTAACTCAATGAAGCAAGAGAATATGCTGATGCTTCTGTTCCTTCCACCCTTGTACAAAATTACTTATCTGCATGCACCAAAATTAGATATTGAAATTCATTTCCGTTTTAAGGCTCTCTCTCTCTCTCTCTCTCTCTCTTCTATTACATCAATTTTGCCTTGGCTCAATGTGAGAAGCCAACACCGTTGCCCACCACACTGTCTATTTTTCTCTAGAAAACTAGAAAAAGTCAAAGTAGCCCACAAGGAGGGAAAGCGAATGAGAAAGAGGATCGGATCGAAGGGGGAGCTTTTTAAGTATGATCATATTGCATCCGAGATAGATCGTAAACTAGGAGATCTAACACCGTCTGTCCCACTAATCACTGCTGTGTGGCCCACGTGTCAACATCATTTTCACCCTTCATATCTCATTTTAGATACGCATGTTTCACACACATGTCACCGCTTGCCATGATGCATGGCAATTTCGTCAATAAATTCAACACAAGAACACAAATTCATAAAGACTCAGGAGAAAGCTTGGCTTTTTTTTTTAATTTACAAATTACAAATATGATGTTGGAGAGAGAGAGCAATGCTACTACCTCCGTCCGGTTAATATTATAAAAGAATTTTTAGAGTATTTTTTTTTCTAATTATAAAAAAAATGAATTTATTTTAAGATGTATTAATTGCTAAAATACCTTTTATACCTATATTTTAATGAAACATGTATATTTACTAGAAGTTTACATTTTTCCTATGCACCCAATTATTGAGAGTATATTGTTGAATGAAAATTCAATTTTATAACATTAATTAGGCTTTCTTGATCTTGGTGATTTTTGTAATTTGTTCTTATATTAAGGACCGGAGGTAATATATGCTACAACACACTCAAAGTGCGTTTTTGTGTATCAATACACCAGCAGCAATTACGTACGGAGGCTACGACGACGGGACAAGTTAGAAAAGAGGTTTAGTAGGTCGGCTTCAAGGTGGGGCACCCGACTGTGGTGCCGGTCGGGGCGTTAGCCAGCCAAATGATGGTAGTCAGAATGAATTTGAAAAAAAACCAGGGGAAGAAGGTTTCAAAACATGAGACAGGTATTGGTTCTCAGTGTTGCGACGACAGCGTGGGCCAATCTCGGTGGACGGATGAAGAAAGACATTTTGAAGATGATAGTGGCGGTGGGGTGCCAAAATAACGCCGTGGAGACGGGAATTGACTCATTTGTGTACTGGTACAGAAAAAACTGGTTGTGTACGTTAAGTAAACCCTTCCTAAAATAATCAAAATGGACACGATTAGTTATTAACAGACACTTCCCAGTTGGCATCTTTGGAAGAGCATTAGTGTTATCAATGACATGTAGATGGAGGATACAGAGTTGAATATAATAACGTTCAGGTGGGTGTTTATTACAAAACTCAAGGTTTTGGGTCCCCACCTGATGATGAATAATTGTTTCCGGATGTTTGCGTGATTGACGTTGAAATTTATATATATTTCTATATTGCTTTCCTTTCCTTAGGACAGATCTCTGCGAATCTTACTAACTACGAGAGAGATAGAGAGTGTTAGTGCTTTTTTGTGCTTGTAATCTCCCACTTAGAAAGCATAATAATCATAATCATAATGGCTTATAGAATTATTTTTCTGAAAAACAAATGCCTCATCAATTCTTAAGTCTTTCTCACAACTCCTAATGTGACCCCACCTTCTCTCTCATTCGTGTTATCAATTCAAAGCCCCCTTCCCCCTAATTAGTCAATTTTTCCCATGTATGAAAAAAAAAAATCTTTGTATATCCCCACGATGTGGATCTTCTTTATATTCCTTTTCCACCGTTATGTATGATAATTAATCATCATTACCATAATCTCCAATTGCTCTATTCAATTAATATGGGTTCGCTACACATGTAGTTATGTACTCCATCTAGACACATTTATAAGCAATAAAATACTTTTAAGATTTGTTAAAAAATATATGTATTCGGTCTAAATTTGGACCGGATACATACATTTTTTAACGAATTTTGAAAGTATTTTATTGCTTATAAATGTGTTCAAAGGGAGTACTCTAACCTGGGTAAACGAAATGTCAATGTATTTAATCATGACACCCAATCTTTAAAATGTAGTAGTATGAGTTTTTGGGGCTTCCTTTATCATATCTAGTTGATTCATCCTATCATTTAATTTTGGGAAAAACAAAATAACCTTGATTTTAACTGCTTTATTTTTATTATTTCCTGCTTGAGTGATCTTTTAAAATTCCTTGTAAATTTGTGTGTGCATGAAGGAATGGTTATAAAGGTCATTTCATTGATCTTTCCGTATGGGTCCCAATCACGAAATCCTATAGAACTTGGGGTCATCGGAGGCACTATAATAATGCATGTAGATTTATGACTCACATTAGGATCTCCATTCATAAGTTTAGAAAAAAGGAAAAAAAAATATTTAATATGTAGTGCTAAACCTAACAACCTTTTTGCTTTATTATGTGGATCCAATGATTTTGCTCTTTGGGTCTTTCTCATTAGTCTTTCAGTCCCACTATGGGGCTCAAGGAGTACTTAGTCCCACACTCACACACAGAAGAAAACATGTACATCAAATTGACAATCTTTGTGTGGTCATAAAGGTTGAGAGATCAGTAGCTAGTTGTTGTTGGGACCAGTGGTGGCCAAGCAATAACTTGTACCATTTTTTGGCTTCATCCTGTGTTTTATATACATGTCTTCTCCTTTAATGGCCATTTTAAAATATGTTATAGATGCTCCACTTCTCTAATTAATTTTTGTGTGGTTAGGTTGTTTGCCAATGGAAATTTAATTCCAAGTCACATTCTGGCCATTGGGTGCAATAACATTGGCAGTCCAAACTACTACTATTTGTAGCTGATTCAGACATCCACCTAAAATTGTGACCTTGTCTTCCATTGGATTCAGTTCAATTAAATTGCCATTTAGAGTAGGTAGGGTCTAGACCGTATTTAGGCTTTTGAGTCACACATGGTAGTTCACGGCTATGTCTATAGATACACAGAATAGCAATTGACCACCAAGTTAACTGAACCCTTCTTCCTGTGTTCAGCAAAGCATACACAGAAACAGTTGCGATAAATAGTACATGTGAGTTGTGACAGATCCAGAAAATTTTTATAGGAGGCAAAAAAATAGTTTAATATTTTCACAGAAAAATATTATAAATTTTTACCAAATATATAATCTCATAATTAATAAAAGAAAAAATAAAGGCTCAAATTGATGCTTATAAAAACATGGAGACTTAATTGTCTCTGAGAAATGAAAAATATCACTTTGCTCTCTTCAAAAATCTCAAATATCAATCAAATTAGCCATTTTAAGATAATTTTAGCCGCATTAAACTCATTTGTCCGATATCTAAAATTTTTGAAAACCAAATTAGTAATTTTCATTTTTTAAGAAGCAAATAGGTCTTCGTGTTTTTTATAAATTTTTGTGCCTTTACTGCTAATAAAATACAAAATACTTAAGCTTTTAATTGTGTGTTTAGTGTCAGGAGCAATAAAAATTAGAAGAATAAAATGGTAAAATTAATACAAATTTATTCTCTCATTTATCTTTTATAACTTTCTACATTTAATTTTAAAAAAATTGGCCCATGGGGGAAACACCTCTATTTTTTATAGGGGCAACCTTTTTTTTTTATTAAGTATACTCAAGTAAAATATTTTTACCTACTGGGGGCATTTGCCCCCATACCGCCACAAGTGGATCCGCCCTTGCCTGTAAGGTTTTAAATTGCAATTGTGGTCACAGTCATGGTTGTATTGCGCCTTCTAATAATGCAGAGAATCGCGATCAAATACAACTGGTGCGGTCTCAATGATATTGCCGCCAAATCACGGCCACATACCTTCATTTTAAAATACTAGTATGTGTTCAAAAATTGGTTTGTAAGCAAGCTGTAACGACCAGGGTACTACCGGACTTGTCCGGCCTGGCCCATTACTCACAGGACTTCTCTCCCCCCAAAGAGAGTTTTTGTCTTCCGCACGGCTTGAACCCATGACCTGGAAGACTTAAGTACATGGGAAACACCTTGCTACTACGAACTGAGATGGTGATACCAAGGGTTCAAAAACCTTGCACTTAAGGCCCCAAAGTACATGACTTGAATTCTTGGGGAGGCAAAAACTCCACCCAAAGGGGTGTGGAGAAGTCCTATGTGTAACATGATCGGTAAAGCCCAACGGTAGATCCCAAAGTGGTAAAGCCCAGTGGTAAATCCGAGGTGTTACACAAGCTTTTAAATTAAGGTCCATGACCGCGATCGTGATCACGAAGTTAAGATTTTTGGGGTTTTTGCAACCGCAACACGACTGCAATTCAGGCTGAACTAGTCACATTTAAACGTGATTCTCAATAATATTTAAAACTATAATGCAACTGCAACTGCAATTTAAAATCTTGGTTGTAAGTTCATATTGTTAAAGGTTTAGAAAAAAAGAGGTTGGGAGAAGAAAGAAAATGTGTCTTTAAGGGAGAAGACATAGTAAGGAAATGGGAGAAATTGGAGAAATGGGTTAGAAGCCAGCCAAGCATAGTTTGAAAATGGTTAGACATGAACTCAAGGTTTTCTCCACTGATGTAGGGTGATAACACATGGGAAGGTACATCTGATTGGTTCCGCACTGTCTGAACAAACATAGGTTGCTAAGTGCCACCCGTATTGGGACCACGTGTGCAAGTTTTGAAGCACTTGCCCCCACAACTCTTTGGCTTCAACATACAGTAAGTTGCGATGGTGAGAGAATTGTCCAATCATATACTGTACAAGTCTTGTTGATTCATAATGTAACAACTGTCTTTTGAAATAATAAATCTGCGTTTCCTTATTTTTTTTTTATAATTTTTTAAGCTGTTTAATCTTACACACGATAATGATTATTAATTATTTACTTATTTTTTATTAATTATTCTCTTTTATAATTAATAATTCTTATCGTGTGTAAAGTTACGCACGTTAAAAAAAAACCTTTCTTTTATTACATATACTACTATACTATTATCCTTTTTGTTGTAAATACAAAAGAAAGTAGAGAGATAAGACAATAGAAATATAGACTCAAAGACCGGTTCTTCAGGAACCAGGATTTAAAGGCTAGTTCTTCAGGAACTAGCTATAATCTTTGTATTGATAATCTGATCAACTGTGTACAAGGACAAACCTAATAGCCCTATTTATAGAGAATGAGCTATTAGTTATGGACCAAATTAAGGGATATGGTAAAGATATAATGAGATAAGAAATTGATATAGTCATTCATCAAATCAACATATTTATAACACTTCCCCTTGGATGACTATACACTATGAACATGCCTCGTTAAAACCTTGCTAAGAAAAACCCAGTGGGATAAAAACTTAGCGAAGGAAAAAGAGTACAATATTCATAGTGACATACTTCCCCTCGAAAATACATTATTTATGAATGTCCTTTAAATTGCTTATCGACAAGCTTATTGAAAATTGAAATTCACAATGCTTTTGTGAATAAATCTGCTCAGTTGTCATTTGATCGAATCTTTTCATGATGCATTATCTTCTTGAAATGTTGTTGGCTTGTCATCTTCTTTCATCAATTTGCATGCTCCTCTAATATACTGAGTTGTGGTTCTCAGTCATATGCATTCACAACTTGCTTAATGAAGAGTCAATATTTTTGAATGATTTAAGGAGATGGTTGTGATAGTTTGCTTCACAAAACGTTAAGATATACCTGTTTCTCCACATGTGTAAACATCACCTGATTGCGATTGAGCTTTATGAGGATCAGAAAGAACGAAGAACTTGTTTGACTTCATTCCAATGTCTTCGGTGGTCTTTGAACAAAATCTGCTAACAAGTTCACTACAAAAACTATATACAATCTTGTGCTATTTGCAACATAAAAAAGTATTTCAATAACAACATGATATGGTACTTCAAGACCAAAAATCTTTGTTGCAAATGCTCGAGTAGAGGCCGAGACAACACCTTTTCTTTCAAAACATTTTATTTGAAGATATTTATTTATACCATCTATAGTTTGGAACAAACTCAAGTAATTTCTAGAATATTAATAATCAAAATTCGTATCAATCATATTGAACAATGTGAGAAA
This sequence comes from Calophaca sinica, assembly GCA_037113605.1. Classification (NCBI taxonomy): domain Eukaryota; kingdom Viridiplantae; phylum Streptophyta; class Magnoliopsida; order Fabales; family Fabaceae; genus Calophaca; species Calophaca sinica. Next base: position 72,870,045 of record CM073736.1, read on the forward strand.
AAAGAAATAAACAAATTTACCCATAATTGCATCATGTATGTAACTCAAACATTTCTTACCAATATGAAATGTTTAATATGATAAATAAGAGAATATAAACTATCAGTATATGTAAATCTAAATAGATGATTTCAATAGTTTTAATCCTTCCGAGATTTTCAATATAGAGACCACTCTCTAGTTAACCATAAGCTGTAATAACACATATTCGTGTCATGAGAGTTCAGACTTCAAGTCCATTAAAAACATCTTTTGAATCTCGAACTATAGGTTCAAAGTCCTCATATTTCCAAATTAAACTGATTACCTCAGTCAAAACATTTCAGATGCTTTAGATCCTTCATGGTTATGCTTCATGCATATTTATAATTCTTTAGGATTATGCTTTAGCTATCTTCAATCCTTCAGGGATATGCTTCATGTATTTTGAATTTTCAGAAGTATGCTTCAGGCATCTTAAATCCTTCAAGTATATGCTTCATGCATTTTGAATTTTTCAGGGGTATGCTTCAGGCATCTTAAATCCTTCAAGGATTTTCATATATCTGTCATTATCCAATGACCCATATAAGCAAGTTGTCACTACACCCATTTGATGTATGTCAAGTCCTTCAAAGACTGCCAAACTAATACAAAATCTATAAGTAATTGCACGCATAACAAAGGTTGACAACTTCAGGTGTCTGGACTACTGGTCCAAATGCTTTATGTTTGGCAAATAAGTCTTACTCGGCTTGCATTATTTTAATTCACTTTGGCCAATCAATTTAATGTCGACATTTCTATATGATTCGAGCTTCATGCTCATCGTGATTAATAATTTTATAATCAATTGCTATTGCATAAGCAAAAACATATCAACAACTTCACATCTTCCCCCCATATTTCCAGGGTTTAATGAGATCTCGTAATTTGCCGGTACCGGAATCACTTCTGGGGTTACTTAACTGGAAATATGGAGTTGTTGATTCATATTGCTTTTGACCTCTTCTAGAGTGTCAATGATCTTCTGGATCACCACTTTGAATTCTCCCTTTTAGGAATAATATCCTTTGCACCAATAAGTCTACAACGCTTCTAGCGTACTTTAGATTCATGGGTTGCCATACTCGCTAGTTGTCCTGTAGGGACAATTAATTATGCAATAATATTTGCAACTAACACAAGTGATTTAGAGACTTTTTGAATGTTTGTAAAGATATCTAGTAATTGGTTTGCAACATTTTGCAAATGACTTATTCTTTGAACTTCAAGTTCACATTGATTTGTGCGTATATCAAACATGGATAATGTTTATGTCTTACAACAAACTTCTTGTGCTTTTATTCTTTTATCTTTTTCTTCCCCTGATGAGGAAAACCGATTCATCATCACAATATCTAAATATACATGAAACAATGCACAATTCAAAATTGTCGAGCCATATAACCATCCAATAAATTATGAATTGTATAATATATAATTGTAAATTTATTAATCAATGCATGTTATCATCATATGTATCCAATTATATAACATATAATTGACATTTAAAAATATCAGAATAAATAAACTAATATTTTGCACTCACACCATGCTTTCAAACACAATATATTCAAATGTTTCAGCTCTTGTATATATTTAAATAATATATATTATTATAACTACTAGTTAAAAAATAATCAAATAATTTAATTAACAACAGTAAGTGACACTAAATTTTCAAGTGATAATTAAAATTAGCTTCAAAAGATTTGTTTTGCAATACCTTAAAATTTTTACTCGTATATATCTCATATGATAGTGTAGCAAAATAGCGACGCATTTTGTTTCTTAATTAATTATTTTTACATAATAATTAAAATATTTCCTTTCAAAGGATTAGTACATAAGATAATATATATCACCCAAAAAATAATAATAACTTGCAAACCAATCATATCTGAGCATTAAAAGAAAAAGAGTAACTATCTTTAGCACGAGAATGACAAAAATAATCATCAGGTAAAAGGATTCTATGATCCTTTAATAAGTATTCATGCGTATTTTCAATAATACATCGCATCATAGTTGAACTGGGATGACTAAGACGATCATGTCAAAGCATAAAAAGTTGTAAGATCTGACCACTTCTGGTGCATATAATTTAACTCTGTCATCCTTACTTTTATAAAATATAATCCAACGGGAAATCTTAAAATTTCTCTAATATGAACATTTAAAACAATAGAGATATTTCAAATCTCTCTCATTTTTTGGTTTCAACATGATACTTATTGCGATGTATATCTTTGAAACTTAGTAGATTTCTTCGGAATCTACTAAAATATAACGCATCATCAATGGATAATTTTGTTCTATTTGAGGATATATCACATGCTCTTCTGGAGCCTTCGATCATATTTGCAATACCAGATACAATATCAACATTAATTTTAGCTAATGTTAATTGCATAAAATATTTCTTAATACAAATAATTGTGTAGGTTTTGCCACTGTCTACTAAATATTGGTACTTCAAGACCAAAAAGAGACTCTAGTTTGTGCATTGATCGTTTTTTACAGTTATGTGTGGATCCAATATTGGTCCTTCGAGACCAATTTCACAATTACTTGAAATTTTGTATCGGTACTTCAAGACCAATTTCACATTTACTTGGAATCTTATATTGGTACTTCGAGACCAATTTCACAATCACTTAAAATTTTGTATTGGTACTTCAGGACCAATTTACGATCAATCTATATTTTAAATTACTTGAAATCATGTATTGGTACTTCGGGACCAATAAAAGACAAGAGTGTTTGGCTATTCATTTATTTTGGTACTTCAAGACCAATTGTGAAACAAATCTTGCAAACATTGAAGAATAGCGTCTTTTTAATCTTAGCGTAAAAAGATATGTATACATAAATTCTTACCTTAAAAAGAAACATACATAAAAATTGCTACACCATTGAAGACTTGATCGTGATTGGTAGCAATTGATGTGAACACTACTTGGTAGATACTACACCTGAATGTATTCTTCAGCTTTCATTTGGTATTGAGAAAAGTTATTTCATCGTTTCTTCTAAGGACGTAAGATTTCTTGCACTTATACCCGTGTCTTTATGAATTTCAAGCAAACAATTCAACATTTCATTTTATGAATTAACTAATAAAAAAATTTCTCCATTTTTTTAAATAAAAAATAGACATAACAAAATACATATTATCTGTAAGAACAAGATCAAATGCATAATTTTCATAATCAAAATTTGAAAACTAACATAAATTTAAAAATATGAATTTGAAATTTAAAATACATAATTACCATATTAAATGTCATATTTTTATAGCAACAAATTTTGAACAATTAATTAAAATATTATATCAGAAAATTAATATCTTTATATAGCAACAAAATTTCCAAAATATAATTAAAGATCACATCTTTATATAAAACAAGGATAAGGATTCTAAAAATATATGATTCACAATAACAAGAATTACAATATATCACATACACAAAGATCCAAATTTATATGAAAAAAAGTAAACAAATCAATGATAATATCTTTTGCAAAGAACACATGTTTTTGCAAATGGTTAGATTAGTTTTTCAAAAACTAGAATTTAACGACTATTTTTTAGGAACTATGATTCAAAGGTTAATTCTTCGAGAATTAACATGTAAAGATCTCATATTTAATATGAAAATAGGCAACGAGATTCAAATGTTAGTTCTTCATGAACTATCTTGGAAAGATACAATCAATAATATTTTTTTTCACTTTTCTTTTGTTTCAAACTGTATTAGGATCAAATCTAGTTCTTCTGGAACTTATGTAGCGCTAAAATAATCGTGTTGTTCTTTGGGAACTATACGCAGCACTAAAAAATTATGATGTTCTTCAGGAACTATATGTAGTGATAAAAAAATTATAAGGTTCTTCAGGAACTTCTCGTAGCACTAAAAAATTTTAAAGTTCTTCATGAACCAATCTCGTGCTATAAAGTTCTTCAGGAACTTTTGTATCCAATACAAAATTTCATTCATGGTCTAAAAGTCTAGTTTTTCAAAAACTATTCCACAAATTTTCATATAATGATGACCTAGAAAACTTATAGTTTTGTGCAATCCTATAGGGATGCTTGAATATGAAATTCTTCTAGAATTCTATCAAGATTCTTATACACAATATGATAATCATATACTTAGACAATATGAGAATAAAATTTCCATGAAAAAACCTAAATAACATGAAAAACAAAAATATTAGAAAAACATGATCTTCCAAAGAGTGTGAGAAAGAAAACAAGTTCTTTCAATAAAACCTCTTTAAGCAATCACTCGTATGGTAGAGTCTCGTGCTGATAACGTGTTGTAAATACAAAAGAAAGTAGAGAGATAAGACAATAGAAATATAGACTCAAAGACCGGTTCTTCAAGAACCAGGATTTAAAGGCTAGTTCTTCAGGAACTAGCTATAATCTTTATATTGATAATCTGATCAACTGTGTACAAGGACAAACCTAATAGCCCTATTTATATAAAATGAGCTATTAGTTATGGACTAAATTAAGGAATATAGTAAAAATATAATGAGATAAGAAATTGATATAATCATCCATCAAATCAACATATTTATAACACTTTTCTGTTTTTTAAACAATTTTTTTTTTTTGGTGAACTTCTGTTTTTTAAACATGCTGTAATGGTTTCCACCATCAATTAGGAAAATAAAATCACTTTTGGAGGGCATTAATTAATCATGCTTTCTTTTGTTGTTGATTGAAGTGATGCCGATATTATCATCTAAGATCGCCCGAATCGTGATTATGGCCCACAAGTTGTGCTTATCAAGGAGAATTAAACCAATGAGACAATAAATTACAATATTTAATAAGTGATTATTAAGAGACATGATCCTATATCATATTTGAAACCCCATAAACTTTCTAATCATCTTTGTTTCTTTTCGCAACCATTACTTTGGAAGCATCCAAAAAGGATAAAAAGAGAAACACTCGTTGTGACTTAGATTTTGTTTGATAAAGTCATTTTACGAGCTTATAATGGATAGTTTATAGTGTATAATATTATAGAAGGTGTTTGGTAATATTAATATATAGTGTTTTTTTTCTAATTTATATCGTTTGAGCTTATAGCTTATAACGTTTTTCTTTTTTTTTCTCATTTTTACCTTTATTAATTTAATTAAATTCCTTGTTAATCCTCTATTAAATTATAAACCCATGTATTCTCTCTCTCATTTATTACAAATGTCCTTTTATGTTTATTAGCTAGTTCAACCGCTAATTTTACCAAACACTTTAAATTCAATCTTCTAGCTTATCTGCTATCAGTTATCCGTCATAAGCTCATTTGCTATCCGCTAGCTTATCCGTTACCAGTTAGCTTATATGCTTTCTACTAATTTTTACTAAATAGAGCCTTAGTTTTCAAGTTGGAAACCCTTTCTTTAATTTGGATAATGTTCAAAGCACTTTTTTTTAGCACTCCCCAAACAATGTGGGTATGACTCAATTAATTAGCCCCTCCATGTACTCCAAGTGACACTACCTAATTCATTTTAAAATTGCAACTCCTGCCTATTTTTTAAAACTAAATACTTGGATGTATTTGAGGGATGGAGTTTGCTTTAAGTCATGTGAATTGCCTCTCTCCTCTTTCTCTCTCTTTTAGGAGTATTAGAGCATTAACAGTTGCAGTGAACTAACGCTGCGTTGCTTAAATTAAAAAAAGCATAAAGCATTCAAAAAGTCAACAGATCATTTTTTCTTTCATAGAAAAAGTGCTTTTCTGATGGCTGGGCCGGGTCCCTCCTCTCTATTGTTGTGGGTCTATCTCTCTCATGTGCGTCTCTTTCTCTCATTTAGTTGACGTTCTCTATATGCCATAAACAAAAATAGCACGTTGCAGAGAGAGGCGTGGCTGCCAGCATGAATGATTCGTACGGGACGTGGACAATAAAAAACGCACAGAAATTTTAAGCCACCCGCGTTAAAGATGCTCTTATATAATACGCAATTAGTAATCTAAGCTACGTGGATCTATGCTAGATATTGTAGACAAGAATGTCCACTACTCCACTTATGTGACAAAGAAAATTAAAGAAGCAATTATAAATCCCTTGTGCCTTTTAATTAGGAGTATAAAATACATGTTTGCAAGCTCTCGTGAATTGAATTTTTCAGAGAAGGAAAAGGGGACTAATTTGGTCAATTAATAAGACAAAAACAGGTGCGTCAAGCGAGGGACATATAGACGGCTATGCAGATGCAATGTGGCACCCACATAACATATAACCCAAACACATCAATACTTGGGGAACATTTGCACATCACATGACAAAATCTAACAGTATTCCGGACTCATTTATAAATTACAAACACTTTTTTAAGTTTAGTGAATAACTCATGTATTTGGTAACTCATGTATTTAGTCTATATTATAGACTAAATACATGAGTTATTCAATAAATAAAAAAATATTTGTTACTTATAAATGAGTCCGAAGAGAATACCTGTCTTTTATATATAAGTTAATGAATAAGCGAAATCTTATTGGTTATTGTCAGTATAGTTCCGTTTACGTGGCACACAGTTAATGATGCCACATGGGCCCTAAACCATTTGCAGGTATACAATAGTACTTAAATTCATTATTGCGTGTTCTCACTGTAGAGAAACGATGGTGGAATAATTGTTTTCATTAACCTTCAATGTAGCTCTACATGGGATTTATATGGAGATACAAAAGGTACTATCGTAAAAAAAGGTTTTTAAATCGGTTAAAATGATAATTTTAAATTCGTTTTGAAATCAATATATATACAGTTGTGATAGTATGTGGACAATTTTTACATCAGATTTTGAACCGATGTAAAAAAATGTCTTTTATATCAGTTAAAAAACCGTTTTAAAATATAATTCTGAAAGATTTTATTTTTTAAAAGAAGACTTTTTAAAAAATCCGATTTAATAAAGCGGCTTTTCCAATAATCGATTTAAAAAGTCTTCATTTTTTTAACTTTTTTTGTTTTTGCTTTTCTTAACGTATTAACATCAAAATCGCAAAACAAACATCAAATACCAAAATAGAATTAAACAGAACCATTTAACAGATTCATCAACTCACAAAACGGACATTAAATATCAAAACTTGAGATAGGAAAGAGAAGGAACATTCAAGGCCATAATATATTTGCATTGGATACATACTATGCAGGCATGTTAAGAAAAAAACTAAAAGGAAAAATTTATGGACAGAAATGGAAAAAAATATTAATAAAAATCACATGAACTTTGTAATAACACAGACCAAGAAGTCCATCATATATCATTGAAAGATTATACCATAGACATCATCCATAAAATGATCACGAACATAACATGACAGACAGTCCAAGATATTCAACAAGATGAAAACGGTCTATTAACTCACAGCTGTGCTTCGAAGATTTGGAGAGTATTGCAGTAGTCTTGAGACGAGATCCACAACTTTAGGTGGCTTCGATGATGAATATTCATATATGTGAACATCACGACAAAATAATATGTATAAACGGACAGACAAAAATAACATTACAATACCTTGTGCCATGGATGAGCTTTGATTTGCGGGAATTTCAACTCAGTGTAATTTGGATTCATACACTTTATTTCTTCCCTTGTTGGGGTACCTAAAACTTGTATGAATCCCAAAAATCTTCAGAAGAACGAAAGATAACATGGCACTGAACAGGGCAAAAGTAAAGAATAAAACAGTCAAATCATGTAAAACAAACTTCATTGCATTATATATGTATTACTTTTCCACATTGTACCTAAGTAAAATTCATTGCATTTTGGTAGCTAACAAGGAATCTGCTATTGATTGAGATATCATCTCCTGGTCCACATCTTTCAGTAAATTATAATACCTTGGAAAATGTGATGAATCATTAATACCTTGGAAAATGTGATAAATCATTACTGGTGTGTTTGTTTTGAGATAATTTGTAAAGAGAGAAATAGTGAAGAGAGAAGAAGACGAGAAACAGTCAATCACTCTCATTTGGTATGCAAAGAAATAGAGAGGAGAGACAAAATTTGAGTGGAACCCACTTCTTTTTTTGGTCTTTGCTGGATAGCGAAGAAATGCCGAAGAAATGAACGCAAAGGCACGCTACATTTGCCAGTTCCATTTTTGTCCTTAGCTCTCGTTCACTGACGCATGTACTGTAGTGAGAAAATTTTTACTCGATCACGATGTAGTTAGTGGTAAAAGGCTCCAGAAAACTTTTTAAAAACAAAAGTTGTGTTCACTTAAGTTAAAACTAATAACGTAAATACGTTATACTAATATATTTAGTTACTTAGATTAGATTACCTTAAGTCAGTTGAATTAATATAAATAATTTAATTATTTGAACTAATTGATTAAATATACAATTTATTTTAATTAATTCATTCATTGCTTAAATAAATCAAAAAGTAAATTAATTTTGATAGAAAAAAAAAATCTGTTTTAAGTTCACATGTACTTTTTATTAGATATTTTTTAAATAAGGGTTTTTTTGTCAATTCATAAAATTATTCTATTTCTCTCTTCTCTATTTCTCTTCTCATTCTCTTATACCAAACAATACCTTAAATCTACCTTATTTCTCACATCTTTCTCTTTTTTCATACTCTCTCTCACATATTTCTCTCTTCATAATTTCTCTTCCGAACCAAACAGAGTGTACATCTAGTACTACCACCACTACCACCACAAACCAACCCCTAGAATCCTCCAATGTTACTGAATCTTGCTTCTCTTTCACCATCACTATCACCTCAGACCAACCCCTAAAACCCATCACAAGACAACAAGCACATAGGAATCCTCTGTGATGCTGAAAACCCTTCTCCAAAACTACCTTCTGAAGAACTACCTTGTTCCAAAATTTACCACCACTACCACCACAAATCAACCCCTAAAACCCATCACAAGACAACAACAACACCAGCAAGCACATATGAATTCTCTGTGATGCGAATTTCTCTTCAAGCAATCACCCACTACAAAAGAGGACATGAGAGATAGAGGCAGAGAGAGAGAGTTAGAGGGCTGAGGGAGGGGCGTGAACCGGGGGAATGGACGGTGGTTAGGAACCGAAAGGGCAATGGAGAACGACCAAATGGGTGGACTAAAGGGGTTCAGAGTGGGCTGAAGGACATTATCAACAATTCAGTAACATTTTACGTGACTTGCTTTCTAGATGAAGCTAGTCGCCAAGATCTATGGCTAAAATTTCAGAAATACGGGAGGGTGGGGGATGTGTTTATACCATCAAAGAGAGATAAGTTTAGGCATCGGTTTGGATTCGTCCAGTTTTAGGATGTGAGAAATGCGGATAAGCTGAGCAGGGAGATAGAGGATGTATGGTTGGGGAGACACCGTCTCAGGGTTAATCCCTCAAGGTTTCAGCGTGATACTTCAACTAAGTCTCAGAGGGCTCCCGTGGAGATGGTTGGAAGAGGTGGGGCACGAAACCAGCTGGGAGGAGACCGTTCATATCTAGCGGCATTAACCAGACCGAAAACCAACCTGAACAGAGTAACGGGGAAGATAGAAGGGGCGTTCGTTGACTACAAGAGTTCTGAAACAACTCAACAATGGCTTTCAAGAAGCTTTGTTGGTACTCTCCATGAGAGGTCAGCTGCGCTCAACATACAAGACAAGCTAATTTTGGAGGGATTTCATTCTATTTAGGCAATCCCTATGGGAGGTGCCCTGGTTTTACTGGTGGGCTCTGTTGAGGGGGAGGTCAAGGAGATGGTTGAAAATAGTAGTGAGTGGTTCCACTCTTGGTTCACAAATATCAGAAGCTGGCAACCAATGAACATTGCAAGGGAGAGGTTTGTCTGGATCAATTGCATAGGCGTTCCTCTGCAAGCTTGGGAAGACAATTTCTTCCACAGAATCGCCGTGGGTTTTGGGAAATTGGTGACCATGGACGAGCAAACTAGGAGCAAGAAGAGACTCGATGTAGCAAGGATTTTGATTTCCACCTCCAATCGAAATCCGGTGGACAACGTTATTCGGGTGAGGATTTAGGATCTCTTATTTGATGTTCGAGTGGTGGAAGAGAAACTGGAGCTTGGCAACTCAGGTGCCATCCCAACGGTGGCGGGATCACGTCTTAAACCGTGTGCCTCGTCTTTGGATTCGGGCGGAGATGACTTACGACCATTCACAGATTTGGTTCTGAACGCCTTTGAGTATTTTGACAGAGTAGGAAAGCAGAGAAGGGAGGCCGAAAAAGGGAAGGAGGTACAAATTGAAGGAGATGGATCAATAGCAAAGATAGACCACTGTGATCTATCTGAATCTTTGCCCTACGAGTGTCAGGGAGAACAATCCCAAATCGGTGAAACCTTGGAAGGGTGTGGCGCTGGTAAAGTCTTAAAGATGGGGGTCTTCCAACGGATCTCTTATGACCATCTAAACCTAGGTAACAACATAGAAGTGGGGTGCCCATCGCATGTGACTAGGCCGATAATGAAACGGGCCACAAATGGGCCGCTCCCAAGTATGGAACAACCAGCTTCGCACAATATTAGGCCAGGTGACTCTCTCGCAATGCAAATGGTTGGCCAGCATGCCTTGGGCCACATGGTAAGCCATTTTAACCCAAATGGGCTTAATATTGGGGTAACATTGGGCTCCTTAAAGGATGGAGGGGGGAGACAGATTTATCACAAGGAGATGTGATTTTCCTCTCAGGCTTCTACTATTTCCTCACTCGAGGGGTCTCAAGCAGCAGTTGGTCTCTTGGGTCAGACCTAAGGTGTGGTTCCTCCCTTCCTTCAACAGTCTCGTCGTAGCGGAGGGAAGTCCAAGGCTAACCGTAATAAGGGTGTGAAGAAAATTCTCAAGCATAAAGCCAAAGGAGGACTACAATCAAAGGTACATGTGTTCCTTCTTATGGTAAACCCCTATAGAAATGATGGGGGTAGCTGTAAGCTTCCGAAACCATGGCCTGCACATGCCTCTACGGGTATTACTCTTAATTCACTTGACTCTGGCCGACCACTAGGGGCACTGAGGCTGCTCCATCGTTGCGCCTTAGCAAGTTAGGTATTGAGGAGTACTTAATGGATGTACCATCTACCCCCAGAGTGTCCCTAACACTGTCATAGGGGATTCTATTGGGGGCCCTAATGTGGGCTCTCAGTTCGGTCACAGTGGCGATAATTCTATGGTTACTCCGGTAAGGAGGAACGGTAACATCTTGTCGGCACGAAAGGTTCTGAATATGAGTAAGAGAATAGGACTAACGGAATTACGAGATGAAGAGTTGGTAGTTCATCAAATTTTTGACCTGGAGGGTCGGGATCAGAGGGTCAAGGGTGCTTCGGAGGGTTATGATGTGGATCAATGATTGTGGGATCAATAAATATTAGAGGTTTGGGCGTTGGGGTAAAGAGGAGGAATGTTCGGTCAATTGTTCGTAGTAATCACCTGGATTTCATTGCTATATAAGAAACTAAGTTTGAAGTGGTTGATGACTCCCTATGCCAACAGCTATGAGGGAATGATGACTGCGTGTGTCTTCTGTTGGTCGCAGTGGTGGTATTTTGTCTATTTGGGACAAATCGAAAGGAAAGCTTGTTTTTTCTTTTAAGGGGGCAGGATTTGTAGGCGTTTATCTGGAGTAGGGGGTGGAGGCGACGTGATGTTATGTTGTTAATGTGTACTCTAAGTGTGGTTTGGCGGAAAAACAGAAAATGTGGAGCGATCTTATAATGTCTAAAAGAGGCTTTGGGAGAGGGCTTTGGTGTGTTCTGGGGGACTTCAATTCAGTAACGTCCCTTGCAGAAAGACATGGAATCTCGGGGTCAGAGCAGTTGACTGGACAAGCAGAGTGTCAAGAGTTCCGGGATTTTATCGAAATTATGCAACTCTCGGATCTACCATTACTTGGTCGGTGGTTCACATGGTTTCAACCAAATGGCCCTGCCATGAGCTTATTGGATAGGATCTTACTCTGCCAAGAGTGGCTAGATACTTGGAGAGATCCCGCTCAATGGGCTTTGGAGAGGGAGGTGTCTGACCATTGCCCAGTCATTCTCCGGTATTCATCCCAGAATTGAGGGCCTAAACCGTTTAGGTTCAATAATCATTGGCTACAACATAAGGGTTTCCGAGAGGTGGTCTTACAAAACTGGAATCTTCCTCTTTCTCGGGATGAATGGGGTTCATACTTAAAGAAAAACTCAAAGTGTTAAAGGGTGAACCGAAGAAATGGAATAAGGAAGTGTTTGGGGATATAGATGCAAAGATAAAGATCCTGGTGGAGGATATAAAGGCTTTAGATCTGAAGTGTGACAGAGTAGGTATATCCCATGAGGAGCTACAGAGGAGGAAGGAAGGTTTTGCGGACCTCTGGGTACTACTCAAAAGTAAGGATAGCTCGATAGTTCAGAGATCCAGGTGTTGGTGGCTGAAGGATGGTGATGCCAACTTCGGCTACTTTCACTCATGTCTCAAAGTAGGGGGAAACGTAATCGAATTTCTGCTCTGCAAGTGGGATCTGGATGGATTGAGGGTGCTGCTGCAATTCGAGCGGAGGTATGTGGATATTTTACAAACCTCTTCTCAGAGGAGGATTTTCATAGACCACGTCTAGGTGGAATCCTCTTCCCTGCCATCTCAGCGGAGAAAAACGCAGCCTTGACCGCTCCATTTTCCTTGGATGAGATTGAGGGGGCAGTGGTTGCCTCGGATGGGAGTAAAAGCCCGGGTCTAGACGGATTCGACTTCTCCTTTTTTAAGTCATTTTGGGAGCTACTAAAAGGAGACCTACACATATTATTGCAGCTATTCCACGGGAACGCTACGCTTCCTAGAAGCTTCTTATCCTATTTCCTAGCATTGATTCCGAAAGTTGAAAGTCATTTCTCTCTTAGTGACTACCGGCCTATTTCACTTCTAGGTTCTCTATACAAATTGGTTGCGAAGATCCTAGCAGGTAGGCTGGGGAATGTAATGGACTCTATCGTCTCCCCCTCTCAGTCGGCTTTTATCAAAGGCCGTCAATTGAGGGATAGGGTAGTGGCCATAAATGAGGTGGTGGACTTCGCCAAGAAGAACAAGAAGGAGTGCCTCATCTTTAAGGTGGACTTTAAGAAGGCATACGATTCGGTGAGTTAGAGCTTTTTGGAGTATATGTTGGAGCATTTTGGGTTTTGTGAGAGGTGGCGGGCGTGGGTCCGAGCCTGTGTGTTCTCTGGCAGCCTCTCAGTTCTAGTAAATGGTTGTCCTACTGAGGAGATCAGTATCCAGAGGGGTTTGAAACAAGGTGACCCCCTTGCCCCTTTTCTACTCCTATTGTGGCTGAGGGTATCAGTGGATTAGCTAGGAGTGCGGTGTCCCAGGGGATATTTAGGGCATTCAGAATGGGCGAATCTGGGGTGGAAGCTAACCTACTACAGTATGCGGACAACACCTTCTTTGTCGAGGAGGCTTCAGTTGAGAATCTGTGGGCAATCAAGGTAATCCTGAGGAGCTTCGAGTTAGTATCAGGGCTTAACGTGAACTTTCATAAGAGCAGCCTCATCAGGGTTAATGTAGTAGATTCATTCATGCAAACTGCTGAAGCATTTTGTAACACCCTAACTCTAATTAGGGGATTACTTACTAATTAAAGATTGAAAATTTCACCTAGAAAATTTTCTCAAATATAACAACCTTAAGATATAAATAAACCTTGTTTAAAAGACCTGTTTGACTTGGAAAAAGATATTTCAAAGACCCAAATATGACACATATATCTATCAGAGTTTCAAAAGCGGAATAACTTTATCATTTACATCTCTTTTTATAAAATGACCACAAGATAAAACAAATATAACCTATACATTATTTTCTAATTGCAAAGGACTCATCCTAGAGATAAGGACTCTGACTCGTGATCCGGTGACTCAATGTCTTGCCGAGGGCGAGACCGAACACGCTTCGTGCTCTAAACCTCCTCCATCAAGTGTACCTGAAAACAACGCCCCAACGGTGAGTTTATAAAACTCAGTAACATAGACTTAGAAGAAAAATGCTTTTACCGTTGTTTCCAGCCATACGCGTGTGCTACGTATGGAAAATCCTCCCTGACAACATATACTTAACATATACTAATACTATGGCCTAATCTTAACATCATCTTCATTCATTCAGTCAAACTCAAACATAACTTGCTTCAAGAGCATTCATTTGCAAGGTAACATAATTCATACACATAACATACAATCACATAATTCAAATCAAACATAATGGGCCTCTTTGTAAGTCTTTTATCGCAACACCCGGGTTACTGGACTTTATTGTCCAGCCCAGTGGCTTACCCCACTGGTGAGCCCGCAATGCCACATCACGTAATTCATAATACATGACATCAAACCTTATTCGTCATACATCATAGCATAGGCATCCTCAATCTTTTAAGAAAACTCACTAGGTAGTTAAGCGTGAGAAACTTAACCACACCAGTTTAAAAATTTTGATACGGCAGTCAGAGCTCGGTGACCACGGTTAGACGTCTCTTTAAACCGCGAATACCGTATCCTAGCCTTTCAAATAGAAAGGACTTACTAAAACAGTTTGGGTCTCACCCACATATATGTGGCCCATGATATCTAGCCTTTAACGAGAAACATGGTATTTCTCCAGACATAGACTATCCTACGATTTGGATGCTATGTTATAATGTAAGCGATTCCTTCATCCTTCACAAATGGCTAGGAGAATCAAATCATAATTTCAAGACCATAGAAAAATCAAAGTCAAGCCAAGGAATAGACAAGCACATCATAACTAAGCATTCATAAGCACTCAAATTGACTGAGAAACGATATGACTCCTAGGGTCACAAGTGGCAGGTTGAATAAAATTAGCCCACCTGAACCCCTGTTTTTCCTTGCAAAACAGCAAACTCAGAGCCTAAATTTAAGGGAATTTTATCTATTTTCCAAAAAAGGTAAATATCACTCTGAGATGAGTTTTGTGCAAGGAGTTATGAACCAAACAATCACTATAGGTCCATACGGGCCAAAGAATACAAGCAGTGACTTGTAGCTAAAATTTCTCCTTCAATTCTAAACCAAAAGCAACACAGCCAGTGTCTAAATTGAAGGGTTTGAGTCTAGTTTCTAATGAAACCAACCTCATTTCAATGTGACTTCTGTGGAAGACACAGTGAACCAAAAATGGAACATACTTCATTACGGGTTGCGGGACAGCACCTTGCCCTTTCAAATTCCAAACAGTTAACACAACCAAATTAACACTATTCTATCATCAATCAACCATAAATACATTACAAACATTAATTTAGATAATGCATCACGAAATTCCAGAATTAAGTAACATTTAGCACAGTTTTATAGCAATTTTCTAAACACCAACACATTCAACTTATATTTCAGCATGCATTACATGTTCATCGTCAAATTATCAAGTGGAATTTTAGCACAACCACAAACGAGCATCAGCCAACGTCCAGAACATACAAGAAGCAGAACCAAAACATCTATTTACAATCAAGAGTTTGAGATTTATGCAGTGTTGTTAATCGCGGATCGCGAAAAATCGCGGCGAGCCCAAAATCTGCTATGTGAAATAGCGGATCGCGTAGCAGACAAATAGCGGAAGTCAAATAGCAGGTGAAAAAATTAAAATTATAAATAAAATAGTGAACTAAAAACTCCAAAACTGTAATATAACTCCAAAGCAGTGAACTAAAAACTTCAAAACAATAATATAACTCCAAAACAGTGAACTAAAAACTCTAAGATAGTAACAAAAACTATCAAATTCAAGCAACATAAACTCAGAGTATAAATATAGCAAGGGAAAGTACAGTAAATTAATAGTAGTGTTTATATTATTACATAATAAAAGGAGTAATAACTAATAATTTTACCAAGTGGTGCATACCCCTTGTCAAAAAAAAAAAAGTGGTGCACACTCTTGTCCCGAAAAAAAAAAATACTAAATAGAAGAAGCACCAGCACAAAAAAAAAATAAATAAATAAAGAAGCAGCGCTGCACATGATGTGTTAAAAAAAATAAAGACGCATTTATCAAAAAAAAATAAAAATAAAGCAGCAGCGCTACAAAAAAAATACACTTTGAATGATGGGTTAAAAATAAGGCCAGCTTTTAATTGTTATTGGGCCAAGCCCATTATAACACTAGTAGGTAACCCTAGTTTTCTTTCTGTCTCCATCGTGGAATTCACGGCGCCGCAACTGACCCTTCATTTCTTCTACCTTCTTCAGTTTCCCTCCTCTCTCATCTCTGTCTCCTTCTTCATCTGGTCTTCTTCATTTTCTTCTGCTTCTTTCTCACTCTTCTTCTTCTTCACGCGGCCATGGGCTCCGGCGCGAGGAGGAGGAGTTGCCGCCGGAGGACGATGCGGCCGGAGGACGAAGCGGCCGGAGGAGGACGACGCGAAGAGGGAAGCAGAGAAGTGGCGATGCACTCCAAAAACCCGACCCGCAAAACGAAAAAACCGCCCTTTCTTCGTTATCACACGCTATTGCCGTGACGGAATTGATGGTTAATAACGGCATCGCGGTCAATATAGCGGTCGTCGCGAATGCCTCATCGCGTAGCGGTTTCCGTCACGGCCAGGCCAGAATCCGCAACGCAATAGCGCTATAGCGGCCGCGACGCCGCTATTTGACAACACTGGATTTATGGTCACCCAAGTAAGAAAAAGGCAAGAACTCACAAGATTAAATTCATCATATGTCATTCATTGCACCTAAAATAAGTGTCTTGGAGCCCAAACTCATACAAATAGGCTAGCTCGGGTGTCGAGCCATTTCCGAATCTAATTCATACATTTTAGCAAACATAGCAATCACATAAATAATCCGAGTGAGGCTCGATGGAGCTCACAACAGAACAAACATCAAACATTGGTTTAGGGGGTTAGGGGCAGCCGTCCAACCCTATTTCAGTCAAACCCCATACAAGACCATTCAGTATGACTAATAAGCTAATTATTGAACTAATAAAATTAATAATAAAATTTAGCACACTCTAAGGGAGGTTTTAGGGGAAGTCTATGTTACCTGAGCAACCCCAAGTTAGGGATTTCAATTCCAAAAATCCTCTTTCTCCTTCTTCCTTCACTTTGAGTTCAGAATCATCATCCTCAACACTTAGAAGCCACATGCAAGCCTATTTTCTTCTTGCCCAAAAACCCAAACCACCATTAAAGCTTGAACCAAGCTTCCAATCTTCACCTTCTTCTTCATTCTGAACCATTTGAGTCATGGATGCTTGCTTTACTTCCATTTTCGAGCTCCCTTCTTCTTCCCTCTCTCTCGGTCTCTCTCGACTTCTCTCTCTGTCTCGGTCTCGGTCCCTCTCTCTCACTCACGGCCTTCTTCTCCTTCCTGTGACCGGCGCGCCACCGCGCCACCACCACCAGGGCCGCCATGCCCTTCATTCCCTTCCTTCTTCTCGATCGTGACCGCCTCTTCTTCTCTTCTCTCTGGCCGTGTTCGCTTGACTCGCCGTGAAGGGTGGTGTGGCACCACCAGGCCCTCGTCGTCGCCGCCCAGGCTGCCACGGCCTCCACCTTTTTCTCCTCCCTTCACCGTCGCCCCTCATCTTCTTCCTTCCCTCTCTTCTCTTCTTCTTTCTTTTCTTTCCCTTTTCTGATTTTTGCTTCATTTCTTCTTTCTTCTGCTTTGTGGCTGCGGCTGCTTGAGTGAAGGAGGGAGTATTAGGGTTATGAGAGGGTACTAAGGTGGGTTTAAGTGGAACATAGTGTATGGTGGGACTTAGGTCTAAAATTAATTAAAAATCTTGCAAACAAGCCCTTAATAAACCTCTTAATCTAACCTTTGGTTTCTAATAACATCTTGAGTAATTTTAATCAATTAAAACTACTCCTAATTAATTAGTCCCATAATTCCTAAATCATTGGGTACAATTATTATTTTACCCCTTTGGTTCCAAATTGGTTTTAAATTACTAAATTAAGGCTATGGACTATTTTTAATCATCGGGATTAAACCCCTTTCTCACTTAGGATTCCTAATAATTAGGCTTAGGGAATTTGGGATGTTACACATTTCTCCATTATAAACTAGGATCCCTGCCTTTTAAGTATCTTAGGTTGCCTGTAGGGGCAAATCCTGGGAAACTGAGCACCTGGGAGCCTATGCTAAAGGTAATTCAATCTAGGTAGGGGGAGTGGCGAAACAGGTTCGTCAGCCTCGAAGGTAGGATTGTACTTATCAACTCAGTTCTTAATAGTATCCCTATTTTCTTCCTCTCCTATCTTAAGATGCTTACAAAGGTCTGGCAAGAGGCGGTCCGGCTACAGAGGGATTTCTTGTGGGGGGTCCAACGGGGGATGAATATCCCATGGGTCAAATGGTCTGATGTGTGTAAACCTAAGGTGGGGGGAGGCCTCAGAGTGAAAGATTTGAGGGCATTTAATATCAGCTTGTTGGAAAAGTGGCGATGGAGGTTGCTAGATAATAGACCTGCCTTCTGGAAATGGGTGGTTGTTGCTCGTTATCGTGATAATGTAATTAGGGATCAGGATCTGAATTCGGCCATGATACATCGCTCTGCCTCCAAGTGGTGGAAGGATTTGTGTTTGGTGGGGTTGTAAGCGGGGGTACCTCACGATTTGTTCTCTGCGAGTTTAGTTAGGAAAGTGGGGAATGGGGCCTCCACTCGATTCTGGTTAGATAACTGGATAGGGGAGTCTAACCTATGTTCGCTCTTTCCGCGTCTATTCTCGGTTTTAGTCCAGCAACAGGGGTGATTTCGGACATGGGGCACTGGGTCGGAGACGAGTGGTTGTGGGACCTTACATGGAGAAAGGGGCTTTTGTCTGGGAGGAGGAGGTGGTCAATCAGCTTATGGATCGAATAAGTTTGGCTATGCTGAGTCAGGAGAATGATTGGTGGGTCTGGGTACATCATGAAGAGGGTGCCTATTCGGTCAGTTCGGCCTACCAGTTCCTTACTGCTGACAACTCACGAATATCAGGGCGGTCGGATGAAGTGGTTGAGATCCTCGTAAGTCTGTGGTCGAGTCTAGCCCCTTCTAAGGTGATTGCTTTCTCCTGGCAACTACTCCTGGATAGGATTCCTACTCGGGATAACCTACTTCGTAGGCGGGTGATTTCTGAGGCAGGAGGGGCTATATGTGCTCTATGTGGGGCTCCCCGAGAGACAAGCGAGCATCTCTTTCTCACCTGTGATCTGGTCTATTCCATTTGGTATGATGTGTTTACATGGCTGGGGTCAGACTTAGTACTACTGCATGATCTATGTCAAATGTACCTCATTCGGACCTCGTTGGGTGGGAGATGTAGGAGGACTGGGCTTTCCTTGATCTGACATGCAGTGGTTTAGGTTATTTGGGAGGCACATAATCAGAAAATCTTCTCTGATAAGGAGGTGGAGTGGGCAAACCTTCTCGAGAAAATCCAAGTGACTTCTTGGAGGTGGTTGTTGGTAAGGGGGAGATCGCATATTTGTCTCTTCTATGAGTGGTTCACTGACCCACTAAATTGTCTGTCTAGGTGATGGGGACTAGGTGTGACTTAGGGTGGAGCGTCAATTGGGACTCCCCACGAGGTATTGGGTTAGAGTACCCCCTTGTACTCAGTCTAAAGGGTTTAAGTACCCCTTTTGCACTCGTTATATATGGGTTAGAGTACCCCTGATATACATCTAATTAATAATATATTCTTTTTTATTGTTCAAAAAAAATGTAAAACAAACTTCAACATAATTTCAACATAATTCATAAGTTCAAATCATAATTATCAAAGCCCAATAGTCATATACATAAAGTCAAATTTCAACATAATTCATAAAGTCAAATCATAATTATCCAGCATAATTATCCTTAAAAACAAATTTTAACATGTAAAAACTTAATTATCCAACAAATATCCAAAAGTCAAATACATAAAGATAGAAAAACTAATAAAACATCTCTAGGGGTGTCTGCTAAAGGGCTCCCTCGGACAATAGTGGACTCTTAACAACACATACACACAAATAAACAAGAAAACAACTTCAAATAGCCTCTAATTTCATTATTTTAACGTAACTTTACTCATTCAAGCACAACTCAAGCAAAATCAACAACAAAAGCACTAAACCACATGAATCCACCATTAAATTCATCTCCTAAGGCAAAAAACCAAAAAAAAATATTTTTTATTCTTTTCTCAATCTTCAAGCTTCAAGAGCACAAAATGGTGGACTCTTAACAACATCCATTTACAAATAAACATGGAAACAACTTCAAATAGCCTCTAATTTCATGATTTTAACATAACTTCACTCATTCAAGCATAACTCAAGCAAAATCAACAACAAAAAGCACTAAACCACATGAATCCGCCATTTCATTCATCTCCTAAGGCAAAAAATTGACCAAAAAAATTATTTTTTTATTCCCTTTTCAAGCTCCAAGCTTCAAGAGCACAACAGTGGTAGACTCTTAACAACACCCATTCATAAATAAACATGAAAACAACTTCAAATAGCCTCTAATTTCATGATTTTAACATAACTTCACTCTTTCAAGCACATCAAAACTCAACAATGGTGGAAGTTCCCTAACCCATCAAATAATATCAACAACATAGATAAAAAAAATTGAAAGATTAAGACTAAATACTAAGGGCCTGTTTGATTTGGTTTTAGTTTTCAGTTTTTAAAAACTATTTTACAAGTCAGTTTTAAAAAACTATTTTTAAGAAAAAAAGTAAAAAAATGCTGTTTGGTTATCCTATTCTTAAAAACTGTTTTAGAGATGAGAAAATGAAAAAACTCGTTTGATAGACTTTTTTTAAAATGTGTTTCGCAAACCAAAAAACAAAAAACTTGTTTGATACACATTTTTAAATGATTTTTTTATTCACATTTTTTATTCATCATGAGACTTTTTTTTTATTCATCATGAGACTTTTTTTTTATTAGACTTCATCATGAAACTCAAAACTCCATTTAATAATAATTAATTAAGAGATACCACCACCTCATCTTTCAACACTTTCTTGTAATTATTTTATTGAGAGACTTAAAGCAGGAGTAAGGTAACATTCCAATTTTTAAGAAAAGTGATTCTAGCAATAAAATCCTAAATACTCGAAAAATAAGTCATGGAGATTGATCACCTCAATGATTTACTGAGAGTACGAGAAATTATTTTGAGTTATTTTGGATAATTTATTTCTTATAAATAACTATTATTCATGATGTCAATTCGAATTAATTGACAGCGTAGACGTATGCTGCTTTTAAAGAGAATTCATCAATTATACTTATTATAAGTTTTCTGCGTGACGTGGTAACACGTATTTTTGTTGACTAAGTTATTGATTGAATTAAATCAAGATGAAATTAAATTTAAGAATTAATTTTTAATATTAATTCATGGTTCGAAAATCGTCTGAAAACTCTAACGAAGTTTCGCCGCGTTTCGAATCGCCGAGTAAATTTTAAATGCATCAAAATTTAAAACGAACTCCGATTTCGATAAAAATCAAATCGTAACATGTCGTGATTATTTTTGAGTGTTTGATATTGTTTTTATTATTTGTGATAATATTTTATCACGCGGTGAATTAATTTCTCGGTAAATTAATTTTCGTGAATTAATCGGCGAAGAATAAATCGTTAACGCGGTTACTCGACGCCGTGTTTTGGCACGCTTTAGACCCTAGAATTAGAGGGTAATTATGAGAGATGAGAGATTAAAAGTTTTAGACTTTGATGGGATTAGCATCTTGCTTTAAGTGCTAGGTGTTACCTTTTTGTGGTTAAAACTTTTATGCTTATCCTAATTCATTCTTGATCAAGTATTATACTTGTTAATTAAGTCTTTTTCACACCTCCATGGGTGCCAAATCAGGCTGAAACCAGTCCTCCCCTTTCTTTTTACACATTCATTTATATTTTCATTATTTGGCCACTCCCATTATTCCCTTAATTGGTCTCAAGACATGTAATAGGAGTTATTTAATTTTTACCCCCTCCCTTGGAGCCTCATCAGGCCGTAGCCCATATCCTCCTCTATTTCACTTTACTTTAATTCTTTTCTTTATGTTTTGGTGTGAGAAATTAGGAGAGAAAGCCAAGTAAAAATATTTGTTTTATTTATTTTAATTGCTCCCCTTTTTCTTAAACAGGGTCGCGACCCTCTCCTCCCTTATTTCACCTTCATTTTATTTCTCTTCCTCGTTCTCAATTCCAGCCGAAGCTCCCTCCTCACTCCCACTCATTTTATTTCATTTTCATTCTCCAAGTTCCAAGTGTGAGTATTTCTTCCTCCTTCCTTTTACTTCCAGCGAGAACACCCCTCCCATTTAGTCCCATTCTAGTTATTTCTTGGTTCCCCTAAATCACCTAGTGTGGGTGGAAAGGAAACAAAACACATTTCTCTTCCTTGGTCCTTTCTTTAGCCGCGAGCTTTGCACAAGGAAACACCACCATTTCTTTCAATTTCCATCTCCATTTTTAGTGCTAGTTCTTGGTCTTTTGAGTAAGGTTGAAACCAAAAATCCTTGCACCTCTTCTATTCCCAAAACCGTGAACCCTAAACATTGTGGGTGAGGATTTCTTCTCATTTTCCTTGTCTAATTTACTTGCTCATTTAGTTTTATATGGCTTGATGATGATCAAAGAGCAAGAGGATCAATTTTTCCCAAATTTTGGGAACCCTAGGTTCTATGGAAAAGGGAAAAATGTGATTGTTCAAGTGAATCACCAAATTAGTATGGGGTTCTTACTCCTTATTATTTGTTGTTGTTGTTGTAATTGTCAATTTTAATTTGAATCAAAGATTTAGAAGTTTTAGGGTGAAAACCCTTGTTCTTGAGGATGCTTGAAGTTAGGATTGGGTCTTGATTAGGCTTAGGTTTTGGAAATGAATTGGTGTTTTGGGAAAGGGTTTAAATATAGAATGATGTTGTTTAATTGGTTTGGATATTTGCAAATTTTTTTGGGAAAAAGGGGAGTATGGTCGCGAGCTATCAAGGCTTGGGAGGCAAATATTTTTGTGCTTCTAGCATTTAAATTAATTGTATAGCATTGTGTTCAAATTTTGAAAATGGTTGGAAATGAATTTTGATTGAAATTGAATTGGTTTGGAAATGTAAGGTTTGGTTTTGAATAGCGAAAGTTATGGAAGGAAAATTAGTAGGAGAGTGTTATGTTTTGGTTAATTTGAATTAATGTAATTGTAAAACCTTTGAGTTTTTGGAAAAACCTTGATTGGGTATTTGAATTGGATAGTGTTTTTGTTTCCTTGCTTCTAGTTTCTTGATGCTAGTTTAGGGTGATCAAAGGTTAATTTTCCCTTTCCTTTGAGCTCCTTAGAGCCGTGACATAAAGAGGATTTTTGGGGAAAAATTAATTTGAATCACTTGTTGTTTGATGGTTATTTTAGTTGTGTTTGTTAATAATGTTTTGATCAAGAAAGAATTTTGATTGGAAGTTATTTTCAGTATTAAGGGCAATGAAAACACTTAAGGCAAAAGGGATCATTTGTAATCCTAAAAGCCAAGTGGAGCCTTGGCTTAAGCTTTTGAGAAAAAGAATGCGATAATTGATGTTGTTTATGTTTTAAAGCTTTCAAGAAAAATGATTTCTTTTAATCTTTCGAATTGTATTCTTTAAAATTGTCGATTAGCGAATTTTCAAGTGTATGAAATTATTTAAAAACTAGTATTTCAAATTAGGTTTCTAAGTATAAGTGATTTGGTTAGGAAAAGGGTTTTAGGTTGTGAGGGCCTACGGTATTAGAACTAAGTCCTTAGATTTGTGCTAAATTTGTTTTGTGTGTTAGGAGTTGAGTGATCCGAGTTCGTGCGGTGTAGGATTGGGACGTCTTGGACATGCGACTTGGCGATTCGGTAAGGGCGCTTCACATTCTAAGTGTTACTGTTTTATGTACGCGTAAGGGCAACTTTTACATATGAAAAGATTTAAATTTTGTTTTGCAGATCGAAGAAGTCTGAAAGCCTTAGGGTTCGAAGTGAGGGTCTAGTACCCCTTCGTTTTAGTATTTAAGCTTATGTTATTATCTAGTGGGCTTGTTTGCAAGTGATTGACAGCTGTTCCCAAGCCCCCACACTTGTATGATTACCTCTCTGCCAACCCAACTGAGTTACAGAGGGATGAACTGAGTTATCAATGTCGTTGCTTGATGAGATATGATTGATTGTGATGGATTGCTTATACTGTTGAACTGTGTTGCATTGTATTAAGCTTGGTGTGAATATTTATTTGATATGCGGTTGAATACTTATTCGAATTGCTTCTCGAATTATTGTATGCGGCGATTTATTCATTGGAGGGCGAAAGTTTAGTCGTGACATTTTTGAGCTTTGATCCGATTAACCTAGGGTGCTAGGATCCCCTAAAAAGCTCCGGCTGGTTTTTTGGCAGCTTAGCTAGACGTTGTAGCGTCAAGGAACTTGATCTGAATATCCTAGGGTGGTCATGGAGCCCAAGGCTAATGGATGGAATTCAGCAGCTTATTCGGCGTTACTTTTCGAAAAATTGCAGAAAGTGTCTTGAGAGAGTGTCTTGAGTTGCATTATGGGCATATATGCATATTTATTGTCTTGTGTGCTATGTTTCTTTGATTTATTTGTGTCGAAGCAGGTGAGTTATAATGTTTATGTAATATACTGTTGTATTTGTACCTATCTTTTTGTAAGAAGTTGACCCCTTGCTAGTGGTTCTTTCAATTGATGAATGTAACCCAGATGGCGGAGCAAGCTGAGGATTCGAGATTGCTGAGAAGAGTAGATGAGGGTAGCCGTTCGACTTCTCCTTGTGTTGTGGTGGTGGTAACTTACTAGTAGTCTAGTAAGGGCATAACGTGTCGACCAGCTATAGGATATTTGTAGTACATTTCAGTGTTGTAATAAAATGCCTATTATGTTCCCCACATGTATTGTCATATATGATTTGATAAAATAAATGAATATGGTTAATGTGGTCTATTTGGTGTCTTTAATTATTCACCGTCATGTTTCTAAAAGTCGCTGTAATACTCTGACTGCTCTCTTAAAGAATTTTAAAACAATAAAAAAAACCACATTTTTGGAAAACATGCAAAGCAGAAGTATTCCACATTTCGGAAACATGTCAACTTTTGTCAGAGTACTAGTTTAGTAGCGCTCCGGAAACGGGGTGTTACATAAGTGGTATCAGAGCGTGGTTCGGTTTTAGCCGGACTGTGAGTTGGGAAACTATAGCTGGTCAAGTGTCGGGTTGTGTAGAGAATAATGGTTAGAGGTGAAACTGTGTCTTGTTGTGAGTCTAATTGTGCTTGTGTCTAATTGTGCTTATGTGCTTGTTGTTCCTCGAGTGGAGTAGCTCTACTTGTAATTGTTTGAAATTGTTTCTTAATTGAAACAATGTGTCCTGAGACACAAAATTGTTGTAGGGTTCTAATGAGGTTGTAAAACCTTGTGGGAATCCAATATCTCAGAAATGAGTATCCCTCTTGTTAGAACCGATAGCTTAAGTGATGGATCAGAAGATTCAGGTAACCGAAGCTGTGGCAGGGATGGCAGTTGTTGTTGCTCAACGGACTACTACGAAGAATTAATGTGAACTGCTAGGACGACAATGAGAAGAGTAAGTTGCAGAGACCGTGAGATTGGTTGACCTTCGTCACCATGACTCTCTTAAGTCCTTCGGGAAATAAGGGATGAGATTTCAAGATTGTTTGTAGGAGGCGTTACTATTGGTATTATTATTATTATTATTATTATTATCGGTTAGTGTGATCTTTGAAGTAGTATTGGTCCCAGACATAAACCACAATGATTGATGCTTGAAGTATTTTGATATGTACTATATTTGAAAATCAAAACATTTTATTATTTTGGAAGTGTGACATGTTTGCCAATAACATTTGTATTCTCGCAGTAGCCTATTCTTGCACTGCTGCGAATATGTGTGATTGACTGTGTGATTGTTACTTGTATAAGCGTATTCTTATTTTCCAACGAAAATATTAAACGCGATTATTTTCTAGCAAGCGCCAACTAAATGTCTCGTGACAATTAATTTACGCGAGTACCATTTAACTCAGTTGAATGGTAGCCGGAAAGTTAGTGAGAGTTGTTAGCAAGGGGTATGGTGTGGTTAGTGTGTGACTAGATGCTGAACTAGTTTTGGGGTAGTACCTAAGATTGTACCAAGTCTTAACTTCACCTTACCTTAAGAATAAATTTCCTTGATTTAAGACTAACCGGACAAACTCGAGGGAAACATAGACCTTCCTTTTATCCTTGGCCGGTCACTTAAAGAAGCGAGAAGGTGGGAAAGAATAGTGTATTATTGGTGTTAGTGTTGAGAGAACCTAATTCCCTTCCTTTTTCCTCCTGTTACACGCCGCAGACAGGTTTTGCTTTAGAGACCACCATCTTATGTAATTCCTTCCTTAGGTGATACCGGATCGGGTGGTGATTTGAGTGTGTGAGGGACCTTAAGAAACTTGAAAAGTCTGGAGAATTACTTTCCTTACCATTTCCCTAGACCAAAACCGTAAGATTGAGATGAGGTTAGATGAGAATTCACCCTATCCTTGGAGATCGTGAATGATGTTGTGATTGTGTGGTTAGTGATTATAGGGATTCCTCTTTCTTTTTGATGTATTAACACCGCGAGTTCTTGGAGGAGCTCTCGGCAAATATTTTAAAATTCTTTTGCTTCCAATTTTCTATATTATTGTTAATGATCTTGTTGAAAATGGTTCTAAGTTTTAGATGATTTTGTTAAAATCATGATTTAGTAGTAAAAGTTTGAAAATGGTGTTATTTCCTTTGTTGTAAAAGATAATTTCATGGTTTTCTAATCAAGCTTGGGTTCGAGAGTATTCTTAATTTTGTGTTTTTGGAAGAGCGAGTTTAGGTATGCGTACTGTTGAAGAAATTTTTTTAAGTATGGACCCATGACCACATTTTTTATGTGTGAGGTTGGATTTTGTATTTTTATAACTTAATTCTTGAAGATTTTGTGTTGTTAGGATCTAGGAGTTGTAGATAAGTCTTGAGTATCGAACTGTGTTAAAAGGTTATGCGTGAGTTAGAATTGTTTTGAGAAATGAAATTTTTGGAATGGGTTTATAATCCCTAAAGTTCTTGAGGAAAAAGAAAAAGGAATTTTTAATCTTTAAAATAACTAATTTTCAACTTTATATACATTAGTCCAAGTATGTGTATTTAGTTGTTGTTAATGTTTTGGAAATTGTGGGATAAGTTTAGTAAGTTGTAGCAGTTGATTAAGTACTCAAAGACAATGAAACACTAGGGTTGAGGAAATCTTTGTATTCCTGAACCAAAGTGGAGTCTTGGCCATTTTATATTGATACGTATTTGATTTAGTATCATTGTCCCATATTTGATTTAGAAAAAAAACGAATGGTTGATTTAAAATTGAGAGTTACTTTCAGTCTTTAATTAAAGCGTGTTTGATGAATTTGAGACGATGAGGACCTAATCTTAAAGGAACTTTAGTGTCCAAGAGGATGATTGAGTCTTGAGAACAAGGATGTTGTGTTTTATTAGTTCTTTGTGTTGGCAATGTTTTTCTGAAATCAATGTTTTCCTTAGAAAAATGTTTGATTGGAAAAGAAAATTTTATTTTTGGGAGTTTTAAGTGGTCCTTTTTATATTCTTTAAATGTGTAAAAGTGGTTGCCTGCGAATAGGTTAGTATTATTTTCGTAGTAATGGCGCGTAACTATAGTCGAGCTCGTGTTCGTATCCGTGTTCGTGAGCGTGATCGTGATCGTAGATGAGCAGATGTCGTGATCGGGAATGAGCATCAGTCAATCGCAAGGAATTCTTCGTCCACTAACTACGCTTATTTTACGGTGTGCTATAAGTATATGCTTTGTGATTATTATTATTATTATTGCATGTTATGCTATGTAGCTATAAATACCATAAGTACTACATATAATAATATGTATGGTGAATGCCTATGTGTGCAAATGATTTTTGTGGATTTGAGTAAAGTAATTTTTCTTTATTTTACTATCCGTGTAGTTTCGAGGACGAAACTATTTTAAGGGGGTGGTATTATAACATCCCAATTTTTAAGACAAGTGATTCTAGCAATAAAATCCTGAATACTCGAAAAATAAGTCATAGAGATTGATCACCTCAATGATTTACTGAGAGTACGGGAAATTATTTTGAGTTATTTTGAATAATTTATTTCTTATAAATAATTATTATTCATGATGTCAATTCGAATTAATTTACAGCGTAGACGTATGCTGCTTTTAAAGAGAATTCATTAATTATACTTATTATAAGTTTTCTGCGTGACGCGGTAACGCGTATTTTTGTTGACTAAGAGATTGATTGAATTAAATCAAGATGAAATTAAATTTAAGAATTAATATTTAATATTAATTCATGGTTCGAAAATCGTCGGAAAACTCTAACGAAGTTTCGTCGCGTTTTGAATCACTGAGTAAATTTTACCTGCATTAAAATTTAAAACGAACCCCAATTTCGATGAAAATCAAATTGTAACTTGTCGTGATTATTTTTGAGTGTTTGATGTTGTTTTTATTATTTATGATAATATTTTATCACACGGAAAATTAATTTCTCGGTAAATTAATTTTCGTGAATTAATCGGTGAAGAATAAATCGTTAACACGGTTACTCGACTCCGATAAGAAATGAGAGATTAAATGTTTTACACTTTGATGGGATTAGCATCTTGCTTTAAGTGCTATGTGTCACCTTTTTGTGGTTAAAACATTTATGCTTAACCTAATTCATTCTTGACCAAGTATTATACTTGTTAATTAAATCTTTTTCACACCTCCTTGGGTGCCTAATCAGGCCGAAACTAGTCCTCCCCTTTCTTTTCACACATTCATTTATATTTTCATTATTTGGCCACTCCCATTATTCCCTTAATTGGTCTCAAGACATGTATTAGGAGTTGTTTAATTTTGCCCCCTCCCTTGGAGCCTCATCAGGCCGTAGCCCATATCTTCCTCTATTTCACTTTACTTTAATTCTTTTCTTTAAGTTTTTGTGTGAGAAATTAGGAGAGAAAGCCAAGTAAAAACATTTGTTTTATTTATTTTAATTGCTCCACTTTTTCTTAAACAGGGCCGCGACCCTCCCCTCCCTTATTTCACCTTCATTTTATTTCTCTTCCTCTTTCTCAATTCCAACCGAAGCTCCCTCCTCACTCCCACTCATTTTATTTCATTTTCATTCTCCAAGTTCCAAGTGTGAGTATTTCTTCCTCCTTCCTTTTACTTCCAGCGAGAACACCCCTCCCATTTACTCACATTCTAGTTATTTCTTCCTTCCTCTAAATCACCTAGTGTGGGTGGAAAGGAAACAAAACCCATTTCTCTTTCTTGGTCCTTTCTTTAGTCGTGAGCTTTGCACAAGGAAAAATCACCACTTCTTTCAATTTCCATCTCCATTTTTAGTGCTAGTTCTTGGTCTTTTGAGTAAGGTTGAAACCACAAATCCTTCCACCTCTTCTATTCGCAAAACCATGAACCCTAAACATTGTGGGTGAGGGTTTCTTTTCATTTTCCCTGTCTAATTTGCTTGCTCATTTAGTTATATATGTCTTGATGATGATCAAAGAGCAATTTTCCCCAAATTTTGCGAACCCTAGATTCTATGGAAAAGGGGAAATGTGATTGTTCAAGTGAATCACCAAATTAGTATGGGGTTCTTACTCCTTATTATTTGTTGTTGTTGTTGTAATTGTCAATTTTAATTTGAATCAAAGATTTAGAAGTTTTGGGTGAAAACCCTTGTTCTTGAGGATGCTTGAAGTTAGGATTGGGTCTTGATTAGGCTTAGGTTTTGGAAATGAATTGGTGTTTTGGGAAAGGGTTTAAATATAGAATGATGTTGTTTAAATATTTTGGATATTTGCAATTTTTTTTGGGAAAAAGGGGAGTATGGCCGCGAGCTATCAAGGCTTGGGAGGCAAATATTTTAGTGCTTCTAGCATTTAAATTAATTGTATAGCATTGTGTTCAAATTTTGAAAATGGTTGGAAATGAATTTTGATTGAAATTGAATTAGTTTGGAAATGTAAGGTTTGGTTTTGAATAGCGAAAGTTATGGAAGGAAAATTAGTAGGAGAGTGTTATATTTTGGTTGATTTGAATTAATGAAATTGTAAAACCTTTGAGTTTTTGGAAAAACCTTGATTGGGTATTTGAATTGGATAGTGTTTTTGTTTCCTTGCTTTAATTTTCCCTTCTCTTTGAGCTCCTTAGAGCCGTAACATAAAGTGGATTTTTGGGGAAAATTTAATTTGAATCACTTGTTGTTTGATTGTTATTTTTGTTGTGTTTGTTGATAATGTTTTGATCAAGAAAGAATTTTGATTGGAAGTTGTTTTCAATATTAAGGGCAATGAAAACACTTAAGGCAAAATGGATCCTTTGTAATCCTAAAAGCCAAGTGGAGCCTTGGCTTAAGCTTTTGAGAAAAAGAATGCGATAATTGATGTTGTTTATGTTTTAAAGCTTTCAAGAAAAAAGATTTCTTTTAATCTTTCAAATTGTATTCTTTAAAATTGTCGATTAGTGAATTTTCAAGTGTATGAAATTATTTAAAAACTAGTATTTCAAATTAGGTTTCTAAGTATAAGTGATTTGGTTAGGAAAAGGGTTTTAGGTTGTGAGGGCCTACGGTATTAGAACTAAGTCCTTAGATTTGTGCTAAATTTGTTTCGTGTGTTAGGAGTTGTGTGATCCGAGTTCGTGTGGCATAGGATTGGGACGTCTTGGACACGCGACTTGGCGATTCGGTAAGGGTGCTTCACATTCTAAGTGTTACTGTTTTATGTACTTATGCGTAAGGGCAACTTTTAAATATGAATAAGATTTAATTTTGTTTTGCATATCGAAGAAGTCTGAGAGCCTCAGGGTTCGAAGTGAGGGTCTAGTACCCCTTCGTTTTAGTATTTAAGCTTATGTTATTATCTAGTGGGCTTGTCTGCAAGTGGTTGGCAGCTGTCCCCAACCCCTCACGCTTGTATGATTACCTCTCTGCCAACCCCACTGAGTTGCAGAGGGATGAACTGAGTTATCAATGTCGTTGCTTGATGAGATATGATTGATTGTGATGGATTGCTTATACTGTTGAACTGTGTTGCATTGTATTAAGCTTGCTGTGAATATTTATTTGATATGCGGTTGAATACTTATTCGAATTACTTCTCGAATTATCGTACGCGGCGATTTATTCATTGGAGGGCAAAAGTTTAGTTGTGATATTTTTGTGCTTCGATCCGATTAACCTAGGGTGCTAGGATCCCCTAAAAAGCTCCGGCTGGTTTTTTGGCAGCTTAGCTAGACATCGTAGTGTCAAGGAACTTGATCTGAATATTCTAGGGTGGTCGTGGAGCCCAAGGCTAATGGCTGGAATTCAGCAGTTTGTTCGGCGTTACTTTCCAGAAAATTGCAGAAAGTGTCTTGAGAGAGTGTCTTGAGTTGCATTATGGGCATATATGCATATTTGTTGTCTCGTATGCTATGTTTCTTTGATTTATTTGTGTCGAAGCAGGTGAGTTATAATGTCTATGTAATATACTGTTGTATTTGTACCTATCTTTTTGTCAGAAGTTGACCCTTGCCAGTGGTTCTTTCAATTGATGAATGTAACCCAGATGGCGGAGCGAGCGGAGGATTCGGGACTGCAGAGAAGAGTAGCTGATGGTAGCCGTTCGGCTTCTCCTTGTGTTATGGTGGTGGTAACTTACTAGTAGTCTAGTAAGGGCGTAGCGTGTCGACCAGCTATAAGATATTTGTAGTACATTTCAGTGTTGTAATAAAGTGCCTATTATGTTCCCGACATGTATTGTCATATATGATTTGATAAAATATATGAATATGGTTAATGTGGTTTATTTGGTGTCTTTAATTATTCACCACCATTTTTCTAAAAGTCGCTGTAATGCTCTGACTGCTCTCTTAATGAATTTAAAAAAAAAACCACATTTTTGGAAAACTTGCAAAGCAGAAGTATTCCACATTTCGGAAACATGTCAACTTTTATCAGAGTACTAGTTTAGTAGTGCTCCGGAAACGAGGTGTTACAAGTAACAAATATAGGAGCATGATATCATCATAAAACATGGTAGGTGCGTTGCAAAAAATTCAAATTGGTCTCAAAAGTCAATTAATCAAGTAACATTTACAATGACAACTTTATTAATTAAGTAAAATCTAATATCATAAAAGGTCAAATCGGTCTTTAAAAAAAAGAAGTCAAATTGGTTCAACTAATTGTTACATTGTGCCCACATCATATTTGCAATATGATCCCTATGCATTGCCATTTCAGCTGTACCTTCATCAGATAACCTTAAGGAGTTGTATTCATTGGAGCTTGTTCCCACTATGTAAGGATCTTCATTCATGCCCCCAATTGTTATCGGATCCATTTTTTTCCATACACTAAATAATTCTTCGTGTAATTTCCACTTGCGTATGTAATTATGAATAACATAACACGCTATTACTATAAGTCATTGCCTGGAAGGTTTATAAGGAGGCATCATCTTCAAAATAGGAAACATATTTTTCAAGACCCCAAAGCATCACTCAATAGTCATTCTTAGAGATGAATTCTTGTAGTTAAATAACTCTTCACGACTCCGATAATGTCTGGCTCGGCCTCTATATTCTTGCGCATGATATCTTTCACCCCTATAAGGGGGGAAGAAAACCTCAAGTACATGGATAGCCAGAATCAACGAGGTAGAACGAACCTTCATCACATAAAGTATATGTTAGCTCTACTTGTTCATTTCATCAATAGAATTAACGTCATTATGATATTCTTACTCACCTCTAGATGGCCAAGGAAATTCTGCATTTGGATTTGTAATTGCATCTAAGAAAACTTTTGAATGATGTGCACTTCCTTTCCACCCAGTATATACAAGTGTAAACATCATGTTGAAATCACAAGCACACATGACATTCTGTGTGATTGTTGTCTTTCTGCCTCTACATGAAATCTGTTTCTCAGTAGGAATCCATGCACTTATATGCGTACCATCAATTGCACCTATGCAATAATATAACGCATAACCTAAGTAAAAAGAATCAAAACAAGATAACATGAAGAAGTAGCTCCATACTCCTAGCCCTATACTTCTTAGCTTTTGCCGTACATGCTTTAGCCCATGCTACAAGTGCTTCTCCGATTTGACGCGACGTAGACTCTTTCTTATATTTATGATCTTTTGCTTGAAATTTTCGCTTTCCAGTATTTTCCATACGCTCCACTTCTTGTATATCATCATCTGAACTATCATTATCAACATGCACTTTACTCCCAATGTTAAAGTATTGATTTTCAAGGTCATTTTCTTCATTTGTATTTGGTGGGTCTTGGGTAGATGCATGATAAAGTACTCCAGTTGTGTTATTTTTGTTGAATATGATTCCCAACAATTTATAATGATCACACCCTTTCTTTTGAAACTGAGCAGCTTTCTCATGTACCTAAAATAATATAAGTATATCATCAGTACATTAAAAATATTACCAAATAAAATTAATAAAAATACCACTAACAAAAATAAATACCCAACAACTTATAATGATCACACCCTTTCTTTTGAAACTGAGCAGCTTTCTCATGTACCTAATAAAATAATATAAGTATATCATCAGTACATTAAAAATATTGCCAAATAAAATTAATGAAAATACCACTAACAAAAATAAATACCCGAAGATAATTTGTCCAGACCTCTAGAGCTGTAGTAACAGTGTTCGTTTCTGCATCCCAATCAAATCCAGTGTTTTGCAAAAGTAAATAGAGCTCATGATACATGGGTCACAGTCTATGCATTTTTGCCTTTAGTTGATCTTTTTTATAGGAACGACCAGTTATGGAATTCAACCTAGTAGTCATCGAGTTCCATGTTCTAGTGTGAAACACATCATTTGGCATATTTCCTTTTGTGACTTCGTCAACCATAA
The DNA here is from genome assembly GCA_037113605.1 of Calophaca sinica. NCBI lineage: Eukaryota > Viridiplantae > Streptophyta > Magnoliopsida > Fabales > Fabaceae > Calophaca > Calophaca sinica. Next base: position 72,904,081 of record CM073736.1, read on the forward strand.
TGTCTATGAAAGCTTTAGTTACTAAGTCAGGCCAAAGCTTTGCGTCACTATTGTCAACATTAGTAATTAATGTAACCTTAAACTTTGAGAATGACAAGTAATTAGAAACAAATTTTTTCTAAAAAACCGACATGTAAAAAGGAACGGAGGGAGTACAAATTAAGGGTGTTGTTTATATATAATATGGGCCGCTGTTACTGTGGTTCACCGGTGAACGGAGGGAGTACAAAGTTTAAGTTTTTTTTTATGGCAAACTTAACGCATATCATTATCAATGAAAGCAGCAGTACAAAAAGGAATATCCTCAAAATCATGAAGTGGAGCCCAAGAGGTAACCAGCCTAGCTAAAGTATGAGCTACTACATTTGCTCCCTTCCTAACCTTAACCAACCAAAGTTTTGGGACAGAGGGAGTATTATATTATATTAATTTAAATTGGCTCAAGTTATCTTACAAAATGGATATTAAAGAATAAAATTAGCTTAATAAATATTAAAGAAGGAATCACTTTATCTTTATATTAATGAAACAAGGGAACAATTAGAATAAGGGAAAAAAAGCATAAAAAAAATGAACAAGGAAAAATAAGGAACAATCACATTTCAGAATTTTACTTACTTATGAATTAACCCAAAGAAAAAGGGAACAATTAGAAGAGAAGGAATCACCCGTTATTTTGATATTAATGAAATAAAGTATAAAAAAAAACGATGGAGCTATGCATTTTTTTCTATTGCTGACATTAGAAAGAATGTGAATTTTACAAAAACAACATATTTACGTTTATGCCATTAATGAAAACTACTTGTTTTCCGCCTCTTTTCTGTTTTGCAAAAAAAATTGAAAAACTGAGAACGAAAACAAGTTGGAGCTGTTCCTTTTTTTTGTTTTTAAAAACGGAAAAGGGAAAGCAATTTTAAAAACAAGTGAGATAAAAAATCCACCCAAACAGATTTTTTGTTTTTCAGTTTTTAAAAAATAAAAAACTGTTTTTGAAAACTGATATCAAACAGGCCGTAAGTACATGTTATCACATCAAATTATCTACTTTTATAAGACCTTTTTAGTACTTAATTATATCATTTTGCATTATTTAAAGTATAAAGGTACTCACTTATTTTCTATTTTGCAGAAATATCATAAAGACACCACTCAGAGCAAAAGATGCGAGAATGGACTAAAAACTAGCAAGTTTTGAAGAGTTTTAGCACTTCTAGACGAACGGTATGGCTCGACAAGATTTCAAGACGATCGTACCTAGGCGTACCCTTGGTCAAGATCTGACTGGCCAGATGAAGAAGTTGATGACGGTAGTGCCTAAGGCGATCTGGTAGTACATAGATGATGTCAGGGAGTGTAGAGCGCACAAGTAAGGGCCAATGTCGCAAACGAAGTTCGGTACGGCCGTACACCATCCCAGATTGTGCAGATTTGAAGACCAGATGACCTAATCCGCATCCCAATCTATAAATAGGCCCTATTAGCCTAAGCTTTGAACCTTTTGATGATTTTCTAAGTCTTAAACCCCCTTTTTGAGAGTTCTACATTATTCCCTTGCTTTTCTATTGATCCTTGTTTCCTTGGAGCTTGGTGCTAATCCCGTTTCGCTACCAGAGCTCGTGTGGATATGAAGAACGTGCTTTTGGACCGTCGTCATACGAAAGGGTGTCCCAGTTTAGATTTTATTCTCTTTATTATGGATTCTTATGGTTTTATGATTGTGTTTATGTTATTATCATTGGATATGAGTAGCTAAACTCATCACTAGGGGTGATGGGGGATCTTTTACAATGTTTTTGTTTTTTATCTAATTAGTTTTATAAGTTTCTAATTATCTGATTGATTGTTTTATCCCTAGTAAGCTTAATCCTATAAGGCCTTATCAACCTTTAATTAGTTGACTTAATTGGCGGCGACCATACCACAGTTACTTACCGGATCTCTAGGAATAAAAGAACTCGCTTTATATACCAGGATAAGGTTATTGCTTGTTTCTAGTCGGTTATTAGATTAACAAACTCACCTGTTCTTAATGCTCTTTTATTTAATTATCTTCCTAGACCAAACAGAGCAGTTATTTAGGAAGAAGGCTATTAAATGGTTAGTTATTAGTAATTTAGAGTGAGTGATTTGCTTTCAATCAGACAATAGATCTCGTAGTAATTAATTAGTAAATTCAGGAGCTGAGTGTTGGTGAACCCGGTTCCCCTAGACCTCCCAAAATATTCTTAATCCGTTCTTGCACTTCGCTTAATTGTTATTTTATTTACGTGACAACTTTTGCTATTCTCTAATTACAACCTACGTTAGCCTAATAGGATAGATTTTTTACTTCATTGGTACTCACACATTTCCTGTGGGTTCGACATTCGGAGCCTTAAAAATACTCCACTTTTATTACAAGTTATGATCGGGTACACTTTTCTGAGCCGCAACAGTACCCATGAAGATTCATGAAGGTTTTGAGGCTTACCTCTTGAAAATCACACAAAAACGAGACGAGACCGTGAAAATCACACAAAAACGAGACGAGACCGTGGCAGACTGAGCATTTGGCGAGACCGTGGCAGACGTTTGTGAGACCGTGAAGGTGACCAGAGGTTGCGAATGGAGAGGGAGGTTACGATGAGACGGTGACTGGAGCAGATCTCGTGAGAGGAGTGAGAGAGGTACGACGAACGTGAAGGATGGAGGAAGAAGACTCATACGAAGAGTGAAGAGTGAATCCTGAACGAAATATTAAAACGGGGTTTTGGCCTTTTAAATCGGTTATGATAACAACCGATTTAAAATGTAAGCCTTTTAAATCCGTTAACAAGCCAACCGATTTAAAAGGATTATTTTTTAAATCGGTTGTTATCATAACCGATTTAAAAAACTTTTCCCGACACCTGCTATTTACAAAAATGCCACCGCATTAAATTTTAAATCGATTATCCTAATACCCGATTTAAAATCCTTTTTCTTTCCTACTTTCTGCAGTAGTGAGGATAACTAAACCCTAAAATATTAACTAATTGAATTTAAGTTACCTAACGATCTACAAATTGAATTTAAGTTAAAACAGGTCATAAAGACATAAGGATAAGGTCAAGTATAGTCAACAGTCCAATATACCCCCGCAAGATGGTGGTGGTAGAGACAACACCATTCTTGTCCATCAGAAATTTATGACGCGAGGAAGCAAGAGCTTTGGTGAGAAGATCAGCTAGTTGGTGACTTGACGGAACATGTCAAACACGAAGTTGTTTGCTTGCCACAACATCACGCACAAAGTGATAGTCAATGGCGAGGTGCATCATACGTGAGTGAAAGACTGGATTTGCATATAGATATGTGGAAAATATTGTTTTAGTGCACTGTTGCAGAGGTTCACACTGAATCCAAAGTTCCTTTAGTAGTTGTTAGTAGCTCGGTAACTGTTATTGTTATTGTGCGATATCCAGCTTCTGTGAAGGACTTAGCAATAGTAGATTGCTTCTTGCAGCTCCAGGAAATGACACTTGGGCCAAAGTAAATAACATAGGCCCCTATGGACTTCATGTCTGATGAGTCATCAGCCCAGTCCGCGTCACAAAAGGCATGAAGACGTTGATCTGGGGACGACTGCAGTCGAAGCCCAAAGTTAATTGTACCTTTGAGATACCCGAGGACTCACTTTGCTGCTTGCATGTGGAGTTCAATATTAAGAGCCTGCATGTACTGAGATTAGCATCCATAATTCCTAAAATAGAATAATATTTGTCTGTGATTCTATCGTCCATTAAAATAATTTTAACTAGAGAGTTAGTTCCATCAGCATATGTTGCCTTTAGTAATATTTGGACTGCTCCTATATGAACATAACCTATTTTGTTCCTATGCTCTTTATTTTTAATTTTTTTCATAACATTATCTATATCTCTCATATTGATTAATTGCAAACTTGTATTTCCCTCAGTATTTTCAATATCTATTGTTGTTTCTATGGTTGATTTTCCAAAATAGAGACATGATTTTGAGTATACCTGAGTAGAGATGATCCTTTTGAAAATGCCTACTTTGCTTCTGCTTAATAGTTGGTGGTGTTGTTGATGATATATAATAAGTGTAAAGAAAAGAACATATCTGGCGTATATAGATAAATTGGGTACTTTATTGATATTTTACAAGGATAAAATACATGGTTGATACCACTCTCAAGGTAACCACTGAATTCCACTAGGAAAAGAGCATACAAACTTCCTAGTAGAAGACTTATTTATAATGGAAGGAAAAAACTATTACTCACCTAACTTACTAAAATTGCTACCTAACTTATTAATATTGCCTACTTAGCTTACTTGATTTACATGGCATGAACATTGCTTCTTTTGTCTTTACATTATTTGCTTCGACGTGATGACTTAGGTACTACATTGCTTCCCTTAACGTAATTACTCTATGATATCATTGCTTACATCATTCTTCTATAATTACCTCGTAGGATTCTTCTAGATAAGCCTTGTTGGCTTGTCCTGATGATTCTTCCTTATCTTTAATCTTGTTTGCTTCTGGTTTTTATTTTTCTTTCTTTTCGAAGCATAGCTCACATGCATGGTCTTGATAGACTTTAATAATTTCGCACAATTTTTTTCTTTACACGAGTAATTGATGAATGGCCCCATCAGAGTAAGGAAAGGGGCTTCAAAATTGATAACCTTATATGACTCTTCTTTCTTAATAGGGCGTTTTATCTTTGATGTTATTATTGCATTTGACCCTTTGTAAATAATTTTCACGGACATTTCTGCTTGGTTTTTTTTTGAGTCTGTTCAAATATGTAAGACAGTTTGTAACATCCTCAGTTTCCTAAATCTTGCTTAGTGTGTGTGTGTGTTACGTGTACTTGTGTGCCCTAGCTGGGTTTTGTGTATTTGATTGTATATTTGAATTTTTGGCTGTGTGTTCGCTTTCTGTGTTACCATGAGCTTATATGAGAGTGTGTTTTGAGGTTTGGTATGTTGGTTGAGGTGGAATAATGTTTGATAAGGTTTTGATTTGAGTCTTAGAAGCCTCGTAAAGTTTGAGAACGATCGGAGTTGGGATTTAGGTTTTTATGTGTTCATACCTTTAGACGAGTGCGAGTTTTCGGACGAGTAAATGAGACCTTGAATCTTTATTCTTGATTCCATTTGATGTCCTCTTGTGTTAGGAATTATGTTTAAGTTTTAGGGTATCGAGTTCTGGATCACATGGACGTTGGAATTGAAGAAATCGTGCGAAATCAGTCAAGTCTGCGCAGAAGCGCGTGAGGCGTGCCTGTTAGTATGTGGACGTGCATGGCACGCACTGGTGCATGGTGTGCTAGCAGCCTCTGATCAGTTTTGACACGTGGTATGTGATCCAATGGGAATGCAACACGTGGCGCGCATGCAAGCAACTCCTTCAGCCTGAAGAAAGGCCACCCAGACACGCGTGGAGTGCGCACAAGAGCGTGTGACGCGTGCTGAGACAGAGATGTAGCACAGGAATGCGTGTGGCGTGCGAATGGGATGCGCGTGGCGCGCGCCCAGTGTCACATTTTTCCTATTTAAGCCTAATAATTCCATTTATTCAGATTTTTCCACTTCTCGTCTCTAATTCACTATCTGAGCAAGGGTTATCACTAGAAAACATCATTGTTGGTGTACTTTAAGCTTTATGGTCTCAATCAAAGCAATCTCTCATATCGGTTCTTCAATCCGACGGTGCAAACTCGTCTGTTATCGTTCGGGCTTGTTAGGGCTTATCTCCGATCCTCGTTTCGTCGAGGTAAACCTATACCCCTGCACTGTTCATCTAAGGTTTCAGATTGTGGTTCTTGATTCTTGAATTGGTTTTAGTTTCTAGCCCTAATCAGACTGTGTTTTGGACCCCGGGTTGACCGAACGGGTACCGAACGAGCTAGGGTTTTGTCGGAACTCCCGGAGGACATTCCTTGGACCACGAGACAGAGACCAAAGTCTCTATTCTTCATGTTTAGATTATGGTTTCATGGTTTTCTTGGTGGTTTGGATTGTCCCTAATTAACCGTTCTTCGTATTTTAGGGTTTTGGCAATAGTGCGGGTACCGGTTGACCGTGAAACTTTGTCTAGCATTACTTTTGGGTATGTTTCAGCCTCTGGATCCTTTGGCCAGCCTGTGGCCATAACACTCTTTGAATTTTTAGTAATCGCATTAGTTGTCCTAATTCTAATCTAAGTGCGTTTATGTGTTTCCGGTTAATTGTGGATCGTTCTGGCATGCATGGTGAAATTGTTAGGTAACTCTGGGTTTGTTTATTGTTGTTAGCTGAATCTGAAATTAGTGTGGAGGGAGTTGTTTTGTTGGTTCGTGAGTCCATGATTGTGATTCAGTGTCTGCTTGTGAATCCGAGTTCTTTGAATACCAGGTGGGAGAAAGAATATACTTCCATTAGGTTATGTGTAGTAGATATGACTGTTTGGCATGTGTAGAGTGACCTAAGGCCTACTAGGGGTTGATGTCAGTAACACCTAAGGATAGGGGTTACGGTGTGCCACATCTAAGGATAGGCGTGGTAGACCCATTAGCCAACTTAGGATTATTTTATTGTTAAATATGGTTGCCTGATAATATGTTTATTTGTAAGTTATGTTGTATGTGCTCTATGTGAGTAGTAACATGCTTAGGGTAACATGTGTATCATATGAGAATATTTGTTGTATGTTGCCTTAGCATGCTAAAATGCGTAAGTATAGCTTTTGATATGAATTAACATGATTAAAGGGACATTGTTGGGAATGTGTGCATAACATGATGTAAGGCATGCGAGTATGAGGTGTTGGACACATGCATATGATATTGCATTAGTAACCACTCCATTCTTGACGGAAATGTGATGTGGAGAGGATCCCTAACGGGAAAGGGGGATACCTCGCCCAGTAGGTTAGATCTACTCCGTTCCCTATCGGAAAAGGGGAAACAGATGTCCTATCGGGAAAGGGGGAGGAGGATTCTTATCGGGAAAGGGGAATACCTCGTGGACTAGGCTGGTGTCGCCCCGTGCTCTATCCAAAAAGGGAGACGAGAGTCCCTAATGGGAAAGGGGGACGGTAACCCTAACAGAAAAAGGGGTTCGCCAATAAGTATTCCTAACGGAAATGGGGAGTACAGTGACAATAGTAAAAGAAAAGATGCCATGATGCACAACTCATTGAGAGACATGGGGTAAGTGGAAGAGGGTAGCTAGATCTTATCTGCTATATATATATATGTGTGATTACTTGAACTGATTGTCTAACACTCATTTTACTTATGCATTTCCCGCTTTTTAATGGATGTGTTATTCTTACCTCCCTGTGTTTGTATGCTTGTGTGTATATGTATTATTTCTGTGTTAGACTTTGTTGAGGAGGAAAATGCAGCAGCAACACCACCTGATGGAGCAATTCCTCTTGATGCATCTGTCGATGCTCTTACCCCCGAGGATCCCCGTGAGGTGGGGTTTGAGATACAGTACCACGATTTTGATGGCATGGGGTAGGAGATTAACCATGAACGTCAGTCAGTGATCTACACAGGCCCCATCTCCATCTAGTTTAGGATTCTAGGTCTTCCGATTGCCAGCTTCTCTGGAGATTTTAGGATTTGTTAGAGACTTCCCTTTCAGTAGATGTGGCAGATGCCAGGGTTTCCACCTGACTTTAGTTATGGAGGTTATCCACCGATGCCTCCTTAGCCGATGCCGGTGCCACCCGCTAGCCATCACAGTGAGTCCAGTCACCGGGGAGGAAGAGATGTGGGAGAGGAGCGACATCTAGTCTTTCTCTTCACATGAAAGCCCATGACTACAGACGTTTGTTTCCTAGGCGGGCGGGGTCACAAAGTGGGAGCTCTCAGTTTCCCCCCTCACTGAGGTGTTTCATTTTTGTTGGCCAGGAGTCCATTTTACTTATGTTTATGTTTTATTGTTTTGTTTAGAGGAGGCAGCAGGTTAGACTCGTAGGTTTATGATATTTGGGATGACTGTACCTTTACTTTATACACTACGCACAGCTATGCACTCTGATAGTATTATATGTATGCATGTGAGACACTTAGCTTTTACTTCACCGTAATACGTCATAGTCTTATTTATGTTTTTGTTTTAATTCCTTCGTATTTTACTTCCGCTAATTACGTGAGCTAGGCTAATAATGTAGAATAAAGCATGAATAGGACTGCGGGGTGTTACATAGTTGGCTTGAAATAATTGTTGTATGGTACTTTTGGGGGCTTATCCATATATGAGAACGTACCATTGCTGACTCCCATGCTGATGAAATGCTTTGCCGTCTGCTTTGAATCGAACTCTGGGTAGCTTGAGTACAACTTCATATATATCGATCGATTTTTGGCGATAGTTTTCTTGTAGTATTTCATCACTTCCTTTTCTCCTGTTGCGAAAAGTTATAATTATTGGAGGACAATTGATAAATAGATGCATACAATTAATCCAAATTCGAAATAATTGAGCACTCTGTTAAACAGACATCTTGGAGTAATTACTGCTTTGACTCCATATCTGCCTCTATTTAGGAAATAAAAGTTGTATATTTTTGTTTCTTCATTCCAGTTAAATAATTTAGAAATTGATTTATTTTCTTGAGAGAAACGAATCATAGCTTCATGTTCCCCCATTGTAATAATTGGAAGTAAATTAAGAGTCTATTTGGTTGGAACAAAAGTTCTGGCATCTTTCATCACTCCTGTTTTAGGATTGTTATTTACTAGTCTTGTTTCTTTTGAAGGTCCTGGTCCAAAAGAACTGGTATTTGGGTGAAACCTAGTATTTTTCTGACTTTTATTTTTAAGGGTTTCCCTCCTGTGATATTCTTTTGTTTCAGCTTTTGCTTCCTCCAATGATGTATATAGCTGATGAATTATATTAGGGATTTCATATTTATATGAAAAGCTACTTTGTACCAATCATCATAGATTCCTGGCAATGGGCCATTGAACACCATTAAATATTTCTTTGGCTTCTTTTCTTTAGACTCTTCCACTTCTTCTCCAAGTTGAAGGTTGATTAATTGAAGATCTGCCATTACTAGTTCAAGCACCTTCTCCTTTTGTTTTATTTGGGCTTACTTTATTACTTTTTTTTTCCAGCTGCTCCATTCTCTACTTAGGACATCAGCTAACATGTTGGGCTCAAACCGTGTGACCCAAATCGACCTTATTTAGTAAGACACGATTTAATAGACTAAACCTAAGGCAAAACCCCCATTCTTACTCTCTCTTAATCATCTCTAAGTTCTCTCGGAACCTTAAGTGCCTCTTTGCCAATCTTCATCGTTTTCGCTTTGTTCTCAGTTTGATTTGTCTCTGTTCTTCATTGCTTCCTATAATTTGAAAGGAGCCATCTATAATCTTCATTCCTTTTCTGTTCTTAGAGATGTACGACCCAAAGGTAAGCCATACCTTAGTTCTCTTTCGTCTTCCTTCTTTTATTTTATGAGTTTGTGCTCATTGTGTGTTCTACGGTGTTTACCTTGTTTCGAAAGGAGAGGAGCTGTCGAAGGAAGATTGGATTGGAGTCTCTCAACCCTTTAAGATATGCGATCATCAATCGAGGTATGGGGTGGATGATTCATATAAAAAAGGGTATTGTGGAATATATTGACATGGGGTGTCCCATGACCCCTATGTCTCGCCCTACGAATTAATGTATAAAGTACCATTGTAGGAGCAATGGGAAAATATGATTTACATGTTGTTTGTCGGTTATAATCCTTATAGGAGCAGTCGGTTGTGTAATTAAGATGTGCTATGTTGTTATTTAATAATCCATGTATGCTAAGTGTGTGTTATTATGTCTCTTTGAGCATGCTAATGTTTCTATTGTTAAAATATGTGTTTGGTTTGCTTATATGGATTAGTTACTGATTCAAACATGATAATATGTTAGTTCAATGTGAATATTTGAAGTATGTTGTTTTTCGTTATTTGAAGTTTCGATTGCTTGTTATAAATAAGCCTTAGTTTGGCTATTTTGCAATTATGTAGAAATTGTGATATGTTGTCCTATGGTTTCTGACTAATTAGTATCATAGTTATGTCTCTTTGTTAGGGCAATATAATTCTCAAAGAATGGGAAGTTTTTTCTAGGACAAGAATGGCTAAATTTGGATTGTGCAGGAATCGTGTTAAGTTGATGTCTAAGCCTTGAATTGAAGATTAGCGATTAAGACTTACACTTTTGGCTAGTTTTATTGTTAACACCAGTAGGTGTACGACATAATAGGACCTTATAGTGGGTTTTCAATTAATCGAATGAACTAAGTGGTTTTCACAGAATTGGTAAATTTTGAGACTACATGGTTTACTGGTATAAAATTTAGAACTCGATATTTTGAATTAAATAATTCATAGGAGCAAGTTTTGGATAAAAATGCTTTTGAACCTTGATATATAGTAATTGAGGAATGTTAGACTCATATGTCAAGACTCGGGATCCATGAAAATGAATTTTAGAATTAGGAGTTAGAATTTGAGCATCAAGCGCCCATACTGGGAGCCCCAGGTACCAAGGGTTTGCTTTCGAGGCCGCAAGGCACCCTAGGCATGCGCCAGGTACTTGTTGGGCTGCCTGTTTTGCTTTTTTTTCTCGCGTAGTTGACTCATTAGGTTCCTGATTGTTTAAAATCTTTAGGTTTCCAAAGGATGATTAGTGGTATAGATTAATGGATACCTTCAAGAGTTTACCCCACTTGACTAAAGTCCTTAAACAACCATGATTAGAGAGATTGAAAAATAATTTGCTTCCGAGTAACTATCGGATAAGTTAGTACATTAGAGTTAACGAGTTATAGTTCTGTAAGGGATTAGTTGTTGTTAGTTAGTCTTGTGAGAGACAGTTGGTTGTTAGTAATTAGTGTTGATGCTAATTACGATTCGTTGAGCGCACTTGTCCTTGCATGGGGGAAACCTTGTCGCAATATGGGCAATAACTTGTCGAAATATTTAGAAGACGCACCATGTTATGTTAGGACATGTTAATGTGTCTGAATGTGGTCAATAGTTAACCATGAGTTGTTATTTTACACTCAGGCTAATATTCTATGCATCATTGATGTCGTGTCGTCAGGGTGGTGGGAAAACGTTGGAACAATATGGTGACTGCCACGAGGAGCTTTGCTCGGCCTTGCGGGTAAAAAACCCGTGGGGGTCTTGTATAAAGGAGGGGAAAGTTGTAACATCCCAATTTTATTAATTATATATATTAATATGTTTTAGTGATGTGTTATTATTATTTATTATTTTCAATTATTTTTAATTTATAAAATACTGGCTTTGAGATATTATTATTAATATTTTAAATGAGTATTTTACATAAGTCCTAACCAGTCTTTGTATTCTTCCTTTTTAACCCTTCTAAGGACATAATTGAATTTAGGAGTTATAGCCTATCCTCTTATCTTTCATTTCGCTTTGGTTTGACCTAAATCTGACACCTATAACTCAAGATACGCTTTCTGGAAGTAACTCAGCACAGACGCAAACCGTGTAACAGTAGAGGAAAATTCATTTGCATTTTTCACCATGTTATAGCCCGATTTTGGTTAGGCTTATTAGACGTGATTTTGTAGGAAATTCTCTTAGCTTTCCAATTCCACCAAGAATGCCTCAATCAGACACTCTTAACTCGCATTATGGCCTGAAGAGTGAAGAAGTGTCGCTGACTTGAGTTCTGATCGATTAGAGCCCTAAGCTTAATCGATTAACACTGCGCCTGACAACAAATTATTAGTTTTGGGTTTTCTGTTTCGACCCAAAGCCTCCCTAATCATATTTAACTTCCTAATCATGATCTAAACCCTAGTTTTGCCGTAAAATACTCAGAACCCTCATCTTTCAGTCATTCCAAGCCTTCTCCTGTGAAGATCATTAAGGATTCATTTGGTTTTGCTCGTTCATCAACGTATTGTAAATAAGCATCATACAATCGTGAGGAATCCTTCTTCCTTCTCTTTTGGTGTCTGTAAAACTCTATCCAGGTATATGGGGGAAGGAGTGCTCATTGTCTATGGGATAATGAGAGAGGAGTATGAGGGGTATTATGTGTTATTGTTCCTAAACGCTTTGATGATGCATGATTATGGTAGTATGCCATTGATGAGTATTTTTGGTTGATTTCTAGTCCATATATGTGATATATGTGTTCTTCCTTATGGCTAATATGATGCTATGAGATAATGTGTGTTCTGATATGCATGACTTGCTTACTAAGTATCTGTTTGATTATTTTGTGCCAAAACCCATAGCCTTAACTCTTGTTTTCTGCCATTTCTGCTAAACTCGAATATTAATCGATTAAAACCAATGTTATAACCGATTAGAATGTTAGCTTAACCGATAAAAACATGTATCCAAGACTCAGAATTAGTATTGGAAACCCCTAATTGATTAGACTATGTGATCATAACTGATTAGGTACTGATGAGTGTGATAACCGATTAAAGAGTATACTTATTCGATTAGATGTCAAACTTTAATAGTATAATTGTAAAAACGTGAGATAATCCATTGGAACATAGGTGTTAATTGATTAGAGAAGGAATTCTTAACTGATTAAGTGAAATGGATAAACCGATTAGGGATTTAAATATGGGCTAACCGATAAAATAACGCAATGTAACCGATTAGAAGATGTGTCTAAGGTTGTAACCAATTAGAATAGTACAATAACCGATTAGCCTTAGGAAGCTGATCGATTAGACCTTGAATGTTAACCAATTTGACCATAGGGTGTAATCGATTACGATACATATTCAGAGACTAGGAATTAAAAGCGAAGCTGTTAAACAATTAGATGTCAAATGTAGCATAATCGATTAGGTCATGAGTGTAATCGATTAGATGATAAACCCTAACAGGCTAAACTGTAAGTCATAACCAATTACATAAGGGGACATGTGTAACCGATTAAATAAGTCAGGAAGACTTAATTTGTTAAGATATAGAGTTAACCCATTAAGATATTAGAAATTAGAGTCTAAGTGATGTAGTAGATGAGAACATGTAAGTATAACTAATTAAGAAGAGTGTCATAATTGAATGTGACTTGCAACGCGTGTGATGTTGATGCTAGTAATGCGGCAAGGTATCACATTACTATTTATGTTGATAGTACTATTGAGTGCTAATGATTCGATCTAATTAAGGAAGGATGGTTGGATGTTGCATGTGTTACTCACATATCATGTTGTTGCTGTTGTTGATTAGAGGAATGCAACATTAAGATGTCGTTGGTGGGACCATGATGGGCATTGACCCAGCCTTTGGGGTCTTGATTCTGTGGTGGGGGCCTTATTCAAAGGCAAGGGCTAGCTACTCGCTGCCGGGGACTCGTCGACAGGATCATCCAGACATGCTGCTTCACATTTTCATGAGTGGTGAAAGTATCTCGGTGGAGTAGTGCAGCTCCCGAAGCAAGCCAGATATTGTACTCCAATTCACTGTTCCTGAGTTATCAAACTGTTGGTGGATCCACATGCATACGGAGCAGTCGAAGTTAGGATTGCATTGCATTGTCATGCATTTGCATTATGCCTTGTTGTGAGGACATTGTACTTCTATTTGTGTGTATATGGATGTGTTGTGTGAATCTGTGTATGCCGGCACGTGTGTCGTTCCTTTCTTATCTTGTTATGCCTATATGTCTTTAGCATGATTTCTCACCCATACTTTGCTCACGTGGACCCTAGCACAGGAGGATTCGACAGCCGACCAGTTTGTCGTGGACGGGTCGTCAGCCGAGGAGCAATCAGAGGAAGGTCCTAGTCTTTGAAGAGACTCATTATGTATTGTATTTGTGTTACCTAACTACATGTAAAAGGGATTGTATGCTCTGATATATGTGACATCGGGGATAATTTGATCATTATGTATTTTCGTCTTATTATGAATTGGAGAAATATTATTCCTTTGTACTTTTATAAAGTATTTCTAAAATGCCTATTAAATGAAGAAGTTTTATAATTATATCCAATTAAGTTTTCTGCACGAGCTTTTAGTTGGAAAGTGATATTCTTTACCGTGCGAAATAAATTGTGAAAATAATAATGCTTTTAAATTGTTAAATTATTTCCAAATTGAGCCATTTTCCAATTTCAACTATAATAAACATTTTTGGGGTAAAGGGTGTCACAAGGGGCACTGCTGGGGCGTGTTGCAGCTCAGACAAGTACACCTGATTGTAACTCGTAATAAAATGGAGTATATTTAAGACTTCGAATGTCGAACCCACAGGGAATGCGCGAGTACTAAATTAATAGAGATCCTTTATTATTTAGACGAACGAATGTAGTGATTATAAGAACGAGGCAAACAAACAATAATAATAAAGTAAACACGCAAGAACAGAATAAAGATCAGTTATAGAAAGTCTAGGGGAACTAGGTTCACTAATACTTAGTCCTTAAATTTACCAATTAACTATTACGAGCTATAATCCTAATTGAAGGCCAATCAGCCACTCATATATTATTAACACCGTTTGATCATGCAATGCTAACAATCTTCTTTCTAAGAACTACCCAGTTTGATCATGCAAGATAATTAAAAGAAAGAGCATTAAGAATTAGTAAGTTTATCAATTTAATGAATGATTGGAAACAAGCAATTATCCTTGACTCGTTCAGCTTGTCCAAAAATGTCAAAATATGCTCAAATCTTGCCAGAATCTTCTCAAAATTCAATTATTTGCTTTCCATGTTGTCTTTTATACTTTTCTGAAGGATTTTCCACTATAATCACACTGATCATAGATTTCTTAAGAGTATTCCACTGTCACAAACTTGACAATACTCTTAACTTCTCAAAACGACTCATTACATTCGAGCCTTTGAGGAACAAGCCTATTACGAGGCAATACAAGTTTTGCAAAGATGATTTGAATACAATCAAATAAACTCTCAACAAGAGAGGATGAAAAACTTTAAGCTCAAAAGAAAAACTTTCTAAAAGAAAGAATAAGACGCTGAAGTTCAAGTTCTGGTATGCAGAGTACTTGGCATAGAAACTTTGGTTGCCCACTTGAGTAATAACTTTTCAATATTGTTCTGTAACCTTCTTCAATGGATAGCTTGGAGTATTTATAAACCTCTTCTAGAATATTACCGTTGTAGTAGAAATCAGCTCCAAATCATTAAGCGAGGTAATTTGAAAATGTCTTTTTCTTCATTTTCAGAGAATTTCAGAATTGTGCGCTTTTTATTGTTTATAATATTTGCTTTTCAATCATTTGCAGCCTGGAACAGTGTACAAATTTTGTCTTGTGCTAAAGGTGTCACCTTTGATTCTCATACATAGAATTGAGTGCACAAAATTGAATTTGAATTTATTTCAAGATAGCTGAGGTATAGAGCAGAAAGAATATACGTGACTAGCACGTGTTTCATTAAACAACCAAATGCTCGCTCAGAATGCATAAGATGCTCGCTGCAATGCTTAAGTCCACGTGTCCTAGTTCTTGAAGAACCAGACGCTCGCTAGTGAATCAAAAACCAAAAGCTTGAAGTGAACCGGATGCAGACACGAAATTTGTACTCATCTTCTTGTAAAACTTCTTCTTCTTGCATGAGTGATGTTATAAATGTGAGTGATTTAATTCCTACGTACTTCAAGACTTATCAGAAGGTAAATTGTTCCCTTATAGATACTTTATTATCATCAAAATTATTGAGGGTCTAAACTTCTCAATCGTTTAGGTTCCAACAATCTCCCCCTTTTTGATGATGACAAATATTCAAGGTTAATGAACAATTTATTTTCAAAAACAATTACAAGGGTCTCCCCCTGAGTTTAACAGCCAAAAATATTATCAAATATTTCTAAGTATCAGAGCTTATGTAAATGTTAGAGCATCAATATCATATATAATAATCAGAGAGCAGATGCTGAGTGTATATCAGAGGCTAGTAAAAAAAATATCAGACGCTTACACATACACTATGTATCAAAGCTTTAAACTATAATATGTATAGCAGAGCATGATGAATGATGCTATGTAATGCATTATGCGTGTTACTTTGGCGTTCGTCAATCCTTAACTTTTACTCCCCCTTTTGTCATCAGACAAAAAGAGTGTAAAACACGTCATAGTCAAAACAAAATAAATAAGAGAGAAAAATTTGAAGTTGAAAATCACTAATTTATATATAAACTTGTAGTATCAGAGCCAAGCAACCAAAATACAAAAGAGTTTTAAAACAAAAGAAAAACTAAGGAGCTGGAAGGGCTTGGTTAAGGCGATCCATAAGGGCTTGAACAACATCCTCAAGACGTGCAACTCTCTGTGTAGCTTCCACAAAGTGGTTGAACTGAGATCTTGATATGATGACAGGTTCATCATCATCAATAGGAGGAGGAGGTTCAAGAATCCATTCTGCTTGAGAAGGAGGTTCTTCTGGTCTAGGCTAAGAGATAGCCATTTGCCATCTCTAAGTAGATTTCTTAATGTGTTCCATGAGAACTCCTTAAGACAGTTTTAACCTTCTTTCCTCTTTATCTATAGCTTCTAAGAAATTTTTTTCATTTGGTATGCACCATTTGATCAGTCTTCTTAGCTTCTGCTTTTCAAACTCAACCTCCTTTTGCCTTCTGTAAGTTAGCTCTTTAGGGTCAACAGTACCCAAAAAGTCAACTTCTCTTTTCTTGAACATAGCATCAATCATACTAAAAGAGTAGCAACTCAGCTTCTGTTTTAGTCATCTTCAGGTCAGCTTCTATTTCAGCAAAGTAGATGCTGAGAATATCATTTTCAAACTTGTAGAGCCTTCTCTGATCTTCCTTCTCTTCTAAGGCTGAGACAAGTGGTTCCAAACCATCAAGGTATGCCTTATCGACCCAGTTGAGAGCCACGAATTCCCAACCAAAAGCAGCTTCAAGTTCGTAGTTGATTTCTTCTTACTCTAATTTCATCTTTAAAGTGGAGGGAGGCTTTATCACAGCAGCTTGCAAGCATATCATCGAAGTGCTGGATGGCCAAGTTTGTATCCCAGACTTGTTTGATTGTGCCAACATGCTCAACCTCTGCCTTCTCTGCATCTGAAAGTCCAGAGGAACCAGTGTACTTGGAATCTATCTTGATCTTAGTGAGATAGACTTCCATTGCATGATTTTCTAATCTTTTTTCAGCCTTTGCCAGAGGAAAGTATCTTGTCTGATACTTTCTGGGAGCCTTCTTGAAATCTTCCAGGGTGAACATCCTAGGAAGTCTTTGATGGACTTTGTCTTTTCTCTTTTCAGGGATTAGCCAAGGCAACCATCTTTGCCTAGCAGGAACTATCTTCACAGAGACCAGAGAGGGGTCCCTGTTAAGCAGAACCGTTTCATAACGCTTCATCACCAAGCAATGAAGCAGAAATGCTCTTTCATCATTGGTGATCCATCTACCACACTCTTCCTACCACACTCTTCCAGAGTAAGTGGTTCATTCTATCGAAGAGACAGAGGCAGGTCAAAAGACAATGGGAGAATTCCACGATTTGGAGGAGGCCTAAGTCGTCTATCAAAAGTCATCTTGATTATGTCATTATAGCTGAAGGGCGGAATCTCCAACCTTGCAACTCCTGAAGTGAAGGTCTTTAAATGCCATAATGAGCGATGATCATAGACAGAGTGATATTCCTCTTCTCTAATGGGGATAGGTCTTTTAGGTCTTAATTTGATTCTTGAAGCCCCAAAATAGGTGGTAACTGTTGTGGAAGGTGTTGAAGATGAAGTGGATGAGGAAGTGGAAGTGGGAGTGGCAGTAATTGTGGTGGTTCTGTGAGTGGTAGGGAATCTGTATAGTTGATTGAAAAGGTGAGAGAGGGATGAGGCTATTTCTGAGGTGAGGGAAGTGATAGGGGATGAAGTGGATTGAGGTTTGTATATGGTTAAGAAGTTGGATGTGATGGAGGTAAAGGTGGTGTTAGGTGTTTGTTTACGAGGATGAGATGGTGGAGTTTGTTTTGGAGTGATGGATCGAATGGATGGTGTTTTGGATCTGGATACAGTCAAAGCACCAGAGAGTGGGTGTGGTTTCTTTATGGTTGTTTACGAAGGTTGTGGCTTAGTAAGTGGAGGTTGTGGTGAAGAAACAGACAGAGAAGGTGCAATGATATGATCATCTCTATTATAGGCAACTACAAAATCATTAGCAGTGAAGTCAAGTACCTTAGGCTTAGGCTTCTCAGAGTGCTTGATCATTAGCAGTGAAGTCAAGTACCTTAGGCTTAGGACCAGAAGCAGAAGTTAGTTTGTCAGCTTTTGCTTTCCTTTTCTTATCCATTATGCTTCTGATGGGGACCTTGTCGTCATCATCTTTTGGTTCCACAGTAGTAGCTTGTGCAAGAGGCACGTTCTGTTTCTTGCTTCTGGCTGACGTGACTAGAGGCTCGCAGGTTTCTTTACACCAGATGCAGAGCTTCTTGAGCTTCTAGTGGGTCCCCTTTGTGTTTCAGCAACAAGGACAAGTGCTTGAGAAGCACCAGCACCAGCAGCAACATCATTATCTTCTTCTTCCTTGACTTTTTTAATCAATTAAGAAGAGCACAACTTCATTCTAACCAAGTTTGCTTTCCTAAAGACATCAGGAAGTGTCGTTGCCCCCTTTCCAAAGTATTTTTGCTTGTCTTCTCCTGTCAAAGCAACAGGCTTTTGCACAAACCCTTGCTTCTTCATACATTTTGAGAAGAGAATAACATAGGGAATGGCTTTGTAGATTTGCTTGTCTTTAGAGTATCCAACTCTTGAGTTTGCAACAACATGTTTTAGTGTAGTCATAATCAGCCTTGGCAGATTGAATTTATTTCTAGCCCTGTAGTGACTCATAATGAACTACTGCTCACAGTTCACTATGTCAGAAGACCCGGCCTTCAAAATGACACACTTGGAGATCAGTTTGTTAAGCACTCTGTAGAGAGGCTTCAGATTCTTGGCAATCAGGGGTTGCTTTGAAGCCTTCAGTTGTTGATAGTTCTCAAATAGAGCTTCATCAACAGCTTCTATGCCATTAAATGTTGTTTCCCAACCTTCAGAATAGCTTGCTCCTTCATCAGAGCATTAAATAGGTTTAGCAATATGCTTCGGAGTTACCTTCAACTCAAATCCTTTAATATGTGCCTTGAGGAGACTTCTAGCATGAAGTCTAGCATTTCCCTAATGTTCTCTAATAGCGTTGAGGGGGACTTCTTTAGGTTCCCATTGAAAGTAGTTTTTCCAGCCCATACTTTTCAATCCGTCTATGAAATCAAAACCAAATCTTTGTAGATGAGTGAGGTCAACCCTGTTTTCTATAAGGACCTTTCCATCGGTCAGAGTGTTAAACATATAAGTGGTCTCAATACTGAAACGTTCGTCATAGTTGCAGTGTTGAGGAACTTATGATGGAGGTTTCGAGTTTTTAGAGAGAAACAGAGAGCAGTTACAAAAGAGACAGAGAGAGTGCACAGTAGGAAAGAGTGGGAGAGGTAGTGGGGTAGTGGGAAAGGTTTTGAAAGAATAGTACAACTCTTTTGTAAAACCGTTTCATATTTCAAAGAATAAAAATAAATCAAAAAGAAAATAGAAAGTAAATATTCTTTTTCATTAAATGCTCAGTTGCCAAAATAATAAGTAACACAGTAAAAACTTTATTGAAAACGTAAATAAATCATGACTCAGTAGGTGATGAAGAGACACTTCAGCACGCATGCTTTTGACACATGTGTGACCAATGCAAACATATATATTCACCAGATGCTGAATGATGCAAAGTGGATGACACATAAGATGCTTGCTCACCCAGATGCTGAGATTATACCAGATGCAAAACTATAAGATGCATAATGCACAAGACGCTGAGATTAACTAATCATTCCTTTATAAGATGAAAGTTTAAATTTCTTCTTATAAAATTGAATCTATCTTCAGCAAGAGGTTTTGTAAAAATATCAGCCCACTGATGATCAGTGTCAACAAATTTAATTTCAAGTACTCCTTTCTGAATATAGTCTCTAATAAAATGATGCTTAATCTCAATATGCTTTCCTCTTGAATGCAATATGGGATTTTTTGTAAGGCATATTGCAGAAGTATTATCACAAAAGATATGAATGTTACTCTCTTTAATCAAGTAGTCATCAAGTTTATATTTCATCCACAGAAGTTGAGAACTGCAACTTGCTGTTGAGATGTATTTAGCTTCTGCTGTTGAGAGTGCAATAGTGCTTCGTCTTTTGCTTGATCAAGATACAAGATTTGCTCCAAGGAATTAGCAGCCTCCACTTGTGCTCTTTCTTTCTATGCGGTCTCCAGCAAAATCAGCATCACAGAAACCTACTAACTTGTAATCTTTTGATTTCTTATAAAGCAAACCAAGATTAGTAGTTCCTTGTAAATATCTAAAAATTCTTTTTACAACACTCATGTGTGATTCTCTAGGATTAGATTGAAACCTAGCACATAGGCAGACACTGAACATAATATCAGGTCTTGAAGTAGTAAGATACAGTAGAGAACCAATCATACCTATGTAGAGCTTCTGGTCTATCTTCATAACATTTTCATCTTTGCATAAAATACAAGTAGGATGCATAGGAGTGCACATTGGCTTGCAATCAACCATCTTAAATTTCTTGAGCAATTCCTTGATGTATTTGCTTTGATGTATGTAAATACCATCATTGCATTGCTTGATTTGAATTCCAAGAAAGAACTTCAATTCTCCCATCATGCTCATCTCAAATTCAGCCTGCATTAACTTAGAAAATTCTTTGCAAAGGCTTTTATTAGTAGCACCAAAAATAATGTCATCAACGTATATTTGAACAAGTATAAAATGCTTATTTGAAGTTTTTCTAAACTGAGTGGTGTCTACTTGACCTCTTATAAAACTATTTTACATCAAAAAGAAACTTAGTCTATCATACCAAGCTCTGGGAGCTTGCTTAAGACCATACAGTGCGTTTTTAAGTTTGAAGACATGTTCAGGAAATTCAATGTCTTCAAATCCAGGAGGTTGTTTCACATAGACTTCATCAGTTATAAAACTATTCAAGAAAGAACTTTTGACATCCATTTAAAAAAGAATAATCTCATGGTGTGCACCAAATGAAAGTAAAATACGAATTGCTTCTAACCTTGCAACAGTTGTAAAGGTTTCAGTGAAGTCTATACCTTCTTCTTGTGAATAACCTTGTGCAACTAACCTTGCTTTGTTCCTTACTACCTTACCATCTTCATCAAGCTTATTTCTAAATACCCATTTAGTGCCAATAGCTTATTTATCTTCTGTTAAGTTAACCAGCTTCCACACATCATTGCGTTGGAACTGATTTAACTCTTCTTGCGTAGCCAGAATCCAACCTTCATCTTTCAAACACTCATTAATCATTTTAGGTTCCATTTCTGAGAGTAGTGCAAGATCATTATGCTCTTTGAAAGAGGATCTTGTTCTCACTTTGTCTCCAGGTTCACCTATTATTTGATCTTTTGGTTGATAAGTTTTGAATTTCCAACTCTTTCTAGCTTTAGCTTCTGATTGTGTTGAATCCTGTATCTGGTTGTCACCACCAGATGCTGGATTTATAGGTTCACTATTTGTTCCACCAATTTCTAAGCCTGAAAATAACTCATCTAGCTCTGACGTTTCAGTGTCAGGCTTCTTGTCATCAAACTTGACATGAATATATTCTTCCACTATCATGGATTCTTTATTGTATACTCTAAAAGCTTTTGTTCTTTCAGAGTATCCCAGAAAGATACCTTTGTCAGCTTTGGAATCAAACTTACTAAGATGATACTTAGTGTTCAAAATATAACATATACAACCAAAAGGATGAAAATAAGAAATGTTGGGTTTTCTACCCTTCCACAGTTCATATGGAGTCTTTTTCAAAATAGGTTTTATATAGACTCTGTTTTGAAAATAGCAAGTTGTGTTTACTGCTTTTCCCCAAAAATATCTTGCAATGTCAGCTTCATTGATCATGGTCCTAGCCATTTCTTGGAGGGACCTATTTTTCCTTTCTACAACACCATTTTGTGGTGGTGTTCTAGGAGAGGAGAAATTGTGGGAGATGCCATTTTCTTCACAAAATTTTTGAAAGCTTTCATTTTCAAATTCTCCTCCATGATCACTTCTAATTGAAGAAATACAAATTCCTTTTTTCATTTTGAACAATTCTGCAGAAAACAGTGAACACCTTAAAAGACTCATCTTTGTGGGCAAAGAATCTAACCTATGTCCATCTAGAAAAATTATCAACAATGACTAATCCATATTTCTTTCCAGTCAAAGAGGTTGTCCTTGTAGGACCAAAAAGATCAAGATGCAGAAGCTCAAGCGGTCTAGAGGTTGAAACAACATTTTTAGAATGAAATTTTTTTAACTTGTTTTCCTCTTTGACATACCTCACAGAGAGCATCAGATTGGTATCTAAGATTTGGTAAGTCTCTAACAAGACTATGCTTGTTTAACTTTGAGATTAATCTCAAGCTGATAAGACCTAATCTTTTATGCCAAGTCCATTGCTCATCTTCAACATACATAAGATTCTTGACATCGTGTTTTGCAAGTTCAGAAATATCAACTTTATAAATATTTTGTTTCCTCTTTGCAGTAAAGAATATAGAGCCATCTTTCTTACTTTTTACTAAACAACCTATTTCTGTGAAGATAACATCATAACCACTGTCACATAATTGACTTATGCTCAGTAAGTTATGCTTTAGGCCTTTAACATAAAGAACATTATCAATAGAGGGAAGAGGGTCTTTACCAATGCGACCAATTCCAACTATTTTACCATTTTGGTTTCCACCGAAACCAACATATCCTTCTTCTCTAGGTCTTAGCTCTTGGAACATATGCATTTCTCCCGTCATGTGATGCGAGTATCCACTGTCTAAGTACCAAGACTGGTGTGTTGATCTTGTTGCTAAGCATATCTGCAACATAGGCTATCTTATCTTTAGGTACCCAAATCTTCTTGGGTCCTTTCTTGTTAGTTCTTGAAGGATACTTATCATTCTTAATCTTGAAAGCATTACAAACACTTTTCAAATGGCCTAGTTTATTGCAGTATGTGCAATGCAAGCTTTCACTGTGATCATTGGTTTCATCAGATGCAAGATTTTTGTTTTGGAAAGTGGGTTCATCTGATTTGTATCAAAGACCTTGAGTTGTCGTTTTACTGACACCCCAAATCATTGAAGCTTGTTTGCTTCAAGTTACACTCTCTGCAAGAAACTTTTGAAAGGCATATTCATATTCATTTGACTTTTATTTAGGATTGCCTTTAGCTTGTGAGGTTTCAGCTTCTGGACACTGACTAGCTACCAGACGCTGATGATCTACTAGACGCTAATTCTCAATTTTCAGCTTCTGATTTTCTTCATTGAGCTTTGAGCTTTCATTGTTCAAAACTTGAAATTCTTTTGATAATTTTGAAAACTTTTTTTTTCAAAGCTTTATACTCAATGGAGAGAGTGGAGGAATCCTTATAAAGATCATCAAATGCATTTTGAAGTTTAGAGTAAGAATCATATATTACCTCTTCAATTTTTTTTTCAGAATCTGAATCTGTGTTTGCCATGAAGGCAATATTCGCTTCTTCTTGATTCTCATCATCTTCAGAAGAAGATGAGTCCATGTCTTCCCATGTAGCCATGAGACCCTTCTTTTTTCCTTTGAATGAACTCTTCTTAGGCTTTTCCTTAAGATTAGGACATTCAGATTTGAAGTGCCCTGGCGCTTTACATTCATAGCAAATGATTTGACTCTTATCTTTGCTTTCCT
Source organism: Calophaca sinica (assembly GCA_037113605.1). NCBI lineage: Eukaryota > Viridiplantae > Streptophyta > Magnoliopsida > Fabales > Fabaceae > Calophaca > Calophaca sinica. Next base: position 72,927,852 of record CM073736.1, read on the forward strand.
TCTTATCCTTGAAACCTTTCTTTTGGAGCTGTCTCCTGAAATTCCCTTTCTTTTTCCACATGCGTTGGATCTTCCTAGATATAAATAAAAGTTCATCATTTGATCCTTCACTGTCTCCTTCAAAGACTTCATCTTTGGATTCTTCCTCAGCTTGAAATGCTTTAGAAGAACTAGCTTTGTGCTTGTTAACTTTCAAAGCAATGGATTTGCTTTTCTTCACAGGTTCTTCCTCATTTACCTCAAGTTCATGAGCTTTTAGAGAACTTAAAAGATTTTCAAGACATAAAGTGTTTAAATCTTTTGCTTCTTGTATAGTAGTGACTTTAGGTCTCCACTGCTTGGTCAAACTTTTCAGGATCTTTCTCACATGGTCAGGTGTAGTGTAGCTTTTTCCAAGGGCTTTTAACCCATGAACAAGAGTTTGGAATCTTCCAAACATTGTCTCAATGTTTTCTTCTTCTTCCATATTAAATAACTCATATTGGCGAATCAACATGCTAGCTTTGTTTCTCTTACTTGGGCAGAGCCTTCATAAGACAAAACAAGGGAATCCCATTTTTCCTTAGCAGTCTCAAATTTACCACATTTGTCATATTCTTTTTCTGCCATAGCACAAATAAGAATATATCTACCTTTTTGATTGAGCAAATATCTCTTTTTCTGCTCATCATTCCATTCTTTTCTAGATAAAACAGCACCAATAGCAGTAGTGGAAATAAGGTGCCCATTTTCAACCATGTCCCACAACTCAAGTTGTTGAGACTCAAAGAATGATTTTATCTTGTCCTTCCAGTAATCAAATTTTTCTCCAGTAAACAAAGGAGGACGGTTCATGTGGCCACCTTCTATAGACATGTTTTTAGATATAAGATCTTTTCCTCTCACACTGTTAAGTGCTCAACTAAGAGGCCAAGCTCTGATACCAATTGAACGTGAACACAAGAAGGGGGCTTGAATTGTGTTGAAAACTTTTCACAAATTTAAATTTAAAAACAACTTTAAAACAAGTTTGTTTGAAAAACGTTTGTAATCGGGTGCTGAGAAAGTACCGAACGCTGAGCAATAAAGAATGAGACACATAGATTTATACTAGTTCACCACTAACCTGGTAGCTACGTCTAGTCCCTTCATTCCTGAAGGATTTTCCATTATAGTCACACTGATTACAAATTCCTTAAGAGTATTCTACTGCCACAAACTTGACAATACACTTAACTTCTCAAAACAACTCAGTACGTTCGAGCATTTGAGGAACAAGCCTGTTACGAGGCAATACAAGTTTTACAAGGATGATTTGAATACAATCAAATAAACTCTCAACAAGAGAGAATGAAAAACTTTAAGCTCAAAAGAATTACTTTCTAAAAGAAAGAATAAGACGCTAAAGTTCAGGTTCTGGTATGCAGAGTACTTAGCACAGAAACTTTGGTTGCTCACTTGAGTAATAACTTTTCAATACTTTCTGTAACCTTCTTCAATGGATAGTTTGGAGTATTTATAGACTTCTTCTAGAATATTACCGTTGCAGTAGAAATCAGCTGCAAATCATTGAGTGAGGTAATTTCAAAATGTCATTTTCTTCTTTTTCAGAGAATTTCATAATAGTACGCTTTTTATCGTTTGTACTATTTACTTTTCAACCATTTGCAGCCTGACACATTAAACGAATTTTGTCTTATCCTAAAGGTGTCACTTTGATTCTCGTACATAGAACTAAGCGCTTAAAATCGAATTTGAATTTATTTCAGGATAGCTGAGGTATAGAGCAGAAAGAATAAATGTGACTAGCACGTGTTTCATTAAACAACTAGATGCTCGCTCAGAATGCATAAGACGCTCGCTGCAATGCTTAAGTCCATGGGTCATAGTACTTGAAGAACTAGACACTCACTAGTGAATCAAAAACCAGAAACTTGGAGTGAACCAGATGCAGACACGAAATCTGTACTCATCTTCTTGTAAAACTTCTTCTTCTTACTTGAGTGATGTTATAAATGTGAGTGATTTAATTCCTACATACTTCAAAACTTATCAAAAGGTAAATTGTTCTCTTATAGTTGTTATCATCAAAATTAATGAGGGTCTAAATATTTCAATCATTTAGGTTCCAACATGTCTTTCATAAGTTGTAATGGGGCCAAGGTAATAAAGTTAGGTGGGATAAAAAGAAAGAAAAGGTCATGAAAAGGGGTTAGAAACAAATCAGCCAAACAAGTAACCTTTTTCTTTTTAACAATAAAGAACAGGTAAGAATCCCTCTAATATTTATCATTTTTCTCTTTTTATTCTTTGAAGGCAATAACACATTTTTTTCTATTCTTTTTTTTTTCTTTTTATGTGTTTTTGCTAAAAAAAAACAACTTAATAATTCCCAGAGGGAAAAGTATTTTGCTAAGTCTTCCTTTTTATAAACTTTCCTGAGGGATTTCTAATATTATCCTTTTTATTTTTGCCACTAATTGCTCTAACAAAAGTGTTTTCCAAGGTTACCTCAATAAAAATAATCAATATCAACAAAAGGATAACAAAGAAATATAACAATAAGTACAAAAATGGGCAACTAGTGGTAAAATATTTTCAAAATTGAAGTAGGCCTGAAGAATTCCTAAACCCCTACCAATTTCACATGAAAGTAAATTTTTATTCGCTTTCCAATGGTCTCAGCACAGGTTCTAGAATGCACAACATAGGAAAATATCACTCAATCAATGAAAAGAGGTAAAAAGTATGACGTAACCTCTAATTTAGGCTCAAATCTCACATTTAGTGGTTTACACAGACAAGTTGAAACTCATAAAACTTCAATGCTAATTATCAGCAAATTTTAGCAACAATCTCATTTCAAACATCAGCTGTCAGAATTTTTTTTAAAATAGCCCCTAAATCATAAAAATCTCAAATTTTCCATAATTTAATAGTTATAAGCATAGCCAAGTAATTATAATTATAGCCCCCTCCCCACACTTATTTTTAGCAGTGTCCTCATTGCTGACAGTTATAGAATAAGCAATAAAAATTTAGACAGTTAAAATATATGCTAAAAATCACTGTTTTGAAAACCGGACTGAACCGGTCGGTTCAACCGATTGATCCGGGAACTGGTCATGTGTCTGGTCCAAACAAATCACAAAACCGGCAGAGCAAAGAACCAGTGACAACCGGCTAAGAACCAGCCAAACCGATATAAAACCGCCAAAAAACCGGTGATGAAAACTGGTTTGAACCGATTGCTTCCTATTTTTTTTATTTCTTTGTATTTTTAAACTAAAAAAATATGCTTTGTTTAGCCAAATAAAGGTCCAACGACAAGTAATAAATATTCACACTCATGAATTTTTATTGTTTAGTATTTTATTATTTATTTTTATCTTTTAAAATTTATAATATGATCAATTTATGTTCATTTATAATTTGTTTTATCATATTTTCTTAATATTTATATTGATATATTACTTAATAAATTTAATAATATTAAACTTATTTATTTATTTATCTCCGGTTCGACCACGGTCAAACCACTAAACCGTGAACTGGCACCTTCACCAATTCAGTGACCGGTCCGGTTTTCAAAACATTACTAAAAATAATTTAAGGTGGAAATGTACTCCCCTCTGAATAATTTCACGATCAAATTGTGAGGGGTGATTCAATTAACGTTGTTCCCTGGCAACAGCGCCAAAAACTTGTTGCGGCTCAGGCAAGTGCACCTAACCGTAACTCGTAATAAAGTGGAGTATATTTAAGACTCCGAATGTCGAACCCACAGGAAATGCGTGAGAACTAAATTAATAGAGATCCCTTATTATTTAGACAAACGAATGTAGTGATTATAAGAACGAGACAAACAAACAATAATAATAAAGTAAATACGCAATAACGAAAGAAAGATCAGTTATGGAAAGTCTAGAGGAACCAGGTTCACTAATACTTAGTCCTTGAATTTACCAATTAACTATTACGAGCTATAATCCTAATTGAAAGGCAATCACCCATTCTTATATTATTAACATCGTTTGGTCATGCAATACTAACAGTCTTCTTTCTAACAACTACCCAGTTTGATCATGCAAGATAATTGAAAGAAAGAGCATTAAGAATTAGCAAGTTTATCAATTTAATGATTGACTGAAAACAAGTAATTATCCTTGATCCGACATAACTAGCGAGTTCAGTTGTTCCTAGAGTTCCGTTAACTAATTGTGGTATGATCGTTAACAATCAACTAATTTGTTAAAGATTGGCCAAATCCTATGGGATTAAGCACACTAAGAACACACATTCAATAAGATTATAAGAAACTCATAATAGTAATTAAACAAATATCAAAAACATAGTAAAAGATCCCCCATCACTCCTAGTGATGGATTTAGCTACTCATAGTATTTCTCAATAACATAGAGTAACAAGAATCCAAATAAGAAATCATAAAAGAGAAGAAAAGATAAGAGACAAGAGACAAGAGGCAAAAGTAATACAAAATCTCCTCACTCAGAGAATGAGTTCCTTTTCAAAAAGGGTTAAGAATGCCTATTTATAGGCTCTGGTGCGGATTAGGTCAACTGGCTTCAAATCTTTGAGGACCAGCTGCCCAGAGAAAATTTGTTGAAAATTTAAAGAATCTCAAGGTGATAGCTTCCAAGTAGACTTGGAGCATGATTCCAGTGTCCATCCATGGTTCATGATTGATAGGTGTGACGTGGATGAGATTATTGCTGTTACTCAGTGGCTTTCCAACTACATCTTGTCATTATAGTGCACATAAGTATCTGATTTGCTTTGTATCAATTGTAATTAACTATTTCAAAATTTATTAACTATTTCAAAATTTATTTGCTACGTATTAATTGTAATTAACATTTGTTTAAAAATCACAGGTATCTGCATCGTTTCTGTACCGCGAAGGGCAACAACAATCTGTTTGGATTCTTTGACCTAGTCAAGATTGTTTCCTCTAAACATGGCCTTTCTACCGAAGCTGTTCAATCTTACAAACAAAATAAGATACATAGTGAGCCAAAAAAGTGTTACTTAGGACCGTATTTGCATAGGTAAGTACATATGTTACTAACTGTTGTCAAATTGCTAGCCTAGTTTGCTTTTGTCTGTTTTCGCTTTTGATAAACCATTATTGTTGTTCATTATTTGTAGCAATCACTGGTAGTTGTTTTGTCATTTGTCCTAGTGATAATGTTGTTGTTTGGTTGTGTTCGCTACACTATCAACCAAACGATGTAATAAAGGGCATAATTGATAGGTAAACTTATATTTATCATATATATACATTGACTTTGTCTTTAGATCTACCACTTAATTTTGATGAATGTTCTTTTATCGGGGATGTTGGAGGATATAATTTTTTGAAAGGTTTTAATAATAAGAAACCTAAATGGGTGAAGCCTAAGATAAATACTTTGTATTCCTGAAATTCATTTACATTTAATAGTATTAGTTAATGTGTATAATCTTTACTCATTATATGCTACTACGGTATTCATTTGTAGGGGCCTCAACAAAAGAATAGCTGGGTCTATGGGTACTATGTGATGAAAAATATGTTGACAATTGTCTCGGCAGATATTGTTGAAGGACGGGAAAAGGCAATAAAATTTTTAACCTTTTGCTATTATATTTGTTTAATGAAAAACATGTTAGTACTTCTAGACCTGTTTAATTTATTATATATATGTTTGAACTTGTAGATATTCAATGACCCATCTGAATATGGGCCACATAAAATTGAGGATGTTACCCAAATTTGGGCATAATTCTTTTTGCAAATGAATGAGGAGAAAGAAAGGAAGATGAAGGAGAATGAACATTTAGAAGAAGCCCAAGGAACAAATTCAAAAAGACCTAGACAAGCATCACAATGACTTTGTATATAGCACTTGACTCTTTGTACATTGTTTACATATTGTTTATATATATATATATATATATATATATATATATATATATATATATATATATATATATATAGCTTAACTTTGTTTATGTGTATATTTGATATGTTTATAGATTAAATTTGATAGTTTAAATGGTCTGAATTTTGGGCACATTGGGTGGTAATTCTGCTGCCAATTCTTGGCAAATTTGTTGCCTGTTTATTGTCATTATAGAGAGCCTCTAGGCATAATGGACAAAGATAAACGGAAATTAAAAAAAAAGTGTACTTTTTACGCTAATTATCTCAAAAACCAGATTATCCCAGAAATCGGTGTAAAATACAGCCTTTTCACACTGGTTTTCAACAATAACCGGTGTAAGAAGCCTGTCTTTTACACTAGTTATTGATGCAACCAGTGTAAAATGTCCTTCAAAAAAATAAAATAAAATGGGAAATTGGCATTTTACACAGCATATTTAACCGGTGTAAAAATCCATGTTTTACGCCGGTTAAATAACCTGTGTAAAAAACCCAACATACAACACTAGGACTATCTATACCGGTACCATAACCGGTGTAAAATATCAATTTTAACCAGTGTAAAATGCCTCTTCTGCACTAGTGTACTCAAGCAAGAAGAAGGAGTTTACAAGAGAATTCATGCGCTAAAGAAGTTAGCCTGGTCATTTGCTTGCATCTGGTACTTAGTCGTAGCAAGCGTTCAGTATCCAGAGATTGAGACATGTGGAACGTACCTAAATGCTAGTTAGCTTCTAATGGTTCTCAGCATCTGTTATCTTCTAGCAAGCATCTGGTCCTTTAAATGAAGCACCTGTGAAGCATGCCTTGATTTCAGCACCATGTCTCAGTGAATCTGTGCAGTTAATTAAAAATTTCCTTTTTCGCTCAATTTGGTAGTACGAGGTATCAAAGGTGACACCTTTAGCAAAAGGACAAGATCGTGTAACTTTCAAATTGTGCCAGGCTGACAATGATTGGAAAATAAAATAGTACAAACGATAATAAAGTTGTACTATTATTCGAATATTCCACAGGAAAAGGAATTGTTGATATTTCTCCACAATTACCTCACTCAATGATTGGAGCTAATTTACCTCTCAATAGTAATATTGAAGATCACTATAAATACTCCATCTCTAATATTGAAGAAGGTTACAAAATCACGAAAAAGTGAAATCAAGTGAGCAATCAAGAATTCTGTGTCAAGCCCTCTGTGGACCGACAGTGAACGTGTTTCAACGTCTTATTCTTTTTTTCTAGACGGTTATTTGTTTTTTGAGCTTATATTGTTTATCCTCTCGTGTTGAGAGCTTTTCATTGTTTCCAAATCTACTCTTTGTAAACTTGTAAGCCTTATAATAGACTGATTCCTCAAAGGCTCGACCGTACAGAGTCGTTTTGAGAAGTTAAGAGTATAGTCAAGTTTGTGACTATTGTATAATCTTAAGGTTTTGTAATCAATTTGATTATAGTGAAAAATTCTTCAAAAACAAAGGGACTAGACGTAACTACCAGTTAGTAGTGAACATATAACATCCCAATTTTTAAGAAAAAATTATTTTAACAACAAAATACCAAATAGTTGAATGTAAGTTGTAGAGACTGATTACCTCAACGACTTACTGGAAGTATGAGGAATTGTGTTGATGTATTTTCAAAAATTATTGTTTACGGTGTTAATTCAAATTAATAGACAGCGTAGACGTATGCTGCTTTTAATATGAATTCATCGACAAAGTCTTTTCGTAAGTTTATTGTTTAACGACGCATATTTTTGTTGACTAAAAAAAGTGATTGAATTAAATCAAAATAAAATTAAATTTGAGAATTAATATTTAATATTAATTCATGGTTCAAAATTCGTCAAAAAATTTTAAGTGGAGTTTCCATGTATTTTGAATTGTCGAATAATTTTCTATCTGCAATAAAATCAGTAATGAATTCCGATTTAGATAAAAATTGAATCGTGACTTGTTGTGACATTATGTGATTATATTAAATTAGATTTATGATTTATTGGTGAAGAAATTATTTGGGAATAATTTCTTAGTTACGTGGTAAATTAATTTCTCAGTAAATTAATTTACGCGACGAAGTAAAATTGCGACATTTGGAATTTTTCTACTGGAACACTTAGTATGAGAGGTAATCATGACTTAGGGTGAGTCATGACAAGTTTACGTGGTTAAAATTTAATTAGGCTAATGAATCATAAGTTAGGTGAAAAATGGTGAAATCTCAATGGTTGTAATTTTGACTAAGTGTGATACTTATCTCCTAAATTCTTCTTGGCCAAGTAAATTTCTTTGAGAAAAATTCCTCCCATGTCCCTCTAGGCTGCTCGGATTAAGAGAAAAAAAGGAAGGGAAAATCTCATTTTTTTTACTTATTCATGTTTATGAATTTTAGAAGAAAAGGAAACAAGTTTTCTCCTACAATTTCCCTCTTCAAAACTGTGGCTATTCCCCTCTAAGACACCATCTTTTCTTCAATTTTTCTTCCCCAATTTCATGATAGGAACCTTAATCATGTTTATGGAGTCATGAATTAAGAGTTTCCCTTTGTTGAAAATCCCTAAAACCTTGAATCTTGTGAAGAAACTTTGGGTAAGAATTCTTGATTTTTTTATTTCTAAATTTTTTTATGTAGTGTTTGATGATGATTTAGGAAGCAAAAATGAGGAATTTTTCTTCTCCTTTATGAGCTTTAGGCTATGACATATAAAGGGGAAAAAGAAAAGTTTTTGCTCCTTTTTGAATCTTAGGAGAGTTTTGGAAAATTTTTACTTGAAGTTTTAAGTTGATTTTTAGGATTTTTGATGTTGTTTTGGTGTTGTTGTTTTTGTGGTTGTAGCTAATAAATAAAATTGAAAATTTTTCCCTAAAAATACCCTAGAGGCCGTGAGCCCTAGGTAGGGGAAGGAGAGGATTTTTTTTAAGTTTAAATCCTTAATATTTTTAGGGGTTTTGTTGTTGTAGTAGTTTAGAAGCTTTTGGAAAAAAATTGGATTAAATTGAAGTTGTTTAAGAGTTGTTTTGATAATTTGAGACTATGAATCACCAAAATCTTAGAAAATTTGTTGTGTTTCTCAAAGATGGTGGTGTCTTGAAATTTTTAGTAACAAAATCTTTGGTTTTGATGTTCGTTTTGTTGTTGAAAAAGATTTTGGAAATGAAATAATTTTGTTGTTGTTCTAATTAGAGAAACCGTGTGGTTTCTAAGTTTTTTAGAAATTTATTTTTATACTTTTAAGTGATTTAAATGTTAGTAGTTTGGTATTTAGGTATTTTAAAAGTTAAATCCTTAATTTGGTTTTAAAAGAATGGGTTTTGGTTTATTTAAAAAAATTAAAAGTTTTGATAAAATTTAATTTGTGAAAGATTTTAAGTAAGTTGTTAATTTTAAAGTATTGTTTTTAATCTTATTTTAATGTTAAAAGAGTGAGTTTTAAATTTGAAGAATTTTAAAGTTTTGTTCTTAAGTTTTAGTTGCCTAACTGTGACTTAGGTGTTATTTTAGAGGTTTAGGAATTAGTTCTGAACCTTAGTGTTACTGCCTTAGGTTGTAAGAACGTGGTTGTATACGTGAACGAGTACGTGACCGTATTTTTTACGTGAGCAAGAAAGAAAAACTTTGTGGTAAGGGCATCTTCCATTTTTAAATTTAATTAAGTGTGGATTTGTTGAGAATTGTTTGTACTTGATGATTATTGAGCTGTTGAAGTGATATTGTGATTTGGTGATTATTTATGCTTAAGTATGTTTGAGAATATTTGTGAGTATGTGTAAGAATCTTGTTGTGTTATGATTCAATGATGATTAGTTTATTACGATTATTGAAATATCATTTGTGTTGGTATGTTCAATAAAATATGATGAGGCATTGACATGCTTACATAGTGAAGTTGACCTGAATAATCCTAGATATGGACTAATCCTATGTGTGGAGTTCAGTCACTACAACAGATTTCGTAAAATATGGTGCCACTTTAAACAGCGTTTACAACTAAAGCGCTAGTGAAAAACGCGGAAAAACTTTCACTAGCGTTTACCTAAGAAAGCGCTATTAAAGGTTAACTAATAGCTAGCGCTTCCTACAATAAGTGCTACTAATTGTAGCGCTTTTTGTAGAAAGCGCTATCTTTTTTCAACTTTCGCTAGTGCTTTGCCAGGAAAGCACTATCTTTTAGCTACATTCACTAGCGCTTTCCAACAAAAGCGCTATCTATTACATGAAATAAAATTATAACGCGCCCAGTGATTGATTGTTTCTCTATTGCTCACTTTTGCTCATTCGACCTTTTTCTTTCTCTCTCTCTCTCTCACAGTCACAGGGTCCATCTCTTTCTCTCTTCGATCGCCGTCCATTCGCTCGTTGTCGCCACCGTAGAGCATTTCTTATACTGTCTCTATAACTCGACCTTTTTTCCCTCTCTCTCGCCGTCAAACATTTTGTCGTTGCCTCCACCCTCCGCACGCGTTGCTCCTTCTTCTCGCAACTTGTTTCCTTTGCCGCCGTACAGCCGCTGCCCCCGTCCAATAAAGGTTAGGGCTTCAAACTCTTTATTAGCTTTCTCTCATTATTAGCTTGATAAAGGTTAGGTCACTTTTCCTTTCAAAAAGAAATAAAAATGGTTAGGTCTCTTTATTTGGTTCTGTTCTTTATGTGTTTCCTTGTTTGTGTAGGTTTAAGTCTGCTACTGTGGTTAGCTCTTCTGAACTTCCCCTGGGTTCGGGGTTGGGTTCATCCCCTGCATTCTGTGTAGCGTTGGTGGCTACCCTGTGTAACACCCCGCCAAGATAGGGCGTCACTAAAATTCTAACACAGATGTTCAAAGCAAATACACATTTGACTCATCATCAGAGCACGCAGAAGGACACACTGGTCGTGATGCAACATTGCTTCCCAGGCTCTAAGTACTTGATTTTCTTGTCCATCTGTTATGTATCATCATATAATAGAAACACACCAGAAAACAAAGGGGTAAGAGACTCATCAATCACTAACAAATAGGAAAATAGCATAGCAGTGATACTGTCATTATGCACATCACAACCATAGACATAGCAATTTTCATCATGGACATCACAACTTATCAACATGACTGTTACCACAGATACCACATTCAAACTTTGGAGCACACGGTCACAGATCAGACCATACTGATACGTCATACTGACAAGTCCTGACCACATCATACTCTGATACCACAGACTGACATGTGTCACTAGTCTTTTGGCTGATCACCGACCCTACAGACCCAATTGACACAGAATACCGAGCTTTCGAGCTGATCACTGGCCCTACTAACCCAATCCAAAGATCGCTGAACATCACGGCCCATTGACGCCTACTCCCTAGACCAATTACCAGTCTCAGGATAATGAATAAAATAAGTTGGTTGTCCTGGGAAAATATCTTGTTACGCTACCATCTCCGATCACCGGTTACAGTGTCCCCCATAAGATCACTATATCCAATTACCGGAGTAAGGCACCGTCCCTTACATAAGGATGACATTCCCTATACAGAGAATGGCCAAGATTGTCCACCCGTCAGACGTGTAGTTCTGGAGACTCGTCCGGATAACCGAGTCCCTACCCCTCAAGGTCACCGACTATATCCAAACTACTCTGTACCTTCGGTACCACGGACATGGAGAGCCTCGTCAGAAAGACCGAGTCCATACCCCTCAAGGTCTTGGCCGAGTCCATACCCCTCCAGGCCACCGACTATCTCAAGACCATTCCGTCGATACCTCAGGTACACCAACCTCGGGTACACCAACCTGGCTATCACCACAAATAGAGTATCGATGGTAATATTTTCTATCACCGTCTAGGGATTCGCAAACCTCTAACTAGAGGGCAGCACCCTTGACTCATACATCGAACTCACAAATACCATATACAGCCAGTACATAAATATCAGCATATTAATCAGATTATCAACCATCCTTAATCAACATAAGGATCAACCCTAGTGTCGCTCAGGCGACCTACTACTTGACATGTTATCAATCAGCACATCAACAGTCTCACAATCATAAAGCAATCATATCAAGCATTTCAACAATCAGCATCCATCCATAAACTTCAATAGATTATTCCTATGGTTGATAGACCTCTGACAACTGTCCTCAGCTATCACAGGTCACAGCCCCTCTCCTGAGGTGCTGCTATTATCAACCCGTAGTAGGGTTAAGGTCCCCTACACATGCTAACAGTACTACTCTACTACCTATTTTCCCTAGTGATTAAAGTATCTTTCCCCTTTCCTGGCTTAAAAGACCGCTGCCGCCCGTGTTCATTCCCGCGTCCCGTCGTGCCTCCAAAGCTCCTCCACGCGCTCCCAAGAATGCCTTGGAAGAAGGTGAGGAGAATGGAGGGTGAAGGGTGGTATTTATAGCCATTTTGGGTCCATCGCATCGCAATGGTCATCAGGCACAAAGGCCATCGCGTCGCGATGAGGGACACGTGTCAGCAATCCCCCGCTCAGATCCACCGAGTTACCCACCGACTTTGATCGCGTCGCGATGCTTTCCTTCGTATTCTCCGTCGCGTCGCCATGGTCCTTTTTTGAAAATGTCTAATTTCCTCCGTTCTAGAAGATTCAAGGGCATTCTATGCTCTTCCAGGTGTTTTTAAGCTATTCTGATGATTTCTATCTCATTTCTAGGGTTTCAGGGTCTCTTTTAAGCCTATTTTATCCCCAAATTAAGGTTTTTAACACTCGTTTATCACCCAACTACTGTTTTAATATTGTTTTAAAATCAGGATGTCACACCCTGCTTGCTATCATTGATCTGAGCAACTCAAACGTTATTACTGCTGCTGTATAGGCAAGCTATTACTGCTGCTGGCATTGGTAATTCTTGTTTCTTAATTACCTTCGTTTTGGAAAAACATTATATTGCTCTTAACTGGTTTCATGATAGCTATACTTATACATTGATATGATTCCTGGTTTTGAAACTGTGTGTTACTCAATGTAAACTTCATTTTGGAAAAAAATTGAATTATTGCCATCAAGTTTGGTCATGATTATAGGTTGATTTGATACCTGGTTTTGAAACATTGTGTTTTGGAAATTATTGAGAATACAAATAGGTCATGTCAAAATTTTGAGAAAATATGTACAAAGTTGTGAAAAAAAGTTTTGAATATGCTTTGTTGTTGTGACAACCACCCTTAAAATTAAATGGAGCCGCCACCTAAAGTTTATCAAGGAAAAATAATAGGAAAAACCTTTTTTTATGACGATAATTTAAAAATAGTCTTTGAACCAGATTTCGAGCCCGGGAGTTATTTACACTTAAGGAAGGTGTTAGCACCCCTAAGACGCCCATAAAATGGTACCCTTTTAATTGTTTTAAAAGAAAAACTTGCTTATCATTAAATAAATCATTCCCAAATGAATTTTCTAAAAATTATAAGTTTATCAATCACCACGTTACAAAAATAATAAAAAGAAAAAAGAAAAAAGAAAACTCCAACTATTCTACAAAAATCATTATTTGTTCCTTTTTAATGTAACAAAAATAATAAATATAAAAAGAAACCTAAAAAGGTAAAAAAAAACTAATTATGTTAATAAAAAAATATAGATAAGAAGGAAAAAAAATTATTTACTTTTATGCCCTTTATCAATTTTTATTCAATTCTGACTATTTATGAAATAAAAGAGGAATGAATTGCACATAAGTCCCAGAATTGGATTTGGCCCTATTGGAAGACCAAACCAAATCCAGAAATCTTAATTTCTACTTTCAAGTCCTAATTTAATATAATAATTGCAAACTGGTCTCTACTAAGGATTTGGCCCCATTGAAAGACCAAATTTTAAAACGTGTGTGGACAGAAAATTAAAAAGAAAACTTTTTCCTCTTTTTGCTTTCAGGTCCCTTTTATCATATATTTACAGTTCAGTCCCTATTTGGGGTTTGGCCCCATTGGAAGGCCAAACCCTAAACCTAATTGCAATCCAAACCGTGAGTACTAACAGTGATAACAACAGTAACGATCGTAATAACAACAGCAACAACAATTGCAGCAACAATAATACAATAACAACAAGAATTACAACAACAATAATATTACAATAACAACAAGAAGAACGACACAATCATACGTATCTCAGTCCAGTATTCAAGCCATGGTAAAAGAACAGAGAACGAGAAAACGAAGAAGGTGGGAACCTGGATTTTACAGCTTCCCAGAAAATTTACAAACAGAAGATGGAAGAGGAAGAAAAAAGAAAAACTTAAAACTAGGAAGTGTTTAGAATTTGTATTTGGGTGGCCTCATGGGTTCTCTCTCCTTCCTCCTTGATTCTGCTTCTCCTTCTTACTCTCTGGGCCTCCCCTCTGTCTCTCGGGCTTTCCTCCTTTTATAGCCACTTGGAATCTGTCACCAAAATAGAAATGGGTCAGTCAAAATAAAAAGAAATAAAACGCGAAATAAAGAGGAAATAGAAAGTATTCCCTGATTTCTAGAATCCTCCACGTTTTCTTTGTTTCCTCTCTGATGTTCACGCCTTCAATGCTTGATCCTGGACCGAATCATAGGATATGCGACTTGGTTTTTTAAAAAAAAAGAAACAGGACAAGATTGGAGAGAGGAGATGAGAGGATCTAGTTGATTAGCGAGATTTGGGGAAAAAGGAAACAAGGGTATGGAGATTGGGGATAGGTGGTTGTGGCCGCAAGGATTAGGGTTTGAAGGGATAGAGAGAAGAAGAGAAAGATGGAGGAGAGGTGAAGGGAGAGAGACGCAGGGATGAGGGAGAGATTGGGGCGGGAATGGTGGGGTGCTGCGGCTAGGGTTCTTGGAGAAATTGAAGGAATGAAGGAAGGGAAGATGAGGGAAAGGAGGCCCAGGAGATGGAGGCGCTGAGAAGAGAGTGAAATTTAGGTTTAGGGTTTGGATGGAGAAGGAAAGATGGGAGGGAAGGGGCTGCGTGTGACTGGAGGATGAAGGGAGTGAGGGTTGCGGCCGAGGGAAGTGAGGAAATGAGGGAGGAATCAAAGTTTTAGGGTTATGAAGATTTTGGGTTAGAATTGGGTTGGGCCGCGTGGGCCAAGGGCTGGAGGGGAGGAAAGAAAGCTAGGCTGGGTGTGTATAAATGAGGGAAGGTGCGAGAAGCAATCAGCAAGGAGAAGGTGTGCAGGGGGGCTGAAAAATGAAAAGGGGGGTGCGTGAGTAGAGGATGGAAGTGGTGGGCTGCTACACGCTTGGGCTGGGTCACCAGCTTGGTTCATTGCTGTTTGCACCACCCAATTTTATTTTTTACACACCCCTTCTCAAATAAAAATCCCATTTTTCTTATCCATTCTTCCCTTCTTTTTTTTTAATCCCTTTTATTATAAAACCAAAAACATTATTTTGTTTATTATTACTACCAATTAAAATAAATAAGAAAATAAAAATAAAAAGGCCGGATAAAATTAGGGTACTACAGCTGCCCCTCCTTAATTACACTTTACTCGAAGGTCTTCGTGCATTCGTTGTAAAAAGTAATTAAGGATAAAAGACTCTAATTTTGTCTAGAACAAAATTGTTTGAGGATGCGAGATTGGCTCCCGACTTTGCTTTGAGACTCTCGGTCTGATTCCTAGTGAATTCTCGGTAAGGCATAAGTTTGGTTCCTAGCTCTTACAAAATTAGTGAGGGATTCTAGGTTTGATTCCTGGTGAATTCCTGATGAGGCGTAGGTCTGATTCCTAACCCTCACATCTTCGGTATTGATTATTCCCCTACTTAGGGAAAGTTTAGGGTGTCAGCTCCTCTGTCGCTCGACACAGGTTTAGGTCAGATTCCCAAGAAGGTGTAGGACAGGTTCCTAACTCTTGCTAATAAATTGAATAGGCTAAGTACTAGTTCTTACTGAGTAACAACGGACCAATTGTATGTAATATTTGAGAGAGTGGATCAATGGACCCAAAAACTTTGATAGTCATGCAGGATGCAATGAATGGTATGCCATGCATGAAATGAAATTTTTATTTTTTAGAGAAATATTTTTGTAGATGGGTTGTGTACCTAAAAGTATTGGTGATCATGCAAGATGCAGTGAATAGCGTGTCATGCGTGAGTATTATTTGCTTTATCAGGGATAGGCAGTATCCTCTTGACTACTTCTGAAACTTTTCTTGGTAAGTTAGTTCCAGATCTCTTTAGTTGGCGAGTTCTGAACAAGCTAATCGGCCTTTTTGTAGCGTATTCAACATTGATGATTTTGCATTAGGTGAGGTGCCTTACTAGCTCTTTTCCTTAATGTGAAGACGTCAAATTCCTTAGATCCTTTTAGAATTTTCAGTAATTATACAATGCTCTTATGTCTTGATTTATACATGTTTGCCTTTTAGCACAGATTTCTCTAGAAAGAAAATGCAAATTGATAAAATCCCGAATTGAGTTTGGAGAGGCTGAAATAAGCATTCTATTGTGCCGATTAATAAATGGCAATATGGGTAAGAATGAATTTCCACTATGGTGGGGGAGATAAAATATTACAAACAGAATAAGTCCGTGTTTGCTAAATTAGAAACTGGTGAGAAATATCAGCTATACATATAATCCCTTTGAAAACGGATCGTGCTGCATTTTCGTGATTCAGACCCCGATCGCCTTCTTGATCAACTTCAAAAACTTGTGTCTATGATTAGTTTTGACCATCTCTGCCCTAGTTGGTCAGGGTTCAATTCTGTCTACTTTTGACGCCTTCTGGTTGGTTTTTGCTCAGGCCGCTCTTTGCGAGTTTTCGACCTAGCGGGTTGCTCTAAATCGCCCTTCTGGGGTTTTCAACTTAGTGCTTTTATTTGACCTTAATTTTTGCCTAGGCCGCCCTTTTGGGTTGTCAACCTACCAGGTCACTCTAACTTTTGCCTAGACTGCCCTTTCAGGTTTTCGGCCTAGCGAGCTTTCTTTTTTTGTTGTTGTGCCATTCTAGACGTAGTATTTCTTGACCAAATCTGAGTTTCTTGGCAGCGGTAGGTCATGCCCCTCCATATCTGTAAGAATGAGGCCTCCTCCTGAGAATGCCTTTTTCACTATATATGGACCTTCATAATTTGGAGTCCATTTTCCGCGTTGGTCTTTCTGAATAGGTAGAATCTTTTTTAATACCAATTCCCCTTCTGAGAATTCTCGATGACGTACTTTTTTTCTCGTATGCTTTCTTGAGTCTCTTTTGGTATAATTGGCCATGGCAAATTGCTTCTAACCTTTTCTCTTCTATAAGATTCAACTGGTCAAATCGTGCCTGGACCCATTTGGCTTCTTCGAGCTTGGTTTCCATAATTACCCTTAAAGAAGAGATTTCTACCTCTATAGGGAGTACTGCTTCCATCCCGTATACTAGAGAAAAAGGTATTGCCCCCGTTGAAGTGCGTACGGACGTTCGGTACCCGTGTAAAGCGAAAGGGAGCATCTCGTGCCAATCCTTGTAAGTCACCACCATTTTCTGAATAATTTTCTTGATATTTTTGTTGGCTGCTTCTACTGCCCCATTCATCTTTGGACGATATGGAGAAGAATTATGATGTTGAATTTTGAAATCATCGCACAACTCCTTCATCATCTTATTGTTTAAATTAGTCCCATTGTCCGTGATGATCTTTCTTGGTAAACCATACCGACAAATTATTTCCTTTTTTATGAACTTGACCACAACAGTGCGAGTCACATTAGTATAGGAGACTGCTTCGACCCATTTTGTGAAGTAATCAATAGCCACGAGGATGAATCGGTGCCCGTTAGAGGCTTTTGGTTCAATCATTCCTATGACGTCCAAACCCCACATGGAGAATGGCCAGGGTGCACTGAGGACGTTTAGGGAAGTTGGAGGTACATGAATATTATCAGCATAAGTCTGACACTTATGACATTTCCTCACATGCTTGATGCAGTCACTTTCCATTGTAAGCCAATAATACCCAGCTCTGAGAATCTTCCGGGCCATTGCATAACCGTTAGCATGGGTCCCAAAGGAACCTTCATGGACGTTGTCAAGAATTTGTCTTGCTTCTGCAGAGTCTACGCACCGGAGGAGTATCATGTCGTGATTTCTTTTGTAGAGCACATCGCCGTTCAAAAGGAAATTCATAGCAAGCCTCCTCAGAGTTCGCTTGTCGTTTTCTGAGGCGCCCGGAGGGTATTCCTTGCTTTTAAGGTAGCATCTTATGTCGTGATACCACGGTTTTCCTTCGGATTCCTCTTCTATCACCTGGCAATAAGCGGGATTGGCACGGCTTTCCATCAGGATGAGAGGCATTTCCTTGTCACTGTTTATTTGGAACATAGATGACAGCGTGGCTAATGCATCAGCCAACTGATTATCTTCTCGTGGGACATGTTGAAACGTGATCCTATCAAAGGATTCGACGAGTTCTTGGATATACTCATGGTAAGGTATTAACTTAGGATCTCGAGTCTCCCATTCTCCATTCAGCTGGTTGATAACTAGGGCAGAATCCCCATATACTTTTAGGGTTCTGACTTTAGTTTCTATGGCAACTCTGATTCCCATAACACACGCCTCATATTCTGACATATTATTGGTGCAACTGAAACACAGGCGAGCCGTAACAAGAGTGTACTGCTTTCCTGGAGAAATTAGTACTGCCCCGATTCCGTGCCCCAATGCATTAGAAGCCCCGTCAAACATCATGGTCCACTCTTCGTTTCTTGATTCTTCTTTTTCGGCGGACATTACATTCTCATCAGGGAATTCATAGTGGACAGGTGAATGGTCATCTACCGGTTGATTGGCTAAGTGCTCAGCTAGGGCACTACCTTTGACGGCTTTCTGAGAGACGTATTGAATATCATACTCGGATAACAACATTTGCCACCGGGCAATCCTTCCAGTGAGAGCAGGTTTCTCGAATACATATTTGATCGGGTCTAATTTTGACACCAACCAAGTTGTGTGGGAAAGCATATATTGTCTTAGGCGGTGAGCGGCCCATGCTAGGGTGCAATAGGTTCCAATATCGAATAATTAGCTTCATAACTGGTAAACTTCTTACTCAAGTAGTAAATGGCACGTTCTTTTTTACCTGTTTCGTCATGTTGTTCAAGTACACACCTCATAGATCCGTCTAACACTGTCAAATAGAGGATTAATGGCCTACCTTGTACTGGAGGTACTAACACAGGGGGTCTTTGTAGGTATTGCTTGATTTTGTCGAAAGCCTCTTGGCATTTCTCATTCCATTCAATAGTTTGGTCTTTACGCAGCAAATTTGAACATTGGGTCACAGGTGTCAGTGAGTTGTGATATAAACCAGGAAATATAGTTTAACCTCCCTAGAAAACCACGAACTTCTTTTTCTGTGCAAGGAGCTGGCATTTCTAAGATGGCTTTGACTTTTTCCGGATCAACTTCTATTCCTTTCTGACTTACAATGAATCCCAGCACACTACCTGACCGGACACCAAAGTTACATTTGGCAGGATTGAGTCTTAGGCGAAACTTTCCCAATCGCTCAAAAAGTTTCCGTAAATCAATTATATGACTTTCTTCAGTTTGCGACTTAGCGATCATATCGTCTACGTAGACCTCTATCTCCTTATGGATCATGTCATGAAATAAAGTCACCATTGCCCTTTGATATGTTGCCCCGGCGTTCTTCAACCCAAAAGGCATCACCTTGTAGCAGAAAGTCCCCTAAGCTGTAATAAACGTAGTTTTTTCCATGTCTTCTCTGGCCATTTTAATTTGATTATACCCGGAGAAACCATCCATGAAAGAGAAAACAGCGTGATGAGCGGTATTATCCACCAGAACATCAATGTGAGGCAAAGGGAAATCGTCTTTGGGACTCGCTTTATTAAGGTCCCGGTAATCAACGCACATTCGGACCTTTCCACCCTTTTTTGGAACAGGGACAATATTAGCAACCCATTGGGGGTATTTAACCACGGCAAAAAATCCAGCATCAAATTGTTTCTTAACTTCTTCCCTAATCTTTAAGGACATATCAGGCTTCATGCGTCTCAATTTCTACTTGACAGGAGGGCAATCCGGTTTAAGAGGTAGTTTGTGTTCGACAATATCGGTATCCAACCCTGGCATATCTTGGTAAGACCAGGCAAATACGTCTTTATAATCTCGGAAGAGTTGAATCAGTTTAGCTTTTACTCCTTGTGACATGGTAACACCAACCTTAACTTACTTTTTGTCTTCTTCAGTTCCCAAATTAATCAACTCAGTCGGTTCTTCGTGAGGTTCGATCTTTCTGGACTCCCCTTCTATAAGCCTCATTAATTCAGGGGGAAGATCTTCATCGGGACAGTCTTCTTCACAGTCTTCATCGGTATGATTAATTAGGCAATCAAAATCTGGTAACGAAATTTCAGCACAATCGTTTTCAAAAGTATTATCCATGAGCCTGCATTATCAAGGTTAGCAATAAGGAGAGAGTAAGGAAAAGAAATAGGAACGAAAGAGAGAAATGAGACGCTTGGGATAAAAATCAAAATGCATTTTATTAATATTCGAAATATGCTTATGAAAAACAAGCGGGGCCCTTTAATATTTCCTCTACTACCTCGGGCTGAGCGGAGATGTGAGCATTAAATGGATTACATTGAAAATTTATTAAGGATCCTAGGATTTTCCACGATCTCCCAATTGCAAGGCATTGAGGAACTTGGGCGAACCCATTCCTCTGCAAGAGCAGCAAGATCCTCTTCTACAACAGTTACTTGATCTGCATAGATCCATCCAGCGCTACGAAAAGTCTGACGGAGATCGCAGATGTGCATTTTCCTAAACTCGGGTTCTCGATTTTCAAGCCGAGCCTTCCTCTTTTCTTTCCTTGCCTCGATTGCTCTTTCCCTGTCCTCTCGAGTGGGGACAAATCCCAAGCCGTATCGGTCTTTGTTTTCAGGAATTCTTAGGATTGAGGCAATACCTTCCTGACTTTTTCCTAGTCCTTTTCCTGGCTGATAACCTCTTTTTAGCATGACTCCGCCCACCATTAGGGCATTGTTGGATAGGCAGGGTTCTTTAGTTGTAAACCCTACGTAAGCGCTATCGACAATTTCCAGTGCCTGAAATGATGTCCTAAGGGCTTCTTCAGCAGCTTCAATGTAACTCGTCGATGTTGGCTTGCTTACCAGGAGGTCATCTTCTTCGGATACAATGATCAACTTATCATCCACCACAAACTTCAATTTTTGATGCAGAGTTGATGGTACTACCTCGGCAGAATGAATCCAAGGCCTTCCTAACAAGCAACTATAGCTGGGCCTGATGTCCATTACTTGGAAATTAACGGCAAAAGTGAAAGGGCCAATCTGAATCGGCAGCTCAATCTCACCCATTACTTCTCTTCTTGAACCATCAAAGGCTCTCACGAGCAAAGAGCTGGGCTTCATATGGGTCTTGTCAATGGATAACTTATCCAAGGTAGATTTAGGCATCACATTCAGGGAGGATCCATTGTCTACAAGGACTTTAGCTATAAGATGCTCTTTTCACTGAACCGAGATATGTAGTGCTTTGTTGTGTCCTCTACCTTCTGCAGGCATTTCTTCATCATTAAAATAGAGGTAGTTGCATGCGACGATATTGCCAACTAGGTCGCCAAACTGATTCAAGGTGATATTTTGAGACACATGGGCTTCATTCAGGATTTTCATCAATACTTTCCTGTGACTCTCAGAGTGCATTAATAGGGCAAATAGAGAAACTCTCGCTGGTGTGCGGTTTAGTTGATATATCACCTTATATTCACTCTGCTGAATGAATTTGAGGAATTCTGCCACTTCCTCACGGGAGGCTTCTTTCTTGTCCTCCTTCCCTATGTCTCCTTCATCTATCGCAACTCCTTTTCCTTTGTTTTGGTCTTTTATCTGTCCCTTTACGGCTACTTTTATTGGTTCTTTCTCAGGGGCATAAATCCGCCCACTCCGAGTCATCCCGCCTATTCCCACGATGTTGGTAATAGTCGGAACGCTTGGTTGTGTATTACTTCCTTCGACTTGGACTTTTGCATCGTATATCCAAGGAACTGCCTTATCGTCCTTGTACGGGAAAGGAGATGGTACTTGGACAGTAATAGCTTTGGGAGCATTAGGCGTATTTTTAGAAAATTGAACCACCAAGGGCTTTGGGACCGTGGTTCCCGAACTTTGCACAGATTGGACCATAGATACTTCCTCTTCTCTCTGAGAGATAACTTGAACTATGTTTGTATCAAGCAGTTTTTGGAGGATACTTTTAAATTCCTCACATTCTTCATTAGACAAAAGATCTTCATCACAGGTCCTGCTGATATCTGTTTTTTCTATCAAACCAGCCTTGCAAAGTTCGATGAACACTTCTCTGATAGGGGTTTGTATTTCAGTGACATCCTTTATTATTCTTCCTTCGTGCTCATTGTCTATCATATTTACTGATGCATTCCCGTGGTTAGGTAACGGGTTGTTCCCCACATTGGGATTATTCTCTTGGAAACTCAACCACTTGGCATTTATCAGATCTTGCACTTTGAACTTCATAGCCCGACATTCTTCTATAGAGTGGCCCGCTGCCCCAGCATGGTATTCACAGGTGGCGTCCGGGTTATACCATTTTGGGTAAGGTGGTTCCATAGGCTTTTGCGGGCAAGGGACCACCAATGAATTTTTGAGTAAATGTTGATAGAGATCTTTGTAAGTCATGGGGATCGGATCAAACTAGACCGACTTTCTCCCTTGAGGGTTGTGAGCTCTCAGTTGATTGGGGTTCTGACCTCCTTGACTATCAGAAGCAAAGGGTGTCATTTGAACAAGAGGCTTAGGCGTGATAGTTGCCGCAATGTATAGAGGGGCACTACTCACCGCGTTAGTCTCTCATTCTTTCTTTCTCTTGACGAAGGGCTTTTGCGCGTCGGATGATGAAGTATTATTATGGATCTTCCCATTTTAAATCCCCAATTCCACACGCTCCCCTATGATAATCAGGTCAGAGAAGCTTAAGAACATACTTCCAATCATCATGTCATAAAAGGGTGATTGGAGCGTGTCCATGAACGTGTCAATCATTTCTTTGTCTGACAAGGGTGGCTCCACCTGAGCAGCCATGCTTCTCCATCTCTGAGCATATTCCTTATAGCTCTCACTGTCCTTCTTTTTCATGTTTTGCAACTGATTACGACTGGGAGCCATGTCCATCGTAGCAGTGCCCCAGTTAAGCTTTCTTGGAAGAAATAAATTAAGAGTCTGTCATCATTAGAACAGAAAGCCATCTTTCGGCAATACATGACCAGGTGGCTTTTGGGGCATGTTTCTCCTTTATACTTGTCAAACTCGGGTACTTTGAATTTTGCAGGAATAACTACATCGGGGACCAAGCACATGTCTGAAGCTTCGAAACCTATGAGATTTGCCCCTTCAATTGCCTTTAGCCTGTCTTCAAATATTTGAAACTTTTCTTTGGCTTGAGCATCCTCCTGGGGGTGATTATAGGTACAAAATTTTGAGTATTTGTGTTCTGTGAGGTCCCATTATTTAGAGGCGCAAGCCCTTGTGTGGTATGGGCGTGCGTCTCATTTTCTGTTGGCTGACTTTTGTCTTGATCCTCTTCGGATCGCTCCGTTTCCGATGTCCTTTTTGTATGCAGGGCTTCCAACAAATCGCATAGCCTATCTATCCGTGTACTCATTCGGTCAAGTTCCCCTCTCATAGCCTGTTGGTTCAGTTCTAACGCATCCATGAGTCTGGCTTGCGATCTCGTTTTGTAAGGATGCAGTTTCTTCGTGTTTATTTTCTGAATTATGAAGGATATTATGAGTATGGATGAATGATTCATGCCATAGTTATGCATGCCATGTAAGATGCTCATTTATTTTACTTTATTCGTTTTACTTTTGTCGGCTTATTAGAGAATCACAAAACTTTGCAAATGTCTTATCGGTTTGCTGCATGTTGCAATAACATACTCTCGTATTAAACGGAAATATCATAATTC
Organism: Calophaca sinica; assembly: GCA_037113605.1. Classification (NCBI taxonomy): domain Eukaryota; kingdom Viridiplantae; phylum Streptophyta; class Magnoliopsida; order Fabales; family Fabaceae; genus Calophaca; species Calophaca sinica. Next base: position 72,951,721 of record CM073736.1, read on the forward strand.
AAATTGCCCCGAGGGGCTTACAGACTTGAGAAAGAAATGGAAATTGCGAAAACACATAAAAATACAAGAAACATGGTCTTCAACGATCTAGTCGGATCTGCTTCTCCAACTCCTCCACCAAAACCTTGCAATACTCTAGGAAACTCATCACTTTCCTTGGTAAAGGTCAGAATCCTATTGATGATTCCGCTTCTTCCAAGAGTTCTGGCATATCTTGGATACCTCTATTTGCAATCCAGACTAGTTTGGAGCAACGATCCATCCAGTATCTAGTTTCCTTATCAAACCAAGTAATGACTTCTCGCTGGTTGTCAATCTTCTCTCGCATGTTAAGGACTTTCTCACGTTCTTCCTCAAGATCTATGTGGTAGCCTATGAACTTTTCTTCAGCAATTCTCCTTTCTTCCTCAAGTTGGGCTTCGTGCGATTGCATGGTATTTTTCAATTGTTGTATTGAGTCTTCAATCCGTCTTTGCAAAGCCATGCTAGGCTTTTGAGAATCAGCCCACATTTTCCTCAAGTTGCCCTTTTCACAGAGAACCAGGTCTAATTCCTTTTTCATCAAGTCTAATTGTTGATTTGCAGCTTTTAGGCAGCCCTAAGTTTGGAGCTGGCTTGCTTTCTCAGCCTTGGCCTTATTCTGGGATCCTTCTAAAGATTCAGTTTTTCTATCACATTTATCTTGTAGGACCTCTATATCTAGATATGCCCTTTTCAAATTCTCCCGGAGAACTTTCCTTTCCTCTTCCACCCTTTCTAAGGCTAGCTTTAGCTCTTCCACTTCTTCATTTTCAGCAGGGGGTGGAGGTGGCACTTCGGGAACCAAAAATGTATTCTGGAAAGGCAACTTGACTTGCTGAACTCTTGCTATAACCCATTGGCGGTATTTTTCATCTGCATGAGTACTCTTACGCCCTAGTATTCTTCAGATCGTTTTCTTCCAAGGTCGACACACCCTTGTGAACAATGCCAAATCCAAGGAGCCCCGATCATGTATAATGAAAGCGGCTAACTCTTCTTCAGCAGGTTCACCCAGCATTGGGGCACCGAGTTGCCTCAAAGCCAGAGTAGGATTGTAGTTGATGCAGCCTATGGTCCCAATAAGGGGTACATTGGGAAAATCTCCACACCGATAAATTACCTCCTTGATCTCCTGTTCTCTGGAATACCATATTATAGACTCTTCACTGAGACTCAATAAATAGGTAGCCCACCCTGCATTGCTCCTAGGTCCAAAGGGATGCCCTCTTTTTACCAAATGATTTTTTAGCCATAAGTACAAGATAGGGACACAACAACAAATTCGACCTCCCTTTTTCTCGTGGCGCATATGAAGCTCATAGTATAAATTTGCGAGGATGGCAGTGGTGGAGTCCATACCTTGAGTTTTAAATGCTATGAAGGCGTCAATAGCTGTTTCATCCACAAAATGATCAACATGAGGAAATAAGACTACACCAAAGATAATAAGGGCTACCACATCCATGCACTCCTTTAATTTCCCTGCATCATGAAGATCCTTAACCTTTCCTTCCAGGAAGCTCCTGGGGAAGCCTTTGAAATCTTCTTCTATTTTCACCGTGATCGTGAAGTCTTCTTTAGGGATGCCTAAAACATCAGCAATGGTACTCATAGCTGGGGGATGCTTTGCATGGCGATACGGACCATTTTTCTTTTCTAGAAAGCCCAAGATTTTCCGGTATTCCTCCAAGGTTGGCGCCATTTGGAAATTCTTGAACGTGAAGCATCTTAGGGGAGGATCATAAAATTGGGCCAATGCTGTTAAGGCTCCTACCTGCACGTCCACATTCAGCAATTCCAAAATGTTTCCAAATTTCCCCACGAAACTAATTCGATCCACTTGTATCCAATTCTCAGCTATGAAATCAACCAATGTTCTCAGGTGCATCAAACGGGGGGGTTTGATTTTGAATTTCAAAGTATTTCTCCTCTCTAAACCCACAACTGCGCTTTCCGAAGACATTTGCAATTTTTTTTTTGAAATTTCCAATAAGCCTGACGAAACAGGGTAATTAGTGTTAATGCATGTATATGAATGGGCATGATCATGTTTATTTTTGTCATTTCATGAATGGAAAGAAAAAGAAAAGAAAAATAAAGAAAGAAAGCACCGTACTTATTTTATTTATGAAGATGTAAAGAAATATACTCTTATGCTTTTTATACGAAGTTCACATCCTTCGTGGAGTAAAAACTTAGCATCTATTTTTGGAATAATAGATTAGGTTTCTAAATAAAGATATGTACTTTGAAAAACTATTTTTTGGAAATATTATTTTTGAAATAAGTTTGCAAAAATAAATAAACAAATAAAAAGTGATAGGGTAAGCTCCTTTTGTGACCGAGGCCGGTAATTCCTAAAAGGGGTCTAAGGATTATGTCAAGTGCCTTTCCATTTGGTGGATTCAAAATACTAATCTAAAAGGTCCTCAGAGCCAAGGGTCCCATCTGAAAATGCTACCACTAATAATAAGTATATTATTAAAGGATAATTTTTTTTCAAACGGAGCCAAACTCTGGGTGAGGCCTTCATAGGAACCCACTGGCCGTACGTACAGCAGAGCACCCATTACACAGCCTCTCCTAACTTAAGGTTCACTCGGGCCCGGGTATAGGGCACCCACTCGTAGTGTGTGTAAACAAAGTGTACAAAATGAAGTGTGTGAAGGAGCAAACTTAAAACTACCAACTGCAAAATAAATAAAAAATACAATATATATAAATGTCTTCTACCCTAAGGTTTCAAATGCCTAAACATAATATTTACAAGAAAAAAACAAATGAAAGAGAATAAATCACAAACAAAAAAATGAAAAATAGAAAAATATATTTTTTAATGCATGCTTTCTGCCCTAGGATTTACGTATACAAACATATATACAAATGAATAAAAACAAAAAGGGAATAATTCATTTAATAAAGCAAACAAATCATATAAACAATCTGAGAGCCTAACTCTCTTAATATGTCCCCAGCGGAGTCACCAGCTGTGACAACCACCCTTAAAATTAAATGGAGCCGCCACCTAAAGTTTATCAAGGAAAAACAATAGGAAAAACCTTTTTTTATGACGATAATTTAAAAATAGTCTTTGAACCAGATTTCGAGCCTGGGAGTTATTTACGCTTAAGGAAGGTGTTAGCACCCCTAAAACGCCCATAAAATGGTACCCTTTTAATTGTTTTAAAAGAAAAACTTGCTTATCATTAAATAAATTATTCCCAAATGAATTTTCTAAAAAATATAAGTTTATCAACCACCACGTTACAAAAATAATAAAAAGAAAAACGAAAACTCCAACTATTCTACAAAAATCATTATTTGTTCCTTTTTAATGTAACAAAAATAATAAATATAAAAAGAAACCTAAAAAGGTAAAAAAAAACTAATTATGTTAATAAAAAAAATATAGATAAGAAGGAAAAAAAATTATTTACTTTTATGCCCTTTATCAATTTTTATTCAATTCTGACTATTTATGAAATAAAAGAGGAATGAATTGCACATAAGTCCCAGAATTGGATTTGGCCCTATTGGAAGACCAAACCAAATCCAGAAATCTTAATTTCTACTTTCAAGTCCTAATTTAATATAATAATTGCAAACTGGTCCCTACTAAGGATTTGGCCCCATTGAAAGACCAAATTTTAAAACGTGTGTGGACAGAAAATTAAAAAGAAAACTTTTTCCTCTTTTTGCTTTCAGGTCCCTTTTATCATATATTTATAGTTCAGTCCCTATTTAGGGTTTGGCCCCATTGGAAGGCCAAACCCTAAACCTAATTGCAATCCAAACCGTGAGTACTAACAGTGATAACAACAGTAACGATCGTAATAACAACAGCAACAACAATTGCAGCAACAATAATACAATAACAACAAGAATTACAGCAACAATAATATTACAATAACAACAAGAAGAACGACACAATCATACGTATCTCAGTCCAGTATTCAAGCCATGGTAAAAGAACAGAGAACGAGAAAACGAAGAAGGTGGGAACCTGGATTTTACAGCTTCCCAGAAAATTTACAAACAGAAAATGGAAGAGGAAGAAAAAAGAAAAACTTAAAACTAGGAAGTGTTTAGAATTTGTATTTGGGTGGCCTCACGGGTTCTCTCTCCTTCCTCCTTGATTCTGCTTCTCCTTCTTACTCTCTGGGCCTCCCCTCTGTCTCTCGGGCTTTCCTCCTTTTATAGCCACTTAGAATCTGTCACCAAAATAGAAAGGGGTCAGTCAAAATAAAAAGAAATAAAACGCGAAATAAAGAGGAAATAGAAAGTATTCCCTGATTTCTAGAATCCTCCACGTTTTCTTTGTTTCCTCTCTGATGTTCACGCCTTGAATGCTTGATCCTAGACCGAATCATAGGATATGCGACTTGGTTTTTTTTAAAAAAGAAACAGGACAAGATTGGAGAGAGGAGATGAGAGGATCTAGTTGATTAGCGAGATTTGGGGAAAAAGGAAACAAGGGTATGGAGATTGGGAATAGGTGGTTGTGGCCGCAAGGATTAGGGTTTGAAGGGATAGAGAGAAGAAGAGAAAGATGGAGGAGAGGTGAAGGGAGAGAGACGCAGGGATGAGGGAGAGATTGGGGCGAGAATGGTGGGGTGCTGCGGCTAGGGTTCTTGGAGAAATTGAAGGAAGGAAGGAAGGGAAGATGAGGGAAAGGAGGCTGAGGAGATGGAGGCGCTGAGAAGGGAGTGAAATTTAGGTTTAGGGTTTGGATGGAGAAGGAGAGATGGGAGGGAGGGGGCTGCGTGTGACTGGAGGATGAAGGGAGTGAGGGTTGCGGCCGAGGGAAGTGAGGAAATGAGGGAGGAATCAAAATTTTAGGGTTATGAAGATTTTGGGTTAAAATTGGGTTGGTAGCGTGGGCGAGTGGAGGGAGGAAAGAAAGCTGGGTTGGGTGTGTATAAATGAGGGGAGGTGCGAGAAGCAATCAGCAAGGAGAAGGTGTGCAGGGGGCTGAAAAATGAAAAGGGGGGGTGCGTGAGTAGAGGATGGAAGTGGTGGGCTGCTGCACGCTTGGGCTGGGTCACCAGCTTGGTTCATTGCTGTTTGCACCACCCAATTTTATTTTTTACACACCCCTTCTCAAATAAAAATCCCATTTTTCTTATCCATTCTTCCCTTCTTTTTTTAATCCGTTTTATTATAAAACCAAAAACATTATTTTGTTTATTATTACTACCAATTAAAATAAATAAGAAAATAAAAATAAAAAGGCCGGACAAAATTAGGGTACTACAGTTGTGATGTTATATTACTTTACAGGACTAACTAATATGATGTTATATTAATCAAGAACTAACTTAGTTTTTTAAAGGTTGAAGTAAGAATGGATCGGAAGTGGATGTCTTGCCAATCGTTTGTCGAAGGAATATAAGGATGGAGTGCAAGAAGTGAGGAAATGTGAGGAAATTTATGTGTACAACGGTTTCAAATTCATTTTAATCTACATTTATCATGGATTGTGTTGAAACTCTGATCCTATCCTAATGCTTGCACTTGAATATCTGGTTTCTCGCATTTTTTTATTTCAACAAGTTATCAAAGATGATGATAAAATGCTGAATGAGTTAATAAGAAGGTTTGGTAAACCGGCTTATAATGTCGTGGTGGCAGCCTTAAGAGAGAGAAACGAATACAATCCGAGGGGGGTATCTAACTTTGGTGACACGGTAATTAAAACAGAGGCAGAAATCATATCAAAGTGGAGGTTGGTGATTCTGAATACTAAAAAAATCACACGTAGTTAATTTATTGAGAAAATTAAGATCCAGAGAAGTAAACAAAATGCAGTAACAACCTATATATATATATATAATATAATATGCAAACCTTTCTATCATATTTGTTCCCCTCTTGCATTTGTTTGTTTGGTTGTTGAGCAGAAATTGTACTCCTTCTTTCAAAGTTGCTCTCCTTCCCTCTTTATAGCTCCATAATTCCAAACTTACATACCCCCACTCGGATTATATTCATTTCTCTCTCTTAAGGCTGCCACCACGTCATTATAAGCTGGTTTACCAGCCTTCTTATCAGCCCATTCAGGTTTTTATCATCATCTTTGATAACTTGCTGAAATGAAAAATGCGGAAAACCAGATATCCAAGTGCAAGCATTAGGATAGGATCGGAGTTTCAACACAATTCAAGATAAATGTAGATTAAAATGAATTTGAAACCGTTGTACACATAATTGAGTTGGGATCCGTACGGCTGAATTTCAATAAGTTGGGATATAAAGATGATGCTCATATTTTAGCATTGCAAGCTCGACAAGTGTTTTATGTCACTGATCCATCTTATATGAATTGGTCTGTTGTTTTGTTGATGATCAAGCAAATAAAGATGCTGATATTGAAGATGACCCGTCCTTTGTGATACAATCACTGTTTGGAGAGGAAAGTACATCAAGAGAGGATGATACATATATTAGACATGATCATAGAGAGGGGCTTTGGATCAATCAGAGGAAAAGAAAAAGGAAAGGTAGATTGTGTTTTTTTAGTTAAATGACTATGAATTATGTACTGTTAAATTACTTGTGTGTCTAATTACTTGTGTCTAATTTTTTTTGTAGATAGATAGATGGTTGAGTTCTTCTGGACATGATAGTGATGCTCATGATAGTGATACACAAGGTAATAAATCAAATTACTTCAAAGGTAGAGTTTGGTAGATTAATTAGTATTTGTGACTTGGTAACTAAGTATACTTGTCTAGTGGCTATGTTGCATACTAGGTAGACTTGTATAGTGACTTTTGCTGACTGGTATATGGTATTTTTTGTTATTACAGGTATTAGATAAATTTTGGAATGTTCATATTTTAGGGAAGAAACTGCCAAAATTTTGTTAGAAATTTAAATTGAAGTATTCAAATACTCTAATTTAATATTATTCAAATATTCTTTTTGGGGTTATTACAGGCACATTCAAGGTTGCTCTCTTGTGGGGCCTATACCTTCCAACATTTCTGCCTTGGCAAGATTAAGTGATGAATTTTTCAAGTAATTGTGTTGTTTGTTTTGATCCATAATAGGAGGATAAGTGACTTGAAAGGTAGTAGAAGCTATACTTTCCCACCACTAAGTAATGTTGTTGGCCCATGTGAGGCATTATTTTGGTTGGCACTATTTGTTGTATTGTTGATTGGCATTGTTGTATTGTCTATTTTAGTTAGCATCATTGTAAAATACTGCAACTGTAAAAAAAAAAAAGAGAATAGATAGCGCTTCCTTAAGAAAGCGCTATCTATTGTTGAGAATAGATAACGCTTTTTCAAGGAAGCGCTATCTATTATCAGGATAATAGTTAGCGCTTCTTTGAGAAAGCGTTATCTATTCTCAATAATAAATAGCGTTTTCTCAAAGAAGCGCTAGTGATTATAGTTTTCACTAGCGCTTTTAAAACGCTGTCTTTTCGAACTAGGATCACTAGCGGCTGAATAGGTAGCGCTTTTAAGTGCCAGCAAAGGCAAAAAATAAGCGCTGTCTATTTCGTTTTATGTTGTAGTGAGTGTCAATAATTTCTATGGGAAAGTGAAGTTACCGGACTATTGTATCCTTTGAGTGGACCAGCCAATGCCGGGCTATTATATCCTATGCATAGACCAGCCGATGAGCCCATTGGTACGGATATTAATGTGATATTCTGAAATCATGTGCACTGGCATATAGTGCATCAATAGGGATTTGTGTGCATTCATTAATATGTTGGTTATTGAATGTTGAATAATATGATATTTGGTATATGCATATGCATTTGTTGTTTTATAAGTTTTGTGCTGTAAGACGACCCTTGCTCGTGGTTCTTTCAATTAATGAATGTAACCCAGATAATAGAGACTACAGAGTGTTTGAGGCCGCTGAAGAGTGTGGCTGAGAAGAGTTTTATCTGGCTGTCTGCTTTGTGTTGCTATTTTGTAAGATTACTTGAGGGGCCAGTATGTATCGTAGTGTGTCGACCAGCTATAGGAGTTTATTTTATAAATTTCAAGCTGTATTAAGTTGATTATGTAATATCCTCATTTTCTAATCTTGCTTAGTGTGTGTATGCGTGACTAAGTGTACATGTGTGCCCTAGGTGGGATTTGTGTGTATTTGATGGTGTACTTGACTTTTTGACCGTGTGTTCGTTTTCTGTATGATCCTGTGTTTGCTTGAGAGCTTGAGGTTTGGTAAGTTGTATGAGGTTGGGATAGTGTTTGATAAGGTTTTGGTATAAGTCCTAGAAGCCTCGTAAAGCTTAAGAACCATCGAAGTTGAAACTAGAGTTTTGTGCGTTTGTACCCTTAAGCGAGTGAATTTCCGGATGAGTAAATGAGAGTTGGAATCTTTGTTCCGGATGAGTGTTGTTGTTTTTGTGGTTGTAGCTAATAAATAAAATTGAAATTTTTTCCCTATAAATACCCTAGAGGCCGTGAGCCCTAGGTACGGGAAGGAGAGGATTTTTGTAAGTTTAAATTTTTAATTTCTTTAGAGGTTTTTTTGTTGTAGTAGTTTAGAAGCTTTTGGAAAAAAACTGGATTAAATTGAAGTTGTTTAAGAGTTGTTTTGATAATTTGAGACTATGAATCACCAAAATCTTAGAGAAATTTTAGTGTTTCTTAAAGATGGTGGGGTCTTAGAATTTTTAGTAACAAAATCTTTGGTTTTGATGTTGGTTTTGTTGTTGAAAAAGATTTTGGAAATGAAATAATTTTGTTGTTGTTCTAATTAGAGAAACCGTGTGGTTTCTAAGTTTTTTAGAAATTTATTTTTGTACTTTTAATTGATTTAAATGTTAGTAGTTTGGTATTTAGGTATTTTAGAAGTTAAATCCTTAATTTGGTTTTAAAAGAATGGGTTTTGGTTAATTTAAAAAAATAAAAGTTTTGATAAAATTTAAGTTGTGAAAGATTTTGAGTAGGTTGTTAATTTTAAAGTATTGTTTTTAATCTTATTTTAACGTTATAAGAGTGAGTTTTAAATTAAAAGAATTTTAAAGTTTTGTGTCTTAAGTTTTAGTTGCCTAACTGTGACTTAGGTGTTATTTTAAAGGTTTAGGAAATGGTTCTGAACCTTAGTGTTATTGCCTTAGGTTGTAAAGAACGTGGTTGTATACGTGAATAAGTACATGACCGTATTTTTGACGTGAACAAGAAAGAAAAACTTTGTGGTAAGGGGCATCTTCCATTTTTTTAATTTAATTAAGTGTGGATTTGTTGTGAATTGTTTGTACTTGATGATTATTGAGCTGTTGAAGTGATATTGTAATTTGGTGATTTTTATGCTTAAGTATGTTTGACAATATTTGTGAGTATGTGTAAGAATCTTGTTGTGTTATGATCCAATGATGATTAATTTATTATGATTATTAAAATATCATATGTGTTGGTATGTTTAGTAAAATATGATGGGACATTCATATGCATACATAGTGAAGTTGACCAGAATAATCCTAGATATGGACTAATCCTATGTGTGGAGTTCAGTGTCAATAATTCCTACGGGAAAGTGCAGTTACCGGACTATTGTATCCTATGCGTGGACCAACCGATGAGCCCATTGGTATAAGTATTATTGTAATATTCTGGAATCATGTGCACTGACGTATAAGGTGCATCAATAGGGATTTGTGTGCATTCATTAATATGTTGATTATTGATTGTTGAATAATATGATATTTGGTATATGTATATGCATTTGTTGTTTTATAAGTTTTGTGATGTAAGATGACCCTTGCCCGTGGTTCTTTCAATTAATGAATGTAACCCAGATAATGGAGACTACAGAGTGTTTGAGGCTGCTGACGAGTGTGGCTGAGAAGAATTCTATCTGGCTGTCTGCTTTGCGTGGCTGTTTTGTAAGCTTACTAGAGGGGCCAGTATGTGTCGTGGTGTGTCGACCAGCTATAGGAGTTTATTGTGTAAATTTCAAGCTGTATTAAGTTGATTATGTTTCCAAGACTTGGATCGTGTAGTGTGAAATGGTTATTTAAAGTTATTTGCATGGTTGCTGCAATTTGATTACGGTGTCTTTATTTATTCATCACTTTTCGAAAATGCTGCAATACTCTGACTGTTAATTTAAAGAAAATTTAAAAAAAAAATTAGGCCCACATTTTTCGGAAACCATATAAGTAGAGTATTTCATTTTTAAAAGAATTTAAACTTTTAAAGAAAATATTTGATCAGTGGCGCTCCAGAAATTGGGGTGCTACAGAACAAGTATAAATCCTTGTGCCTGCTCTTTCTCTTTACACTTGACTTACTTCCTATATTAAGAGAAAAACAAGTTTTTATAACTTATCTTCAACGTCCGGTTGATCTTTGCATCTGGCTGTACTATCTATTTTTGAAAAGAAACTCGTTTTTGTTAAAAGATTTTGAAAAAGTTTTGGACACAATTCAACCCTCTTCTGGTGTTCACGTTCAATTGGTACCAGAGCTCGACTTCTTAGTTGAGCACTTAACAGTATAAGAGGAAAAGATTATATCTTTAGCAATATATCTACTGAAGGTGGCCACATGAACCACCCTCCATTTTTTACTAGAGAAAACTTTGATTACTAGAAGGACAAGATTAAAACTTTCTTTGAATCTCAACAGCTTGAGCTGTGGAAAATGGTTGAAACCATGGGTTTACCATTCCTACTGCTAATGATGGTACTGTTTTGACTAGAGATAAATGAAATGATGATCAGAAAAATCATCATTTAGCTGAATTAAAAAGCTAGATATATTCTTATCTGCGCTATATCAGAAAAAGAATATGAGAAATGTGGTAGAAGTGACACTGCAAAGAAAATCTGGGATTCCCTTATTCTATCTTATAAAGGATCTGCTCAAGTCAGAGAAACTAAAGCTAGCATGTTGGTTTGCCAATATGAGTTATTCAAGATGGAAGAAAATGAAAATATTGAGAAAATGTTTAGAAGATTTCAAACACTGTTCATGGGTTGAAGGCCTTTGGAAAGAGTTATACCACTGTTGACATGTGAGAAATCCATCCAAGCTTATCAACGGTAGAGCATAATCTACGCCGTGATGTTCGCTAGATCGGTTACGTTACTATAGGCTTTCCCGCCAAGTCTACCTCGCTGATCTCCTATATAAGGCCACCTTTCAGAGTGGCCTAGGTACAATCTAATATGCTAAACTCTTATACTGTTCGCTTACTGGCTTGAACATCAGAGTCTCTGCAAGTATACCTCTCATCGCGCTCCGCCATTTGGCTGCCGCACCAGTCCCAATATTCTGGCCACCGTCCTGATGAATTCCGATCACCATTTCGGTTACTGTTCAAAAATAATTACTTGAATTATTATAATTTATTTATAATTATATTTTGAGTTTTTTAAGATGTACTTATAAAATTATCATGATCAATTTTGTATAACTTTGCTTCGATACTAAAGTTATTCCATTTAATTTTTATTAGCATATTATTGCTTCTAGTGAAGATTTTATTGATTATACATTATAGTACATTCTGTAAGCAATATCTGTATTTAGGAAAGAAAATTAGCTTAAAATTTAAATGTAAAAGACTAAAATAAAAGACTATTATTTAAACTAACTGCGTAGATTTAAAATTAGATGAAGGTGAACGGGAAGGACGATCAAATGAAAACTTTTTTTTTTTTTTTTAATAATGAAACGCTCAAATCTTACTAAAGTTTGCTATATGAGCATGTCCTGATATTTTTATTTTCTTTTCCGTTGGTCTTTTCAACAGCAGCGTGCTTAGGAGATAGATTTTGGAAACAAGAATCTTTGAGTGTAGTTAATTAAATATTTAATTAATATTAATATTTTTTAATTTTATCTTTTAAATTTTGATGCCAATAAATATTTATTTATTAAAAAATTATGTCACCTATTATTTATTTACACAAATATTATATAACTCCCTTAAATAAAAAATATTTCATTTCTTCTTTCTATTTTTGTTTCATATGTAAATCTTCCATCCAAACATACCAAACTGAAGTGTGACCGACACTCATGAACTTACATAGTCAACACAACAAAACTCTCAAGTTAGCGTCTTATATTATCATCGCATAAATTGAGTTCCTTGTCGTTAAACAGAAATGAATACGTAGTTTGCTCAGTCACCTATATGAAAGAGAGAGATATATAGCTAGAAACTGTCCGCAAACAAAGGTGTCGCATATAAAAATTAAACAATTCTGCATCATATTCTCATCCCATGACTGAACGAGGAATCTACATCAATACCATGTTTCGGTTTACATTGAGACTCTAAAAGAATATATATAGAAAGGCCTTACGGAATGCTTAACCTATGTGATGTGCTAGCTTGTTTAATTATAATAAGACAAAAACAAATGAAACTTGTATAAGTAAACTATTCCTTGCGTTTCTCGCCGATCGTCCCTTAGGAAAATCCAAGCAGGCGTATAGTAGTGGCCAAACTCAATAAACTATTAGACTAGATTCAGATTAAGAACAAGCCAATAAGATTTATGTCAAAAAAAAAAAGAACAAGTCAATAAGACAAGCTTAATTAATTGTTTGTAGTCTCTATTCTACAACCTATATAACACGACAATCTATATAATTTCTACCTGTAAAGGACTGAAAAGGTTGCAATTTTTGGTGGTACTTATTTGTCAACAGTCAATGCATGTGCCAGTTTATTAAAGATGAATCCAATAGTCCGCTCGAGAGTTAGAAATTGTAGGAAAGAAAACCAGTTAGCCCAAAGTCACATGGGTTAATTAGTACTAGTAATAATAGTGTAAAGAAAACGAGCTTAGTGGATTAATTAGGTTGGAATTTCATTTTCGGAGAGTCACCGAGACGTTAGCTGGATTGCATACCTTTTCAAATTTCTTAACAATCTATAAGAAAGCAAATCATTTTATACTTCAAAAACTTCATATCTATAATACAAAAAACAAAAAACAAAAAAAACTTCATTCAAGGCCGCCCCAAGGGCTAAGCAAGAAAAGCCCTTGCTTTAGACCTCAAAAAAAAAAAAATTACGATTAACGGAATTATTAATAACACTCCGTTTTTGCTAGCGTACACTATCGATGTCTTTTCTATTTTTTCTGTTTTTATCCTCCCCGTAAATATATTACGGACAGAGTCTGTCTGTAAATATATTTACAGAGAATCACTTATTTTGGTTTTTCAAACCTCTCCCCCGCATTCGTCCTTCTTCTTCTTATTTCTGACTCTTCTTCCACTTCCCTCTCCTCACTTAATATCTCTTTCTCTCTCTCTCCGCCTCTTCTCTCAACCCTCAATCACACACCCCAACAAAAATATCGTCTCCTCACTCCACTCTTCCATTGCTTCCATCCTATCACAACAAGACTCAGGTAACCCATTTCTTCCATCAATTTCATCTTTCGAGTTTTCAATTTTTTTTAGCGTTTTAGTTCTATCAGTAAATGTATTTACGGGGTAGGTAAAACCCTCACTCGTAAATAAATTTACGGATGTAAACATCTTTCACATAAATATGTCGTCCATAAATGTATTTACAGATATTTAAATAATTTGCATTAGTTATGTCATCCGTAAATGTATTTATGGACGCAGGTGACACTGTATCCGTAAATATCTTTCCAGAGGCAGTGAAAACATACATCTGGATTTTTATTCATGAGATTGGTCATAATTTTTTAAACATTATGATTTTCTAATTCTGTGATTATCTAATATGTGTGCAGGTATGACAAAGGGCGGCAAGGGAGGTTTGAGAGCAGGACAAGCGGGGCGGGAGGTGCCTATGTCTTCGTTCCGCAAACAGAAGCATGAGCAGGTTCAGACTGCTCGCGCGAGAGACCCCATCCGGTAGATGTCGCCACCACCCCCACCACCGCAAGTTGGGGAGATTCTGCCACTGCCCCCACCACATCCCCTCGAACAGGCCGAGGGTCTACCCGACATCATTTCTCGGGGCCCGGAGGATTTGTCTCTCCTCTGCTCTTTTTAAAACCATGCGGCCACCCACGTATAGGTGGGAGAGGTAAGTGCTGTTATTTATTTCTGAATGTCAATATTTTTTAAGAATTTGGGGACCGTTTGATTTGCAAAAAAAGTAAGGGACTCAGCACAAAAATATTTGTTTTGCATTTGATTTACAAAAATAAATAATTTGGTTATTTATTTCGTTACCCACTAACCCATGGGACAACTTTTTGTTGATGGATAAACACTCGACGACATCTCCAATCGGCTCCATATACCAATAGTCGGAACATGTTAAATTTCACGCCACTGGGAAAAGACAAGGCATGCGCCCTGCTGCAGGAGCTACTTAGCACCACTCACGTTGAGGCCCTGGCAGAGTGCGAGTAGAAGAGAGGCACACACGTGCACTACAGCTGGTTGTTATCGATGTACACCTCCGAGATGAGGTGTGCAAAGGAGGCTGAGAAACAGTACAACGAGGTGGTGTTGGTGGTGTGGCATTATCAGATGCATGCTACTAGGGCTTATTTATTGTGTCTCTTGGGATGAATTCTTTTCACGGACAAGACTCAGACCTACGTGGAAGTCATGTACTTGGAGGCCTTTCGCGACCTCTAAACTTGTAGACAGTATGCATGGGGTACTACTGCCCTGACATACTTATATGATCACCTGTACGACGTGAGGTTGCATAGGACGAAGCTGATGGGGGATACATAGCCAATCTACAGGTAAATTTACTCTTTTGTTGTTCATTACACATATCTATTTACTCTTGTTGAGACACTTATTTTTTTTTCAGACATGGATTCTAGAGCATATTCCAAACATTTATGCTCGTCAGCAGCACCCAGAGTACGAGGAGAAGTGGCCCCGGGCCTGCTGAGGGTTAGTGGTTCAGGGATCTAGACCGGTTGGCTCTTGATGATTTGTGTTGGTCTCCATATGACAACTATCGCTAGCACCATTTATTTGAGAAGATCTTCTGGTTCTCTGGGTGGATCCGGTGTGACATGCTGATGCATGTAACATCCCAATTTTTAAGAAAAGTAATTTTAACGGTAAAATCCTGAATACTTAAAGATAAGTCATAGAGATTGATCACCTCAATGATTTACTAAGAGTACGTGGAATTATTTTGACTCATTTTAAATAATTTATTTATTATAAATAATTATTATTCATGATGTCAATTCAAGTTAATAGACAGCGTAGACGTATACTGCTTTAATGTGAATTCATCAATTTACACATTATATAAGTTTTCCGTGTGACGCGTTGACGCGTTTTTTTGTTGACTAAGAAATTGATTGAATTAAATCAAGATGAAACTAAATTTAGGAGTTAATATTTTATATTAATTTAAAGTTTGAATATCGTCGAAATACTCTAACGAAGTTTCGTCGCATTTTGAATCGCCTGGTAAATTTTTACCCTCATTAAAATTTAAAATGAATTCCGATTTCGATGATAATCGAAATGTAACTTATTTTGATGGTGTTTGAGTGTATTTAATTGTTTTTATTATTTATGATAATATTTTATTTCGCGGTGAATTAATTTCTCGGCAAATTAATTTTCGCGAATTAATCGTCGGAAGAATTAATTGGTAACGCGATTGTTCGACGCCGTATTTTTAGTATACTATAGACTCTAGGATTAGAGGATAATTATGAGAGATGAGAGATTAGATAAGTTAGACTTGTTGATAGGATTAGCATCTTGCTTTAGTGCTAGGTGTCCTTGTTGTGATGGTCAATTAGGAGAACCTTTTTCTTAAGCATTTTTAACCAAGCATTTTATCTCTTAATAAAATTTATTTTTTTCTTCTCCTCTTTCTTGTGTCCAGCGTGAGTCCTTTCTTTTTCACTCCCTCACATTCATTTCCTCTAATTTTTTTTAAAGTACTTAAGTATTGGTGAGATGGGAATAAAGAGAAGCAAGACCCATTTTTTTTTACCTCCTTGCAGCGTAACTCCCTCCCTCTCTCATTTATTTTTTTCTCCCCTTATTTCCCCTTTGTCAGGCTGTGAGCCTTTCCCCTTCTACTTCTCCATTTATTTTTCTTCTCTCCAAAATTACTCATGTATGATGAAGAAAGAATAAGCCAAGATTTAATCTCCCCCCTCCTTCATTTTCCAGCCGTAGCCTCCCCTCATTTTACTCTACATTTCCTCCTTCTTTTTTGGTCTTGAGAGAGAAGCTCTAAGGTGCTTCAATGGTGATCACCTCCATCATCTCCTTTGGCTTGATTTCACCTCCATTTCTTAACCTTCTTTGCCCCTAGTTCCTTCTTCTTCTTGCCATCACCTATTCCCTCATTTAAGCAAGTTTGAGAGCCAAATTTTCCCCCTCCATTTCAGCCCTCAAGACCGTGAGCTTCACATAGGTGGAGGAGGTAGTTCTTTTGCTTCATTCTTTGATTATTTGGTGATTGTTATGCTTGCTCATGATCAAGGAAGAAAGGAACATGTAAACCCCAATATTATGGAACCCTAGGGTACAAGACCTAGAGGATTAGGGGGTTGTGTGATTTTCCTTGTGAATAACTAAATTAGTTAAGGGTTATTGATTATTAGTGATAGTTGTTGTAGTAGTAGTTGTTAGTTTTGATTAAAAACAAGGTTCTAAAAGATTTTGATGAAACTCTTGATTTTTAGTGAAGTTGTAGATTGTTCTTAGACTTGATTAATGTTTGTTTTGGTAAGCAAATTGTTGTTTTGTGAAGGAAATAAATTGATTGAATGGTGTTGTTGAATTAAGTAGAGTTTTACAAATTTTTTTGAAAAAGGAGAGGTATGGCCGCGAGCTCCTTAGAGCTTTGGAGGCATGATTTTCATAAGCTTTGGTTTATAATAGTTGTATTTAGTATGTTTAAGGATTGTGTGAGCTTTGGAAAATTTTTAGAAAGTGATTTGGATTTAATTTGGGAGTTGTCTTGGATTTTAGGCAATGAAACACATAAGGTAAATTGGGCTCTTTGAGACCCAAGAAACCAAGTGGAGCCTTGACTTAAGTAAATGTGAAAAAGAATTTGATAATTGATGTTGTCTCAAGTTTTAAGTTTGAAAGATAATGATTTTTAGTCTTTAGAACCCTATCCCTTTTAATTGGTTATTAAGTTTCAAGAGAAAGATTTCCTAGCTCTAAAGGTTTAGTTCTTTAATTAGTGAAAAGTTCTCCGATGTGTTATGTTTTAGTTTTTCAAGTGTAAATTATTCTTTAAAGCTAGTATTTCAAAATGTGTATTTTTAGTACAAATGATTTAGTTAGTTAAGAGATTTTGGGATTTGAGAGTTAGGAAGTTAGAGTTAGTGTATGCCTAGGATTGTGCTAAGCCTTGTTGTGATGTTAGGACTTGTGAAACCCGAGTTCGTGCAGCGTGAGACCGAGACGTGCGTTGATTCGAGACTTGGAGTTCGTTAAGGGCAACTTTAGATATTTTTAGGCTTCCATCTATTTAATTGCTTTTATTGAATACGAAGAAGTCTGAGAACCCTCCGGGTTCGAAGTTAGGGTTTTCGAACCCCTTCATGATTATTGTCGTGCGGTCGCCTATATTCCGAGTCGTTCGTGGGTGAAAAATATTGTGGTTGGTCTCCTGACCCCAACCCCCCACACTTGTTGTACCTCTCTGTCAACTCCATCGAGTTGCAGAGGGATGGATTCCATGATGTGAATGACGATGTTGTTGAGTTATGCATTTATTTATTATGTGAGTGAATAACTTCCGTGAATTGCTTATGCATTGAATTGTGTTTCACAATGTGAACTGCTTATGCTGCTTATGTTTGTTGAATGGCGTTTCACTGTTATAAGCTTGCTATAAATTATTTGATATACGGTCGAATAATTATGCGAATTGCTCTTTGAATATCGTATGCGGCGAATTGTTCATCGAGTCTGAGAGCTTAGTCGAGTCGTTGAGACGTTTTTGAGCTGTGAGCCAGACAACTGAGGGTGCTAGGTCCCCTTCGTTCATGGTGCATTAGCTAGGCATCTTAGCGTTATAGAACTGGAGCTGAATGTCCTAGGGAGAGCGAAGATCCCAAAGCTGCGGCTGGTATTCAGTGGATAGTGCGGCGTCTGCTTTCCGAAAAAATTGTCAAGTGTCGTGAGAATATGAGTCTTGAGTTGAGTCTTGTGAGAGTGTCTTGAGGGAGTGTCTTGAGTTGCATTTTGGGAATATATGCATTTTGTTATCTCGTGTGTTATGGTTGTTGATTTATTTGTGTCGAAGCATGTGAGTTCCATAATGTCTATGTAATATGCTCTATTATCAAATATGTTGTTGTATCTGCACCTATCTTTTTGTAAGAAGTTGACATTTGCCCGTGGTTCTTTCTATCAATGAATGTAACCCAGATGGCGGAGTAAGCGGAGTGTCCGGGACTGCTGACCAGTGGAACGGAGGATAGACTGTCTGACATCTACTTGTGTGTTTTGCATGTGGTAACTTACTAGTAGTCTAGTAAGGGGTGTAGCGTGTCGACCAGCTATAAGTTAATTGTCATTTATTTTCAATGTTGTAATAAATGTAAGTTCAGTTGAGAAACTTGGAGTGTCATATGTGTAACCCATGAATAAATTAGGAGTTGGTTTCTTGTGATTTTAAATGATGTATTTATTTAGTTGTTTATTCATTTACCATCATGTTTGCGAATCGCTGTGATACTCTGACCGTTCCATCTTAAGGAAGTTTATTTAAAAAAAAAATATAGGACCACAGTTTTCAGAAACCCTACGAGCAGAGTATTTCACATTTCGGAAACATGTATACTTTGGGCATAATGCTAGTTTAGTAGCATTCCGAGAACAGGGTGTTACAATGGTGGTATCAGAGCGGTTCGGTTCTACCCAGACTGTGAGTTGGGAAAACTATAGCTGGTCAAGTATCGGGATGATAGAAGTTAGCATGTTGGGAGTCAAGATGTGTTTTGTTGTGAGTCGAACTATGCTTGTGTGGTTGTTCCTCAAGTGGATTAACTCTATTTGTAATTGTTTGGATTGTTCTTATTTGAAACAATGTGCCCTGAGACACGAAAATTATTGTGGGATTCTAACTAAGTTGAAAAACCTTGTGAGAATCCAGTACCTCAAAAACGAGTGATTCTTTCTGTTAGAGCAGATAAGTTATGGGTGGAGCAGAGGATTCGGATGACCCATAGTTCAGGTGGAGGGAATCGGAAATAGAGATGAGCAAGTTGCTATCATTGTGGAAAATTGAGGCATATTGCCAGCAATTGTCCTGCAAGAGACGGAGGGTGTTCCAACTGCAACAAATCTGGGCATTATGCCAGAGATTGTCAAGCGTCAGAGGTGGAAGCAACTGCAAATACTGTAGAGGTTACACATACAACTAAGGAGGGATGTGTCTATCCAGTAAGCAGAGGAGAAAGCTTAACAGCTGAAGAATACATCTCGGGGAACGCAACAATAAGAAGTTATGCATGGACAGAAATTTGGAAAAGGGATTGTCTGTAGGAGACATTATTATAATTAATATCTAGTTTGATCTTTGGAATATTAGTGATCCTAGATATAGATCACGTAAATGATTGATGATTGAAGTATTTTGGTATGTAGTACATTTAAAGACTAAAATGTATTTTATAATTTTGTGAATGTGACATGTGTGCCACTAACATCTGTGTTTCGCAGTAGTCTGTGAATATGTGTGATTGATTGTGTGTTTGTTGTCTGTGTGAGCGTTTTCTTATTTTCCAACGAAAATATTGAACGCGATTATTTTCCAGCAAGCGCCAATTAAACGTCTTGTGACAATTTAATTTACGCGAGAACCATTTAACTCAGTTGAATGGAAGCCGGAAAGTTAGTGAGAGTTGTTAGCAAGGGGTATGGTGTGGTTAGTGTGTGACTAGATGCTGAACTAGTTTTGGGGTAGTACCTAATATTGTACCAAGTCTTAACTTCACCTTACCTTAAGAATAAATTTCCTTGATTTAAGACTAACCGGACAAACTTGAGGGAAACATTACCCTTCCTTTTATTCTCCTTAGCCGGTCACCTCAAAGAGAAAGTGGGAGAGAATAGTTAATTGCATTACTGGTTTTAATGTGGGCATAGAAAGATAGAGAGAACCTAGTCCCATTCCTTTTCCTCCTGTTACACGCTGTGGACGAGTTCTGCTTAAGTGACCCCATTCTTCCATACCTTCTGTAGGTGATACTAAATCGTGTGGTGAGTTGAGTGTGTGAGAAACCTTACAGAACTTGGAGAGTCTGGAGAATTACTTTTCTTACCATTTCCCTAGACCGAACCGTTAGTTTGAGATGAGGCTATATGAGAGTTCCCCCGTATCCTTGGCGGTGTGAGTGATGTTGTTTGTGATTGTGTGGTTAGTGGTTGTAGGGATTCCTCTTTCCTTTCTATGTATTAACACCGCGAGTTCTTGGAGGAGCTCGAGGCGAATATTTGAATTCTTTTGCCTTAGATTTCTGTATTGTTGTCGGTAATCTCGTTGACGATAGTTTTAAGTTTTAAATGATTTTTGTTAAATTATAATTTCGTAATAAAAGTTTGAGAAGGTTTTGTTTCCTTTTGTTGTAAAATATAATTTCAAAAAAATTCCTAGTCAATCTTGGGTTCAAGGATGTTTTCTATTTTATTTTATCTTATCTTATTGGGAAATGTCCTTGATCTTATCTCCTTTTGGAAAAAACCAAGTTTTGGTGTGGTGTCTCTGAACAAATTTTTGAAAGTTGTGTCATTAAATTGGAAGCAGGAACCCGTGACCACATATTATGTGTGAGGTTTAATTTTAAATTTTTATAACTTAAGTCTTTGAGGATTTTGTGTTGTTATGGTCTAGGAGTTATTAATAAATATTTAGTTTTGTTCTCCTTGAGCTTGATTCAAGCTATGATTTGGAGAAGAGTTTTAGAAAAACTTTAGTTTTAAAATTCTTGGCCGATTTCTTAGAATTTTATAGGTGAGTTTCAGTATTTTGCTATTAGATTTTGTTGGAAGAAAATTAAAACATTTTCTCTAACATTTGTTTTATGAAGCCGGGAGCTTCAAGTGAGTAAAAGGAGAAAATTCTTGTGTTTCAAGCTTCTATCCTTTCATATTTTGGTCATTGTTCAAGTTTAGCAGTTCCAAATTTGAGTTAAAAATTGTTTTAAGTGTTGCCAAGTTGGAAATTTTTTGGATAAAGAGCCAATTTTGAAATCCTTGAACTTGAACCAAGTTATGATAGGAAATTGATTTTAGGGCTCTAAGTTTGGGCTATTGATTTAAAGGTTTTAGTATAATTGTTGTCTTGTTGATTGTGTTAAGGCAATGAAATACCTAATGTTTAAAGGAATCATTGTACTCCTAAACAAGGTGGAGTCTTAGGAAAAAAAAATTAAGTGTTTAAAATCTTTGATTGTTTTTCTTTCTGTGTGAGTTTTGTGATTACAAAAACTTTACAAAGGAGAAAATTCTTGGGTGCTAGTTTATTGTTTAAAACTGAGGAAGTACTTGATACCTTGGTAGTATTAAAAAAAAATTATTACTTGATTTACTGATAGTGGTTGTTAATTAGGCATTTTAGAAGTTTAGCAATTGCTTCGGTTTCGAAAGGAAAATGATTTTCTAGTGTTTAAGAGTTAAAAGTTAGTTATAAAATTTTGGAGTAAGTGTGTATTTTTTTTTTATATAGTTCTATGAGAAGAGAAAAATGATTTTGAGTTTTTAGCTCTTAGCTATTGGTGTATGAAATTTTTTAGAAAAAACTTTGGTTTAAAAGGATTTTAAAGATAAGAGAGAGTTATTAAGTTGTTTTAATCTTTGAACTGAAGTGTGTTTAATGATTTTGAGACAATGAGAACCTAATCTCAAAGAGACTTTAGTATCCACAAGAAAGGTTGAGTCTTACGAAAATAAAGTTGTGTTTCATTAAGTTCTTTGTGTCGGTATTACACCTAAGAAAAATTGATTTTTTTTTTGTTTGACTGGAGAAAAGAATTTTTATCTTTTAAAGATTACGTGGTTTGTGTGTTCTTGGTGTGTGAATAAGTTAGCATTATTTTCTTAGTAATGACACGTAGCTGTAGTCGTGTTCGTGTTTGTGTTCGTGCTCGTGCTCGAGATCGTGGCTCTGGAATAAAGTGACAGTCAATCGTGAGGAACTCTTCGTCCATTAACTACGCTTACCTTCAGTGTGTTATATGTATATGCTTAGTGGTATCGACTGTGATTGTTATTATTGCATGCTATATTATGTAGCTATAAATAGTATAGTACTACTTATATCAATATATATTGAGAATGTTTATATGTGCGAATTATTTTATGGATTTGAGTAAAATAATTTTTTCATATTTTACTATCCGTCTAGTTTCGAGGACAAAACTATTTTAAAGGGGATGGTATTGTAACATCCCAATTTTTAAGAAAAGTAATTTTAACGGTAAAATCCTGAATACTTAAAGATAAGTCATAGAGATTGATCACCTCAATGATTTACTGAGAGTACGTGGAATTATTTTGACTCATTTTAAATAATTTATTTATTATAAATAATTATTATTCATGATGTCAATTCAAATTAATAGACAGCGTAGACGTATGCTGCTATAATGTGAATTCATCAATTTACACATTATATAAGTTTTCTGTGTGACGCGTTGACGCGTATTTTTGTTGACTAAAAAATTGATTGAATTAAATCAAGATGAAACTAAATTTAGGAGTTAACATTTTATATTAATTCATAGTTTGAATATCGTCGAAATACTCTAACGAAGTTTCGTCGCATTTTGAATCGTCTGGTAAATATTTACCCGCATTAAAATTTAAAATGAATTCCGATTTCGATGAAAATCGAAATGTAACTTATTTTGATGGTGTTTGAGTGTATTTAATTGTTTTTATTATTTATGATAATATTTTATTTCGCGGTGAATTAATTTCTCGGCAAATTAATTTTCGCGAATTAATCGGCGGAAGAATTAATCGGTAACGCGATTGCTTGACGCCGTATTTTTGGTACACTATAGACTCTAGGATTAGAGAATAATCATGAGAGATGAGAGATTAGATGGGTTAGACTTGTTGATAGGATTAACATCTTGCTTTAGTGCTAGGTGTCCTTGTTGTGATGGTTAATTAGGAGAACCTTTTTCTTAAGCATTTTTAACCAAGCATTTTATCTCTTAATAAAATTTATTTTTTTCTTCTCCTTTTTCTTGTGTCCAGCGTGAGTCCTTTCTTTTTCACTCCCTCACATTCATTTCCTCTAATTTTTTTTAAAGTACTTAAGTATTGGTGAGATAGGAACAAAGAGAAGCAAGACCCATTTTTTTTACCTCCCTGTAGCGTAACTCCCTCCCTCTCTCACCCATTTTATTTTTTTCTCCCCTTATTTCCCCTTTGTCAGGCTGTGAGCCTTTCCCCTTCTACTTCTCCATTTATTTTTCTTCTCTCCAAAATTACTCATGTATGATGACGAAAGAATAAGCCAAGATTTAATCTCCCCCCTCCTTCATTTTCCAGCCGTAGCCTCCCCTCATTTTACTCTACATTTCCTCCTTTTTTGGTCTTGAGAGAGAAGCTCTAAGGTGCTTCAATGGTGATCACCTCCATCATCTCCTTTGGCTTGATTTCACCTCCATTTCTTAACCTTCTTTGCTCCTAGTTCCTTCTTCTTCTTGCCATCACCTATTCCCTCATTTAAGCAAGTTTGAGAGCCAAATTTTCCCCCTCCATTTCAGCCCTCAAGACCGTGAGCTTCATATAGGTGGAGGAGGTAGTTCTTTTGCTTCATTCTTTGATTATTTGGTGATTATTATGCTTGCTCATGATCAAGGAAGAAAGGAACATGTAAACCCCAATATTATGGAACCCTAGGGTACAAGACCTAGAGGATTAGGGGGTTGTGTGATTTTCCTTGTGAATCACTAAATTAGTTAAGGGTTATTGATTATTAGTGATAGTTGTTGTAGTTGTAGTTGTTAGTTTTGATTAAAAACAAGGTTCTAAAAGATTTTGATGAAACTCTTGATTTTTAGTGAAGTTGTAGATTGTTCTTAGACTTGATTAATGTTTGTTTTGGTAAGCAAATTGTTGTTTTGTGAAGGAAATAAATTGATTGAATGGTGTTGTTGAATTAAGTAGAGTTTTGCAAATTTTTTTGAAAAAGGGGAGGTATGGCCGCGAGCTCCTTAGAGCTTTGGAGGCATGATTTTGATAAGCTTTGGTTTATAATAGTTGTATTTAGTATGTTTATGGATTGTGTGAGCTTTGGAAAATTTTTAGAAAGTGATTTGGATTGAATTTGGGAGTTGTCTTGGATTTTAGGCTATGAAACACATAAGGTAAATTGGGCTCTTTGAGACCCAAGAAACCAAGTGGAGCCTTGACTTAAGTAAATGTGAAAAAGAATTTGATAATTGATGTTGTCTCAAGTTTTAAGTTTGAAAGATAATGATTTTTAGTCTTTAGAACCCTATCCCTTTTAATTGGTTGTTAAGTTTCAAGAGAAAGATTTCCTAGTTCTTAAGGTTTAGTTCTTTATTAGTGAAAAGTTCTCCGATGTGTTTTGTTTTAGTTTTTCAAGTGTAAATTATTCTTTAAAGCTAGTATTTCAAAATGTGTATTTTTAGTACAAATGATTTAGTTAGTTAAGAGATTTTGGGATTTGAGAGTTAGGAAGTTAGAGTTAGTGTATGCCTAGGATTGTGCTAAGCCTTGTTGTGATGTTAGGACTTGTGAAACCTGAGTTCGTGCAGCGTGAGACCGAGACGTGCGTTGATTCGAGACTTGGAGTTCGTTAAGGGCAACTTTAGATATTTTTAGGCTTCCATCTATTTAATTGCTTTTATTGAATACGAAGAAGTCTGAGAACCCTCGGGTTGGTTAGGGTTTCGAACCCCTTCATGATTATTGTCGTGCGGTCGCCTATATTCCGAGTCGTTCGTGGGTGAAAAATATTGTGGTTGGTCTCCTGACCCCAACCCCCCACACTTGTTGTACCTCTCTGTCAACTCCATCGAGTTGCAGAGGGATGGATTCCATGATGTGAATGACGATGTTGTTGAGTTATGCATTTATTTATTATGTGATTGAATAACTGCCGTGAATTGCTTATGCATTGAATTGTGTTTCACAATGTGAACTGCTTATGCTGCTTATGTTTGTTGAATGGCGTTTCACTGTAATAAGCTTGCTATAAATTATTTGATATACGGTCGAATAATTATGCGAATTGCTCTTTGAATATCGTATGCGGCAAATTGTTCATCGAGTCTGAGAGCTTAGTCGAGTCGTCGAGACGTTTTTGAGCTGTGAGCAAAACAACTGAGGGTGCTAGGTCCCCTTCGTTCATGGTGGATTAGCTAGGCATCGCAGCGTTATAGAACTGGAGCTGAATGTCCTAGGGAGAGCGAAGATCCCAAAGCTGCGGCTGGTTTTCAGTGGATAGTGTGGCGTCTGCTTTCCGGAAAAATTGTCAAGTGTCGTGAGAATATGAGTCTTGAGTTGAGTCTTGTGAGAGTGTCTTGAGGGAGTGTCTTGAGTTGCATTTTCGGAATATATGCATTTTGTTATCTCGTGTGTTATGGTTGTTGATTTATTTGTGTCGAAGCATGTAAGTTCCATAATGTCTATGTAATATGCTCTATTATCAAATATGTTGTTGTATCTGCACCTATCTTTTTGTAAGAAGTTGACCCTTGCCCGTGGTTCTTTCTATCAATGAATGTAACCCAGATGGCGGAGTAAGCGGAGTGTCCGGGACTGCTGACCAATGGAACGGAGGATAGACTGTCTGGCATCTACTTGTGTGTTATGCTTGTGGTAACTTACTAGTAGTCTAGTAAGGGGTGTAGCGTGTCGACCAGCTATAAGTTAATTGTCATTTATTTTCAATGTTGTAATAAATGTAAGTTCAGTTGAGAAACTTGGAGTGTCATATGTGTAACCCATGAATAAATTAGGAGTTGGTTTCTTGTGATTTTAAATGATGTATTTATTTAGTTGTTTATTCATTTACCATCATGTTTGAGAATCGCTGTGATACTCTGACCGTTCCATCTTAAGGAAGTTTATTTAAAAAAAAATATATAGGACCACAGTTTTCAGAAACCCTACGAGCAGAGTATTTCACATTTCGAAAACATGTATACTTTGGTCAGAATGCTAGTTTAGTAGCACTCCGAGAACAAGGTGTTACAATGAACCTACACCTCTCAGAGTGTGTCCTGCGACAGTACATGAACTTCCAGAGCATCCCATGGGATCTCCCAGAGTCAGCACGACCGGTGACATCCTCAATGGAGATGGATGCTGCATATCTTACATGGGGAGAGCACCTGTGGATGTCGCCATTAGGTTTGAATGTGTCACGTAGTCGTGGGACATTGTTTAGGGGCATCTTTGTCGGTACGTGCAGATTTCCCATCCGTACCTTCTACCACCCGTCGAGGGGGAGCCACCTATATCCACCACTACTTCTGCCATTGCACAGGCAGATGTTGATGCTGCTTGTGCAAGCGCAACAGACGCATCAGAGGTGTAACACCCAGCCAAATTTAATTATTCAGCTTATTAATTTAAGCATTATTTTGTTTTAAATTAATAGTTAGATAATTAGATTGGATTGTAATTATTAAGAAAAGGGGTGTAGGTAGAAATGTCAAGTGGAAATTTGAGGAAAAAGGAAGGGTATATGAGAAAGTTAGCATTATAAATTAAGAGCAAAATGGACCAAAAGTGAGAACTCTTTCTCTTCTTATTTTTCCTCCCATTCCCACCCCTCTCTCTCTCTCCACTTTACTCCCTCCCTCTCGTGTTTCTCAGCTGTGAAAGAGGAGAAAACAAAGAAAGAAGAAGAAAGGGAGAAGAAGAAAGAAGGAAGAAGCAGAAGAGAAATGAGGAAAGCTAGGGTTCCAAGAATTGGGTGAGAACCACACCCTCCTTTACTTATCTCCGACGCCCAACTCATTCTTCCTCTCCCCCTCATTTTTTCTGTTTTGGTTGAAGAGAAAGGAAAGAAGAAGGAGAAGGCTAGACCTAGGGTTCATGGGTTTTGAGGGAAAATGGAGAGAAACTTGTGGGAATCATCCATTCCTTTCTTGGAGAAGAAGATTAGAGTTGAGATTTGGTATTTGGGAGAAGATTGGGTGTTGCCATAAGTTGAAGAGAAGGGGAAAAACGAAACAGAAGAGGAGAAGGAGAAGAAGACCAAAGATTCATCACCTAGCTCAAGTTCTTGGAGTTGATTTGTGAGTTCTTCTTACTTTTAGTGGCAGGCACCCATAAGACCCCGAATCAGGGTTTTATCTTATCTTCTTGATGTGTGTTTTCATGACGTCAATTTGGGGTTTTTAGGATAACATGAGAAGGGAAATGGGTTAGAATGAGTTGATGATAGTTTGATGAGTTTCATGATATTTGAAGTATGGTTGCTTACGATTTTCATGTTAACTGCCTTGATGTTGAAATGCTAAGTGAATTGTTATTCAATGTGCTATGATTTTGAGCTTTCAATTGATTGGAAATGTCTTGGATTGAGTAGAAGATGTGATATTTTAGTGGGATTGGTTAATGGTTGGGTGTTGTCCGTAACCCCCCACAAACATTTGTGTGATGTTTGCCCCATTGCGAGTTCCACATAGCTCGAATTGGGATGAGGTTTGATTCATAAGAAACTAGACTCAAATTGCTTCAGAATGAGCACAAGGATTACTTGAAAAGGATAAGAATTGAGTTAGATATTGAAGTCACAAGTTAAGGGAAAATAGTTGTCCTGTTTTCTGACATTAGTGTGTTATTTTGTAAAACTGCACTAAATAAAGAATTATGTTCTAAAATAAAATTTTGATTCATAAACTAAACATCTTAAGCTTTCAATGAGTGGTCGTTTGCCCAAATCTGACATCGTTTGGTGTTTTAATAAAATCGTCCAAGTTGATGTAACATTGCAGAAAAACGTCCCTGTTTCCGTCTCAAATTTGCTCAGCGAATTTCCCTGAGCTAAGCAAATTTGATAGAGAATTTTGCAGGAAATTCTGCAGACAAATTAGCTTAGCAAATTCTATTGAGGTAAGCGAATTTGGGGCATAATAGAGAGTCAGATTTCATTTTAAAATGTTTGTTGGAGGATAACTCTTAGATACTTATTATAGGCTATCTTTAAAAGATAATTCTTGACTCTTGTCATGGATAATACCATTATCCGCCCAAGTAAATGGTATTTGCCATTATGAAAAGATATGCTTAGTTATGAACGTCAAAATTGTTTATATGCTTGAAGTGATATCTTGGAATGAGGCTAGTAACATGATTGTATTTCCTCATCAATTGGATGTTCTATTCTGATATATATATATATATATATATATATATATATATATATATATATATATATATATATATATATATATATGCTTGATAGAACTAAGGTTTGCTTATGATGAGTGAATTGTATCTGTATATTCATTTCATTATGTTAATGCATTTGAAAATGCATAAGCTTATGTGCAATACACTTAAAAAGACTTAATGCAAGATTCCTCATAAGAGGAGCTTACGGTATAGCCATGTACTTGTGGGACACCACTTGCCGATTATAGACGTATGACTGCTATATCGTAAGATATTATATGACTGTATAGCCATGTACTTGTGAGACGCCACTTGTGGGTTATAGATGTATGACTGCTCTACCATAGACTACGTTGACTGGTGTCTATGGACCTAAGCATACGACACAACCTAGAGCATAGTGTCCCAGTCAGATAACGATGACCATATGGGATCAGTAAGCCGTGCTATGAACATATGAAAGAATGAATCTTTGTTTTATGTGTGAATGTTTTCCATTCTTATGTGAAGTTTTATCTCAAATGATATAAATAATATATTGGACCGGAATAAATACGCCCGACAATATGCTAAGTGTGTCTAAATTATATATTGGACCGGAATAAACACGCCTGGCAGTATAGCACTTTAGACACAGGTTAGTGCATCCTTGGTCGTTCACGCTTAGGGTGCCTAATGCAGGTTATGTTTTCAAAAAGAAAGAGTTTATGAACTGTATATGAGAATTGCTTTGGCTTTAAATGCCTCAATTTCTCTTAGTATAATAGTATGATTCGATGAGAGATAGTGAGGAGTCCGTGAAGGACTCACTGAGATTTTATCTCATTCTTTCCATGTTGCTTTTCAGATAAGCAGGTACCGGAGGCAGATTAGGCAAAGCTCAAGGATTAGTACTCTTAGTTTAGAGTTTAATTTGAAGTTGTAGTTCTATCTACAACCTTGTAGCCATGTAAGACTAGATTGTAATTTGATATTCCAAGTTATGTATAATTTTGTAAAAGTTGTAATCTAATTATTAGGTTTATGACATAGGTTTGAAATTTACGCCTTGGATTACTGTAAACAAGTTTTAAATTTTTAGTAATACCTGTACTTTAATGTAATTGTCGTGTATTTCAGTTTACGTTGAGGTGCGGGCGTTACATTATGGTATCAGAGCAGTTTAGTCTTGTAGGACTATGGTTCGTTAGACGAAACTTTCTCTTGTTCGAGAACTCCTCTATGTATTCTTATACCTAGTATGATCTATTAAGCCTGATCAACTTAATACTTTATACTGTGTATGTAGAATATGGTAGACGGAGCTGGCGGATGAGGGAAAGGACCGAATAGGCGTGCGAACTCTGAGGAAGCTCAATGGTTAAAGACGATGCAGAAGAGAAGTGATGAACACAAGAACTCCTAACAATTGAGAACCTTAAGAGATATGGATAGAGGGAAACAAGTTCAAACCTCTTCAAAACCAGGAGTTAATGAATGTCCTAAGTGTGGTCGGAACCATAGGGGTGAGTGCTTAACTGGACGGAGCGTGTGCTTCATGTACTGCCAACCAGGGCACTCTGCAAGGAATTAGGAACAACAAGTAAGGGTTCTTCATTGTATGGTTTTAATTGATTAGGATTGTAATTTATAATTGGTTAGGGTTTCAACACGTGTTAATTCATCAAGTTTGTTTCGCCTAACCCATTATGACTGGATCCTAGATTGATTGGAATCCTATGATAATCCCTAAGTGAAACATAGTGTTCTAAGTAGTTAATGGTAAGGATAAGAAGTAAGATGAAGATAGGCCACCCACTTCAATGCCTAAATTATAGTAGGGAACCTCAAAGGTGATCAAGCCCTAGTGAAGCAGAGAAACCCTAAGTCTTCTAGGTATAGTGATCTTAGTGGAGTAACCAGCCTAGAAAGACGATTAGACTATAGTTTTTGGACTATAAGAGTTTTAAGTAAAGCTAAATCAGCAGGAATCCAAAGTTATTAATATTTGCATTCATTCAATTGGCCAATGCATGAAGTGACTACGTTTGACCAATTATAAACTTTGTCTTAACCAAATAAGAACCTTATTTGGAATGAGACCTAGTTTGTAATCGGTTCATGAAACCACCTAATTCTCCGGACAATTAGCTCCTTTGTAGAGATTAATTCCTTTCTGGATTTCCAATTATTTAGAATGAGTATTAAAAGTAGTTTAAGATAAATGAGATAGATTATTCCCAAGAAAATAAATTTATTTTCTTGATACTTGTTGGTCTGTTAGTTATTAGACCTGGCAACAGACACGTCGATCCATGTTGATATTAGTCATGGCCGCGTGGATTCCCAGTTTAATTCCTATTGAACCAAAAACTGGAATTAATCTATCAAGTGAAGAGAGAAGTAGGAGAACCCTAATCGTCCCTTTCACCAAATTTCGGAAGAATAATCCCCCATCTTTCAAGGGCGGAGCAGAATTACCGAGTAAGCACAGGCCGCCTTAGTAGCAGAACTAGAACCTGATTCCCAAATGGCGGGTAGATTGTTCCACTTCAGTGGAAAGAAGACTATAGAAGTGGGTCAATTAACTTAAGGCCAGTAGTTTCTAAGTAGAGAATCTAGATTCTCTAGATTCCATTATGTGATAGGACTGTTTAGTTTTGAATGCCTTGGTAGCAAGTTATAATTTATGAGATGCCAATTTTTGGTGAAAAGGGTGTATTGCTATCCTCACCCCCACACTGACTTATGTTATGTATTTCCTTCACTATTCTCTCCATAGAGGGAATCTTGAAGTGATTCCTATGCCCTAGGAAAGGTTTAAGATTCGTAAGGAAGTATGTTGCCGCCAAATCCGCGGGGACCTAAAAATTATTAACAATTGCAAGTACTTCATAGATTAGTACCTAGTGTGATTTCACCTAACCAATTACAGACTATGTCCCAACCGGTTAAGTAATATTTGTAGCATCCCAATTTTTAAGAAAAGTGATTTTAGTGATAAAAATCCTAAATACTTGAAGATAAGTCATAGAGATTGATCGCCTCAATGATTTACTGAGAGTACGGGAAATTATTTTGACTTATTTTGAATAATTTATTTATTATAAATAATTATTATTCATGGTGTTAATTCAAATTAATAGACAACGTAGACGTATGCTGCTTTTAAGGTGAATTTATCAAATAAACTTTAAATAAGTTTTCTGTGTGACGCGGTAACGCGTATTTTTGTTGACTAAGAAAATTATTGAATTAAATCAAGATGAAATTAAATTTAAGAATTAATATTTTATATTAATTTATGGTTCGAATATCGTCGAAATATTCTAATGAAGTTTCATCGTATTTTGAATCACCGGGTAAATTTTATCCGCATTAAAATTTTAAACGAACTCCGATTTCGATAAAAATCGAATCATAACTTGTTGTGATTATTTTTGAGTGTTTTAGATTATTTTTAATGTTTATGATAATATTTTATCACGCGGTGGGCTTATCTGCAAGAGGTTGGCAGCTGTCCCCAACCCCCACACTTGTTTGCTTTTCCTCTTTGTTAACTCCATCGAGTTGCAAAGGGATGAACAGTGTTTGGATGCTGATGTTTGACTATGACATGATTTTTGATTTGATTGAATGGTGTTGTTGAGAGATTGCTGATTGAATAATTATTTAATATGAGATCGAATATCTATTTAATTATGCTTCTTTGAATTATCATATGAGTTGATTTATTCATTGGGGTTGTGGAAGTATTGTCGTGACATTTGTGAGCTTTGAGCCAATTAACCTAGGGTGCTAGGATCCCCTAAAAAGCTACAACCGGTTTTTCGGTAGAGTTAGCTAGGCGTCGTAACGGCAAGGAACTTGAGCTGAATGTCCTAGGGGGAGAGGAGAGCCCAAGGCTACAGCTGGTATTCAGTGAATTGTTCGATGTTACTTTCCAGAAAATTGTAGAGAGTGTCTTGAGTTGCATTATGGGGCATTTATGCATATTGTTGTCTCTTGAATTATGTTTGTTGTTTTTATGCTCATTTGAGAAGATGACCCTTGCCCGTGGTTCTTTCAATCAATGATTGTAACCCAGATCATGAAGACTGCATGAGCGTTCAAGGTTGCGGATAAGGATAGCTGAGGGTAGTCTTACCCGTTTATCTGTCAGGGTATCTGTGGTAACTTACTAGGAGTTTAGTAAGGGATGTAGCGTGTCGATCAGCTATAGGATATTTGTAGTTCATTTCAATGTTGTAATAAATGCAAATTTAGTTGTAAAACTTGGAGTGTCATATGTGTAATACTTAAATAAATTATGAGTGTGAATCCTGTGGTTTTATTTTGATGTCTCTATTTATTTATTTACCATCATGTGTCTGGAATCGCTGTGATACTCTGACTGTTCTTTCAAAAAGAAGTTTTTGTAGAAAAAGAAAAAAAATAGAACCACATTTTCAGAAACCCTACGAGCAGAGTGTTCCACCTCTCAGAAATATGTTAACGCCTGTAAGCAATGTTAGTTTAGTAGCGCTCCAAAAACGTGGTGTTACAAAGTAGTATCAGAGCGGTTCGGTTCTAACCGGACTGTGAGTCGGGAAACTATAGCTGATCAAGTGTCGAGTTTTGTAGAGAGTAGATTTTTAGGAGCCAAACTGTGTCTTATTGTGAGTCAAACTATGCTTGTGTATTTTTTCCTCAAGTAGAGTAACTCTACTTACAATTGTTTGAAATTGTTTCTTAGTTGAAAACAATGTGTGCTGAGACATACAAAATTGTTGTGGGGTTCTAACTAGGTTGTAAGACCTTGTGAGAATCCAGTACCTCAGAAGCGAGTAACTCTTTCTGTTAGAACTGCTAATTCAGACACGGATTAAAGGACGTGGATAGCCGAGCAGTAGCAGGGATGAGATTTTGGGATTGTTGCAGGAGACGCTGTTATTATTATTATTATTATTACTACTACTGTTTAATATGATATTTGGTGTAATAGTGATCCTAGATATAGATCACGTAAATGAGTGACGTTTGAAGTATTTTGATATGTATTATATTTGAAAAATCAAAAATATTTTGTGAACGTGACATGCTTGCCACTAACATTTGTGTTTTCGCAGTAGTCTACTTTAGTACTGCTGCGACTATATGTGATGGATTGTGGGGTTATTCATTTGTGTGAGCGTATTCTTATTTTCCAATGGAAATATTGAACGCGATTATTTTCTAGCAAGCGTTAATTAAATGTCCTGCGATAATTTAATTTGCGTGAGACCCATTTGACCTAGTTAAATGGAAGCTAGAAGGGTAGTAAGAGTTACAGGTAGTAGTTTTAGTACGTGGCAAGTTGTTTAGTTAGTGATGGGTAGTACCTAAATTGTTACCAAAACCTTATCCTGAATTTTAGATCGCGAAATATTTTCTTTAGAGGAGAGCCAAGTGAAGTTGAATAATTCCTTTTCATCTTTTCTTTTACTTACTTGGCCGACCACTCACTTATAAAAGGGTGCAGGGGAAATTATTCCATTACAGTCTTAGAATTAGTAAGTGATGAAGATGTTGGACCAAAATTTTGTGAATCTTTCCTTCCTTCTATTATACGCCACGAATAAGTTCTGCTTAAAGGACTCCCACCATTCTTCGATTCCTACCTTAGGTGACACTGAGTTTAGAAAAAGTGGGAGAGAATAGTTGTATTATTTAGGTTAGTGTTGAGAGAACCTAGTCCCTTCCTCCTTTTCTCTTGTGCGCTGCAGATAAATTCAGTCCCAAAGACCCTTATGTTATTCGATCCTTCCTTAAGTAGTGCTAGGCCATGTGGTGTTTGTAGTGTGTGAGAGTTCTTGAGAAATTGGGAATTTGTTCCCTTCCATTCCCTTAGTTAAGCGAAGCTTTGAGAGATGTTGAGCGAGGGCTATCCTCTATATCCTTTGTACCTTTGGGTGATGTTGTGGGCTATTTTGTGGTTGGTGATCATAGCAATCCTTTTGTCTCTTTCTGTTTTCAGACCGCGGGTCCTTAGAAGATTTTAGGTGAGTGTCTTAGTTCTTTTGTTTTCAATTCTTGAGTCCTTGTTAATGATTTTGTTAAATTATGACTTAGTAGTAAAATTAGGTGTGAGGTTTGATTTCAAATTTTTATGTTATTAGATTTGAATTATATGCATTTAATCGTGTCAAGACTTTGGGAATTTTGAAAAGAGTCTTATAAGTGGGTCTAGTTTTTGCCAATTAAGTTTGTTGAAAGAATGTTAAATATTTTCCTAACAATTCCTTTCATGAAGCAGTGAACTTCAAGAGGATGAAAAGAGAAAATTTTTGTGTTATAAACTTTAAACCTTCCATATTTTAGTTGTGGTTAAAAGTTTAATTAAGTTTTAGTAGATGATTAAGCATTTTGAGACAATGAAACCCCTAATGTTTAAAGGGATCCTTGTGATTCCTAAATAAGGTAGAGTCTTAAGAGAGTAAGTGTTTAAAGATATCAAATTACTTTGGTTTTTACATCTTCTAGGTGTAAATTATTACAAAAAGAGACTTTCAAATTTTTATATTTACACTTCGTGGTTAGCAATTGTGTCGTTGTTAGTGTGCAAGATCATTTTCGGAATGCTTCGATCTAAAAGAATATTTCTTTTTTATTATTACTTTATTTGAAAATTCAGATTTTCTTTTAATCTTTAAGAGAAGTGTGTCTAATGATTTTGAGACAATGAGAACCTAATCTCAAACGAACCTTGTTGTCCATGAGAATGGTTGAGTCTTCAGTAAGATTATGTTTCATTAATTCTCTGTTATAGTATTTCCTCGAAAATGTAGAAATTCTTTTTAGGAAAAACCTTCAGTTCGAGAAAAAAGATTTAATCTTTTTAAAAGTTTTAAGTGGTTTTTGTATTCTTGATATGTGTAACCATGGTTGCTTGTGAATAGGTTAGTATTATTTTCCTAGTAATGGCACGTAGCCGTAGTCAAATTAGTGTTCGTGTTCGTGCTTGTGCTCGTGATCGTGAATAAGCAGAGGTCATGACTCTGGCATAAAGCATCAGTGAATCGTGAGGATTTCTTTGTCTGCTAACTACGCTTATATTACGGTGTGCTATATATATATATATATATATATATATATTTACACACATACTTAGTGTTGATTAAGTTGATTGTTCTTGTTGCATGCCAATACGTGGTTGTAATATTATACAGCTATAAATATTATAGTACTACATATATTAATATGTACTATGAGTGTCTTTATGTGCAAATTATTTTACGGTTTTGAGTAAAGTAATTTTTTCATATGTTAATATCCGCGTAGTTGCGAGGACGAAACTATTTTAAGGGGGTGGTATTGTAACATCCCAATTTTTAAGAAAAGTGATTTTAGCGATAAAAATCCTGAATACTTGAAGATAAGTCATAGAGATTGATCACCTCAATGATTTACTGAGAGTACAAGAAATTATTTTGAATAATTTATTTATTATAAATAATTATTATTCATGGTGTTAATTCAAATTAATAGACAGCATAAACATATGGTACTTTTAAGGTGAATTCATCAAATAAACTTTAAATAAGTTTTCTGTGTGATGTAGTAACACGTAGTTTTGTTGACTAAGAAAATGATTGTATTAAATCAAGATGAAATTAAATTTAAGAATTAGTATTTTATATTAATTCATGGTTCGAATATCGTCGAAATATTCTAACGAAGTTTCGTCGTATTTTGAACCGCCGGGTAAATTTTATCCGCATTAAAATTTTAAACGAACTCTGATTTCGATAAAAACCGAATCATAACTTTTTGTGATTGTTTTTTAGTGTTTTAGATTGTTTTTAATGTTTATGATAATAGTTTATCACGCGGTGAATTAATTTTTCGTTAAATTAATTTTCGCGAATTAATCGGCGAGCGAATTAATCGGTAATGCGGTTACTCGACGCCGTATTATTTTTAGGGGCACTCTAGACTCTAGGACTAGAGGGTAATCATGAGAGAATAAAGACTAGATGGGTTAGACTTGTGACTTGATTAGCATCTTATTTTATGGTCTAGGTGTCACTTAAGTGGTGGTTTATTTTTATGCTTACTATTAAGTGTGTTTTTAACCAAGTATTTTACACTTAATAAAATATTTAATTCCCACTCCTTTAGGAGCAGCCAAGGCCGCAGCCCCTCCTCTCATTTTCACTCCTATTTTCATTTCATTTGATTATTTGTTTTAAACCAAGTAAACCTTTTAATTAATTGTTTGATTAAAATTTTAATCCTACCCATTATTTGGGCAGCCCAGCCGCGACCTACCCTCACTCTCTATCCCTTCATTTTTTCTCTTCTTCTTCATGTCCTAGAGAGAGAAGCTCCAATGTCTCCCATGGCTTCCATTCACCATTTCCAACTTGAGAGCACCTCCATTATTCAACTTTCTTGCTCCTAGCTTCTTCTTCTTCTTGAATCCTCCTTCCACATCATGTGAGCAAGTTGAAGAGCCACATTTTTCCTCACCAAACAGCCCCAAAAATCGTGACCTTCCATGGTCTCCATGTTCCACCATTTTTGACTTGTGTCATCTCCAATCTTCACCATTTCTTACTTCCAAGTTCATCTTCTACTTGATTACCTTTTCTCAACCTTGTGCCCTCTCCTTCCATTTCAGCCCCAAATCGTGGGTGTGTATATATGTGTAGTCTTGTGTTTCTTGCTTTATTCTTGTCTTAATGCTTGATTTGTGGCTTGATTATGATCAATGAAAGACATGAGCACTTAAATTCCCAAATTCTTGAAAACCCTAAGGGGGAAAAGAGGGATGGGTGTGATCTTGAGGGAATCAAAGAAATTAATTAGTGATTTTAGCTCATTTGGTGATATTGTTGTTGTTTTAGTTAATAGTTTGGAACTAGTACTTTGATTGTGTATTTTTTTCATGAAAAACCCTATCTTGAAGAGCATGATTTAAGTAATTTGACTTGGATTATGTCTATGTTTTGATGTTGTGTTGTTGTTTGTGAAAAGATTAAATTATAGAATGATGTTGTTAAATTAGATTGAAAACTTGCAAATTTTTTGGGAGAAAAAGGGTGACGGCCGCGAGCTTTGGGGGCCATGGGGAAAGAAAATTTATTTTGTGTTCTAATCCATATTAGTTGATTTGAAGAGTGTTTAATTTTAGAAGATTTTTATGAAAACCCTTGATTCTAGAAAGAGGCTTGAGTAGGAATTGGTCTTGGTTAGGCTTATGTTTTGGTAATCATTTGTTGTTTTGTGAAAGAAATGGAGTAGTGAATAAAGTTGTCTAATTGATTAGTAAGTTTGCAAACTTTCTTTGGAAAAGGAGAGGTGAGGCCGCAAGCTCCTTAGAGCTTTGGAGGCATGTTTTTGACAAAACTTTGGCTTATGATAATTGAATTGAATTGTATTTATGCTTTGGAATACTTTGGAAATGGTTGGATTAGTTTGAAGGTGTTGTTATTATGGTTGAATTCATATTTGTCAAGAAAATGGAGATTTTGAAAACCTTAGTTTCATGGTTGTGTCATGAAGGCTTGGCGTGTTTCTAATGTAAGGTTTGGTTTTGAATAATTGAAAGCTATGGAAAAAAAATTAGTAGGAGAGTGTTATGTTTTGGATGATTTGAATTAATGAAATTGTAAAACCTTTGAGTTTTTGGAAAAACCTTGATTGGGTATTTGAATTGGATAGTGTTTTGTTTCCTTGCTTCTAGTTTCTTGATGCTAGTTTAGGGTGATCAAGGGTTAATTTTCCCTTCCCTTTGAGCTTCTTAGAGCCGTGACATAAAGAGGATTTTTGGGGAAAGTTTAACTTGAATCACTTGTTTTTTTTATTGTTATTTTAGTTGTGTTTGTTGTTAATGTTTTGATCAAGAAAGAATTTTGATTGGAAGTCGTTTTGAATATTAAGGGCAATGAAAACACTTAAGGCAAAAAGGATTCTTTGTAATCCTAAAGGCTAAGTGGAGCCTTGATTCTAATGTTTAAGAAAAGAGTTGCAAAATAATGATGTTTTACGTTCTAAGTTTTTTAAGAAAAAGATTTCTTAGTTATTAAAGTTTAATTCTTTAGTTAGTTAATGAATTTTCAATGTGTATGTAATGTATTAAAAACTATTATTTTAAATTAAGTTTCTAAGTGTAAGTGTTTGGTTAGAAAAAAGGGTTTTAGGTTTTGAGAGCCTCAGGTTATAGAATTAAGACTTTAGATTATGCTAAGTTTGTTTCGTGTGATAGGCTTTGAGTGATCCGAGATCGTGC
Source organism: Calophaca sinica (assembly GCA_037113605.1). Classification (NCBI taxonomy): domain Eukaryota; kingdom Viridiplantae; phylum Streptophyta; class Magnoliopsida; order Fabales; family Fabaceae; genus Calophaca; species Calophaca sinica. The sequence continues at coordinate 72,990,250 of CM073736.1, forward strand.
GGTGTAGAATCGAGGAGTACGTGGACACGTGGCTTGGCGTTTCGGTAAGGGAAACTTTAGATATTGCATAGGATTTGATTTTAAGTCTTAATGCGAAGAAGTCTGAGAACCTCAGGGTTCGAAGTGAGGGTCTCGTACCCCTTCGTTTGTTTTATTGTCTAATATCTATACTGATTATTTAGTGGGCTTGTCTGCAAGAGGTTGGCAGCTGTCCCCAACCCCCACACTTGTTTGCTTTTCCTCTTTGTTAACTCCATCGAGTTGTAAAGGGATGAACTGTGTTTGGATGCGGATGTTTGACTGTGACATGATTTTTGATTTGATTGAATGGTGTTGTTGAGAGATTGCTGATTGAATAATTATTTAATATGAGATTGAATATCTATTTAATTATGCTTCTTTGAATTATCATATGAGTTGATTTATTCATTGGGGTTGTGGAAGTATTGTCGTGACGTTTGTGAGCTTTGAGCCGATTAACCTAGGGTGCTAGGATCCCCTAAAAAGCTACGGCCAGTTTTTCGGGAGAGTTAGTTAGGCGTCGTAATGTCAAAGAACTTGAGCTGAATGTCCTAGGGTGAGAAGAGAGCCCAAGGCTACGGCTGGTATTCAATGCATTACTTTCCGAAAAATTGTAGAGAGTGTCTTGAGTTGAATTATGGGGCAGTTATGCATATTGTTGTCTCTTGAATTATGTTTGTTGTTTTTATGCTCATTTGAGAAGTTGACCCTTGCCCGTGGTTCTTTCAATCAATGATTGTAACCCAGATCATGAAGACTGCACGAGCGTTCGAGGTTGCGGATAAGGATAGCTGAGGGTAGTCTTACCCATTTATCTGTCAGGGTATCTGTGGTAACTTACTAGGAGTTTAGTAAGGGATGTAGCGTGTCGACCAGCTATAGGTTATTTGTAGTCCATTACAATGTTGTAATAAAAGCAAATTTATTTGTAAAACTTGGAGTGTCATATGTGTAATACTTAAATAAATTATGAGTGTGAATCCTGTGGTTTTATTTTGATGTCTCTATTTATTTATTTGCCATCATGCTTCTGGAATCGCTGTGATACTCTGACCGTTCTTTCAAAAAGAAGTTTTTGTAGAAAAAGAAAAAAAATAGAACCACATTTTCAGAAACCCTACGAGCAAAGTGTTCCACCTCTCAGAAATATGTTAACATCTGTAAGCAATGTTACTTTAGTAGCGCTCCGGAAACGGGGTGTTACAATATTTCTCGGTTAAGGCCTAGTTTGTGACCGTTCAATGCGATCATGATTAGTTTAACCGATTAATGTCTTGTAAAGGTTAATCATTTCTAGGTTTCCCAATGATTTGGATTGGTTATGAGAGAGAGTCACAGGTATAGTAATGATGTTAGATGTAGCAATTTTCGAGGACGAATTTTTTTAAAAAGTGGGTAGTAATATAACACTCCGCCTAATTTAATTATTCAGCTTATTAGTTTAAGCAATATTATGTATTAAATTAATAGTTAGTTAATTAGATTAGAGTGTAATTATTAAGAAAAGGGGTGTAGGTAGAAGTGGCAAGTGGAAATTTGAGGAAAAAGGAAGGGTATATGAGTAAGTTAGCATTAGAAATTAAGGGCAAACTGGGCCAAAAGTGAGAAGTCTTTCTCTATTTTTCCTCCCATTCCCACACCTCTCTCTCTCCATTTTACTCCCTCCCTCTCGTATTTCTCAGTTGAGAAAGAGGAGAAAAGAAATAAAGAAGAAGAAAGGGAGAAGAGGAAGGAAGGAAGAAGAAGAAGAAGAAGAAGAGAAAGGAGGAAAGCTAGGGTTCCATGAATTGGGTGAGAACCACTCCCTCCTTTATTTACCTCCCATGCCCAGCTCATTCTTCCTCTACCCCTCATTTTTTCTATTTCATTTGAAGAGAAAGGAAAGCAGAAAGAGAAGGCTAGACCTTGGGTTCATGGGTTTTGAGGGAAAAAGGAGAGAAACTTGTGGGAATCATCCATTCCTTACTTGAAGAAGAAGATTAGAGTTGAGATTTGGTATTTAGAAGAAGATTGGGTGTTGTCCAAAGTTGAAGAGAAGAGGAAAAACGAAATTGAAGAGGAGAAGGAGAAGAGGACCAAAGATTCATCACCTAGCTCGTGTTCTTGGAGTTGATTTGTGAGTCCTTTTTACTCTTAGTGGTGGGCACCCATAAGACCCCCAATTAGGGTTTTATCTTCTCTTTTTGATGCGTGTTTTCATGACGTCAATTTGGGGTTTTGGGGATAACATGAGAAGGGAAATGGGTTAGAATGAGTTGATGGTAGTTTGATGAGTTTCATGATATTTGGAGTATGGTTGCTTATGATTTTCATGTTAAGTGCCTTGATGTTGAAATGCTAAGTGAATTTTTATTCAATGTGCTATGTTATTATTCTTGATTTTGAGCTTTCAATTGATTGGAAATGTCTTCGATTGAGTAGAAGATGTGATATTTTAATGGGTTTGGTTTAGGGTTGGCTGTTGTACCCAATCCCCACAAACATAAGTGTGATGTTTTCCCCATTGCGAGTTACACAGTGCTCCAATTGAGATGAGGTTTAGTTCATGATAAACTAGACTCATAGTGTTCAGAATTAGCACAAGAATTAATTGAAAAGGATAAGAATTGAGTTAGATACTGAAGTTACAAGTTAAGGGACAATAGTTGTTGGAACATCCGTATTATCGCGATGTGTTATTTAGCGTTATTTTAGTATAATTGCCGTATTTATGCTATAATAAGCAGTTTCTTGTTCGCTAAGCAAGTGATTGAATTAAATCAAGATCAAATTGAATTTTAGAATTAATATTTTATATTAATTCATGGTTCGAATATCGTCAAAAAATTCTAGCAAAGTTTCGTCGCGTTTTAAATCACCGGATAGTTTTTATTCGCGAATAAAATTTTAAATAACCCCGATTTCGATGAAAATCGAATCGTAACTTGTTGTGATTATTTTTGAGTGTTTTAGATTGTTTTTATTATTTATGATAAATTATTATCATGCGGCGAATTAATTTCTCGGTAAATTAATTTCCGCGAATTATTAGCGAAAGAATTAATCGGTAACGCGATTACTCGACGCCGTGTTTTAGTACCCTTAAGACTCTAGGATTAGAGAGTAATCATGAGAGATGAGAGATTAGATGGGTTAGACTCTTTGATGGGATTAGCATATTATTTAGTGGTAGGTGTCACTTTTTGGGTGATTATCACTTTATTACTTTTCCTATTTAATTCCTAACCATGTGTTTTACTCTTAGTAGAATAAACTTAATCCCAACCCTTTTTTAGGAGCTGCAGCCGTGCCCCCCTCCCACTCTCTACCCTTCATTTGTTCTTCTTCTTCTTCTTCTTCTTCTTCTTCTTCATTTTAGAGAGAGAGGCTCAAGAGCATTTCTATGGCTTCCTTGCTTCATCACTTTTGACTTGTTTCATCTCCAACCTTCACTCTTTCTTGCTTCTAAGCTCCATCTTCTACTTGAATCATCTCTTCCCAACCTTGCAAGTAAGAAGAAAAGCAAACTTTTCCTCCCCATTTTTCAGCCCTAGGCCGTGGGGTGTGGTTGTGTGGGTAGTCTTGATTTTTCTTGCTCTATTAATCCTTTAATGTTTTGATTGTTGCTTGATCATGATCAATAGAAGAGATGAGCACTTCATCCCCAATTTCTTGGAACCCTAGGTGCTAAACCTAAGGGGAAAAGGGGGTTTGTGTGATCTTCAAGTGAATCACTTCAATTAGCTTGTGTTAACTGTTTATTGGATGTTATTGTTGCCATTGCAGTTACTAGTTTTGATTTGAAAGTGGGATTGAGTAGATTTTATGAAAACCCTTGACTCTTGAAGGGACTTGAAATTGGGATTGGCCATGAATTAGGCTTGTGTTTTGGAAACTATTTGTTGTTTTGTGAAAGGAATTACATATGGAATGATGTCGTGAAATTAGTTTGGGAACTTGCAAAATTTTTGGAAAAAAAGGGGACATGGCCGCAAACTCTTCAAGGCTTGAGAGGCAAAATTTTTGTGTTTCTAGCATTTAAATTAGCTGATATAATTTGTTTTATGGAAGTGATTGGATTGAAATTTTTGAGTTGTTTTGATTTTAAGGCAATGAAACACAAAGGTGAATGGGATTCCTTGAGACCCAAGAAACCAAGTGGAGCCTTGACTTAAGTATTTTGAGACAAAGAATTTGATAAATGATGTTGTCTCAAGTTTTAAGTTTGAGAGGAAATGATTCTTAGTCTTTAGAATTTTATTCTTTTAATTGTTGTTAGTTTTTTCAAGTGTATGTAATTCTTTAAAAACATGTATTTCAAATTGTGTATTTTAGTATAAGTGATTTGGTTAGTAAGAGGTTTTGGGTTTTGGGAGCCTAAGGAGTTAGAACTAAGTCCCTAAGATTGTACTAAGTTTGTTCCGTGTGTTAGGATTTGAGTAATCCGAGTTAGTGCGGCGTGAGATCGAGACGTTCTTGGACACGTGACTTGGAAACTTCGGTAAGGGCTACTTCTAGATATGATTAGGTGATGGGCACCCATAAGTCCCACTTAGATTTTATTTTTCTTATCAAAGAAGTCTGAGAACCTCAGGGTTCGAAGTGAGGGTCTCGTACCCCTTTGATTTTATTGTTTTAAGCTTATATTTAATTATCTCGTGGGCTTGGCTAAAAGTGGTTGGTATTTTGACTCCGACCCCCCACATTTGTTTGATTACCTCTTTGCTAGCTCCACCGAGTTTCAAAGAGATGAACTGTGCTATTGATATTGATGATTGATTGTAATGTGGTTGTGTTGGTTTGAAATGTATTGTTGGTGATATTGGATAGTTGAATATTTATTTGATGTGGATGGTTAAATAATTATTTGATTATGCTTGATTGAATTGTCATATGCGTTGATATATTCAATGGGGTTGTGGAAGCATTGTCGTGTCATTAGGAACTTTGACCTAAATATCCGACGGTGATGGAAAGGCCAAAGCTAAGGCTGGTGTTCAGCTGCTTAGTTCATTGTCTTGTCATTAAGGAACTCGACCTGAATATCCTAGGGTGGTGGAAGAGCCCAAGGCTACGGCTGATGTTCAGCTGCGATGTTCATTATTCCGGAAACATAAACAGTGACATTAAGTTGCATTAAAGGGCTTATATGCACATTTGTTGTCTCGTATATTATGCTGTGTTATATTATATTTGCTTATTTGCGAAGTTGGCCCTTTTCCCGTGGTTCCTTCAACTGATGATGGTAACCCAGATAATGGTGAAGACGGTGGTGATACCGGCGATGACGACATCGCCGGAGATGGCGTTTGACTTCCCGGATTTGGAGACCCCCTCGGCGATGGAGTTCGACCCAATTTCCCGTCGAGTTTTGTATACTTGGGATGTAGTTTAGACCTTTCAAGTGGAAGGACTGGTGTTGCGGCAGGAGACCTCGAGACGGACAGTGGGCTTCTCAGTGAGGATGATGCAGATCGTGGACGTGTGGTGTAACACTCAGAGGGATCGAGTGTTACCAGCTTCTTCTTCTTCTTCTTCTTCTTCTTCTTCTTCTTCTTCTTCTTCTCCAGAGGAGTCTTTTGAGATTCCTAGACGGATCACGACTCGCTACCACCTTTGCCTAGAGGTGCCAGGATCAGGAGGATCACTCGAAAGAGCGTGGGAGTTAGATGTTGGACAGTAGGTGCTTCGACCTCTCGTGCAACATCATTTACCCCGAACCTCGTGGCGGAGCCAGAGCTAGAGGCAGCACCGACCTCCGCTTTGGTTGTCAGGACCCCTACTCCACTGGCGGATCCTTCTCCTGTTTGTGGAGTGTGTGGTGAGGTTGGTTGTAGCGGGGCAGGTTTCATCGAGGATGTTTTAATGGAGGAGGACATGCCGAGGGCATCCCGGCGTCTGCACCAATTATAGATCTGACTGGGGAGGACAAGGATGATCTTATGGAGGATGACAAGGAGGACCCATCTGAGGACTTAGGTAGCTACTTTTAGCTGATGTGGCATGTCTGCTTGTTATATGTTTTAGTTGACTGTGAGGTCTGTCTGTTGTATATAATTTTGGGGTGGTTACCAGTCAGCCTTTTGTGGTAGTCTTTTGGTGTACATTTGGTTAGTCTGGAGGTATACTTTTAGAGCAGCCCCCTGCGTGGGTAACTGCCGAGAGTACCCCAGGATTATGATCACTCTCGTGAGGGTCCTCATAGTTTAGGTGTATTCTCTTTGTGGATATTTCTTTACTCTTGTATTTTGTACGTACTGATTATGACTGTCTTTGGAGATGTTTATATATATGTATTTTAGTGCATTCGTCTTGTACCCTTAGATCATGTTTCTAAACGCTGGATACTCTGTATGTGCTTTCCAAAAGAAGTTGTCTTGAAAAAAAAAATGTACTGCCTTTTCCAAAGGACACAAGAGCAATATTTTATAAAGTGTGTCACAATTAGAGTTAAGTTCTTGTCTGTAGTGCTTCAGAAATGGGGTATTACAATTGTGGTATCAGAGCTATTCGGTTCTAACCGGACTCTGTGTTGAGTAACTAAGTTGGTCACCTTGTCGGGTTATGTTTGTCGAGTACCTTGTTGTGATGTTATTGATATTGTTTGTTGAGTGAAGCTGTGGTGCTTATAATTGTTTAATTGTTTCTTGATTGAAGCAATGTGTGTTAACACATCACTTGATTATGAGGTTCTGACAGGTTTTGGACCTTGTAGGAATCTAATGCCACCGTGCAGAGTCCCCACGATCGGACCTGATAGCCCCAACATGGAGAGAGCAATTCAAGCAATGACCGAGATGGCAGCATCAATGGCACAACAATTTACTACCGTAATTCAACAGACTACCGGCATGAATCAACATAACCTACAACAACAGTAGAGGGTGGAAATGAATGCAGAGGCTGGAGGACTGGCTGATTTTTGCAAGCATGATCCACCAAAGTTCTATGGTGAACCGGATCCGGACAAGGCAGATCTGTGGCTTCAGGAGATAGAGAAGATTTTTGAGGCGCTCCACTATCCCAAGAACATCAAGGTGAATTATGCGTCTTATTTTCTGCTGGGAGATGTTGAGTACTGGTTGAAGGGAGTCAAACAAATGTTGACGGCTGAGCGTCAGGAGATCAGTTGGGAAACCTTCTGTAGGAGGTTCTTAGAGAAATACTTTCCAGAGACTGCACGGATGGAAAAGGAGCAAGAATTCCTCTGTCTGCATCAAGGCAACATGACGGTATCAGAATATGCCGCCAAGTTCGAATCGCTTTCAAGGTACTTCAGTCCATTTCGTGATCGGGCGGACCAAAATTGGTTGAGCGAGAGATTTCAGCGGGGACTAAGGTTCGACATCCAGAAGTCTGTGGTGTTTTTGAGAATTTGGAACCTTCAGAAATTGGTTGATAGGTGTGTTGAAGTGGAAGGGGTGAGGAACAACAAGAGAAGGAGTGGTACAGGTGGACCCGTGAGACCCCAGAATCAAGGTCAAGGATTTATTCAGAAGGGAAAACAGCAGAAGAAGCCTTATAATCAGCTTCAAGGGAACAATAAGGGGCAGTACCGCCCGATGGCTCAGAACTCAAGTGGTGGGAGTCAGACCAGAGAAGGACTAGTCTGTTACCGTTGTGGCAAGCCAGGGCACTATGTGAGCAGCTGCACTGAAGAGGACAATGTGTGCTTCAACTACAGGAAACCGGGACACATCGCTAGAGATTGCCAAGCTCCTAAGGCTGAACCAGTTGTGAATGCAACGAAGTCTAAAGGGAACCGTCAGATGGCGAAGGGCAGAGACTTCTGTATGAGTGGCGAAGAGGCGAAGCAGACTGATGATATTATTCAGGGAGACTGTGAGATCGAGGGTAAATCCTTATCCGTTCTTTTCGATTTCGATGCAACCCATTCATTTATTTCCTTGGATTACGTGGACCGTCTGAAATTGTCTGTGACTGCCTTACCTTTCAAACTAGTAGTTACTACCCCAGCCGCTAAAACTTTGGTTGCCAACACTGCATGCCTTAATTGTGTGGTGGTTATTCAGGGTAGAAAATTTGTTGTTAATTTGATCTGCTTACCTCTAAAAGGTCTAGATATTACCTCGGGATGGATTGGTTGTCTTACCACGATGTCCTTTTGGACTGTGCCCGAAAAGCAGTAGTTTTTCCTGATCTTGGAGTTTCCAACTATCTTTCTGCTAATCACATTGGTGTTTCCTTGAAAGAGGGAACTCAGGAGTACATGTACCTTGCTAGTCTAGAAGCTTCTCAAGAGATCGAGTTGAATAATGTTTCAGTGGTGTGTGACTTCCCAGATTTTTTCCTAAAGATGTACCGGGTTTACCACTAGTGAAGGAAATCGAATTCTCCATCGACCTGCTTCCAGTGATGGATTGGTTGTCTTACCACCATGTCCTTTTGGACTGTGCCCGGAAAGTAGTAGTTTTTCCTAATCTTGGAGTTTCCAACTATCTTTCTGCTAATCACAATTGGTGTTTCCTTAAAAGAGGGAACTCAGGAGTACATGTACCTTGCTAGTCTAGAAGCTTCTCAAGAGATCGAGTTGAATAATGTTTCAGTGGTGTGTGACTTCCCAGATGTTTTTGCTGAAGATGTACCGGGTTTACCACCAGTGAGGGAAATCGAATTCTCCATCGACCTGCTTCCAGGAATAGGTCTGATTTCGATAGCGCCCTATCGGATATCTCCATCAGAGATGAAGGAGTTGAAGTCACAGATTGAACACTTGGAGTCGAAGCAGTTCATACGAACTAGTGTGTCACTGTGGGGAGCTCCAGTGTTGCTGGTGAAGAAGAAAGACGGACGATCAAGATTGTGCGTTGACTACCGTCAACTCAATAAGGTTACTGTCAAGAATCGGTATCTGTTACCGCGTATCGATGACCTGATGGATCAACTACGAGGAGCTGCAATGTTTTCCAAGATTGACTTGAAGTCCGGCTATCATCAGATTCGTGTGAAGGAAGAAGATATTCCTAAGACAGCATTCAGAACTAGATATGGCCACTACAAGTATCTAGTGATGCCATTTGGAGTGACGAATGCATTGGCGGTATTTATGGACTACATGAACAGGATTTGCCACCCATTCTTGGATCAGTTCGTAGTGGTGTTCATAGACGATATCCTGATCTACTCGCGAAGCAGAGAAGAGCATGAAGAGCATCTACGCCTAGTGTTGCAGATTCTACGGGAGAAGCAACTCTACGCTAACCTTTCCAAGTGCGAGTTTTGGCTTGAAGAGGTGAATTTTCTTGGGCATGTGATAATTAAGGACGGGATAGCTGTGGATCCAGCTAAGTTTGAAGCCGTGTTAGCATTGAGCAACCGAAGACATGTCAGATATCCGAAGCTTTGTTGGATTGGCAGGCTACTACCGGAGATTTATCAAAGGATTCTCACAGATCGTAGCACCGCTTACACGACTCACGAGGAAGGATCAACCTTTTGCTTGGACTGAGGAGTGCGAATCCAATTTTCAGAGGCTGAAGGAACTTTTGACGACAGCGCCTGTATTAGTTTTGCCTCAACCAAAAGAACCTTACGAGGTTTATTGCGATGCTTCACACTAGGGTTTGGGATGCATACTGATGCAACATAGGAAGGTTGTGGCTTACGCTTCGAGACAGCTTAAGGTTCACGAGAGGAACTATCCTACGCATGATTTGGAACTTGCCACAGTGGTGTTCGCGCTAAAGATTTGGAGGCACTATTTTTACGGGGGCACGTTCACTGTTTTCAACGACCACAAGAGCTTGAAGTACTTGTTCGATCAGAAGGAACTCAACATGCGACAACGGAGATGGACAAAATTTCTGAAGGATTATGACTTCACTTTGGAATATCATCCAGGGAAGGCAAACATAGTAGCAGATGCATTGAGCCAGAAGAGTGTTTTAGCCTCAACAATGATGATTAAGGAGTTGGAACTGCTGGAGAAGTTCCGAGATTTGAAGTTGAACGTGGAATTGTCACCGGGGAAGCTGAAATTCGGCATGCTCACTATCTCTAGTGGACTGTTGGAAGAGATCAGGGATCAGCAAGCTAGTGATAAGCTACTGGAAGAGAAGAAAGAGCTGGTAGCACAGGGATAAGCGACGGAATTCAAGGTTGGAACAGACAACATTCTGAGATGCAACGGACGTGTTTGTGTACCTAACATGGCTGAGCTGAGGAGGTTGATTCTTGATGAAGTGCACAAGAGCAGACTGAGTATTCATCCGGGAGTTACTAAGATGTACCAGGATCTGAAGAAGCATTTTTGGTGGCCCGAAATGAAGAAGCAAGTGGCGGACTACGTGGCTTCTTGTTTGACATGTCAGAATGCGAAGGTGGAACACCAACGACCAGCTAGGATGCTACAGTCACTTGACGTACCAGAGTGGAAATAAGACAGTATTTCCGTGGATTTTGTTGTGGGTTTGCCAAGGATGCCGAAGAGGCACGATTCGATTTGGGAAATCATCGACCGATTGACCAAATCTGCTCATTTTCTACCGGTTAGATCGACTTTCAACGTAGAGAAGCTCACAGAGATCTACATCGCTGAGATTGTTCAGCTGCATGGCGTGTCTTCTATTATCATTTCTGATAGAGATCCGAAGTTCACATCACATTTCTGGAGAGCATTACAGGAAGCGTTGGGGACCAAGTTCAAGCTTAGCTCGGCGTATCATCCTCAGACCAACGGTCATACTGAGAGGACAATCTAATCGCTCGAAGATTTGCTGAGGGTGTGTACGTTGGACCACAGAGGGAGGTAGGATGACGTCTTGCCACTAGTGGAATTCACTTACAATAACAGTTATCACGCGAGCATTGGTATGGCACCTTATGAAGCACTGTATGGACGCAAGTGTCAGACGCCTCTTTATTGGTATTAGAATGGCGAGAGCACTATTGTGGGACCAAATCTGATTCAGCTGACTACTGAGAAGATACGACAGATCAGAGAAAGGATGAAAGCATCTCAGAGTCGACAGAAGAGCTATGCAGATCAGGGTCGCCGACTGTTAGAATTTGCAGAAGGAGATCATGTATTCCTCCGAGTCACACATACAAATGGAGTTAGTCGAGCGATCAAATCCAAAAAGCTTTCTCGTAAGTTCATTGGACCCTACCAAATTCTTCGCCGTATAGGTCCAGTTGCATATCAGATAGCTTTACCACCATTCCTGTATAATATTCACGACGTCTTTCACGTCCCGTAGTTGCGAAAATATGTTTCCGACCCTTCTCACATTATTCAGCTTGAAGTGATTCAACTGAAGGACGATTTGTCTTTTGAGGTATCTCCTGCAAGGATTTTCGATAGGAAGGCCAAGCAACTGAGGAACAAGGAGATTCAACTAGTCAAAGTGGTTTGGAACCAGAAGACAGGTGATGCAACTTGGGAGCTGGAAGAGAAGATGAGAGGGCAGTATCCAGAACTATTTCTTGGTACGCATCTAATCCGTAGTTTCGAGGACCAAACTATTCTTAGAGGGGGAGTATTGTAACTTTGTATTTTCGCTATGCGTTATTTAGCGTTATTTTAGTATAATTGCCGTATTTATGCTATAATAGGCAGTTTCTTGTTCGCTAAGCAAGTGATTGAATTAAATCAAAATCAAATTGAATTTGAGAATTAATATTTTTATATTAATTCATGGTTCGAATATCATCGAAAAATTCTAACAAAGTTTCATCGCGTTTTGAATCGCCGGATAGTTTTTATCCGCGAATAAAATTTTAAACGAACCCCGATTTCGATGAAAATCGAATCATAACTTGTTGTGATTATTTTGGAGTGTTATAGATTGTTTTTATTATTTATGATAAATTATTATCACGTGACGAATTAATTTCTCGGTAAATTAATTTTCGCGAATTATTAGCGAAAGAATTAATCGGTAACGCGATTACTCGACGCCGTGTTTTAGTACCGTTAAGACTCTAGGATTAGAGGGTAATCATGAGAGATGAGAGATTAGATGGGTTAGACTCTATGATGGGATTAACTTATTACTTTAGTGATAGGTGTCACTTTTTGGGTGATTATCACTTTATTACTTTTCCTAATTAATTCCTAACCATGTGTTTTACTCTTAGCAAAATAAACTTAATCCCAACCCTTTTTTAGGAGCTGCAGCCGCGCCCCCCTCCCACTCTCTACCTTTCATTTGTTCTTCTTCTTCTTCTTCTTCTTCTTCTTCATTTTAGAGTGAGAAGCTCAAGAGCAAACTTTTCCTCCCCATTTTCCAGCCCTAGGTCGTGGGGTGTGGTTGTGTGGGTAGTCTTGATTTTTCTTGCTTTATTCTTCCTTTAATGTTTTGATTGTTGCTTGATCATGATCAATAGAAGAGATGAGCACTTCATCCCCAATTTCTTGGAACCCTAGGCTCTAAACCTAAGGGGAAAAGGGGGTTTGTGTGATCTTCAAGTGAATTACTTCAATTAGCTTGTGTTTACTGTTTATTGGATGTTATTGTTGCCATTGCAGTTACTAGTTTTGATTTGAAAGTGGGATTGAGTAGATTTTATGAAAACCCTTGACTCTTGAAGGGACTTGAAATTGGGATTGGCAATGAATTAGGCTTGTGTTTTGGAAACTATTTTTTGTTTTGTGAAAGGAATTACATATGGAATGATGTTGTGAAATTAGTTTGCGAACTTCCAAAATTTTTGGAAAAAAGGGGACATGGCCGCGAACTCTTCAGGGCTTGATAGGTAAAATTTTTGTGTTACTAGATTTAAATTAGCTGAATATAATTGTTGTATAAGTTTGAAATGTTATGGAAGTGATTGGATTGAAATTTGGAGTTGTTTCGATTTTAAGGCTATGAAATACATAAGGTGAATGGGATTCCTTGAGACCCGAGAAACCAAGTGGAGCCTTGACTTAAGTATTTTGAGAAAAAGAATTTGATAAATGATGTTGTCTCAAGTCTTAGTCTTTAGAATTTTATTCTTTTAATTGTTGTTAGTTTTTTCAAGTGTATGTATTTCTTTAAAAACATGTATTTCAAATTGTGTATTTCAGTATAAGTTATTTGATTAGTAAGAGGTTTTGGGTTTTGGGAGCCTAAGGAGTTAGAACTAAGTCCCTAGGATTGTACTAAGTTTACTCCGTGTGTTAGAATTTGAGTAATCCGAGCTCGTGCGGCTTGAGATCGAGATGTTCTTGGATACGCGACTTGGCAACTTTGGTAAGGGCTACTTCTAGGTATGATTAGGTGATGGGCACCCATAAGTCCCACTAAGATTTTACTTTTCTTATCAAAGAAGTCTGAGAACCTCAGGGTTCGAAGTGAGGGTCTCGTACCCCTTTGATTTTATTGTTTTAAGCTTATATTTAATTATCTCGTGGGCTTGGCTAAAAGTGGTTGGTATTCTAACTCCGACCTCCCACACTTGTTTGATTACCTCTTTGCTAGCTCACCGAGTTTTAAAGGGATGAACTATGCTATTGATATTGATGATTGATTGTGATTTGGTAGTGTTGGTTTGAAATGTATTGTTGGTGATATTGGCTAGTTGAATACTTATTTGATGTGGATGGTTAAATAATTATTTGATTATGCTTGATTGAATTGTCATATGCGTTGATTTATTCATTGGGGTTGTGGAAGCATTGTCGTGTCGTTGGGAACTTCGATCTGAATATCTGAGGGTGATGGAAAGCCCAAAGCTACGGCTGGTGTTCAGCTGCTTAGTTCATTGTCATGTCGTTAAGGAACTCGACCTGAATATCCTAGGGTGGTGGAAGAACCCAAGGCAACGGCTAGTGTTCAGCTGCGATGTTCATTATTCCGGAAACATAAATAGGGACATTTAGTTGCATTAGAGGGCATATAAGCACATTTTTTGTCTCGTATATTATGTTGTGTTATATTATATTTACTTATTTGAGAAGTTGACCCTTTCCCGTGGTTCCATTAACTAATGATGGTAACCCAGATAATGGTGAAGACAGTGGTGATCCCGGTGATGACGACATCGCCAGAGATGGCGTTTGACTTCCCGGATTTGGAGACCCCCTCAGCGATGGAGTTCAACCTCACCTCCTGTCGAGTTGTGTATACTGGGGATGTAGTTCACACCTTTCGAGTGGACGGACTGGTGCTACGACAGGAGACCTTGAGACGGACAGTGAGCTTCCCAGTGAGGATGATGCAGATCGTGGACGTGTGGCATAGCATTCAAAGGGATCGAGTGTTACCAGATTCTTCTTCTTCTCCAGAGGAGTCTTCTGAGATTCCTAGATGGATCACAACTCGCTACGCACCTTTGCCTAGAGGTGCCAAGATCAGGAGGACCACTCGGAAGAGTGTGGGAGTTAGACGTTGGACAGTAGGTGCTTCGACCTCTCGTGCAACAACATTTACCCTGACCCCCGTGGCAGAGCCAGAGCCAGAGGCAGTGCCGACCTCCCATTTGGTTGTCAGGACCCCTACTCCACTGGCGGATCCTTCTCCTGTTTGTGGAGTGTGTGGTGAGGTTGGTTGTAGGGGCAGGTTTCATCGAGGATGTTTTAGTGGAGGAGGACATACCCGAGGGCATCCCGACGTCTGCACAAATTATAGATATGACTGGCGAGAACGAGGATGATCTGATGGAGGATGACGAGGAGGACCCATCTGAGGACCTCGGTAGCGACTTTTAGCTGATGTGGCCTGTCTGCTTGTTATATGTTTTGGTTGACTGTGAGGTCTGTCCGTTGTATATAGTTTTGGGGTGGTGACCAGTCAGTCTTTTGTGGTAGTCTTTTGGTGTACAGTTGGTTAGCCTAGAGGTATACATTTGGAGCAGCCCCCTGCGTGGGTAACTACCGAGAGTACCCTAGGAGTATGATCACTCTCGTGAGGGTCCTCATACTTTAGGTGTATTCTCTTTGTGGATATTTCTTTACTCTTGTATTTTGTATGTACTGATTATGACTGTCTTTGGGGATGTTTATATGTATATGTATATGTATATGTATATGTATATGTATATGTATATGTATATGTATATGTATATGTATTTCAGTGCATTCGTCTTGTACCCTTAGATTGCATCATGTTTCTAAACGCTGTGGATACTCTGTATGTGCTTTGCGAAAGAAGTTGTCTTGAAAAGAATAAAAAATGTACCGCCTTTTTCAAAGGACACAAGAGTAATATTTTATAAAGTGAGTCGCAATTAGAGTTAAGTTCTTATCTGTAGCGCTTCAGAAATGGGGCGTTACAGTTGTCCTATTTTCTAACATTAGTGTGTTCTTTGTAAAATTGCACTAAATAAAGGGTTATGTTCAAAAATAAAATTCAGATTCAAAAACTAGACATCTTAAGCTTTCCAACCAGTGGTCGTTTTCCCAAATCTGACATCGTTTAGTATTTTAATAATATCGTCCAAGTTGATGTAAAACTGCAAAAAAATGGTCCCTATTTCTGTGTCAAATTTGCTCAGCTAATTTCCCTGAGCTGAGCAAATTTGATAGAGAATTTTGCAGTAAATTCTGCAGACAAATTAGCTTAGCGAATTCTGTTGAGCTAAGTGAATTTGGGGTAGAATAGAGAGTCAGATTTCTGTTTTAAAATGTTTGTTGGAGGATAACTCTTAGATACTTATTATAGGCTATCTTTAAAATATAATTCTTGACTCTTGTCATGGATAATACCATTATCCACCCAAGTAAATGGTATTTGCCATTATGAAAAGGTATGCTTAGTTATGAATGTCAGAATTGTTTATATGCTTGAAGTGATATCTTGGAATGAGGCTAGTAACATGATTGTATTTCCTCATCAATTGGATGTCCTATTTTGACATATATATATATATATATATATAACTAAGGTTTTCTTATGAATGTGTGAATTGTATTTGTGTATTCATTTCATTATGCGAATGCATTTGAAAATTCATAAGCTTATATGCAACACACTTAAAAAGACTTAAAGCATGATTCCTCATAAGAGGAGCGTAGGGTGTAGCCATGTACTTGTAGGACGCCACTTGCCGGTTATAGACGTATGACTGCTATATCGTAGGCTAGTATATGACGGTATAGCCATGTACTTTTGGGACGCCACTTGTAGGTTATAGACGTATGACTGTTATACCATAGACTACGTTGACTGAGGTCTATGGACCTAAGCATATGACACAACTCGGAACGTAGTGTCCCGATCAGATAACGATGACCATATGGGATCAGTAAACCGTGCTATGAACATATGAAAGAATGAATCTATGTTTTATGTGTGAATGTTTTCCATTCTTATGTGAAGTTTTATCTCAAATGATATGAAAGGTATATTGGACATGAATAAATAAGCCCAGCAATATACTAAGTGTGTCTAAACTATATATTGGACCGGAATAAACACGCCCGACAATATAACACTTTAGACTCACGTTAGTACATCCTTGGTCGTTCACACTTAGGGTGCCTAACGCAGGTTATGTTTTCAAAAAGAAAGAGTTTATAAATTGTATATGATAATTGTTTTGGCTTTAAATACCTAAATTACTGTTAGTATAATAGTATGATTCGATGAGAGATAGTGAAGAGTCCGTGAAGGACTCACTGAGAGTTTATCTCACCCTTTCCATGTTGCTTTTCAGATAAGTAGGTACCGGAGGTAGATTAGGCGAAGCTTAAGGATTAGTACTCTTAGTTTAGGGTTTAGTTTGAAGTTGTAGTTCTATCTACAACCTTTTAGCCATGTAAAACTAGATTGTAATTTGATATTCCAAGTCATGTATAATTTGGTAAAAGTTGTAATCTAATTATTAGATTCTTGACATAGGTTTGAAATTTACGACTTGGATACTGTAAGCAAGTTTTAAATTTTTAGTAATTCCTGTACTTTAATGTAATTGTCATGTATTTCAATTTACGTTGAGGTGTGGGCGTTACAACGGCACCACATCGCAGCTTTTCCTCCAGCAGTTCTGCTCAGCTTTATCAGATAAATCAATATTAAGTTCTATAATTTTTTTCACAGTATGTGACAACCACCCAAAAAATTTCTATGAAGCTGTCACCTATGTTTATTTTAGAAAAACATTGGAAAATCCCATTTTTTAGAAAATAAAGAAACATATGGTCTTTGAAACTAAAATAAAGGTTCGGGAGTTAATTACGCGTAGGGAATGTGTTAGCACCCCTACGACGCCGATTAAAAATAGTACCCTTTAATTGCTTGAATGAGCTTGTTTTCCTTTTAAAATTTATTCCCTTAACAAAATTTATTCATCTGGGCCCATAAACAAAATTATTCTTTTACTTATTTAAATAGAATGGGCCAGAAGCCCAATGTGCCTTTTTTGCTAAATTTATTATATATATATATAAAAAAAGGAAAAGAACCCAACAACTTCCTTCCAAAGAACCTACGGCTAATTTGGAATCCATTTTCACTTATTCTTTTGATGGTGTCACCATCATAGAATTCATAGAAGAACTCATGGTTTCACCATCATAATCTTGGTGACAGACTTCATCAGCTTCCTCATCGCTATATCTTTTCTTCTAACGCTTCAACCCTTCACTTCTTGCATTATGTGAAGAAGAATCCTGAAGCCTACTTATTTTGGAGAGAAGCGGTAATAATAATCATAGAAGACATAATGAAGCTTTGAAGAAAAAGATATGACATGAGGACGAAGCTAAAGTTTTGTCTTCATTGCTTGTTATCTGTAAAATAATGAATTTTTAATTATATAATTTTTTTAGTTTTTAAAAAATTAATGTGTACTGTTTGTCATTGCTTTTTTATGTGTAAAAATTGAATAGCTTGATGGTCTGAATTTTGGGCACATTTGGTGCCAATTCTTGGTAAATTTGGTGTGCCTATTTATTATCGATCATCTAGAGTGCATCTGCGCAGTAATGGAAAAAAACAAAGAGATATTAAAAAAAATCTTTGCACATTTTACACTAGTTATTCTTAAAATCGGCGTAAAAGACAGACGTTTCACACATGTTATCAACCAAAACAGGTGTAACAAGTGGGTCTGGCGTTTTTGTTTGTAACTAGTGTAAAAATGCTTCTTTTTACGCTGGAGTAAAATCAGTCTTTCACATCATACTAAATGCATATATAAAATGCGATGCTGGATTAAAATATTGAAATTACAGCACTAAGACAAAAAAGGACAAAAGACAGAGGAAAAGAATAAAACATATATTGACTATATTATTAAAACATGGAAAGACATGCATGCTTATATCCTATACAAGCAATACCTTTCCGCAGTATGTTTCTATTTGTTGGTCATGGAAAGTTCAATATGTGTACATTAAATGCACCAGAAGCAAGTGAATCATTGTTGAAAAGCAAGTGATCATCTAATATTCTTTCCTTTGCTTTCTCTGTGATCTGATTATGTTCCAACAGTGTTTGACAACTTCAGTGCTAATGTACAAATACATCTATAATTAAACTAGTACCAAGTAACCCCTCAAATGAGAGAATCCCAAAAGCAATAAATATAAACCAACCAATAAATCTAAATTATAGAAAAACTTATGGGTTTTAAAATACAGAAGCAACCTTAGTATATAATAACATGAATGTCCCTATCTGCCTACAACCCAAAAATGAAAAAACGTAAAGAAAACTAGCTCAAAAATGTCCCTATTGTTTTTTTATCACCATATCAGTTTTCCTATTCAAAGTTGAACACACAAAAACCAATGGCAAGAGAGCAACTACTTCTAAAGTTTACAAATGAGCTAATAATTGATTTCAAGCTACAAAGGAATGAAAACTAGATTCATGTAGAGAGAGAGAGAGATAAATCACCTTCCAAAACCTGTGATGCAATAAAAACCTTCAAAATCGCGTCAAAAACCTTCAAATCCCATCAAGAACCTTCAATCGCTCCTAAACATCGAAAAGGAACACCAAATGAATTTCTGATTCAGAAGAGAAAAAACACGAACGAGGGAAGATTGAGATGACCAACCGAGAGTAGCACGAACAGAGAAGACTGAGATTGAGAGAGATTGACTTCGAGGAGAGAGAAACCCGGATCTAGTGAGAGAGGCAGAGAATGTAGATATGGATTTAGGGTTCTAAAATTCTGATGTCTAAAAAAGTAAATTTTAAAATTAATGATGGGTAGTTTTGTAATGATATAACTTTATACCCTTGAAACCCCTAATTTCGGGGAACCGAAAAATGGCACAATTGGAGTGCTTTGGAAGGTTTTAAAAAACCCTCGAACTCTTTCCCCCCCCCCTTTTTTTAAACTACCAAACAGGGGTTTACCACTCCCCAAGCCTGCCCCTTTCCTCCCCTCCCCCCAAAAACCCTCTCCCAAACAAACCCTAAGGGTGTGTTTGGGAGATTGGAAGGGAAAGGAGGGGAGAGGGAAGGGAGGAAAAGCCCTCACCTCGTTTGGGAGTGAAAAAATGAAGAGGGGAGGGTAATAGAGGGTTTATATGATAATTTTACTGCTTTTACTCTTTTCTTTTGTAAATTAACATTTTCTAATTTTATGATTTATTTTATTTTTTATTTTGAAAAATGACAAAGTTTTCAAAAATTGACAAAATAATAATAATAAATTATATTTCCTATTTCTCAAAGTAATTTTTAACATTTTTTTCTTTTTCTTAATTTTTTTAAAAAATACAAAAATATTGATAAGTTCTTAAAAAATGACAATCTTTTTTTTAAAAATAATAAAATAGTAATAATAATTTAAAGAATTCAAATTTTTGGCAATTTGTTTTATTTTTTTAGTATTACCTTATATTTTGTAATTTTTAAAATAAGTGAAATTATTGATAATTTTTTTTAAAAATGACAATCTTTTTTTTAAAGATGATAAAATAGTAGTAATTGTTAAAAGAAGTCAAAATTTTGACAGCACGAGAAAAATGCATCAACTTGCATACACCCCCAAAACTTGGTAAACCAAATCATTGGTCTCATTCCAGCATTTTCTCAGAATTTATTTAAACCAAGCTCCATAGAGTTCCTAAAATAGTTCTAAAATGTGTTTGAACAAAAAAAAAAAAAAATACATGTCCTAAATAATAAATGTCGTCAAATCTTAAACGCACTCAATAGCGTTTTTTATGACTGACACATTGTTCTTAATGGAAGACAATTGCTAGTATCATACTCTTTATAGCATCTTGAAGCTAGTTAAAGAGGCCTAAAATACATTTCAATTATTCCTGAAAATAATAGAAACAGATAAAATTCAGAACAATGAAAACAATAGAGTTAAGACTGTAACAGCCGAGTTCTATCCACCTCGCACTGTACTCACTATCTTCTCCACCCCCATGTGGAGTCTTTGCCTTAAGTAAGGTTCGAACCGGGGACTCTAGGGCTTAAGTAGCCCAGAAGCACCTTGCCAGCCGAGGTTCTATTAAGTAACCCAGTGCTTCTATTAAGTAACCCAGAAGCACCTTGCCATTAGCATCTGAGCTAATAGCTCAGATGGTGATCGCAAGGTGCTTCCGGGTTACTTAAGCCCCAGGGTCCTGGGTTCAAAACTTGCCGAAGGCAAAAACTCCACATGGGGTTGGAGAAGATCGTGAGTACAGTGTGAGGTGGATAGAACTCGACTGTTACACACACTATCACCAAGAAAACATCACCAAAATAAATACAACCACAGTTTTCCTAAAAATAACACCAAATCTGTTTTCTTTCATTCAAACATCAAAATCTAATTTTTATTCTCAAGACTCAACCTTCTCTAGAACACTATAGTTCCTTTGAGATTAGGTTCTCATTGTCTCAAAACATCAAAACGCATTTTAATCAAAAGATTTGAAATCCAACCTCAAACATACACACATAAATTCGGCCACTCACACCAAAAACCAAGATCCACTTTTCAAAATCATTCTTAGCTCAAATACACACACACAACATTGGTTTTTAAAGCCAAAAACAAGATTAAAACTAGATCTAACAATAAATCACCAAAATCATTTTTCTTTGAAAATCTTTCAAACCTTTGCTACTAAATCATCATCAACAAGATCATCTACAACAACACAAGAATCAAAAGCAAAAGAAGCTAAAATACTCACCCAAATTAAAATCCTTCAAAACTCACGGTTTTAAAACAGCAAAAGAAAAGGAAAAATCTCAAAATCATCAACAACAACAATAACAACATCAACACCAAGCCTAACAAATCATAGAAAATCAAGAGCAAAAGAAGCAAAAACTACTCACCCAAAGAACAACACAAGCCCACGGTTTTCTAGGGAAGAAAAGGAAGCGAAGTAAGCTCCAAACTCTTGATCAACACTCTCACACTCAAGCTCAAGGATCTTAGCACAAATTAGGAAGAAAAAAAAATCAACAAAAATGGAGGTGATTTAGGGGTGGAAGCTTACGGCTGCAACAAACAAAATGAAGAAAACGAAAGCTTGGTTTCCAAAGAACAACACTTAACCAACAATTCACAAAATAAAAGAAATTCTTCTCCCCCTTTTTGAAGAAATGTGGTCGGCCAACGGTCAAAGAGAAGAAGGGAAAATGTGTAATACCCTGTTCCTGGAGCGCTACTAACAGTTCAAATACTTTCGAAAATGGAACACGCTGTTGCATAGTTTTCGAAAAATGTGAGTCTAATTTTCTTTTTCTTTTTAAACTTCTTTTAAGAGATTAGCAATCAGAGTATTGCAGCATTTTCGAAAGGAAGTGAATAAATAAAATACCATACAAGGAAATTTATTTAAACATACTCATATGACAAATTAAGTCTTGAAACATAATACATTTATTACAACATTGTAATTAAAGCCTTTGACACCCTATAGCTGGTCGGAGCACTACAACGCTTACTAGTCCTCTAGTAAGTTGCAACAAAAAACACAAGTAGAAGCCGGACAGGCTATCCTCAACTACGCTGGTCAGTAACCTCGAACACCTTGCAGTCTTCATCATCTGGGTTACATTCATTGATTGAATGAACCACAGGCAAGGGTCAACTTCTTAAAATAAAATAGATAACACAAAATAGCAGATACGATAACCAATCATATTATACAGACACAATATATAATATGAAGCCACATTCTTCAACATATATGAACAGTCATATCAATAGCATACAAAACAATCAATAAGGATGCACCTGATATCCTATTGATGCAACTATATGCCAGTGCAGTTTTAATTCCGGAATAATGAACATCGCAGCTAAACACCAGCCATAGCCTTGGGCTCTTCCACCACCCTAGGATATTCAGGTCGAGTTCCTTAATTACACGACAATGAACTAAGCAGCTGAACACCAGCCGTAGCTTTGGGCTCTTCCACCACCCTAAGTTATTCAGGTCAAAGTTCCAACGACACGACAATGCGTCCACAACTCCAATGAACATATCAACACATATGACAATTCAATCAAGCACAATCAAATAATTATTTAACCATCCACATCAAATAAATATTCAACTAGCCAATATCACCAACGATACGTTTCATACAAGTCATGCTTCCGTGATAACTCATATAAACAATCACTACCAAATCACAATCAATCATCAACATCAATAGCGCAATTCATCCCTTTGAAGTTTCGTGGAACTAACGAAGAGGTAACAAAGAAGTGTGGGGGGTTGCGGGCAGTCGCCAACCTCTTGCAGACAAATCCACTAAATAATCATATATAAAGCTTTAAAGATCAAAGGGGTAACAAAACCCTCACTTTGAACCCTGAGGTTTTCAGACTTCTTTGATTGGAAAATAAATAAAATCCTAAGTGGCCATCGCCTAAACGTGTCTAGAAGTAGCCCGTACGCTAACATACTATGACAAAACACGTATAATGTGAAGTGCCCTTACGCCTACTATACAAAACATAAACACATAGAATGTGAAATGCCCTTATCAAAGGTCGCCAAGTCACATGTTGAAGCACGTCTCGATCTCACACCGCTGAACTCGGATACTACAAATGCTAACATCACAGAACAAACTTAGTGCAAACCTAGGCATAACTAATTCTAATTCCTTAGGCTCTCAAAACCCAAAAACCTCTTAGTTAACCAAAACATTTACACTTGAGAAATTCATAAATGATTAAAGAATAAGGTTTTAAAACATAATGTTCATTTGAAAGAATACACTAAGTTGGAAAAATAAGGTTTTCAAATACTAAGCTTACTTCTTCCAAAACTTAAGACATGAATCAATACTAAGTTCTATACTTTTTCTGAAAATGCTAAATCAAGGGTCCACTTGGTGTCTAGGATCTCAAAGAGTCCATTTCACCTTATTTATTTCATAGCCTCAAAGCTTCAAACAACTATCAATTCAATCCAATCCTTCCTAAAATTTTCCAAAAGTTCACACAATTTTTAAACATACTAAATAAAACTATTATAAACCATAGTTTGTCAAAATCATGCCTCCCAAGCTCTAAGGAGCTCACGCCCTTGCCCCCCCTTTTCCCCAAAAATTTTGCAAACCTTTAAACTACTTAAACAACATTACTTCCTATTCTAAATTCTTTCACAAACAACAATTAATTTCCAAACAAGAAAACTATCAATTCCAAATACCCACTGAAAGCTCTTTCAAGAATGCATGGGTTTCACAAAAACTTTCTCAATCCAAGTTTCAAATAAAAATTGACAAGTTCAAAAGTAAGAACAACTTCTAAGAAGCAAGAAACACCATTTAATTTAGACGATTCACATGAAGATCACCCAACCCCTTTTCCTCTAGGTCTTGCGCCCTAGGGTTCCAAGAAAATTGGGAAAAATTGGTGTAACACCCCGTTTTCGGAGCGCTACTGTATAACCCAATCTAATGCTGAAAACATTTAATGCATGTATGCTTTCAACAAAGAGTACTCTTCTGTCTTTTGCAATAGAAAATAGGACTAAATAATGCAAAATCAGTCTTTCACAAATATCAGATTATAATGCATCACAATTAATACTTCTCATAACATAAAACATCACATAATCGTTTTGCACTGAGGCGAGGTTTTCTGAAATAGAGTAATTACAAAACAACAAAGACAAAACCCTATGCTAAGCTGGCCAACAACTATAACTCTTACTGAGAAACAGTTCAGCAAGATCAAAACATGAAACATTCAGAGGAATCTTCCCCCACTGGCTCGATCTTCAACGCTCCTGGAAAGACGAAACTACAGCAGCTATGGAGCTCCATCTGGAAGTGACATCCATAGGGATATCCAATCCAACAACAGTGCAAGGGTAAATTCTTAGTCCACGAGTTTATCATAGCCTATGTCGCATGCAAACAATGTATACATATATAATGCAACAACATGCTTTTATATACATATACATACTTAATAGACTGCACGCATCATCATGGTATATCAAGCATTGCATGTGAGCAGACAACTCAACCAGCAAATCAACAATCAAGTCACCATAATATCAAATAATTGCATGTGAACAAACAAATCAACCAATAGATCAACAATCAAGTCACCACATATCATAAATGTGGTTAACTATGCATGTCAATGCAGTATGACTAGTTTGTGTATATACCTGCAGCCTTAATAGGTCAGCAGTATGACGAGGAATTTATTTCCCAAAGTCCGAACAAGATAGCCAAACATTAGGCATGCCTCAAAAATTAGGCTTGCCACACATTAGGCAATGCAGTGACAACTCGTCTTTTGAAGTCTTTAAGACCAATCAAACGCTCCGAGTGTAATGACAACTTAACCAATCATCTTGCAACACTTGTCAAGGAAGGTTCTAAAGGATGATATTCAGCTCCCCTAGCCCTTATCTCAATCGCCACTTGCCCCAAAATATCTAGTATTTCGTTTCTTCGCGTTCTCGCTCAATCGGGTGCGCGACGTTATGCGTATATTAGGGTTTTTCTATCGAAAACTCCAAAAATATATCTAATAAATTATTCTATAATCAAAAATTATTAATCAACCAAAATGTCCCTAAAAATATTAGAAGTATTTCTACGAATGTTATTTTCTCGATTTACGAGCTAAAACGCTACCGTAATGCAGTTCTGCGCGTATAAAACACCCCATATTTTTCTGATGCTCAAAAATTCCCGAAAAATTTCCAATAAATCCAAAATATTGGAAAATGCTAAGATCTCAAAATTTTATAAAATTTGGATCACGTTTGAGCATATTTCAGTTAGAAACTCACTCGATACCCTAGTTACGGCAGAATTCGATAGAATTCTCAGCAGAATAATAAAAGCGTAAATTAGTGAGGATCGCTAATTTCAATTTCTCTTATCAACTAGATATTATTCAAACAATAAAATTATCAAGACAAAGTCTTTAAAATAATAAAAGTTATATTAAATATGAAATAAAATAGTCAATTAATACAATAACTAAACCATGAAAATTCAAACTATGACTTGAAAATATTTATTAAATCCTGAAAATTATTTCCCATTCAATAAAATAATTTTCCTCAATCAAATGGTCATTTTCCACATTTTTCAGGATTAATTCATATTAAAACAGCATACGTTTACACTGTCTGTTAATCTGAATTAATTACTAAAACAGTAAATTGTTTACAATAAATCTCTGTTGTTCTTCGTACTTTTAACAAACCATTGAGGTGATCAATCTCTATGATTTATTTCCAAGTAGTCGGAAACTATAAAATAATTTTCATAAAAATTGGGATGTTACATTACCACCCTCCTTAAAAAAAATTCGTCCCCAAAAATTCATTTAAAACCAAAACAAAATTAGGAAATCTGAAAAATGATAACTTAACACTAAAAGCATATCATAAACTTTGGACTTTGAAAACTAACACGACTTGAAAGTTATTACATTCAAGCAGGCAACATCAAAGCATACATTCCATTCATACATCATAACAAGTTAAAACACTACATCTATTAACTTAAACGTCTACAAATACAATACTCCGCGTCCATGTCGAAGAAGTCCTCGCGAACGACGCCTTATTCCAACTACGGTCTCTACTCTATCACTATCACGAACACGGTCACAGCAACAATGAGTCGCGGCTAGATGCTAATAACAATAAAACCGCACTAACACAAATATACCTACACAACCACGTTTTCAAAACAAAACCTAAGGTCAAATTTCTTTTATTTTTAAAAGTCTAACTTCTAAAATAACTTAAAGCAAGAATTACTTTTCTTAAATCCCATTTGATATCTTCAAGACTCAACCATTCTCAAGAACATTATTGTTCCTTTGAGATTAGGTTTTTCATTGCCTTAAAATCATCAAGACACATTGTAATCAAAAACTAAAACTTGCATCAAACACCAACAACAAAATCACTAAAAATCAAGTATTAAAGCATAAAATCAATTTTAGTTCTCTCAAAGAGCCTCACGGCTTGCACACCTACACACTCAAAAGCTTTTTAACAAAAGATCAACACCAAGCTTTGCTTTAAAACTCCTAAACCACAACAATGACAAAATCCACAACAGATCAACTAGAAAAGTCATGAAATAACTCACTATTTTCATGCAACAAAAGAAAGGAAAAATTCTCCAAAGCCATCAATAAAATAATTTAAAACAACCCAAAATCAAAAGCTTAAGTAATTTGAAATACTCACCCACAAATTCTTCAAAAACCCACGATTTTATGACATCAAAATGAAAGGAAAATTCTAAAAATTATTAACCACAAAATCAACAACAGCATAAATCACAAATAATTATACAACAATTACAAGAACATACATCGTAATACCAAAAGTATATTGAAAATTTGGATTTTGGAATTTAATACAATAATAAAATACGTCACAAGGTCGAAGCACTTATGTGGTCTATACTTAGAACCACGCACACACCATAATACATATAATATGATAATTATAGCGTCTCCTACGGATAATCTCCCTTGTAAAACTCTGTCCACTCAACTCCATTGTGTCGCGTTTCCTGGATTGAAGCCTTCAGATGATGAGTTCTCCGCTTCGCTTAGTGTGTAAACATGTCCCTTATTGGTTGATCTTACAGCTCCAACATTATTGACAGCAGACTCAGCTCGTGGTACTTCGCAGTCTCTGGATAGATGTCTCGGTTCCTTGCAGTTAAGACACAACCTTTCCTTGGTTGGTTACTGGTTAGCCTTGTGCCCTTCATCTTTACCGTTGAAGTAGTGTGTCTTCGGCTATCGATGCTTGTGGTTTCCCCTTCTGCCTATCATGTAGACATATCCTCTAGTAGCTGGGCGCATAACCTTCATAGCGTTTGCAGTT
This sequence comes from Calophaca sinica, assembly GCA_037113605.1. NCBI lineage: Eukaryota > Viridiplantae > Streptophyta > Magnoliopsida > Fabales > Fabaceae > Calophaca > Calophaca sinica. The sequence continues at coordinate 73,017,455 of CM073736.1, forward strand.
GATTCACCTTTGGTAGCTGACAGTCCTTAGAAAAGTGTCCTCGCTTCATGCAGTTATAGCATAGTTGGTCCTTGCTTCCATATTGGTGACAGTGCCACTTCAATTCCTGGCCATTCCCAATAGCCTGCGCCACAAGACGATCCTGACTACGGTGATTTCCCTGAGGATGGGAATGAGATGTGCCTTGTTGTTATCTTTCTCTTTGTTCTTTGCCTTGACAATCTGGCCTAACTGACCCTCCAATAGCTCGCTCCTCCGTTCATTGTCTTAGCCAATCGTGTTGATTCTCCGTGGCAATCTGTTGTGCAACAATAGTTGCTATCCCGGATATTACTCGGATTTCGTGATTCATGTCAAACTTACTAGCTCTAGCAGAAAGACTCATACGTCTCTAAGGCATCGAATTTCTACAAATTAAACAAACTAGAAGCCCACAACAAAATCAATCATCTGGGATGATTGTACACAATTTCACATAATGGCACGCCTGTTTCAACTAGGAAACATTACAGACAATCAAAAACAAAGTTCACATAACCTAGGCATAACAAACTTATACCAGACAATTCCCAACAATCTAGGCCAGGTTAGAAAAAGTGGTCCGGTTAGAACCGAACTGCTCTGATACACTACTGTAACACCCCATTTCCGGAGCGCTACTGTGCAACCCAATCTAATGCTGAAAACATTTAATGCTTGTATGCTTTCAACAAAGAGTACTGTTCTGTCTTTTGCAACGGAAAATATGAGTAAATTTTTTATTTCTTTCTTTTGAAACCCTTTTCAAAAATAAGACATAAAGAGTACTACAATTTTCTAAATAATGCAAAATCAGTCTTTTACAAATATCAGAGTATAACGCATCACAATCAATACTTCTCATAACATAAAACATAACATAATCGTTTTGCACTGAGGCGAGATTTTCAGAAATAGAGTAATTACAAAACAACAAAGACAAAACCCTAAGATAAGCTGGCCAACAACTATAACTCTTACTGAGAAACAGTTCAGCAAGATCAAAATATGAAACATTCAGAGGAATCTTCCCCCACTGGCTCGATATTCAATGCTCCTGGAAAGACGAAACTGCAGCAGCTATGGAGCTCCATCTGGAAGTGACATCCATAGGGATATCCAATCCAACAATAGTGCAAGGGTAAATTCTTTGTCCACGAGTTTATCATAGGCTATGTCGCATGCAAACAATATATACATATATAATACAACAACATGTTTTTATATACATATACATACTTAATAGACCGCACGCATCATCATGGTATATCAAGCATTGCATGTGAGGAGACAACTCAACCAGCAGATCAACAATCAAGTCACCATAATATCAAATAATTGCATGTGAGCAAACAAATCAACCAATAGATCAACAATCAAGTCACCACATATCATAAATGTGGTTAACTATGCATGTCAATTCAGTATGACTAGTTTGTGTATACACCTGCAGCCTTAATAGGTCAGCAGTGTGACGAGGAATTTATTTCCCAACGTCCGAACAAGATAGCCACACATTAGGCTTGCCTCAATTTAGGCTTGCCACACATTAGGCAATGCAGTGACAACTCGTCTTTTGAAGTCTTTAAGACCAATCAAACGCTCCGTGTGTAATGACAACTTAACCAATCATCTTGCAACACTTGTCAAGGAAGGTTCTAAAGGATGATGTTCAGCTCCCCTAGCCCTTATCTCAATCGCCACTTGCTCCAAAATATCTAGATATTTCGTTTCGTCACGTTCTCGCCAATGCAAAAGGCGTTACAGATATTAGGGTTTTTCTACCAAAAACTCCAAAAATAAATCTAATAAATTATTCCATAATCAAAAATTATTAATCAACCAAAATGTCCCTAAAAATATTAGAAGTATTTCTACGAATGTCATTTTCTCGATTTACGAGCTAAAACGCTACCGTAATGCAGTTCTGCGCGTAGAAAACACCCTATATATTTTTGATGCCCAAAAATTCCAGAAAAATTTCCAATAAATCCAAAATATTGGAAAATGCTAAGATCTCAAAATTTTATAAAATTTGGATCACGTTTGAGCATATTTCAGTTAGAAACTCACTCGATACCCTAGTTACGGCAGAATTCGATAGAATTCTCGCAGCGTAATAAAAACTGTAAATTAGTGAGGATCGCTAATTTCAATTTCTCTTATCAACTAGATATTATTCAAACAATAAAATTATCAAGACAAAGTCTTTAAAATAATAAAAGTTATATTAAATATGAAATAAAATAGTCAATTAATACAATAACTAAACTATGAAAATTCAAACTATGACTTGAAAATATTTATTAAATCCTGAAAATTATTTCCCATTCAATAAAATAATTTTCCTCAATCAAATGGCCATTTTCCACATTTTTCAGGATTAATTCATATTAAAACAGCATACGTTTACACTGTCTGTTAATCTGAGTTAATTACTAAAACAGTAAATTGTTTACAATAAATCTCTGTTGTTCTTCGTACTTTTAACAAACCATTGAGGTGATTAATCTCTATGATTTATTTCCAGGTAGTCGGAAACTATAAAATAATTTTCATAAAAATTGGGATGTTACATTACCACCCTCCTTAAAAAAAAATTCGTCCCCGAAAATTCATTTAAAACCAAAACAAAATTAGGAAATCTGAAAAATGATAACTTAACACTAAAAGCATATCATAAACTTTGGACTTTGAAAACTAACACGACTTGAAAGTTATTACATTCAAGCAGGAAACATCAAAGCATACATTCCATTCATACATCATAACAAGTTAAAACACTACATCTATTAACTTAAACGTCTACAAATACAATACTCCGCGTCCATGTCGAAGAAGTCCTCGCGAACGACGCCTTATTCCAACTACGGTCTCTACTCTATCACTATCACGAACACGGTCACAGCAACACTGAGTCGCGGCTAGATGCTAATAACAATAAAACCGCACTAACACAAATATACCTACACAACCACGTTTTCAAAACAAAACCTAAGGTCAAATTTCTTTTATTTTTAAAAGTCTAACTTCTAAAATAACTTAAAGCAAGAATTACTTTTCTTAAATCCCATTTGATATCTGCAAGACTCAACCATTCTCAAGAACATTATTGTTCCTTTGAGATTAGGTTTTTCATTGCCTTAAAATCATCAAGACACATTGTAATCAAAAACTAAAACTTGCATCAAACACCAACAACAAAATCACTAAAAATCAAGTATTAAAGCATAAAATCAATTTTAGTTCTCTCAAAGAGCCTCACGGCTTGCACACCTACACACTCAAAAGCTTTTTAACAAAAGATCAACACCAAGCTTTGCTTTAAAACTCCTAAACCACAACAATAACAAAATCCACAACAGATCAACTAGAAAAGTCATGAAATAACTCACTATTTTCATGCAACAAAAGAAAGGAAAAATTCTCTAAAGCCATCAATAAAATAATTTAAAACAACCCAAAATCAAAAGCTTAAGTAATTTGAAATACTCACCCACAAATTCTTCAAAAACCCACGATTTTATGACATCAAAATGAAAGGAAAATTCTAAAAATTATTAACCACAAAATCAACAACAGCATAAATCACAAATAATTATACAACAATTACAAGAACATACATCGTAATACCAAAAGTATATTGAAAATTTGGATTTTGGAATTTAATACAATAATAAAATACGTCACAAAGTCAAAGCACTTATGTGGTCTATACTTAGAACCACACACACACCATAATACATATAATATGATAATTATAGCGTCTCCTACGGATAATCTCCCTAGTAAAACTTTGTACACTCAACTCCATTGTGTCGCGTTTCCTGGAATGAAGCCTTCAGATAATGAGTTCTCCGCTTCGCTTAGTGTGTAAACATGCCCCTTATTGGTTGATCTTACAGCTCCAACATTGTTGACAGCAGACTCAGCTCGTGGTACTTCGCAGTCTCTGGATAGATGTCTCGGTTCCTTGCAGTTAAGACACAACCTTTCCTTGGTTGGTTACTGGTTAGCCTTGTGCCCTTCATCTTTACCGTTGAAGTAGTGTGTCTTCGGCTATCGATGCTTGTGGTTTCTCCTTCTGCTAATCATGTAGACATATCCTCTAGTAGCTGGGCGCATAGCCTTCATAGTGTTTGCAGTTGATTCACCTTTGGTAGCTGACAGTCCTTAGAAAAGTGTCCTCGCTTCTTGCAGTTACAACATAGTTGGTCCTTCGATGAGCATTCATCAGCTAACTGCTCCTTGCTTCCATATTGGTGACAGGGCCACTTCAATTCCTGGCCATTCCCAATAGCCTGCGCCACAAGACGATCCTGACTACGGTGATTTCCCTGAGGATGGGAATGAGATGTGCCTTGTTGTTATCTTTCTCTTTGTCCTTTGCCTTGACAATCTGGCCTAACTGACCCTCCAATAGCTCGCTCCTCCGTTCGTTGTCTTAGCCAATCGTGTTGATTCTCCGTGGCAATCTGTTGTGCAACAGTAGTTGCTATCCCGGATATTACTCGGATTTCGTGATTCACGTCAAACTTACTAGCTATAGCAGAAAGACTCATACGTCTCTAAGGAATCGAATTTCTACTAATTAAACAAACTAGAAGCCCATAACAAAATCAATCATCTGGGATGATTGCACACAATTTCACACAATGTCACGCCTGTTTCAACTAGGAAACATTACAGACAATCACAAATAAAGTTCACATAACCTAGGCATGGCAAACTTATACGCGACAATTCCCAACAATCTAGGCCAGCTTTAGACAAAGTGGTCCAGTTAGAACCGAACTGCTCTGATACCACTACTGTAACACCCCGTTTCCGGAGTGCTACTGTGCAACCCAATCTAATGCTGAAAACATTTAATACTTGTATGCTTTCAACAAAGAGTACAATTTTCTAAATAATGCACAATCAGTCTTTTACAAATATCAGAGTATAACGCATCACAATCAATACTTCTCATAACATAAAACATAACATAATCGTTTTGCACTGAGGCGAGATTTTCAGAAATAGAGTAATTACAAAACAACAAAGACAAAACCCTAAGATAAGCTGGCCAACAACTATAACTCTTACTGAGAAACAGTACAGCAAGATCAAAACATGAAACATTCAGAGGAATCTTCCCCCATTGGCTCGATCTTCAACGCTCCTGGAAAAACGAAACTGCAGCAGCTATGGAGCTCCATCTGGAAGTGACATCCATAGGGATATCCAATCCAACAACAGTGCAAGGGTAAATTCTTTGTCCACGAGTTTATCATAGGCTATGTCGCATGCAAACAATGTATACATATATAATACAACAACATGCTTTTATATACATATACATACTTAATAGACTGCACGCATCATCATGGTATATCAAGCATTGGATGTGAGCAAACAACTCAACTAGCAGATCAACCATCAAGTCACCACAATATCAAATAATTTCATGTGAGCAAACAAATCAACCAATAGATCAATAATCAAGTCACCACATATCATAAATGTTGTTAGCTATGCATGTCAAGGCAGTATGACTAGTTTGTGTATACACCTGCAGGCTTAATAGGTCAGCAGTGTGACGAGGAATTTATTTCCCAACGTCCAAACAAAATAGCCACACATTAGGCTTGCCTCAATTTAGGCTTGCCATACATTAGGCAATGCAGTGACAACACGTCTTTTGAAGTCTTTAAGACCAATCAAACGCTCCGAGTGTAATGGCAACTTAACCAATCATCTTGCAACACTTGTCAAGGAAGATTCTAAAGGATGATGTTCAGCTCCCCTAGCCCTTATCTCAATCGGAATTTGCCCCAAAATATTTGGATATATCGTTTCGTCGCGTTCTCGCTCAATCGGGTGCGCAGCATTACGCGTATATTAGGGTTTTTCTACCAAAAAACTCCAAAAATAAATCTAATAAATTATTCTATAATCAAAAATTATTAATCAACCAAAATGTCCCTAAAATTATTAGAAGTATTTCTACGAATGTCGTTTTCTCGATTTGCGAGCTAAAACGCTACCGTAATGCAATTCTGCACGTAGAAAACACCCTATATTTTTCTGATGCCCAAAAGTTCCAGAAAAATTTCCAATAAATCCTAAATATTGGAAAATGCTAAGATCTCATATTTTATAAAATTTGGATCACGTTTGGGCATGTTTCAGTTAGAAACTCACCCAATACCCTAGTTACGGCAGAATTTGATAGAATTCTCGCAGCGTAATAAAAACTGTAAATTAGTGAGGATCACTAATTTCAATTTCTCTTATCAACTAGATATTATTCAAACAATAAAATTATCAAGACAAAGTCTTTAAAATAATAAAAGTCATATTAAATATGACATAAAATAGACAATTAATACAATAACTAAACCATGAAAATTCAAACTATGACTTGAAAATATTTATTAAATCCTGAAAATTATTTCCCATTCAATAAAATAATTTTCTTCAATCAAATGGCCATTTTCCACATTTTTCAAGATTAATTCATATTAAAACAGTATACGTCTACACTGTCTGTTAATCTGAATTAATTACTAAAACAGTAAATTGTTTACAATAAATCTTTGTTGTTCTTCGTACTTTTAACAAACCATTGGGGTGATCAATCTCTATGAATTATTTCCAAGTGGTCGGAAACTATAAATAATTTTCATAAAAATTGGGATGTTACAATTGGTTCATTTCTTCCATGATCTCAATCAACCAAAATATGAAGCATTAAAACAAAAGAAAGCAAGAAAATCAATTCCTACAACTAGAAAAGGGGCACGGTTTTTGGGCTAGAAAAAGGAAAGGAAGAATTTGTTTTCAAGCTTGCTTACAAGGTTGGAATGAGATGATCAAGAGGAAGATGAAGCTAGAAGCAAGTTGGGTTAAGAAATGAGGATGATGAAGTGCCAAGAAGATGAAAAATGGAAGCCATGGAAGCTCTCATGCTTTCTCTCTCAAGAACCAAGAAGAAGAAGCAAAATGGAGATGAGGGTGAGAGTGGGGGTGGTCTCTACCTGGGCAGCAAAAAGGGAGGGGTAAAAATTATTAACTCCTTGCCTTTTACTCTCACATAGATAAAACTAATAGGAAATGAAATAAATAAGAATAAATGAAAGAAGGGGAGGGAATCACGCTGAACAAGGGAAGGAAAAAAAAAGATACAAACTTAAATGAACAAGTGTAATACTTGGTCAAGAATGAATTAGGATAAGATTAAAATAATTAGTCACCAAAAGTGTGATACCTACACACTAAAAAGCTAGATTCTAATCTAATTACTAGTCTAAACATCTAATATTTCTCTACTCATCATTACCCTCTAGTCCTAGAGTCTACAGTGCCCCTAAAAAAAATACGGTGCCGAGTAACCACACTACCGATTAATTTAGTTAGAAATTAATTCGCCGCGTGATAAATAAATTATGTATAGATATAAAAACACTCAAACATCATCACAATAAGTTACGTTTCGATTTTCATAGAAATCGTAATTCGTTTTAAAATTTTATTGCGGATAAGAATTACCCGCCGATTCAAAATACGACGAAACTTCGTTAGAGTTTTCCGACAATTTTTTAACCATAAATTAATATTAAATATTAATTCTTAAATTTAATTTCATCTTAATTTAATTCAATCAATTTCTTAGTCAGCACAAATACACGTTACCGCGTCAAACCGAAAACTTATAATATGCTTAATTGATGAATTCACCTTAAAGGCAGCATATGTCTACGTTGTCTATTAATTTGAATTGACATCATCAATAATGCGTATTTATAATAAATAAATTATTGAAAATAAGTCAAAATAATTCCTCGTACTCTCAATAAATCATTGAGGTGATCAATCTCTACGACTTACATTCAAGTATTTAAGATTTTATTGCTAAAACAATTTTTCTTAAAAATTGAGATGTTACAAAATGAGTCATAAAAAAATGCTCGGCTATCCTTAAAACAACGAAATTACCATACTTAAGGCATAATATTAGGTAGGATTTTTAATAATTAACCAATGAACTCATGACACCTCGTCACACACCCATACTCCAACCAACCACTCTCATTGACCCTCTATATTCCAATTTGACTTAGTTAAATGGGTCTCGGCATCGCAATATGCGGCTTTGGGTAATCGCGTTTCCGATTGCTCGATCGACGATAAGTAGCATAAATTAAATTATCACGAGAAATTTAATTAACGAGTGCTAAAATATTTGCGTATAATAAATATGCTCACAATCAATAAATAATCACACAAATATTCACAAATAATCACAGCAGCACAATAAGAACTACAGTGAAAACACGGGTGTTACATTACCATGCTGCTAAAAATAGTTTCGTCCTCGAAACTACGAATTAGGAAACATCTCAAACAATCACACAAATTCACACAACTTAAACACAGCAATCTACACCCAACAAAACCCGACAACTTGACCAGCTATAGCTACCCAACTCACAGTCCGGTTAGGACCGAACAGTTCTGATACCACAAATGTAACACCCCGTCTCCCGGAGTGTCACTTCTCTAATCTCGACTCTGAATGCGGATATGCATTTTATTAAAAATACACTCCTTGTATGGTTTTCACAAAAAAATTTCCTTTTCTCTTTTTAAAACCTCTTTTCAAAAAATAAAAAGTCATAGTATGGCAGCATTTTTCAAAGCATTATGCTCGACTAATAACACAATACAACAGAAATAACCATCACAAAATAACCATGCTATTGAAATTTATATAAAGGTCGCTCGAGGTGAACAATGTTTTGAAAATGAGAATTACAACTCAAATGAAAATACAACGGATATATAGTTACCCCCATAGCTGGTCACCACTACAAGACTCTCTAATCAGTTTAACAAAACTGCAACACAAGAAAACCACCGGGTAGAAACCTCCTCAGCAACGCTCGTCAGTAGTCTCGATCGCTCCATAGTCTCCATCATCTAGGTTACATCCATTGAAATTGCAGAAGCACGGACAAAGGTCATCTTCTCAACAAACATATAATAACAACAGTATATAAATATATATGCACAATAAAACAACCATCAACTCATCCTCAAAAATCTGTTTTTCATCTCGCCCATACACCTTCAGCTTATCAACTAGGGTTTCCCAACATGAAATCACTCTAACCACTCAACACCCTCATGATACACTACAACTCTTTTGAAATGCCTCTGAACAATAATGACATTGGTCCTACAATGGATTCCCAGGTCACGAATCACCAACTCTGGTCCTACACTTGATTCTCAGAGTGGAATTACTCACGTTCACTACCACACAAAAAGTTTTACCACGCAGAATAGTTATATCACGCTGCAGCTACCTTAGTACCACGTGACTACTTAAACACCCCAGTGAATAAGCACCACGCAAGCTACTTTAGCGCTATGCAAATGTTTCTAACTATCCTTATGCAATAGGTTTATAAAAATCTTTTCTCACAACCTCTAACTCCAGCTCTCTGATCCATAAAAATAGTTTGTAACTCATCACCTATTCTCCAAACATAATCCTCTCATCACCTGTAACATCCCAATTTTTATAAAAATTATTTTATAGTTTTCGACTACTTGAAAATAAATCATAGAGATTGATCACCTCAATGGTTTGTTAACCGTAACCCAGTGTCGTCGTGGCTGTGTTCGTGATCGTGATGGAGTAGAGATTGTAGTGTGGAAAAAAGCGTCATTCGCGAGGACTTCTTCAACATGGACGCGTAGTACTGTGTTTTGTAGACATTTAAGTTGATGATGTAGTGCCTTACTTTAGTAAGGACATATGAATAAAATGTATGCTTTGTGCTTGATTGTTTGAGTGTAATAATTATTATGTTGTATTGAATTTCAAATTTCAAAATTTATGATATGTTTTTAGTATTAAATTATGACTTTTCATAATTTTGATTTTGTTTCGGTTTATAAGTTAATTTTCGGGGACGAAATTTTTTTTAAGGAGGGTGGTAATGTAACATCCCAATTTTTATAAAAATTATTTTATAGTTTCCGACTACTTGAAAATAAATCATAGAGATTGATCACCTCAATGGTTTGTTAAAAGTACGAAGAACAACAAAGATTTATTATAAACAATTTACTGTTTTAGTAATTAATTCAGATTAACACACAGTGTAGACGTATACTGTTTTTAATATGAATTAACCTTGAAAAATGTGAAAGATTGTTGTTTGATTAAAGAAAATTATTTTATTGAAAGAGAAATAATTTTTAGGATTTAATAAATATTTTCAAGTCATAGTTTGAAATTTCATGGTTTAGTTATTGTATTAATTGTCTGTTTTATGTCATATTTAATATGACTATTATTTTAAAGATTTTGTCTTGATAATTTTATTGTTTGAATAATATCTATATGATAAGATAAATTGAAATTAGTGATCCTCACTAATTTACAGTTTTTATTACGCTGCGAGAATTCTGTTGAATTCTGCCGTAGAAAGGCTATTGGGTGAGTTTCTAACTGAAACTTGCTCAAACGTGATCCGAATTTTATAAAATTTGAGATCTTAGCATTTTCCAATATTTATGATTTATTGAAAATTTTTCTGGAATTTTTAGGCGTCAGAATAATATAGGGTGTTTTCTACGCCTAGAACTGCTTTACGGTAGCGTTTTAGCACGCAAATCGAGAAAGCGACATTCATAGAAATACTTCTAATATTTCTGTGGATATTTTGGTTGATTAATAATTTTTGATTATAGAATAATTTATTAGATTTTTTTTTGGAGTTTTTGATATAAAATCCCTAATATACGCGAAACGCCACGCACCCGATTGAGTGAGAGCGCGACGAAACGAAATATCTAGATATTTTGGGCCAAGGGGAGATGCATCCAGGCACTTGGGGAGCTGAACCTCATCCTTTAGAACCTTCCTTGACAAGTGTTTCAAGATGATTGGTTATGTGGTAATTGTCGTTAGTTAGTTTAGTTAGTTTGTAACTAGTTGGTTAGTTTCCAACTAAATGAACAAAAATTCTTCCTTCCATGTCCTTACCTGATTTCGTGGCTCTCCCACACAGCCAAGATCAGCCTCATTCACTCCTCCATTGTTGAAGAACTTAAGAAAAAACTTGAAGAGGAAAGCATGGGTTTTTGGAAGTTTTGGAGATCAAAGTGTGCACCCTTGTTTCCTTTCATCTCCATCCTTGTTCAATCATCATCTATACTCTTGGTAAGCTCCATAAACCTTTCCTCATCTCTCTTGGGTTCCATGATATGGGTTTTGAAGGTTTTAGGAGTTATTTGGAGTTATGATGCTTGTTTTGGCTAGTATTGTATGCTTAGCTTCATAACCCCTTATTCCCTTCCATGTATTAGCTTGTTCTTGATTTTATAAAACTTGGAAAACCCTAAATCTATTCTGGCCGAAATCTAGGGGCTGTTCTAAGCCTTGGTTTTGTTTGATTTTTGTTGTTTTAGGGTTGATTCTTGATGGGTTATACTTGCTAAGTTTGGAAACTAGTTTTAGAATCATGTTTACAAAGTTTTGGAAAAATCAATTTATGTGTAAAGGGGGGGCTGAAACCGTGGCTTATAATATGATTTAGGGGGTTGTTTTAAATTGATTTCAAAGTGTTTTCAAGTGTTGTAAGTGTTGAAAAAGTTGGTTTCTTGTTAAAGGAATTGAATGTAGTGAATTTGTATGTGTGAAGCTTTGAAAAATTGTTTGAAAACAAAATAATTTGGGGCTTTTTGTGATGCTTAAAAACAGTGATTTATTAGCAAGATTTGGGTGAGTTTTAACTTGTCTTTAGTTGTATTAAAGTGGTAAAGAAATTGGTTTTTGGTTATGGCTTGAATCCATAAAGTTTAGTATGTTAAGTGTTTTAAATAGGGTTGAAAAACTTGGTTATGTTTTGATCTTATTTGGCCGAAATTGATAAAGATATTTAAGGTAAAGTTTTAGTTGATTTCAAGCCTTAAGTGTGTTATAAAAGGGTATAGAAAATGGATTTGGTAAAACTATACAAGGAGGTTTGATTTTGGGATAAATTTTGGAGTATTGTTAAAGGTTTATAATTAAAACCAAAAGGCTTTTGTTTCTCAAATTGTTGCTTTGTTTTGGATACCTTAAAAATATCTCCAAAGTTTGGAAAACATTATTCATTTGGTAAAACACTATTCCAATTGGTAAGTTTTGTGTTTTGGTATTTTCTAAGTGTGTAGCTTTTGAAAAAGTTTGAAAACTTGCATGGTTTGAAATTGTTCCATCACATATGACTAGGTGTGAACCAAATGGGAGCAAGTGAGTAATTCTTAGGCCTTAGGAACCTTAGAGCCGTGGTTGCCCTAGGGGTATTAGGGCTTGAGTTTTGGTTTTAATTGATTGAAACTTGTGTTGTTAGGATACGCGCGAGGTACGACTTGACGATAGTTCGAATTTACCTTGCTTGGATTGTTAAAGCGCACAAGGTAAGCGAAATTCTTACATAATGAGTTTGGGCTTTTCGCCTTGTGTGTTATTTGTTTGATTGTTGATGGATTGTATGGTAGTACTTGTAGTATTACTATGTGCTGTTGAGATGTTGTAGCATGAGCTGCTGTGTATTGATTTGGACTATGTGGCAAAACTGAATTGTATTGTGTTGCTTAAATCATACATGATTGATTTAATTGGACTTGAAATTGATGATATGTTCTTGGCCCTACGTGGCATTATGAGTTGTATTATTTTCCTTGAATCACCTTGGATTTCATTGGAACTTGGCATTGAATTGGAATATGAAAAATATATTATTGTTGATAATGGATTAATTAACAATGCGTTGATCGACTGCTATTGGTAGACGATTTACATTGGTAAATCTGATGCGATTCCACAAGCCGAATTCTGATTTCGTAAAAAAATTGTTAAGGGCATTGTGATTTAAAAGTAAGCGTGAGGGTTTTAGTACAACTATAGCCAAGGCTTGCAAGGAAATTTCAATGGAATGATAGTAGAGAAAAGAACTTGAAATAAATAGTACAATTTGCGAAAACGGTTGAGTTAAATGATGCACCTGGGAAAATTCTGGCTAGGAAAGACTTGGTAATTAAGAGTGTTCGCACCACCTCTCTTTCTTGGGAATTTTTCTAGTGTGTTATTTAGCACAACTAGGGTTTCAACGACCTAGTGTTAAAAAGTATTTTCAGACACATAGGAGTGATACAAGAGCTGAGAAAGAGATTTCATAGATCGGGATTTCGAAAGAATAAAACATAGGGAACCTAGTGTTCCTATTGAGCATATGGGCAATGTGTCCTGTGTTGGGACTTAATGTCCTATTTGCGTATGCATTTTCTTGATTAAGGATTGGACCTAGTGTTCCGTATGGCGTGCCTAGTATCTTAACCTAAAAGTTGAGCCTAGTGTTCCGCATTACGTGCCTAGAGTTCTGATCTAAGATTGGGACTAGCGTTCCGCAATTGAACACCCGGACTTTGTGTCCTGTGTTGAACTCTTAGTTAATTGAGATTTGGAAACCCACTAAGTTGAGTGAGTTAGGGTTCGTTGATCCGCATTGATTAATTAAAACATTACTCCAGCGTTCACTATGGTGAGCACGCCATATTGTAGAATTTGTTGGATATCACTCGGGCGTTCACTGCGGTGAGCATGCCATATTGTTGAATTGTTGGATATCACTTGGGCGTTCACTACGGTGAGCATGCCATATTATTGAATTTGTTGGATATCATTCGGGCGTTCACTACGGTGAGCATGCCATATTGTTGAATTTGTTTGGATGCGTACTAACCATTGAGCAATGACACTCGGAGCGTTTGATTGGTCTTAAAGACTTCAAAGTTGTCATGTCACTCGTAGCGTTTGATTGGTCGTACAGACTTCAAAAGGCAAGTTGACACTGCATTGCCTAAGTAGAGGCACGCCAAAGTAGTGGCCAGCCAACGTAGTGGCAAGCCTAAGCAGAGGCTATTTTGTTCGGACGTTGGGAAAGTAGTCCCCGTCATACTGCTGACCTATTAAGGCTGCAGGTGTATTCACAACTTGTCATACTGCATTGACATGCATAGCTAACCACATTTATGATATGTGATGAATTGTTTGATGAATTTGATATGGTGATGTCTTGATCACTAATCTGTTGATAGATTGCCTGCTCACATGCAATAGTTTGATGTTGTAGTGACTTGATTGTTGATCTGTTGGTTGTTTTGTTTGCTCACATGCAATGCTTAATATACCATGATGATGCGTGCGGTCTATTAAGTATGTATATGTATATAAAAGCATGTTGTTGTATTATATATGTATTTATTGTTTGCATGCGACATAGCCTATGATAAACTCGTGGACAAAGGATTTACCCTTGCAATGTTGTTGGATTGGATGTCCTTATGGATGTCACTTCCAGATGGAGTTCGGTAGCTGCTTCAGTTTCATCTTCCAGGAGCATTGAAGATTGAGCCAGTGGAGGAAGATTCCTCTGAGTACTTCGTGTTTGGTCTTGCTGAGCTGTTTCTCAGTAAGAGTTATAGTTGTTGGCCAGCTTAGCTTAGGGTTTTGTATTTGTTGTTTTGTAATTACTCTTTTCAGAAAACCTCGCCTTAGTGCGAAATGATTATGTTATGTGAAGTATTATTTTGTGATGCATTATACTTGATATTTGCAAAAGTCTGAATTGGCATCATTTAGAAAACTGTAGTACTCTATGTCTCTTTTTGAAAAAGGTTTCAAACGAAAGAAAATGAAAAAAAAATTTACTCCTATTTTTCCATTGCAAAATACATAAGAGTACTCTTTAACTGAAAGCATACAAGCATAAAATGTTTTCAACATTATATTGGGTTGCACAGTAGCGCTCCAAAAACGGGGTGTTACAAAGGTGGTATCAGAGCAGTTCGGTTCTAACAGGATCGCTTTGGGTTAAGCTGGCCTAGATTGTTGGGAATTGTCGGGTATAAGTTTGTTATGCCTAGGTTATGTGAACTTTGTTTGTGATTGTCTGTAATGTTTCCTAGTTGAAACAGGTGTGACATTGTGTGAAATTGTTTGCAATCATCCCAGATGATTGATTTTATTGTGGGCTTCTAGTTTGTTTAATTTGTAGAAATTTGATGCCTTCGGGGCGAACTGGTCTTGTTGCTAGTGCTAGTAACTTAGACGTGAATCACGTAATTCGGGTGATAGTCTGGATAGCAACTACTGTCGTACACAGATCGCCGTGGAGAATCAACATGATTGGCTAAGACAACGAACGGAGGAGCAAGCTATTAGAGGTCCAGTTAAGACAGATTGTCAGAGAAAAGGACAAAGAAGAAGACAACAACAAGGAACATCTTATTTCCATCCTCAGGGAAATGACCGCAGTCAGGATCATCTTGTGGCGTAGGCTATTGGGAATGACCCGGAGTTGAAGTGGCACTGTCATCAATGTGGAAGCAAGGAACAGTTAGCTGAAGAATGCTCATTGAAGGACCGACTATGCTGTAACTGCAAGAAGTCAGGACATATTTCTAAGGACTATCAATTGCCAAAGATGGATCAACTGCAGATACTGCGAAGGTTGCATGCCCAACTACTGAAGGATATGTCTACATGATAGACAGAAGAGGGAATCACAAGCATCGATAGCCGAAGACGCACTACTTCAACGGTGAAGATGAGGAGCACAACGTTAACAGTAACCAACCAAGGAAAGATTATGCTTTAACTACAAGGAATTGGGATATTTGTCCAGAGACTGCAAAGTGTAACACCTTACTTTCATTAACTTGAAAATAGGATAATTATCATTAGGTACAGTATTCCCAATATAAAATTTAAACTTAAAGTCCAACATTAAGTCCAAATGTCATACAACTAAAATTTAAGTACATAGGTTCACGATGGTACAACACCAATACAAAATTCTAGAATTTCCATCTTCAAGGTGTCACTTAAAACTACTACAATAAACAGGGTTCCGAGAGCAAGCAACTGTCAGCCTTCCTTGGGTACCTGAGCATCTGTAAAAATAATTAAATAAAGGAGTGGGGTGAGATAAAAATCTCAGTGAATCCTCCCTTCGACTCCTCACCATCAACTCATGTAATAAACTATCATACAAGACTTAATATCAGACATTTATGCAATGCATATTCTTACTATGAATTTCTAATTCATCTTTGGCTCGCATTCATGGGTAGCGTTGTATGCTTACGTCCATACAACCCCATAAATACGCTTTCGATATGGTGGTTAGACGTCTTAACCGTCCGAGGGCGTCCCACACGGCTAACCATATCGATCACCCCCTTTTAGAGGCATCTTAGTGTCTTTTAGGGAATTTAATTCACCAACTATGTCCTTAAATGCATGCTTTATTCTAATGTAGAATTACAAGTAGGAGCTACTCTAACTCAACATGCAACTGAACATATTCAGGTAAAAAGATACATTTCAAATTTAAAAGAGAACATATATTTCATAATAAGTCAAGGAAAATACATCAAGACAAAAAAAAACACTTCCATTAGAGCTCCATGGAGCTCTCAATGGTCAAACATTCATCTCACCATCTATAGGGGTACAACATTACCCCCTTAATCAGTCCCAATAACACATGTATAGCTATTAACACTAAAAACTGTACATAAAAGAGGGATTTGGGGAAATTCCTAACATAGGGTTCAAGGGTTTTCTTCAAGGGGACCCTAATGTGGGACTTATGGGTGCCCATCACCTAAGACAAGGGAGAACTCACTGTGAATACATGCCTTGACAGGATGATTTTGATGATTGACAAAAGGGAGCTTTGCAAATAGTCAACCGTGCAAAAAGTGGAAAAGAATACCAAGACGCGTATCAAGAATGATTGTTTCTCAAGTCTTTGGGTTCTGGGTATTTATTTATCTTTATTAAGACAATTTGTAAGTAGTAATAAAAAGCTCTCAATTAAAATTAAATCACACACGCACAAAATATTTTGACATGCATATCTCGTGTCGGATGTCGAGCTGAGGAAGTCGGATGTCGAACTGAGGAGGAAGTCGCGTGTCGAGCTCGAGGAAGTCGTATGTCGAATCGAGGAGGAAGTCGGCGTGTCGAGTGATGAGGTCACGCATCGAGGTCGGCGTGTCGAAGCTTATGAGGTCGCTGCATCGAGGTCGGCGTGATGAGCTCTTGTCGCGTGCGAGTGATGATCCGTGGTCGAGTGATGAGGTCGTGGTGCCGAGGTTGTGTGTCGAGGTCTTTGCCGAGCTGTTCGGAGGTCGTATGCCGAGCTTTGTCGAGCCGTGTGGCGAGGTCGTCACGAGCCGCCTTCGTGAGGTCGTCTGGCCGAGCTGTCTTCGTGAGGTCGTATGTCGAGCCAGTCTCCGTGTTTTCAATTCTTTCATGTTCAACGCAACGGACAAATTCCAACGGACAAATCGACGCGAACGGACAAATCTTTTTAAATCTTTGCAACGACAAATCCTTTTAATAATCATCCCAGCGGCCAAATCTTCAACGGACATTTTTTTAAGTCGTGAGACGCTCCTCGGTCGGTCTATAAATAAACAACGCTGTGCTCTTTCTTACAACACAACAATAACAACGCAGTTGCTTAATTTTTGTGCCAAAAACTCTGTCAAATATTTTTCATCACTCACACTTATTTGAGCACAATTTTCTGAGAGCCTTTTATTCTACATAATTTGAGTTGTATTATTTGAGCTTCAATTTGTTATATCTGCACTATTGAGTGTATCTTTTTCATCTCATTTTATTTGTGAAAATCATTTATTTTTGGGTAGGAATCCCAAGGTGTTCATAGAGAGGTGATATCTCTTGAACATATTGCTCAGTTTAGAGTTGTAAAGGTTTCTAGCTGAACCTGATTTAAAAGCTAGTGTCTTAGTGAAAATCCTATAGTGGTTTGCTTTGGGGACAGGGACGTAGGCCACAGGGGTGTTAGGTGGCGAACCTGGATAATTTGTTGTGTGCTTTTTTACTCCTTATCTCTCTACTTTTCACCAATTAAATTTCTGTACTTTATTTTATTATTATTTATATCTTACTATTTACTTTATTTTTAACTCGTTTGCAATTTATTCTTCAAGTGGTTTATCTATTTCACATTAATATTTCCGCAACTCATAATTAGCACTTATTTCTCCAAAACTTTTTCAAAGCACGCCTCACACACAATTCACCCCCCTCTTGTGTTTGGAGTCACTTGTCAACAAGTGGCATCAGAGCTAGACTCTTGTATAAAGGACTTAACCGTCTCAAGAGAATGACTTCAAACAATTACGAAGGAACTTCCATAAACAGACCCCCATTTTTCAATGGTGAGGGGTATGGTTATTGGAAGGATAGAATGCAAATCTTTCTTGAGGGTGTTGATCTTGATATTTGGGATGCTGTGGAAAATGGTCCATTTGTCCCCACTCAATCAATTAATGATGCAGTGGTAGACAAACCAAGATCACTTTGGACCGAAGATGATAAGAAAAAGGTCCAATACAATTTGAAGGCTAAGAACATCATCACTTCTGCTTTAAGCTACGATGAGTTCTATAGGGTCTCAAATTGCAAGACTGCTAAAGAAATGTGGGACACCCTTCTATTGACCCATGAAGGTACTACCGAGGTCAAGAGGGCTCGAATGAACACATTAACCCATGAGTATGAGTTATTTAGGATGAAACCAAGTGAAAACATACAAGATATGCAAAAAAGGTTCATCCATATAATAAACCATCTCAGAGCTCTTGGGAAAGTCTTCAGTAATGAAGATTTGATTAACAAAGTTCTTAGATGTCTAAACAGGAATTGGCAACCCAAGGTCATTGCTATAGCTGAATCTAGAGACTTATCTTCTATGACCTTGGCTACTTTGTTTGGAAAATTGCAGGAACATGAAATTGAACTAAATCGTCTCATGGAAAGCGAAGAAGCTGATAAGAAAAAGAAAGGGCTCGCCCTCAAAGCAAGCATTGAGGAAACTGGCGATGACGAATGTGATTTCCTTGAAGATGAAAATAATGAGGAAAACATGAGTCTAATGGTTCGCAAATTCAACAGGTTCATGAGACTCAGAAACAAAGGTAAGTTCCCAAGCTCTCAAAAGAAAAGTGATGAAACAACTTCTTTTAATCCTACCGCTACAAGTGTGGAAAGAAAGGTCACATAAAACCCGATTGTCCTCAAAACCAAACGAGGAATGAGAAATTTGAAAAGAAACCACCAAAGGATTGAAGGGAAGAAGAGCTTACATTGCCTGGGATGATAATGATATGGATTCTTCTCGATGAACCTGAAAATGAAGAGGCTCACCTAAGTCTAATGGCAAATCATGATGAAGATGAGGTAAATTTTTATGATCCTGACTCTTCTTTAACTTATGATGAATTACTTGCTGCTTGTGAATAATTCAATAATGAAACGATTAAACTTGGAAAAATTGTTCTTTCTTCTAAGAAAACCATCTCTTCTCTTGAATCAAAATTGAAATTTTAAACAAAGAGATAGTGATTCTTAAAGAAAAACAAGTTCTTTGTGATTGAAACTTCTCCTCCCATATCTTGTGAAAATAAAAAGGATGAAGTTTTAAAATGCAATGAGTGTAGTGTTTTGAAAAATAAGGTTAAGGATTTAAATAACACTCTTGCAAAATTTACGATGGGAAGAGATAATCTAAACATTATGTTAGGAAATCAAAAAGGTACTTTTGGAAAAGCTGGTTTAGGTTATCATCCAAAAATTCATGAAAAATCTTTTAAACTCTTCAATCACAACAAACCCTCAAGTAGTCCTTTCATTAAATGCTTTCACTTTGTGGTAGAAATGGTCACACTGGCTCTATTTGCAATATTAGAAAGAATAAAAATGTGGTTGGCAAAAAGATATGGATTCCAAAGGGTACTTTGCCAAAAACTAACTCATCTGGACCCAACTTAGTTTGGGTACCAAAAGTTAAAACCTGATTTTATTTTGCAGGTGTGCTTGAAAGCCAAAGATTCAAATTGGTATCTTGATAGCGGCTGTTCAAAGCACATGACAGGAGACAAAAGCAAGTTCTCCTCTTTGGAACCCAAAAATAAAGGTTATGTTTATTATGGTGATAACAACAAAGGTAAAATTCTTGGGATTGGTTCTATTGGTAAGAGTCCTAATCCCACTATTGAAAATGTTTTGTATGTGGATGGTTTGAAGCATAATTTGCTAAGCATTAGTCAACTTTGTGATAAAGGAAACAAAGTGGTTTTCGATTCTTCAAAATGCATGGTCATGGATTCTATAAATGAAAATGTTATTGTAATTGGACCTAGAATTGGAAATATCTATATGCTTGATTTAGATAAAATACCTTCAAATGATGCATGTTGTCTTATTAGTAAAGAGGATGAATCTTGGCTATGGCATAGGAGAATGGCTCATATTCACATGGATCATCTTAATAAGTTAGTTCGAAAGGACTTAGTAATTGGCTTACCAAAGCTTCGTTTTGAAAAAGATAAACTTTGTGATGCATGTCAAAAAGGAAAACAAGTAAAGGCATCTTTCAAATCTAAAAATATTGTTTCTACAAACCGGCCTTTACAACTTTTACATATGGATTTATTTGGCCCTTCTAGAACTAAAAGCTTTGGTGGCAATTACTATGCTCTTGTTATTGTGGACGACTATTCTCGTTATACATGGACTTTATTTATTTCTCACAAAAATGATGCTTTTAATGCTTTTCGAAAACTTGCAAAGGTTATACAAAATGAGAAGGGACTTAACATTGCTTCCATTCGAAGTGATCATGGTGGGGAATTTGAGAATGAAGCATTTGAAGCATTTTGCACAGAAAATGGCATCGATCACAACTTTTCTGCTCCAAGGACACCGCAACAAAATGGAGTGGTTGAAAGGAAAAATCGGTCTCTTGAAGAGCTAGCGAGGACGATGCTCAATGAGACTAACCTTCCTAAGTACTTTTGGGCAGACGCCGTGAGCACCGCTTGCTATGTGATGAATCGAGTTCTTATAAGGCCGATCCTTAAGCAAACACCGTATGAACTCTACAAAGGAAGGAAGCCCAACATTTCCCACCTTCACGTTTTCGGATGCAAGTGTTTTGTCCTAAACAATGGTAAGAATAACCTTGGTAAATTTGATGCTAAAGCTGATGAAGGTTTATTTCTTGGATATTCCACTTCTAGTAAAGCTTTTCGAATTTTTAATAAAAGAACTTGGACTGTTGAAGAATCTGTGCATGTTTCTTTTGATGAATCTAACCCCAAATCTTCAGTAGAAGAAAGTGTTGATGATCTTGCAGAAGTATTTGGAGATACCTATTTAGAGGAACAAGAGAGATCAAAAGTTCAAAAGGAGGATCAAGAGTCCTTGCCTCAACCCTCTCAAGAACTCTCTCACTCAAATCTTCCAAAGGAATGGAGAGTCTCAAAGAACCATCCTCTTGACAACATAATAGGTGATATCTCAAAAGGGGTAACGACTGAAACTCTCTTAATCATGCATGTCATCATATGGCCTTTGTCTCTCAAATTGAACCAAATGACGTCAATGAAGCCATCTTTGATGAGCATTGGACCTTTGCTATGCAAGAGGAATTAAATCAATTTGAGAGAAATGATCTTTGGGAACTTGTCCCTAGGCCTAAAGATCACCTAGTCATTGGGACCAAATGGGTCTTTCGCAACAAGCTTGATGAAAACGGTATCATTGTTAGAAATAAAGCTAGACTTGTTGCAAAAGGCTATAATCAACAAGAGGGCATAGATTTCGATGAAACCTATGCACCCGTGGCTAGATTAGAAGCTATTCGCATGCTTCTCGCATTTGCATGCATCATGGATTTCAAACTTTTTCAAATGGATGTTAAAAGTGCATTTCTTAATGGCTTTATTCAAGAAGAAGTATATGTTGATCAACCTCCCGGTTTTGAAAATTTTGAATTTCCAAATCATGTTTTCAAATTGAAAAAGGCTTTATATGGTTTAAAACAAGCTCCTAGAGCTTGGTATGATAGGTTGAGCAAATACTTACTTGAAAAAGGTTTTGAAAGAGGAAAAGTTGATACTACTCTTTTCATCAAACATAAGAAGCATGACATTTTACTTGTTCAAATTTATGTCGATGATATAATATTTGGTGCTACTAATGAATCCTTGTGTAAGGAATTTTCTGATATCATGCAAAGTGAATTTGAAATGTCAATGATGGGAGAGCTAAATTACTTCCTTGGACTTCAAATCAAACAAACAAAGGAAGGAATATTCATCAATCAATCCAAATATTGCAAGGATTTACTCAAGAAATTTGGAATGAGCGATGCAAAAGAAATCTCAACTCCAATGAGCACATCATGCTATCTTGACAAAGATGAAGGTGGTAAGTCGGTCGAAGTAAGTAAGTATAGAGGTATGATAGGATCTTTTCTCTATCTCACTGCTAGTCGTCCGGATATTATGTCTAGTGTTTGTATGTGTGCACGTTTTCAAGCAAATCCTAAGGAATCACATCTCTTAGCGGTAAAACGCATCATGAGATATCTCACTGGCACACAAACCATGGGTTTATGGTACCCCAAAGGTGCTGACTGCACACTTATTGGGTACTCGGATTCGGATTTTGCGGGTTGCAAAATGGACCGAAAAAGCACTAGTGGGACATGTCACTTACTTGGGAATGCCTTGGTTTCATGGCATAGTAAGAAACAAGCCAGTGTGGCTTTGTCCCTTCTTTGAAGCGGAATACGTTACGTGGCGGTTGTTGTGCACAGATTATTGGGATGAAACAACAGTTGAATGATTATGGGATTAATCTGAAAACTGTTCCAATTAAGTGCGACAATACTAGTGCCATAAACCTCACGAAAAACCCGGTTTATCACTCCCGGACCAAACACATAGAAATTAGGCACCATTTTATTAGAGATCATGTTCAAAAAGGAGATTGTGTGATTGAGTTTGTGGAAACATCTAAACAACTTGCAGATATTTTTACTAAACCTTTGCCTAAAGAAAGCTTCTTTTTTATAAGAACCGAGTTAGGAATTTTAGATCAATCATGCTTTGAATGACTGCGTGTGAGTGCATTTTATTATGAATAAGTTCTAACTTGGGCGTTGGAGTGTGCTAACATTTTTATGCAGGTTCCGTTACCAAGACTAAAAGTGGAGAAATGCAACCGTCCTTCCTGTAATCGCTAAAATAAAAGTTTGTGCAGGTTATGTTAACTGCAAACAATTATGCTTCATTGAACCCTTGATACTCTATTATTTTTCGCCATCTAGTTACACGTATATGCATACGTTTTACATGCCTTTCCCTTTATCTTTTCCGCTTTTTGATGTTGCCAAAAGGGGGAGAGTTATATGATTCAGGGGGAGTGGTTTATTCCATGCATATTGTGAGGGGGAGTTCTTCACCAAAATGCCAAAATGCGCCTAAACTCTGATATCTTTTTTTTAATATTGTGAGGGGGAGTTTTTTCTAAATGTTTTGCTTAAACTCTGATATCTTTTATTGAAAAACCATGCTTATATCTCATTGCTATATCATGATTATATTTTACTAAATTCCCTCCATGAGATGTTTGTCATCATCAAAAAGGGGGAGTCTGTGAATACATGCCTTGACAGGATGATTTTGATGATTGACAAAAGGGAGCTTTGCAAATAGTCAACCGTGCAAAAAGTGGAAAAGAATACCAAGACGCGTATCAAGAATGATTGTTTCTCAAGTCTTTGGGTTCTGGGTATTTATTTATCTTTATTAAGACAATTTGTAAGTAGTAATAAAAAGCTCTCAATTAAAATTAAATCACACACGCACAAAATATTTTGACATGCATATCTCGTGTCGGATGTCGAGCTGAGGAAGTCGGATGTCGAGCTGAGGAGGAAGTCGCGTGTCGAGCTCTGAGGAAGTCGTATGTCGAACTGAGGAGGAAGTCGCGTGTCGAGCTGATGAGGTCACGTACCGAGGTCGCGTGTCGAGCTTATGAGGTCGCGTACCGAGGTCGCGTGATGAGCTCTTGTCGCGTGCCGAGCTGATGATCCGTGTCGAGCTGATGAGGTCGTGTGCCGAGGTTGTGTGTCGAGGTCTTTTTGCCGAGCTGTTCAGAGGTCGTATGCCGAGCTTTGTCGAGCCAGCGGTGGCGAGGTCGTCGCCGAGCCGTCTTCGTGAGGTCGTCACGAGCTGTCTTCAGAGGTCGTATGCCGAGCCGTCTCCGTGTTTTCAATTCTTTCATGTTCAACGCAACGGACAAATTCCAACGGACAAATCGACGCAACGGACAAATCTTTTTTTAAATGCTGCAACGACAAATCCTTTTAATAATCATCCTGCAACGGTCAAATCTTCAACGGACATTTTTTTTTAAGTGCGTGAGACGCTCCTCGGTCGGTCTATAAATAAACAACGCTGTGCTCTTTCTTACAACACAACAATAACAACGCAGTGCTTAATTTTTGTGCCAAAAACTCTGTCAAATATTTTTCATCACTCACACTTATTTGAGCACAATTTTCTGAGAGCCTTTTATTCTACATAATTTGAGTTGTATTATTTGAGCTTCAATTTGTTATATCTGCACTATTGAGTGTATCTTTTTCGTCTCATTTTATTTGTGAAAATCATTTATTTTTGGGTAGGAATCCCAAGGTGTTCATAGAGAGGTGATATCTCTTGAACATATTGCTCAGTTTAGAGTTGTAAAGGTTTCTAGTGAACCTGATTTAAAAGCTAGTGTCTTAGTGAAAATCCCATAGTGGTTTGGTTGGGGGACGGGAGGTAGGCCACAGGGGTGTTAGGTGCCCGAACCTGGATAATTTGTTGTGTGCTTTTTACTCCTTATCTCTCTACTTTTCAGTCAATTAAATTTCTGTACTTTATTTTATTATTATTTATATCTTACTATTTACTTTATTTTTAACTCGTTTGCAATTTATTCTTCAAGTGATTTATCTATTTCACATTAATATTTCCGCAACTCATAATTAGCACTTATTTCTCCAAAAGTTTTTGAAAGCACCGTTCACACACAATTCACCCCCCTCTTGTGTTAGGAGTCACTTGTCAACACTCACCACAACTCCTAAGATTCAAGCTCAAAAGTTGATGTTCAGCTCCTTCTTCTTCCTTCTTCACGTTCTTATTCTTCTCCTCCAAGCTTGCCTTCTAGGGATTCCTTCCAACTTTCCAAACCAAGAATAAACACTCCCCCAACTTGGATTTAAGCTAAGATTGATGGTGAATCTAGCATGAATCCATGTTTTTCCCTTAGAAATATGAACCCTAGGTGTTTAATCCCCTTTCTCTTCTCTCTCTAACCCTCTCTCTAAAAATCGCGTTCTGTTCTTTTTCTGCTGAGTTTTTCTGATATACTGCAGTTGTGAATCGATTCACAGCATAGGTGAATCGATTCACTCAGTGTAAAAATGACAGGAATCGCAGTTTTAAATGAAGGAATCGATTCCTGCAGCTCCCAGATTCGATTCACAGAGAACTGACTTTTGTGAATCGATTCATGCTTCGATTCACAGAGAATCAACCTTTGTGAATCGATTCACTCTGCGATTCACTGCAAGCCTAATCGAGTCCCATCAAACCCACAGCACTGAATCGATTCACAGGGCCTGGGAATCGGTTCACACTGGGCAAAAATCACCCAAACACAATATTCACATATTCAATTTTGACAATCAATGAAGAAAATCACTTAGAGTTCATCATTAAGCCATACTAAGCTTATGCACACACATTAAATCAAGCTTGAGGAATTTGGGGTGTTAACACTACTACCCACCTTTGAAAAAATTTTGTCCTCAAAATTTGATAAACCCACATACCTATTGGAAAAGTTGCGGATATTGGCTTCGCATCTCATCTTCGAGTTCCCAAGTAGCTTCTTCGGGAGTGGATCCTTCCCAGATCACCTTGACCAAAGGGATAGTCTTATTCCTGAGTACCTTGGAAGCTCGGTCCACTATTTGGGCCGGTTCGGGCTGGTACGTGCAATCTGATCTCAGTTGTATAGACTCATGGTCTATAGAGTGGAATGGATCTGGAATGTATTTCTTAAGCTGAGACACATGAAAAACATTGTGGAGATTTGACAAAGAAGGAGGTAAGGCAATTTGGTATGCTACCGGACCAACTCGACTGAGGATTTGGAAAGGACCTACATACCGAGGGGTCAACTTTTTGGCCCTAAGAGCTCTACCAACACCTATAGTGGGAGTGACTTTCAGGAATACATGTTCTCCTTCATCAAATTCAAGGGGTTTGAGCCTACGATCTGCATAACTTTTACGCCTACTGAGCAGTCTTTATCTTCTCCCTAATCATACGAATCTTATCAGTGGTTTCTTGAACAAGGTCGGGACCTAACAATTGTTTCTCCCCCACTTCAAACCAACATAGAGGAGTCCTACACTTGCGACCGTAGAGAGCCTCGTACGGTGCCATTCCAATGCTAGAGTGATAGCTGTTGTTGTATGAAAATTCAATTAATGACAAGTACTTGCTCCAACTACCGCCATCCTCTAAAACACAGGCTCTGAGCATATCCTCTAAAGTTTGAATGGTTCTCTCCGACTGGCCATCTGTCTGGGGATGGTAGGCTGTGCTAAGACTCAACCTCGTCCCTAAGGCTTGGTGAAGTGCTTTCCAAAACCGAGAGGTAAACTTTGGATCCCTGTCAGAGACAATGTTAGTTGGAACTCCGTGGAGTCTAACAATCTCTCTGATGTAGATCTCAGCTAACCGGGCAGTTTTGTAAGTGGACTTTATGGGAAGAAAATGAGCAGATTTGGTTAATCTATCCACTATGACCCATATAGAGTCATACCCTAATTGAGTGTAGGGTAATCCTCCCACGAAGTCCATTGCTATACTATCCCACTTCCACTCGGGAATTTCTAAGGGTTGGAGAAAACCTGAAGGCTTTTGGTGTTCTATCTTGGTTTTCTGACAAACCAAGCATTGAGCTACAAATTTTGCCACATCATTCCTCATGCCTGGCCACCAATACCTCTGTCTAAGGTCCTGATACATCTTGGTGGAACCAGGGTGTACCGAGAATCCACTCTTGTGGGCTTCTCCTAGAACCTGCTGCTTAATGGAATTATCCTTTGGTATGCAGATTCTCTGATGGAACAACAAAGTGTCATCCTCAGCTTCAGAAAAACCGGGGCGGTGTTTGCTAGACTGCAACTCTACATCTAAACTCTGGGCAAGTTTAATTTGTTCCCTAAAATTGCAGGAAATTTCTAGATGGTAAAGCATGAGGCGGTTCACTGATGGGAAAATTCCAAGATTAAGGTCCCTAAAGGACTCCAACAACTCCATTTCTTTTATCATCAGTGAAGACACATGCAAGGATTTCCTACTCAAGGCATCAGCGACCACATTTGCTTGGCCCGGATGGTACTTCAACTCAAAGTCATAATCTTTTAGGAACTCAACCCATCATCTTTGTCTCATGTTAAGTTCCTTCTGATCAAAAAGGTATTTCAAGCTCTTATGATCACTAAACACTTCAAACTAAGCACCATACAGATAATGTCGCCAAATCTTTAGAGCAAAGACAATGGCTGCGAGCTCTAAGTCATGAGTAGGGTAGTTCTCCTCATGGGGCCTTAACTGCCTAGATGCATAGGCTACAACTTGTCGATTCTGCATGAGAACACATCCTAACCCTCTCTTAGAGGCATCACTATAAACTTCAAATCCCAATGCTGGGTCAGGGATAATCAAGACCGGGGTGGAAGTCAACCGGATCTTAAGCTCTAGGAAACTACTCTCACAGCTCTTAGTCCACACAAAAGGCTCCCCCTTTCAGGTTAATCTTGTTAGGGGAAGTACCAGCTGCGAAAATCCCTTAATGAACCTTCGGTAGTAACCGGCTAATCCTAGAAAGCTTCTAACTTCTGTGACTGTGGTTGGTCGTTCCCAACTAAGGACTGCTTCCACTTTACTAGGATCAACCGACACTCCTGCTTTAGAAATCACATGACCAAGGAACTTAACTTCACTGAGCCAAAACTCACATTTCTCAGGTTTTGCGAAGAGGCTCTTTTCCCTAAGGGTACTTAGAACAATCCTAAGGTGTTCCTCATGCTCTCGAGGATCCTTAGAATAAACTAGGATATCATCTATGAAGACTACTACAAACTTGTCAAGGAAAGGCCTAAAAATTCGGTTCATGTAGTCCATAAATACGGCTGGAGCATTGGTCAGACCAAAAGGCATAACCAAATATTCATAGTGCCCGTATCTAGTCCTAAACGCCGTCTTTGGGACATCCTCTACCTTAACTCTAATCTGGTGGTAACCCGATCTTAGATCAATCTTAGAGAAAACCGAAGCTCCCCTAAGTTGGTCTAACAAGTCATCTATCCTGGGCAAGGGATACTTATTCTTCACTATTACCTTATTGATTTTTCGGTAATCAATACATAACCTCATACTTCCATCTTTCTTCTTTACCAAAAGGACAGGTGCGCCCCAAGGTGACACACTAGGTCTAAACTGCTTAGCAATCAAATCTTCCAACTGTGTCTTTAGTTCCCTCAACTCCAAGGGTGACATCCTATAAGGTGCTATGGAGATTGGTCCCGTTCCGGGGACCAGTTCTATTGAGAACTCCACTTCTCTCTCAGGGGGTAAGGTTGCTACCTCGTTAGGAAACACATCTAAGAATTTGTTCACTATAGGGATAGTGGCCAGATCTAGGCTAACCTCTACAGTTGAAGAAAGCAAGATCATATATCCTGCAAGACCTTCCACTAGACAGCGATTCAGGAGAAGATCATTACTCGGTGTGACATAACTTGACTCTTCGATATTAGAAAGCACATTTGGAAACTCAATCGTTTTACAGAAACAGTTCAAAACAACTTGATTGGCGGAAAGCCAATCCATACCCAGGATAATGTCCATCCCCTCAAGAGGTAGACACACAAGGCTTACTAAAAACATCCTCCCTTGAATTATGAGAGGGCAATTCTCACATATCAAGGAAGTAGAAATGCTATCTTCGGTGGGTGTATACACATGCAACGGGAATTGTAAAGAGGTAAGACACAACCCTACCCTTTGAACACATGTACAAGAGATAAAGGAATGTGTTGCTCCCGAATCAAACAGAACAACTAGAGGTTCATCCTGAAAGAAACAAGTACCTTTCATCAGATTTTCTGCTCCCTTCGCTTTCTTGGCGTCAAGAGTAAAGACTCTCCCTTGGTTAGGATCACCAGACTTGGCTCCTTTTCCCTTAATGTATTGGGGGCACTCCTTAGCCATGTGCCCTGGTTGGTGACAAACAAAACAAACATTCTTGCCCTTCATACACTCTCCCTGATGCACCTTTCCACAGTTCGAGCATGCATGATAATCAGACTCAGAGGTTTGAACCTGCTTTCCCTTGAAAATATTTCCTTTCGGTCTCATGTGTTGAGCGTTCTTATCCGCATCCTTCTTTTTGTTCTTATCTTGCCACCTCGTTTGCCTATCCTCATACATCCTCTTCAAGCTTGCTTCAGCCACGTAGCTCTGATGGACTACCTTGGCGAATTCGGTGAATCTGGCCAGTGAAATGCCGCTCGATGTCCGCCTCGGCCCCACTTGAACTGCTTGATTTTCCAATTATCATTCGGAGCAAATTGAGCAACAGATGAGTACCTTACTAACTCCTCAAACTTGTTCACATATTCTGAAACCGTAGATTTCCCTTGCTGAAGCTGGACTAATTCTCTATCCATCATATCTTTCACGGTCTGTGGAAAGTACTTCTCCAAGACCACCCTCTGAAAGTTCACCCAAGTTAACGATGTCCCTTGAGCCACCATATAAGCTCGGGCCCCTTTCCACCAGTTTTCAGCATCCTCTATGAGCACATGAGTAGCTAGCTCGACCTTTTGCTCCTCGGTACAATAAACAACCTTGAAACTCTTCTCCACGGCTTCCAGCCAGTGTTGGGATGCCATGGCTTCTGTTTTCCCATTGAAGGTTGGTGGCTTCGTCTTGAGGAACTTAAGGAATTTTCGGTCTAACTCCTCCTCTTGCGGGGGAGGTTGAGCTTGGTACTGCTGTTGTTGGGCTAACTGAGCCGCAAGATTGTTGGTTGCAATACTCTGATTTTGAATAGCCTGCAATATCCCTTGTAGCCAAGCATTCTCTTGCCCTGGTGGATTCGGAGGTATCGCAACATTCCTTCTGGGTCTCCCGTGCCTTCCAGAACCTGAAGCCATAAATCTGCATAGAATGCACCAAGCATTGAGTTGATCAAGCTCAATATCTCTTAGCATAATAAGTAGAAAACAGCAGCAGATTCAAGAAACTCACGAAACTATTCCTAGCAACCCCTACAGTCCGATTAGAATCGAACTGCTCTGATACCATAATGTAACACCTTACTTTCATTAACTTGAAAATAGGATAATTATCATTAGGTACAGTATTCCCAATATAAAATTTAAACTTAAAGTCCAACATTAAGTCCAAATGTCATACAACTAAAATTTAAGTACATAGGTTCACGATGGTACAACACCAATACAAAATTCTAGAATTTCCATCTTCAAGGTGTCACTTAAAACTACTACAATAAACAGGGTTCCGAAAGCAAGCAATCGGCCTTCCTTCCTGGGTACTGTGCATCTGTAAAAATAATTAAATAAAGGAGTGGGGTGAGATAAAAATCTCAGTGAATCCTCCCTTCGACTCCTCACCATCAACTCATGTAATAAACTATCATACAAGACTTAATATCAGACATTTATGCAATGCATATTCTTACTATGAATTTCTAATTCATCTTTGGCTCGCATTCATGGGTAGCGTTGTATGCTTACGTCCATACAACCCCATAAATACGCTTTCGATATGGTGGTTAGACGTCTTAACCGTCTGAGGGCGTCCCACACGGCTAACCATATCGATCACCCCCTTTTAGAGGCATCTTAGTGTCTTTTAGGGAATTTAATTAACCAACTATGTCCTTAAATGCATGCTTTATTCTAATGTAGAATTACAAGTAGGAGCTACTCTAACTCAACATGCAACTGAACATATTCAGGTAAAAAGATACATTTCAAATTTAAAAGAGAACATATATCATAATAAGTCAAGGAAAATACATCAAGACAAAAAAAACACTTCCATTAGAGCTCCATGGAGCTCTCAATGGTCAAACATTCATCTCACCATCTATAGGGGTACAACATTACCCCCTTAATCAGTCCCAATAACACATGTATAGCTATTAACACTAAAAACTGTACATAAAAGAGGGATTTGGGGAAATTCCTAACATAGGGTTCAAGGGTTTTCTTCAAGGGGACCCTAATGTGGGACTTATGGGTGCCCATCACCTAAGAGAAGGGAGAACTCACCACAACTCCTAAGATTCAAGCTCAAAAGTTGATGTTCAGCTCCTTCTTCTTCCTTCTTCACGTTCTTCTTCTTCTCCTCCAAGCTTGCCTTCTAGGGATTCCTTCCAACTTTCCAAACCAAGAATAAACACTCCCCCAACTTGGATTTAAGCTAAGATTGATGGTGAATCTAGCATGAATCCATGTTTTTCCCTTAGAAATATGAACCCTAGGTGTTTAATCCCCTTTCTCTTCTCTCTCTAACCCTCTCTCTAAAAATCGTGTTCTGTTCTTTTTCTGCTGAGTTTTTCTGATATACTGCAGCTGTGAATCGATTCACAGCATAGGTGAATCGATTCACTCAGTGTAAAAATGACAGGAATCGCAGTTTTAAATGAAGGAATCGATTCCTGCAGCTCCCAGATTCGATTCACAGAGAACTGACTTTTGTGAATCGATTCACGCTTCGAATCACAGAGAATCAACCTTTGTGAATCGATTCACTCTATGATTCACTGCAAGCCTAATCGAGTCCCAGCAAACCCACAGCCCTGAATTGATTCACAGGGCCTGGGAATCGGTTCACACTGGGCAAAAATCACCCAAACACAATATTCACATATTCAATTTTGACAATCAATGAAGAAAATCACTTAGAGTTCATCATTAAGCCATACTAAGCTTATGCACACACATTAAATCAAGCTTGAGGAATTTGGGGTGTTACACAAAGTACCACGAGCTGAGTCTATTGTCAACAATGTTGAAACTACAAGACCAACCACTAAGGGACGTGTCTACACCCCAAGTAGAGCAGAGAACTCATCATCTGAAGACTTCATCGTGGGAAATGCGACACAATGGAGCTGTGCGGGCCGAGATTTACGAGAGAGATTCTCCGTAGGTGACGCTATAATTATCGTATTATATGTATTATCGTGTGTGCGTGGTTCTAAATATAGACCACATAAGTGTGTTAACTCTGTGATGTATTTTATTATTATACTAGATTCCAAAATCCAAATTTTCAATATACTTTTGGTATTACGATGTATGTTCTTGTAATTGTTGTGTAATTATTTGTGATTTATGCTGTTGTTGATTTTGTGGTTAATGATTTTTAGAATTTTCCTTTCTTTTAATGTCATAAAATCGTGGGTTTTTGAAGAACTTGTAGGTGAGTGTCATAGTTCTTTTGTTTTCCACTCTTGTGTCTTTGTTAACGATCTCGTTGAAGATGGTTTTAAGTTTTTAAATGGTATTTGTTAAAACTATGATTTAGTAGTAGAAGTTTGGAAAGATTTTGTTTTCTTTTGTTGTAAAAGATAATTTAAAATTTTTGGTCCATCTTGTCTTGTTGGAAAATGCTTTTGAACTTGTTTTCTTTTGGAAAACCAAGTTTTATATGTGTGAGGCTAGATTTCAAGTTTTAATAAAAGGTTCGTAGTAATTTTGTTGTTGTTGGTGTTTGATTTAAATTTTAGACTTTGAATTAAGTGTGTCTTGATGATTTTAAGGCGATGAAAAGCCTAATCTCAAAAGAACCATAATGATCTTGAGAAGGTCGAGTCTTGAAGAGGTCAATTAGTGGTTTATGCAAATTAACTCTTGCTTTGTGTTATTTTTAGAAATTAGAT
Source organism: Calophaca sinica (assembly GCA_037113605.1). Lineage (NCBI taxonomy): Eukaryota > Viridiplantae > Streptophyta > Magnoliopsida > Fabales > Fabaceae > Calophaca > Calophaca sinica. Next base: position 73,050,459 of record CM073736.1, read on the forward strand.
GTTTTTAAAATTAAAGAGATTTGATGTTGGCTTTTGTGTTAGTAGAGTTTCGTTAGTGTTAGCATGTAGCTGTAACCCTGTGTTGTCGTGGCTGTGTTCGTGATCGTGATGGAGTAGAGATCGTAGTGTGGAAAAAAGCATCATTCGCGAGGACTTCTTCAACATGGACGCGTAGTATTGTGTTTTGTAGACATTTAAGTTGATGATGTAGTGTCTTACTTTAGTAAGGATATATGAATAAAATGTATGCTTTGTGCTTGATTGTTTGAGTGTAATAATTATTATGTTGTATTGAATTTCAAAGTTCAAAATTTATGATATGTTTTTAGTATTAAGTTATGACTTTTCATAATTTTGATTTTGTTTCGGTTTATAAGTTAATTTTCGGGGACGAAATTTTTTTTAAGGAGGGTGGTAATGTAACATCCCAATTTTTATAAAAATTATTTTATAGTTTCCGACTACTTGAAAATAAATCATAGAGATTGATCACCTCAATGGTTTGTTAAAAGTACGAAGAACAACAAAAATTTATTGTAAACAATTTACTGTTTTAGTAATTAATTCAGATTAACAGACAGTGTAGACGTATACTGTTTTTAATATGAATTAACCTTGAAAAACGTGAAAGATTTTTTTTTGATTAAAGAAAATTATTTTATTGAAAGAGAAATAATTTTCAGGATTTAATAAATATTTTCAAGTCATAGTTTGAAATTTCATGGTTTAGTTATTGTATTAATTGTCTGTTTTATGTCATATTTAATATGACTATTATTTTAAAGATTTTGTCTTGATAATTTTATTGTTTGAATAATATCTATATGATAAGAGAAATTGAAATTAGTGATCCTCACTAATTTACAGTTTTTATTACGCTGCGAGAATTCTGTTGAATTCTGCCGTAGATAGGCTATTGGGTGAGTTTCTAATTGAAACGTGCTCAAACGTGATCCGAATTTTATAAAATTTGAGATCTTAGCATTTTCCAATATTTATGATTTACTGGAAATTTTTTTGGAATTTTTAGGCATCAGAATAATATAGGGTGTTTTCTACGCTCAGAACTGCTTTACGGTAGCGTTTTAGCACACAAATCGAGAAAGTGACATTCATAGAAATACTTCTAATATTTTTATGGATATTTTGGTACATTAATAATTTTTTATTATAGAATAATTTATTAGATTTATTTTTGGAGTTTTTGATATAAAAACCCTAATATACGCGAAACGTCGCGCACTCGATTGAGCAAGAGCGCGACGAAACGAAATATCTAGATATTTTGGGCCAAGGGGAGATGCATCCAGCCATTTGGGGAGCTGAACCTCATCCTTTAGAACCTTCCTTGACAAGTGTTGCAAGATGATTGGTTAAGTGGTAATTGTAGTTAGTTAGTTTAGTTAGTTTGTAACTAGTTGGTTAGTTTCCAACTAAATGAACAAAAATTCTTCCTTCCATGTCCCTACCTGATTTCGTGGCTCTCCCACACAGCCAAGATCAGCCTCATTCACTCCTCCATTGTTGAAGAACTTAAGAAAAAACTTGAAGAGGAAAGCTTGGGTTTTTGGAAGTTTTGGAGATCAAAGTGCGCACCCTTGTTTCCTTTCATCTCCACCCTTGTTCAATCATCATCTATACTCTTGGTAAGCTCCATAAGCCTTTCCTCATCTGTCTTGGGTTCCATGATATGGGTTTTGAAGGTTTTAGGAGTTATTTTGGAGTTATGATGCTTGTTTTGGCTAGTATTGTATGATTAGCTTCATAACCCCTTATTCCCTTTCATGTATTAGCTTGTTCTTGATTTTATAAAACTTGGAAAACCATAAATCTATTCTGGCCAAAATCTAGGGGCTGTTCTAAGACTTGGTTTTGTTTGATTTTTATTGTTTTAGGGTTGATTCTTGATGGGTTATACTTGCTAAGTTTGGAAACTAGTTTTAGAATCATGTTTACATAGTTTTGGAAAAATCAATTTATGTGTAAAGGGGGGGCTGAAACCGTGGCTTATAATATGATTTAGGGGGATATTTTAAATTGATTTCAAAGTGTTTTCAAGTGTTGTAAGTGTTGAAAAAGTTGGTTTCTTGTTAAAGGAATTGAATGTACTGAATTTGTGTGTGTGAAGCTTTGAAAAATTGTTTGAAAACAAAATAATTTGGGGCTGTTTGTGATGCTTAAAAACAGTGATTTATGAGCAAGATTTGGCTGAGTTTTAACTTGTCTATAGTTGTATTAAAGTGGTAAAGAAATTGGTTTTTGGTTATGGCTTGAATCCATAAAGTTTAGTATGTTAAGTGTTTTAAATAGGGTTGAAAAACTCGGTTATGTTTTGATCTTATTTGGCCGAAATTGATAAAGATTTTTAAGGTAACATTTTAGTTGATTTCAAGCCTTAAGTGTGTTATAAAAGGGTATAGAAAATGGATTTGGTAAAACTACACAAGGAGGTTTGATTTTGGGATAAATTTTGGAGTATCGTTAAATGTTTATAATTAAAACCAAAAGGCTTTTGTTTCTCAAATTGTTGCTTTGTTTTGATACCTTAAAAATATGTCCAATGTTTGGAAAACACTATTCATTTGGTAAAACACTATTCCAATTGGTAAGTTTTGTGTTTTGGTATTTTCTAAGTGTGTAGCTTTTGAAAAAGTTTGAAAACTTGCATGGTTTGAAATTGTTCCATCACATATGACTAGGTGTGAACCAAATGGGAGTAAGTGAGTAATTCTTAGGCCTTAGGAACCTTAGAGCCGTGGTTGCCCTAGGGGTATTAGGGCTTGAGTTTTGGTTTTAATTGATTGAAACTTGTGTTGTTAGGATACGTGCGAGGTACGACTTGACGATAGTTCGAATTTACCTTGCTTGGATTGTTAAAGCGCCCAAGGTAAGGGAAATTCTTACATAATGAGTTTGAGCTTTTCGCCTTGTGTGTTATTTGTTTGATTGTTGATGGATTGTATGGTAGTACTTGTAGTATTACTATGTGCTATTGAGATGGTGTAGGATGAGCTACTGTGTATTGATTTGGACTATGTGGCAAGACTGAATTGTATTGTGTTGCTTAAATCATACTTGATTGATTTAATTGGACTTGAAATTGATGATATGTTCTTGGCCCTGCGTGGCATTATGAGTAGTATTATTTTCCTTGAATCACCTTGGATTTCATTGGAACTTGGCATTGAATTGGAATATGAAAAATATATTATTGTTGATAATGGATTAATTAACAATGCGTTGATCGACTGCTATTGGTAGACGATTTACATCGGTAAATCTGATGCGATTCCACAAGCCGAATTCTAATTTCGTAAACAAATTGTTAAGGGCATTTTGATTTAAAAGTAAGCGTGAGGGTTTTAGTACAACTAGCCAAGGCTTGCATGGAAATTTCAATGGAATGATAGTAGAGAAAAGAACTTGAAATAAATAGTACAATTTGCGAAAACGGTTGAGTTAAATGATGCGCCTGGGAAAATTCTGGCTAGGAAAGACTTGGTAATTAAGAGTGTTCACACCACCTCTCTTTCCTTGGAATTCTTCCAGTGTGTTATTTAGCACAACCAGGGTTTCAACGACCTAGTGTTAAAAAGTATTTTCAGACACATAGGAGTGATACAGGAGCTGAGAAAGAGATTTCATAGATCGTGATTTCGAAAGAATAAAACATAAGGAACCTAGTGTTCCTACTGAGCATATGGGCAATGTGTCCTGTGCTGGGACTTAATGTCCTGTTTGTGTGCGCATTTTCTTGATTAAGGATTGGACCTAGTGTTTCGTATGGCGTGCCTAGTATCTTAACCTAAAAGTTGAGCCTAGTGTTCCGCATTATGTCCCTAGAGTTCTGATCTAAGATTGGGACTAGCGTTCCGCAATTGAACACCCGGACTTTGTGTCCTGTGTTGAACTCTTAGTTAATTGAGATTTGGAAACCCACTAAGTTGAGTGAGTTAGGGTTCGTTGATCCGCATTGATTAATTAAAACATTACTCCGGCGTTCACTATGGTGAGCACGCCATATTGTAGAATTTGTTGGATATCACTCGGGCGTTCACTGCAATGAGCATGCCATATTGTTGAATTGTTGGATATCACTCGGGCGTTCACTGCAGTGAGCATGCCATATTGTTGAATTTGTTGGATATCATTCGGGCGTTCACTACGGTGAGCATGCCATATTGTTGAATTTGTTTGGATGTGTACTAACCATTGAGCATCGACACTCGGAGCGTTTGATTGGTCTTAAAGACTTCAAAAGACGAGTTGTCATGTCACTCGTAGCGTTTGATTGGTCGTACAGACTTCAAAAGGCGAGTTGACACTGCATTGCCTAAGTAAAGGCACGCCAAAGTAGTGGCAAGCCTAAGCAGAGGCTATTTTGTTCGGACGTTGGGAAAGTAGTCCCCGTCATACTGCTGACCTATTAAGGCTGCAGGTGTATACACAACTTGTCATACTGCATTGACATGCATAGCAAACCACATTTATGATATGTGATGAATTTGATATGGTGATGACTTAATCACTGGTCTATTGATAGACTTGCCTGCTCACATGCAATAGTTTGATGTTGTAGTGACTTGATTGTTGATCTGTTGGTTGTTTTGTTTGCTCACATGCAATGCTTAATATACCATGATGATGCGTGCGGTCTATTAAGTATGTATATGTATAGAAAAGCATGTTGTTGTATTATATATGTATATATTGTTTGCATGCGACATAGCCTATGATAAACTCGTGGACAAAGGATTTGCCCTTGCAATGTTGTTGGATTGGATGTCCTTATGGATGTCACTTCCAGATGGAGTTCGGTAGTTGCTTCAGTTTCATCCTCCAGGAGCATTGAAGATTGAGCCAATAGAGGAAGGTTCCTCTGAGTACTTCGTGTTTGGTCTTGCTGAGCTGTTTCTCAGTAAGAGTTATAGTTGTTGGCCAGCTTAGCTTAGGGTTTTGTATTTGTTGTTTTGCAATTACTCTTTTCAGAAAACCTCGCCTTAGTGCGAAATGATTATGTTATGTGAAGTATTATTTTGTGATGCATTATACTCTGATATTTACAAAAGTCTGAATTGGCATCATTTAGAAAACTGTAGTACTGTATGTCTCATTTTGAAAAAGGTTTCAAAGGAAAGAAAATGAAAAAAAAAATTACTCCTATTTTTCCATTGCGAAATACATAAGAGTACTCTTTAACTGAAAGCATACAAGCATAAAATGTTTTCAGCATTAGATTGGGTTGCACAGTAGCGCTCCGAAAACGGGGTGTTACATCACCCACCATTTACCAAATATTCATGCATTCACAATAATACATATAATAATTTAACACTTCATCAGAAACTTAATCCATATCACAATCACGTTACTCAAGACAGTAATCACCTAATCCAACATTTCACACAATAGTAAACACAAAATTTGAAGAGCCCTTACACAATCACACAATAACAAATATATTGATAATCGAATAATCCCTTACACAGACATTTTACTCCAAAGTCCCGATCTGTACTCGACCACGATCACAAACACGGTCACGACGTAGATCCACATATGATAGGCCACGGCTACACACTTTCATCAAGAAAACTTCACCAAAACAAATACAACCACGATTTTCCTAAAAATAACATCAAATCTCTTTTCTTTCATTCAAACACCAAAATCTAATTTTTATTCTCATGACTCAACCTTCTCAAGAACACTATAGTTCCTTTGAGATTAGGTTCTCATTGTCTCAGAACATCAAAACACATTTTAATCAAAAGATGTGAAATCCAACCTCAAAATCCATTTTTCGGCCAGTCACACCAAAAACCAAGATCCATTTTTCAAAATCATTCTTAGCTCAAATACACACACACAACTTCGGTTTTTAAAGCCAAAAACAAGATTAAAACTAGATCTAACACTAAATCACCAAAATCATTTTTCTATGAAAATCTTTCAAACCTTTGCCACTAAATCATCATCAACAAGATCATCTACAACAACAAAAGAATCAAAAGCAAAAGAAGCTAAAATACTCACCCAAAAATTCTTCAAAACACACAGTTTTAAAACAACAAAAGAAAGGGATAAATCTCAAAATCATCAAAAACAACAACAACAACATCAACACCAAGCCTAACAAATCATAGAAAATCAAGAGCAAAAGAAGCAAAAACTACTCACCCAAAGAACAACACAAGCACACGGTTTTCTAGGGAAGAAAAGGAAGGGAAGTAAGCTCCTAAACTCTCTCAAACTCTTGATCAACACTCTCACACTCAAGCTCAAGGATCTTAACACAAATTCGGGGAAAAAATCAACAAAAATGGAGGTGATTTAGGGGTGGAAGCTCACGGCTACAACAAACAAAATGAAGAAGACGAAAGCTTGGTTTCCAAAGAACAACATTTAACCAACAATTCACAAAATAAAAGAAATTCTTCTCCCCTTTTTTGAAGAAATGTGGTCGGCCAAGGGACAAAGAGAAGAAGGGAAAATGAGTCATAAAAAATACTTGGCTATCCTTAAAACAAGGAAATGACCATACTTTAGTTATAACATTAGGTAGTATTTTTAATAATTAACCAATAAACTCATGACACCTCATCACACAGCCATACTCCCACCAACCACTCTCATTGACCCTCTAGATTCCAATTTGACTTAGTCAAATGGGTATTGGCATCGCAATATGTGGTGTCGGGTAATCACGTTACTGATTGCTCGATCGGCGATAAGTAGCATAAATTAAATTATCGTGAGAAATTTAATTAACAAGTGCTAAAATATTTGCGTATAATAAATATGCTCCCAATCAATAAATAACCACAAATATTCACAAATAATCACAGCAGCACAAATAGAACTACAGTGAAAGCACGGTTGTTACATTACCACACTGCTAAAAATAGTTTCGTCCTCAAAACTATGATTTAGGAAACATCTCAAACAACCACACAAATTCACACAACTTAAACACAGTAATCTGCACCCAACAAAACCCAACATCTTGACCAGCTATAGCTACCCAACTCACAGTCCGGTTAGGACCGAACTGTTCTGATACCACAAATGTAACACCCCATCTCCCGGAGCATCACTTCTCTAATCTCGACTCTAAATGTGGATATGCATTTGATTAAAAATACTCTCCATGTATGGTTTTCACAAAAATATTTCCTTTTCTCTTTCAAAAACCTCTTTTCAAAAAATAAAAAGTCGTAGTACGGCAGTGTTTTTCAAAGCATTATGCTCGACTAATAACAAAAATACAACTGAAATAACCATCACAAAATAACCATGCTACTAAAATTTATATAAATGTCGCTCGAGGCGAACAATGTTTTGAAAATGCGAATTATGACTCAACTGAAAATACAACGGATACATAATTACTCCTATAGCTTGTCACCACTACAAGACTCTCTAATCAGTTTAACAAAACTGCAACACAAGAAAACCACCGGGTAGAAACCTCCTCAGCAACGCTCGTCAGTAGTCTCGATCGCTCCATAGTCTCCATATCTAGGTTACATCCATTGAAATTGCGGAAGCTTGGGCAAAGGTCATCTTCTCAACAAACATATAATAACAATAGTATATATATTTGCACAATAAAACAACCATCAACTCATCCTCAAAAATCCGTTTTCATCTCGCCCATACACCTTCAGCTTATCAACTAGGGTTTCCCAACATGAAATCACTCTAACCACTCAACACCCTCTGGATACACCACAACTCTTTTGAAATGCCTCTAAACAATAATGACATTGGTCCTACAATGGATTCCCAAGTCATGACTCACCAACTCTGGTCCTACACTTGATTCTCATAGTGGAATTAGTCACGTTCACTACCACACAAAAAGTTTTACCACGCAGAATAGTTATAGCACACCGCAGCTACCTTAGTACCACTTGACTACTTAAACACCCCAGTGAATAAGCACCACGCAAGCTACTTTAGCGCTACATAGATGTTTCAAACTATCCTTACGCAGTAGGTTTACGAAAATCTTTTCTCACAACCTCTAACTCTAGCTCTCTAATCCATAAAAACAGTTTGTAACTCACCATTCACCCAAAATACCAAATATTCCTGCATTCACAATAATACATATAATAATTTAACACTTCATCAGAAACATAATTCATATCACAATCACATTACTTAAGATAGTAATCACCCAATCCAACATTTCACACAATAGTAAACACAAAATTTGAAGAACCCTTACACAATCACACAACAACAAATATGTTGATAATCGAAGAAGCCCTTACACTGACGTTTTGCTCCAAAGTCCGGATCTCTACTCAACCACAATCACGAACGCGGTCACAACGTAGATCCACATATGCTAGGCCACGGCTACACACTATCATCAAGAAATCTTCACCAAAACAAATACAACCACGATTTTCCTAAGAACAACATCAAATCTCTTTTCTTTCATTCAAACACCAAAATCTAATTTTTATTCTCATGACTCAACCTTCTCAAGATCACTATAGTTCCTTTGAGATTAGGTTCTCATTGTCTCAAAACATCAAAACACATTTTAATCAAAAGATTTGAAATCCAACCTCAAACATGCACACATAAATTCGGCCACTCACTAAAAACCAAGATCCATTTTTCAAAATCATTCTTAGCTCAAATACACACACACTACTTTGGTTTTTAAAGCCAAAAACAAGATTAAAACTAGATCTAACACTAAATCACCAAAATCATTTTTCTTCGAAAATCTTTCAAACCTTTGCTACTAAATCATCATCAACAGGATCATCTACAACAACACAAGAATCAAAACCAAAAGAAGCTAAAATACTCACCCAAAAATCCTTCTAAACTCACGATTTTAAAACAACAAAAGAAAGGGAAAAATATCAAAATCATCATCAACAACATCAACAACATCAACACCAAGCCTAACAAATCATAGAAAATCAAGAGCTAAAGAAGCAAAAACTACCCACCCAAAGAACAACACAAGCTCATGGTTTTCTGGGGTAGAAATGGAAGGGAAGTAAGCTCCAAAACTCTCTCAAACTCTTGATCAACACTCTCACACTCAATTTGAAGGATCTTAGCACAAATTAGGAGAAAAAGACAACAAAAATGGAGGTGATTTATGGGTGGAAGCTCACGGCTACAACAAACAAAATGAAGAAGACGAAAGCTTGGTTTCCAAAGATTAACACTTAACCAACAATTCAAAAAATAAAAGAAATTCTTCTCCCCCTTTTTGAAGAAATGTGATCGGCCGAGGGTCAAAGAGAAAAAGGGAAAATGATTCATAAAAAATGCTTGGCTATCCTTAAAACAAGGAGGTGACCATACTTAAGTCATAACATTAGGTAGGATTTTTAATAATTAACCAATAAACTCATGACACCTCATCACACAACCATACTCCCACCAACCACTCTCACTGGCCCTCTAGATTCCAATTTGACTTAGTCAAATGGGTCTCGGCGTCACAATATGCGGCGTCGGGTAATCGCGTTACCGATTGCTCGATCGATGATAAGTAGCATAAATTAAATTATTGCGAGATATTTAATTAACGAGTGCTAAAATATTTGTGTATAATAAATACGCTCACAATCAATAAATAATCACACAAATATTCACCAATAATCAAGTAGCACAAAAAGAACTACAGTAAAAACACGGGTGTTACATTACCACCCAGCTAAAAATAGTTTCATCCTCGAAACAACAAATTAGGAAATATCTCAAACAATCACACAAATTCACCCAACTTAAACACAGAAATCTACAGCCAACAAAACCCCACAAATTGACCAGCTATAGCTACCCAACTCACAGTCCGGTTAGGACGGAACTGTTCTGATACCACAAATGTAACAACCCGTCTCTCGGAGCCTCACTTCTCTAATCTCGACTCTGAATGCGGATATGCATTTTATTAAAAATACTCTCCTTCTATGGTTTTCACAAAAATATTTCCTTTTCTCTTTTTAAAACCTCTTTTCGAAAAATAAAAAGTCAGAGTACGGCAGCGTTTTTCAAAGCATTAGGCTCGACTAATAACACAATACAACAGAAATAACCATCACAAAATAACCATGCTACTAAAATTTATATAAAGGTTGCTCGAGGCGAACAATGTTTTGAAAATGCGAATTACAACTCAACTGAAAATACAACGGATACATAATTACTCCTATAGTTGTTCACCACTACAAGACTCTCTAATCAGTTTAACAAAACTGCTACACAAGAAAACCACCGAGTAGAAAACTCCTCAGCAATGCTCGTCAGTATTCTCGATCGCTCTATAGTCTCCATCATCTGGGTTACATCCATTGAAATTGGAGCAGCAGGGCAAAGGTCATCTTCTCAACAAACATATAATAACAACAGTATATATATATATATATATATATATATATATATATATATATATATATATATATATATATATATATATATGCACATTAAAACAACCATCAACTCATCCTCAAAAATCTGTTTTTAATCTCGCCCATACACCTTCAACTTATCAACTCGAGTTTCCCAAAATGAAATCACTCTAATAACTCAACACCCTCTAGATACACCACAACTCTTTTGAAATGCCTCTGAAAAATAATGGAATTGGTCCTACAATGGATTCCCAGGTCACGACTCACCAACACTGGTCCTACACTGGATTCTCAGAGTGGAATTACTCACGCTCACTACCACACAAAAAGTTTTACCACAGCGCGGAATAGTTATAGCACACCGTAGCTACCTTAGTACCACGTGACTGCTTAAACACCCCAGTGAATAAGCACCACGCAAGCTACTTCAGCGCTACGCAGATGTTTCTAACTATCCTTACGCAGTAGGTTTACGAAAATATTTTCTCACAACCTCTAACTCTAGCTCTCTGATCCATAAAAACAGTTTGTAACTCATCACCTATTCTCCAAATATAATCCTCTCATCACCAACCATTCACCCAAAATACCAAATATTCACGCATTCACAATAATATATATAATAATTTAAAACTTTATCAGAAACATAATCCATATCACAATCACATTACTCAAGACAGTAATCACCCAATCCAACATTTCACACAATAGTAAACACAAAATTTGAAGAGCCCTTAGACAATCACACAATAACGAATCTCTCTAATCCATAAAAACAGGTTGTAACTCATCACCTATTCTCCAAACATAATCCTCTCATCACCCACCATTCACCCAAAATACGAAATATTTTTGCATTCACAATAATACATATAATAATTTGACACTTCACACAATAACAAATATATTGATAATTGAAGAATCCCTTACCCTGACGTTTTACTCCAAAGTCCCGATCTCTACTCAACCACGATCATGAACACGGTCACGACGTAGATCCACATACGCTAGGCCATGGCTACACACTATCATCAAGAAAACATCACCAAAAAAAAAAATACAACCACAATTTTCCAAAAAACAACATCAAATCTCTTTTCTTTCATTCAAACACCAAAATCTAATTTTTATTCTCATGACTCAACCTTCGCAAGAACACTATAGTTCCTTTTACATTAGGTTCTCATTGTCTCAAAACATTAAAACACGTTTTAATCAAAAGATTTGAAATTCAACCTCAAACATACACACATAAATTCTGCCACTCGCACCAAAAACCATGATCCACTTTTCAAAATCATTCTTACCTCAAATACAGACACACACAACTTTGGTTTTTAAAGCCAAAAACAAGATTAAAACTAGATCTAACACTAAATCACCAAAATCATTTTTCTTTGAAAATCTTTCAAACCTTTGCTACTAAATCATCATCTAGAAGATCATCTTCAACAACACAAGAATCAAAAGCAAAAGAAGCTGAAATACTCACCCAAAAATCCTTCAAAACTCACGGTTTTAAAACAACAAAAGAAAGGGAAAATCTCAAAATCATCATCAACGACAACAACAACATCAACACCAAGCCTGACAAATCATAGAAAATCAAAAGAAAAAGAAGCGAAAACTACTCACCCAAGGAACAACTCAAGCTCACGGTTTTCTAGGGAAGAAAAGGAGGGGAAGTAGGCTCCAAAACTCTCTCAAACTCTTGATCAACACTCTCACACTCAAGCTCAAGGATCTTAGAACAAATTAGGGGAAAAAATCAACAAAAATGGAGGTGATTTGTTGGTGGAAGCTCACGGCTACAACAAACAAAATGATGAAGACGAAAGCTTGGTTTCCAAAGAATAATACTTAACCAACAATTCACAAAATAAAAGAAATTCTTCTCCCCTTTTTTGAAAAAATGTGGTCGGCCAAGGGTCAAAGAGAAAAAGGGAAAATGAGTCATAAAAAATGCTTGGCTATCCTTAAAACAAGGAAATGACCATACTTAAGTCATAACATTAGGTAGGATTTTTAATAATTAACCAGTAAACTCATGACACCTCATCATACAACCACACTCCCACCAACCACTCTCACTGACCCTCTAGATTCCAATTTGACTTAGTCAAAAGGGTCTCGGCGTCGCAATATGCAGTGTTGGGTAATCGCGTTACCGATTGCTCGATTGATGATAAGTAGCATAAATTAAATTATCGCGAGAAATTTAATTAACGAGTGCTAAAATATTTGCGTATAATAAATATGCTCATAATCAATCAATAATCACACAAATATTCACAAATAATCACAGAATCACAAAAAGAACTACAGTGAAAACACGGGTGTTATATTACCACCCTGCTAAAAATAGTTTCGTCCTCAAAACTACGAATTAAGAAACATCTTAAACAATCACACAAATTCACACAACTTAAACACAGCAATCTACACCCAACAAAACCCGACATCTTGACCAGCTATAGCTACCCAACTCACAGTCCGGTTAGGACCGAACTGTTCTGATACCACAAATGTAACACCCCGTCTCCCGGAGCTTACTTCTCTAATCTCGACTCTGAATGCAGATATGCATTTGATTGAAAAGACTCTCCTTGTATGGTTTTTACAAAAATATTTCCTTTTCTCTTTTTAAAACCTCTTTTCAAAAAATAAAAAGTCAGAGTATGGCAACGTTTTCAAAGCATTATGCTCGACTAATAACACAATACAACAGAAATAACCCTCACAAAATAACCATGCTACTGAAATTTATATAAAGGTCGCTCAAGGTGAACAATGTTTTGAAAATGCGAATTACAACTCAATTGAAAATACAACGGATACATAATTACTCCTATAGCTGGTCACCACTACAAGACTCCCGAATCAGTTTAACAAAACTGCAACACAAGAAAACCACCGGGTAGAAACCTCCTCAGCAATGCTCGTCAGTAGTCTCGATCGCTCCGTAGTCTCCATCATCTAGGTTACATCCATTGAAATTGCAGAAGCATGGGTAGATGTCATCTTCTCAACAAATATATAATAACAATAGTATATATATATATACATATATACACGCACATTTATATATGTATGTACATTAAAACAACCATCAACTCATCCTCAAAAAATCCGTTTTTCATCTCGCCTATACACCTTCAGCTTATCAACTAAGGTTTCCCAACATGAAATCACTCTAATCACTCGACACCCTCAGGATACACCACAACTCTTTTGAAATGCCTCTGAACAATAATGACATTGGTCCTACAATGGATTCCCAGGTCACGACTCACCAACCCTGGTCCTACACTAGATTCTCATAGTGGAATTACTCACGCTCACTACCACACAAAAACTTTTACCACTGCGCAAAATAGTTATAGCACACCGTAGCTATCTTAGTACCACGTGACTACTTAAACACCCCAGTGAATAAGCACCACGCAAGCTACTTCAGCGCTACGCAGATGTTTCTAACTATCCTTATGCTGTAGGTTTGTGAAAATCTTTTCTCACAACCTCTAACTCTAGCTCTCTGATCCATAAAAACAGTTTGTAACTCATCACCTATTCTCCAAACATAATCCTCTCATCACCCACCATTCACCCAAAATACCAAATATTCCTGCATTCACAATAATACATATAATAATTTAACACTTCATCAGAAACATAATTCATATCACAATCACATTACTCAAGATAGTAATCACCCAATCCAACATTTCACACAATAGTAAACACAAAATTTGAAGAACCCTTACACAATCACACAATAACAAATATGTTGATAATCGAAGAAGCCCTTACACTAACGTTTTTCTCCAAAAGCCCGGATCTCTACTCAATCACGATCACGAACGCGGTCACGACGTAGATCCACATATGCTAGGCCACGGCTACACACTATCATCAAGAAATCTTCACCAAAACAAATACAACCACGATTTTCCTAAAAACAACATCAAATCTCTTTTCTTTCATTCAAACACCAAAATCTATTTTTTATTCTCATGACTCAACCTTCTCAAGATCACTATAGTTCCTTTGAGATTAGGTTCTCATTGTCTCAAAACATCAAAACACATTTTAATCAAAAGATTTGAAATCCAACCTCAAACATGCACACATAAATTCGGCCACTCACCAAAAACCAAGATCCATTTTTCAAAATCATTCTTAGCTCAAATACACACACACTACTTTGGTTTTTAAAGCCAAAAACAAGATTAAAACTAGATCTAACACTAAATCACCAAAATCATTTTTCTTCGAAAATCTTTCAAACCTTTGCTACTAAATCATCATCAACAGGATCATCTACAACAACACAAGAATCAAAAGCAAAAGAAGCTAAAATACTCACCCAAAAATCCTTCAAAACTCACGATTTTAAAACAACAAAAGAAAGGGAAAAATATCAAAATCATCATCAACAACATCAACAACATCAACACCAAGCCTAACAAATCATAGAAAATCAAGAGCTAAAGAAGCAAAAACTACTCACCCAAAGAACAACACAAGCTCATGGTTTTCTGGGGTAGAAATGGAAGGGAAGTAAGCTCCAAAACTCTCTCAAACTCTTGATCAACACTCTCACACTCAATTTGAAGGATCTTAGCACAAATTAGGAGAAAAAGACAACAAAAATGGAGGTGATTTATGGGTGGAAGCTCACGGCTACAACAAACAAAATGAAGAAGACGAAAGCTTGGTTTCCAAAGATTAACACTTAACCAACAATTCAAAAAATAAAAGAAATTCTTCTCCCCCTTTTTGAAGAAATGTGATCGGCCGAGGGTCAAAGAGAAAAAGGGAAAATGAGTCATAAAAAATGCTTGGCTATCCTTAAAACAAGGAGGTGACCATACTTAAGTCGTAACATTAGGTAGGATTTTTAATAATTAACCAGTAAACTCATGACACCTCATCACACAACCATACTCCCACCAACCACTCTCACTGACCCTCTAGATTCCAATTTGACTTGGTCAAATGGGTCTCGGCGTCACAATATGCAGTGTTGGGTAATCGCGTTACCGATTGCTCGATCGATGATAAGTAGCATAAATTAAATTATTGCGAGATATTTAATTAACAAGTGCTAAAATATTTGTGTATAATAAATACGCTCACAATCAATAAATAATCACACAAATATTCACAAATAATCAAGCAGCACAAAAAGAACTACAGTAAAAGCACGGGTGTTACAGTTTGTAATATTTTCTTCCCTAATTTGTTTTAATGAATTTCATTATTGGGATACTATTTTGTTGATTTTAATTTTAGGGATTTCATTATTGGGATACTATTATTGCCTAGTTTGTTTTTATGAATTTTATTATTTGGATATTGTTTTTGTTGATTTTAATTTTAGGGATTTCATTATTGATATACTATTATTGTTGGCACTGATTTTTTTTTTTTTTTTTTTGCTGAAAGATTAAATTGATATGTCACAAATACGCCATTGTATGATTTTTATTGCACTTATATGTGACTGCTCTGAATGATTTTTATTGCAACTTGAATTTTGAATATTTAATATGATAATGCATATTTGATTTATGCATTAAATTTTTTGGGCTCCCCCAAGATATTGGTTCAAGCTCTGCCAGCTCTACTGTAAATAACAACCTGTTGATGCAGCTAGGATTCATCAGAGGTCAACTAGAATTAGCAAACTTGCTAATGCATTCATAATTGTAGCACATAGCACAGCACCTTCAACTTGATTTAGCTATGACTGCATTGGGAGATAAAAACATGTATTTTATATAGTTTGTTCCAGACCTTCAGGTTATCTTAATTTGTGCATCTTATTTTAAATGCTTCTGATAAGCCATTTGTGTTGGTGTTAAGCCTCTATATTGTTATGTTGTGCTATTTTAATGATGGTTTGTTGACATAGTTGTATTGCAAATATGACCATCCAACCAATTTCAAGTGATATTTGTAGTTTTGAGTTATATTATGAGTTTGTGTTGCAAACTATATTTAGAACTTATTTGAGTTTGTAGTTCTGAGTTATATCATTGTTGTCAAATAGCGGCGCCATGGCGAAAATTTGGCAAGCCGCTATATAGTGGCGGTGGCGTGGCGGATTTCATATGGCGGGCAATGGAGACCTACTAATCACGTTGCGTCTATAACATTCCTGGTGGCCATGGCAGAAAAAATCTGCTAAAGACAGAAAGAAAAGGGTTTGGTCATGCGACCCGACTTGAAAAGTGAGGCAGAAGAGTAAACCCTAAAAATAGGTGCAAGGGTAGTGACCTGACCCAGAACAGAGGCCCAAGTGTTTAAAACCCTAAACATAAGTTGCACGTGGTCACATGCATCCTCTGTTTTCACACTTCTGTTTCAGTTTTCATTTTGCTTCCCTTTGTTGAGCAAGACATCGAAGCGCGATATCGAAGTGCTGCAGCCCAAGAAGCATCCTCCCGCAACCGTCCTCCGGCCACCTACTCCGGCAACTACGTCCAGTGAACCATCTCCTTTTTTTTCTGGTCTCTTTTTGTTTTTTAATTCTGTTTTTCAGTCCTTCTGTTCTTTTTTATTTTAAATTATTTATATGATATTTTTAAATTCCTTTTTTTGGCTTTATTACATGATATTATTTTTTCTTTGCTTCTGTTTTTTTAGAATCCGCTAATCCGTTAATTATTTTTTTAATTCTTTTTTATTTGTATTACTTATTTTTCAATTATGTTATTTTTTCATTCGTTTTTTGATTTTGTTATTCTCTTATTCCTTTTTCTAAAATCTGTTTTTTGAATCTTTAATTTTTAATTCTGTTTTTAAATTCTATTATTCTTTCCCTTTCTAATTCAATTTTGTCTCCTTTCTTTCAACAGTGGTCCATTTACTTTGTTTGTAGTTTTTTTTTTAATAATTTAGTTGTTAATTTAACTATTGAACTCGATGATCATAAGACTTGTCAGTAGTTTATAATTATTTTTCTTCACATATGTTGAAAATTTTATATTTTTTATTTATTTCTGCCGTTTTTTTGGTATGCTTATATATATTTAATATATTTTTATTTTTATTCTATCTGCCATGCTTTTGCCATAAGCCGCAACGCCATCCGCCATATTTATATGGTGGATTTTTGGCTCTCTACCATCTGCCATTAACAACACTAATTCTGACTATGTTTCGAACTTGGTTAATTATCTTTATTCTTTAGAACTTATTTTCGATATTTGTTATGTGAGTTTGTTATTTGTTTGATTAGGTACTCATGTCATGATCAATGAATTTGAATTTTAAGAATGAGCTTGTGAAATTATGTTAATTTTTGTTGTGATTCTTTTTGGCATTTTAAAGGCATGGTATAATAAATTTTATAAGTATAAAATTTATATTTCATGAATATTTTGGAATTTTTTAATAAAGCGATGGTCATGCTGTTCACCGGGAGGGAGTTTATTAGAAAAAATGGGGGTACAAAAAGCAGCCCCTTAGAAATATGAAATGTTGATGGGCTTGGACCGACCCAACAGCAACAACCCTATAAAGAATTAAAATGTCGTTTTTGAATTGCAAGCGAAGGAGGTTACAGGTTACAAGATGAGTTCGTCCAACCTTAAAGACCTTCAACGCGAATTGGAGAACAAAGCAAACGATCTCAGCAAGCTTCAAAAGGGCAAGCTTCACTATAAATTCCCCCTTACCTAGTTGATTTGTTTACACCTTCTTCCTAATTCCTGCAAAGAATTGCTAATTTTTGCAGATATTGCGAAGAATCACCAAGTGAGAAAGAAGTACACGATCCAGCTTGGCGAGAACGAGCTTGTCCTTAAGGTACTCTTTTATGTCTTTTGTTGGGGCAAAAATATTTTCTTGTCTTTTTTTAACTTTTTGCCAATGATCCATTTACTGGCTCTTTCTGCTTTGGCTGTGTTTCACTGATTGTGTTCTTTTTTATTATTTTTTAAAGGAACTGGATTTATTGAAAGAAGACGCAAATGTTTACAAGTTGATTGGTCCAGTACTTGTTAAGCAAGATTTGGCCGAGGCCAATGCAAATGTCCGCAAGAGAATCGAATACATCTCTGCTGAACTGTAAAGCTTCTTTTCTACTTTTCTGTGTGATGGGGTTTCTGTAGTGTGATTTAATTCATCTACTTAACTGAAAATGAATGCGATTCATTGGGTTATCATATCTCCTTTGAGGAATATTTCTAAAACAAAATATTTAGTATGAATGAAAAATAACCACTTGGAATGTTTATTAGGTATGAATAGTAGCAAGCTTTAATAATCACCTCAGATTATTGATGTTCCTTTCTGGTAACTGTAACTATATATAGTTTTAGAGGTCCTGTTTTGAGAATTGAGATATCTTCCTATTTTTTGTTTGGGAAATGATAGTTAGCACTTGCCACAAAAGTTTTTTTTTTTTTATGTGAAATTGTATGAAACAATTTAAACTGTTCGATTATATTTGTGTTTTGTCTTGGAAGAGGTTTGTTAGAAATAAATTCAATTGCAGCTATTGCAAACCATTCGGAACACATTTGTACCCTGTGTATATTCGTACTAAATACTAGTTTTGTTTTTGATTTTGGGCTGGGAGAAAGAGAAATTCTTCTTAGATGAAGGACAAACAAGTTATTTACTTATTTATAAGGCAAAAGACTACACCTTAACACACTTCTTTTAGTTAGAAACTGTGAGTTGACTATCTTGGTCTCCTGGAGAGTTTATGACTTCATTTTTTTAATGCTTCCTATAAATGATGAAGTAATTTTTCATTTAAATTGTTATTTTCTAATTGCTATGATTATCGTGAGTTTCTGTAGATCAGGCTAGAAAATCAATGAAGTAATTGTGTCTCTAGTATTGATTTTTTTAGATATAGGAAAAGAGTTAATTGGTAAATTAGAGAATTCTGTTTTTTAAAAGTCTGTGCTAGTGACTATCTGTTACAGTTAATTCTGCATTGAAGTAATTGACCGGAAATGTTAATCACTAAAAGTTGATTAGTACGGAGGAGTTTTGATAGTTTGTTAGAGGTCAAGGATAAAGCCCTTATGCCACCATCGTACAAAAGAAAAAATGGAAATGAGAAACACTTCAACTGTTTTCTTTGATTTGTCGTTTACATATGCTTTGCCTTCCTTCATTTTGTGTAAAGGGAAGCCCTGCCCAATGTAAAAGATTCCCATCATTGTGTGGCATAAAAAGAGTCAGATATACCCATATTTACCCTTGAGGAGAGGTTGTTTCTATGACTTGAACCTGTAACAGTGAGGTCTTAACCCAGCAACCTTACTGTTTTGGCTTTTGCTAATGCTCACATCCATCCTTCGTCTATAGTATTTTAATTTCACGTTGTTCTACAATGATACATAATGGTTTCATATTGCTTTTGTTTCCTTTGACAATAAACTTGTTTGGTATTTCTTAATTTAGTTATCCATTTAGTTTTAGAATTTCATTTTGTTACCATCCAAATGTATTTCTCAAAGGATATTTTGGACGTAAATTCTCGTTACCTTCCAGTGAATCTGCATAACCCCACACTCTAATATGCTTTCACATGATGTTTCTTCCTGACACCTCTAGATCATTGTTTCTTTGTGAAACTTTCATGTGTTATTACAACAGTGTTATTTTTCAAATGTGTTGTATCTTGGTTGCATAATAGCTTTGACTATAATTGTCAGGGTGTATTTGAATATCTAAGTTCAGTGCTATATAGTAAACAAATTATACATGAAAATACCATTTTGCTGATTATTCTTAAAATATCTAAGCATGAAATAGGCAGAGTTTCTCAGCTTGCCTATTTTGTGCTTTGTTGCAATTCTTTACATGATCAACCCCAAGACCAGGTAAAAGAGGAAGCTTGTTTAGGCAATTGACACTCAACATAAAACTTATCAAATTTTAATGAGCTTGCCGGGCATACTACCCTAACCAACGTCTATGCTCTTTGTTTTCTCCCTTCCCCTCATTTGTGGTACTACTCCGGTCTCATTTATAAGCAACAAACACCTTTTTAGGTTCATTGAATAACTCATGTATCTGGCCGACCAGATACATGAGTTATTCAATAAACCTAAAAAGGTGTTTGTTGCTTATAAATGAGACCGGAGGGAGTACTGTTTTATTGTTGCTGGCTTGCTGCATGCTTTTTCGTCATCTTTTTGGATTTTGTTATGGTTGTGTTGGTTTTGGTATCTTCAGCATTACTATTTTCATTATTACCGTCAGACATGAACATATATGGTCTCTGTGTGGCAGGAAGCGTCTTGATGCCACTGTTCAAGATTTGGAAGAGAAGCAGAATAGCAAGCAAGACACGGTTTGTAACTTTTACTTACTTTTTTAGCTTTAGTTTTGGCTATTATATTATTTATTTCTTATGGAAATGAATTACAGAATAACACTTGGTGGATATTTCCTAGCAATTACATAGGCCTCTAACAACATAACATTTAGTGGATCCTCTGTCTTATCTAGGGGATTCTTAATTCCAACCCTGTTCCCTTGAATGGCCTGATGTGTGAGAGATTGAAATTAAATAAAGTCCCCATGTGCATTATTTTGCTTGATGAGATTACCGCCTATTAAGAGAACCGAATACACGTTTATGTGTACATTCGCTTTGAAGTTGTATATGTTTCCACATGCTTGAATTTCCATGTTGATTTCGACTTGTGCGGTAATCCGCTTGTATGTCTTGGTAAAGATTCGGAGAGTACTTTTATGTTTACATTCGCTTTGAATTTGTTTATGTTTACACATGCTTGGATATCCGTGTTGATTTCTACTTATGCAGTAATCCACTTGTATGCATTGATAAAGGTTTCTTTTAGTTTTAGCTATGTGTCCTATAAATGACAGTTCGTATCTATTTATGATGTCTTTGCAGATACTGAAATTGCAACAAAAGATTCAGTCTCTTCAGGCTGGGAAAGGCAAGGCATTGTGATCTCTCAGATTGTTTGAGCATTGTAACTTTACTGGGCCTAGGTTGGGTGTGCGTTTTTGCCTGTTGTTTTGGACTGAAGTTGACTCTGATGTGTGTTCTTGGAATCCGTTAAATGTAGCTTTTGACGCCAAAGCAAGAAAGGGTAGCAGCAACTCTGACATATTAGTTTTGCTGAGACAAACACACTGTTAGATTGATATGATGGTTGCCGTTTTGATTTCTTTTTATTATTCTCTCTCTTTCTCTGCTGTCTTCCCCAGTTTTCTGAAAAATTTCCAATCAATTCAGCCTTGATAAAAATAGATTCCAAATCAACTTGTTTAGATTAAGTTAGTTCAGATCAAAATTGTTGGTTTGGTTTGTTTGAATACACTCAGTACGAAGAACACAGGAATCCTATAACATCCTAATCCATAATATTAGAAGGTTGGCATTTTTAGAAAATAAAAACGGACATATGCAAATGCATTTAGTTCAAAGAAATAAATAGCATGGTTTTCAATATAAGTTTTCCCTTTTGATATATTCCTCTTCTATTCTCTAGAAATTCACACACACACACACAGAGCTAGCCTGAGATAAAAGAAACACTACAATTGCACTACATACCTATGAGGGAAGTATTACTCAACTTGTTACATGACTTCTCTATTACCAAGGTCAATACAATCCATGTGCATGCTTGTATTTTAGGAAAATTATCATTTATTGATCTTTCTCCGACAAACTCGATTCAACTTGACTCAATAAAATTTCCAATTATTTGCGTTTAGCAGAGTAAATGAAGTGAAGAGTTGGTGGGGGAATGGAAAAGGCCACGAGCTCTCCTAGGGTTTTTGAGAACTCTTCTACCCCTACGACGGCTCAAGATGATGATTTACTTCATCGAAGCAAGAAAAAAGTCAAGATTCGAAAGGATGGTGAAGTGGGGGAGTGGAATGAGAATGAGGATATGGACACTGAATCGAATAAAGACGAGGTTAAAACCCCTACGACATTCAAAGATGCTCTTTTGAATGCCTTTGGTGATGATACTTTGGATGAGGAATGTTGGGGAGATTGTTTGGATGAAGACCTTCCTGAAAATCGCTGGTACAAAGAGAAAGATGAGGACGACGAAAAAGTTCCAAAACCGTTTGTCCCAGGGCCTGAGATTCCCCTCTCTGATGAGGAGTTAAAGGCTTGGTCAAAACCATGTAGGAATACTCTTATTGTCAAAGTTTTAGGCAAAAGAGTGAACTTCAGGGTTCTAGAGAATAAGCTTCGATCCAGTTGGGTAAGAAACGGAACAATGAAGATTACAGATCTGGCAGACGACTTCTATCTGGTGAGGCTTTCTTCAATGGAGGACTATCGACATGCTTTATTTGAAAGTCC
Source organism: Calophaca sinica (assembly GCA_037113605.1). NCBI lineage: Eukaryota > Viridiplantae > Streptophyta > Magnoliopsida > Fabales > Fabaceae > Calophaca > Calophaca sinica. The sequence goes on from CM073736.1 coordinate 73,073,187, forward strand.
ATGGAGAGTGGCAGACCACTATCTTATTGTTCAACGATGGAGACCACTGTTCTCGTTAACAGCTTCGTTAACCCAAAAAATAGTGGTATGGACTAGAATTCCTAAATTGTCACCCAAACTATGCAATGATGTTTTTCTTAAAAGGATTGGGTCCTTTTTGGGTATCATGCTAATAGTGGATAAATTGACGTCCATCCATGATCGTGGAAAGTACGTTAAGATCTGTGTGGAGCTGGATTTGGAGAGACCGTTATCTTCTCACATTGTTATCCGGGGTGAAAAACTATTCATAAAGTATGAAGGTCTACATTCTATTTGTTTTAGATGTGGAAAATATGGCCACAAGAAAGATCAATGTAGAGAGTTGCTTGAAGTGGCACCCAGCACAACGGAGGTGAGAGAACAGTCCATGGCGCCAACACCGGTGTCATCAGGTGACGGTATGGATAGGGGAATAATCACTGACGTCAGCCTTGCAAAAATTAATGACGACAATAATGCCGAGGATTTGATTGGAAAGAATCACGCTGAAGACTTGGGTCTGGGGCCATGGAATATTCCCAAAAGCTTCTCTAGGAATAATTCCACGCGAGTTAATGGCCCAATGATTAAGGACAGGGCCAATGATTGGAAAGCGGATCAAGGGAGATCTGATGGACAGTCAACGGGAATAGGCTCCAGATTTAATGCTCTAGCTGGCGAAGATGTCAGTGAAGATCAAAAGGCAAGCACTGATTGGCGGGAGGAGAATCAATCATTGGGGTTCCAATGTGGAAAAACTAAAATTCAAAATCGAGTGTGTAATTCGCTGGCTGGCAAAAAACCCCCATGGTGGGGCCCGGAATAAATTATATGGACCAAAAGAGGACTGCATGAGTTCAAAAAAGTCAGGAAATGGGCAAAAAAAAATGGTGGGCCGAGTGGGAGCCTAGTGGACGATAACAAAAATTTTATCTCTCACGGTAAAGGCAAGAACATCGTGATAGGAGAGCCAAGCTTAGCACCGACCCAAGTAGATAAAGAAAAACAGAGGGAGGAGGAATACATGATTCTAGACGTTATGCGCAACATGGATAAGACAAAACAAGCTTATCTTCTCTCCTGCATTACTGGGGAGGACCAGCTTAGAAATGCCTTAAATCCAATTGATCCGAACGTTTTGGCTTTTGTGGAGGCACAGAGGAGAAATACAATCATAAAGGAGAAGCCCCCAGATAGCTCAGTCAGACAGAGTTCAGGTCATTCTGGTAAGAACCACACTCCAATGAATCAGGCAGAACTAGTGCCCATTGATGTCTCTGGGGTTATAGTACCCCATTTATCTTCCTCAACGTCCAAATGAATTTAATTTCTTGGAATTGTAGAGGTACGGCTAGCCCAGGATTTGCGGGCCTTGTGAAAGACTTGAAGAGAGAATTCTCTGCTTCTTTGTTTATTCTCATGGAAACTCACACTAGTGGTTCAACTGCTAGGAAAATTATTCGTAAGATAGGCTTTGATGGACATTATGTCAGTGATGCTACTAGTCAGGCAAGGCGAACTTGGTGTCTTTGGGACTCTTTGGTTTGGTCCATAACAGTCCTTTCTTCTTCGTCACAGTTTATTCATATGGAAGTCAGTTGGCAAAATTCTCCTCCTTGGCTCTTAACGGCGGTATATGGCTCCCCCCATTTTGCTCAGAGGCAAGTGCTTTGGGATGCAATTCAGGAAATGCATTGTGAGGTCAATGGCCCCTGGGCTCTCATTGGAGATTTCAATGCAATTCTCAAAGATGGTGAGAGAGTCGACCCCCCTTGTTAATCCGATCTGTATTGAACAGGGGTTCCAAAATGCTATTGATCAATGTGAATTATTGGATGTTGGCTACAAAGGAGAACCGTTCACTTGGGAAAAGGGAGATACAAGGAAAAGATTGGATAGAATGCTGGTGAATCTGGATTGAAGACTGCGCTTTTGTGAGGCGGACGTTATCCATCTTCCAAAGCTCAAATCGGATCACAAGCCCTTGTTGGTTCAATTTGATACTTTGGTAAGAAGGAATCGCCACCGTAGGCCGTTTCGTTTTGAGGCTGCGTGGCTCTCTCACAATGACTTCATCAAGATAGTTAAGGAGAATTGGCGCACTGATAGCTCTACTTGGAAATAACAAATGAAAGAAATGGAAGGAGTGCTTAGGGAGTAGAACAAATCCACTTTCGGCAACATCTTACTAAGAAAAGAAAACTTCTTCGCCAACTCAGGTCTCTAGATCGTCGGTGCTTGGTTGGGTGAAGTAATCATTTGTTAAATTTGCAGCGTGATGTTTGGAAGCAATATGAGGCTATTCTTGCTCAAGAGGAGATCCTGTGGTACCAGAAATCGAGAGCTAAGTGGTTGGAATTTGGTGATCGAAACACTCGTTTCTTTCATTGGGTTACCGCGGTGAGAAGGAGGCGTAACCACATTCGCACTCTCCAAAATGACCAAGGGGTGTGGATTGACAACCCTGATGAGTTGGAGGATCTTGCAACCAACTACTACAAGAACCTTTTTACCACTAACGATACTTTCTCTACCTTTTGTTTGCAGGGTGCATTTCCTATTTTGGATCCTGATATTGTTAACAATCTAGCCATAGAGGTCACTGAGGAGGAAATTTTCAAAACGATTAAGAGTATTGGGGCGTTCAAACCCCCTGGACTAGATGGATTCCAAGTTATCTTCTTCCACAGTCAATGGGATACGATTAAAGGTTCCTTTTGCAAGCTTATTAAAGGAATCTTTGATGAACCGTGGAGAATTGGAGCGCTTAACGAGACCTTCATCACCCATATCCCTAAGGTGGATGAAGTGGTGAACATGAAGCAATTTCGACCTATTGGGCTTTGCAATGTGTCTTACAAAACAGTCACCAAGTTGATCGCTAATCGCATTAGAGGCAGCCTGGGGAAGCTTGTGAGGCTTGCTCAGCGTTCCTTTGTGCCCAAGCGCCACAGCCATGATAATGTTATTGTGGCCCAAGAAATCTTCCATTCCATGAGGAAGAAAACGGGTCGCAAGGGGTGGATAGCCATCAAGATTGATTTGGAGAAGGCCTATGATCATTTGAAGTGGGAGTTTGTGAGAGACACTCTTGTGGATATTGCTTTTCCGGAGAAAATTGTCTAACTTATCTAGTTTTGTATCTCTACTCCAAAAATGCGGCTCCTTTGGAATGGCGAGGCCCTTGAGGAATTCAGTCCCTCTAGAGGTATTAGACAAGGGGATCCAATCTCTGCTTATCTTTTTGTTCTATGTATTGAAAGGCTCTTTCACCTGATTGAGACTGCGGTCGGTGAGAATTTGTGGAAACCTATCCAGATTACTAGGCGCTGTCCTCGCATTTCTCACCTTGCTTTTGCAGATGACCTTATCCTATTTTCAGAGGCTAGCAGGGAACAAGCAGTTATTATTCAGAATATCTTACATGTTTTTTTTCTAGCTCTGGCCAGAAGGTAAGTCAAGAGAAAACTAGAATTTTTTCCTCTAAGAATGCCGATGGAGGCTTGAAATCAGATATTTGTGGGGTTTTAGGTTACCAAAGAACGAAGGACCTTGGTAAATCTTTAAGAGTTCCTATTTTTCATCGTCGGGTAACATAAAAACTTTTAATTTTGTTATTGAGAAAGTGAACCAAAGGCTATCTTCTTGGACGGCTAGAACCTTATCTTTTGCAGGTGGGGTGACTTTGGCGAAATTTGTTATTCAAGCTATGCCAACCTATGTGATGCAGTCTTGTGTTCTCCCCAAGGGAGTCTGTGATGAAATTGATAAACTCTGTCGCTCATTTATTTGGGGGGACGATCAGCATCATAGGCGAATACATCATCTAAACTGGGATAATGTGTGCATGCCCAAAAAAGTTGGAGGCTTGGGCCTTAGATTATCTAGAGTGGTGAATTCCATTTTTATGATGAAGGCATCCTGGATACTTTGTACCAATCCGGACTCACTTTGGGTTTCCACTATAAGGGGTAAATACAATTGTGGGTTAAGTGGCTTTCCAACCATTGATACTCATAAGAGAGGGTCTAATTTTTGGAACGGTATTTGTCAGAGTTGGGATACTTTTCGTGGAGCCCTTAATTGGAAGCTGGGGAATGGAGAGGCCATTAGATTTTGGTCTAATAATTGGGTCCCTGAAGGTGGGTATCTCATTGATTGTTTGCCTAATACCGCCAGCAACAACCAATTAATTAATAAGGTGAATGATTATGTTTTGGACAATACAATTTGGAACTGGGATCGGTTGGCCCAATGCTTGCCTCGTCACTGGGTCGAGCGGTTTAGATCAATTCCATCGCCCCGTATTCAAAATCCTCCTGATGCATTCAATTGGGGCCCAAGCCCAGATAGGGTTTTTACTCTGAAAACGGCCTATGACCTGGTTGCTCAAGTCTAAAAGCCTTCTCGAGGCATTTTCTCTTGTATTTGGAAATGGAATGGTTCGGAGCGTGTCAGGTTCTTCCTTTGGAAAGCTGCTCATAAATCTCTCATGACTAATGCAGAAAGAGTTCGGAGGCATCTGTCCAACTCGCCTACTTGCTCGATCTACAATAACCATGACGAGTCCTTCTTTCATACTTTCCATGACTGCAAATTAGTCAGGCTTCTCTGGAATTGCTTTAATCCCCCATCCCAAATCGGTTTTTTCTCGGAATCGAATTGGGATCGCTGGTTGCTGAGCAATTTGCAATCTCGGCACTTGGATAAAGTGAAGAATCCTTGGCGGATAATTTTTGGTTCAACCCTAGATACTATTTGGTGGGCGAGGAATGATTGGGTTTTCTCTCAGAAATGGATGCTCGTTCGGCTGCTTCACTGGAAGATTCAAAACCAAGTAGATTCAATTTTGTCCCTCAAGTCTCGTTTGGAAACCCTAAGGCCATTAGATTTGATTTTGCAGCAAGATCCTGGGGTGAGATGGGTTCCTCCACCCTAGGGATTTGTGTCCCTTTGTTGCGATGGCTCGGTCTGGGATGCGGGGATGAGTCTGGGTGTGGAGGTATTGTTAGAGATAGTGGTGGTAATTTTATCTCTGCTTTCTCGCATAAATTAGAATCATGTTCGGTTCTGGAAGCTAAGTTGTGGGCTATCTATCATGGACTCAGCATTGTTTGGGGGAGAGGTATTCGAATGGTGGTTGTGGAATCTGATTCCTCTGTTGCTATTTCACTGCTCTCGAGTGGTTGCGACCACGCTCGCGCTCCTTCCCACCTCGTCTTTGGGATCAGAAACATGGCCGTGGGCGATGCGGATGTTAGGTGGAGCTATATTCCCAGGAAAGCTAATAGGATTGCGGACTTGCTAGCTAAGGAGCGTTGTTACCCTGGTTCTAATTGTATTATTGATGATTCTGTGCTTGAGTTTCTCTCATCTAGGGTGGGAGCAGAGAGGGTTGTTTCAGCTGGCCTGAGTGGGTCCTAGTTCTTGTGTTCTGTTTGGGGCTTAGCCCCTTTACTTTCACCAAAAAAAAAAAGCAGAGTAAATGAAGTATTTCAACTTCAGAATTATTTCACTCACATTATCAACAAATATATCTGGATAAATTACACACTTACCAAAGTTAGAAGTTCACTGAAATTTTCCTTTAATTACCTCATGGATGCATCTACCTCCCATGAAGCCATAGAACTAGCACTATAGTTGCATATCTGAGAACACTATTATTAATGAGTTGTTCATTCTAGTAGGTATAGCAACAGATAAAAGTTATAAACCAATGGTGAATTCAAGAGTCGTTATGTAGCAAAATTCTCCATGGTATCACCAATACATACATAACTGTATAACCAATATTTTAAAATGCCATATTCAAAAGAAACAAGTAATTCTGTCATCTATCATGTTCACACAAGTTTTCATACATAGAATGACTTTATCACATTCAATATTCACATAATCACTTGGTCCATCTCTTCAAGTTTCCATACTCATCACATAACAGAACCACTTGGTCAATCCATTTGATAAACACCATATCTTTTATAAGCTTTACAGCGATCCTTGATCTCAATTCACTAAGTTTTGACATATTAACCGATTTGAACTCAAATGTTTCAAGGAACATTCCCTTTAGGGGTCATTTGTGAACTCTTCGATTTCCTGGTTTTGCCTAAAGCCATAACCTTTTCCCTTGCTTCACCGAAGAGTAAACCTTTCTTTCCATTTCATGATATAGTTTCCATTGCATAATTCAATTTCAAATTTCATGAGGCAATTCAAATTTCATAAGACAATTTACATTTCATGAGACTATTTATATCCCGCACTTGCATTGATCAAGGTCGTGGGAAGGGTAAGGCAAGTGAGGCAATTGCCTTAGGCCGCACCCTCAACCACTCATTAACGATTAAAAAAATTACTACTGTTAAAGGCTCAACCTAAGAATAATTAAAACTATATAAGGTTCAACAGGTGGTAGCAACATGAGCATTAATAATGGTAGTAAGTGTGATCGACTATATATACTAGTTTATATGGCCTAACTGTAATATAAGTTTGATTGACTTTGGATTGGAATTATACGGAAGCAAAAATACACTGTACGCCATGAATATTTAGTCTTTAAAATTTTTACCTAAGGCCCCAAAATTCCTAGACTCGCCCTTGGCACTAATGGATTATTTCATTTCAGAATCACGATTATTCAACCAGTTCACGCATTGATCACCTACTCAATGGAGATTCTTTATATAGGCTTAAAAAGAAATCAAAACAATTAATTACAAGATATTATATTCCTAATTACATAATATGATTTGTCTATACAATAAATACAAATATCCTATTTTATTTTCAACACTCCCCCTCAAGCTGGAGCGTATAAATCATATGCACCAAGCTTGTTACATATATAACTGATTCGACGACCTTTAAAAGATTTAGTGAAGACATTTGCCAATTGGTCATTGGAATTGACGAAGCTAGTGGTGATGTCCCTCGATTCGATCTTCTCTCTGGTATAATGACAGTCCACCTGAATATGCTTAGTCCTCTCATGAAACACGGGATTGGAGACAATATGCAATGCTGCTTGATTATCACATATTACTGTCATAGGCATAGCCTCTCCAAACTTGAGCTCTTTGAGAAGTGATTGCAACCACATGAGCTCTTGAGTAACTAATGTCATGGCTCTGTATTCAGCCTCAGCAGTAGATCTTGCTACTACATTCTGCTTCTTGCTTTTCCAAGATATCAAGTTTCCTCCAACTAGTACACAATACCCAGTAGTGGATTGTCTATCAATGGGTGAGCCTACCCAATCGGCATCTAAGTAACCAACTACTTGAGTATGACCTCTATCCTAATAAATGAGACCTTTTCCTGGGGCGCTTTTAATATACTTCAGGATTCGTACCACAACATCTCAATGATCCTGACAAGGAGAATTTAAGAATTGGCTTACTAGACTAACTGCAAACACTACAAGAAAACACGCGGATACCGACGGCCTATGCCCATCGCAAAAAATGCGCCTTTTTAGACGGCTTTAGCCGTCGGTAACTTTACCGACAATGGAGGCCGTCGATATTCCCATACCAAGTCCGACCTTTCGTTTTCGCCGTTGGATTCACTCCCAGTTTTCAAATACCGACGGTCGTGCCCGTCGCTAAGCGTTTACAATTTCCGACAAGCGCGCCTAAGATACCTCTGACGGTGCCCATTGGTAATGCCGTGTTTTTGGTACCGACGGCATTAGGCAGTCGGTAACATTAAAAAGGCTGTCAGTATGTGACATTTTGTTGCAGAGCCGAACTTCTTTCCCTTTCTTCTTCTCTTCTCTATTCCCTTTCTTCTTCTTCTTCTTCTTCTTCTTCTTCTTCTTCTTCTCTATTCCCTTTCTTCTTCTTATTCTTCTTCTCCGGTTCCCTTTCTTCCTCTCCCTTTCCACCACCGTGTCACCACCTTATTCAACAGCCACCACCGCCCTCTCCTCCACCATGCCACCACCGCGCCTCTCCCCTTCCACCACCGTGCCCTCCCAACCATTCCCTCCTAACCATTCCCTCTTCAATTTCTGAAACCATTCCCTCCCAACCATTCCCTCTTTAATTTTTGAAACCCTACTCTCATTCCCTCTCATTGCAATCAACACTGCCACTCTCCTTCTCATTGCAACCCAGTGCTGCCGCTCTCCTTCGCTGTCCTCTCTGTGGGTCTGAGAAATCTCAGGTAACATCTTCCTTGCAATGGGTTTCGATTCTCGCTATTTGTTTCTCACTTTTCAATTCTCACATGGCTATTTTGATTAACTCCTCTGTCTCCCTTCTCATTGGATTTCTACCACAGCCTTGTCTGAGCACTATCGTTGCAGCTTCATACGTAGCACTGCTGCCCTACCTTGTCAGAAAAAGCCTTCATCTGAGCATTGTAAGTTTTTACTCTAACTGATTTTATGTTATTTGATATTCATGAAATCCTAAAATCGTTCTTATTGAAACTTTTGTGTTTGGTCTGAACTTACTGTCTTTTGATTATTGAAACTTTTATGTTAGGGCTTGATAGTGAGAAAAATTAAAAATTTAGACAAAATAAATTATGTGTGAAAGTAGAAGGCTTCAGAATGTATTTTGAGCGCATAAAAATTCATGTAAAGAACTAATGATTTTTATTAAATCCTTAGGTTAGAGGTTGACAATGGTTTATGTTAATAAATTAGAAAACCAAGAATTTGAATACAAGTAAAAGGGAATGTAGCTTTAGGATGTATATATATATTGTTCCATATTGTAATGCATATGCATCTACTGTGCAATTAGTACATATCTATTTTTGATTTCTGAAAATTGATGTCCATACTCACTACATGATCAAAATAGGCAGCAAGTGGGAAATATCCTTTTCCTCTAATGTTTCAAAGTTCTCTTAAAGTCTTTCATCACTGGTCTTTTTTTTGTGGAAAAAGATAAATACTACTTCAGATTATGTGATGATGTTTGGTGTGTTGTAGGCCTAGAGACGGTCAAGCTAGAGGACCTGCCATTCTTAATCGTGGTTCTGGGTAAGTCTCAGATCAATAATGGTGTAATCTTTTATGGATACTGCTTTTTAATGATATTTGTTAGTTGAAGTTTATACCAATTAAGTGAATCGTGTGTGTATGTATTGATTCTTTAAAGCTGTTTACAATATAGAAATTTGACATCTTGACCTGATGATTTTGGTATATATAATTTGTATTCTATTGCTCTGAATTATTCTGGTTTTTTCAATTGTTTCATTGGATGCAATTATTGTTTCATCTGGAAATTTAACTGTGAGATTGGAACTTAATAGTGCTGGGTATTTGACACTCTCATGCCTTTATTTTAGAAACATTGGTTTACCTTGTTTTAGAAACATTGTTTTTGCCTTTTGTAATTGATGTACCACAAATTATAGTAAATGCTTCTTAAATGTTCTTTCTGCTTATGGTATGTGTATTTGCTGGTGTTCCTATTGTTTAGGCTTCTGATTTGATCATAGTAACATTTATAAATTAAAAGCTGGGAAAAATATTGTTTGCTTATGTTTAGGAAGTAAAAAACATAAGGAACTTGTTTTGGAACTTGTGTAGGTTTCCTCTCTTTATCTATAGTTTAATGACTAAAAAATCAAGTGTAGTATGTTCTTTGTAAGTTTGATTTTGGGGGTTCTGTTCAAAATAGGTGTTCGAGGAAGTTCTCCATCGCAGTAGGCTAGGTTTGTCTCGTGACTATTAGTTCGAAGTTGACAATTGAGGAGAAGCTTCTTTCGCAGCACCGCTCGTGCCACTACTCTGCGATCGAGGTATGCACTCTAACAAAATGTCGGTTGACTCATTGGGTTGAAAAAGGTTGTCTGCTAACCCCCATATCGACATGTTTTATTTGATTTCCTTCATAGTTTTCTCCACAGAGGGAATTTTGAAGTGATGTATGTTATAAGATTATTTTGTTGTTAGTGATTTCGTGCTTTAAATAGTATTATTGAATATTTTTCTATCATGTTTTGATGCTTGAAATGTCGGATCTTTTTTGGTGGAAATGGGTTGGCTGTTGACCCCCACACCGACTTTTTATTCATGATCGTCTGCTTCTATCTAACATGCTTGAGAAGGATGCTATCTATCTCTTTTAATGAAGTGATCTTGAATTAAAATTAGAACAGAATAAAAAAATTGAAGAATTAGAAAGTAGAGAAACAAAAAAAACAGATCTAATTCTATCCTTGGCTGCAATTTGCTTTGCATATCTCTATGTACTTCTTTCCCTTGCCCGTCTTTGTAAAAATGGATCCATAAAAGGGAGGTCTTTAGGAAAAGAAATTTAATGCATGTAATTGCATGACATCCAGTCACGGTAATATACTCAAGTTCAAATAAGAAAATTGGAATGATTAGCATTTTACAAGAGTTTGGAATCTCCACCTTGTTATGAGATCTATCAGTTGCAATGATCTCTCCTTTATCCTTCATCAGTATTGCAACTGCAGTTGTTTTCCCTCCAGGTGCAGCACACATGTCTAATATTCGCTCTCCCATTTGTGGATCTGCATATCACAAAATCAATCGATATAAAGAAGTTAAGGAAAATAATTTAAAGACTTGAGAGGATGACAAATCCTCCATAACATAAGAACAAACATAAATCGGCAAAAGAAAAATAAATAGTGCATAGTAAAACACTTATATTATCATTTAATTTTATCAATCAAGTCTTTTGCTGAAAAGCTAAATTGAATGAGACCATAGCAAGGCCTAGCTCACAAGGATAAATTATAAGTTATTGATAAAATGTCCATGACACAAAAGTTGAAGTCCCTTTTCAAGATAAAAATGAAACTTTTTACAAAGGCAACAACAAAAAGCAAAACAAACTGAAAAATCAAGACAAAATTTTTATATTTGTCAAATATAAATGTTTAAGCAAAGAAAATGTTGAAAACAAAGGAATAAGTAAACAGAGGTATCTATATTTACCTTTTCAAACCTAAAATTAAAAATATTTGTAAATGCATATTTTTAAGATAGTGTAAGAAACTAATAGAATTAATAGGAAACAAACATTTGATTAAGAGTGCAGTACTATTTTAATGATACAAGTAAATGCAAAAGAAATAATACAAAAGAAAACTAGAAAAATATATTGGCTCAAAAGATCTCTCTAATCCCTTTGCAACTCTGACATAGAACCTCCACTCCCCCACTAAAAGGCTATGAGTTGATTCCCACATGAATGCCAGAAAAATACTATCCTACGTGGGTTTTTCAAGTACCGACGGTATTTCTATAGAATGAGCGCAAACAATTGACCAAAAAATAAAAGAAAAGAATTAAAACAGAACCTATAAGCCACTCCTGCTTGTCTAATTCTATCATTTAAGAGGATGTCAACTTCCAACCTGTTTCTTTTCAAATGACCAAGTCGATTTTCTAATTCTACCCTTGCCACTTCTGCTTGTCTAATTATTATGTTAATTATTGATGAAGTGGATGTTTGATTATTGTTATTAGTATCGGAGAAAAGCCTTAGCTTCCCGTTTGAGGTTCAATATATTATTGAGTGCATGTACTCTTTTAGGGTACCACGTGCTCATTGTATATTGAATCTTGAATTGTCTAAGTCGAACAGTTTAGGAAAAAACTTTTTCTTTACTCGTATAATAGTTATTGCTTAATTTTCGTATCTTTGTATTTGATGAAATTTCGGTTCGATTCATTTTCTTTTGTTCTCTGGGTGCATACTTGATCGCGGTATTCATAACTGCGATCATTTAGTGTACTCAGAGACCAATGGGAAATGCTGTCGAAATTTTGTCAACTATAAGATATGAGAATTAAGGAATGACTATTATACGAGTTCTGAAAAAGTTTTTCCTCGAATGGGTTAGGGCCATACCATTTAAAGAAAGAGAGCGGTTGTAAGAACGTCGTGCCGCTGAAATTGTCATTTTTTTAACATGTAGAAGATGGAATTTTTCCCTTTGAGTCGTAGTTGGATGTACGATAGGTTGTATCCGGGGAGAGGGGGTTGAAACAATCTTTTTACGATGGGGTTGATCACTTTGTCCAAGCCGCAATGGCACATGAAGATTTCGAAATTAATGGAGGGATTAGATGTCCGTGCCTTAATTGCGATTGCAGAAGAATCAAGAGCCCAGGTGATGTCATATATCACCTACAGAGAGTTGGATTTAGGCCTAATTACTGGATTTGGACTAGACATGGTGAAGAGTTGCCTCGGGTTGATTTAGGGGTTAGCAATAATTGCACAGGTGCTTCAAGCAGTTGCGTAGATACGGGATATGGTGAGCAAATTGAATTGATGCAAGATATGGTTTGTGATGCCTTGGGGTCAACGTATCATTCGAGGAGCAACAGTATGATGACACAGATGAACTTCCAAATGACATAGCACAAAAATTTTATAATCTCTTGTTAGAAACAAATAAGTCGTTGTTTGAAGGGTCTGCAGACTAAGTTATCAATGTGTGTGAGGCTTTTAGCTCTTAAGTCCAACTGTGGTGCTACGGATGTGTGCTTGGATCTCGTAACAAAGATGATGTTGGACTCGTCACCTATCAGAGATGGTTTGCCAAAAAGTTATTACGAGGCTAAAAGCTTAGTGTCTAAGTTAGGGTTGGAATCTAAAAGGATTGATTGTTGTGTGAGAGGATGTATGTTATATTACGATAACGAATTCGGTAAAAACGATAGCGTGCTGGTTGAATGCAAATTTTGTGGTGAGCCAAGGTATATTTCACACACCGATAATGGGAAAGGTAGACAGAAACTAGTTCCATGGAAGGCAGTGTTTTATTTGCCAATTAATCCAAGGCTCCGGAGAATGTTTGCATCAACACAGACTGTAGACAAATGACGTGGCACTATGAGAATAGAAGCACTTCAGGTATGATGCGCCACCCATGTGATGGTGAAGCTTGGAAGTACTTCGATCGTGTGCATCCCAAATTTGCAGCGGATCCACATAATGTACGACTTAGCTTATGCTCTGATGGGGTTACCCCGTATGTTCAATCAACGGCGAAACTTTATTCTTACTGGCCAGTTATTGTTACCCCATACAATCTTCCTCCCGAAATGTGCATGTATAAGCCTTATATGTTCTTGACTTGTATTATACCGGGTCCAGATAATCCAACAGATGATATTGACATCTGCTTACAGCCTCTCATTGACGATCTCAAAAGGTTGTGGAATGACATTTTGACTTATGATATTGCATGAAAGAAGAACTTTACAATGAGGGCAGCTCTTATGTGGACCATTAATGACTTCCATGCATATGGCATGTTGTCTGGTTGGGGTACTCATGGTAAAATGGCATGTCCCCATTGCATGGAGCATACAAAGGCCTTTACCTTGAAATTCGGGGGGAAGAGTTCTTGGTTTGACTCACATCGCAGGTTTTTACTAGGTGATCATCCATTTAAATGGAATAAGAATGCCTTCAAGAAGGGGGAAGTTGAATTAGATTGCCTGCCCCCAAGGTTGACATCCGAACAGATTTGGAGCAGAGTTATGGATCTGCCAAAAATCACAGATTTTGGTGAATTGGGTCGATTTGAAGGATATGGACAATGGCATAATTGGACTAAAAGAAGTATTTTTTGGGATTTGCCATATTGGAAAGATAATTTATTGAGACACAACCTTGATGTTATGCACATTGAGAAGAACATTTTTGGCAATGTTTTTCTCACAGTGACGAACGTTAGAGGAAGAACGAAAGTCAACGATAAGGCCAGACTGGACATACCACTTTACTGTAGGCGAAATGACTTGCATTTGATGACTCGGTCGGATGGGAAAATCCTGAAACCCAAAGCCTGTTACTTTTTAACTGCTGAGGAAGTAAGGTCAGTCTATAGGTGGATAAAAAAACTTCAAATGCCAGACGGTTATTCTTCTAATTTGGCAAGATGTGCCGATGTGAACAAAGGAACCATGATTGGGATGAAAAGCCATGATTGTCATGTATTCATGGAGTGTTTGCTTCCTATTGCATTTAGTTCCTTGCCGTCAAATGTTTTAAATCCACTTACTGAACTCAGATAATTTTTTAAAGATTTGTGTTCTGCGACATTGAGAGAGGATGATCTTATAAAGATGGAGCAGGACATACCAGTCATTCTTTGTAAGTTTGAGAGAATATTTCCCCCTGGTTTCTTTGACTCTATGGAGCATCTCCCAGTGCATCTTGCACATGAAGCTAGGCTTGGTGGACCAGTTCAACACAGATGGATGTATCCATTCAAAAGGTAATGTAATAAAATATTCTTTAAAATAAATATTCACTTGAAGGATTAAATGTATCAATTTTTATCATCAACCTTGTTATTTTGTAGATTTATGGGTGACTCAAAATGGTCGGTAAAAAATAAGGTCAGGGTTGAAGGATCTATTTGTGCAACTTACTTACACCATGAGGCAATCCATTTCTATTCCCATTATTTTACGAACTTCATGCTGACACCAACAAATAATAGGAATGAAATAGAAATTGAAAGTAAAAGACACCCACTAGCCTTATCAGTATTTTGCCTTCCTGATCGTCATGCTGGAAAGGAGCTGACTTACTGGTTAAGGAGAAGAGTGGAAGTCAGCCCACGTTCACGTGTTGATCAACTGTGCCAAAGTATCACCATATCTTACGTATGTATCATTTTGGCCACTTTCAATTTCTTTTATCTACAACTACTCGTGATCATTTGTTTGATAATGACTTGATCAGGGCATTCTTGTTAACTAAGCCCACAAGCGGACAGGACTCTTCTGCCTATATTTATGAATATTTCCCAACGTGGTTTATGAACCAGGTATGTAATTTTAGTCCTATTTCAACTAATTATTGTTTGAAAATACAAAAGATTGTTTGAAAAAAAGAACCATAAATCACTTGTGCATGTGTATACGCAGGTGTACAGTGAGTCAGAATCGCCTAAAATCGAACACTTGAGAAATTTATCTCATGGTCCTAAATTACGTGTAAAAGAATGGCACACGTTTTTCGTAAACGGATACAAATTTCAAACCCAGTCAAAAACAGAGGGGCAAAAAATAATTAACAGCGGAGTTTATGTAAAAGGTGCCACAGATAGAGGTGAAGACGACTTCTACGACGTGATTCAACTTATATATGAACTGGCGTACAATACTTTAGACTATACCAAAAGAATAGTGCTATTTTATTGTAATTGATTTGATTCGTCAAGTAGAGGCACAAGAGTGGATCGAAAATATAATGTTGACATATGCATGAGCAGAAGATACCAAATGTTTGATCCATTTATCATGGCACAACATGTAAGAAAAGTGTTTTATGTCCCTTATCCATCAACTCGAAGGGACAAACATGGTTGGTGTGTTGCAATAAAGACAAAACCAAGGGGTCGCATTGAAGCAGATGATCCACAGGAAGAAGTGGCTTATCAAGTGGATGAGATGTTTCATGTCAACGTAGTAAATGAAGTAGAACCCATTTCTCGACTACGTGACGATCCAATCACATATGAAGATGTAGATGGAGATGAGGAATTAAATGAAGAAGTGGCAGAACCATCAAGATCTGATGACGATGCCGAAGCAGAGTGGGCATAATTAGCAGAATGAAATTGTTTAACTTTTTACAATTAAAGAAATTAATGTCTAACAATATATTTTAATTTGTCAGTTATTTTCATATAACTTGTTTATTTTTATGGAATTCATTTTTAATATTGTTATGTTTAAATATAATATTTCATGACTGTTATTGTTGAATTGCTCTATAGACATCTATAGCATCAGGAGGTCCAGGATCCGACCCCCCAGACACACACTGGTGGTAAATGAGTGGGGAAGGGCATCGCCATCGATCCCCCTCGTCGTCGGAGGCCGAACATTATTAGGATTGACGATGTTGGCTATGCGACGTTGTTATCCACACAGCGTCCGCATACATCTACACCTACACAAGCTCCAGCGCGTTCGGCCCCTACACAGCCTTTAGTGCGTTCGGTACATACACAGCATCCAACACCTTCTGCACCGACACCCGATTTGCCTCCCATTTACAAGGTCCCCACCCCGAGGTTCCAGCAGACACTTGGCGCTTCTTCCTCTCATTTTGTGCCTGAGACGGTGTCCGATACTCATCTGTCCGATCATGAGTATAGTACGGGCCATACACCTGATCAGACCGGGGTTGAGCAGGACGAGGATGAGCAGGAGGAGGTTCAGCGGCAGGAGGTTGACTAGGAGGTCGTTGATGATATTCAGATGCTACATGATGGCCGAGTTGCTATCAGGCCGACTGGTAAAGGGTAAGTATTTACATTTTTTTTTCGAATTATTAATAATTTACATGTATATATATATATATATTTTAATTTGTTTGACATCTTGTTATTGTTCAAGTTCCTTCCCTTAAAGCCAGCTACGACGACTATCACAGCTGTAATTGAAGATAATTACCACACGTTTTGGCCCACCTGGGTGAAATTGAAGGAGGGGCAGTGGAATCATATGTTCAAATCTTTCAAAGTAAGTTGTAATTCTTATTTTGTTGCATATTATTTTTTTATTTCATAAAATTCAATTATGTTTAATAATGTATTATATTCATACAGGAGGGGGTTTCTTGGAAGGAAGAGGATGAGGAGCAGATCGAGAAGAACTTCCATATGAAGGCCTCCCACCGCCTCTCTGATATGCTTAGAGATGCCCGCCTCAATGGACAGATCCACTGGATAGGGGATCAGCGCTGGCAGCAGCTGCAAGCGTACTGGAACTCCCTGAGTTCAAGGCGGTAAGCGAGAAGGCGAAGAAGAATAAAGCCTCTTAGAAGGGTGGGAGCTTGCACACCTGAGGTTCGGTCAGTCAGGCACAGCACGCAGCTCAACTTATACGTTTTATATTATTATTATTATTATTATTATTATTATTATTATTATTATTATTATTATTATTAGTTACTATTTATTATTTATTATTTAGTTAAAGTTTTTTATTAAATAATTACAATCGAAGCGGTTGGGTAGAGAGGTATAGTTGCACGAGCTCCATCGTGCAACTCATATTAGGAGGAGTACCAGTGATTTCGTCGATGAGCGGCCGAGGCGGACCCAGGTAATTATAAAATATAATGAATAGTTTTTTAATAATGTTTATATTGTTTTATTACAAAAAAAATTGACTTATTTGTTTATGTTTGACAGGAGGAGTTTGAGGCGAGGATGTCAGCGATGATGTCTCAGATGATGTCTCAGACATCATCATGTTCCCCCTCTCAGAGCCCTGAGGATCCATCTGCACCACTCAGGGTATGGGCAGATGTTGTTGGCGGTAAGAAGAAGGGTCGCCTATACGGTGCTGGCGACCTTTCCAGCAACTACAAGAAAGGGACCTTCGCCCCCATATCGGAGAGTCGTTGAGTAGTGGTGCTGCCACTGGTCGCTCTGCCGCGGATGAGTAGGAGATAGCCGAGCTGAAGTAGGTCGTGGTCGAGCAGCAGGGGTGGTAGCCCAGCAGCAGGAGGAGTCCCATCGAACGAGTGCCATTTTGGCTCAGGTGCTGGCGCGACAGGAGTAGATGTACCAGTTGCTAGCTAGCCAGCAGCCTCCTCCACCGCCTCCGCCTCCGCCTTCTAGTACTGATGATCATGCCGATGATGCAGATGGTGTAGAGCATCTCGATCATGATTAGGATTACCTGGACTATTAGTTCTGTTTGTACTTATATTTTTTCATATTTCTGGATATCTTTTTAGTTACTGATCTTTGTTCGTCGGATTTTTTTATTTATTTATTAATTTTCTTTTTTTAATTTTTTTTAGTTTACATTATCACATTTGTAAATATGAGAATAAATTAATAATTAAAAGTAATCAATTAAATTAAATTACTAGTAATAGTTAATTAAATTAATAAACAAACATTTTTTAATATGGGAATAAATTATTTTTAATAATTAAATAAATAAATAAATTTAATAGTTAATAATTTAATTAATTAATTTAATAAATTAAGTTGATTTAAATTAATTTAAAAGGTAATTAAATTAATTAATTAAATTATTTACACAAATTAATTAAAATACAAAAATTAACCAATTAATTTAATTATTTTAAAAAATAAATTCGGGTTTAACGACGGGCTGAACCGTCGGAAAAAATTTGTGGCTTTACCGACGAGAATGGCCGTCGGAACTCTACCGATGGGTCTAACCCGTCGAAATCTACCAACGGTTTCCGACGGTTCAGCCCGTCGGTAATACCGACGGTTAAAAAAAAAAAAAAAACCTTCGGTAAGCATTTGCGACGCCCGTTTTACTGACGGGCTTGTGGCCGTCGGTAATCCGTCGGAAAAATCGCATTACCAGCGGCTTTTTGGGGCTACCGACGGCTTTTGGAGCCGTCGGTAATCCCGAGTTTTCTTGTAGTGAAAGGAAATATCTGGATGGTTGACTGTGAGATAGTATAATTTACCAACCAATCTCCTATACCTCCCATGATCTGAAAAGGGCTCCCCTTGATTAGGCAGAAGTTTGACATTTGGGTCCATATGAGTATCAACTGGCTTGGCATTCAATAAACCTGTTTCCTCAATAATATCCGTAGCATATTTCCTTTGTGAAATCACTAGACCATCCTTGGATTGGGCTACCTCGATACCCAAAAAATAATGGAGTTTACCAAGGTCCTTAGTCTGAAACTTGTGAGAGAGATACTGCTTCAACTGGATTATGCCCTGATGATCACTACTAGTTATCACAATATCATCCACATACACAACCAGATAATAAACAGATCCTTGAGCTGAATGGCGATAGAAAACAGAGTGATCAGCATTACTACGAATCATACCAAAATGATGCACTATAGAACTGAATCTACTAAACCAAGCTCGTGGAGACTGTTTAAGAACATAGAGAGACCTGTGGAGCCTGTAAACCATGTTAAAGGACTCCCCCTGAGCAACAAACCCAGATGGTTTCTCCATATAGACTTCCTCTTTGAGATCACCATGCAGAAAAGCATTTTTAATATCAAGTTGGTGAAGAGGCCAACGACGGATGGCTGCAATGGAGAGGAGGAGCCTAACAGACGTCATTTTGGTCATAGGTGAAAAAGTGTCACTGTAATCCTGCCCAAATATCTGAGTGTATCATTTGACCACCAACCGAGCCTTAAATCGATCAATCTTACCATCAAGCCCAACCTTGATAGTATAAAACCAACGACAACTAACCATAGAATTTCTAGGAGGTAGAGAGACTAGTTCCTAGGTACCACTACTTTGAAGAGCACACATCTCGTCAATCATTGCTTACCGCTATTCTGGGTGGGATAAAGCTTCACCTGGAGTGTTAGGAATAGAGACAGCAGATAAGAAAGACAAATAAGTGTAATGCAAGGGAGAAAGAAGATGATAACTCAAAGCGATGTAATGAGGGGAAGGGTTACGAGTAGAGCGTATACCTTTACGAAGGGCAATGGGAAGGTCAGGCTCAGGTGGCAGGGCCGGTTCCGGTAAAGGAGATGGCACCGGTGGTGAGTTTGGCATGGCCTCAGCAGCAAGAGCAAGAGCAGGAACAGGGATATGCACCTCAGTAGGTCGCTGGCGACGATGATAAGTCTGTAGTGGTCACACAGCTGGGGGTCCACAGATGGGGTATCTGGAGTGACGAACTCAGGAGGCTAAATCACAGGAGGAATTGGGAGGACTATAGAAAGAGGCTCGGGAGACAAGTGAGTCGACTCAAAGTAAGGGACAGACTAAAAAAAAGTGACATAAGCCGATATAAGGTAATGTTGAAGAGTTGGTGAATAACAACGATAACCTTTTTGGGACCGATGGTAACCATGAAAGACACATTCGAGTGAACGAGGTAAGAGTTTGTCAAGACCAGGAGTGAGATTGTGAACAAAACATGTGGACCCGAAGACACGAGGCGAAACTGAATGGAGAGGGATATGTGGAAAGAGTACCGAGTCGGGCACTCGATCATCAAGCACAAATGAGGGCATGCGGTTTATGAGATAACAAGCTGTTAGAACAGCATCCCCCCCCCAAAAAAAATGAGTTGGGACATTACTATGAAGAAGAAGAGTCCGAGTGGTTTCAATGAGGTGCCAATTTTTGCGTTCAGCTATCCCATTTTGTTGAGGTGTATGAATACATGACATTTAGTGAAGAATGCCGTTAGACGCCATAAAATTTTGAAATTGTTGGGACAGGTATTCACTGGCATTGTCACTACGTAAAGAGCGACAAAAACACCAAACTTAGTTTTAATTTCTTGATAAAATTGCTCAAAAATATAGAACAACTCAGACCTATTTTTCATTAAAAATACCCAAGTGCAAAGCGAGAAATCATCAATGAAAGTAACAAAATATTTGAACCCAAAAGTAGTACTAGTGCAAGAAGGACCCCAAACATCGAAGTGAACTATAGCAAAAGGGGACGAAGCCCGTTTATTGATTCTATTGGGAAAGTGACTACGAATGTGTTTCCCTAACAGACACGACTCACAATTTAAACTAGATAACTTGGAAAGACTAGGCACCAGCTTCTGAAGCTTTGGAAGACTTGGATGACCCAACTAAGCATGGATAATAAGAGGGGAATCTGTGGCAGAGCACACTCAGGATGAGGATAGATAGTAGAGGCCATTAGACTCACATCTGATTCCAATCATTTGTCCCGTACTCCGGTCCTGCAAGGTAACATTGTTATTAGTAAAGGTAACAATACAGTTATGAGAATGGGTCAAACGAATGATTGAAAGCAAATTAAATAGACACTCAGGAATGTAAAGTACAGAATTAACTGACAGGGAAGGGAGGAGTTTAGCAGTACTAATCCCTTGGGATTTGGTTTCAGTACCACTGGCTGAAGTCATACTAGGTAAGTAACCAGATGTAGAAAGAGACGATAAAAGTGCTTTATTACCAGTGATGTGGTCGAACGCACCAGAGTCAAGGACCCAGGGGCCAAGGGAAGTGGGCTGAGAGATGCAAGCAAATGAATTACAAGCATGTGCAACCGAAGTAGTGGATCCGGAGTTCTGGCGATTCTCAAACCATTGGAGAAATTCTTCATAGTCAGGTGGAGTTGGCTTAAGCTGAGCCGAGCTCTGATATGTGTCAGATGGAGTGGTCTGAGATGAATTTAATGGACGTGGAGGGCACCCATGTAGCTTGCAACATCGATCAATAGTATGGATCATATTTGGGATGATTCTTAGTGTTGGATGTGGAACCTCGAGCGCTCCCCTAATATTGTGCAGAGATGCAAGGGCAGCAGTGTCACTAGTGCCACGAGCAACAGGAAGCTCAGAGGTGGACTTCAAAGGAACTCGAAGAAGGGCAGAAGAAGTGGAAGACGTAGTGGGAATAGCAGTAGACCCCAAAATCTGATCACGAATGGCAGTGTATTCCTGAGGTAAGCCATAAAGGCCAAGGAGCATAAAGAATGTGCTTCGTTGCTCAAGTTCCTTCTTCTTCTCATCTGGGGAAGATGCAGTCGGAGGTAGGAGCTCATTAAATTGATGGAATTAGGCTGACATATGGCCATCCAACTTCTTTGGTCCAATGAGGGTGCCCACATCGTGAACCACACCATAGAGGCGCTGAATATCGTTGATGTAGAGTTCCTTAGCCTAACTCAAAACCGATTCACACATGAGATGAGGATGGAAAATCGATTTGAGGGTGGGATGAAGTGTGGACTCGATAAGACTACACAATTGAGCATCAATCTTCTCCCATTTCATTCGTTCAGCCGCGTCAAGCACGGATTCAGCCTTTTTGGTGAGATGGTCCTTATACCCTTGATCAATAAGCCACAACTGAATGTCTGAAGCCCAAGTTTCATAGTTGGAACTGTCCAACATCTCCGTAGAGAAAGGAGAAGTGAAAAGTTGGTGAACGCAGACTTCGAAGCATCAGTAGTATAGGAGGACGACAATTTTAGCCACAGGTGAGAGAAAAACACACCCAAATAGGGGGAAAAAAGGACTGTTTGTACTGGAACTCAAGCACCCGTGTACTGAAACGAAAAACTAACACTAGATTGAGAACTAGGGTGGAAGGGCGACATCGAAGTTGAAAGGGTGGCTGACAAAACCGCCGGATGCACCACCACACGCAGAGGCGACGATTGGAAATATTTGAAAAAACGCGACGGATAGGAGGCACGCATGTGAGCGCGTGGATCGTCCACCGGCGGTGATCTTCAGGGGGTTGGCCGGTCTAATGAATGCAACGACGGTGCTGGGGTCGGTTGCCGAAAAGGTCAACGGAGTTGATGGCGGCTGACGGCGGTAGTGTTGTTTTAGGGCCAAAACAGAACGAAAAAGATGCCGAAAAGTGGTCACGTCAGTGGAGAAGGGGCAAACCGGAATTGAGACACGGTTTGCCAAAAAAATTTGTCACTGGAGGATAGTGGGTCCACCGGGTAAGTACAATTGTAGGGTTACCTCTCTTTAGGCTCTGGATACCATCTTGAATTTGGACTTTAGGCCTAACTCAACCCCACAAAACCGGCTTGTAAGGTGAGGATTGCCTAAGCCTTATAAACACCACTCAGGTCATATCTCTAGTCGATGTGGGACTTTCAACAGATCACTTGCAATCCATTTCCATAATACATTCTTATGATTCTTCTGCTTTGCATCCTACCTGTTTAGACCACATTGACTACCTCAACCCCAGATCACTCCACCGCAACCCAAACTATAGTGCCTCAGCCTGATTCCTACCAGCAGCTCATGGTTTGCTTCATGGATTCTTTTCACATAGCCTCGGCACAATTTTGTGACTTGTCTCACTTTCACCCTTCGCCCCCTTTTGGTTATAGGTAGCACCACCCTTGCCTTGACCCGAGATACTTGCTCAGCGTCATTATTTCTATCATCAAGAGGTTTACATAATGTAAAGCATCCTTATGACAAACATTAATATCAAGGAGATAGGCTACTTGTTGCTCAAGTCGCTCCTTTATCATTTTAGCTCTTCCCCTAGTAATTGAGCCACCCAAGCCCAACTCTTGAATCTTCATGTCCTTGGTCTTCTTAGCTTGGTCCTCATAGTCTCCACCTCGGGGATTCCGATACTGAGGGTTGGGAGTGAGGATAAGAGCAAGGTCTCGAGGTGCAATCTCGGGATCGACACAAAGAGAATAGATGTAATTAGTAATAGTCAGTGGTACAAGTAGCAGTTTCGGTTTCAGTTTCGGGCTTTGAGCTTTGTGATACAGGCTTTTCTCTATCATGGTGATGGCGATGTCAATTTTTGCACTCAAACAAGCCACGAATTTGCAGATCACGCTGCGACCAATGAACTTATGTAATAAAGAGAGAAAAGGTGAAGAATAGGTTAACCGAATACTAACACCGTTAACAATAAAGGACTTAATTAAACATAAACTTAATTATAAGGAAATTTTATATCATTTTAAACTGTAGGGACTTAATTAAAAATTAGGCAAAATTATAGGTACTAACAGATTAATTTAACCTTTTTTTCTATCAAAACCAAAAAGTTCTATACTTGTTTTTTACAGCAACAAACTTAAGTCATTTCATTAACAAAATATTTCGAAATACAATGAGGCATTAGATAAAAAATATGGAGACTAGGCCACGATGTAGCTGGTTTAATCACGGGTTATTTAAAGTACGATGTTACGTATTTCTGGTTCAATCACGGGTTAGCTACAGTCAGACCATCAATCCTTGAACCACTAGCTTCATCGGTTTAAAGAACATCATGGTTTTAAAAACATTGGTCTTCCAACACATACCATGCCAGAGATTGCGATGTTCTCACAAGATCATTAATATCTCTAGTCACAGTGGCGGATCCTGCAGAAAGTTTTTCTGGTGGGGGCAAAATTTTATCTTTTAGTACAAAAAATGCCACAAGGGTAAAGACCCAAATTAGTACAAAAAATGTGGATATATATTTACTATTTGAGAAATGAAAAGTGCCAATTTGGTTCTCAAAAATTTCAAATATCAGACATATTAGTCCATTTGAAGATAATTTTTAAGGATATTTTAGTACCCTAAGGACTAACTTGACTGACATTTGAGATTTTAGAAGATTAAATTGGTAATTTTCATTTCTGATGGACCAAATAGGTCTCCGTATTTTTTGTTAATGACTATTTTAAGCCTTTATTCTAAAAGGGAAACATCTATTTTTGAATGGAGGAAAAATAAAAAATTATCAAGTATATTAAGTTAAAAAAAAATCTTTATGGGCGCAATTGCCCCCAAATACGTACATCCGCCACTGCCTAGTCAGTTTGAAGAATTAAAAGACAAGTTCACTGTGTGTGATCAAGCTAGCTTTGCCCCACAATGAGCTTGAAGGAGAGTATTAGAGATATGTATCTGCAATATGTGTATAACATTTTTAGAAGTTAGTTAATTGTGTAATAGCTTGTGTAATTAGTTAAGCATTCAGTTAAGTTTTTGTTACAGTTTTAGTTACTGTTAGCTTCAACTTGTAATCCTTGAGCTATCTATATATCAGAAACTCAATCAATCCATTAATCTTTCATTTTCTCTACTTCCATGATTTCACATTCTCTGTCTTTCAGAATTCTTCCTATTGAACAATTCTAATAGCTTCAATTCAAAGCTTCCATCTTATAACTCCACCTAACTTCTACAAAGTCTTAAAACTCATTTTTCAAAACATTTTCAAGAGTAAAGTTTCCAAAAAAATTCTTTCCCATTCTTTTGATCCAAAACATTTTACCCATGACAATAACAATGCTATCTACTAGAAAACAACCCAACCAAGTTTAACATGCTTTTCAAGTCCTCAAGAACACTTTTTTTTTCACAATTAACTACTAACTCCTCTACTTAAACACATGGAACAAGTCCAATAGCACTTAAACTAATTACAACATGTTATTCATCCACCAATTTCATGCTTCAACAATTAATCCCACATTTTCCCCTTCTTCAAGAATAGGTTCAAGTCACAAAATAACCCATTTAACATGCTAGACCCAAATCTATTACTCAAAACAACAATCAACAACTTCAAATAGCTCAATTACCTAACTAATTGTTTGATTCAGTAAGGATCACACAATTTCCCCTCTTTTCTTCCCTTAGGGTTTCGCCCTAGAGTTCAAGAAATGGGAATGAGAGTGTTTCATCTCCTCTTGATCATGATCAAACAACAACAACACAAAACAAGTATATAAAAAAAACAAGAAGGAAAAGAAAAAAGAGTACCACCTACTCCCTTCTAGATGCTCGCGGCCAAAGGGGCTGGTTTGGGGGGAAGAAATGCTTCTCCAAAGCTTGATGATGAGCTAGGTAAGTATGATGTTGTATAGGAAGAGGTAGCAAAGAAATAGAAGAAGAAAAATGAAGTGGATCAAAGGGGGGTGAAGGAAGTATCCATGGAGGTGGAGAGCTTCTGTAACGACCCGTTTCCGGACCACTACTAATCTAGAACCAACTCTGTCTGCGACGTACTTTTAAAATAGTACTCTTGTGTCCTTTGGGAAAATGCGGTCTATATATTTTTTTTAAACAACAACTGCGCCCGCAAAGCACACACAGAGTCGCCACAGCGTTTAGAAACATGATGCAATCTTAAGGCACAAGACTATGCACTGGAAACACATGCACAAAACATATACAAGCACGACATCCCTATCAATACATACAAAACATAAGCCGTGTATACAAAATAAAAACGGTGCATAATTATGTACAAGAAATACACCTAAAGTATGAGAATTCTTATGAGGATGATCACCCCCCGAGGGTACTCCCAGCAGACACCCACGCAGGGGGCTGCTCCAAAAGTATGCCACCATTCTACCCTACAGTACACAAAGAACAACACCAAAAGCTTAACTGGTCACCACAACAACTGTACACTATAAACAAAATCCTACAACCATCCAAAATGCAAGCATGCAATAGCCAATCACGACAAATAAAAGTCATTGCCCGGATCCTCGAAGGGGTCCTCCTCCTCATCGCCCACCAACGGGTCCTCCGCGTCCTCGCCATTGCCTAGGTAACCATCATAGATTGAAGGCACCACGGGAAAGGGTCAACTTCTCAAATAATCATAGCAATAACAAATCACAAAGCAAAAGACAACAAGATGCACAATTTCTCAAAACGCCACTCAACACTCTCCCTTGAGACACTCTCGACAATTCCAGAAAACAACGCCGATCCATCCACTGAACACCAGCCGTAGCCTTGGGCTTCATCACCACCCGGGTTATTCAGGTTAAGTTACTTGACGACACAGACCCCCACTGCGCAAATTGAGCACCAGCTGTGGCTTCGGGCTTCTACACCACCAGATGCCAACTGAGCAACTGAACACCAGCCGTGGCTTCAGGCTTCTACACCACCTCAACCATGGCATTGGGCTTCCACACCACCTTGGTTGTTCGGCCACTGAACACCAGCTTTGGCTTCAGGCTTCTTCACCATCCAGTCGTAGCTTCGGACTTCTACACCGTCCTTAGTTGTTCAGATCGAAACTCCAAAAACGTCACGACACTCGACGACTCGACTAAACTCTCGCACTCCACTGAATAAATCGCTGCATACGATAATTCAGGAAACAATTGAATAATTATTGGACCGTATATCAAATAATATTCACGCCAAGCTCAAAACAGTGCGAACAGTTCAATAGTATAAGCAGTTTATTTCAAACAATCACAACTCAGCAAACAACAATAATCAACAACTCAGTTCATCCCTCTGCAACTCAATGGAGTTGGCAAAGAGGCAAGCAAACAAGTGTGGGGGTTGGGGACAGCTGCCAACCACTTGCAGACAAGCCCACTAAATAATCAATATATCAAAAAGCAGTAAAACGAAGGGGTACAAGACCCTCACTTCGAACCCTGAGGTTCTCAGACTTCTTCGCATAAATACTTAAAATTAAATTCCTATCGTATCTAAAAGTTTCCCATACCAAGTTTGCTCACTAGCATATTTCCACTTGCTTCGAATCCTTGTCGCACGGTCTCGGAATTAGCAATTCCTATTACACAAGGAAACTTAGTACACTACTATAACTATACTCCACATCCTTAGGTCCTCAAAGCCTATCCCTTTCCTACCCAAACAAACACACTTAGCATTTTTATTCACCAAACTTTTGAAAGAATAAGGTTTTGGATACCAAAATCATTTTCCATTTACCAAAGGTTCTAAAGCATACTTATTCAAACCTTTTAAGTAAGTTCACCAACAAAATTCTTTTGCTCTTTACACCTCCTAGGCTCTCGGCCACACCCTCCTTCCTTCTTAAAAAAATTTGCAAAACTTCTTTCAAACTATCAACCATTTCTAAATCATTCAATTACATTCCAAGATACCAAAACATCAAGTCATTAACCAAAATATAGTTTCAACACATTTTAAAACATGTTCTAAAATCATTTCCCAAAACTTCAAGAATTAGGTTTTCAAGATAAACTTCAAATTCCCATTTGTTTCAAGCCATTTTAATCAAGCCAATTTCAATGCAACTAACTACAAGTCAATTACTTACACTCCAAGACATCAAGTATCAAGTAACAACTTGGTACACTTAGGAAAATTCATATCAAACATCAACCTATTTCCTTAATACTCAAAGTCAAAAGATTTTCAAAACACTTCACATTCATCTCTTTATTTCAAATCCTTTCATCAAATAATTTTTAATACCAAAACACACACCAATAATAATTAAAATAAAGTTACAAAACACAATTTTTCTCCTCCAATTCTTTCCTTAGGCCTCTCGGCCACCACATAGTTTTTTCCCAAAAATCTTTCAATTTCCACAAAATTAATAACAACACTACCATTGATTCATTTTAATACTTAAATCCAAAACAATTAAATTATGATCATGGCATCATTAACACTTGAAAAATAAACCTAAATTAATTTCCAGCATGCTCTTTTAGTCCCTCATATCAATTCTTTCACATTTTACCCACTAGTTCTCATTTTTAATCACATGCATCAAGTCTAAACATCATTAAACTCTTTAACACATATATTCTAACTTTAAAACAGAAAGTCCAACCACCAACTATCACTTTAAAGGCTTCAATTTCATTATTAACAACCTAATCATGCTTCTAATTAAAAACTATCAACAATAACAACAACACCAAAACAAAGACATGCCAGTTAAGCCATAAAATGAGACATGCATCAAAAGAAACCATCACTACTCCCTCCTACTAAGTCACGACCTAAAGGGGCTGTTCAAGGTTCCAATAATTCATCAACCTTGCTCAATCACAACCCAACATAGTCTAGACCTTAAATAAGCTAAAAAGGAAGACATGCAAGCAAAATCACTAGCTATACTCCTCCTTGAGCTCGCGGCCAAGGGGCTGTTGAAGGGGAAAGAAATTTCTCCTCCTCTTGCTTCCTTGATGATGATGATGATGGTGATGAAGAGAAGTAGAAATAGCTCTCAAAAAGAAGAAGAATGGAGCAAGAACTTCAAGCTCAAGGTGAAGTTTCCATGGAGGTCATGGAGAACTTCTTTTGAAATGAAGAAGATGATGGAGGTAGAGAGAGAGAAATTTTCCTGAGTTATGGGCTGATGGGGGTGGGGTTAGGTTTATATACTCTCTTACCAAAAGGTCTAGCCAATAGGAATTAAGCAAAAATACTACTAATTAGTAAAAACTAGTCACACAAATGTGACACCACTCATAAGGTCAACTATTAGTCCCATCAACTATTCTACCCATTTAATCTCTCATCTCTTATGATTACCCTCTAATTCTAGAGTCTAAGGTTTACTTAAAATACGGCACCAAATAACCGTGTTACCGATTAATTTTTTTCCCGCCAATAAATTCCCGGAAATTAATTTAACGATAAATTAATTCACCACGTGATTATATTTAATTATAAATAATTAAAATCATATCAAACACTAAAAAAATAATCACGACAAGTTACGATTCGATTCTCATCGAATTTGAGGATCATTTGAATTTTTATCTACGGTAAAACTGCCCGATAATTCGAATTGCGACGAAACTTCGTTTAGAATTTTTCGACGATATCCAAATCATGAACTAATATAAAATATTAATTCTCAATTATATTTGATCTTGATTTAATTAATTCACTTAATTAGAGAACAAGAAATTGCTTATTATCGCATAAATACGACATAAATACACTACAATGCGCTAAATAACATATCGTAAAAATACGGGTGTTACAGCTTCTCTCTCAAGAATGAAGAAGAAAGGAGATGTGAAGGTTAGAGAGATGGTTGGGGTCGGGTTTGGGGCTGCTCTAGAGGGGAGAGATATTTTGTTTCATCACTTAAAATAAAACTAGGCTAAAAATGGTTTAACTAATCACACAAATAATGACACCTAGCACTTTATGATATGCTAATCACATCATCAAATCCTACCCATCTAATCTCACATTTCTCATGATTACCCTTTAATTCTAGAGTCTAAAGGTTGTCAAAACACAGCGTCGAATAACCGTGTTACCGATTTTACCCGCCGATAAAATCGCAAAAATTAATTTGACGAGAAATTAATTCATCGCGTAATAATATTATATTATAAATAATAAAAATCATATCAAACACTCAAAAATAATCACGACAAGTTACGATTCGATTTTCATCGAAATTGGGGTTTATTTAGGATTTTATCTGTGGCAAAACTGCCCGGCAATTCGAAACGCGACGAAACTTTGTTAGAATTTTTCGACGATATTCGAACCATGAATTAATATGAAATATTAACTCTCAAATTTAATTTGATCTTGATTTAATTAATTCACTTACTTAGCGAACAAGAAATTGCTTATTATAACATAAATACGACAAATTATACAATAATAACGCTAAATAACGCATTGCGAAAATACGGATGTTACAATGCTTACCGCCAACAACAACAACGACACCTCATGATGCATGAACGTATAATCAGACAAGGTGTTTATCAATTAACAACAACAACGTCAATCAACTCACCGAGTGATTGCTAACAACAACATCATATAGGTATTGCTCGTAAGTACGTCGACAAGCTTCCCTCAACCATAGAGTAAACCAATTAATTATCCTATTTAACAAAATCAAATTTTAAGCCACCTCTTCTTTAATTCTACTTTTTAAATTTATGATTAATCTCACCTAAATTATTAGTGATCAACAATCTAGGGGGTTTGAGTCATTATCTAACTCCTATGAATTTATAAAATTCAATTAGGGAGTCTTTTAACTTGGTTTCTATAACTTAGTATTTTTCAGAACAATATTTTCTGCACAAAGGTATCTAGGAACCTCTACTTCACTTGTTGCATCGTTTTCTTTTTATCTAAATTATTGTTTTAATTACAACTAATCTCACATGGCTAACTAAATCTAATGCTAGTCTTTAACTTATTCATTTAATCCTCTTTTTATCATTAGAATCTTCTGCATAATATGCCCTAAGTTATCCAACTCCAATTGTTTCAACTCTTACACACTAAAACAATTACCCAATGAAGACCATTATCAATTATAGTGATTAACACTCCTTCTAGCCATAACTTAGTCACTTATACATCTACATTCATTCTTATAAAATTATGCATAATTTACCATCACTACTCATAAACACTAATTAGCATTCATACAACAGGCGTATCAAATCAACATGACAACAACCAACATATCAATATCATAATGGTCATAGAGTTAACAATTAAACATGACAATCACACATCAATTTCAGCCATATATTCAACTAGTACACATATCAAGGCAATCAACACATCAAATCATTCATAACATAGCAATTAACTCATAATTATTTGTGAACATGGAAAATTAACACGTAATTAATTCACGCAAAATAATATAAGGATATCCTAATTGATACTCTAAGCATGACAACACCATAATTGTGAATTTCCGACCACAATGGCAGTGGTACTCAAGCACGCTCAACCGTGCTAAGCTTAGGGACCATGGGACGTCCTTATTGCTAAATTAATTCTATAAGCCCACTAATCAAGTATCATTCTACCCTCTTACCTCGATAAAGAAGTTCGCAGTATAAAAAAAAAGCTAGGAAAATTTGCCTATAGTGACAGATTTGAGCACCGAACGGGCACAGAGTAAAATTTACGGGTCATACGGAGAGCGAAATGAGGCTGAAAAATATAACAATTATTATAATATATATTTTTGGAATTTTTAAGGCTGAAACGAAATCAAAATGAAGCAAAAAGAGTAACCAAAAAATGTCTTACCGAGACTAGGGGTCCGACGTCAACTTCACCGAAACGAGAAAAGAAATAGTGGTTTCAGAAGGTTTCGACATGAGAAATACGAAAATGACGTCCGTTTTTCTAACCGAAAACTGTGGCTGCCGGAATCGCAAAAATACAGTCCGCCCGGTGTGGAAATACGGCGCGGTTTCGGCCTTAAATCGCTGAAATAGACCATAAATGAGTTCGGAAGATGATTTTGTATAGGAGTACGAAGTTTGGTAATTTTTTGTGGCTTGAGGAGTTAGAACGAGATGAGAGAAGTTCAAGATGAGGGTTTATCGATACACTGCGCGCACAGTTTTTGTAAGGAGGAGACGATGAACAGTTACTCATAAATGGAATTGGGACGTGCGCACCTGGTCATGGGTTGTACATATTTTTGCTCAATTTTCGTCTATTTATAATTTAAATCTTTTTAATTTTAAACAAACATTTCTACACTCTAAAGAAATAATTAATCAAAAAGATAATAATAATTTCTGGCTAACATTTAATAATAACAAAAATGATAAAATAATAATAATATATCTTTCCAATATACTACTTAATAAAACAACGCATATTTAAATTAACCGAGTCATACACTAACATATTAAACCAATATTCATACATAATCATATATTATCACGCACAATATTATATATTAGGAAACAAAATTTCCATACTCACGTACTAATATAATTAATCACATATCTAACTAGATAAGATCACATATTAATATAAATGGTGTGTATTATTATAAACATAATGTAACCATGAATATGGACAATCTCATATTAATACAAAATCACGCATTAATATAGATATAATTAATATTTGTAAATTACTTTTTGTATATAAAAATATGTAATCACCTTTTAATATATTAACACGCTTGTAACAATGCCGAAAATAGAACAACTATGTTATCACTTAAGACATACATTTACATATATATCTTTATAAGGATACTGCATAATAATAATAATAATAATAATAATAATAATAATAATAATAATAATAATAATAATAATAATAATAATAATAATAATAATAATATGAAAATCGGGGTGTTACAATTCTTCCCCCTAAAAAAAATTTAGTCCTCGAAATTTCAAAGTGCCCTAAGACAATAATGCAAACTAGCTTCCTGCCCAACAGTCCTTTGGTGCTTTCTTAAGTTCACTCCCTATACCGGAAATTTATGGTTAAGATTTAGGGTCCTAAACTCCTTGCTCAAACCTACTGGTAATTGGTCTCTACTCTGCTTATGTCTATTCACCTAAGGTAGACTAATCTCACACAACACTTGCCCATGATAATTATTATTGCTTCATCTACCAGCGACAAGTTATTGGGGTGATGAGTCCCTCCTACTTATCTAGCCATGTAAACAAAGCAATAATAGTTATATGAGTCAATCATATTATCCATTTATAAGTGTCTTCGATAGGTGCTTGAGCGTAAAAAATGTTGGCGCCACATGATTACCCTCGAGCTCTATTAATGATTCTTCCTATGTCATGCCATCACGCTTCTGCTGCGCCACTCTGATAAATATCTTGTGACAAAAGTGCTATTCAACTTAGATCAAGTTAGCTAAATCCTCTCACCAAACTAGTAACTCTCTTGTCTATTCTTGTATATGATTCCTACAAGGTGAGGCTAAGGATCTTGTTTATCTTAGGTAGCTGCTAAAGGTCAGTCGATCCTATTCAACATACTGAATCATAAGTTGGAATCGAATACTAAGAAATATCTACCTTTGACAATTACAAATCTAAGGTATACAACTAAAGATGTAGGCAACTATCGCTCCAATGCTATTATTCTCACTATTCTATGGATTCAACTACTTAAAAGCCGACTATCCGAAAAAAAAATATCACAAGTCAAGAGAGTAACGCGTGTAACTCTACTCAGAGTTCATGCACTGTAACACAATAGAACACACACATAGTCCGGTTAGGAACGAACTGCTCTGATACCACTTAATGTGACACCCTCTACCCCACATATTGATATTAAAAAGAAATTCAATGGAATCGCTATAAATAAAAATTTAAGATCAAATAAAAATATTTCAAATAAAAGGGTAGAGTCGTCACACTCATACCATATTATGCGGAAAGAAAACATAGTTAAGAAAAATTTCAATCAAAGTTTAAATATACCAAATACCCCGGTGTCATAATTATCTCGGAGCTGACCCCTAAGTAATTACATTGATAATTAACAGCTAATCTAATAACTTCAACCAACAATAACAGAAATCTTAATCTACGCGAGTGACTATGTTTTCCTAAATAAACATAGTTAGGAAAACATAGTTAGGAAAAATTACAATCAAAGTTTAAATAAACTAAATACCCTGGTGTCACAATTATCTCAAAGCTGACCCCTAAGTAATTACATCGATAATTAACAGCTAATCTAATAACTTCAACCAACAATAACAGAAATCTTAATCTACACAAGTGACTACGCCTAAATAGTCACCACTTCGATCTTCATATCCTCAGTACCTGCAAGCTCATCGTCTAGACATACACAATGGTGTATGAATAGCCACAAACAAAAGGGTTAGAAATCACATACAAGAATAGTACTTACCAGCAGAGGAATTAGCTTAAGCAATGCGTATGACTGATCATCAACCATTAAACAACATAATCACGCACAACAAGAATGCATGACTCCATGAGTACTTATGCAATCCTAAGACCAACATCTACTTCACAATTCCTAAGACCAACATCTACTTCACAATGCATGTGGATCCAACAAACTCAAGCAAGCGAGTGCGGGTGCTCTCATCACTCGAGTACGAATAGTATTTAGTCAGGATAAGTCGGTTTATCAATATGGGACACCCAAGCAGCGGTAGCTATCCACTGCCTTTACGTAAGATCCCCCTACTAAACACGATCCGCGAGGCTGGGAACCAAGCCCATTGTGGCCGTCACTAATACGTATCCACGTTGCTCACCGCCACCAACAACAATGACACCCCATGATGCATGAACGTATAATCAGACAAGGTGTCTATCAATTAACATAAACAACGTCAATCAACTCACCGAGTGATTGGTAACAACAACATCATATAGGTATCGCTTGTCAGTACGTCCATAAGCTTCCCTCAATCATAGAGCAAACCAATTAATTATCCTATTTAACAAAATCAAATTTTATGCCACCTCTTCTTTAATTCTATTATTTAAATTTATGATTAATCTCACCTAAATTATTAGTGATCAACAATCTAAGGGGTTTAAGTCATTATCTAACTCCTATGAATTTATAAAATTCAATTAGGGAGTCTTTTAACTTGGTTTCTATAACTTAGTATTTTTCATAACAATGTTTTCTGCACAAAGGTATCTAGGGACTCCTACTTCACTTGTTGCATCGTTTTCTTTTTATCTAAATTATTGCTCTAATTACAACTAATCTCACATGGCTAACTAAATCTAATACTAGCATTTAACTTATTCATTTAATCCTCTTTTTATCATTAGAATCTTCTGCATAATATGCTCTAAGTTATCCAACCCCAATTGTTCCTACTCTTACACACTAAAACAATTACCCAATGAAGATCATTATCAATTATAGTGATTAACACTCCTTCTAGCCATAACTTAGTTACTTATACACCTACATTCATTCTTATAAAATTATGCATAATTAACCATCCCTACTCGTGAACACTAATGAGCATTCATACAACCGGCGTATCAAATCAACATGACAACAACCAACATATCAACATCATAATGGTCATAGAGTTATTAAACATGACAATCACACATCAATTTCAGCCATATATTCAACTAGTACACATATCAAGGCAATCGACACATCAAACCATTCATAACATAACAATTAACTCATAATTATGTCTGAACATGGAAAATTAACACATAATTAATTCACGCAAAATAATATAAGGACATCCTAATTGATACTCTAATCATGACAACACCATAATTGTGAATTTTCCACCATAATGGCAGTTATACTCAAACACGTTCAACCGCCCCAAGTGTAGGGACCATGCGACGTCCCTATTGCTAAATTAATTGCATAAGCCCACTAATCAAGTATCATTCTACCCCCTTACCTTAATAAAGAAGTTCGTAGTATCAACAAAAGCAAGGAAAATTTGCCTATAGCGACAGATTTGAGCATCGAACGGGCACATGGAAAAATTTACGGGTCGTACGGAGAGCGAAATGCGGCTGAAAAATATAACAATTAGTATAATTTTTTTTTTTGGAATTTTCAAGCCTGAAACGAAATCAAAAGGAAGCAAAAAGAGTGATCGAAAATTGCCTTACAGAAACAAGGGGTCCGACGTCAACTTTACCGAAACTAGAAAAGGAGTAGCGGTTTCTGAAGATTTCGACGCGAGGAATCCGAAAATGACGTCCATTTTTCCAATCGAAAACTGTGGTGGCCGGAATCGCAAAAATACAGTCCGCCCTGTATGGAAATACGGCGCGGTTTCAGCCTCAAATCGCCAAAATAAGACCATAAATGAGTTTGGAAGACGATTTTGTATAGGAGTATGAAGTTTGATAATTTTTAGTGGCCTGGGGAGTGAGAACAGAAGAGAGAAGTTCAAGATGAGGGTTTCATGGATACACTGCGCGCACAGTTTCTTTTTAGGAGGAGACGATGAACAGTTACTCATAAATGGAATTGGGACGTGCGCACCTGGTCATGGGATGTACATATTTTAGCTCAATTTTCGTCTGTTTATAATTTAAATCTTTTTAATTCTAAACAAACATTTCTACACTCTAAAGAAATAATTAATTACTTCAAAAAGATAATAGTAATTGACACAAAAAAAAAGATAATAATAATTTCTGGCTAACATTTAATAATAAAAATAATAATAATAATATATTTACTTAATAAAACAACCCATATTTAAATGAACCAAATCATACACTAACATATTAAACAAATATTCATACATAATCATATATTATCACGCACAATATTATATATTAGTAAACAAAAATTTCATACTCACATACTAATATAATTAATCACATATCTATCTAGATAAGATCTCATATTAATATAAATGGTGAGTATTATTATAAACATAATATATCCATGAATATGGACAATCTCAAATTAATACAAAATCACGCATTAATATAGATATAATTAATATCTGTAAATTACTTTTTGTATATAAAATTATGTAATCACCTTTTAATATATTAACACGCTTGTAACAATGCCGAAAATAGAACATCTATATTATCACTTAAGACATATATTTACATATATATCTCTATAAGGATACTGCAACATCGTAAAATAATAATAATAATAATAATAATAATAATAGTAATAATAATAATAATAATAATAATATGAAATTGGTGGTGTTACACTAGCTCTCTATGAGGCTGCAGCATCCTATCCCGCTTCACGACATCTCTTCCATGCTTGCTCTGCTTGACAGGGCTTGGAGTCCTGAGGTCAGGGACACTATTCTGACATCTTTTGTTCACATGATATGGGTGATTTGGTTTTGCAGGAATCAGCTCACAATTGCCACCCATGCCATCATTTCCAGTACTTCTCTCTCGAGGAATCTCCCTAAAGGGGACATGCATCCTCTCCTGATGATTCTTCCGTTCTGAACTCTTTCTTGGTGACTGCTCATGCTCCCTCAGCGGCCACAGTCAGGTTGATTAATTAGTTTCCTTCCAACCCTAGTTGGGTTAAGTGCAATACAGATGGTGCTTCTAAAGGGAACCTGTAACACGCGTATTTTTATGATGCGTTATTTAGCGTTAATTAGTATGTTTTGCCGTATTTATGCTATAATAAGCAATTGCTTGTTCTTTAAGTAAGTGATTTAATTAAATCAAGAGTTAATATAATTGAGAATTAATATTTTTATATTAATTCACGGTTCGAATATCGTTGAAAAATTCTAACGAAGTTTAAATCGCGTTTGAATCGTAAGGCGATTCGCATGAGATAAAATTCTGAATGAACTCCGATTCCGATGAAAATCGAATCGTAACTTGTTGAGACTATTTTTGAGTGTTTGACATGATTTTTATTATTTATAATTAAATATTATCACGCGATGAATTAATTTCTCGTTAAATTAATTTTTGCGAATTTATCGGTAACGCGGGTTTCTTTTTGACGCCGTGTTTTAACAACCCCTAGACTCTAGAATTAGTGGGTAATCATGAGAGATGTGAGATTAGATGGGTAGGACTTATTGATGTGATTAGCATCTCATAAAGTTG
Source organism: Calophaca sinica (assembly GCA_037113605.1). Taxonomy (NCBI): domain Eukaryota; kingdom Viridiplantae; phylum Streptophyta; class Magnoliopsida; order Fabales; family Fabaceae; genus Calophaca; species Calophaca sinica. Next base: position 73,110,774 of record CM073736.1, read on the forward strand.
CTAGGTGTCACATTGTGTATGATTAATTTGAAAATTCTTTTTACTAAACTATTTTTTTAAAACTATGTCTTAAAATTGTTTTCTTTTATAAAAAAAAAAATGAAAGAAGGGCTATATGCAGCCCCTCATTTTCGTGACCTCCCTCATCACTCTCATTTCATCTTCTTCATTTTCTCTTCTTGAGAGAGAAAGGGTTCCAAAAGCTTCCATAGCCATTACCTTCCACATCTTTGAGCTTTTGGACTTGCAATCTTCATCAAAGTTGCTCCAAATCTTCACCTCTACCTAGTTCTCCTTCATCCTCATCATTTAAGTAAGAGGAAATCAATTCTTCCCTCCCCACTTTACTGTTGAAACAGCGCCACCCCCTCCCCTTTCTTGCTTTGTGATTTTTCTTGCTTTTAATTCTTGATTCATGCTTATTTAAGTATTGTTTTGTGTTTGCTTTAGTTGAATGAAAAAGATGAGCATGTAAACCCCCATTCTTGAAACCCTAGGCAAGTATCCAAAAGGGAAAAGAGGGGTAATGTGATCTTGAGTTTCAATCTTGCAATTAATTGTTTATATGAACTTTGTGAAGTTGTTTGTTGCTTGTTTGAGTTATAGTTTTGAAATTGCATTCTAAAACTTGTTATTCATGATTTTTACCTATTCTTGACCTAGAAGAAATATGGATTTTTGGTGTTGAATCATGTGTTTAGATGTTGGATTAAATGCTTTAGGTGATTTAATTGCTATTGGAAATGGTTTGGAAGTTTTAGTAAGAAAACTAGTATGTTAATTGTGAAAAAAAAATGGTTCTTGAAGGACTAATATGGCATGTAAAATTTGATTGGTTGGCCTTCTAGTAATTGATATTGTTTTCATCATGATTTAAATGATTGGAACTTAGTTGAAACTTAGCTTTGATTGTGGCTTGAATCAAAGGAAAAATTGAAAGGACCTTTGGAAACTTGGTTCTTGAAGTTTTGGAAAAATGCTTGAAAAGGAGTTTTGAAACCTTGTAAGTTTAATTGTTGAATTATGTGTTGAGTGATGAATAGCATGCTGTGATTGAGTTAATTGCTATAGGAGTTAATTTTAAAAAAAAATGAAAATTTATTTGGAAGAAATTGTCTTAGAGTATTGTTTTAAAATGAAGGATTTGATTGTTGAATCATGTGTTAAAAGGTTAAATGATATGTTTTGGGTGATATTAAGGCTATAAGAAGTTGTTTGATGATTATTTGAGTTATAGTCTTTGATTAGCATGTTTAACTTGTGATTTCATGATTTTTGGCCTACTCTTGAACTAGTGGAAGTATGGGTTAAAATTGTGAATTTTGCCTTAAGGGTTAAATTGAATATTTTACGGTTTTTGGAATAGTTATGCATGAATTAGCATAAGAGTTAGGTTATGTTTTGTGCAATATTTATGCTTGAAGAATTAGAGTGACATTTAGGACTTGATTTAGTTGTTCTTCAAATTCTTAGCATGATTATGGCCATGATTCTAGTGTTTTGAAAATGGTTTGTTTTGAAAGAACTCTTAAAACTCTTATTTTTGGAAATGTTTTAGTAAGTGATATATGAAGCTTTGTGAATTGGTCTAATTGAAAGAACTCCTTGAGAACTCTTGTTTTTGACAGGAAGTTTTAATTTATTAACTTGTATAAATGCTTGTATCAACATGTGTTTAGGCTTTGAAAAATTATGATTCCTTGCACGGTGTTACTTGAATTACAAGAAAGCTTTTTAGTTTCAAAAACTTTATCTTTTTCAAGTAAGTTAAGATTTCTAAATTGTTATGTGTTATGCTACCCTTTCAAAAAGTATTTGATTTTAAAACCTTATTTATTTTCTAGTAGCTAATTATTTAAAATGCTTAAGTGAGTTTGGTTAGAAAAGGGCTAAGTTGAGGGCTTAAGTTAGTTAGAACTTATAGTTTGTGCTAAGTTGTTCGTTGTGATAGGAATCGTGATTTCGAAGACCGAGTGACGCGGACTTGAGGATTTCGGAGCGACGTTAGCGACTGTTCGTGGTAAGGGCACTTCTAGACATCGTAGGCTTTTATTGTATATGTCCTTGTGTAAGGGCAATTTTTAGATACGAATTTAATTTCAAATGTTCATGCGAAGAAGTCTGAGAACATAAGGGTTCGAAGTGAGGGTCTTGTACCCCTTCGCTTTATTTTTGTTATATATGCTGATTATTTAGTGGGCCTGTCTGCAAGTGGTTGGCAGCTGTCCCCAACCCCCACACTTGTTTGTTCCTCTCTGTCAATTCCATCGAATTGCAGAGGGATGGATTCCATATTGATTGACGACTGTTGCTGCTAAGTGTGATTATTTGAGATGAGATGCTTATGTAGTTTATCATTGATGAATTGAGTTATATTGCTATGTTGCTTATGCTGTTGAACTGAATTATATTGTTATAATTATGCGAATTGTCCATCGGAGTGCGAGAGTTGGTCGGGTTGTTGAGTCGTTGAGACGTTTTTGAGCTTGAGCCGATTCACCTAGGGTGCAAGAATCCCCTAAAAGGCTACGGCTGGTGTTCGGTAGTGAATGGCTAGATGTTAGTTTTGCCGGGACGTTTTTGAGCTTGCGTCGATTCACCTAGGGTGCTAGAATCCCCTAAAAGGCTACGGCTGGTGTTCGATAGGGAATAGCTAGGCGTCGTAATGCTAATGGAACCTGAGCTGAATGTCCTAGGGTGAGGAGAGAGCCCAAGGCTACTGCTGGTATTCAGTGGATGGATCCGCGTTACTTCCGGTATGTGGCGAGAGTGTTGAGAGAATGAGTCTTGATTTGGGTCTTGAGTCGCGCTTGTGAATTGTATACACTGTTGTTTTCCTACTGCTTTATGCATTGGTTTATTTTGATTGTTTGAGAAGTTGACCCTTTCCCGTGGTACCTTCGATTCATGATGGCTACCCAGGTGATGGAGAAGAGTATACCGATCCCGGTGATGCGGACATCGTCAGAGATTATCTTTGACTTTACCGATATTGAGCTACCCACGACAATAGAGTTCGATCCCATCTCCCATCGTGTTATATACACGGGATGTTATCTGAAACAACCAGGGAGGCGGCATGGTTATGAGGCGAGAGATGACGAGGCGTCTGATGAGCTTCCCGATTCGGACTACGCAGGTGATTGAGGCTTGGAGGGCTACTCAGAGGGAGGAGGCTATGCCAGACTCTTCCTCGTCTCCAGAGGGACCGACTGAGGTTCCTAGAGCGACGGTTCCCAGGATTCTGGCACGCGGACGTGGCCGAGGACCGCAGGTGAGATGGACCATTCGTAAGAGCGTGATTAGGCGAGGATCTGCAGGAGCATCGACCTCGAGGGCGGCTGCTACTCCGATTCTTCCAGTGGGACCGAGTTCCCCTCCTGTGGATGGGGTTCCCACCCCACCAGTGGATCGACTCCCTGTCTGTGCGGTGTGTGGAGAGGCAGATTGTTTAGGTGCACGGTCTGACGACGATGTGACTGTAGGAGAGTATGTGCCGAGTGATGTGCCAGAGGATATACCAGCTGCGACACCCTTCATCGACTTGACAGGTGAGGACCCGATGGAGGACGAGGAGGAGGAGGATCCATCGGAGGATCGGGGCAGTGATTTGTAGATGATGTGTTCTCTGACTGTTGTTGTGTTTCTTTTTTTTTGGATGACTGTAGTCTATATGCATCTTTTGTGTACAGTGGGTTGGTGACCGGTCGGGCTAGTGTTGTTTTGCTAAAACAGGGTAGACTGGTGGTTCTACTTTTGGAGCAGCCCCCTGCGTGGGTGTCTGCCGGGAGTACCCCCAGGGTATGATTACTCTCACGAGGGTTTTCATATCATAGGTGTATTCTCTCATACATTTCTACTCTGCTTTATTTTGTACGCACTGTGTATATTGACTATGTATGTTTATGCGCGTATGCATTTCCAGTATGTAACTTGTGTCCTAGATGCACCATGTTTTGAAATGCTGTAAGTACTCTGTGTGTGCTTTACGGACACCTTTATTTAAAAAAAAAATATACCGTATTTTCTGAAGGACACAAGAGTACCATTTTTTAAAATCCATCACATACGGGTTTAGTTTTAGTTCAGTAGCGGTCCGAAAACGGGTCGTTACAAGGTTGGTATCAGAGCGGTTTGGTTCTAACCGGACTGTGTATTGAATCATCAAGCTGGTCACCATGTCAAGTCCTGTCTTGTTGGGTAGATAGTCGTGCTATTGTTGTCATTGTTTGCTGAGTGAAGCAGCAATGCTTAAAATTTGTTGGATTGTTTCTTGACTGAAGCAATGTGTGTTAACACATCACTTACGTGTGAGGTTCGAATAGGTTTTGGAACTTGTAGGAATCTAATGCCACCTCGTGGAGACCGTACGTTGGACCTGATAACTCCACCATGGAGAGGGCAATTCAAGCAGTGGCTGAGCGTCAGGAGATTGGTTGGAAGATATTTCGCAGGAGATTTTAGAGAAGTATCTTCCAGAAACTGCACGAATGGAAAAGGAGCAAGAATTCCTCCGTTTATACCAGGGGTAGCATCGCCCTATGGCCAGAATTCAAGTGGTGGAAAGCACATTAGAGATGGACAACTTTGCTCTCGTTGTGGAAGACCGGGACATCTTGCTAACGACTGCACTGTGAAGGACCCAGTGTGTTTCAACTGCAACAAACCAAGGCATTTTGTCAAGGACTGCAAGGCTTCAAACCGAGAGTGAACGCGGCAAGAGCGAAGGGAAAGCGTCTGACTACCTCTGGTAGAGTCTTCTATATGGGCAGCAAGGAAGCAGAGTGATCAGGAGATCTAACACGGAAGGATTACGAAATTGAGGGTAACTCTCTATCCATAATCTTCGATTCTAATGCCACACATTATATTAATTCCTTGGATTGTGTGAGATGGTTTAAAAAATTTCTTTTGACTATATTATTTTTTCAACTTAGTAGTAGTTACTTCAGCTGCTAAGATCCTAGTTCTAATACTGCATGACTTCGTTGTGTAGTAATTGTTGAATATGGAGAATCCTTGTCAATTCGAATCGCGTATCTTTAAAAGTCTTACCATTATTCTAGGGTCAGATTGGTTTTCAAATTACCATATCCTTCGGAACTGTGCCCAAAAATCGTAGTTTTTCCTAATTTTGGAGTCTTCACATGTTGGAACCTAAACGATTGAGAAGTTTAGACCCTCATTAATTTTGATGATAACAAAATATTCACAAGAGAACAATTTATGTTCTAAAAATTCTTGAAGTGTGCAGATACTAATATTACATATATTTCTAAGCCACTTAAACAAGAAGGAAGAAGCTCTCAAGAGAAGGATACACTCCATGTGTCAACATCCAGCTCATCCTAGTATATTGTCCTCGTGAGCGTCTGGAATTAACTTCTTGTGACACTAGTCTTATCCATTTGCTATGAGCGTCCGATCTTCCGTTCTGAGCAAGTGTCCGAACTTCATTATAAATCACGTGTTGGTCACGTAGTTGCTCTTCCTCTTAGAAGTTTCTGGAACGGATTTCGAATTTGATCTTGTGCGCTAAAATTGTTGTACGAGGTATCAAAGGTGACACCTTTAACTAAAAGACAAAAATCGTACAAGCAATTGTGAAAAGCAAGGTAGTACGAAAACGGTAATATGTACTACTGAGATATTCTCAGGAAAGGAAGAAAGAGACAGCTTTTTGAAATCACCTCACTCAATGGAAAGGAGCCATTTTTACCGTAACGGTAATATCCCTTATAACTCCTATAAATACCCCAAGGTATCCATTGAAGAAACTGCCGAAACTCTACAAGAGAATATTGCTTCATTTACTGAGAACAAGCACTGTTGCTATACACTACAAAGAGTCAATACTCTGAAAGCACTGCTTCTGTGAGCAATCAAGTTTCGAGCCAAATCTCTGGACTACAAGAACTGAACTCAGCGTCCGACACTTTCTTTTTGAAAGCATTTCTATATTGAGCTTAATTTTTATCCTCTCTGTGTGAGTTATTTATACTTGTATTCAACTTACTTGTAAAAGTTGTTTTGGCCTAGTTAAGGCTGTTCCCTCAAAGGCTCGAATGTACTAAGTCGTTTTGAGAAGTTGAGAGTATTGTCAAGGTTGTGACAGTAGAATACTCTTAAGGTTTTGTAATCAGTTGATTATAGTGGAAAATCCTTCAGGAACGAAGGGACTAGACGTAGCTACCAGTTTGGTAGTGAACTAGTATAAATCTCTGTGTCTCTTGCTTTACTGCTTTCTATTTATCTTTATCTTGCTCTGTTAAAAACAAGTTTTCACAAACTGCTTTTCCAGCGTCCGGTTTATATCCAGCGTCCGTTTAACAAACTGTTTTGAAAAACCTGTGTTCTAAGTGTTTTTAACTTAAAGTTAAGGAAAAGTTTTCAACACAATTCAACCCCCCTTCTTGTGTTCACGTTCAGTTGGTACCAGAGCTCGGCCTCTTGGTTGAGCACTTAACAGTGTTAAGAGTAAAGATCCTACTGTGAACATGTCTACTGAAGGTGTTCATATGAACCGTCATCCTCTATTCAATGGAGAAAAATTTGATTACTGGAAAGATAAGATGAAAGCATTCCTTGAGGCACAAAATCTTGATTTGTGGGATATAGTTGAAAGTGGATACATTTCTCCCGCTAATGCCCTTGGTATTGCAATACCTAGGGAAAACTGGACTGATGATCAGAAAAAGAGATATCAAACCAATCAGAAGGCTAGATTTATTCTCATCTATGCAATGATAGAAAGAGAATATGATAAATGTGGTAAGTTTGATACTACCAAAGAAATCTGGGATTCTTTTGTTTTGTATTATGAGGGTTCTGCCCAAGTAAGAGAAACAAAGGCTAGCATGATGGTTCGCCAGTATGAGCTATTCAAAATGGAAGATGGAGAAAACATTGAAACTATGTTTGGAAGGTTCCAAACACTTGTTCATGGGTTGCAGGCCCTTGGAAAAAGTTATACTACACCTGACCATGTGAGAAAGATCTTGAGAAGTTTGACTAAGCAGTAGAGACCCAAAGTCACTGCTATTCAAGAAGCAAAAGATCTAAATGTCCTTCGGCTTGAAGATCTTATGAGTTCTTTGAAAGCTCATGAACTTGAGCTAAATGAAGAAGAACCTACCAAGAAAAGTAAGTCTATTGCTTTAAGAGTTAATCAACATAAACCTAGTACTTCTAAAGCTTTTCAGGCTGAAGAAGAAGAATCAGATGATGAAGCTTCAGAAGGAGATTATGATGGATCAGATGATGAGCTAGCTTTCATATCTAAGAAAATCCAGAGAATGTGGAAGAAGAGAAACTTCAGAAGGAGGTTTCAGAAGAAAGATACAAAGAACAAGAAGGAAAGCAAAGACAAGGACAAAGCCCAAGTCATTTGCTATGAATGTAAGAAGCCTGGACATTTCAAGTTCGAGTGTCCTAATCTTAAGGAAAAGCCCACAAGAAGCTCCTTCAAGAAAAAGAAGAAAGGTCTCATGGCAACATTGGAAGATCTTGACTTATCCTCCTCTGAGGAAGATAAAGTAGAAGAAGGTCACATTGCCCTCATGGCAGACACTGATCTTGATTCAGAAGAAGAAGTTGAAGAGGTAATAATATATGACTCTTATTCTGAACTTCAACTTGCATTTGATGATCTGTTAAAGGATTCTGCCATTCTCTCTATTGAGTATAAGAATTTGAAAAAGAAATTTTCAAAACTATCACAAGATTTTCATTCTTTACACAATGAAAACTCTGTACTCAATGAAGAGAACCAGAAGCTGAAAACTGAAAATCAGCGTCTGGTGGATAACCAGCGTCTGGAAGCCAACAAGCAACCAGAAGCTGAGAGCTCTCAAGTCAAAAGCTCTGTAGTTATAGGCAATCCTAACTGCAATTCAAATGACTTTGAACATGCTTTTCAAAAGTTTCTTGCAGAGAGTGTAACTCGAAGCAAGCAAGCTTCTATGATTTGGGGTGTCAGTAAAACGATAACTCATGGTCTTGGTTATATATCAGATGAACCTCTTTTAGAAAATGATTCAGCATCTGATAAATCCAATAATCATAGTAAATGTTTGCATTGTACTTACTGCAATAAATCTGGTCATTTGAAAAGTGCGTATACTGTGTTTACAACTAAGAAGGACAAGTATCATTCAAGAACTAACAAGAAAGGACCCAAAAAGATATGGGTACCTAAAGATAAAATAGTCTATGTTGCAGACTTGCTTAGCAACAAAGTCAACACACCTATCTTGGTACTTAAACAGTGGATGCTCGCGTCACATGACGGGAGAAAAGCATATGTTCCAAGAACTAAGACCTAGAGAAGCTGGATTTGTTGGCTTCGGAGGAAACCAGAAAGGTAAAATAGTTGGAATTGGTCGCATAGGTAAAGGCTCTCTTCCTTCTATTGATAATGTTTTATATGTTGAAGGACTGAAACATAATCTATTGAGCATAAGTCAATTATGTGACAATGGTTATAATGTTGTCTTTACAGAAAATGGATGTTCAGTAAAAAGCAAAAATGATGGATCTATATTCTTTACAGCAAAGAGGAAACAAAACATTTATAAAGTTGATCTTTCTGAACTTGCAAAACAAGATGTCAAGTGTCTTATGTCTGTTGAAGATGAGCAATGGATTTGGCACAAAAGATTGGGTCATGCCAATTTGAGGTTAATCTCAAAATTAAACAAGCACAATCTTGTTAGAGGCTTACCAAATCTTAAGTTCCAATCTGATGCCCTGTGTGAGGCTTGTCAAAGAGGAAAACAAGTTAAAACTTCCTTTCATTTAAAAAATGTTGTTTCGACCTCTAGGCCACTTGAACTTCTACATCTTGATCTTTTTGGTCCCACAAGGACAGCCTCTTTAATTGGAAAGAAATATGGATTAGTCATTGTTGATGATTTTACTAGATGGACGTGGGTTAAATTCCTTGCCCACAAGGATGAGTCTTTTAAGGTATTTACTGTATTCTGCAAATCAGTTCAAAATGAAAAAGGCATCTGTATTTCTTCTATTAGAAGTGATCATGGGGGAGAATTTGAAAATGAAAACATTAAAAAATTTTGTGAAGAAAATGGCATCTCACACAATTTCTCCTCTCCTAGAACACCTCAACAAAATGGTGTTGTAGAAAGGAAAAATAGGTCCCTCCAGGAAATGGCCAGGACCATGATCAATGAAGCTGACATTGCGAAACATTTTTGGGCAGAAGCAGTAAACACAGCTTGTTATATTCAAAATAGAATTCTTATAAGACCTATCTTGAATAAGACTCCTTATGAATTGTGGAAAGGTAGAAAACCAAACATTTCTTACTTTCATCCTTTTGGTTGTATTTGTTATATTTTGAATACTAAAGATCGACTTAGTAAGTTTGATTCCAAGGTGACAAAGGAATCTTTTGGGATACTCAAAGATCTAAAGCTTTTAGAATACACAACAAAGAAACTTTGACAGTTGAAGAGTCCATTCATGTCAAGTTTGATGATAAGAAGCCTGACACTGCTATGTCAGAGCTAGATGAGTTATTTTCAGATTTAAACCTCGGTGACAAGTCAGACGGTGAACGTGCATCTTCATCATCCGGTGGTGACCAGACGAAGAATCCTACTCAAGCAGAAGCTGAAGCAAGAAAAAGCTGGAAGTACAAAACCAATCATCCAAAAGATCAAATCATAGGAGAACCTGGTGATAAAGTACGAACCAGATCCTCTTTCAAGGAGCATGCTGATTTTGCACTTCTCTCTTAAATGGAACCTAAGACGATTGATCAAGCATTGTAAGATGAAGGGTGGATTCTAGCAATGCAAGATGAGCTAAATCAGTTCCAAAGGAATGATGTATGGAAGCTAGTCACTCTACCAGAAGATAAGCAAGCTATTGGTACTAAATGGGTATTTAGAAATAAGCTTGATGAAGATGGTAAAGTTGTGAGAAATAAAGCAAGGTTAGTTGCTCAAGGTTATTCACAAGAAGAAGGTATTGATTTCACTGAAACTTTTGCACCTGTTGCAAGACTAGAAGCTATTCGCATTTTACTTTCATTTCAGCACATCATGAGATAACACTATATCAAATGGATGTGAAAAGTGCTTTTCTAAATGGTTTTATAACTGAGGAAGTTTATGTTAAACAACCTCCTGGTTTTGAAGATATTGAATTTCCAGAACATGTTTTTAAACTTAAAAAGGCTCTATATGGTCTTAAGCAAGCTCCCAGAGCATGGTATGATAGACTAAGTTCCTCTTTAATGGAAAATGGATTTACAAAAGGTTTAGTTGACACTGCTCTTTTCAGAAAATCCTCTAACAAGCATTTCATACTTGTTCAAATCTATGTTGATGATATTATTTTTGGAGCCACTAATGAAAATGAAAGCCTTTGCAAAGAATTTTCTAAGCTTATGCAGGCTGAATTTGAGATGAGCATGATGGGAGAATTAAAGTTTTTCCTTGGGATACAAATTAAGCAATGCAGTGATGGTATCTATATACATCAAAGTAAATATATCAAAGAATTATTGAAGAAATTCAAGATGCTGGATTGCAAGCCTATGTGTACACCTATGCATCCTACCTGCACTCTTAGTAAAAATGAAATTGGTAAGAAGGTAGATCAGAAAATGTACATAGGTATGATTGGATCTCTACTTTATCTTACGGCTTCAAGACCTGACATTATGTTCAGCGTCTGCCTGTGTGCTAGATTTCAATAAGATCTTAGAGAATCACACCTGAGTGCTGTTAAAAGAATATTCAGATATTTGCAAGGAACTACTAATCTTGGTTTGCTTTATAAGAAATCAAAAGATTACAAATTAGTAGGTTTTTGTGATGCTGACTTTGCTGGAGACCGAATTGAAAGAAAAAGCACAAGTGGAGGCTGCCAGTTCCTTGGAGCTAATCTTGTGTCTTGGTCAAACAAAAGACAAAGCACTATTGCACTCTCAACAGCAGAAGCTGAATACATCTCAGCAGCAAGTTGCAGTTCTCAACTTCTGTGGATGAAGTATCAACTTGAAGACTACTTGATAAAAGAGAGTAACATTCCTATCTTCTGTGACAATACTTCTGCAATCTGTCTTACTAAAAATCCTATATTGCATTCTAGAGCAAAGCACATTGAGATTAAACATCATTTTATAAGAGACTATGTTCAGAAGGGGACACTTGAAATCAAATTTGTAGACACTGATCACCATTGGGCTGACATTCTTACAAAACCCCTTGCTGAAGATAGATTCAATTTTATAAGAAGAAATTTAAATTTCCATCTTATAAAAGAATGATTAATCTCAGCGTCTTATGATAGATATCATTTGAGCATCTGATATGACATAAGCATGTATGTGTATAAGCATCTTATTTGTCATATGCATCATAACTCATCGTCTGGTGAATCGGTTGCGTGCGTCCGAGCACACCCACACGTGTCACACGTGTTAAGGACTTAAGCGTCTCATCATATCTACTGAGTCATAATTGTTTATGTCTTTCGATAAAATCTTTTTCTTGATTTTACTTTTCTTTTGGCGTCTGCATTTAATGAAAAGGCAAATCTTTATTTTCTTTTCTTTTTGATTTAATTTTTATGTGGAAATACAAAGCGATATTTTGAAAAAAGGACTGTACCATTCTCTATTAACTTTCCCACTACTCCATATTTTTCGCTCCATCACTTCACTCTGCGTTTTCTGCAAAACCTTTCTTTCTCTCTCCTTCTCTCTCTCTCTCTGTGTTTTCAAACCCTAAAACCTCCATCACCTTCTCTTCTATTGCTACAATGGCCGACAGAAAGGTTGGACAATACACTGCTGCCTTCGATGTCTTCTCTGAGGCAAAACTTCTGAATGAGAACCGGGTTGATTTCGAGAACTTCAAGCTATACGGTTTTGATTTTGAGGAAGGTCTTGAGAAACTAGGCTGGAAAAACTACTTCATCTGGGAACCAGTTGATGTACTGAGCTACGCTATTAAGGAATTCTGGGGAAGTGCATACTTACTTCCAGGGGAAATCATAGAAGGTCACATCAGAGGATTCAAACCACGCTTCACTATCAACTCTATTGCTCAAACAATCAAGTGTCCGTGTGAAGGAATCAGTTACCATGCAAACTGAGCTGATGCTTACAGAGGACTTGAAAAAGTCAATGAAGCTCTGTTTGAGAACTACCGTGAACTGAAAAAGAAGAACATCACTCCCACGGCTAAAGACTTGAAAAGCCACTACCGAGTACTGCACAAAATCATCGCCAAGAGCGTGATTCTGAAGGCTGGCTCAAGCGACATAGTGAACTACGAGCAAAAGTTCATTATGAGGAACTACATGGATGGGAAGAAAATCAATCTGCCAAGGTTGATTATCAACAATCTGATAAATGCCCTTGTCTTCTCAAGGAAGAATGTTGATAAGAAGAATATCGTCAAGATAATCCCATATGGAGTTCTTCTCTCCATTATGATGATCAAAGACGGCATTGTAAGGAAGCTGACTGACTCCATCAACACAGAGGAAAAGGAAAAATACTTTGGTGTTGGTGCTGTTGTTCGTCCAGAAGTCTTTGGAGTCAACAGTTTGGTCAGGATGCAGCTTATTACAGGATCCATGATCAAGAAGGTGAAAATAGTGCAACAGGAAGGAGAAGCTAAAAAGAAAACCACCAGAAGCTCAATGACTGGTGTGAAAAGACCTGCTGAGTCTCCTTCAAGGGAGACCAGAAGAACAAAGCAGAAGGTGGCACTTGCACCTACTGTTGAAGAACCAGAAGATGATGATAGAATTCCCATCAGAAAGGTCTTGGAAAAACAGTTTAGACCAGCAGCTGAAAAGGATGCTTCAACGTGCGGTCAAGGGAAGCAAATCCCTCCTCCTCCTCCTGCTGTTGTTGTCACCAGAGGGTCGAAAAGAAGGTTGGTCAAGTCATCAGAAGTTAACCCAAAGGTACTTGATTTTACTGCTGATGATTCAGTATCTGCGTTTGATGCTCATGATGTTATTCCTGGACCACCTTTGTCTGTTTCACAACCACAAACACAAACCAGGAAAACCAGAATAAGCCTCCAACAAACCTCAACCCTCTCTAAACCTACCCAACCATCATCCACTACACTCAACCTTGACCTACCACAAAGTTCTTCAAATACTTCACTTACTACATATATTTCCAAACTTCACTCTCATCCCTTTAATCTATTATTCATAATACCTCCCATTAATCCCTTCAAACCCTACACACCTAAAACCTACAAAATCACCAAAACCACTCCCACCTTACTCACCATTACCCACAAACCTACAAACGCTGGTGGAAGGAAGAATGTCTCATACAAACCACAGTTTGTTAAGTATGAGATATATCACAGCATCTATAATCGTCCCTCCACATGGCATTTGAAAACCTTCACCTCTGGAGCTGCCAGATTGGAGATTGCCTCTCCGATAAGTGCTACCTTCAAGGATGGAGAAGACCACTTTCAGATGTCATTTAAAGGAAGATTGAGACCAAAGATCTGTAGCGAGTAATTCCTTCTTTGTTTATCTTCCTAGATCCCTACCACAATTTGAACCGCTCACCGGAAGAATGCGGAAGGTGGATCACAGATGAAGAAGTGCGCCTTCATGGCACTTGTCTTGAGATGAAGAAGATTGAAGTAATCGACAAAGACAGGATCCTTCTTCTCAGACAAGAAAGATTGTACTGCATGCACAAAGGTGGCTACCTTGGTCTATCCCTGGGAAAAGGAAATAACCTGCTCTGGGCAAGCAGCCATTCAGCAAGATCGGGCTCAAGGAGTATGAGAAGGCTCCTAAAAAGTACAACCTTAAGGATTTCTCTAAGCTTCTGATTGCCAAGATCTTTGAGGATCATGCCAGAAGGTTTTACCTGAATTCTCTGAAGGAAGATGAATGGAGAACTGGCTCCTCAAACTGCTGCAATGCCGAGAAGGCCACTATTCCAACAGTTGGCACAATCAGCAGACCATCGACATCAATCTTAGAACAGTCTACTTCGATGATATGTTCAGATGCTCGATGTCGTGCCTTTGGCGCATGAAGATATATGTCCAATGGGCTGCTGTGACCCAAGCACTCCGACATTGCATTAACTTGGAGTCAATGGTGTGAGTCTTGGAAAGACAAAGCCATGTTACCATGCCTCGTCCCCCTAGTTCTAGAAGAAGATGACAGGGAAAATCTGCGAAGAATATACCTGGCAGAAAATGAAGCACTCTCTTTCGCTTGTGAAGCATTAAGTGTCTTTATCAGAAGTATATGGGGAGAAGAAGCTAGAAATAGGTTTGATGCTTTCACTGCTGATGTAGTTCTACACAGAGAAATCATCTTCATGAATTTGCTGTATCCAGAATCTGAGCTCAGAAAACTTGGAAATCTCATCAAATGGTTTATACCAAATGATGCATTTTTTTTGAGAACTCAACGGAAGAAGGAATTGAGACTGACGATATCCAACTGGGTGCTAGCAGAGCATCAGAAGATGAAACCTGCACCCGTACCAGAAGTTGGACCCTCTACTTCTACTCCTGCAGTTGAGATGATCACTATTCCCAAAGCAGAGCTTGAAGAAATGAAGGCCACAAATATGAAAGTCACTCAGCTGGAGACTGCTCTAAAATTACTATATGAACGTCTCAACATCCCTCCACCACCTCTTCCAAACCCTTGAATTTATTTATTTTTGTGTGATATAGACTATTTCTTTGTTTTGTTGATACACTTATATATATACACTAATTTTGCTCTGATTATCTGTTAATATATACCTACATCTGACTTATATTCAAATTTTTCTAAGTCTTATTTTGACTATGATGTGTTTTTACACTCTTTTTGTCTGATGACAAAAGGGGGAGTAAAAGAAAGGTATGATGAACACGTGAAAATCTGACTAACTCACCGTCCGATGTTCACACTCCGATGGATACACTGGAACTGAAGTATCTTGCATAGCATTTCATACATAGCATTTACTATGATTATTTGTTAATGCGCTAATATTCATTGATCTAGTGCTCTTATAATGATCAATAAATTTGGTACAATTTGATTAAATCAATTTTTTTTTGATCAGCATCCAATCTTACTATGATACATCTACGTATTTTTTTTTTGCGATCACTTAATTGAATTTGCTGATCAACTATCGCCTTAATACTAGAATGATCTTATATATCAAAATTGTTAAATTCAGGGGGAGATCCTTGATGTCATTTTGAAACTAAATTGTTCATCAACCTTGTGCGCTAAAATTATTGTACGAGGTATCAAAGGTGACACCTTTAGCTAAAAGACAAAAATCGTACAAGCAATTGTGAAAAGCAAGGTAGTACGAAAACGGTAATGTGTACTACTGAGATATTCTCAGGAAAGGAAGAAAGAGACAGCTTTTTGAAATCACCTCACTCAATGGAAAGGAGCCATTTTTACCGTAATGGTAATATCCCTTATAACTCCTATAAATACCCCAATGTATCCATTGAAGAAACTGCCGAAACTCTACAAGAGAATATTGCTTCATTTACTGAGAACAAGCACTGTTGCTATACACTACAAAGAGTCAATACTCTGAAAGCACTGCTTCTGTGAGCAATCAAGTTTCGAGCCAAATCTCTGGACTACAAGAATTGAACTCAGCGTCCGACACTTTCTTTTTGAAAGCATTTCTATATTGAGCTTAATTTTTATCGTCTCTGTGAGAGTTATTTATACTTGTATTCAACTTACTTGTAAAAGTTGTTTTGGCCTAGTTAAGGCTGTTCCCTCGAAGGCTCGAATGTACTGAGTCGTTTTTAGAAGTTGAGAGTATTGTCAAGGTTGTGACAGTAGAATACTCTTAAGGTTTTGTAATCAGTTGATTATAGTGGAAAATCCTTTAGGAACGAAGGGACTAGACGTAGCTACCAGTTTGGTAGTGAACTAGTATAAATCTCTGTGTCTCTTGCTTTACTGCTTTCTATTTATCTTTATCTTGCTCTGTTAAAAACAAGTTTTCACAAACTGCTTTTCCAGCGTCCGGTTTATTTCCAGCGTCCGTTTAACAAACTGTTTTGAAAAACCTGTGTTCTAAGTGTTTTTAACTTGAAGTTAAGGAAAAGTTTTCAACACAATTCAACCCCCCTTCTTGTGTTCACGTTCATCACATACCTTTCTGTTAATTCTATCGAAGATTCTTGTAAGAGAGAGTTCAGGATTTCATATTCCCTCGCTAGTATAGAAGTTACCAAGCGACCGAGTTGAAGAATGTACCAGTTCGCAACGGTATCTACGGACGACATCTTAGTCTATTCGAGGAGCAGAGGAGAGCACGAAGAGTATTCACGCCAAGTACTGCAGATACTACGAGAGGATTAGCCTTATGTTCACCGGTCTAAGTGTGAATTCTAGCTTGAAGAGGTGAATTTTCTCGGATATGTGATCACCAGAGACGGTATGGTTGTGGATCCAGCCAAAATTGAAGCGGTGTTAAGATGAGGACAACCGAAGACTGAGACAAATATCAGGAATTTTGTTGAATTAGCAGGCTATTACCGGAGATTTGTTGAAGGTTTTTCAAAGATCGTAGTACCGCTTACACGACTTACAAGGAAGGACCAACCATTTGCTTGGACTGAAAAGTGCGAATCCAGTTTTCAGAGACTGAAGGAGCTTCTAACGACGACACCTGGGCTGATTTTGCCTCAACCGGAAGAACCTTATGAGGTTTCGTCACATCAAGGATTGGGATGCGTGCTGATGCAACACCAGAAAGTTGTGGCTTATGCTTCGAGACAGCTTAAGAATCCACAAGGGAAATTATCCTGCGCATGAATTAATTTATAATTAAATATTATCACGCGATGAATTAATTTCTCGTTAAATTAATATTTGCAAATTTATCGGTAACGCGGGTTTTTTTTTGACGCCGTGTTTTAACAATCCCTAGACTCTAGAATTAGTGGGTAATCATGAGAGATGTGAGATTAGATGGGTAGGACTTATTGATGTGATTAGCATCTCATAAAGTTGCTAGGTGTCACATTGTGTATGATTAATTTGAAAATTCTTTTTACTAAACTATTTTTTTAAAACTATGTCTTAAAATTGTTTTCTTTTATAAAAAAAATATGAAAGAAGGGCTATATGCAGCCCCTCATTTTCGTGACCTCCCTCATCACTCTCATTTCATCTTCTTCATTTTCTCTTCTTGAGAGAGAAAGGGTTCTAAAAGCTTCCATAGCCATTACCTTCCACATCTTTGAGCTTTTGGACTTGCAATCTTCATCAAAGTTGCTCCAAATCTTCACCTCTACCTAGTTCTCCTTCATCGTCATCATTTAAGTAAGAGGAAATCAATTCTTCCCTCCCCACTTTACTGTTGAAACAGCGCCACCCCCTCCCCTTTCTTGCTTTGTGTTTTTTCTTGCTTTTAATTCTTGATTCATGCTTATTTAAGTATTGTTTTGTGTTTGCTTTGGTTGAATGAAAGAGATGAGCATGTAAACCCCCATCCTTGAAACTCTAGGCAAGAATCCAAAAGGGAAAAGAGGGGTAATGTGATCTTGAGTTTCAATCTTGCAATTAATTGTTTATATGAACTTTGTGAAGTTGTTTGTTGCTTGTTTGAGTTATAGTTTTGAAATTGCATTCTAAAACTTGTTATTCATGATTTTTACCTATTCTTGAACTAGAAGAAATATGGATTTTTGGTGTTGAATCATGTGTTTAGATGTTGGATTAAATGCTTTAGGTGATTTAATTGCTATTGGAAATGGTTTGGAAGTTTTAGTAAGAAAACTAGTATGTTAATTGTGAAAAAAAAAATGGTTCTTGAAGGACTAATATGGCCTGTAAAATTTGATTGGTTGGCCTTCTAGTAATTGGTATTGTTTTCATCATGATTTAAATGATTGGAACTTAGTTGAAACTTAGCTTTGATTGTGGCTTGAATCAAAGGAAAAATTGAAAGGACCTTTGGAAAGTTGGTTCTTGAAGTTTTGGAAAAATGCTTGAAAAGGAGTTTTGAAACCTTGTAAGTTTAATTGTTGAATTATGTGTTGAGTGATGAATAGCATGCTGTGATTGAGTTAATTGCTATAGGAGTTAATTTTAAAAAAAAATGAAAATTTATTTGGAAGAAATTGTCTTAGAGTATTGTTTTAAAATGAAGGATTTGATTGTTGAATCATGTGTTAAAAGGTTAAATGATATGTTTTGGGTGATATTAAGGCTATAAGAAGTTGTTTGATGATTATTTGAGTTATAGTCTTTGATTAGCATGTTTAACTTGTGATTTCATGATTTTTGGCCTACTCTTGAACTAGTGGAAGTATGGGTTAAAATTGTGAATTTTGCCTTAAGGGTTAAATTGAATATTTTACGGTTTTTGGAATAGTTATGCATGAATTAGCATAAGAGTTGGTTTATGTTTTGTGCAATATTTATGCTTGAAGAATTAGAGTGACATTTAGGACTTGATTTAGTTGTTCTTCAAATTCTTAGCATGATTATGGCCATGATTCTAGTGTTTTGAAAATGGTTTGTTTTGAAAGAACTCTTAAAACTCTTATTTTTGGAAATGTTTTAGTAAGTGATATATGAAGCTTTGTGAATTGGTCTAATTGAAAGAACTCCTTGAGAACTCTTGTTTTTGAAAGGAAGTTTTAATTTATTAACTTGTATAAATGCTTGTATCAATATGTGTTTAGGCTTTGAAAAATTATGATTCCTTGCACGGTGTTACTTGAATTGCAAGAAAGCTTTTTAGTTTCAAAAACTTTATCTTTTTCAAGTAAGTTAAGATTTCTAAATTGTTATGTGTTATGCTACCCTTTCAAAAAGTATTTGATTTTAAAACCTTATTTATTTTCTAGTAGCTAATTATTTAAAATGCTTAAGTGAGTTTGGTTAGAAAAGGGCTAAGTTGAGGGCTTAAGTTAGTTAGAACTTATAGTTTGTGCTAAGTTGTTCGTTGTGATAGGAATCGTGATTTCGAAGACCGAGCGACGCGGACTTGAGGATTTCGGAGCGACGTTAGCGACTGTTCGTGGTAAGGGCACTTCTAGACATCGTAGGCTTTTATTGTATATGTCCTTTGTGACACCCTCTACCCCGTCATGGCATTATAACAACGAGAAAAGAAAAGAACACAACATAAAATTTTAATCCAAGTAAAAGCTTTTCATTTCAAATAAGGTAAGGCTGTCACTCTCAACTTTCGGAAATCAAACATAGTACAAGAGGGAAAACATCAAAAGGAGATAAACCCAAGGTTCCCCGATGTCACATTAATTCAGAGCTTACCCTTACATATTACATCGGAAATAAAACATTTATTCGATAATGAAACCAACAAACATTTATTCAATAACGAAGCCATCAAATCCTAACTAAACGAGGGCTCCCAACGATTGCTCCTCGATCTCATCTTCATCAACACCTGCAGCTTCATTGTCTACACATACACAATGGTGTATGCATAGCCACAATAAAGGGGTTAGAAATCATGCACTCAAGTAGCACTAGGTAAAGGAACTAAATGAACAATACGCATAAACTGAACAACTCCTAACATCAAAATTGTACCTACAACAACAATACATAATAACAACAACCGTTTAAACACCATAGGCTACAACCTCAACCACAACATTAGAATAACATCACGACATATGCACAACCAGGCATATTATCATCATAATGATGCATCTCTAGGACTATAACTATATGCATGTGGATCCATTTATAACGAGGTCGGGATACCTTGCCCGTTTCAGAATGCCATGTCCGTAATGCCCCAATAACAACAGGACCGGGATACCACGCCCGTCACGGGATACCTTGCCCGATTCGCCCTATTAATTGCAGGACCGGGAAACCTCGCCCGTCACAGGATACCTTGCCTGTTCGCCCTTTTTAACCGTAGGACCAGGAAACCTCGCCTGTCACGGGATACCTTGCCCGATTCGCCCTTTTTAACCGTAGGACCGGGAAACCTCGCCCGTCACGGGATACCTTGCCCGATACGCCCTACTAGCAGCAACAACAATGCCGACACCAGGATGCATGAACATGACCAAATGCGGTGTCTAACAATAACGACTTCTATCGTAATATCCTCTATAGAATAACAATAACGGCATCAATGAGACACTCATGATACAAGATCAATTAGCCAAGTGTCAACAAATTACATACAACAGCAACAAAGTTAACCAGTCAGTACGTTGACGAGTCCCTTTAACCAGCAACATAATAACAATCAACCTACTTAGCTAACTAAGTTTTAAACGCACAATACTTAACTCAATCATTTAATTAAATAATTATCTCATCCATGTCTTATCATGTTAACCATTCTCTAGTTACCATTGGCAAGTTTTGGACATCTAATATAGATCATAGGATATAGACCAACACGCGAGAAATGGCAGGATATTAAAGATACACGCAGCGGCCAGTGCCCAGAGGGAGCCTGGCGCCTGATAGAGTGGGGCGCCTGGAACCCAGCTTCTGTCCAAAATCTTCAGTCGTGTGATTTCCACGCTTCTGGGGATCGTTTGGTGTACTGTTATGTCCTGTAATTCATACTTGACACTAATCCAGAGTCCTTAGAACCACAACTATTTTTTATGGAATTATAAAATTCAAAACATGAGACCTTAAACCCAATCAACCCAACACTTAGCATTTTTACAGAGAATTCTGCATAATAGATTTTATATCCTTCCCACTATTCTTTTATTAAACACTTAAGGCTATAATACCAACATCAAGAAATCACCAAAATTGCCTACCATTTATTTAGTACATTTAATCTAGATTTTAACCTTTAAACCCATTACACTTATTCCAATTTTTTGCATAATTTATTAGAACCAACACCACTACTTCAAACAATATTTTGCACTAACTAGCAAATCAATTATGCATAAATACTCAATCTCAAGACATGAAGTAGCAAATTCCAAGAGCATGTTCATCACTTAGACACCAATCTCTCAACAAGGAAATCATAGCATGTTGCAAACATCAACAGATAACATAAGATCATAGGTGTTAATAACAAGGAATTTGCATCATGTTTCAAACACCAAAAGAAGCATAAAATCATGCACAAATACTTAATCTCAAGACATGAAGTAGCAAATTCCAAAGAGCATGTTCATCACTTAGACACCAATCTCTCAACAAGGAAATCATAGAATGTTGCAAACATCAATAGATAACATAAGATCATAGGTGTTAATAACAAGGAATTTGCATCATGTTTCAAACACCAAAAGAAGCATAAAATCATGCACTTCAACCACTAAACATCAATGAGTCAACCATCAACTGCAACCACAGCATCCAACCACAATATAATATCACAAAATCAATAAGGAACATATTTAAACATCAATTTACTGGTTTTAGATTGATTTTCTCATCACCATGGTGATGATACTCTCTCACGGCAACCGCGCGAGGCTTAGGGATCTTGGGACATCCCTATTGTTCATTCGCATTCCATAAACCCACTACATGAGCATCAAACTACCCCCTTACCTCTTAGAATTTCGTGCTCTAGATAGGGTATGTGAACTCCAAGCTTTTCCTTTCCCTTCGTGGCTTTCTCCATAAAAAACACAAGGATAGGTGATGAGAAGTGAGAAAACTAATGTTTGGAACCCTAACGGCGATCATAAACTGAAACTTAGATTAGAGGCATTACCTTAAACCCAAGCCCTCCAAGAATGATGAAGGATGTTGGTAGAGCAAAGCCCCAACAATGGTTCTTCAGTCCCAAGAGTAAGGTTGAAACTCACCAAGTGCAGAAAAATAGAGAGAATGGAGAAGTGGGGTATGATCTTTGATGATAGGTTTCCAAACGTGATTAGGGTTCAAAACTGAGGCTTAGTGGTTGGTTTGTAACCCTAACATGTAATCTTAGTGAATTGGGTCGAGTTTGGGTCCAATGGGTCAGATTACATGTGCCAAAAACGCAACAAAATGCGCAAAAACGTGCAGAAATCACTGTCGTGGCGCTGGCGCTGGAATGGCGCTGGCGCTTGAGCTCTCGGTGATCCGGGCGCTGCGCTTGAGTCTGGCGCCAAACCGCTGCATCCTTTGTTTTAGCTGTATCTGGAGCTACAGATGTCTGATTGAGTCGTTCTTGGTGTCGTTGGAAAGCTAAGAGAATTTCCTACAATTTTCTCTCTAATAGGCTTACCCAAATTCGGACTTTAACAGGATCAAACATGCAGTTGAAATATACTATAATATTCCTAAGTGTTACGCTTGCGCTGTGTTGACTCCAGAGAGCATATCTAGAGTTGTAGGTATCAAAATTGAGTCGAACTAAAGCCAACTACAAGATAAGAGATAATGCTACATCTTTATTGAAGGGACTTAAATCCAATTGAGTTGTTAAGAGGTTCGAAAATAGGGAATACGATGACTGAAATAACTAAACATAAGAATAAAGGTACATCTAGATACTCAATCGGCTGAAGGAATGGTAAAACATATGAAACCCATCCCAAGCAACTATAAGCATGCTCTAATACCCTAAGACATATCCTAATCTTGAAGGATGAAAAAATCTGGGCTGTTACATCCTTGTGTAAGGGCAATTTTTAGATATGAATTTAATTTCAAGTGTTCATGCGAAGAAGTCTGAGAACCTAAGGGTTCGAAGTGAGGGTCTTGTACCCCTTCGCTTTATTTTTGTTATATATACTGATTATTTAGTGGGCTTGTCTGTAAGTGGTTGGCAGTTGTCCCCAACCCCCCACACTTGTTTGTTCCTCTCTGTCAATTCCATCGAATTGCAGAGGGATGGATTCCATATAGATTGACGACTGTTGCTGCTAAGTGTGATTATTTGAGATGAGATGCTTATGTTGTATATCATTGATGAATTGAGTATTGCTATGTTGCTTATTGCTATGTTGCTTATGCTGTTGAACTGAATTATATTGTTATAATTATGCGAATTGTCCATCAGAGTGTGAGAGTTGGTTGGGTTGTTGAGTCGTTGAGACGTTTTTGAGCTTGAGCCGATTCACCTAGGGTGCAAGAATCCCCTAAAAGGCTACGGCTGGTGTTCGGTAGTGAATGGCTAGACGTTAGTTTTGCCGGGACGTTTTTGAGCTTGCGTCGATTCACCTAGGGTGCTAGAATCCCCTAAAAGGCTACGGTTGGTGTTCGATAGGGAATAGCTAGGCGTCGTAATGCTAATGGAACCTGAGCTGAATGTCCTAGGGTGAGGAGAGAGCCCAAGGCTACGACTGGTATTCAGTGGATGGATCCGCGTTACTTCCGGTATGTGGCGAGAGTGTTGAGAGAATGAGTCTTGATTTGGGTCTTGAGTCGCGCTTGTGAATTGTATACACTGTTGTTTGCCTACTGCTTAATGCTTTGGTTTATTTTGATTGTTTGAGAAGTTGACCCTTTCCCGTGGTACCTTCGATTCATGATGGCTACCCAGGTGATGCAGAAGAGTATACCGATCCCGGTGATGCGGACATCGTCAGAGATTATCTTTGACTTTCCCGATATTGAGCTACCCACGGCAATGGAGTTCGATCCCATCTCCCACCGTGTTATATACACGGGGGATGTTGTACAAACCTTCAGGGAGGGCGGCATGGTTATGAGGCGAGAGATGACGAGACGTATAGTGAGCTTCCCGATTCAGACTACGTAGGTGATTGAGGCTTGGAGGGCTACTCAGAGGGAGGAGGCTATGCCAGACTCTTCCTCGTCTCCAGAGGGACCGACTGAGGTTCATAGAGCGACGGTTCCTAGGATTCTGGCACGCGGACGTGGTCGAGGACCGCGGGTGAGATGGACCGCTCGTAAGAGCGTGATTAGGCGAGGATCTGCAGGAGCATCGACCTCGAGGGCGGCTGCTACTCCGATTCTTCCAGTGGGACCGAGTTCCCCTCCTGTGGATGGGGTTCCCACCCCACCAGTGGATGGACCCCCTGTCTGTGCGGTGTGTGGAGAGGCAGATTGTTTAGGTGCACGGTCTGACGACGATGTGACTGTAGGAGAGTACGTGCCGAGTGATGTGCCAGAGGATGTACCAGCTGCGACACCCTTCATCGACTTGACAGGTGAGGACCCGATGGAGGACGAGGAGGAGGAGGATCCATCGGAGGATCGGGGCAGTGATTTGTCGATGCTGTGTTCTCTGACTGTTGTTGTGTTTCTTTTTTTTTTGGATGACTGTAGTCTATATGCATCTTTTGTGTACAGTGGGTTGGTGACCGGTCGGGCTAGTGTTGTTTTGCCAAAACAGGGTAGACTGGTGGTTTTACTTTTGGAGCAGCCCTCTGCGTGGGTGTCTGTCGGGAGTACCCCTAGGGTATGATTACTCTCATGAGGGTTTTCATATCATAGGTGTATTCTCTCATACATTTCTACTCTGCTTTATTTTGTACGCACTGTGTATATTGACTATGTATGTTTATGCGTGTATGCATTTCCAGTATGTAACTTGTGTCCTAGATGCACCATGTTTAGAAACGCTGGAAGTACTCTGTGTGTGCTTTACGGACACCTTTGTTTAAAAAAAAATATACCGTATTTTCTGAAGGACACAAGAGTACCATTTTTAAAAATCCATCACATACGGGTTTAGTTTTAGTTCAGTAGCGGTCCGGAAACGGGTCGTTACAAGGTTGGTATCAGAGCGGTTCGGTTCTAAGCAGACTGTGTATTGAATCATCAAGCTGGTCACCGTGTCAAGTCCTGTCTTGTTGGGTAGATAGTCGTGCTATTGTTGTCATTGTTTGCTGAGTGAAGCAGCATTGCTTAAAATTTGTTGGATTATTTCTTGACTGAAGCAATGTGTGTTAACTCATCTCTTACGTGTGAGGTTCAAATAGGTTTTGAAACTTGTAGGAATCTAATGCCACCTCATGGAGACCGTACGTTGGACCTGATAACTCCACCATGGAGAGGGCAATTCAAGCAGTGGCTGAGCATCAGGAGATTGGTTAGAAGATCTTTCGCATGAGATTTTAGAGAAGTACCTTCCAGAAACTGCACGAATGGAAAAGGAGCAAAAATTCCTCCGTTTATACCAGGGGCAGCATCGTCCTATGGCCAGAATTCAAGTGGTGGAAAGCAGATTAGAGATGGACAACTTTGCTCTCGTTGTGGAAGACCGGGACATCTTGCTAACGACTACACTGTGAAGGACCCAGTGTGTTTCAACTGCAACAAACCAAGGTAGTTTGTCAAGGACTGCAAGGCTTCAAAGGCGGAACTGAGAGTGAACGCGGCAAGAGCGAAGGGAAAGCGTCTGACTACCTCGGGTAGAGTCTTCTATATGGGCAGCATTGAAGCAGAGTGATCAGGAGATCTAACACGGAAGGATTACGAAATTGAGGGTAACTCTCTATCCATAATCTTTGATTCTAATGCCACACATTATATTAATTCCCTGGATTGTGTGAGATGGTTTAAAAAATTTCTTTTGACTATATTATTTTTTCGACTTAGTAGTAGTTACTTCAACTGCTAAGATCCTAGTTCTAATACTGCATGACTTCGTTGTGTAGTAATTGTTGAATACGGAGAATCCTTGTCAATTCGAATCGCGTATCTTTAAAAGTCTTACCATTATTCTAGGGTCGGATTGGTTTTCGAATTACCATATCCTTCGGGATAGTGCCCATAAATCGTAGTTTTTCCTAATTTTGGAGTCTTCACATGTTGGAACCTAAACGATTGAGAAGTTTAGACCCTCATTAATTTTGATGATAACAAAATATTCACAAGAGAACAATTTATGTTCTAACAATTCTTGAAGTGTGCAGATACTAATATTACGTATATTTCTAAGCCACTTAAACAAGAAGGAAGAAGCTCTCAAGAGAAGGATACACTCCATGTGTCAACATTCGGCTCATCCTAGTATATTGTCCTCGTGAGCGTCTGGAATTAACTTCTTGTGACACTAGTCTTTCCGTTCTGAGCAAGCGTCCGAACTTCATTATAAATCACGTGTTGGTCACGTAGTTGCTCTTCCTCTCAGAAGTTTCTGGAACGTATTTCGAATTTGATCTTGTGTGCTAAAATTGTTGTACGAGGTATCAAAGGTGACACCTTTAGCTAAAAGACAAAAATCGTACAAGCAATTGTGAAAAGCAAGATAGTACGAAAATGGTAATATGTACTACTGAGATATTCTCAGGAAAGGAAGAAAGAGACAGCTTTTTAAAATCACCTCACTCAATGGAAAGGAGCCATTTTTACCGTAACGGTAATATCCTTTATAACTCCTATAAATACCCCAAGGTATCCATTGAAGAAACTGCCGAAACTCTACAAGAGAATATTGCTTCATTTACTGAGAACAAGCACTGTTGCTATACACTACAAAGAGTCAATACTCTGAAAGCACTGCTTCTATGAGCAATCAAGTTTCGAGCCAAGTCTCTGCACTACAAGAACTGAACTCAGCGTCCGACACTTTCTTTTTGAAAGGATTTCTATATTGAGCTTAATTTTTATCCTCTCTGTGAGAGTTATTTATACTTGTATTCAACTTACTTGTAAAAGTTGTTTTGGCCTAGTTAAGGCTGTCCCCTCAAAGGCTCGAATGTACTGAGTCGTTTTGAGAAGTTGAGAGTATTGTCAAGGTTGTGACAGTAGAATACTCTTAAGGTTTTGTAATCAGTTGATTATAGTGGAAAATCCTTCAGGAACGAAGGGACTAGACGTAGCTACCAGTTTGGTAGTGAACTAGTATAAATCTCTGTGTCTCTTGCTTTACTGCTTTCTATTTATCTTTATCTTGCTCTGTTAAAAACAAGTTTTCCTGGCGCTTTTCCAGCGTCCGGTTTATTTCCAGCGTCCGTTTAACAAACTGTTTTGAAAAACCTGTGTTCTAAGTGTTTTTAACTTACAGTTAAGGAAAAGTTTTCAACACAATTCAACCCCCCCTTCTTGTGTTCACGTTCAGTTGGTACCAGAGCTCGGCCTCTTGGTTGAGCACTTAACAGTGTTAAGAGTAAAGATCCTACTGTGAACATGCCTGCTGAAGGTGGTCATATGAACCGTCATCCTCTATTCAATGGAGAAAAAATTGATTACTGGAAAGATAAGATGAAAGCATTCCTTGAGGCACAAAATCTTGATTTGTGGGATATAGTTGAAAGTGGATACATTTCTCCCGCTAATGCCCTTGGTGTTGCAATACCTAGGGAAAACTGGACTGATGATCAGAAAAAGAGATATCAAACCAATCAGAAGGCTAGATTTATTCTCATCTATGCTATGACAGAAAGAGAATATGATAAATGTGATAAGTTTGACACTACCAAAGAAATCTGGGATTCTCTTGTTTTGTCTTATGAGGGTTCTGCCCAAGTAAGAGAAACAAAGGCTAGCATGATGGTTCGCCAGTATGAGCTATTCAAAATGGAAGATGGAGAAAACATTGAAACTATGTTTGGAAGGTTCCAAACACTTGTTCATGGGTTGCAGGCCCTTGGAAAAAGTTATACTACACCTGACCATGTGAGAAAGATCTTGAGAAGTTTGACTAAGCAGTGGAGACCAAAAGTCACTGCTATTCAAGAAGCAAAAGATCTAAATGTCCTTCGGCTTGAAGATCTTATGAGTTCTTTGAAAGCTCATAAACTTGAGCTAAATGAAGAAGAACCTACCAAGAAGAGTAAGTCTATTGCTTTAAGAGTTAATCAACATAAACCTAGTACTTCTAAAGCTTTTCCGACTGAAGAAGAAGAATCCGATGATGAAGCTTCAGAAGGAGATTACGATGAATCAGATGATGAGCTAGCTTTCATATCTAAGAAAATCCAGAGAATGTGGAAGAAGAGAAACTTCAGAAGGAGGTTTCAGAATAAAGATACAAAGGACAAGAAGGAAAGCAAAGACAAGGACAAAGCCCAAGTCATTTGCTATGAATGTAAGAAGCCTGGACATTTCAAGTCTGAGTGTCCTAATCTTAAGGAAAAGCCCACAAGAAGCTCCTTCAAGAAAAAGAAGAAAGGTCTCATGGAAACATGGGAAGATCTTGACTTATCCTCCTCTGAGGAAGATAAAGAAGAAGAAGCTCACATTGCCCTCATGGCAGACATTGATCTTGATTCAGAAAAAGAAGTTGAAGAGGTAATAATATATGACTCTTAATCTGAACTTCAACTTGCATTTGATGATCTGTTAAAGGATTCTGCCACTCTCTCTATTGAGTATAAGAATTTGAAAAAGAAATTTTCAAAACTATCACAAGATTTTCATTTTTTACACAATGAAAACTCTTTACTCAATGAAGAGAACCAGAAGCTGAAAACTAAAAATCAGTGTCTGGTGGATAACCAGCGTCTGGAAGCCAACAAGCAACCAGAAGCTGAGAGCTCTCAAGTCAAAAGCTCTGTAGTTACAGGCAATCCTAACTGCAATTCAAATGACTATGAACATGCTTTTCAAAAGTTTCTTGCAGAGAGTGTAACTCGAAGCAAGCATGCTTCTATGATTTGGGGTGTCAGTAAAATGACAACTCATGGTCTTGGTTATATATCAGATGAACCTCTTTTAGAAAATGATTCAGCATCTGATAAATCCAATAATCATAGTAAATGTTTGCATTGTACTTACTGCAATAAATCGGGTCATTTGAAAAATGCGTGTACTGTGTTTATAACTAAGAAGGACAAGTATCATTCAAGAACTAACAAGAAAGGACCCAAAAAGATATGGGTACCTAAAGATAAAATAGTCTATGTTGCAGACTTGCTTAGCAACAAAGTCAACACACCTATCTTGGTACTTAGACAGTGGATGCTCGTGTCACATGACGAGAGAAAAGCATATGTTCCAAGAACTAAGACCTAGAGAAGCTGGATTCGTTGGTTTCGGAGGAAACCAGAAAGGTAAAATAGTTAGAATTGGTCGCATAGGTAAAGGCTCTCTTCCTTCTATTGATAATGTTTTATATGTTGAAGGACTGAAACATAATCTATTGAGCATAAGTCAATTGTGTGACAATGGTTATAATGTTGTCTTTACAGAAAATGGATGTTCAGTAAAAAGCAAAAATGATGGATCTATATTCTTTACAGCAAAGAGGAAACAAAACATTTATAAAGTTGATCTTTCTGAACTTGCAAAACAAGATGTCAAGTGTCTTATGTCTGTTGAAGATGAGCAATGGATTTGGCACAAAAGATTGGGTCATGCCAATTTGAGATTAATCTCAAAATTAAACAAGCACAATCTTGTTAGAGGCTTACCAAATCTTAAGTTCCAATCTGATGCCCTGTGTGAGGCTTGCCAAAGAGGAAAACAAGTTAAAACTTCCTTTCATTTAAAAAATGTTGTTTCGACCTCTAGGCCACTTGAACTTCTACATCTTGATCTTTTTGGTCCCACAAGGACAGCCTCTTTAACTGGAAAGAAATATGGATTAGTCATTGTTGATGATTTTACTAGATGGACATGGGTTAAATTCCTTGCCCACAAGGATGAGTCTTTTAAGGTATTTACTGTATTCTGTAAATCAGTTCAAAATGAAAAAGGCATCTGTATTTCTTCTATTAGAAGTGATCATGGGGGAGAATTTGAAAATGAAAACTTTAAAAAAATTTGTGAAGAAAATGGCATCTCACACAATTTCTCCTCTCCTAGAACACCTCAACAAAATGGTGTTGTAGAAAGGAAAAATAGGTCCCTCCAGGAAATGGCCAGGACCATGATCAATGAAGCTGACATTGCGAAACATTTTTGGGCGTAAAGAACACTGACTTGTTATATTCAAAATAGAATTCTTATAAGACCTATCTTGAATAAGACTCCTTATAAATTGTGGAAAGGTAGAAAACCAAACATTTCTTACTTTCATCCTTTTGGTTGTATTTGTTATATTTTGAATACTAAAGATCAGCTTGGTAAGTTTGATTCCAAGGTCGACAAAGGAATCTTTTTGGGATACTCAAAGATCTAAAGCTTTTAGAATATACAACAAAGAAACTTTGACAGTTGAAGAGTCCATTCATGTCAAGTTTGATGATAAGAAGCCTGACACTGCTATGTCAGAGCTAGATGAGTTATTTTCAGATTTAAACCTCGGTGACAAGTCAGACGGTGAACGTGCATCTTCATCATCCGGTGGTGACCAGACGAAGAATCCTACTCAAGCAGAATCTGAAGCAAGAAAAAGCTGGAAGTACAAAACCAATCATCCAAAAGATCAAATCATAGGAGAACCTGGTGATAAAGTACGAACCAGATCCTCTTTCAAGGAGCATGCTGATTTTGCACTTCTCTCTGAAATGGAACCTAAGACGATTGATCAAGCATTGGAAGATGAAGGGTGGATTCTAGCAATGCAAGATGAGCTAAATCAGTTCCAAAGGAATGATGTATGGAAGCTAGTCACTCTACCAGAAGATAAGCAAGCTATTGGTACTAAATGGGTATTTAGAAACAAGCTTGATAAAGATGGTAAAGTTGTGAGAAATAAAGCAAGGTTAGTTCCTCAAGGTTATTCACAAGAAGAAGGTATTGATTTCACTGAAACTTTTGCATCTGTTGCAAGACTAGAAGCTATTCGCATTTTACTTTCATTTGTAGCACATCATGAGATAACACTATATCAAATGGATGTGAAAAGTGCTTTTCTAAATGGTTTTATAACTGAGGAAGTTTATGTTAAACAACCTCCTGGTTTTGAAGATATTGAATTTCCAGAATATGTTTTTAAACTTAAAAAGGCTCTATATGGTCTTAAGCAAGCTCCCAGAGCATGGTATGATAGACTAAGTTCCTTTTTAATGGAAAATGGATTTACAAGAGGTTTAGTTGACACTGCTCTTTTCAGAAAATCCTCTAACAAGCATTTCATACTTGTTCAAATCTATGTTGATGATATTATTTTTGGAGCCACTAATGAAAGCCTTTGCAAAGAATTTTCTAAGCTTATGCAGGCTGAATTTGAGATGAGCATGATGGGAGAATTAAAGTTTTTCCTTGGGATACAAATCAAGCAATGCAGTGATGGTATCTATATACATCAAAGTAAATATATCAAAGAATTATTGAAGAAATTCAAGATGCTGGATTGCAAGCCTATGTGTACACCTATGCATCCTACCTGCACTCTTAGTAAAAATGAAATTGGTAAGAAGGTAGATCAGAAAATGTACAGAGGTATGATTGGATCTCTACTTTATCTTACGGCTTCAAGACCTGACATTATGTTCAGCGTCTGCCTGTGTGCTAGATTTCAATCA
Source organism: Calophaca sinica (assembly GCA_037113605.1). Taxonomy (NCBI): domain Eukaryota; kingdom Viridiplantae; phylum Streptophyta; class Magnoliopsida; order Fabales; family Fabaceae; genus Calophaca; species Calophaca sinica. The sequence goes on from CM073736.1 coordinate 73,142,033, forward strand.
GATTCTAGAGAATCACACCTGAGTGCTGTTAAAAGAATATTCAGATATTTGCAAGGAACTACTAATCTTGGTTTACTTTATAAGAAATCAAAAGATTACAAATTAGTAGGTTTCTGTGATGCTGACTTTGTTGGAGACCGAATTGAAAGAAAAAGCACAAGTGGAGGCTGCCAGTTTCTTGGAGCTAATCTTGTGTCTTGGTCAAGCAAAAGACAAAGCACTATTGCACTCTCAACTGCAGAAGCTGAATACATCTCAGCAGCAAGTTGCAGTTCTCAACTTCTGTGGATGAAGTATCAACTTGAAGACTACTTGATAAAAGAGAGTAACATTCCTATCTTCTGTGACAATACTTCTGCAATCTGTCTTACTAAAAATCCTATATTGCATTCTAGAGTAAAGCACATTGAGATTAAGAATCATTTTATAAGAGACTATGTTCAGAAGGGGACACTTGAAATCAAATTTGTAGACACTGATCACCAGTGGGCTGACATTCTTACAAAACCCCTTGCTGAATATAGATTCAATTTTATAAGAAGAAATTTAAATTTCCATCTTATAAAAGAATGATTAATCTCAGCTTCTTATGATAGATATCATTTGAGCATCTGATATGACATAAGCATGTATGTGTATAAGCATCTTATTTGTCATATGCATCATAACTCATCGTCTGGTGAATCGGTTGCGTGCGTCCGAGCACACCCACACGTGTCACACGTGTTAAGGACTTAAGCGTCTCATCATATCTACTGAGTCATAATTGTTTATGTCTTTCGATAAAATCTTTTTCTTGATTTTACTTTTCTTTTGGCGTCTGCATTTAATGAAAAGGCAAATCTTTATTTTCTTTTCTTTTTGATTTAATTTTTATGTGGAAATACGAAGCGATATTTTGAAAAAAGGACTGTACCATTCTCTATTAACTTTCCCACTACTCCATATTTTTCGCTCCATCACTTCACTCTGCGTTTTCTGTAAAACCTTTCTTTCTCTCTCCTTCTCTCTCTCTCTCTCTCTGTGTTTTCGAACCCTAAAACCTCCATCACCTTCTCTTCTATTGCTACAATGGCCGACAGAAAGGTTGGACAATACACTGCTGCCTTCGATGTCTTCTCTGAGGCAAAACTTCTGAATGAGAACTGGGTTGATTTCGAGAACTTCAAGCTATACGGTTTTGATTTTGAGGGAGGTCTTGAGAAACTGGGCTGGAAAAACTACTTCATCTGGGAACCAGTTGATGTACTGAGCTACGCTATTAAGGAATTCTGGGGAAGTGCATACTTACTTCCAGGGGAAATCATAGAAGGTCACATCAGAGGATTCAAACTACGCTTCACTATCAACTCTATTGCTCAGACAATTAAGTGTCCGTGTGAAGGAATCAGTTACCATGCAAACTGGGCTGATGCTTACAGAGGACTTGAAAAAGTCAATGAAGCTCTGTTTGAGAACTACCGTGAACTGAAAAAGAAGAACATCACTCCCACGGCTAAAGACTTGAAAAGCCACTATCGAGTACTGCACAAAATCATCGCCAAGAGCGTGATTCTGAAGGCTGGCTCAAGCGACATAGTGAACTACGAGAAAAAGTTCATTATGAGGAACTACATGGATGGGAAGAAAATCAATCTGCCAAGGTTGATTATCAACAATCTGATAAATGCCCTTGTCTTCTCAAGGAAGAATGTTGATAAGAAGAATATCGTCAAGATAATCCCATATGGAGTTCTTCTCTCCATTATGATGATCAAAGACGGCATTGTAAGGAAGCTGACTGACTCCATCAACACAGAGGAAAAGGAAAAATACTTTGGTGTTGGTGCTGTTGTTCGTCCAGAAGTTTTTGGAGTCAACAGTTTGGTCAGGATGCAGCTTATTACAGGCTCCATGATCAAGAAGGTGAAAATAGAACAACAGGAAGGAGAAGCTGAGAAGAAAACCACCAGAAGCTCAATGACTGGTGTGAAAAGACCTGCTGAGTCCCCTTCAAGGGAGACCAGAAGAACAGCGAAGGTGGCACTGCACTCTTTGTTGAAGAACCAGAAGATGAGGATAGAATTCCCATCAGAAAGGTCTTGGAGAAACAGTTTAGACCAGCAACTGAAAAGGATGCTTCAGCGTCCGGTCAAGGGAAGAAAATCTCTCCTCCTCCTCCTCCTGCTGTTGTCACCAGAGGGTCGAAAAGAAGGTTGGTCAAGTCATCAGAAGTTAAGCCAAAGGTACTTGATTTTACTACTGATGAATCAGTATCTGTGTTTGATGCTCATGATGTTATTCCTGCACCACCTTTGTCTGTTTCACAACCACAAACACAAACCAGGAAAACCAGAATGAGCCTCCAACAAACCTCAACCCTCTCTAAACCTACCCAACCATCATCCACTACACTCAACCTTGACCTACCACAAAGTTCTTCAAATACTTCACTTACTACATATATTTCCAAACCTCACTCTCATCCCTTTAATCTATTATTCAAAATACCTCCCATTAATCCCTTCAAACCCTACACACCTAAAACCTACAAAATCACCAAAACCACTCCCACCTTACTCACCATTACCCACAAACCTATAGACGCTGGTGGAAGGAAGAATGTCTCATACAAACCACGGTTTGTTAAGTATGAGATATATCACAGCATCTACAATCGTCCCTCCACATGGCATTTGAAAACCTTCACCTCTGGAGCTGCCAGATTGGAGATTGCCTCTCCGATAAGTGCTACCTTCAAGGATGGAGAAGACCACTTTCAGATGTCATTTAAAGGAAGATTGAGACCAGCATCTGGTAGCAGAGTAATTCCCTTCTCTATTGATCTTCCTAGATCCCTACCCTGTTGAACCGCTCACATTGGAAGAATGCGGAAGGTGGATCACAGATGAAGAAGGCGCCTTCATGGCTGCTTGTCTTGAGATGAAGAAGATTGAAGTAATCGATGCCAGACTGCATGCACAAAGGTGGCTACCTTGGTCTATCCCTGGGAAAAGGAAAGAACACCTTGCAAGCGACCATTCAAAGAAGATCGGGCTCAAGGAGTATGAGAAGGCTCCTAAAAGTATAACCTTAAGGAATTCTCTAAGCTTCCGATTGCCAAGATCTCTCGAGGATCATGCCGAAGGTTTTACGAATTCTCTAAAGGAAGATGAATGGAGAAGCGGCTCCTCAAAGCGCCGCAATCTTTGAGAAGGCCACTATTCTAACGGTTAGCACAATCAGTGAAATTCGACATCAATCTTAGAACAGTCTACTTCGATGATATGTTCAGATGCTCAGTAATCAGGCCTTTTGGCTGCATGAAGATATATGTCCAATGGGCTGCTGTGACCAAGCACTTCGACATTGGATTTACTTGGAGTCAATGGTCTGAGTCTTGGAAAGACAAAGCCATGTTACCATGCCTCGTCCCCCTAGTGCTAGAAGAAGATGACAGGGAAAATCTGCGAAGAATATACCTGGCAGAAAATGAAGCACTCTCTTTCGCTTGTGAAGCATTAAGTGTCTTTATCAGAAGTATATGGGGAGAAGAAGCTGGAAATAGGTTTGATGCTTTCACTGCTGATGTAGTTCTACACAGAGAAATCATCTTCATGAATTTGCTGTATCCAGAAGATGTGAAGTATAAATGGGAAATTCAAACAGAATCTGAGCTCAGAAAACTTGGAAATCTCATCAAATGGTTTATACCAAATGATGCATTTTTTCTGAGAACTCAACGGAAGAAGGAATTGAGACTGACGATATCCAACTGGGTGCTAGCAGAGCATCAGAAGATGAAACCTGCACCCGTACCAGAAGTTGGACCCTCTACTTCTACTCCTGCAGTTGAGATGGTCACTATTCCCAAAGCAGAGTTTGAAGAAATGAAGGCCACAAACATGAAAGTCACTCAGCTGGAGACTGCTCTGAAATTACTATATGAACGTCTCAACATCCCTCCACCACCTCTTCCAAACCCTTGAATTTATTTATTTTTGTGTGATATAGACTATTTCTTTGTTTTGTTGATACACTTATATATATACACTAATTTTGCTCTGATTATCTGTTAATATATACCTACATCTGACTTATATTCAAATTTTTCTAAGTCTTATTTTGACTATGATGTGTTTTTACACTCTTTTTGTCTGATGACAAAAGGGGGAGTAAAAGAAAGGTATGATGAACACGTGAAAATCTGACTAACTCACCGCCCGATGTTCACACTCCGATGGATACACTGGAACTGAAGTATCATGCATAGCATTTCATACATAGCATTTACTATGATTATTTGTTAATGCGCTAATATTCATTGATCTAGTGCTCTTATAATGATCAATAAATTTGGTACAATTTGATTAAATCAAATTTTTTTTTATCAGCATCCAATCTTACTATGATACATCTACGTATTATTTTTTGCGATCACTTAATTGAATTTGCTGATCAACTATCGCCTTAATACTAGAATTATCTTATATATCAAAATTGTTAAATTCAGGGGGAGACCCTTGATGTCATTTTGAAACTAAATTGTTCATCAACCTTAGATATTTGTCATCATCAAAAAGGGGGAGATTGTTGGAACCTAAACGATTGAGAAGTTTAGACCCTCATTAATTTTGATGATAACAAAATATTCACAAGAGAACAATTTATGTTCTAACAATTCTTGAAGTGTGCAGATACTAATATTACATATATTTCTAAGCCACTTAAACAAGAAGGAAGAAGCTCTCAAGAGAAGGATACACTCCATGTGTCAACATCCGGCTCATCCTAGTATATTGTCCTCGTGAGCGTGTGGAATTAACTTCTTGTGATACTAGTCTTATCCATTTGCTATGAGCGTCCGATCTTCCGTTCTGAGCAAGCATCCAAACTTCGTTATAAATCACGTGTTGGTCACGTAGTTGCTCTTCCTCTCAGAAGTTTCTGGAACGGATTTCGAATTGGATCTTGTGCGCTAAAATTGTTGTACGAGGTATCAAAGGTGACACCTTTAGATAAAAGACAAAAATCGTACAAGCAATTGTGAAAAGCAAGGTAGTACGAAAACGGTAATGTGTACTAGTGAGATATTCTCAGGAAAGGAAGAAAGAGACAGCTTTTTGAAATCACCTCACTCAATGGAAAGGAGCCATTTTTACCGTAATGGTAATATCCCTTATAACTCCTATAAATACCCCAAGGTATCCATTGAAGAAACTGCCGAAACTCTACAAGAGAATATTGCTTCATTTACTGAGAACAAGCACAGTTGCTATAAACTACAAAGAGTCAATACTCTGAAAGCACTGCTTCTGTGAGCAATCAAGTTTCGAGCCAAGTGTCTGGACTACAAGAACTGAACTCAGCGTCCGACACTTTCTTTTTGAAAGCATTTCTATATTGAGCTTAATTTTTATCGTCTCTGTGAGAGTTATTTATACTTGTATTCAACTTACTTGTAAAAGTTGTTTTGGCCTAGTTAAGGCTGTTCCCTCAAAGGCTCGAATGTACTGAGTTGTTTTGAGAAGTTGAGAGTATTGTCAAGGTTGTGACAGTAGAATACTCTTAAGGTTTTGTAATCAGTTGATTATAGTGAAAAATCCTTCAGGAACGAAGGGACTAGACGTAGCTACCAGTTTGGTAGTGAACTAGTATAAATCTCTGTGTCTCTTGCTTTACTGCTTTCTATTTATCTTTATCTTCCTCTGTTAAAAACAAGTTTTCACAAACTGTTTTTCCAGTGTCCGGTTTATTTCCAGCGTCCGTTTAACAAACTGTTTTGAAAAACCTGTGTTCTAAGTGTTTTTAACTTAAAGTTAAGGAAAAGTTTTCAACACAATTCAACCCCCCTTCTTGTGTTCACGTTCATCACATACCTTTCTGTTAATTCTATCGAAGATTCTTGTAAGAGAGAGCTCAGGATTTCATATTCCCTCGCTAGTATAGAAGTTACCAATCGACCGAGTTGAAGAATGTACCAGTTCGCGATGGTATCTACGGACGACATCTTGGTCTATTCGAGGAGCAGAGGAGAGCATGAAGAGCATTCACGCCAAGTACTGCAGATACTACGAGAGGATCAGCCTTATGTTCACCGGTCTAAGTGTGAATTCTAGCTTGAAGAGATGAATTTTCTCGGATATGTGATCACCAGAGACGGTATGGCTGTGGATCCAGCCAAAATTGAAGCGGTGTTAAGATGAGGACAACCGAAGACTGAGACAAATATCAGGAGTTTTGTTGAATTAGCAGGCTATTACCGGAGATTTGTTGAAGGTTTTTCAAAGATCGTAGTACCGCTTACACGACTTACAAGGAAGGACCAACCATTTGCTTGGACTAAAAAGTGCGAATCCAGTTTTCAGAGACTGAAGGAGCTTCTAACGACGACACCTGGGCTGATTTTGCCTCAACCGGAAGAACCTTATGAGGTTTCGTCACATCAAGGATTGGGATGCGTGCTGATGCAACACCAGAAAGTTGTGGCTTATGCTTCGAGACAGCTTAAGAATCCACAAGAGAAATTATCCTGCGCATGATTTGGAGCTTGCTGCAGTGGTTTTTGCACTGAAGATTTGGGAAGACACCTTACGAAGCGCCGTATGGCCGTAAGCATCAGATACCTTTAGGTTGGAATCGGGACGACGAGGACTCTATGGCAAATCAGACGTGATTCAGTATAGGGATGACTTGTTATTGGAGTATTTCCTGCGAAGGTTGTCGATAGAGATGATCAAGCAATTGAGGAACAACGAGATACATCTTGTCAAAGTTGTATGGGATCAGAAGACCAGAGACGTATATGGGAGTTGGAAGAGAAGCTGAAGACTCAGTATCCAGAACTTTTTCACGATATGTAACTCACCTGTAGTTTCGAGGACGAAACTATTTTTAGAGGGGGAGTATTGTAACACGCGTATTTTTATGATGCGTTATTTAGCGTTAATTAGTACGTTTTGCCATATTTATGCTATAATAAGCAATTGCTTGTTCTTTAAGTAAGTGATTTAATTAAATCAAGAGTTAATATACTTGAGAATTAATATTTTTATATTAATTCACGGTTCGAATATCGTCGAAAAATTCTAACGAAGTTTCGTCGCGTTTCGAATCGCCGGGCAGTTTCGACGGAGATAAAATTCTGAATGAACTCCGATTCCGATGAAAATCGAATCGTAACTTGTTGAGACTATTTTTGAGTGTTTGACATGATTTTTGTTATTTATAATTAAATATTATCACGCGATGAATTAATTTCTCGTTAAATTAATTTTTGCGAATTTATCGGTAACGCGGGTTTTTTTTTGACGCCGTGTTTTAACAACCCCTAGACTCTAGAATTAGTGGGTAATCATGAGAGATGTGAGATTAGATGGGTAGGACTTATTAATGTGATTAGCATCTCATAAAGTTGCCAGGTGTCACATTGTGTATGATTAATTTGAAAATTCTTTTTATTAAACTATTTTTTTAAAACTATGCCTTAAAATTGTTTTCTTTTATAAAAAAAAATGAAAGAAGGGCTATATGCAGCCCCTCATTTTCGTGACCTCCCTCATCACTCTCATTTCATCTTCTTCATTTTCTCTTCTTGAGAGAGAAAGGGTTCCAAAAGCTTCCATAGCCATTACTTTCCACATCTTTGAGCTTTTGGACTTGCAATCTTCATCAAATTTGCTCCAAATATTCACCTCTACCTAGTTCTCCTTCATCCTCATCATTTAAGTAAGAGGAAATAAATTCTTCCCTCCCCACTTTACTGTTGAAACAGCGCCACCCCCTCCCCTTTCTTGCTTTGTGATTTTTCTTGCTTTTAATTCTTGATTCATGCTTATTTAAGTATTGTTTTGTGTTTGCTTTGGTTGAATGAAAGAGATGAGCATGTAAACCCCCATCCTTGAAACCCTAGGCAAGAATCCAAAAGGGAAAAGAGGGGTAATGTGATCTTGAGTTTCAATCTTGCAATTAATTGTTTATATGAACTTTGTGAAGTTGTTTATTGCTTGTTTGAGTTATAGTTTTGAAATTGCATTCTAAAACTTGTTATTCATGATTTTTACCTATTCTTGAACTAGAAGAAATATGGATTTTTGGTGTTGAATCATGTGTTTAGATGTTGGATTAAATGCTTTAGGTGATTTAATTGCTATTGGAAATGGTTTGGAAGTTTTAGTAAGAAAACTAGTATGTTAATTGTGAAAAAAAAATGGTTCTTGAAGGACTAATATGGCATGTAAAATTTGATTGGTTGGCCTTCTAGTAATTGGTATTGTTTTCATCATGATTTAAATGATTGGAACTTAGTTGAAACTTAGCTTTGATTGTGGCTTGAATCAAAGGAAAAATTGAAAGGACCTTTGGAAACTTGGTTCTTGAAGTTTTGGAAAAATGCTTGAAAAGGAGTTTTGAAACCTTGTAAGTTTAATTGTTGAATTATGTGTTGAGTGATGAATAGCATGCTGTGATTGAGTTAATTGCTATAGGAGTTAATTTAAAAAAAAAATGAAAATTTATTTGGAAGAAATTGTCTTAGAGTATTGTTTTAAAATGAAGGATTTGATTGTTGAATCATGTGTTAAAAGGTTAAATGATATGTTTTGGGTGATATTAAGGCTATAAGAAGTTGTTTGATGATTATTTGAGTTATAGTCTTTGATTAGCATGTTTAACTTGTGATTTCATGATTTTTGGCCTACTCTTGAACTAGTGGAAGTATGGGTTAAAATTGTGAATATTGCCTTAAGGGTTAAATTGAATATTTTACGGTTTTTGGAATAGTAATGCATGAATTAGCATAAGAGTTGGTTTATGTTTTGTGCAATATTTATGCTTGATGAATTAGAGTGACATTTAGGACTTGATTTAGTTGTTCTTCAAATTCTTAGCATGATTATGGCCATGATTCTAGTGTTTTGAAAATGGTTTGTTTTGAAAGAACTCTTAAAACTCTTATTTTTGGAAATGTTTTAGTAAGTGATATATGAAGCTTTGTGAATTGGTCTAATTGAAAGAACTCCTTGAGAACTCTTGTTTTTGAAAGGAAGTTTTAATTTATTAACTTGTATAAATGCTTGTATCAATGTGTGTTTAGGCTTTGAAAAATTATGATTCCTTGCACGGTGTTACTTGAATTGCAAGAAATCTTTTTAGTTTCAAAAACTTTATCTTTTTCAAGTAAGTTAAGATTTCTAAATTGTTATGTGTTATGCTACCCTTTCAAAATGTATTTGATTTTAAAACCTTATTTATTTTCTAGTAGCTAATTATTTAAAATGCTTAAGTGAGTTTGGTTAGAAAAGGGCTAAGTTGAGGGCTTAAGTTAGTTAGAACTTATAGTTTGTGCTAAGTTGTTCTTTGTGATAGGAATCGTGATTTCGAAGACCGAGCGACACGGACTTGAGGATTTCGGAGCGACGTTAGCGACTGTTCGTGGTAAGGGCACTTCTAGACATCGTAGGCTTTTATTGTATATGTTCTTGTGTAAGGGCAATTTTTAGATACGAATTTAATTTCAAATGTTCATGCGAAGAAGTCTGAGAACCTAAGGGTTCGAAGTGAGGGTCTTGTACCCCTTCACTTTATTTTTGTTATATATGCTGATTATTTAGTGGGCTTGTCTGCAAGTGGTTGGCAGCTGTCCCCAACCCCCACACTTGTTTGTTCCTCTCTGTCAATTCCATCGAATTGTAGAGGGATGGATTCCATATTGATTGACGACTGTTGCTGCTAAGTGTGATTATTTGAGATGAGATGCTTATGTTGTTTATCATTGATGAATTGAGTTATATTGCTATGTTGCTTATGTTGTTGAACTGAATTATATTGTTATAATTATGCGAATTATCCATCGGAGTGCGAGAGTTGGTCGGGTTGTTGAGTCGTTGAGACGTTTTTGAGCTTGAGCCGATTCACCTAAGGTGCAAGAATCCCCTAAAAGGCTACGGCTGGTGGTCGGTAGTGAATGGCTAGACGTTAGTTTTGCCGGGACGTTTTTGAGCTTGCGTCGATTCACCTAGGGTGCTAGAATCCCCTAAAAGGCTACGGCTGGTGTTCGATAGGGAATAGCTAGGCGTCGTAATGCTAATGGAACCTGAGCTGAATGTCCTAGGGTGAGGAGAGAGCCCAAGGCTACGGCTGGTATTCAGTGGATGGATCCGCGTTACTTCCGGTATGTGGCGAGAGTGTTGAGAGAATGAGTCTTGATTTGGGTCTTGAGTCGTGCTTGTGAATTGTATACACTGTTGTTTGCCTACTACTTTATGCTTTGGTTTATTTTGATTGTTTGAGAAGTTGACCCTTTCCCGTGGTACCTTCGATTCATGATGGCTACCCAGGTGATGGAGAAGAGTATACCGATCCCGGTGATGCGGACATCGTCAGAGATTATCTTTGACTTTCCCGATATTGAGCTACCCACGGCAATAGAGTTCGATCCCATCTCCCATCGTGTTATATACACGGGGGATGTTGTACAAACCTTCAGGGAGGGCGGCATGGTTATGAGGCGAGAGATGATGAGACGTACAGTGAGCTTCCCGATTCGGACTACGCAGGTGATTGAGGCTTGGAGGGCTACTCAGAGGGAGGAGGCTATGCCAGACTCTTCCTCGTCTCCAGAGGGACCGACTGAGGTTCCTAGAGCGATGGTTCCTAGGATTCTGGCACGCGGACGTGGTCAAGGACCGCAGGTGAGATGGACCGCTCGTAAGAGCGTGATTAGGCGAGGATCTGCAGGAGCATCGACCTCGAGGGCGGCTGCTACTCCGATTCTTCCAGTGGGACCGAGTTCCCCTCCTGTGGATGGGGTTCCCACCCCACCAGTGGATCGACCCCCTGTCTATGCGGTGTGTGGAGAGGCAGATTGTTTAGGTGCACTGTCTGACGACGATGTGACTGTAGGAGAGTATGTGCCGAGTGATGTGCCAGAGGATGTACCAGCTGCGGCACCCTTCATCGACTTGACAGGTGAGGACCCGATGGAGGACGAGGAGGAGGAGGATCCATCGGAGGATCGGGGTAGTGATTTGTAGATGCTGTGTTCTCTGACTGTTGTTGTGTTTCTTTTTTTTTTGGATGACTGTAGTCTATATGCATCTTTTGTGTACAGTGGGTTGGTGACCGGTTGGGCTAGTGTTGTTTTGCCAAAACAGGGTAGACTGGTGGTTCTACTTTTCGAGCAACCCCCTACGTGGGTGTCTGCCGGGAGTATCCCCAGGGTATGATTACTCTCACGAGGGTTTTCATATCATAGGTGTATTCTCTCAAACATTTCTACTCTGCTTTATTTTGTACGCACTGTGTATATTGACTATGTATGTTTATGCGTGTATGCATTTCCAGTATGTAACTTGTGTCCTAGATGCACCATGTTTTGAAACGCTGTAAGTACTCTGTGTGTGCTTTACGGGCACCTTTGTTTAAAAAAACAAATATACCGTATTTTCTGAAGGACACAAGAGTACCATTTTTAAAAATCCATCACATACGGGTTTAGTTTTAGTTCAGTAGCGGTCCGGAAACGGGTCGTTACATAACCCGGGTCTTGCAGCTTGTAGTGGTCTATTCAGAGATAGTAGCACTGCTATCATGGAATTCTTTGCCTCCTTTGTAGACACTGCTTCTTCTTTCTTTGCCGATCTCTGTGGTGTTATGCTTGCTATTGAGCTAGCGCATAGTAAAGGTTGGCGCTGTTTGTGGGTTGAATGTGACTTCCTGCTTGTAGTTCAGGCCTGGCACTCGGCTTCTCTTGATCACATCCGTGGCAGTTGAGGACTAGGTGGAAAAATTGCTTGATTCTTTCTAATAGCATGCATTTACTTATTTCTCGTATTCATAGGGAAGATAACAATTGTGCTGATAAATTGACATCTTATGCTATTGTACATAAATATTACACGTGGTGGAACTTAGTTTCGGTCTTCATTAGGGAGGACTTTTTTCGTGATAGAATTGGCCTTCCTAATTATAGGTTTAGATAATTGTTTTCCATAGGTCTTGGCCTAGTCCCCCCATGTTTCTCTTTCTTTCCTTTTTTTTCCCTTTTTTTAAATAAATTAAGGGAGGAGTACTTTTTTTCTTCTAGATTTTTTTTTCTAAGGAGGATTTTGCATCAGAAGGTTTTAACGAGTCTCCTTATCTTCCTTTGTCTAAAAAAAAGTATATATTATGCTCTGTTGCAAGCTAAACTGAAGATGAAATTCCTCTCAAATGCCACAATGAATTGAAGATTTAAAAAGAATAGAGTCAACAAACTTTGGAGGCCGAAAAATCAAGCTCTTTCTTCCCAAGGCACGACCATTTTCGGTGCCAATGCATCTTGGATGGTTCCCCCCGATGGCACGGTTAAATGCAATGTTGATTCAGCATTTTTTGATGACAACACTCGAGCTGGGATAGGCATGTGTATCAGGGACCACCTAGGTTTTTTCATTGCTGCTCACAGTCAGTGGACTTATGCAAAGTTTGATGTTCTTGAAGGAGAAGCTTTTGTTCTCCTAGAGGCTCTCCGTTGGGCACACAGCTTAGGTTACCACGACGTGATATTTGAGTCTAATTGTAAAATTGTAGTGAATGCCATTAATAGTCCAACTATTTTAGAATCCGAGTTAGGGGGAGTTATCTCCCAGTGCAAGAATATTTTGTCAGTCCATAATGGCTTTAGGATAGCCTTTGTTCGGAGACAAGCTAATAAGGTTGCTCATTGCTTAGCTAGAGCATCCATATTGCAAGCTAGTCTCCACTTCTACCATGATGTTCCTTTGTCTATTGCTCATTTGATTATGAATGAATTGCCATAAGCTTGCTTTTCCTAAAAAAAAAAAAAAGGAACCAAAACAACGATAGAACATAGGATGTTACACAAGTGCGAATATAACAAAAAGTTGAGAATTATTACTGGTAAATAAATTCCTCTCAAATGCCACAATGAATTGAAGATTTAAAAAGAATAGAGTCAACAAACTTTGGAAAAGAATTTACATTAAGCACCAGCCACCAACAAAGTACACATATTCACTATCATTTTTAAATGACATCAAAAAAAAAAAAAGGGAACCAAAACAGCGATAGAACATAGGATGTTACACAAGTGCGAATATAACAAAAAGTTGAGAATTATTGCTGTTAAATACAATCTAAACTTAAAAGAGGGAGAGTATCATGACACATTCCAAGCACCAGCTTTTAATTGTTTAGTTGCTTTATACAAGCATTTCAGAATAGCCATGTAGAAACCAAGTGACATGTCTACTATGTAGATGACTTTTTCCTTCAAGATGTGATGTAGCGTGGCACTGACACGTGGCACGCATGTAGTAGCGTCCTTCAGCATGAAGCAACCCAAGTGAATGCGCGTGACACACATTAAAACGCGCGTGAAGCGCGCAGAAACAGAATGGGTGCGCAACAATGCGCGTGGAGCGCGCATGAGGCGCGCGTGGCACGTGTTTTTCCTATTTAAGCCCATTAATCCCCTTAATTCAGTTTTTTCCAATTCTTCTTCTCATAACTCGACCTGAGGAGTGTTTCTATCAGAAATCCTCCATTATTACACTTTCCAAGCTTTGTGATCATCAATCAAAGCAACCTCAATCACCGGTTCATTAATCTGACGGTGTAAATTCGTCTGTTACCGTTCGGGCTTGTTAGGGCTTATCTCCGATCGCCGTTTCGTCGAGGTAAAGCTAACACCCTCTACTGTTTATGGCTGTATTATGTTTGTAATTCTTGATTTCCAAATTGGTTCTAGTTCCTAGCCCTAGTCAGACGGTGTTTTGGACCTCGGTTTGACCGTGCAAGTACCAAACGAGCTAGGATTTTGCCTGAACTCCTGGAGGAGATTCCTTGAGCCACGAGACAGAGACCAAGACCTCTGTTCTCCATGTTTAGATTTTGGTTTCATGATGTCCTTAGTGATTAGATTGTCCTTTATTAACTGTTCTTCGTATTTTAGGGTTTTGGCGATAGTGTAGGTACCGGTTGGCCGTGAAACTTTGTCTGGCAATACTTTTGGGTAAGCTTAAGCCTCTGGATCCCTTGGTCAGCCTCTGGTTGTGGCACTCTTTGAATTTTAGCAATCTTATTAGTTGTCCTAATTCTAATCCGAGCGTTTTTTTGTGTTTCCGGTTAATTGTGGGTTGTCATGGCGTGTTCGGTGGAATTTTTGGTTAATCCTTGGTCTGTTGAATTATGTTGGCTGAACCTAATCTTAGTATGGAGAGTGTGGAGTTGTTTGTTTGTGAGTCCGTGGTTGTGGTTCTATATCTGTTGGTGTTTCCAAGTTCTCCTAATACCAGGTGGAAGAAAGAATATACTTCCATTGGGTTATGTGTAGTAGAAATGATTGTTTTGCATGTATAATGTAATGCCCCATTTCTGAAACGCTACAGACAGGAACTTAACTCTAAATGCGACACACTTTTTAAATATTACTCTTGTGTCCTTTGGAAAATGTGGTATATATATATATATATATATATATATATATATATATATATATAAAACAAACGTCTTTCGCAAAGCACATGCAGAGTAACCACATTGTTTAGAAACATGATGCAATATGAAGGTACAAGGACGAAATGCACTGAAATACATACATATATATATATACACATGTCCAAGGATAGTCATAACTGTACGTACAAAATACAAGAGTAAATAAATATATACGAGGAGAATACACCTAAAGTATGAGAACCCTCACGAGAGTAATCATACTCTTGGGGTACTCTCGGCCGTTACCCACGCAGGGGACTACTTCAAAATTATACCTCCAGTCTACCCAAACGTACACCAAAAGAACTATCATAAAAGGCTAACTGGTCACCACTCCCAAAACTATGTACACAGACAGACCTCAGAGTCAACTAGATCATATAAACAAGTAGACAAGCCACACCAGCTAAAAGTCACTACCCAGACCCTCAGATGGGTCCTCCTCGTCATCTTCCTCCATCGAGTCATCCTCGTCCTCGTCGGTCAGGTCTATAAAAGGTACAGACGCCGGTACTCCCTCGGGCACGTCCTCCTCAACTAGCACATCATCAACAAAACCTGCTCCGCTACAACCAACCTCGCCACACACTCCACAAATAGGAGAAGGATCCACCGGTGGAGTGGGGGTCCTGACAATCAAAGGGGAGGCCGGCGCTGCCTCCGGCTCCACTACGGGGCTCGGGGTAGCTGCTGCTACACGTGAGGTCGATGCTCTGGCTGTCCAACGTCGAACACCCACGCTCTTTCGAGTGGTTCTCCTGACCCTGGCACCTCTGGGCCACGACGCATAACGAGTAGTAGTCCGCCTCAGAATCTCAAAAGATCCCTCTAGAGAAGAAGAGGAAGCCTATAGCACCCGGTCCTGCTGAATGCTACGCCACGCATCCACAATCTGCATCATCTGTATTGGAAAGCTTACTGTCTGCCTTGAGGTCTCCTGACGTAGTACCAGTCCGTCCACTCTAAATGTCTGCACTACATCCCCAGTATATACAACTCGACGGGAGATGGGGTCAAACTCCATCGCAGAGGAGGCCTCCAAGTCCAGGAAATCAAACGCTATCTCCGGCGATGTCGTCATCGCCGAGATCTCCATTGTCTTCACCATCATCTGGGTTACCATCATCAGTTGAAGGAACCACGGGAAAGGGTCAACTTCTCAAATAAGCATATATAATATAACACAACAGAATATACAGAACAACAATGTGCATAAATGCCCTCCAATGCAACTAAATGTCACTGTTTATGATTCCAGAATAACGAACATCGCAGCTGAATACCAACCGTAGCTTTAGGGGACTCTTTCGCCCTTGGTTATTTAGGACGAAGTTCTACTGCAGACTCAACACATGCCTTTTATGGAAGTTATACGAAACACATGCCTCCCGATCGAAGTTATACTGCAGACAAGACACATGCCCTCCACCAACCCAATGAATATGTCAACGCATTGACAATTTAATCAGGCATAATCAAATATTTAACCATCTACATCAATTAAATATTCAACTAGCAATATCACCCACAATACATCTCAATCCAACAATACATTTCAATCCAACAAACCACAAACAATCATTAGCACCAATAACACAAGTCATCCCTTTGGAACTCGGTGGAGTTAACAAAGAGGTAATCAAACAAGTGTGGGGGGTCAGAGTCAGAATACCAACCACTTTTACCAAGCCCACGAGATAATAGCAATAAGCTTAAACAATAAAATCAAAGGGGTACGAGACCTTCACTTTGAACCTTGAGGTTCTCAGACTTCTTCGATCGGAAAGTGAATAAAAATCCTAAGCTTATCTAGAAATAGCCCTTACACTAACATACTATAGCAGGTAGTGAATGTGAAGTGCCCTTACCGAAGTTGCCAAGTCGCGTGTCCAAGAACGTCTCAATCATTTGCAGCATGAACTCAGATCACTCAAGTCCTAACACACGGAACAAACTTAGCACAAATCTAGGTCTTAGTTCTAACTCCTTAGGCTCCCACAACCTAAAACCCTCTTACTAACCAAATCACTTATACTTAGAAACATAATTTGAAAATACTTGTTTTTAAAGAATTACACACACTTAAAACTAACAACAATTTAAAGAATAAAATTCTAAAGACTAAAAGAAAATCATTTCCCTTTCCAACTTAAAATATGAAACAACATCATTTATCAAATTCTTTTCTCAAAATCCTTGAGTCAAGGCTCCACTTAGTTTCTTAGGTCTCAAGGAACCCAACTTACCATATGTGTTTCACAGCCTAAAAATCCAAAACAACTCCAAATTCAATCAAACCACTTCCATAATTTTTTTGAAACTTATACAACAATCATGTACTACTATTTTAAATGCTGAGAACACAAAAATTTTGCCTCCCAAGCCTAGTATAGCTCGCAGCCAACACACCCTTCTTTCAAAAAAAATTTGCAAACTTTCAATTCAATTTAACAACATCATTCCATATGAAATTCCTTTCACAAAACAACAATTGGTTTCCAAAACACAAGCCTAATTCATAGTCAATCCCAACTTCAAGAATCAAGGGTTTCATAAAAAAATTACTCAATCCAAGCTTTAAATCAAAACTAGTGACTAAATAGCAACCATCACCTATAATAAGTAAGAAACACCAATTAATTGAAGTGATTCACATAAGTATCACACAAACCCCTCTTTTCCCCTTAGGTTAGCACCTAGGGTTCCAAGAAATTGGGGGATGAAGTGCTCATCTCCTCCATTGATCATAATCAAGCACTAATTAAGCATTAAAACAAGAACAAAAGCAAAGAAACATCTCCTACATACACCCACACACCCCACGGTTTTGGGGCTGAACAAGGGGAGAGAAAAATTGATTTTCAAACTCACTTGGATGAGAGAATAGGTGGTAGGAAGATGAAGGAGAAACTAGGAGCAAGAAAGCTTGAACAATGGAGGTGATCTTAAGCTTGAAGATGAAGCATGAAAGCCATGGAAGCTCTTGAACTTTCTCACACTAGAATGAAGAAGATGAAGCAAATGAAATGAGGTAACAAGGAGGGGTTGTGGCTGCCCTCAAAATAAAGGGGAGGGATCATTAAAAATTATTATTTAGTTAAACACTTGGTTAAAAAAATTGATCAAAGAGTAAGCATAAAAAAAATAAACCATCACCTAAGTGACACCTAGCAATTAAAGTAAGATGCTAATCTCAACAATTAGTCTAACCCATCTAATCTCTCATGTCTCATGATTACCCTCTAATCCTAGAGTCTTAAGAGTACTAAAAAAAACATTGTGTCGAGTAACCGCGTTACTGAAAAATTAGCGAAAATTAATTTACCGAGAAATTAATTCTCATAAATAATAAAAACAATCTCAAACACTCAAAAATAATCACAATAAGTCATGATTCAATTTTCATCGAAATCGGAGTTCGTTTAAAATTTTATCTGCGGCCAAACTGCCCGATGATCCAAAATGCGACGAAACTTCGTTAGAATTTTTTGACGATATTTGAACCATGAATTAATATGAAATACTAATTCTCAAGTTCAATTTGATCTTGATTTAATTCAATCACTTGCTTAGCAAACAAGAAACTGCTTATTATAGCATAAATACAGCAAAATATACTATAATAACGCTAAATAACACATTGCGAAAATACGAGTGTTGCATATAAGGTGACCTAAGCCCTACTAGAGGTTGATTGTCAGTAACACCTAAGGATAGGGGTTACGGTGTACCACATCTAAGGATAAACGTGGTAGACCCTTCAACCAACATAGTTTTTATTTATTAATTAAATATGATTGCCTGATAATATGCTTAATTGTAAGTTGTGCTATAGATGCTTTATGTGAGTAGTAACATGCTTAGGGTAACATCGTTATATGTATATTATGTGTGGAAATGTGTTGTATGTTGCCTTAGCATGCCAAAATATTTAAGTATAGTTGTTACTATGAATTAACATGATTAATGGGATATTTTGGGAACGCGTGCATAACATGATATGAGGCATATGATTATGAGGTGTTGGATGCATACATATGATATTGCATTAGTAACCACTCCATTCTTAACGGGAATGTGAAGTGGAGAGGATCCCTAAAGGGAAAAGGGGATACCTCGCCCAGCAGGTTAGATCCACTCTGTTCCCTATCGAAAAAGGGGGAGACAGACGTCCTTATCGGGAAAGGGGGAGGAGGATTCCTATCGGGAAAAGGGAATACCTCGTGGGCTAGGCTAGTGTTGCCCCGTCTCTATCGGAAAAGGAAGGCGGGTGTCCCTATTAGAAAAGGGGGACGACAACCCTAACAGAAATGGGGGTTCGCCAATGAGTATTCCTATCGGTAATGGGGATTACAGTGACAATAGTAAAGAAAAGATGTCATGATGCACAAATTCATTGAGAGACATGGGGTAAGTAGAAGAGGGTAATTAGATCCTATTTGTATATGCATGATTATCTGTAAGATTGTCTTACTCTCATTCTACTTATGCATTTCCCGCTTTATAATGGATATGTTGTTATTACCTCCTTGTGTTTACATGTCTGTGTGTATATATGTATTATCTCTGTATTAGATATTATTGAGGAGGACGATGCAGCAGCAGTACCATCCGATGGAGCAGTTCCTCTTGATGCATCTGTCGATGCTCCTACCCTCGAGAATCCCTGTATGGGGTGATTTTGAGATTCAGCACCACGATTTTGACGTCATGGGGTGGGAGATTGACCATGTGCATCAGGCAGTGATCTATACAGGCATCATCACCGTTTACTTCAGGATTCTCGGTCTTTCGATTGCTAGCTTCTCAGGAGGTTTTCGTATTTGTTAGAGACTTCCCTTTCAGCAGATGTGGTAGGCACCAAGGTTTCCACCTGGTTTTGGTTATGGAGTTTATCAGCCGATATCGGTGCCACCCACTAGCCATCATAGCGATTCGAGTCATCGTGGGAGATAGAGACATGGGAGAGGAGCGACATCTGGCCCCTCTCGTCGCATGACAACTCATGACTACAGGCGGTTGTTTCCAAGGGGGCGGGGTCACAGAGTAGGAGCTCTCAGTTTTCCCGTTGCTGAGGTGTTTGGTTTTCTGTTGTCCAGGAGTCTGTTTTGATGTTTATATTTTGTTGTTTTTTTAGTTGAGGCAATATATAAGTACATGACTCAAGTGCTATATACAAAGTAATTGTGATGCTTTTCTCAGTCTTTTTGATTTTGTTCCTTGAGCTTCTCCCTTAGATTCATTCTCCTTCATCTTCCTTTGTTTCTCCTCATTCATTTCCAAAAAACATTTTCTCAATTTCATCTGCCCTAATTTCAGATGGGTCATTGAATATCTGCAAGTTCAAACATATATATAATAAATTAAATAGGCCAAGAAGTACTAACATGTTTTCATTAAACAAATAAAATTGAAAAAGTTTAAAAATTTTATTACCTTTTCCCATCTTTTAACAATATCCGCCGAGACAATTGTCAACATATTTTTCATCACATAGTACCCACAGGTCCAACCGTTCTTTTGTTGAGGCCCCTGCAAATGAATACCGTAGTAGCATATAATGGGTAAAAATTAGACACATTTTTTTACTGAAAATTTATAATTTCACTCAACTGGAAATGGAAAACAATCCAAATCAACCACGTGTGAAATACAATCAGGAACTTCATCTATCCAAATTATATCCTGATTATCTAGAGCAAATTTAGCCAAGAGGTGAGCAGCTTTGTTTGCTTCTCTACGGACATGACGACAAGAAAAAGAGTAAAACTGAGGCTTAAACACGGATCCTTTGTGTAGAGTTAAAAGCAGATATAATTGTTAAAGAATCAGATCCTCCCTGTAAGTGAAGGAGAAAAAGATCAAGAGCAAAATGCATCCCCTTTTTTAAAGCAAAAGCCTCAGCTACAGCAGTATCTGGAAGGCAAGAAATTGTCCAAGTACCAGCAGCCATGACAGCCCCATAAGAGTCTCTAATAATATCACCAACACCCCACTTATCATTGGTCGGACCTACAGCATCCACATTCAACTTATACCTACTAATAGAGGGAGAAGAGGAGAAGACCATCGAGTAGGTGAGCTACTTTGCTGATGTATATGATGTGGCACATTAGCATCCAAATTAGAATTATATTCAATTACCGAACTCCAAGCCTTTTGAACCACTTTAGACACCAGGATATCAACATTCTCAAATGTGTACTTATTTCTAGGAAACCAAATCCCATAACAAATGGATAAGACAAAAGAAACAACTTCTGCATCTACCTTTAAAATAATGTCTGACAGCCATCCCTTAAAGTCAACCAAGTCCGAATCATGAGAATCAAAATTAATACCCAAAGGACATGAGAATCAAGCCAACTTAGGCCAACAACAATCTTTGAACAAGTTGGAAATGGACTCTAAGGACAACTTACACCGCAGACAAAGAGCGAAAAGATGAATACCTCTATTAAACAAAAGTGCTCTTACCAGCAATTTATCATGTAGGATGCGCCATGCAAGGTGAACATGATGAGGTAATAATTTAAAGGACCACAACTTGGACCACACCGGATTAGAAGAAGCCTTATACGAACTCTGAGGGTGATGAATGCTTGCCTCTCTTTGAATAAAATGATATGCTGACTTAACTGAACATGTACCTTTTTTGTCCGATCCCCAAATCAATTGATCTTGTTGCACATGAGAGGAAATAGGTATTTGGAGAATTTGTTAAGCTTCAAAAGGCATAAATTGACATGAAACAAACTGGGTGTTCCAACATCTATCTTCATGATTAATAAGCTTATGCACACTAGAAATATTAAGATTTGGAGGTTTTAGAGACCAAACCTTGTTGGAGAGGAAGCCAATTATCTCTCCAAACGTTAATGATATGACTTGTGCTTGCCCCCCAAAAACACCATTTCTCAATGACCCACCTCGCATGAAGAATACTTCTCCACGTGAAACTAGGCAAATAGCCAGCAACAGCTCTCATAAATCCCGATCTTGGAAAATATCGACCCTTAAGACATCTTGATAGTAGAGAATCTGGATTATTAATAATGTGCCAACCTTGCTTTGCCAATAGAGCCACATTAAAACCATTCAAGCTTCTAAAACCCAGTCCGCCTCTTTGTTTATCTTTGCATAAATAATTCCAATTAATCCAATGAATCCTTTTCTCACCATTTTTACTTCCCCACCAAAACCTGCTAACCATACTTTCAATGTGTTCACACAACCCTTTAGGAAGAAGGAAGCAACTAGTACTATTAAATGTAAATGAATTTCAAGAAGACAAATTTTACTTACTTGGGTTGCACCCATTTAGGTTTTTTATTTTTAAAACATTTCAAAAAATTAAATCCTCCTACAGCTCTGGTAAAATAATATTCATCAAAATTAAGTTATAGATCTAGAGACAAAGACAATGTATATATATGATAAATATAACGTTATCTATCAAGTATACCCTTTATTACATTGTTTGGTTGATAGTGCAGTGAACATAACCAAACAACAAGATTATTACGAGGACAAATGACAAACTAACAACTGCCAGTGATCGCTGCAAATAATGAACAACAATAATGGTTTATCAGAAGCAGAAACAGACAAAAGCAAACTATGTTGGAACCCAAACGATTGAGAAGTTTAGACCCTCATTAATTTTGATGATAACAAAGTATTTGCAAATGAACAATTTATCTTCTGATATAAGTCTTGAAGTGTGCAAGTGTTAAAATTACTTGTGATTTATAACTCACTCAAGCAAGAAGAAGAATTTCACAAGAAATTGAATACATTCCATGTGTGTCTTCATCCGGTTCACTCCAGCGTCTTATCTAAAGCGAGTGTCCGGTAGTGTTATCTTTTGACACGTGGATTAATCAATTGCTGCGAGCGTCCGTCCTACTTTTTGAGCGAGCATCTGGTCTTATTAATGAAGCATGTGATGGTCACGTTTATGCTCTTCTACGTCAACTGTTTTGGAACTGAATTCAAATTTGATTTTGTCCACTCATTTTGATGTATGAGGTATCAAAGGTGACATCTTTAGTATAAGACAAAATTTGTACAAGGCAATTGTGAAAAGTAAATAGTACAAAAACGGTAATGTGTACTATTCTGATAATTCTCTGGAAAGGGAGAAAATGACAGCATTTCAAATTACCTCACTAAATGATATGGAGCTGAAATTTACTGCAACGGTAATGCCTTCAAGTACTCCTATAAATACTCCAAGGTATTCATTGAAGAAGGTGGCTAGAAACTACATTCTGAAAGAGCTATTCTAAAGTGAGCAATCAAGTTTTGTGCCAAGTTTCTGGAAACCAAAGAACTGAACTTCAGCATCTTATATTCTTTCTTTTAAAAAGCTATTTGTTTTTTAGCTTAATCTTTTCATCCTCTCTGTGAGAGTTATTTGATTGTATTCAAAAGAAAAATTACTTTGTGAAAACTGTTTTGCCTAGTTAAGGCTTAGTTACTCAAAGGCTCGAGCGTACTTAGTCGTTTTAAGAAGTTAAGAGTATTGTCAAGTTTGTGACAGTAGAATACTCTTAAGAAAATTTGTAATCAGTTGATTATAGTGGAAAATCCTTCAGGAATGAAAGGACTAGCGTAGCTACCAGGTTGGTGGTGAACTAGTATAAATCTCTGTGTCTCTTGCTTTACTGCTTTACATTTACTTTTATCTTGCGCATAAAAACAAGTTTTCATAAACTGTATTTCTAGCGTCTGGTCTTACTCCAACATCCGATAACAAACAGATTTAAAATCAAGTGTTCAAAAGTGTTTTTAACTTAAAGTTTGCGAAAAGTTTTTAACACAATTCAACCCCCTTCTTGTGTTCACGTTCAAACTAGGCTATCAATTTGACAACGGTTAGTAACATATGTACAAACCTATGCAAATACGGTGCTAAGTAACACTTTTTTGGCTCACTATGTATCTTATTTTGTATGTAAGATTGAACTGTTTCTGCAGGAAGACTATGTTTGGAGAATTGTATCTTGACTGGGTTAAGGAATCCAAACAGATTGCTGATGCCTTTTGCGATACAGTAGCGATGCAAATTCCTAATATTTTTAAACAAATGTTAATTACAATTGATACGTATCAAATAAATTTTGAAAAAGTTAATTACAATTGAGACAAAGCGAATCACATACTTACGTGTGCCACAATGACAAGACATGGCTGGAAAGCCACAGAGTACCATCAATGATCTCATCCATGTCACGCCTATCAATCATGAACCATGGATGGACACCAAAATCATGCTCCAAGTCTACTTGGAAGCTATCACCCTTGAGATTCTTTAATTTTTCAAAAACATTTTCTCTAGGCGGCTGGTCCTCAATGTCAGGTGCATAATTACTACCCTTAGTGCTGACATGCATGGTAGCTCTAGGAGAACAATCTGTTTGAGCGTTATAATTGCACACCCATAGATTGCAGCGTCTGTATCAAATTAAGTAAACATAAATAACAATATTCATAAAGTTAGTATTTTTTACACATTTCATTAATTGTGTAAAGTTACATATACCTCTAGGACCCCCCTTTGGATCTCCTCCCGCATATTTACGCTTCTCTTATCCCGGAGTTCCTTTTGCATTTTTTCCCGGAGCTCTTGTTGTACCTCTCTCCAGATCTCCTGTTGGATCTCCTGCGGGATGGCCTAAAGTACCTCACCAAAGATAGCTCCTGAGGTGGGGCATGTAGGTCCTCCAAATATGGAACAAAAGATCCCTGTGTGCTTTGTTCGACCAACAATTCCTATAACATATATATAAATTATGCTATTAATACATGGTGTGAGAAAACGCATGAGTTGTAAAACAATTACGTTGATGAATCGAAAGATTTACTTACAATCCTAGAAGCCGCTAAGGCTGTCGCCTCAGATGTATAATCTCCCGATGGCTTTTGTTGGGCCATCATCCATAGCTCATGACGTGTTAGTTCGGGAAGCTTATCTACAACTGAACCTTCATCTCCCAAGTCTTGAGTCATTTTTTTAGCCTCCCTTTCCGTAATGGTCTCCTTAAGCTTTTCGTAACCCCCACGAGACATTCTGTGGGGGTATCAATTCTTTGCTGTATTTTACTTGCCTTTTGGCCTCTTCGCTTGTTACAAATAACACATGACAAATTAAAAATCAGTATAAAATTTAAATTAGCCAGGCCAATTAAAAAACTATGACACTAACCTAAAGCTCTTCATCATGTCGGCTCTAGACAAAAAACTACCATGATTCCTCGGAGATAAAATCATATTTACCAACTGGCATTTTATTGCCATCTTTATCTCCCTCTCCAAATACATAAGTCTTGGAGAGTATTGTCTTAAATTGCTTCCAATGCTCCCCCGCATAAGGAGCCATTTATTCTTCAGTGCCTCATCATCAGGATCAGTGAAGGTTTGCTACAACAATTACACAACAAAATGGTGGCGTGAGTAAATGCAACTAAACATATTTTTATGTTAATAAGCAATAATTATAATTTTTTTAATATTAAATACCATGACATCTTGCCATATCATCTTCTTGACATCACCCTGTATGCCTTTCCAATTATTTTCATTGATACTAACCTTGCCACGGTTTAGAACAGCCACATAACTCTTGAACTTCGCAGCATACGGACCAGTGGGTTGGAAGGTAACAGGATCAAACTCAACACCATACCTCTCACTAGGGGCACATCTAGCAGTAAAACAAGTCAAATACGTGGGACATCTAGTCCTAGACCTCGTAGAAGAGGAGGTTGAAGAACCATCCATGATGCTTGTATAAACAAACAAGTTATTATTTAAATAAAGACCAAGTTTACTAATACAAGACAGAGGTAACTCAAGAGAATAATCTAAGATCTTAAAAACAAATAAATAAACACCAAAGCAAATCAAATTATTTGCCCTCCAGCTATGCAATAGTGCATTATGTGTTGTTTTTGCAGGGGCAATGAGCAAAGTGTAGCTCTTATTTTAGTAAAAGTTGATGAGAAAGAAAACCAAAAAAATCCTAAACAGGGTTCCCTCACATGTTGCACCTCCATATGGGACTCTTAGCTGCTTACACTACACTAAAAAGCGCAAAAACAATATCCTTATTCCTAAATAGCACAAAACTATTTCTAAAAAGCACAAAATAGTTTCCTTAATCACTACATCTCTAATAAAAAGAAAGATAAATAGTCATCAAATATATAAATCTATACTCCCCACAATCAGACCACAAAAATGAAAAAAATAATAATAAAGTACCTGTTGAATAAACGAGCTCTCCTTCATGGTGGCAACAGAAACGAGATAAGGTGGCGATAGTCACAAGCCACGAGCTCCTTCAATATGAGCTCCTTCACGACGGTGACAGTCATGGCAGTGACATGGCAGTGAGAGAGACCGTGAGACAAGGAAGGAGAACAAAAATGAGGAAGAAGAAAGAAAATGAGACAAAAAATGAGACAAAGAAAGCTTTACTAGGGATGCAAAGGGAACAGGTACATAAAATGTAGTGGCGGCCTGAGAATGGTGGTTGTTCATCGTGACCATGAGTGAAAATGGTGGTGGCGGCGGTCGTTTTCGCGCTGTGAGGGTTTTGGATGAAGAAAAAAAGTGACGGTCTGTGCCTGGTAGTGCAAGTATATATAAAACTTTTAACACCGGCTAACTTAATCGGTGTAAAAGATTTTTTAAAATACTTTTCACACCGGTTGTACAGATAACCGGTGTGAAATCTTACACAATTTACATCGGTTATAAGTATAACCAGTGTCAAAAGTTAACCCTTAATTGCAAAATTGCTATCGTGTCACCTTTTACACCAGTTGTACATAAAACTGCTGGAAAAAAATTACAAAATTACCACCGCATCACTTTTTACACCGATTTTATATACAACCGGTGTAAAAGGCCCAATTATTTTTCGTTTTGTGTACTAGTGCAACCACCATCACTAACTTGGTCAGCATTCCCTGCAATTAAAAAGAGGGAGAACTGTTTTACATATCTGAGACAAGTTGCCTGGATATTAAGACAACTCTCTTCCTAAAAGAAATAGGAAAGAAAGAAACTTAATAAATAAATAAATACTGGCAAAGAAAATGCTTTTAGCATATCAAGTCAGTAAGATATGCTACAGACCCACCATCGAATCAAATAAATACTAAAGCAACCAATACATATGCTTCTCAATGTGATCATATGCTGCAACATTCAATCTAACAGGCTAACACCCTCACTCCTGTAGGGATATTACTTGAAGCTTTTTATAAAATAAACCAAATGAAGTAGTTTAAATATTAGCGGAACAAAATTTTTCTCTTCATACACAACTTGATACAAATAAGTATTCAATACAAACACATAATTCAACTTCATAAATATAAAGAATTCCCTAAAACTACGACTCTGATCCGGCTATAAATACTCATTTATCCTTGGCACTATTGAGTAACTGTCAAGCAACTCCGAAACTTGCTTACAAGTTTTCTAATGTCTACCTGCTATTGTTAACACACCAAATTGTATACTTTTATGGGGCATTTTTAGTACTTAAATATGTCATTATGTGCTATTTAAAGTATAAAAGTGCTCACTTATGACCCATTTTGCAGAAATATCATAAAGACATTGCTTGGAGCAAACAATGTAATTTTGGGAAGATTTGAACATATTTTGACATTTCTGGATGAGCGGCACGGCCTGATAGCCAGTCAGTACGACTGTACCTATGCAAAAGAAGCAGTAGGGGGTACCCCCTTGGTCAGTATAGCTTGTTCCAAATTATCCAGGCAAGCTTGAAATGTTTCCCCAAAAACAGAAAAGTCATCCATGAAAATTTCCATGGATTTCTCAATAAAATCTGAGAATATTGCCATCATGCACCTTTGGAAAGTTGCTGGTGCATTGCACAACCCAAATGGCATCCTTCTAAAAGCAAAGGTGCCATAAGGGCATGTGAAAGTGGTCTTGTCTTGGTCTTCAGGTGCTATGGCAATTTGATTGTAGCCTGAATATCCATCAAGAAAACAGTAAAACTCCCTCCCTGCCAACAATCATCTAGTCAATGAAAGGCAATGGAAAATGATCTTTCCTTGTTGCCTTGTTGAGCTTTCTTTATCTATACAAATTCTCCAACCAGTCACAGTCCTGATGGGAATTAATTCATTCTTGTCATTAGCTATGACAGTCACTCCCCCTTCTTTGGAACACATTGCACTGGACTAACCCAAGAGCTATTTGAGATTGGATAAATAATTCCAGTATCCAACCATTTAATGATCTCCTTTTTAACTACCTCTTTCATCACTGGATTAAGCCTTCTTTGTGCTTCAATGTTGTTCTTGGCATTTTCCTCCAAAAAAATTGTGTGCATACAAAGAGTAGGACTTATGCCTTTAATGTCAGCCATTTGCCACCCTATAGCCTTCTTATGTTTCTTCAAAATAGTGAGCAGTTCTTCTTCCTGCTGTAAGCTCAAATCAGAAGCAATAATAACAGGAAGAATGTTATTCTCACCCAATAAGCATACTTCAGGTGTGGAGGCAGCACTTTCAATTCCAGCTTAGGAGGTTTTTCAACAGAGGGAATATTGGATTTGGAGCTCTTGTCACTGAGTTCCAATGACTTATACTTTCTGGACCACAATTGATTTACTGAGGCCTTCTTTTCTGTCTTTTTCTCCTGCTCAAATTCACAATCAGGGGCATTCAGTTCCTGTTTTAGCACATCTTTGTCCCTCAAGAATTGATGTTGAACCAAGGAATCAATGGTTCTAACAAAGGAACATTCTTCCACATTTTCTGCAGGATATTTGAGAGCATTAAGAACATTAAATTTGATTTCTTGATCATTGACTATCATAGTGAGTTCACCCTTCTGCACATCAATTAGTGTTTTCCCTGTGGCAAGGAAAGGTCTTCTTAAAATAATAGGCACCTCAGCATCAGCTTTAAAATCAAGAATAATAAAGTCAGCAGGAAATACCAATTTGTCAACTTTAACAAGCACATCTTCGATTTTTCCTTCTGGATAGGCTAGAGTTCTGTCTGCAGTTGCAGAGTTAGTGTTGTAGGCCTGGCCTTACCAATTCCAAGCTGTTGGAAGATGGGCTTAGGCATTAGATTAATGCTTGCCCCTAAGTCACATAGAGCTCTCCCACAATAAGTGTCACCAATAGTGCACGGAATGGTAAAATAGCCAGGATCTTTTAGCTTTTGTGGGATCTTGCTTTGCATCAGCATATTGCACTCCTGAGTCATAGCAACTGTCTCAAATTCTCCCGGCCTCCTCTTCTTGGTTAGAACATCCTTCATGAACTTTGTGTAGTTTGGCATTTGTTGCAAGGCATCAACTAATGGAAT
This sequence comes from Calophaca sinica, assembly GCA_037113605.1. Lineage (NCBI taxonomy): Eukaryota > Viridiplantae > Streptophyta > Magnoliopsida > Fabales > Fabaceae > Calophaca > Calophaca sinica. Next base: position 73,170,880 of record CM073736.1, read on the forward strand.
GTTGATGTGCAATTGTTTCAGCACATCAATGAACTTGTCAAACTGCTTGTCTTGATGGGCTTTCTTAAGTCTCTGAGGGAATGGTGGAGGTGGAAATTCAGGAATTAATCTATTGGTTGCAGTTGCTGGTGTAGCTTTCTCAGCAGGTGTAGCTACCAGAATTGGTGCTGGGATGGTACCAGAATTCTGCTTTGTGGTTTTTGGCACTTCAGGTTCTTTTTCTTTTTCTTTTGAGGGCTGGCTAGTGGTGACATCAGGCCTTTGGGAAGGACCTGGTAATTCAGTACCACTCCTCAAATATATGGCTTTTATTTATTCTTCCCCTGCTGGCTTGGCAGCTTCAGTTGTGGCAGGCAATGAACCACTTGGTCTTTGGTTCATAGCTGTTGCAATCTGCCCTAATTGATTCTCCATGTTTTTAATTGTTGCCCCTGACTTTGGTACTGGGTCTTAGTTTCATTCATGAAAGCCTTTAGCATAGCCTCCATTGAGTTGTCAATAACAGAAGCAACAACTTTTTGAGCTGGTTGAGCAGGGAAGCCAGGGGGATGTGTGGGCTTTGCGAGCACTGGCGTGAGTCTTTGCAGATTATTGCTACTCCATGAAAAATTTGGGTGATTTTTCCACCCAGGGTTATAGGTGTTAGAGTAAGGATTATTATTTTTGTTGAAATTCGCTACATAATTGATAGATACAGGGCTACTAGGGCACTCCTCATATAGATGACCTCCTCCACAATACACACAAGAAATAACCTTGGCTTGAGCAGGTGCAGATTCTACAGAATTAATAGGTGTTGTGGCTGGTGCTGTGTTGGCACCAGCAGTATTCAGATTTTTCAACATGTTTGCAATTGCAGCCACCTGTGCAGACAAAGCTGTCATTTCACTCACTTCATGGACTCCAGCAACCTTCTTTGCAGCACTCAATCTGGCAGTGGGCCACTGATAACTGTTTGCAGCAATGGTCTCAATTTTCTCATAAGCATCATTATAAAACTGTGCAAAGAGGGCACCACCAGAAGAGGCATCAAGTATGTCTCTTGATCTTCCTGAAAGACCATTATAAAATGTTTCCATTTGAATGCAAATAGGTATGCCATGGTGAGGGCATTTTCTGAGCAGCTCCTTAAATCTTTCCCAAGCTTTAAACAGTGATTCCTCTTCATTTTGCCTGAAAGATGTAATTTCATTCCTCATCCTAGCATTCTTGATTGGAGGGAAATACTTGGTGAGGAATTTTTCTGCCATTCCATTCCAATCAGTGATAGAGTTAGGCTCCAAGGAATTTAGCCAAGCCTTGGCTCTATCCTTCACGGAATATGGGAATAGCCTAAGTCTGAAAGCATCATCTGTAACTCCAGGAATTTTGAAATTACTGCACACTTCAAGGAATTGTTTCAAGTGCAAATGAGGATCTTCTTGAGGTGTGCCACCAAATTGTCCCACAGTTTGCAGCATATGGAACATCATAGGCTTAAATTCAAAGTGATTTGCAGTGATGTCAGGCCTTACTATGCCAGTGTGCATAGTTTGAGGATCAAAAACAGCATAGTCCCTCATTGGCCTGTCCTTATCATTAGCCATGCCTATGATATCAGCATTCAGCACCAAAGCTTGGTACTGGCTTTGAACACTGTGTTGGAACTGAACACTGCCTTCTTCTTCTACCTCAGAAAGTGATTCATCAGTATGGGGACCAGTGCCTGCCATATTTGCAGCGGCACCTAATGCAGCAAAAGCTTGCCTCTCCCTTAATGACCTTCTGAAAGTTCTGTCAATCTCAGGGTCCAACTGATATTCAGGTGCAGTGTGCCTGCACATGTGCAGAATTGAGCACTAACAGCTGACATAAACACCAAAAGAATTAGAATATCTCAACTAACAAACCTACTAAATTCAAAACTATGTGAATTTAACCAATTCAATCCCCGGCAACGGTGCCAAAACCTTGTTGTGTAAAATAATAACAGTTGTGCAAGTATACACAATCGCAACAAGTAGTAAAGAGTAAATCAAGATCGTTCCCACGAGGATTGAATAATTGCTTTCACAAGTTTTGGCAATAGCAAGTGAGTTAGTGAGTAAATAATAAAAACAGAAAATAAACATCAATTTTTTGTGATTTTAATAACTGAACAAAACATAATTATGTAAGTGATTTGAGTAAAAATTGGATAAAAACAGCTAGGAATCAGTTTATTCATATTTCCACTAGGTTGGTTTCAGTGCCAAAGTCAGTACCATTTGGCACCTGGGCGCATGGCACTAATGTGTGTGCCTTTCAGCACTTTCACCAGGGTTAAGTAAAGGGTACCTTATGTCTAAGCCCCCATTATGTTCCCCCTTATCTAGTTAATGTGGCCAAGAACACCCTACAAGACAGATTTCCTATGTCTAGTTTAATCAAAATCAATTAAAGTGTCCTTTAAATTGATACCCCTTATATTGCCTCATGAAATCAGCATGTTATCACCTTTCAGCATCTAACATACAAGTACATAACTAAAGTTGATCAGGCTCAAGTTAAATATGTAAGCAATAAAATCGCATGAGACAAAGGTACAAAGGCAAAGACAAATAGACATTCACCAACCAGGTTTCAATATAAAATCACTTCATCCTAGCTTAGGAAAGTTAGCTCATAATGAGCCTAAAATTAAAACAACAGAAACTGGTGCAAAAAATAGAATCCATGGCACTAGAGTAAGAGTTCAGAAACTATTACAGATATGAAATAAAACAGTAAACAGAATTTCTCCCAGCTTTGTGAGCTCGAGAACCACTTCTTAAACAACATTGTCTTGCTGAATCTGTTTCACTCTGTACTGAACAAGTTCTTTCTCTCCATGGACAAAGCTAAGAGCTTGAGTTAATAGTGTTTGAAAGGAGGGAGACAGAATGTGGCTGCTTCTCTCAAATGGGACAAGTCGCCACTAGCGAATGTATCGAATCGACCGCAAGCTTGATTTGGTCATTGTCCTTATATAGCCTCTCCTTAAATGGGCTAGCCAATGCTGATCCCAAGAAAGATGTTGTCTTTTGGCCAAAAAATAAAGGCTTTTGTCCTTTAGCTAGCTGAGAGAAAATGCTTTGCAGAGGGGACCACCAAGTGCACATGCTGTAGTCTTTAAAATAAAGGACAGAGTCCTTTTCTTCATCTTAAATAATTGGGACACGCTGCTGCACTAAGGCCAGGGCTGCTAACATTACGACCCGGTGCCATGGCACCAAATTTGGCACTGAACATTTCTTCCATAAAATCCTGCACACTAGAAAAACACATTAAAATGCTCATAAAAGAACCAAAGTGCCTTAAACAGCACCAAGCAAGGGAAATCACATTATTTACACGATTCTAATAATTAAAGGCCCTAAATTACTCTTGAACTCACTTGATTCATAGTTAATAAAGCATAAATAACTTTTATTTCTAAGAGTTATCATGTATACACAAACTCGTCATAATGCATTGGCATGCATGACTTACCACATTTTGATATGTGATGATCTGATCATTGACTTGTTGTTTGATTTGTTTACTCGCATGCAAATACTTGATATACTATGATGATGCATGCGGCCTATTAAGTATGCTTATGTATATAATGACATGCCGATGTACTATATGTATATATATCTTATTTGTATGCAACTAGCCTGTGATAAACTCGTGGACAAGAAATTTACCCTTGCATTTCTTTTGTTTTATGTTTATGCTTGGAACTGATACTTAGATGTTGTCGATCCCGATGAGGTTTATGGGAAACACGACGTATGAGTTTTCTCAGGGGAAGACCCCTTCGGGGTGGGTCGTTAATCCTATCTCTGGGCATTTGACACACTCGGGAATAGTTATTGAGACCGACGACGATGGGGAGTACTCTACTGTTGTACGCTTCAGCAGTAAGACGGTTCACTTTTATACGCTTTAGCAGTAAGACGGTTCACTTTTATGTACCACCTAGTCTACTTACTACACTACCGATGACGGCGACTGTTGAGACCTTTCCGTTCGTGGACCCTACACATCCGTCCATGATGCCGAGTTCGAGTGCACGTCCACCTTCGACTGGAGTTCCTGGAAATCCTCCCATCGTCACTGCTACTACTTCTGCTATACCGACAGCTTCATTGGTGGCACCTGCGGCACCTGAGGGTAGTCCTCCCTCATTTTGTATTCACTGTCCTCATTGCTCTTATCCCTTGCCTCCAATCCCTACAGCCGGAGACCCAATCAATGGGAGTAAGACCACTAGGGAGTGGGTGGCGAGAGATAGAGTAGTGATTGATAGTGAGGATGAGGAGGATCCTTCAGAGGCATCGGAGCCTGCTAGCTCAGAGTCGATGACCTACCGTGCGGGGTTTCCCCCTCGCAAGCGTCTCAGGTTTACTTATGGGCCAGCATAGTTAGATAGAATTGGTTAGACACTAGATTAGTATTTTGTACAGTATGACTTTTGGGCCTAAGTCCTTTGATAGGAGCTGCAGGATGCATCACAGATATGAGTCAACTCTAGGTGTTAGGGTTTTTCATATGACTGATGTATTTTATTTTGAGCATCTACTTGTGTATATTTTGGAACTCGCCTGCGTGCGAAATACTCTGACCCTTGGCACTGCTATGATGCATATATATGATGTTGGTTATGTTTTACTTTAGAAGTGGTTGCTGTTTGTCGTTCTAAAGTATTACACTTGTGAAAAAAAACACTGTTGTTTTCAAAGAAAACCTTTTGCGAAAATGGGATGTTACATTAGTGGTATCAGAGCAGTTCGGTTCTCACCGGACCGCTTAATGTATGCTGGCCTAGGATGTTGGGAATTGTCGGGTAGGAGTCTGATGTGCCTAGGATTTTGTGAACTCTATGTTGATTGTCTGAATGTTTCCAAGTTGAAACAGTTGTGACATTGTGTGAAATTGTGTGCGGTCACCTCAGGTGATTGATTATTGTTGTTGGATTCTGACTGGTTTTCGACTTGTAGGAACTTATGGCACCTCCTAGACGTGATACCTCTGTTCCTGAAGCTGGAAACCATGATATGGACAAAGTAGTGCATGCAATGACTGACATGGCTGTTGTGATAGCACAGTAGAGGACTGCAAAGCAACAGCGTGACCTGTAAAAACAACAACGCGAGGAAGGAACTGCTGAGGCGAAGGGATTGATTGATTTTCGCCTCCATGACCCGCCAAAATTCTATGGGGATTCTGATCCAGAACAGGCCGATCTCTGGTTACAGGAAATCGAAAAGATATTTGAAGTACTTTGTAGTCCTGCGGACGTAAAGGTGAACTGTGCCACATACCTACTACTGGGAGACGCAGAGTACTGGTGGAGAGGGATGAAGTTGATGATGGAAGCCGACCATCAGGAAGTGACCTGGGAAGCGTTTCGTGCCAAGTTTTTGGAGAAGTATTTTCCCAAAAGTGCTCGCATTGAGAAAGAACAGGAATTTCTGAGAGTTTACCAGGGAAACTGGAGTATTGGGGAATACGCTACAAAGTTCTAATCGTTAGCTTAGCATTTTCGTTTCTTTAAACAACGCGTGGATGAAGAATACATGTGTGAGCACTTTGTTAATGATTTACGAAGCAACATTCAGGATTCAGTGTTGCCGCTAGGAATTCGTCGTTTCCAACAATTGGTGGAGAAAAGCAGAGAGGTAGAAGTCATGAAGAACAACAAACAGAGGAGAGTTGGAGGACCATCTAAGCCAGTGAACCAAGGTCATGGAAACAAAGGGAAACAACACTAGAGTAAGCCATATTCCCGTCCCCAGGGGAATAATCGCAATCAGTATCGCCCGGTGGCACAAGGCATTGGGAATAGCCAGAAGAATCAACTGCATTGCTATAACTGTGGAAGTAAGGACCATTTGGCTAACAAGTGCTTAAAAGAGAAGGTGTGTTACAATTGCAAGAAGCCGGGACACGTGATCAAAGACTGTCGTCTGCCGAAAGCTGACCCATCTGCAAATGCCGCGGAAAGCGCACGACCCTCAAAGAACAGACGCTGCTCGATAACCGGCGAAGAAATCTCACAAGGCCTCATCGAGGGAACTTGCGACATCGCATGTAACCATCTGTCAGTACTTTTCGATTCTGGCGCGACATATTCATTCATCTCTGTGGATTGTGTGAAACATCAGAATCTTCCTGTTTCTGCATTACCGTTTGATTTGGTTGTTTCTACTCCTGCTGATAAAACTTTGACTGCAAAAACTGCCTGTTTGCATTGTCCCATGACTGTTCAAGATAGGAAATTCTTTGTTAACTTGATCTATTTACCGTTGAAAAATCTTGAAGTAATCCTTGGGATGGATTGGTTATCTCACAATCATATCCTGTTAGACTGTGCTCGTAAAGTCCTAGTCTTTCCTGAGCCGAATATCTCGAAGTTTTTGGCTGCGAACCACCTTGGAGTGACCTTAAAAGAGGGAACTCAAGAATACATCTCGTTAGCTAGCCTAGAGGCCAAGATGGAGATTGATGTGAACAGTGCACCTGTCGTGAAGAACTTCCCAGATGTGTTTCCAGAAGACGTACCAGGTTTACCTCTAGTACGGGACATTGAGTTCTCTATTGACTTAATTCCTGGAACTGGCCCAATTTCCATTGCACCTTACCGAATTTCTCCTTCGGAGATGTTGAGCTGAAGAGCCATATTGAGGATTTATTGTCCAAATAGTGTATACGACCAAGCGTATCTCCTTGGGGAGCACCAGTATTGCTTGTGAAGAAGAAAGACGGACGTTCGAGGCTTTGCGTGACTATCGACAACTCAACAAAGTGACTATCAAGAAACGATATTCTCTACCACGTATCGATGGTCTGATGGACCAATTGCAAGGAGCCGTTGTTTTCTCGAAGATTGATTTGAAATCTGGTTATCACCAGATTAGGGTTAAAACTGAAGACATTCCCAAGACAGCGTTCAGAACCTGATATGGACATTATGAGTACCTTGTAATGCCTTTTGGAGTGACAAACGCACCTGTATATTCATGGACTATATGAATAGGATCTTCAATTCATTCCTGGATCGGTTTGTCGTTGTGTTCATTGACGACATTCTCATTTATTAGAAGAGTCTGAAGACCATCAGGAGCATCTATGTAACATCCTAATTTTTATGAAAATTATTTTATAGTTCCAGCTACTTGAAAATAAATCATCGAGATTGATCACCTCAATGGTTTGTTAAAAGTACGAAGAACAACAAAGATTTATTGTAAACAATTTACTGTTTTAGTAATTAATTCAGATTAACAGATAGTGTAGACGTATACTGTTTTTAATATGAATTAATCCCGAAAAAATGTGAAAGATTATTGTTTGATTAAAGAAAATTATTTTATTGAAAGAGAAATAATTTTCAGGATTTAATAAATATTTTTAAGTCATAGTTTGGATTTTTATTGTCTAGTTATTGTATTAATTGTCTGTTTTATGTCATATTTAATATGACTAATATTTTAAAGGTTTTGTCTTGATAATTTTATTGTTTGATTAATTTCTATATGATAAGAGAAATTAAAATTAGTGATCCTCACTAATTTACAGTTTTTATTATTACGCGAGAATTCTATCGAATTCTGTCGTTACTAGGCTATTGTGTGTGTTTCTAACTGAAACATGCCCAAACGTGATCCAAATTTTATAAAATTTGAGATCTTACCATTTTCCATTATTTAGGATTTATTGTAATTTTTTCTAGAATTTTGGGCATCAGAAAATATTTAGTGTATTTTCTATCGCCAAAGACTGCCTAATTGCGACGTTTCGGTTCACATTTCGAGAAAACGATATACGTGGGTACTTTTCTTATGCCGCGAGGAACATTTGTAATTTTTGGGTGTGGCGTTATAATTAGAATTATTTTTGGGAGTTTTTAATATTAAAACCTAATATATGCGTAACGTCGTGCACCCGGTTGAGCGAGAACGCGACGAAACGAAGCCATGAGCTAAGGGGAATGTATGGCGGCTGCAGCTGGACCAATAGGATGCAAGCCACATGATTGTAGCACACCATTTGGAAAGGAAGCATTTTGATTGGTTTAGGAAGTAATGGGTAGTTAGTTTGTTAAGTTAGTTTAGTTTGTTTGTGACTAGTTGATTAGTTTCCAACTAAATGAACATTTTCTTCCACCCTTGCCCCTCAAAATTTCGTGGCTTCTCCTTCCATTTGGCTGCTCCATTTCAGTTCCTTTCATTGTTGGAAAGCTTGAAAAAAATTCTAGAAAGAGAAAGTGGTGTTTTTGGAAGTTTTGGTGATCAAAGTTTCCATCTTTACTTCCTTCCTTCTCAATCCTTGTTCTATCAACTCTAATCTTCTTGGTAAGGATCCTAATCCCTTCTCCTTTCTCCATGGCTGCCATAGATGAGTTTTCATGGTATTTGTGTTGTTTCTCATGATTTTAGTTTTGATTCTTGAAGGAAAGTGATGTTTAAGCTTCAATCTTCCATCCTTTCTTCTTAATCCTTGATCCATCACCTCCAAACTTCTTGGTAAGCTTCATACCCATTCTTTTCTCTCTTGAGTTTCATGATATGGGTTTGGCTGGTTTTAGGAATTATTTTTGGGCAAAAGTGTTAGATTTTACTAGATATGCATGATTAGTCTTATAACCCTTTGTTTTCCTCCATGATTAAGCAAGATTAGAGTATTTAAAAAATTTGGGAACCCTAACCCTATGTTGGCCGAAACTAAGGGCTGCTGGAAGCCTTGGTTTTGATTTGTTTTTATTAATTTGGAGTTAGTTCTTATGGCGTTATAAGTGGTATGTTTGGAAACTAGTCATATATGTATAGTTTACAAAGTTTTGAGAAATTGATTTGGTTAATTTTGGGGGCTGGAACCGTGGGTTTTGAGCATGATCTTGATGATGTTTTAAGTTGTTTTTCAAGTATTTTAAGTGTTGAGGAAGTGAGTTTAAGGTTCAAGAAATTAAGAATGGTGAAATGCTTTGTTTTGGAAATGAAAAATTGAAAATTTTGGGTTGTTTTTGAGTAACCAAAACCGTGGCCTAAATTATGGTTTTGAGGGATGTTTTAACTTGATTTTAAAGTATGTTAGGTGTAACGACCCATTTTCCGGAACGCCACTAAGCCAGTATCTTGACAACAGTTTACATATTTCTGAAAGGCGAAATACTATGCCTTGCACGTTTTCCAAAAATGTGGTTCTATTTTTTTTTTCAAAACTTCTTTTTCAAAATGGCTGTCAGAGTATTGCAGCGACTTTAGAAACATGGCGGAATTATTTAGAGACACCACGTAACCACATTCAATTATTACATCAACTCACACATAATAGCATGTGCCTAGAAACATAATCGACATTTATTACAATACAGAAATAAATTCAAGCGTCCTATAGCTGGTCGACACAACAAGCTCCTCGCAAGACTACTAGTAGGTTCCGCAACCACAACACAAGTGGAAAGCTAAACAACCATCCCCAGCTGCTCCTCCTTGCAGTTCCAAATCCTCTGCTTGCTCCGCCATCTGGGTTACAATCATTAATTGACAGAACCACTGGCAAGGGTCAACTTCTTAAAATAAAGAGTCAGTTACACTTATTCGACAATGGCAACAAAGCATATAACAATGCAACATGTTATAGGAAATAGAAAATCATAGCAATAAGCAACAACAGCATGCACAGTTCTCGAGACACAATGCAGACTCAAGATTTTCTCTCTCTAGACTTGACTCATTTTCTCTTGACACGACAATTATTAGGAAGCGACGTAGATCCATCAATCGACATACCGGTAGTAGCCTTGGGATCTTTTGCTTCTCCCTAGGTAAGCGACCCGGTTCCTACTGTTGCGACGCCTAGCTAATCCACCATGAACAAAGGGGACCTAGCACCCTCGGTTGTCAGGCTCCACGGCTCAAAAACGTCTCGACGACTCGACAATGCTCTCAGACTCGATGAATAATTCGCCGCATATGATATTCAAAGAGTTATAAGCAAGATTATTCGACCGCATATCAAATAATAAGAGCATGCTTAATATGAAGAAACGCAATTCAACAACTTAAGCAATAAAAGCAGCTTGCATGAAGAAACGCAATTCAACGATACAAATAGCATAAGCAATTCACAGCATTATTCAACCGCATATTAAATAATTGCACAGCTCAGCAACAACAGACGGCAATCAACTCATAGAATTCACCCCTCTGCAACTCAATGGAGTTCACAGAGAGGAACAAACAAGTGTGGGGGGTTTGGGATAGCTGCCAACCACTTGCAGACAAACCCACTAAATATTCAGTATATCAAAAAAAAAAAAGCGAAGGGGTACAAGACCCTCACTTCGAACCCTGAGGTTCTCAGACTTCTTCGCATAAACACTTGAAATTAAATTCTAGCAATATTCAAAATTGCCCTTACACAAGGACATAAAAAGATAAAGCCTACAAATGTTTAGAAGTGCCCTTACCGAAATATCGGTCCACATGTCAAAACACGTTACAGCTCTCATCAGCACGTCTTCACGTCCCCAGGATCCTAAACCTCACACACTGAAACTTAGAACAATTTCTAATTCACCCAAAGAAATCCCTAGGTTATGGTTTAATCCTAAACCCCTAGGTTACTCCCCCAAAAATCATTTTAGTAATTCTTTACACTTAAAAGATACTAAAACATAGTTAAAATAATATCTTTAAACACTTTACAACTTACTCAAAATCTTTATAACTAAACCTTTAACTTTAAAAACACTAGAAAATCATTTTCTTTCAAAACTAAAGCAAAAATTAAACTACTAAAATATTTAATAATCAACTCCTAACTTATTAATCAAGTAAAAATTTTAAAAGCCACATCAGAACACAATAACCCCTCGGTTTTAACCAACCAACCAACACCTAAAATTTTTCCAACTTTCAAATCAATAAAACTAGCACTAAAAATAAAAGGGTTTAAATACTAGAAATTCTAAGACTCCATCTTGTTTAAGAAACACAAGATTTCTTTAACACTAGGTGTTTCATAGTCTTTCTCAACTCAATCAACACTTAGCAACAATCATACTAAAACATTTTCTTACAACTTTAGATAAGTTAACCCAAAACTTTAAATCCCTAAAAATGTTTTTCCTATCATAACTTGATTCAAGTTCAAGGAGTATAAAAATTAAACCTTTTTCTTGATCAATCATAAAACAACAACAAGAACAACTAAAACAAAAATAAAAGGCTAGAATCACAAGAACAATCCATTCCTTTTTTAGGCTTAGAGCTCAACAAAATGAGGGAAAAATTTGTTATCTTGTTCCTGGATCATTATCATAAACATACAAAATAAATGAACAAAGAAAAATTAACAAAACCATATCCAAACCCTCATGGTGGGCACGGTTTGGCAAGAAGAAAAGGGGACAGATTTTGGCTTCCAACCCTTGCTCATCTGATCATGACACTATCACTAAAATGAGGTAGAAAATGAAATAAATGGTGGTGTTTAAGTAGGAAGGAAGGCCACGGCTCGAAGTGAAAGAAGGAAAGGAGTGAGCTTGGCTTTTCTTTTTCCTCACCAACACTGGAAAATCTGGAAGGAAGAAGAAATAAAAATGGGAGAGAATGAGTAGGAGGGTTACGGCTCTCACTTGTCAAAATTTGAGAAAAATAGAAGAAAGCTGTACTTGGCTTTGTTTCTTCTAAATATCACACACAGACATTCTTGTAAAATGGATGAAACAAAGTAAAAATTGGGCATTAAAGAAGGAGGCTACGATCTGGACAAGGAAAAAAAAGAAAGTGATGGTGGTGTTTTCTTAGCTTAAAGCCACGACTTGGAGGCAGAAAAAGAAAGGGAGTGAACTTGTTTCCTTTTCACCAACACTTATGCTAAACTAAAAGGAAATGAAGTGAAGAATTAAGTGAAAGAGGGAGGCTGTCTATGGCTTCGGCTAGAAAAGGAAGGGGGTGAAAGCTTTTCTCTTCAAACACCACACACTAACAATTGCAATTTAGAGAAATGAAACAAAATGAACTGAGCGTGTGGGAAGGGCTTCGGCCTGATCTTAAAGAATAGGGAAGGGATAAAAAAAAAATTAATCCAATTAAAAAAATTAGTGGATAAGATTAAGTAGATATTTATCTAATGACCACTAAAAACTTGCCACATAGCACTAACCCAAGATATTTATTCCTAACCCAATAAAAACATGACACTTCCTATCTAAAATCTAGATCCTAATCTCATCAACAAGTCTAACCCACTAAATCTCTCTTCTCTCATGATTATCCTCTAACCTAGGGTCTAAAGCGTGCTAAAAACACGGCGTCAAATAACCGCGTTACCGATTTATTCTTCCGCCGATTAATTCGCGAAAATTAATTTACCGAAAAATTAATTCATCGCGTGATAAAATATTATCATAAATAATAAAAACATTATAAAACACTCAAAAATATTCTCAACAAGTTACGATTCGATTTTCATCGAAATCGGGTAAAATTTACCCGATGTTTCAAAAACGCGGCGAAACTTCGTTAGAGTTTTTCGACGATTTTCGAGCCATGAATTAATATTAAATATTAACTCTTAAATTTAATTTTATCTTGATTTAATTCATTCACCTTCTTAGTCAACAAAAATACGCGTTACAGCGTCACACAGAAAACTTAGAATAAGTATAATTGATGAATTCTCTTTAAAAGCAGCATATGTCTACGCTGTCAATTAATTTGAATTGACATCATGAATAATAATTATTTATAATAAATAAATTATTTAAAATGAGTCAAAATAATTCCACGTACTCTCAGTAAATCATTGAGGTGATCAATCTCTATGATTTATTTTTCGAGTATTCAGGATTTTATCGCAAAAATCACTTTTCTTAAAAATTGGGATGTTACAATACCACCCCCCTTAAAATAGTTTCGTCCTCGAAACTACACAGAAAGTAAAATACGAAAAAATTACTTTACTCAAAACCGTAAAATAATTTGCACACATAAGCATTCACAATATTTGTTATTGTACGTAGTACTATAATATTTATAGCTACATAGTATAGCATGCAATAATAACAATCATACTCAAAGTCACTAAGCATATATACATATAGCACACCGAAAAGTATGCGTAGTTAGTGGACGAAGAAATGCTCACGATTGACTGACGCTTCATTCCAGAGCCACGATCTCTGCCCATTCACGGTCACGAACCTGAACTCGAGCACGAACACGAACACGATTACGAACTCGACTATGGCTACACGCCATTACTACGAAATAAGAACACATACAGCCATGATTACACACAATAAGAACATATAAAGGCCACTTAAAACTCCCAGAAAGATTAAAAATTTTCTCGAATCAAACATTTTTTTTTAACAGAAACTATCAATTTCTTAGGAATACACCAACACAAGAAACTAATAAAACAAAATTTCATTTTCTCAAGAGTCAACCATTCTCATAGACACTAAGGTTCCTTTGAGATTAGGTTCTCACTGTCTCAAATTTATCAATCATACTTCAGTTCAAAGATTAAAACAAAGTTAATAATTCTCTCTTATCTTTAAAATCCTTTTAAACCAAAGCTTTAATAACAATATACCAAAACCACTTATAAGATTCTAAGAAATCAAGCAAGGACCTAAAGGAAATTTAAAGTTTTTCTAAAACTCTTCTCTAAACACCTTTCTCAAAACCATCCTTACTCACACATAGACTTATCGTTCAAAAGATTAATACCAAAACTATTATCTTTACACAAGCGAAAACAAAATCATTTTCTAGCTTTCATTACAAAATCAGAATTTTAACAAGAAACATAAAAAAAACACTTAACACCATTGTCAGCTAGATCATTAACAAAGATTCAAGCATTAAGAACAAGGAACTAAGACACTCACCTAGAATCTTTCAGGACCTCGCGGGTTGGGGAGGCACAGGAGGATCGCTATGATCACCAACCATAAAATTGCCCACAACATCACCCAAGGGTACAAAGGATATAAGGAACAGTCCTCACTTGACATCTCTTAGAGCTTTGGCTTAGCTAGAGGAATGGAAGGGAACAATTTCCAAGTTTCTCACACACTCCAAGCACTACACAGTGCAGCACTACTTAAGGGGATGATCGAATAAAATGGGGCTCTTGGGACTGAATTTGTCCGCGGTGGACAAGGGAATAAAGAGGAAGGAACTAAGTTCTCTCTATCTTCCTATGCCCACACTCACACCCATGATGCAACCAATGAGTCTTTCCTACTTTCCCTGAGCATAGTGTTCCCTAAGGAAGGAATTAGAAAAAAAAGGTGGGGGTCCTCTAAATAGAATTTGTTCGTGGCACACAATAGGAGTAAAGGAAAGGTCTAGGCTCGACACTGAGACCAATAATACAATTTGAATTATTCTCCCCCCTTTTTTTTTAAAACGGTCGATGCAAATTCGAAAGGAGAGGAAAGATTCACAAAGTTTTGGTCCAATGTCTTCATCACTTACTAGCACTATAACTAAAACCGAATATTTCCTCCTGCACCCTTTATACATGCGTGGTCGGCCAAGTAAATACAAAGAAAGATGAAAATAAATTATTCCACTTTGCTTGGCTCTCCTTTTAAAGGAAAATTTCGTGTTCTAGAACATCAGGATAAAGTCTGGTAAAGGAATTTCAGATACTACCCAATGCTAGCTAGGCAACTTGTCACGTACTAAAACTTCTACCCGCATCTCTAACTAATTTTCCAGCTCCCATTCAACTGAATCAAATGGTTCCCGCGTAAATTAAGTTGTCACAAGACAATTAATCTGCGCTTGCTAGAAAGTAGCGTTTAATAATTCCATTGGAAAATATTAATGCGCTCGCACAAATATCAAACATACAATCAATTATATAGATTCACAGTGATTGCTAAGGTAGACTCTTTGCGAAACATAGATGTTAGTGTACGGGTCTCATTCACAAAGTTTATAAAACACATTTTAGTCTTGAAACTTACTATATACCAAAATATTTCATACATCAAACACTTAGGTGATCTATATCTAAGATCACTAGTACTTCATAGATTCAGACTAAATATTACATATAGCAACGTCTCCTACGGATCATCCCTCTTCCAAATTTCTGTCCATATGTAGCTCCTTATTGTTGCGCTCCCCGAGGTGAAGTCCTCGAATGGCGAGCTCTCTTCTCTGCTCAGCAGTATATCGTCCTTTCGGTCGGGCGTTGGACATCCACGATCTGTGATCGATTCCATCTTTGGGTCTCGGCAATTCTTAGCGTAATGCCCCGGCTTCTTACAGTTAAAGCATAGTTCCTTCTTGAGTCGGCACTCACTGGCATAATGCCCAAAGTCTCCGCAGCGATAACAGAGTATTTCCACTTTGGCATGCTCCCCTTTAACCTCTGCCGCGTGGATTGTCGGTTCAGCCTTAGGTGTTCGACAGTCCCTAATAATGTGCCCAGGCTTCTTGCAGTTGAAGCACAAACCCTCCTTCTCAGTACAGCTGCTTGCATAATGCTCTGGCTTTCCGCAGCGGTAACAAATCACGTCGGCGCTAATCCGACTCTCGCCCTTCGCGTTTTGAGCCCCCGGACGGTTCTGTCCCTTGGTGTTGTTCTCTTCAGGTTGGTCGTACGGCTTCTTCTGCGGTCGTTTTCCACTTCTGTGACCCTGGTGGTTATGCCTGATTGGCCCCGCCATCCCAGCGTTGTTGCCAGCAGGTTCAGGCTTGGATACCTGGCAGTTCTTAGCAAAATGTCCTGATCCATTGCAGCTAAAGCACAACTTATGACTCCTTGCAGAGCAATCGAGGGCATAATGTCCTAACTTCCCGCAGCGGTAGCAAATCTGTTCTCCTTTGTCCTGGTCTCCCTTGCTTAGACTCTGAGTAATTTGAATCTTCTGTTCCATCTCTAGCTTATCTGCTTCAACAGGAACAACCGTTCATTCCTGAGACATTAGATTTTCACGAGGTCTTACAACCTAGTAAAAATCCCAAACAGGTTTGGTGCGTCTAGCACACTTTGTCTTCAATTAAAACAATCCAAGCAATTGCAAGCGGAGTTATCCTACTTGAGGAAGCATGGTTTGACTCACAACAAAACACAGTTTGACTCCCTACAATCTAATCTCTGCACCACCCGACACTTGACCAGCTATAAATTCCCGACTCACAGTCCGGTAGAACCGAACTGCTCTGATACCACTATTGTAACGACCCGTTTTCCAGAACGCTACTAGGCCAGTATCTTGACAACAGTTTACATATTTCCGAAAGGCGAAATACTCTGCCTTGCACGTTTTCCAAAAATGTGGTTCTATTTTTTTTTTCAAAACTTCTTTTTCAAAATGGCTGTCAGAGTATTGCAGCGACTTTAGAAACATGGCGGAATTATTTAGAGACACCACATAACCACATTCAATTATTACATCAACTCACACATAACAGCATGTGCCTAGAAACATAATCGACATTTATTACAATACAGAAATAAATTCAAGCGTCCTATAGCTGGTCGACACAACAAGCTCCTCGCAAGACTACTAGTAGGTTCCGCAACCACAACACAAGTGGAAAGCTAAACAACCATCCCCAGCTGCTCCTCCTTGCAGTTCCAAATCCTCTGCTTGCTCCGCCATCTGGGTTACAATCATTAATTATGAACCACTGGCAAGGGTCAACTTCTTAAAATAAAGAGTCTGTTACACTTATTCGACAATGGCAACAAAGCATATAACAATGCAACATGTTATAGGAAATAGAAAATCATAGCAATAAGCAACAACAGCATGCACAGTTCTCGAGACACAATGCAGACTCAAGATTTTCTCTCTCTAGACTCGACTCATTTTCTCTTGACACGACAATTATTCCGGAAAGCAGACGCAGATCCATCAACTGACATACCAGCCGTAGCCTTGGGATCTTTTGCTTCTCCCTAGGTAAGCAGCCCCGGTTCCTACGCTGCGACGCCTAGCTAATCCACCATGAACAAAGGGGACCTAGCACCCTCAGTTGTCCGGCTCACAGCCCAAAAACGTCTCGACGACTCGACAATGCTCTCAGACTCGATGAACAATTCGCCGCATACGATATTCAAAGAGTTATACGCAAGATTATTCGACCGCATATCAAATAATAAGAGCATGCTTAATATGAAGAAACGCAATTCAACAACTTAAGCAATAAAAGCAGCTTGCATGAAGAAACGCAATTCAACGATACAAATAGCATAAGAAATTCACAGCATTATTCAACCGCATATTAAATAATTGCACAGCTCAGCAACAACAGACGGCAATCAACTCATAGAATTCACCCCTCTGCAACTCAATGGAGTTCACAGAGAGGAACAAACAAGTGTGGGGGGTTGGGGACAGCTGCCAACCACTTGCAGACAAACCCACTAAACATTCAGTATATCAAAAAAAAATAAAGTGAAGGGGTACAAGACCCTCACTTCGAACCCTGAGGTTCTCAGACTTCTTCGCATAAACACTTGAAATTAAATTCTAACAATATTCAAAATTGCCCTTACACAAGGACATACAAAGATAAAGTCTACAAATGTCTAGAAGTGCCCTTACCGAAATATCGGTCCACATGTCAAAACACGTTACAGCTCTCATCAGCACGTCTTCACGTCCCCAAGATCCTAAACCTCACACACTGAAACTTAGAACAATTTCTAATTCACCCAAAGAAATCCCTAGGTTATGGTTTAATCCTAAACCCCTAGGTTACTCCCCCAAAAATCCTTTTAGTAATTCTTTACACTTAAAAGATACTAAAACATAGTTAAAATAATATCTTTAAACACTTTACAACTTACTCAAAATCTTTATAACTAAACCTTTAACTTTAAAAACACTAGAAAATCATTTTCTTTCAAAACTAAAGCAAAAATTAGACTACTAAAATATTTAATAATCAACTCCTAACTTATTAATCAAGTAAAAATTTTAAAAGCCACATCAGAACACAATACCCCCTCGGTTTTAACCAACAAGAAATTCTAAGACTCCATCTTGTTTAAGAAACACAAGATTTCTTTAACACTAGGTGTTTCATAGTCTTTCTCAACTCAATCAACACTTAGCAACAATCATACTAAAACATTTTCTTACAACTTTAGATAAGTTAACCCAAAACTTTAAATCCCTAAAAATGTTTTTCCTATCATAACTTGATTCAAGTTCAAGGAGTATAAAAATTAAACCTTTTTCTTGATCAATCATAAAACAACAACAAGAACAACTAAAACAAAAATAAAAGGCTAGAATCACAAGAACAATCCATTCCTTTTTTAGGCTTAGAGCTCAACAAAATGAGGGAAAAATTTGTTATCTTGTTCCTGGATCATTATCATAAACATACAAAATAAATGAACAAAGAAAAATTAACAAAACCATATCCAAACCCTCATGGTGACCACGGTTTGGCAAGAAGAAAAAGGGGACAGATTTTGGCTTCCAACCCTTGCTCATCTGATCATGACACTATCACTAAAATGAGGTAGAAAATGAAATAAATGGTGGTGTTTAAGTAGGAAGGAAGGCCACGGCTCGAAGTGAAAGAAGGAAAGGAGTGAGCTTGGCTTTTCTTTTCCTTCACCACCATTGGAAAATATGGAAGGAAGAAGAAATAAAAATGGGAGAGAATGAGTAGGAGGGTTACGGCTCTCACTTGTCAAAATTTGAGAAAAATAGAAGAAAGCTGTACTTGGCTTTGTTTCTTCTAAATATCACACACAGACATTCTTGTAAAATGGATGAAACAAAGTAAAAATTGGGCATTAAAGAAGGAGGCTACGATCTGGACAAGGAAAAAAAAGAAAGTGATGGTGGTGTTTTCTTAGCTTAAAGCCACGACTTGGAGGCAGAAAAAGAAAGGGAGTGAACTTGTTTCCTTTTCACCAACACTTATGCTAAACTAAAAGGAAATGAAGTGAAGAATTAAGTGAAAGAGGGAGGCTGTCTATGGCTTCGGCTAGAAAAGGAAGGGGGTGAAAGCTTTTCTCTTCAAACACCACACACTAACAATTGCAATTTAGAGAAATGAAACAAAATGAAGTGAGGGTGTGGGAAGGGCTTCGGCCTGATCTTAAAGAATAGGGGAAGGGATAAAAAAAAAATTAATCCAATTAAAAAAATTAGTGGATAAGATTAAGTAGATATTTATCTAATGACCACTAAAAACTTGCCACATAGCACTAACCCAAGATATTTATTCCTAACCCAATAAAAACATGACACTTCCTATCTAAAATCTAGATCCTAATCTCATCAACAAGTCTAACCCACTAAATCTCTCTTCTCTCATGATTATCCTCTAACCTAGGGTCTAAAGCGTGCTAAAAACACGGCGTCAAATAACCGCGTTACCGATTTATTCTTTCGCCGATTAATTCGCGAAAATTAATTTACCGAAAAATTAATTCATCGCGTGATAAAATATTATCATAAATAATAAAAACATTATAAAACACTCAAAAATATTCTCAACAAGTTACGATTCGATTTTCATCGAAATCGGGTAAAATTACCCGATGTTTCAAAAGCGCGAAACCGTTAGAGTTTTTAAACGATTTTCGAGCCATGAATTAATATTAAATATTAACTCTTAAATTTAATTTTATCTTGATTTAATTCATTCACCTTCTTAGTCAACAAAAATACGGCGTTCTACGTCACACGAAAAACTTAGAATAAGTATAATTGATGAATTCTCTTTAAAAGCAGCATATGTCTACGCTGTCAATTAATTTGAATTGACATCATGAATAATAATTATTTATAATAAATAAATTATTTAAAATGAGTCAAAATAATTCCACGTACTCTCAGTAAATCATTGAGGTGATCAATCTCTATGATTTATTTTTCGAGTATTCAGGATTTTATCGCAAAAATCACTTTTCTTAAAAATTGGGATGTTACAATACCACCCCCCTTAAAATAGTTTCGTCCTCGAAACTACACAATTATGTAAGTGAACAAAACATAATTATGTAAGTGATTTGAGTAAAAATTGGATAAAAACAGCTAGGAATCAGTTTATTCATATTTCCACTAGGTTGGTTTCAGTGCCAAAGTCAGTACCATTTGGCACCTGGGCGCATGGCACTAATGTGTGTGCCTTTCAGCACTTTCACCAGGGTTAAGTAAAGGGTACCTTATGTCTAAGCCCCCATTATGTTCCCCCTTATCTAGTTAATGTGGCCAAGAACACCCTACAAGACAGATTTCCTATGTCTAGTTTAATCAAAATCAATTAAAGTGTCCTTTAAATTGATACCCCTTATATTGCCTCATGAAATCAGCATGTTATCACCTTTCAGCATCTAACATACAAGTACATAACTAAAGTTGATCAGGCTCAAGTTAAATATGTAAGCAATAAAATCGCATGAGACAAAGGTACAAAGGCAAAGACAAATAGACATTCACCAACCAGGTTTCAATATAAAATCACTTCATCCTAGCTTAGGAAAGTTAGCTCATAATGAGCCTAAAATTAAAACAACAGAAACTGGTGCAAAAAACAGAATCCATGGCACTAGAGTAAGAGTTCAGAAACTATTACAGATATGAAATAAAACAGTAAACAGAATTTCTCCCAGCTTTGTGAGCTCGAGAACCACTTCTTAAACAACATTGTCTTGCTGAATCTGTTTCACTCTGTACTGAACAAGTTCTTTCTCTCCATGGACAAAGCTAAGAGCTTGAGTTAATAGTGTTTGAAAGGAGGGAGACAGAATGTGGCTGCTTCTCTCAAATGGGACAAGTGCTGCCCTAGCAGAATGTATCAGAATCAGCCTGCAAGCTTGATTTGGTCATTGTCCTTATATAGCCTCTCCTTAAATGGGCTAGCCAATGCTGATCCCAAGAAAGATGTTGTCTTTTGGCCAAAAAATAAAGGCTTTTGTCCTTTAGCTAGCTGAGAGAAAATGCTTTGCAGAGGGGACCACCAAGTGCACATGCTGTAGTCTTTAAAATAAAGGACAGAGTCCTTTTCTTCATCTTAAATAATTGGGACACGCTGCTGCACTAAGGCCAGGGCTGCTAACATTACGACCCGGTGCCATGGCACCAAATTTGGCACTGAACATTTCTTCCATAAAATCCTGCACACTAGAAAAACACATTAAAATGCTCATAAAAGAACCAAAGTGCCTTAAACAGCACCAAGCAAGGGAAATCACATTATTTACACGATTCTAATAATTAAAGGCCCTAAATTACTCTTGAACTCACTTGATTCATAGTTAATAAAGCATAAATAACTTTTATTTCTAAGAGTTATCATGTATACACAAACTCGTCATAATGCATTGGCATGCATGACTTACCACATTTTGATATGTGATGATCTGATCATTGACTTGTTGTTTGATTTGTTTACTCGCATGCAAATACTTGATATACTATGATGATGCATGCGGCCTATTAAGTATGCTTATGTATATAATGACATGCCGATGTACTATATGTATATATATCTTATTTGTATGCAACTAGCCTTTGTGATGAACTTCGTGGACAAGAAATTTACCCTTGCATTTCTTTTGTTTTATGTTTATGCTTAGGCTGATACTTAGATGTTGTCGATCAGATGAGGTTTATGGGAAACACGACGTATGAGTTTTCTCGGGGAAGACCCGCCGGGGTGGGTCGTTAATCCTATCTCTGGGCATTTGACACACTCGGGAATAGTTATTGAGACCGACGACGATGGGGAGTACTCTACTGTTGTACGCTTCAGCAGTAAGACGGTTCACTTTTATACGCCTCAGCAGTAAGACAGTTCACTTTTATGTACCACCTAGTCTACTTACTACACTACCGACGACGGCGACTGTTGAGACCTTTCCGTTCGTGGACCCTACACATCTGTCCATGATGCCGAGTTCGAGTGCACATCCACCTTCGACTGGAGTTCCTGGAACTCCTCCCATCGTCACTGCTACTACTTCTGCTATACCGACAGCTTCATTGGTGGCACCTGCTGCACCTGAGGGTAGTCCTCCCTCATTTTGTATTCACTGTCCTCACTGCTCTTATCCCTTGCCTCCAATCCCTACGGCCGGAGACCCAATCAATGGGAGTAGGACCACTAGGGAGTGGGTGGCGAGAGATAGAGTAGTGATTGATAGTGAGGATGAGGAGGATCCTTCAGAGGCATCGGAGCCTGCTAGCTCAGAGTCGATGACCTACCGTGCGGGGTTTCCCCCTCGCAAGCGTCTCAGGTTTACTTATGGGCCAGCATAGTTAGATAGAATTGGTTAGACACTAGATTAGTATTTTGTACAGTATGACTTTTGGGCCTAAGTCCTTTGATAGGAGCTGCAGGATGCATCACAGATATGAGTCAACTCTAGGTGTTAGGGTTTTTCATATGACTGATGTATTTTATTTTGAGCATCTACTTGTGTATATTTTGGAACTCGCCTGCGTGCGAAATACTCTGACCCTTGGCACTGCTATGATGCATATATATGATGTTGGTTATGTTTTACTTTAGAAGTGGGTTGCTGTTTGTCGTTCTAAAGTATTACACTTGTGAAAAAAAACACTGTTGTTTTCAAAGAAAACCTTTTGCGAAAATGGGATGTTACATTAGTGGTATCAGAGCAGTTCGGTTCTCACCGGACCGCTTAATGTATGCTGGCCTAGGATGTTGGGAATTGTCGGGTAGGAGTCTGATGTGCCTAGGATTTTGTGAACTCTATGTTGATTGTCTGAATGTTTCCAAGTTGAAACAGTTGTGACATTGTGTGAAATTGTGTGCGGTCACCTCAGGTGATTGATTATTGTTGTTGGATTCTGACTGGTTTTCGACTTGTAGGAACTTATGGCACCTCCTAGACGTGATACCTCTGTTCCTGAAGCTGGAAACCATGATATGGACAAAGTAGTGCATGCAATGACTGACATGGCTGCTGTGATAGCACAGTAGAGGACTGCAAAGCAACAGTGTGACCTGCAAAAACAACAACGCGAGGAAGGAACTGCTGAGGCGAAGGGATTGATTGATTTTCGCCTCCATGACCCGCCAAAATTCTATGGGGATTCTGATCCAGAACAGGCCGATCTCTGGTTACAGGAAATCGAAAAGATATTTGAAGTACTTTGTAGTCCTGCGGACGTAAAGGTGAACTGTGCCACATACCTACTCTTGGGAGGCAGATCTTGGTGGAGAGGGATGAAGTTGATGATGGAAGCCGACCATCGAGGAAGTGACACAGGAAGCGTTTCGTGCCAAGTTTTGGAGAAGTATTTTCCCAAAAGTGCTCGCATTGAGAAAGAACAGGAATTTCTGAGAGTTTACCAGGGAAACTGGAG
This sequence comes from Calophaca sinica, assembly GCA_037113605.1. NCBI lineage: Eukaryota > Viridiplantae > Streptophyta > Magnoliopsida > Fabales > Fabaceae > Calophaca > Calophaca sinica. The sequence goes on from CM073736.1 coordinate 73,194,215, forward strand.
TATTGGGGAATACGCTACAAAGTTCTAATCGTTAGCTTAGCATTTTCGTTTCTTTAAACAACGCGTGGATGAAGAATACATGTGTGAGCACTTTGTTAATGATTTACGAAGCAACATTCAGGATTCAGTGTTGCCGCTAGGAATTCGTCGTTTCCAACAATTGGTGGAGAAAAGCAGAGAGGTAGAAGTCATGAAGAACAACAAACAGAGGAGAGTTGGAGGACCATCTAAGCCAGTGAACCAAGGTCATGGAAACAAAGGGAAACAACACTAGAGTAAGCCATATTCCCGTCCCCAGGGGAATAATCGCAATCAGTATCGCCCGGTGGCACAAGGCATTGGGAATAGCCAGAAGAATCAACTGCATTGCTATAACTGTGGAAGTAAGGACCATTTGGCTAACAAGTGCTTAAAAGAGAAGGTGTGTTACAATTGCAAGAAGCCGGGACACGTGATCAAAGACTGTCGTCTGCCGAAAGCTGAACCATCTGCAAATGCTGTGAAAGCGGCACGACCCTCAGCAACAGGACGCGCGTTTTCGATAACCGGCGAAGAAATCTCACAAGGCCTCATCGAGGGAACTTGCGACATCGCATGTAACCATCTGTCAGTACTTTTCGATTCTGGCGCGACATATTCATTCATCTCTGTGGATTGTGTGAAACATCAGAATCTTCCTGTTTCTGCATTACCGTTTGATTTGGTTGTTTCTACTCCTGCTGATAAAACTTTGACTGCAAAAACTGCCTGTTTGCATTGTCCCATGACTGTTCAAGATAGGAAATTCTTTGTTAACTTGATCTATTTACCGTTGAAAAATCTTGATGTAATCCTTGGGATGGATTGGTTATCTCACAATCATATCCTGTTAGACTGTGCTCGTAAAGTCCTAGTCTTTCCTGAGCCGAATATCTCGAAGTTTTTGGCTGCGAACCACCTTGGAGTGACCTTAAAAGAGGGAACTCAAGAATACATCTCGTTAGCTAGCCTAGAGGCCAAGATGGAGATTGATGTGAACAGTGCACCTGTCGTGAAGAACTTCCCAGATGTGTTTCCAGAAGACGTACCAGGTTTACCTCTAGTACGGGACATTGAGTTCTCTATTGACTTAATTCCTGGAACTGGCCCAATTTCCATTGCACCTTACCGAATTTCTCCTTCGGAGATGTTGAGCTGAAGAGCCATATTGAGGATTTATTGTCCAAATAGTGTATACGACCAAGCGTATCTCCTTGGGGAGCACCAGTATTGCTTGTGAAGAAGAAAGACGGACGTTCGAGGCTTTGCGTGACTATCGACAACTCAACAAAGTGACTATCAAGAAACGATATTCTCTACCACGTATCGATGGTCTGATGGACCAATTGCAAGGAGCCGTTGTTTTCTCGAAGATTGATTTGAAATCTGGTTATCACCAGATTAGGGTTAAAACTGAAGACATTCCCAAGACAGCGTTCAGAACCTGATATGGACATTATGAGTACCTTGTAATGCCTTTTGGAGTGACAAACGCACCTGTATATTCATGGACTATATGAATAGGATCTTCAATTCATTCCTGGATCGGTTTGTCGTTGTGTTCATTGATGACATTCTCATTTATTAGAAGAGTCTGAAGACCATCAGGAGCATCTATGTAACATCCTAATTTTTATGAAAATTATTTTATAGTTCCAGCTACTTGAAAATAAATCATCGAGATTGATCACCTCAATGGTTTGTTAAAAGTACGAAGAACAACAAAGATTTATTGTAAACAATTTACTGTTTTAATAATTAATTCAGATTAACAGATAGTGTAGACGTATACTGTTTTTAATATGAATTAATCCCGAAAAAATGTGAAAGATTATTGTTTGATTAAAGAAAATTATTTTATTGAAAGAGAAATAATTTTCAGGATTTAATAAATATTTTTAAGTCATAGTTTGGATTTTTATTGTCTAGTTATTGTATTAATTGTCTGTTTTATGTCATATTTAATATGACTAATATTTTAAAGGTTTTGTCTTGATAATTTTATTGTTTGATTAATTTCTATATGATAAGAGAAATTGAAATTAGTGATCCTCACTAATTTACAGTTTTTATTACGCTGCGAGAATTCTATCGAATTCTGTCGTTACTAGGCTATTGTGTGTGTTTCTAACTGAAACATGCCCAAACGTGATCCAAATTTTATAAAATTTGAGATCTTACCATTTTCCATTATTTAGGATTTATTGTAATTTTTTCTAGAATTTTGGGCATCAGAAAATATTTAGTGTATTTTCTATCGCCAAAGACTGCCTAATTGCGACGTTTCGGTTCACATTTCGAGAAAACGATATACGTGGGTACTTTTCTTATGCCGCGAGGAACATTTGTAATTTTTGGGTGTGGCGTTATAATTAGAATTATTTTTGGGAGTTTTTAATATTAAAACCTAATATATGCGTAACGTCGTGCACCCGGTTGAGCGAGAACGCGACGAAACGAAGCCATGAGCTAAGGGGAATGTATGGCGGCTGCAGCTGGACCAATAGGATGCAAGCCACATGATTGTAGCACACCATTTGGAAAGGAAGCATTTTGATTGGTTTAGGAAGTAATGGGTAGTTAGTTTGTTAAGTTAGTTTAGTTTGTTTGTGACTAGTTGATTAGTTTCCAACTAAATGAACATTTTCTTCCACCCTTGCCCCTCAAAATTTCGTGGCTTCTCCTTCCATTTGGCTGCTCCATTTCAGTTCCTTTCATTGTTGGAAAGCTTGAAAAAAATTCTAGAAAGAGAAAGTGGTGTTTTTGGAAGTTTTGGTGATCAAAGTTTCCATCTTTACTTCCTTCCTTCTCAATCCTTGTTCTATCAACTCTAATCTTCTTGGTAAGGATCCTAATCCCTTCTCCTTTCTCCATGGCTGCCATAGATGAGTTTTCATGGTATTTGTGTTGTTTCTCATGATTTTAGTTTTGATTCTTGAAGGAAAGTGATGTTTAAGCTTCAATCTTCCATCCTTTCTTCTTAATCCTTGATCCATCACCTCCAAACTTCTTGGTAAGCTTCATACCCATTCTTTTCTCTCTTGAGTTTCATGATATGGGTTTGGCTGGTTTTAGGAATTATTTTTGGGCAAAAGTGTTAGATTTTACTAGATATGCATGATTAGTCTTATAACCCTTTGTTTTCCTCCATGATTAAGCAAGATTAGAGTATTTAAAAAATTTGGGAACCCTAACCCTATGTTGGCCGAAACTAAGGGCTGCTGGAAGCCTTGGTTTTGATTTGTTTTTATTAATTTGGAGTTAGTTCTTATGGCGTTATAAGTGGTATGTTTGGAAACTAGTCATATATGTATAGTTTACAAAGTTTTGAGAAATTGATTTGGTTAATTTTGGGGGCTGGAACCGTGGGTTTTGAGCATGATCTTGATGATGTTTTAAGTTGTTTTTCAAGTATTTTAAGTGTTGAGGAAGTGAGTTTAAGGTTCAAGAAATTAAGAATGGTGAAATGCTTTGTTTTGGAAATGAAAAATTGAAAATTTTGGGTTGTTTTTGAGTAACCAAAACCGTGGCCTAAATTATGGTTTTGAGGGATGTTTTAACTTGATTTTAAAGTATGTTAGGTGTAACGACCCATTTTCCGGAACGCCACTAAGCCAGTATCTTGACAACAGTTTACATATTTCTGAAAGGCGAAATACTATGCCTTGCACGTTTTCCAAAAATGTGGTTCTATTTTTTTTTTCAAAACTTCTTTTTCAAAATGGCTGTCAGAGTATTGCAGCGACTTTAGAAACATGGCGGAATTATTTAGAGACACCACATAACCACATTCAATTATTACATCAACTCACACATAACAGCATGTGCCTAGAAACATAATCGACATTTATTACAATACAGAAATAAATTCAAGCGTCCTATAGCTGGTCGACACAACAAGCTCCTCGCAAGACTACTAGTAGGTTCCGCAACCACAACACAAGTGGAAAGCTAAACAACCATCCCCAGCTGCTCCTCCTTGCAGTTCCAAATCCTCTGCTTGCTCCGCCATCTGGGTTACAATCATTAATTGACAGAACCACTGGCAAGGGTCAACTTCTTAAAATAAAGAGTCTGTTACACTTATTCGACAATGGCAACAAAGCATATAACAATGCAACATGTTATAGGAAATAGAAAATCATAGCAATAAGCAACAACAGCATGCACAGTTCTCGAGACACAATGCAGACTCAAGATTTTCTCTCTCTAGACTTGACTCATTTTCTCTTGACACGACAATTATTCCGGAAAGCAGACGTAGATCCATCAACTGACATACCAGCCGTAGCCTTGGGATCTTTTGCTTCTCCCTAGGTAAGCAGCCCCGGTTCCTACGCTGCGACGCCTAGCTAATCCACCATGAACAAAGGGGACCTAGCACCCTCAGTTGTCCGGCTCACAGCTCAAAAACGTCTCGACGACTCGACAATGCTCTCAGACTCGATGAATAATTCGCCGCATATGATATTCAAAGAGTTATAAGCAAGATTATTCGACCGCATATCAAATAATAAGAGCATGCTTAATATGAAGAAACGCAATTCAACAACTTAAGCAATAAAAGCAGCTTGCATGAAGAAACGCAATTCAACGATACAAATAGCATAAGCAATTCACAGCATTATTCAACCGCATATTAAATAATTGCACAGCTCAGCAACAACAGACGGCAATCAACTCATAGAATTCACCCCTCTGCAACTCAATGGAGTTCACAGAGAGGAACAAACAAGTGTGGGGGGTTTGGGATAGCTGCCAACCACTTGCAGACAAACCCACTAAATATTCAGTATATCAAAAAAAAATAAAGCGAAGGGGTACAAGACCCTCACTTCGAACCCTGAGGTTCTCAGACTTCTTCGCATAAACACTTGAAATTAAATTCTAGCAATATTCAAAATTGCCCTTACACAAGGACATACAAAGATAAAGCCTACAAATGTTTAGAAGTGCCCTTACCGAAATATCGGTCCACATGTCAAAACACGTTACAGCTCTCATCAGCACGTCTTCACGTCCCCAAGATCCTAAACCTCACACACTGAAACTTAGAACAATTTCTAATTCACCCAAAGAAATCCCTAGGTTATGGTTTAATCCTAAACCCCTAGGTTACTCCCCCAAAAATCATTTTAGTAATTCTTTACACTTAAAAGATACTAAAACATAGTTAAAATAATATCTTTAAACACTTTACAACTTACTCAAAATCTTTATAACTAAACCTTTAACTTTAAAAACACTAGAAAATCATTTTCTTTCAAAACTAAAGCAAAAATTAAACTACTAAAATATTTAATAATCAACTCCTAACTTATTAATCAAGTAAAAATTTTAAAAGCCACATCAGAACACAATAACCCCTCGGTTTTAACCAACCAACCAACACCTAAAATTTTTCCAACTTTCAAATCAATAAAACTAGCACTAAAAATAAAAGGGTTTAAATACTAGAAATTCTAAGACTCCATCTTGTTTAAGAAACACAAGATTTCTTTAACACTAGGTGTTTCATAGTCTTTCTCAACTCAATCAACACTTAGCAACAATCATACTAAAACATTTTCTTACAACTTTAGATAAGTTAACCCAAAACTTTAAATCCCTAAAAATGTTTTTCCTATCATAACTTGATTCAAGTTCAAGGAGTATAAAAATTAAACCTTTTTCTTGATCAATCATAAAACAACAACAAGAACAACTAAAACAAAAATAAAAGGCTAGAATCACAAGAACAATCCATTCCTTTTTTAGGCTTAGAGCTCAACAAAATGAGGGAAAAATTTGTTATCTTGTTCCTGGATCATTATCATAAACATACAAAATAAATGAACAAAGAAAAATTAACAAAACCATATCCAAACCCTCATGGTGGGCACGGTTTGGCAAGAAGAAAAGGGGACAGATTTTGGCTTCCAACCCTTGCTCATCTGATCATGACACTATCACTAAAATGAGGTAGAAAATGAAATAAATGGTGGTGTTTAAGTAGGAAGGAAGGCCACGGCTCGAAGTGAAAGAAGGAAAGGAGTGAGCTTGGCTTCTCTATTCCCTCACCAACACTGGAAAATCTGGAAGGAAGAAGAAATAAAAATGGGAGAGAATGAGTAGGAGGGTTACGGCTCTCACTTGTCAAAATTTGAGAAAAATAGAAGAAAGCTGTACTTGGCTTTGTTTCTTCTAAATATCACACACAGACATTCTTGTAAAATGGATGAAACAAAGTAAAAATTGGGCATTAAAGAAGGAGGCTACGATCTGGACAAGGAAAAAAAGAAAGTGATGGTGGTGTTTTCTTAGCTTAAAGCCACGACTTGGAGGCAGAAAAAGAAAGGGAGTGAACTTGTTTCCTTTTCACCAACACTTATGCTAAACTAAAAGGAAATGAAGTGAAGAATTAAGTGAAAGAGGGAGGCTGTCTATGGCTTCGGCTAGAAAAGGAAGGGGGTGAAAGCTTTTCTCTTCAAACACCACACACTAACAATTGCAATTTAGAGAAATGAAACAAAATGAAGTGAGGGTGTGGGAAGGGCTTCGGCCTGATCTTAAAGAATAGGGGAAGGGATAAAAAAAAAATTAATCCAATTAAAAAAATTAGTGGATAAGATTAAGTAGATATTTATCTAATGACCACTAAAAACTTGCCACATAGCACTAACCCAAGATATTTATTCCTAACCCAATAAAAACATGACACTTCCTATCTAAAATCTAGATCCTAATCTCATCAACAAGTCTAACCCACTAAATCTCTCTTCTCTCATGATTATCCTCTAACCTAGGGTCTAAAGCGTGCTAAAAACACGGCGTCAAATAACCGCGTTACCGATTTATTCTTCCGCCGATTAATTCGCGAAAATTAATTTACCGAAAAATTAATTCATCGCGTGATAAAATATTATCATAAATAATAAAAACATTATAAAACACTCAAAAATATTCTCAACAAGTTATGATTCGATTTTCATCGAAATCGGGTAAAATTTACCCGATGTTTCAAAAACGCAATGAAAACCGTTAGAGTTTTTCGACGATTTTCGAGCCATGAATTAATATTAAATATTAACTCTTAAATTTAATTTTATCTTGATTTAATTCATTCACCTTCTTAGTCAACAAAAATACGCGTTACATAACGTCACACAGAAAACTTAGAATAAGTATAATTGATGAATTCTCTTTAAAAGCAGCATATGTCTACGCTGTCAATTAATTTGAATTGACATCATGAATAATAATTATTTATAATAAATAAATTATTTAAAATGAGTCAAAATAATTCCACGTACTCTCAGTAAATCATTGAGGTGATCAATCTCTATGATTTATTTTTCGAGTATTCAGGATTTTATCGCAAAAATCACTTTTCTTAAAAATTGGGATGTTACAATACCACCCCCCTTAAAATAGTTTCGTCCTCGAAACTACACAGAAAGTAAAATACGAAAAAATTACTTTACTCAAAACCGTAAAATAATTTGCACACATAAGCATTCACAATATTTGTTATTGTACGTAGTACTATAATATTTATAGCTACATAGTATAGCATGCAATAATAACAATCATACTCAAAGTCACTAAGCATATATACATATAGCACACCGAAAAGTATCGTAGTTAGTGGGCGAAGAAATGCTCACGATTGATCGACGCTTCATTCCAGAGCCACGATCTCTGCCCATTCACGGTCCACGAACCTGAACTCGAGCACGAACACGAACACGATTACGAACTTCGACTATGGCTACACGCCATTACTACGAAATAAGAACACATACAGACCATGATTACACACAATAAGAACATATAAAGGCCACTTAAAACTCCCGAGAAAGATTAAAAATTTTCTCGAATCAAACATTTTTTTAACGAAACTATCAATTTCTTAGGAATACACCAACACAAGAAACTAATAAAACAAAATTTCATTTTCTCAAGAGTCAACCATTCTCATAGACACTAAGGTTCCTTTGAGATTAGGTTCTCCTTGTCTCAAATTTATCAATCATACTTCAGTTCAAAGATTAAAACAAAGTTAATAATTCTCTCTTATCTTTAAAATCCTTTTAAACCAAAGCTTTAATAACAATATACCAAAACCACTTATAAGATTCTAAGAAATCAAGCAAGGACCTAAAGGAAATTTAAAGTTTTTCTAAAACTCTTCTCTAAACACCTTTCTCAAAACCATCCTTACTCACACATAGACTTATCGTTCAAAAGATTAATACCAAAACTATTATCTTTACACAAGCGAAAACAAAATCATTTTCTAGCTTTCATTACAAAATCAGAATTTTAACAAGAAACATAAAAAAAACACTTAACACCATTGTCAGCTAGATCATTAACAAAGATTCAAGCATTAAGAACAAGGAACTAAGACACTCACCTAGAATCTTTCAGGAACTCGCGGTTTGGGGAGGGACAGGAGGATCGCTATGATCACCAACCATAAAATTGCCCACAACATCACCCAAGGGTACAAAGGATATAAGGAACAGTCCTCACTTGACATCTCTTAGAGCTTTGGCTTAGCTAGAGGAATGGAAGGGAACAATTTCCAAGTTTCTCACACACTCCAAGCACTACACGGTCTGGCACTACTTAAGGGGATGATCGAATAAAATGGGGCTCTTGGGACTGAATTTGTCCGCGGTGGACAAGGGAATAAAGAGGAAGGAACTAAGTTCTCTCTATCTTCCTATGCCCACACTCACACCCATGATGCAACCAATGAGTCTTTCCTACTTTCCCTGAGCATAGTGTTCCCTAAGGAAGGAATTAGAAAAAAAAGGTGGGGGTCCTCTAAATAGAATTTGTTCGTGGCACACAATAGGAGTAAAGGAAAGGTCTAGGCTCGACACTGAGACCAATAATACAATTTGAATTATTCTCCCCCCTTTTTTTTTAAAACGGTCGATGCAAATTCGAAAGGAGAGGAAAGATTCACAAAGTTTTGGTCCAATGTCTTCATCACTTACTAGCACTATAACTAAAACCGAATATTTCCTCCTGCACCCTTTATACATGCGTGGTCGGCCAAGTAAATACAAAGAAAGATGAAAATAAATTATTCCACTTTGCTTGGCTCTCCTTTTAAAGGAAAATTTCGTGTTCTAGAACATCAGGATAAAGTCTGGTAAAGGAATTTCAGATACTACCCAATGCTAGCTAGGCAACTTGTCACGTACTAAAACTTCTACCCGCATCTCTAACTAATTTTCCAGCTCCCATTCAACTGAATCAAATGGTTCCCGCGTAAATTAAGTTGTCACAAGACAATTAATCTGCGCTTGCTAGAAAGTAGCCGCGTTTAATAATTCCATTGGAAAATATTAATGCGCTCGCACAAATATCAAACATACAATCAATTATATAGATTCACAGCAGTGCTAAGGTAGACTACTGCGAAACATAGATGTTAGTGGCACGGGTCTCATTCACAAAGTTTATAAAACACATTTTAGTCTTGAAACTTACTATATACCAAAATATTTCATACATCAAACACTTAGGTGATCTATATCTAAGATCACTAGTACTTCATAGATTCAGACTAAATATTACATATAGCAACGTCTCCTACGGATCATCCCTCTTCCAAATTTCTGTCCATATGTAGCTCCTTATTGTTGCGCTCCCCGAGGTGAAGTCCTCGAATGGCGAGCTCTCTTCTCTGCTCAACGAGTATATGCGTCCTTTCGGAGTCGGGCGTTGGACATCCACCTGATCTGCAGTCGATTCCATCTTTGGGTCTCGGCAATTCTTAGCGTAATGCCCCGGCTTCTTACAGTTAAAGCATAGTTCCTTCTTGAGTCGGCACTCACTGGCATAATGCCCAAAGTCTCCGCAGCGATAACAGAGTATTTCCACTTTGGCATGCTCCCCTTTAACCTCTGCCGCGTGGATTGTCGGTTCAGCCTTAGGTGTTCGACAGTCCCTAATAATGTGCCCAGGCTTCTTGCAGTTGAAGCACAAACCCTCCTTCTCGATACCGCTTGCATAATGCTCACGGCTTTCCGCGGTAACAAATCACGTCGGCGCTAATCCGACTCTCGCCCTTCGCGTTTTGAGCCCCCGGACGGTTCTGTCCCTTGGTGTTGTTCTCTTCAGGTTGGTCGTACGGCTTCTTCTGCGGTCGTTTTCCACTTCTGTGACCCTGGTGGTTATGCCTGATTGGCCCCGCCATCCCAGCGTTGTTGCCAGCAGGTTCAGGCTTGGATACCTGGCAGTTCTTAGCAAAATGTCCTGATCCATTGCAGCTAAAGCACAACTTATGACTCCTTGCAGAGCAATCGAGGGCATAATGTCCTAACTTCCCGCAGCGGTAGCAAATCTGTTCTCCTTTGTCCTGGTCTCCCTTGCTTAGACTCTGAGTAATTTGAATCTTCTGTTCCATCTCTAGCTTATCTGCTTCAACAGGAACAACCGTTCATTCCTGAGACATTAGATTTTCACGAGGTCTTACAACCTAGTAAAAATCCCAAACAGGTTTGGTGCGTCTAGCACACTTTGTCTTCAATTAAAACAATCCAAGCAATTGCAAGCGGAGTTATCCTACTTGAGGAAGCATGGTTTGACTCACAACAAAACACAGTTTGACTCCCTACAATCTAATCTCTGCACCACCCGACACTTGACCAGCTATAAATTCCCGACTCACAGTCCGGTAGAACCGAACAGCTCTGATACCACTATTGTAACGACCCGTTTTCCATAACGCTACTAAGCCAGTATCTTGACAACAGTTTACATATTTCCGAAAGGCGAAATACTCTGCCTTGCACGTTTTCCAAAAATGTGGTTTTATTTTTTTTTTTCAAAACTTCTTTTTCAAAATGGTTGTCAGAGTATTGCAGCGACTTTAGAAACATGGCGGAATTATTTAGAGACACCACGTAACCACATTCAATTATTACATCAACTCACACATAACAGCATGTGCCTAGAAACATAATCGACATTTATTACAATACAGAAATAAATTCAAGCGTCCTATAGCTGGTCGACACAACAAGCTCCTCGCAAGACTACTAGTAGGTTCCGCAACCACAACACAAGTGGAAAGCTAAACAACCATCCCCACCCGCTCCTCCTTGCGCTCCAAATCCTCCGCTTGCTCGCCATCTGGGTTACAATCATTAATTGACAGAACCACTGGCAAGGGTCAACTTCTTAAAATAAAGAGTCTGTTACACTTATTCGACAATGGCAACAAAGCATATAACAATGCAACATGTTATAGGAAATAGAAAATCATAGCAATAAGCAACAACAGCATGCACAGTTCTCGAGACACAATGCAGACTCAAGATTTTCTCTCTCTAGACTCGACTCATTTTCTCTTGACACGACAATTATTCCGGAAAGCAGACGCAGATCCATCAACTGACATACCAGCCGTAGCCTTGGGATCTTTTGCTTCTCCCTAGGTAAGCAGCCCCGGTTCCTACGCTGCGACGCCTAGCTAATCCACCATGAACAAAGGGGACCTAGCACCCTCAGTTGTCCGGCTCACAGCTCAAAAACGTCTCGACGACTCGACAATGCTCTCAGACTCGATGAACAATTCGCCGCATACGATATTCAAAGAGTTATACGCAAGATTATTCGACCGCATATCAAATAATAAGAGCATGCTTAATATGAAGAAACGCAATTCAACAACTTAAGCAATAAAAGCAGCTTGCATGAAGAAACGCAATTCAACGATACAAATAGCATAAGAAATTCACAGCATTATTCAACAAGATATTAAATAATTGCACACGCAAAGAACAATGACGGCAATCAACTCATAGAATTCACCCCTCTGCAACTCAATGGAGTTCACAGAGAGGAACAAACAAGTGTGGGGGGTTGGGGACAGCTGCCAACCACTTGCAGACAAACCCACTAAACATTCAGTATATCAAAAAAAAAATAAAGTGAAGGGGTACAAGACCCTCACTTCGAACCCTGAGGTTCTCAGACTTCTTCGCATAAACACTTGAAATTAAATTCTAACAATATTCAAAATTGCCCTTACACAAGGACATACAAAGATAAAGTCTACAAATGTCTAGAAGTGCCCTTACCGAAATATCGGTCCACATGTCAAAACACGTTACAGCTCTCATCAGCACGTCTTCACGTCCCCAAGATCCTAAACCTCACACACTGAAACTTAGAACAATTTCTAATTCACCCAAAGAAATCCCTAGGTTATGGTTTAATCCTAAACCCCTAGGTTACTCCCCCAAAAATCCTTTTAGTAATTCTTTACACTTAAAAGATACTAAAACATAGTTAAAATAATATCTTTAAACACTTTACAACTTACTCAAAATCTTTATAACTAAACCTTTAACTTTAAAAACACTAGAAAATCATTTTCTTTCAAAACTAAAGCAAAAATTAGACTACTAAAATATTTAATAATCAACTCCTAACTTATTAATCAAGTAAAAATTTTAAAAGCCACATCGTAACACAATACCCCCTCGGTTTTAACCAACAAGAAATTCTAAGACTCCATCTTGTTTAAGAAACACAAGATTTCTTTAACACTAGGTGTTTCATAGTCTTTCTCAACTCAATCAACACTTAGCAACAATCATACTAAAACATTTTCTTACAACTTTAGATAAGTTAACCCAAAACTTTAAATCCCTAAAAATGTTTTTCCTATCATAACTTGATTCAAGTTCAAGGAGTATAAAAATTAAACCTTTTTCTTGATCAATCATAAAACAACAACAAGAACAACTAAAACAAAAATAAAAGGCTAGAATCACAAGAACAATCCATTCCTTTTTTAGGCTTAGAGCTCAACAAAATGAGGGAAAAATTTGTTATCTTGTTCCTGGATCATTATCATAAACATACAAAATAAATGAACAAAGAAAAATTAACAAAACCATATCCAAACCCTCATGGTGGCCACGGTTTGGCAAGAAGAAAAGGGGACAGATTTTGGCTTCCAACCCTTGCTCATCTGATCATGACACTATCACTAAAATGAGGTAGAAAATGAAATAAATGGTGGTGTTTAAGTAGGAAGGAAGGCCACGGCTCGAAGTGAAAGAAGGAAAGGAGTGAGCTTGGCTTTTCTTTTTCCTCACCAACACTGGAAAATCTGGAAGGAAGAAGAAATAAAAATGGGAGAGAATGAGTAGGAGGGTTACGGCTCTCACTTGTCAAAATTTGAGAAAAATAGAAGAAAGCTGTACTTGGCTTTGTTTCTTCTAAATATCACACACAGACATTCTTGTAAAATGGATGAAACAAAGTAAAAATTGGGCATTAAAGAAGGAGGCTACGATCTGGACAAGGAAAAAAAAGAAAGTGATGGTGGTGTTTTCTTAGCTTAAAGCCACGACTTGGAGGCAGAAAAAGAAAGGGAGTGAACTTGTTTCCTTTTCACCAACACTTATGCTAAACTAAAAGGAAATGAAGTGAAGAATTAAGTGAAAGAGGGAGGCTGTCTATGGCTTCGGCTAGAAAAGGAAGGGGGTGAAAGCTTTTCTCTTCAAACACCACACACTAACAATTGCAATTTAGAGAAATGAAACAAAATGAAGTGAGGGTGTGGGAAGGGCTTCGGCCTGATCTTAAAGAATAGGGGAAGGGATAAAAAAAAATTAATCCAATTAAAAAAATTAGTGGATAAGATTAAGTAGATATTTATCTAATGACCACTAAAAACTTGCCACATAGCACTAACCCAAGATATTTATTCCTAACCCAATAAAAACATGACACTTCCTATCTAAAATCTAGATCCTAATCCCATCAACAAGTCTAACCCACTAAATCTCTCTTCTCTCATGATTATCCTCTAATCCTAGGGTCTAAAGCGTGCTAAAAACACGGCGTCAAATAACTGCGTTACCGATTTATTCTTCTGCCGATTAATTCGCGAAAATTAATTTACCGAAAAATTAATTCATCGCGTGATAAAATATTATCATAAATAATAAAAACAATATAAAACACTCCAAAATATTCTCAACAAGTTACGATTCGATTTTCATCGAAATCGGAGTTCGTTTTAAATTTTAATACGGATAAAATTTACCCGATGTTTCAAAAACGCGGCGAAAATTTCGTTAGAGTTTTTCGACGATTTTCGAGCCATGAATTAATATTAAATATTAACTCTTAAATTTAATTTTATCTTGATTTAATTCATTCACCTTCTTAGTCAACAAAAATACGCGTTACCGCGTCACGCAGAAAACTTAGAATAAGTATAATTGATGAATTCTCTTTAAAAGCAGCATACGTGTACGCTGTCAATTAATTTGAATTGACATCATGAATAATAATTATTTATAATAAATAAATTATTTAAAATGAGTCAAAATAATTCCACGTACTCTCAGTAAATCATTGAGGTGATCAATCTCTATGATTTATTTTTCGAGTATTCAGGATTTTTTCGCAAAAATCACTTTTCTTAAAAATTGGGATGTTACATTAGGTGTTAAGGAAGTTAGTTTTTGGTTAAGGTTTTAAATCTATAAGGATGTGTATGTTTAGAGCTTTGAAAAATTGTTTGAAACAAAATTAATTTTGGGGCTGTTTTGTGGTTTTGAAAACAACAACCTTTGTAGTGTTAAATGAGTTTTATGAACTTGTTTTTATGGCTTAAAGGTATTACAATTAGTAAGTATTAGCTTATGAGTTAAAGGCTAACAAGTTTGCATGATTTAGGAGTTAAAGATTTGAAAACCTTGAAGTTGTTTTGAACTTCCAAAAATCGTGGCCTTCAAGAGTGTTTTGTAACTTGTTCTTGACTTATATTTATGCTTGACAATAGTTGTAAAAGTGGTTGATGATTTGATTTAGCAAAACAATTCAAAGAAGCATGATTTTGGAAAAAGTTTTGGGTTATGTCTTAAGAATTGTTTTAAACTTGTAATAGAATTGTTTCTAAAATTTTGTGACATGTTTTAGTGCTTTGAAAAATGGTTCAAAGTTGGCAAAACACTATTCATTTAGTAAAAACACTATTCCAATTGGTAAATTTTGGTTTAGCCATTTTTCTAAGTGTGTAGCTTTTGTAACACTATTGTGATGACTTGATCACTTATCTGTTCATAGATTTGCCTACTCACATGCAATAGTTTGATGTTGTAGTGACTTGATTGTTGATCTGTAGGTTGCTTTGGTTGCTCACATGCAATGCTTGGTATACCATGCTGATTGTGTGCGGTCTATTAAGTATGTATATGTATAGAAAAGCATGTTGTTGTATTATATATGTATATATTGTTTGCATGTGACATAGCCTATGATAAACTCTTGGAAAAAGGATTTACCCTTGCACTGTTGTTGGATTGGATGTCCTTATGGATGTCACTTCCAGATGGAGTTCGGTAACAGTCGCAGCTTCGTCTTTCAGGAGCATTGAAGATTGAGCCAGTGGAGGAAGTTTCCTCTGAGTACTTCGTGTTTGATCTTGCTGAACTATTTCTTAGTAAGAGTTGTAGTTGTTGGCCAGCTTAGCTTAGGGTATTGTGTGTTGCGTAATTACTCATTGTCTTGCAATTACTCTTTTCAGAAAACCTCGCCTTAGTGCGAAATGATTATGTTATGTGAAGTATTATTTTGTGATGCATTATACTCTGATAATTGCAAAAGTCTGAATTGGCATCATTTAGAAAACTGTAGTACTCTATGTCTCATTGTGAAAAGGGTTTCAAAGGAAAGAAAGAAAAAAAAAATTTACTCCTATTTTTCTATTTCGAAATACATAAGAGTACTCTTTAACTGAAAGCACACAAGCATTAAATGTTTTCAGCATTAGAATGGGTTGCACAGTAGCGCTCCGAAAATGTGGTGTTACAATCTACACCAAGTTTTATAGATTTTGCGTGAGAAGAAGTTGTATGCCAACCTGTTCAAGTGCAAATTTTGGCTTGACAAAGTGAAGTTTTTGGGACATGTGATCTCGAAAGAAGGAATTACTGTAGATCCTATCAAGGTAGAGACAGTGTTAGCATGGGAACAACTGCAGACCGTGACTGAGATCCAGAGTTTCGTAGGTTTAGCTGGTTATTATCGGAGATTCATCGAAGGATTTGCTCGGATCGTAGCACCATTGACGCAACTGACAAGGAAAGGTCAACCATTCGCTTGGACCGAGAAGTGCGAGACAAGTTTTCAACTATTAAAGGAACGTTTGACAATGTCACCAGTCTTAGTTCTGCCACAATCTGACGAACCATACGAAGTTTATTGTGACGCTTCTCACCAAGGTTTAGGATGCGTGCTTATGCAATATTGGAGAGTCGTAGCTTACGCTTCGCGACAACTGAAGAACGATGAGAGGAACTATCCAACAGATGATTTGGAGCTTGCTGCAGTTGTATTTGCGCTGAAGATTTGGAGACAATATCTTTATGGATGCTCATTCGACATATTCAGTGACCACAAAAGCCTGAAGTATTTATTCGATCAGAAGGAGCTGAACATGAGGCAAAGACGTTGGATGGAATTTTTGAAGGATTATGACTTCACATTGCAATATGACCCAGGAAAGGCGAACGTCGTAGCTGATGCACTGAGTAGGGAGAGTATTTCCACTGCCGGACTGATGGTGAAGGAATGGGAATTACTTGAAGCTTTCTGTGATTTGAACATGACGGTGGAATTTTCTCCAGGAAAGATGAGTTGTGGAAGGATTACCGTAACTAGTGGACTATTGGAAGAGATTAAGGAACTACAAGTTGCAGATGAACTGTTGAAGGAGAAGAGAGAACTGATTAATCAAGGCATAGGAGGTGAGTTTACCATAGGACAAGATGACATCATCAGAATCAAAGGGAGAATTTGCGTGCCAGATAACGATGAACTGATAAAGACAATCTTGGACGAAGCACACAAGAGCAAACTTAGTCTTCACCCCGGGACAACGAAGATGTACCAGGATTTGAAGCAAAGATTTTGGTAGCCTGGACTGAAGAGACGAGTAGCTGACTATGTTGCTTCATGTTTAACCTGTTAAAAAGCTAAAGTGGAGCACCAGAGACCTGCTGGAATGGTTCAATCGCTTGACGTGCCTGAGTGGAAATGGGACAGTATTTCTATGGACTTTGTAGTAGGACTGCCAAGAACCCAGAAGAAATTTGATGCTATTTGGGTAATCGTGGATCGTTTGACTAAGTCAGCACATTTCTTACTGGTAAAGACCACCGACAACAGAGAAAAGCTTGCAAAGTTATACATCAGGGAGATTATCCGACTATATGGTGTATCGTCGAGTATAGTTTCAGATCGTGATCCAAAGTTTACATCGCATTTATGGAAAAGTTTGCAAGAAGCCCCTGGATCGAAACTCAGACTGAGTTCTGCTTATCATCCACGACTGATGGATAGACAGAATGCACGATTTAAAGCCTAGAAGATTTGCTGAGAGCATGCACACTCGATAACCATGGAAGCTGGGACAATTTACTGCCACTGATTGAGTTTACTTACAACAACAGTTTTCACACGAGCATTGGAATGGCGCCTTACGAAGTATTGTATGGACGCAAGTGCCAAATACCCCTGTGTTGGTATCAAGATGGGGGAGCATGATTGTTGGCTCGGAGTTAGTGCAACAAACGATTGAGAAGGTTAAGCAGATTAGAGAGAAGATGAAGACCTCTCAAAGCAGACAGAAAAGTTATGCTGATAAAAGAAGATGACCACTCGAGTTTGAGGAAGGCGAGCATGTTTTTCTTCGAGTGACACCTACTACGGGTGTGGGTCGAGCCATCAAATCCAAGAAGCTAACTCCCAAATTCATTGGACCTTATCAGATTATTCGTCGCATAGGTCCAGTAGCTTATTAGATCGCTTTGCCACCATTTCTTTCTAATATCCATGATGTATTTCATGTCTCGCAATTGCAAAAGTACATTCCTGATCCATCTCACGTTATTGAACCGGACGTGATTCAATTGAAAGAAAATCTATCTTTTGAGGTTCCTCCTGTGAGAATCGAAGACCGAAGGATCAAGCAATTGAGGGATAAGCAAATACCACTGGTCAAAGTAATCTGGAATCAGGCAATCGGTGACGCAACTTAGGAGTTGGAAGACAAGATGAGAGCAGAATACCCAGAACTTTTCTAGTTGTGTAATTTTTGGGGACGAAAATTTATAAGGAGGGTGTGTTTACTGGGAAATTTGGTTTTGTTAAGTGTTTCTATCAAATTCGTCAAACAAACAAATAATTAGTTTTCAAACGATTATGTGATCGACGAGTTACATGTTAATCTAGTTTTCAAAAACAACGGTTTTAATTAGTTAACGGTCAATTGATCGACACGTTATCATTTTTCAACTTTCTTGGCCTTGAAAGCCATTAATCATTGTGATCTTTTGCCAATTTTGAATATAGTAATTTCAACTAACAAATCAATTGTTGTCAAAATGGCATTAACTCTTAAAGTAAGCAAGATTGGCCGTCAAAAGCCAATAACTTGATCAACAAGTAATTAGACATAAAATTAAATGGAGTATGGAAATACAGTGTTATGAACATACATCCATGAATTTAAACATACAAATTTGAATTGACGTGGAAATGTAAAGAAAAGCATCTAAATGACTGCAATTAAATGAAAACATTCAAAGAACATGAATTTAAAAGAAAGCTTGTAAATAGCAGTTTTAAAGGTAAGTGACAGAAAAGGTAAATTGTTGAAATGTAAAGAAATTACATAAAAGCATGAAACGTAAATGACAGTGAAGTAAAGAACATGAAATAAAGTACTGGAATTGAAAGGAATGCAGTAAGTAAATTAACTTTAAAAGAAACAATGCAGGAAGTGTAAAAACATGTATAAGTTCGAAATGAAGTTTAAAATGCAGAAAAGTTCTAATGCAGTAAAAGTTGTAAAGAAATTCACATATTGAATAATAAATTTGCAGATAAGTTAAATGAGGAACAAAGCAATAATTGGAAATGAAATTGAATTGAATTGCAATTTGTTGAAAGAAAAGGGTGGAAGGCATACAATGATCGTTTTCCTTTAATCTGTTTCACCGTCGAGATGTTAGGAATTTAGATCATGTATCCAACCTGAATTACATCATAAGAACTGCTATTTATAGACAAAAATTGTAAAAAAACTACCTATCATCCGACCTGACACGTATACGGACAAAAGGTCGGTAGTTGTTTCTACTAAAACTACTTAATCTCGACAGTTACACTTCCTGTCGAGCTGTACATGTGTTTCATAATGCCTAAGTCTAATTCGACCATGCTCATATTGGCATCTTCGACGCTTCACACACTTCGTCAAACAACCGCCAAGTCACTTGGTCTTTCAAACTTAGCAAATTTTTTATTACTTATTCTTGGCTCCTTGCATCTTCACTCGTCGAATTCTTGAAGCTCCGTCGAGAAACTCAAATATGAAATTTGGCACCTAACAAATGCCCTCCCAAATTCTGAGTTTTTGACACCACTATGTGAGGAGAACAAGAATTTTGTCTTCTCTACGCGCGACGGTTACCTTTCCGCATTGTCCCATCACAGGTCTGCACTTCTCACTTTCCTAAAAAATAGGACCATCATTACTTCAAAAGTAGGCGGTTACAACTCCGTTCGCACGTTTGCACCATAAGCTAGGTTATAAATAACCATCAATGCCCAAGTGAAAACACTTTCGTATCTTCTGCATTTCTGAGAAAGCTTCACAAACTTTTAATGTTGTCTTCTTCCAATCCAGCTCAAAGTTCCAAATCACCTCTAAGGAAGACGTGGTGCAATCCGAATGTCGACGCGTCGATCCCATGGCAGAAATCTAAGGTAATCATACCTTACTTGCATGATCCACTACAACAAAAAAGGGAATAAATAACGCTTATTTTTTGCCTTAAATAGCGCTTAAAAGCGCTGCATATTGGGCCGCTACTGATTGTGTTTTAAAAAAATAGCGTTATTTCAGCGCTATTTAAAATTGGGAATAAATAGCGCTTATTCCAGAAGCGCTTCTTATTGTGTGGGAATAAGTAGCGCTTTATAAAAGAAGCGCTACTTATTCTATGAGAATAAGTAGCACTTCCTCAAGGAAGCGCTATTTATTCCCTTTAAAGTTAGGAATAAGTAGCAATTCCTTGTGTAAGCGCTATTTATTCCCATTTTTTTTTCATTTTTTTGTCAACATATATATACAAAATGCATTTCCTGTATGTTGTCATACATACAAAACAACCAAAACCACCAAAATATTGTCATCAACATCCAAATTATTATCAACACTAAATTCAATAAAACCAAAATTAACATTACAATATAACTAAATTATCATCCTTAAAATATTAAAATGCACTATAACTAAAATACACAAGTCATGCTACAAGATTACATAAAAATTACACACTAGACTTCTTCTGAAACCTTGATTAGGTTAAACAAAGCCCATGCAGCTGTCCTAACAGTTGAACGTCTGTTTGGTAGCATCATTCTTGCAAGAGGTATTAAGGCCCCTTGAATTAGCAGAATATTCCTCAACTCTTCATCATCACCAGCCACATTTCCTAATGCCCAAGCACACTGTTCAGCAACAGGTGAGGAGCTCTTTTCTGCAGAACAGGATCATTCATGAATTAGGTAATGGTGAATACTAAGATCATTGAAATAGTTTCAACCTTCAAGAACACCTTTGTTATAAATGCTGAACATAGTTGCAAAAGCCATGAAGCTGGACATTTTAGGAAAAAGAATGATATGCCAGTAGGTCTAGCCGTCTAAGTTCCCTCCATCCCATTCTTTCCTTTAAATAATAATGCTTTAACAATTAAGGCTATAAGAATTCCTCTAAATCTTTATATACAAATATTAATAAAGAAAATTAATTAATTTCTTGACATGCAAAAGGAATCTCAAAGTGATCACTCACCCCTAAGATGAGCAATAAGCAAAGGCAATGCAGGCAGCAAAGCTTTTGTTTCTTCTAGATTCCATGCGACAATATTTGTAAGACACCAAGCAGCCTTAAGTAATTGCAGGAGACATTCACGACAAAAAATGGAAGTAGTAAGTAATTTTCTTGCCACTAATGATTCCATATGATCTGCATAACATGCACAGAGATATGTGAGCTCAAGTCTTTGGAGTGTACAAGACATTCATAGAAGAAATTGATGATATTCAAAGGAAATAAAACTTTAGACCTGTTCATTTGGAGAACCAAATGAAAGACACTGCACTAGTATGGGTACAGCTCTAGCTTTAAGAGCAGACTCAATAGGAGGAAATTCAGATCTTGACAGTAAACACCTTAGTTCTTGAAGGGCGCCTACTCTTTTTTGCATTGCATCCTTCCCCATATATATATATATATATATATATTATGCCAAAGCTAATTAAAATGTGAACTTGCAGTTGACATAATTAAATATTTTCCCATCTGTACAAAAAAAAAAATGGCCAACACATTACTAAAAATTTAGGGGTAAACACCATTCAAGATGATCAGAAAAGAAAACAATACAACATCAATCTCAATGCCTCATTGGAAGATCCTGCATTTGAAAGCATACAAAATTCTCACAGGGCTAAAAACCTTTCCCTCTAAATCAGAAGATTAAGAACACTTGGTGACTTTTATTTTTACTCAGACCAACAAAACAATCTACTAACCATATGTCAAACATGGATGTAAAAAGAAATTGATATGAACTGCACAATTTTGATTAAACAATTTTTCTCCAGATTGAAACTAACTGAACTCCAACAGAATTATTGAAGTAACAGAGTTGCTTAAACTTAAACCTACTAATCAAGTCGAATACATGAATGTATGGCAAATGGCGACATGCAGTCTTATACCATAACATATATTACATTGCCAAAATAGGAAACAAGCACGCACTAACCATACAGAATCAAACACTAAAACTCTAAAATTAACCAAATCATGGAGCAATTAAGCGTGATATAAACATCAAAGAACAATTTTAGAAAGATTGTAAGATTGTTAATGTCAAAGAACAACTTCAGATAACATTTTTAGAAAGAGAAAAAAAGTAATTTGCCTAACAACAAGCAAATGAATATCGAACATAGCTATAAGGAGACATGAACTTTCAAAACAGAACAAATTGCTACAAAAGACATTGAACAACATCACAGAAAACTAATATTCAATCAGCACAAAAAAAGCCACACAAAATTAGTGTTGGACACTGAACCCTAAATATTAAATAATACTAAAATTAGAAGAAATAAAAAAAAAAGAGTCGTTGGTGAATGAGAAACGTACTAGGGTTTTCGAACATGAAAGTAACAGTGTCGTTGCCGTCATCGGCCTTGATGGTGATAATGTCGTCGTCCCCGACGCATTTAAGCATCTTAGCCATGTTGTTGAGTTTCATACCCATGGAGAGGTTGTGGTCGCAGCAATAGTGTTCGAACCCCTCCGACCGGAGAAGAAGTGCCACCAAGGCCACGTGGCGGAGTCCATGGCCTGGAGGGAGAAGCCGGTTGAAGAGCAATCGAAGTTCGCCTCTAACACCTTCTTTAGGAGCGAACCCTGGACAAGACGGAGTTCTAACATCTTGATCGAGGATCGAAAGGGTTAGGGTTTTGCAGGTTTCGGTTTTCTCAAAAAAATTGTGGGAAAATTAGAATGGGGAAGATGAGAGAGGGCGAGAGCTGTTGAGAGAGTGAGAGAGACAAATGTGGCAGAGGAGAAGAAGGGCAATGAAGGAGAAGGAGGAGGAGGGCGAGAGCTGTTGAGAGAGAAGGGGCGAGAAAGAGGGCGAGACCGCGAGAGCTGTTGCTGAATAAATTAATTTTAGGTCTCGAGAATAAGTAGCGCTTTCGGTAGGAAGCGCTACTTTAGGTATACAATACGTAGAACTTCCAGCTCTAAGTGCTATTTATTGGTACTGCCTAAAGTAGCGCTTCTTACAGGAAGCGCTACTTATTCTTATTACGCAACCATAAATAGCGCTTAGTGTGGGAAGCGCTACTTATTCCTATATCCTTCAATAGCACTTCTTTATTGAAGCGCAAGTAAAAGCATTCTACCTAATTTTAAGTAGCACTTCAATAGTTAAGCGCTATTTAAAGTGCGCCATCTTTTAACTAATTTGTTGTAGTGTCACAAGAATACAACATGTTGAGGACTAGTTATGAATTATTTAGGATCCTCCTGCTACTTATTTAGGACTAGTTATGACCCTCTCTAGCTTTCCTGAATATTTTAAGGACTATTTCCTAAACAAAGATGGTCAAACTGACATTCTCGGTTCTTCTTGTAACTTGCATATTCATTATTTCTCTAAAAGCACTAGGCTTTTCAGAACTCCACCACTTAGCATAAGTGGATATTCTGCTTGGCTTGCTAGGGTTGAAGCCAAAAAAGCTGATACTTGGAAAAAACAAGGCATTTACAATTTAATCAAATTGTCCGAGTACACATTCAGGTTGGACCCTTCTATGTTAGGAGCTGTTGTTTTCTTCTGGAACCCTACTACCAACAACTTCCATTTCCCTTGTGGGATGATGGGTCCAACTCTTTTTGATGTTGCTGCTCCTACTGGCCTCCCACCAGATGGCCATATGATTCACCCTTTGTGTTCTCCGGAAAACATCATTGATGTTTTTACTGATCAACCTCTTGCTTTTTCAAAATATATTTCTAGCCAAATGCAGAGTACATCAGAGGTTTCTGATGAAGAACATGTAGCCTTCCTGTTCCTTTGGCTATGTGCTTTTATCCTTTGCAACAAAAATGTCCAAATGTCGAAGCCATTGCTTGACTTGGCAAACCTTCTACATGAAGGTGAAAGGTGGGCTCTTGGCTCTTTTCTGTTATCTAACCTTTATTCTAGCATGTCAAGCCTATATAACATGGTTAAAGGTGGGGGAAAGAAAGTTGGAGCTGGTGGCCCATTATGGCTTTTACAAATGTGGTTGAATGCCGCACTTCCTGGTCACACTGTCAACAAAGCTTTGTCAAACCTTTAAATCGACACTTATGGCACCTTGGCCATGCACTGTGCCCCCAAACTGTTTGACAGTGAATTCAAAAGTTTCAAGTATTACTTCAAACTTTTCCACTCTCTCTCTACTGGTACTCCAGGCATCCGTTTCCAACCCTTTGTTTGTAGGAAACACGGACCTGAGTGGTTCACCAGTCCTTTTGATCCAAATGACCAAATGTGCAAAAACATTTGGACCCACTTCTTGGCTCGCCAAGTCTTTCCTGTAGGATTACCTGGTTCGACGGATAATTCTGCCTTTGTTTGTCTACCCAATGCTTCTACCAATGACATTGGTTTCCTGCAATCCATCCCTGGCCCATTTCCTCTCAAGAAAGAAGATATTCTTTTGAATGTCATCAATCTCAATGAGGCAACCATCGACGGTATAAAGAACAAGAATAACACTCACAAGTCTGCCGTCAATCTTGTCCCTTTCACTACCTCTTTGGGTGTATCTCAAGACTTCGTAGCTTGGTGGGATGAATACTACAGAAAATTTCACCCATCCTTTGAAGAATGTGTAACAAAGTTCATTGACCCCACAATGCAGGAACAAGACCCCTCGACAAAGACCAAAGGTGAGCATTTGGAGGATATTCGTAGCTTTGAAAAGTTTTACAAGGTGAGATGGGATCCTAGGTATCCTTTTTATATTGTTCGACAAGTAGATGAAATGATCGCCAAATCAAAAGAAAAACATGAGAACATTTGGGGTATTAAGGCTTTAAAACATCAAGAAGCCACGGGACAAACACTTGTGATACCCCTTTGTCCTAAACCAGTGCCTTTGCCTTGTGCAACTTTTGGTTTGGCTGATCCATTTTCGGGTAAACCAACGAGAACTGGTAACTTCCTTGCTATAGAAAGATTTCAATATCATTCTAATATAGACAAGTATGAAAACAAAGAAGTTACTTTCACTGGTCGGTTTGCCTTACCTTTTGAACAATATGACGAGGCTGTCAAGATCATTTCCCACTTTCCCCAAGGTATCTAATTCAATTAACTCTTTTCTGGAAGTCTACTTGCTTTGTACTTATACTTTCACTTTACTTTAGCTTTAGCTCTGAAAGAACCCCTAAAGTATAAGCAAACAAGTGGCAAAGCCCAAGAAGCTAATGATGAAGAAAAAGATGATGAGGATAGTGAATCCCCTCTTCAATCCACAACACCCAAAAAGAAGGCTGCCAAGACTTCTTCCAAGAAAGCGGATACTGGAAAGAAACTAGTTGTGTCGAAGAGAAAACCTGCAAAAACAAAGCGCTCGACTGGTTCTTCTCAACAAGAAACAACCAAGAGGAAAGTAAAGGCAGCCACTCCTGAAGCTCAACCCAAAAGGCGCAAAATGTTCTTACCTGACACTCCCTCTCGTTCGACACCTCAAACGGTTCTCTCTTTTCTTCTTTTTGCTTGTATAATGTTTCTATCTTTGACTTCCTTTTGATATATGACCCATTAACCACTAACTCCAAAAGTTTTCATTTTCATTTTCCTAGGAATCTCTTGTAGAGAAATCTGTTTTGAAAACTCTGAAGACACTCCAACAACGGAGTTTACAGTGGTACACCTAACTTCACTATTACCTATATGATGGTCACCTTGCATTATACAAGTCTTACACTCATTCGTCTCAATATTTTTGTAGGAACCAAGAGTCACATCTTCAAAGAAGGGTGTGTCTGAAGAATGTACTTCAAAGGACCCTCCCTCTGTCGAAGAGGTTGACTCGTCGAGCACTGATAAGGTATATCCCTTTAAACAACCCTTGGTTTTTATTTATTTATTTGAATGTCACCTCATTATATCCATTTGCCAGGACTCCCCTGAGCAAGCAAATGTGGATACTTCTCTACCCCTGTAAACAATTTTCCTAAACATTGTTCCCTCGGCCACTGAGGTATGGCATTTCTTGTCATTTCATTGGCATCAGAATAATGACTTATAACTTGTACTGATTTTCTTTTCCACAGGAGGTCCCATAGACTCAACCTGAGCAAGAGGTCGAAGAACCTTCTGCCATGGATGTTGATGTGGTTCAACCCACCCTCTCGACTGAAAATCCAATTCTCACCTCTACTCACCAAGGTGACGCTACACCTCACGTTTAAACAACTTTTGTGGAAACAACTTCTGCCCCCCAAGCTACTGAGAGGGTATCTCCCATGGTAATTAGGCCAAATAGTGTTGACATGGATCAATTGTTTGATGATCCTATCATTCCATCTACTCATATTGCTTCGTCAACCAACCCCGTGCCGCAAAATACCAACACCGGAAGGGGCAACGTTGGAGTAGATGAATGGATTAACTTGCTCTTAGGATCTAGCAGTAAGACTTCTCCTTTATCAGCTCGATCCTCCACACTTCCTGGGGACAATTTCGCTAAAAAGCTCAATGGGCTACTTGAAGAACTGAAGGGTTTCTTCAAATACTCTTTCGACGACCTTTACTCGAATCAAGAGGTAAGAAGCAAGTTGATTTGCATAGTCAAAGAACTTCAAAGCTCCCGCAGAAGGCTGCCACCAATTCATCGAGGGCACATCAACACACTATATGAGTTCATTGAAGAGTTGACCCCCAAACTGGCTGATCTCGACGGTAGTATCCTGCCATACCAGCAAGCTCTCAGAGCAAAGCATGAGCTTCGTGACAACCTGGTAATCCTTCGACAAAAATAGGTTGCATTGGTCGAGAAAGGCACTCCTTACCAAGCCAAGGTACCTGAACTGGAACAAATTGTTGCACGATTGGAACAAGAGTTTGCCACTGCCAAGGCACAATTGCAAGAGGCAATCAAAGCATCTTGTTTAGAGGAGATCACAGCACTCGACCAAGAAATGTCCAACAGCATTACAGAAGCACAAGCTATTTTGTCGAAAGTTGAATCTCTTGAAGTCAGCTATGTGAATGCTGAGACTGCAAAGATGGAGTTTGCTGCAACTTGGGAAGACATCAGAAAGATTCCTCTTTAATTTCTTTTGTTTTGTTGCATGTTTACCACCTTTGTATTAATTTTCTACGTCGAACGCATTTGTTCGACCATGTCTTGTACTTTACTGCAACAACTGAACTCGATTTGACATATTTACCATCAATCGTTTCACCGTCCAGCTAGCACGTTTCTTTTATTACTTGAATTTTCAGTTTCAGGCCATAAATTGTAATTAAAGCCCTTGACCAGTCATTTTGACTGTTGAAACTTAAAAATTAACGTCAATTTGCGCTATAAATAGGGACTTGCAATATTGGTCATCTGTACTATAATAGACCATCAGTTCCCATTCAAGCACAAACACTCTCTGAACTCTTGAAGTTTCCCTTCCGAAATCTCTGAGAAACTCTTGCTTCTTTTACAAACTCCAAACCCGAGTCCAACTTCCTTTTGTCCTCAAACAAACTAACTGAGGGTAACAAGTTGCAATGGAAATTCCTTTCATCCATTTCAAACCTTTATCCCCTGGTTCTGCTCATTTCATTTGGAAACCAGGGGCCTCCAACCCTTGGAGCTCTCGTGATGGTTTTTGTCTCAACGGTGAAAGAACCTCTGGGTTTTGGTAATTTGCCTAATACTAATAATGAGTTTTGGTAAATTGCCTAATGTGGCTTACTAAGCTCATTGAACTGTGTGAGAAGGATGAAGGCCTGGACCATTCTTTCTCTCAATAGTTTTGCGCTCTTTCACACCTCAGTTGGAAATTTATCATGGAGGATCTGCAAAACTACTGGAAAAGTTTTGCACGGTCGAGGCCTATTGTCAAGCGCATTATGGCATCGATGACTGCCTGTCTTTGGACCCCAGCTTTCCCTTTACTCACACAGAGTTCGACATTCCTCCTCGATGCGTCCTTCAACTTCAAATCGCCGTCGATTTGGATGTCACTCCTTTGAAGCGGCTCATGCAGACTTAATTGTCTGCCCAGGTGACATGTCATGGAGACTGCTTCTACTTCCCATGTTTCTCTCTCTTCCTAAATTCTCCCTCGGCATGAGCTGAATTTTGAACATGGCAAAGCTTCTTCAACTGGACTTATTTTGTAATAGCCTAGATTTAAGAACTTTTCTTTGTTTGTATTTCCAAGCTACAAACCTATTCGACAATGTATTTATATATTGCCAAACGGCCTAAGAATAAAGAAATCCAGTTTAATGCTTCAAAGTTGAATTTTTACCTCACACATTGTTGGTCTATATGACTTTAATTTATATTTGCCATTAATAGACCTAATTCTAAAACAAGAATTAACTTCAACAAGTGCGTAAGCATTTCCTGAGAATACTTGGACAACCTCAAATGGCCCTTCTCATTTTGGAGACCACTTTCCAAATTCTCGACACTTCTTATCTATTGGCAGAATGACTTTCCAAACTAAGTCACCAACCTTGAAACGCTTATACTTAACTCGACTGTCATAGAATTTGGCTATTCTCTCCTTCTGTCGAATCAAATGCTCTAAAGCCACAACTCTCTCATCGTGGATTTCATTTAATTCATCAAACGTTAAATCCCAGTATTGGTCTACTGGTAACTCATCTTGCTTTTGAATCCTTAATGAACCAAGATTTATCTCAACAGGCAAAACAGCATCATGTCCATATACTAATTTATAAGGAGTTATACCTGTCGATTCCTTAGGAGAGTTTCTATATGCCCAAAGAACTTGTTCCAAAGTTGAGTGCCAACTCTTTGGATATCTGCCAATATGTTTTTTGATCAAACCAATGATAATTTTATTTATGGCTTCGACTTGACCATTTGCTTGAGCATAATATGGTGTCAAAGTCATCATCTTGATCTTCCTCGACTCAGTATACTCGACAACCCTCTTCCCCACAAACACAGATCCTTGGTCTGTTGTGATCATTTGTGGTATACCAAATCGACAAACAATGGATTTTCAATAAAATCCACAATGTCTTGTTGCGTTACTTCTTTCAAGGCTACTGCTTCTACCCATTTGGTAAAGTAGTCAACCCTACTAAAATGTACTTGTGCTCTTTTTAAGAAGTAGGAAAGATTTGGCCTATGAGGTCCAGCGCCCAACCTCTAAAAGGCCAAGGCTTAACGACAAAATGCAACTCACTAGCAGTCACATTCTGTATGTGGCCATTTTTTTGGCATTCTT
Source organism: Calophaca sinica (assembly GCA_037113605.1). Lineage (NCBI taxonomy): Eukaryota > Viridiplantae > Streptophyta > Magnoliopsida > Fabales > Fabaceae > Calophaca > Calophaca sinica. The sequence continues at coordinate 73,223,346 of CM073736.1, forward strand.
CACAAGACTTTGCAAACATAATGCAATCCTTAACCAAAGTGGGCCAATACACTCTTTGTCTTCTTAGTACCCATTTCATCTTTTCACCTACCTGATGAGCACCACAAATTCCTTCATGAACCTCTGCCAATGCCAAATAGGCATCCTCTTCACTTAGACAAGTCTCCAAATTACCATCGACAGACTTTCTATACAAAGCCCCTGCAAGAACAACAAACTTAATTGCTTTGTACTTGATTTTCCTGTCAACATCAGCACTTGGATTTTCCAAATACTCAATAATTGGCCTACGACAATCAGGTGAGTTCAACGTATTGGAAACAAGAACGTCTCTTTCATCCAAAGGGTACAGTAACTCACGGATTTCTATAAGTTCCGTCAATACCTTTGAAGAAAGCTTATACTCCAAAGCCAATTGGGGCCTCTTGATTTAGCTCTCTTGGGATATGCTCCAATTCGACACTGTCGAACTGTTTCATCAATTTGCTAGCCACTTGACAGTATTTGATAAGACTGTGGCTTACGCATTTATATGTTTCGGTTAATTGCCTTATAACCAATTGTGAATCCCCAAAAACTTTGACAGTGCGTGCTCGTATTTCTATCAAAATTTCCAAACGCATAATTAAGGCTTCATATTCAGCCTCATTGTTTGAGTAAGCATATTTTAACTCAAACATTAGTTTAGTTGGCACACCTAAAGGTGAAATTATCAGAACGCCAACACCAATACCATGTCTATGTCTTGAGCCATCAAAATACAAATGCCAGGGCTTCAAATCAACTAGCCCTGTCGGTTCTTTTATTTCTAAACATGGGTAGTCTGTTAGAAAGTCAGCAATTGCTTGACCTTTAACAGCTTTCAGTGTACATACTGCAAAGAAAACTCAGACAATGCAAGTGTCCATTTTCCAATTCGACCATTCAAAATTGGCTGGGACAACATGTACTTAATTACATTTGTCTTTGATATCACCAAGACATCACAAGGTATCAAGTAATACTTGAGTTTTGTACAAGAAAAATATAATGCAAGACACAACTTTTCTATAGCACTATACTTGTTTCTGCATCATTCAACATTCGACTGAGGTAGTAACGGCTCTTTCGACGTTGTTCTCATCCTCCTGAGACAGTAGACAGCCTATAGTTTCTTCTGATACAGAAATGTACAACTTCACTGGTCGATGTGGCTCTGCAGGCATCTTGACCGGTGGACTTGTCAAATATTGCTTGATTTGGTCGAAAGCTTCCTAATGCTTTTGAGTCCAAACAAAAGCTTCCTCTGCCTTGAGCTTCACCAAAGGAGCAAACACTCTTGTTCTTCCTGAGAGATTTGATATAAACCTTATGAGAAAATTCACTTTCCCCAAGAACGATTGAAGTTCCTTCTTATTAGTAGGTGGTTTTGCTTCCAACATAGCTTTGGCCTTATTCTTATCGACTTCAATGCCTTTCTTATGCACCAGAAAGCCGAAGAACTTGGCAGCAGAAACCCTAAGACCACACTTCTCAGGGTTCATCTTCAAATTATGCTTTCTGATTTCTTGAAAAGCTTGTCTAAGATGACTCAAATGCTCCTCCTGACTCTTTGACTTGACAATAACGTCATCAATGTAGACTTCCACAAACTTGCCTATCATTTCATGAAAAATAGTGTTCATCGCCCTTTGGTAAGTTGCACCAGCATTCTTCAAACCAAAAGGGATCACTATCCATTCATAAGTTCCAATTGAACTTGGACACCTAAAAGCAATCTTAGGCACATCTTCTTCAGCAATGAAGATCTGGTTATAACCAGCATGTCCATCTATGAAACTTAGAAGCTCATGACCAGACGCTGCATCCACTAGCATATCTGGTATGGGCATAGGGTATTCATCCTTAGGAGTTGCAGCGTTAAGATTCCTAAAATCGACACACGCCCTCATCTTGCCATTCTTCTTTATGACAGGAACCACATTAGACAACCATTCAACATACCTAGTTGTACGAATAAACTTAGCCTTCAACAGGCGTTCAACTTCCTCTTCGATTTTCAGCACAACTTCAGGAGCAAACCTTCTATTAGCTTGTTTGACAGGCTTACAATCGGGTTTCAGAGGCAATCTATGCTCCACAAGTTCTCTACTCAGACCTGGCATTTCATGGTAATCCTAAGCAAAATAGTCCTTATACTCAGTAATCAATTCCACAACCTGCCTCTTGAACTGGTCTGACAACAAAGCACTCACATATATTGTCTTCTTTCTATCACTATCCCCCAGATCATATTCCTCCAAAGGATCTTCCAACTCATACCCACTTTTATCCTCAAGCCCCTTTTCAAATCCTAAAGGGCCATTGTCGAATATGTAATCAGCTAATACACATTCTTCTGAGTTTGGCTATCGGTCGGCCTCACAGGCCGATAACTGTGTCTGATGACATTCAAGACTCATCTTTGTCGATTGGCCGATTTTCGTCGGCCTCATCCTGTAACTTAACACCAAATTGCTCCATCAGGCAAGCATTCAGAGCCTCTTTGTCAATAACACCACCCTGCACAGATATGGGTTTTACCTTTGGGTCATAAACTTTGAAATCCAAATGCATTTGCTGCATATAGTAGAGGCTATCATCAGCTTCAATAATCTCTATGTCATCATGAGTATTCCAAAATATAAGTTTCTGATGTACTGTCGAAGGTACTGCTCCAACAACATGAATCAAGTCTCTGCCCAATAAAATGTTATTACTAGACCTTGAAAGGATAACCACGAACAAGGTAGACTTTTCTACTGATCCCACTTGCACATCCAGCATTGCCATACCATGTGTTGGTGCAGATCTTCCTCCAAAATCAGTAACCACAATGTTAGTTGGGAGAAGATCTGTTTCATCTTTTCCCATCTTTCTGAACATGGCTCTTGGGATCAAATTTACAGATGCCCCTCCATTAACCAACACCCTATTGATAGACTTACCTTTAATCATTGCCTTAATATGCAATGGTCGAAGATGATTTCTTTCTTCGTTAGTTGGCTTATCTAACCGAGCAAAGTTATCAAAGATAGTCACGATGTCTTGCTCAACGAAGTGCCAACCAACAGGAAAACCATCAAATTCCTCTTCATCAGGAACTTTAGCCACAAACTCATATTGAGCTTGATATTCTGCTGGCAATACCGAAACCAAGTTTACATCAAGCTTGGTAAACTGCTCTTTAGTGGCAGTTTCTTCATTCTGCAGATAATTTCCCAACCTCGTGTCCTCCTTGTCAAGAAGGCTTTCTTCAGACCCCAAATCTGACAAAGTAGTTCCCATTGTCATCACTAACTCATCCAAGTCTCTGTGTAAATTAGTGTCAGGATCAAACTCTTCTTTATCATTGAAACCAATTGGGTCATCTGGATCATTCAATGCTTCAATGACATCTTCCATGGATAAATCTGTCTTGACAAGATTTTGCTCCGCCGGCTCCATGGGTTCATCTAGTAAATCAAAATCGTTGACTACGATCCTCAATTCTTCCATAGACGCATCACTGCTAGTGTCTTCGACTGGAGCTGCTTGAACACTAAATTTGCCTCATTCTGAGGCCAATTTCTTAGCTTCAATTAGACCTACTGGCCAAGGCTTCCTCTCTTGAGCTGTCGAAGGAACCTTGGCAGGCTTGACATTTTGTCTGAAACCTGCTGAACGTACTTGCCTCCGTGCCTAGGAAGTTTGACCTCTTTCAAAATTATCCCTTTTGACATCGACTACCACACTCTTTAATTTCGGGCCAGGTTCCTTGGGCAATGGCACCTTTTATATCCCAACCATGAAACAGCTCTCATGTTGATCCTTAGCCATCTCAGTAGCCTTCAATTTTTATTTCCGAGCTTTCCTCATCCTCTGTCGATGACGCTTCTGACTCTTCGACAGTGGGGCTTTCTTCACTCGATCACCACCAGGATAAGGCACTCTACCAAATTGTTAATCTTCATCCCAAAATGGTGTCTATCAAGGATTGCTTTTTCTAGCCCTCACCCTATTTCTCAATTCAGGGCAACGGGCCTTGGCAGAATTCTCGACCCACTTGTTCACCACCACATTGGCATCAGGCTTCCTAGTCTTACTTACAACTTGACCAGGAGCTACCCCATGGCTGCTGCCAATTGATTCCCTTGAAGATTCAACCAACCATCCACTAATTGCTCTATTAGGCCTATTCACAACAGGCCTTCGCATCTGGTTCACTGAAACAAGCATCTGGTTTACTGGAACAGGCTTAACATTCCTATTCACATAACCAGCATGCATATGCTGGTGAGCTTTAGCCTTTTGATTATTCTTTACTTTTTGAGCAGCTTTCTCGTCGAAGTACCTGTCACAATGTGGGCACAACTTCAACTACCCTCTGTTGTTCTTCCTTCTTAGAAAGTCCTCAACAGACTCGTGAGGCCTTGGGTAAATGTCAAATGGGTCTTCCACATTCACCATATATTTCTGCTTGGCGCTGATATTCACCATGTTGCAACTCCTTGCATTATGGCCTTCGACATTGGATATGCCTTGGCCAAATGGATCAGTATCCACCTTCATGCCAGGCTTCTACTTGTCGACAAACTTGAGTCTACCTTCTTTCAGAGCTTTTTGTATCAAGTACTTGAAACGAAAACATTCATTAGTAGGATGGCCTAAAGCCCCATGATATTTACAATAATTTTGACCATTGGAGTCCTCAGGCCTTTTTACTTTATGATCATCTGACAACTTAAGTTGTTTATCTTTCAACAGAATGTCAAATATTTTATCAGCTTTAGTTATATCAAATGTATATGTTTTCGTATTTGCATAACTCATCTTTTCCTTTCCCTTGGAAGGTATTAAGGCTTGACAAGCATAAGGTGGTCCTTCCTTTAACTCAGCAAGGTTTATCTCTTGATCAAAAATAGCCTCATCCTCACTGTTTGTTTGATCTTGCTCGACAGAATTGATTTTCTCATGTCTAACAAAATTTCTTATTGTTTTTCTAATTTTTTTCAGACCTGAGCTGTTCAATCTGTCGAACCTTTTCCCCTAATTGGGCAAGATCGACGATGTGTTGGTTCACCAATTTCTTTCCAATGTGGTAATCCATCCCACTAGTGGCCATTTTAACAATTTTCGCATCAGGAACAGGTGTAAAACACCTGCTCTTCATGTATTTGAACCTAGAGATGTAATCATCTATAGACTCATTATACATGCACTTGACATTGAATAAATCAGTCAAGTTAACCCTTAAATCGCCCCTGAAGAATTGATCATGGAACAATCCTTCTAGTTGAGCCCAAGAATGGACTGAATTAGCCCTTAACGTCGAGAACCAAGAAAATGCATTCTTTGTCAACGAACTTGGAAAGAACCTCATTTTCAGACCTTCCATAGTGGCCAATTCCCCCATTTCTATCGAGTATCTGGCAACATGTTCGATAGTTGATTCTCCACTGTCACCAGAAAACTTGGACAATTTAGGAATCTTCATTCCCCTAGGCACTTCAGCTTGTTGTACCCATTTAGGAAACGCAGATATGAAATATGGTCTGTTAGCTTGACCAATATTGAAGCCAAGTCTGTTAAGCATCTGCTCGACAACTTGATTCACATTTTGCTCTATCTGGTTCCCCATGATATTGTGCCTGAGGTTGGCCAAACCTTGAAGCATTGGGGGCCCTTGATCTTGATTCCTTTGTAAAACTTGTACTTGACCATAAGCCAAGTTGTTCATATTCTGACCAAGGTTTTGATTTGGTTGAATGCCTTCATTTTGCACCACATTGGGGTTGTTAACATCTTGTATGATGCCCCCTAAGCATTGACCTTGAGGCATGACTCCTAGGCCTTGCTGAACATTGTCATTCACCGGTGTTGCCAAACCCAATGCTTGGTTCAGCCTTTCCATTTGTAAAGCCAACGCATTACACGCTTGGTTGGTAGTCTGCATAAGGGGTGTAATCACTGCACCCATTTGCTGAGTGAACATATTCACCATCTCGTGATTGCTGTCATCCACATGTTGTCGAATGCTCGCCAACGAAGTCTGGGTTAATCCCCCATTGTTCCGAGGCATTTGCCTTGACATTTCCCCTATGCCAGACCCTTGTCGATTGGTTGTGGTAGTAGTCATGCCTATCATTCCCTGAGTATTGGAAGTATTTCCAGATGGCAGGAAGGGCTGGTTAACATATTGGTTGAACATGGTCGAACCAATAGCGGGAACTGTCGAGTTATTCAAATAACCATACGGTATTCTAAATAGAGGTTGTGTTGCTGGCGGTAATTGCCTAACACTTGAATTCCACACACTTCCAGGCGATGCCTGAACTTCTGGAGCACTTTGAACCACTGGGTGTTCATATACTACTGCGCTTGGAATAGCTTCTCCTTATGTGTTGGCCATTATCATCCCAGTACCCATTCCAATGGTAGTATTTATCATCCTTGGGATGTTAACTACCTCTGCGTTCGTACTGGTGGTCGAAGCATTAATATTGCTTATCGACTCATTCGCATTAGTAACACTTGGTATCGTCGCACTATTATTTGCGCTGCCACTCATGTTTCTTTGTCGCGATACGTTAGAAGCAGTAATTTTTCTGTAACACCCCATTTTCGGAGCGCTACTGTGCAACCCAATCTAATGCTGAAAACATTTAATGCTTGTATGCTTTCAACAAAGAGTACTCTTTTGTCTTTTGCAATGGAAAATAGGAGTATTTTTTTTTCTTTTTCTTTCCTTTGAAACCCTTTTCAAAAATAAGACATAAAGAGTACTACAATTTTCTAAATAATGAAAAATCAGTCTTTTACAAATATCAGAGTATAACACATCACAATCAATACTTCTCATAACATAAAACATAACATAATCGTTTTGCACTGAGGCGAGGTTTTCTGAAATAGAGTAATTACAAAACAACAAAGACAAAACCCTAAGCTAAGCTGGCCAACAACTATAACTCTTACTGAGAAACAGTTCAGCAAGATTAAAACATGAAACATTCAGAGGAATCTTCCCCCACTGACTCAATCTTCAACGCTCCTGAAAAGACGAAACTGCAGCAGCTATGGAGCTCCATCTGGAAGTGACATCCATAGGGATATCCAATCCAACAACAGTGTAAGGGTAAATTCTTTGTCCACGAGTTTATCGTAAGGTATGTCGCATGCAAACAATGTATACATATATAATACAACAACATGCTTTTATATACATATACATACTTAATAGACTGCACGCATCATCATGGTATATCAAGCATTGCATGTGAGCAGACAACTCAACCAGCAGATCAACAATCAAGTCACCACAATATCAAATAATTGCATGTGAGCAAACAAATCAACCAATAGATCAACAATCAAGTCACCACAATATCCAACAATTGCATGTGAACAACAATTCTATCAACAGATCAACGATCAAGTCATCACATATCGTAAATGTGGTTAGCTATGCATGTCAATGCAGTATGACTAGTTTGTGTATACACCTGCAGCCTTAATAGGTCAGCAGTATGACGAGGAATTTATTTCCCAACGTCCGAACAAGATAGGCACACATTAGGCTTGCCTCAATTTAGGCTTGCCACACATTAGGCAATGTAGTGTCAACTCGTCTTTTGAAGTCTTTAAGACAAATCAAACGCTCCGAGTGACATGACAACTCGTCTTTTGAAGTCTTTAAGGCAAATCAAACGCTCCGAGTGTCGATGCTCAATGGTCAATATGCATCCAAATAAATTCATCAATATGGCATGCTCACCGTAGGGAGAGCCCGAGTAATATTTTAATTAATCAATGTGGATCAACAAACTTCAACTATGTTTCACATTCAAAAAGGTGGAGGGAACTCAAAGTTTAAGCACTACAAGGAGCATCCCATACTACTCGAGTAATGCCCTAGTATTCTTCACACGCAGTGAACTAAGTTGATGAGAAATACCCCTTAGAGTTCAAACACAGGACACTAGGTCCAGGTGTTCAACTGCGGAACGCTAATCTTAATCTTAGATCAAAACTCTAGGCACGTAATGCAAACCACTAGGCTCAATTTTTAGGTTGAGTTACTAGGCATGCCATACGGAACACTAGTTCCAATCCTTGATCAAGAAAATACGCACGCAAGCAGGACATTAAGTCCCAGCACAGGACACATGGCCCATATGCTCAATAGGAACACTAGGTTCCCTATATTTTATTCTTTCGTAATCTGGATATTTGAAATCACTTTCTCAGTTCTTGTATCACTCCTATGTATTTGAAAATACTTTTTAGCTCTAGGTCGTTGAAACCCTAGTTGTGCTAAATAATATGCTAGGATAATTCCCAAACATATTACTTAACTCAACCGTTTTCAAAATTTAGAATGTTTTCTTTTTAAAAGAACCTCTTAAACAACATCTAACCCTCTGATCCATAAAGCGTGTTTGTACACTGACTTATTTTAGAAGATACCTTTAGTTTACCATGAAAACATTTATCGGCTCATGGAATTGCATCAGACTTACCGTTGTAAGTCGTCAAAACAATAACAGTCGATCAACGCATTATTAATTAATCCATTATAATCAGCAATATCTTGCATATTCCAGTCAATATTAATTTCCATTTAAATCCAACATGATTCAAGGAAAACAACACAATTCATAATGCCACGCAGGGCCAAGAACATGCTACATCATTTCATACAGCACATAACAATTCAGTAAGATACAACCTGCTACATACTTTCCCCAATTTCAAGTCCAATCAAATCAATCAAACATGATTTAAGTCACACAATACTATTCAGTCTTGCCACACAGGGCCAAATCAATACACAATAATTCATGCTAAAACATCTCAACAACACATAGTAATACTACAAGTACTACCACACAATTTAACCAAAACATCAAACCAACCAACACACAAGGCGAAAAGCCCAAACTCATTATATAAGAATTTTCCTTACCTTGGGCGCTTTAACAATCCACGCTAGCCAATTTGAAACTATCGTCAAGTTGCACCTCGCGCGTACTTTAAGCACAAACCCTAACAACACAAACTTAATACAATTAGACCCCAAAAATACAAATCCTAGACCCCTAGGACAGCCATGGTTTTAGGTCCCTAAAAGGCCTAAGAATTACTCACTTAATCCCATATGGTTCACATCTAGTCATATAACTTGATACAAGTTCAAGTCATGCAAGTTTTCAAACTTTTACTAACTCTACACACTTAGAAATTACCTAAACCAAAATTTACCAATTGGAATAGTGTTTTTACCAAATAAATAGTATTTTTCCAACTTTGAATCACTTTTTAAAACACTAAAACATGTCACAAAATTTTAGAAACAATTTTATTACAAGTCCAAAACAATACTTGAAACATAAACCAAATCATTTACTAAAATCAAGCTTCTTTGAAAAGCTTTGCTAAATCAAATCATTAACCACTTTTACAACTATTTTAGGCCTAAAACAAATTTAATATCATGTTCCAAAACACCATAAGGACCACGGTTTCAAGCTTCCAAAAACAACTCCAAGTTACCAAATATTTAAACATCAAAATCTTACAAACTTGCTTGATCGAAACTCTTATCATAAGACAACTTCTTTGCCACTTTAATACAATAAAACTAAGTTAAAACAGCCCCAAATTTATTTTGTTTCAACCCATTTTTCAAAGCTTTAAACTTACAAATCCTTATAGATTTAAAGTCCTAACCAAAAACCAACTTCTTAAACACTTAACACACTTTAAAAACAAATCAAAACATCATCAAAACCATACTAATGAGCCACTGTACCAGCCCCTAAAATCAAACAATTTTATTTCTCAAAATTTTGCATAATCATGGATATGACTAGATCAAAGTGCACTAAGTTAAAACCTTGCATGATCTAATTCCAAAACCACCAAAATCAAGCCAAGATCAAGCCCCCACGACAGCCCATGAATTCGGCCAGGGTCAAGGGTTAGGATTTCCCAAATTTTAAAAACTCTAATCATGCTTAATCATGGAAGAAAGTAAAGGATCAAAAGGCTAAACATGCTAATCTAGCAAAATCTAACACTTTCTAAAGGAAACAACACTAAAATTATGGAGGACACATCGATGGAAGCCATGAGAAGAGGAAAGTGAACAAGAACTCTTACCAACAAGATTGATGAGGGTTGATCAAGGATTAAGTACAAGGATTGAAGGTTGCAAGCTTAAACACCAATTTCCTTCAATAATCAACACTAAAATCATGAGGAACAACACTAATACCATGAAAACCCAACCATGGCAGCCATAAAGAAAAGGAAAATAAGCTTACCACAATGATGGAGATGATTGAACAAGAAGGAAGGAGAAAGGATTAGGATTTAGCTTCCAAAATCACAAGATTATTAATCAACCAAAATGTCACTAAAAATATTAGAAGTATTTCTATGAATGTCGCTTTCTCGATTTACGAGATAAAACGCGACCGTAATGCAGTTCTGTGCGTAGAAAACACCCTATATTTTTCTGATGCCCAAAAATCCCATAAAAAATTTCAATAAATCATAAATATTGGAAAATGCTAAGATCTCAAATTTTATAAAATTTGGGTCACGTTTGGGCAGGTTTCAGTTAGAAACTCACCAAATAGCCTAATTACGGCAGAATTCAATAGAATTCTCGCGGCGCAATAAAAATTGTAAATTAGTGAGGATCACTAATTTCAATTTCTCTTGCCATCTAAATATTATTCAAACAATAAAATTATCAAGACAAAATCATTAAAAATAAAAGTCATATTAAATATGACATAAAACAGACAATTTAACAAATAACTAAACATCAAAAATCTAAACTGTGACTTAAAAATATCTATTACGTCCTAAAATTATTTCTCATTGAATAAAATAATTTTCCTCAATCAAATGGCCATTTTTCACAATTTTTAGGATTAATTCATATTAAAAACAGTATACGTCTACACTGTCTGTTAATCTGAATTAATTACTAAAACAGTAAATTGTTTACAATAAATCTTTGTTGTTCTTCGTACTTTTAACAAACCATTGAGGTGATCAATCTCTATGATTTATTTTCCAAGTAGTCGGAAACTATAAAATAATTTTCATAAAAATTGGGATGTTACATTATCACCCTCCTTAAAAAAAATTTCGTCCCAAAAAATTAACTTATAAACCAAAACAAAATCAGAATCTGAAAAGTCATAACTTAACACTAAAAGCAAATCTTAAATTTGAACTTTGAAATTCGATACAACATAATAATTATTACACTCAAACAGTCAAACACCAAAGCATAGATTTTATTCATACATCAGTAACCTGTTAAAATACTACATCTTCAATTTAAACGTCTACAAAACACAATATTGTGCGTCCATGTCGAAGAAGTCCTCGCGAACAACGCCTTATTCAACTACGATCTCTACTCTATCACGATCACGAACACGGTCACAGCAACACTGAGCCGCGGCTACATGCTAATAACAATAAAACCGCACTAACACAAATACACCTAAACAACCATGTTTTCAAAACAAAACCTAAGGTCAAATTTCTTTTATTTTTCAAAGTCTAACTTCTAAAATAACTTAAAGCAAGAATTACTTTTCTTCAATCCCATTTGATATCTTCAAGACTCAACCATTTTCAAGAACATTATTGTTCCTTTGAGATTAGGTTTTTCATTGCCTTAAAATCATCAAGACACATTGTAATCAAAAACTAAAACTTGCATTAAACACCAACAACAAAATCACTAAAAATCAAGTATTAAAGCATAAAATCATTTTAGTTCTCTCAAAGAGCCTCACGGCTTGCACACCTACACTCTCAAAAGCTTTTTAACAAAAGATCAACACCAAGCTTTGCTTTAAAACTCCTAAACCACAACAACAACAAAATCCACAACAGATCAACTAGAAAAGTCATGAAATAACTCACTGTTTTCATGCAACAAAAAAAAAAGAAAAATTTTCCAAAGCCATCAACAAAATAATTTAAAACAACCCAAAATCAAAAGCTTAAGTAATTTGAAATTGTCACCCACAAGTTCTTCAAAAACCCACGATTTTATGACATCAAAATGAAAGGAAAATTCTAAAAATTATTAACCACAAAATCAACAACAGCATAAATCACAAATAATTATACAATAATTACAAGAACATACATCGTAATACCAAAAGTATATTAGAAATTTGGATTTTGGAATTTAATACAATATAAAATACGTCACAAGGTCAAAGCACTTTTGTGGTCTATACTTAGAACCACGCACACACCATAATACATATAATATGATAATTATAGCATCTCCTACGGATAATCTCCCTTGTAAAACTCTGCCCACTCAACCCCATTGTGTCGCGTTTCCTGGAATGAAGCCTTCAGATGATGAGTTCTCTGCTTCGCTTAGTGTGTAAACATGTCCCTTATTGGTTGATCTTACAGCTCCAACATTGTTGACAGCAGACTCAGCTCGTGGTACTTTGCAGTCTCTGGATAAATGTCTTGATTCCTTGCAGTTAAGACACAACCTTTCCTTGGTTGGTTACTGGTTAGCCTTGTGCCCTTCATCTTTACCATTGCAGTAGTGCGTCTTCGGCTATCGATGCTTGTGATTCTCCCTTCTGCTTATCACGTAGACATATCCTCCAATAGCTGGGCATGCAACCTTCGCAGCATCTGCAGTTGATCCACCTTTGGTAATTAATAGTCCCTAGAAATATGTCCTGCCTTCTTGCAGTTACAACATAGTCGGTCCTTCAATGAGCATTCATCTGCTAACTGTTCTTGCTTCCATATTGGTGACAGTTCCATTTCAACTCCTGGCCATTCCCAATAGCCAACGCCACAGGACAATTCTGATTGTGTTCATTTCCCTGAGGATGGAGATAAGATGTTCCTTGTTGTTGTCTTCCACTTTGTCCTTTGCCTTGATAATCTGGCCTATCTGACCCTCCAATAGCTCGCTCCTCCGTTTGTTGTCTTAGGAAATCGTGTTAATTTTCTGCGGCAATATGTGGGGTAACAACAGTTGCTATCCCGACTATCACTCGGATTACGTGATTCACGTCTAAGTTACTAGCTCTAGCAGAAAGACTCGTTAGTCTCTAAGGCATCGAATTTCTACAAATTAAACAAACTAGAAGCCCACAACAAAATCAATCATCTGGGATGATTACACATAATTTCACACAATGTCACGCCTGTTTCAACTAGGAAACATTATAGACAATCACAAACAAAGTTCACATAACCTAGGCATAACAAACTTATACCCGACAATTCCCAACAATCTAGGCCAGCTTAGATAAAGCGGTTCATTAGAACCGAACTGCTCTGATACCACTACTGTAACACCCCGTTTCCGGAGCGCTACTTGTAACACCCTGTTTCCAGAGTGCTACTAAGTGAACATTCTGACAAAAATTGACATATTTCCAAAAGGTGGAATACTCTGCTCGTAGGGTTTTCGCGAAATGTGGTCCTATTTTTTTTTTAAAAGTTCTTTAAAGAAGCAGTCAGAGCATCACAGCGACTTTTAGAAACATGGCGGAAAATAATTTAAGACACCACATAGACCACATTCATTTATTCTGTCAAATCACATATAACAAACGTGTCATGAAACATAACAGAGATTTATTACAACACTGAAATAAATGACAAATATCCTATAGTTGGTCGACCAGTTATACTACTTACTAGACTACTAGTAAGTTCCATAACATAACACAGATAGAAGACCGGATGACAATCACCAGCTGCTCCTCCCTGCAGTTCCAAATCCTCTGCTTGCTCCGCTTTCTGGGTTACATTCATTAAATTGAAAGAACCACTGGCAAGTGTCAACTTCTTAAAATAAAAGAGGCAGATACACATATTCGACAACACACTCGGCAATAAAACATGTAATAGCATAACATATTACGGAAAATAATAAATCATAACAATAGGCAAACAACAGTGTATACAATTCACAAGCGCGACTCAAGACCTAAATCAAGACTCATTCACTCAACACTTTCGCCACATACCGGAAGTAACGCGGATCCATCCACTGAATACTAGCCGTAGCCTTTGGCTCTCCCCTCACCCTAGGACATTCAGCTCAGGTTCCATTAGCATTACGACGCCTAGCTATTCCCTATCGAACACTAGCCGTAGCCTTTTAGGGGATTCTAGCACCCTAGGTGAATCGACGCAAGCTCAAAAACGTCCCGACAAAACCAACGTCTAGCCATTCCCTACCGAACACCAGCCGTAGCCTTTTAGGGGATTCTAGCACCCTAGGTGAATCGGCTCAAGCTCAAAAACGTCTCAACGACTCGACCAACTCTCGCACTCCGATGGACAATTCGCATAATTATAACAATATAATTAAGTTCAACGGCATAAGCAACATAGCAATATAACTCAATTCATCAATGATAAACAACATAAGCATCTCATCTCAAATAATCACACTTAGCAGCAACAGTCGTCAATCAATATGGAATCCATCCCTCTGCAAATCGATGGAATTGACAGAGAGGAACAAACAAGTGTGGGGGGCTGGGGACAGCTGCCAACCACTTGCAGACAAGCCCACTAAATAATCAGCATATATAACAAAAATAAAGCGAAGGGGTATAAGACCCTCACTTCGAACCCTTAGGTTCTCAGACTTCTTCGCATGAACACTTGAAATTAATTTCGTATCTCAAAATTGCCCTTACACAAGGACATATACAATAAAAGCCTACGATGTCTAGAAGTGCCCTTACCAAACTCCAAGCCATGCATCCACGTATTCCTCGATCCTACGCTGCACGATCTCGGATTTACTCAAGGCCTAACACAGCAAACAAACTTAGCACAATTCTAAGGGCCTAATTCTATAACCCTTAGCCTCTCAACCTAACCCTTTCCTAACCAAAAATTCATTCAAGCATTTCCATACTAGCTACTAGAAAAGAAATAAGGTTTTTGAACTAAAACACTTCTAAAAAAAAAAGTAACACATAACATTTACTTTAGAAAATGCTAACTTATTTGAAAGGAGTGAAGTTTTGAAACTAGAAACTTTTCTTGAAACTTCAAAATAAACAATCATGCAATTAGCCACTTTCATAAATTTCAAGGCCTAAAACATATACTCATGCAAACATTTAGATAAGTTTACAAACAAAATTCCCCTTCCAATACCTCCTAGGGCCTCTCGGCCACAACCTCCTTCCTTTCAAAAAGAATTTGCAAAACTTCCTTTCATGATGTACAAACCACAAATCACTTCCTAGTCATTTTCAATTATACTACAAGGCAATACACATCAAGTTAATACAAGACATGACTCAAGCACATTCAAAGATATGTTTCTAAAACCTTTTCCAAAAACAAGAGTTTCAAGAGTTCTTTCAATCCCCCAAACACTTTTTACTTAAAAACTAGTTTGAAATACTAAGTCACATACTTGAAGCATTTGTGTAAAGAATCATCTCTTGAGAACTAAAACACAACACACAATTTAAAGGCTAGCTTTTGAAGAATTATTTTTCTACATTTCTAAAATCCTAATTATCATACCCCTAAGCAAATGGTTCCCACAAAATCAATTACCAACTCAAGCTTACAATAAAATACACGATTTCCTTTCAAATGGCAAGTCATGTTTAAAACCAAATTTACTAAGTTTCATACTCTTTCACCAAAAACAATTTCAAAGTAAAATTTCCAAAGCATCCTCCAAACAACAAGCTAGTGCCATTTTCCATAGCATTGTTTCCTTTTAAATATAAGTCATGATCAAATCCAATTTCATAAAGTTTCATGATTCACTTACCAAAACATTTCCAAATTCTTTTGCTTTCCAAAACATTTTCATCATGGCCACAGAAATGCTAAAATTAGAGAATCACTTAATCAATTTCCACATGCTATTTTAGTCCTTCAAGAATCATTTTTTTATAATTAACCTACTAACTCTCCTACTTCAACATGCATAACAAATCCAATAGCAATTAAATCCATCAATACATGTTATTCATCGGTTAAATACATGATTCAACTATCAAATTTAAAAACCCAAATCAAGGCTCTTTTAATAATTCAAGAGCTTCACAAAATTCATCATTCCCTTGATTCAAATCAAAATTTACAACTACAACAACAATAATAATTTATAAGGATCAAGAAACACAAATTAATTGGAGGATTCACATGGAAAATCTCATTACCCCTTTTCCTTAGGTCTAGTGCCCTAGGGTTTCAAACATTTGGGGATTTATATGTTCATCTAATCCATGATCATGATCAACTAACATACAAGCATTAAACAAGAATTTAATGAAAATGAGCTCCTCTTATACCTTTAATGAGGCCCACGGCTGGAAAGGAAATAGGGAGGGAATATAACTTGATCTTTCTCACTTCACCACACATGAGTAATTTGGAGAAGGAAGTAAAAAAAATGAAGGAGTAGAAATGGGGGAAAGGGAGGCTATGGCCAACAGGAAAAAAAAAAAGGAAAGGATGGGTCTTCATTTCTTCCTTTCTCACCAACACTTGCACACTTGTGAAATAGAAATAGAAATAGAAGTAGAATAGGTGAATGGAGGTGGGGGAGTGCTTCGGCTGGCCATTAAAGGAGAAAGGGGAAAATAATTCTTGAACAGAAAAACACCAACCCAAGAATATTTTTTTTTTAGGAACAAGGAGGTAAAAGAAAAATGAAGAAGTGTGGAGGAGAAAGGGCTATGGCCTGTTCCTGAAAAAGGGAAGAAGGTTGGCTTGGTTTCTCCTAATTTACCAACACTTGCAACTCAGAGAAAAGTAAAATGAAAAAGGATGGTAAAATAAGGGAAGAAGCTTCG
This sequence comes from Calophaca sinica, assembly GCA_037113605.1. Lineage (NCBI taxonomy): Eukaryota > Viridiplantae > Streptophyta > Magnoliopsida > Fabales > Fabaceae > Calophaca > Calophaca sinica. The sequence continues at coordinate 73,240,214 of CM073736.1, forward strand.
CTGCACAAAAGAAGAAGGGAGCAGAAAAATAAAAATGGAATGGAGGGGGAGGACCTACGCTGGACAAGGGAAAGGAGAAAGGAAATTAAACTTGCATTTGTTTAATATCACCAACACTAGGATTTTAGGGGAAAAAAATCTTGATGAATAGAGAGAATGAGGAAGGGGCTACGGGCTGAGGGAGTAAAAAGGAGAGGATAAAAAAAAATTAACAAAAGACATTTTATTTTACTTGGCTAAGATTCATTTAGAAAAGATATTTTCTTCATCACCACAAAAACTTGACACCTACACTTAAATTAAGATGTTAGTCTAATCATAAGTCTAACCCATCTAATCTCTTATCTCTCATCATTACCCTCTAATCCTAGAGTCCTAAGTGTACTAAAACACGGCGTCGAGTAATCGCGTTACCGATTAATTCTTTCGCCGATTAATTCGCGAAAATTAATTTACCGAGAAATTAATTCACCGCGCGATAATAAATTATCATAAATAATAAAAACAATCAAAGACACTCAAAAATATTCACAACAAGTTACGTTTCGATTTTCATCGAAATCAAAATTCGTTTTAAATTTTTATGCAGATAAAATTTACCCGGCAATTCGAAACGCGACGAAACTTCGTTAGAGTTTTTCGACGATTTTCGAACCATGAATTAATATTAAATATTAATTCTTAAATTTAATTTCATCTTGGTTTAATTCAATCAATTTCTTAGTCAACAAAAATACGCTGCTACCGCCACGTAGAAAACTTAGAATAAGTATAATTGATGAATTCTCTTTAAAAGCAGCATACGTCTACGCTGTCAATTAATTCGAATTGACATCATGAATAATAATTATTTATAATAAATAAATTATCCAAAATAAGTCAAAATAATTCCACGTACTCTCAGTAAATCATTGAGGTGATCAATCTCTATGACTTATCTTGAGTATTTAGGATTTTATTGCTAAAATCACTTTTCTTAAAAATTGGGATGTTACAATACCACCCCCCTTAAAATAGTTTCGTCCTCGAAACTACAAGAATAGTAAAATACGAAAAATTACTTTACTCAAAACCATAAAATAATTTTTGACATAAGCATTCACAATACTTATTATTGTACATAGTACTATATTTTTGTAACTACATAATATAGCATGCAATAATAGCGATCACAAGGTATAAACATACAACACACCACAAAATAAGCGTAGTTAGTGGACGAAGAATCCCTTGCGCCTGACTGATCTTCATTCCTGATCACGACATCTACCCATCCACGGTCACGCTCACGAACGCGGATACGAACACGACCTCGATTACAGTTACGCGGCATTACTTACAAAAATAATACTAACCTATTCGCAGACAATCGTGGGTACAGCCATCTAGAACACAAAAACCTTTTTAAATCAGAGTTTTTCCTACAAAAATTTCAAACACCAATCACTAAGTACTCAAGATTCAAAATCACTTTTTTTTTCTTTGAATTTCGGGCAATTATTAAACTTTCAAAATGCCTAATTACAAATACCATCAGTTAAGCACGTAAAATTTTAATACACTATCGAAATAGTAAGTACTTCTTGGGTTTTAAAATAGTAAATAGTACCCAAGAGTTTTCTTCATTCAAAGTTTTTGCATTCATAATACTCATACTAACAAACCAAAGATTTTAAATACTTAAGTCCTTAAGACTCCACCTTGTTTAGGGATGCAAGGATTCCTTTAAACATTAGGCAAAATGTCTTGAAACACAAAAATAACAATTTACAAGATGCTAACTCAGATAAATATTTCAAACTCCTCATTTATGATTTCATAGAATCATCTAAAACTTGGAACTATTTTCTACAAAATCATTAACAAACAATACAAGGTAAAAATAAAATAATAATTTAACAAAAATCATTTTAAACTTAAAACTACAGTCAACGAGGTTATAAACAATAATACAAAAATCAAAGCAAGAGAGTTGAAATATTCACCAAGCGTTCCTCAAAGAACTCGGTGTGTTAATACACAAAAAGGGACGAAAAGCTCTCACAATCACTGGCCACACACTCAAGTCACCACACGATTTGGTATAACCTAACGAAGGAATTACATAAGATGGTGGTCTCTAATGCAGAACTCGTCCGCAACATGGAACATGAGGAAAAGGAAGGGAACTAGGTTCTCTCTCTATCTTCCTATGTCCATATTAAACCAGCAATGCAACTAACTATTCTCTCCCACTTTCGCTCTTCTTACAGTAACCGGTCAAGGAGGGTAAGAGGTAAGGCGGTGTTTTCTCAAGTTTGTCTGGTTAGTCTTATTTCAAAGGAAACTATTCTTAAGGTAAGGTGAAGCTAAGCTTTGATACAATCTTAGGTACTACCCCAGAACTAGTTCAGCATCTAGTCACACACTAACCACACCATACCCCTTGCTAACCTCTCTCACTAACTTTCCAGCTTCCCTTTGACTGAGTTGAATGGTTTCGCGTAGATTAAAATGTCACAAGACATTTAATCGGTGCTTGCTGGGAAAGTAATTGCGTTCAATATTTTCATTGGAAAATAAGATTACGCTCACACAGATAACAAACGCACAATCAATCACATAATATCACAGCAGTACCAAGTAAACTACTACGAAACACAGATGTTAGTGGCAAACATGTCACACTCAGAAAATCATTAAATATTTTCAATTCTTTTCAAATCTAGTATTATGTATCAAAATAATTCAAACATCAAACATCGTGGTTTATATCAAGAACCATTAATATTTCAAAGATCATGCTAAGCAATAATATTAATAATGATGATAAATATAATAATATCTCTGACAGGCAATTCTTGCCTCAGCTTGGCTATCTGAAGTCTCTAATCCATTTCTCGAACTATCCGCTTCGGTAGGAAGAATCGCTCGTCCCAGAGGTCGGATTCCTACAAGGTTTTACAACCTCATTAGAACCCCACAACAACTTCGTGTGTCTCAGGACACATTGCTCCAATTAAGAACAATCCAAACAATTACAAGTAGAGTTAATCCACTTGAGGAACAACCACAGAAGCATAGTTCGACTCACAATAAAACATATCTTGACTCCCAACAGGCTAACTTCTATCATTCCGACACTTGACCAGCTATAGCTACCCATCTCACAGTCCGGTTAGAACCGAACAGCTCTGATACCACTATTGTAACACCCTGTTTCCAGAGTGCTACTAAGTGAACATTCTGACAAAAATTGACATATTTCCAAAAGGTGGAATACTCTGCTCGTAGGGTTTTCACGAAATGTGGTCCTATTTTTTTTTTTAAAAGTTCTTTAAAGAAGCAGTCAGAGCATCACAGCGACTTTTAGAAACATGACGGAAAATAATTTAAGACACCACATAGACCACATTCATTTATTCTGTCAAATCATATATAACAAACGTGTCATGAAACATAACAGAGATTTATTACAACACTGAAATAAATGACAAATATCCTATAGCTGGTCGACCAGTTATACTACTTACTAGACTACTAGTAAGTTCCATAACATAACACAGATAGAAGACCGGATGACAATCACCAATTGCTCCTCCCTACAGTTCCAAATCCTCTGCTTGCTCCGCTTTCTGGGTTACATTCATTAAATTGAAAGAACCACTGGCAAGGGTCAACTTCTTAAAATAAAAGAGGCAGATACACATATCCGACAACACACTCGGCAATAAAACATGTAATAGCATAACATATTACGGAAAATAATAAATCATAACAATAGGCAAACAACAGTGTATACAATTCACAAGCGCGACTCAAGACCTAAATCAAGACTCATTCACTCAACACTTTTGCCACATACCGGAAGTAACGCGGATCCATCCACTGAATACCAGCCGTAGCCTTGGGCTCTCCCCTCACCCTAGGACATTCAGCTCAGGTTCCATTAGCATTACGACGCCTAGCTATTCCCTATCGAACACCAGCCGTAGCCTTTTAGGGGATTCTAGCACCCTAGGTGAATCGACGCAAGCTCAAAAACGTCCCGGCAAAACCAACGTCTAGCCATTCCCTACCGAACACCAGCCGTAGCCTTTTAGGGGATTCTAACACCCTAGGTGAATCGGCTCAAGCTCAAAAACGTCTCAACGACTCGACCAACTCTCGCACTCCGATGGACAATTCGCATAATTATAACAATATAATTCAGTTCAACAGCATAAGCAACATAGCAATATAACTCAATTCATCAATGATAAACAACATAAGCATCTCATCTCAAATAATCACACTTAGCAGCAACAGTCGTCAATCAATATGGAATCCATCCCTCTGCAATTCGATGGAATTGACAGAGAGGCACAAACAAGTGGGGGTTGGGGACAGCTGCCAACCACTTGCAGACAAGCCCACTAAATAATCAGCATATATAACAAAAATAAAGCGAACGGGTACAAGACCCTCACTTCGAACCCTTAGGTTCTCAGACTTCTTCGCATGAACACTTGAAATTAATTTCGTATCTCAAAATTGCCCTTACACAAGGACATATACGATAAAAGCCTACGATGTCTCGATCCTACGCTGCACGATCTCGGATTTACTCAAGGCCTAACACAGCAAACAAACTTAGCACAATTCTAAGGGCCTAATTCTATAACCCTTAGCCTCTCAACCTAACCCTTTCCTAACCAAAAATTCATTCAAGCATTTCAATACTAGCTACTAGAAAAGAAATAAGGTTTTTGAACTAAAACACTTCTAAAAAAAAAGTAACACATAACATTTACTTTAGAAAATACTAACTTATTTGAAATGAGTGAAGTTTTGAAACTAAAAACTTTTCTTGAAACTTCAAAATAAACAATCATGCAATTAGCCACTTTCATAAATTTCAAGGCCTAAAACATATACTCATGCAAACATTTAGACAAGTTTACAAACAAAATTCCCCTTCCAATACCTCCTAGGGCCTCTCGGCCACAACCTCCTTCCTTTCAAAAAGAATTTGCAAAACTTCCTTTCATGATCTACAAACCACAAATCACTTCCTAGTCATTTTCAATTATACTACAAGGCAATACACATCAAGTTAATACAAGACATGACTCAAGCACATTCAAAGATATGTTTCTAAAACATTTTCCAAAAACAAGAGTTTCAAGAGTTCTTTCAATCCGCCAAACACTTTTTACTTAAAACTAGTTTGAAATACTAATTCACATACTTGAAGCATTTGTGTAAAGAATCATCTCTTGAGAACTAAAACACAACACACAATTTAAAGGCTAGCTTTTGAAGAATTATTTTTCTATATTTCTAAAATCCTAATTATCATACCCCTAAGCAAATGGTTCCCACAAAATCAATTACCAACTCAAGCTTACAATAAAATACACGATTTCCTTTCAAATAGCAAGTCATGTTTAAAACCAAATTTACTAAGTTTCATACTCTTTCACCAAAAACAATTTCAAAGCAAAATTTCCAAAGCATCCTCCAAACAACAAGCTAGTGCCATTTTCCATAGCATTGTTTCCTTTTAAAGATAAGTCATGATCAAATCCAATTTCATAAAGTTTCATGATTCACTTACCAAAACATTTCCAAATTCTTTTGCTTTCTAAAACATTTTCATCATGGCCATAGAAATGCTAAAAATTAGAGAATCACTTAATCAATTTCCACATGCTATTTTAGTCCTTCAAGAATCATTTTTTTTATAATTAACCTACTAACTCTCCTACTTCAACATGCATAACAAATCCAATAGCAATTAAATCCATCAATACATGTTATTCATCAGTTAAATACATGATTCAACTATCAAATTTAAAAACCCAAATCAAGGCTTTTTTAATAATTCAAGAGCTTCACAAAATTCATCATTCCCTTGATTCAAATCAAAATTTACAACTACAACAACAATAATAATTTATAAGGATCAAGAAACACAAATTAATTGGAGGATTCACATGGAAAATCTCATTACCCCTTTTCCTTAGGTCTAGTGCCCTAGGGTTTCAAACATTTGGGGATTTATATGTTCATCTAATCCATGATCATGATCAACTAACATACAAGCATTAAACAAGAATTTAATGAAAAAGAGCTCCTCTTATACCTTTAATGAGGCCCACGGCTGGAAAGGAAATAGGGAGGGAATATAACTTGATCTTTCTCACTTCACCACACATGAGTAATTTGGAGAAGGAAGTAAAAAAAATGAAGGAGTAGAAATGGGGGAAAGGGAGGCTATGGCCAACAGGAAAAAAAAAAGGAAAGGATGGGTCTTCATTTCTTCCTTTCTCACCAACACTTGCACACTTGTGAAATAGAAATAGAAATAGAAGTAGAATAGGTGAATGGAGGTGGGGGAGTGCTTCGGCTGGCCATTAAAGGAGAAAGGGGAAAATAATTCTTGAACAGAAAAACACCAACCCAAGAATATTTTTTTTTTTGGAACAAGGAGGTAAAAGAAAAATGAAGAAGTGTGGAGGAGAAAGGGCTATGGCCTGTTCCTGAAAAAGGGAAGAAGGTTGGCTTGGTTTCTCCTAATTTACCAACACTTGCAACTCAGAGAAAAGTAAAATGAAAAAGGATGGTAAAATAAGGGAAGAAGCTTCGCTGCACAAAAGAAGAAGGGAGCAGAAAAATAAAAATGGAATGGAGGGGGAGGACCTACGCTGGACAAGGGAAAGGAGAAAGGAAATTAAACTTGCATTTGTTTAATATCACCAACACTAGGATTTTAGGGGGAAAAAATCTTAATGAATAGAGAGAATGAGGAAGGGGCTACGGGCTGAGGGAGTAAAAAGGAGAGGATAAAAAAAAATTAACAAAAGACATTTTATTTTACTTGGCTAAGATTCATTTAGAAAAGATATTTTCTTCATCACCACAAAAACTTGACACCTACACTTAAATTAAGATGTTAGTCTAATCATAAGTCTAACCCATCTAATCTCTTATCTCTCATCATTACCCTCTAATCCTAGAGTCCTAAGTGTACTAAAACACGGCGTCGAGTAATCGCGTTATCGATTAATTCTTTCGCCTATTAATTCGCGAAAATTAATTTACCGAGAAATTAATTCACCGCGCGATAATAAATTATCATAAATAATAGAAACAATCAAAGACACTCAAAAATATTCACAACAAGTTACGTTTCGATTTTCATCGAAATCGAAATTCGTTTTAAATTTTTATGCAGATAAAATTTACCCGGCAATTCGAAACGCGACGAAACTTCGTTAGAGTTTTTCGACGATTTTCGAACCATGAATTAATATTAAATATTAATTCTTAAATTTAATTTCATCTTGGTTTAATTCAATCAATTTCTTAGTCAACAAAAATACGTGTTACCGCGTCACGCAGAAAAATTAGAATAAGTATAATTGATGAATTCTCTTTAAAAGCAGCATATGCCTACGCTGTCAATTAATTCGAATTGACATCATGAATAATAATTATTTATAATAAATAAATTATCCAAAATAAGTCAAAATAATTCCACGTATTCTCAGTAAACCATTGAGGTGATCAATCTCTATGACTTATCTTGAGTATTCAGGATTTTATTGCTAAAATCACTTTTCTTAAAATTTGGGATGTTACACTACTGTGCAACCCAATCTAATGCTGAAAACATTTAATGCTTGTATGCTTTCAACAAAGAGTACTCTTCTGTCTTTTGCAAAGGAAAATAGGAGTAATTTTTTGTTCTTTTTCTTTCCTTTGAAACCCTTTTAAAAAATAAGACATAAAGAGTACTACAATTTTCTAAATAATGCAAAATCAGTCTTTTACAAATATCAGAGTATAACGCATCACAATCAATACTTCTCATAACATAAAACATAACATAATCGTTTTGTACTGAGGCGAGGTTTTCTGAAATAAAGTAATTACAAAACAACAAAGACAAAACCCTAAGCTAAGCTGGCCAACAACTATAACTCTTACTGAGAAACAGTTCAGCAAGATCAAAACATGAAACATTCAGAGGAATCTTTCCCCACTGGGTCGATCTTCAACGCTCCTGGAAAGATGAAACAGCAGTAGCTATGGAGCTCCATCTGGAAGTGACATCCATAGGGATATCCAATCCAACAATAGTGCAAGGGTAAATTCTTTGTCCACGAGTTTGTCATAGGCTATGTCGCATGCAAACAATGTATACATATATAATACAACAACATGCTTTTATATACATATACATACTTAATAGACCGCACGCATCATCATGGTATATCAAGCATTACATGTGAGCAGACAGCTCAACCAGCAGATCAACAATCAAGTCACCATAATATCAAATAATTGCATGTGAGCAAACAAATCAACCAATAGATCAACAATCAAGTCACCACAATATCCAACAATTGCATGTGAACAACAATTCTATCAACAAATCAACGATCAAGTCATCACATATCATAAATGTGGTTAGCTATGCATGTCAATGCAGTATGACTAGTTTGTGTATACACCTGCAGCCTTAATAGGTCAGCAGTATGACGAGGAATTTATTTCCCAACATCCAAACAAGATAACCACACATTAGGCTTGCCTCAATTTAGGCTTGCCACACATTAGGCAATGCAGTGTCAACTCGTCTTTTGAAGTCTTTAAGACAAATCAAACGCTCCGAGTGTCGATGCTCAATGGTCAATATGCATCCAAACAAATTCATCAATATGGCATGCTCACCGTAGGGAGCGCCCGAGTAATGTTTCAATTAATCAATGCGGATCGACAAACTTCAACTATGTTTCACATTCGAAAAGGTGGAGGGAACTCAAAGTTTAAGCACTACAATGAGTGTAACGACCCGTTTCCGGACCGCTACCGAGCTCAATATACCGAGCTCGAGTTACCGAGCTCAACACACCGAGCTCAACATAAACCTATATGAGATGTGTTTTAAAACGAAACTCTTGTGCCTTTTAAAAATACGATATATATTTTTTTTTTAAAACCAACTCGTGCACATCAGAGTAATTACAGCTTTTCGAAACATGGTGCAACTAAGACACAAGACTTAAATTCTAATAGAACATACATGCATAACATACATATATATATATCACTCGAAATAATAATGTATACAAAATACAGAGTAGCAATGTATAAAGAAAATACACCTAAGGTATGACGACTTCAAAAGAGCATTCATACCCTGGGGGTACTTCCGGCAGACTCCCACGCAGGGGGCTGCTCCAAAAGTAAGACCACCAGTCTACCCTGAAACAACAAAACATCACTGCCCAAACTGGTCACGACATACTACTCCAAAAGAAAAACAAGGTACAGACATAAAAAAAACATCATCCAGCAACATAATCAATCACGACAGATAGAGGTCGTCACTCGGGTCCTCGTCGAGCTCCTCCTCGGCATCATCTATCGCCGAGTTCCTCGCGCTCGACCTCGCCTGGGTAACCGTCATGGATTGAAGGCACCACGGAAAGTGGTCAACTTCTCAACAATTCAAGATAAGCTCGACATAAAGGATATAAGCAAACAAAGAAAGTATAACATTCACCGACGTGACTCGACCATTTCACTCTAAACTCGACACAACTCGCAATTCCATTTTCTCTCGACTCGACAATTTTTCCGGAATGCACACGCTGCATCAGATGTCGGAAAGTCCAGCCAAGCCTTGGGATCCTCGCTCTCCCTAGGATACCAACTCAGGTCCTATAGCGTGGCGACGTCTAGTCAATCTCCCGTAAACAAAGGGGACCTAGCACCCTTAGTTATCCGGTCACGGCTCAAAAACGTCATACGACTCACCTAGCTCGCTCACTCGATGAACAATTCGCCGCATACGATATTCAAAGAGTTAAACACAAGATATTCAACCGCATGTCAAATAAAAAGAGCAAGCTCGACATGAAGAAACACAATTCAACATGCAGTACACCATTCACAACATATATTCAATCACATATTAAATACATGCAAAAACTCAATCATATCACAACATTTCATGCTCGACACAAATCAGGAAATCCATACACAATAACATAACCACGTAGAATATGAAGTGCCCTTACGCTAGCATACTATGAAAGTATTAATGTGAAGCGCCCTTACCGAACTCCAAGTTAATGCTGCTCGACAACGACCTCGACACAGCTGTCTTCAACGAGCTCGACAACGACTTCGACACGTACAGTTCTCGATCTGGATTCCGCTGCTTCCACGTCCTCGGATTCGCTTTCCCGTACACCTCGATTCGGAAATCACTCGATCTCGGGAATCAGACTTCCTAAAACAAACACAACTCAGTTCGATCTATGGGTTCTAATACACTTAGCTCTCTCTTCCCAAACTTAACCACAACCCAGAAAATATAAAAACTCAAGAACTTGAAATATATTTTTCCTCTAACACAAAGTTAGGGATTTCGATCAAAAGTTCATGAAAAAGGTTACCTGATGCTTCAACAGATAGATCGACAACAACAATGACCAGAAGCAACAAACGAAAAACAAGAAATCGAAACAAACCAAAAATGGGGGGTTTCTGGGCACTGCCGATTGCAGAAAAACAGAGGAAGAAAATTTGTTTTTCAAGCTCAAATAATTGGTTAGAAAGATAGGTTTCGTGAAGAAGAAAACCCATCAATTTGACATGATTTGGAAGCATAAAACTGGCTACAAATGGAAGGAAAAGTAGCGCTAAACAGTAGCACAGAGGAAAAGAAAGATCTGTTCTTCATACCTCAATGGTGATCGAGCAGGCGAGATATGTCGAGAAGATAATGATGAACAAAATTGATGAAGAAAATTTGTGCAGAATCTCGATGGAATTCACGGTTTCGTCGATGGAAGTTTTTTGGAGAAAAACAACGAAACTCGTGAAAGGAAGGAAGAAGAAAGAAGAAAAGATAAATGAGTATCTGAGGGAATCGGTCGTGGTATACAGCTGGTGAGAAAAGGGTATAATCGTAACTCCAGCTATAAGATGCCAATCCCATCAATCAATCTACCCGCCTAATCGTTCCTCTCATAATTACCCTCTACTCGCTTGGCCAACGATCTAGACACGCTGACGAACGCAAACCGACAATATAATTATTACAAACAATATAATAATAGCGTCAATAACGCTCGAAAGAATACGAGGTATCATCTCGACACGATGTCGACTAGGGTGCTCGTGCAAGCGCATAAGGTTCTAACACGAGTTCGTGAACGCGGCCTCCTCATTTCGGCAAATGACTTCATCACTCAGACGCGACTTCATCAACTCGACACGCGACCTCCTCACCGGCAGCTAGTGCACGCAGCCTCCTCATCTCTGAATCGACCTCGGCAAACGATCTTGGCACGGAATCTCGACACAAGGTCTTGGTCGAGGTCTCGATCGTCGTTCTAATACGATGTCGATCTCGCCCTCAGGTGTTACAATCTCTCCTCTAAAAAATTTCGTCCTCGAAATTGCAAATAAGATTCTTACCTCTAAAAGTTCAGAGTACCGAGTCTTCATCTTCTCCTCCAGCCTCCCAAGTCGCATCTCCCGCCTTCGATCCCACACAACTTTGACAAGTTGAATCTCTTTGTTCCGCGAATTGTTTGGCTTTCCGATCAACGATCCTTGCTGGTAATGCTTGAAAGATAGGTCGCCCTTCGCTTGAATCACATCCGGTTCGATGACATGAGAGGGTCGGAAACATACTTCCGCGAATCGTGAGACGTGGAAGACGTCGTGGATGTTCGACAAGAATGGTGGTAAGGCAATCTGATATGCCATCGACCAATACGACGAAGAATCTGGTAAGGTCCAATAAATTTAGGGTAAGTTTCTTGGATTTGATCGGTCGACCAACTCCAGTGGGGGTGACTCTAAGAAATACATGTTCTCCTTCCTCGAACTCGAGTGGTCGACGTCGTTGGTCTGCATAACTCTTCTGTCGACTTTGAGATGTTCGCATCCGATCTCTGATCAAACGGATCTTCTCGGTAGTCTGCTGGATCATATCTGGTCCTACGACAGTTCGCTCGCCGTCCTGGTACCAACAAAGAGGCGTCTGACATTTACGTCCATACAGCGCTTCAAAAGGTGCCATTCCAATACTCGCATGGAAACTGTTATTGTAGGTGAACTCCACCAATGGTAAGACGTCGTCCCAACTTCCTCGGTGATCTAACGTACAAGCTCGCAACAAATCTTCAAGTGATTGGATCGTTCTCTCAGTCTGACCGTCAGTCTGTGGATGATATGCCGAGCTAAGCCTGAGCTCGGTTCCCATCGCTCCTTGCAATTCCCTCCAAAAATGAGACGTGAACTTCGGATCTCGGTCCGACACGATCGAAGAGGGTATTCCATGAAGTCGTACTATCTCTGCGATGTAGATCTCGGTCAACTTTTCCACGTTGTATGTCGACCTCTTTGGTAAGAAATGAGCGATTTGGTCAATCGGTCGACGATCACCCAAATCGAATCATTCTTCTTCCGCGTCTTCGCAAACCTACAACGAAATCCATGGAAATACTATCCCATTTCCAAACCGCACGCCGTTTATTGTAGCATTCCCGCAGTCGTTGGTGCTCCACCTTCGCTTCGACACGTTAAACACGGCTACGTGCTCGCCACTTGCTTCTTCATTAGGACCACCAAAAATGCTTCTTCAAGTCTTGATACATCTTCGTAACTCCTGGATGAATACTAAAGTTGCTCTTATGCGCCGTCGAGAATCAACTTTCTCGGCTCGGATACGTTAGGTACGCACACTCGGCCATTGCACCTCAAGATGTCGCCCGCCCGACGTGAAATTCTGTCGCCTTCCCTTGCGCTTATCAATCTGAATCTTCTCTTGCGAGCTCGTCATGAACTTGCTGGTCTCGGATCTCGCCCAACAATCTGTTAGAAATGGTAAGCATACCAAATCTCGGCTTCCGGTGAAACTTCGACACTAACTTCAAGTCTCGGAACTTCTCGAGCATCTCCAACTCCTTGATCATCAATACCGAGGTTAAACGCTCTTCCTCCTCAACGCATCTGCTACTACGTTAGCCTTACGGGATGGTATTCCAACGTAAAGTCGTAGTCCTTGAGAAATTACGTCCATCTACGCCGACGCATGTTGAGTTCTTTCTGGTCGAACAGTACTTCAAGCTCTTGTGATCGCTGAAAGCGATGAAGAGTGCTCCCGTAAAGGTAGTGCCTCCATATCTTCGGCGCCAAAAACCACTCGCCCGGCTCCAAGTCGTGAGTAGGGTAGTTCCTCTCGTGAATCTTAAGCTGTCTTGAAGCATACGTGACCACCTTCCGATGTTGCATCAGCACGCATCCCAATCCCTGGTGTGACGCATCACAATACACCTCGAAAGGCTCTTCAGGTTGGGGGAGAATCAACACAGGCGCTGTCGTCAAAAGCTCCTTGATCGTTGAAGCGGCTTCACATTCCTCGGTCCAGGCAAAAGGTTGATCCTTCCTCGTCAGTCGTGTAAGAGGCGCGACAATCTTCGAAAAACCTTCAATGAATCTTCGGTAATATCCTGCTAAGCCGACAAAACTCCTGATCTCGGTAACCATCTTCGGCTGTTCCCACGCTAACACCGCCTCAATCTTAGTTGGATCCACAGCTATCCCTTCTTTGGAAATCACGTGACCAAGAAAATTCACCTCTTCAAGCCAAAATTCACACTTCGACAGGTTGGCATAGAGTTGCTTATCTCGTAATATCCGTAGTACTCGACATAAGTGTTCTGCGTGCTCTTCTCGGTTCCTCGAGTAGATCAATATGTCGTCGATGAACACTACAACGAACTGATCCAAGAACGAATGGAAAATCCTATTCATGTAGTCCATAAACACGGTGGCGCGATTCGTCACTCCAAACGGCATCACCAAGTACTCGTAGTGACCGTATCTAGTCTGAAAATTTGTTTTGGCGACATCTTCCTCCTTCACGCGAATCGATGGTAGCCCGACTTCAAGTCTATCTTGGAAAAGATCGCCGCTCCACGGTTGATCCATCAAGTCGCCAATACGTGGTAACGGATAACGGTTCTTCACGGTAACCTTGTTGAGCTCGCGATAGTTCACGCACGATCTTGATCGTCCATCCTTCTTCTTAACCAACAACACCGGAGCTCCCCACGGTGACACGCTCGGTCGTATGAATTGCTTCGACTCCAAGTGTTCGATCCGGGACTTGACTCTTTCATCTCGGCGGGAGACATCCCGTATGGCGCTTTGGAAATCGGTCTGTTCCTGGAATCAGTCGATGGAGAACTCGACCTCTCGTCTTGGTGGTACCCCTGGCACGCCTTCGGGAAAACCGTCCTCAAAGTCACACACCACTAGAACATTCTTCACGCCGATCTGCTGGAAAACTTCCGAACTAGCGGATACATGTATTCCCTAGTTCCTTCTTTCAAAGAAACTCCGATACGCTCGGCGAAAGATAATTGGAGACTCAAGGTCCGGAAAAATTACGCTTTACGGGCACACCAAAAGGACATGGTGGTGTGACAACCAATCCATCCCGAGGATGACATCTAAGCCCTTAAGAGGTAAACAAACCAAATTGACCACAAACTTTCTACTCGAATAACCACTACACAATTAAGACATGCGGTGTTCGTGACTAAGGTTTTAGCGGTGGGGTTGTAACTACTAATTTAAACGGTAAAGCGATCACAGTCAAGTTCAAATGGTTCACACAATCGAGAAGAAATAAAGGAATGGGTTGCACGAATCAAAGAGAACAGATAAGGATTTACCCTCGATCTCACATTCACCTTGGATAAGATCTTCACTGCTCGCTTCCTCGCCACTCATCATGCAAAACTCGCCTTTAGCTACTTGACGCTTCCCTTTGGCCCTTGCCGCAAGCATAGTCGGTTCGGCTTTAGGTGTAGAACAATCCTTGGCAAAATGCTCGGCTTCTTGCGGTTGAAACACACCTCCTCGCGAGTACGATTACTCGCGTAATGTCGGCTTTCCACATCGATAGCAAGTCACCTCGACACGGTCGACCTCCACTCCTCGCTCCCTGGGTCATCGGACGATCATCTCTGTTGTCGTTCCACGAGGTCGGTCGTAAGGCTTAACCTGCGGTTGTTTTCCTTTACGTGCAAATCTCTACCCGCACTCTGGGGTCTCACCGGTCGCCCACAGCAGTCTTCTTCTTGTGGCTTCTCACTCCTTCTACCTCGACCACGGCTGATCAATCGGCTCTTGGAGGTTTCGAATCCTCAACGACACCATCGACCACGAATGTCGAATCTCAATCAGTTGGAATCTCTCACTCAACCATCTCTGGTCAACTCGATCACGGAATGGACTGAAATACCTCGCCAACGACTTCGAACTTGGCGCATGCTCGGACCTTTGTCCGAGTTGCCTTCTGCCGATTGAAGAAATTCTTGTTCCTTCTCGGCTCGTGCAAGATCTGGGAAGTACTTGTCCAAGAACCTTTCACGAAAAAGCTCCCATGTCATCTCGCGACGTTCCGCTATAAATGTTTGCTTCACTCCTCTCCACCAATACTCTGCGTCTCCTAGCAGTAAGTAGGTGGCATAGTCGACCTTCACGTTGTCCGGGCAATGGAGTGCCTCAAAGATCTTCTCGATCTCTTGCATCCAAAGATCAGCTTTATCTGGATTTGGCTCACCATAGAACTTCGGTGGATCATGCTTCCTAAAGTCGGCCAATCCTCTCGCTTCAGCATTTCGTTCTGCTCGTTGCTGTTGCTGCAAGTTCTGCTGAGTTAACGCTGCCGTCTGTTGAGCCATCGCGTTAGCCTGTTGAGTTGCAGCAGCTGATTGTTGAGCCATGGCTGCCGCCATCTCGGTCATAGCTTGAATTGCTCGTTCCATGTCGACGTTCTCGGTTGCAGCTGTCGTATTCCTACGAGGTGGCATTAGATTCCACAAAGTTCAAAACCCTGTCAGAATCTCAGAACAAGGATGTGTTAAAACACACTGCTTCAATCAAGAAACAGTTCAAACAATTTTTCAAGCAATAAGTGCTTCACTTAATCAAACAGCAATCAACATAATACAACTAGGTACCCAACACACATAACCCGACACAGTGACCAGTCCAAATCTCCTATGCACTTTCGGTCGAACCGAATCAAGCCTGATACCAACAAAGGTAACGACCTGCTGGACCGCTACCGAGCTCAATATACCGAGCTCGAGTTACCGAGCTCAACACACCGAGCTCAACATAAACCTATATGAGATGTGTTTTAAAACGAAACTCTTGTGCCTTTTAAAAATACGATATATATTTTTTTAAAACCAACTCGTGCACATCAGAGTAATTACAGCTTTACGAAACATGGTGCAACTAAGACACAAGACTTAAATTCTAATAAAACAAACATGCATAACATACATATATATATCACTCGAAATAATAATGTATACAAAATACAGAGTAGTAAATGTACAAAGAAAATACACCTAAGGTATGACGACTTCAAAAGAGCATTCATACCTGGGGTACTTCCGCGAACTCCACGCAGGGGGCTGCTCCAAAAGTAAGACCACCAGTCTACCCTGAAACAACAAAACATCACTGCCCAAACTGGTCACGACATACTACTCCAAAAGAAAAACAAGGTACAGACATAAAAAAAACATCATCCAGCAACATAATCAATCACGACAGAAAGAGGTCGTCACTCGGGTCCTCCTCGAGCTCCTCCTCGGCATCATCTTGCCGAGTTCCTGCGCCCTCGACCTCGCCTGGGTAACAGTCATGGATTGAAGGCACCACGGGAAAGTGGTCAACTTCTCAACAATTCAAGATAAGCTCGACATAAAGGATATAAGCAAACAACAAAGTATAACATTCACAAGCGTGACTCGACCATCTCACTCTAAACTCGACACAACTCGCAATTCCATTTTCTCTCGACTCGACAATTTTTCCGAATGCACACGCTGCATCGTATGTCGGAAAGTCCAGCCGAAGCCTTGGGATCCTCGCTCTCCCTAGGGCGGTCAACTCAGGTCCCATAGCGTGGCGACGTCTAGTCAATCTCCCGTAAACAAAGGGACCTAGCACTTTAGTTATCCGGTCACGGCTCAAAACGTCATACGACTCACCTAGCTCGCTCACTCGATGAACAATTAGCGCGCATCACGATATTCAAAGAGTTAAACACAAGATATTCAACCGCATGTCAAATAAAAAGAGCAAGCTCGACATGAAGAAACGCAATTCAACATGCAGTACACCATTCACAACATATATTCAATCACATATTAAATACATGCAAAAACTCAATCATATCACAACATTTCATGCTCGACACAAATCAGGAAATCCATACACAATAACATAACCACGTAGAATATGAAGTGCCCTTACGCTAGCATACTATGAAAGTATTAATGTGAAGCGCCTCTACAGAACTCCAAGTTAATCTTTGCCGACAACGACCTCGACACAGCTGTCTTCAACGAGCTCGACAACGACTTCGACACGTACAGTTCTCGATCTGGATTCCGCTGCTTCCACGTCCTCGGATTCGCTTTCCCGTACACCTCGATTCGGAAATCACTCGATCTCGGGAATCAGACTTCCTAAAACAAACACAACTCAGTTCGATCTATGGGTTCTAATACACTTAGCTCTCTCTTCCCAAACTTAACCACAACCCAGAAAATATAAAAACTCAAGAACTTGAAATATATTTTTCCTCTAACACAAAGTTAGGGATTTCGATCAAAAGTTCATGAAAAAGGTTACGATGCTTCAATGAGATAGATCGACAACAACAATAACCGAAGCAACAAGCGAAAAACAAGAAATCGAAACAAACCAAAAATGGGGTTTTTGGGCTGGAATTGCAGAAAAACAGAGGAAGAAAATTTGTTTTTCAAGCTCAAATAATCGGTTAGAAAGATAGGTAATATCGTGAAGAAGAAAACCCATCAATTTGACATGATTTGGAAGCATAAAACTGGCTACAAATGGAAGGAAAAGTAGCGCTAAACAGTAGCACAGAGGAAAAGAAAGATCTGTTCTTCATACCTCAATGGTGATCGAGCAGGCGAGATATGTCGAGAAGATAATGATGAACAAAATTGATGAAGAAAATTTGTGCAGAATCTCGATGGAACTCACGGTTTCGTCGATGGAAGTTTTTTGGAGAAAAACAACGAAACTCAGAGCAGAAGGAAGGAAGAAGAAAGAAGAAAAGATAAATGAGTATCTGAGGGAATCGGTCGTGGTATAC
The DNA here is from genome assembly GCA_037113605.1 of Calophaca sinica. NCBI lineage: Eukaryota > Viridiplantae > Streptophyta > Magnoliopsida > Fabales > Fabaceae > Calophaca > Calophaca sinica. The sequence continues at coordinate 73,258,422 of CM073736.1, forward strand.
AGCTGGTGAGAAAAGGGTATAATCGTAACTCCAGCTATAAGATGCCAATCCCATCAATCAATCTACCCGTCTAATCGTTCCTCTCATAATTACCCTCTACTCTGTCGGTCAACGATCTAGACACGCGACGAGAACGGCAAACCGACAATATAATTATTACAAACAATATAATAATAGCGCTGAATAACGTTCGAAAGAATACGAGGTATCATCTCGACACGATGTCGACTAGGGTGCTCGTGCAAGCGTACAAGGTTCTAACACGAGTTCGTGAACGCGGCCTCCTCAGTTCGGCAAATGACTTCATCAGCTCGGTACGCGACTTCATCAACTCGACACGCGACCTCCTCAGCTCAGCAGCTAGTGCTCGCAGTCTCCTCATCTCGACAACTGACCTCGGCAAACGATCTTGGCACGGAATCTCGACACAAGGTCTTGGTCGAGGTCTCGATACGTCGTCCTAATACGATGTCGATCTCGTCCTCAGGTGTTACAATGAGCATCCCATACTACCTGAGTAATGCCCAGGTATTCTTCACACGCAGTGAACTGAGATGATGAGAAATACCCCGTAGAGTTCAAACACAGGACACTAGGTCCAGCTGTTCAACTGCGAAATGATAATCTTAATCTTAGATCAAAACTCTAGGCACGTAATGCGGAACACGAGTTCCAATCCTTAATCAAGAAAATACGCACGCAAGCAGGACATTAAGTCCCAGCATAGGACACATGGCCCATATGCTCAATAGGAACACTAGGTTCCCTATATTTTATTCTTTCATAATCTCGATATTTGAAATATCTTTCTCAGTTCCTGTATCACTCCTATGTATTTAAAAATACTTTTTAGCTCTAGGTCGTTGAAACCCTAGTTGTGCTAAATAATATGCTAGGATAATTCCCAAACACATTACTTAACTCAACCGTTTTCAAAATTTACAATGTTTTCTTTCTAAAAGAACCTCTTAAACAACTTCTAACCCTCTGATCCATAAAGTGTGTTTGTACACTGACTTATTTTAGAAATACCTTTAGTTTACCATGAAAACATTTCTCGGCTCATGGAATCGCATCAGACTTACCGTTGTAAGTCGTCAAACCAATAACAGTCGATCAACGCATTATTAATTAATCCATTATCATCAACAATATCTTGCATATTCCAATCAATATCAAGTTCCATTTAAATCCAAAATGATTCAAGGAAAACACCACAATTCATAATGCTACGTAGGGCCAAGAACATGCTACAGCATTTCATACAGCACATAACAATTCAGTAAGGTACAACCTGCTACATACTTTCCCCAATTTCAGGTCCAATCAAATCAATCAAACATGATTTAAGCCACAATACTATTCAGTCTTGCCACACAGAGCCAAATCAATACATAATAATTCATGCTACAACATCCCAACAACACATAGTAATACTACAAGTACTACTACACAATTTAACCAAACATCAAACCAACTAACACACAAGGCGAAAATCCCAAACTCATTATATAAGAATTTCCCTTACCTTGGGCACTTTAACAATCCACGCTAGGTAATTCGAAACTATCGTCAAGTTGCACTTCACACGTAACTTAAGCACGAACCTTAACAACACAAACTTAATACAATTAGACCCCAAACATACAAATCCTAGACCCCTAGGACAGCCACGGTTTTAGGTCCCTAAAAGGCCTAAGAATTACTCACATAATCACATATGGTTCACATCTAGTCATGTAACATGATACAAGTTCAAGTCATGCAAGTTTTCAAACTTTTACTAATTCTACACACTTAGAAATTACCTAAACCAAAATTTACCAATTGGAATAGTATTTTTCCCAAATGAATAGTGTTTTGCCAACATTGAATCACTATTTAAAACACTAAAACATGTCACAAAATTTTAGAAACAATTTTATTACAAGTCCAAAACAATACTTGAAACATAAACCAAATCATTTACTAAAATCAAGCTTCTTTGAAAAGCTTTGCTAAATCAAATCATTAACCACTTTTACAACTATTTTAGGCCTAAAACAAATTTAATATCATGTTCCAAAACACCATAAGGACCACGGTTTCAAGCTTTCAAAAACAACTCCAAGTTACCAAATATTTAAACATCAAAATCTTACAAACTTGCTTGATCGAAACTCTTATCATAAGATAACTTCTTTGCCACTTTAATACAATTAAAACTAAGTTAAAACTCACCCAAATAATGTTCATAAGCCACTGATTTTTGCAACCTCAAAACAGCCCCAAATTTATTTCGTTTCAACCCATTTTTCAAAGCTTTAAACTTACAAATCCTTATAGATTTAAAGTCCTAACCAAAAACCAACTTCTTAAATACTTAACACACTTTAAAAACAAATTAAAACATCATCAAAACCATACTAATGAGCCACGGTTCCAGCCCCTAAAATCAAACAATTTTATTTCCCAAAATTTTGCATAATCATGTATATGACTAGATCAAAGTGCACTACGTTAAAACCTTGCATGATCTAATTCCAAAACCACCAAAATCAAGCCAAGATGAAGCCCCCACAACAGCCCATGAATTCGGCCAGGGTCAAGGGTTAGGGTTTCCCAAATTTTAAAAACTCTAATCTTGCTTAATCATGGAAGAAAGTAAAGGATCAAAAGGCTAAACATGCTAATCTAGCAAAATCTAACACTTTCTAAAGGAAACATCACTAAAATTATGGAGGAATCATCCATGGAAGCCATGAGAAGAGTAAAGTGAACAAGAACACTTACCAACAAGATTGATGATGGTTGATAAAGGTTGCAAGCTTAAACACCAATTTCCTTCAAGAATCAACACTAAAATCATGAGGAACAACACTAATACCATGAAAACCCAACCATGTCAGCCATGAAGAAAAGGAAATAAGCTTACCACAATGATGGAGATGATTGATGTAACACCCTAATTTTCAATGTATAACTACTTAGTAATTATCTGTTTTCTGTCGTTCCTGATATGACTTTTTGTTAATAAAATTATGTTGATACTTGTATTATTGAGATTTATTCTATTTGATAGGAATAATAGAGATTATTAATTATTACTAATTTGGGGTTTTCTTGCAATGTTCGAATTCTGCCGTAAAACGCTGAAATTGAACTATAGGGCTAGTTTTAACTGAAACCTGGCCAAATGTGATCCCAATTTTATAAAAATTGAGATCTAAGCATTTTCCAATATTTATGATTTATTGGAACTTTTTGGGAATTTTTGGGTATCAGAAAATATATAGGGTATTTTCTATTGCCCAGGAATCGCTTAACGGTGATGCTGAGCTCGTAAATCGAGAAAGTGACATTCATAGTAAAACTTCTAATATTTTTGTGGATATTTTGAGTGATTAATAATTTTTAATTATATAGTAATTTATTAGTATTATTTTTGAAGTTTTTAGTACAAAAATCCTAACATATGCGAAACGCCGCGCACCCGGTTGAGCGATAACGCGACGAATTGAAAATATCTTGATATTAGGGCTGAGGGGCGGTTCACCAGCCACTAGGGGAGCTGAACATGTGTTTAAATGATTGAGTTTACAAGTGTCAAGTTGTGGTTGGTAATAAAGTAAATGGTTGTTAGTTAGTTTAGTTAGTTTAAGACTTAATTTGTTAGTTTCTAACTAAATGAGCTTTTCCTTCCATTTTTGCCCCGGAAATTTCGTGGCCCTCTCCCTCATTAGACATCAGCTCCATTCATTCCACCATTGGTGAAGAACTTGAGAAAAAAACTAGAGAAAGAAAGTTGTGATTTTGGAAGTTTTTGGAGATCAAAGTGTGCACCCTTGCTTCCTTTCATCTCCACCCTTGTTCAATCATCATCTATACTCTTGGTAAGCTCCATAAACCTTTCCTCATCTCTCTTGGGTTCCATGATATGGGTTTTGAAGGTTTTAGGAGCTATTTTTGAATTATAGTGCTTATTTTGGCTAGTATTGCATGTATAGCTTCATAACCCCTTATTTCCTTCCATGATTCACTTTGTTTTTGGTGTTTTAAGTTTGGAGAAACCCTAACCCTATGCTGGCCGAAATTTAAGGACTATTCTAAGCCTTGTTCTTGACTTATTTTTGTGGTTTTAGAGTTAGTTTTGATGAGTTACGCTAGATAGGTTTGGATACTAGTCATATATGCATATTACAAGATATTTGGAAAATAAATTTTTTTGTGAAAGGGGAGTTGAAAACCGTGGCCTTAAATATGATTTAAGGGGATGTTTTAAATTATTTTCAAAGTGATTTAAGTGTTGAGGAAGTTAGTTTAAGGTTCAAGGATCTAAGAGTGGTGTAATGCATGTTTTGGAAATGAAAAAAAGTTGAAATTTTGGGTTGTTCTTGAAGCATTGAAAATCGTGGCCCTTACGCCATGTTCAAACATTGTTTTAAGTAGTCTTAAGCTTATAAAATGTTGTAAAAGTTGATTTAGGATTTGATTTAACAAAACAATTCAATGAAGTTTGATTTTGAAAAAAAAAAACTTAGCTTATGTTTTAAGGATTGTCTTAAACTTATATCTAACTTGTTTCTCAAATTCTTATGGCATGATCTATAGTTTTAAATGTGGTTTAAAGTTGACAAAATACTATTCATTTGGTAAAACACTATCCCAATTGGTAAGATTTGGTTTTGAGTTTTTCTAAGTGTGTAGATTTAAGGAAAGTTTCAAAATTTGCATGACTTGAACTTGTAGTGTAATATATGATTAGGTGTGATCCAAATTGGTTAAGTTATCAAGATTTTTAGGTCTTTTTAGGGCCAAAGCCGTGGCTGCCCTAGAGCCATAGGGCTTGAGTTGTTGGTTCTAATTTTGTTAAGTTGTGTTGTTAAGGTTCGAGCGAGGTACGTGCCGTCGACGAGTTGGAAATTCCTTATTCGGAGCTTGTTCGAGGTAAGGGAAATTTCTATATAATGAGTTTAGGCTCTTTGCTTTGTTTGTTGTGTGGTTTGACTGAAAGAATATTGGTGGTAGTAATTGTAGTATCACTAAGTGTTAGGGTGATGCTGTAACATGCCGTAATATGTTGAAATGTTTGATGCTATGTGAAATGTAGTGGCATGCTCTATTTGATCTTGAGTGACAACTATGAATGTTGTTGAATGCCTTAAATCATGCTTGATTTATTGTTGAATTGATACTGATTGAAGTAAGCAAAAGCAAAGAAGAATTGTTATTGTGATATAAGTTAATTAATAGTGCGACGATCGATTATTGATTGGTTGACGATTTACATCGGTAAATCTGATGCGATTCCTCAAACCGAAAATATGATTCCATAAATAAATTATTTGGCATAACCTTACACAGGTAATACAATATTTGGAAGCATGAAAATTCACTAAGTAGAGTGAGTGAGGGTTTGTCGATCAGCATTCATTAATTGGCTTGTATTCTAACCATTGAGCATCGACACTCGGAGCGTTTGATTAGTCTCACAGACTTCAAAAGATGAGTTGTCCCTGCATTGCCAAAGTAGTGGCAAGCCTAAGTAGAGGCTATATTGTTCAGACGTTGAGAAAGTAGTCCCTGTCATACTGCTGACCTATCAAGGCTGCAGGTGTATACACAAACTGGTCATACTGCATTGGCATACATGACTAACCACATTTTGATATGTGATGATTGATCATTGAATTGTTGTTGATTTGCCTACTCACATGCAAATATTTGGTATGCTATGATACTGTATGCGATCTATATGTATGTATATGTATATGATGACATGCTGATGTACTAGATATATGTATATCTTGTTTGTTTGAAACTAGCCTGTGATGAACTCGTGGACAAGAAATTTACCCTTGCATTCCTTTTGTTTTATGTTTATGTTTGAAACCGATTCTTAGATGTTGCCGATCCCGATGAGACACATGGGGAATACGACGTATGAGTTCCCTCAGGGGAAGACTCCTTCGGCGTGGGTCGTCAATCCTATTTCTGGGCATTTGACACACATGGGATTAGTTTTGGAGACCGACGACGACGGGGAGTATTCTACTGCTGTACGCTTCAGCAGTAAGACGATTCACATCTTCATACCACCTAGTTTACTTACTACACTACCGATGACCGCGACTGTTGTGACCCATCCGTTCGTGGAGTCTCCACATCCATCCATGATACCGAGTTCGAGTGCCCATCCACCTTCGACTGGAGTCCTTGGAACTCCTCCCATCTTCACTGCTACTACTTTTGCTATACCGACAGCTTCATTGGAGACACCTGATGCACCTGCTGGTAGTCCTCTCCCATCTTGCATTCACCGTCCTCACTCTTATCCCTTGCCTCCAATCCCTATGCCGGAGACCTAATCAATGGGTGTAGGACCACTAGGGAATGAATGGCGAGAGATAGAGTAGTGATTGATAGCGAGGACGAGGAGGAGGAGGAGGATCCTTCAGAGGCATCGGGGCCTGCTAGCTCGGAGTCGAGGACCTATCGTGCGGGGTTTCCCCCTCGCAAGCGTCTCAGGTTAAGTATGGGCCAGCATAGTTAGATAGAGTCAGTTGGTTAGACTCTAGTTATTATATTGTACAGTATGACTTTTGGGCCTAAGTCCTTTGACAAGAGCTGCCAGGATGCATCACGGATATGAGTCAACTCTAGGTTTTAGGGTTTTCATATGACTGATGTATTTTATTTTGAGTATGTACTGGTGTATATTTTGGAATTCGCCTACGTGCGAAATAATCTGATCCTTGACACTGCTATGATGCATATATATATATATATATATATATATGATGTTGGTTATGTTTTATTTTAGAAGCGGGTATTGGTTGTCATTTTAAAGTATTACACTCGAAAAAAAACACTGCTAGTTTCAAAGAAAACCATTTGCGAAAATGGGATGCTACATTAGTGGTATCAGAGCAGTTCGGTTCTAGCCGGATTGTTTAGTGTATGCTGGCCTATGATGTTGGGAATTGATGGGTAAGAGTCTGATGTGCCTAGGATTTTGTGAACTCTGTGTTGATTGTCTGACATGTTTCCAAGTTGAAACAGGTGTGACATTGTGTGCAATTATGTGCGGTCACCTTAGGTGATTGATTTTGTTGTGGAGTTCTGACTGGTTTTAACATTGTAGGAACCCATAATGCCGCCAAGACGCGAGAACCCAGTTCCTGAAGCTGCAAATCCAGAAATGGCCCAGATGGCCCAAGCAATGGCCAACATGGTTGCTGCTATTACTCAACAAAGTTATCGCTCGCTCGAGTCACGACAATGCTGAACGTGATCAACAGAGGCAGCTGAGGGAAGAGAGAAATGTAGAGATGAAGGGACTGTCTGAATTCCGTCTTCATGAACCTCCAAAGTTCCATGGAGACTCTAATCCACAGAAAGCTGATCTGTGGCTCCAAAAAGTGGAGAAGATTTTCGAGGTACTTCACACTACTGAGAACGTGAAGGTAACCTATGCAACCTACTTGCTGTTAGGTGACGCTGAGTACTGGTGGAAAGGAACCAAGCTGATGATGGAGGCTAACCATCAGGATGTAACTTGGGAAGCATTTTGGGAAAAATTTCTTGATAAGTATTTCCCTCAAAGTGCCAGAGACCGTATGGAGGAAGAATTCCTGAGGATTCGCCAGGGAAACATGAACGTGGGAGAGTATGCGGCGAGATTTGAGTCTCTTGCAAAGTATTTCCGATTTTTCCAACACAACGTTGACGAGGCATACATGTGTGCAAGGTTTACCAAGGGATTACAATAAGAGATCATGGAACTAGTGAAACCACAAGGCATCCGTGAGTTCCAAACCTCGTGGAGAAGAGTCGGGAAGTTGAGGAGATAAAGAACAGTCGCTATAACAAGAACAACTCGGGAGGACCCTCCAAGAACAACCAGAATAACCAAGGTCAAGGGAACAAAGGGAAGCATCATCAGGACAAGCCATATTCACGCCCCCAAGGGAATAATCGCAATCAGTACCGTCTAGTGACACAGGGCATTGGGAATAGCCAGAAGGGTGAACTACATTGCTATAACTGTGAAAGTAAGGACCATTTGGCCGACAAGTGTTCAAAACAGAAGGTGTGTTACAACTGCAAGAAGCTGGGACACATGGTCAAGGACTGTAGTCTGCCGAAAGCTGAACCATCTGCGAATGCTATGAAAGCGGCACGACCTTCGGCAAGAGGATGCATGTTTTCAATAACCGGCAAAGAGACCTCACCAGACCTCATCGAGGGGACGTGCGACATCGCAGGTAACCTTCTATCAGTACTTTTCGATTCTGGCGCGACACATTCATTCATCTCTTGGGATTGTGTGAAGCATATGAGTCTTCCTATTTCTGCATTGCCATTTGATTTGGTTGTCTCCACTCCTGCTGATAAGATTTTGACTGCTAAAACTGCTTGCTTGCATTGCCCTATGACTATTCAAGATAGAAAATTCTTTGTTAACTTGATTTGTTTGCCGTTGAAAGACCTTGATGTGATTCTCGAATGGATTGGTTATCTCACAATCATATCCTGCTTGACTGTGCTCGTAAAGTCCTAGTTTTTCCCGGGCCGAATATTTCGAAGTTTTTGGCTGCAAACCACCTTGGAGTGACCTTGAAAGAGGGAACTCGAGAATACATCTCGTTAGCTAGCCTAGAGTCCAAGATGGAGATCGATGTCAACAGTGTACCTGTCGTGAAGGACTTCTCAGATGTATTTCCAGAAGATGTGCCAGGTCTACCTCCAGTATTGGACATTGAATTCTCTATTGACTCAATTCCTGTAAGCGGCCCGATTTCTATCGCACCTTATCGAATGTCTCCTTCGGAGCTGATTGAGCTGAAGAGCCAGATTGAAGACTTGATGGCCACACAGTTTATACGACCAAGCGTATCTCCTTGGGGAACACCAGTACTGCTCGTGAAAAAGAAAGACGGACGTTTGAGACTTTGCATGGACTACCGACAACTCAACAAAGTGACTATCAAGAATCAGTATCCTCTACCGCACATCGATGATCTGATGATCTGATGGACCAATTGCAAGGAGCTGTTGTTTTCTCGAAGATCGATCTGAAGTCTGGTTATCACCAGATTAGGGTTAAGACTGAAGACATTTCCAAGACAGCCTTCAGAACTAGATATGGACATTATGAGTATCTTGTAATGCCATTCGGAGTGACAAACGCACCTGCTATATTCATGGACTATATGAATAGGATCTTCAATTCATTCTTGGATCGGTTCGTCGTTGTATTCATCGACGACATTCTCATTTATTCGAAGAGTCTGGAAGACCATCAGGAGCACCTACACCAAGTTTTGCAGATTTTACGCGAGAAGAAGTTGTACGCCAACCTGTCCAAGTGCGAATTTTGGCTTGATGAAGTGAAGTTTTTGGGACATGTAATCTTGAGAGAAGGAATTGCTGTAGACCCTACCAAGGTAGAGACGGTGTTTGCATGGGAACAACCGCAGAACGTAACCGAGATCCGGAGTTTTGTAGGATTAGCGGGTTATTATCGGAGATTTATCGAAGGTTTTGCTCGGATCGTAGCACCATTGACGCAGCAGACAAGGAAAGATCAACCATTCGCTTGGACCGAGAAGTGCGAGACAAGTTTTCAACTTTTGAAGGAACGTCTAACAACATCACCAGTCTTAGTTCTGCCGCAACCTAATGAACCGTATGAAGTTTATTGTGACGCTTCTCACCAAGGTTTAGGATACATTTTGATGCAACGTCGGAGAGTCGTAGCTTACGCTTCGCGACAACTGAAGAATCATGAGAGGAACTATCCAACACACGATTTGGAGCTTGCTGCAGTTGTTTTTGCGTTAAAGATTTGGAGACACACCTTTATGGATGCACGTTCGACATATTCAGTGACCACAAAAGCCTAAAGTATCTATTCGATCAGAAAGAGTTGAACATGAGGCAAAGGCGTTGGATGGAGTTTTTGAAGGACTATGACTTCACATTACAATTCACCCAGGAAAGGCGAACGTTGTAGCTGATGCACTGAGTAGGAAGAGTATTCACACTGTCGGACTGATGGTAAAGGAATTGGAACTAATTGAAGCTTTCTGTGATTTGAACTTGACGGTGGAATTTTCTCCAGGGAAGATAAGTTGTGGAAAGATTACCGTAACCAGTGGACTATTGGAAGAGATTAAGGAACTACAAGTTGCAGATGAACTATTGAAGGAGAACAGAGAACTGATTAATCAAGGTATAGAAGGTGAGTTTACCATAGGACAAGATGGCATCATTAGAATCAAAGGGAGAATTTGCGTGCCAGCTAATGATGGGCTGAGGAAGACAATATTGGACGAAGCACACAAGAGCAAACTTAGTCTTCACCCCGGGACAACGAAAATGTACCAGGATTTGAAGCAAAGATTTTGGTGGCCTGGACTAAAGAGGCAAGTAGCCAACTATGTTGGTTCCTGCCTAACCTGCCAGAAAGCTAAAGTGGAGCACCAGAGACCTGCTGGAATGGTTCAATTGCTTGATATGCCTGAGTGGAAATGGGACAGTATTTCTATGGACTTTGTAGTAGGACTGCCAAGAACCCAGAAGAAATTTGATGCTATTTGGGTAGTCGTGGATCGTTTGACTAAGTCAGCACATTTCTTACCGGTAAAGACCACCGATAACATAGAAAAGCTTGCAGAGTTATACAACAGGGAGATTGTCCGACTGCATGGAGTACCGTCGAGTATAGTTTCAGATCGTGACCCGAAGTTTACGTCGCATTTATGGAAAAGCTTGCAAGAAGCTCTTGGATCGAAACTCAGACTGAGTTCGGCCTATCATCCGTAGACTGATGGACAGACAAAATGCACAATTCAAAGCCTAGAAGATTTGCTGAGAGCATGCGTACTCGATAACCGTGGAAGCTGGGATGATCTACTGCCATTGATCGAGTTTACTTACAACAATAGTTTTCACATGAGCATTGGAATGGCGCCTTATGAAGCATTGTATGGTCGCAAGTGCCAAACACCCCTATGTTGGTATCAAGACGGAGAGAGCATGTTCATTTGCTCAGAATTGGTACAACAAACTACCGAGAAGGTTAAGCAGATCAAAGAGAAGATGAAGACCTCTCAAAGCAGACAGAAGAGTTACGTTGATAAAAGAAAATGACCACTCGAGTTTGAGGAAGGTGAGCATGTCTTTCTACGAGTCACACCTACTACGGGTGTGGGTCGAGCCATCAAATCCAGGAAATTAACTCCCAAATTCATTGGACCTTATCAGATTATTCGTCGTATAGGTCCAGTAGCTTATCAGATTGCTTTGCCGCCATTTCTTTCTAATATCCATGATGTATTTCATGTCTTGCAACTACGAAAGTACATTCCTGATCCATCTCACGTTATTGAAACGGACGTGATTCAACTGAAAGAAAATCTATCTTTTGAGGTTTCCCCTGTGAGAATCTAAGACCGAATGATCAAGCAATTAAGGGATAAGCAAATACCATTGGTCAAAGTAATCTGGAATCAGGCAACCGGCGATGCAACTTGGGAATTAGAAGACAAGATGAGAGCGAAGTATCCAGAATTGTTCTAGTTGTATAATTTTCGGGGACGAAAATTTTTAAGGAGGGTGGTAATGTAACTCCCTAATTTTCAATGTATAACTACTTAGTAATTATTTGTTTTCTGTCGTTCCTAATATGACTTTTTGTTAATAAAATTATGTTGATACTTGTATTATTGAGATTTATTCTATTTGATAGGAATAATTGAGATTATTAATTATTACTAATTTAGGGTTTTCTTGCAATGTTCGAATTCTGCCGTAAAACGCTGAAATTGAACTATAGGGCTAGTTTTGACTGAAACCTGGCCAAATGTGATCCCAATTTTATAAAAATTGAGATCTAAGCATTTTCCAATATTTATGATTTATTGGAATATTTTGAGAATTTTTGGGTATCAGAAAATATATAGGGTATTTTCTATTGCCCACGAACCCTTTAACGGTGACGCTGAGCTCGTAAATCGAGAAAACGACATTCATAGTAAAACTTCTAATATTTTTGTGGATATTTTGAGTGATTAATAATTTTTAATTATATAGTAATTTATTAGTATTATTTTTGAAGTTTTTAGAATAAAAACCCTAACATACGCGAAACGCCGCGCATCCGGCTGAGCGATAACGCGACGAATTGAAAATATCTTGATATTAGGGCTGAGGGGCGGTTCACCAGCCACTAGGGGAGCTGAACATGTGTTTAAATGATTGAGTTTACAAGTGTCAAGTTGTGGTTGGTAATAAAGTAAATGGTGGTTAGTTAGTTTAGGACTTAATTAGTTAGTTTCTAACTAAATGAGCTTTTCCTTCCATTTTTGCCCCTGAAATTTCGTGGCCCTCTCCCTCATTAGACATCAGCTCCATTCATTCCACCATTGGTGAAGAACTTGAGAAAAAAACTAGAGAAAGAAAGTTGTGATTTTGGAAGTTTTTGGAGATCAAAGTGTGCACCCTTGCTTCCTTTCATCTCCACCCTTGTTCAATCATCATCTATACTCTTGGTAAGCTCCATAAACCTTTCCTCATCTCTCTTGGGTTCCATGATATGGGTTTTGAAGGTTTTAGGAGCTATTTTTGAATTATAGTGCTTGTTTTGGCTAGTATTGCATGTATAGCTTCATAACCCTTTATTTCCTTCCATGATTCACTTTGTTTTTGGTGTTTTAAGTTTGGAGAAACCCTAACCCTATGCTGGCCGAAATTTAAGGACTATTCTAAGCATTGTTCTTGACTTATTTTTGTGGTTTTAGAGTTAGTTTTGATGAGTTATGCTAGATAGGTTTGGATACTAGTCATATATGCATATTACAAGATGTTTGGAAAATAAATTTTTTTGTGAAAGGGGGGGTTGAAAACCGTGGCCTTAAATATGATTTAAGGGGATGTTTTAAATTATTTTCAAAGTGATTTAAGTGTTGAGGAAGTTAGTTTAAGGTTCAAGGATCTAAGAGTGGTGTAAATGCATGTTTTGGAAATGAAAAAAAGTTGAAATTTTGGGTTATTTTTGAAGCATTGAAAACCGTGGCCCTTATGCCACGTTCAAGCATTGTTTTAAGTTGTCTTAAGCTTATAAAATGTTGTAAAAGTTGATTTAGGATTTGATTTAACAAAACAATTCAATAAAGTTTGATTTTGAAAAAAAAAAAACTTAGCTTATGTTTTAAGGATTGTCTTAAACTTATATCTAACTTGTTTCTAAAATTCTTATGGCATGATCTATAGTTTTTAAATGTGGTTTAAAGTTGACAAAATACTATTCATTTGGTAAAACACTATTCCAATTGGTAAGATTTGGTTATGAGTTTTTCTAAGTGTGTAGATTTAAGGAAAGTTTCAAAATTTGCATGACTTGAACTTGTAATGTAATATATGATTAGGTGTTATCCAAATAGGTTAAGTTATCAAGATTTTTAGGTCTTTTTAGGACCAAAGCCGTGGCTGCCCTACAGCCATAGGGCTTGAGTTGTTGGTTCTAATTTTGTTAAGTTTTATTGTTACGGTTCGAGCGAGGTACGTGTCGTCGACGAGTTGGAAATTCCTTATTCGGAGCTTGTTCGAAGTAAGGGAAATTTCTATATAATGAGTTTAGGCTCTTTGCTTTGTTTGTTGTGTGGTTTGACTAAAAAAATATTGGTGGTAGTAATTGTAGTATCACTAAGTGTTAGGGTGATGTTGTAACGTGCCGTAATCTGTTGAAATGTTTGATGCTATGTGAATTGTAGTGGCATGCTCTATTTGATCTTGGGTGACAACTATGAATGTTGTTGAATGCCTTAAATCATGCTTGATTTATTGTTGAATTGATACTGATTGAAGTATGCAAAAGCAAAGAAGAATTGTTATTGTGATATAAGTTAATTAATAGTGCGACGATCGATTATTGATTGGTTGATGATTTACATCGATAAATCTGATGCAATTCCACAAACCGAAAATATGATTCCATAAATAAATTATTTGGCATAACCTTACACAGGTAATACAATATTTGGAAGCATGAAAATTCACTAAGTAGAGTGAGTGAGGGTTTGTCGATCAGCATTGATTAATTGACTTGTATGCTAATCATTGAGCATCGACACTCGGAGCGTTTGATTGGTCTCACAGACTTCAAAAGACGAGTTGTCCCTGCATTGACAAAGTAGTGGCAAGCCAAAGTAGTGGCAAGCCTAAGTAGAGGCTATATTGTTCGGACGTTGGGAAAGTAGTCCCCGCATACTGCTGACCTATCAAGGCTGCAGGTGTATACACAAACTGGTCATACGGCATTGGCAAACATTACTAACCACATTTTGATATGTGATGATTGATCACTGAATTGTTATTCATTTGCCTGCTCACATGCAAATATTTGGTATGCTATGATACTGTATGTGATCTATATGTATGTATATGTATATGATGACATGCTGATGTACTGGATATATGTATATCTTGTTTGTTTGCAACTAGCCTGTGATGAACTTGTAACACTCTAACTCTAATTAGGGGATTACTTACTAATTTTAACTTGGATTAGAATATAAATGCTGAAATTTTTTTGCGTACAAACGAATACTAAAGAATGATTCCTGTTTTTCAAATACTATACTATACTTTAGTTGGTAAAATTCCTGGGTACATACGCATTGTACAAAATACGTTAATAATATAGCCGATATAATTCAGAGTTTCGAAAGCGGAGTTAACTTTAATTATTACAACTTCTTTTTCAAAAGAATGATAAAGTAAAACAATTACAAATACATCTTATTCACACATAATACTAGGACACAACCTAGAACTTATGACGCGACTGGTGATCCGATGACTCGGGTCTCGTAGATAAGCGAGACCGAGCACAATCTAATGCTCTGAACCTCTTCAACAATCATACCTAAAAACAACGCTCCAAAGGTGAGTTTATAAAACTCAATAACATAGACTTGAAATCATAAATATTTTTACCGTTGTTGCCAGCCATACGTGGTGTGCGACGTATGGAAAATCCTCCCCATAACATAAGTATAGTTATTAATACTCTCCTAGCAATTCCTCAAAGATGATAATTCAAGCATCAATTACATATGCAGACATATGTCACAGCAATCACATGAATGTTCCCCACTTGGTCCAGCTCAAGCACGAAATGAGTAAAATCCTATTTAAAAGGATAAAACCAAGGGAGCCCCCAACGGCACAGGTGGTAGCTAATCACTTACGATGGGGTTGCAGAGCGAATTGCAAACATTCCACATACAAACAATTCCAAACACACAAGTTTCAATCATTAAGAAACAACAATCACAACATCAAATTCATCACATATCATAAATGTGGTTAGCTATGCATGTCAATGCAGTATGGCAAGTTGTGTATACACCTGCAGCCTTAATAGGTCAGCAGTATGACGGGGACTACTTTCCCAACGTCCGAACAAAATAGCCTCTGCTTAGGCTTGCCACTACTCTGGCTGGCCACTACTTTGGCGTGCCTCTACTTAGGCAATGCAGTGACAACTCGTCTTTTGAAGTCTTTAAGACCAATCAAACGCTCCGAGTGTCGATGCTTAATGGTTAGTACACATTCAAACAAATACAACAATACAACATGCTCACCGTAGTGAACTCCCAAATGATATCCAACAAATTCAACAATATGGCATGTTCACCGTAGTGAACGCCCGAATGATATCCAACAAATTCAACAATAATATTTTTCATATTCCAATCCAATACTAATCACAATGGAGTAGATCCTGGCAATTTCACACATATACATACTAAGAATAAAAGGCACATTAAGAATCAAAACAATAGAATTCTTAACATGCTTAGTCACGAGGTTATAGTTCAACGCTTCTAAGTTCAACAACACCACCTCAATAACTCATTACCAATAACAACATTCATATGGTTAGAATCAACAAATAGCATTCAAGCATGTGACTCAACTCAATCACTTTTCACATTCCAATTTAAACCAAGATAATTTCAACAAGGGTTTCAAGGCAATTATATGCATACACCACTAGGAATTCAAGACATATCCAAAGTCAAGACAAACATGGAACTTAGCATACATGAACCACAACCACACCAAGTGAACACATACATACATCATAGTGCATACAATTTCACATTCAAGTAACTTAGAGCCCAAACTCATGCAAAAGGGCTAGCTCACATGCTGAGCCACTTCAAATCTGAATCACGCATATTTTCACACATAACAACAATTTGCATAATTCCTACTGTAGCTCAGTGGAACTCGCAATGGTCACAAACAACACCCATTGGTTTAGGGGGGTTGAGGGCAGTAGCCAACCCTATTTCAGTCAGACCCTATACAAGACCATTTCAGATTAATTCAGAAACTAATTATAAAGCTAAAGAATTTAAATGATAAATCCTAGCACACCCTAAGGGAGGTTTTGGGGGAAGTCTATGTTACCTGAGCAATCCCAAGTTAGGGATTTCAATTCCAAAAAATTCCCAATTCCATCCAAGTTCTTCAAATCCATCTTCTTCTTCTTCTTCAATCTTGCTGTTCATCTTCATCCATCCATCATCTTGAGCTCAGCTTCCTCTTCAGTCTCTCGATCTCTCTCTGTTCTCGTCTCTCGCTCTCTCTATATCGCGTTCTGCTTCTCTCGGCCTCATCCTTCTCGGCCGCGTTCTGCTTCTTTTCTGCTCCTCAGGCGCGTCGTCGCACGTCCAGGCCATGGTGGCGTCTCCCCCTTCCTTCCCTTCTTCCTCCTCTTTCTCGGTCTCTCACTCTATCTCTCTCAGTCACTGTCCATCTCTCTCTCTCGGCCACAGTTCTGCTTCCTGATCGGCGCGGTGGTGCGCCGCTGTGAGCCCAAGGCGTGCGGCCTCCTCCCTTCACCGTCGCACATCATCTCCTCTCTTCTCCCTTCTTCTTCCTTTCTTTTCTTCCTTCTCCTCTCTTCTTCTTTCTCTTTCTTCTTTCTTCTTCTTTTTTTCTTTCCCTTTCTTTTTTCTCTGTTCTGATTCACGATCAGAACCCCCCTTTTCTTTTTTTTTCTTTTTTTTTAAACACTAAATACTCCTTACACCCCACCTTCTAAATAATACACCCCCTCCTATATTACTTCACACAACATAAGTGTATAAGGGTTTAGGTCTACTCTTTTGGGTCTTCTAAAATCAGCCTCTTTAATACTAAATTAAACAAAATTAGTCTAACTTAATCCTTAAGAAAATTACCATTCTACCCTTTGATTCCAAATTGGTTTTAAACTACTAAATTAAGGCTAGGAACTATATTCTATTACTGAGGGATTAAATCCCTTATCCACTTAGGTTCTCTAATAATTAGGCTTAGGGATTTTGGGACGTTACATTACTCCCCACTTTTTAGGAATTTTGTCCCCAAAATTCGTCTTACCTTCTAACCGTATCCTTATACAGGTTCTGCTCCATGTGCTTCCGCTGCGTACTCTAATTCTACGCCACTACGAATAGGTAAGTTCCTCTCTCAATCGTTCTAAACCATTGAAAATTCAGAAGGAATTAATAACGATAATAGATCAATTACTTGGAGATTTTGGTGATTCGGCTAACCGGTCACAAACTAAGTCTTATTCCTAATAAGGTTCTTACTAAGTTAAGGCGAAGTTTGTAATTGGCCAACAGGGTCACTTTATAAACCGGCGAATGAATTTAGCGTCGACATTAATTTCTTTGAATTCCCACTGACATAGCTATAACTAAGACTCTTGTAGTCCAAAGACTATGATCTACTACTCTTCCCCAAGCTAATTAATTCACCAATGTCACTATGCTTAGGAAACTTAGGGCTCGATTACCTTCAAGGTTCTCTACATACAACTGAGGTATTAAGAAATCCAGTTCATCACCACCCCTTTCGGTTTTAGAAATCACTAAGGTATCTCGAATCAGAAGTACTATAGATTCTTTAGGAGGCTTTGAGGTTACCAATCGATTTAAGATCCATTTGTATTGGTTAGACCCAACAAACCTGATTTATTAACAAGCGTTGGAAATCTAAGCGATTATGAATGCCCACCCTAAATTGATTAAAACCGCCCTGCTAAGAATCCTTACTTTTAACACAAAGGGTATTAAAGCAATACTTGTCTAAAACAAAAGTCCTCATTCAGTATTACACGTCCTTCTAATCATGTACGCAAAGTATCAAACACATACACCAATCTCATATAGACATCTATCATAGTGGCATAGATATACATGTCTAGCAGCAAATTTAACGAATTTATGAAAACATCTCTAAGGCCAGAAAAAAATTTTATAAATAAATTACAGACCATCAAAATACATGTTAAGAGTCTAGAAGTAAATTTTTTTTTTTTTACTCAGAAACAACTTACTTTTCCCTCAAACAAATTCAAAACCACTACATGTTCAAAACGTGCAGAATTTGAGAATTTTTACGCAATTTATAATAACAATTTTTCTATCATATCAAACGAACTTCGTTTCTTAAGAAAAGTTTTATGTAAGTTCTTGACATACATATATTCATCGACATATTTTTATTTGGTCAAAAATCATTACTAATAAGTGCAAAAAAATCATTAAATTTTTCGATTCTACCCAGTCTTTATTCAGCAGCACCTTTTTGAATACATGGTATCATAAAAATATTAAAACTCATCCAAAAATTACCAAGTTTAATAGGGAGAGTCCTAATATAGATATAAATCATCTCCAAGTGGTCCCATGTCAAAATCTTAACCCAATAATTCTCAGTAAAATCAAACAGAAACTGGTTTTTCAAGGAAAGTACCAAATTACACAAAATGTATTTATCAAGTCATCCATCAAAAATCACAAACAACCAACAAAGGAAACTCAGAAAAGTTAAGTTTATGAACATCTACAATCAAATCAAACACATGCAGAGTAAGGTTGTGTATTGGCTCATGCATCTCATACTCATTTTAATATTTTCCTAAAACTTCAAATCTGAAACAAGGTTTCATGCATCATGAAATAGGAACGAAAATAAGCTAATGTGGGACTTATTGGTGCCCAATACTCTAAGAAGAAAAGAACTCACCATCAATGATTAAGCAAGTTTGGATGATGTATCTAGCACTTAGCACAAGTTATAGTTGCATGTAAGCCAAAACATGTGTCAGATTTCCAAGACACTACTCAACCGTACCAATAAATCAATACACAATAAAATCAAGATTCAAACGTAAAAGAGTGGGGAAAACTTGCATATAATCCACAAGCAACAACATATCCTTCCAAATTCGTTTTCATGCTTCTCAATAAATCACCTTTAACCCGATTACATGATCAAGTGTACTTATGACATATTCGAATCACCACAAAGCAAGATTACACACGTCATAACATACATCAAATGTTCATTTATTCATGGGTTCCAACCCCTTTTCATGCAGTTACCTAACCCATCTTGAATTAAACAAACAAACAACAACACAAAGGGATTGAAAATCCTAAACTCAATTCAATCCATGATAAATCCACAACAATTAAGGATTCAAAACCCAGATTTCAAACATGGTGAATTACAAGGAATATTCATCCAGTATCACCTCATGGCAATATCATGCTTTAAGTATTTCAACTAATTCATAACTCACCAAATAGAGCACACTCTCAAGAAATCCAAACAAGGATCAGACATACACATATTAGTAGCATCCAAGTATATTGCATATGAACTACCAAATACATATTTCTCATGTCATCAATGCAGTCAAAATATGGACATAACATTTTTGTAAGATTGTCACTCACTTACACTTAAGCTTAACCTCAATGAGCTACACACCATAAAAATTAAGTATCATATCACACATTAAGCAGATGCTTCTAAATTTCCCAGTTCGCAAGCAAGCCTATAATTAGTTCATCGAAGGAATTGAAAACGACCAGATGAAAAATCAAGGTGAATAAAATTCATTCACGTTACTAAATTATATCTTTCAAATTTTCAAACTTTGTGTTTCCAAAACTTATACATAAATATTATGTAAAAGATTTTCCGATATTTGAATCATGAGTGGTCATCGGATAACCGAACATCATTTACAAGCAAGATCAAAACAAACCAAGCAAACAAGACAAACAGGCCAGAATTTCCTATATGCATCCAATAGACAATTATCCAGCATAAGCCAATCAGAATAACAACAAAGACCTTAACATGTACATAATTCAACATACATCACACAATTAAGATAGTTCTTCATCCAAGGAATTCCAAGAATGTATATACTCTATCGTGTAAGTATATACCTACCTTTAGAAATCCTGTAAAAACAAGGAAACACCAAACTATTTCCTGCTCATCTTCTTTCTCCTCATTCTCCAGACGAATCCTTGAGGTGGCCTACCTCAATAATTCGCCGAAAGATCATAGAGAATTCAGATTCGCAGTCACAACCGACACTTTACTAAACCGGATCACCTCTAGACACATAACTCACAGTCCGATAGAATCGAACTGCTTTGATACCATAATGTAACACCCTAACTCTAATTAGGGGATTACTTACTAATTTTAACTTGGATTAGAATATAAATGCTGAAAAAATTTCGCATACAAACGAATACTAAAGAATGATTCCTGTTTTTCAAATACTATACTATACTTTAGTTGGTAAAATTCCTGGGTACATACGCATTGTACAAAATACGTTAATAATATAGCCGACATAATTCAGAGTTTCGAAAGCGGAGTTAACTTTAATTATTACAACTTCTTTTTCAAAAGAATGATAAAGTAAAATAATTACAAATACATCTTATTCACGCATAATACTAGGACACAACCTAGAACTTATGACGCAACTGGTGATCCGATGACTCGGGTCTCGTAGATAAGCGAGACCAAGCACAATCCAATGCTCTGAACCTCTTCAACAATCATACCTGAAAACAACGCCCCAAAGGTGAGTTTATAAAACTCAATAACATAGACTTGAAATCATAAATATTTTTACCGTTGTTTCCAGCCATACGTGGTGTGCGACGTATGAAAAATCCTCCCCATAACATAAGTATAGTTATTTATACTCTCCTAGCAATTCCTCAAAGATGATAATTCAAGCATTAATTACATATGCAGACATATGTCACCGCAATCACATGAATGTTCCCCACTTGGTCCAGCTCAAGCACGAAATGAGTAAAATCCTATTTAAAAGGATAAAACTAAGGAAGCCCCCAAAGGCACAGGTGGTAGCTAATCACTTACGATGGGGTTGCAGAGCGAATTGCAAACATTCCACATACAAACAATTCCAAACACACAAGTTTCAATCATTAAGAAACAACAATCACAACATCAAATTCATCACATATCATAAATGTGGTTAGCTATGCATGTCAATGCAATATGGCAAGTTGTGTATACACCTGCAGCCTTAATAGGTCAGCAGTATGACGGGGACTACTTTCCCAAAGTTCGAACAAAATAGCCTCTGCTTAGGCTTACCACTACTTTGGCGTGCATCTATTAGGCAATGCAGTGTCAACTCGCCTTTTGAAGTCTGTACAACCAATCAAATGCTAAGAGTGACATGACAACTCGTCTTTTGAAGTCTTTAAGACCAATCAAACGCTCTGAGTGTCGATGCTCAATGGTTAGTACACATTCAAACAAATTCAACAATATGGCAAGTTCACCGTAGTGAATGCCCGAGTGATATCCAACAAATTCAACAATATGGCAAGTTCACCGTAGTGAACGCCCAAATGATGTCCAACAAATTCAACAATAATATTTTTCAAATTCCAATCCAATCCTAATCACAATGGAGTAGATCCAGGCAATTTCACACATATACATACTAAGCATCAAAGGCACATTAAGAATCAAAACAATTGAATTCTTAACATGCTTAGTCACAAGGTTATAGTTCAACACTTCTAAGTTCAACAACACCACCTCAATAACTCATTATCAATAACAACATTCATATGGTTAGAATCAACAAATAGCATTCAAGCATGTGACTCAACTCAATCACTTTTCACATTCCAATTTAAACCAAGATAATTTCAACAAGGGTTTCAAGGCAATTATATGCATACACCACTAGGAATTCAAGACATATCCAAAGCCAAGACAAACATGGAACTTAGCATACATGAACCACAACCATACCAAGTGAACACATACATACATCATAGTGCATACAATTTCACATTCAAGTAACTTAGAGCCCAAACTCATGCAAAAGGGCTAGCTCACATGCTGAGCCACTTCAAATCTGAATCACGCATACTTTCACACATAACAACATTTTGCATAATTCTGACTGTAGCTCAGTGGAACTCGCAATGGTCACAAACAACACACATTAGTTTAGGAGGGTTGGGGGCAGTAGCCAACCTATTTCAGTCAGACCCCATACAAGACCATTTCAGATTAATTGAGAGACTAATTATAAAGCTAAAGAATTTAAATGATAAATCCTAGCACACCCTAAGGGAGGTTTTGGGGGAAGTCTATGTTACCTGAGCAATCCTAAGTTAGGGATTTCAATTCCAAAAAATCCCTAAATCCTAGGCATCCTCCATTGAAGCTCCATCTAACTTCTTCAAATCCATCTTCTTCTTCAATCTTGTTGTTCATCTTCATCCATCCGTCATCTTGAGCTCAGCTTCTTCTTCAGTCTCTCGATCTCTCTCTGTTCTCGTCTCTCTCTCTCTACATCGCATTCTGCTTCTCTCGGCCTCATCCTTCTCGGCCGCGTTCTGCTTCTTTTCTGCTCCTCCGGAGCGATGGCGCATCGTCGCACGTCCAGGCCATGGTGGCGTCTCCCCTTCCTTCCCTTCTTCCTCCTCTTTCTCAGTCTCTCACTCTATCTCTCTTAGTCATTGTCCATCTCTCTCTCTCTCTTGATCACAGTTCTGCTTCCTGACCGGCGCGGTGGTGTGCCGTTGCGAGCCCAAGGCCTGCGGCCTCCTCCCTTCACCGTCGCACATCATCTCCTCTCCTCTCCCTTCTTCTTCCTTTCTTTTCTTCCTTCTCCTCTCTTCTTCTTTCCCTTTCTTCTTTCTTCTTCTTTTTTTCTTTCCCTTTCTTTTGTTCTGATTCACGATCAGATCCCCCCCCCCTTTTTTTTAAAAAACACTAAATACACCTTACACGCCACCTTCTAAATAATACACCCCACCTTCTAAGTGTATAAGGGTTTGGGTCTATTCTTTTGGGTCTTCTAAAATCAGCCTCTTTAATACTAAATTAAACAACATTAGTCTAACTTAATCCTTAAGAAAATTACCATTTTACCCTTTGATTCCAAATTGGTTTTAAACTACTAAATTAAGGCTAGGAACTATATTCTAATACTGAGGGATTAAATCCCTTATCCACTTAGGTTCTCTAATAATTAGGCTTGGGGATTTTGGGATGTTATAGAACTCATGGATAAGAAATTTACCCTTGCATTCCTTTTGTTTTATGTTTATGTTTGAAGCCGATACTTAGATGTTGCCGATCCCGATGAGGCACATGGGGAATACGACGTATGAGTTCCCTCAGGGGAAGACCCCTTTGGCGTGGGTCGTCAATCCTATTTATGGGCGTTTGACACACACGAGATTAGTTTTGGAGACTGACGACGACGGGGAGTATTCTACTGTTGTACTCTTCAGCAGTAAGACGATTCACATCTTTATACCACCTAGTTTACTTACTACACTACCGACGACCGCGATTGTTGTGACCCATCCGTTCGTGGACCCTTCACATCCATCCATGATACCGAGTTCGAGTGCCCATCCATCTTCGACTGGAGTCCTTGGAACTCCTCCCATCTTCACTGCTACTACTTCTGCACCTGCGGGTAGTCCTCTCCCATCTTGTATTCACTGTCCTCACTGTTCTTATCCCTTGCCTCCAATCCCTACTGCCGGAGACCCAATCAATGGGTGTAGGACCACTAGAGAATGGATGGCGAGAGATAGAGTAGTGATTGATAGCGAGGACGAGGAGGAGGAGTGTAACACCCCATTTTTGGAGCGCTACTGTGCAACCCAATCTAATGCTGAAAACATTTAATGCTTGTATGCTTTCAGTTAAAGAGTACTCTTATGTATTTCGCAGTGGAAAAATAGGAGTAATTTTTTTTTCATTTTCTTTCCTTTGAAACCCTTTTCAAAATGAGACATAGAGTACTACAGTTTTTTAAATGATGCCAATTCAGACTATTGCAATTATCAGAGTATAATGCATCACAAAATAATACATCACATAACATAATCATTTCGCACTAAGGCGAGGTTTTCTGAAGGAAATAATTACACAAATAACAACGGCATTACCCTAAGCTAAGCTGGCCACAACGATAACTCTTACTGAGAAACAGCTCAGCAAGACCAAAACACGAAGCACTCAAAGGAATCTTCCTCCATTGGCTCAATTTTCAATGCTCCTGAAAGACGAAACTACAACAGCTACCGAACTCCATCTGGAAGTGACATCCATAAGGATATCCGATCCAACAATAGTGCAAGGGTAAATTCTTTGTCCACGAGTTTATTATAGGCTATGTCGCATGCAAACGACATATATATATTTAATACAACAACATGCTTTTATATACATATACATACTTACTAGACTGCACACAATCAGCATGGTATATCAAGCATTGTATGTAAGCAACAAAACAACCATGATAAGTTTTCATCTTATGTTAATTTAGAGTGATTAATTGAATTAAATACATGAGGAATTGAGATATTTGAATATATATTGAGCTTAAACTTTGGAATTCTTTACACTTGGTTGTTTGATTGTATGTTTTAACTCTTACATTATTCTCATGTATATTGCACTTGAATTGCTAGGAATGGAAACAAAGATTCGAAGGCAGCCAAAAATGCGAAATTTAGCCAAGTTATTGAGTATGCGCGTGACGCGCATTTACAAGTAAAGGAATGCGCGTGACGCGCATTTATGTAAACTGGCTCTGTCTTCATGCGCGTGACGCCTTGATCGAAAGAAGAATCTGCGTGACGCCGCATCGCAAAAGTCGAAGTCGCCTCGAGCGCTGACGCACATCTGTAATACCTAATCTGCGAGCGACGAGCCCGGTGGTGCAGAATCTGTATAATTAAATATTTGTTCACTTTTTAATCATCTTGGACCTTTGCTAACATCTAAAACACTAAAGAGAAAGATTAGGAGTGCTAGGGTTCCATTGTTCTTCATCTTCAAGGAGGATTCATTCTTGGGAACAAGGTTTGGATCATCAATGGAGTTGTTTTCTTTCATATGTTTGTTTTCTTCTTTTACTACCATGAGTAGCTAAATACCTTAGATTAGGATGAGATGAATCATGTACAAACTCTTATGTAGTTAGTTCTCTTATATTAATACAAGTTTATGTTATGTAAATTGAGTTTCTAATCTCTATACTTCATGCTTTTCAATACTTGATCACTATTGCATTGATTTTGGGTTTTTTCATCTTTATTGGAAAATAGGATGAATGAACTTGAACTGAGATTAGTAATGATAATCATGATGATTATAGGAATATAACTTGTGGTTATGTGTTCTAATGAATCATGGATCTTATTGCTTAGTCTAATCATTAATCACCTAAGGGATTAGGGATTGTGGCTAGAATAAAGGGTTTACGAGGCAAGGGATTGTCCTTAAGCTAATTCAGTTGATTCGAATTTCAATTTATATGAAATTACTTCAGTTAATGATGAACTAGTTACATAAGAGCAAGTACAAGAGGATTCAAATCCTAGTCGTTTTCAACCAACCAAGTCAATTCTATTTTTACTTTAACTTGTTCAAAGTTACAATTACAATCAAAATAAGCAAAATCATTTCCGTTTAAAGTAATTACACACTTATTCTTATTGATAACCATCATAATCCCTGTGGAGACGATACTCTATTCATTACTATATTACTGGTTGCGATTGGTGCACTTACCTTAAAAAGTAGTGTATGAAATACGCTAACAAGTTTTTGGCGATTCTTCGGATTGTTGATTTGATTGTCAACAAGGCAAAGGAGTTACTACTTTGAACAATTTAAGTTTTATTTCTAGTTAGTTAGTTTTTGTGGATATACTTTATCTTGTTTCAAAATACAGCTGTTGTGTGCTTAATCATCTTTCTAGTTGTTATGTATGCGAGGGAAACAGACATCTGAATTGGTGTTTGATCAGGATATAGAAAAGACAAAGAAAAGCAAATAGGAAGAAGGCTAAGGAGGCAAGGCAGCAGAAAAAACATCAACAATCTCAAGCTTCTACTTCTACTCATACTCGGGTAGAGGAA
Source organism: Calophaca sinica (assembly GCA_037113605.1). Taxonomy (NCBI): domain Eukaryota; kingdom Viridiplantae; phylum Streptophyta; class Magnoliopsida; order Fabales; family Fabaceae; genus Calophaca; species Calophaca sinica. The sequence goes on from CM073736.1 coordinate 73,284,740, forward strand.
GAAATGGCAGAACCGCCACCTAGGCGTACTCTTGGTGATTTTGGGCGCAGAAACAACAGGGAAAGATTGGCTATTGGATACCAACCGGTAGAGGCCAATGCATTTGAGATCAGGACTTCTCTCCTGAGTGCACTCAAGCAAAATCAGTTTTCTGGAGCTGAAAATGAAGACCCCAACCAGCACTTGGTGAATTTCTTTGAAATATGTGGAACTTTGAAGCTGGACGATTGTTACGGATGAAGCAAAGAAAGCGAGATTATTCCCTTTACTTTGAGGGATAGGGCAAAGGATGGCTAAGTTTATTACCCCAGGGAAGTATTAATACCTGGAATGACTTAGAGGATAAATTCATGGATCGGTTTTCCCACCGCCAAGTTTGTCAAGAGGAGAGTCAAGTGAGTAGCTTTGAACAAAAAGATGGTGAAACCCTCTATGATGCTTGGGAAAGATTCAAGGTGTTGTTGAAGAGATGTCCTGGTCATGGTTATGATGACTTGTGCCAAATGCAAATGTTTTGTCATGGGTTGAGGCCTAACACAAGAATGATGCTTGATGCTTCGGGAGGCTCAATGAATTCAAAGAATTTGAAGAAGCAAGAGAACTAGTTGAGGCAATCGTCTCAAATGATTATCTTGTCCACCATGATAGAGGAGCACAAAGCAAAAAGGGCATGTTTGCGCTAGAGACAAGTGATGCTATTTTGGCTCAAAACAAATTAGTATCATAACAACTTGAAGCCCTTACCAAAGAACTTAAAGATTTAAGAGCAGGATCTTCTTCAACCGCACAAGCTAAAGCGGTAACTGATGCAAAGAAGTGTGATTTCTGTGGTGGAGGGCATGAAAATGGGCAATGTGAAGCCCAAGGTGAGCTTAGTGAGGAAGCCAAATACATGGCAAATTTCCAAAGGCAAGGAGGGAATCCATGTTCCAACACTTATAATCCAGGGTGGAAGAATCATCCCAACTTTTCTTGGAAGCAAAATGATGCCCCTCAATCAAGCAAGCCTCCGCAACCAGCAGAATCAAAAGATAAGCAATCTGACTTAGAGAATGCTCTCACTCAGTTTATGAAGATGACTCAAACAAACCTCCAAAGTCATGAAGCTCATTTCAAGAATCAAGATGCATCCATCAAAAATCTTGAAAATTAGATTGGACAACTATCCAAGGAACTCATGAGCAATCCAAGGGTAAGTTTTCTGCAAACACTGTAGACAATCCAAAAAATGAGTCTTGTAATGCTGTTACTCTGAGAAGTGGAAAGGTGGTAACACCATCTATGGTGGAACCATTAGTCCCTGAATGTAATGATGAAAATAACAAGGTAATGTTGGATGAGGAGTTGAAAAATAAAAATGAGGTGATTGATGTTGAAGAAGTTGAAAAGGAGAGTGAGAAAAAGAAAAATGATAATAAAAATAGTTCGAGATTGGTGGATGAAGGTTCTATCATCAGAAGAACAAAAGCTGAAATTTTGAAGGATGGAAACAAGCCTCAAATTCTTCCTCCATATGTGAGACTTCCTTATCCTCAAAGGGAGAACAAGAAAAAAGAAAAGGAGGAGCAATATTCAAAATTTCTGGACATTTTTAAGAGGTTGCAGATTAATATACCTTTCTTTGAGGCTCTTGAGCAAATGCCTACATATGCCAAGTTCATGAAGGAAATTCTCACAAAGAAGAAAAATTGAGAGATGAAAAAATCACCTTGATCGAGGAATGCAAAGTGCAATAATTCAACGAAACTTCCTCCAAAGCTCAAAGATCCCTGTAGTTTCACAATTCCTGCACTATAGGGAATATAACTATTGGGAAGGCATTATGTGACTTAGGAGCAAGTATCAACCTCATGCCACTTTCTATGTTGAAGAAGTTGGGGAGAGATGATGTGAAGCCTACCAGGATGTCGCTTCAATTAGTAGACCGATCAATTAAATATCCTTACGGTATTATGGAGGATGTCTTGGTTAAGGTGGATAAGTTCATTTTTCCGGTGACTTTGTTATTACGGACATGGAGGAAGATGCAGTTCCTCTTCTCTTGGGAAGACCCTTTCTTGCAACAGGTAGAGCTCTTGTGGATGTGCAAAAGGCCAACTAATGCTCAGAGTACATGATGAGAAGGTGACCTTCAATTTGTTTGAGGAAATGCAACATCCAACTGATAGAGATACCTTGGCAGCAGTGTAGACACCTTTGTCAATTACTTGGTGGAGGAAACTTTTTCTCAAAGAATATCCTTCAACTCCTCTTGAGAAAGTACTAGTACAGTCGTTGAAAATCTTTGTGAGGAGGATGAAGAGGAAATAGCGAGAATGTGTGAGGCAGTTGGCAAAGACTAAGTACGTAACAAGCTATGAATTTGAAAAGAGAAGAATTGAAAAAGAAGAGGGTCACGGAAAAACAGAAAATTGAGTTGAAACCACTCCTCCCACTCAAATACTGATTCCTTGATGATGAGGAAGAAAGTCCAGTTATTGTGAGCAACTCATTGTCAAACTTGGAGGAAGAAAAATTGATGAGAGTGTTGAGGGAGTACAAGACGGCAATAGGTTGGTCTATTTTCGACTTGAAAGGAATAAGCCCAGATTCGTGCATGCAAAAATTACATTGGAGAAAGAATTTAAACGGTGGTGCAACCTCAGCGGAGATTAAATCCGACAATGAAGGATGTGGTCGGAAAAGAAGTCCTGAAGCTTCTTGATGCGGGCATGATTTATCCATTTCGGATAGTGCATGGGTGAGTCCATGCAAGTTGTTCCCAAGAAAGGAGGGATAGCGGTGGTCAAAAATGAAAAGAATGAGCTCATCCCTACAAGAACGAGAATCGGATGGAGAATGTGCATAGATTACCGCAAGCTCAATAATGCCACGAGGAAAGACAATTTTCCATTGCCTTTCATGGATCAAATGTTAGAAAGGTTAGAGGCCAAGCTTTTTATTGTTTTCTTGATGGCTATTCCGGGTATAACCAAATTGCGATTAATCAGGAGGACCAAGAAAAGACTGACTTTTACTTGTCCTTTTGGTGTGTTTGCGCATCACGATGCCATTTGGATTATGCAATGCTCCTGCAACTTTTCAGAGGTGCATGCTCTCCATATTCTCTGACATGATTGAAAGCTCAATAGAAGTGTTCATGGATGATTTCTCTGTTTTTGGCTCATGTTATGATTTGTGTCTATCCAATCTAGCTTCTGTTCTTAAGAGGTGCGTGGACACCAATTTAGTGTTAAATTGGGAGAAATGCCACTTTATGGTTAAAGAAAGGATTGTTTTAGGACATAAAATTTCAGCAAAGGGAATTGAAGTGGACCAAGCAAAAATTGAGGTAATTGAGAAGTTACCACCTCCTGTGAATGTCAAAGGAGTGAGGAGTTTCTTAGGTCATGCGGGCTTTTATCGAAGATTTATTAAGGACTTCTCAAAGATTGCAAAGCCAATGTGCAATCTCCTAGTTAAAGATTCTGATTTTAAGTTTGATCAAGACTGTTTGAATGCTTTTAATGTGTTGAAAGGAAAGTCGATTTCCTCTCCGATTATAGTAGCTCATTGGAGTTTACCATTTGAACTCATGTGCGATGCAAGTGATTATGCAATCGGCTGTTTTGGGACAAAGAATGTAAAAATTCTTTCATGCTATCTATTATGCTAGCAAGGTCTTGAATGAGAATCGTGAATTATGCCACCACCGAAAAAGAATTGCTAGCTATAGTATTTGCTTTGGAGAAATTTCGATCTTACTTGATTGGATCGAAAGTCATTGTCTATATCGATCATTACGCCATCAAATACACCTATTAAAATTGATTCTAAGCCTCGCTGCGCTTAGATGGATATTGTTCTTTGCAGGAGTTTGATTTGGAAATAAAAGACAAGAAAGGAAGTGAGAATGTGGTAGTGACCACTTATCAAGGCTGGAAAATTCTGAAGTAACAATTAAGGAGAAAGAGATTAACGAAGAATTTCTGATGAGCACTTGTTGATGGTATCCGAGAGGCCATGGTTTCTTGATATGGCTAACTTTAAGGCAACAAGTGTGATACCAGAGGATTATACTTGGCGTGAGAAGAAGAAACTCTTCAAAGATGCAAATTTCTACATTTGGGATGATCCATTTTTGTTTAAACTGGCCCCGATGGGTTATTGAGAAGGTGTGTCACATCCGAGGAGGCACAAAGTATAATGAAACATTGTCATGATTCACCATATGGAGGTCATTATGGTGGAGAAAGAACTGCAGCCAAGGTGTTACAAAGTGGGTTCTTTTGGCCAACGCTTTTCAAAGATTGTCATGAATATGTCAAGCAATGTGATAAGTGCCAGCGCACAGGAAGCATTTCCAGGAAAAATGAGATGCCCTCAATAGCATTCTGGAAATTGAACCATTTGATTGTTGGGGTATTGATTTCATGGGGCCTTTCCCATCATCTTATTCCAATTTATACATTTTGGTGTGTGTTGACTATGTCACCAAATGGGTTGAGGCATGTGCAGCTGGAGCCAATGATTCCCAGACAGTGGTCAATTTTTTGAAGAAAAACATATTTTCCAGATTTGGAGTGCCTAGAGTGCTCATAAGTGATGGGGGCACGCATTTTTGCAACAAGTACTTGGAGACATTGCTGAACAAGTATGATGTAAAGCATAAGGTTGCCACTCCCTATCACCCACAAACTAGTGGGCAAGCTGAAGTTTCCAATAGGGAGATAAAGAAGATTTTGGAGAAAACAGTTGGTGCTTCAAGGAAGGATTGGTCAAAGAAGCTTGACGATGCTTTGTGGGCCTACCGGACAGCATTCAAAACGCCATTAGGATTCTCTCCTTATCAGCTGGTTTATGGGAAGTCATGCCACTTACCATTGGAGTTGGAACACAAGGCATTTTGGGCCATAAAATTTCTGAATTTTGATTCCAAATTGGCTGGACAAAAGCGGTTGCTGAAATTGAATGAGCTGGATGAAATGAGGTTGATGGCTTATGAGAATGCAACCATTTACAAACAAAGAACCAAGGCTTATCATGACAAGCATTTGGTGAGAAGAGATTTCCAGCCAGGCCAACAAGTTCTACTCTTCAATTCAAGGCTGAAACTTTTCCCAGGCAAGTTGAAGTCCAAGTGGTCGGGACCATTTGTAATCAGAGAAGTTTTTCCACATGGAGCAGTGGAATTAGAAGATCCCGGCTCCACAAGAACTTTCAAAGTTAATGGGCAAAGATTGAAGCCATTCTTTGGAGGAGAAGTCTCCAGGGCAAGAGTAGCCCTCGTTTTGCAGGATCCATAAAATGACCAAGCGTCAAGCTAGTGACATTAAAGAAGCACCCATGGCAACAAGTTTGCCCTAAAAAAAAAATGCTGCAGGTGATGCGCGTGACGCGCAAGTAGTGCGCATGACGCGCATTTTTTGAATTTTGCCTCTGTGACACATGCGCGCGACGCGCATTTGCACTGCGTAATCTGCGCGCGACGCGCATAGCACCTGATGAGTGAACTTGGAACAGGGCAGCTGATGCGCGCGACGCGCAACCTTAGCGCATGACGCGCATTTTTTGATTTTAGCTTCTGTGACCTGTGCGCGTGACGCACAAATACACATGAATTGTTGCGCGCGACGCGCAACCTAGCTTAATAAACGGAGATGCTCGCGCAGCTCCTCATTTCACTCACTCAAAAATCATTTCTTAACCAACCCTAACTCTAAAAACTTCACCACCACTCAAGCACAACTTGCATAGAGAGATTAATCTTCACATTTTCTTCACTTCATACATCATTCATCCTCAAGTAAGTGATTTCATGACTTCCTTTTTCTAATTTTTCGTTTGCCTTCATCTCCATGAAGAAAGTTGTCGAAAATATGAAGTTCTTGCTTGAAATTTGATGTTGTTGTTGTGAGCTGTTTATTTCTTATGTGATTGAGCTGTGAAGCCTTGAATTTTTCTTATTTTGGGAAGTTTTGCATGATGAAGCCATTGTTGGTTTGTTAGATGTTTTTGTGTGCACACAATGTGTTTGATAAAATGCTTATGAGAGTATAGGGAATAGAACTTGATAATGAGCTAAGCCATACTTCATGTTTATGCCATACATTGTTTCAAATGACAAAATTTGGTTGTCCTCAATCAAATAATTGTAAAAATTATTAGATGACCAAAGGTTTGTCTAATTGCAATTTAGTGCATAAGGATTTTTTTTTTTTTTTGTATCAAAAACCATTGAGATTGTCAACTTTTGCAAGAGTTTTAATATGAAAATATGAATTGCATTGGTAATCTCTTTGTTGGAAAACCATAGTGGTGAAGTGATAATGGTCATAGAATTTTAAGATGTTTGTGTTGGTACTAACATAGAAAACAATTTTTGCACAAATCTTCGTTCTATGTGCAGGGAACTATGGCTCGTAATCCAGAGAAACGCAAGAAGCAAACTGTCTCTTCTTCTTGTGGAAGTTTTGATTCCCACTTGTTCAGATCTTTGGCGTGCCAAGACCGTTATGCCTCAATTCTTACAAACAAGGAATTTGTGAGGGAGAAGGCATTTCAGCTAAGTGCCAATGACTTCATGGAGATCCAACATAACATTGGGCAAAGACATTGGGAAGCTTTTACCTCTTTTCCCAAGACAGCTAGCAATGGAATTTTTTGCAAATGCTTATCAGAGTGGAGATGGTGACATCCCTGCTGGCGATGCTAGATATGTGAGTTATGTAAGGGGAAAGACAATTCCATATGATCCCCATACAATCAACCAGCTGTTTGATTTGCCTGATGTTGAAAATTGTGGCTATCAAGCCAGAGGTGTCTTGGACGGAGCTGATCAACAGGCCATTCGGCATTTATTAATCAGACCGGGACAAGATTGGGTGAGGAACCAAGATGGGTCGCCCAGAAAAATAGAAGGGCGGAATTTGACTCCCACCGCAAAGGCATGGGGCGTATTTGTACTTCATACTTTCCTCCCTTGCGCCAATGTGTCAGAGTTGACTTCATATAGGGCTACCCTGGTATATGCCATCATGAATGGTGAGCCGGTAAATGTGGGCCAAATTTTAGCTCACAATTTACACAATGCGGCTAATGAAAAGGTCACCAGATCTTGGCTGAGGCACGCCACTCTCATTCAGCTCCTATGTGAAAGGGCCCGTGTGAAGATCCAAGTAAGGAAATTAAAGAAAATCCAATACATCTTGGGACCCTCATAACGGGTGATTGGATTCGGAGGAATTCAATCCCACTTGACCAGCCACCTCAACTCCTCAGCAGCATCACCAAGAACCGGAGGAAATGGGGGAGGCCCAGAATATGTTTGTAGATCCTTCGGTTCAAAATTACCCTTCGATGGCTGATTTTGAGAGATTATCGGCTGATGTCCAGAGGATTGGGAGTCAGGTAGAGAGTATGGCCTTAGAGCAACGGGAAGAAGCACGAGCTCAAAGGCGAGGGATGCAGGCTATTTACAGAGCCATTGGTGCTTACCAAAGTGGCCAGTTCGTGAATATGGACGCCGACATTTTCCAGGAGCCTTACCCTGATGATGAGGCAGGGCCTTCAGAGAAAGCTCCCTAGTTTCTTTCAGCGGTGGCGTCGGGCGGCCCGCCCCATCATTTCACTCAGCGGTTGAGTCTCATGGCTCACCGTTTTGGTTTTCTACTTTTATCTTTTGTTTTCTTTTATTTTTCTGTTTAAATATCAATATTCAATGTTTAAATATCAATATTCAATGTATTTTGTACTGATTGTTTTTTTTTTTTTGGGAACTCTAATTTCCTTTTCTTGTACCTTGTGTTAAATGAATTTTTGAGTTGAGATGTTGATTTGATAAGTGGAATTATGGTTTTTTATTTTCAGAATCCCCATGATATGCATGCTTATGAATTGTAATGGATACACAATTGGATTGTGACTTTGCATGCCTCTTTTTGATCAAAAAGTTCACAAATAACCCTTTGAAGCATGTTAAGTAACATTTAACTGCAAGATTCGTTTGTGCTTAATTTCCTCTCTAACCAGTGAGAATTTTATGCCAAACAGAACTTTTTCTTCTTGTGTGCATCCGTTATATGTGACAGTCTTCAGAATTTGACCTCGTTCTTAGGATTTTATACTTGCATGTTTACATATATTGAGGCAATATTTTTTCTAATACCTAGAGCCTAAATTCACCACCTAATTCATTTAATCCTTTGTTAGCCCGTTTGAGCCTAATTGTCCATTATTTGCGATCTACTTTCATTGCAAGCCTAAGAACAGAATCTTAATTGTCCCTACTTACTTGGAGTTCAGTAGGCCATATTATGACATGTCTTAGCATTTGATTAAGTTTGGGGTTGCTTGAGGGCAAGCAAAGATTCTAAGTTTGGGGTGGATGTACAAGAACTTAAATTGTTCAATTTTGTATAGAATTTGGACTTGTTCATATTGTTCAATTTTGTATAGAATTTGGACTTGTTCATTGTTTAAAAAAAAAAAGTCATTAATGTGTAAATATTACCTATTGTTCTTAATCAATTATGTTGGGGGAGATTTATGTGAATGAATACAAGGGTTTGATATCAATGTCGTGAAGTGGTTTATTTCTTACTTCAAGATTATGAGCCTACTATCCAAATAATTCCTGCCCTTACCTAAGCCCCGTTACAACCTTAAAGGCCTTTTAAATGTGTATTACATTGCATTGTATTTAATTCTTTAGAACTTGGTCAAGCCTATGGTAGAGTGTTGCGTATGATGTGATTGAGAGAACGATCCCAATGACACCTGAGTGAAAGTGAAATATCATTTGTGAGGAAAGTCTGATAAGTTGAGCATAATTGATAATTGTACGTTATGTTGCTTGATTTGTTCATTTGGGAGAATTTGGAATTGAGAAAGCAAGTGATATAAGAAGGCATGAATTGTCACCTTTGACAAGTGTGATTAAAAAGAAAGTTGATTGAGCATGTGTTTATGGTGGAGATTGAAAATACATCCATTAATTTCAATTTTTTTACCCATGTTTTTAAATTAATTTTTGCTTGAGGACAAGCAAATTGCCAAGTTTGGGGTTGTGATAAGTTTTCATCTTATGTTAATTTAGAGTGATTAATTGAATTAAATACATGAGGAATTGAGAGAGTTGAATATATATTGAGCTTAAACTTTGGAATTCTTTACACTTGGTTGTTTGATTGTATGTTTTAACTCTTACATTATTCTCATGTATATTGCACTTGAATTGCTAGGAATGGAAACAAAACCAAAAGAAGACACTCTCAAGAATTCAATTAAAGGCAAAGAAGATGATTCGTGAGAGCATAAGATTCGAAGGCAGCCAAAAATGCGAAATTTAGCCAAGTTATTGAGTATGCGCGTGACGCGCATTTACAAGTAAAGGAATGCGCGTGACGCGCATTTATGTAAACTGGCTCTATCTTCATGCGCGTGACGCGCACTGATCAGGAAGAATCTGCGAGCGACACGCATCAGTGCAAAGCTGGAAGCCGCCTCAGTGCGCGCGACGCGCATTTGTAATGCCTAATCTGCGCGCGACGCGCACGGTGCTGCAGAATCTGTATAATTAAATATTTGTTCACTTTTTAATCATCTTGGACCTTTGCTAACATCTAAAACACTAAAGAGAAAGATTAGGAGTGCTAGGGTTCCATTGTTCTTCATCTTCAAGGAGGATTCATTCTTGGGAACAAGGTTTGGATCATCAATGGAGTTGTTTTCTTTCATATGTTTGTTTTCTTCTTTTACTACCATGAGTAGCTAAATACCTTAGATTAGGATGAGATGAATCATGTACAAACTCTTATGTAGTTAGTTCTCTTATATTAATACAAGTTTATGTTATGTAAATTGAGTTTCTAATCTCTATACTTCATGCTTTTCAATACTTGATCACTATTGCATTGATTTTGGGTTTTTTCATCTTTATTGGAAAATAGGGTGAATGAACTTGAACTGAGATTAGTAATCATAATCATGATGATTATAGGAATATAACTTGTGGTTATGTGTTCTAATGAATCATGGATCTTATTGCTTAGTCTAATCCTTAATCACCTAAGGGATTAGGGATTGTGGCTAGAATAAAGGGTTTATGAGGCAAGGGATTGTCCTTAAGCTAATTCAGTTGATTCGAATTTCAATTTATATGAAATTACTTCAGTTAATGATGAACTAGTTACATAAGAGCAAGTACAAGAGTATTCAAATCCTAGTCGTTTTCAACCAACTAAGTCAATTCTATTTTTACTTTAACTTGTTCAAAGTTACAATTACAATCAAAATAAGCAAAATCATTTCCGTTTAAAGTAATTACACACTTATTCTTATTGATAACCATCATAATCCCTGTGGAGACGATACTCTATTCATTACTATATTACTGGTTGCGATTGGTGCACTTGCCTTAAAAAGTAGTGTATGAAATACGCTAACAAACCAACAGATCAACAATCAAGTCACCACAATATCAAACAATTGCATGTGAGCAGGCAAATCTATCAACAGATCAGTGATCAAGTCATCACATATCAGAAATGTGGTTAGCCATGCATGTCAATGCAGTATGATCAGTTGTGTATACACCTGCAGCCTTAATAGGTCAGCAGTATGACGGGGACTACTTTCCCAACGTCCAAACAAGATAACCTCTGCTTAGGCTTGCCACTACTTTGGCTGCCATTACTTTGGTTTGCCTCTACTTAGGCGATGCAGTGTCAACTTGCCTTTTGAAGTCTGTACGACTAATCAAACGCTACGAGTGACATGACAACTCGTCTTTTAAAGTCTTTAAGACCAATCAAATGCTCCGAGTGTCGATGCTCAATGGTTAGTACGAATGATGTTTTAATTAATCAATGTGGATCGACGAACCCTCACTCACTCAACATAGTGGGTTTTCCAAATCTCAATTAACGAAGAGTTCAACACAGGACACAAAGTCCGGGTGTTCAATTGCGGAACGCTAGTCTCAATCTTAGATCAGAACTCTAGGCACGTAATGCGGAACGCTAGGCTCAACTTTTAGCTTAAGATACTAGGCACGCCATACGGAACACTAGGTCCAATCCTCAATCAAGTAAATGCGCACGCAAGCAGGACATTAAATCCCAGCACAGGACACATGGCCCATATGCTCAATAGGAACACTAGGTTCCCTATGTTTTATTCTTTCAAAAACTCGATTTTTGAAATCTCTTTCTCAGTTCTTGCATCACTCCTATGTATCTGAAAATACTTTTTAACACTAAGTCGTTGAAACCCTAGTTGTGCTAAATAACACACTAGAAGAATTCCCAGGAAAGAGAGGTGGTGCGAACACTCTTAATTACCAAGTCTTTCCTAGCCAGAATTTTCCTAGGCGCATCATTTAACTTAACTGTTTTCGCAATTGTACTATTTATTTCAAGCTCTTTTCTCCACTATTGTTCCATTGAGATTTCCTTGCAAGCTTTAGCTAGTTGTACTAAAACCCTCACGCTTACTTTTAAATCAAAATGCCCTTAACAATTTGTTTACGAAATCAGAATTCGGCTTGTGGAATCGCATCAGATTTACTGATGTAAATCGTCAACCGATAGCAGTCGATCAACGCATTGTTAATTAATCCATTATCAACAATAATATTTTTTTCATATTCCAATTCGATACCAAGTTCCAATGAAATCCAAGGTGATTCAAGGAAAACAATACAACTCATAATGCCACGCAGGGCCAAGAACATGCTACATATTATCAACAATTTCTAGTCCAATTAAATCAATAAAGTATGATTTAAGCAACACAATACAATTAAGTCTTGCCACATAGGGCCAAATAAATACACAGCAGCTCGTGCTACAACATCTCAACAGCACATGGTAATACTACAAGTACTACCACACAATCAATCCACAATCGAACAAACAACACACAAGGCAAAAAACCCAAACTCATTATGTAAGAATTTCCCTTACCTTGGGCGCTTTAACAATCTAAGCAAGGTAAATTCGAACTATCGTCAAGTCGTACCTCGCGCATATCCTAACAACACAAGTTTCAATCAATTAAAACCAAAACTCAAGCCCTAATACCCCTAGGGCAGCCACGGCTTTAAGGTTCCTAAGGCCTAAGAACTACTCACTTAATCCCATTTGGTTCACACCTAGTCACATGTGATGGAACAATTTCAAACCATGCAAGTTTTCAACTTTTTCAAAAGCTACACACTTAGAAAATACTAAAACCCAAAACTTACCAATTGGAATAGTGTTTTACCAAATAAATAGTGTTTTGCCAACTTTGAACCATTTTTCAAAGCACTAAAACATGTCACAAAATTTTAGAAACAATTCTATTACAAGTTCAAAACAATTCTTGAAACATAAACTAAAACTTTTTCCAAAATCATGCTTCTTTGAATTGTTTTGCTAAATCAAATCATCAACCACTTTTACAACTATTTTTAAGCATAAATGCAAGTCAAGAACAAATCACAAAATCCTTTTGAAGGCCACGGTTTCAAGGCTTGAATTACAACTCCAAGTTTTCAAACCTTTTAACAACAAAATCTTACAAACTTTGCTTAATCAAAACTTCTTATCAAAACCAAACTTTTTTTTTTAGGAAAAAGAAAGGAGAGGGGCCTCGTTAAAACCTTCTGATGCAAAACCCTCCTTAGGGAAAAAACATCCAGAAGGAAAAAGAGTACCCCCGCCTAAAATTTATTACTAAAAAATTGAAAAAAGCAAACAAAGAAAATGGGGGGACTAGGCCAAGACCCATTAAACAGAAACAAAACAAGAACAATAGGCACGCCAAAGAGGCCTATGCAACTACAATAAATAAAGAAAGCAATAGTGGTATGCAGAGGCATCACAATAATGTCTTTCCTCCCAACGAGGTTGGCACCAAAGACATTAACAATCATTTGCAGCATACCAAAATTTATAAATAAAAAACGTGGAACCAATGAAAGGCAAAAGAAATCCAAGACCAAATAATAATTATCTGAACCGGTAGCATGGTGTAACACCTGAGGACGAGATCGACATCGTATTAGGACGACGTATCGAGACCTCGACCAAGACCTTGTGTCGAGATTCCGTGCCAAGATCGTTTGCCGAGGTCATTTGCGGAGCTGAGGAGACTGCGTGCACTAGCTGCTGAGCTGAGGAGGTCGCGTGTCGAGTTGATGAAGTCGCGTGTCGAGCTGAGGAGGTCGCATGTCGAGCTGAAGAGGCCGCGTTCACGAACTCGTGTTAGAACCTTGTACGCTTGCACGAGCACCCTAGTCGACATCGTGTCGAGATGATACCTCGTATTCTTTCGAACGTTATTCAGCGCTATTATTATATTGTTTGTAATAATTACATTGTCGGCTTGCCGTTCTCGTCGTGTGTCTAGACCGTTGACCGACAGAGTAGAGGGTAATTATGAGAGAGGAACGATTAGATGGGTAGATTGATTGATGGGATTGGAATCTTAAAGCTGAAGTTACGATTATACCCTTCTCTCACCAGCTGTATACCACGACCGATTCCCTCAAACACTCATTCTTTCTCTTTTCTTCTTTCTTCTTCCTTCCTTCTGCTCTGAGTTTCGTTGTTTTTCTCCAAAAAACTTCCATCGACGAAACCGTGAGTTCCATCGAGATTCTGCACAAATTTTCTTCATCAATTTTGTTCATCATTATCTTCTCGACATATCTCGCCTGCTCGATCACCATTGAGGTATGAAGAACAGATCTTTCTTTTCCTCTGTGCTACTGTTTAGCGCTACTTTTCCTTCCATTTGTAGCCAGTTTTATGCTTCCAAATCATGTCAAATTGATGGGTTTTCTTCTTCACGATATTACCTATCTTTCTAACCGATTATTTGAGCTTGAAAAACAAATTTTCTTCCTCTGTTTTTCTGCAATCGGCAGTGCCCAGAAACCCCCATTTTTGGTTTATTTCGATTTCTTGTTTTTCGTTTGTTGCTTCTGGTTGTTGTTGTTGTCGATCTATCTGTTGAAGCATCAGATAACCTTTTTCATGAACTTTTGATCGAAAACCCTAACTTTGAGTTAGAGGAAAAATATATTTCAAGTTCTTGAGTTTTTATATTTTCTGGGTTGTGGTTAAGTTTGGGAAGAGAGAGCTAAGTGTATTAGAACCCATAGATCGAACTGAGTTGTGTTTGTTTTAGGAAGTCTGATTCCCGAGATCGAGTGATTTCCGAATCGAGGTGTACGGGAAAGCGAATCCGAGGACGTGGAAGCAGCGGAATCCAGATCGAGAACTGTACGTGTCGAAGTCGTTGTCGAGCTCGTTGAAGACAGCTGTGTCGAGGTCGTTGTCGAGCAGCATTAACTTGGAGTTCGGTAAGGGCGCTTCACATTAATACTTTCATAGTATGCTAGCGTAAGGGCACTTCATATTCTACGTGGTTATGTTATTGTGTATGGATTTCCTGATTTGTGTCGAGCATGAAATGTTGTGATATGATTGAGTTTTTGCATGTATTTAATATGTGATTGAATATATGTTGTGAATGGTGTACTGCATGTTGAATTGCGTTTCTTCATGTCGAGCTTGCTCTTTTTATTTGACATGCGGTTGAATATCTTGTGTTTAACTCTTTGAATATCGTATGCGGCGAATTGTTCATCGAGTGAGCGAGCTAGGTGAGTCGTATGACGTTTTTGAGCCGTGACCCGGATAACTAAGGGTGCTAGGTCCCCTTTTGTTTACGGGAGATTGACTAGACGTCGCCACGCTATGGGACCTGAGTTGACTGTCCTAGGGAGAGCGAGGATCCCAAGGCTTCGGCTGGACTTTCCGACATACGGTACGGCGTGTGCATTCCGGAAAAATTGTCGAGTCGAGAGAAAATGGAATTGCGAGTTGTGTCGAGTTTAGAGTGAGATGGTCGAGTCACGTCGGTGAATGTTATACTTTGCTGTTTGCTTATATCCTTTATGTCGAGCTTATCTTGAATTGTTGAGAAGTTGACCCTTTCCCGTGGTGCCTTCAATCCATGACGGTTACCCAGGCGATGTCGAGGGCGCAGGGAACTCGACAGCAGACGATGCCGAGGAGGAGCTCGACGAGGACCCGAGTGACGACCTGTACTTGTCGTGATTGATTATGTTTGTTCGACGTATTTCTTTTGATGGCTGTACCTTGTTTTTCTTTTGGAGTAGTAGGTCGTGACCAGTTTAGGCGATGTTGTTTTGTTGTTTCAGGTAGACTGGTGGTCTTACTTTTGCAGCACCCGCTTGCGTGGGAGTCTGCCGGAAGTACCCCCAGGGTATGATTGCTCTTTTGAAGTCGTCATACCTTAGGTGTATTTTCTTTATACATTTGCTACTCTGTATTTTGTATAGATGATTATTTAGAGTGATATATATATGTATGTTATGCATGTATGTTTTGTTAGAATTTAAGTCTTGTGTCTTAGTTGCACCATGTTTCGAAAAGCTGTAATTACTCTGATGTGCACGAGTTGGTTTTAAAAAAAAATATATCGTATTTTTAAAAGGCACAAGAGTTTCGTTTTTAAAACACATCTCATACAGGTTTAGTTGAGCTCGGTGTGTTGAGCTCGGTAACTCGAGCTCGGTATATTGAGCTCGGTAGCGGTCGGAAGCGGTCGTTACACTTTGTTGGTATCGAGCGATTCGGTTCTGGCCAGAAATTTGTGCATAGGAGATTTGGGTCAATGGTGTCGGGTTATGTGTGTTGGGTACCTAGTTGTATTATGTTGATTCTTTGTTTGATTAAGTGAAGCACTTATTGCTTGAAAAATTGTTTGAACTGTTTCTTGATTGAAGTAGTGTGTTTTAACACATCCTTGTTACGAGATTGGCGGGGTTTTGAACTTTGTGGAATCTAATGCCACCTCGTAGGAATACGACACCGCAGCGAGAACGTCGACATGGAACGAGCAATTCAGGCTATGACCGAGATGGCGGCAGCCATGGCTCAGCAATCAGCTGCTGCAACTCAACAGGCTAACGCGATGGCTCAACAGACAGCGGCGTTAACTCAGCAGAACTTGCAGCAACAAAGAACGAGCGTAATCTTAAATGTCAAGCGAGAGGATTGGCCGACTTCAGGAAGCATGATCCACCGAAGTTCTATGGAGAGCCAAATCCAGATAAAGCTGATCTTTGGATGCAAGAGATCGAGAAGATCTTTGAGGCACTCCATTGCCCGGACAACGTGAAGGTCGACTATGCCACCTACTTACTACTAGGAGACGCAGAGTATTGGTGGAGAGGAGTGAAGCAAACATTTATAGCAGAACGTCGCGAGATGACCTGGGAGCTTTTTCGTGAAAGGTTCTTGGACAAGTACTTCCCAGATACTGCACGAGCCGAGAAGGAACAAGAATTTCTTCAAGCTGCGGCAAGCTGACTTCGGCGGTGTAAGTATGCGGCCAAGTTCGAGTCGTTGGCGAGGTATTTCAGTCCATTCCGTGATCGAGTTGACCAGAGATGGTTGAGTGAGAGATTCCAACGGGGATTGAGATTCGACATTCAGAAGTCAGTGGTGTCGTTGAGGATTCGAAACCTCCAAGAGCTGATTGATCGCTGTGTCGAGGTAGAAGGAGTGAGAAGCCACAAGAAGAAGACTGTAGGGCGACCGGTGAGACCCCAGAGTGCGGGCGTAGATTTGCACAGAAAGGGAAACAACCGCAGAAGAAGCCTTACGACCGACCTCAGGGGAACGACAACAGGGGACAGTATCGTCCGATGACCCAGGGAGCGAGGAGTGGAGGTCAGACCGGTGTCGAGGTGACTTGCTATCGATGTGGAAAGCCGGGACATTACACGAGTAACTGTACTCAGAAGGAGGAGGTGTGTTTCAACTGCAAGAATCCAGGACATTTTGCCAAGGATTGTCCTACACCTAAAGCTGAACCGACGATGCTTACGGCAAAGGCCAAAGGGAAGCGTCAGGTAGCTAAAGGCAGAGTTTTCTGCATGAGTGGCGAGGAAGCAGATCGAGCTGAAGATCTTATCCAAGGTGAATGTGAGATCGAGGGTAAATCCTTATCCGTTCTTTTTGATTCGGGTGCAACCCATTCCTTTATTTCTTCTGATTGTGTGAACCATTTGAACTTGACTGTGACTGCTTTACCGTTTAAATTAGTAGTTACAACCCCAGCTGCTAAAACCTTAGTCACGAACACTGCATGTCTTAATTGTGTAGTGGTTATTCAGAGTAGAAAGTTTGTGGTCAATTTGGTTTGTTTACCTCTTAAGGGCTTAGATGTCATCCTCGGGATGGATTGGTTGTCACACCACCATGTCCTTTTGACTGTGTCCAGTAAAGCGTAATTTTTCCAGGACCTTGGAGTCTCCAATTATCTTTCCGAACGTATCGGAGTTTCTTTGAAAGAAGGAACTAGGGAAGACATGGATCTGGCTAGGTGGGAAGGTTTCCAGCAGGTCGACGCGTGAAGAATGTTCGGTGGTGTGTGACTTTGAGGACATTTTTCCCGAAGACGTGCCAGTGGTTACCACCAAGACGAGAGGTCGAGTTCTCCATCGACTGATTCCAGAACAGGACCGATTTCCAAAGCGCCATACAGGATGTCTCCTGCCGAGATGAAAGAGTGAAGTCCCGTGATCGAACACTTGGAGTCGAAGCAATTCATACGACCGAGCGTGTCACCGTGGGGAGCTCGGTGTTGTTGGTTAAGAAGAAGGATGGACGATCAAGGCGTGCGTAGACTATCGCGAGCTCAACAAGGTTACCGTGAAGAACCGTTATCCGTTACCACGTATTGACGACTTGATCGATCAACTTCGTGGAGCGGCGATCTTTCCAAGATAGACTTGAAGTCGGGCTACCACCAGATTCGCGTGAAGGAGGAAGATGTCGCCAAAGCGACTTTCAGGACTAGATACGGTCACTACGAGTACTTGGTGATGCCGTTTGGAGTGACGAATCGCCCGGTGTGTTTATGGACTACATGAACAGGATTTTCCATTCGTTTTTGGATCGATTCGTTGTAGTGTTCATCGACGACATCTTGATTTACTCGAGGAACCGAGAAGAGCACGCAGAACACTTATGTCGAAATCGCAGATATTACGAGATAAGCAACTCTATGCCAACCTGTCGAAGTGTGAATTTTGGCTTGAAGAGGTGAATTTTCTTGGTCACGTGATTTCCAAAGAAGGGATAGCTGTGGATCCAACTAAGATTGAGGCGGTGTTAGCGTGGGAACAGTAGAAGGCGATTCTGAGATCGGGAGTTTTGTCGGCTTAGCGAGGATATTCAGAAGATTCATTGAAGGTTTCTCGAAGATTGTCGCGCCTCTTACACGACTGACGAGGAAGGATCAACCTTTTGCCTGGACCGAGGAGTGTGAAGCCAGTTTTCAAAGACTGAAGGAGCTTTTGACGACAGCGCCTGTGTTGATTTTGCCTCAACCAGAAGAGCCTTTCGAGGTGTATTGTGATGCGTCACACCAGGGATTGGGATGCGTCGATGCAACATCGGAAGGTGGTCGCGTATGCTTCAAGACGCTTTAAGATTCACGAGAGAACTACCCTACTCACGACTTGGAGCCGGGCAATGGTTTCTTGGCGTCAAGATATGGAGGCACTACCTTTACGGAGCACTCTTCGCTTTCGGCGATCACAAGAGCTTGAAGTACTGTTCGACCAGAAAGAGCTCAATATGCGTCGGCGAAGATGGACAAATTTCAAGGACTACGACTTTACGTTGGAATACCATCCCGGTAAGGCTAACGTAGTAGCAGATGCATTGAGCAGGAAGAGCGTTTTAACCTCGGTATTGATGATCAAGGAGTTGGAGATGCTCGAGAAGTTCCGAGACTTGAAGTTGAGTGTCGAAGTTTCACCGGGGAAGCTGAGATTTGGTATGCTTACCATTTCTTGCATTGTTGGGCGAGATCCGAGACCAGCAAGTTCATGACGAGCACGCAAGAAGATTCGATTGATAGCGCAAGGAAAGCGGCGAATTTCACGTCGGAGCGGACGACATCTTGAGGTGCAATGGCCGAGTGTGCGTACCTAACGTATCCGAGCTGAGAAAGTTGATTCTCGACGAAGCGCATAAGAGCAACTTTAGTATTCATCCAGGAGTTACGAAGATGTATCAAGACTTGAAGAAGCATTTTTGGTGGTCCGGAATGAAGAAGCAAGTGGCCGAGTACGTAGCTTCGTGTTTAACGTGTCAGAAAGCGAAGGTGGAGCACCAACGACCTGCGGGAATGCTACAATCGCTTGACGTGCCAGTTTGGAAATGGGATAGTATTTCCATGGATTTCGTTGTAGGTTTGCCGAAGACGCAGAAGAAGAATGATTCGATTTGGGTGATCGTCGACCGATTGACCAAATCTGCTCATTTCTTGCCAAAGGAGGTCGACATACAACGTGGAAAAGTCGACCGAGATCTACATCGCGGAGATAGTACGACTTCATGGAATACCTCTTCGATCGTGTCGGACCGAGATCCGAAGTTCACGTCTCATTTTTGGAGGGAATTGCAAGGAGCGATGGGAACCGAGCTCGAGGCTTAGCTCGGCATATCATCCACAGGCCGGCCGGTCGGCGAGAGAACGATCCAATCACTTGAAGATTTGTTGCGAGCTTGTACCTTAGATCACCGAGGAAGTTGGGACGACGTCTTACCATTGGTGGAGTTCACCTACAATAACAGTTTCCATGCGAGTATTGGAATGGCACCTTTTGAAGCGCTGTATGGACGGAAATGTCAGACGCCTCTTTGTTGGTACCAGGACGGCGAGCGTTCTGTTGTCGGACCAGATATGATCCAGCAGACTACCGAGAAGATCCGCTCGATCGAGAGATCGGATGCGAACATCTCAAAGTCGGCGTAAGAGTTATGCAGACCAACGACGTCGATCACTCGAGTTCGAGGAAGAAGAACATGTATTTCTTAGAGTCACCCCCACTACTGGAGTTGGTCGAGCGATCAAATCCAAGAAACTTACCCCTAAATTTATTGGACCTTATCAGATTCTTCGTCGTATTAGTCGGTGGCATATCAGATTGCCTTACCACCATTCTTGTCGAACATCCACGCCGTCTTCCACGTCTCACAGTTGCGGAAGTATGTTTCCGACCCCTCTCATGTCATCGAACGGATGTGATTCAAGCGAAGGGCGACCTATCTTTCAAGCATTACGGCAAGGATCGTTGATCGGAAAGCCAAGCGATTCTTGGAACAAAGAGATTCAACTTGTCAAAGTTGTGTGGGATCAGAAGACGGGAGATACGACTTGGGAGCTGGAGGAGAAGATGAAGACTCAGTACCCTAAACTTTTCCGAGGTAAGAATCTTATTTGCAATTTCGAGGACGAAATTTTTTTTAGAGGGAGAGATTGTAACACCTGAGGACGAGATCGACATCGTATTAGGACGACGTATCGAGACCTCGACCAAGACCTTGTGTCGAGATTCCGTGCCAAGATCGTTTGCCGAGGTCATTTGCGGAGCTGAGGAGACTGCGTGCACTAGCTGCTGAGCTGAGGAGGTCGCGTGTCGAGTTGATGAAGTCGCGTGTCGAGCTGAGGAGGTCGCATGTCGAGCTGAGGAGGCCGCGTTCACGAACTCGTGTTAGAACCTTGTACGCTTGCACGAGCACCCTAGTCGACATCGTGTCGAGATGATACCTCGTATTCTTTCGAACGTTATTCAGCGCTATTATTATATTGTTTGTAATAATTACATTGTCGGCTTGCCGTTCTCGTCGTGTGTCTAGACCGTTGACCGACAGAGTAGAGGGTAATTATGAGAGAGGAACGATTAGATGGGTAGATTGATTGATGGGATTGGAATCTTAAAGCTGAAGTTACGATTATACCCTTCTCTCACCAGCTGTATACCACGACCGATTCCCTCAAACACTCATTCTTTCTCTTTTCTTCTTTCTTCTTCCTTCCTTCTGCTCTGAGTTTCGTTGTTTTTCTCCAAAAAACTTCCATCGACGAAACCGTGAGTTCCATCGAGATTCTGCACAAATTTTCTTCATCAATTTTGTTCATCATTATCTTCTCGACATATCTCGCCTGCTCGATCACCATTGAGGTATGAAGAACAGATCTTTCTTTTCCTCTGTGCTACTGTTTAGCGCTACTTTTCCTTCCATTTGTAGCCAGTTTTATGCTTCCAAATCATGTCAAATTGGTGGGTTTTCTTCTTCACGATATTACCTATCTTTCTAACCGATTATTTGAGCTTGAAAAACAAATTTTCTTCCTCTGTTTTTCTGCAATCCCAGTGCCCGAAAACCCCATTTTTGGTTTATTTCGATTTCTTGTTTTTCGTTTGTTGCTTCTGGTTGTTGTTGTTGTCGATCTATCATTTGAAGCATCGGATAACCTTTTTCATGAACTTTTGATCGAAAACCTAACTTTGAGTTAGAGGAAAAATATATTTCAAGTTCTTGAGTTTTTATATTTTCTGGTTGTGGTTAAGTTTGGGAAGAGAGCTAAGTGTATTAGAACCCATAGATCGAATCGAAGTTGTGTTTGTTTTAGGAAGTCCGATTCCGAGATCGAGTGATTTCGAATCGAGGTGTACGGAAAGCGAATCCGAGGACGTGGAAGCAGGAATCCAGATCGAGAACTATGACGTGTCGAAGTCGTTGTCGAGCTCGTTGAAGACAAATGTGTCGAGGTCGTTGTCGGCAAAGATTAACTTGGAGTTCGGTAAGGCGCTTCACATTAATACTTTCATAGTATGCTAGCGTAAGGGCACTTCATATTCTACGTGGTTATGTTATTGTGTATGGATTTCTGATTTGTGTCGAGCATGAAATGTTGTGATATGATTGAGTTTTTGCATGTATTTAATATGTGATTGAATATATGTTGTGAATGGTGTACTGCATGTTGAATTGCGTTTCTTCATGTCGAGCTTGCTCTTTTTATTTGACATGCGGTTGAATATCTTGTGTTTAACTCTTTGAATATCGTATGCGGCGAATTGTTCATCAAGTGAGCGAGCTAGGTGAGTCGTATGACGTTTTTGAGCCGTGACCCGGATAACTAAGGGTGCTAGGTCCCCTTTTGTTTACGGGAGATTGACTAGACGTCGCCACGCTATGGGACCTGAGTTGACTGTCCTAGGGAGAGCGAGGATCCCAAGGCTTCGGCTGGACTTTCTGACATACGGTACGGCGTGTGCATTCCGGAAAAATTGTCAAGTCGAGAGAAAATGGAATTGCGAGTTGTGTCGAGTTTAGAGTGAGATGGTCGAGTCACGTCGGTGAATGTTATACTTTGCTGTTTGCTTATATCCTTTATGTCGAGCTTATCTTGAATTATTGAGAAGTTGACCCTTTCCCGTGGTGCCTTCAATCCATGACGGTTACCCAGGCGATGTCGAGGGCGCAGGGAACTCGACAGCAGACGATGCCGAGGAGGAGCTCGACGAGGACCCGAGTGACGACCTGTACTTGTCGTGATTGATTATGTTTGTTCGACGTATTTCTTTTGATGGCTGTACCTTGTTTTTCTTTTGGAGTAGTAGGTCGTGACCAGTTTAGGCAGTGTTGTTTTGTTGTTTCAGGGTAGACTGGTGGTCTTACTTTTGGAGCAGCCCCCTGCGTGGGAGTCTGCCGGAAGTACCCCCAGGGTATGATTGCTCTTTTGAAGTCGTCATACCTTAGGTGTATTTTCTTTATACATTTGCTACTCTGTATTTTGTATAGATGATTATTTAGAGTGATATATATATGTATGTTATGCATGTATGTTTTGTTAGAATTTAAGTCTTGTGTCTTAGTTGCACCATGTTTCGAAAAGCTGTAATTACTCTGATGTGCACGAGTTGGTTTTAAAAAAAAATATATCGTATTTTTAAAAGGCACAAGAGTTTCGTTTTTAAAACACATCTCATACAGGTTTAGTTGAGCTCGGTGTGTTGAGCTCGGTAACTCGAGCTCGGTATATTGAGCTCGGTAGCGGTTCGAAAACGGGTCGTTACACATGGCAGGCCATATCTATTGCGAGAGAAATCTTCAACCACGAAGGAAGGGATAGTGTTCCACCAAGTGAGACCAGGATAATAGATACCCTTATTCGCCAGTTTGTCGGCGCAGGAGTTTCCTTCTCTATAGATATGAGAAACGGAGAAAATCATGTTCTTAGTGATCTGCATGCTGTTTAACCACCGATTGCGCAGGTTCCAAGGGACAATAGCATGATTAGAAAAAGCCATAACCACCAACGATGAGTCACATTCAAGCCACAATTTATTCCACCCGTTGCGTTTGGCCAACTCAATAGCTATGATAGCGCCCATTAGCTCAGCATAGAAAGCATTGGCTACGCCAATTTGGATAGTAAAGCAACCAAGAGTGGCTGCGCTACTGTCTCTAAAAATACCACCGCAAGCAGCCGGGCCTGGAGACCCCTTAGCCGCTCCATCAGTGTTAACTTTGATCCAGGTACAATTAGGGGGATGCCAGTTCACCTCAATGATTTTAGGAGCTTTGCCCAGCTTACCAGTAATGGAGAAATGCTTAAGAAAGACAAACTCACGAATATTACGGACATAGACCCTGAAGAGCGGTTACTGTAAGGTTGACATTAGCAACGATCATGTTGATAGCGCGCCATGGGAACATTATTATTATCAAAACGAAGTTGATTCCTCTGATGCCAAATAGCCCCTATAGAATTAGCAATAGCAAAGAATGAGAGCCTCTTTAGCTTGGGTGCTCCAAGAACGATCACAAATCTTTAAGATAGACAAAATGGAGGAGGTGTCCAGCCACCCCAACACATTGACCCAACCAACTCCAAATGTGAGAAGCAAAAGCACAAGTTAAAAACAAGTGATCGGTAGTTTCATAATGGGAGCCACAAAGACTACACATAGAGACCATATGGCAACCTCTCCTCCATAGCGATCATCCGTAGGAAATCTATTATGAATCAAGCGCCAAATGAGAAAGGATTTTGAAGGAGGGATGGAAGCTTTCCAAATAAGCTTGGACCAAGCAAAGACCTGTGTAGAAGGGGATTGAACAGCATAAGCTTCTTTTAGAGAGAGAGTTCCTGAGTCAGTACCTTTCCAAATCCAAGTGTCGGGGATGGGGAGCTTAGGAATCTTAATTTTCTGGATCTCAGAGACAAGGATGGGGTAACGCTGCAACAAGGTCTGAGGGATGTGCCACTCATAGTCAATAATGAAATCGCTGACCTTAGCAGTAAGAGAACCATGCATAGAAGCCAGGATATTTAACAAATTGATGATCGGCTGTGAAAGCCAGAAATTGATACTAGAGCCATCACCCAGCTGCCAAGACGTAGAAGAGTCAACTGTATTAACAAAGTGTTTCAAACCAGCCCAGATGGAAGATGAAATATGATAGCTAATAGTGGCCTTGTTCCTAGAAACTCGAGCTCGAAGAAGTTGGGCCCATTGAGCAGTGGAAGATTTAAGCTCCCAACATCTCTTTAACATAGCTGCTTTGTTGATAGCCTTTAAAGAGCGAAGTCCCAACCCACCGGCATCATAGGGACTGCACATCTTATGCCAAGCGACTGTGACCACTTTAGCTGTGTGAATGTTGCCAGACCAAATAAAATTTCTGATACATCTATCCAATGAATTCAGAAGAGAAACTGGCCAAGCATAAACCTGAAAAGAATATGTTAGCATACCAAAAATCACAGATTTAACTAATTGGACTCTACCCATAATAGAGAGCATAGAGCCTTTCCAAGAAGCAAGCTTAAGAATAATCTTATCTGCGATAGGTTGAAGATGCTCCTTCTTAGGCTTCCCTCGGAATAAAGGGACACCAAGATAAACAAAAGGAAGCTGACCCCTTCCAAAACCCAAGATATCAGAAATAGATTTTAACCGAGCATGCGGGATGCAGCCATCATAAAATCTGGATTTATCATGATTAATTTTCTGACCAGAAGCTTGACTGTAGAGCTGAAAAAGATGCATGAGGTGCTCAATGTTCCTCTTAGTACCCTTGCAAAAAATCAGTATGTCATCTGCATAAAGCACATGACTAGAGACTTTGTAGCCTCTAGGACTAGCCATCTGCAACAAAGTGCCTTACTGGGCTAAATTCAATATGCCTCTACTAAGAACTTCTTCGGCAAAAGAAAAAAGAAGAGGAGAGAGAAGATCTCCCTGTTTGACCCCTCTCTTGCACGCAAAGTAACCAGTTGATTTCCCATTAACAGATATAGAAAGCTTAGCCGAATTGAGAATGTTAGACACCCAATTACAGAAGGTCGGATCAAAGCCAAACTGCTTAAGCGTCTTAAGAAGAAAAGTCCAGTCTATAGTATCGAAAGCCTTACTGATGTCAATTTTGAGAGCAATATTACCACCAAAACTTTTCTTGTGCAGCAGATTAACTGCTTCAGAAGCAACCCCAATACAGTCAAAGATTTGACGCCCTTGAATGAAGCCGCGTTGATTTTGAGAAACAATTTTGGAGGCCACTATGGCCAGCCTATCAGCGAGAACTTTGGTGATGATCTTAAATTTAAAGTTGGCTAAAGCGATAGGCCTATACTGACCAATAGTATCAGCTTCTGGAGTCTTGGGAATAAGAACCACCATGCTAGAGTTAAAGTTTGGGAGAATCCAACCCTGCCTGAAAAACTGGAGCACCGCATTAAAAACATCCAGACCAATTAAATCCCAATATTTCTGGTAAAAAAAACCCCCAAAGCCATCAGGACCAGGAGCCCCATTAGCGTTCATAGAGAAGACAGCATTTTTAACCTCATCCATAGAAGGTAAGTTAGTCAGCATCAAATTATCATCAACAGTAACCTCAGGAGAAATAACAAAATCAATCAGACCGTTATCGATACAGTTATTATCAGCAGCAAAAAGAGAAGTGTAAAAATCAAGAACATGGTTCTCAATATCAAGAGGGTCAGTAAGAATAGCATCACCTGATTTGAGCATGGTCATCCTTTTAGTAGCGTTTCTGATTTTGGTAGTAGTATGAAAGAAAGAAGTGCATCTATCCCCATAGTTATGCCAATCCAGTCTCGACTTTTCTTTCCAAAAGGTTTCTTGGAACTGTAAAACTTGATTGAGAGTTACCTGGGCCAATTTCTCTTGATTAATCAAATCATCCGAGTACCCATGCAGATCAAGTTGTTCTTGAATGGTAGAAACGCCTTTCATGGTAGCCTGCACCTTCAAATTAATATCTCCAAAGCAGTCTTTATTCCATTGCTTGAGTTTCTCCTTAACAAGTTTAAGCTTTTGAGTGAGCACGACCATTGGGCAACCAGTGACGTAACTACTCCAAGCATGTCTAATAATGCGAAACCAATCCACATCGTCAGACCACATTTGCAGGAATTTAAAAGAAGAAGGGAAGCCCCCATCATGTTTATCAAACTCAAGCAGAAGAGGGTAATGATCCGATTTAGACTTGACCAAAGTACAGCAAGAAACATTACTCCAAGTAGAGAGCCAATCCTGGTTACACACAGCACGATCTAACCTCTTTTCAATGAGGTTTCGACCCTTTCTACCATTAGACCAGGTGTAAAGAGCTCCCCTAGTATTAATATGAACCAAACTGGAATTATCAGTCCAATCTCTAAAATCTGTGCAAGCTATTTAGGTCGGCCGACCTTTGCCCCGATACTCATGAGAGCCAAGGGTAGTGTTAAAATCACCAAAAAAGCACCAAGAACCTGGATTCGTAGCTTGGGCATCAGTAAGATCCTGCCATAACTGCCTACGGGTAATGTAAGAGGTGGAGGCATAGACAGCCACCATGTTAAAAGACTGATTCTGCCACTCCAAAGAGAAAGCCACAAACTGACTAGTAACAGAGATGATGGAAGGGGTTAAGGACACATGACAAATGCACCAAAGATTGGGGGAGAGAGGCTGTCTCTTGTTAACTTCAAAAACCTTGTAATTTAAATTGGACCAAAAACGTTTAGGAAATTGATCAATCCGAATCCAAGGCTCAGAGATAAAGAAGAGATTAGGTCTATTATCAGTAACTAGTTGTTTGATAACCAATCTAGTATCACGATTGGCTACCCCTCTAGCATTCCAATAGATAGCTTTCAATAAGAGTTATTTTTAGTGGCTGCCCTGGATCGGGTATGGTAGTTCTTCTTTGCGCCAACTTTTGCCTTTTCTCTCAGCTTACGCTTTGAGATTTGGTTAACACCTTGGTAAATTCAGTTTGCTGTTCAACATCATTATCAAGATTAGCAATCAGGTACTTAGAAGAAGAAGAACTAGCCTGGTTATCGTCAGTGTTCTCAACAAAATCGGTCTCATCCTCATCCTCCTCTTCATCTCCCCACAATCTGCCCATAACAGCCAAGTCTTTCCTGATAGTGTCATTAGGATCGATTGAGGAATGTATTGGGGTATCCAGCAAAGTTTCATTGATGTCTTTGTTGGGGAATGCATCATGAAATATTCTCACAGGACCTGCAGAAGTCACAGAATCTGGCACAATGGAGATATTAGAATTCACAGGATTACTAACCTGCAGATTGCTTGCTGAGACGCTGCCATTAACCTGAGGTTGATTTGACGCTGGCATCTCCAACTCAACATGCAATGCCTTACCAGAAGGACCAGTAATATCTTGCACAAATCCAAGCATAGGATTATTGCCATAATTGCTAGACTCAGCAGCATTGTGATGGGTATTATTAACCCCCTTGAAAGCATTAGGGTCGTGTACTTTTTCCACCTCAAAAGCTATATCCTTGCCTTTATTATTGGTAGTTGTGTGATCCTTTGAAGCAGCCAAATGATTGTCTTGCCTTTCACTCAAATTCAATGGCACCGCTTCATTGTTGTTGTTTTTATTACTCTCGGCTTCAACCATTTTATCCGAGGGAACTTCATGTGCATGGACCAAGTCGCGGTTTGTGCTAGAACTGACATCATGAACGATTTTAACATTGGATTTGACTCCAACATTTACAGTTGCACCCCTCTTAAGAATTGCAACCGGTTGTTCTTTTTCTAAAACCTGAAGCGGCACTGTTTCCGTAGCAGGAGGTTGCTTCCTGTTATAATTCTTGCGAATAATCTTTGGGCCATGAACAAGAGTGTCCGCATCGGTTGCCTCTTTATCCTTCTTCCTGCAAGAAGATGCTGCGTGACCCAATTGTTTGCAAGTAGAGCAAAAGAGAGGTAGGTTCTCATATTCAAGAGACACAAAGAAATCATATCCAAGTCGTTCCACCAAGAGTTTGCTGTGGAGATTGGAGTTTAGATCTATATCAATGAGGATACGGGCAAAGTGACCATATAGGCGCTTGTTGGTGGCTTCATCAAGACATATTGGGATACCAATGCTACCCGCAATAGCAAATAGGATGCGAGGATCCCAATACTCCTGGGATAGCCCTACAATCCGAACCCAACATTGTGCATTGGTTTGTTTGAGATTTTTGGTATCAAAATCGGGAATCCAAGAGAACAAACGAAGGAAGCCCGGTTTCAATTGCCAAGAAGTGATCGACCGAACACTGCGCAGATCTTCCACAGAGGAGAATTCGAACTCATAATAACCTTTGCCAAGAGGTATCATGTGCCATTGACCGATCGGTTTCCATAGGGCTTGAAGCTTGGTGCGCAAGGCAGCGGCCTTAATGGGAGCATCTCCTTTAGAGAGAAATAGGCGACCATGGAGATGGTTCTTGCACCTTTCAAGCCCTGCAAGATAAGCCTCCTCAGGTATTTGAATCGAGAGTTCTTCACCCTTGAAGCATGGCTTAGGAAGTTGACTATAAGGGACATCACAAGCATTGTTCACAGCTTGGGCAAAAGACTTGCTCTGTGGGGAGAGTTTTTCAGGCACACGATCCTTATCATGTGGAGCGGCTAGCATAGAAGAGATACCGGCGAGGAATGGCCAAGGGCATACCGGTGGAGGATCGGCAGCCATGGTGCCCGGTGGCGGCAGCCGCCCGGCAGAGGAACCAAGACACGCAAAGGCGGCAGGGCGAAGCGGGTCAACCTTCTCGCAACGTAGAACGTAACAGAAAAGAGTGCGCCGGAGTAGCGATAGCGTGCGCCTCGACTGAGAAAGGGGTGGCGATATTGAAGCAAGGCCAAGCTCTCGCCGAGCAGGAAGGCACGACGGCTGGCGCGGAAGCAACAATGCAAACCCAAAGAGACCGGTCGATTTAACTCACTAAACGAAGAAGCATGCGCCGTAAAAGAGAAGAGTGTGCCGGAGTATGGAAAGCCTGCGCCGTGACAGAAGAACGGCTGGTGAGTCTGAGGCACGGCCAAGCTACGCCGGAAGGCCAGCCATGAAGAACATGCAGTCGCGACGGCGTTTAATGCAACGCCAACCATCAAAACCAAACTTATTTACCACTTTAATACACTTAAAAACAAGTTAGAACTCACTCAAATCATGCTCATAAATCACTGTTTTTAAGCATCACAAACAGCCCCAAATTATTTTGTTTTCAAACAATTTTTTTCAAAGTTCCACACAGACAATTTCACTACATTCAATTCCTTTAACAAGAAACCAACTTCTTCAACACTTACAACAAGGAAGTTTTTGCCTTTCGCAAGACTCGAACCCACACCCTTTTGTGGGACTTAAGGGGCACGGAAGCACCTTGCTATTACCAACTGAGCTACTAGTAGTGTAACACCCCAAATTTCTAAGCTAAGTTGAGAATAAGTTATGAGAAGAATGGTGTGATTGTATTCAAGCTTAAATTGATTTTAAAGTGAGTGAATATAATTACACAAAGTTTTGATAAGAAAAAATTAATGGGTTTGAGTTGAGGAATAAGTTGGATTTAATCTTAAGATGGTTAAAGGTGTTGATTTGTAGTTATGGAAGTTAATTTGAGAAGAAAGTCTCAAGGTTTGGTGTTAGAACTAAGTTTTTTGGTTTTTCTGCAGTGTGAATCGATTCATATAGCCCAGGAATCGATTCACAGCATTAAAGATCCATAGGCATCGAATTTCAGCAGTGGGAATCGATTCACAGAAGTTAGGAATCGATTCACATAAGACAAAGCCTTTGGGACTCGCATGCAGGAATCGATTCACTCATTAAAGCTGCGATTCAGGCATTTTTACACTGTGGGAATCGATTCACACTATGCTGTGAATTGATTCACAGCTGCAGAAGTGTTTAAAAACGCTGTATCAGCGAGAAGAACGCAGAAAGAAAGAAAAAGGAAAAGAAGAGGAAGGGAAAGGAGAAAGAGGAGAGGAGAGCTAGGGTTTCACTCTTTGTGAGGGATTGAAGAGATTCATATTAGATTTCTTCGATCACTTGCCTAAATGGAGAGTATGGGAGTTGAGATTTGAGTATTTGGAAGATTTGGGTTTGAACCCTAGAGAGGAGAAGAAGAAGCACGAATTTGGAGAAGAATAAGGGGGAGAAGACCAAGCTCCAGCAAGGATGGCTCAAATTCTTGGATTGAGAAGGAAGATTGAAGGTTGAAGATCAAGATTGGAGAAGTATTTAGAGAAGCCCCAAGTTGAGCAAAGAGGGAAAAGCTTGAAGAGGAGCAAAGAGTCCAAAGTTCAACCTTCCTAGCTCAATGTTTTGAAGAATAGAGGTGAGTTCTTCAACCCTTAGGTGATGGGCACCCATAACTCCCACATATAGGAATTTCACTTCCTTTAGGAACATATGAACCTTAGGTTCAAGTTAGGTTTTATATACCTATAAGAGATTGAGTTATTATTGTTATGATTGTTATGATTGTTATGATTGTGTAGTGGGCTTGATTAAAAGAGGTTGGCGACTGCCCCCAACCCCCCACAGTTGAATGTATGTTTGATGTTTTCTCTCTTGAGAACTCCATAGAGTTTCAAGGGATTAGTTTATGTATGTGTTGTCCATTAATTTGGTGAATTGTGAGGCTTGTCAACAAGCCATAAGCTTAAGTCATAGAGGTTAAAGGAAGGACCCTAGGAAAAAGATGTAATATGAAGAATATGTGAATTAGTGTTCATGATTTGGAGTATTGGATAAAAAGGGAATGCTACTAATGTAAGCTTGATTCATAGAAATAGTTGTAATTTCCTTGAATAGTTAAGTAATGAGGATGATGTTAATAATTCCTAGTTAGCCAGGTTGCATTTCTATGAACATGCACATAAACATAAGCATAAGCATATGCATAAGCCAAAGTCCATGGCAAGACTCCTCTATTTAAAGGAGTAGATCGGTTTGGTTAGCCAAGAGGGACGCCCTTGGATGGTTATGACGTCTAACCACCATACCGAAAGTGTGTAATTGGGGTCTAGGGACGGAAGCCTACGACACCACACCCAATAACACAAAATGCATTACATGCATAGCATCATATTATATATCGCCTATGAATGGTATAATATGTGAAGTGATGTTAAGTTTATGAATGTTAATGAATTCCTTGTATGTATATATATTCGGAATTAGCTTAGTTAGTTGTATGGAATCTTGGATAGCACACCCCTAGTCGCTTGATTATTTTATATAGTAATGGTGCCTAGAAGTAGGAAGAGATGTGATAAGATTGATTTTAATGATATAAAGAAAAGCAATTAAGTGTTAAGTATGGAGTATGTAAGTAAAGGAGAACAAATGTTCTTAGTTAAGAAAGTTGGCCCTTACGTAGCATTGGGTTAATTATGCTAGATGTAGCTAAAGAAGTAGTGTTAGAATTAGTCTTTTCAGGCTAGTAAGGACGAATGAGAGAACGGTGAGGAGTCCGTGAAGGGCTCACTGAGATTTTATAATCTCACCCTTTTCCTTTTGTGTTTTTCAGATAAGCAGGTACCGAAGACGGCAAGCCGAAGCTCCAAGCTTGAGATTCATAGGCTAGTTTTATATTGTAATGGAAATTTTATATTCCAAGTTATGTATAATATGTAATCTATTTATTAGATTAATGAATTAAGTTTAATTTATGACTTGGATTACTGTAATCAAGTTGTAAATGCTTAGTAATTCCTGTGCCTTAATGTAATTTGTCGTACTTTCAATTATATTGAGGTGCGGGTGTTACTTTATGGTATCAGAGCAGTTCGATCTTATCGGACTGTGAGTTACTGGTTTAGTAATTTAGGAAGTGTCAGTTTAGTCCTTGTTGGACTGTAATCAGTTAGCAGGAATTTTCCTTTGTCCAAGAGCTTCTCTACATATTCTTATGCTTAGTATGGAATATTAAGCCTGATCAACTTAATACTCCATACTGTGTACGAAGAATGTAGTAGATGGAGCTGGCGGATGAGGGAGGAGACCGAATAGGAGCGTGAACTCTGAGGAAGTTTGATGGATAAGGATGATGTAGACAAGGAAGGAGCGGATGAAAGAGCTCTCATTAAGTGAGAACCTTCGGAATACAGAAAAAGGGAAACAAGTTCCCACCTTTCCGGAACCAAGAGTTAAGGAGTGTTTCAAGAGTGGTCGAAACCATAGTGGTGGGGGTTCGGCTAGGCGAGCGTGTAATTCATGTACCGTCAACCGAGACGCTCTGGAAGTGTTTGGAAATGACGAGCAAGTAAGGGGTCTTAATTGTGAGGTTTCAATCAACTTAGGATGGACATTTGTAATCGGTTAGGGTTACAACACTGGTTATGCTATCAAGTTGTTTCGCCTAATCCATTATGAATGGATCCTAGAATGATTGAGATCTTATGATGATTCCCAAGTTAATTCAAGTGCCCTTTGTGGTTAACAGTAAGTGCTCTTAATTGTAGGATTTCAATCGAGTAGGATGGTCGGTTATAATTGGTTAGGGTCTCAACACTTGTTGTTTCAGCAGGATTGGTTAACCTAGCCGATTGTAGGTGGATCCTAGGTCGATAGAAACCCTATGATAATCCCTGAGAGAACCTTAGTGTTCCGAGTGATAGTGGAAAGGGTAAGGAACAAGATGGAGTTAGGCGATATGCTACAACGCCCAAATGGTAGTATGGGTCCTCAAGGGTAATCCTGCCCTAGTGAAGCAGAAGGAAAACTCTAAGTCTTCAAGGAACGGTGTCCTTAGTGGAACAACAAACTTCAGAGGATCGGATGAGATGTAGTCTTCAAATTATAGACGTTTCAAGAAAAGCTGAGTCAGCGGAAACCTAAAGTTATTGATGTCTACATTCGATCTAATTGTTCAGTGCGTAAAGTGAATTCAATTGACCAATTATAGACTTTGCCTTAGCCAAGTAAGAATATTAGTTGGAATAAGACATAGTCTGTGATTGGGTAATGAGATCACTTAATTTCCTGAGCAATTAGTTCCTCTATAGAGATTAATCCCTTCTAGGGTTTCTAATGATTCAGATTGGGTAAGGATGATGAGACAGGATCAATAAGGTAGATGGTTCCCAAGAATATCAAGGATTTATTTTCTGGATACTTGTTGGTCCATTGGTTATTAAACGCGTCGATCTACACCGCTATCAGATAAAGCCGTGTGGGTTCTGATTTAATTCCTGTAGCATCAAGAAAGGGAGTTACACCACCAAGCAAAGGAGAGCAGTAGTAAAGTTCATCTAAGAGTAAAGATGGTGGACATCTGAGACTATAAGTTACAGCGAGTCAAGTCGTTAGGTTGGGTCTGATGTGATTCTAACTAGCCACTTGCAAGCTAAGTCTCCAACCAAGTGAGGCTTAGACCTCGTGTGAGACAAAGTTTGTAATCAACTAATGAAAATCAAGTCAGTTTAACCAACAGATACCTCCCAAGAGTTGAGCAACCCTAGAGTTTCAAGTTTTCTAGGCCAAGTCGGTTGCAAGACCAAGTATAGTTAGCTAAATACGAGTATTAACTCCGTAGTTGCGAAAGAAGTCTCTAAGAAAGGATTTCCATTGGTAACATAAGCGAGAACGTCACGAATGGGAAAAAAATTGTTTAAGGTATGTATTAGTTACCTCTAGGTGACAATTCTATTTTGATGGGATAGTTGCCCAACGAAGGGTTATGAAACCACCAACGGTAGTATTGGATGCTGTTTTGGGTGAACTTCCAAGGAGTACTCGAAGGAGAGTACCTTCCAAGGAGTCTGAAGAGATAGAAGGAGCAAAGATTCACTCTCTTGACACCAAAAGGCACGTTTGCAAGGAATTGTGTAGACAAATTCGAAGAATTCTCCACATACTTAACCTACCTTCAACATGTGTAGGAGGATGAGTAAGCGACTCATCAGTTGGGTTGAAAACCCGAATCGAGTTAAGAAATGTCGTGTGGCAATTTCACGAGGATGGCAATGCGAGACTGTGGGTTACTACAAAATTACAGAGGAAACACAGGTTATCTTATGGCAGAATGTCTAAGTGAGTAGCAGACGATGAAAAGCAAGCGTAACGATTTCCAACAGTCAAGAGCAACCGAAGGATAGAATAGCACCAGAGTTAAACTCTCAGACTGCAAGTGAAGTATTCCATCTGATGGAAATAAGACGAAAGGAGTGCATTCATTTGAAAAGATGTAAGATCAGAGTCGCAGCAGAAGCACCAAAAGCCGATTTATTATACAGAAGGATGAGGTAAGAAAGAAAGGCGTGGTTTGGGGACGAGATTCCGCGGAGGTAAATCTCTGTTTGCATCCCGTGCTGCCAACGCTAAGAAGTTCCTACACCTTTAACTCCACATAGGAAGTCTGGAAGTGAGAACCTATCTCATGGGGGGAAAATTTGAAGTTAGTAAGGATGTGAGTTGCCACCAAATCGGAGGATACCTAGAGTCATTCACGATTACAAGTATTCTATCGACTAGTGCGTAGAGTGATTTCACTTAACCAGTTACACTAATGGAATGGGCTATGAAAGGAAGTTGTAGTTGAAGTTCCAATGAAAGATGCAGTAATTTTCGAGGACGAAAATTTTTAAAAGGTGGGGTAGTAGTGTAACACCCCAAATTTCTAAGCTAAGTTGAGAATAAGTTATGAGAAGAATGGTGTGATTGTATTCAAGCTTAAATTGATTTTAAAGTGAGTGAATATAATTACACAAAGTTTTGATAAGAAAAAATTAATGGGTTTGAGTTGAGGAATAAGTTGGATTTAATCTTAAGATGGTTAAAGGTGTTGATTTGTAGTTATGGAAGTTAATTTGAGAAGAAAGTCTCAAGGTTTGGTGTTAGAACTAAGTTTTCTGGTTTTTCTGCAGTGTGAATCGATTCATATAGCCCAGGAATCGATTCACAGCATTAAAGATCCATAGGCATCGAATTTCAGCAGTGGGAATCGATTCACAGAAGTTAGGAATCGATTCACATAAGACAGGCCACTGGGACTCGCATGCAGGAATCGATTCACTCATTAAAGCTGCGATTCAGGCATTTTTACACTGTGGGAATCGATTCACACTATGCTGTGAATTGATTCACAGCTGCAGAAGTGTTTAAAAACGCTGTATCAGCGAGCAGAACGTAGAAAGAAAGAAAAAGGAAAAGAAGAGGAAGGGAAAGGAGAAAGAGGAGAGGAGAGCTAGGGTTTCACTCTTTGTGAGGGATTGAAGAGATTCATGTTAGATTTCTTCGATCACTTGCCTAAATGGAGAGTATGGGAGTTGAGATTTGAGTATTTGGAAGATTTGGGTTTGAACCCTAGAGAGGAGAAGAAGAAGCACGAATTTGGAGAAGAATAAGGGGGAGAAGACCAAGCTCCAGCAAGGATGGCTCAAGTTCTTGGATTGAGAAGGAAGATTGAAGGTTGAAGATCAAGATTGGAGAAGTATTTAGAGAAGCCCCAAGTTGAGCAAAGAGGGAAAAGCTTGAAGAGGAGCAAAGAGTCCAAAGTTCAACCTTCCTAGCTCAATGTTTTGAAGAATAGAGGTGAGTTCTTCAACCCTTAGGTGATGGGCTCCCATAAGTCCCACATATAGGAATTTCACTTCCTTTAGGAACATATGAACCTTAGGTTCAAGTTAGGTTTTATATACCTATAAGAGATTGAGTTATGATTGTTATGATTGTGTAGTGGGCTTGATTAAAAGAGGTTGGCGACTGCCCCCAACCCCCCACAGTTGAATGTATGTTTGATGTTTTCTCTCTTGAGAACTCCATAGAGTTTCAAGGGATTAGTTTATGTATGTGTTGTCCATTAATTTGGTGAATTGTGAGGCTTGTCAACAAGCCATAAGCTTAAGTCATAGAGGTTAAAGGAAGGACCCTAGGAAAAAGATGTAATATGAAGAATGTGTGAATTAGTGTTCATGATTTGGAGTATTGGATAAAAAGGGAATGCTACTAATGTAAGCTTGATTCATAGAAATAGTTGTAATTTCCTTTAATAGTTAAGTAATGAGGATGATGTTAATAATTCCTAGTTAGCCAGGTTGCATTTCTATGAACATGCACATAAACATAAGCATAAGCATAAGCATATGCATAAGCCAAAGTCCATGGCAAGACTCCTCTATTTAAAGGAGTAGATCGGTTTGGTTAGCCAAGAGGGACGCCCTTGGATGGTTATGACGTCTAACCACCATACCGAAAGTGTGTAATTGGGGTCTAGGGATGGAAGCCTACGACACCACACCCAATAACACAAAATGCATTACATGCATAGCATCATATTATATATCTCCTATGAATGGTATAATATGTGAAGTGATGTTAAGTTTATGAATGTTAATGAATTCCTTGTATGTATATATATATATATGTATATATATTCGGAATTAGCTTAGTTAGTTGTATGGAATCTTGGATAGCACACCCCTAGTCGCTTGATTATTTTATATAGTAATGGTGCCTAGAAGTAGGAAGAGATGTGATAAGATTGATTTTAATGATATAAAGAAAAGCAATTAAGTGTTAAGTATGGAGTATGTAAGTAAAGGAGAACAAATGTTCTTAGTTAAGAAAGTTGGCCCTTACGTAGCATTGGGTTAATTATGCTAGATGTAGCTAAAGAAGTAGTGTTAGAATTAGTCTTTTCAGGCTAGTAAGGACGAATGAGAGAATGGTGAGGAGTCCGTGAAGGGCTCACTGAAATTTTATAATCTCACCCTTTTCCTTTTGTTGTTTTTCAGATAAGCAGGTACCGAAGACGGCAAGCCGAAGCTCCAAGCTTGAGATTCATAGGCTAGTTTTATATTGTAATGGAAATTTTATATTCCAAGTTATGTATAATATGTAATCTATTTATTAGATTAATGAATTAAGTTTAATTTATGACTTGGATTACTGTAATCAAGTTGTAAATGCTTAGTAATTCCTGTGCCTTAATGTAATTTGTCGTACTTTCAATTATATTGAGGTGCGGGTGTTACACTAATCATGGAAGAAAACAAAGGGCTTTAAGATTAATCATGCTAATCTAGCAAAGTCTAACACTTTAACTCAAAAACAACTCTTAAGTCAATGAGATCTCATCCATGGCAGTCATGAGAAGAGGAAAATGAGTTAGAACACTTGCTAACAAGATTGGTGATGGTTGATCAAAGATTAAGAAGAAAGGATGGAAGGTTGAAGCTTAAACATCAAATTCCTTCAAAAATAAAACTAAAATCATGAGAAACAACTCTAGAACCATGAAAGCTCATCCATGGCAGCCATGGAGAAAAAGAAAATAAGCTTACCACAATGATGGAGATGATTGAACAAGAAGGAAGGAGAAAGGATTAGGATTTAGCTTTCAAAATCACAAGATTAAGCACCTAAATCAACTTTCTCTTTCTAGGGTTTTTTTTCAAGCTTTCCAAAATGAAAGGAAACTGAAATGGACCAGCCAAATGGAGAAGGAGCCACGAAATTTTAGGGACAAGGATGGAAGAAATTTGGTCATTTAGTTGGAAACTAACCAAACTAGTTACAAACTAACTAAACTAACTAACTACCAATTACTTCCTAAACCAATCAAAATGCTTCCTTCAAAATTGTAGGCTACAAGCACATGGCTGGCCTCCCATTGGTCCATGTGTGGCAGCCATTTGCTCAAAATATCTCAGGGTTTCGCTACGACGCTGCTCAGCCAACCGGTAAGCGTTAAGGCCACAGATATTAGGTTTTTAATACTAAAAACTCCCAAAAATAATTCTAATTATAACCCCACACCCAAAAATTACAAATGTTCCTCGCGGCATGAGAAAAGTATCCATGTTTTGTTGGAACCTAAACAATTGAGATGTTTAGACCCTCATTAATTTTGATGATAACAAAATATTCACAAGAGAACAATTTATGTTCTAACATTTTTTGAAGTGTGCAGATACTAATAATAATATGTATTTTCTAAGCCACTCAAGCAAGAAGAAAGTAATTCTCAATAGAAGGATTCATTCTATTTGTCAGCATCCGGCTCATCCTAGTGAGCGTCTGGAAATTCCTCTTTATACACTATGCTTATCAAATTGCTACAAGCGTCCGAACTTCCAACTTTGAACGAGCGTCCGAACTTCCAACTCTGAGCGAGCGTCTGAACCTCACTTCAAATCACATGTTAGTCACGTTGCTGCTCTACCTCTCAGAAGTCTTTGGAACGGATCTCAAAATTGATCTTGAGCGCTAAAATCGGTGTACGAGATATCAAAGTTGAAATCTTTAACTACAAGACAAAAATCGTACAAGCAAGAAAAACGGTAACATGGACTACTGGGACATTCTCTGCAAATCAAGAAAGAAACAGCATTTTGAATTTACTCTAGTCAATAGTAAGGAGCCATTTTTACCTCAACGGTCATATCCTTGGATCTCCTATATATACCTCATGGTATCCATTGAAGAGACGGAGAGAGAACATTCTGTGAAAAAGCTTGCTGAAATTCTGCTGAGAACATACACTGCTTCTGTGAGCAATCAAGTCTACGGACTCTTGAATCAATTCAGCGTCCGACTTTCTTTAAGAAAGTTTTTCTTTAGTTGAGCTTAATCTTTTATCCTCTCTGTGAGAGTTATTTTCAAGCGTATTTCAACTCACTTGTATAAGTTTGTTTTGGCCTAGTTTAGGTTTGTATCCTCAAAGGCTCGATCAGATCGAGTCGTTTTGAGAAGTTGAGAGTATTGTCAAGTTGTGACAAAGAGAATACTCTTGAGGAAATTGTAATCACCGATTATAGTGGAAAATCCTTCAGAACGAAGGGACTAGGCGTAGCTACCAGTTTGGTAGTGAACTAGTATAAATTCTGTGTCTCCCGCTTTCGCTTTCTATTCATTTCTATCTTGTTGAGTTAAAAACAAGTTTTCACAAACTGATTTTCAGCGTCCGGTTTATTTTCACCGTCCGATTAACAAACAGTTTTTGAGAAACTTTTATTCTAACTGTTTTTAACATTAAGTTTGCGAAAAGTTTTCAACACAATTCAACCCCCCTTCTTGTGTTCACGTTCAGTTGGTACCAGAGCTCGGCCTCTTGGTTGAGCACTTAACAGTGTCAAGAGAAAAGATTCGATATTGTGAACATGTCTCCTGAAGGTGGTCATATGAACCGTCCTCTCTATTCAATGCAGAAAAATTTGATTCTTGGAAAGATAAGATGAAAGCATTCATTGAGGCACAAAATCTTGATTTGTGGGATATAATTGAAGGCGGATACATTTCTCCCGCTAATGCCCTTGGTGTTGCAATACCTAGGGAAAATTGGTCCGATGATCGAGAAGAAGAGATATCAAACAAACCAGAAGGCTAGATTTATTCTCATCCGTGCTGACAGAAAGAGAATATGACAAATGTGGCAAGTTTGATATCGCCAAAGAAATCTGGGATTCTCTTGTTTTGTCTTATGAGGGCTCTGCCAAG
This sequence comes from Calophaca sinica, assembly GCA_037113605.1. NCBI lineage: Eukaryota > Viridiplantae > Streptophyta > Magnoliopsida > Fabales > Fabaceae > Calophaca > Calophaca sinica. Next base: position 73,324,387 of record CM073736.1, read on the forward strand.
TAAGAGAAACAAAAGCTAGCATGATGGTTCGCCAAGATGAACTATTTAAAATGGAAGATGGAGAGAACATTGAAACTATGTTTGGAAGGTTCCAAACACTAGTTCATGGGTTATGAGCCCTTGGAAAAAGCTATACTACACCTGATCATGTTAGAAAGATCTTAAGAAGCTTGACTAAGCGGTGGAGACCCAAAGTCACTTGCTATTCAAGAAGCAAAAGATCTAAATGTTCTTCGACTTGAAGATCTTATGAGTTCGTTGAAAGCTCATGAACTTGAGCTAAATGAAGAAGAACCTACCAAGAAGAGTAAGTCTATTGCTCTAAAAGTCAATCATCATAAACCTAGTACTTCAAAAGCCTTGCAGTGAAGAAGAAGAATCGAGCGATGAAGCGTCGAAGGAGATTCGATGAATCGGATGATGAGCTAGCGTTCATATCTAAGAAGATCCAGAAAATGTGGAAGAAAAGAAACTTGAAGGAAGTTTGGAAGAAAGATTCAAAGGACAAGAAGGAGAGCAAAGACAAAGCCCAAGTCATTTGCTATGAATGTAAGAAGCCTGGACATTTCAAATCAGGAGTGTCCTAATCTTAAAGAGAAGTCCACAAGAAGCTCCTTCAAGAAAAGAAGAAAGGTCTCATGGCAACATGGGAAGATCTTGACTTATCCTCCTCTGCGGAGGATAAAGAAGAAGCTCACATTGCTCTCATGCCAGACACGGACATTGAGTCAGGAGAAGATGGTGAACAGGTAATAGGATATGACTCGTACTGTGACCTTCACCTTGCTTTCGATGATCTTCTTAAGGACTCTGCCACTCCGTCTACTGAGTACAAGAATTTGAAAAAGAAATTTTTAAAACTATCACAAGATTTTCATTCTTTACGCAATAAAAACTCAGTACTCATTAAAGAGAACAAGCTGAAAGCGAAAATCGGCCTGGTGGATAACCGATGTCTGGAAGCTAGCAAGCAACCGAGTCGAGAGCTCTCAAGCTAAGAGTTCTGTAGTTACAAGCAATCCTATTTTCAAATCAAATGACTACGAACAAGAATTTCAAAAGTTTCTTGCAGAGTGTAACTTCGAAGCAAGCAAGCTTCAATGATCTGGGGTGTCGATAAAGCGACAACTCATGGTCTTGGCTATATACGGATGAAACCCTTTTGGAAAATAATTCAGCATCTGATAAATCCCATAGCCATAGTAAATGTTTACATTGTACTTACTGTAATAAATCTGGTCATTTGAAAAGTGCATGTAATGTTTTTAAAACTAAGAAGGATAAGCCTCCTTCTAGAACTAACAAGAAAGGACCCAAAAAGATATGGGTACCTAAAGATAAAATAATCTATGTTGCAGACATGCTTAGCAATAAAGTCAACACACCAGTCTTGGTACTTAGACAGTGGATGCTCGCGTCACATGACGGGAGAAAAGCATATGTTCCAAGAACTAAGACCTAGAGAAGCTGGATTCATTGGTTTCGGAGGAAACCAGAAAGGTAAAATAGTTGGAATTGGTCGGATAGGTAAAGGCTCTCTTCCTTCTATTGATAATGTTTTATATGTTGAAGGACTGAAACATAATCTATTGAGCATAAGCCAATTATGTGACAATGGTTATAAAGTCATATTCTAAGCTGGATGTTTAGTAAAGAGCAAAAATGATGGATCTATATTCTTTACAAAGAAAGAGAAACAAAATGTTTATAAAGTTGATCTTTACGAACTTGAAAAACAAGATGTCAAGTGTCTTATATGCATTGAAGATAAGCAATGGATTTGGCACAAAAGATTAGGTCATGCCAACTTGAGGTTAATCTCAAAGTTAAACAAGCACAATCTTGGTAAAGGCTTACCAAATCTTAAGTACAAATCTGATGCCCTTTGTGAAGCTTGTCAAAGGAAAACAAGTTAAAACCTCCTTTCATTTAAAAAATATTGTTTCAACTTCTAGACCACTTGAACTTTTACATCTTGATCTTTTGGTCCCACAAGGATGACCTCTTTAGCTGGAAAGAAATACGGTTTAGTCATTGTTGATGATTTTACTAGATGGACATGGGTTAAATTCCTTGCCCACAAGGATGAGTCTTATAAGGTATTCTTGTTTTTCTGCAAATCAGTTCAAAATGAAAAAGGCATTTGCATTTCCTCTATTAGAAGTGATCATGGGGAGAATTTGAAAATGAGAACTTTCAAAAATTTTGTGAAGAAAGCGGCATCTCCCACAATTTCTCCTCTCCTAGAACACCTCAACAAAATGGTGTTGTAGAAAGGAAAAATAGGTCCCTCCAGGAAATGGCCAGGACCATGATCAATGAAGGCGATATTGCGAAACATTTTTGGGCGAAGCGATAAACACGACTTGTTATATTCAAAATAGAATTTATATAAGACCTATTTTGAATAAGACTCCTTATGAATTGTGGAAAGGAAGAAAACCAAACATTTCTTACTTTCATTCTTTTGGTTGTATTTGTTATATATTGAATACTAAAGATCGGCTTGGTAAGTTTGATTCCAAAGGCGACAAAGGAATCTTTTGGGATATTACGAAAGATCCAAAGCTTTTAGAATATACAACAAAGAAACTTTGTGATTGAAGAGTCCATTCATGTCAAGTTTGATGATAAGAAGCACGACAACTGCAATGTCAGAGCTAGATGAGTTATTTTCAGATTTAAACCTAGGTGAAAAGCCAGACGGTGAAAATACATCTTCATCATCCGGTGGTGAAAAGATGAAGAATTCTACCCAAGCGGAAGCTGAAGCAAGAAAAAGCTGGAAGTACAAGACCACTCATCCAAAAGATCAAATCTTAGGAGAACCTGGTGATAAAGTACGAACCAGATCCTCTTTCAAGGAGCTTGCTGACTTCGCACTTCTCTCTGAGATGGAACCTAAGACGATTGATCAAGCCTTGGAAGATGAAGGGTGGATTCTAGCCATGCAAGATGAGTTAAATCATTTCCAAAGAAATGATGTCTGGAAGCTAGTCACTCTACCAGAAGATAAGCAAGCTATTGGCACTAAATGGGTATTTAGAAATAAGCTTTATGAAGACGGTAAGGTTGTGAGAAATAAAGCAAGGTTAGTTGCTCAAGGCTACTCACAAGAAGAAGGTATTGATTTCACTGAAACTTTTGCACCTGTTGCAAGATTAGAAGCAATTCGTATTTTACTTTCTTTTGACACATCATGAGATAACTTTATATCAAATGGATGTGAAAAGTGCTTTTTAAATGGTTTTATAAGCTGAAGAAGTTTATGTCAAACAACCTCCTGGTTTTGAAGATATTGAATTTCTGAACATGTTTTTAAACTAAAAAAGGCACTATATGGTCTTAAGCAAGCTCCCAGAGCATGGTATGATAGACTAAGTTCCTTTTTAATGGAAAATGGATTTACTAGAGGTTTAGTTGACACAACTCTTTTCAGAAAAACCTCAAACAAGCATTTCATACTTGTCCAAATATATGTTGATGATATTATTTTGGAGCTACTAATGAAAGCCTTTGCAAAGAATTTTCTAAGCTTATGCAGGCTGAATTTGAGATTTGAGATGAGCATGATGGGAGAATTGAAGTTCTTCCTTGGAATACAAATCAAGCAATGTAATGATGGTATTTATATTCATCAAAGCAAATACATCAAAGAATTATTGAAGAAATTCAAGATCTTTGGATTGCAAGCCGATGAAACACGCCTATGCATCCTACCTGCTCTCTCAGTAAAGATGAAATTGGTAAGAAGGTAGATCAGAAGCTATACAGAGGTAAGATTGGATCTCTACTTTATCTTACGGCTTCAAGACCTGATATTATGTTCAGCGTCTGCCTGTGTGCTAGGTTTCAATCAGATCCTAGAGAATCACACATAAGTGCTGTTAAAAGAATATTTAGATATTTACAAGGAACTACTAATCTTGGTTTGCTTTATAAGAAATCAAAAGATTACCAATTAGTAGGTTTTTGTGATGCTGACTTTGCTGGAGATCGAATTGAAAGAAAAAGCACAAGTGGAGGCTGCCAATTCCTTGGAGCTAATCTTGTGTCTTGGTCAAGCAAAAGGCAAAGTACAATAGCACTCTCAACGGCGTTTGAATACATCTCACAGAAGTTGCGATTCTCAACTTCGTGGATGAAGTATCAACTTGAAGACTACTTGATAAAAGAGAGTAACATCCCTATCTCCTGTGATAATCCATCTCCCATATGTCTGACAAAAAATCCAATATTGCATTCTAGAGCAAAGCACATTGAGATTAAGCATCATTTTATAAGAGACTATGTTCAGAAGGGTATTTTAGAAATAAAATTTGTAGACAACGATCATCGGTGGTGACATATTTACAAAACCCCTTGTTGAAGATAGATTCAATTTTATAAGAAGGAATTTAAACTTTCATCTTATAAAAGAATGATTAATCTCGGCGTCGATAATAAGCTAAATTTCAGCATCGATATGGCGTAAGCATGTATGTGCATCTGCATCTTATTTGTCATACGCATCATAACTCATCATCCGGTAAGTCGGTTGCGTGCGTCGAAGCACACCCACACGTGTCACACGTGTTCACGGACTCAGCGTCTCATCATACCCTCTTGAGTCATGATTATTTACGTTCTTCGATAAAATTTTCTACTTTTATTTTGGCGTCGCATTTAATGAAAAGCTAATTTTTATTTTCTTTTCTTTTTGATTTAAATTTCATGTGGAAATACGTAGCGGTTTTTGAAAAAGTATCTGTACTCTTTGTCTATATCCTTCCCACTACTCCACTTCTTTCGCTCCACTCTCGTTTTTACGCTAAAGACGTACTCGTTCTCTTTCCCTCTCTCTCTCTCTCTGTGTGTGCTTAAACCCTAAAACCTTCATCGCCTCCATTTCTCAACTGCACTCATGGCTGGAGTATCAACTTCTGAATATACAGCTATCTATAACACAATGTCTAAAGGAAAAGTCTTGATGGAAAATCGAGTCGATTTGGAAAGCTTCAAACTTTACGGCTTCGACTTCTTCAAAGGGTTCAAGGCAATAGGCTGGGAATAGTATTTCTTCTGGAACCCGGTTGAGGTTCTGGTGACGGCGATTAAAGAATTCTGGGGAAATGTTCGGCTACACAAAGGTGGTATCATTGAAGGAACAGTGAAAGGATTCAAGTTTGTCCTTACCATCAAAAACATTTACGGAAGTTCTTGGGTGTCAAGTGAAGGCATCGTCTTCTATTCGAGAATGGGCCGACGCATTCCATGGGATTGAGAAGGTCAACAACAATCTGTTTGAAAACTACCAAAGTGAAAGAATGCGGTGTAACTCCTCTGACCAAGAATCTGAAAAGTCATTTGAGTTCTTCATAAGATTATCACCAAGAGCGTCTGTTAAAGGTTGGCTCTAGTGATATTGTCAACTTCTGAGCGAAATTCATCTGAGACACTTCATGGCGGGCAACAAGGTGAACCTGCCAAGGTTAATCTACAATAACCTGGTCAATGCTCTTGTCAACTCAAGAAAAGGTGTTGCTGACAAGAAGAACACCTACAAGTTCATTCCGTATGGTGTCTTGCTCACCAAAATGATGGACAAGAATCTGCGCATAAACAAGTCAGCGACTTTACGGATCAAGTAAAGGCAAAGTATTTTGGTGGTGATAACATTGTGATCCCTGACACTTTTGGAGTCAACAGCCTAGTAAGAATGAAATTGCTTACTGGGTCCATGATGAAGAAAGTGAAAGTTGAGCAACAGGAAGAGGAAACGGAAAAGACAACCACCAGAAGCTCAAAGCCTGGTGAGAAAAGACACGCTGAGTCTCCTTCGAGAGAGACCAGAAGAACAAAACAGAAGGTGGCTCCTGCACTTACTGTTGAGGAACCAGAAGATGAGGACCTCGTTCCCATCGGTCGAGTTACGAGGAAGAGGAGCAAACCAAGGCGAGAAGCGGTCTCGACATCCGGACTCTGACGAAGAAGGACATTCAGCATCTGCCTCCAAAGATACGCCCTCAGTGAAGCTCAAAAGATCGGTCGAGGCAATCGAACCTGAACCAAAGGTCTTGAATTCTCCTGATGAATCTGTATGTTGTTGCATCGATACTATTCTGCTCGACCACTATCCTTTGCTCAGCCATCACAACATCAAACCCTTACACAGAAAACCCCCATTATCCAACCATCATCCACTACACTCAATCTTAACCTACCCCAAATTTCCCCAAACACTTCACTCACTACATACATTTCCAAGCTTCATTCTCATCCATTTAACCTCCTTTTCAAAACACCTCCCATTAATCCATTCAAACCCCACTCACCAAAAGCCTATAAGATCACCAAAGCCACTCCCACCTTACTTACCCTTACCATAAAACCAACAGACGCTGGTGAAAAGAAAAATATCTCATACAAACCTCAGTTTGTAAAGTATGAGATATATAACAGCATCTACAACCGTCCCTCAACCTGGCATTTAAAAACCTTCACTTCTGGAGCTGCCAGATTGGAGATTGCCAATCCTATAAGTGCAACCCTCAAGGATGGAGATGACCTCGTCCAAATGTCCTTCAAAGGAAGGTTGAGACCCGACCGAGGAAGCGGGGCAATTCCGCTTCTCTGCCGATCTCCCCCTATCCCTTCCTCAGTCTGAACCACTCACATTGGAAGAATGTGGAAGGTGGATAACAGATGATGAAGCTGCCTTCATGGTACATTGCCTTGAGCAGAAAAGAATTGAAGTTATAAGGCAATATCGAGACCCATCATACATTTACTGTCAAGATAGTACCCGGATAGACAAAGGTGGCTACCTTGGTCTATTCCTGGGAAAAGGAAGGAACCCGCTCCAGGGAAGCGACCTTTTCGAAGATAGGGCTAAAGGAATATGAGAAGGCACCTACAAAGTACAATATTAAGGATTTCTCACAGCTTCCTATTGCCAAGATTTCTGAGGATCACGCCAGAAGGTTCTACCTGACTTCTCTGAAGCTAGATGAATGGAGAACTGGCTCCTCAAGCTGCTGCGATGCTGAAAAGGCCACTATTCCCACTGCTGGGAAAATCAGCAAAGTTACTGACATCAACTTCGGAACAATATACTTCGATGATGTGTTCAGATGCTCAGTAATCAGACCCTTGGACTGCATGAAGATCAATAACCAATGGGCTGCTGTGACTAAACTCTTCGATATTGGGTTTACGTGGAGTCAACGGTCTGAATCGTGGAAAGCCAAAGCCCTATTACCACGTCTCGACCCCCTTGTGCTTGAAGAATATGACAGGGAAAATCTGAGAAGAATTTACCTGGCAGAAAATGAAGCACTCTCCTTCACTTGTGAATCTTTGAGTGTCTTTATCAGAAACTTATGGGGAGAAGACGCTGGAGATAGATTTGACTCTTACGGTGATGTTGTTCGTCATAGAGAAACCATCTTCATGATTTTCTTTGTATCGAGAAGATGTCAAGCATCGATGGGAGATTGAGGCCAGAATCCGAGCTAAGAAGACTCGGAAACTTCATCAAATGGGTTATACCAAATGATGGATTCTTCTTAAGAGCTCAAAAGAAGGATTTGAGACTGGAGTTGTCCAACTGGGTGCTTGCAGAGCATCAGAAGATGAAGTCTGCATCTGTACCAAAAGCTGGACCTTCTACTTCTACTTCTGCAGTTGAGATGGTCACCATTCCAAGAGCAGAATTTGAAGAAATGAAGGCTACAAACTTGAAAGTTACTCAGCTGGAAACTGCACTGAAGCTACTCTACGAACGTCTCAATATCCCACCTCCACCTCTTCAAAACCCTTGAAATATTTTTTTCTTGTGTGTGATATAAAATATGTTTTATTTGGTTGATATATATATATATAACTGTTTTTGATCTTATTATCTGTCTCTTATTCAAATTTTTCTAAGCAGTATTTTGACTATGATGTGTTTTTACACTCTTTTTGTCTGATGACAAAAGGGGGAGTAAAAGAAAAGGTATGATGAACACGAAAGAAAGGTATATTGAACACGTGAGAATCCGATTCTCCACCATCCGATGTCCACTGTCCGATGGATATAGTATCATGCATATCATTTCATACATAGCATTTTTTGTGCGCTAATATTCATTGATCAAGTGCTATGATAATGTTTAATAAATTTTCGGAACAATGAAATATATTTGATTAAATCAATCTATTTGGTATATAATCAGCATCCGATCTCACTTTATTAAATACATGCTCTGATATATTTACTGATTTTTCGTAATCACTTAGATGAATTTGATTACCAAAAATTGCCTTAAAACCTGAATTGTTCATATAAATCCAAACTGTTAAATTCAGGGGGAGACCCTTAATGTCTTCTTGAAAATAAATTGTTCATCAACCTTAGATATTTGTCATCATCAAAAGGGGAGATTGTTTGGAACCTAAGCGATTGAGCTGTTTCGACCCTCATTAATTTTGATGATAACAAAATATTCACAAGAGAACAATTTATGTTCTAACATTTTTTGAAGTGTGCAGATACTAATAATATGTATTTTCTAAGCCACTCAAGCAAGAAGAAAGTAATTCTCAAGAGAAGGATTCATTCTATTTGTCAGCATCCGGCTCATCCTAGTGAGCGTCTGGAAATTCCTCTTTATACACTATGCTTATCAAATTGCTACAAGCGTCAGAACTTCCAACTTTGAGCAGCGTCCAAACTTCCAACTCGAGCGGCGTCTGAACTTCACTTCAAATCACGTGTTAGTCACGTTCCTGCTCTACCTCTCAGAAGTCTTTGGAACGGATCTCAAAATTGATCTTGAGCGCTAAAATCGGTGTACGAGATATCAAAGTTGAAATCTTTAACTACAAGACAAAAATCGTACAAGCAAGAAAAACGGTAACATGGACTACTGGGACATTCTCTGCAAAGCAAGAAAGAAACAGCATTTTGAATTTACTCTAGTCAATAGTAAGGAGCCATTTTTACCTCAACGGTCATATCCTTGGATCTCCTATATATACCTCATGGTATCCATTGAAGAGACGGAGAGAACATTACGTGAAAAAGCTTGCTGAAATTCACGAGAACATACATCGCTTACGTGAGCAATCAAGTCTACGGACTCTTGAATCGAATTGAGCGTCCGACCCTTTCTTTAAGAAAGTTTTTCTTTAGTTGAGCTTAATCTTTTATCCTCTCTGTGAGAGTTATTTTCAAGCGTATTTCAACTCACTTGTATAAGTTTGTTTTGGCCTAGTTTAGAATTTGTATCCTCAAAGGCTTGGTATCTTGAGTCGTTTTGAGAAGTTGAGAGTATTGTCAAGTTGTGACAGTAGAATACTCTTGAGGAAATTGTAATCAGTCTGATTATAGTGGAAAATCCTTCAGGAACGAAGGGACTAGACGTAGCTACCAGTTTGGTAGTGAACTAGTATAAATTTTTGTGTCTCTTGCTTTACTGCTTTCTATTCATTTCTATCTTGTTGAGTTAAAAACAAGTTTTCACAAATTGATTTTCAGCGTCCGGTTTATTTTCACCGTCCGATTAACAAACAGTTTTTGAGAAACTTTTATTCTAAGTGTTTTTAAAATTAAGTTTGCGAAAAGTTTTCAACACAATTCAACCCCCCTTCTTGTGTTCACGTTCATGTTTCTCGTTTTCTCAAAATGCGAACCGAAACGTTGCGATAAGACAGTTTATGGCCATAGAAAATACACTAAATATTTTCTAATGCCCAAAAATTCTAGACAAATTAAAATAAATCATAAATATTGGAAAATGCTAAGATCTCAAATTTTATAAAATTTAGATCACGTTTGGGCATGTTTCAAGTAGAAAAACACACAATAGCCTAGTTACGGCAGAATTCAATAGAATTCTTGCAGCGTAATAAAAACTGTAAATCAATGAGGATCACTAATTTCAATTTCTCTTATTAACTAGGTATTATTCAAACAATAAAATTATCAAGAAAAAATCTTTAAAATCATAGTCATATTAAATATAACATAGTCACTAATCTTTAAAAAATCTTTACAATAACTAGACAATAAAAATCCAAACCATGACTTAAAAATATTTATTAAATCCTGAAAGTTGTTTCTCTTTCAATAAAATAATTTTCTTTAATCAAACAACAATCTTTCACATTTTTCGATATTAATTCATATTAAAAAGCGATTATCGTCTACACTGCATTGTCTGAATTAATTACTAAAACAGTAAATTGTTTACAATAAATCTTTGTTGTTCTTCGTACTTTTAGCAAACCATTGAGGTGATCAATCTCTATGATTTATTTTCAAGTAGTCGAAAACTATAAAATAATTTTCATAAAAATTGGGATGTTGCATTACCACCCTCCTTAAAAAAAATTTCGTCCCCGAAAATTAACTTAAAAATCAAAGTTCGGAAAATTATAAGTTAATACTAAAAACATATCATAAATTTGAACTTTTTTGAAATTCAATACAACATAATAATTATTACACTCAAACAATCAAACACAAAGCATACATTTCATTCATATATCCTTACTAAAGTAAGGCACTATATTATCAACTTAAATGTCTACAAAACACAGTACTACGCGTCCATGTTGAAGAATCCCTCGCGAATGACGCTTTATTCCAAACTACGATCTCTACTCCATGACGATCACGAACACAGCCACGACGACACTGGGTTACGGCTACATACTAACACCAACAAAACTTTACTAACACAAAAGCCAACATCAAATCTCTTTAATTTTAAAAACACCTAATTTCTAAAAATAACACAAAACAAGAGTTAATTTGCATAAACCACAAATTGATCTCTTCAAGACTCGACCTTCTCAAGAACATTATGGTTCTTTTGAGATTAGGTTTTTCATTGCCTTAAATTCATCAAGACACACTTAATTCAAAGTCTAAAATTTAAATCAAACACCAACAACAACAAAATTACTACGAACCTTTTATTAAACTTGAAATCTAGCCTCACACATATAAAACTTGGTTTTCCAAAAGAAAACAAGTTCAAAAGCATTTCCCAACAAGACAAGATGGACTAAAAATTTTGAATTATCTTTTACAACAAAAGAAAACAAAATCTTTCCAAACTTCTACTACTAAATCATAGTTTTAACAAATACCATTTAAAAACTTAAAACCATCTTCAACGAGATCATTAACAAAGACACAAGAGTGGAAAACAAAAGAACTATGACACTCACCTAAAACCTTCCAGGAACCCGCGGTTTGGAAACATGAAGAGAGAGAAGGATTGCCACTATTAACAAACACAAAATCACCAACAACATTATTACATTTAGAAATGTGAGAGGATCCATCACAAAAATCATCCTAAGGCTCGCGGTTTGCAGGAGAAAGAAGAAGATGAAGGTTTGGTTTTCTCACATCTCTCACCACCACACGATTGGGCACGAGTTAGGAGAAGGATGAAGGAAGAATGAAGGTCCTGAAGCAAAATACCTCACGGTTCACAAGGGAAGAAAAAGAAGGGAATTGAAGTTCTCCACCAACACCAACACACTAGAGAATTTATTCTCCCCTCTTTTATTAAAAGGAATCGGCTAAGGAGAATGTGAAAGGAAAAGTGACCCCCACCCCAAAATTCTACTAAGCCATCTATGTGTCTAAAGACAAGATAAGGTGGAATAGGATTTTACAAAATTGTCTGACCCATGATCATGACACCAAAAGGAAAAGAAATTCTAAAAATTATTAACCACAAAATCAACAACAACATAAATCACAAATAACTATACAACAATTACAAGAACATACATCGTAATACCAAAAGTATAGTGAAAATTTGGATTTTGGAATCTAGTATAATAATAAAATACGTCACAGAGTTAAAACACTTATGTGGTCTATATTTAGAACCACGCACACACCATAATACATATAATACGATAATTATAGCGTCACCTACGGATAATCTCTCTCGTAAATCTCGGCCCGCTCAGCTCAATTGTGTCGCATTTCCCGCGACGAAGTCTTCAGATGAGTTCTCTGCTCTACTTGGGGTGTAGACACGTCCCTTAGTGGTTGGTCTTGTAGTTTCAACATTGTTGACAATAGACTCAGCTCGTGGTACTTTCCAGTCTCTGGACAGATATCCCAATTCCTTGCAGTTAAAGCATAATCTTTCCTTGGTTGGTTACTGTTAACGTTGTGCTCCTCATCTTCACCGTTGAAGTAGTGCGTCTTCGGCTTTCAATGCTTGTGATTCCTTTTTTGCCTATCATGTAGACATATCCTCCAGTAGCTGGGCACGCAACCTTCGCAACATCTGTAGTTGATCCACATATGGTAATTGATAGTCCTTAGAAAAACATCCTGGCTTCTTGCAGTTACAGCATAGTCGGTCCTTCGATGAGCATTCTTCAGCTAACTGTTCTTTGCTTCCACATTGATGACGGTGCCACTTCAACTCCTGGTCATTCCCAATAGCCAACGCCACAGGACAATTCTGATTGTGTTCATTTCCCTGAGGATGGAAATAAGATGTTTCTTGTTGTTGTCTTCATCTTGTCCTTTGCCTTGATAATCTGGCTTGACTGGTCCTCCAATAGCTTGCTCCTCCATTCGTTGTCTTAGCCAATCACGTTGATTCCCCACGGCGATCTGTTGTGCGATAGCAGTTGCTATCCAAACTATCACCTGAATTACGTGATTCACGTCTAAGTTACTAGCACTAGCAGAAAGACTTGTTCGCCCCGAAGGCGTCAAATTTCTACAAAGTAAACTAACCAAATCCCCACAACAAGTTCAATCATCTGAGATGATCGCACACAATGTAACACAATATCACACCTATTTCAACTAGAAAACATCACAGACAATCACAAACAAGATTCACATAACCTAGGCATAACAAACTTATACCCGACAATTCCCCACAATCTAGGCCAGCTTAACCCAAAGCGATCCGGTTAGAACCGAACTGCTCTGATACCACCATTGTAACACCCCGTTTTCGGAGCGCTACTGTGCAACCCAATCTAATGCTGAAAACATTTAATGCTTGTATGCTTTCAGTTAAAGAGTACTCTTATGTATTTCACAGTGGAAAAATAGGAGTAATTTTTTTTTTCATTTTCTTTCCTTTGAAACCCTTTTCAAAATGAGACATAGAGTACTACAGTTTTCTAAATGATGCCAATTCAGACTTTTGCAATTATCAGAGTATAATGCATCACAAAATAATACATCACATAACATAATCATTTCACACTAAGGCGAGGTTTTCTGAAGGGAATAATTACACAAATAACAACGACATTACCCTAAGCTAAGCTGGCCAACAACTATAACTCTTATTGAGAAACAGCTCAGCAAGACCAAAACACGAAGCACTCAGAGGAATCTTCCTCCATTGGCTCAATCTTCAATGCTCCTGAAAGACAAAACTGCAACAGCTACCGAACTCCATCTGGAAGTGACATCCATAAGGATATCCGATCCAACAACAGTACAAGGGTAAATTCTTTGTCCACGAGTTTATCATAGGCTATGTCGCATGCAAACAACATATACATATATAATACAACAACATGCTTTTATATAAAAGTCTTATTAAATATGACATAAAACAGACAATTTAACAAGTAACTAAACATCAAAAATCTAAACTGTGACTTAAAAATATCTATTACATCCTAAAATTATTTCTCATTGAATAAAATAATTTTCCTCAATCAAATGGCCATTTTTCACAATTTTCAGGATTAATTCATATTAAAAACAGTATACGTCTACACTGTCTGTTAATCTGAATTAATTACTAAAACAGTAAATTGTTTACAATAAATCTTTGTTGTTCTTCGTACTTTTAACAAACTATTGAGGTGATCAATCTCTATGATTTATTTCCATGTAGTCGGAAACTATAACATAATTTTCATAAAAATTGGGATGTTACATTTTCCACTTCTTAGACACATAAAACCGTCGTTTAAAAAAAAACGAGTTACTCTAAACTCGTCCCACCGGGCGTGCCAATTTGTTTACTGGGAAATTTGGTTTTGTAGAGTGTTTCTACCAAATTCGTCAAACAAACAAATAATTAGTTTTCAAACGATTATGTGATCGACGAGTTACGTGGTAATCTCATTTTCAAAAACAACGGTTTTAATTAGTTAACGGTCAATTGATCGACACGTTATCATTTTTCAACTTTCTTGGCCTTGAAAGTCATTAATCATTGTGATCTTTTGCCAATTGAATATAGTAATTTTAACTAACAAATCAATTGTTGTCGAAATGGCATTAACTCTTAAAGTAAGCAAGATTGGCCGCCGAAAGCCAATAACTTGATCAACAAGTAATTAGACATAAAATTAAATGGTGTATGGAAATATAGTGTTATGAACATACATCCATGAATTTAAACATACAAATTTGAATTGACATGGAAATATATATCGTGAAATATATATATAATAAATTTAAATTTGGAGTCCATTCAAACATATGAGGATGTAATCGATTTGTTATTGAAAAAGTTGGTCCTCTGCTGGTTCGTGTGGATTCAAGGGTACACGAAGGGGGACACCTTTTGCCGCTCAAACCGCAGTAGGAAATGCTATTCGAACAGTAGCAGATCTAGGCATGCAACGAGCAGAAGTCAGGCTAAAAGGTACCGGTCTCGGACTCTTGAATTAACCATTCTTTTCTGGGTATGGAGCCAGCATCGGTCATATGGCATGCTGAAAAAGGTCACCACTCCTCATTCAGCGGAAGGTACGAGTTGCCCGTAGTTACAACTCGCCGGCACTTCCAGTTGTGGCCGTCTCGTACTATTGGTTAATCCAGGATACGTCCGACAGGGAATAAGGGGTTTAGTCGTCCTGCATTTCCGATTCCATTCTGGGGGACAAAAAATAACCAATTCTTATATCCTTCCGTGCCACCGAGCCCTAGGGGTGGGACCCCGATGGGAAGCAACACCACAGATACGACTCCCCCCGGGAGGGGAAAAAAGACAAGAAAATAATGGTGCGCGGGCGGGCCAGGGGAGCTCTTCCCTTTCAGGAAAGGAGCCATCCGGGGGAGCCGGCTGAGCCAGAAAAAAGACGTCTTCTGGTCCCCTTCCCTAGGGAAGGAGCTAGAGCTAACGAGGCCGCCATTCCGTCCGACGGAATGGGATAAGGCCTCTTCTGCAAATGAAAGGACGCCTTGCGGACTTTCATTGCCTCCTAAAAAAAAGACGTCTTCTATACTCTCATGGCAGCCCTGCATTATTTATCTTAGAGAAAGCATTTATTTTTCGAATCTTATCAATTTTTAATTGATAGCTTTTGAAAGAAGGACCGAAGGGACGATATTTTTATGAAATGCTTGCCCTAGATTATGACTCTCTCTCTTATTATGTGATCTTGTCATGCTTGAAATAATGGTTTGGCATGAAGTACACATGGTTAATTCCTTAATTCAGTAAGCATGGTATAAGCTTTTGGCGTTCCTTCGTAGATCTGCGGATTTCACCCCTACACACGAAATTCCACTCTCCTCTGTCTCGCTCAAGTGAATTGGTTTCGAGAGCATTACACCAGTTTTTGGCCACATACGTGGGTTCGGTCCTCCAAGGCCTGTTAGAGCTCTCTTCAACCTGCTCATGGGTTTTCTATTTACATTCCCGTCTCTTAGAAAGAGCCGCTAAACGATCGGACCAGACAGGTGCAGGTAGCTTGCTCTGCTGACCACTCAAACAACTCTTGAATTAACCATTCTTTTCTGGGTATGGAGCCAGCATCGGTCGTATGGCATGCTGAAAAAGGTCACCACTCCTCAGTCAGCGGAAGATACGAGTTGCCCATAGTTACAACTCGCCAGCGAGGGATGGTGTGACATGTCTGGTCATCGCATCGATGAGAACGATGGCCGATGATATCCGAGGAGATTAGGCACCGTCAGCTTTTTTATGTAAAGAAAAGCATCTAAATGACTGCAATTAAATGAAAACATTCAAGGAATATGAATTTAAAAGAAAGCTTGTAAATAGCAGTTTTAAAGGTAAGTGACAGAAAAGGTAAATTGCTGAAATGTAAAGAAATTACATAAAACATGAAACGTAAATGGCAGTGAAGTAAAGAACATGAAATAAAGTACTGGAATTAAAAGGAATGCAGTAAGTAAATTGACTTTAAAAGAAATAATGCAGGAAGTGTAAAAACATGTATAAGTTCGAAATGAAGTTTAAAATGCAGAAAAGTTTTAATGCAGTAAAAGTTGTAAAGAAATTCACATATTGAATAATAAATTTACAGATAAGTTAAATGAGGAACAAAGCAATAATTGGAAATGAAATTGAATTGAATTGCAATTTGTTGAAAGAAAAGGGTGGAAAGCATACAGTGATCGTTTTCCTTTAATCTGCTTCGCTGTCGAGATGTTAGGAATTTAGATCATGTATCCAACCTGAATTACATCGTAAGAACTACTATTTATAGACAAAAATTGTAAAAAAAACTACCTATCATCTGACCTGACACGTGTACGGACAAAAGGTCGGTAGTTGTTTCTACTAAAACTACTTAATCTCGACAGTTACACTTCCTGTCGAGCTGTACATGTGTTTCACACACTTCGTCGAACAATCGCCAAGTCACTTGGTCTTTCAAACTTAGCAAATTTGATTACTTATTCTTAGCTCCTTGCATCTTCACTCGTCGAATTCTTGAAGCTCCGTTGAGAAACCCAAATATGAAATTTGGCACCTAACAGGGTGGTAATGTAACACCCTAAGTTTCAGTGTTTAACTATTTAAGTATTTATCTATTTTCTATCGTTCGTAATATGACTTATCCATTAATAAAGCTATGTGAATGATCCTAGTGTTTGATTTGCTCTATTTGATAAGAGATATAGGGAGTAATAGTTATTATTAATTTAGGGTTTTTCTTTCAATGTTTGAATTCTACCGTAAAACGCTGAATTTGAACTAACTATAGGGCGAGTTTTGACTAAAACCTGCCCAAACGTGATCCAACTTTTATAAAATTTGATATCTAAGCATTTTCCAATATTTATGATTTATTTGAATTTTTTTGCGAATTTTTGGGCATCGGAAAATATATAGGGTATTTTCTACGCCCAAAAACTGCCTAATTGCGACTTTTCGGTTCGCATTTCGAGAAAACGAGATACGTGGGTACTTTTCTCATGTCATGAGGAACATTTTGGCTAAATAATAATTTTTAAGTGTGGACTTATAATTAGAATGATTGTTGGGGTTTTTATTACAAAAACCCTAATAGACGTGAAACGCCGCGCACCCGGTTGAGCGAGAACGCGACGAAATGAAAATATCATGATATTTAGGGCTGAGAGCCGGTTCACCCAGCAACTAGGGGAGCTGAAATTGGTCTTACAAGGTTCTTTTACATGTGTCGAGTGGTAATTGGTGATTAAGTAAAAGGTAGGTAGTTAGTTTAGGACTTAATTGGTTAGTTTCCAACTAAATGAACAAAATTCCTTCCTTCCAAGTCCTAGCTGATTTCGTGGCCCTCTCTCTTAGCCACATTCAGCCCTTCATTCCTCCATTGGAGATGAAAACTTGAGAAAATTTCTAGATAGGGAAAGTGTGGGTTTTGGAAGTTTTGGTGATCAAGATTGCATCTTTACTTCCTTTCTTCTTAATCCTTGTTCAATCATCATCTAATCTCTTGGTAATGTCTATGATCCTTCCCTTATCTCTCTTGAGTTCCATGATATGGGTTTCGATGGATTTAAGAGTTGTTTTTGAGTTTAAAAGTTTGTTTT
The DNA here is from genome assembly GCA_037113605.1 of Calophaca sinica. Lineage (NCBI taxonomy): Eukaryota > Viridiplantae > Streptophyta > Magnoliopsida > Fabales > Fabaceae > Calophaca > Calophaca sinica. The sequence continues at coordinate 73,342,148 of CM073736.1, forward strand.
TGCTAGAAATGCTTGAGTAGCCTTATAATCCTTGTTTTTCTTCCATAGTTAGCTTTGCTCTTGATGTTTAAAGTTGAAAAAGCCCTAACCCCTATTCTGGCCGAATCTTTGGGGCTGTTCTAAGTCTTGGTCTTGAGTTATTTTTGTTGATTTGGAATTAGTTCTTGAAGGTTTATAAGTTGTATGTTTGGATACTAGTCATTTATGCATGTTTACAAGGTTTTGAAAAAATAAATTGTTTGTAAATGAGGGCCGGAAAACCGTGGCCTCTAATTAGGTTTTGGGGGATGTTTTAAATTGTTTTCAAAGTGTATGAAGTGTTGAGGAAGTTAGTTTAAGGTTCAAGGATTTAAATGTGTTGAAATAATTTGTTTTGGAAGTGAAAAGTTGAAAACTTTGGGTTTATTTTAGGGCACCAAAACCGTGGTCCTCATGTTATTTTTAAACATTGTTTTAAGTTGTTTTATATCCTTAAAATAGCATAAAGTTGGTCAAGAATTTGGTTTAGCAAAACAATTCAAAGAAGTGTGATTTTTGGAAAAGGTTTAGTTTATGTTTCAAAGATTGTTTCTTGATCTTGTCACAAACTTATTTCTATAATTTTCATGGCATATTATATGGTTTTACATATAGTTTAAATTTGGCAAAACACTATTCCAATTGGTAAAAACTTGGTTTAAGTTTTTCTAAGTATGTAGAGTTAATGAAAGTTTCAAAACTTCCTTATCTGAAGCTTGTTCTAGGTAAGGGAAATTTCTATGTAATGAGTTTAGGCTCTTTGCTTTGTTTGTTATGTGGTTTCATTGAATGAATAATTGTGGTAGTAACTGTAGTATTATTAAGTGTTAGTGGTGATGCTGTAACATGCTGTAGTATGTTGAATTGTTTAATGTTGTGTGAAATGTTGTAGCATGTTCTGTTTGGTCTTGAGTGACAACAATGAATGGTATTGAATGGCTTAAATCATGTTTGATTTATTGTTGAATTGAAACTGATTGAGGTATGCAAAAAGTTGTTATTGTGGTATGAGTTAATTAATAATGCGACGATCGATTGCTGATTGGTTTGACGATCTACACCGGTAAATCTGATGCGATTTCACAAGCCAAAAATATGACTTCATAAGTAAATTGTTAAAGGTATTTTGACTTAAAAATAAGCGTGAGGATTGTAGTATGACTAGCCAAAGCTTATAGATAAGTTAGAAATGGAACCATGGGAGGTGAAGAATTCGATTAAATTAGGGTTCCAACGACCCATAGCTAAATGAGTGATTTTTGGTACAACCTCACCTAGATAACATAAGAATTGTAAGCATGAAAATTTACTAAGTAGAGTGAGTTGGGAGTTCGTCGATTCGCATTAATTAATTAAAATATATACTAACCATTGAGCATTGACCGTCTTACGGACTTTCAAAGGTTGAGTTGTCACTTCATGCCTGTGTGTCAGCAATGCCTAATGCGTGGCAAACCTAATGTGTGGCTATACCCTTGGTAGGGGAATTTGATTCGGACGTTGGGAAATAAAGTTCCTCGTCTCTGCTGACCTTGTTTAAGGCTGCAGGTGTATACACAAACTCGTCATAATGCATTGGCATGCATGACTAACCACATTTTGATATGTGATGATCTGATCATTGACTTGTTGTTTGATTTGTTTGCTCGCATGCAAATACTTGATATACTATGATGATGTATGCGGCCTATTAAGTATGCTTATGTATATAATGACATGCCGATGTACTATATGTATATATATCTTGTTTGTATGCAACTAGCCTGTGATGAACTCGTGGACAAGAAATTTACCCTTGCATTTCTTTTGTTTTATGTTTATGCTTGGAACCGATACTGTAACGACCCGTTTCCGGACCGCTACTAAGCTAGAACAATTCCGAATGCCAGTAGCTTTTAGAAATAGTACTCTTTGTGTCTTTTGGAAAATGCGGTAAATTTTTTTTCTTTTTATAAACAAGTGTCTTTTGTAACACACATTCAGAGTACGAGCAACGTTTTCGAAACATGATGGAATTATAAATGCAATTGACTACTACAACTAAATAAAGACAGATACACATGCTACCAAAAGATAATCAGTTGAAGAGTTTTACACACCGGAAGCAGTAAATGAATATGCATAAGCAAGAGTATACCCAGAGTATGAAAACCCTACAATGTTACTACATCAGGTACTCTCGGCAGTTACCCACGCAGGGGGCTGCTCCAAAAGCAAAACCTTGACACCTAAATAACAACTGTCACAAAGTCAAATAAAATGACAGACTGGTCACCAACCCAAATCCATAAATAAAATAGCTAAACATTCTTAACTACACAACTACACCCATTTCCTAGCAATCCTTCTCCGTCTGGTCATTCGCATCCTCGTCAGTTCCTCCACGCGAAAGTTTCTAACACGCCTTCTATACAAACATATCGGCCGAGAGTGGGGGTTAACTCCAAGCCGAGGGAATCTCCATGCTCGGGTAGTCAGAAGCCACTTTCGGTGATGTCGTCGTCGCCGAAATCTCCACCACGTCCGTCATCGCCTGGATTACCATCATTAATTGAAGGAACCACTGGCAAGGGTCAACTTCTCATCACAACAAGATATAGCAAATCACAAAGTGATAAACAAACAACAGTATACACATTTCTCAAGGCGCAACTCCAGACTCTCTCACGACTCACCTCACGACTCATTCTCTCTCGACACTTCGACAACTTCCGGAACAACGAACGACGCCCTTGAATTCCGGCCTTAGCCTTGAGCTCTTCCACTACTCTAGGAGATTCAAGTCGAAGTTACCCAATGCCACGACAATGGACCACGCCCCTGAACATCCAGCCGAAGCTTTGAGCTCTTCCACTACTCTAGGATATTCGAGTCGAAATCACCCACTACACGACAATGGACAACGTCCTTGAACATCCGGCCGAAGCCTTGAGCTCTTCCACTACTCTAGGATATTCAAGTCGAAGTTCAAAAACGACACGACTAGCTCTCACACTCGATGAACAGTTCGCCGCATACGATATTCAAAGAGCGGTACGCAACATTATTCGACCGCTTATCAAATAATTAGAGCAAGCTTAATATGAAGAAACACAATTCAACAACTTAAGCAACATAAGCAATTTGCATGGTGAAACGCAATTCAACAAGCATAAGCAATTCGCAGCATATACTCAATCACATATTAAATATTTGCATAACTCAATAATATCAGCAAACATCACATACTTGACACGTAAATCAAGGAATCCATCCCTCTACAACTCGATGGAGTTCACAGAGAGGAACAAACAAGTGTGGGGGGGTTGGGGACAACTGCTAACCACTTGCAGACAAACCAACTAAATAATCAGTATATCAAAAAAATAAACCAAAGGGGTACAAGACCCCCACTTCGATCCCTGAGGTTCTCAGACTTCTTCGCGTACATACTTGAAATTAAATTCTTATCGTATCTAAAAGTTGACCTTACACAAGGACATACAACAATAAAAGCCTACAATGTCTAGAAGTGCCCTTACCACGAACAGTCGCTAACGTCGCTCTGAAATCCTCAAGTCCGCATCGCTCTGTCTTCGGAATCACAATTCCTATCACAACGAACAACTTAGCACAATTTATAAGTTCTAACTAACTTAAGCCCTCAACTTAGCCCTTCTTCTAACCAAACTCATTCAAGCACTTAAGTTATTAGCTACTTGAAAAGAATAAGGTTTTGAACCAAAATCATTTTCTTGAAAAGCTACATAACACATAACACTTAATTTAGGAAAATGCTAACTTTCAAAAAAATCCTTTTCTTGAAACTTTTAAGCATAAAAAATAACTAATTAACCACTTTCCATAAACTTAGCAAAACTTAAATACACTTCAACACAACTAATAAAGCTAAAAGAACACAACCATAATTTCTCCCGACCTATAGGGCTCTTGGCCACCACACCAATTTAGGGGACAATTGGCAAAGCTCCCAGAATAAATTAAAGTCAACATGTACTCAAAAGGTGCAAAATTTGACAATTTTTACGCTATTTAAAATAACAATTTTCCAACCATATCAAACGAACTCCGTTTCTTAAGAAACTTTTTATGCAAGTCCTTGACATACATATATTCATCAACATATTTTTATTTGGGTAAAAATTATTACCAATAAGTGCAGAAAAATTATTTAATTATAAATATTAAAAACAATATCAAACACTCAAAAATAATCATGACAAGTTACGTTTCGATTTTCATCGAAATCGGGGTTCATTTAGAATTTTATCTGCGACGAAACTGCCCGGCGATTCAAAGCGCGACGAAACTTCGTTAGAATTTTTCGACGATATTCGAACCTTGAATTAATATAAAATATTAACTCTCAAATATAATTTGATCTTGATTTAATTAATACACTTAATTAGGGAACAAGAAATTGCTTATTATAGCATAAATACGACAAAATAAACTAAATAACGCTAGATAACGTATCCTAAAGATACGGGTGTTACAGATACTTAGATGTTGCCGATCCCGATGAGGTTATGGGAAACACGACGTATGAGTTTCCTCAGTGGAAGACCCATTCGGCGTGGGTCATTAATCCTATCTCTGGGCGTTTGACACAATCGGGAATAGTTATTGAGACCGACGACGATGGGGAGTACTCTACTACTGTATGCTTCAGCAGTAAGACAGTTCACTTTTATGTACCACCTAGTCTACTTACTACACTATCGACGATGGTGACTATTGAGACCTTTCCGTTCGTGGACCCTACACATCCGTCCATGATGTCGAGTTCGAGTGCACATCCACCTTCGACTGGAGTTCCTAGAACTTCTCCCATCGTCACTGTTACTACTTCTGCTATACCGACAACTTCATTGGTGGCACCTGCTGCACCTGAAGGTAGTCCTCCCTCATTTTGTATTCACTGTCCTCATTGCTCTTATCCCTTGCCTCCAATCCCTACGGTTGGAGCCCCAGTTAATGGGAGTAGGACCGCTAGGGAGTGGGTGGTGAGAGATAGAGTAGTGATTGATAGTGAGGATCAGGAGGAGGAGGAGGATCCTTGAGAGGCATCGGGGCCTGCTAGCTCAGAGTCAATGACCTACCGTGCGGGGTTTCCCCCTCGCAAGCGTCTCAAGTTTACTTATGGGCCAGCATAGTTAGATAAAATCAGTTGGTTAGACTCTAGATTAGTATTTTTTACAGTATGACTTTTGGGCCTAAGTCCTTTGATAGGAGCTGCCAAGATGCATCACAGATATGAGTCAACTCTAGGTGTTAGGGTTCTTCACATGACTGATGTATTTTATTTTGAGCATCTACCTGTGTATATTTTGGAACTCACCTGCGTGCGAAATACTCTGATCCTTGGCACTGCTATGATGCATATATATGATGTTAGTTATGTTTTACTTTAGAAGTGGTTGCTGTTTGTTGTTCTAAAGTATTACACTTGTGGGAAAAACTGATGTTTTCAAAGAAAACCTTTTGCGAAAATGGGATGTTACACACATGGTATCTCATGCATATTATAGTGCCAATTGGCTCTGAAGCCTCAAGTACTAGCCTCTTTCGAACATTTTCTAAGCCATATTATGAGGTAAGTGGTAGGAAATAGAATTTAACCACACTTGTCACATGAATAACCACTTTTTTGCACACAAGTAACAACAAATCTGTGATAGTGTATAATTCGAGGATACACAACTAAAAAGAACACATGCTATATTACAGTGCCAACAGTCTCTAAATCCTCAAGTACAAGCCTCTATAGAACATTTCCCAATCCAAAATCTGAGGCAACTGACAGGAAATATAATTTAACCACACAGATCACACGATTAACCACTTTTTTGCACACAATTAACCATAAATATGTGACACTGTATAATTCGAGGTCTGTGACAGGATGCATGTGCAAAATATCTTTACACTGACAGTGCATACTATTTACTCACATGCATCATAACTGTATGATTACACTCTAAATTTATTAGGACAAGCCTCAGAAAGGTGTGGTTAATTATGTGCAAAAAAATGGTTAATCGTGTTGAATTTGTGGTTAAATTAAATTTCTTGTTTTTAACCTCCATTTTTGGCAAAGAACTTCAATATAGAGGCTTGTCCTTAATGAATGAGAGCCTAATCATATAGTTATGATGCATGGAAGTGCATTTCACTAGTGTATTCTTGATTGAATTGGCCTTGGATGGGGGTGGTTAACTGCGTGCAAAAAAGTGGTTAATTATGTTGTGAATGGGGTTAAATGGAACTTCTTGGTGTAAACCTCTATTTTTTTTCCCTCAGAACTTTAATTACGAGGCTTTTCCGAATAAATTTAGAGTGTAATCATATAGTTATGATGCATGTGAGTGAATAATATATGTGTTTCCTTCATTGAATAGGTGTCAGACAGGGGTGGTTAATTGTGTGCAAAAAAGCGGTTAATTGTGTTGTCTGTGTGGTTAAATGAAATTTCTTATTGGAAACCTCCATAATTGGCAAAGAACTTTCATATAGGGTGGTTAAATTGTATCGATACATGAAAAGTGTAAAACAAACTTTTGTTTTAATGAACCTATGTTTAACAATAAGATACAATAATTGCAAATTAGCAACCCTTTGAGTCATGTTACTACATTTTTTTACCAAAAGCTCAAATCATTCAAAGTAAGTCTCATTTAGGATTCGTTGCTTCAACAAGAAAAATCATATACTACCAACCACAGTAGACCATGTCATCTATTTGATGACTTCTATAAAACACCAAATGGGAAACTAAAAATGGCGTTTGCATTAATTTAGTAATAAGCCAGCTATAGAAAAAATAAAAGGGAACAAGTTGTTGAATCTTATGAACAAGTTACTACATAAGTTGGATAACTAAGAATTTACAAGTATTAACATTTGTAAGGTTCAACAACTCTACCAAAATACATCAGCTTTCCAAAAAGAATATTCAACTACAAAAAAAGTCTCACAATTACAACGCAAAATCATATGTGACCGCCTCAAATGAAGGACCCACATCATGATATCTTGAACTAATTAAAATGGAGAACCCATTGTCAAGTTTTTGGGAAGCTTCGCAATCTTCAATACATTCTTCCGATTATCATTTTTGGGATGAAGGACCCATTGACAAAGAATTTCTTAGCAAATTGCGGCAACATCATCCTATACACACAAGTGAGACCTGAAAGTATTAATATTAATGTTAGACATCATTCTGTTGGACCAGCAATTAAGGATGTCTCTGAGTCAGTAATGGCAACACAGCCACCCTGAAAATCCAAGAGTACAAAATCAATCAAAAATTCAATAATCCAAGCCTATGGAAATTTGGATGGATTTTCTGAGCAAAGTAGCAAATATGTATATAGATTAAGCATCTAGAAGAATAGAAATGCAAGAGAATCTATTGAATTGTTTGCAAGTAATATATCTCGTACCTCAATCTGGATATGAAAACACCAGAAGTCAATGCTGACATGGTTGATAATATGATTCACACAAAAGCATAGTCAATCACTATTTTCCAGATTGACATTGGGAATCAAATATTTTACCATTGTTCCCCCTAATTACAACATGTATCAATGCACTTAGCGCCAACAGATGTAGGCGATGGATAACATATTGTCATATTGTCTAAAAGATCAAAGCAAACTAAAATATTAACACTCAGCAATGCCAACACATGTATTATAAACTTAATTTAATAAGATTACCAATTAAAATCCAAGTCAAGCATTTGACTGCAATTTAAATATAATTACAAAAGAAAGCTCGAAACGGACATCAACATTAGTAGAATAATTTATTTGCAAGCTTAAAAATGTAACCAAAAAAATGTATATTAAAAAAGTAAAATATTCTATATTATATAAAAATATACATGATTAATTTAAAAAATTAAATTTTATAATGTGTGAGAAAATATATTAAAAATAAGGTAATTATAAGTATAATATTATGTTATGTAATAATACTTTGGATCGGTTTGGATTGGATTGGTTCCATTAGAAGGATCCGAAAACTAATCCAATCCAATCCAAAATTTCGGTTTTTTGCGGTTTTCGGTTTTTTCGGTTTGCGGCTAATTCGGTTTGCGGTTTTTCGGTTCGGTGGCTGCGGTTTGAATTGGATTGGATCGGTTTGTGAACACCCTTAAGAACAACCATGAAACAGATAACATAACAAGTATCTAATTATCTAACCTTTTGTGCCTGCAAGTTTTTAAATTTCCTTTTATAACTACAAAGTGAAAAACAATGAAAATGAAGAGTCCCAAAATATGCAGTTAAGGTATTTAACTAAAAATAAAAACTGAACATATAGAAAGAACAATCTAGACTAGATAGAACAATCTCCAACTGGTTGGAGCTATAAGTATGACCTAGAAAATTCAGGAAAGACAATATGTAATTGGTTTAAGACCAGTTCTAGGACTTCCCCGATGAACATCTGCAACCATTTGTCAAGTCCAAAAAATCAGAACAATCAACCTCTAATGTCTTTCATTTTTAATTAGGAAAATTGAAAATCATAGGAACAAACAAAGAAAAAAAACCATCCAGCATTTCAGCTTATCCTCAATCATTTCAGCTTTCCACAATAGCAATTATAATGGAAATACCACTCTAAACATCAAGCAAGGAAAAGGGAAAATCACTACATATGTATCTAATTATTTAACGTTTTGACCCTTTGAGTTTACCTTCAACAACATAAACCTTGTAACTTGCAACCCTACAATAGAGTTATTGAATGGAACAAAAACAAGGAAAAGGGAAAATCACTGCATCAAGAACAATGATGGAAATCAAGGAAAAGAGGGAATTGAGCCCTAGGTTGGAGAATCTAACCCTAAATAAATGAAACCAGTGATGGGAATTCAAGGGAAAGAGGGAAACATTAACATTTCTCACCTTCGGAGATGGCAATGCGAATAAGGGAGCTAGAGAGATAAAACCATGAGATGAAGGTTTTGCAAAGATAGACGTTTTGCTTCTTTGATAGAGAGAGAGGCAGAGACGAGAAAGATGCAGAGGCAGAGACGAGAGAGATGAGAGAGAGGTGGAGACAAGAGAGATGCAGAGGCAGAGACGAGAGAGAGGGGAGAGAGATGGAGACGAAAGAGAGGCAGGAAGAGAGAGAGAGGCTGACATGAGAGAGAGGTTGAGTCAGCAAATTATTTTCCACATAATCAGTGACTCGGTAAAAATGCCACATGAACAGGTGTTGAATGGGTGTATACCAGGTAAGGGGTGTCCAAATATCGGGACTCTTATGAAAACTACCTTTAGAACTCATGAAGGCCACTATGAATATCTACTAATGCCTTTTGGGCTTACTAACGCACCATCTACATTCCATGGCCTTATGAATAAAGTATTAAAGCCTCATCTAAGAAAATTTGTCCTTATTTTCTTTGATGACATATTGGTGTACATCAAAAGTCTTGAGGAGCATATAGATCATTTGCATCAGTTGTTATCTTTGTTAAGGGTAAATAGCTTGGTGGCCAATAAGAAAAAATGTGATTGCAGCGTTGGTCAATCTGCAACGATTACTCCAAAACCGCCCCCACTTTAAAAGCCACGGCGGTTGCCACAACGGTTACATGAACCGCCTTCGATTAATCGCAAATGGAGGCGGTCTTACAAGAACCTGTAGCAGTTAGTTGCTAAAACATTTCCTAGCCCTCATTAATTTCATTTCCCTCGAAACTCTCCCTCTTGAAACCCTTGTTTCATTTTAACCTCCCAACACCCAAGCCACTCATGTAACCTCATGCCTCCAAAACCCAAGGCTCGCCGTTGTATAACCTCACGCTGCCACTCGCCGCTATATATCCTCACACCGCTAACGCCGCCACTTGCTATCGTAGCAATAGGTCATCGCTCATTATCACTGGAGATTTCAACTGTTGCTAACCTTCATGGGTTCGATTCTTGCCTTGCTATTTTTTTAGAGATTTTGGTGTTTAGTGTTTAGAGATTGTAGGTTTAGATATTTTGTATCCATGATTTGTTATTCTTTGTTTAAAATGGTAACAGGTTTGCACAGCAAGATGCAACTATCACATCTGTGTGAGTATCCCTTTCTTCCTTGCCCCTTTGTTTATGTGGTCTGTTTTTTGACACTATATCTCTAGTTTCACTCGTCGCAAAACAATCAGCATGGAAATCTCTAGTTTATACATGTCAACCTCTTGTGAGCTATCAATAAGCAAATTCTATACGCCTTTCTGATGATGATTAGAACATTTTCTTTCATTGAGATGTTAATGCCAACAAACTACATGTTTTAGACTTGTGTGAAGGCTTGAACCTTCTCTTTCACTCTTTCAAATCTTTGATTGCAAGAAAAAGCAATTGATTTGTAAATGAATTGCAATTTTCAAATTATTATCTTCTCAAGCAGTAAGTTGAGTAAAGAAATATATTGACTTGTTGAATTTGACCAACCTCAACATGAGGCTCAAGCCAAACATGTTTAAGTATGAAACTTGGTAGTCCTGGATTTGAAAGTCATTAACTTTTAGCAAATCAGGAAAACAATACCCACCCACTTTTTTTACTTACGTTTTTCTTATGTAGGTTTATTTTTTTTGTTTACAATTATTACTCTTATTAATGAAAAAAGCTTAGATGTTTCAGGGGATTTTTTTTTCTTTTTAGATGTTTCTTTGTTATGTTTAAAAGGGAACACACAATTTATTTACTTCTTTTGTTAATCTTATTTGTTTGAGGAAAAAATAAATAAAATGTATTGAAAAATGTGTTTCTTAAGCTTGTTGATTGTCTCCACACAGATCACTCTTGTTATGTTTTTTAGAAGTTGCTATTGTTTGGAATTATGTTGTTTTCATGTTGCTGCGGCTTGGGAGCTTTTGTTTAGTTCATGGAATATGGTTATTTTGAACTGGTTATGTTAGGTTTTATGTTATGTGAAGCATTCTATGTGATATGACATGCTCTGATATTTGCCAAAAAGATGATTACTCATAATTTGAAAATTGTAGTACTCTTCGTGTCTCATTTTTTAAAAGGGTTTTCAAAGGAAATAAAAAGAAAAAAAATTTACTCCTATTTTTCATTGCGAAATATAGGCGAGTACTTTTACTGAAAGCATATTAGCATCAAATGTTTTCAGCATTAGATTGGGTTGCACAGTAGCACTCTGAAAACGGGGTGTTACAAATGTAACACCCCAAGTTTTATGAAAATTATTTTACAGTTTCTGACTACTTAAAAATAAATCATAGAGATTGATCACCTCAAATGGTTTGTGAAAAGTATGAACAACTGCAAAGATTTGTCATAAATAATTCTCTGTATTGGTAATTAATTCAGATTAATAGACAGTGTAGACATATACTGTTTTAAAATGAATTAATCCTGAAAAATGTGAAAAATTGTTGTTTGATTAGAGAAAATTATTTTTCTGAAGGAGAAATAATTTTATGACTTAATAAGTATTTTTAAGTCATAATGTGAACTTTCAACATTTGAGTTAATTGGTAAATTGTCTGTTTTATGTCGTATTTAATACGACTTTTATTAATAATTTTGTATTGAAGATTTTATTGTTTGAATAATATCTAGATGATAAGAAAAATTGGAATTAGTGATCCTCACTAATTTACAGTTTTTACTACGCTGCAAGAATTCTGTTGAATTCTGCCGTGATAGGGCTATCGGGTGAGTTTCTAACTGAAACATACCCAAATGTGATTGAAATTTTACAAAATTTGAGATCTTAACATTTTTCAATATTTAGGATTTATTGAAATTTTTCTGGGATTTTTGGGCATCAGAAAATATTTAGTGCATTTTCTACGCCTAGAAACTGTCTGATTGCATCGTTTTGGCTCGTAATTCGAGAAAACGAGATATGTGGGTACTTTTCTAATGTAATGAGGGACATTTTGACTAAACAATAATTTTTAGGTGTGGGTTGATGAATTAGAATTATTTTTGGAATTTTTGGTATAATACCCTAATATATGCGTAACGCCGTGCACCTGATTGATCGATAACGCGCAAAAGCGAGACCCTGAGATATTTTGAGCAAATGGTTGCGGACCAATGGGAGTCAAGACACATGTGTGGGACCCACCTTGGACTAGTGGAATGTGTTGATTGGCTTAGGAGTAAATGGTGGAGAGAAAACCTAAGATTCCTTCCTTTTATTCCCTTGTGAGCCGCGAGCATTTCTTGCTCCAAGACCTCCATTTTTCCTTCATTCTTCTCCTAATTTGTGTTAAACCTTGTGGTGGTGAGGCGTGTGTGAGAAATATTAAGAGTTTAGAGAGTTTTGGGAGTGATATTACTTGCCTTGAAGCCGTGATTGTGGGAGTGTTAGAGCTTGACTTTCCACGAAATTGGAGGGGCAAGGATGGAATAAAAATTGTTCATTTAGTTAGGTTTTAACCAAATAGTTACAAACTAACTATACTAACTATCCACTATTTACTCCTAAGCCAATCAACACATTCCACTAGTCCAAGGTGGGTCTCACACATGTGTCTTGACTCCCATTGGTCCATGTGTGGCAGCCATTTGCTCAAAATATCTCAGGGTCTCGCTTCTGCGCGTTATCGATCAATCGAATGCACGGCGTTACGCATATATCAGGGTTTTATACCAAAAATTCCAAAAATAATTCTAATTCATCAACCCACACCTAAAAATTATTGTTTAGTCAAAATGTCCTTCATGACATTAGAAAAGCACTCACTTATCTCATTTTCTCGAATTACGAGCCAAAACAATGCAATTAGGCAGTTTCTAGGCGTAGAAAATGCACTAAATATTTTCTGAAGCCCAAAAATCCCGAATAAAATCCAATTTTTCTTATCATCTAGATATTATTCAAACAATAAAATCTTCAACACAAAATTATTAAAATAAAAGTCGTATAATTCGGCATCAAACAGACAATTTACCGATTAACTCAAATGTTGAAAATTCACATTGTGACTTAAAAATACTTATTAAGTCCTAAAATTATTTCTCCTTCAATAATATAATTTTCTCTAATCAAACAACAATTTTTCACATTTTTCAGGATTAATTCATATTACAACAGTATACGTCTACACTGTCTATTAATCTGAATTAATTACCAATACAACAAATTATTTACGACAAATCTTTGTAGTTCTTCATACTTTTCACAAACCATTTGAGGTGATCAATCTCTATGATTTATTTTCAAGTAGTCGAAAACTGTAAAATAATTTTCATAAAAATTGGGGTGTTACATTGATGCACTATTGTAAGACCCCGTTTTCGGAGTGCTACTGTGCAACCCAATCTAATGTTGAAAACATTTAATGCTTTCAGTAAAAGTACTCGCCCGTATTTCGCAATAGAAAATAGGAGTAATTTTTTTTTCTTTTTGTTTCCTTTGAAAACCCTTTTAAAAAATGAGACACGAAGAGTACTACAATTTTCAAATTATGAGTAATCAGCTCTTTTTGGCAAATATCAGAGTATGTCATATCACATAGAATGCTTCACATAACATAAAACATAACATAACAAGTTCGCTCTGAGGCGAGGTTTTCTAAAAAATGTAATTACAAGGCAATAGGCAATAAAGTCATGCTCCACCAACAGGTCAAGAGCCAAAACAATACCCTAAGCTAAGCTGGCTAACAACTATAACTCTTACTGAGAAACCGTTCAGCAAGATCAAAACACGAAGCACTCAGAGGAATCTTCCTCTACTGGCTCAGTCTTCAATGCTCCTAGAAAGAACAGAACTACAGCAGCAATGGAACTCCATCTGGAAACATCCATGAGAATGTCTAATCCAACAACAGTGCAAGGATAAATTCTTTGTCCACGAGTTTATCATAGCCTATGTCGCATGCAAACAATATATATATATATATATAATACAACAACATGCTTTTATATACGTATATATACTTAACAGACCGCATACATCATCATGGTATATCAACCATTTGCATGTGAACAGACAAATCAAACAGCAGATCAACGATCAAGTCATCACATTATCAAATTCATCAAACAATTCATCACATATCATAAATGTGGTCAGACATGCATGCCAATGCATTATGAACGAGTTTGTGTATACACCTGCAGCCTTAAACAAGGTCGACAGTAGACAAGGAACTTTATTTCCAAATGTCCGAACATAATTTCCCTACCAAGGGTATAGCCCTGCATTAGGCTTACCATGCATTAGGCAATGCTGCCAAACTGACATGAAGTGACAACTCATCCTTTTGAAGTCCTTAAGAAATCAAATGCTCAGAGTGTCGATGCTCAATGGTTAGTATGCATCCAAACAAATTCTTTAATTTGGCCCACTCACCATAAGGAGTGTCTGAGATATGTTTTAATTAATCAATGCGGATCGACAAAACCTCCACTCACTTAATTTAATGAAGTTCAAAATCTCAATTTACTTAGAGTTGAAACACAGGACACAAGGTCCGGGTGTTCAATTGCGGAACGCTACTCTCAATCTTAGATTGAAATTCTAGCACGTAATGCAGAACACTAGGCTCAATCTTTAGGTTAAGATACTAGGCACGCCATACGAAACACTAGGTCCAATCCTTAATCGAGAAAATACGCACATAAGTAGGACATCAAGTCCCAGCACAGGACACATGGCCCATATGCCCAATAGGAACACTAGGCTCCCTATATTTTATTCTTAAGAAATCTCAATCTTTGAAATCTTTGAAAATCTCTTTATCAGTTCTTGTGTCTCTTTTACGCACTATTGTATCTGAAAATACTTTTTAGTTCTAGGTCATTGAAACCCCAGTTATGCTAAATAATACATGAGGGAAATTCCCAGGAAAGAGAGGCAATGCGAACACTCTTAATTACCAAGTCTTTCCTAGCCAGAATTTTCCCAGACGCATCATTCAATACAACCGTTTTCACAAATTATACTATTTACTCAAGTTCTTTTTCTACCATGGTTCCATTTAAAATTTATTTGTAAGCTTTGGCTAGTTATACTAAAATCTTCACACGTTTAAGTTAAAATGCCTTTAACAATTTACTTGTGAAATCACATTTTTAGCTTGTGGAATCGCATCAGATTTACCGATGTAAATCACCAATCCAATCAACAGTCGATCATCGCATTATTAATTAAATCATCCCACAATAACAATTTTATGCATACTTCAATCAATTCCAAATTCACAGTAAATCAACCATGATTTAAGGCACTCAATACAAATCAATGTTGTCACTCAAGACCAAACAAAACATGCTACAACATTTTACACAGCACTTAATCAGTTCAACATGCTACAACATTTCATATAGCACATAACAATTCAACATGCTATAACATGCTACAGCCTCTCAACAGCACATAGTAATACTACAAGTACTATCACACAGCTAATCAACCAATCAAACCAATCAACAATCAAGGCGAAAAGTCCAAACTCATTATATAAGAATTTCCCTTACCTCGAACGCATTCCAAAATTGGTAATTTCCAAGTTACCGTCAAGTCGTACCTTGCACGAACCTTAACAACGCAAGTTCAATTAATTAGAACCAAAACTCAAGTCTATTGCCCCTAGGGCAGCCACAGGTTTAGGGCCTGTAAAGACCTAAGAATTACTCACTTAATCCCATTTGGATCACACCTAGTCATCTATCATGAAACAAGTCTAAGTCATGTAAGTTTTGAAACTTTTACAAACACTATACACTTAGAAAATTGCCTAACTCAAAATTACCAATTGGAATAGTGTTTTGCCACTTTGAATAGTGTTTTCCCAACATTGAACAACTTTTCAAAACACAAACCATGTCATAAAATTATAGAAACAATTTTATTACAAGTTCAAAACAATTCTTGAATCATAAACCAAACTTTTTCCAAAAATAAACTTCTTTGAAATGTTTTGCTAAATCAACTTATTAACCATATTTCATAACATATTTAGACATTCAAACAAGTCATTATCACTTCCTAAAATTTCCATGGAGCACCACGGTTTTCAAAGCTTCAAAACAACTTCAATATTTCTAACCATTAACTCCTAAATCATACAAACCTTGTTTAATCAAAACTTCTTACCATAAGACAACTTCTGTGCCACTTTAATACAATTAAAACCAAGTTAAAATTCCCCCAAAATTAGTTCACAAGCCATGTTTTGAAAGCCCCAAAACAGCCCCAAATTTATTTTATTTCCAACTATTTTTCAAAGCTTTAAACATACAAATCTTTATAGATTTAAAGTCCTAACCAAAAACTAACTTCAAAACCACTTTGATACACTTTAAGACCATTTAGAACATCATCAAAATCATGTCTATAGACCACGGCTCCAGCTCCTAAAATCAAACAAATTCATTTCTCAAAACTTGGCAAAACATGCATATATGACTAGTTTCCAACATACCACTCAAAACCCTCCAAGAACTAACTCCAAATCAACAAAACTAAGCCAAGATTAAACCCCCTAACAGCCCTATGATTCGGCCTCCTCCAAAAGTTAGGGTTCCACAATTTTGAAATTCACCAAACATGCCTAATCTTGAAGGAAAATGATGGTTCTATGAAATATTCAAGCTAATACATCAAGATTTAACACTTAATCAAGGAAAACAACACTAATACCATGAAAACCCAACCACGGCAGCCATGAAGAAAGAGAAAATGAACAAGCACTTACCAACAAGATTGATGATGGTTGATCAAGAAGAAAGGATTAAGTTTACAAGCTTAAACCACTAAGCGTAGTTAAAACTGTAAATTAGTAAGGATCTCTAATTCCAATTTTTATTATCATCTAGATATTATTCAACAATAAAATCTTCAATACAAAATTATTAAAATAAAAGTCGTATTAAATACGACATAAAACAGACAATTTACTGATTAACTCAAATGTTGAAAATTCACATTGTGACTTAAAAATACTTATTAAGTCCTAAAATTATTTCTCCTTCAATAAAATAATTTTCTCTAATCAAACAATAATTTTTCACATTTTTCAGGATTAATTCATATTAAAACAGTATACTTCTACACTATCTAATAATCTGAATTAATTACCAATACAACGAATTATTTACGACAAATCTTTGCAGTTCTTCGTACTTTTCACAAACCATTTGAGGTGATCAATCTCTATGATTTATTTTCAAGTAGTCGGAAATTGTAAAATAATTTTCATAAAAATTGGGGTGTTACAACTTGTTATGCTTTTTTGGAAGTTGCTATTGTTTGGAATTCTGTTGTTTTCATGTTGCTGCGGCTTGGGAGATTTTGTTTAGTTCATGGAATATGGTTATTGTGAGTGCCTCTTTCCTATGGTTTTAATTCAAGAGTCAAGAATATTCTTATTGTGAGTTCATGGAATATGCCTTTTTTAAGTTATTAGGAGCATATATGATTGGCAGCACTTAGCTAGGGTTACCGTCAAGAATCATAATCATAAACATATTCTTTATTTTTTTATCAAACATTATAAAATGTTCTTTTTGTTTACTACAATTCACAAAGCAGCATAGTATTATATGAATTTTTTGTGTCATTAACTTTTAGGAATTGAAATCTGTTTAAATCTCAATGTGTGTAGCTGTGGAAAAGAATTTGCTTCAAGACAACTATCGAGATCAACCACCTCCTTGTTGAGAATCGGAAGTGTAACATCCGTAATTTTTACGATGCGTTATTAATGTTATTATAGTGTAATTTGCCGTATTTATGCTATAATAAGCAGTTTATTATTTGATAAGTAAGTGATTGAATTAAATCAAGATAAAATTAAATTTGAGAATTAATATTTTATATTAATTGATGGTTCAAAAATTGTCGAAAAATTCTAACGAAGTTTCGCCGTATTTTGAATCGCCGGGTAGTTTTTATCCACAATAAAATTTAAAACGAACTCCGATTTCGATGAAAGTTGAATCGTAACTTGTTGTGATGATATTTGAGTGTTTTCTATTATTTTTATTATTTAGGATAAATTATTATCACGCAGTAAATTAATTTCTAAATAAATTAATTTTCGTGATTAATCGGCAAAATAATTAATCGGTAATGCGATTACTCAACGCCGTAATTTTAGAACACTCAAAACTCTAGGATTATGGGGTAATCATGAGAAGAGAGAGATTAGATGTTTAGAGTTGGTGATTAGATTAGAATCTTACTTTAAGTGTCTAGGTGTCAAGTTTTTGGTGGTTAATTAGGTGGTGCTTTTCCTAAATCCTTCTTAACCAAGTAAAAAGCTTGATTTAATTATTTTTTTCTCTCCTATTTTTGCCTCATCAAGCCGCGACCCCCTCCCTTCCTATCCCTCACTTTCACTTTTCTTTTCTTTTTGTCCAAGAGTGGAGAAAACACCAAGAGACCAAGCTTCTTCCATGGCTCCTTTTCTTCTTCTTCCTTGCATGATTTCTTCCTACTTCTTCAACCTCCATTGCTTCTAATTTCTTCTTCTAGCTATCATCATCACCTTGGCCTTGTGAGTAAGTTGGAAATCAAACTTTTCCCCTTTGTTTTTTCCTTGCAAAACTGTAGCCCCTAATCTAGGTGTAGGAGGTGTTTTTTTTTATTCCTTGCTTGTTTAATGTTTTATTTATGACTTGATTATGATCATGAGAGAAAGTATCAAAATTTTCCCCAAATTTTTCAAACCCTAGGCCGATTTGCTCAAGGGAAAGGGGATATGTGATTTCTCATGTGAATCATGCAATTAGTTTGGGGTTATGGCTCCTTGATACTTGAAATTGTTGTTGTTGTGGTTAATTTGAATTTGATCAAAGGAAACTTGTGATTTTGGAAACCCTTGATGCTTGAATAAGCCATGATAGGGTAATATACTTGAGTTAATGGTTTTAATTTGGAAAAATTGAATATTTTGAAAAGGAACTAGGTGTTGAATGATGTAGTTTTGTTGATTTGGAAAGTTTTGCAATTTTTCCCTATGTATGTGTGTGTGGCCAAGAGCCCTAGAAGGGTGGGGAAGAAAATTATTTTGTGTTCTTAACTTGAATAAATTGATTTGGGTGTTGTTTAAGTTTTGGAAAAATTTTGAAAAGAGTTGGAATTGGATTTGAGAAGTTGATTTGGCTTTGAGGCAATGAAACACTTAACGAAAATGGAACCCTTGTATTCCTAAAACCAAGTGGAGCCGTGATCAAGATTTATTATGAAAGGCATTGGATTTTAGTATGGTTTCATGTTTCAAGTTTAAAAGAAAGTGAATTCTAGTCTTTAAAACCTTTAACTTTCAACTTTGCATATCATTTCAAGTATATGTATTTATTAAAAAGATTCTTGGGGTTGAGTAACCTAGGGGTTAGAATTGAACCATAACCTTGGGAATTGTTCTGGGTGAACTAGAATTTTGCTAAGTTTGGGGTGTGTTGTTTAGGACTGGAGGACTTGAGTACGTGTTGAGTAGGATGGTGACGTGCTTTGACACGTGGATTGTTGACTTTGGTAAGGGCTACTTCTAGACATATCTAGAGTTCTGATATTTAAATGCTGAGATATGGATTATGTTTTGTATGTTTATGTGTAAGGGCTCTTCAAATTATATGTGCTTAAGTTGTGTATGTTAATGTTTACTGATTTTTAATATGCGAATGTGAATCGTTGTGGATTGTTGAACTATTGTGGGTCTGAATTGTTGTGACTCTGAATTGATTATATGATATGTTTGGATATATGCTTAGATCCTGTTGAGACATATGTTGTTGGGTTGGTGATGCATAATTAAGTATTTATTTGATTATGCCATATTGAAATATCATATGCATTGATATGTTCATTGGAGTAGGTGGAATGCATTGTCATGCATTGTGGTATAACTTCGACCTGAATATCCTCGGGTGGTGGATTACCCCATGGCCAAAGGAAATCAGGAACTTCGTTAATTTAACCATCGCATGGGAAAGTATCGGCTCTGGTACGTACAGAACGATTGACCATCACGTATGGAATTCCAGAATCATAAACACTGGCATGTAGTCGCATTTGCAGAGCATTTACGCATTCTTATTGTGTTGTATATTATATTATACTGTATTATCTGTTTATAATTAAGAAGTTGACTCTTGCCCGTGGTTCTTTCAATTGATGATTGTAACCCAGACGATGGCAAACGTGGTGGAGATATCGGCGATGACGATGTCGTCGGAGTCGATCTTTGACTTTTTGGACATGGACATACCCTCGGCTATGGAGTTCGACCCCACTTCAGGCTGAGTTGTATATAGAGGGGATGTGATAGAGATGATCTGAGTAGACGGACTGGCAATACGACAGAAGATTTCACGGCGTACCGTGAGCTTTCCTGTGATGGTTGGACAGATCTTGGACGGATGGCGTCGCACTCAGCAGGACCGAGTGATGCCGATACCTCTACTACTTTACCTGATGAGTCTTTTGAGATTCCTAATAAGACGACTTATCGTTACGCACCCATACCTAGTGGTGCGAAGGTTCGTAGGACCGCTCATAAGAGCGTTGGCATGAGACGATGGACGGCAGGAGCTTCAACTTCACGTGCGGTGGCAGATTCTCCTAGTCCTGTAGCAGATCCTGAGCCAGAGCCGGAGACTGTACCGACCCCTCCCTCACTTATCAGGACACCTACTCCACCTGTGGATCCTCTTCCGGTTTGTCGGATGTGCGGTGAGGCTGGCTGCAGCGGCATGGGATGGATTGATGATGTACTGGTAGAGGAGGAAAGGCCAGAGGGAGTACCTATTCCTACACCATTTATTGATTTGACTGGCGATGATGAGGATAACTTGATGGAGGAGGAAGAGGAGGACCCGTTAGAGGAGTGATGTGTAGTTTGGGCAGTTGAGGATGTCTGTCTGTGTTGTACATATTTTTTTTTGGTGACCAGTCTGTCTAATCAGTTACATTTTGTGGCGGTTGGGTAGACTTGAGGATTTGCTTTTGGAGCATCCCCTGCGTGGGTAACTGCTAGGAGTACCTCAAAAGTATGATTACTCTTGTTAGGGTATTCATACTTTAGGTGTATTCCTAACTGTGTATATTTATTTACTGTTGCTTTCTGTACAAACTTGTCAACTGTATATCTTTTGGAAGTGGTATATATGTATATATATATTCAGTTGTCTAAGTCTTTTGCATTGTAGAATTCCATCATGTTTCTAAAACGCTGTAGATACTCTGATTGTGTTTTGCAAAAGACGTTTTAAAAAAAATCACCGTATTTTCCAAAAGACAAGACAAGTATTATTTTACAAATGTCGTTGCATTTAGAATTTTGTTTTAGTTTAGTAGCGATTCAGGAATGAGGTGTTGCAAGAAGTACTTTCAGGTTTGATGTTTAAATCTCTATCATTGTCTTTGTCATGCATAAACTGTTACAAGCTAGTAGAACTGTCCTTCACTTACATCATCCCTGAAAATATATTGGATAATGTCTAAACAAGTAAATCCTTATGTGTAATTTCCTCACAAGTCTATATAAAATACCAAAACCTTTCATTTCTACCTGTAAAAAGTTATTCTCAATGGTTTTTTGTCCAATACTCTATTTTCAATTGTTGGTGTGGTTTTACCTATCCACAAAATCTGATCCAATTTTATTTTCAATTTTGTTCTATTGTGGTTGGGGTTGAAAAGAAAAAAAAATATTGGCAATGATTTTGAATATGGTGACTTGATATATTTAGGAGCTTAAGAATGAGGCTATGTTCTCAATATTTACTGTTAATATGATTATTCTTTTGGATTGAATCAAGGTTTGTGCCTGAAAATAGTTTATTGCTAAACCCACTAATGGCTCTTACTCTTTTTCTGATTGGTGTTTCAAACCCCAATGTTGTATTTCTGTTTAGCTCCTTGTTTTCATCGATTGTTCTTTGTCTACAGCTTGTTGTTGTTGATTGTGTAACTGGGTCAAATTGAATGTTTTGGAGGCTTTGATTGGATTATTGTGGTAATTATGTAATAGCAAGTGCATATTCTGTGATCAACCAATAGTTTCTACCTTTGGATTTTTCACTATGTGGGTCTCATGTTCTTAGCAACAGTAAAAGGGGGAAAACATCAACACCACAAAATGGACAAGATGTTGTGTACTAAATCTAAACTTCACCAGCCATAACCATCTGATGAGTTAAATGCAAACCAAAAGGCATTGTTATGTAACTTGTAATGGACTATTGTGATAAGATGTTGTTTCACATACGGTATGATGTTATTGCATTTATAAAGGATACATCATTATTGTTGATATTTATTTTTATTTTGTATTTCTAGGTCACAGATTTTAGGCTCATCGGAACAAGTGAGACATTCTTCAAATGCCAATCACGATCTCCCAAGTCATGCACATGAATCTTGTCCTACGTAGTTTTTTAGGATTTATTGATCAATTGATACTTCTTAGAAGTGTATTAAACTTATATTTCATATAACTACACTTGATTATAAATTTTCATTTGAAAGAATTCTTGTGTTATTTTATTTTGCAACTAATGTATGACCTTTATAATTAATTTTCTATGTTTTAAATATTGAGATGATTTAATAGTCTTTTTTTTTAGGCAAAAGAAAGGAGAGGAGCCTCGTTAAAACCTTCTGATGCAAAACCCTCCTTAGGGAAAAAATATCAAGAAGGAAAAAAAGTACCCCCACCTAAATTTTATTAAAAAAAGAAAAAAGAGAAACAAATAAACATGGGGGGACTAGGCCAAAACCCATGAACAAAAAAAAAACCAAGAAACCAACAAGAAAGAAAAACTCGCCTAAATAAAAAGCACTATAAAGCCAAAAACAAAGGTTGACATGCACAGGCATCATTGTAATGACTTTCATCCCAACTATGTTGGCACCAAAGCCATTAACAATCATATGCTGCACATCAAAACCAATCAGAGAAGGCCAAACCAGACCCAGCCCCATGAAAATAAACAATGCTATTTGAAACGAAAGTTTGGGAGACCAAACTTATTACGGAAAAAATCAGTCCTAATAAAGCTAGGAATAGAGTTCCACCATGTATAGGCTTTGGAAGAAACTCCAAAAGAGGTTAGCCTATCTGCACAGTGATTATCTTCCCTAAAATATGAAAAATTCTGAAAGTCATAGAAGAGACTAAATGGATGCAATTCTTCCACTGAGATGATTTAATAGTCAAATATTCATTAAGCCAAAAAAATTTGGACTCCTTACCATTTTAATTAGAAATAAAACAATAATTATTCCATACAATTTAAATGGCCACAAATATGTATGTTAAATAACATAAATCTAGCAACAAAAAAAATGTGTAATTTGCGGCGATTCTAAATCGCCCCTAAAATACAATCGCAAATTTGTGTTCACTTTGTGGCGGTTCTAAACTACCGCTAAATGCCAAGTAAAATCGTGGACTACCATGTGGTTTTACGTCGGGTTACAACCGCCGCAAAAACCACTGCAAACAGGAACCCCCGGCAGTTATTCCAGCAATTGGTTTTAACCATCGCTAAATGACCTCCCAACGGAGGTAATTGCAGCAGTTGGGCAGCCATCGGGAGAAGTATTTTGCAGCTGTTTAAACCGCCACAGTATGCCTTTACAATCGCCACAGTTTACCATTTTTTTTGTAGTGCATGTAGTTTCTGCCAAGGGAATAGTTGCTGATTTAAAGAAAGTAGAAGCTATGATTAATTGGCCCATTCCCAAGGACATCAAACCTTTGAGGAGGTTCCTAGGGTTAACAGGTTCTTATAGGAGGTTCGTTAAGGATTATGGTACCTTGGTTAGACCTTTAACTGATTTGACTAAGAAAGATAATTAAGTTCCTATGGAGTAGTAAGGCAGCTCAAGCATTTCAAACAGTAAAAACCAACAGTAGCTTCAGTACCAATCCTGCTTTGAAGATTTTTCCCAGCAGTTTTTTATAGAATCTGATGCTTCAAGCAATGGCATTAGTGATGTGCTGTTACAAGAAGGAAAGTCATTAGCATTTATGAGTTAGTCTCTATCTAAAAGAGCTTAGAAGAAGTCTGTTTATGAAAGAGAATTAATGGATATAGTATTGGCAGTGCAGAAATGGAAGCACTATTTGATGGGGAGGAAGTTTCTCATTCGAACAGATCAGAGAAGCTTAAAGTTTCTGACTGAACAGAAGTTGTTACGGAAAGAACAGCATAGGTGGACATCAAAATTGATGGGTTTTGATTTTGAAATTCAATACAAACCTGGGTATGAGAATAAGGCAACCGATGCACACTCCAGGGAGATGATATATGCAGCATTATCTAGAGTTGAGATGTAGGATTGGCAGAAATGGGAGGAAGAAATAGAACAGGATCCAGCTATTAAAAATCTGATCTAGAAAGTTACAAGTGATCCACAGAAGCATAAGGAATATCAATTGAAGGCAGGGAAGCTATCCTTTCAAGATAGGCTGGTTTTACCCAAAGGATTGCTGAGAATTCCCCAAATTCTCTATGATTTTCATGCTACAGCTATGGGAGGACATGCAGGAGTATTCAGAACATTCAAAAGAGTGGCTGTAGTATCTTACTGGAAGGGTATGATGCAAGATATCAAAGCTTTTGTGGCAGAATGTCGTGTTTGCTAAACCACTAAATACCAAACCTTAGCACCTGCTAGTCTTTTGTGGCCACAACCCATCCCTACAAAAATCTGGAGTGACATATCAATGGATTTTATTTCGGGTCTTCCAAGAGGACAAGGCAAAGACACTATTTTAGTGGGGGTTGACAAGCTCACTAAGTATGTGCACTTTATGGCTCTTTCACACCTTTCACTGCAAAAGAGGCAGTTCGCATTTTCATTTTTGAGACAGTGATATTACATGGGATGCCAAAATCTATTGTTTTAGACAGGGACAATATTTTCTTAAGTCAATTATGGGCTGAACTGTTCAAACAAGCTGGAACAAAGTTAAAATACAGCTCTACCTTGTCAACAGATGTTAGGAGGATTATTTGAGGTGTTTTGTAATGGAGAAACCGAAGCATTGGCCTCACTGGTTAGCCTGGGCAGAATAAAACTTTAATACAAATTTCTATCAAGCTACTAATATGACCCCTTTCAAGTTTGTGTATGGAAGGGATCAACCACCTATTATCAGAGCTGGAGCTTATCCTTCAAAGGTTGAAGCTGTCAATGTTTTAATGGAGGAAAGGGATGGAGTTTTAGATATTAATGGCAAATATTTGCAAGGCAAAACACAGGATGAAACAGCAAGCAGATAAAAAGCGCAGAGATTTGAAATTTCAGGTGACTATGTATATCTGAAAGCTCAGCCTTATAGGTTGAGGTCTCTAGCTCAAAGGAGGAATAAAAAGTTATCCCCGAGATACTATGGCCCTTTTTAGATTTTAGCTTGCGTTTGGGAGGTAGCATATCAGTTACAGTTACCCTCCAATAGTAAGATCTATGATGTGTCCAATGTGAGAAAATTAAAGAAAGTTGTGCCACCTAATGGACAATCTCAACCTCTACATGCGGCCTTATCTGCTGATTCGGAATTACAGCCCCAACTTATAGCTTTCAGCTACAATGCTGCAGGAGCATTAGAAATTTGGTGCAGTGGCAAGACTTGCCTGAGTTTGAAAATTCTTGGGAATCTGTACCAAGATGCTCCAAGTTTTTCCACGCTTCCACCTTGAGGACAAGGTGATTGCTTTTGGGGGGAGTATTGATAGAGGACCACTTATTAAGAATGTATATGTGAGGGGGAATAGAGGGAGAGGAAGGAATACTATGTAACATATACAACAACTGTAATATAACTGTTGTAAATGAATAAAGGAAGGGGAATAAATAGGAGAATTGTAAGGGAGTTACAGTTAGTTAGACAATTGGTCAATTGTGGAAAGATTGGGGCACTCTCGAATAAGCCTTCTTTGTAGACACTCATTCTTCCTCTAACCCTTTATTGGAGATGTAATTAGCCTAAGATAGATTAGTTTACTTAGTTGATCTCTATTTTAGTTTGACAGCTGTATTATTAGTTTCTGCTTAGCTGTAACAAGTTTCTGTTTTAGTCTACTTGCCGTCTTTGCATTGTATATAACATTTTGTAACAGTACCCAATTCATTCAATGAGAATATTCAGTTTTTCTCTTCATTGTTTTTCCTAATATGGTATCATTCGCGATTTACGCTTCTGCTCCAATCATGGAGGAAATTTTTCGTTCCTCTTTCTGAGATCTACGATCTCCCTTTTCTATTTCTCGTTCGTTCCTTTGTTTCTCTGTTTCTTGCTCGTTCAACCATGGTGCGAACAGTGAACTCCACCTCAAATGTCGCAAACCCTAACCAAAATCTCGATCCCTCTCAGAATCACAGCAGTCCCTACTTTCTTCATCCAAGCGAAGGACCTACGAGCGGTGCGATCTCCACGTTGCTCACCAATAGCAATTATCATCTTTGGGAACGATCGATGCGACGCGCCCTAACCGGGAAGAATAAACTCGAGTTCGTTGATGGATCGCTACCTATGCCTAGCGATTTTGATCCCGCACACAAATATTGGATTCGATGCAATAGCTTGGTTACTTCCTGGATCATCAATTCGGTCTTCCCTTCCATCGCTCAAACCCTAGTTTTCAAGGATACAGCACGGGAAGCTTGGATTCATCTCAAAAACCAGTACTCTCAAGGTGATCTGATTCGCATTTCAAAGTTACAACAAGAAATCTACTCTCTCAAGCAAGGTAATCGATCTGTTTCTGACTATTTCAACGATCTAATGGTGCTTTGGGAGGAATTAGATAACTACAGACCTATTCCTAATTGCAATTGTGCTTCTGTAATGTATAGACAACAAGATAATGTCATTAGATTTCTGATTGGTCTGAATGAAAATTTTGAGGTTGTTTGTACTCAAGTTTTACTTATGGATCCCCTACCTGATATCAACCGTATATACTCAATGGTTTTGCAACAAGAAAGAAAACAAGGTTATGGAAACTCTGTTGATGAATCTTCTGCCTCTACTGACTCTCAATCTTTTGTAAATGATGTTGATGGCAAGAAAAATTTGGCCGAGGAAAGGGTAAAATCTGCACATTTTGTGGGAGAGTTGGCCACACTGTGGAAGTGTGTCACAAGAAGCATGGTATCCCACTCCCTTGAAGGGTAAAGAAGGCAGTTCTGTCAATAATGTGATTGGTGAGACATCTGCTCCCAACATTGTGCATGATCATGAAGAGCACATATCACCTCCTTCAAGTGATTCACCAGCTGCTATGTCTTTCACTCAAGAACAATATAACGGTCTTATGGCTCTATTGCAATAGTCAAACTTACAGGCTTCGGCTTCTTCAAAGACCTCTACAAACTATGTTTCTTCTCACATTTGTCATATACCAACTGAGAAAATTCATGGTGGTAAGGTTTCTTTATGCTCATCTAAGCATCCTATTTCTTATTGGATATTAGATTCTGGGGCTACAGATCATATATCATGTTCCCTATTATTTTTTTACTTCCTATCATCCTTTATCTCCACCTAAGCCTGTTACTTGACCCAATGATTCAAGTGTTTCAGCTTTTTTTGCTGGAACAATTGAATTCTCTCCCACTTTGATACTTGACAATGTTCTTTTCATTCCTGATTTTAACCTTAATCTAATTTATGTCTCTAAACTTTCTATTTCTCTTAGTTGTCATCTTGTTTTTTACTCTAATTCATGTATAATTCAGGATTTGACTACCTTGAGGACGGTTGGTTTGGTCAGACATGCTGAGGGGTTATATTGCATACGGCCTGCCGCTAAGAAAGGAGCTACTGTTTCTTCCAATTCGGTTTCAGCCCTTCTTCTAGTTTGTGGCACTTTAGATTAGGCCATTCGTCTAATAAAAAGCAGAATGCCCTTAATTCTCAATTTCCATATGTTTCTTGTAATAGATAACATATTTGTGACATTTGTCATGTATCCAAACAAAAGAAGCTTTCTTTCCTATTAGTTCTAGTAGGGCTTCTTGCCCATCTGATTTGGTTCATTTGGATGTATGGGGTCCATTTTCTATACCATCTATCGAACAATATAGATATTTTCTCACAATTGTGGATGATTATAGTCGTTTTATTTGGATTATCTTCTTGAAACATAAATCTGAAACTTCATCTCATATTGAAAATTTTGTAAACATGGTCCATACTTTATTTCATGCTTCCATTAAAATATTCCGAAGTGATAATGGAATTGAATTTTCTATGCCACATTTTTTTGTACCAAAAGGCATTTTATATCAATGATCTTGTGTGGAAACTCCCCAACAAAATGGGAGGGTCGAACGCAAGCATCAACATATTCTTAATGTGGCAAGAGCATTATTGTTTCAATCTAAGTTGCCGAAGAATTTTTGGCCAAGGGCTGTTGCCCATGCTGTTTTTCTTATAAATCGGATTCCAACACCTCTTTTACAAAATCAGTCCCCTTTTCATTGTCTCTATGGACAAAGTCCTAAACTTAGTCAACTCAAAGTCTTTGGTTGCCTTTGTTATGCATCTACTTCTTCGGTAAATAGGTCCAAATTTGATCCAAGCGCCAGAAAATGTGTTTTTGTTGGTTTTAAATCTGGTTTTGAAGGTTTTTGTGTGTTTGATCTTGATTCTAAACAATTTTTTGTTACAAGACATGTTGTTTTTGAGGAAACTGTTCTCCCATATCAATCTTCTCATGTAACTTGGTCTTATCTTGAATTGCATTCTCTTATTCCATCACCCACTGATTCTTCTGCACCAGAACCCTCTTCACCCACTATTACTGCCCCTGTTTCTGTTTCTGGTTCACCAGAATCAGCCTCTTCCCCTGTTTCTTCACCTGTTACTGCCCTTATACTTGTTCAGCTTCCATCCACCAGGAAGTCTAAGAGAACACCTCATGCTCCCTCTCATCTAGCAGACTATGTGTGCAATATTTCTTCTCTCAACAAGTCTCCCAAATCATGTAAACCTTATCCTATTTCTGATTTTCTTTCTTATTCTTCTCTTTCTCCTGTACATTGCAATTTTTCATTGGAAGCCATGGAGGCTGAAATTATAGCTCTTGAGAAGAATTGTATATGGAAGTTAGTTGATTTTCTTGCTGGGGTTACTTCAATTGGTAATAAATGGGTTTATAAGATTAAAAGAAAGGCAGATGGTTCCATAGATCGTTACAATGCTAGGCTAGTTTCCAAGGGTTTAGATTACTTGGACACCTTCTCTCCTGTTATAAAGTTGACTACCATTCAGGTTCTACTCGTTGTAGCATCTGTTAAGAATTGGTTTGTTCATCAATTAGACATCAATAATGCCTTTCTATATGGTGATCTTAAAGAAGATGTCTATATGCTTTTACCTCCTGCTGTTTATACCTCTAAACCCAATCAAGTGTGTAAATTGATTAAATCCTTTTATGATTTGAAACAAGCTAGTAGACAATGGCATGAAAATCTTATTTCCTTGCTTTTATCTCATGGTTATAAGTAATGTTTTGCTGATCATTCTTTATTTGTCAAGTCTACTGCATCAGCCTTTACTGCCTTGGCTGTTTATGTGGATGATGCCCTTTTAGTTGGAAATTCTCACCTTGAGTTTGATTCCATCAAGACAGCTTTGGACCATGCTTTTGGGATTAAGGATTTAGGCTTTCTAATATATTTTCTTGGTTTTGAGATAGCCCATTCTTCAAAAGGGATATCTCTTTGCCAAAGAAAATGTTGCCTAGATCTTTTAACTAACACTGGTTTTATTAGATGCAAACCTGCCTCTACACCTTCAGATTTCTCTTGCAGATTGCATAAGGATAATGGTCCTAATTATTTAGATTCGGGTGCTTACAGGTGTTTGGTAGGAAGGTTGATTTATTTGACAAATTCTAGGCCGGATATCACATTTTCTGTGCAACAACTTAGCCAATTTATGGCCAAGCCTACTGAGAATCATTATAAGGCAGCTACTTGGGTCTTAAGATACCTCAAATCTTGCCCTACCGTGGGTTATTCTTTCCCAAAAATTCTGATTTACATCTGCAAGGTTTTAGTGATACAGATTGGGGAACATGCTTAGACACTAGGAGGTCAATTACCGGATATTGCTTCTTTCTTGGTTCATCATTGATTAGCTGGAGATCTAAGAAGCAAGTAATTGTTGCAAGGTCATCTTCTGAGGCTGAATACAGGGCCTTAGCATCAGCTACATGCGAGTTGTAATGGATTGTTAACCTCCTTTAGGACTTGCATATTAGTTGTACCTGTATGCCTACCTTATTTTGTGACAACCAAAGTGCTCTCCATATTGCTGCCAACCCTAGATTTCATGAAAGAACTAAATATCTGGACATTGATTGCCACGTTGTTAGAGAGAAATCACTTGTTGGCCTTATGAAGCTTCTTCCTATTTCCATTCATGCTTAACTAGCTGATACTTTAACCAAAGGACTTTGGCCCAAAGTGTTCAACCCTTTTATTTCCAAGCTTGGTTTGATCAATATCTTTCAACCACAAGCTTGACGGGGGGTATTGGAGATGTAATTAGCCTAAGATAGATTAGTTTACTTAGTTGATCTCTATTTTAGTTTGACAGCTATATTATTAGTTTATGCTTAGCTGTAACAAGTTTCTATTTTAGTCTACTTGCTGTCTTTGCATTATATATAGCATTTTGTAACAGTACCCAATTCATTCAATGAGAATATTCAGTTTTCTGATCTAAAAAGTTATCAGTGATCCACAGAAGCATAAGGAGTATCAGTTGAAGGCAGGGAAGCTATCCTTTCAAGATAGGCTGGTTTTACCCAAAGGATTGCTGAGAATTCCCCAAATTCTCTATGATTTTCATGCTACAGCTATGGGAGGACATGCAGGAGTATTCAGAACATTCAAAAGAGTGGTTGTAGTATTTTACTGGAAGAGTATGATGCATTTGTGGCAGAATGTCGTGTTTGCTAAACCACTAAATACCAAACCTTAGCACTTGCTGGTCTTTTGCAGCCATAACCCATCCCTACAAAAATCTGGAGTGACATATCAATGGATTTTATTTCGGGTCTTCCTAAAGGACAAGGCAAAGACGCCATTTTAGTGGTGGTTGATAAGCTCACTATGTATGTGCACTTTATGGCCCTTTCACACCTTTCACTGCAAAAGAGGTAGCTCGCATTTTCATTTTTGAGATAGTGATATTACATGGGATGCCAAAATCTATTGTTTTAGACAGGGACAATATTTTCTTAAGTCGATTTTGGGATGAACTGTTCAAACAAGCTGGAACGAAGTTAAAATACAGCTCTGCCTTGCCAATAGATGTTTGGAGGATTATTTGAGGTGTTTTGTAAGGGAGAAACCGAAGCATTGGCCTCAGTGGTCAGCGTGGGCAGAATAAAACTTTAATACAAATTTCTATCAAGCTACTAATATGACCCCTTTCAAGTTTGTGTATGGAAGGGATCAACCACCTGTTATCAGAGCTGGAGCTTATCCTTCAAAGGTTGAAGCTGTCAATGTTTTAATAGAGGAAATGATGGAGTTTTAGATATTAATGGCAAATATTTGCAAGGCAAAACACAGGATGAAACAGTAAGCAGATAAAAAGCGCAGAGATTTGAAATTTCAGGTGACTATGTTTATCTGAAAGCTCAGCCTTATAGGTTGAGGTCTCTAGCTCAAAGGAGGAATGAAAAGTTATCCCCGAGATACTATGGCCCTTTTTAGATACTATGAAAAGTTAGCTCAAAGGTTTGTTTCCTAGTTTTTTCACTTAACAATCATCTGAATAAAAAAGCATGAACCATAAGAGTTTAGGTTCTTTGATATATTTTTTGCATTGACATGACTCTGGGAACCTGAGAATGTGAGTAATATACGAAAGTGAAATCATAGCTCCTTTGTTATTTATTTGGTCCTTTTTTCCTAAAGTTGCATGGTAATTTTGGTGGTGGGTGTTAGTTTTATCATATTTTTCTCACTTTCAATCATTTATTATGATAATTTTATAATATAGTTCTCATCTATAAATTAATGAATTTGTTCCAGGTTCTTTTTTTTTCTCCCATTTGTGTTGATAATAGAGGTTGCTTTTGGGTTCCCTAATTGAGATTTCATAATTTCCCCATTTCTTGAACATTAGTGTGGAGGAGTACAACCCAATAAGAGATGCTAATCAATAGGGCATAAAGAGGCATTGGAAGGAGTAGATGAATTTGTCTTAAGATATTTTATGATTTATTTATTTGTTATGATTTTGAGTACAATGGTTTGCATGGTGGATGTTATGTACTTATGTAATTATTACACACTAAATCCCCATTCCCTTCATAAAATGGTGATTAATTGTCTAGGCACCCTCACTGCAATAATGGACTGGTTTTGAGACTATGGGATACCTGATGGAAATCCTGCTAACACAAATTTGGTTGTGAAATAAGACAGCAAAGAAGGTATATTAGTGCTTCAATCTATTGTTGTGAATATCCTATGAAATACTTTGTTATCTTTTCCAACATCATGGTTAGAAAGCAACAGCAAAATATTAGTTTCATAGAAGTTCCTTAATATCTAACTAATAGCTTCTACTTGCTGCTAGGAAATACCCACCCGTGTTCCTCCTTTCAGTTTTTTGTGAAGAATTGAGAAGAATTTTTTCACGGTGATCATGTAATCGAAATTATTAATGTTTTATTTCATTATTATGCTATCCTATTGGTTAACCCTAAATAATGACAACAAATATTTACTTTGATAAAATGTAAAGAAATAAAAAAAATCTCCTGATTCTGGATAACTATTTGGTATACCAATAAAGCCATAATTGAGGATGAATAGTTAATAATATTTGTAGTTAAATAATACTTTAAGTTTTGTTTTTATTTTAGTTAGGTTTATGCATTTTATGTATGTTTTTCCAAAGGAGTTTAGTTTGGAAGCAAAGGAGTAGAGCCACTTGGCTCAAAGATGGAGATAAAAACACAAAATTATTCCATGGTAAAGCTATCCAAAGGAGCAAGGCCAATGATATTAAAAATCTAAAGAATGATAATGGCACTTGGTGGAGGGAAGATAAGAATGTTGAAAGACTTCTTATAAACTACTTCTCAAATCTATTTACCACCTCAAACCCGACCTAGGGAGAAAGCCTATGCCAAGTTGTAATCAACAATTTGTCAAGTGAATTGAGAGTTTGGATGTGCCCAATTATACACTGAGAAAGATGTTTGGAATTCTATCCAACAAATGCATCCACTTAAGGCCCCGAGACCTGATGGCCTCCCTGTTTTGTTCTACCAGAGGTATTGAATATTGTGGGGAAGGACATTCAATCTCATTTGTTGGACATTCTAAACAATGAAAAGTCCCCGAAGGCCATCAACAAAACCTTCATTGTTCTCATCTCAAAATGCAAGAACCCCGCAAAACCAAAATAGTATAGACCCATTAGCTTTTGCAATGTGGTGATGAAGCACACTATCCCTGAAGTTATTGATGCTGAGCAAAGTGCCTTTGTCCATGGAAGATTAATAACAAATAATGCTCCCATTGCCATGGAATGCTTCCATTGGCTTAAGAAGAAGAAGAAAGGAAAAATGGTATGATGGCACTAAAGCTTGACATATCCAAGGACTATGACCGAATTGAATGGAGTTTTGTGGAACAAGTTCTCACAGCCATGGGATATCCTTTGCACATGATAGGGCTTATCATGAGAAGTATATCCACGGTGTCATATCAAATTCTAATTAATGGTCAGCATAGCAGAAGCTTTTCCCCTAAAAGGGGACTTCGACAAGTTGACCATCTTTTTCCTTGTCTTTTCATCCTGTGTGCTAATATTTTGTCTGGATTATTGCATAAAGAAGTGAAGAATATATCTATTCATGGGATTAAAGTGGCCCGAAGGGCCCCCCAGATTTCACATCTATTTTTTTTGCAGATGATAGTCTCCTGTTTACAAGAGCCAATGTCAGGGATGCTGATGTAATTCTAAAAGCTCTTGCAGCCTATCAAAGAGCTTCTGGACAGGTTGTCAATAAGAACAAATCTAAGACCTCATTTACTCAAAATTTTCCAAATGAAGAAAAACAAATGATATGCAACATGATGGGAGTAAAGATAGTGGAGGCTCATTCAAGATACCTTGGACTTGCAGTTGCTTTTGGAAGGTCTAAAAGGTTGGAAAGAGAAATGTTTGTCTAGAGCTGGCAAGGAAACCCTTATCATGAGCTACTACAAGTTCCCGGTTCGCTGTATTAAGAGATTGAAGACATGCTTGCTAGATTTAGGTGGGGTTCAAGGGAGGGGGGAAGGAAAGTTCACTGGTTAAGCTAGAAAAGACATTCAAAGGCGAAGAAAAGTGGGGGAGTGGGGTTCAGCGGCTTTAAGATTTCAATTCTACCCTCCTTGGAAAACATTGTTAGAGCTTATCTCCAATGAAAATTCTTTGAAGGCCCAAATATTCAAAAGCAGATATTACCCAAGTGGAAATCTTATGGAGGAGTGGGGTTCAGCGGCTTTAAGATGGAGGAGTGGAGTTCAGTGGCTTTAAGCTAGAAAATACATTCAAAGGCGAAGAAAAATGGGGGAGTGGGGTTCAGCGGCTTTAAGATTTCAACTCTACCCTCCTTGGAAAACATTGTTAGAGCTTATCTCCAGTGAAAACTCTTTGAAGGCCCAAATATTCAAAAGCAGATATTACCCAAGGGGAAATCTTATGGAGGCCGAGATTGGATTCCAACCAAGCTATGGTTGGAGGCGCATCTTAAGTGCCCGAGAGACTATGGATAAAGGTGGCATATGGGTTATTGGAAATGGTAAGAAAATCCGGATATGGCATGATAAATGGCTGCCCAAACAACTGGTTTCAAGATCAGAAGCCCTACTAAAACATTAAGTTTTGAAGCTAAGGCAGAGGAACTTATTGACTCAGATACAAAACAGTGGCGAAGGGAACTAGAGCTGTCAATTTAGCCCTGGCCCAGTGGGTCAACCCATTTGCTCCACACTTTTGGCCTTGTTTTCTTAGCCCACTTCGTAGTGGGGCTTTTAGGGCCCCAGCCCACACATCCCATCTATTGGAGGGGCTAGGGACAGGGTTGGCCCTTCCAGCCCCCACAAATGTGAATTGTTTCTCAAGAGCATGAACGGAAGCAAGCGGTGGATCAACATCAAACGAGGTTGCTATCATTGCTTTCATCTTTGCCGTTTACAATTGATTGGAGCGATAGACACTCCGAAATGCAAACGAGTGGTTAGCTAGCTTTTTTTTTTGGTATTATTGGTTAGCTAGCTTTTTATTATTATGAAATAAAAAAGAAAATGATGCTTAAGGTTGCCGTTGCAAAGCCGAAGATTTAAAACTCTTGGCCCGTTCCCCTATATATAACACCATTCACCTAATTTTGTTTGTATATTATTTTAATTTTAGTTATAACATTTTTTATACCATTTTTTTCTCCAAAAAAAAAACTATACCATTTTTGAATAGGTAATTAACGTACCCCTATTTGTTAATATATTTTTTCTTTGAAAAAAATAAATAAATAAATGAGTACAATAAAATATAGCTTGCAATATGTTAACTGTATAGGAACAATTGAAAGTACATATAACACAAAAATCAATATGTAGCATTTTACGTGTGACATGTTTGGTATGACATAACAACATCATTTGTCACGTGTCATTGTTTTCCATAATCGATTGATTTTTTCAATGAAAATATAATAATTTATCAAGACTTGTATTAGTTGCTTAACAAAATATATTTTACAATGTTGGTTATTTTTGTGAATTTAATTTTTGATATAATGATCATTTCATATAATAATCACTATCATATGATTAATTCCATGGAAGGTTCTTTTTATAACTTAATTTGCCTAGAATTTTTCTTTCCTAATCTTCAGTTTTAGTGAAATGTGTTGTGTGGATATGATGGAGTATCGAATTAATGCCAATATAGTTGTAAATATACAATGGATGGTAATTAACATAGCCAACAAAAGTTAATTAAACTTAGGGCTTTGTGGGCTAGGCATATGAAAAAAGTGAGCCAATTAGCCCATTCCATGGGTTGGCCCCAAGGATGGACAAAACATTTTCTAGATTTTCTTTTAAAAAACGTTTTAAGGCTCCTATAGGCTTTTACACAAGTGGACTTTTTGGCCCCAACCCATATGAGCTAGGATTAGGCTGGCCCATATAGGCCAAATTGACACCTCTAGCTCACAACTGCCCTGCAAATAAATATTGTGAAACTCTACTTCAGTTGCAAATCCAAAGGAAAAGTTCCGTCGTTATTGATTAAACAAGAAGCTATACCTGCAAGCGCAAACTCAACAAGTCAACTTCTTGGGGAAAAAAAGATAAGCATTTATTTACATAAAACCATACGATACAGATGTAAATGCCTATATTATCACGACTATATTAGATGTTCTATTAGAGAGATTCAAAGTGGGACGAAAATTTTGGCAGAAGTGAAAAAGCTGTGGATGGTAACATGTATCATCTCATGAAAATATTAGGTAGGAGATAATGTTGATGATAACTTCATCCAAATAAAAAATAAAATAAAATGGTTGTCATGGCAATGGAGATAATCAGGCAATTCAACTTTCGGAACTGACATACTGTGACAGTATTACTTGGCTTATTTATCGTTTATTTCAAGTGAGACTTTAAGCATGCATTCTATTCTACCTTATTTTAAGAACCACACAAGCAGTAGAGAATTATAAGAAACGAGCCCAAAATTGAAAAAAGATACGTATCCTTCGACTTTTTTACTCTATAAAATCAGAAAAATTACTGGTGATGAAAGAGGAAAATACCAAAGAGAGGGGTGAGGATAAGATAACTTCATAGTCAGAAAACTAGTGGAAATCGGTAAAAATATACAACTCCGCATACAAGACAGGAAAACTCCCTTGGGAAAAAATAATCAAGAATCTTCACACAAGATCTAGAATCTTATCATGGAAAATGCAGATGATGTCTCTAGTCACACAGATGTATTAAATGCATTCGAGTAGGAAGGAAAAGTTTGCTTCAATAGGTGGAAAGGGGGTGGGGGAATCCTACCATTCTTTTCCTTTCAAATCTATGTCATACTTCTACATTTTCTTATGTCTAGAACTACTTCATGCAAATTTTAAGCTGTTAAGTAAAGACTGAATTCATTTCTGACATTACATGCCCTATCATGAAAAAGCCTTTTGGGATTGAAGCACAGGCCTACCACCACCTGATGATGAATTTTAAATTATGAGAACTGGAGTAGCAAGGATTGAACTGCTGATAGCATATCAAAAACCATATCACCCAAAAGATGAGGTTGTTAAGTGCAGGCCAATGGATGGATTTTATCTCTAACATGATAACAGCGTCCAAATTTTTCAAACCAAACAAAGGAAGCATGCAATCCTTCCATTTTTATCTCATTCTTTCCTTCCAAACCTATACAGCCAGTCAAGACACTGCATTTTATACCATGTTCTAACCAATAAAGATGCTTAAAATAAATATAATATCATTTAATACACAATACTGAAAAAATAAATGTACGAGTCCTAGTTTCCTGCTTCTTTTGAAAATACAATAATCTTATATAGAACAGTATTTTTAGGACAAAAGTAGACCATATAGTTGACAGAAAATACAAAGCAGGAGGAACAAGAATGTTCCTAAACAGAGAAAATCCAGGAAAAATAAGAAAAAAGAAAAGCAACTAAAGAGAGATAGGTCCACAATCTCTTTGAATATCAGATGAAGAAACCCACTAGAAAAAACCATGAGCACAAAGTCATGAAGAGCCTAGAAAAACAAGCTTTTTCCTTAAAATGTGCACTTAGATTTCGGCCGAAAACTCTCATGTTAAGCTTAAATTTGGTCCTTTTTTTTTTTTTCCCCCTCATGTAAAGCAGATATGTATGTTTACATATTAATCTGATACTTCAGCAGGCATACGTGCGGGAAGGTAAAAATCAACATTATTATTTCCAACTTACAGTCTCGGTATACCTCTCAGATAAGGGAACATGGTTTCCAATTGATCAAGATGGGTAAGACCTTGTACTAGTGCAACTGGGATTAAAAATAGAATTGTAAGAGCATTAAAGGCAACATAAGCCACCAGCTTGCTGATCCATCTTCTAATGAATGTGACAGAAAAGAAAGGCCAATAAACGTCATGAGGCTCTGGAGCTTGCTCAATGTTTCTGTTTTTATCAATTGTCTGTTTAGGGAAATTATTTTGGAGAGAGAATTTATAATGGGAGCATTAGTTCTTGTGATTCTTATCATGGTGCAAGCAGCTTTGAATAGGTGTAATGTGACTGATGGTGTCTCCATCTTTGACTATGGGGTGATTGTTTCGGGAACGACATGTATGACGGATGGATTGAGTTATGGTTGGGATTTCAACACTAGTTGTTTGGAGGAGCTGTTTGCCTTAGCCAATGAGAAGGTGATGCCTTGGTATTCATCAGTTTTGATCAAACAGTGGAATCCAAGGAAATCCAATATTTCTATGGTGGTTACTGCTTATGAAGATTGCTGGAGGAGCTCCCTCATATTCTATGGTTTGATCAATTTTGTATTCGATAGAGGAAAGATTTGGGAAATCCAAACTGAGCTGCTGCCCAACTTCAGTTCTCTTAACAAGCTCATCCCTATTTGGTTCTCAAGCAAGTTAGTGTCTCTCCCAGATGCAAGAAGAGCAATAGAAACTACTTCCAACCTTGAGGACAAGGTTGTTTTTCTAGCAGCGGGTAGTGATAGGACACTGGGTTTGGGCCTAAGCCCAAGAATTAAGATGAATGGGCAGGTTAGAGAAGAGCTGCATGACATGGCAGTGGGTGAGAATATGCGAGGGATTATATGAGGGCAGGGAGGAGAGAGAGTGTCATTCATGCTTCTGCTGGTTGAGTTGGTTAGGAGAGAATATCTCTCTGGTTTAGGAGTCTCTGACTCTGGGTATTCCATTCCATCTTTGTAGAGCATTCAGCTCATTTTCTCAGTAAATAATACATTACTTCATACCTTTAATTGTGGGTTCTATCACAGTGTGTGGGATTGACACCTTCTTGAATGTTTAAAGCTATTGCAGCACCAAATCGAGTCTTAAATGAGACATAGGCAGCTGGAACTTCCTTTTAAATTGGAAGTAGTTATTAAACAAGTGGATGTATTAGATATCAAACTTAACCATAAACAAATTATATCAAGTGTGGTATAGAATATCCATAAACAAAACTTTTCAAAATCCAAATCTAGTAGACAACAGATAATTTAATTGAGAAGAGGACAGTTATTCAAAATCAAAACTGTTAATGCATGAAATGGTGCAAGGTCGTACCTTTGCTCTTCTGCCTGGTAGTTGGGCGATGAGCTCCGTGGTGAGTACTCCTCCTCCGGGCGTGATGTCCTTCCTTCTTCAGACCGGCGGGTGGGGTACCTGCAAAAGGCACTCCGATGCCTAAGTTAGATAGGGCTTTTTAGGGTGAGCATAGAGCTCGCATCCTAGAGATGAGTTTAGGGTTTAGAGAGAGTGTAGAGCGTCCAAACCTGGGGGGTCCAGCCCCCTTTATATAGTGGAGTCACGCAGAAGGAGGATAATCACCGATCCGGGATCTGCGCGCGGTGACTCTCCCCCACGCAACAAGGATCAGCTCATCCCTTCCTGATATCTCGCACCTGCCAAGTCCATCACGTACTGGCTGCGTGATCCTCATTCTACGGAGTGACAACAGCCCCAAGCCTCGTCTCCAAGTGTATCCCTTTCTAGAATGTCTGAGGGTCATGAGTAGGCTCGCCCCCGCCCTGCTCGGCGTTATCGCTGGGGCGATCGTACCGGAGGACCGGTTTGGCGCCTTGGGGATCGGATGTAGCTCGCCGAGCTCGAAGAGGTCGGAACCGAGCCGGGCCGGCTTGGTTTGGTGGACATGCTGGAACTCGCCTCGGGACCGGTCCGTAACACATTGGTTGGGCTCAGCTCGGTGATCCAGTTAGGAGCCCAGCTCGGAGGCCGGCCCATAACAACATTATTATACAAGCAGGATGAATAGCACCATTGCATAAAACAAGTAGTATTTAAATATGAAAAGAAAGTCAAGTTATATGTCTAAATAAATATGCAGTCTAAGAAACATTTGGTCAGGCATTTTTGATATTGTCGAAAAAGCATTATAAGTTGGAACCAGAAAAGAAGCTAAATATGCGAAGTAGCTTAAGATTATTTATGTATCCAGTCTGTTTCCAACGTTTTCCTAACATATGGTCTTATATCTACCCATTTTGGAAGTAGAAAGGAAAATCCAGGTGCTTTGCAATGGTATTCTCCTTGCAGATGTGTAGTGTATTTGTTGAAGAATTTGTAGGATAAGCCTGTTTTCTTGGCCTCATTATGGGTTTGAACTCAAAGGTGTTCTAAGGGAGCTTTCTTTTTTCAATATGCAAAGGCTGCTCTCACTAGCTGTTGTTCTTTATCTATTTTCCCGTGAAAAGTTGTTTTCTTTTAATTTTAGGAATGTTCCTGATTATACTTCCTCTCTCTTAATGGGTTGTACATGTTTAGAAGATATACACTTTCAGGATTAAGAATTTGAGGCATTACGAAAGAGAAATAAGAAAAGAAAAGTTAAGCAAATGTCAGGAATAGGTTGAATCACTTCGAACTCCAGAAAATGCTTACAACTAGAATTTGAAGTTTGCTGCTTTGACGGACTACTGAATGTGAAAGATAAGTAGAAGGGTGATACTCCATGAAGAAGCGCTCAACAGCATCATTACATGTACATCCAGGTGGAACGGGAATACCTCGTACTAACATAGTAAACTGATGAGGCTCCGGCTTGGATGAATAGAAGCAAGCAATTCTTTTTGTTGAAATATACTCATACTCCTGCATATGATATTAACATTGAGCATGAAATTCAATCACTATCTTATAGTTTAACAGAAACAGGAAAAATTTGAGAGCACGTACAAAAAACTTGAACAATAATAACTTACATAATAAAGAAGAATGCAGACAACCCCGGTGAAAACATAAGCAGCGCAGAAATGGATCCATAACCTTGATAAAGGCCAAATCTAGCGATCAGAGTTCCCGTGTTATAACTTAGATAAAAATTAAAAGGAATCAAATTTCAATAACACTCGTTACAAATATTTCACTCACACATGTAATTGCAATAATAAACAAATAAAATTGTCACAACTGTTAGTATGAACTTTGATAGAAACCAACCGGTAATATACCGTAAAATAAATATTACAATTCGATTCTCTGGATATTCGAGAGATCCAGAACTCTCCCAATGCCTAATAGGCCCTATATTCCATACAAATGCCAAGATGAAATCTCGTAACTGCTCACTACTCCTATTTATAGGCAACATATGACAGTTATTAATAAACTGTCTACTAAAACTACCCGAAACTGCCACTGCCTACTAATAAAAACTGCCCATTAATGCTTAACTAACCAAACCCATTATTAGTGCTATCCAAATTAAGGCCCATATCTAACAATACTACCCGCCTAAACTATCACCTTGTCCTCAAGGTGATTACTATAGAAAAAATCAAAAGCAATTTCAAGGCTACTTATTGCAACTGAAATACTCGCACCGTCCTGCATCATAATCTCATTTTGATCATTGCTCCCTGTGTCCCATTGCTGGAAAAATGAAGGTCTGGCCATATTGGAAATGTTGGAAAAGTTCCCTGAAATATTGTCACCATTTCCCTTGCAACTTGGAGAAATTGGCATTTTTTGAAACGCTGAACTAGGTCCACGTTGAATAGAACCACTGTGTTGGGCTTGGAACCATCTAACAGTGATGTGGCCCAAACTCATTAGGGTTACAAATTGGCCCAATGTCTGAAACAGGGGTACTGCCCTAGTCTTCTTCTTCTTCTTCTTCTTCTTCACGCATGTGATGCGTTCATCAGCGACTCGTCTCTCTTTTCTATTGGCCGTAGAAGTTTTCTCGCACGCTGTACCACGAGGCGGTTCTGGCGAGTCTGGCAGTTTTGTCGGTGCTGGTTCGTTCTCTGTCGTCATTTCTGTTTCGACACCGTCACCCACTCGTTCTTCCGTTTTCCCCGTTCGTCGGTTAACAAGGACGAAGTTTTCAGTTGACAACCCTTCCTCTCTTTTTACCGCAACACACGAGCGAGACAGCGGTGAGGGTTTGTCCAACTTGTGCGCCCCTCCCTTAATCATGATTCCCCTCCTCTTCAATGCTAGGTTAACAATCACGATTCCTCTCCTCTTCAATCGCGATTCCTCTCCGTTCGAGGTTCTGACCCTCTTCTTCTTTCTTCGTCTCTCCTTTGTTTCAATGCCCATCATTCTCAGTGCTCGCTCAATGTTCTGTTTGGACCAAATCTGTAAATTGCACCACTCTGTCTTCACCCTCTTTTCTTTCCAATTCGGTTTCCTGATTTCCTGTCCTTCATCTTCCTCTTTCTTTTCTGGTTCCAGCGATTCTTGCACTTTTTCTAGGTGCTGTTCTTGATCTTCTGATTCTTCTTCTTTACTGAATTCTTCTCTTGCCACTGGTTCTTCTTCCACATAATTTTGAAAATATTTCCCAAATTCTGGTTTGAATTTTATGAGCAGATCCTTCTGAAACTTGAAGAACTCTACCTTTTGGTTGGTTTTTCTCCAAGAAAAGAACCAAATGTAAGCTTCTCCATCAAGCCCCAATGGAACGAACGGTAGAAAGCTTTTCTCCAGAAATCCTACGCCTTCGAGATATTGGCAGAATTGGATCAACCACCAGTAGGCATAACTACTGATTACTTTTCTTTCTGAATTTCTTTAAAATATTTTTTGGTCTTTCTAGTTGCTGTTGCTTTCCTGTATGTTGTTTGTAGGGGTGCATTTATTTTGTTTAGCTGATATTTTCCCTTTTTTTGTGGTATTGTGCAGTTTAAAAGTATTTACTTTTGGTGGAATTGTTGGGATACTCATTCTTCTTCCAATTAATTATATGGGGACCCAGATTCGTGATAACTCCGATTTTCAAAACAAGTCTTTGGATTCCTTCAGTATTTCTAACGTTCACAAAGGTTCAAGCAGGTAAATATTATTGATCAAGATGGTCTTAGCTCTTTGGGTATCATTTGTTCCTGATGGAGATCAATACATATACGGAATATTAATTTGTTGGTTCTATTTTGATATCAGATTTGTAGTCTCATTTTCTTTGTTGGGATATGCTCTGTGATGAATAGACCTGAAAAAATCAATATACTTTATGTTTTTACCATCTTTTATTGAATTACATCAAAGTATACTCTTCCTTCGCTTTCTCACTGGCATGGCAGGATTCGAGTGCTTAATAAAAAGTGTGGAACCCATTTTGGATATCTCCCCTACAAGAACCATTAACTATCTCGTGAAGTCCATCTGACGATATTTTCCTTTAACCTAGTGCTGGTTATTTACTACACTTCTTCCAATATATGTTCGAAACTTTGAGCATTGTTGTGCTAGAATGTTACTTCATTAAATGATGTTGGGTTGCTGGTTATGTTCAACAGTTAACTTCTCATTTGCTGCTTCATTTTTCCTTGAAACTTTTTACCATTGTCATGCATTTGCATTGTGGAGTTCTGGTTTTAAGGGCTTGTTGTTTTCCCCAAATTATGCAAGTTTGTTAGATGTGGGCCTTAATTAGGATAGCACTAATAATGGGTTTGGTTAGTTAAGCATTAATGGGCAGTTTTTATTAGTTTATTAATAACTGTCATATGTTGCCTATAAATAGGAGTAGTGAGCAGTTAGAAGATGATGGTTGAGCAACCATAGTAGTAGCTGTAGGAGAAGGTGTAATAAGTTCTCTTGGAGGGGTAGGTTCACAAGGAGGAGGAGGAGGTAGTAGAAGTATGAGGGCAGGCTCAGGTTCCCAAACAACAGTGACTTTCTCCTTTGGAGGGACTTTCCACTTAGAAGTAGCAAGCCATCTTCTATTCCTCTCAAGCTGATCTTGTTTGTGCCTTTCAATCCAATTGTGCACAATTATCCAATTCTCATATCTATCCTCTCTAGCAAGATCAGAAAGAACTGTATCAATTCTCTCATCTCCATAAAAACTCCAGAACATATGTTCACGATATCTCTCAGCTTGCAGAACCTCAAAACTGGCAACTAGATGTGAAAAACGTGCAGGCACAGTTCTTGATTCCTGTGGTTCAAACCCAAAGGGAAGAAGAGGACCAGTTGGAGGATCTATGATGGTTACATCATCATCATCAGATTCAGAGGAGATATTCTGGATTGCTTCAGAAGCAATTGCAACAGAAAGATCAATTGCGTCTTCCTCAAGGAGTTCTGCTACTGATTCAAATTCTGCCAAGTGGGGTGAATGTGGTGGAGATATGAAATGAGGCGAGAAGGGTACCAAAATTGGAATTCTAAAGGAGGGGTCATGTACAGGTTTCAACATTTTGATGGGTTGTGCTTCAATGACCATAAGAGAGCCAGGTTCAGAAAATAAAGGTTCCTGAATAAAGGGTTCAGGTTCTGTTTCTAGTTCAGGTTGAAGGGGCAGGTTAAGGTCAGTTTGAGTGGAGGGAGTCAATTGTGGTCTAGGCGGAGATGCAGGTTTGGGTGGTGAAGGAGTTTTTGTGGGTTGTGTTTGAGATACAGAGTTATCTGGGTGTACAACTGCAAA
This sequence comes from Calophaca sinica, assembly GCA_037113605.1. Classification (NCBI taxonomy): domain Eukaryota; kingdom Viridiplantae; phylum Streptophyta; class Magnoliopsida; order Fabales; family Fabaceae; genus Calophaca; species Calophaca sinica. The sequence continues at coordinate 73,386,838 of CM073736.1, forward strand.
GGGTTCAATGTATTGAACTTGAACTTGCGGTTACAGTCTCTGTCTAGGTCTCAAAGGTTCATGACTTTCTTCACTATCAGTTGAAGAAGAGTCAGAGGTATCAGAGAGTGGTGGAGGTGGAGGTTTCTTTTGAGGTGAGGGTTTTGGTGTAGGCTTAGGTTGTGAAGGCTTAGGTTTAGGGATAGGTTTGGGCAAAGGTTGTGGATTAAGTTTGGGCAATTTTGGTGTGAGTGGAGGGGCTTGGGTATGATGAATGGGTTGAGATAGAACAGGTTCTATGACAGTGGAACCAGTAGGAACAAACCCAGTTTGATATGTAGCAGCATATAAATCACAAACTTAGTCAAGTACCTTGGGTCTCTTTGGTGCAGGGGCATCACCAATTTTGTGAATCCTCTTCAGAGGTTGTTTCTGAGCAGATGCAGCTGAGTGAGTTCTTGATGTTGTACTTGTTGCAGCAGGAGTAGTCCTTGGGGCAACACCAGAGGCAACAGTGGAGGGAGCAGCAGGAATAGCCACTGAAGGATCAGAGGTGGGGGCACGAACTGGAGGAGCAAACGTGTCACGCTATATAAGGCCTGAAGTTAAGCCAGCTTCATAATACAGACGAGTTTCCTCTAATTTTTCCCTCAGCATTTGATCAATCTCTACTTTTTTCTCTTCATGCTCTTTAGTCAACATTGAGGGCATGAACTCAGGTCTCACTAGGTGAGTGAATTGAGAGGGTTCCTAGGCAACATGAATGCCTGTGCTTCGGGTTACTCTTCGGGTAGGCACAGAGGTTTCAGAATCAACCACTTTCTTCTTGCCTTTCCTCACAGTCTTCTTTCTAGCACCTTCTCCTTCCCGTTGCATTGCAGCAACCACCTCTTTAGAGAGAAGTCCCATTTTCTTTAAATTATCAATGGAGAATGTAGGTATCACCATTCTCTTCAGAGCCAGTCCAATTTCTTCAGTGTTAAGACTTTGAAGATGTCTAACCAAGCCTTGATTCTCCATAATTGCTGAAAGCAACCTTCCATAGGGAATATTTGCATTCTTCCCTTTCCTGGAGTACATCATGTCTCGGCGTAGGTGGTCAAAGACAAGGTATGAAAGATTAATCTTGGACTTGAGTTCATAATTGTACATTATGAATTTGTGAGTACTGCTCACAGTATCCACAGACCCAGACTTGGGTACTAAGCAGTGCATAATAATCCTGAAGAGCACTCTGAAATGATTCTTCATGTCCACGGCCTTGGTTCTACCAGGCTTCTCAAAGATCGTGTCATTGATGACACTCCAGCCACCAGCATCCTTTTCCTAACCTTCATCAGCAATGGCACCTTCATTATGGCATTTGATGATATCAGCAATCAAGTCCTGGGTTACCAAAATGCGCCTTCCTTGAACATAACTGAGGATAGTTCTGTCCTTGCTCCACGCATACATCCAGAACTCCTTGACCAAGTTCTCATAAACTGTGTAGTTGTCCATGAGAAAGAAGTCCATTATGCCCATTTCCACAAAGTCATCTCTGAAGGCATACCCTTCATGAGCCAAATCATCAAATTTCACTTGGTGTTCCACCAATACCTTAAGCTCGTGAGGTTGTAGATTATGTAGAGTAACTTGAGGTTCCTCCTCAGGACCTTGAACTTGTTGTTGTTGCTGTTGTGTGGCCATTATGGAAACACAGAGAGTTACAGAGAATGTGAAGGAGAAGAGGGGTTTAGGGTTCAGAAAACGTGTGGGCTTCTCTGAGAAATAGTGTGGGTAGTGGGTGTAGTGAGTGAGTGAGTGGGTATAAAACGTGTTTGAGAAGTTTAAACAAAGATACGCGATTTCAAAATAAAAGAATTTAATAAGAGGTCGTTTCACACAAAATGCAACGCGCCACACTCAGAATTAACGAGGCGCAGTAAAACTGTCCTTGTGCAGTAAAAGCAATAATGACTCAGTAAGAGTAAATGTTATCCACTAGCACATCAACCAGTCTTAGAGAGACACGTGTACACAAGGATTCCCAGAGGCAACTTTGTGTTAAATGCAATAGATTCATGAATATGAACAGTTAATAACAAATAATAAATAAATAATAATATAATAATAAAATAATCAACAAAGCCAACCAAAAACCAGAGTCAACATACGAACAGAGTCAATATGTAAGCAGAGTCAAGAAGTCAAATAGAGTCAATATTTTCAAACAGAATCAACATAGTCAACCAGAGTCAACTAGTCAAATAGAGTCAACTTATTCAAATTAAACACTTATTCCTTTATAAGATGAAAATTTAAATTCTTTCTTATAAGGTTGAATCTCTCTTCAGCAAGGGGTTTTGTAAAGATATCTGCCCATTGATGGTCAGTATCAATAAATTTAATTTCAAGTATCCCTTTCTGAACATAGTCTCTAATAAGTGATGTTTAATTTCATTATGTTTAGCTCGTGAATGCAAAATAGGATTTTTAGTCAAACATATTGCAGAAGTATTATCACAGTATATAGGAATTTTACTCTCATTAATCTGGTAGTCCTCAAGTTGATACTTCATCCATAAGAGTTGTGAGCTACAGCTTGCTGCAGATATATACTCAGCTTCTGCTGTTGATAATGCAATTGTGTTGTGTATTTTACTGGACCATGAGACAAGATTTGCTCCAAGAAATTGACAGCCACCACTAGTGCTTTTTCTTTCAATTCTGTCTCCAGCAAAGTCAGCATCACAAAAACCTACTAACTTGTAATTTTCTAAATTCTTATAAAGCAGACCAAGGTTAGTGGTTCCTTTGAGATACCTAAAGATCCTCTTAACCGCAGTTAAGTGAGATTCTCTAGGATCAGATTGGAATCTCACACATAAGCATACACTAAACATAATATCAGGCCTTGAGGCAGTAAGATAAAGGAGTGAACCAATCATACCTGTATATACCTTTCGGTCTACCTTTTTACTTGATTCATCTTTGGAGCACATGTTGGATGCATTGGTGTGCTCATAGGTTTGGTTTCCTCAAGCCTGAATTTCTTTAGGAGTTCTTTCACATATTTAGTCTGATGGATATAAGTTCTATCTTGACATTGTTTGATTTGAATACCGAGGAAGAACTTTAATTCTCTCAACATACTAATTTCAAACTCATTCTACATAAGCATAGAGAATTCCTCACAAAGAGATTCATTAGTAGCACCAAAGACAATATCATCAACATATATTTGAACTATGATGAAATGCTTTTTAGATGACTTTCTAAAGAGTGTAGTGTCCACCTGTCCTCTTTCAAAACCATTTGACATTAAAAAGGAACTTAATCTGTCATACCAAGCTCTTGGAGCTTGTTTAAGACCATAAAGAGCCTTTTTAAGTTTGAAAACATACTCTGGATAAACAATATCCTCAAATCCAGGTGGTTGTTTTACAAACACTTTCTCACTTTTAAAACCACTTAAAAATTCACTTTTCACATCCATTTGATATAATATAATGCCATGATGTGCAGCAAATGATAATAGTATCCTAATAGCTTCAAGTCTAGCTACAGAAGCAAAGGTTTCGGTATAATATATACCTTCCTCTTGCGAGTAACATTGAGCAACAAGTCTAGCCTTGTTTCTTACCACTTTGCCATGCTCATCAAGTTTGTTTCTGAAAACCCACTTGGTTCATATGGCTTGCTTATCCTTTGGAGGAGGCACAAGCTTCCACACATCATTCCTTTGAAATTGATTGAGCTCTCCTTGCATAGCAATGATCCACCCATCATCAGTTAGAGCTTCATCAATTGTTTTGGACTCTATCTCTGAAAGTAAAGCCAGATCAGAGTGTTCTCTGAGTGAAGATCTAGTTCTAACTCTATCACTTGGTTCACCAATGATTTGGTCCCTTGGGTGATGAGGTTTGAACTTCCAGTCTGTTATTGTCTCTTCTTTATCTCCGGAGTCAACACCAGAGACAGGATCAGAGTCAGCACCTGTGACTTCTACTTTTGTTTCCTTGCTTATCTGTAAGTCTGCAAAGACTTCATCTAGCTCTGACGTTTCATTGTCTTGCTTCTTGTCATCAAATCTCACATGCATAGATTCATCAACTACTAATGTTTCTTTGTTGTATATTCTGTAAGCTTTGGAGCGTTCAGAATATCCTAAAAAGATAGCTTTGTGTGATTTTGAATCGAATTTTCCAAGACTGTCTTTTGTATTGAGAACAAAGCAGTCACACCCGAATTCGTGAAAATAAGAAATGTTGGGTTTTCTTCCTTTCCACAATTCATAGGGAGTCTTATTCACAATAGGTCTAATATAGATTCTATTTTGAATATAACATGCAGTATTTACTGCTTCTGCCCAAAAGTGCTTTGCAATCTTAGTTTCGTGAATCATGGTTCTGGCCATTTTTTGCAAAGATCTATTTTTCCTTTCTACAACACCATTTTGTTGTGGTGTTCTAGGGGATGAAAAATTGTGAGAGATGTCATTCTCTTCGCAGAAGTTTTGAAAGGATTCATGTTCAAATTCTCCACCATGATCACTTCTAATAGTTGTAATACAAAAACCTTTTTCATTTTGCACTTGTTTGCAAAAAAACAGAAAATACTGTAAATGACTCATCCTTGTGAACATGGTCAGCAGTGGTATAGCTTTTCTTGAGAACCTTTAAACCATGAACTAGTGTTTGGAATCTTCCAAACATAGTTTCAATGCTTTCACCATCTTCCATCTTGAAGAGTTCATACTGCCTAACCAAGATATTAGCCTTGGTTTCTTGCACTTGGGAAGTTCCCTCATAAGCCAGAGCCAATGAGTCCCAAATTTCTTTGGCAGTGTTATTGCTTCCGCATTTCTCGAATTCTTTTCCAGAAATAGCACACACAAGAAAGTATCTTGCTTTCTGATGCAATGTATATTCCTTCTTTTGCTCATCAGACCAAGAATCCCTAGGAATGGGATTTTCTTTGGAATCAATTGGTTCGGTGTATTGATTTCGAACCATATCCCAAAGTTCGAATTGTTGAGATTCGAAGAAGTTTCTTACTTTATCTTTTCAGTAGTCATAGTTAGATCCAGTAAACAATGGAGGACGGTTAACGTGACCACCAGGTTCGTTGCTTGCCATGAATATAAAGTAGGATATTTTCCTCTCACACTGTTAAGTGCTCAACTAAGAGGCCGAGCTCTGGTACCAATTGAACGTGGCAAAAACACAAGAAAGGGGGGTTTGAATTGGGTTTTAAAAACTTTTCCTTGAATATAAGTGTTTATGTAAAACCTTTTCAAAACAGCTTTGGAATAAAACAATGCAGTAAGTAAAGAGAAGAGAGAAGAGAGTAACACAATGATTTATACTAGTTCACTATCACTTGATAGCTACGTCTAGTCCCTTCACACACTTGAAGGATTTCTTCACTATAATCAACCTGATTACACTTGAGAGTATAATACTGCCAAACTGGTTATACTCACAACTTTTTAGAACGACTTAGTACAGTCAAGCCTCTAAGGTATACAGCCACTACTGGGCTAAATACAATGTTCAAGAAGTGTTTTGGAACAATACAAAGATAACTCTCACAAAGAGAATTTACAATAAAGAGCTTTAGCTCAAAAGATAACTTTCAAATAGAAAGGATAAAACAGTTAAGTGCTTTGTTCAATGTGATCTCAGAGACTTGGAAGATTTTTTGGTTGCTCACTGTCTCAGAAAAGTAGTGATTTGAAGTTTGATAAGATTGTAGCACTCATTGTATGATCACTTAGTTCTTTGTTTCAATCGTTTTGTTCCTCGGCGTTAACCTACTTCAGTGGATGAAGTAAGGTATATAAAGCTAGGGTTGAGAAAAGTGCCATTGTGGCATAACGTCTCTTTTCATCCTAGGTCAAAACCTCAGATCCTGTTTTTGTGGCTTTAGCAGGTCACGTCGCTTTCCAGACTGTATAAAGCATTCTGAGCACTGTACACAAAGTCAGAATCCTTGTCTCTTATGAGCATTTTGAAAATTGAGACCCTTCGTGAGCAAGTTTCCTTGATGATTTTATCCGTTGACATTCCCTTTGGCTAATGATACCTCGTATAATAAAATACTTCATCAATGAGGTCTCTTAAATACTAGAAGTAGCCTTAAATACCCTTCAGTCTGTTTCGTATCAGAGCTATACTATTCACCAGATTCAATTACTGTATACCAGAGTGAGCTTGAAACAGAGTTGAGTTCATCAGCGTAGAATTCAATGGGCTATCACATAACAGAGTCTTGTGGAAATGCAAGAGGGCTTCCATAAAGCAGATTGACCAAAGTTTGTTGTGTGCTGACTGAAGACCAGAGTATTGACCAAACAGAAAGTAGTCTCATAAGGTTGTGGTCTACTAGAGCATTGATTGCTACCAGAGTGTTGACCAGGTTCAGAGCTAGCTTCACAGAGCTAGGTCACGGATCGCTGGATCGATCAATCGAGTCGATCGAGTCAAGGGCTAGTATTGCCACCAGAGCGTTGACTATCTCAACAGAGTTGACCAACGTCAAAGTAGAGCTTCCGAGTACAGAGTCAGGGCCAGACTTACACTTTGACGTTGGTCAACTCTGTTGAGATAGTCAACGCTCTGGTGGCAATACTAGCCCTTCGAGTACAGAGTCAGGGCCAGACTTAGATGTGTGAAATTCAAGATTTCACTAAGTCTTCTGAGTTACATATCTCTGAGTATAAATAACTTCTGCACACTCACAAACATGTTAGAGAATAAATTATTCTTTTAATCATTTGTTATCATCAAAACAATTAAGGGTCATTGTTTCTGAATCCACTTGATTCTAACAACCGCTACCGACATCACCGCCATCTATGTTGCGGCTGCCATGGCCCGCCATACGAAATCCGCTACACCACGTCTAATAAGTTGTAATTTATGTCAGATTTTACAAGTCTGTTCTAGTATTTATGTCAGATTTTGTAATTTATTTATGTGAATTAAGTATGTTGTGAAAATATTCTAATAAGTTGTGAACTCTGAAGATACTTAAGTTTATGGAGTATCGTTTTGCGAAAACTTTAGCATATCACTAACTTTAATTCAGCAGGTAATACATTGACTAGAGTTAGGGCGTTACAGTGATTACATTTAATTTTAAAAGATGAATCAAACATCATAGAAAGAGAATATAATTTTTACAACAAGTATGAATGGATAGAAGGATTCAAAGTCTACTCCCTTTGCTATCTTGAGAGATTAACAAAATTATCAATTACCATGACATTTGAACACAAGTTAAATATATACATAAAACCAATACATGCCACGATTTTAGGCCATAACATGCATATTAATTTATATGTAGAATAATTGTATTAGTTGGAAAAGTTGGAGGATATGGTCACCACGACATAGACAGAAAAAAAAGTAGGTGACACACTTTAAGACATTCTCTTATTAGATTCATTGTAAGTTTTGTTTTTTTTTTATCTTCTCAACCTATATGTACACATTCCTTTTTTTTATCCTCATGAATCAGACAATACTATGCTATTTTCTATGCTTATATTAGTATTATTTACTTTCTTCGTTGGGTCGATTGGAATTTCTTTCAGAAACCAAGTGGATTTATTTTTTGATATATAATTGTTACTATTTTACCCGATGTGGGACTAAAAGTCCCAACACCAACAATTGAGCAGCCAGTAAACAGCCTTTATGATTTGAATGATAATTGTTAGTTGCAATTTTCTGAGTTTGGTTTGGTGTTATCAGACTTATTATACCAATGCAGGTCAGTTCAAGAAATGCATCAAAAGATTACTTAAAGATGGTGGACAGTTCTTATGTTGGAAGCTCAGATGAGGTTCTACCTTAACATCATATTCTCTTTTATATTTTCAATTAATAAAAAAAAATTGTCTTCAAAACCTGAATTGTTTATTGCTCCATCATGTACTGTAAAGGTTAATGGGCTCACGGAAAGGGTGGAGCATGCCTTCATTAAGCACTTTACAAATGGGAATCACAGAAAAGGAATGAACACATTGAGACCGGCCGCTAAGAGGAAGAGACATAGAACTACATTCTTATTAGGTAAAGTGACTGATTTTCAAACAATGACAGAAAATCCCAAGGTGACTTTGTACTATGGTGAGCTTTGAAAAATAATAAAGGTGCTGTATTAACAAAAAGTAAAATGGCTATGTTATAACTTGTAACATCTACTTATTTCTCTAATTCTCCCAATGAAACAATTCTCTTTCAAGTATATGTATGCAGTCCTTGATTCATTGATGCTCACTGAATTTCAATTCCTTCAATCTATCTCAGTATTATGCTTAGAAAGAATGTACTATGTTCATTTTAATTTCTCATACTGACATTTGATTACTTTATATATCAGGACTGTTTACTGGCTGCTCAATTGTTGGTGTTGGGACTTTTAGTCCCACATCGGGTAAAATAGTAAAGAGGAGTGAACCTCTTTGTTATAAAAGGAGGCTTGGGCCTTGGTTTTAAGTACACCATTCAAAAGCTTGTCTAGCAACTTTTGTCTCTAGATAAATTCCTCTCTTTGTTTTTAGAATTTAATAGAATTCTTAGTATGCTCTGTGGTTGCGACTTAAATTTGAACCTCCACATCAGAAAAAGAATTTATTATGAATATTTCTTGTAAAAGGAGAGGTGTGAGGAATAAATTTTGCTAGTAGGGAAGCTTTGTGGGTGTGCGAGAGTGCAGAGAGAAAATTGTGTAGTTGTAATAGTTTTCTACATAGTGGATTTTTCTCTGGTGCTGGTGGTTTTTCTCCTGGGTTGGGAGTTTTCCACGTTAAATTCTTGTGTTGTTATTATTTCTCTATTCTGTTTTTCCAATTTTCCACAAGTGCAGTTTCTGGGGAAGAGAATTTGAAGAGTCAAATTCCGAACAAGTGGTATCAGAGCACAGGTTCTGCTAAAGAGGATGTCGGGAAGCAGAGTTTCAAATGCAGTCAGATTTGATGTAGAGAAATTTGACGGAACGATCAACTTTGGCTTGTGGCAAATACAAGTCAAGGATGTGTTGATTCAGTCTGGTTTACACAAGGCTTTGAAGGGCGAGGGTTACTCCTGAAAGTAGCGGAGATGCTAATAATGAGGCTAACATTATCTCCGATCTTGATGTCTTTTGAAAGGACATGTATATCCTTATGGCATGAGTCCCAAAGTTGCCATGATAAAGGATATTAAATGTTAGCGGGGCCACATTTTGCACACCGGCATTGGTTGACATTGATGCAGGGTGTGTGGTGAAATTTATGTCGATGGCTGATTAACTTCCATGAGAGTCAAATATGGGAGTTGCACCATAGTTTTTTCAGCAAGGTTATATTTCGACATGTGCCGAGTTTAAATGCTTGGGATGGCTAGTTCTGAGTGATTATGCTTTTATGGTGGAGCATGACTGCGTTGCAGTGATAGCGAAAGCTATGGGAATATTCATCAAGGTGGAGCGTTGTGGGACCACAAAGTCACAAGGTGGAGATTGTTGGTGTTGGGACTTTTAGTCCCACATCGGGTAAAATAGTAAAGAGGAGTGAACCTCTTTGTTATAAAAGGAGGCTTGGGCCTTGGTTTTAAGTACACCATTCAAAAGCTTGTCTAGCAACTTTTGTCTCTAGATAAATTCCTCTCTTTGTTTTTAGAATTTAATAGAATTCTTAGTATGCTCTGTGGTTGTCAATTTGAACCTCCACATCGAGAAAAGAATTTATTATGAATATTTCTTGTAAAAGGAGAGGTGTGAGGAATAAGTTTTGCTAGTGGGGAAGCTTTGTGGGTGTCTTGAGCAGAGAGAAAATTGTGTAGTTGTAATAATTTTCTACATAGTGGATTTTTCTCTGGTGCTGGTGGTTTTTCTCCTGGGTTGGGAGTTTTCCACGTTAAATTCTTGTGTTGTTATTATTTCTCTATTCTGTTTTTCCAATTTTCCACAAGTGCAGTTTCTGGGAAAGAGAATTTGAAGAGTCAAATTCCCAACATCAATTGCCTCATTGTGGCACTTATTATACTCATACATGCAAGAAATATTCTATATAACGAGGTCGAACTAAATATATGGAGAACGTATTTCCACTTTATAGGTAAGTTATGGATGTTCATTTGATTTTTATTTTTTTTTTACTATGCAGTTACATAATTTTATGTTTGTACATTTGCATGCATGTCTGGTTGAGCAACCTCAAATTTTGATTTTACCATAAAAAAAATAAGTGTTAGGATTTGAATTCCACTATTTTGTAGACTTCTTTTGGCACAATGATGTCAAGAACAAGAAACATGATTAATAAACTATAGTTTATTGCAGTCTCTTTGGATACATAGTCTTGCACATGATTATCTACTCTGCAAATGTATTCTTCTGAAGGCGTTTTAAAATCAACTATCAGTTTATATTTGGCTTCAAGGAAGGAACAGATTTAGGATACAGAGAAGTCTTTCTACTTTGCTCTGGCCTTGCAGTACTCTCATTGGCTGCAGTCCTCTCAAACCTGGATATGGAGATGGACCAAAGAACATGTTGTCTTGAATATCAATTAGCCGCAGATCGGCTAACTTCCAAAATGGTGATTCCCTTTTCTTCAAGCGATTACGCCAAGGAAGGAACTCTGTTCCTTAGCTATGGGTCCCTTAACTCACTCCAGAAAGGTTTAAGTCGATGAACTAAGATAAAAACTGGGACATAATGGTAAACATAAAATGCGAATAAAAGCTTGAGCGAAAAATATAAGTTGTTTGATTGATTGATCGTCCTTAAAATTATTTACAGCTTGGGTATTTATAGTAACAACTAAGAATTACCCCTATATGCCACGTTCAGCTGGCTAACATTGATAAACTCCTAGTTGACAGTTATTCGGCTGAGTAGTGTCATATTCCACTAACCACGATCCTAAAATCTAGGCGCCACTTCACATCATGGCCACGTCTCAGCCAGCGTCTGTTTCAGCGTGGATCTTATCCTTCTGTCCTCTTGCTCAGCTCCTAAAAACTTGGAGATAATTCTGAATTTGATTAATTACAATTTAAATTGACTCAAAATTAATCTCCATAACTTTCGACTCATGGAGCAATTCAAGAATCTGACCCTGTGAATGACTTCACGCTAGCCCAATAGGCCCAATATCTTCATATTAATCCAATAAGCCTAAGGCCCTTGCCTAGCTCTTGGTTTCCTGCTTTTGGCTTTATTAGCTGCAAATTAATTTGTGTGCAGTAAGTTTCGCTAACGCCAATCGGCTATTTGATCCACTCAGCTGTGACTGGCTTCGGCTAATTCTAAAGAACATTTTTTAGGTGTAAACACATGCCCCCCTACGCTGTCTTTAGCCGGTAACTTTAAATTTAGGCTGAGGCGGCGTAATGATTCAAGTCAAATCACTCCTTTTATCATAAATGCAAGGTAATCCATTTGCAACAAACTTTCAAACAGTGCAACGGTCTACCTTATCCATCCGATTTAAGCGCCTTTAAATCCCACTATCAGTGATCCTTCCATCTCATTAAATACTCACTAGCCGAATTACCTCTCACGCTTACTACCAGCCCTAAATCCTGTAGCTTTCACCGTCTTCCAACCTTCGTCTTTCACCTACAAACCAGGCCCACCATGTCTTCTGCTTCTGATTCTCAAAACCAATCTTATGCACATGATAGCGAACAGTCTTCTTCCTCCTCCATGAACCTTGACCGCTCCCTTAGCCCCCCTGAGGCTCCTAATTCTGGCCTCCAATCTCCCTTGTTCGAGATTCAGGACTCTCTTTCTTTGGCTCCTTCTACTTCAGATATGGGTGAAGGAGCGGTCTTTCTGACGGAGTACATGGCCCCCTCTCTCTACGCATTACCAATCTCCTGTGATTGGTTCACCACTAAGTCCAAACCTACTGACCTTCGTTCATGGCCTCGTTCATCTCAACCCTACCTTGATTGGGTAGATCGACTGAAGGCTGCTAAATCTGATAAATGGAAACAGTGGGGTCTCTACGATATGATCATGCTGTCGACTCAGGATATTCCCCTTAACCTGGAATTGCTTTATGGCTTCTTCAGCTACTGGAGTATTGCCACCAACACCTTTACCTTCCCATGGGGCATGGTTTCCCCTACTCTCCTGGATGTGGCGGCTATTCTGGGACTTCTGATCACAGGCGATGATGTCCTCTCTCATTATTCCTTCCACATTCCAGAACTGGGATTTCACTTTTCGAAAAACACTTCCGGATATTCCAATTTCCTTGCTAACAATGCCAAGTCCAGAGGATCTGTGTCAGATGCTGAACACAACGCATTTCTTCTGTACTGGTTCAGCAAGTACTTTCTCTGCTCCAGCTCTATTGCCGTGGTTCAAGAGTTACAGCTTTATGTGGCCCTTGTTAACTTTGATGGCAACTTTTCTTGGGGAACCCTTTTCCTCTCATACCTCTATCGCTGCCTGTTCACCATTATGGATCGGCTGCAAAGAGGTGAAGACATTAGGAACGTTCAGGGCCCACTCTGGTTCTTGCAACTCTGGATAATGCTCTATTTTCCAAAGTTCATCGACTCACGCTTCAACCCTAGCGTTCTTCCTCGAGATGCAGGCGTTTTGGGTACCCATCTGGTGCTCACTCCCTGTGAGCCCTCTTATGCTTTCACTGTGGCCACCAAGCTCTTTGGTTTGACTCGGATAGCCGCTGACTGGTGCCCTGTCTTGGAGAAAGGTATTGGGCCTTTCTGGATTTTCTCTACCAATGAACCTCTCCCAGTCGATCAGCAAAACCAATTGGAGCTCAACTGGAGCTCAGTCTTGACTTCTCGTGACTTGCTTTGTGGCCTCAAACCCACCTCACGAAACAACAAGTCTTCGGCTGAGTTCTACTTTCCAAACTGCGTAGCGAGGCAGTTTGGGTTGTTACAGCATATTCCTCTGCCATACGACTCTATGGTAGGGAGCTTGGGTCGACTGCCCTTTGGTGCCAATGATGTAATGGAGGTGGTCTCTACCAACTTCAAAAAAATTCAGGCTTTCCGTTTCATCCCTTTCACTCCAGTATCGGGTGAAACTTCTGCTTTTGCCAATTGGTGGCCATCAGTGAAGGACAGATTGTTCCCCGGTCGGCTGGACAAATATTCAACCCGATTAATCCTCACTGATGTAGCCGAAGCAATGAGGCCATCGAGCCAACCAAAACACACTCCCGTTAAAACCAAGCCTCAGGGACAGGCTCAAACCCAAAAACGGACTTCCACCCGGATGAGAACCCCGGCATACCAACGAAGTAAGTACCTTTACATTCGGCTCTTTGCGGTTCTTGCTTTTAATTCAACATAATCCCTTACTTTTCTTGTCTTATGGCAGCTACCACCACTACTCCGCAAGTCATTGTCGTTGAAGACGACCCTGTTAGTCCTCCTTCGAAGAAAAGAACAAGGGCCCCTGGCATTGTAATAGAAGAACCTGCCCAGGTTCAGGCCAAGCCCAAAGAAAAAACGCATTCGGCTAGTAAAGGGAAACAACCGAAGGTGAAGGTAAATATATTATCCTTATCCCCTTTTCCTTATTATTCTTTGTTAGCCTGAACCTATCCACACCATCTTGTTTTCAGAAACCACGTGTGGAAATTCCCTTTCCGTACATCCAAGATTTTGCTGAGGGCGCTAGCTCTCAATTTCCTTCAATGGTACAGCCGATTCCTTTCCTTTCAACATATATTATTTGCTTACTCAATCGGCTAACCATCATCTATCACAGGATCCCCACCCACAACCTGAAGAGGTCGTCTATGAGGCTCCCTGAGTGCCTTCGCCTCCCACAGCTCCTGCAATGGCTATCTCAGAGGAGGAGTTGACAAAGTATTTTACCTCTGCTGATCCCTATTCAATGGCTTTCTCTCCCATCTCCAACCACTTGGAGAGAGTTAATGCCGCATTGATGGGGGAGATACCAACCAACAGGGAATAGGTCGCTAATTTGAGAACTTCTTTGTTCAAACTAGCCAATTCGGCTGATATCCCTGCAGCTAGCCAGGAGGTATACAATACTTTGGCCCTCCAACTGAGCAGTTTATCTCAACAATACGGGCGCTCTCGGGAAGTTCATGACATGACGTCTCATGACCTCCAACGATTGAGGGATCTCCAAGCTCAGAAAACCCATTTCCAGAACTCCTTCATGACCTTGGAGAAGGATCGCCAGGAAACTCTGACCCAGCTTAAGGACATGAATCAAAGGTTATCCATTTTGTTGGCTGAATTAGAGAGGATTAAAAAGGAGATAGCGGAGTTGACCCCTCAATCGGCTGCTCTAACTGAGAAGCTCCGTTCCTACTCTCAGCAACGTTATGACCTCTTCAAACAATCTTCCTCTCTAGACCGTGACTTGGCAGTATTAAGTGCTCAAAGGACGTGTCTAGAAAAAGATCTTGAGACTAGCAACACTGGGTTAGCTGAGGCCACTCAAGCCTGGAGCTCCTTTAAGCATCAGCTGGATGAGGCTAGGAGACAGGAAGCTGTTGTGGCAGCCGATCCTCCAGCCACCCAACAAGGTGATTCTGAGGATGCTATTGTCCCGCCAGTGGAGGCATTGGTTGACGCACCAGCATCTGAGCCCACTCTGGATGTAGCTGCAGTTTCGGCTACGACTGATGCTCCTGCATCGTCAACCGATCCAGGTCCTGCCCCAATTGGAGAAAAATCAAGTGATGATCCTGAGGCTGCAGCTTCCTAGCTTTAATATCTTATGCTACATTCTTGTAATTTTTGGCTAGGTGGCCAGCCTGTGGTCACCAAAAACAATTGCCTCTTTATGCTAATGCAGTTACTTTTAATTCTCCAATATGCCTTCCCATATAGTGGGATAGTATCTCTTAAGATGTTTTCCATTTATGCTTCTATTTAGTTCTTCGCCTTGCATGTTAACTAGCCGATAAGCACCACCATGATAGGCTTTGCTAACAACAAATGGTCCTTCCCAATTTGGTGACCATTTCCCAAATTTGGGATCCTTGATCCCAATAGGAAGTATGGTTTTCCAAACGAGGTCTCCTTCAGCAAACCTTTTCGGCTTCACATGTTTGTTATAAGCCCTATCCATTTTTTGCTTGCTATGCTCAATTTGGTCTAAAGCCATGAGTCGATCTTCGCTAACCGAATCTAACTCCATTAACATGGCCTGTTGATATTCATCTAGACTTAGCAGATTTTGCTTTGCTACCCTTAATGAAGTCACGTTTATCTCTAAGGGTAACACTGCATCTTGACCATATGTCAGCCGATACGGGGTAAAACCAGTTGCACTGCACTTGGAATTCCTCACGGCCCACAATGCTTCATTCAGTGTCTCATGCCACTTCCTTGGCTTGTCCTCAATGTTCTTCCTGATTATATCAATAAGAAACCATTGGCTTGAGCATAATAAGGGGATGAGTGAATTAACTTAATCCCAAATTGTTGAGCAAAGGCCACCACTCTCTCCCCAGTGAACATAGTACCTTGATCTGTGGTGATGGTTTCAGGTATTCCAAATCTATAGATGATTTGGCATTGTATAAACCTAATCACCTCATCCTGAGTCACATTCACCATTGGCTGGGCCTCTACCCATTTGGTAAAGTAGTCAGTCGCAACTATGATAAACGTATGCCTCTTGGACGAAGGTGGATAGATTTTGCCTATTAAATCCATGGCCCATCCCCTGAATGGCCAAGGCTTTATCACCGGGTGGAGGTTTTCGGCTGGAACCCTTTGAATTGGACCATGCAGCTGACACGCCTTACATCCCTTGGCATATTGATAACAATCAGCTGTGATGGTAGGCCAATAATATCCATGTCTGTATATTAGCCATTTCATTGTGGGTCCAGCACTGTGAGATCCACAAATTCCTTCATGTACTTCTCCCATGACCTTCATGGACTCCTCTTTGTCAATACACTTAAGTAATACCCCGTTGATGGTTCTCCTGTAGACTTCATTGTCTACTAATACATATTTAAGTGCCTTCTGCTTGAGCTTGAAATTACCACTGCTTGAAGGATCTTTAAGATAGTCGATTAACTCCTGCCTCCAGAAGTCGATCGTTCCTATAGATGCACACTCCCAGGTTGGATATTCTTCCTGTTTTACTTTGACTATCATGTCTTTGTACCCTGAGGCTTGTTGAGCCAAATCATTAGCCTCTTCATTCTCTTCCCTAGGAATATGATATACTACTGCATCAGCAAACAAGCGCAATAGCCTGCTAGCCGTTTCATAGCACTCTTTCAAGTTAGGGTTATTACATCTATAATCCCCAGTTAGCTGTTTTATCACTAACTGTGAATCTCCCATAACTTGAACATAATTCGCTTTCATGGCTGCCAGGATCTTAAGCCCCAAAATCAGGGCTTTGTATTCTGCCTGATTATTTGAATTCCCAAGATCCAGCTGACACATGAATTTCCAACTTTTCCCTGTCGGGTCCGTAATGGTGATGCCAGCACCTACCCCTCTTTGCGTTCTTGACCCGTCAAACGTCAACACCCAAGGTTTCAAATTAATACATGCAACGTGTTCGGCTAACGGGTCATTGACTTCAACACAAGGGTGTTGAGCCAAGAAATCGGCTACTGCCTGACCTTTCATTGCTCTTAATGGAACGTATTTCAACGCAAAAGCATTTAACTTAATGGCCCATTTCATTAATCGACCCTGTAGAACAGGCCTATTAAGTAAATACCTAATGATATCAATTTTGCACAAAACCAATACTTCCTTAGGCAACAAATAATATTCAAGTTTTGTACAAGCATAGAACAACGATAAACATAATTTCTCAATAGGGGTATATCTGGTTTCGGCATCATTCAAGATGCGGCTGAGATAGTATCTGACTCTTTCGATCCTGCTTCAAGATCTCCGCGAGCAGCAAATTGATTGATTCTTCTTACGCAGCCTATTTACAATTTGAGTGGCCTTCCGACACCGGAGGTGTCAAAGACAGAGGTCCGCCAACCCTTGCTTAATTTGATCAAAGGTCTGTTGTTGCTCTCTCCCCCATACCATATCCTCCGTATCCTTTAATTTCAGCAAGGGGGAAAAAGCCTTCATTTTCCCAGCCGAATTAGCTATGAACCTCCTTAGGAAATTGATCTTGCCAATCAAACTTTGCAGTTCCTTCTTGTTCCTAGGAGGTCTGACCTCCAAGATAGCTTTCACCTTGTTCTTGTCTACTTCTATTCCTTCATGGTGGACCAAAAATCCTAGGAAATTGCCAGCTGCCACTCCAAAAGCACATTTGGCCGGATTCATTTTCAGCCCATGGGCTTGCATCCTCTTTAGGGCCTGTTCTAGATCGACTAGGTGGCTTTCAAAACCCTCAGACTTGACAACCACGTCATCTATGTACACTTCCATGGTTTTGCCGATCAAGTCATGAAAAATGGAGTTCATGGCCCTTTGATAAGTGGCTCCTGCGTTCTTGAGCCCGAAAGGCATGACCACCCATTCATAGATCCCCAATGCTCCTGGGCACCTGAAGGCTGTCTTGTGAGTATCTTCTTTCGCTAGAAAGATCTGGTTATACCCTGAGTATCCATCCATAAAGGTGAGAATACCATGTGTGGCTGCCGCATCAACTAACATGTCAGCCACAGGCATAGCGTACTCATCCTTTGGAGTGGCCAAGTTCAAGTTTCTGTAGTCTATGCATACTCTTATCTGGCCATTCTTCTTGACGATAGGGACTATATTAGATAGCCATTCAACATACCTGGTCGTTCTTATAAAGCCTGCCTTCAGTAGTCTTTCAATTTCAGCTTTGATTTGAGGCATCAGTTGGGGATTGAACCTGCGAGGCGCCTGCTTGAAAGGCTTGTATCCTGCTTTGATAGGCAACCTGTGTTCCACCAACTTTCTTGCCAAACCAGGTATTTCGAAGTAATTCCAGGCAAACCAATCTTTGTACCGCTGGATTAATTCGACTATCTTACCCCGTTTGTCTTCCTCGAGCAACCCACTCACCTTCACGATTCTGGGTTATTCTGGCGTACCCAAATTGATCTCAATTAAAGGATCCTCTGCCTTAAACGCAGGGGCCGTCTTGTGAAGAGGGGAGTCCAATTCCATAGGCTCGGCTGCACACACCTTATCAGGCTTAGTTGCCGCACCTTCCTCCTTGGAGAGTAGTACCTCCTCTTCCTCTTCAGTGTCATAATCTTCCATCATGGCATCCATCGCTTTGGACTCGGCCTTAAAGATTTCTAGCCGACCCAAAAGGTCTTCGAGTACCTGAGATGCCCTATTCATTAATTACTGCGCAGACACGTGGGTTCTACCGAGATCTTAGCTTGAATCCTCATTAGTAAGGTTGCATGCTTTCCAGCGCCTCTTCATAATCTTACGGGATGGCACAGGTCCTAGGTGTGGGAATAGAACAAGGCTTCTAGCATCTTCACTTCACCAAAAAGGATTCTTGTCCGCCTCATTTGTCTCAACGTTGTCTCCAACCCAAAACATAAGCCGATGAAGTGTGGAAGGGACACACTGACTTGTGTGGATCCAATCCTCCCCAAGATTACGCTATAGGAAGGTTTGCCATCAACCACAAAGAAAGTCGCCTTGATGGTTTTGGGGCTCATCGTAACCGGCTATCAAGACTCCAAGTGCTCTGGAAGGTTCCCCAGAAATTGGACATTTTCTTGTTGGTAGGGACTAGGTCCTCAAAACTTTTCCCAAGTTTCCTCATGGTCGCCACAGGCATGACATTTAGCCTGACCCTCAGTCCACGAAGACTCTTCCAAAGATCTTCCCGTTGATATAGGCCTTGATATAAAGGGGTTTCAGATGCTTCACCATTTCCTCTGTAGGTTTCTCAAACACTACCTTGGTAACCTCATCAGCCGGTGTATCGGCTAACGCGGCCCATTCTGTCTCCTCAGCAAACACGTCTCCCTCCAAACCTCCTGGTTGTGAGTTGTTTGCCCAAAACTCTTCTGGGAATAAGCTAATAGCCTCTATCTCAGCCATTAGGCCATCAGCCTCTTCATTGAACAGGAGATCCAACAAAGAATCTTCCATGATATTGTCCTGCTCCCAATACTTCTCTGGGATCGCTGAACCCTCTATAGTGACTGCCTCTTCGCCTACGTCGACTGAGGCAATGAGACCCTTTGCTTTAGGAACAGGTTCCAGGTCAATAATCGGCTCTATATTTTCAGGCACTTCCTCTTTCCCAACTTCCTCAGCCTCCAGCTTTGGGAAAGCCTTATCCAGTGCTTCACTCACAGTTTCTAAGGGGATCTTGCTCTTTTCACTGTTCTTTACATCGGCTATCATCTGCAGAGTTTGTTTCATCTTCTGAACAGACCTTATTCTTTGCATCCTCCTCTTTTGGGTTCTCGTCAACACGGCTGGCACCGCCTTTTTGTCTTTGGCATACTTATTCAAGAACCAGTGCCCTTCTTTGACGTTAGCCGGGGGTTTTAACATTCTATGAGTCCTCAACTTCTCGTCATTTCTTACTGTTATCCTCAAGGAAGACATTCCCCCTTCTATAGTGAACTCGGCTACCCTTCTTTTATCCTTGGGGACAGGTTCCCCATCCACCTTGGGCAAGGATATCCTACCACTTTCTCTGAGGGTTAGCCGATCTTGCCCCCCAGTTTTAGCAATGGGTGCCTCACCCTTCTCCTTGTCAGGATTCCCTGTTAGGGACTGGCCATGCGTGATGTACTGTTTCACTAATTCCTGGGTGAGCCTACCCGATTTAGGTGGCTTGCCCCCCTGCCTATGTCCTACCTCTGGTTGGGGTTTTCCCAACCTGTCGAAGACAGAAATCCTGGCAGCCTGAGGTTTCAGTCGATCAATATCGGCTGAAGCCTACCGATCCCTTTTTTGGTCTCCAGACTTGTTCAGATATCCTGTGCTTATGGTTGGGTCCTTCGTCATCGAATCCTGAGAACGATACCATGCTTATCCCAAGGGCAGGGAATGGATCAGTATCTACTGTCATTTCAGCGATTCCTTTGTCCGCAAGCTTGAACCTCCTCTCTTTATCCCCTTCGAATGGTTTCGAAACCACGCAATTTAGAGTCGCGTGATTATAAGAGTTGTGCCATTTGCGATTTCTTATCTTTTAACTCTTCGGGTGGGATCTTGTGTCCATCCGGCCAAAGAATCTGCTTATCCTTAAGCAAGTAGTCAAAGATCCGGGTCCGCCTTGGAGATATCAAAGGAGTATTCTGTCTTGCCGTCTCCGAACTTAGTTCCTTTCCTTGGCGACTCTTAGGCGAGCGGTATAGCCTTTACCCTTCACTATTTCAGCTGCCATGATGTCTGCCGTGGAATCGGCTGAATCATCATCGGAGTCTTCGACTTCTACAATGGACACCAACTGAGGACCTCTTCCTCTACTGGCTCGCTTCTTTTCCTTCTCCTGGATAAACCGCCACGCGTATAGCCGAGACCAACCGGGTTTAGGTCGCTGCAAGCTTGGCCTACTAGTTTTCCTTGAGTTGAGGATGCATCTTTGCTAATAGCCATGGCTGCATATTCGTCTCGAGGAATTGCACCGAACATTTCACCATTTTCCTGAACCTTTCCACAAAATCAGCCGATTCATCCACTGTTGTCTCAGGTTCATGAGATCACCTGATGACTTGGGTTGGGGCGATAAAATCTATCATGAAAGCACCTCTCCATATCGACCATGTTTGTATAGAATTAGGTGGTAAAGAGGAATACCAAACGCCGTCCTGTAAATGACAAGGGGAACAACAGAACTTGTGATATTCATTCTGGTTTCCTTCACCACATCGGGCAAGAAACTCGCCTACATGCTCCATAGTCGACTTGCCATCCTCTCCTGAGAAAGTAGCGAAATCGAGTCTTATACCCTGCGGGCGTAGGTACCAATCTATCCACCCACTCAGGGTATGGTTTCCTATAGATCGGACGATCCAAAGGCTTCAGCTGCACACCAAAGTATTTCTTGATGGTGTCTGCAATGATGGCTGGGTCTAGCAGCTGTGAACCCCCTGGCCTTACTTCTCCCAAGTTAGGAGCAGCCGTTTGTGGTTGATGTCTCCAAGTTGGGGGATGTCCCTGGGAAACTTGTTCTGGAGGATTGGGGTAGCCTGGTTGATTAAACGATGGAGGTAGGTAAACCCCCCATGGCAGCTCCATGTTCGCCTCACCAGGTGCCCTGTATTGAGTTCCAGGAACGCTTGTGTGAAATGGTAGAGGTGGGATCTGTCCCCATAACTGCTCCGCCATCAACCCAGGTGCCCTTGAAGGAGTTGACCCCATTTGAATGCCTGCAGATCCTTCAGGGTAGGATGGATAGAATGGAAGGTTAGCCGATACAGGTGGAACATTGTTCCATGACTGCTGACCCGCATATCCTCCAGTTGGTCTTGCACCACCCATTCCCGGGCCAAGAGTTTGCCCCCTAGTGTACTGTGGGTTAGTCACCTGCACAGCAAAACCATGAGGCTGAGCACATGGCATAGCTTGCGGCATACCAATTGGTCCCACTGCATCCGGTGGCCTCCTAGCCATCTGCACCTGTCCAAAATGAAGATTAGCCTGGTTATTCGCGTCATTCGCCAATGCTGACCTCGGTGTTCAATGTGGCAAAAGCACCACGCCGGGAATTAATTGGATTAAAAGGTACTGGCCCTATATTAATTTGAACTTGAGTAGGTCCTACCTGAATGTAGGTAGGTTGAACTTCTTTGTGCACACTGCTGAGTCATGTTAATTTGAACTCCGAATTGGTCCCGCTGAGCCGCACTCTACCGGATGACGAGTCTGCTGGGTAGGGTACCACTCTGGCGTTGGGATAGCTGAATTGATAGAGCTTTCACTTGCGTGAGCCCTCTTAGCCTCTATCTCCCTGGCTTGCTGCACTTCGTTATGTACCATGGGTCTCACAATATCGGCCAATTGTTGTGACACTTGGTACATGATATCATTGATTCCCAAATCGAGTTGTTGGCGTATAAACGAAGTGGTCATCACCACCGGGGTCTCATTGGGCTCGTTGGGTTGAGTTTCAGCCCCTATCTCCACTTGTACTTGCTCTGCTGGTGGAACATTGTTTCCACGGGATGGGCTTCCTTCAATCGGTTTCCTGGGATTGCTTTTTGCAGTCATATTGTTCAAACTTTTGCCCGAACGCAAGTGCATACGCCAATGGTGATCCTGACCTGGGGATTCGAACGTGTTGATTCGTTCACCTTTGGTCCCACCGGGCGTGCCAATTTTGTTGTCTTGAATATCAATTAGCCGCAGATCGGCTAACTTCCAAAACGGTGATTCCCTTTTCTTCAAGCGATTACGCCAAGGAAGGAACTCTGTTCCTTAGCTATGGGTCCCTTAACTCACTCCAGAAAGGTTTAAGTCGATGAACAAAGATAAAAACTGGGACATAAAGGTAAACATAAAATGCGAATAAAAGCTTGAGCGAAAAATATAAGTTGTTTGATTGATTGATCGTCCTTAAAATTATTTACAACTTGGGTATTTATAGTAACAACTAAGAACTACCCCTATATGCCACGTTCAGCTGGCTAACATTGATAAACTCCTAGTTGACAGTTATTCGGCTGAGTAGTGCCATATTCCACTAACCACGATCCTAAAATCTAGGCGCCACTTCACATCATGGCCACGTCTCAGCCAGCGTCTGTTTCAGCGTGGATCTTATCCTTCTGTCCCCTTGCTCAGCTCCTAAAAACTTGGAGATAATTCTGAATTTGATTAATTTTGAATTTAAATTGACTCAAAATTAATCTCCATAACTTTCGACTCATGGAGCAATTCAAGAATCTGACCCAGTGAATGACTTCACGCTAGCCCAATAGGCCCAATATCTTCATATTAATCCAATAAGCCTAAGGCCCTTGCCTAGCTCTTGGTTTCCTGCTTTTGGCTTTATTAGCTGCAAATTCGGCTGTGTGCAAGTCGGCTAACGCCCAATCGGCTATTTGATCCACTCGGCTGTGACTGGCTTCGGCTAATTCTAAAGAAAATTTTTTAGGTGTAAACAGAACAAAAAGTTTTTCAGCACTCACAGAGTTAGTCCCTTTAGGCCTTGTCATTGTAATTTCAAATTTAATCATCCTGTTGTGTATTTGCTTTGACACTCAATAATATACTTGAATTGAGAAAAGAAAAATTCTGTCTAAATACACGTTGAAATAATTCTTGTATGTGGTTATAGTTCTCATTATGCACAACCAATTAAAAGCATAAGATAATACTAAAATAACACCAGCATTATATTTTTATCTTTTTTATTACTCCTTCTGGTTTTGTTTATAAGAGACAAAGCTAAAATTTGATTCATTGAATAACTCATGTATTTGGTCTATAATATAGACCAAATACATGAGTTATTCAATGAACTAAATTTTA
Organism: Calophaca sinica; assembly: GCA_037113605.1. Lineage (NCBI taxonomy): Eukaryota > Viridiplantae > Streptophyta > Magnoliopsida > Fabales > Fabaceae > Calophaca > Calophaca sinica. The sequence goes on from CM073736.1 coordinate 73,410,201, forward strand.
ACTTTGTCTCTTATAAATATGACCGGCGGGAGTACTATTTTAATACATTTTGAGCTTTAAATTGGTTATGCCTAATTAGAACTTACTCATGCAAGAATTGCTCACACATGATGTCAATAATTTTTGTCTTCCCTATTTGACCAAGGATATATATGTTAATGATATTTTTTTAGTTGATAATATATGCTATCAAATTTTCATTACAGGTTCTGCTGCTTATAACATTTTGCCCCTTCAATATCATATATAAATCCAGCCGTTTCTTCCGTATTCAATGTGCATTTCATTGCATTTGTGCTCCTCTCTGCAAGGTAAAGAAAGGGACAATTCCAAGCAGACATGTGTCCTGCTTATGCTCAAACTTCATTTTGAAGATAATAATCTTGATTGTTTATGTTTTCAGGTCAACCTCCTAGATAATTTCTTGGCAGACCAGCTTACCTGCCAGGTTTTGAAGTTTACCTTATACTAAAAATCTTAATATTGGTCACTGCTTTGACTCATTTTGTATAATCTCCTATTTATTTGAGGCTAAATTTACACAACTTTTGCTTAAGCTTGGTGTAGATATTTTGTTTTAAGCTAACACAAAACTTCACTTTTGTGTTCAGGCGCAGGCCTTTAGAAGTCTAGAATTCTATGTTTGCTACTATTTCTGGGGGAACTTCAAGGTCAGATCAAACAAGTGCCTTGAAAGTGACATTTATAGAACATTTTATTTAATTGTAGCTATTATTCCATTCTGGATCCGTTGTCTCCAGGTATGCACCTGATAAACTTAAAAAATCTCATGCATTTTCTTCTCTTGGAACTATAACATAAGTTAACTTCCAGGTTCATGAATGTATGATGTATATGATAGATGTTGTGTTTGAAATGTTGTGTGTCTAATATGACCACACAGTGTATATTTATAATCAAGAGAGATATGCAAATAAGGAAATAAGGAAACGTAATGAATCCTAATAATAATTACAATATCGACAAGAATCCCTAATTAACCGTATATTTAACACTCCCCCTCAAGCCGGATCATATATGTCATATGAGCTGAGCTTGTTACAAATGTGATCAACTCGAGAACCTTTGAGGGACTTAATGAACATATCAGCCAATTGGTCTTCAGACTTAACAAAATCTATGGTGATTTCTCTTGAAAGTACTTTATCTCTTACATAATGGCAGTCTATCTCTATGTGCTTGGTTCGTTCATGAAATACCGGATTGGATGCAATGTGGAGTGCAGCTTAATTGTCATATATAAGCTTTATGGCATGAAGGTCTCCCAGTTTTAGCTCTAGAAGTAGATTCCTAAGCCACCCAAGCTCCTTTGAAGCCACTGCCATAGCACGGTATTCAGCTTCCGCACTGGATAAGGCAACTGTGTTTTGTTTCTTGCTTCTCCATGAGATCATATTTCCTCCAATGAGAACACAATATCCAGAAGTGGATCTCCTATCTGATGGTGATCCTGCCCAATCAGCATCTGAATAACAAGTGATTTTGACATTGCCTTTATCTTCATATAATAGTCCTCTCCCTGGTGTATTCTTTATATATCAAAAAATACGGACGACTACATTCCAATGACTATCACAAGGAGTATTCAGAGACTAGCTTACAATACTTATTGCAAAGGTGATATCAGGTCTGGTGACTGTGAGATAATTGAGTCGGCCCACAAGATGTCGATAGGGGCATCAATAGGGCGACAATCAAGCATACCAGTTTCATTTAGAATATCTCGAGCATACTTACGTTGGTTAATTGCAATGCCTGAAGAGGACTGGGCAACCTCAATGCCCAAGAAGTATCTGAGTGGACCCAAGTCTTTCGTCTGAAAGTTTTTGAAAAGATAAGCTTTGAGCTGCTGGATACCATCTGGATTGTCTCCAGTAATGACAATGTCATCAACGTATACAACAAGGAAGATACGGCGACCGGTGGAGGAATGAATGAAGAAAACAGAGTGATCTGATTCACATCTAGTCATACCAAACTGTATTAACGCAGAGCTATAGCGGCCAAACCAAGCACGTGGGGATTGTTTCAGCCCATAGACAGAACGGCGGAGCCGACAGACAAGACGAGAATTACCAGGAACAGTAAAACCTGGAGGCTGGTCCATATAAACTTCCTCCTGCAACTCTCCATGTAAAAATGCATTTTTAATGTCGAGCTGGTGAAGTGGCCAATGATGAATGGCAGCCATAGCAAGAAAGAGACGAACATAATTGATTTTGGCCACTGGGGAGAACGTGTCACCATAATCGAGACCAAATATTTGTGTGTAACCCTTAGCTACCAAACGGGCTTTGAAACGATCAATCTGACCATCTGGCCCAACTTTCACTGTATAGACCCATCGACAGCCCACCGTAGTCTTATCCGGAGGTAAGGAAACAATGTCCCAAGTATGATTTGAATGTAATGCGGCCATCTCTTCCACCATCGCCTGACGCCAATTGGGATCAGTCATGGCTTCACCTGTAGACTTAGGGATAGACACAGAATCCGAAGCGGAAACATAGGAAGTAGACAAGCGGTCATAGTTTAAAACACAAGCATATTTAGGATTAGGGTTGCGAGACCGAATACCTTTTCATAATGCTATTGGAAGTTCAGGTGCAGGCGACGCAACTGGAGAGGCAGTTGGAGCAGGAGATGATGTTAGAGGATCAGTGGAAGAAGGTACCGCTGGAGGATGTGTCCATCACTGGTAGACATGCAAGGGTGGAGTAGGAGTAGGGGCTACAATGGGTGCTGGGACGGCAAGTGGGATATCCCGAACATCCATAGTGTAATTATCCTCAAGTGTCACAAAAGCGGAAAAGAATGGGCAAGTTTCAAAGAACATGACATCCGTGGAAACAATGTACTATTGAAGTTGGGGACAAGAACAACGATACCCTTTCTGTACATGTGAGTATCCCAGAAAAACACATTTGAGAGATTTAGCTGAGTTTGTTTTTACCTGGAGTGAGGTCATGAACAAAGCATGTGCAACCAAAGACATGAAGATGAATGGGATAGAGATCTTGTTGTGGATACAAAATAGAGTATGGAACCTGATCTTGAAGAACAAAGGAAGGCATGCGGTTGATAAGATGACAAGCCATGAGAAGTGCATCACCTCAAAACCGAAAGGGGACATTATGGTGAAGCATAAGGGTCCGTGCGGTTTCAACTAAATGGCGGTTCTTCCGTTCAGCTACACCATTCTGTTGCGGTGTGTAGGCACATAATGATTGGTGAAGAATCCCTTGTGAAGTTAAAAAGGATTGAAACTGGGATGACAAATATTCCCGAGCATTATTAATGCGTAAAGTTTTAATGGAGGTACCAAACTGATTTTGAATTTTCGCAAAAAATTCTTGAAATATATTGAAAACTTCTAAACGATTTTTCATTAGAAATAACCAAGTACATCGCGAAAAATCTTCAATGAAAGTTACAAAATAATAGAACCCAAAGTTGACCTGACACGACTTGGACCCCAAATATCTGAATGAACTAGAGCAAAAGGTGATGCAGCACTTTTATTGACTCGTTGACTATAAGTTTGACGAGTATGTTTGCCCAACTGACACGACTGACACTCAAATGACGAAAGCTTAGAAAAACTAGGAACCATAAGACGCATTTTATTAAGGGTAGGGTGACCCAAACACTGATGTGTAAGAGTCTGAGAGGCAACAGAGACACATGCCACCGGCGGTGAGAGATGATATAATCCTCCATACTCATGTCCTGCTCCAATCGTCCGTCCCGTATGTCGTTCCTGGACATAAACAGAATTATCAACAAAGTGGACTGAACAATCAAAGGTACGGGTGAGTTTGTTAACAGATATTAAGTTGAAAGGACAACCAGGAATATAAAGCACAGAATCTAAAGAAGGGTTTGGAAGTAGGTGTGCCTGACCAAGGCCTTGAACTTTGATTTTAGAGCCATCCGCCATGGTGACAGAGGGCAAAGAATCAAAGTAAGACAAGTTAGATAAAAGAGATTTATTACCCGTCATGTGATCAGAAGCACCAGAGTCAAGTACCCAAGTTCCAAGGGAGGAGGACGTAGAGACAAAGGCTACAGGATTACCAGACTGAGCAACGACAACAGAAGATGATATCTGATGGGCTGCTTTGAACTGAAGGAACTCATTGTAATCAGCGGCTGGAATAGTAACATCTCTGGCAATAGAAGGATGAGCAACATTGGCAACCTTAGGCTGTTGTTGTTGTTTTCTCACTTTGGTTCGACATTCAGCGTCAATATGGCCATAGCGGTTGCAATAGCTTCGTTTCGTCCACCACGACCAGGGTAGTGGGAAGCGAGAGCAGAGGAATCAGCAGGAGTGGTGACTTGACCAAAAGCATGAGGTGTGGCAAGACGCAACAATTGTTCACTAACCGTATCATATGAAGGAACAGTGGATCCCGATAGAATCTGGTTTCGTACGGAATCAAGCTCTGGTGGTAGGCCGGCAAGTGCCATTATCATGAAAAACTTGATACGTTGGTCGGCATGAGCTGTTGCATCATTAGTAAAAGGCATTAGGGATTGAAAATCAGCCATTAAATGATCAAGCTTACCAAGATAAGTCTGCACGTCCATATTTTCAAGCTTCAGAGATGTGAGACTGAGAACAACACTATAGAGGCGGTGGATGTTGTTGGAGTAGACCATCTTAGCCTTTTCCCAGACATCATAACAGGTGGTGAATGCTTGGTATTGCGGCTGGAGTTTGGGCACAATGGAAAACCATAGGACAATGCATAAGGATACGTCAACTTGCTTCCAATTGGTTCGATGAACGGTGGCGATATCTTTGGCTTGTTTGGTCAAGTGGTCGTCTCGGCCTTGACCTTATAACCAAAGCTTGACGGCAGCAGCCTAGATGCTATAGTTGGCTGTCCCGGTAAGTTTATCACACGAGATAAACGGAACCTTGGTGAACGTGACTGTGTCAATGTCGGAGTCATCACCCATGATGAATGTAGGTGAGAAGTGACCAGAACAGGGCTCCGGGTAGTGAGGAGGGCGGCGAAAGGTGCGCTGAACGATAGGTGTCGTCAAAAACTGCAGAATAATGCAGATCTGGAGCGCACGTGGGCGTCACGCGCCGGGAAGGAGGCGCGCGTGTGGGCGCGTGTGGCGGTGGTTGGCGGCGAGCTTCCGGTGGCCGAGTCGACTCGGTAAGGCGGTTCGTGCGGTGGTGTTGGACCAAAGATCGGACCCGCGGTTGCAGAGAAAAGGGCCACGAAGTGCTTCCGATTACTGTTCACCGTGAGGGAAAAACAGAACAACAAAAAAAAGGCACTGTGGCAAAGGGAAAAAAAACGAGGCGAAAAGAAAAACCTAGCTTATGATACCATGTTGTGTTTGTAATGTTATGTGTCTAATGTGACCACACAATGTATATTTATAATCAAGAGAGATGTACAAATAAGGAAATAAGAAAACGTAATAAATCCTAATAATAATTACAATATCGATAAAAATCCCTAATTAACCGTATATTTAACAATAGAATTTATCCACTTGTAACCATTGCCTTGTATGTAATTGTAGTGAATCTAACATGTGACTTGTTATTATTTTAAGTGCCTTAGATGCTTGTTACTTGAAGAAAGAAATATAATACACGGGCTCAATGCACTAAAATATATCTCAACAATAGTTGCACTTGCAATGAGGACTACTAATGAGTTACACAGAGGAATGGTTTGGAAAATTCTGGCTGCATCTTCTTCAGTTGTTGCAACAATTGTTAATACCTATTAGGATATTGTCATAGATTGGGGTTTGTTGAGAAGGAATTCAAGAAATCCATGGTTGAGGGATAAACTCTCTGTACTAAACAAAAGTGTATATTTTGTTGCTATGGTAAGTTTATGTTGCAACTATGAATGAGTACACTTCATTGTTGTGTTGGTTATTGTTGTTTGGGACTTACGAAAGAAGGACTTTTTAGATGTTGAATGTTATACTATGACTTGCTTGGATGCAATCTGTTTTAGGGATTAAGGAAGCTCCTTTCCTTCATAGAACTGCTTTGACTGCTCTTATAGCATGCTTGGAGATCCTTCGCCGTGGCATTTGGAATTGTTTTAGGTACTTTCTTGAATTTATTCAAGAGAAATTGTTTTTAGACAACTTTCGCAACAACTTTCTACATATTTAACGAAGTTTAATAATGTGGCAAATTACGTTCAGTAAATAGTTAATGGATATATCAGATATCGAAACTCATTAATCATCAACGTAACTTTATTAACGACAAATTTGAATGTGATTAACCACGATTTCTAAGTATTCAATTACGTGCATTTGTGCATGCTGTTCTTGGTCACTATTTATGATGAGTTTCAATTCATTGTGACCGAGTAAACATGAGATTTATGCATGAATTTTCTGGTAAACCTTAGGTGCCTAAGAAGCGGTTAAATTGGCTAATCAAAGTTCAATGTTCTAAAATTGGAAAATGCTAAATAGGCAGAATTGTTTACCAGAACAAGTTAGCTTGCTTATTGACTCTTAGAGGATTGAGTGGTTGCTAGTTCCTACTATTTTATCTTTATCCAAAAGCTAATCCTGAACTCCGCTTAATCCTATCAAAATGTTATAAGTCCCATATGAAAGAATAAGATGACCTGAATAGTGTATATAAGTGGGGGGTAACCTTCACCCCATGAGCTACCTTTTGAGGTTAAGTTAGGCCCAAACCTAAATTCTAATATGGTATCAAAGCCAATCATAGTCATAGATCCATTTGTTGGGCCACCCGTTATCGGGCCACTCGGGTCACGCTCCAGTTGTCTAGTCTTAGGCGTAAGGGATGTATTAGAGGTCTCACATGGAAGAATGAGATGGCCTGATTCTTCCATGTGGGACTTCTAACACAAAATTCCAACTAATTTTTTCTTGACGTGAAGAATTAATGTCTAAATTTAACTTCACTACTAAATTAAATGACAGTACTTTTAACTGTTTTCTTTGGTCAAAAGTTAGATAACGGGGTAAATTGTCTCAAGACAAGAATGCGCGCATATCCTAATTTTTAAAAAGTTGAATTGATAAATTTTTAAAATAACAGATGACACTCTTCTCTGCCTAGTAAGTGATACGCTGACAAATGAAGGACAACAACATAAACCACTTGTAGCATTCTTAATCTATGGTATTAAAGAAAGAAATGTAACTGAGAAAAATTGAATGTACAACCTTCTGATCAACTAGAGTAAACCTTCATAATTATGAATTTTCTTAATATTGTTTGAAACTATTAAGATTATATGTAGCAGCAAATTTCATGGACTACCATATTAAACTACATAATTCATGTTTAAAGATATGGAGTTTGTTGGGGGGAAGCAATTTCTCTTATTCATATGTAATTAATATTTTGCAATCAAGGGCATTGTAAACTCTATTTATTTGGTTATTGCTACTTCGTTAATATATATAGGTCTAAATGTCTTTATGTGAACACATGCGGGTTGGAGAATGAGCACTTGAACAATGTTGGCAAGCATCGGGCATTCAAGTCAGTACCCTTACCTTTCATTGAGCACTTGAACAATGTTTGCATTGCATTGATATGATTTACATGGCTCTATAAATAGAGATACAAGCTGAGAGTTTGTTACAATTTGAAATTCAAACTTAAATGAATTTGAATTAGTAATTCTATCCTAACAACTAGGATTATACAGCTGAGAATACAACTAATTACAGCTGGAGATAACAACTCCAACATGCCCTCTCAAGATGGTGGAGGGATCCTACACCAATCTTGGATTTAAGTGTCTGAAACTGCGTAGGTGACAATGGCTTTGTCAAGAGATCTGGAAGTTGATGGCTTGAAGGAATGTGAAGAACTTTTAAGTCTTCGTTTGAGACTAAATCTCTGACAAAGTGATAATCAATTGCAAGATGATTCATTCTTGAGTGAAAAACCAGATTGGCACAAAGATAGGTAGCTCTAATATTGTCTGAGTGAATTAATGGCTTGCTGGGAAGAGAGATGTGGAGCTCCTTTAGCAACTGTAGGAGCCAAATAATTTCAGTTGTGGTGTTGGCAATTGTTCTGTACTCGGCTTCTGTTGAAGATTTGGCCACAGTGGTTTGCTTTTTGTAAGACCAAGAGATTGGATTGGAGCCAAGATAGATGATGTATCCGCCAGTAGATTTGCAGTCAGTTTTGTCACCTGCCCAATCTGAGTCACAAAAGGCTTGAATGGAGAAGGAAGGATCACGTTCTAGATGCAAGCCGTGATCTAGAGTGCCTTTTAGATATCTAAGGACTCTTTTTGCAACCTACATATGAAGATCAGTTGGCCTATGCATGTGTTGCGATAGTCTACTGACCACAAAAGCAATATCCGGCCTTGTTAGTGACAAGTACTGAAGTGATCCAATTAGCTTTCTGTATTCAGTAGCATCGCAACTTGGGCTATCAGGAGTTGGAATGAGAGAAAAATTTGTGGCCATTGGTGTTGAGGTTGGCTATTTTGAAACTTGAAAGAAGCTCCCTAATATATTGATGTTGAGTAAGGAAAATGCCATGATCTGTTTGTATGAATTCTATTCCCAAGAAGTGAGTTGGACTGCCAAGAGTTTTGAGAGAGAATTTGATGGAGAGTACCATTTGAAATTCTTGTAGAAACTTGGAATTGTTCCTTGTGAGTAACAAATCATCTACATAAACAAGAAAGTAAGCAATAACATTGTGTTTAGTGTAGATAAAGAGAGAAGTATCCGATTTTGCATTCTTGAAGCCATAATCCTAAAGGAATGCCTTTAGAGTATGATACCAAGCTCGAGGTGCCTACTTGAGGCCATAAAGAGCTTTGTTTAGCTTGCAAACATAATTGGGCTGAGATGGATGAGTAAAGCCATAAGGTTGAGCCATGTAAATGTCTTCCTCAATTGTGCCATGGAGGAAAGCATTATTGACATCCGTGTGAGCTAATGACCACCCTTTTGAAAGAGCAATGCATAGAACAAGTTTAATGGTTTGAGGCTTGATTACAGGGCTAAACGTTTCTGAATAATCCACCCCTGGTTGTTGATAGATCTAAGATAATCATGGACACTAGATGTGCCTTTGGAGATGGAAGAAAGTCTTTCTTTCAAAGACATGACTCTGGCTCGAGATCTATTAGAGAAGGCTTTCTGGAGCTTGGTCCAAGCATCAGCAGATGAAGAGGCCGAGGACATTATGACCTGTGCTTCAGGGCTGCAGGAGGCCATGAGGGCAAGTGAAACATGGTTATCTTCGTGACACCAATGGAGATAAGCAGGATTTGTTGTAACAGCATCACATTGACCAATTTTGGCAGCAGGGCAAGGTGTGGTTCCGGTTACATAACCTTCAAGGTCATTGGCCTTGAGCAGATGAATGATTTGTTTGTGCCATGATGGATAATTGAGCAGATGAATGTTGTCACGTGATGCAACGTGGAAACCGAAGTTAATGTAGTTAATTTTCTTAAATAGATAATAAATTACATAAACACTGTAAAAGGAATAGCTGATTAATTTTGCCAACTACCAATAATTAAATTGCAATTGTAAAATTTGCATTGTTATTTAAACCGCAATAGCCTGTAACATTTAATCACTCATAAGTGTTTATACACACAATTTTTTTAGATTTTGACCCACAGCATTTAAGAACACATCTGTAGATACTATTGTTAGGACATATAATGGCATAAAACATAGAAACCATGAAACAGAGAAGACAAAAGTTGGAGAAGTGGACAATTTCGTTTTCTGCAATACTACCATATAATACTATATGTTTCTTATATATTTAAGTGAAATACCTAGCCAAAATCACAATCCATATTTTACTGATATGACAGGACATTTTCCCATTGTCATTAGGTAGAGAACCATGTTTCTACGTACAATATTGTCAATTAAAGTAAATAAAATGATTACATCCGTAAACAATAAAGTATTCCAGAGAATTTTTACTGGACAATATTCAATAGCAAGGAATCATAGAGACTAATAGTGAAGGGCAATAAGGCGGTGTTCAGGTATCATTCTTCAAAATCTTTTCACCAGTGTTACCACATACCATCACAATTTCAAAGTTAATCAACATTGATAAGCGAGTATTGCAAGGGAGTGTAAATATCATTATCCAATGTTAAATGTTTAACAAGAACTATATCTCATTTGCTTCATTATAATTTACTGTGTATATATATAAAGAACTACCTTGTCATTTTCAAAAAAAAAAAAAAAAAAAACTACCTTGTCATTTTCAACCATGTATTGTTGTGCATGCAAACTTCTTTTTTATGATGTATCATTTGCTATAGTTGAACCACCAGATTGCAAACTTCTTTTTATTATGTATCATGTTGCAAAATTTGTTGGAGAAGAAGCAAAGACATGTAACATAAAAGAAATAAATAAGCTACCAATTACCCAATATCACATGCCCAACTAAATCAAAGCCCACCCACATTACATTTTCATGGAGCTATGTCTCTCTTTTTGTATTATGTTTAACATTTTTTTTTGATAAAATGTTTAACAATTTTTTTTGATAAATGTGTTTAAATTTTTTAATTATATTATGTTAAACGACTGTAAATATATATGAACGTAAAAGCTTTTACCTTTAAAATAAAATAGTTATCCTAAATTATATGATTAAATTATGACTAGCTAATCAAAATAGAGAGGCAAAAAAAAACACCAATTTAGAGTAAGTTTTGTGTATATTAAAGACCCATGATGTTAGGCAGCTAGTACTACTATGGAAAAATTAGGGTTTTAAGATATGAAGGAGAAGAGAGAATAAAAAAAACTAAGCTAAAAATATTAAAATTCTTCATTCATTTGTTAATTCTGAAAAAGGAAACCTTACAACTTGAATAAACTAGCCTCCATGAATGCTAGCAATCCATGTGTTACCATCTTAAGAAAGCATAGTAAAATTCCAAACATAAGAAATTAAAATTAAAATAACAATTATTTTGAACTGGCTTCCTAGATACATATTCATGGGCTGGGTCACACTAAGCCCACTATCATTGCCGCTGGGTTCAGATTGAACCTTGTCCTCAAGGTTCAGCCCTGTGTCATGTGAGAAACTTTCAAATTGCTTCCGGCCCATATCTTGTGAGAGGTCTATCGATGGCTTGGGGAAAACGGTTGGAATTCTGAGAAATAGTTGAAAATCAGGTGAAATGCTTGGTGCATTAATTGTGAGCTTTGTATTCCTGGAAGTTGGAAACAGCTGGCAACCACTGGCTTGAGGAAATGATGGAGTGAAGCACGTTTTGGGTGACATGACTGAGATAAATGGAAGCGTGAGTCCCTTGGAAACAGTCGAGCCGTGTGATTCATTGGGGACAACGGGTGTAATTAATTCGATCATCAGAATTTGACAGTGGGAAAATAGCTGGCTCCGAAAATTTTGCAAGCTAATGAAGTGTGGTGCTTTTTGTTGTGAATGCCGCAAATGAAGGAGCAACACGTGGCCTGTGGCTATTGCTTTGAAAACCCTCACACGGATTGTGCTTTTTGTTGATGGCTGAGATTGGGAGATGGTGAAAGGATGCCAATCGTATGGCTGAGGGCTCTCCTTGGAAACAACTGGTGCATTTAATGTGTGTGCTAGCCGCACATGGGCATCTGTGAGGGAGTCAGCTGAACTATTGCATGAGATAGGATCATGTACTGCGGGTACACAGTTTGTTCTTGTAGCAAGGGGCTAAGATTTTCCCGTATTGGAAAGACGCGAGATGCGACCACGTGTTGCGCAGCTGTGGAATTGATTTGTGCACCACAGATTAAGTTGTGAATGACTGGTTGGGATTTTTTTGAAATGGCCTGTATCAAAGGAAAGAAAAAGGATGGTGGTAAACTGGTGAGTGAAATCCAATCTGGTGGCTTCGGTGGTGGAGGCCTTGCGGGTAAATGACTATCCGGTGGTTTTGGCGGTGGCGGAGGCATCGGGGGTGGAACTAATACTTTGTCTGGCGGTTTCGGCGGCGGAGGTGGGTTTGGGTTTGCCTCCGGTGGCTCCAGCGGTGGACTTACGACCAGGCTACGAGTGAACACGAATTCAGCAGTTTTTAATGACCCATTTCTCCCCGTGAAATTATGTGACTCTGGTGGTTTTGGAGGTGGTGGCTTTGGCATTGTGCTCAACACTTTAGGGGCATTAGAGATTTCAGATTTGAGGGTGATATGAGATAGGGTTCTCAATAAGGTATTCTGTGTTAACTGGAAGAGAGAGTCAAAAGAGGTGTTTACCGTGGGTGGTGAGACAGGGTTGGACGGCGGTGGTGAGGGTTCCGAAATTGGCGGCCGGTGCGAGGTACCATAAAAAATTGAAGTGTTGGTGACAGCAGCGGCCAAGCTTTTCCCAGGAGGGGTCTGCACAGGTGGAGGCAACCAAGGAGTAGAGAGAATTTTGATCATGTCACTCAATCCAATGATGACAATAGTAAGAGCTTCCCTACGAGTTTGTTGTGATGCACAGGAGTTGTTGTTGTTTTGGTAACCTCCATAATCAGTAGGATGGTAATAGGTGCTTAAAGAACTTGTAGATCCAGTGTGAGATCCATTATTCTAAAAAGATGAAACAGGCTGAGAAGAAGCACTTGTATGTTGATATGCTCCCACAAGCTGTGAATAAGGGTGATTAGGCTGGTAACTTGAATATCCATAACCATAACCATATGGATTAGGATAACTTGTAAATGATGTATATGAGATGGGTGATGCATGGAGGTGTGTAGCCATGGCTAAAACTGAGGTTTGGTGATAGAGCTGGAATGGTGGTGGAGGCAAAATAGAATGGAGGAGTGAATGAGGAATAAAATGGAGGATAAGCCATAGGAGGGGATTGAGTAAGCTAATGAAAGCACCAAATTGTTAAGCAGCTGGTACTACTATGGAGAAATAACAGTTTTAAACTATGAAGGAGAAGAGAGAATAAAAAAAACTAAGCAAAAAATATTAAAATTCTTCATTCATTTGTTAACTATCCATGCACAAGTTGTAGAATAATGTTGTAGAATAATGCATGCACAAGTTGTAGAATAATGTTAACTATCCATGTTAATATTACATCTGTTGAGAAAAGTTTTTCTAAATTGAAATTGTTTAAATCTTATTTGCGGTCTATTATGTCACAAGGTAGATTAAATAGTCTTGTTTTGATTTCTCTCGAAATTGACTTTTGGAGAACTTTGATTATGAAATAATTATTATTGATTTTGCAATAAAAAATACAAAGAGAACAATATTCAAATGATTATATATGAGGGCATCATTTTCTTAATTTGCATAGGGCATCCGAAATTTCAGGGTCGACCCTACCACCACTAGTAGGTTGTTTGAGTCTAGCAACGAATCAACTGTATTTTGTTGGTTAAGATTTTAAATAACACAAATATGAAATTTCAGGTCCGAAAGCAAATTTAGAGTGAGATTTGTGCTTGGGATATATAGAAACAATTGGTGGGTAATTAAAATCAATTTTGAAGATGGTAGAATTGATTTTAATGGGATTTAAAAATTCTAGCATTTCAGTTGAATAAAATTGATTTTATGATTTTACGTGTGAAACCCGTAAAATTTTTTATATTTAAAAATAAAAAATAATATCATTAAACTCACTTTGAAGAATTTATTACTAAATGCAAATCAATTTTTAAATCTCAACTTTTTAAGTGAATGTTTGGATTCACTTTTGACTTTTCGAAAAATGATTTTAAAGACATAAAATTGATTTTGACATGTTTAAGTGTTCTCGAGTAGAGTTGATTTTGCTTATAGAATTGTTTACTGGAAAATTTGGTTTATAAGCGTATTTCTACCAAATTCAGCAAAGTAACAAATAATTAATTCAAACGATTGCAAGATCGACGAATTATGTGGTAATCTCGTTTTACAAACAACGGTTTTTTCTGAAATTAACGGTCAATTGCTCGACACGTTATCAATTTTGTAACATTCTTGGCTTCAGAGCCATGAATAATTGTGTCTTATGCCAAATCTGTATATAAGAATTCCAACTAACAACAAATTGTTGTCGAAATGGCAATATGGACTTAACTAAACAAGATTGGCTATCGAAAGCCAATAACTTGGTTTACAAGCAAATTAGAACAAAATTTAAAACAAGAATGCACTACTGCAAAGTCATGAGGCATGCATCACTGAAGCCCAACATGCAATTGAAGTTAACGCAGAAATGTAGAAGAAAACAAGTAATAGGTAGAATTTAAGAAATACTGCTAAAAGACATGAATTCAAGTGAAAACTTATAAATGCATGAATTTAAAAATAAAGCATGTAAATGATTTTAAAAGTAAAGGTGCAGAAAACAGTAAATGACTGAGAATTAAAGAATATAAATGCGTAGCAAGAAAATACGAATTGATTGGAATGTAAATGACATAACTGAAAATGTAAATGATTGAAAATAGACTGAAACTTGATTAAAAATGCAGAAAGATTAAGTTTGGAAGGCATACAATGATCGTTTTCCGTTAATCTTCTTTAGCCGTCGAGATATTAGGAATTAGATCATGTATCCAACCTCTGTTACATCGTACAAACTACTATTTATAGGCAAAAATATGAAAAACCACCTAACATCCAACCTGACACGTGTACGGACACGGGTTGGTAGTTAAGTTTTCACTAAAAACTACCTAATCAACAGTGGCACATCCTGTCGAGTTGTACATTGGTCTTTACTTAACAACTAAGCCTGTTTCGACCATGATCATTTTGACATTTTCTACACGTTATGCCTTCCGTCGAACAGCCGTCCCATCACTTGGTCTTTCAAACTTAGTCAATTTTCATCCCTTGTTCTGGTCTCTTACGCCCTTACTTGTCGAATTCTAACATTCTGTCGATCAACCCAAATTTGAAATTTGGCACCCAACAATGCCCCCCAAATTCTGAGTTCTCGACACCAACACACGGAGAGACCCAGAATTTTGTTTAACTTCACGCGCGACGGTTCCCTTTCCATAATGTCCCATCACAGGTCTGCGATTCCCACTTCCCTAAAAAATAGGACCATCATCATTTCAAATATAGGCGGTTACTCTTCCCGTTCGCACACTTACCTCACAAGTTTTCGCTATAAGTACTACAAAACCCATTCAAAACACTTTTCTCCCCTTCTGAATTTTTTTCTGAAAACTTCAACAACTTCGTAATGGCGTCTTCTTCAACCCCAACTCAAAGTACTACAGCGCCTCTTCGGAAAACCTGGTGCAATCCTGATGTTGATGCATCAGTCCCGTGGCAAAAATCGAAGGTAATAATACCCTACACGAATGACTCTTCTTTCATTTTAGAACCCCCTGCGGCGTATTTAGGACCAGTAATGACCCTTTCCAACTTCCCTGAAGATTTTAGGTATTCATTCCCGAATAAAAAAGGTCGTACTGACATTCTTGTTGCTTCCCCTGCCTTGCATACTCATTATTTCTTTAAAAGCTCTAGGCTTTTCAGAACTCCACCACTTAGTGTAACTGCTTATTCTGCTTGGCTCACTAGGGTCGAAGCTAAGAAAGGTAAAATCTGGAAAAAATTAGGTATTTACAACCTCATTCAACTTTCCAAGCATACATTTAGGTTAGACCCAGCAATGTTGGGAGCTGCTGTGTTCTTCTGGAACAAGACTACCAACAATTTCCATTTCCCTTGTGGAATGATGGGCCCAACCCTCTTTGACGTTACTGCACTTACTGGCCTCCCACCGGATGGCCAAATGATTCACCCTCTCGCCTTGCCTGATAACGTCGTTGACGTTTTCAGTAATGAACCACTTGTATTTTCGAAATACGTTTCGAATCGAATGCAAAGTGACCCTGAGGTCTCCGACGATGAACATGAAGCCTTCCTGTTTCATTGGCTATCTGCTTTTGTTATGTGTAACAAAAATGTTCAGATGTCAAAAACCTTGCTGGACTTGGCAAACCTTCTCCAAGAATGTAAACGGTGGGCCCTTGGTTCGTTCCTTCTGTCGAACCTTTATGTGGCTTATGCAGTTATGGTTAAATTCCACCTTTCCCGGCCACACTGTCAACAAGGCACCACCTAATCTTGACATCGACACCTATGGCACCCCAGCCATGTACCGCGTTCCCAAGTCTTTCGACAATGAACTCGACAGCTTCAAGTATTACTTTGGCCTTTTTCATTCTCTTTCTGCAAGCACCCCAGGCATCCGTTTCCAACCCTTCGTTAGCAGGAAGTATGGGCCTGCTTGGTTCACAGCCCCTTTTGATCCAACTTCAAAAGATTGTGCAAGAATCTGGACCCGCTTCCTAGCTCGTCAAGTATTCCCTGCGGGTTTACCGGGTTCGACAGACGATGCCGCTTTCGTCTGTTTGCCCAATGCCTCTGCCAACAACATTGGCTTCATGCAATCCATTCCTGGCCCATTCTTCTACAAGAAAGAAGACATACTCCTGGATTGCATTGACTTGAAGCAAGAAACTATTGATGGCATCCAGAGAAGGAATGATTTGCGGATGTCTGGTGTCAACTTCACTCCCTTCACTCCCACCTTGGGTGTATCCCAAGATTTTATTACTTGGTGGAATGACTATTACAAGCACTTTCATCCATCTATTGAAGAATGTATGAACAGGCTTGTTGATCCCTCTGTGCAGGAACAGGACCCTTCGACTAAGACCAAAGGTGAGCACTTACAGGATATACGCAGCATTGAAAAATTTTACAAAATAAAATGGGACCCTAGATACCCTTTTTATATTGTTCGACAGATAAAGGAAATGACTGCCAAATCAAAAGAAAGCCATGAGAACTATTGGGGCATTAAGGCTCTGAAACATCGACAAGAAACAGGTCAATCACTTGTGAAACCCCCTTGTCCTGAACTAGTGTCCTTACCCTATGCACCTTTTGGTTTGGCTGATCCATTTCCAGGGAAATCGACAAGAGCTGGTAACTTCCTTTTCTTAGACAGATTTCATTTTCATACTAATGTGAACACTTATGAAAACAAAGAAGTTACCTATGTTGGTCGGTTTGCCTCTCGTTTTGAATTTGGACAATATGACGAGGCTGTCGAGGTTACTACCAAGTTCCCTCAAGGTATTTTAGTTTCCTTTGCCTTTTGCTTAAACACCCACTCGTTTTATGCTTACTTTCTTTGCTTTGTTTTAGCTTTGGCTCTAAAAGAGCCTTTAAAGCACAAGCAAACAAGTGGTAAGGCCACTGAAGTCGAAGTTCAAGAAGAAGATGAAGATGATGAACCTCCCCTTCAATCCAAATCAGCCAAGAAGAAATCCTCCAAATCTGGAGTTACAAACACCGGTGCTGGCAAGAGACTAGCTGCATCAAAAAAGAAACCAGCAAGGTCCAAGCACTCGACTAGTTCTTCCCAGCAAGAGACCACCAAGCCGAAGGCTCAAACAACTGGTGCCGAAACCAAGTCCTCAAAACGTAGGATGATTCTGCTCGAGTCTCCTTCTCGTTCAACACCTCAAACGGTATCTTTTCCTTTACTTACATGAAAATCCATTGCTTATTTATGATTCATCAATTTTACATCATTGTTGCCATTACACAATCTTCAGGAATCGCACGCAGAGAGATCCGTTTCTGGGAACTCTGAAGAAACTCCAACAGCTAAGTTTACAAAGGTAAACTTTCATCCACTACTGTCTAAATTGATGGTTCCCCTGTATCTTACAAGGCCTTCATTCGTTTTTTCTTTTTTCTTTTCGACAATTGTAGGAGCCAAGAGTTAAATCTGCAAAGACAGGGGTGTCTAAAGAATGTACTTCCAAAGACCCTATCTCTGTCGAAGGAGTTGACTCGTCGAGCACTGATAAGGTATGCTTTTTACTAACTTGATTTTTTTTTATATTACTTTTGGGACATTGCCTTATCATACCTGTTTGTCAGGATTCCCCTGAACAAGCAAATGTCGATACTTCACTTCCTTTGCGAACAATCTTCCCAAGCACTACTCCCCCTGCCACTGAGGTATGAAATTTCTTGTCATTCCACTGGCATCAAAGCAATGACTTAGGACTTTCATTGACATATATTTTTTAAACAGGAAGTCCTAGAGACTCAGTCTGAGCATGAAGTTGAAGAACCTTCAGCCATGGACGTCGATGTGGCTCAAACTACCATCTCGACAGCGAGTCCGGACTCCACACCCACTCACCAGGACGATCACACCTTCCAAGTAGGAACAACCTCTGCTAAAATAACTGTTGCTGCCCCCCAAGCTACTAAAAAGTAGAGTCCCATAATAATCAGAGCAGACAGCGTTGATATGGATCAATTGCTCGACGATCCTGCCAATCCACCCTCTCACATCAATCCCCCTCCACCAGTTGCGGATCTTGGAAAGGCCAACGTGGGGATTGATGAATGGATCAACTTGTTGTCAAGCTCTAGCAGCAAAACTTCACCAATGTCAGCTCGATCCTCTACACTTCCTGGAGATAGTTTTGCTGAAAAGCTCAATGGATTGCTTGTAGAGCTAAAGGGTTTCTTCAAGTATTCTTTCGACGACCTTTACTCAAATCAAGAAGTAAGGAACAAGTTAATTCGCGTCGTCAAAGAACTTCAAAACCCCCGCAAAAAGCTGCCGCTAATCCACCGAGGGCACATCAATACCCTGCACGAATTTGTCGAAGAATTGATCCCTAAACTGCTTGAGCTCGACGACAGTATCCTTCCATACCAGCAAGCCATCACAGCCAAGCATGAGCTTCGTGACAAACTGGTGCATCTCCGACAGAGGCAATCTGCATTGGTCGAGAAAGGTGCTCCCTACCAAGCTAAAATTCCTGAGTTGGAGCAGAACGTTGCTCGTCTGAGGCGAGAACTTGCCGCTGTTGAGACCCAATTACAAGAGCCAATTAAGGCTTCTTGCTCTGAGGAAATAGCTGCTCTCGACCAAGAAATGACTAGTAGTGCCGCTGAGGCGCAAACCATTTTGTCAAAGGTTGAAGCTCTTGAAGTTCATTATGTAAATGCTGAGGGTACAAAAATGGAACTGGCTGCGACTTGGGAGGATATTAGAAACATTCCTTTGTAATTTGCTTTTTGTCTTATTTGCACATTAGCCATTTTTTAATTCCTTATATGTCGAACGCATTTGTTTCGACCAATTCTTGTACTACTCTGCAACACCTGCAATATGATTTGGCTTGCTTTCGATCAATCGCTTCACCGTCCAGCTAGCACGTTCCTTTAACTGTTTTAATTTCAGTTTCAGGCTAATAAATTACATTCAAAGCTGTTGACCAGTCAATCTGACAGTCAAAAACTTGAAAATTAACGCCATTTTGCGCTATAAATAGGCATTTGCCATACTTCTTTTCTTGCTCAAACACAAACGCTTTCTGAACTTCTTGAAATTTCTTTTCACAAAATCCTTAAGAAATTCTTGCTAGCATTACAAACAGCATCCCCAAATCCAACTTGTTCTTGTCCCCAAACTAGCTAATTCTGAGTGCAACAAGTTGCTATGGAACCTTTTTTGTCCACTTCAAACCTTCATTCCATGGCTCTGCCTATTTCATTTGGAAACCAGGGGCTCCACCTCCCATAGTCTTTTCAATGTCTTTGTCTCAACGGTGAAAGACTCTCTGGGTTTTGGTAATTTTCCTAATATCAACGATGAGTTTTGGTAAGTTGCCTAATGCGGCTTGCCAACCTCGTTGAAACATGTGAGAAAGGAAAAGCCGGAGCCACTTCTTTCTCCTACTGTCTTGCGCTCCTTCACACCTTGTGTTCGAAATTCAAGGTGTGGGCAAGCAATTAGGAAAGGTTTTGGCACAGTTCGGTTAATTTTGAGGCGTACACCTAAATCGGCGACTGCCTCTCAATCTGTCTGCTTTACCTTTACTCGCATGGCATTTGACACTTCTCATCGACATGCCCATGCTTTAAGCTTCACTTTCCCGTCAATTTGGGTGTCTACCATCTGAAGCAGCTCTTGCAGACTTGATTGGCCAGATGGTATGCCACGGGAGCCGCTCTTGCTTCCCATGTTCCTCTCTCTTCCTGAATTCTTCCTCGACATGATCAGAATCCGGAACACGGCGAAGCTTCCACAAGTGGATTTATTCCATAATAGCCTAGATTTATAGACTTTCCAGTACTTGTATTACCAGGCTGTAAGCCTATTCGACAATGTATATTGTATACTGCCAAATGGCTCTTGAATAGAACAATCCAGTTTATTTTTCAAGGTTGTATTCTTACTTCGCACATTGTCGGTCTATATAACTTCAAATATTTGCCATTAATAGACTTAATCCTGAAACCAGAATTAACTTCAACAAGTGCATAAGCATTTCCTGAGAATGTTTGGACAATCTCAAATGGCCCTTCCCACTTTGGGGACCATTTCCCAAATTCTCGACACTTCTTATCCATTGGTAAAATGACTTTCCAAACTAAGTCACCAACCTTGAAACGCTTGTACTTAACTCGACTGTCATAGAATTTAGCTATTCTTTCTTTTTGTCGAACTAAATGTTCTAAGGCCACAACTCTCTCATCATGGACTTCATTTAATTCGTCAAACATCGAGTCCCAGTATTGGTCTACTGGCATCTCATTTTGCTTTTGAATTCTTAATGAACCAAGATTTATCTCAACAGGCAACACAACATCATGGCCATAAACCAATTTATAAGGAGTAGTACCTGTCGATTCTTTTGGAGAGTTTCTGCAGGCCCAGAGAACTTGTTCCAAAGTGGAATGCCAACTTTTTGGATATCTACCAATGTGCTTCTTTATCAACCCAATGATAATTTTATTCGTAGCCTCGACCTGACCATTTGCTTGCGCGTAGTATGGCGTCGAAGTCACCATCTTTATCCGCCTTGACTCAGCGTACTCGACAACCTACTTCCCAACAAACACAGATCCTTGGTCAGTTGTGATTGTTTGAGGTATCCCGAATCTACAAACAATGTGATTTTCAATAAAATCCACAATGTCTTGTTGAGTCACTTCTTTCAAGGCCACTGCCTCTACCCATTTAGTAAAGTAGTCCACCCCTACTAAAATGTACTTATGCCCCTTTGAAGATGTAGGAAAGATTTGGCCTATGAGGTCCAGTGCCCAACCTCTAAAAGGCCAAGGCTTAATGATGGAATGCAACTCACTAGCAGGCACATTTTGTATGTGGCCATGTTTTTGGCATTCTTCCCAAGACTTTGCAAACATAATGCAGTCTTTAACCAAATTGGGCCAATACACTCTTTGTCTTCTTAGTACCCATTTCATTTTCTCACCTGCTTGATGAGCTCCACAAATTCCTTCATGAACCTCTGCCAATGCCAAGTAGGCATCCTCTTCACTAAGGCACGTTTCCAAGTTACCATCGACGGACTTTCTATACAAAACTCCAACGAGCACAACAAACTTAGTCGCTTTATACTTAACTTTCCTGTCGACATTAGCACTTGGATTTTCCAAATACTCAATTATTGGCTTACGCCAATCAGATGAACTTGATGCATTGGAAACCAGTATATCCCTTTCGTCCAAAGGATACAGCAACTCACGAACTTTTATGAGTTCTGTCAACACCTTTGAAGATAACTTATACCCCGAGGCTAACTGGGCTAACTCATTAGCCTCTTGATTCAGTTCTCTAGGGATATGTTCCAATTCGACACTGTCAAATCGCTTCATCAACTTGCTAGCAACTTGACAATATTTGACAGTCCGTGCTCGCATTTCTATCAAAATTTCTAAACCCACAATTAAGGCTTCATATTCAGCCTCATTATTGGAACAAATATACTTTAACTCAAACATTAATTTGGTTGGCACACCTAAAGGTGAAATTATCAGAATGCCAACACCAACACCATTTTTGTGTCTTGAGCCATCAAAATACAAATGCCAAGGCTTTAAATCGACTAGCCCTGTCAATTCTTTTATTTCTAAACATGGATAGTCAGTCAAAAAGTCAGCAATTGCTTGACCTTTGACAGCCTTTAAAGGTACATACTGCAAAGAAAATTCAGACAAAGCAAGTGTCCATTTTCCAATTCGACCATTCAGAATTGGCTGGGACAACATGTACTTAATCACATTTGTCTTTGACATTACCAGGACATTACAAGGCATCAAATAATACTTAAGTTTTGTACATGAAAAATACAATGATAGACACAATTTCTCTATAGCACTATATCTTGTTTGTGCATCATTCAGCACTCGACTGAGGTAGTAAACGGCTCTCTCGACATTGTTATCATCCTCCTGAGCCAGTAGACAGCCTATGGTTTCTTCTGAGGCAGAAATGTACAACTTCACTGGTCGATGTGGTTTCGCGGGCATCATGACCGGTGGATTTGTCAAATACTACTTGATTTGGTCGAAAGCCTCTTGATGTTGTTGTGTCCATACAAAGGCTTCTTCAGCTTTGAGCTTTACCAAAGGAGCAAACACCCTTGTCCTACCAGAAAAGTTTGATATGAACCTTCTAAGAAAATTTACCTTCCCCAAGAAAGATTGGAGTTCCTTCTTATTGGAAGGTGGTTTTGCCTCCAACACAGCCTTAGTTTTGTTCTTGTCTACTTCAATGCCTTTCTTATGCACCAGAAAACCCAAGAACTTAGCGGCTGAAACACCAAACCCACACTTTTCAGGATTCATCTTTAAACTATGCTTCCTCATTTCCTGAAATGCTCGTCGAAGATGGTTCAAATGCTCCTCCCGGCTCCTTGACTTGACAATCACGTCATCAATATAAACTTCCACAGACTTGCCTATCATTTCATGAAAAATAGTGTTCATTGCCCTTTGGTAAGTTGCACCAGCATTCTTCAAACCAAAAGGCATCACTACCCACTCGTAAGTTCCAATGGACCCTGGGCACCTAAAAGCGGTTTTAGGCACATCCTCCTCAGCAATGAAAATCTGATTGTAACCAGCATGTCCATCCATGAAACTTAGAAACTCATGACCAGATGCTGCATCCACTAACATATCTGCTATGGGCATAGGATACTCATCTTTAGGAGTTGCGGTGTTAAGATTCCTGAAATCAACGCAAACCCTCATCTTACCATTCTTCTTTATGACAGGCACCACATTCGACAACCATTCAATGTACCTGGTTGTACGAATGAACTTAGCCTTCAACAAGCGCTCAATTTCTTCCTTAATTTTCAGCACTATTTCAGGAGCAAACCTCCTGTTAGCTTGTTTGACAGGCTTACAACCAGGTTTCAGAGGCAATCTATGTTCCACCAGATCTCTACTCAAACCCGGCATTTCATGGTAGTCCCAAGCAAAACAATCCTTATACTCAGAGACTAGTTCCACAATTTGCCTTTTAAACTGGTCTGGTAGCAAAACACTAACATATATTGGCCTATTTCTTCCTTCATCCCCCAAGTCAACCTCTTCCAAGGGATCTTCTAACTCAAAACCATTTTTATCCTCAAGCCCCTTCTCAAATCCCAAAGGGCCATCATCGAATATACAATCAGCCAACACTTCATCTTCTGAGTTTGGTTTGGTCCGGCTTTCATGGCCAAGCGGTTGCGTCTGATTCTCTTCAAGGCTCATCTTTGTCGATTGGCCGATTTCCATCGGCCTCATCCAACAATCTGACTCCAAACTGCTCTTCCAAGCAAGCGTTCAAAGCATCTTTGTCGATAACACCACCCTGCACAGATATAGGTTTCACTTTTGGATCATAAACCTTGAAATCAACATGCATCTGCTGCAGATAACATGGGCTGTCATCGGCTTCGATAATCTCAATGTCATCATGAGTATTCCAAAGGATAAGTTTCTGATACACCGTCGAAGGAACTGCTCCGACAGCATGAATCCAATCCCTACCCAACAGAACATTGTAACTTGACCTTGAAGGAATCACTACAAACAAAGTGGACCTTTCTACTGATCCTACTTGCACATCTAGCATTGCCACACCATCTGTTGGTGCGGATCTACCTCCAAAGTCAGTAACCACCATGTTGGTTGGTAGCAAATCTGTATCATCTTTCCCTAGCTTCTTATACATGGCTCGTGGAATCAAGTTCACAGATGCTCCTCCATCGACCAATACTCTGTTGACAGGCTTGCCTTCAACCATTGCCTTAATATGCAATGGTCGAAGATGACTTCTCTCCTGATTAGTTGGCTTGTCTAAACGCGCAAAATTATCAAAAATAGTAACCATATCCTGCTCGACAAAATGCCAACCAATTGGAAAGTCGTCCAACTCTTCCTCATCCGGAACTTCTACAACAAATCCATACTGAGCCTGAAACTCAGCTGGCAAGACTGACACCAAATTCACATCCAGATTAGTGAACTCTTCTTCTGTAGCTGTTTCTTCATTTTCTAAATAACTTCCCAACCTCATGCCTTCTTTATCAAAAAGGCATTCTTCAGACCCCAGATCTGACAAGGTTGTTCCCATTGCCATCACCAATTCATCCAGATTTTCGTCCAGATTAATGTCAAGATCAAACTCTTCCTTGTCACCAAGGCCAATTGAGTCATCTGGATCATTCAATGCCTCAATGACCTCTTCCATGGACAAGTCTGTCTTAACAATACTTTGCCCTACTGCCCCCATGGTTTCACCCAACAAATCAGAATCATTGGCTATGATCCTTAACTCTTCCATAGAGACATCGCTGTTTTTATCCTCAACTGGAGCTGCTCGAACACCGAACCTTCTTCGCTCGGAAGCTAGCTTTTCGGCTTCAATCAAACCTGTTGGCCAAATCTTCTTCTGTTGAACTGTGGAAGGAACTTTCGCAGGCATGGCAATCCTCCTGGACCCTGTCGACAATGCTTGCCCCTGGTCCTGGGACGTTTGACCTCGTTCAAAGTTAACCCCTTTGACATCAACGACCACGCTTTTTAGTCTTGACCCAACCTCCTTAGGTAATGGGACCTTCTGGACCCCAACCATAAAACAGTCCTCATGTTAAGCCTTGACCATCTCAGCAGCCTTCATTTTTTGTTTCTGAGCTTTCCTCATCCTCTGCCGACGACGTTTCTGACTCTTCGACAATGGGGCTTTCTTCACTTGATCACCTCCAGGATAAGGTATTCTGCCAAATTGGTAATCTTCATTCCAAAAGGGCACTTATCGAGGATCACTCTTCTTAGCCCTTACCCTATTTCTCAACTCAGGGCAACGAGCCTTGGAAGAATTCTCGACCCACTTGTTCACCACCACATTGGCATCAGGCTTCCTAGTCTTGTTCGACACTCGACCAGGAGATAACCCTTGGTTGCTTCCAATTGATTCCCTCGAGGACTCAACCAACCAACCACCAACTGCTCTGTGAGGCCTTAATGCCGTGGGCCTCCGCAACTGGTTCACTGAAACAGGCATCTGGTTCACGGGAACAGCCTTATAGTTCCTCCTTGCATATCCAGCTTGCATGTGCTGGTGAGATCTAAGCTTTTGATCATTCTTGGCTTTCTGAGCGGCTTCCTCGTCGAAATACCTGTCACAATGTGGGCACAAACTCAGCTGTCCCTTCTTGTTCTTCCTTCTCAAAAAGTCCTCAACAGACTCATGAGGCCTTGGGTAAATGTCGAATGGGTCTTCCACATTCACCACTTATTTCTGCTTAGCACTTATATTCACCATGTTGCAGCTTCTTGGATTATGGCCTTCGACATTGGATATGCCTTGGCCAAATGGATCAGTGTCCACCTTCATACTAGGCTTTTGCTTGTCAGCAAACTTGAGTCTTCCTTCTTTCAGAGCTTTTTGTATTAAATCCCTGAAACAAAAACATTCATTAGTAGAATGGCCTAAAGCCCCATGGTACTTATAATAATTTTTACCACTGGAGTCCTCAGGCCTTTCCATTTTATGACCGTCTGACAACTTAAGTTGTTTGTCTTTCAACAGAATGTCAAATATTTTATCAGCTTTAGTTATGTCAAATGTATAAGTTTTCGTGTTTGCATAACTCATCTTTTCCTTCCCTTTGGAAGGTACTAGAGCTTAACAAGCATAAGGTGGCCCTTCTTTCAACTCAGCAAGATTTATTTCTTGCTCGGTGATAGCCTCATCCTCACTGTCTGTTTGATCTTGTTCGACACAATTAACTTTCTCACGTCTAATGAATTTCTTATTGGTTTTCTTATCCTTTTCAGACCTGAGTTGTTCAATCTGTCGAACTTTTTCCCCTAGTTGGGCAAGATCAACAATGTGTTGGTTCACCAATTTCTTTCTAATATGGTAATCCAACCCACTAGCGGCCATTTTAACGATTTCCGCTTCTGGAACAGGCGTAAAGCACCTGCTCTTCATGTGTTTGAACCTAGTGATGTAATCATCTATAGACTCATTATACATACGCTTGACGTTGAATAAATCAGTTAAGTTAACCCTTAAGTCACCCCTGAAGAATTGATCATGGAACAATCCCTCCAATTGAACCCAAGAGTGGACTGAATTGGCCCTTAAAGTTGAGAACCAAGAAAATGCATTCTTCGTCAATGAGCTTGGGAAGAATCTCATTTTCAAACCCTCTACAGTGGCCAACTCCCCCATCTCTATTGAGTATCTGGCAACATGTTCGACAGTTGATTCTCCGCTGTCACCAGAAAACTTAGACAACTTGGGAATCTTTATTCCCCTAGGCACTTCAGCCTGTTGTACCCATTCAAGAAACGCAGATATAAAATATGGTCGATTAGCTTGACCGATATTGAAACCAAGTCTGTTAAGCATCTGCTCGACAGCCTGATTCACGTTTTGTTCTATCTGGTTTCCCATGATATTGTGCCTAAAGTTGGCTAAACTTTGATGCACTGGGGGTCCTTGATCTTGATTCCTTTGTAGAATTTGAACCTGACCATAAGCCAAGTTGTTCATATTCTGACCAAGGTTTGGATTTGGTTGAATGACCCCATTCTGCACCACATTTTGATTATTCACCTCTTGTGGGTTGCCCCCCAAGTATTGTACTTGGGGCATGCCCATTGGGCCTTGCCGAACGTTGTCATTCATTGGTGCTGCCAACCCTAATGCTTGGTTCAACCTTTCCATTTGCAGAGCCAATGCATTACACGCTTGATTGGTATTCTGCATAAGAGGCGTAATGACCGCACCCATTTGCTGGGTGAACATGTTCACCATGTCATGATTACTGTCGTCCATTTGTTGCCGAATGCTTGCCAACGAATTGTGGGTTAAACCCCCATTATTCTGAGGCATTTGTCTTGACATTTCCCCTATACCAGACCCCTGTCGATTGGTTGTGGTAGTAGTCATGCCTACCATTCCCTGAGTATTGGAAGAATTTCCAAAGGGCAACAAGGGCTGGTTCATATATTGGTTGAACATGGTCGAACCAATAGCAGGGACTGTCGAGTTATTCAAATAACCATACGGCATTCCAAACGGAGGTTGCGTTGATTGCGGCACGGGCCTAATACTCGAGTTCCTCTCACTTCCAGCCGATGCCTGAATTTCTGGAGCACTCTGAACCACCGGTTCAAGTACTGCAGCGCTTGGAATAACCTCTCCTTGCGTATTGGCCATCGTCATTCCAGTACCCGCCCCAACGGTAGTATTACTCATCCGCGGGATCATAACTACCCCTGCGTTCGTACTGGTGGTCGAAGCATTTGTATTGCTTGCCAATGCATTCGCACTAGCAACGCTTGGTGTTGTGGCACTGCTATTCGTACTACCACTCATGTTTCTATTTTGCGTTACGTTAGAAGCAGTGATCTTTCCATTTCTTAGACGCATAAAACCATCGTTTAAAATGAGTTACTCTAAACTCGTCCCACCGGGCATGCCAATTTGTTTACTGGGAAATTTGGTTTATAAGTGTAACGACCCGTTTCCGGACCGCTACCGAGCTCAATATACCGAGCTCGAGTTACCGAGCTCAACACACCGAGCTCAACATAAACCTATATGAGATGTGTTTTAAAAACAAAACTCTTGTGCCTTTTAAAAATACGATATATTTTTTTTTATAAAACCAACTCGTGCACATCGAGTAATTCTGACTTTTGAAACATGGTGCAACTAAGACACAAGACTTAAATTCTAATAAAACATACATGCATAACATACATATATATATATCACTCGAAATAATAATGTATACAAAATCTGAGTAGCAAATGTGTAAAGAAAATACACCTAAGGCAGCGACTTCAAAAGAGTAATCATACCCTGGGGTACTTCCTACAGACTTACGCAGGGTCGCTCCAAAAGTAAGACCACCAGTCTACCTGAAACAACACAACAACACTGCCACATGGTCACGACCTCGAACACAAAAGAAAAGCGAAATGCAGTCCTCGGAAAAACAAACATCCAACAAACAAACAATCACGACGGATAGAGGTCGTCACTCGGGTCCTCGTCGAGCTCCTCCTCGGCATCATCTCTTTGTCGAGTTCCTGCGCCCTCGACATCGCTGGGTAACCGTCATGGATTGAAGGCACCACGGGAAAGGGTCAACTTCTCAACAATTCAAGATAAGCTCGACATAAAAATATAAGCAAGCGACAAAGTATAACATTCACCGACGTGACTCGACCATCTCACTCTAAACTCGACACAACTCGCAAATCCATTTTCTCTCGACTCGACAATTTTTCCGGAATGCACACGCGTCTGGTATGTCGGAAAGTCCAGCGAAGCCTTGGGATCTCGCTCTCCCTAGGGCGGTCAACTCGGGTCCCATAGCGTGGCGGCGTCTAGTCAATCTCCGTAAACAAAAAGGGGACCTAGCACCCTCGATTATCCGGGTCACGGCTCAAAACGTCATACGACTCACCTAGCTCGCTCACTCGATGAACAATTCGCCGCATACGATATTCAAAGAGTTAAACACAAGATATTCAACCGCATGTCAAATAAAAGAGCAAGCTCGACATGAAGAAACGCAATTCAACATGCAATACACAATTCACGACATATATTCAATCACATATTAAATACATGCAAAAACTCAATCATATCACAACATTTCAGCTCGACACAAATCAGGAAATCCATACACAATAACATAACCACGTAGAATATGAAATGCCCTTACGCTAGCATACTACGAAAGTATTAATGTGAAGCGCCCTTACATAAGGACTTATAAAATAAAGCCTTAGAGATATCTAGGAGTTGCCCTTACCGAACTCCAAGTTAATGCTGTCCGACAACGACCTCGACACAGCTGTCTTCAAAGAGCTCGATAACGACTTCGACACGTACCGTCCTCAATCGACCTCGACACGTACAGTTCTCGATCTGGATTCCGCTGCTTCCACGTCCTTGGATTCGCTTTCCCGTACACCTTGATTCGGAAATCACTCGATCTCGGAATCGACTTCCTAAAACAAACATAACTTCGGATCGATCCATGGGTTCTAATACATCTAGCTCTCATCCCAAACTTAACCACAACCCAGAAAATATATAATACTCAAGAACTGAAAGATATTTTTCCTCTAACACAAAGTTAGGGATTTCGATCAAAATTTCATGAAAAAGTTATCGATGCTTCAACAGATAGATCGACAACAACAATAACGAAGCAACGAATGAAAAACAAGAAATCGAAGCGAACCAAAAAATGGAGGTTTACGGGCGCTTTAGTGCGAGAAAAAGCGAGAGGAAGAAATTTGTTTTACAAGCCCAATTAATCGGTTAGAAAGATAGGTAATATTGTGAAGAAGAAAACCCATCAATTTGACATGATTTGGAAGCATAAAGCGGTTAAAAATGGAAGAAGAAATAGCGCTAAACAAGAGTACGAAGAAGATAAAAATCTGTTCTTCATACCTCAATGGTGATCGAGCGGCGAGATATGTCGAGAAGATGATGATGAACAAAATTGATGAAGAAAGCTTGCAGAATCTCGATGGAACTCACGGTTTCGTCGATGGAAGTTTTTGAAGAAAACAACGAAACACAGAGCGAAGGAAGGAAGAAGAAAGAAGAAAGAGAAATGAGTGTTTGAGGAAAGCCGATCGTGAATACACCGTGGAAGCGGCATAATCGTAACTCCGGCTATAAGATGCCAATCCCATCAATCATCTACCCGTTTAATCGTTCCTCTCATAATTACCTCTCTACTGTGGTCAGCGGCAAGCCGACAATGTAATAATTACAAACAATATAATAATAACTTGAATAACGTTCGAAAGAATACGAGGTGTCATCTCGACACGATGTCGACAAGAGTGCTCGTGCAAGCGTACAAGGTTCTAACACGAGTTCGTGAACGCGGCCTCCTCGGCTTTCGACATGCGTCTCATCACTCGATGCGCGACTTCATCAACTCGACACCCGACCTCCTCCTCGGCTGACTAGTGCGCGTGGTCTCATCGGCTCGACAAATGATCTCGGCAAACGATCTAGTCATGGGATCTCGACACAAGGTCTTGGTCGAGGTCTCGTCGTCGTCCCTAATACGATGTCGATCTCGTCCTCGAGGTGTTACAATCTCTCCTAAAAAATTTCGTCCTCGAAATTGCAAATAAGATTCTTACCTCGAGAAAAGTTGAGTCTTGAGTCTTCATCTTCTCCTCCAGCTCCCAAGTCGCATCTCGTCTTCGATCCCACACAACTTTGACAAGTTGAATCTCTTTGTTCCATGGCTGTTTGGCTTTCCGATCAACGATCCTTGCTGGTAATGCTTGAAAGATAGGTCGTCCTTCCGGTTGAATCACATCCGGTTCGATGACATGAGAGGGTCGGAAACATACTTCAGTAATTGTGAGGCGTGGAAGACGTCATGGATGTTCGACAAGAATGGTGGCAAGGCAATCCGATATGCCATCGGACCAATACGACGAAGAATGCGGTAAGGTCCAATAAATTTAGGGTAAGTTTCCTGGATTTGATCTTCGACCAACTCCAAAGTGGGGGTGACTCTAAGAAATACATGTTCTCCTTCCTCGAACTCGAGTGGTCGGCGTCGTTGGTGCGCATAACTCTTACATCGACTTTGAGATGTTCGCATCCGATCTACGATCAAACGGATCTTCTCGGTAGTCTATTTGGATCATATCTGGTCCTCTGACGATTCGCTTCGCCGATCCCTGGTACCAACAAAGAGGCGTCGACATTTCCGCCCATACAGCCGCTTCAAAAGGTGCCATTCCAATACTCGCATGGAAGCTGTTGTGTAGGTGAACTCCACCAATGGTAAGGCGTCGTCCCAACTTCCTCGGTGATCTAACGTACAAGCTCGCAACAAATCTTCGCGATTGGATCGTTCTCTCGATCGGCCGTCCCTGTGGATGATATGCCGAAATTAAGCTTTGAGCTCGGTTCCCATCGCTCCTTGCAATTCCCTCCAAAAATGAGGCGTGAACTTCGGATCTCGGTCCGACACGATCGAAGAGGTATTCCATGAAGTCGCACTTATCTCGCGATGTAGATCTCGGTCGGCTTTTCCACGTTGTATGTCGACTCACCGCAAGAATGAGCGATTTGGTCAATCGGTCGACGATCACCCAAATCGAATCATTCTTCTTCTGCGTCTTCGGCAAACCTACAACGAAGTCCATGGAAATCTTGTCCCATTTCCATACCGGTACGTCAGCGATTGTAGCATTCCGCAGGTCGTTGGTGCTCCACCTTCGGCTTTACGACACGCCAAACACGGCTACGTGCTCGCCACTTGCTTCTTCATTCAGGACCACCAAAAATGCTTCTTCAAGTCTTGATACATCTTCGTAACTCGGGATGAATACTAAAGTTGCTCTTATGCGCTTCGTCCGAGAATCAACTTCCTCGGCTTCGGATACGTTAGGTACGCACACTCGGCCATTGCATCTCAAGATGTCGTCCGCTCCGACCTGAAATTCTGTCGCCTTCCCTTGCGCTATCAACTGAATCTTCTCTTGCATAAGCTCGTCATGAACTTGCTGGTCTCGGATCTCGTCCAACAATCTGTTAGAGATGGTAAGCATACCAAATCTCAGCTTCCCCGGTGAAACTTCGACACTCAACTTCAAGTCTCGGAACTTCTCGAGCATCTCCAACTCCTTGATCATCAATACCGAGGTTAAAACGCTCTTCCTACTCAACGCATCTGCTACTACGTTAGCCTTACCGGGATGGTATTCCAACGTAAAGTCGTAGTCCTTGAGAAATTCTGTCCATCTACGTTGACGCATGTTGAGTTCTTTCTGGTCGAACAGGTACTTCAAGCTCTTGTGATCGCTGAAAGCAAGAGTGCTCCCATAAAGGTAGTGCCTCCATATCTTCGCCAAAAACTCTGCCGCCGGCTCCAAGTCGTGAGTAGGGTAGTTCCTCTCGTGAATCTTAAGGCTGTCTTGAAGCATACGCGACCACCTTCCGATGTTGCATCAAGACGCATCCCAATCCCTGGTGTGACGCATCACAATACACCTCGAAAGGCTCTTACGGTTGAGGCAAAATCAAGACAGCGCTTGGTATTTGTCGTCAAAAGCTCCTTGATCGTTGAAAATCGGCTTCACACTCCTCGGCCCAAGCAAAAGGTTGATCCTTCCTCGTCGATCGTGTAAAGAGGCGCGACAATCTTCGAGAAACCTTCAATGAATCTTCGGTAATATCCTGCTAAGCCGACAAAACTCGATCTCTAGAATCAGTCTTGTTGTTCCCACGCTAGCACGACTTCAATCTTAGTTGGATCCACACTATCCCTTCTCTGGAAATCACGTGACCAAGAAAATTCACCTCTTCAAGACAAAATTCACACTTCGACAGGTTGGCATAGAGTTGCTTATCTCGTAATATCTGTAGTACTCGACATAGGTGTTCTGCGTGCTCTTCTCGGTTCCTCGAGTAAATCAATATGTCGTCGATGAATACTACAACGAACTGATCCAAAACGAATGGAAAATCCTGTTCATGTAGTCCATAAACACAGGTGGCGCGATTCGTCGCTCCAAACGGCATCACCAAGTACTCGTAGTGACCGTATCTAGTCCTGAAAGCTGTTTTGGCGACATCTCCTCCTTCACGCCGAATCGATGGTAGCCCGACTTCAAGTCTATCTTGGAAAAGATCGCCGCTCCACGAAGTTGGTCCATCAAGTCGCCAATACGTGGTAACGGATGCGCGGTTCTTCACGGTAACCTTGTTGAGTTCGCGATAGTCCACGCACAGTCTTGATCGTCCATCCTTCTTCTTAACCAACAACACTGGAGCTCCCCACGGTGACACGCTCGGTCGTATGAATTGCCTTGACTCCAAGTGTTCGATCTGGGACTTCAGCTCTTTCATCTCGGCAGGAGACATCACGTATGGCGCTTTGGAAATCGGTCTGTTCCTGGAATCGGTCGATGGAGAACTCGACCTCTCGCTGGTGGTAACCCTGGCACGTCTTCAGAAAACGCCCTCAAAGTCACACACCACCGGTACATTCTTCACGCGTCGATCTGGAAAACTTCCGAACTAGCTAGATACATGTATTCCCTAGTTCCTTCTTTCAAAGAAACTCCAATACGTTCGGCGAAAGATAATTGAGACTCCAAGGTCCGGAAAAATTACGCTTTACGGGCAGATCCAAAAGGACATGGTGGTGTGACAACCAATCCATCCCGAGGATAACATCTAAGCCCTTAAGAGGCAAACAAACCAAATTGACCGCAAACTTTCTACTCGAATAATCACTACACAATTAAGACATGCGGTGTTTGTGACTAAGGTTTTAGCATTTGGGGGTTGTAACTACTAATTTAAGCAGAAAGCGATCACAGTCAAGTTCAAATGGTTCACACAATCGAGAAGAAATAAAGGAATGGGTTGCACCAGAATCAAAAAGAACGAATAAGGATTTACCCTCGATCTCACATTCACCTTGGATAAGATCATCGGCTCGCTCGCTTCCTCGCCACTCATGCAGAAAACTACGCCTTTAGCCACTGACTTCCGCCTTTGGCTCTTTGCCAAGCATAGTCGGTTCGACTTTAGGTGTAGGACAATCCTTGGCAAAATGCCCTGGCTTCTGCGGTTGAAACACACCTCCTCCTTACGAGTACAGTACTCGCGTAATGTCCCGACTTTCCACATCGATAGCAAGTCACCTCGACACGGTCCGACCTCCGCTCCTCGGTACTTGGGTCATCGGACGATCTTGTCCTGTGTTGTTCCCCTGAGGTCGCCGTAAGGCCTCTTCTGCGGTTGTTTTCCTTTCAGTGCGAATCTACGCCCCGCACTGGGCTCTCACCGGCCCGCCCACAACAGTCTTCTTCTTGTGGCTTCTTACTCCTTCTACCTCGACACATCGATCAATCGACTCTTGGAGATTTACGATCCTCAACGACACTATCGACTTACGAATGTCGAATCTCAATCCCCGTTGGAATCTCTCACTTAACCATCTCTGGTCAACTCGATCACGGAATGGACTGAAATACCTCGCCAACGATTCGAACTTGGCCGCATACTCGGACACCGTCGAGTTGCCTTGCTGCAGTTGAAGAAATTCCTGCTCCTTCTCGGCTCGTGCAGTATCCGGGAAGTACTTGTCCAAAAACCTTTCACGAAAAAGCTCCCAGGTCATCTCGCGATGTTCTGCTATAAATGTTTGCTTCACTCCTCTCCACCAATACTCTGCGTCTCCTAGCAGTAAGTAGGTGGCATAGTCGACCTTCACGTTGTCCGGGCAATGAAGTGCCTCAAAGATCTTCTCGATCTCTTGCATCCAAAGATCAGCTTTATCCGGATTTGGCTCAGTAGAACCGGTGGATCATGCTTCCTGAAGTCGGCCAATCCTCTCGCTTGACATTTAGTTACGCTCGTTCTTTGTTCTGCGAAGTTACTGCGAGTTAACGCTGCCGTCTGGTGAGCCATCGCGGTAGCCTGTTGAGGTGCGGCTGACTGATTGTTGACCATGGCTGCCGCCATCTCGGCCATAGCTTGAATAGCTCGTTCCATGTCGGCGTTCTCGGTTGCATTGTCGTATTCCTACGAGGTGGCATTAGATTCCACAAAGTTCAAAACCCCGCGAATCTCGAGAACAAGGATGTGTTAAAACACACCGCTTCAATCAAGAAACAGTTCAAACAATTTTTCAAGCAATAAGTGCTTCACTTAATCAAACAAAGAATCAACATATTACAACTAGGTACCCAACACACATAACCCACCACGGTGACCGGTCAAATCTCCTATGCACTTTCGAGCCGAATCAAGCGCTCGATACCAACAAAGGTAACGACCGCTTCCAGGACGCTACCGAGCTCAATATACCGAGCTCGAGTTCCCGAGCTCACCACACCGAGCTCAACATAAACCTATATGAGATGTGTTTTAAAAACAAAACTCTTGTGCCTTTTAAAAATACGATATATTTTTTATAAAACCAACTCGTGCACATCGAGTAATTCTGACTTTTGAAACATGGTGCAACTAAGACACAAGACTTAAATTCTAATAAAACATACATGCATAACATACATATATATATATCACTCGAAATAATAATGTATACAAAATACAGAGTAGCAAATGTGTAAAGAAAATACACCTAAGGAATGCAGCGACTTCAAAAGAGTAATCATACCTGGGGGTACTTCCACAGACTCCCACGCAGGGGTTGCTCCAAAAGTAAGACCACCAGTCTACCTGAAACAACACAACAACATCGCCTACACCGGGTCACGACCTCGAACACAAAAGAAAAAGCGAAATGCAGTCCTCGGAAAAACAAACATCCAACAAACAAACAATCACGACGGATAGAGGTCGTCACTCGGGTCCTCGTCGAGCTCCTCCTCGGCATCATCTATCGCCGAGTTCCTGCGCCCTCGACATCGCCTGGGTAACCGTCATGGATTGAAGGCACCACGGAAAGCGGTCAACTTCTCAACAATTCAAGATAAGCTCGACATAAAAATATAAGCAAACAAAGAAAGTATAACATTCATAAGCGTGACTCGACCATCTCACTCTAAACTCGACACAACTTCGCAAATCCATTTTCTCTCGACTCGACAATTTTTCGGAATGCACACGCATCAGTATGTCGGAAAGTCGGTAAAGCCTTGGGATCTCGCTCTCCCTAGGGCGATCAACTCAGGTCCCATAGCGTGGCGGCGTCTAGTCAATCTCCGTAAACAAAAAGGGACCTAGCACCCTCGATTATCCGGGTCACGGCTCAAAAACGTCATACGACTCACCTAGGCTCGCTCACTCGATGAACAATTAGCATACGATATTCAAAGAGTTAAACACAAGATATTCAACCGCATGTCAAATAAAAGAGCAAGCTCGACATGAAGAAACGCAATTCAACATGCAATACACAATTCACGACATATATTCAATCACATATTAAATACATGCAAAAACTCAATCATATCACAACATTTCATTTCGACACAAATCAGAAATCCATACACAATAACATAACCACGTAGAATATGAAATGCCCTTACGCCAGCATACTACAAAAGTATTAATGTGAAGCGCCTTACATAAGGACTTATAAAATAAAGCCTTAGAGATATCTAGGAGTTGCTTACCGAACTCCAAGTTAATGCTGTCCGACAACGACCTCGACACAGCTGTCTTCAAAGAGCTCGATAACGACTTCGACACGTACCGTCCTCAATCGACCTCGACACGTACAGTTCTCGATCTGGATTCCACTGCTTCCACGTCCTTGGATTCGCGTTCCCGTACACCTTGATTCGGAAATCACTCGATCTCGGAATCGGACTTCCTAAAACAAACATCACTCAGATCGATCCATGGGTTCTAATACATCTAGCTCTCATCCCAAACTTAACCACAACCCAGAAAATATAATACTCAAGAATCTGAAAGATATTTTTCCTCTAACACAAAGTTAGGGATTTCGATCAAAATTTCATGAAAAAGTTATCGATGCTTCAACAGATAGATCGACAACAACAATAACGAAACGAATGAAAAACAAGAAATCGAAGCGAACCAAAAAATGGAGGTTTCGGGCGCTTGGAGTGCGAGAAAAACAGAGGAAGAAATTTGTTTTACAAGCCCAATTAATCGGTTAGAAAGATAGGTAATATTGTGAAGAAGAAAACCCATCAATTTGACATGATTTGGAAGCATAAAGCGGTTAAAAATGGAAGAAGAAATAGCGCTAAACAAGAGTACGAAGAAGATAAAAATCTGTTCTTCATACCTCAATGGTGATCGGCGGCGAGATATGTCGAAGATGATGATGAACAAAATTGATGAAGAAAGCTTGCGAGAATCTCGATGGAACTCACGGTTTAAATCGATGGAAGTTTTTGAAGAAAACAACGAAACCGCGAAGCGAGAAGGAAGGAAGAAGAAAGAAGAAAAGAGAAATGAGTGTTTGAGGAAGCCGATCGTGAATACAATTTGGAAGGGCATAATCGTAACTCCAGCTATAAGATGCCAATCCCATCAATCATCTACCCGTTTAATCGTTCCTCTCATAATTACCCTCTACTGTTTGGCCAACGGCAGTCGACAATGTAATAATTACAAACAATATAATAATAACGTGAATAACGTTCGAAAGAATACGAGGTGTCATCTCGACACGATGTCGACAAGAGTGCTCGTGCAAGCGTACAAGGGTCTAACACCAGATCGGGAACGCCGCCTCCTCAGGTCGACATGCGTCCTCATCATTTCGATGCAGCGACTTCATCAACTCGACACGGGCCTCCTCATTTCGGCGGCTAGTGCACGTGGTCTCATCAGCTCGACAAATGATCTCGGCAAACGATCTAGTCATGGGATCTCGACACAAGGTCTTGGTCGAGGTCTCGATACGTCGTCCTAATACGATGTCGATCTCGTCCTCAGGTGTTACAATAAGCGTATTTCTACCAAATTCAGCAAAGTAACAAATAATTAATTCAAACGATTGCAAGATCGACGAATTATGTGGTAATCTCGTTTTACAAACAACGGTTTTTTTGAAATTAACGGTCAATTGCTCGACACGTTATCAATTTTGTAACATTCTTGGCTTCAGAGCCATGAATAATTGTGTCTTATACCAAATCTGTATATAAGAATTCCAACTAACAACAAATTGTTGTCGAAATGGCAATATGGACTTAGCTAAACAAGATTGGCTATCGAAAGCCAATAACTTGGTTTACAAGCAAATTAAAACAAAATTTAAAACAAGAATGCACTACTGCAAAGTCATGGGGCATGCATCACTGAAGCCCAACATGCAATTGAAGTTAACGCAGAAATGTAGAAGAAAACAAGTAATAGACAGAATTTAAGAAATACTGCTAAAAGACATGAATTCAAGTGAAAACATATAAATGCATGAATTTAAAAATAAAGCATGTAAATGATTTTAAAAGTAAAGGTGCAGAAAACAGTAAATGACTGAGAATTAAAGAATATAAATGCGTAGCAAGAAAATACGAATTGAATGGAATGTAAATGACATAACTGAAAATGTAAATGATTGAAAATAGACTGAAACTTGATTAAAAATGCAAAAAGATTTAAGTTTGGAAGGCATACAATGATCGTTTTCCGTTAATCTTCTTTAGCCGTCGAGATATTAGGAATTAGATCATGTATCCAACCTCTGTTACATCGTACAAACTACTATTTATAGGCAAAAATATGAAAAACCACCTAACATCCAACCTGACACGTGTACGGACACGGGTTGGTAGTTAAGTTTTCACTAAAAACTACCTAATCGACAGTGGCACATCCTGTCGAGTTGTACATTGGTCTTTACTTAAAAACTAAGTCTGTTTCGACCATGATCATTTTGACATTTTCGACGCGTTATGCCTTCCGTCGAACAGCCGTCCCATCACTTGGTCTTTCAAACTTAGTCAATTTTCATCCCTTGTTCTGGTCTCTTACGCCCTTACTTGTCGAATTCTAACATTCTGTCGA
Source organism: Calophaca sinica (assembly GCA_037113605.1). Taxonomy (NCBI): domain Eukaryota; kingdom Viridiplantae; phylum Streptophyta; class Magnoliopsida; order Fabales; family Fabaceae; genus Calophaca; species Calophaca sinica. The sequence goes on from CM073736.1 coordinate 73,449,079, forward strand.
TCAACCCAAATTTGAAATTTGGCACCCAACAAGAATTGATTCCAACTTGAAGCGATAATTTGAAACTTTTGCCTCTAAACGTGATTTTTACTCTCAAATTTATTGTTCAACTCACTTTTACGTGAATGTATCAAAACGTAAATCACTTTACATTCAACTAACTTTTAACTAAATCAATTCATTCAAAATCAAATTACGTCACCGAATAAAACAATTCTTTCAAAATCAATTTTATCGATATCTAGATCAAATGGACTGGAAGTTGGTTGATGGCACGCTTTCGTGGTCAATGTCTTCAAATCAAACACGGGTTCGTAGTAAGAGATTCACAAAAACAGCTACAGGCTACATTATGTTGTTATTATAGCAGGTCATTTTCGTTAATGATACTCTCTCCGGTCCTATTTATAAGAGACACAGCTAAAATTTGGTTCATTAAATAACTCATGTATTTGGTCTATTTTGCTTCACCCGAATCAACACCACGGCACTACACACATTGGCATTGCTATTTTTAACTTTTCTAACGAATGATTAAGAGGTAGCTACGTTCCATGGCGGTAGTCCACGCAAGTATGTCGATATGCGGAAGCATAGTAAGCAACAAATACTTTTGTAGAGGTCCCCCGCCAATCCACTACCACCACCACCCCAGGTCAACATATGCGCCCCCTGTGCACTCAACATGCCAAAGCAGAGTAGGTAGCAAGTCCTCTTGTTGAGGCCCACCTCCCAGCAGCAAGTACTTTTATTGAGATTCACCCCTTGGTACTCGACGACTAACAAATTATGGATATAATTTCTTTACGTGCCAGGATATACGCGATACCTTTTCTCGACTATCAAGTAGTAGTTCTTAGTCTTTTGTAATGTATTTTAAAAAAATGTGCAGTTATTTTAAAATAATGAATTCATATGTGACCCCTAATATGGACATAGTCCAATAGTAGACGGCCTCTTAAAAATACGGACCAGAATTGCCTGTTGCAATTGAGCCCTGCATATAGGCAGATTTAAGTCACTTTTTTTTTTGAGTGCTCAAAAACTTGTTTTTTTTAAGTTCCCAAATACACTTGAATTGCCTAAATGCATGATCTTGCAGTTGAACTCAGCTGCAGACAATCCTTATCCTAAAAATACCTGTTACAAAGTAGGACTGGTTCCCTTATTTTTTTAGGGTCTCGTACCTCAAGGTCGCTAATCGCTGAGAGATAGATTTCCTTCTTTGCGTCTTTCCCTAAATGTCTAAGGGTCTTTCAAGAGATTGGAGTTTCTTGCTGATCTAGGGGCTAGGGTATAAATTTTAAAACATCGACTTCCTCAATTCTGTAATTTTAAAAATTTGACTAAAAGAGAATTAAAATTAATGAGGCAACCGACTATATCAAGTCAAAATGAGGGGTTCGCCTCTGGACCTTATTTTAGACAGTCCAAACTAGAAAAAATTGAAATAGCGATAGAAATTTAGAGACAAAAAAAGGCAGAATATGTACTCTCTATTTTTGTCGCTAAGTGTTAGTATTGCCAAATTTAAATACCAATTTCATTTTTTTTGTCTCTAATTTTCATTGCTAATTCAACTTTTTCTAGTTATATTACAGGACGCTGAATTCATGTACATGTATTTTACAATAATCTCAGTCAATATTAATTTTTTAATTAACAAATATAATTTTATATTTCTTTCTAGAATAAATCCTTCATAATTAAAATAGTGCACTTTTCATTTAATAAAAGAGGCATATGCTATTTTTTTTTTTGATAAATGAAGGAGGAGAGTCAAATGCAAATTTATATTATTGAATATGCATATATTAAATCAAATTTTACGAATATAGTTGTATAAAATAAGATACCAGTCTTTGCTTCTAATGATAGAGATACTGTGTATAGACATAGTAATTAAAAAGAAGTTTTTTTTACAAAGGATGGCTCAAATTTGAGCAAGAAAGTCAAAAGGTTTTGTTGTTATAGAAGTAAGCTCTTCAACCTAGAAGACCGTCATAAGCGCCCCATCTCCCTCTCCCTCACCCTTGTCCTCTAACAAAGTTTCCCACCAATTGCTAGACCCTGATGAAGCTGCACCTGCACCTGCACCAGCTTCACTACTCATACTAATTTTGGAGCTACTAGGTTCTGAGGTGACAATGAATTTCCCTTGCAATGTTGGTTTTGAGAAAGTTCTTGGTTGAGGCTTTATCACTTCGTGGGGTTTCACTGTTTTGGCCTCTTGCTTCATTAGTATGTTCTTGTCAACTTTCTTAGGAGAGTGTACTTTACTTCGCATGTTGGTGTTCCAGTAATTCTTCACATCGTTTGAAGTTCTTCCAGGAAGCCTTCCTGCAATCAGGGACCATCTATATATATAGACAAACGTTTTTTCTTTATTGGAATAATAATATTTGCAGATAATTAAGAAATATTATAAAACATGTTTTGGTGTCGAAAAATGTTTTTTATTAATAAATTAAAAATTGATATTTGTTTTTATTTTGTTTCCTATTTTAGAAAATGTGTACAAGAAATAATAAAATATTATTTTTATAATTTCTTATAAAAAATAGTGAAGTTTTTGGTAAATATTAATATAAATAATAAATAACAAAAACATTACTTTTCTTTTCTTTTTACACACACACACACACCTGTTTCCCAAAAGCTTGTGAAGTTAAAATAGCAATTTGTTTCTTTTCGTCTCATTTTCTTTTTCTTTTTTGATGAAAAAAAAAATTTAGGGTGAGGGAATGGTACCCCAGTCCAAGATAGGGAAGACCTCCGGGCTCTTTGAACACTTATGAAGGTAATTATATTTACCTCACCCCAAGGAGACTGGTGGGGACTCGAACCCGCGATATGTCGGATACAAGTTCTGTCATGCTCCACTAGACCAACCCCTTGGGGTTAACAAACTCTCATTTTCAATCACATTAATTGCACTTTTCCATATTTTAACTTTAATCCCAAAAACATTGCTATTTTAAATTTTCTAACGAGTGATTAGGAGGTAGCTACGTTTCCATAAAGTATGTCGATATATGTAAGCATAGTAAGCAACAAGCATTATTGTTGAGGTCTCCCACCACCCCAAGTTAACATTTGCGCCCCCATGCATGCAGTCAACTTGTGAAAGCAGAGTAGGCAGCAAGTCCTCTTGTTGAGGCCCACCTCTCGGCAGGAAGTACTTTTATTGAGGTACACGAGGACTAACAAATTATGGATATAATTTCTTTACGTGCCAGGATATATGCGATATCTTTTCTAGACTAAAATAATTATTTTTGAAGGCGACTAAAATAATTCATAGTCTTTTGTAATGTATTTTAAAATAAAAATGTGCAGTTATAATTATTAATTAAAGATTAATTAAGAGAGTAAATAATGAATTCATGGGTGACCCCTAATATGGACCTAAGTGGACGGCCTCTTGAAAATACGGATCAGGATTGTCTGTCGTTGAATCCTGCATTTTAGGCAAATTTAAGTCACTTCATTTTTTTTTTGGGTGCCCAAAAACTTTTTTTAAAGTGCTCAAATACACTAAAATTGTCTAAATGCAGGATCCCGCAATTGAACGCAACGGCAGGCAATCCTCATCCCGAAAATACCTGTTACATAGGGTAACAAGCGGCACAAATCCAAGAAATCCGACAAGGGAGCAAAATATATACCATAAATGTTTATATAAAAAATACATCAATGTATAAGCAATAAAATAATAACATCATTATCATTAAGCAAAAAATTGGAGATTACAAAAACTATAGCATTATATACCAAAAAAATTGAAGACACATTAACATCTACGAATTATAATTGCTTTTTACATGCTTTCATATTTTGAAATTGTAGTATATATTTTTTCATTTTCGAAACTATTAAAAATATCTTTATCTATCTATGTGACCATACAATTATTCAACCATTCATCTCTCATAAAGTTGCATATTTGATTCTTCACAAAATTCATTGCAAAAAAATTCCTTTTAACCGTTGCAGTTGCCACAGACAAAATCAAAGCTAACTTTAGCGAGTAACTCTCTATTAACTGTTAGGTACCAGAGTATCGAAATAGTGTCACACAACTAAAATAAGAGACGAGAAAATAAGGAAATGAACTCACAAAATTTACGTGGAAAACCCTCAACAAATAAGGGAAAAAACCACGGGGCAAGACCAGAAGAATTTCACTATGTGGGAAAATATTACAAGAATACCTCTCACAAAATACCTCACAAATACTCTCACAATACTCTTGTTGAGTATAAGAAATAATAAAAGATGAGAAGAGAAGAAGATTTGGGATGATTTAAACATCACACCTTGGCCTTCTTTTATATACTACAAAGGAGCCAACAAACTAAAATCCCACCGATGTGGGACTTGAGTTTCAACAATTCTCCCACTTGAAGATTTTGATTGAGTCAATCATATCTTCACACCACTCTTTCTGCCTTGCCATTCCATGTCGCTTACGTTTCTGATAGGCCATAGGAGGATCGACACCAAATAAACTTGTCAGCATTGATTGGCTTCGTCATCACATCTGCTAGGTTATCTTTGGTGTGAATCTTTTGCATATCCACGGTTCCTTTCTCTACCACTTCACGAACAAAGTGATACTGGGTATCTATATGCTTTGTCCTGGAATGAAAAGCTGGATTCCTTGCAATGTGCAAGGCACTCTGACTGTCACAATACACAGTAATCATTTGTTGCTTGTGCCCGAGTTCCTCCATTAAACCTTTAATCCAGATAGCTTCCTTGCAAGCCTGGGTAGCTGCCATGTACTCAGCCTCTGTAGTAGACAAAGCTACAACAGTCTGTAACTTAGATAACCAGCTCACCGCTCCCCCTGCAATTGTGAATACATACCCAGTAGTGGATTTCCTTTTATCAAGATCACCTGCAAAATCTGAATCAACATAAGCCACGACAATGAATTCGATCCTCAGTAACATAATGCAACATCTCGAGGTTCCTTTGATGTATCTAAGGATCCTCTTCATGATATTCCAATGCTCTCTACCTGGATTTGCCATAAACCGACTAACCGCTCCCCTTTGCTTGTGCAATGTGCAGTGCGGTACATATCATGGCATACATAAGGCTTCCCACCGCTGATGCATACGGTACTCGAGACATTTCCATCCTCTCCGCTTCATTGCTAGGACTCATACACGAGGATAATTTAAAATTGACAGAAGCGGGGTAGAAATTGGCTTCTGATCTTGCATGTTGAAGCGCGCAAGACCTTCCTTAGATAATTCTTTTGAGAAAGCCAAATCTTCCTATCATTTCTATCTCGGTGAATTTGCATCCCTAAAATCTTGTTTGCAGGGCCCAAGTCCTTCATATCAAACTCCCTAGCCAACTGTGCCTTCAATTCCTGGATTCGATCTTTGTTGGGGCCTACCACCAACATGTCATCCACATACAACAATAAAATGATGAAATGATTATCATCAAACCTCTTGTAGTACGTACAATGATAGTGCGAACTCGATCTGTTGTAACCAAGGCTAATTATGAAGGAATCAAATCTCTTGTACCAACATCTGGGCGCCTGCTTTAGACCGTACAAAGATTTGGTCAACCTACAAACCAAGTTTTCTTTTCCTTGTTCTTTAAAGCCTTCTGGTTGGAGCATATAAATTTCTTCTTCAAGTTCTCCATGAAGAAAAGCAGTCTTTACATCCAACTGTTCAAGATGTAAATCAAATGCAGCACACATTGCCAACACTACCCTAATAGTAGTAAGTCTGACAACTGGAGAAAATATCTCGTCAAAGTCTATCCCTTCTTTCTGAGCATAACCTTTGACTACAAGTCTGGCACGATACCGTTCCACTTGATCATTGCCGTCTCGTTTAATTTTGAACACCCATTTGTTCCCGATGGCTTTCCTACCCTTTGGAAGTTCAACAAGTTCCCAAGTCTTATTTCTATGTAGGGCTTCCATTTCTTCTGCATTCTTTGTCATCCATTGAGAAGCATCCGAACTGTTCAACGCTTCTTGAAGAGGCGATGGTTCACCTTCTTCTGGCCAAAAGACAAGATGCATCATGGCAGGCCATAACATAGTCCGAGTGCCATGATGGTGCCGTTATCCGACGTGTTGATCGTCGAACTCCTTCATCATTGACCTCATCTGGTTCTTGTTCTATGTGCTCGTTACGCTCGGAAGAATCATCTTCGAGTCTTTCTCTCCAACCGCACTATAGCAGTCTCCTTGGAAATCTTTGTCATTTTTACGCTCACTTTGCGGTTCATTTTCTCGCAAAGACTACATCTCTGCTAACAATAAGCTTATGGGCGGTGGGGTCCCACAAGCGATACCCCTTGACATTGTCAAAGATAACCCAAGAATATACATTTTACGGATTTTGGATCCAACTTTGTTCTTTCTTGGGAGTTGTACATTACGACGTGGGACATCCGAACACATGTAAAGAAGAATAATCTACCGCTTTCCTTTCCACATCTCCATTGGTGACTTCAAACCAATCGCTGTTGATGGCGATCGATTTATCACGTAATGTGCGTTTTGATCGCTTCGCCAAAAAGATTTGGCCAATCCTGCCGTTCTCAAAGATAGCTCTTGTTCTTTCTAGGAGAGTCCTGTTCATCCGCTCGCTACACCATTACATTGAGGTGTATGTGCAATGATGAATTGTCTCGTAATACCCTGTTGCTTGCAGAATGATAGAAAGTTACCATCTACATATTCTCCTCCATTGTCTGTCCTCAAGCACTTGATTTTCTTCCCAGTTTCAAGCTCTACTTGTGCTTTGAACTCCTTGAATACTGGAAACACATCTGACTTCTTCTTGATCGGGTACACCCACAATCTCCTGGAGTAGTCATCAATGAATGATACAAAATACTTTGCTCCCCCCATGGATGTTTCCGGCTACTCCCACACATCAGAATGTATCAAGTCTAGTATGCGTTTGCTTCTGGTAGCTACTTTTGCAAATTTCAATCTATGCTGCTTACTTGTCACACAGTGCTCACAGAAGGGTAAAGTTACCGTCTTGAGCCCGGGTAAGAGATTGCGTTCCGCAAAAACTTTCAAGCCACGTTCTGACATATGGCCTAGCCTGCGATGCCACATCATCGTTGATTCTTCATGGCTCGCTGATGCAACTGATGCATCCGCCTCTTGCAACGTATCTCCCAAAAGCATGTATAGATTGCTTGTGATCTTTTCTGCTTTCATCACCACAAGGTTGCCCTTCACTACTTTCAAGACCCCACCTTCAATATGGATCTTGCACCCGAGGTCATCCAATTGCCCAGTGGACAATAGATTCCTTTTCAAGCCATTCACATGTCGCACTTGTATCTTACTTAACGGTACCATCTTGCATCTTTATTCGGCGATCGATTCCAACAATTTCTAAGGTGTGATCATTTCCCATAAACACGGATCCTACCGAGACAGGCTCATAAGTACAAAACCAATCACGATGTGAAGTCATGTGCCATGTCGCACTTTGAGTCCACTATCCAAACATCATTGAGTTTCCTTCCACCTTTAGGACTTGCTTTGCTCCGCTATACAGATTTCTCCATCATCCGAGGTACTTGCAACACAACCTTGAGAGGTTGATGCTCCTGAGGTCTTCTCTCCATTCTTCTTGTTCCAACACTCCTTCTTCAAGTGCCCTCTCATGCCACGGTTATAGCATTTGAGATTCTTTCTTCTTCGAGATTTTGATCTACCATGATCTTGGCTCCCACTTTGGGGCCACGTTAAGATTGATCCGCCTCGCCGTCATCGATAAAGCTTCGCTTGCTTGAACTTTCGACCTTTCCTCCTTATTCTTGCGCTGGATTCTTCTTCAAGAATTGCACCGACAACATCATCAAAGTGAAGAGTGTCAAGAACATTATTGTTTGTAATGTTGATGATGAGTTGATCATCTGAATCTGGTAAACTCAAGTAAAAGTTACTGCACGTTCATTTTCTCGCTATTTTGAAATCGATCTTTGTGGTGAGCAAATAGCGTGTTCGTGGTGTTAATGTGATCCGTCACCAATGTGGATTCACTCATTCAAGAGTGTAGAGTTTCCTCTTCAAGAATATTCTTGTGTGAAGTGACTTAACCTCGTACAATTTGTTAAGTACATCCCAAATCTCCTTTGCGGTCTTCTTTTACGCAACACTTGACAAAATCAATCCGCCATTGCTAGGTGCAAATTGGCAACAAAGATTGCCATCCTTCTCTTTCCACTTTTCATCACCATATCGTGGAGTGCGCCTTCAATTGCTTTAAAGCAATTATCCTTTCTAATCGCCGCTACCTTCAATTTCCACAGGGAGAAGTTACTCCCGTTGAACTTCTATCTCAAATTTTCTTTGCCATGGTTGTACACGAACCAAACCGGATTATGATTTCACCGTAAATAGCACAAGATATCGTGAATGATTGTACGTTATCCCGTATACCGTAACAAATCCAGTATATGTTAACAATTCTTTGTAAAGTATACAACCACACGTATGAATAGTAACCGTATATGGGAATAGTATCGATAATCTTTGGAATAGTGACTGTAGACCGTAAATAGTACACCAGGTAAGTTCCCAGGAAAGAGAGGTGGGTCACCAATGGACACGCTTAAATACCAAGTCTTTCCTTAGCCAGAACTTTTCCTAGACATGTACTTCTACACTACCACACTATTTCCAGCAACAATTCTTTTCTGATGTGGAAGATCAGACAATGCTGCAACCACAGAGCATACTAAGAACCAACACCTTCCTAAAGTGACGCAGCGGAATAGTATCACCAACCTGGGAGCTCTGATACCACTGTTAGGTACCAGAGTATCGAAATAGTGTCACACAACTAAAATAAGAGACGAGAAAATAAGGAAATGAACACACAAAATTTACGTGGAAAACCCTCAACAAATAAGGGAAAAAACCACGGGGCAAGACCAGAAGAATTTCACTATGTGGGAAAATATTACAAGAATACCTCTCACAAAATACCTCACAAATACTCTCACAATACTCTTGTTGAGTATAAGAAATAATAAAAGATGAGAAGAGAAGAAGATTTGGGATGATTTAAACATCACACCTTGGCCTTCTTTTATATACTACAAAGGAGCCAACAAACTAAAATCCCACCGATGTGGGACTTGAGTTTCAACATTAACCCAGTTGGGCAAATGACCAAATACATAGTGCACATATATGAAACATGGTGCAAAAAAAAATTTACTCAAGCAACGAAGAAGTTGTAAATAGAACAAAAAAAATAAAAAATTAAAAGTGAAATGAAGAACATATGAAAGGAAATATACCTGTAACAAAATATGAAGCTGGGTATATGGAGGGGAATGTTGAATAAGGAGAGAGAAGACAGAAATTGAGAGACAAGGAAAGAAAAGAGTAAAAAGAGTTGAGTTAGAGCTCTTGCAGAGTATTTGAGTTGATGGATTTTAAGAATGAAATAGAGTAGAGACTAGAGAGTATTTTGAGAAACAGAAATAGAGAGACAAAGATAAGATGGAGTAAAAATATTATACTTTCTCTTAAAAAGAGAGTAGAGATGGTGCAACACCTAAAAGATGATAGCTCAATTTCTATTTTTTCTCTTTAGTGGGATCAACACTTAATTTTTTATAGGGACAAAAATAAAATTATTCAATAATTAGTAAAAAAATAAATAAGTTAGTTAGTTCAAATACTCCAATGTCTTGTGCATGGATCCGTCCCTGGTAACCAGGCTAGTGGGACTGGTTCTCTGATTTTTTACGCTCTAATATTTTGTTTGGTTTAACGACCTAAAAAAAAGAAAATTTTGTTTGGTCCCATCATCCATGGTTGCCAAAACAAAGCAGACCAAAAAGTGATTCCTCTCGCAGAGCCTTATCAACGTCCACTACATCATAAAGTGTGCGCAGCACCTTAATCTCTCCAATTGTCGCAACAAAATCAACCCCGACTCTTGGGAGCTCTCCTCCTAGGTCCGATGGGATGATGAACGACATCGCCTGGTACCTCGGTGTCGCTAATCCCCTACGGACGACTCTTGGGAACTCTCCTTTGCATCTTTCCCTAAATGTGTGAGGGTCTTTTAAGAGATTGGAGTTTCTTATTGATCCAGGGTTAGGGTATAAATTTTAAAACTTCAGCTCCTCAATTCTGTAATTTTAAAATTTGATTCAAAGAGAATTAAAACTAATAAGACACCGGCTATATCAAGACAGAATGAGGGGTTTGCCTTTGGACCTCAGTTTAGACAGTCTTTACTAGAAAAAGTTAAAATAACGACAAAAATTTAGAAACAGAAAAAGACCAAATTTGTCTCTATTTTTATCGCTAAGTGTTAGCGTTGCTAAATTTGGAAACCAATTTCATTTTTTCTGTCTTTAATTTCCATCGTTATTTCAACGTTTTCTAGTTATATCGGACCCTGAATTCATGTACATATATTTTACAATAATCTCAGTCAATATTTAATTTTTTTATTTAACAAATATAATTTTATATTTCTTTCGAGAATAAATCCTTCATACTTAAAATAGTGCACTTTTCATTTAATAAAAGAGGCAAATGCTAATTTTTCTTTTTTGATAAATGAAGGAGGAGAGACAAATGCTAATTTATATTATTGAATATGCATCTATTAAATCAAATTTTACAAATATAGTTAAAATAAGATACTGGCATTTGCTTCTAATAATTGAGATACGATGTATAGTCATAGTAATTAAAAGAAGTTTATATATTTACAAAGGGTGGCTCAAACTTGAGCAAGAAAATCACTCCAAGTTTCACCTTCGACAAGAAAGTCAAAAGGATTTGTTGTTATGGAACTAAGCTCTTCAACCCAGAAGTCCGTCATAAGCGCCCCCTCTCCCTCTCCCTCTCCCTCTCCGTTCTCGTCTAACAAAGTTTCCCACCAATTGCTAGTCCCCGATGAAGTTGCACTTGCTTCTTCACTACTAACTTTGGAACTGCTACTAGGATCTGATGCAATGGATTTCCCTTACGATGGTTTTGAGAAAGTTCGTGGTTGAGGCTTTATCACTTCGTGAGGTTTCACTATTTCAGCCTCTTGCTTCATTATTATGTTCTTGTCTTTCTTAGGAGAGTACTTTACTTTACTTCGCATGTTTGGTGTTCTAGTAATTCTTCACATCGTTTGAAGTTCTTCCAGGAAGCCTTCCCGCAATTAGGGACCATCTATATATGCAGATAATTAATTTAGAAATATTATAAAACATGTTTTGGTAAGGAAAAATGTTTTTATTAATAAATAAAAAATTTGATATTTGTTTTTATTTTATTTCCTATTTTAGAAAACATGTACAAGAAATAATAAAATATTATTTTTATAATTTCTTATAAAAAGTGAAGTTTTTAATAAATATTAATACAAATAATAAATAACAAAAACATCATATTTTTTTCTTTTTACACACACACCTGTTTCCCAAAAGCTTGTGCAATTTGATCATCAAATCAACTTCATCTTCACTAAAATCTCCTCGCTTGATATTTGGTTTTAGATAGTTCAACCATCTCAATCTACAACTTTTGCGGCATCTCTTCAACCCTACCAAATTGAACATATCATACAAAGAATTGAAAAGAATGCAAAATAAATAAATAAATAAATAAATAAATAAATAAATAAATAAAAGAAATAGACCTGCTCTTTGAGGAACTAGGTGCCATTTTCCCTCCCCGTAATGTTGCACACATGCTTTGATGAGGTCATCTTCAAATTTACTCCATGCGCCTTTCCTCAAACCAGCTGGTGATCCTTCCATTATTCCCGACGATGCTAGCAATATTGTAGGTCACAAAGTAATTAAACTACGCTATTGCGGAGCTGCAATATCTCTGCTGACCTCTATCTCTATTAATTTCTTCAACTCTTAAAAGTAACACAAGTATATTTATATACACAAAGTCTTACCAAACTATCAATTTCCATAAGAAGAGACAAGGCCAGTGAAGCATGTGCTCTGCTGCTAAACATCAGCAAATTGAAGATTCATGATCTTATGTGAAATAAAAAATGTTACTCACAGCTTAAATTTTACACGCATCTTCTACCACTTGTCTTGACAGGAAAAATGAAGATACCGTGGAAAATCATGAATATCTCTTTTCTTCTTCATAAAACACTACGTCAGAAAAAATATTTTATGGCGTTATTTCTATATAAAGTCTCAAGATTTTATATGAAAACAAAAATTTTATTCGTATGCTTGATTTCGTACACATGTTTTTTACTGCTTGCTTTAGTAGGAAAAATAAAGATACAAGGAATGAGAAATGAATATCTCTTTCCATTTTCATAAAACACTACGACGTCGGAAAAAGTCTTTTACATATTTCTATAATTAATGTCACAGAATTTTATACAAAAAACAAAAATATTGTTCATATGCCTGATTTCATACACATATTTTCTACCGCTTGCTCTGATAAGAAAAATACAGACACGAGAGCAAATGAATTTTTCTTTTACATAAAACACTAAGTTAGAAAAAATATTTTATAGTATTGTTTTTTAAGAGTAACGAGATTCTTACATGAAAAACAAAAATATAATTCATTTGTCTGATTTCGTACACATATTATGACATCATATATATATATATAGAGAGAGAGAGAGAGAGTGTGTATTCTCACGAGGAAGAAGACTAGAAATTTTAAGTTAGCGTAGGGGGTGTACGAAGTAGTTTTAGGGGTGTGAACAGCAGAAAAGGGGCCGCAACAAAAGAAAATGGGGTGTGGCGAGTAAATACCTATTCTTTATTTTATTTTATTTTATTGCATTTTTAAAGCCTTTTAATTTATAGACTCATTTTTAACACACCTTTAAACAAAATATGGCTTAATTAGCAATTTGGTCCCTTAACTTATTTTTGAGGTTCAATTTGGTCCTTTAACTATTTTTTTGGGCAAATAAGTCCTTTAAGTTTTTAAGTTGGGTAAAATAGTTCCTTTTAGGCCTTAAGTTTTTAAGTTGGGCCAAATAGGTCCCTTAAGTTTTTAAGTTGGGCCAAATAGGTCCTTCGCGGTAATGACTCATTTGACCCTACTTAAAAACTTAAAGGACTTATTTGCCCCAACTTAAAAACTTAAGGGACCTATTTGACCCAACTTAAAAACTTAAGGCCGAAAATGACTTATTTGACCTTAAAGGACTTATTTCCCAAAAAAAAGTTAAAGGACCAAATTGAACCTAAAAAATAAGTTAAGGGACCAAATTGCTAATTAAGCCACAAAATATTAATCTTAAAAGAATAATATTTCAATACTATTATTTTATAAAAGTAAAAATAAAAATAATAACAATAAGAATAAAATGTCAATAACTACACTAGTATTTAAAGCAAACACACACATCAAATTATCATAGAAATTACTGAGATATTTTTATATACACATACACATATATATTAACAAGAAAATTGGGGTGTTACAGGGTGTGAGTTTGCTTGTTGTTTCCGTAAGCTTGGGTGCAGGGGATGACAGGTTGTTGTTCTCATCAACTAATGGGCCACTACTCTCTAGGTTGCCCAGTTCGGTTATTTGCCCTCTAAGAATCCTTGATGGGCCAGCAGAAGTTGGTATGGGTGCCATTCTTTAGCATTGTTTACTTCCTCCTCTATATCATTAGCCTTGGGTCGTGGTGTTGCCGGTGCTTCTGTCCCTATAAGGGGCGGAGGAGGGGAGGTCGTTGGTTACCGTCTAGTGTCCACTCAAAAGGGATAAAAGGTGGGGGGAGACATCAAAAGTGTGGGGGGCCTACTGCCTTCCACCACTAAGTTCGTAAAGGTAGCAAACACAATATGTGGAGAGGCAGAGATTTTGAGGCAGCCACAAGTTTCTTCTTCTTATCTTCTCAAGAAGCAAGGGATGTTTCCGAAATTTTGGTGAATTCCAGGTGGCTTTTGCGTCTATGTCAGGGGAGGGTACAGTAGGAACTGCGGTTGGAAATGGCCAAAGTGGTGGTGCACAAGAGGTTGTTAACAAGGTGGGAAGGCTTGCACTTCATTCCTCTGGGCAGATTGAAGGTGGGAGTTGACCTATCAATTCTTTTACTGCTTGCAAAATTCTTGATTTGGGTAAGGCATTGGGGGTTTCTCTTCCAAAGGAGGAAAGGGTTATCATTGATAAGTTAATTGGTTAGGAAGATAGAGATCAAAGGGAGAAAGATGTTTGGGGAGAGGGAGACAGTGGAATAATGATTGTATGCTCTATGAATATTAGGGGGTTTGGGGGAGGATGAAGAAAAAGTAGATCCGATCCTTTGTCCTTGACCATCACCTGAACTGGATTACAATTCAGGAGATTAGGCATAAACCCAACATTTTATATTTTCATTCACTTGGATGCCAACATTTTATTCTCAATACCCCGAATCAACTTGCTAAGTTTGGTGTGAAGGTTGAGGATGGAATATTCTTGGGATATTATGAAACATCCTCTCTTGTGAAATTAATACAAATCACCCTAACTTTAATTTCTTTGCCATCTTGTGTTGAGAGTTATTGTGTCTGCACCTCAAATTCTTTTCATTTGTAATCTTGTTTGGACCAAGGGATGGTCTGGTGCAATTAAGGAATACAAAGGTGTTGTGTTGCCTTAAGGTTTACTACAAGTATTTCCAGGTTAGCAAGGAGATACTTGTAGGGGCTGTAATTAGGTTGATTAAAGTGGAAAATCCTCCAAGTAAAGGGACTAGACGTAACTTCCAGTTGGAAAGTGAACTAATATAAATATATCCTTGTGTGATTCTCTTTCCCTTACTCTCGTTAGTTCATTGTATTTATACTGTTCTACTTACTGGGGACTGAAATTTTTATAAATGTTTTTATACGTTTGATAAAATATTATCAAAACCTTTAGCTATATGTTAAGTTCAATTTGTGTTTGGCTGTAGTTAGTGTGTTTGCACTAACATAAGCGCTCTTTGAGACTTATGAGTTATGAGCCTATCTGCGTGTGTCTTAATAACGTGTTTAAAAAAGTCTTTTGCAAAAATAAAAAATAAAAAGTTAAAACACAATTCATCCGCATTCTTCTATTTTCCTATTGTACTTCAAATAGTCGGGTTACGGACCTTGGAAGGTGGGTAGGTGGGGTTTTGTTTAGCGGATGAGCTTCTTTGTCCGGGAAGAATGTCTGGTAGATGAGTTCTTAACCTTATTTCTTTTTCCCCGTGTCATTAGAGGAAGATGGGTGGTCTTGGGTACCCCGTCCCGGTGAAGTGTTCTTGGTTTTTGACCTACGTACACTTCCTTGTCAGTTTCTTTTTCTCGATTGGTTGACCTCTCAGACCAGGAAGTCTTGGTTCCCAAAAAGTTATGGAAGATTTTTTCTCTCCCAAAGGAAATTGCTTCCTCCTGAGAATTGCCTTTGGATAGGATCCCAACTTGGGTAATCTTGCTCCGTAGGAGGGTGATCCCTTATGTTAATGTCTCAATATATGTCCTTTGTGTGGGTACATCTAGAGTCAGCATTGCACATGATTGTTAGATATGATTTTTCCTTCCGAGTGTGATATTTGTGTTCAGATGGTTGGGTTAGGAATTGATAATGCCCCAAAATTTGTTTCACTTGTTCGAGCTATTCCGTTCTTTTGGGTTCAGGGCTTGAGGTAGAAGAGGTAGGGCTTTGGTGTGCGAGAATTGGGGAATGGTTGCATCTTGGCAAATAGGGTGCCTGATTTATCGCAACTGGTGGATCAGATCAAAGTTTTGTGGTGGAAGTGGTAATTGGCTAAGACTACGGGTGACCTTTGGCTCTTCTGTGAGTGGTTTGTGGACCCTTTTGGTTGTGTCGGTAGAAAGTAATATACTTGTTTTTTGGGTGTAGGTGGTTGGTTCTTATTTCCTTTTGTTGAGGAGCAACCAAAGTCTCACACTGGATAAACAAGGAGAAGAACATGAGTTTATAAGCAATGAACTGTCCTCATTGGTATAGGCCTTCTGGGGAATGTCCAAAAGCAAAATCATAAGGGCTTAAAGCCCAAAGTGGATAATATCATACCAATGTGGAGACATGTAAGACCTCTCGGTACCATAACAAGTGGTATAAAAGCCAATGGTCCCTGCTTGGGCGAGTATTGGAATGGCCATTGTGGATCTAAGTCGAATATCCTTGTTCGAAGTCTTTCCGGTGGTGTGGTAATCAGGCGGCGTGTTTCGGCAGTGTATTGATCATGCGGCGTGTCCTGTTAGTCGGCGGTACAAGTATAAAACAGGCTAAATACTTGGAAGCTTTCGCTAAAGGGGAGGATGAACTATGGTCTTTTGTTTGAGGGGAGATTGTTGAGGAGCAAACAAAGGGGGGATTGTTGAGGAGCAAACAAGTTCCATATTGGATAAAGAAGGAGAAGAACATAAGTTTACAAGCAAGGAAATGTCTCCATTGGTATGAGACCTTTTGGGAAATGTCCAAAAGCAAAACCATGTGGGTTTAAAGCCCAAAGTGAACAATATCATACCAATATAGAGACATTTATGACCCTTCGGTACCCTAACACTTTTCATCCTCTTTAGTAATTTGTTTTCTTCTTTGAGTGTTGTATTCCCAATTGGGTTGCCCCCTCCATGTTGTGTGGTTGTATGGGATTGGAGTCTTGTACTCTATTCTTAATACATCTACTCTACTTTTCCCATTAAAAAAAAAGACATGTCTTTAGAAGTGTTTCCTTTCAGAAGCGCTCTTAAACAACCTTTGACAATGTTTGCATTATTAATTTATAATATTTTAGAAAAGAAAATCAAAATAGAATCTCGTGGGAACTTATGTAGTGCACAAGTTGGATGGTTTGATAAGTACGTTAGTGGCAAAAGTAGCATCACTCTTTCTTTTTTTTTTGGTAACAAAGAACATCACTCTTTACTATGGCATCATATTGCCATTTACTTCTGTTTAGCTTCACCTCTTTAGCTTCTCCCCTAATGCTTTTTGTTATTCGCGTTTTTTTTCTCTAAATTATCTTGTTTTTCTACTCTATGTCGAGTTTTTTTAGGACAAAACTTAGGTATGGTTCTTTAGGTGTGGTTGGTGTTGTTCTTCTTACAAAATAGATAAATTTTTCTCTCTCTATCCACTCCTACTATCTATAATCTCTCATAACTACCATTATCAAAACAATTTTTATCCTGTTTTGTGAGAAAAACAACACCAAAAATACCTAATCAACCTTACCAAAGTTTTTTTTTTTTAATGAGTTTATGCTTTAGGATGTAGTCTCCGTGAAGTTCAATATTATCTCAATTTCTTAATTTTCTTTGCTTCCATGTTAAGTTTTCTTTGAGGAATACATGATCAACCTTAACCTTTAACCATCGAATGATGAAGGGGAAAATAGAAAAATAAGAAGCGTTATTTTTTTTTTGGTAGATATAAGAATGTGAATTAAACAATTTTTCTAGCACAGAATAATTAACATATATTATTATTAATTTCTACCTAATAACAATATTTACAGATAAGAATATTTATTAAAGTTATTTGCCTATAGTCTTTTTCCAATTGTTTATAGCACAGAAATCTAATGAATATTTTATACATATCTGAATTATAAACTATGGATTCCTAAAAATTATAAAACTTATGTATAAAAAAAATATTATAAAACCTGTTTTGGTGTGGAAAATGTATTTCATAAATCGTTACAAATTTTATATTTGTTTTCATTTAATTTTCTATTTTAAAAAATGTGTACAAGAAATAATAAAATATCATTTTGATAATTTGTTATAAAAACAGCGATTTTTTGGTAATTATTAATTCCCCCACCCCCGTTTTTTTTTTTTTTGAAGGCACACACACCTGTTTCCCAAAAGCTTGTGCAATTTGATCATCTTCACATACGGCATCTGTTCAAACCCTACCAAATGGAACAAGACATATATATATGTTAATTATTCCTTCCATTATTCCCGACGATGCTTGCAATATTGTTGGCCACGAGTAAACCAGGCTAGCTGTTTCCCTGCAATATCTGCTACGCTTTATCTCTATTAATTTCATCAACTCTTAAAAGTAACACAAGTATATTTAAGCACAATTACAAAGTCTTACCAACTAGTATCAATTTCCATAAGAAGAGACAAGGCCAGTGAACCATGAGCTCTGCTGCTAAACGTACGTTAGTAAAGTACCAAGACTTTATGTGAAAATACAAAATTTTTACTCTTTCATGATTTATTTCGTTCACGTATCTTCTCCCGCTTGTCTTGATATTAAAAATATAGTACGGAGAGAGATTGATATCTCTCCCTCCGTGAAATATTATGCTAAAAAAAGTCTTGTTTTAATAGTCACATGATTTTAAATGAAAAACCAAAATTTTATTTTTCAGCAAAATTTTGTACATATATCTTTCACCGCTTGTCTTGATTAGAAAAATAAAAATATGGATGGAAATGAATCTCTTTAGTATGGAGGGAGATGAATATCTCTCCCTCCATAGAATATTATGCTAGAAAAAATCTTTAAGTCATTTCTTTAGTCACATTATTTTATATGAAAAACAAAAAATGTTATTCTTGAGCCAAATTTCATACATGTACCTTTCACTGTTTGTCTTGATCGAAAAAATAAAGATACGGAGGGAAATGAATATCTCTTTAATATGGAGGGAGATGAATATCTCTCCCTCCATAGAATATTAAGCTAGATAAAGTCTTTAAGTGGTTTCTATAGTCACGTTATTTTAAATGAAAAACAAAAATGCTATTCTTGAGCCAAATTTCATACATATATCTTTCACCGTTTGTCTTGATGGTAAAAATAAAGATATGAAGGGAAATGAACATCTCTTTTGTATGGAGGGAGATTATCTCTCCCTCCATAGAATATTATGCTAGAAAAAGTCTTTAAGTGGTTTCTATAGTTACATTATTTTAAATTAAAAACAAAAATGTTATTCTTGAGCCAAATTTCATACAAGAATCTTTCACCATTCGTCTTGATGGGAATAATGACATGGAGCAAAATAAAAGTCTCTTTAGTATGGAAGAAGATGAATATCTCTCCCTCCATAGAATATTAGACTAGATAAAGTCTTTAAGTTATTTCTATAGTCACATTATTTTAAATGAAAAACAAAAATGTTATTCTTGAGCCAAATTTCATACATGTACCTTTCACCGCATGTCTTGATGGGAAAAATAAAGATATGGAGGAAAATGAATATATCTTTTCCTCCATAAAAAAACTATGATAGAAAATATCTTGTACATACATTGTTTCCATAAAATCACAAGATTGTCTTTTTTTTTTTTTTGATAAGCGAAAATGTATATTAATAGAGGAGTACAAGGGGTACTCCGAACCCATATTTACAAAGATTCGGGAAAAGGTATGCCTCGTTAAAACCTCTCAAGGCCAAAACCCAGTGGGAAAAAGACCGAGAGAGGAAAAAGAGTACACTACCCAAACCCCGCACCAATAAAGGGAAACAAGCAGACACCAAGGGAAAATACCACATGGTATATGCGCCTACTGCCACATCAAGTCAAGACCGAAAAAATACTACACTCAGGTACAACCATCCAACCGCCAAGCTTACATCCAAACACCACAAGGACAGACCATCAGCAGAAAGGATTCAAGCAATCAGCAAACACAACAAAACACAGCAGCAGCTAAGTAGCTATATTTTGGTACATGAAACAACCACGCACACAACTTGGGACCAGCTACCGCAAGAGAAAACCAGCGCCCACCAGACAAGTACCAACAACCCCACCTACTGCACTCAACAACGAGATCTCTGCATCCACTCCCAGCGCACCATATCACGTGGAGGATAGTGTCCAAGAGTAGGGATTTCGGCTGCATCATCATCCTTCACATACGCCCATTAGTGGTCTTAGTGCATGGAGCAATGCTAGCTTGGCATCACCCCTGAGGTGTTCCTCCATCAGAGAGTATCACTGCCACCCCCAGGAACTATACAGCATCTCAGCAACTAACGCCAAACCAGTAGAGCTACTTACACTGCAGCAAGCCAAAACCATTACCTACAGGGAAATAACATCAAAGATAGGTAGCACCACCTAGATCACTCCAAACTAACGTCCCCGCACAGCACCCATCCGAAGCATCAATGTGATCTTAAGCATTCTCTTGGACAATACCACCAATCGGAGAACAGGAGCTTAGATTTCCTGCCCTCCTTATGGATGAACCAGCCCCAAGAAGTTGACTTAATTTGTGATAGGACTTGCTGGAAGTTGGCCACTCCCCCCTCGAAAAGGATGCTATTCCTTAACCGCCACAATGACCAAACAACCGCAAGCCAGATGATATGTTTTACCTTTTTAGTTCTCCTACCGGATATCAACCCTCCGTGGTGCAAGAAATGGTCCACTCCCTCAAAATGGTACACTCCGGAAAGACCAAGCCAATTGTAAACTGCACACCAGATTTTGTAAGCGAAAGAGCAGGAAAAGAATAGATGGTTACAATCCTCACCTTGATGGAAGCAAAAAGCACACAAGGCCCCCAACCTTGGGTCAATAACTCCTCTAAGCTGAAGAGCGATTCGTGTTGGTAGTCTATCATGAAATAGTCGCCAAGCAAAGCACTGAACCTTTGATGGGACGGCACATCTCCACAACCGTTTGTATGCTGTACATAATCTCACCTCAGCCGTAGACTCAACATGAGATTCTAACAAATAATTATATGCTGATTTTGAAGAGAAACCATTCACGGTGTCCGGGGTCCATACCCAAAAATCCTCCCTATCAAGCTGGATGTCAACTGTCGCGAGCAACCCTTCCAATTCTTGTAATAGAGTTTTCTTCCACTCAAAAAATTGTCTTCTCCAATCCCAAGACCATTGCCAACAATCTCCGTTCCAAGTGACCAAATCCGCAATGCTAGCGTTTTTCTCAGTAGCCACCGAGAATAATCTCGGGAAGAGAGTTTTGAAGTTGGTTGGCCCACACCAAGTATCATGCCAAAAGCTAATGGTTGTTCCGTTGCCTAATTTGCGG
This sequence comes from Calophaca sinica, assembly GCA_037113605.1. NCBI lineage: Eukaryota > Viridiplantae > Streptophyta > Magnoliopsida > Fabales > Fabaceae > Calophaca > Calophaca sinica. The sequence goes on from CM073736.1 coordinate 73,470,088, forward strand.
CGTACAAGATCCTTGAACCAATTCAGCCTCCCACCTCTACCAGAGTCCATAGACAGTAGATCTTTCCACCAAAGAGAGGCCCCATTATTAGATGTGACCAAACTATCTCCAAGCACACTTCTATGCAGAGGACCATATCTATACTCAAGCAACTGAGTCCACATAGCTCCTCTCTCTGTCAAACACCGCCATTTCCACTTAGCCAACAGAGATAGATTAAACAGCTCAAGATCTTTAATTCCCAAACCACCTAAGTTCTTTGGTTTACAGATGTTATTCCATTTAATCCAACAAATCTTCCGCTTCTCCATCTTGCCACCCCACAAGAAGTCACGTTGTATTCGCACAAGTCTCCTTAAAACTTTTTTAGGGGCTTTATAGAAGGAGAAAAAATACAATGGTATGCTTGTTAAGACTGCCTGCACAAGAGTCACCCGACCCCCCAAAGATAGCTGTCTACTTTTCCACGATGACAATTTGCGTTGCATCGACTCCACCACCGGGTTCCACATGGCACATTTTCTAGAATTATCTCCAACGGGAACCCCAAGAAATTTAAATGGGAATGAACCAATATCACAGGACAAGAAATTGGAGGCTGCCACAACAAAGGACTCATCAGTATTCATACCAAACAGCTTACTTTTGTGGTAATTCACCCTCAGCCCCGAGACCATTTCGAATCCCCTTAGCAATGCCTTCAAGCACCACAAGTTATCCCATGTCTCATCACAAATGAAGATAGTATCATCCGCAAATTGTAACAGTGAGAACGAAATATCTGGGCTCACCTGATACCCGTTGAAAAAGCCTAGTTGACATGCGTTTTTAACCAACCCTGCCAGCCCCTCAGCTGCAATAAGAAAAAGAAAAGGCGCGAGTGGGTCGCCTTGCCTTAACCCTTTGGTGACATGGAAATCCTTAGTTGGGCTACCATTCACCAAAACTGACATAGAGCTAGTAAAAATGCATGCCCTCATCCAATTCCTCCATCTCTCATTAAACCCCAATCTCCTCATCATATATTCCAAATAGCTCCAGCTAACTGAGTCGTACGCTTTCTCAAAATCAATTTTCATCAAAAAGCACTTATCCCTTCTCCTTTTTGCCAAGTCAATAATTTCGTTTACTACCAGCACGCCATCAAGGATGTTTTTGTTCGGGAGGAATGCGGATTGGCATTGAGAAATAACATTAGGGAGGACCCTTTTCAGTCGTGCAGCTAGCACCTTAGCAATGATCTTATAAATGCTACCAATAAGTGAAATAGGCCGATACTCAGTTAGAGATTGTGGAGACTCCACCTTAGGAATTAAGGCAACGAATGATGATGTGACTACCTTTGGTAATCTGGCCTTAGAATGAAACTCTAGCACCATATCAATCACCTCCAATTTTATTACTTCCCAACAAGATTTGAAGAATGTAAAGTTAAAGCCATCAGGTCCGGGACTTTTGTTGCCATCACAACTGAACACCGCCTTTTCAATTTCTTCAACTGTGAATGGGGCTGCAAGAAATATATTATCTTCCTCAGTTATGTGATGGAAAGGAACCCCATCAAGAACCGGCCTTGAGTATTGACGTTCCCTGTATTGATTCTCGAAGTGTTGCTTCACCACTTCTTTAACCTCCTCCACTCCATTCACCCAGCCCTCCTCTGTTCTCAATGCAGATATTTGATTATGTCTCCGTTTTGCCTTCATACAATTGTGAAAATACCTAGTGTTGCCGTCCCCCTCTTGGATCCACTTAACCCTTGATTTCTGTTTCAGTAGGCTTTCCTTGGCATGTAATTGTTGCCAGAATTGAGTTGTGATTTCTGCCCTTCTAGTTGACTCATTGTCATCACCATCCTCCGTCAAATTGTCCAATGCATTCAAGTCAGCTACCAACATATCAATTTGCAGGTCCATAATCCCAAAGACTTCCTTGTTCCACCATTTTAATTTTTCCTTCACCGTCTTCATCTTTTCTCTAAGGACAAATGATTTCTCACCAGTAACTGGGCAAGCCTTCCACCACTCTTCCACGAGTTTTCTGAATTCTGTGTGTTCCAGCCAGCAATTATTGAATTTAAATGGTTTTGGACCCCAGTTGTTGTCAGACCCAATTAACCAAACAGGGCAATGGTCTGAAATATCTCTATCCCCTATCCACTGTGCTTTCACTGACCATTCGTCAATTAATTCATCTGATAATAGTAACCTATCAATCCTACTCCTAGCTGTGCCGTCAGGCTTATACCATGAGAATTTTTTCCCCAACACAGGCGGTTCCACCAGACCCATATCACCAATGAAGCTTCGAAATTCCTCAATTTCACATCTGTTAATAGTGTTTTGCCTGCCCTTACGTTCCCTGCTCGATGTTACCGCGTTAAAGTCACCCGCCACACACCAAACACCCACATCTAACCTTCCTTTAAACCATAGCAATCGTTCCCACAATCTCCTTTTCCCTTCCATATGACAGGGAGAGTAGACATTCACACAGTATATCAATTTACCGTTCGATGTGCCGCTTAATCCCAAAAAACCCACATCATGAAATACGGATTTGACGGTAAACAACCCCTTTCTCCACATAGTTAATAGTCCACCGGAAAGTCCCACAGAAGGACTAGCAACCCATTCAAAGTCAATACCCCCCCACAAGCTTGCAAGCAACCTAGTATCCAGAAATTCTCTCTTAGTTTCTTGGATGAGACATAAATCAAACATACCTTTTTGAAGAAGCTCCTTCACTCTCCTTCTCTTGGCTTGATCGCCAATCCCCCTCATATTCAATGTGATGATTTTCATGGGTTCTTTTTTGATTTCCTCACCTTCTTCTCCCTTGCATCTACATCTCTTTGTTGCATCTGCTTCACAACCTCAATGTAATCAGCGTCCTTGGCCTCCCCTCTGATTCCAAGTTGCTGCTCAATCCTCCAAGTTTTTTGCTCCACAGCCTCGGCATGTCTTGCATGGAACATTCCATTACACATACCAATGTCAGAGTCTGTCACTGACTCGCAACATAATACTGATCCTCCCGAAAATCTCATGCTATCACTCGACTCAGATACAGCAGCACTTTCGTCGAACTGTTCGCCCATGGCCACCGCCTCTGTAGTTACCAATTGGGGTTCGTTTGTTTCCTGGGCAGCACATGCAATTGCACTAGTTGGAGCCGGTTCCTGAGGCATATGTGAGTCCCGGCCCACGTCCCTTGATCCAGCATTAGTTGAACTTGCGGGCCTTATTTGAAGAATCTGGACCGGCCCCTCACACCCAACCAAAATCCCTTTCGGGTCCCTCTCTGAGTTCGTTAAGCCAATTAACTGGGCTGTTGGGCCCAATCGGTCAGTTGCATTGTTCAATTTCACACCCCCCCGAACTTCGCTTGTCTCATTATCATGGTCTTGAAGACCCACGTGCGACCCTTCTCCAACCTGTGGGACCACCTCGCATGCATTGTGAGAATAACCCATGATTGCCACCGCTTCGGTACCCGCCGTTTCACCAGCCTCAGCGTGCGCCGCCTTGCCATTTTCGAGGAGCAAAGTTATGGGATTGTCGGGGTTTAGCTCTCCCAAAAACTCTCCAATGGCCAACTCTCCAGCTTCCAGACCCTCCTCCTCTTCAGCATAGTCCTCATCCACCGTATCTGAGTCTGTGGTGGAGCAATCCGGGACGGCATTATTTGCTTTGATCCATTGGAGAGGACCGTACCAATCCTCAACAATTTTGATGGGAAAAATTTCCTCATTGATCTTAATATTGAGACACTGATTTACCACCTGATGATGCTTTGTCCTAATTAGAATTCTGACCACGTCCATCGTTTTCTTCTTCGCGGTGTTATCATCAACAGCCACAAAAATTCCAAGCAAACAACCAATCATGTTGAAGAACCGCTCGGACCATGCATGAACAGGAGTGCCGTAACATCGAACCCAAGTATGCCTCTCGTTATCAATTTCCTTCGGACTCCAACACCTGATATCCTCAAACCAATTGCCAATCCAGCATGCTTCCTGAATCAAAGCTGGGATTTCTCCATCTTCCTTGCCTTCCAGCAGTACCAGATTAGAGCCCAATGGAGTCACTTTCACCGCAAAATACCCTTGCCTGTGGAACTCTTCCTGGATTGAATAAGTCATGCCTGGTGCCCTAACTTGCCCGATGTAAGCATTATTCAAATTCTGCATAACTTCCTGCTCCACTTCATACTCCAATAATGCATGCAAGCCCAGTTTTTTCTTCACACCTTTGGCTACGTAAACCCTATTCCCCTTAGCATTTAGCGGCCACGTGCGCGTAGGATCGTCCTGCATTGCGCCGCTGATACGTACCAGCCCCACCACGCTGTTGCTCCGATTGCAACTTAGTCGCCATATCCCGGTCTTTAAATCGTGTCTTAGAAGGTTGTTGTACCTTCCCACCTCTACCCAGTGTTGGCTGCTCTTGAGTAGCTCTTTGAAATCTTGGTAAGTTGACAAAAAAATTTCGGCTACCAATAATGATGTTATCGAGCACTGTTGCAAAGTGCTGAGGATCTTTGACTCCCAGCATTCGTACGAAACCAAATCTGCGACCTATTTTGTCCCGTTTTGCTGGTATTACAACCTCTCGTGGCCTTCCATACTTCTGAAAGATTCCAAGCATCTCGTAAGCCCCATGAGTACTTGGTATCTCCGAAAAAAATAGGTTACTTCCTCCCCCTCGTCGCCGCTACTCCAATCGCCCAGTGCAATATCCAGTCTCCTGTTTTGCGTAGCTTTCGATCTCATAATCCTCCTTCTTGGTTGCACCTTCGTCCAACCACCTTCCCCCTCTCTTTCCTGCTCTCCCTCTCTCTCCTCACTCATTTTTACTGCTCTCATCACAAGATTGTCTATGAAAAACAAAATAGCTATTCTTATGGCTAATTTCATACATGTATCTTTTACCGCTTGTCTTCATAGGAAAATAAAGATACAAAGGAAAATAAATATCTCTTTTTGTCAATTAAACACTACGCTAGAAAAACTCTTTAACAACATCATTTCTATAAAGTCAATATTTTATTTGAAGAACAAAAATATTATTCATGGATTTATTTTCGTACATTATCTTTCACCGCTTGTCTTGATGAGAAAAATAAAGATACGAATTGAAATGAATATCTTTTTTTCTCCATAAAAGATTGTGCTAGAAAAAATTGTTTACAATGTCGTTTCTACAAATAAGATTTTATATGAAATTAATGGTGTCGTGAAAGTCTTTTTCAAGCATAGTCTTTTATGGAGAAAGAGAGATTTTCATTTCCCTCCGTCTATTTGCTTTTCCTATAAAGACAAGTGGTGAAAGATGCATATACGAAACTAGGCCCAAGATACTTTCACATAGATCATATCTAAAAAAGTTTACATTAATCTAAAATCATTCTAATAAGACGTGTGTGTGTGCGCGCGCGCTCTCACTTAGCTTTTAGAAGGAGTATGCACCAACCTACAGCTTTTTTGTTTTTACTAAACACCTAGCTCTTTCTTTTAAAAGCACTACTTAATGAATGGGTATGGATGTAATTTACACTTTTAAATTTAAAATTCTCTAATTTCTCTCTCTCTCCCCTTACTATTAATGTTTTGTGTGTGTTTGTGTGTGAGTGTATATTAAACTTTATTTTTAAAAATTTATTCTATTAAATCAAAAATAATTTTAATAATGATTTATAAATAATTTATTATACTTAATGTTGATTGAGAAAATCTTAATTATTAACTAAAAAATAATGAACGTATAAAAGTTTCATTTGATTAAATAACTAATTAAGAAAAACAATATTGATTTAATTAAATTAAATTGAAGTAAGCTGATCTATTAGGGTAATTTTTTTCATCCCCCACTTGATAGATTTTTAGATCCTCCCCTCACACGGAGGTATGAATATCTCCTCTTTTCCTTCATAAAACACTACCTTACAATGTCATTTTTATAAAGCCATAATATTTCACATAAAAAACCAAGATGTTATTCTTGGAATTCTTGGATTTAATTTCATACATGTTTCTTTCAACCCTTGTCTTGGTAGGATAAATAAAGATATGGAGGGAAATAAGTGCCTCTCATTCCCTATAAAACAATATGCTAGAAAAAATCATTTACACTATCATTTCTACGAAGTAATAAGATTTTATATGAAAAACAAGAACTTATTCTTAAGCCTAATATCGTAGACAAATCTTTTGCCGCTTGTCTAAATAGGAAAAATAAAAATACAATGGGATGTGAATATATCTTTTACTCAATAAAAAAAATAAACTAGAAACATACTTTTACAACCTTGTTTCTTTTAAGTCATATAATATTTTATCTGAAAAACTAAAATGTTATTTTTGGACCAAATGCCTTACACATGTCTTTCATTGATTGTCTTAGTAAGAAAAATAAATTCAAAAGTGAAATGAATATCTCTTTTTCTCAATAAAACACTATGTTAGAAAAAGACTTTAACATCCCTAAAATTTTTTTAACAATGTTATTTCTGTAAAGTCACATGATTTTATATGAAAAGCAAAAATGTTACTATTGGGCCTAGTTTCGTACACATATCTTTCACTGCTTGTCTTGATATGAAAAGTAAATTTGTGAAGGGAAATGAAATATATCTTTTTCTCCATAAAACTCTATGTTAAAAAAAATTCATTTACAACATCGTTTTTATGAAGTCGCAAGATTTTACAAGAAAAACCAAAATGTTATTATTGGGTTTAATTCTCTACACGATTCTTTCATCGCTTGTTTTGATAGGAAATAAAAATATATGCAGGGAAACAAATATCTCCTCTATTTCTCCATAAAAACAATTTTAGGAAAAAATATTTTACAACATCATTTTATAATGTCATAAGATTTTACATGACAAACCAAAATGTCAAATTTTGTACTTGTTTCTTCCACCTCTTGTCTTGGTAGGAAAAGTAACATTCGAAGGGAAATGAATACCTCTTATTATTCATAAAAAAATCTAGAAAAATTCTTTCACAATGTTGTTTATATGAAATCATAAGATTTTATATGAAAAACAAAACTTTATTCTTAGGCCTAATCTCGTACACAAACTTTCACCGCTTGTCTAGTCAGGAACAAAAAATATACAAGGGAAATGAATATATATTTTTATTCATATAAAACTACGCTATAAAAAGATTTTTACATCATCGTTTCTATTAAGTCATAAGATTTTAAATGAAAAACAAAAAAGTTATTTTTGGACCTCATTTCTTATATATATCTTTTACCGATTGTCTTATTTAAAAAATAAGGACATAAGGGAAATGAACATCTCTTTTTATCAATAAAACACTATGTTGGAAAATTTATTTTACAACATCATTTTTGTAAAGTCACATGATTTTGTATGAAAAGCAAAAATGTTACTCTTGTGCCTAGTTTCGTACATGTACCTTTTGGTGCTTGTTTTGATATGAAAAATAACAATCTGAAGAGAAATGAATATATCTCTTTGTCCAAAAAAATTACATTAGAAAAAAACTTTTACAATGTCGGTTTTATAAAGTCACAAGATTTTACAAGAAAAGCTAAAATGTTATTATTGGATCTAGTTCTCTACACGTATCTTTCATCGCTTGTTTTGATAGGAAATAACAACAAATGGAAAGAAATGAATACCTCCTCTCTTTCTCCATAAAACACTACGTTAGAAAAAAAATTACAACATCATTCTTATAATATCATAATACTTTACATGACAAACCAAAATGTTACTCTGATCTACTTTCGTACTTGTTTCTTCCACCTCTTGTCTTGGTAGGAAAAGTAAGATATGGAGGGAAATGAATACCTCTTACTCTCAATAACAAATAGAATTAAAAAATTCTTTCACAATGTCATTTATACGAAATCACAAGATTTTATATGAAAAATAAAAAATTATTATTGGTCCTAATTTCGTACACAAATCTTTCACTGCTTATCTAAACAGGAAAAATAAAGATGCAAGGAGAAATGAATATATCTTGATAAGGTTTTATATGAAAAACTAAGGGCTTAATTACATTTTTGGTCCCTCTAGTTTAGACAATGTGCAATTTTAGTCCCTCAAGTTTTTTTTGAGGAATTTTAGTCCCTCTATTTTAAAAATTAAGAAAATATAGTCCTACAGTCAATTTCTTTTCACCTAAATCTATTAAAGTTTAATTTTTTACACAAATAATTGGGGTTTCATAATGAATTTGAGATATAAAATAATTATAAAAGTTTGAAAGTCAAAATATTGATAGAATTTGAACAATTTTGTTGGAAATGGAATTAAAGATTCAAGAAGAGAAAATTTGGGATTTTTTTTTATTTTAAGTTAAATTTGAGAAGTTTTAAGTGAAATGATGTTTAAATCAATAAAATCAATTCAATTTGTTAAAATTTTTAATAGATTATGAGAATTTGGGACTTTTAAATAAATGGAAAGAGATGGAGTGACTTAATTGTAACAATTGAAAAATTGAGGGACTAAAATTGCTCAAAAAAAACTAGAGGGATAAAAATCACACATAGCCCAACCTAGAGGGACTAAAAGTGCAATTAAACCAATATTAAAATATTATTTTTGGACTTGATTTCTTGATAAGGAAAATTAAGACGATGGGGAAATGAATATCTATTTTCTCCATAAAACACTACGGTAGAAAAAGTCTTTTACCGATCATTTCTATAATTTCACACGATCTTATATAAAAAAATTCTTTGACCTAGTCTCGTGTGCATACTTGTCACCGGTTGTTTTGATAATAAAAAAAAATATGGAGGGAAGTGAATATCTCTATTTATCCATAACAGAGTACGGTAGAAAATGTTATTTACAATGTCATTCTTATAAAGTCACAAAATTTTAGATGATAAACCAAAATGTTATTCGTGTGTCTAACTTTGTACTCGTATTTTCACCCCTTGTCTTGGTTGGAAAATAAAGATATGAAGCAAAATGATACCTCTCGTTTTCCATAAAACAATATGCTGAAAAAAAGCCTTTTCAGTGTCATTTCAATGAAGTCAAAAGATTTTACATGAAAAAAAAATTGCTACTCTTATGCTTAATTTCGCACAAATATCTTTCAATGGTAGTCTTGATACTAAAAATACAGATATGGAGGGAAAATGACTATCTCTCTTTCTCCATTAAACATTATGTTATTCTTGGATCTAATTTCATACACATACCTTTCCACTACCTGTTTTGATAGGAAAAATAAAGATACAAAGGGAAACAAAATCATTTTTTTCTTCATAAAACACCATGCTAGAAAAGTCTTTTACAATGTCGTTTCAATGAATTCAAAATATTTTATATGAAAAAAAAAGGTTATTATTAGGCCTAATTTCATACACATTTTTCATGTCTTGACAGAAAAAGTAAAGACACAAGGCGAAATAAAAATAATTTTTTCTCCATAAAATAATACGCTAAAAAAGTCTTTTACAACGTCGATTCTATAAACTCATAAGATTTTATATGAAAAAATATTTATTTTTGGACCTAGTTTTGTACAAATATCTTTATTGATTTTCGTGATGATAAAAATTAAGACAGAAGAAAATGAATATATCTTTTTCTCCATAAAACAATGCGCTAGAAAAAGTCTTTGACAACGTCATTTCTATAATGTCACAATATTTTGTATGGAAAACAAAAATGTTATTTTGGGGCCTAGTTTCGTACACACATCTTTCACCGCTTGTCTTGATAGGAAAAATAAAGATATGTTTCTCCATAAAACACTAGGTTAGAAAAAGTTTTTTACAATATCGTTTTTATCAATTGACAAGATATTACAAGATAAACCAAAATGTTATTCTTGGGCCTAATTCTTCAAACATGTCTTTCACCATCTGGTTTGATAGGAAATAAAGTCATATGGAGGAAAATGAATATTTCATCTTTTTCTCCATTAAATACTATGTTAAAAAAATAGTTTACAACTTCTTTTCTATAATGTCATAAGATTTTACTTGACAAAGAAAAATGTATTTTAGGATCTAATTTCATACTTGTTTCTTTCACCCCTTGTTTTGGTAGGAAAAATAAAGATTTGAAGGGATGAATGCAACTCACTCTCCATAAAACAATACACTCAAAAAAGTCTTTTACATTGTTGTTTCTATGAAGTAACAAGGCTTTGTTTGAAAAAGAAAAATGTCACCCTTGGATCTAATTTAGTACACATATTTTTTGCCGTTTGTCTTGAAAGGAAATATAAAGATATAGGGGGAAATTTAATATCAACTTCTCCATGAAACTCTACTAGAAGAGGTATTTTTCAACGTCGTTTCTATAAAGTCAAAAGGTTCTATGTGGGAAAAAATGTTATTCTTGGACCCGATTTCATGCACATATCATTCACCGATTGTCTTGCTAAGAAAAATAAAGATTTAATTGGATGGAAAAGATTGTCTCTTGTTCTCCATAAAACAATACACTTGAAAAAGTTGTTTACAATGTTTTTGTGAAGTAACAAGATTTTATATGAAAACAAAAAATGTTATTCTTAAGCCTAATTTTATACAGGTTTAACCGCTTATCTTGACAAGACAAATAAAGATATGATGTGAAATAAATATATCTTTTTGCCCATAAGACACTGCACTAGAAACAGTCATTTATAGAATCGTTTATATAATGTCATAAGATTTTATATGAAAACAAACATTATTATTTGACCTAGTTTAGTACATATATCTTTCACCGATTATCTTGATAGGAAACATCAAGACAGGCAGAAAATTAATATTTTTTTCTACAAAAATATCTATGCTAGAAAAAATCTTTTACAACATCGTTTATATAAAGTCATGAAATTTTATTTTAAAAAAAAATCTTACTTTTGGGTCTAGCTTCTTACACATGTCATTCATCTCTTGTTGTGATAGTAAAAATAAAGATATGAAGGGAAATGGATATCTCTCTTTCTCCACACTACAATAGAAAAGTCTTTAACAACATCATTTTTATAAAGTCACAAGGGTTTACATGATAAACCAAAATGTTGTTCTTGGGTCTTATTTCATACTCGTTTCTTTCACCGTCTTGTCTTGGTAGAAAAAATAAGATATGAAGGGAAATGAATACCTCCCCGTTCTTCACAAAACAATACACTAGAAAATGTCTTTTTTCACTGCCATTTCTCTAAAGTCACAAGCTTTCACATGAAAAACAAAAATATTAGTCTTTGGCCTAATTTCGTACATGTATCTTTTAATGCTAGTCTTGACAAAAAAAATAAAGATATGGAGGGACATGAATATCTCTCTTTCTCCATTAAAAAAAACTACACTAGATGAAGGATTTTTTGGGTTGTTTCTATAAAGTTAGGAGATTTTATATGAAACTGGTTGTCTTCAGGAAAAATAAACACATAAGGGAAATGAATATCTACTTTTCTCCATAAAACACGACGATAAAAAAAGTCCTTAACAAAATCTTTTCTACTAAGTCACAAAATTTTATATGAAAAATAAAAATATTACTCCTGGGCCTAGTTTCGTACACATATATTTCTATAAAGGTCATAAGGTTTTATAGAATAAAGATAAAGATATGGAGGTAAATGAATACCTCTCATTCTCCATAAAAGAATACACTAAGAGAACCCAAGATTTTTTATGAAAAACAAAAATGTTATTCATAGGCCTAATTTCATACACGAATCTTTCACCGTTTGTCATAACAGTAAAAATAAATATCTAAGGGGAAATAAATATCTATTTTTCCCCATAAAAATCTGACTTTATAACAGCATATATATAAAATCATAAGGTTTTATATGCATAACATATATGATATTTTTGGACCCGATTTCGTACACATATATTTCATCGATTATCTTGATAAGAAAACAAAAATATGGAGGGATAAGATTATCTCGCGTTCTCCAAAAAACAATACACTAGAAAATGTCATTTACAATGTTTCTGTAAGTAACAAGATTTTATATGAAAAACAAAAAAAAAATGTTGTTCTTAAGCCTAATTTTTTGCACATATCTTTCACCCCCTTGTCTTGATTGGAAAAATAAAAATATGATGGAAAATGAATATATCTTTTTTTTCCATAAACATTATGTTATAAAAAGTCTTGTATAGCATCGTTTAAATACCATAATAAGATTTTACATGAAAAACAAATGTTATTCTTACACCTAATTTAGTACACATAGTTTTCACTAATTGTGTTGACATAGTTTTCACTAATTGTGTTGATAGGAAACATAAAGATAGAATTGAAATGAATATCTCTTTTTCTGCAAAAAAAAAAAAAAAATCTATGCTAGAAAAAATATTTAACAAAGTCATTTCTATAAAATCACACGATTTTAAAAGAAAAACACAAATCTTACTTTTGGTCGTAGTTTTGTACACATATCTTTTATCGCTTGCCTTGATAGTAAAAATAAGGATATGAAGGGAAGTGGATCTCTTTCTTTCTCCATAAAGCACTACGATAGAAAAAGTCTTCTACAATGACATTTTTACAAAGTCATGTGATTTTAGCTGATAAACCAGAATGTTATTCTTAGATCTAATTTTATACAATTAAATTCACTCCCTTGTCTTGGTTGTCTTGGTAGGAGAAATAAAAATATGAAGTGAAATGAATACCACTGGTTCTCCACGAAACAATACATCAGTGTCATTTCTATCAAGTCACAAGACCTCACATAAAAAACAAAATTGTTACTTAGCCTATTTAAATAAACATATCTTCTAATGGTAGTCTTGACAAGAAAAATAAAGGTGTGGAGGAAAATGAATATTCTCAATGAAACACTATGTTGGAAAGAAGGCTTTTTGTCTCTTTTCTATCAAGTTAAAAGCTTTTATGTGAAAAACAAAAATGTTATTCTTGGATCTAGTTTAATACACATATCTATCACCGATTGTCTTGACAGGAAATATAAAGAAAGAAAGGAAATGAATATCCCTTTTTCTCCATAAAACACGATGATAGAAAAGTCTATAACAACAAATTTTTTATAAATTCACAAAATTTTATGCGAAAAACAAAAATCTTTGTCTTTGGCCTAGTTTCGTACGCATATCTTTCATTGCTTGTCTTGATAGGAAAAATAAAGATACAAAAAGATGTGAACATCAGTTTTTCTCCATAAAACACTGTCAAAGAAAAAGTATTTTACAATGTCGTTTCTACGAAGTCAAGAGATTTTATATGAAAAAAAAAATGTCATTCTTAGACACTACTGCACTTTGGTCTTTTAACATCGGTTAAAAACACATTTTCACATCGGTTTTCAGTTCGTTATTGAAACGAGGGATATTAAAAGTGGGAACAATTTATATCGCAAAGTTACCCGACGTTAAAAGTTAACTTTAACATCGGTTTACTGATGCCCGACGTTAAAAGTTAACTTTTAACATCGGTTTTATAATAACCGATGTTAAAATTATACTTTTGACATCGGTTATTATAAAAACCGATGTTAAAATTATACTCTTGACATCGGTCGGATAATAACCGATGTTAAAAATCATACTTTTGACATCGGTTTTATAATAACCGATGTTAAAAATCATACTTTTGACATCGGTTTTATAATAACCGATGTTAAAAATCATACTTTTCACATCGGTTTTATAATAACCGATGTTAAAAATCATACTTTTCACATCGGTTTCTCTAAACCGATGCAACTATTTTTTTTTTTTAAAATATAAATATACAGTATAGTAACCTGAAATAACAGTCAGGATTCCCAGATCAAAATGCCTAACGAATTTCTACTTCCAAAACAATATTGCCTTCTAACACAAAATCCAGAATTTACAAGCATCATATCATGGCAAAATCATCAAATTATCATGCTTTCAACATAACCAAACTACAACGTTTAACCTCCTTCAAACCAGTTACAACGTTTAACTTCAAACCAGTCACACAAAATCCAGAATTTACAAGCTATCATGGCAAAATCATCAAATTATCATGCTTTCAACATAACCAAACTACAACGTTTAACCTCCTTCAAACCAGTGACTATTCAAATCCTTCAAAAATAATAGTAAACCAAAGTGAAGAAGATTCTGCTCCAATCTATACTTTTCTCAAACGAGCATGCACAAAAGCAAAGAAGAAAAGAAGATTCACTGCTTTTATCACGAATTCTGCTGCTTGTTCCTGACTTCAACACCAACATAACTTAAATGAGATATAAAGATTAACTATATACTAATCAACTAAATAAAGATTATTTCTAAAAACTTTGATCACTTTCATGCACACGTTTCCAAAGAAACTGACAGAGCTTTATGTATTTATTGGGTTTCCATAAAAAAAAAACAGATTATTGAATTAATAAACGATACCAAATCTAACATGCAGAACCCAAAATAAAATTAATTTTCCCAAGGAGGCCTAACTTATAAATGATTCAATTTATAAGTTTACATCAATTGGTTTAAATTTATGAAATTAATTTTCCCAAGGAGGCCTAACTTATGGGTGAAGTATAATCAATGGTCCAATGGTTCAACGACTGTCTTGAAGAGAAGGATATGAACCTTATCAATGGAAAAGTACAAAAAACCACCAAGAGAATATGTAGCATAGGAACCAAAGCTAGTACCCACAATGCAGTGCCAAGCTGGACCATAAGAAGAATCAAATTCCTGTAAGATCAGTAAGTTTTTCTTGTTAGCCAAAGTCATTTTTCACTTAGAAATGAACATTATGGGAAATAAGCTCTACAATAAACCATTGCTTAAAAGGAGGGAAAAAAATGAAAAATCTATATCAAACTTGTAGTCAAAGCGATAATATTAAACAAACCTACTTAAACAAAGGCAAGCTGAAACTTAAATTTTCATTACAATCCTGAATCTCTGATCAACCCTCCATGATAAAACTCCTTTACGTATATTGCTTAAACTTTGAACATATATAGTTCCTATAGAACTCACCGTAGAAGCATATTCCACTAATATTGTAGCAAGTGTATGATTGTATTAGTATGCAAATGTGAATGGCCCACAAGACTATGGTTCATAATGTAATTTCCTCATATCTCATGACTTCATATTTGTTCATCTATACTACAGACATATCCGCATATCTGATAATGTGAATGGTTCATTGACTTTTTCAAAAACAGAAAAAGAAAGATCCCATCTATTTTGTTTTGTGGCATGCATCATGCATCAACTAAAGTACTAAACCAATACAAGTAAAAGGATATACCTTTGAACAGCCCACAAAATGATCCATTCACGGATCGCATGCTTAAAATGTGGGTGATTCGCTATTGAATTATGTTGAGATAAACCAGATTACTTGCAAAGAATTATTACTGGTCTTTTCATTTTTGGGCCAAATCACTGTGTTCTTGCTATATCTGATGATCACCAGATTCACTGCCATGTTTTATGCTCGGCTCTTCATAACTGTTGCCATTCATATTGTCCTTGTTTCCAGATTCTCCAAGTTCCTTCTCCCTGTTCCATTGTTCTATTCTAGCTCTCCTTTCTACGCTACTTTCTCTTTCTCTGATAGGACTCCTATCCCTGCCCACTGGACTTCTACTGCCCACTGCCCATGATTTTTGGGTTCAGGAAAAAAGGAGCAATTTTCCTTAAAAGAGAAATTACATGATGCCTAACCTAAGTTAACCCAGCAACAATCATCCAAGTAATTTAAAAAGCAAACCAATGCTAGACCACTATAAGCAAAAAATATATTCTTCTACCCCTATTGATTTAATTTCCTTTTCAAAATCTTTCAGAATGGATTCTTGATCCTCTGACTGCGTGCCCTATTTTCTCACTCTCCAATAAGAGCTCCATTCCACCACCAAACAAAATGAATTCAATCCAATGATCCCCATCTTTGACAAACACACAAAACTAAAAATCCAATGAATTGAAACACAACAAAGAGACATAAGGACAAATAATATTATAAACCCGAGAACATTAATGCACAAGTTCCACTCTTACCTCTACCATCCGAGGACTAAAAAGGCATAAACAGTAACCAATATCAAGCACCAAGATTTCCCATACTATATTCTGCAGTTGATAAAGACGAGAATATGCTCTCAATTTAACAAGTTTAATGTCGGCAAGATAACAAAAGCACGCTTTCATAGTGATAATACAAATTAGACATTTACAGTGATAACAAGTTATTGTACATTCTAGGTGCATTGCATTATTTATCTTCGCATCATTTTTCTCATTTGGTACCTTTCGCAAGTCGACTACCTACCAATGTGACTCTACAACTTGAGAAATTTCCGCATTTAACTCCTTTCAAGTGATGTCATTTTTTGCTTCTAGGTTCAATTGAAAAACAAGGACCATAGAATATAAAATAACTAGAAGAAAAGGAAAAATCATTCCTTATCACAAAGATGATGTAAGTGGCCCAATACTTTTGACACTTTTGTTGTTTCTTGATTTTATATAGGAAAAGTCGTGCAAGAAGAGGATTGCATCTGAATTAGGCCACCAGGGTCAAGTGGTCCATTTTGGAAAATTGGAATGGATTAAGGATTAAATTACTGATTATATTGGCATTTTCAAAAGGTATGTTGACAAGCCTAGAATGAATAGATCTTGTATACGTTCTTTGTTGCAATTTAGTAGTACAAGTGTAGATGTATTAAGTAAATGGATCACTTCAACTTTTTTTTTCCCTGTTTCATCGAGCTCAAAGAACCCATAGTAATCATATACTTGTAATATTGTGTAAATAGCATGATTGAAGCTTATATTATGAGCAAAAAAACACAATAAAGCGGTAATCAATTAGATTTTCTTGAAGGAGAGGATAAGAAAGAGAACGACCAAATATCAAATTATGAATCATTACACTGTGGTAAAAGGGATCGCAAAAAGAATATGGGTTGCACAAAGATAAAGGCACTATTATATTGTAGTTTTTTTTTAGTATACTGATAATTTCACAAAGAAAAGGATTCCACACTTTCCACCGCATACGACAAAGATGTAGTAATCAAAACATCACCAGTGTTATATTGCAGCATTATCACTAGCTCCAAATAACATCACCTGCAATATTATTTAATACTAATGAAATTAAATAATATTGCAGGTGATGTTATTTGGAGCTAGTGATAATGCTGCAATATAATAGTGGTGATGTTTAAAGACTTCAATACCTAGAAGACATCCTTAAAGATGAATGCATTCTGCTCTAGCCAAATACACCAGATAATAGCAAAAACACAGCACAATACCACAGAATTTTGGCCTCTACTTGTGCAAAGCTAAATCCTTTAAATTGAACCACAAGAAGATGCTCCAGGGTAACAGCACAAACCCAAGGCTTATAAAAAATTCTGAAAGCTGCTTTTCAAAGAAAGGAGACAGCCTTGCAATGAAGAAATAATTTTGTGCCATTTCTGAACTTGAATTGCAGATTACACACTCATAGGACAAAAGGCAGTTAAGAAAAATGCCAGACAGATCAAATCAAGAAAAAGTCTTACCAATCCAGCAAATTTTCACTCAACAATACAACTTCGGTAAAGATCAAGAAATAGCCTTGCCCAACGTTTTTGGATGTCGTAAATATCCTCTAGAGGAAATGGTTCCGTAGTGTGGAATCTCTGCAAGTTGAAATGACATAAGAAAAATATTTGCTCATCAACTAAATAAAATGTAATATAATTGTGTTAAAAGTCCTATTACCTCCATCCATGAACCAAAGAATACTTGCGGTGACAATGTTGAGCATATGTCTCATGACATAAAATCCACACTCAGTGGATCCATCTTGCATTGGCGACTACAAATAAATAATCCAAGTAAATTTCTTTTATATAGTAATTTATATCATAAACTGTAATTGAACCTAAAGTGTTTAAGCTACTTACATTGGGGAAATGCCATGTAGGCTTCTTCCTAGAACCCTTCAAAATTTGATACCCCGACATAGCACTATGATAAAAATATATATTCATCTAACGTTATGTTACAGATTTTAGAGTAATATCATAAAGTCAATGTATGGCAAATAAAAACTTACACATTAACTATATTCTTGATAGACGTATTCGGCTTTCTTTGCAATGAACAAAGGAAGACGACATCATTGGTCCTAGGACACATGATCAACAATTGAAAATGTTGCTGCATTTGGGAACAATTAGTGATAAGTCACATGATTTTAAATAAGTTATAAACATGCATGTACTTACGAATCCAAGTAAGGTGCTAGGTAGCACACTTCTCCCCCGCATAGCCTTTGTTGAATGGTACTGATAACATTTTCTGTGGAGCTATAAGAAGTCAAGATGTCCTGAGGGTCAATGAATCCATATAAATGCCGATTGCCTCTCTCGACACACTGGCGGTGTAGATACCTACGGTGTTAGAATAAATGTTAATTATAACAGTATGACACTCAAGCAGTTAACTAATTTACAAATAAAATTTACTTACGTGAACCAAAATTGTACAACACTTATGGAAAGCATTTGGTTACCCGTACACAAATCCATAATTTCCTTCGGTGTGATATAAAAATGGCCAAGGTTGGGATCATGTTCCAACTTTAGTCGTACTGGTTGCTGAATAGACACAGCCAATACAATCAATTCTTGAACTGAATCAAGTTGAGGTTCTGACCTTTTGGGTGGAACATCTTTGCTAGATCTGTCAGTATCCTAAACAAAAAGATAACGCATTACAAATTTCTTGGCCATTAAAAAGTTATGTTATTTCAAGTATAAATAAAGAAAAAACTAATTATAGAATACCTTGTTTGAAATAGGTTGCAGAAGTCTTCTCGGCCATTGAATGAAATTTTTTAGAGCTTGTCCCACCTTTTGAACCTCATCAGTGGGCATAGGTACTTTAGCACTTGCATCTCGAACCTCTTCAACCACCACCCTCACCATATCATTCTCTAATATCTTGTTGTGTATGGTTGGGCCCAAATTGACAACACCGCCAATTGCCACTAAGCGGTAAGGATTATCAACATACAAATTCATATCGACTGGGATATGATCAATCGATTCTCCTCCAAAACTTGTTCAAAGAATGTAACAACCGCCTTTAGCAATCAAGTAGCATCTACAACGCCATTAGGAGAATCAGAAGGTGGGACAGTTGGATTTTGTTTGGAGAAACCCATAGATAGCAGCTCCTGCATCAAATTTGATAGATATTAATTACATACTGAATAATTTTTATTATCATTGCGTCAGGTTATATATTTACCTGCATCACATCATGTCTAATCTTCTGAGTAAGCTGCTCAGTGAGGATAGCCAATTCTTGTCTAGTGACTACTCCTGAGGAAGGGCCATAACGTGAATGTCGTCCGAAGTAATGTCGAATGCCCACACCTTGTCCAACACCACGAACACGGCCAGGGTGCTCCGGTCGCCCAATGGCAGTAGCCAAAATATCATCACGTCCATGTGGAACAAAGGTTCCTTGCGAGCATTGTTCAACCAGCGATTCCTACAATACATTATTCACAAACATGTGTAAGACGGTGTGTAAGCTTGTTACAATTACAACTTCGATGAAACATTTACTTACAATCTTCTCAGCAACAACACGTGTTTCCTCAGATGTATAATCTCCTGATTGCTTTTGTCTGGCTCTCTTCCATTTCTCATGGCGTTCGGGCGGTGATGGAGGATCAACAAGTGACGAAGGATCCAATTGGGATGCTTCCCGACGTTGTTGCTCCTTTTCTTGCATCATCTTCTCCTCAAGCAACTCATAGCCCCCACGAGATAATCTGTGGGGGTAGACATTCTTTGCCTGGAGGACTTTTGCCTTGTTTCTTTTCTCCTGTTATAAATAATTTCAATAAAAATCTGCCACATAAATTCCAGTAAAAATAAATAAATTTGGTAGGCCAAGTAAAAAACTATATTTCCAACACACCTGAAAGGAAAGGTCCATTCGGGACTTAACAAACGTCTGCCACGTCTCCTCATCAAGGAACGTATACTTTGCACAAGGAGATTTATTTGACAATTCTCCAAATATGTATTTGCTAGTGAGATATGTTTTAAATCCCCTCCAACGCACACCAGCATATGCAAGCCATTTCTTTTTCAGCAATTTAGAGTTCGGAACATCAAAAGTTTCCTACATTACATAATTGAATGGAGGAGTTAGTGCATGACAATAATATGGTTAGATACAACAAATACAAACATAGATGGTAAAAGTGAAATACCATGATAGTATCCCAAATCTTATCCTTTACGTCACCCGCAACATCTTTCCAACGCTCCTTTAGGATATTACCCTTGCTTCGACCAAGGACGCCCACATAACTCCTAAACCTTTTCCTGTTTGGCCCGATAGCAGCACCAGTCAATTCATCAAACTGAATAGACTTCTTATGCCCACCACTACGGTTGCGGGACAAATCCTTTAACCGAGTGGCACATCTACCCTTTTTACGTGAGAGTGTCGCTGATGGATCATCCGTGTGCCTGTTTAAAAAAAAAAAAAGGTTAGTAATGACAATAAGATAATAGATAAATAACAAACATAAGATAACTTATATATATCATGAAACAATAAAATAAACATAACTTATTTTCTAGTCCCATAACCCTTCATGATGATCATCACGAGTGGCATGTACATCATCATCAATTTCACTTTCCTCAATGAAAGTAGGCATCTGCGTTGAGAAAGAGGGAGTCTCAGAAATATCAAGAGTTGAATTTTGGTTTTCATCACTGCCATGCATATTTCTTCTTTAAAGAACCACTGACCACCTTTTGTCAGAAGGATCATTAACATAAAACACTTGTTTTGCTTGGGATGCCATGATGAAAGGCTCATCCTTATATGCTACCTTCTTAAGGTCTACCAGAGTAAATCCTAATTCATCGGTTTGTACTCCACTATTAATGTCAACCCACATACATTTAAAAACGGGCACTCTAAATTTAATGTAATCAACCTCCCATATCTCTTCAATGACTCCAAAGTAAGATATGGATGCCATAATGGGGTTTTTATCCTTTGAACTAGAAAAGTGCATGGACTCAGCCACAACCATAACCCCACTGCTTTTGCACGGTACTCTGTCATCTTGAGACTTAGTATAGAAGGAAAAGTTATTGATATCGTATCCACTCCAACATATGACATCAAAGTTAGGCCCATGTGCTAGCCATTCTAATGTTTGTAAGCGATCACCATTAACAATTTGTTTTTCAAACCAGTTTAGGAAAGTCTTGTTATGCTCGTTCAACAACCATTTTTCATTCATTCGAGGGTATTTTTCCTTGACAATGCTTTTGTGAGCAGATAAGTATGGTTGAACCTCATCAATGTTGTTCACTATATACAAATGTGCTTGAAGCACTTCTTCCCGACCCATGCTCTTAACATTTATGCCTCGAGTACCTTTACCTACCCATCTTCCCTCATGACGAGACTTAGGAATCCCTATAGCTTCTGCTTCTGACAAGTAGTCTGAACAAAACTCAATAGCTTCTTCTGCAACATATCTTTCAACAATAGATGCTTCAGGACGGTATTGGTTCTTAACATACCCTTTCAAGATTTTCATGTACCGCTCAACTGGGTACATCCATCTTAAGTAAACAGGACCACACAATCTAATCTCTCTCACTAGATGAACAATTAGATGAACCATGATGTCAAAAAATGAGGAGGAAAATACATCTCCAATTGACACAAGATAATAGCAGACTCATTTTCCAACTCATCCAACTTCTGAGGGTCAATTACTTTGCTACATATAGCATTGAAGAATAAGCATAACCTAGCTATGACATGCCTAACATTTTTAGGCAAGATGTCACGAATAGCCACTGGTAGTAATTGTTGCATCAACACGTGACAATCATGAGACTTTAAGCCAACTAATTTGAGATCTTTCATTGACACAAGGCTCTTGACATTTGAAGAGTAACCCTGTGGCACTTTAATGCCCCGTAGACACTGACATAAACTTCTTCTCTCTGTTTTGGATAAGGTATGACATGCTGGGGGTAAATATGTGCGGTTACCTCTTGACTGTGGAGCTAACTGCTCTCGTATACCCATCGCAACCAGATCTAGACGAGCATTTACACCATCCTTTGTCTTGCCTTGAATGTTGAGAAGTGTTCCGATTACACTATCACACACATTTTTCTCTACATGCATCACATCAATACAATGTCTTACATCAAGACTAGACCAATATGGAAGATCAAAAAACACTGACCTCTTCTTCCATATGTTTTTATCAGTAGACTTCTTTTGGGTCTTTCCAAAAATAACATTGATGTCCTTCACCCGTTGATAAACTTGCTCTCCAGTTAAGGAAGTCGGAGCTACTTCGTTCTCCTGGCATCCATTAAAAGCTTCTCAATCTACGATACGGGTGATCAAGTCTAAGAAATTTTCGATGCCCAAGGTAAACTGTCTTCTTTCCATGTTGCAGCTGATGATAGCAAGTTCCTTCTTCACATATAGGGCATGCTTTATGCCCCTTGACACTATACCCACACAAGTTCCCATATGCTGGAAAGTCATTGATGGTGCAAAATAACATAGCACGCATCTTGAAATATTCATTTCTATACCCATCAAACACATCAACGCCTTCAACCCACAACATTCTTAAGTCTTCTATCAAGGGTTTTAGATAAACATCTATGTCATTTCCCGGTTGTCTTGGGCCTGAAATCATCATAGATAACATAACGTATTTATGCGTTTCATACACAACCAAGGAGATAGGTTGTAAATTACTAGAAGAACAGGCCATGAACTATGGTTACTACTTAAGTTACCATACGGATTCATTCCATCTGTAGCAAGTCCAAGCCTAAGGTTTCTTGCCTCATTGCCAAAATCCGGAAACAAACTATCAATTTTCTTCCATTGCAAAGAGTCAGCCGGATGGCGAAGTTGTCCATCACATCTTCTTTCATCTGAGTGCCATCTAATGTTCTTTGCATCATTTGCATTAGCGAATAATCTCTTGAACCTTGGAATTATTGGAAGATACCATAATACCTTTGCAGGAGAACCTTTTGTGCTCACATCACAACTAGAATCATCATCCTTCACTTTGTAGCGTGAGACATTACACTTGGGGCAAACGTGATCATCTTTATACTCTTTCCAGTATAATATGCAATCATTAGGACAAGCATGAATTTTCTTATACTCCATACCCATGGGACACAATATTTTCTTCGCCTCGTAGTTACGGTTCGGCAATGTGTTACCTTCTGGAAGCATATCTTTCAACAATTCAAGCAATTCAGTAAAGCTTTTATCGGTCCACCCATTTCTCGCCTTCAGATTGACCAATCTTAACACGGCTGACAATCGTGTGAAATTAGTGCACCCCGGATACAAAGGCTCTTCCTTGTCACTGTTCAAAGTATCATACACATGTGCTCGCTGAAAAGACTCTGGTCCAATATCACGGATCATGTCCTCTAGTCGATCGTCCATATCTACATCAACTTCCTCTCTTTGGAACACACTTGGCATTCCTACCTGTTCGCCATGCCATATCCATTTTGTATAACTCTTGCAAAACCCGTCACAACGAAGATGATTTCGTATGTCCTTAACTTGTAGATTTGTGTCGTTCAAACAATTAACACAAGGACAATAAAACCATCCATTACTATCAACAATATTTCTTTGAGCAAATTTTAGAAAATCTTCCACCCCATCCGCATACTCAGCACTTAGGCGGCTAGCATTAATCCAACCGCGATTCATGACTTTGTTCTGAAAAGGCGCACGCACTAAGATAAGGAAGCTAGAACAAACCAAAACATAAAACAAGACAGGAGAAAACAATGACTTATATATATATAGTTTCAGACGTCAGTTAACACGTCCGAATACAAACAATCAGATAAGTACCGATTATATATATCTGGGGACAATTATCAGTGTGTTCAGTTATAAACATCCAGACAGGAAACTAAAGTTAGCACTTAGCATAAATCATCTACTTTATGAACATCGGCTTTCTTATTTGAACAAGAAACTAATCTGCAAAGGTATATGAATTTGCTTACAGTTGGAATAGGCTTTTTCATGACCTGATATAATGTTCAACCAGTTAATAGTTGATGTTTCATGAGGTTTAATAAAGTTTTAGTCCAACACTTTGGATTCATTGTTTGCAGGGTGAGCACAACAAACTATAGATTGGACTTGACATGTAAGAAACTCCAAATTCTAAAAACATCATTGTGAATCAGATCTGAGTGGAACATTCTTATGAGGAGGTTGCATAGCATTTGCTTTAGCTACATACTTTAGCTCCATTCATGTACTCATCTATTTTTATATTTTTTAAGTCATAACTAAACAATATAATATATATATATATATATATACAGAAGATCGGTTTCATATTCTCTATGAGATATTCTCTCTCTTGCTTTTGCTTCCTCTATTTTTTTTTTTTTTTCAATTCACTATTTTATAATACTCATAAATTCCTTGATCAGTTTTCTTTGGTATACATTCAATTGGGCTAAGAGACGCATTCTGTACAATCTTCTTTTGTTCCTTTCAAGAAGATATAGGTGGCTTAATAGATGATAGTTTTCATATATTGAAAATTATTTCATCCAAAATTGTCAACTATTTACCTACCAGTCTTCAGTACAAAGTGAACCGTTTTCTGATGCTTAAGTGACTCTTTGATTAAGCCAGCCATGGAGGTTTGAATCGCAAGTAGTTAAATGAGAGATAGGTGTGTCTTTTTGAACGTTTTGTTGACTAAAGCATTTGAGATGGGCAAATATTTTGTATGTATTTGTGCCTTATATCACCTATCACAATTGTAATTTTTCCATTTATATGAACTTCACTACTGTATGGAAGTTGTTTAGCATGATTAGAGGGGAAAATAGAAGATGAATAATCGAATAGCACGATTTCAATTTTAGCTTCATCTTGCTCCTCTACGGCCCGATTCACAATATTGAAGCCATGAGGCAGCATCCTCTATTGGGGAAAAACAAAATTTTGAAAATGACAAGATCCATATTATGGCAATCGTTAGTTTAATCCAAGATAAGTATCAAGCAAAGAGTTCTTTAATTGAGAAACACATTTGGTCTTTTGGCACGATTAGAGATTACATTTTCATCCATGAAAGCGCTATAGGCCTATAGCAATGGCATGATAGCTTGCAATCTATAACATGAAATCTGATTAAAAGAAAATGCTCCATCCATGGGGGTAGATAAAGTGGAAAGAGATAGAGAGAGAGGGAGCAATAGACACAACGCGATTGTAATGTTCACAATCAATGGCAAGCAATTGAAGCGAAGGTGGAAAGTAATCTTCCAAGAGCTAGAAAACAGAGGTGGAAAATGGCTCGAGATGAACAACTAGTGAACTATATAGCTTATTTTAAGGAAGCATTCGCAAATCATAGGCCTAAAGTCAAGTAAATCATAGGCTGAATATCAATACACAACAACAACAACAACAATATTCAAATATACAACACAGCCACCCTCTATCAAGTCATACTACATATCAAGATAAATCATTATTCAATCTGAAACTTAATACACAAAAAATAGAGAAATATAGCAAGAGAGAAATAGATTTTAGCTAGGGATTTGAGAAATTACCAAGAAGGAAGGGGAAGCAATGAAAATGGAGGCAGGGCACGCAGTGAAAATGGACGCACGAAGAGGACGGCTTTGTCAGTGGTTGTTCGCGGTGAGCGTCGGTGTTCGTCAGTGGTTGTTAGCGGCGTCATTGAAGGAGGAAGAGGCGAGGTGCGACGTCGGCTGAAGGAAGGAGGCGAGTGCGGCGTGTTTCGTCGTCGGTGTTCACGAGGAAGGAGGAAGGAGACAGTCGGCGTCGGTTGAAGGAGAGGAGGAGGTCGAGGCGAATGGAAGGAGAGCTTTGTGAAGCGAAAGCGGCGAAGCGAAGCGAAGGGAAGGAGGTCGTCGTTTTGCTCGTCTGAGAGATTTGAGAGAAAGGTTTTGAGAGAAGGGACACCGAGAGTGAAAGACGCGGGGTTTGTGTATGCGCGCGGGTGCGAAAAAACATTTCAGTCTATCGGTTTTCTAAAAACCGATGTTAAAAATTTTTCATAACGGGTAAAACTATACCCGTTATTAAAAGTATTCAACTTAATTTCAAAAATGCCACCGCCTGTTTTTTAATAACGGGTCTCAAAAAACCGATGTAAAATTTCGTTATTAAAACCATTTTTTCCACTAGTGTAGGCTTTATTTCGTACAAATATCTTCACTGCTTGTCTTGACAGGAAAAATAAAGATACAAGGAAAAATAAACAAATATCTTCTACATAAAATAGTATGCTAAAAATAGTCTTCGATCTATACCACGTTTCTATAAAGTCATAAGATTTTATATGAAAAGAGTTATAATTGGACCTAGTTTTGTACAAATATCTTTCACCAACTGTCTTGATAAGAAAAATTAAGATAGAAGGGAAATAAATAGAGATATTTTTCTCCATAAAACACTACGCTAGAAAAAAAAAATTACGGCGTCATTTCTATAAAACCGCAAGATTTTGCATGGAAAATGAAAAATGTTATTATAGGGCTTGTTTCGTATGCATACCTTTCACCCATTGACTTGATAGAAAAAAACAAAGATATGTAGTGAAATGAATATCTCTCTTCCTCCGTAAAACATTGCGTTAGTAAAAAATCTTTTACAACGTCATTTATATAAACAGTAATACTATATATCGCGAATGGATTTTATCACGGTTCTCACGAACACATGCTTTTTGATTTTTAAAAACAAGAGTAAATACTAAATATCCAAATTAGCCCCAATAAAAATCACAGAGACAAATTTAGTTCCTAAAAAATTAAATATATCAAGTTGATCCTTAAAAATATCAAATGTGGGTCAAATTAGTCCCTGATAGGGACTAAAATATCCCTAAAAATTATCCTAAAAAAGACTAATTTGACCTGTATTTAATGTTTTTAAGGACTAAATTGGTATATTTTATTTCTCATGGACTAAATTGGTTTTCGTAATTTTTATCGGGGTCCAACTTGAATATTTACTCTAAAAATAAAACCATAAATAATGATAAGTCAAAAATTTTGTGAAAAACAAGGAAAACTACCAAATAGAACACGCTCGGGACGGATTCACGAATAAATCCTTCGCTATAAAAAGCATTTCCGTTATATAAAATTACAAGAAATTACAAGGTAAGTCAAAATGCTTTTATTGGGCCTAATTATGTATATGTATCTTTCACCGTTTACTTTTATATGAAACAAAAAACATGTGGAGGTAAATGAATATCTCCCCTTTTATTACGTTATAAAAAAAAATCTTTTACAACGTCATTTTTATAAAGTCTTAAGATTTTACATGAAAAACCAAAACTTTATTCATACGTGTTTGTTTCACGCCTTGCCTTGGTAGGAAAAATAAAGACATGGAGGTAAATGATTGCCTCTTATTCTCCATAAAATAATACACAAAAAAAAAATCTTTTACTGTGTAGTTTCTACGAAGTCAAAATATTTTATATGAAAAACTAAAATGTTATTCTTAGACCTAATTTGGTACATGCGTCTTTTACCGCTTTATGAGGGGAAATTAATTTCTCTTTTTCTCAATAAAACACTGTGCTAGAAAAAAAAACTTTCACAACTTAGTTTTTATAAAGTCGTAAGATTTTATATGAAAAAAATGTTATTTTTAGATCTAATTTCTTACACATATCTTTCACCTATTGTCTTGTCTCAATAACATAATTACTATAAAGTTAAAAGATTTTATATGAAAAACAAAAATCTTACTCTTGAGTATAGTTTTGTATACATATCTTTCACCGCTTGTCTTGAAAGGAAAAATAAAGATGCGGAGGGAAGTATCTCTCTTTCTCCATAAAACACTATGTTAGAAAAGGTCTTTTACAACGTCGTTTTATAAAGTCACAAGATTTTATAAGATAAGCCTAAATGTTATTCTTGAGTCTAATTCTCTACATGTATCTTTCACCGCTTGTTTTGATAGAAAACACAAATATATGGAGGGAAATGAATATCTCCTCTCATTCTCCATAAAACACCATGTCAGAAAAAATATTTTACATCATTTTTATAAGAGGAATGCTATCAACACACTCTTTCCAACACTTATCCATGATTGGTTTTGTTGGAACCTAAACGATTGAGAAGTTTAGACCCTTATTAATTTTGATGATAACAAAGTATTTGCAAGTGAACAATTTATCTTCTGACAAGTCTTGGAGTGTGCAGGTATTAAAATCACTCATGTTTTATAACTCACTCAAGCAAGAAGAAGAATTTCACAAGAAATTGAATACATCCCATGTGTATCTTCATCTGGTTCACTCCAGCGTCTTGTCTAAAGCGAGCGTCCGGTTGTGTTATCCTTTGACACGTTGGTTACCCAATTGCTGCGAGCGTCCGTCTATTGTTCTGAGCGAGCATCTGGTCTATTAATGAATCACGTGATGGTCACGTTTTTGCTCTTCACCTCAGCTATTTTGGAACGGAATTCGAATTTGATTTTGTGCGCTCACCTTGTTGTACGAGGTATCAAAGGTGACACCTTTAGTATAAGACAAAATTCGTACAAGGAAATTGTGAAAAGCAAATATTACAAAAACAGTATTGTGTACTATTTTGATATTCCATGGAAAGGAAGAAAATGACAGCATTTCAAATTACCTTACTCAGTGATATGGAGCTGAAATTTACTGCAATGGTATACCCCTCAAGGACTCCTATAAATACCCCAAGGTATTCATTGAAGAAGGCTGCCAAAAAAACTGCTAGAAACTATATTCTGAAAGAGGTATTACTCAAGTGAGCAATCAAGTTTCATGCCAAGTTTCTGGACACCAAGAACTGAACCTCAACGTCTGATATTCTTTCTTTTAGAAAGTTATTGTTTTGAGCTTAATATTTTCATCTTCTCTGTGAGAGTTATTTGATTGTATTCAAAAATACTTTGTGAAAATTGTATTTCCTAGTTAAGGCTTGATTCCTCAAAGGCTCGAACGTACTGAGTCGTTTTGAGAAGTTAAGAGTATTGTCAAGTTTGTGACAGTAGAATACTCTTAAGGAAATTTGTAATCAATTGATTATAGGGGAAAATCCTTCTGGAACGAAGGGACTAGACGTACCTACCAGGTTGGTGGTGAACTAGTATAAATCGCTGTGTCTCTTGCTTTATGGCTTTACATTTATTCTTATCTTGCAAAGAAAAACAGGTTTTCTAAACTGTATTTCCAGCGTTTGATCATACTCCAGCATCCGACAACAAACAGATTTAAAATCAAGTGTTCAAAAGTGTTTTTAACTTAAAGCTTGCGAAAAGTTTTCAACACAATTCAACCGCCCTTCTTGTGTTCACGTTCAGTTAGTACCAGAGCTCAGCCTCTTGGTTGAGCAGTTAACAGTGTTAAGAGAAAAGATCCTATACTGTGAATATGTCTGCAGAAAGTGGTCACATGAACCGTCCTCCTCTATTTACTGGAGAAAAATTTAACTACTGGAAAGATAAGATAAAAGCTTTCTTTGAGACACAACAACTAGAGTTGTGGGATATTGTTGAAAGTGGTTACATTCTTCCCACTAATGTTGCTGGTGTTGCAATAGCCAGAGAAAACTAGAATGATGAGCAGAAAAAGAGATATCAAATCAATCAAAAAGCCAGATTCATTCTTATCCATGTTAGAAAAAGAATATGATAAATGTGGTAAATTTGATACTAGCAAAGAAATTTGGCATTATCTTGTTTTGTCTTATGAGCCCAGGTAAGAGAAACTAAAGCTAGCATGTTGGTTCGCCAATATGAATTGTTTAAAATGGAAAATGGTGAAAACATTGAATCTATGTTTGGAAGGTTCCAAACACTTGTTCATGGGTTACAGGCCCTTGGAAAAAGTTATACCACACCTGAACATGTAAGAAAGATCCTGAGAAGTTTCACCAAGCATTGGAGACCCAAAGTCACTGCTATTCAAGAAGCAAAAGATTTAAATGTCTTAAGACTTGAAGATCTCTTGAGTTCCTTGAAAGCTCATGAACTTGAACTGAATGAAGAAGAACATGTGAAGAAAAACAAGTCTATTGCTTTGAAAGTCAACAAACATTAAGCCAGTACTTCTAAAGCCTTTCAGGCTGAAGAAGAATCAGAAGATGAAGCTTTAGAAGGAGACGTTGATGGGTCAGATGATGAGCTCGCGTTCATATCTAAGAAGATTCAAAGAATATGGAAGAAAAGAAACTTCAAGAGAAAATTCCAGAAGAAAGATGTCAAAGACAAGAAAGAAAGCAAAGACAAAAGCCAAGTCATTTGCTATGAATGTAAGAAGCCTGGATACTTCAAGTCCGAATGTCCTAATCTTAAGGAGAAGCCCACAAGAAGTTCCTTCAAGGGAAAGAAGAAGAGTCTCATGGCCACATGGCAAGATCTAGATTTATCCTCCTCTGAGGAAGATAATGAAGAAGAAGCCAATCTTGCCCTTATGGCAAATACTGATCTAGACTCAGAAGAAGAAGTTAAAGATGTAATAATATATGATTCTTACTCTGAACTTCAACTTGCATTTGATGATCTTCTTAAGGACTCTGCCACTCTCTTCACTGAGTATAAAGCTTTGAAAAAGAAATTTTCAAAATTATCCCAAGAATTTCAAGTTTTGAAAAATGAAAACTCAAAGCTCAGTGAAGAGAACTAGAAGCTGAAAACTGAAAATCAGCGTCTGGTGGATAGTCAGCGTCTGGTTACATGTCAGCAACCAGAAGCTGAAAGCTCTGAAGCTAAAGGCAATCCTAGGTGTAAATCAAATGATTATGAACACTACAAGAAAACTGCGTATTACCGACGGAATTTTACCGACGGCCTCGACTCCGTCGGTAATGTTTTAATTACCGACGGCCAAGCCGTCGCTAATGCGCCGGAAAAAATCGCATTTAAATTATTTTTTGCTACGTTCTGACGGCTTAGCCGTGGGTAATTCTGAGAGGCTTATGGGCCGCTCAGTAATTAACGACGCTTAACCGTCGAGAACATAAAATATATGCCCGCTGATTTTTGGCAGCGTTCTGACGGCTTAGCGTCGGTAATTCTGAAGGGCTTATGGGCGTCTGTAATTACCGACGGCTACGTCGATAACAAAATATATGGTCGCTGATTTTTGACTACGTTATCGACGGCTTTTTATTACGCACAGCGGCTTAGCCGTCGGTATAGTAAAACATTGACTTAGACCCACCATACTCCACACTTATGGCCCTTCCACCTTATCACTCCTCTTTCACCCCACTATTTCCTCCCACTCGACCTGATGCAGCAAAGAAAAGGAGGAGGAAAAAATCAGAAAGAAAGAAGAAAGAAGAAGAGAGGAGAAGGAAGAAAAGAAAGAAAAAGGAAGAGGAACGATCAGCCGAGGGAGAGGAGAGGGGTGGTGGCCGCGATGGCGCACCACCGAGCGCCCTGTTCAGGGCCGAGATTCATTGCTTCTCTTTTCCTCGTCTTGTTGTCTTCTTTTCAACTTTCAAGCTGCAGGATACGCAGAGGAAGAGTGTTTGTGTTGGATCGTGCTGTGTTTGTTTCTGAAATCAATCAAATCGAAGGGAGAATAGAAAATGGCGCTGAAGTTTTTGAACAAGAAGGGATGGCACACGGGGAGCCTCAGAACCATAGAGAACGTGTGGAAAGCGGAGCAGAAGCATGATGCCGAACAGAAGAAGCTTGACGAGCTTCGCAAGCAGATTCAAGAGGAGCGTGAACGCAACGAGTTTCGTCTTCTTCAGGAGAAAGCTGGCCTCGTTCCGTAATTTCTCTCAACCCTCTCTCTTTCTCTATCTATTCCCCCAATTCAATTCTCAATTTTTTTAATTTCTTTGTTAGGGTTAGGGTTTCACTAGGGATCCCAATTTGAATGATTTTAATTGCAGTCACCAGGAGAGGTTGGAGTTTTTGTACGATTCGGGATTGTCCATAGGAAGGTCCTCTGAAGGATTCAAGGCCCTTGAATCTCTTCCCAAATCCGATGCAACCGATGCACCTTCCTCTTCTGCTTCTGCTTCCAAGGTTTGTTCATCTGATCTTTTTCCTTGATTTTTTTTTCCTTCTATTTTTTATAGCAATTTTTTTTTGTGAAATGAATTATGGTTGATTGTGCTGCAGCAGGAGGCAAGTGTTCCTGGGGCATTATTTGAGGACAAGCCTCATTCTGCCAATGATGCTTGGAGAAAGCTCCATTCTGATCCCTTGCTCATGATTCGCCAGCGCGAACAGGAAGCACTTGCAAAGATAAAAATCAAAAAGATAAACCTGTTCAGGAAGCACTTGCAATATTTTTGATTTGTACATTGTAGTGGTTTGGATGATTGCTTTCAGATGTCTCTCCTTTGCTTCCTATGCTTGCAGTTATGTTGCTCACTTGCTTATAATAATGGAGATTAAAGAAATGCATTTACAGTGGGCTTAGCCGTCGGTAAATTTACTGACGGCTAAGCCGTCGGTAACTTCGGATCTATTTTTTTATTTTAATTTGTAGTTTACAGTGGGCTTAGCCGTCGGTAAATTACCGATGGCTTAGCCATCGGTAAAGTACAACAGCAAAAATGGTTGTTTTCGTGGATTTTACTGACGGTCATGTGACGGCTTTCTGACGGTCAAGCCGTCGGTAATTACCGACGGCTTTTTTGGCCGTCGGTAAATTTTACCAAGGAGGAAAATACCGACGACCTCGAGGCCGTCGGTAGGCCGTCGGTAATCTCGAATTACCGACGGTTTTTTAGAATTACCGACGGCTTTTGGCCGTTGGTAATGACGAAAATTCTTGTAGTGGAATATGCATTTCAAAAGTTTTTTGCAGAGAGTGTAACTCGAAGCTAGCAAGCTTCAATGATTTGGCATGTCAGTAAAACGACAACTCAAGGTCTTGGTTACATATCAGATGAACCCTCTTTAGAAAATGAAAATCATGCATCTGATAAATCCAATGATCACAGTGAATGCTTGCATTGTATTTACATCAATAAACCTAGTCATTTGAAAAGTGCATGTTCTGTTTTGAAGAATAAGAATGACAAGTATCCTTCAAGAACTAACAAGAAAGGACCCAAAAAGATATGGGTACCTAAAGATAAAATAGTCTATGTTGCAGACATGCTTAGCAACAAAGTCAACACACCTATCTTCGTACTTAGACAGTGGATACTCGTGTCACATGATGGGAGAAAAGCATATGTTCCAAGAGCTAAGACCTAGAGAAGAAGGATTTGTTGGTTTCAGAGGAAACCAGAAAGGTAAAATAGTTGGAATTGGTCGCATTGATAAAGGCTCTCTTTCCTCTATTGATAATGTACTTTATGTTGAAGGACTAAAGCATAACTTATTGAGCATAAGTCAATTATGTGACAATGGTTATGATGTCATTTTTACAGAAACTGGATGTTTATTAAAAAGCAACAAAGATGGTACTATTTTCTTTACTGCAAAAAGGATACAAAATATTTATAAAATAGATCTTTCTGAACTTGCAAAACAAGATGTCAAGTGTCTCATATTTGTTGAAGATGAGCAATGGACTTGGCATAAAAGATTGGGTCATGCCAATTTGAGATTAATCTCAAAAGTAAACAAGCACAGTCTTGTTAGAGGCCTACCAAATCTAAAATTCCAATCTGATTCTCTATGTGAGGCATGTCAAAGAGGAAAACAAGTTAAAACTTCTTTTCATTCTAAAAATGTTGTTTCAACCTCTAGACCACTTGAGCTTTTGCATCTTGATCTTTTTGGTCCAACAAGGACATCCTCTTTAACTGGAAAGAAATATGGGTTAGTCATTGTTGATGACTTTACTAGACGGACGTGGATTAGATTCTTGCACACAAGGATGAGTCATTCAAGGTATTTACTGTTTTCTACAAATCAGTTCAAAATGAAAAAAGAATTTGTATTTCTTCAATTAGAAGTGATCATGGGGGAGAATTTGAAAATGAAAGCTTTCAAAAATTTTGTGAAGAAAATTGGATCTCCCACAATTTTTCCTCTCCTAGAACATTACAACAAAATGGTGTTGTAGAAAGGAAAAATAGGTCCCTCCAAGAAATGGCCAGGACCATGATCAATGAAGCTGATATTGCAAAAAAATTTTGGGTAGAAGCAATAAACACAGTTTGTTATATTCAAAATAGAATTTTTATTAGACCTATTTTGAAGAAGACTCCATATAAACTGTAGAAAGGTAGAAAACTAAACATATCTTATTTTCATCCCTTTGGTTGCATATGTTATATTCTGAATACCAAGGATCAACTTGGTAAGTTTGATTCCAAAGCTGACAAAGGAATCTTTTTGGGATACTCTGAAAGATCTAAAGCTTTTAGAATATACAATAAAGAAACTTTGATAGTGGAAGAATCTATTCATTTCAAGTTTGATGACAAGAAGCCTAACACTGCCATGTCAGAGCTAGATGAATTATTTTCAGATTTAAATATCGGTGGTACAACAAACAATGAACCTGCATCTTCAGCGTCCGTGGGTGACAACCAGACACATAATTCTACTCAAGCAGAAGCTAAAGCCAAAAAGAGTTGTAAATACAAAACCAATCATTCTAAGGATCAAATCATAGGTGAACCGGGAGATAGAATAAGAACTAGATCCTCTTTCAAAGAGCATACATATATTGCACTTCTCTCTGAAATGGAACCTAAGATGATTGATCAAGCATTGGAAGATGAAGGTTGGATTCTAGTTATGCAAGAAGAGTTGAATCAGTTCCAAAGAAATGATGTTTAGAAGTTAGTCACTCTACTAGAAGATAAACAAGCTATTGGTAATAAATGGGTATTTAGAAACAAGCTTGATGAAGATGGTAAGGTAGTGAGAAACAAAGCAAGATTAATTGCTCAAGGTTACTCACAGGAAGAATGTATAGATTTTACTTAAACTTTTGCACCTGTTGTAAGGTTAGAAGCTATTCACATTTTACTTTCATTTGCTACACACCATGACATAATTCTTTATCAAATGGATGTGAAAAGTGCTTTCTTGAATAGTTTTATAACTGAGGAAGTCTATGTGAAACAACCTCCTGGATTTGAAGACATTGAATTTCCTGAACATGTCTTTAAGCTTAAAAAGGTTTTGTATGGTCTTAAGCAAGCTCCTAGAGCTTGGTTTGATAGACTAAGTTCCTTTTTAATGGAAAATAATTTTACCAGAGGTCAAGTAGACACTACACTATTTAGAAAAACATCAAACACGCATTTTATACTTGTTCAAATTTATGTTGATGATATTATATTTGGAGCTACTAATGAAAGCCTTTGCAAAGAGTTTTCTAAGCTAATGCAGGCTGAATTTGAATTGAGCATGATGTGTGAATTAAAGTTTTTCCTTGGAATTCAAATCAAGCAATGCAATGATGGTATTTATATACATCAAAGCAAATATATCAAGGAATTGCTAAAGAAATTCAAGATGGTGGATTGCAAGCCAATGAGCACACCTATGCATCCTACATGTATTCTTGGTAAAGATGAAACTGGTAAGAAGGTAGATCAGAAAATGTACAGAGGTATGATTGGATCTCTACTTTATCTAACTGCTTCAGGACCTGATATTATGTTAAGTGTCTGTCTGTGTGCTAGATTTTCAATCTGATCCTAGAGAATCACACTTAAGTGCTGTTAAAAGAATATTTAGATATTTGTAAGGATCTACTAATCTTGGTTTGCTTTATAAGAAATCAAAAGATTACAAATTAGTAGGTTTCTGTGATGCTGACTTTGCTGGAGACCGAATTGAAAGAAAGAGCACAAGTGGAGGCTGCCAATTCCTTGGAGCAAATCTTGTGTCTTGGTCAAGCAAAAGACAAAGCATAATTGCACTCTCAACAGCAGAAGCTGAATACATCTCAACAGCAAGTTGCAGCTCTCAACTTCTGTGGATGAAATATCAACTTGAAGACTACTTGATAAAAGAGACTAACATTCCTATCTTTTGTGATAATACATCTGCAATTTGTCTTACTAATAATCCAATATTGCATTCTAGAGCAAAACACATTGAGATTAAATATCACTTCATAAGAGACTATGTTCATAAGGGTATTCTTGAAATAAAATTTGTAGACACTGATCATCAATGGGCTGACATCTTTACAAAACCCCTTGCTGAAGATAGATTCAATTTTATTAGAAGAAACTTAAATTTTCATCTTATAGAAGAATGATTAATCTCAGCGTCTTATGATATGCCTTATTCAGCATCTGGTATGACATAAGCATTCACACGTGTACACATATGGTATGTCATTCACATCACATAACTCAGCGTCCGGTGAATTCGTTTGCGTGAGTCCGAATACACACGTGCCACGCGCGTATGGGACTTAAGCGTCTCATCACACTTACTCTGAGTTATGATTATTTAGGTTTTCAATAAAATCTTTTTCTTGATTTTAACTTTATTTTGGCAACTGCATTTAATGAAAAAGGGAATATTTATTTTATTTTCTTTTTGATTTATTTTTTATTCAGAGGAAATGTGAAGAGGTTTTTGAAAAAGTAACTGTACTATTTTATCAAAACTTTCCCATTACTCCACCTCTTTCGCTCCACACTCACTCTTTTTTTGTCTGCGAAAATTGCTTTCTCTCTCTCTCTCTCTGTGATTTCTCTGAAACCCTAAACCTTCATCACCTATTCTCCAACTACAACCATGACTAATGTTAAGGTCGGACAATACTCTGCTATCTACAACATCATGACCGAAGCAAGGCTTATGACTGAGAGCAGGATTGATTTGGAGAAGTTCAAACTCTATGGTTTTAACTTCGATGAAGTTTTGAATAATCTGGGTTGGAAAAACTACTTCCTTTGGGAACCAGTTGAAGTTATGACTTATGCCATCAAGGAATTTTGGGGAAACGCTTACGGGTAGAATCGTTGAAGGTCATATTAGAGGATTCAAGTTGGTGTTCACCATAAGCACCATTGCTGAAACGATTAAGTGCCCCTATGATGGCATTAATTACTATGTTGGTTGGGAAGATGCTTTCAGAGGAATGGAAAACGTCAACGAGACTCTATTCGAAAACTATCGCCAGTTGAAGGAAAACGATGTAACTCCGACGACCAAGGATTTGAAAGGTCATTACAGAGTTCTACACAAGATTATTGCTAAGAGCGTCATCTTGGAGGCTAGGTCAAGTGACATAGTGAACTACGAGCAGAAGTTCATTATGAGAAATTATATGGCTGGTCACAAAATCAACTTGCCTAGGTTAATTCACAACAATATTATCAATGTAATTATTGGTTCAAGGAAGGGTTCTGCTGACAAGAAGAGCATTATCAAGGTTATTCCTTATGGAGTTCTTCTTACTACAATGATGGTCAAGGATGGAATTGCGAGAAGGCTTGCTGCCTTGACAAACAAAGAAGAAAGGGATAAGTATTTTGGAGTTGGTGGTGTTGTTCGCCCTGATGTTTTTTGCGTAAATAGCTTGGTGAAAATGAAATTGATCAATGCTAATATGATCAAGAAGGTGAAAAAAGAACAAGGAGAAGGAACATAAAATAAAATTGGTGATGTAGCTAAAACAAAACCCACCAGAAGCTCAGTATCTTGTGTGAAAAGGACTGGTGAGTCTCCAGCAAGGGAGACAAGAAGCAAAAAGCAGAAGGTGCCTCCTGCACCAGAAGGTAGAACTGTACCAGAAGATGATGAGAACCGAGTCCCCATCAGAAGGATATTGGAGAAGAAGAGGATGGCAGAAGCTGAAAGGCCTGTTTCAGCGTCTGGCCCCAAGAAGCAAGTTCATCCACCTCTTCCTCCTACTACTGCCCCACAAGGAAAAAGAAAGAGATTGGTTAGGCACTCTAAGCTTAACCTAAAGGTACTGCATTTTACCATTGATGATTCCATTACTACCTTTGGTTCTGATAACACTATTCCTGCACCGCCACTCTCTGTTTCATCACCACAAACACACTCTACACAACCATCACCCTCGAAAACACTAGCCAAGAAAACCACAAAAACCAAATCTCAAACCACTGCCCTTATCACTCAACAACCTCTATCAACTGAACCACAAGCCTCCCAATTAACCACAAAATCCAGAACACTTACATTTCCCTCACCACAACCCTCATCAAACACATCTCTCACTACTTACATTTCATCACTCCACTCTCACCCTTTCAACCTACTCTTCAAAATCCCTCCAAACAAACCTAAAACATACAAAGTCAAGATGATTTCCCCTCTCTCACTTACTCTCACTCTCAACCTACCTCATACTATGGTGCCAAGAAATATGTGTCCCCTATAAACGAACCACGGTTTGTAAGAGAAGAAGTGTATCATTCCATCTATGATCGCCCTTCCCTGTGGCACTTGAAGACATTCACCTCTGGGGTTGCAAGACTGGAGATTGCCCCTCGTTCACACCTCACTGTCTCTGAAGATGATGAGAAAGTAGAAATGTCATTTGGTGGAAGGTTAATACCTCTTTCAAACAGAGGAATTATTCCTTTCTCTATTGATCTTCCTCATGTTCTACCACAACATGAACCTCTCACTTTGGAGGAATGCGGAAGATGGATTACAGATGAAGAAATGGCATTCATGGCTCACTGCCTGGAGATGAAAAAGCTTGAGCTAATTTGTCAATACAGAGACCCCTCTTCAGCATCTGTAAAGATTGTGCCTAATAGGCAAAGGTGGCTACCCTGGTCTATCCCTGATAAAAAGAAGGAACCAGCTCCTGGTAAACTTCCAAAATCTATTAGTCTCAAGGAGTATGAAGAAGCTCCTAAGAAATACGATGTCAAAGCATTCTCTGAGCTTCCGGTTAAGAAGATATCTGAAGACTATGCTCGGTGTGTGTATCTGAACCTTCTCAAGAGAGAAGCATGGAGAAATGGTTCTTCTGGCTACTGTAATGTAGAAAAAGCAACCATCCCTACTATTGGCTCTATCAGCAGGGTAACAGACACAAACCTCGCTTTTGTTCATTTTTATGACATGTTTATGTGTTTTGTTATTAGGCCTCTAAGTGTTATGA
Source organism: Calophaca sinica (assembly GCA_037113605.1). NCBI lineage: Eukaryota > Viridiplantae > Streptophyta > Magnoliopsida > Fabales > Fabaceae > Calophaca > Calophaca sinica. The sequence goes on from CM073736.1 coordinate 73,509,190, forward strand.
AAATGGAAGATCAATGGGTTGTTATTTGCAAACATTTTGACATTGGATTCTGTTGGAGTCAAATGTCTATGTCTTGGAAAGACAAAGCCATTCTACCTCGTTTTAGGTCTCTTAATATTGAAGAAGATGATAAAGAGAATCTACATAGGTTGTATCTGGCTGAAAATGAAGGCATCAACTTTATTCTTGATGATATGGGAGCTTTGATAAGATGCAATTTTGGAGAAGCTGCATTTTGCAAAATTTGATGCATATGTAGAAGATTTGTTTAAGCACAGGGAAACTATCTTTATGAGTATGCTTTACCCTGAAGGGATTGTGCATAGATGGGAATGGGCTATGGATCTTGAGAAACAGAAGCTGGGAAAAATTATCAAATGGAGCTTTCCGAATGATGATTTCTTCCAAAAGGCTCAGGATAGAAAGGAAAGGAAATTGTGTTTGTCACAGGCAGTGTTAGCAGAGCATCAGAAGCTGAAGTTGCAAACGGTTGTTATTGTTGAACTTGTTCCAGAAGCTGAACCTTTTTCTGCTCCTCCTGCTGCAAATGATGACGTTGTCGTCTTACCAAGAGCTGAATTTCAAGCCATCATGGCTACAAATCAGAAAGTGCATCAGTTGGAAAACACTGTGAATCTCCTCTTGGAACGCTTCAATCAACTCCTTCCTCCTCCTCCACCAAACCCTTAAAGAATTTTTTTAATTTTTTGTATTGTGTGTTAATTTTTGGTACAATTATCTATTTTTGCACTTGATACAATTATATTTTGAATTGTCTTGATCTTTATCTTCAAATTTTTCTAGTATTATTACTTATTGTTTTGACTATGATGTGTTTTACACTCTTTTTGTCTGATGACAAAAGGGAGAGTAAAAGGAATGTCTGATAAACACGTTGAAAGTCTGATGAACACGCTGAATATGCTGAAGTATTACACATTTCATGCATAAATCATACATAGCATATATACTCATTAAAATGTGTTGCTCTGATACTCATGGATATTCATTGTCTGGTGCTTTGATACTCATTAATATCTGTTGGCACATTTTTATTATAATTGGTACAATGAATTTTAGCATCTGATCCTCAATAATTGCTTAAGTATATTCATTATTAGTACAATGATCTCAGCATCCGATCTTAACGTTTAATTGAATATATGCTCTGATACTTGTATGCATTTTGCGATCACACAAACGCTCTGATTATTATAAATCGCTATGATACCTGAAATAGTTAATTATATCTGAGTTGTTGAACTCACGGGGAGACCCATGAAATTATTTTTTTGAAATTAAATTGTTAATCAATCTTGGATATTTGTCATCATAAAAAAGGGGGACATTGTTGGAACTTAAACGATTGAGAAGCTTAGACCCTCATTAATTTTGATGATAACAAAGTATTTGTAAGTGAACAATTTATCTTCTGACAAGTCTTGGAGTGTGCAGGTATTAAAATCACTCATGTTTTATAACTCACTCAAGCAAGAAGAAGAATTTCACAAGAAATTGAATACATTCCATGGGTGTCTTCATCCAGTTCACTCCAGCGTCTTATCTAAAGCGAGTGTCCAATTGTGTTATCCTTTGACATGTGGATTACCTAGTTATTGCGAGCGTCCGTCCATTGTTCTGGGCGAGCATATGGTCTATTAATGAATCACGTGATGTGTAACGACCCGTTTCCGGACCGCTACCGAGCTCAACATACCGAGCTCGAGTTACCGAGCTCAACATACCGAGCTCGAGTTACCGAGCTAAACACACCGAGCTCAAGTTACCCAGTATGCAATATGTTTTAAAACGATACTCTTGTGCCCTTTAGAAAAGTACGGTCTATTTTTTTTTATTTTTATAAAACCAGCTCGTGCACATCAGAGTAATTACAGCTTTTCGAAACATGATGCAACTAAGACACAAGGCTTAGATTCTAATAAAACATACATGCATAACATACATATATACCACTCGAAATAATAATGTATACAAAATACAGAGTAGTAAATGTACAAAGAAATACACCTAAGGTATGACGACTTCAAGAGAGCAATCATACCCTGGGGTACTTAAGCAGACACCCACGCAGGTTGCTCCAAAAGTAAACCGCCGCCTACCTCAGAATAACAAAACATAACCGCCCAACCGGGTCACGACCTCTGAACACAAAAGAAAAACAAAGCAAATCACGACAAGTAGAGGTCGTCGCCCTGATCCTCGTCGAGCTCCTCCTCGCCATCATCTGCTGTCGAGTTCCCTGCGCCCTCGACCTCGCCTGGGTAACCGTCATGGATTGAAGGCACCACGGGAAAGGGTCAACTTCTCAACAATTCAAGATAAGCACGGCATAAAGAAATAAGCAACACAACAATGTTTATCAATCACCAAACGTGACTCGACCATCTCACTCTAGACTCGACTCTTATTCCGGAATATCGTCAGCTGGTCCATCCCCAAACTGACGCAATAGGTAAGCGGCAGGTCCAACCCCAAACCGATACCATGCATTAATCAGCAGGTCCAACCCCAAACTGATAATGCGACGTCTAGTCAATCTCCCGTAAACAAAAAGGGGACCTAGCACCCTTAGTTATCCGGGTCACGGCTCAAAAACGTCATACGACTCGCTTAGCTCGCTCACTCGATGAACAGCTCTCCGCTTACAATATTCAAAGAGTTATACACAAGATATTCAACCGCATGTCAAATAAAAGAGCAAGCTCGACATGAAGAAACGCAATTCAACATGCAATACACAATTCACAACATATATTCAATCACATATTAAATACATGCAGAAACCCAATCATACCACAACATTTCATGCTCGACACAAATCAAGGAATCCATACATAGCAATATAACAATAAAAAAAATCCTAGAATGTTTAGAAGTGCTCTTACGCACAAAACATAAACACGTAGAATATGAAGTGCCCTTACCGAACTCCAAGCTAATGCTGCTCGACAACGACCTCGACACGGCTGTCTTCAAACGAGCTCGACAACGACTTCTCTTACTCGATCTCGACACGTACGCTTCTCAGTCGACCTCGACACGTACTCGATCTGGATCCCACTGCTTCCACGTCCTTGGGTTCGCTCTCCCGTACACCTCGATTCGGGAATCACACGATCTCGGGAATCAGACTTCCTAATACAAACACAACTTAGTTCGATCTATGGGTTCTAATAACACTTAGCTCTCATAACCCCAATCTTAACTACAACCCAGTAAATATTAAAACTCAAGAACTTAAATATATTTTTCCTCTAACACAAAGTTAGGGTTTTCGATCAAAAGTTCATGAAAAAGGTTATCTGATGCTACAACAGGTAAATCGACGACAACAACAACCAGAAGCAACGTACAACAAACTAAAACAAGAAATCAAAACAACCAAAAAGGAAGGGTTTTTGGGTACTGCCTATTGCAGAAAACAGAGAAAGAAATTTGTTTTACAAGCTCAAATAATTGGTTAGAAAGGTAGGTAATATCATGAAGAAGAAAACCCATCAATATGAGATGATTTGGAAGCATAAAAACTAGCTAAAATGGAAAGAAGAAATGGCGCTAAACAGTAGCATGAAGGAAGAGAATCTGTTTTTCATACCTCAAATGGTGGTCGAGGTGGTGAGATATGTCGAGAGGATGATGAGGAACAAGATTGATGAAGAAAGTTTATGCAGAAGCTTGATGGAACTCAAGGTTCTTCGATGGAAGTTTTGGAGAGGAAGAGGAACTCAGAGAAGAAAGGAAGAAGAAAGAAGAAAAGAGAAAGTGAGGTTTGTGAGAGGGCTGATCAATATACAGCTGGTGAGGGAAGGGGCATTATCGTAACTATGGTTATGAGATGCCAATCCCATCAATCATTCTACCCATCAAATCTCTCCTCTCTCATGATTACCCTCTACGCTATAGGTTACAGATCTAAAAAGAAGCACAGCGTCGAGAACTGCAAACCGAATATATAAATATTACAAACAATAGTCATAACGCTGAATAACGTTCGTAAAAATACGAGTGTTATCATCTCGACACGATGTCGACCAGGGTGCTCGTGCAAGCGCACAAGGCTCTAACACGAGTTCGTGCACGCGGCCTCCTCAGTTCGACATGCGACCTCCTCAGCTCGGTACGCGATCTCAGCAGCTAATGCACGCGGTCTCCTCAGCTCGGTATATGACCCTCGGCACGCGATCTTGGCATGGGATCTCGACACGAGGTCATGGTACGAGGTCTCGACACGAGGTTGATCTCGTGATCTCGTCCTCGGGTGTTACATGATGGTCACGTTTTTACTCTTTACCTCAGCTATTTTGGAATGGAATTCGAATTTGATTTTGTGTACTCATTTTGTTGTACGAGGTATCAAAGGTGACACCTTTAGTATAAGACAAAATTCGTACATGGCAATTGTGAAAAGTAGATAGTACAAAAACGGTATTGTGTACTATTCTGATATTCTCTGGAAAGGAAGAAAAGAACAACATTTCAAATTACTTTACTCAATGATATGGAGCTGAAATTTACTGCAACGGTAATACCCCTCAAGGACTTCTATAAATACCCCAAGGTATTCATTGAAGAAGGCTGCTAAAAAAACTGCTAGAAACTATATTCTGAAAGAGCTATTACTCAAGTGAGTAATCAAGTTTCGTGCCAAGTTTCTGGACACCAAGAACTGAACCTCAACGTCTGATATTCTTTCTTTTAGAAAGTTATTGTTTTGAGCTTAATATTTTCATCCTCTTTGTGAGAGTTATTTGATTGTATTCAAAAATACTTTGTGAAAATTGTATTGCCTAGTTAAGGCTTGATTCCTCAAAGGCTCGAACATACTAAGTCGTTTTGAGAAGTTAAGAGTATTGTCAAGTTTGTGACAGTAGAATACTCTTAAGGAAATTTGTAATCAGTTGATTATAGTGAAAAATCATTCAAGAACGAAGGGACTAGACGTAGTTACCCGGTTGGTGGTGAACTAGTATAAATCGCTGTGTCTCTTGCTTTACGGCTTTACATCTATTCTTATCTTGCAAAGAAAAACAAGTTTTCATAAACTGTATTTCCAGCGTCTGGTCATACTCCAGCATCCGATAACAAACAGATTTAAAATTAAGTGTTCAAAAGTGTTTTTAACTTAAAGTTTGCGAAAAGTTTTCAACACAATTCAACCCCTCTTCTTGTGTTCACATTCATGGTTGAACATGGGTTCCTTTAAATCATGTGGGTTCTATTTCCTAAGTGGTGGGATCCACATTAGTTCCAATCAATCATGAAGAGAGTGTTGAAAAGAGAGTGTTAGATATTGTGTTACTAGCACTTTGCTTTTTATAGTGTCTTAAGATTTTACATGACAAACCAAAATGTTATTCTTGGGGCTAATTTCACACTTGTTTCTTTCACTCCTTGTCTTGGTAAGAAAAATAAAGATGTGGAGGGAAATGAATACCTCTTATTGTCCATAAAACAATACACTAGAAAAAGTCTTTTACAATGTCGTTTCTATGAAGTCATAAGATTTTATATGAAAAACAAAAATGTTATTATCTGATCTAATTTAGTACACATATTTTTCGTCGTTTGTCTTGAAAGGAAAAATAAAGATACGAGGGGGAAAAATTTCTATTTTTCTCCATAAAAATGTTATTATTGGACCTGATTTCATACTCATATATTTCAATGATTGTCTTGATAAGAAAAACAAAGAAAGAAGGCAAATGAATATCTCTTTTTCCCCATAAATCACTACAACAAAATTTGGTTTTAGTGGCAATTATTTAGCCCTTTAGCGGCAATAAATATAGCCACTAAATGAGTGCTGGTAAAGACCAAATTTATTGTTGGTAAAAATACAGCTTTTAGTGGCGACATTTTTTTTTAAAGCAAAAAAAATGAAAATAGTCTCGTTAAAACCTTCTGATGCAAAACCCTCCTTAGGAAAAAAAACATCTAGAAGGAAAAAGAGTACTCCAACCTAAATTTTATTAATAAAAAGGGGAAAAAAGTTAAACGAAAAAACATGGGGGGACTAGACCAATACCCATGAACAAAAACAATGTTGAAACCAATAGGAAGAAAAACCAAACCTATAATAAAGAAGCTAGATCTAATAAAAGCTATAATGACATGCAAAAGCATCACTATAATGACTTTCATCCCAACTATGTTGGCACTAAAGACATTATCAATCATTTGCAGCACACCAAAATCAGAAATCAAAGAGAAGACAGAGAGAAACCAACAAGTGTGGAAATACACCAGCCCCATGGAAAATCAACTAAATCTATAACTAGGCAGACCTAGCATATTTCTGAAAAAATCCTCAGCAATGAAGCTAGGGATAAGGTCCGACCAAACAAAACCACTGATGCTAGTTCCATGACCACCAAGCTTATCAGCGCAAGTATTATCCTCTATATAAATGTGAGTGCAAATGAAGGTCATCTGTCTAGTCAAATAGAGACAATTATTCCATCTATTTTTTAGCTTAGTTCATGTATGGGCACGAAAAGTAATAATTATTGCCAGTAAAAGTCATATTTACATTTGTCATCCAGCTTGTTGGATATTTGATTAATTTTAAAACAAAATCTACTAAAATTAATTCAAGAAAAAATAAAATATTTATTGCACAAATCAACACCGAACACCGTAAATATTTTTCAATCCAAATGCATTACAAAGAGATCAAAGAGAAGAAATGGAAACCCTAACTATATTTTACGAAGCAGTTTGAGGAGAATCCAACAAATCTCAGTACCAAATAATCATGAGAACACTGAAACAATATTAGGATTTTTGAAAACCTAATTATCGTAACAAAATCTAATAGAAGAATAGGATGAGTGAAAGATAGTCACCTCAAATTGAAAAAAATTTGTGAAAAGCGAAAATGGAGAACGAAGAACGAAAATCATATATATATAGAGAGAGAGAGAGAACGAAGTCGACAGAGGGTGAAGTGGTCACGAGAGAAGATGATAGCTTAAAATGTTTTAACAACAGAGGAAAGGGGAATTAATAAACGATTTGAGATTAACCTTAGTTTTTGCGGCTACTACTGCCAGCTAAAATCTATTAGCCATAAAATCTTCAGTTCAACAAACAACTTACTAGCCATGGCCTTATTGCCGTTAAATAATTGTCGGTACAAGAATATTTTGCGGCAGTGAAAAAGTATTTTACAACGTCGTTTTTATAAAAACATAAGGTTCTATATGAAAAACAAACCAGATTTTGTACACATATCTTTCACTGATTGCCTTGATGAGAAAACTAAAGAAAGAAGGTAAATGATTATCTCTTTTTCTCCGTAAAACACTAAGCGAACACTAAGCTAGAAAAAAGTCTTTTACAATGTCGTTCCTATAAAATCATAAGGTATTACGTGAAAAACAAAAATGTTATTCTTGGATCTGATTTCGTACACATATTATTCACTGATTGTCTTGATAAGAAAAATAAAGAAAGAAAGCAAATAAATACTCCCTCCGTAACAAAATATAAGCAAAAGTCAACTCATATAACATGTTACAAAATATAAGCAAAATCAATCTCTTTCCACAATATTTAATGATGATATCCCCAAAATGTCTCTCATTTATTTTAAATTTTATTTCCAATGATCCTAAGTTTCTATACAATTAATGAGAGATAATTTAGGCAATCAAGTGGAAATTTTAAATGAGATAACAATATTTATTGTGAATAACTACTTTTCTTAATAAGTGTGAAAGTGGTCAAATTTGCTTATATTTTGTTACGGAGTGAGCATATATTTTTCTCCGTAAAACAATATGCTAGAAAAGTCATTTCTAAAATTCACAAGATCTTATATGAAAAACAAAAATTTTACTCTTTCGCCTATATAGTTTCATACACATATCTAAACAATACTCATTTAGATAAACTTATCAAAAAATGACCTTGCTTAATAAATCTGAACCTCGTTCCACTCGGACCAACATAATGTTGGTATTCTGCAATTTACTGAGTTTTTTAAGCAATAATATCTCTTATAAATTGAAATTAGCTTCTGCATTTTTTTTTCAAAAATTAGCTAGACATTTATCCTTACAAAGAATTAGTATTCATAAGAACTAAAAACTTATTTTAATTGAGAAGTTACTCCCTTCCCTCTATTCCATACTTTGGTAGTAATTCTTTTTTGTTTCAAAACAATGAATGTTTTATAAACCTAAGATATAATATAATTTTTTTTTCAAGTATGCCCTTCATATATTTATTGCCTTTACATTGAAAATTGACACAACCTCACAAATACTCAATTGATTATTTTGGAACTTGCAGCAATTAATAATACTGTTTTAGTAAAAATATACTTCAATTAAATGATTTATTGGTATGTGTGTAAAAACTTTAAATCACCAAAGTTATGGAATAGAGGGAGTACTTTAAGTTAGAAACTAATCCAATTTAATAGATAACTAGTTACGTATTTTATTTCAACTTAACTTCTTTAAAGATAAATTTAACTTTCTCAGTTAATGTTTTCGTTAAACAAGGCAACTCTGTCTGTCGTCTCCCGAATGACTAACAATAGAAATGCTTAATTGTTACTCCACCTTTCATCCGTACTTTTATCCATATTTGGTAGCTTCGTCTTGCATTTACTTACGTTTGATTGGATTTTGCATGTGCGAGCATTTTAGATTAAAATCATATGTATGGCAAGACTTTGGAAGTTGCTTGGAACTTTCCCTATATGTCATAGACACTTGACTACCTAACTACCATTAGCGTAGCAATGCATTAGTATGTGATTGTAGCACCATCCCACTATAATGGTGCAGCATTTAACAAGGTCATTATTGTTGTGATAATCCATTAGTGAACATGAGTTGCTGCTGAGTTGGAACTTGGAAGTATAGTTTGAATGGAACAAACAAGTGCTTTTTTTGAAAAAGTTGGCGAAAAGCATTCCTTTGTACGAACAAATTAAGCCGCAAATTAAAAAAATGAAAAAATAATCTATATTGGTTACCAGATTAGTGTTATTTTACACAAAAATTAATGTTGTCTCGAAAAATTGTGAACGGTCACCCTAAATTTCTTCAATCAAAAAAACAAATTGTGAACAGGGTGTTTGTTATATTACCCATAATTTTCCCTTCATACAAAAAAAATAAAAAAATCAGAGAATAATGTTTTAAGAAAAATTACGGATGCATTATATAACTTCCTTAATATGTAAATTAATTTACTGTCTAAACGATAAGAAACTTAACTATATGTAAATAAGATTTTGAATTTTGTGAATAAAAATTTACATTTAAATTAACTAGCTGAGAGAACTCATATTCAGCAAGTGTTGTAAAAAAAGGAACCTACAGTTTGATAAAAATTTTGTGAAAAAATAGTTTTTAGTGAAAAAACAGATAAATGAGCTTTTAACACGTGTTCTTAGTTGTCATACCCCATTTTTGTCCGGCCCTTATTTATTTATTTATTTTGTTTCCTAATAATAAAAAAATAAATATAATATTTTTGGTCTTAGAATAATAAAAAAGAAGAACGCAAAAATGAATAAAGAAAAAAGAAAGAAAGAAAAAGAAAAGAAAAAGAGAAAAATTGAAACATGGTTGCACATAGTAAAAGGGTGGGGTGCCAATAGTATCTCAGAGTTGGTTACAGCCCAACAAGTTGCGTCCCCTTTGCTCCCTACTCGTTACACCCCCATTTATTTCCTCATGCGCCTCCCAGGCGCTCATCCCCATACCCTTTGCTACACGCACCCCACCTGCGTTTTGCTTGCGCCTCCCTGCGCAGCTCTCTCTCACTCATCGCACCCCTTTTTCTTTTATCTCATGCCCCAGCCCACCACCCACAACCCACGGCCCAATCTTCTCCAGCCCAAACCACCACCTAAAAACCCTAAAAGTAAACCTAAACATTTCTCTTCCCCTCTTTCTCCATCCGAGAAGCGCAGCCTCCCCTTCTCTCCACCATTTTCGCCCACTTCCCCACTTTCCTTCTCCATTCCTTCTTACTTCCATTTCTTCCTCTCTTCAAACCCTAACCATTTTTCGGCACCTCCCTCTCCCATTTTCTCAAAACCTAATCCCTAATCTCTCTCCCCAATGGCCGCGGCGGTCTTCCCTACCCCCATTTCTCTCCTCCATTTTCGGATCACTCCTCCCTCTTCTCTCAATCTCTTCATTACTTCTTTCCCTAAACAAAATCAAATCCGGGAGAATCAATCAAATCTTCCCCCTTTCCTTCTAATCCCAAACTGAGATCCTCCCTATGTCTCATGATGTAGTCCAGGTGCATATATTTGGAAGATTCGGTCAGAAACAAAAAAACAAGGGGATCCGAAGCAAATCAGGGAGTATCTTATTTGTTTTTTTTTCCTCTCATTTGTTTCCTGTTTATTTTTTGTTCTAATTTGTTGCTATTTTTGTGACAGGTCCTAAAAGAGGTATAAAAGCCTCTCAACACTACAAGTGAAGGGGAGAGAGTTCGGATCTAAAAAGAAAGGCGTAGAGGAGCAGAAGCGCATAACAAGAAGGAGGCCGAGAGGCCCGAGACTAGTGATATAGGGAGGCCACAAAAAAAATGTAAAAACACTCTTAGATTTTAGGGTTTTCATTGTTTCTGATTTCGTTATAATTCTTCTGGGTCAAAAGGAAATCCCAGGTTCTTTCTTTCTATTTTCTTATTCTTGTACTTTGTCTCTATTTCTGGCATGATTATGTAACTCAAATTGGATTTGGTTCTGTAATTGTGATATATTGATGTTCGTTCTTCTTTAGCATCTCTTTTCTTCTCTCCTTTTTTATTTGTTTGGTCCGTTAAACGTTACAGGCGGCGACCAGAACTGGGGTTCCTGGCTGCGCCACCACCGCCGCCATCATCACGTTAAGATTGAGATCCCTAATCCTTAATTAGGGTTTCCAAGGTTTTCATCTATTTAAATTTTCCTTTTATATTTTTGTTTCAATCAATTTGTTATTTAATAAATGTTTTTAAAACGGAATCATTAAGTTATTATTATTGCCATTAAAAATACAGGAAAGGGAGTAATTTTGAATTGGGATTTATTAAGACATTCATTCGTTGAATAGTATGTTTATTTAAATCTGAAATATGAATTACTATTAATAATAACGTTATTTTTCTTGTCTTTTAAAATAGAAATGGAGCAGTATTGGATCTAGGTCACGGTTAAAATAGTTTTAGGGAATTAATTCTTTAAGGCAGACGAACCTTTTTAAAACAATTAAAGGTACCATTTTTATGGGCGTTTTAGGGGTGCTAGTACCTTCCGTATGCATAACTAACTCCCGGGCTCAAAATCTGGTTCTAAGGCCTTTGTTTTTTGATTTTTTACCAAATTCAAAAAGTACAAAAAATAGGTCTTCCAATGTTTTCCTAAAAATAAATATTGACAGCATCAAAACTCTCCCGAACATGGATCTTCAGGACATGCTCCGTCATCGACAGCATCACCAAGAACTGCTTCATTGGGTAGGGTTGCTGCTGCATCTTCCTCAAGAGAGTCTAATATAGAAATATTATATATACAAACATGCAAACACAGGGAGATAAGAACAACACATCCATTAAAAAGCGAGAAATGCATAAGTAGAATGAAAGTAAGACAATCTGCACAGATAATCACATATATAACAAATATGATCTAGCTACCTTATTCCACTTACCCCATGTCTCTCAATGAGTTGTGCAGCTTTTCTTTACTATTGTCGCTGTACTCCCCATTTCCGATAGGAATACGTATTGGTAAACCCCCTTTCTGTTAGGTTGTCGTCCCCCTTTTCCGATAGGGACTCCCGCCTCCCTTTCTCGATAGAGATGGGGCGACACTAGCCTAGTCCACGAGGTATTCCCCTTTCCCGATAGGAATCCTCCTTCCCCTTTCCCGATAGGGACGTCCGTTTCCCCCTTTTCCGATAGGAAACGGAGTGGATCTAACCTGTTGGGCGAGATATCCCCCATTCCCGTTAGGGATTCTCTCCACATCACATTCCCGTCAAGAATGGAGTGGTTACTAATGCAATATCATGCTCATGCATCCAACATCTCATAATCATATGCCTCACATCATGTTATGCTCACATACCCAAACCCATGTCATGTTATGCAACATATCATACTTAAGTGCTACAACACTTTACACAACATCTTATAAGCATTTAATTTCACATGTTAACATAGATATCACAACATCACATATTCCACAGGCATGTCATGACGCAATCCTAGGCATATTACTACCCTCATATGACATGTACAACATAACTTACAAATAAGCATATTTATTAGGCAACCATATTTAATAATAATAAATCCTAAGTTAGTTGATGGATCTACCATGCCTATCCTTAGATGTGGCACACCATAACTCCTATCCTTAGGTGTTACTAACATCAACCCCTAGGAGGGCTTAGGTCACCCTACACATGCCAAACAATCATATCTACTACACATAACCCAATGGAACTATATTCTTTCTCCCACCTGGAATTCGGAGTACTTAGAACCACGAGCGGACACTGAACCACCACCACGGACTCACAAACACGAACCCCAAAAAGCTCTATGGGTCACGGCAATAGCAAGGAAGGAAGGGAAAATTCTCACAAACTCTCTTGATTTCTTACTCAAGCATTTACACACTGTCAAACACAAGATCTCTAGCTCGAGAAGTAGAAGAAAACAAGCTAAAGATGATCACAAAGGAAGGAGCATCTCACGATTTTAACACAATGAAAGGAAGAGGAATTTTCTTTCATTTTCTCTCTCTAGAAATCTAGAGCCTCTCTCTCTCTAAAACTTCTCACAATTGGAACTTGTGAATTTCTCCTACATTGCCTCGCTATTTATAGGCAAACACAAGGCCACATGTTGAATTCTTATGGTGCCATTTGTCACGATCTTATGGTTCTACTTGCTTAAAAGTTGTGGTGCCACTTGTCACAATCTTGTGGTGCCAAGATTCAAGCTTATCCTTAATGACTCATCGATCTTATCCATCAAGACACATGTCAACTAATTGTGGTGCCATTTGTCAAACTTTTGTGGGTACTAATTCCTAGCCACATGTTTAGCTCAAACTTATCCATATCCTAGTCATCAATCCTATCCATTATAACACTTGTCAAATAATTGTGGTTCCATTAATTCTAGCCACACACACTAGTCTATACTTATCCATCCAACTAAGCATGCTTATCCATAAAGACACTAGTCATCATTTTGTGGTGCAAGTATGTCTATACTTATCCATCCAACTAAGCATGCTTATCCATAAAGACACAAAAGTTCATACTTATCCCTTTATGATTCACCATTCTTATCTTAATCATTTTCTAGCCACAAGTATGTCAAAGGAGAATGAATCTAATCCATGCTTATCCAAAAACACCTCATCATCCTTATCTTAATTAATTCCTAGCCACATATATATATATATATCATAGTTATCTAACCACCTAAGCATCCTTATCCATCCACATCCCCCATTCTAATTTCTACACTAATCCATCCTTATCTTTAAGACACATGTCCAATAACTATGGTGCTACTTGGATTATTGCTAACCACATAATTAGTTCAATCTTATCCTTCCACCTAATTCATGCTTATCCATAAGAAAATATCTCCCTAAAATTAATTCTAACTAATCAGTTTCATTCTTATTTAAGACCATGATTCATCATTCTTACTTTAATTTTTAACCACTAATTTTCATACTCATCACATAATCACTAAGTTAACTTGTAGCAACCACAACAACAAAAATTTAAATGGAGCCGCCACCAATATTTTAGGAAAACATTGGAAATCCTATTTTTGAATATTTTTGAATTTAAAAAAGAAGGTCTTTGTACCAGATTTGGGTCCGGGAGTTGGTTACGCGCAAGGAAGGATTAGCACCCCTACACGCCCATTTAAAAAATGGTACCCGTTAATTGCTTGTAAAGAATTGTTTGCCTTTTAAAAAAAATTAATTCCCTTTATCAAAATTTTTTTAAATAATAAGAAAAAGAACCAACAAAAATTATTAAAAAAAAGAAAACCTTTTTATTGTATTTATTATTATTTTTAATAAGGCAAAAATACAAACAGAACTTAAGAATCACTTCCACAAGTTATTAATTTATTTATTTAAAAAAAATGCTTAGATAAGGAAACAAAATTCAGAAACTTTCTATTTTGCTTTTAAGTCCCTCATTAATATGTTAATTGCAAATTAATCCCTATTTAAAGTTTGGTCCCGCTGGGAGACCAAACCCTAAAATGCGTATGAACAGAAAATTAAAGAAAGGAAGATTTTTTAATTTATTTGCTTTCTGACCCCTTTTACCCTATATTTTCATTTCAATCCTTCTTTATAATGTATTTGCAGTTTAGTCCCTATTTAGGGTTTGGCCCCATTGGAAGGCCAAACCCTAAATCTAACTTCAATTCAGATCTGAGGGTACCCAAACTAAGACCAATACCAACAGCAAGGATGACAACGATGATAACAACAACAATCAACAACAGCAGCAGCAAATTACCACAAAAAGAAAATAGCAGAACAACACCAGAAAGTTTCTATTACATAATCATATCACATAATCATATGAAGAACAGAAACATCAAATAATAAATAAATAAAAAAGAAGGTGAAACCTGGGTATACTGCTTGAATCCCAGGGAATGAAAGAATACAAAAGATGGAGGAATGAAAAACCTAATACTAAAAAAACGTGTTTATTTTTTGGCTCTCAACCTCACGAGTTTCCTTCCTCCTGCTTCTCTGGGTTGCTCTTCCAGATTGCTCTCTCTCCAGGTCTCGGTTCTCCCCCTTTGACTTGCGTTTTGTGTGGCTTTTATAGCCAAAGTACCAGCGAAACAAACAGATTAGATTAGTTCAAAAAATAAAAATAAAAACAAAAAAAGAAATAAAGAGGTAAAAGGAAGGAAAGGGAATAGATACTCCCTTTATTCCACGCTCAGATTTGGGATCCTCGTGGAGATCTTGGTACGATTTGATAAAGATGGGGATGAAGAGGATTCGGTTTTTGTGGGATTTGGGAAATCTGAGAGATTTTTAAGGCGAGATCTTGGGTGTAGATTCGGCTAGGGTTATGGAAGGAGGGAGAGAAGAGACATGGGATTAGTGTGTGTATGTTGCCGCGGCTAGGTTTGGAAGGGAGCATGAAGGGTGTAGGGATGGGGTTGGTTGCGGCTAGGTTTTTGAAAAGGGAAAGAAGAGATGAGGTTGAGAAAGGGAAGGATAAGGGGAGCGTGGATGATGGAGGAATTTAGGTTTAGGGTTGAAGAGAAAGAGAAGGAGGTGGGAAGCGCCGCGGAGGAAGGAGATGGTGAGGGAAAGAGGAGAGTTGCGCCGCGTGAGAGAAATAAGGGGAAAGAATGAGGAGGAAGTGTTTTAGGGTTTGGTTAGGTTAAATGGATTATGGGCTGGGTTGGAATTGGGCTGCGTGTGGAAAAGAGGTGTGGTGAAATTTGGGGTGCAGCGGAAGAAGCGGGGTCTGAGGAATCAACAAGGTCAAGGCGTGAAGAGGAATCTGTGAGGGTGTGAAAGAAGAAGTAAAAAGGGGGTGCGAGTACTTGAAAAGGACATGGGCTGCGTGAAGTCGGGTCGATCCAGTTTGATTTAATTGCTGTTTGCACCACCAAATTTTATTTCTTACACACCCCTTCTCAAATAAAAAATTCCATTTTTCTTTTTCTTCTCCTTTTATTTATTCTTTATTATAAAACCAAAAATATTATTTATTATTACTACTACTACTAAATAAATAAAATAAAAAAAGTTAAAATAAATAATAAAATAAAATAAAAAGGGACGGATAAAATTAGGGTACTACATAACTAACAAAGTTTATGATACAAATGGAATTTTGTAGAAAAGGGTAAAATAGTCATTTCATATTTTAATGGCATTTTAGTGATTCCAAAAGATTAGTAAGGGTAAAATAGTAATCTCAAATATTCTAGAAATTTCAAGGGTATTTTGGTAATTATCTAAAATTATTAAGGATAAAATGGAATTTCAGAAGTTAAGGATATTTTGGTAATTTCATAAAAGTAGTAAGGATAAAATGGTAATTTTACACCTAAGGGTATTTCTGTAATTTTAGCAAAGTCATAAGAAAATTCATCCTAATCGTAATTACTTATCATACTAGGTGTTCTAATAAGAAAATTTCAAGTGTCACGTAAATTAATTTATCGAGAACTTAATATACCGCGTGACTAAAAATTATTCTCAAAAATTGAGATGTTATATTTCCACCTCCCTTAAAAGAGATTTTGTCCCCGAAATCACGCACCTGCAAATAAATGTGGGTACTGTTGACGAATCTCACTCTCACGCTCCCAAGTCATATCACCAGTAATATCATCCTACAGAACCTTGACTAGGGGAATAGTTTTACCACGAAGTTCCTTCATTGTCCTATCCAAAATCCGTACCGGTAATGCTTCGCACTCTAGGTTCTCTTTCAATTGTATTGACTCTAGTTCAAGTACATGTGATGGATCGGGAAAATATTTGCGAAGTTGAGAAACATAAAAAACGTCATGGAGTTTGGAAAGATTAGGTGGCAAGGCAATGTGATAAGCTACTGGCCCAATCCTACGAAGAATTTGGAAAAGTCCGATGAATCTAGGGGTTAGTTTTCTAGATTTGATGGCTCTACCAATTCCAGTTCTAGGTGCCACTCTCAGAAAAACATGATCTCCTTCCTGGAATTCTAAAGGTCTTCTCCTTTTATCGCCATAACTCTTCCTCGCCTATCTGTCTTTGCCTTCATCTTTTCTCTGATCTTCCTAACTTGTTCAGTGGTTTGTTGTACCAGTTCTGATCCTAATACTTGGTTATCTCCTGTTTCAAACCAACACAACAGGGTTCTACACATCCTTCCATACAATGCCTCAAAAGGCGCCATACCTATACTTGAGTGAAAACTGTTATTATAGGTAAACTCCACTAAAGGCAAAAATTCATCCTAACTTCCCATGTGCTCCAATACGCAAGCTCTCAACAAATCTTCTAAGGTTTGAATTGTTCGTTCTGACTGACCATCCGTTTGAGGATGATAAGCTGAACTTAATTTCAACTTAGTCCCTAAAGCTCGTTGTAATTCATTCTAGAACCTAGACGTGAATCTAGGGTCTCTATCACTGATGATGCTTGAATGAACACCATGCAACCTTACAACTTCCTTGATATAAATCTGAGCCAACCTCTCCAAAAAATACTTCTCTCCAATTGGAATGAAATGAGCAGTATTGGTTAATCGGTCAATGATTACCCATATTGTATCAAACTTTTTTGGTGTTCTTGGTAATCCTACTACAAAGTCCATTGCTATTCCGTCCCACTTCCATTCGGGAATATCCAAAGATTGCAATAATCCTGCTGGCATTCTGTGCTCAATCTTAGCTTTTTGACACACCAGACAAGACAAAATAAAGTTTGCTATGTCCTTTTTCATACTAGGCCACCAAAACATCTTCTTCAAGTCTTGATACATCTTAGTGGTGCTCGGATGAAAACTAAGCTTACTCCTATGGGCTTCTTTCAAAATCATCCTCCGAAGTTCGGTGTCATGAGGGACACAAACTTGGTCTCCAAACCTTATCACTCCATCTGCCTTGATGTTGAACTTAGAAGTCTCTCCATCCTTCATCGAATCCTTTTTCTTAACCAACTGATCACCAAGTCCTTGCTTCTCCTTCACTTCTCGCAAAAATTCATTGGTCACTATAAGCTGCCCATACACATCTTGTTCTTATACAACTGGACTCCCAAATTCAGGTCTTTGAATTGTTCTACCAACTCCAACTCCTTTATCATCAAAGCTGACACATGTAGGGATTTCCTACTTAAAGCATCAGCTACAATATTAGCTTTTCCTGGATGGTATTACAGCTCAAACTCATAATCCTTAATAAACTCCACCCACCGCCGTTGTCTCATATTCAACTCCTTTTGGTCAAACAGGTATTTCAGGCTTTTATGATCACTAAATACCGTGAACTTAGCTCCGTAAAGATAATGCCTCCAAATCTTCAATGCAAAAACAATGGCTGCAAGCTCAAGATCATGGGTAGGGTAGTTCCGTTCATGAATCCTTAGTTGTCTTGACGTGTAAGCTACAACTTTCCCTCCTTGCATTAGAATACAACCCAGCCCTTGGTAAGATGCATCACAATATACTTCAAATTCTCCTATAGGATCAGGCAAGACTAACACATGTGATGTGGTCAACCTCTTCTTTAATTCCAGAAAACTCTCTTCACACTTGTCAGACCACACGAAAGGGTTCTCCTTTCTCGTCAACTGGGTCATTGGTAAGGCTATCTTCGAGAATCCTTCGATGAATCTTCTATAATATCCGACTAATCCAAGAAAACTCCTAACCTCACTCACAGTCTTGGGTCTTTCCCACTTAGTGACAGCTTCCACCTTCGAGGGATCTACAGCAATTCCATCCCTATTGATCACATGCCCAAGAAATTGCACTTCTTCAAGCCAGAACTCACACTTTGACAGTTTAGCATAAAGTTGTCTATCCTTCAAAATCTGAAGTATGGTTCTAAGATGCTCTACATGCTCTTCTGCAGTACGCGAATAAATCAGTATGTCATCAATGAAGACGACTACAAATTTATCTAAGAAGGTTCTAAAGATCCGATTCATGTAATCCATGAATACTGCCGAAGCGTTAGTCACGCCAAATGCATAACTAAGTACTCATAATGTCCATATCTAGATCTAAAGGCAGTCTTAGGAATATCTTCTTTCTTGACCCTAATCTGATGATAACCATATCTCAGATCAATTTTTGAAAATATTGTTGCTCCCTTCAATTGATCCATCAAGTCATATATTCTAGGCAAAGGGTATTTGTTCTTAATCGTTACCCGGTTAAGTTGCCTATAGTCAACACACATCCTTGCAGATCCATCCTTCTTCTTTACAAACAGCACCGGCGCTCCCCACGTTGAAACACTAGGTCTAATAAATCCCTTCTTGGTTAGGTCATCCAATTGACACTTTAACTCTGCTAATTCCACTGGGGACATTCTATAGGGTGCTATGGATATTGGTCCAGTACCAGGGATAAGATCTATGGCAAATTCGACCTCTCTTTCTGGGGGTAATCCTGGGATATCATCTGGAAATACTTCTGGAAATTCTCGAACTACAGGCAAAGATTCAATGCTAGGAGTTTCCTTAGCTTCCACAGAAAATAACATCACATACTTCTGAGAGTTACCGCTAGAGGTAAATTGACTTTCATTGGCAGATACCATACAAGGTTGTTCAGGAAAAGTAAGGGTCTTACAAGAACAATCTAGTAAAATATGGTTAGCGGCAAGCCAGTCCATTCCTAGAATAATATCTAAGTCTTGCATAGGTAGGCAAACAAGGGCTACTAAGAAATTCCTATTTTCTATTGTGATTGGGCATTTAAGGCAAACAGAAACAGTAGTTAAAGGATCACTAGTAGGAGTAGAAACTACCAGTTTACAAGGTAAAGAGGAAACACACAATTTCAAATGATCCATACATGCAAGTGAAATGAAAGAATGGGTAGCCCTAGAGTCAAACAACACTGATAAAAGTTTACCAGAGACTAGGCACATACCCTGTATCAGATCCGGTGAATGAGAGGACTCTGCTCCCTTCACAGTAAACATTCTCCCCATAGTCTGAGGTCTGCCTGCACCGGCTCCTCCTCCTCGTCCTGCACCACCATGTCCTGCACCATTCCCATGTCGTGCTTCGTTCACTCCCTCACACACTGGTCTACCGCGATGAGCCATGAAGTCTTGAAAAGAAATCATCAGCTCGAGGTTCATGAGATATAAAGAATTATAGAAATATATGCCATATATCTTATGAATTGATAACTAGTCATCTTTATTTAAGGCAATAAAGATAACACGGACACTCTACCCAACTTCTAGAGATAGTCATATTCGATGGGAATATGACTAGACTTGGCCAGAATTAACATCCTAAATGACCTCACAGTCCGGTTAGGGCTGACCTGCTCTGATACCACAAATGTAACACCCTGTTGTCCTATTCATGCTTTATTCTACATAATTAACCTAACTCATGTAATTAACGTGTATAAAAATACGAAAAAATTAAAACTAAAGGCACAATAAGACAACGACGTGTCACAGTGAAGTAACTAGTGTCATAAAATATATAAATAGGTTTTCTCAAAAGATGGCCTCATCAGAGTGCACAAGTAAGCGTAGTGTAAATAGTACAATACAATTATTCAAAATATAAACCTATGAGGCTAAGCTGCACCTCATCTAAACATACCAAAACAAAACAAAATATCAACACAAGACTCCTGGCCAAAGGGACTGCAAAAACATGAGCAAGGTGGATGCTGAGATTCCTACTCTGTGATCCAGCTCGCCTATGACTCAAAACTCTCCCGAACATGGATCTTCGGGACCTACTCCGTCATCGACAACATCACCAAGAACTGCTTCATTGGGTAGGGCTGCTGCTGCATCTTCCCCAAGAGAGTCTAATATAGAAATATTATATATACAAACATGCAAACACAGGGAAATAAGAACAACACATCCATTAAAAAGCGAGAAATGCATAAGTAGAATGCAAGTAAGACAATCGGCACAGATAATCACATATATAACAAATAGGATCTAGCCACCCTCTTCCACTTACCCCATGTCTCTCAATGAGTTGTGCATCTTTTCTTTATTATTGTCGCTGTACTCCCCATTTCCGATAGGAATACGTATTGGCGAACACCCTTTCCGTTAGGTTGCCGTCCCCATTTCCCGATAGGGACTCCCGCCTCCCTTTCCCGATAGAGACGGGGCGACACTAGCCTAGTCCACGAGGTATTCCCCTTTTCCGATAGGAATCCTCCTCCCCCTTTCCCGATAGGGACGTCCGTTTCCCCCTTTTTCGATAGGAAACGGAGTGGATCTAACCTGTTGGGCGAGATATCCCCCATTCCCGTTAGGGATTCTCTCCACATCACATTCCCGTCAAGAATGGAGTGGTTACTAATGCAATATCATGCTCATGCATCCAACATCTCATAATCATATGCCTCACATCATGTTATGCTCACATACCCAAACCCATGTCATGTTATGCAACATATCATACTTAAGTGCTACAACACTTTACACAACATCTTATAAGCATTTAATTTCACATGTTAACATAGATATCACAACATCGCATATTCCACAGGCATGTCATGAAGCAATCTTAGGCATGTTACTACCCTCATATGACATGTACAGCATAACTTACAAATAAGCATATTTATTAGGCAATCATATTTAATAATAATAAATCCTAAGTTAGTTGATGGGTCTACCACGCCTATCCTTAGATGTGGCACACCGTAACTCCTATCCTTAGGTGTTACTAACATCAACCCCTAGGAGGACTTAGGTCACCCTACACATGCCAAACAATCATATCTACTACACATAACCCCATGGAAGTATATTTTTTTCTCCCACCTGGAATTTGGAGTACTTAGAACCACGAGCGGACACTGAACCACCACCACGGACTCACAAACACGAACCCCAAAAAGCTCTATGGGTCACGGCAATAGTAAGGAAGGAAGGGAAAATTCTCACAAACTCTCTTGATTTCTTACTCAAGCATTTACACACTCTCAAACACAAGATCTCTAGCTCGAGAAGTAGAAGAAAACAAGCTAAAGATGATCACAAAGGAAGGAGCATCTCACGATTTTAACACAAGGAAAGGAAGAGCAATTTTCTTTCATTTTCTCTCTCTAGAATCTAGAGCCTCTCTCTCTAAAACTTCTCACAATTGGAACTTGTGAATTTCTCCTACATTGTCTCGCTATTTATAGGCAAACACAGGTCACATGTTGAATTCTTATGGTTCCATTTGTCACGATCTTATGGTTCTACTTGCTTAAAAGTTGTGGTGCCACTTGTCACAATCTTGTGGTGCCAAGATTCAAGCTTATCCTTAATGACTCATCGATCTTATCCATCAAGACACATGTCAACTAATTGTGGTGCTATTTGTCAAACTTTTGTGGGTACTAATTCCTAGCCACATGTTTAGCTCAAACTTATCCATATCCTAGTCATCAATCCTATCCATTATAACACTTGTCAAATAATTGTGGTTCCATTAATTCTAGCCACACACACTAGTCTATACTTATCCATCCAACTAAGCATGCTTATCCATAACGACACTAGTCATCATTTTGTGGTGCAACTTAGATTAATACTAGCCACACAAAAATTCATACTTATCCCTTTATGATTCACCATTCTTATCTTAATCATTTTCTAGCCACAAGTATGTCAAAGGAGAATGAATCTAATGCATGCTTATCCAATAACACCTCATCATCCTTATCTTAATTAATTCCTAGCCACACACACATATATATATATATATATATATATATATATATATATATATATATATATCATAGTTATCTAACCACCTAAGCATCCTTATCCATCCACATCCCCCATTCTTATTTCTACACTAATCCATCCTTATCTTTAAGACACATGTCCAATAACTATGGTGCTACTTGGATTATTGCTAACCACATAATTAATTCAATCTTATCCTTCCACCTAATTCATGCTTATCCATAAGAAAATATCTCCCTAAAATTAATTCTAACTAATCAGTTTCATTCTTATCCAAGACCATGATTCATCATTCTTACTTTAATTTTTAACCACTAATTTTCATACTCATCACATAATCACTAAGTTAACTAACAAAGTTTATGATACAAATGGAATTTTGTAGAAAAGGGTAAAATAGTCATTTCATATTTTAATGGCATTTTAGTGATTTCAAAAGATTGGTAAGGGTAAAATAGTAATCTCAAATATTCTAGAAATTTCAAGGGCATTTTGGTAATTATCTAAAATTATTAAGGATAAAAATGGAATTTCATAAGTTAAAAATATTTTGGTAATTTCATAAAAGTAGTAAGGATAAAATGGTAATTTTACACCTAAGGGTATTTCTATAATTTTAGCAAAGTAATAAGAAAATTCATCCTAATCGTAATTACTTATCATACTAGGTGTTCTAATAAGAAAATTTCAAGTGTCACGTAAATTAATTTATCGAGAACTTAATATACCGCGTGACTAAAAATTATTCTCAAAAATTGAGATGTTATAACATACATGTATATATCTACGCATATACATGTATGTGTACACACATAAATACGTGTGTTTATCTATATATTTGTATGTATGCATATACATATGCGTGTGGGTATTACATATGTGTATGCATATTAAATTTTCTCTAATTAGGATACTAACTCATCTTTCCAAATTTATCTTTTTACTGTTTATAAACGTTAGGCTTCTTTTGTAAAAAAAATGTTAGGCTTCTAGCATATGTCGTAGGGCAAATGATAGTGTGGTTTTCTTCAACGTGGGGAGATCTCCAAAGTGATGCTAAAGTTAGTGGTATTAATGAAATTCTCCTTATCGAAAAAAAATCGAGCATATGCCATTTGGTCAAAAAAAAGTCAGAGCATATGTCGTCACTCAATTTTAATTTTCGTTGTCACCATAAGTGGATGCTATTTCCTTTACGTTTCAAATTTTGCTCAATTCATATGAATGAAATACCAAATTTCACTGAGAATTTAAAACTCTACAATGTCGGCTTCATGGCAGGCATTCCTGCATATCCATTTATTAGATTCTACCACTAATTTTATATAAATACATATTGAATAAGTTTTGTGCATATATAATTAAGCACCGTTTACACCATCTCACATGTGTGGGAAAGTGTAAGTTGTCTTTTTTAACCAGCAAAGAAGAGATATATTAACACATGAGTACAAGGAATACACCAATCCATATAGATCGAACACCACACTAAAAACCAGGAAAAATCCAACAACCAGATCATCATATTATAGTCCTAAAAACTAGCCTAACTTTGCCCTTGCTTGGAATCATTTCCAAGACACTACCTTCATATGCTACACAATTACTGAAACGTCGAGAACCATATCGGAGAAAATATACGTGTTCTTCATTTCTCAAATAGCCCACAACACTGCATACCAAATCATAGCCAAAACCTTCCTAATAACCCCAAACCCCAGAAACAAACAAAAAAAAGAGATATGACAGATCATCTGGCATGACCAATTCACACAAGGCAAACAAATGTACCTTTGATTCCTAATGCTCTGCACACGATACGCATTGTGTTGCATTACAATCCAAGATCACCCTCCTCCGAGATTAAGTCAAGTAGGAATTCTGCACAACATTAATTGCCAGGAGAAAGACGGAAGGAACATAACTCTTCCAAAGTAATCCCCCTACCATAGGTTCCCCAACTAAATAAACTAACTTATTAGAGAATTTAACAGATAGGATGAGTAGATTTAACAGCAAACATGCCACCTTCTATTCCCCTCCAACACCATCTATCCTCAACAAGAGATAGTTGAACTGAAGACAACAACCGAAGGAACCCACCTAGAATAACTTCTTCCCACACAAAAAACCTCCTTTTCCAAATGAAAGCCCACTCCCAAGGACCCAAGTTTACAAACCATAGAACCCTTCTGCTCCGAGACAGCAAACAACCTCAAAAAATCAACTTAAAAGGCAAGGAGCCAAGCCACACATCATGTTAAAAATGTACAGTGGAATCATTCCCCACCTTTTTAGCCATCCTATATGAAAAGTAATCCCTATTCATCCTCTGCCACTATCCCACCCTACAAATATCCCTCCACCACATAGAGTAAATGTGGAAATGCCCAAACCTACCAAGAGTCAGGGAGCAGACAACCGCAAACCCATATTTAGCCACTAAGACCTCCTTCCACAAAGTCAACCTAACAGTCAAAAGGCGTCATCTCCACTTAGCCAACAAACTAGGTTAAACATCCTTAGATGTTACACCCCAAGACAATAACTCTATTAGGTCTACGCACATCTGACCACCTAACCCAAGGTATCTTCCTCCCTCCCTTAGATCCCCTTAGAGAAACCTCCTTTGGATCCCTATTATAAACTTCCACACAATCACTTGGATTTTCAAAAAATAAAGACAGAAGATTCAAATACTTGATAGAACCAAGTTAATGAGGACGATCCTCCCCCCAAGACTCACATACCTGTTGTGCTATGAACCTTGACGCAAACGAAGGATGTCTAACATTGGTTGCCAACTGGACACCCTCCTCAGGTTATCCCCCACCAGAAGACTAAGATATTTAACATGCACCACCCCCAAGTTACAGTTGAGGAACCCCAAAGCCATAGTGTGAAAGTTCCCTTGTACATTAACACACATGAAACAACTCATAGAAAAGTTGACCCTTTAGGCCAGAAGCTTATTCAAACCACCTCAACACTGCCTTCAAAAACCAAAGATTTTCCACACACATCCCGTAATGAGTAGAGTATCATCCGCATATTAAAGATGAGACACCACTAAATCATGGGCACCCACTTTGAACCCCTTAAAATTCCTGTTGGTGTAAGCCCTAGAGGCCAATGTTTTCCTTTGAACTTAGAATTTGTATCATGCTATTTATCTATGATATGAAGCATTTCAGTTATTATGTTTGTTTTAACGTAATAAAGCCCTTGAGTAAAAGTTCGATTTTAATAGAACATCGAGTGGGCAACTCGGTTGTGAGATACTATAGAACTTTACTCTTAAACATCTGTGGTCGAGTATTATTTTTAAGGGCAATAATAATACATCAAGACTATTATGTGTGTGGACTGATAACCTCATCTCTCAAGTTATAGATATGAGATATCAAGTCAGCGCATAGGTACACATTAGGGTAATTGTGTACTGGATTGACCCACCATGGGAATACTACATAGTGCATTACGTAAGTGTCATAAGTTATTCTCATAGTGATAATGGTGTATACCACCCTTTGACATGAAATCACTATGGTCCCTACATGAGGAGTTGAGTGTTTTATTGCCGTCAAACATTGTCTGTAACAGGACAATTATAAAGTCGGTTACTGGGCACTTCATGAATCATGCAGAGGGACATGAGTGACCTAGATGTGATTTGCCTTTCCTACATAGCAGGAGTAATATCTGTGGGGCCCTTGATATAGTATGACTGTAAAATGCATGGCCATGCTAAAATGAGTCAATGTGAGATATTGATCTTATTTGTTGTTACTTAGTCTGCTTGGGTATCAAGGAATATAATGTTGAACTATACAAGGGTGACACATACTATGCCTTGTGTTCAATATAGATATATGGGCAAAAGGGTAATTATACACATGATCATTATCACAGAAAGGTTACATCAAATCACTAATATTCTCGTTACTTAGGTAGCAGTGATGTGTTACTAGACACCGCTTTCTGTTTATAATATTAAATAGTGATTTAATATTATTGCCAACGTTGCAAGAACCTACAGGGTCACACACGTGAGAATAGATTAATAGAAGATTAAAGATAAATGAGTAAGACTCATTTTATTCAGTGGCATGCTCTTATGACGCACCAGCGTGAGTCAAGAAATGCAGCACACGGTAAGGTATGGTGCGCTAGGTCAGTTATAGGTGATTCTATAAATAGAATCCTTAAGCTGAAGTCTAAAATACGTTTTTGATACCCTAGCCGTACAAGAGACAATGTGTGCATCGAGACTGTTGGTTTCATTCGTCAGCTAGCACTGTGGACGGTGGCCGCTCCCATTCGAAGTCTGTTCGTGTGGACTACGTAGAGGCGTTGTCAGCTGTACAATGTTCGTGATCATCTCCAGTTTTCGTCATCAAAGGTCTGCGTTACAAGAGGTAAATCGCATAATTCCTGAATCATGTTCATTCGTAAGGATCCTTGGAAGGGAAATTTTAATTTTTTCGCTGCGTTTAATCTATTTGTATGCGCGATTTCCCTACAATTCCCCTAGGCTACAACCTTTCGCATAAGCCCTCCAAGCCTCTAATCAACTAATAGGAAAAGAGATGGAGCAAGTAGATCCCCCTATTTCAACTTTCTGTGGATATTGACTTCCTCTATAGGACTACCGTTGACAAGCACTGTACTACTTTAGAATACACAAGCATGTATCCAAAATCTCCACTTGTCATTGAAGCCAAATCTCTCCATCATATAATCCACGAACCCCCAGTTTACCAAATCATAGGCCTTTTCAAAGTCTACCTTGAAAATCAAACAATCCTTTCCAGACTTCTTATCAAAATCCACCACCTCATTCGCCACCACCACCATATCTACAAGTTGACGTAACCAAATGCTAAAATCTTAGCCACCAACTTGCAAAGGCACCCCAGAAGCAATTTAGTATGGTAGTCTCCCATGGAGAAATGGCAGACAACTTTAGGCACAAGAGTAAAAAAAATAGGGTAGGAGACTCCTAGGAAGCTTTGCATTTTGATAAAATTTCTAAACATAATCCCATCTCCTTATTGAGCATACCCCATAAAGACTTAAGGAAGCTGAAGTTGAATCCGTCCGGCTCTGGACTCTTATTCCACTCAGAAGAGGGAACTACCTCATTAATTTCCTAAAATAGAGAGGGGCCAAAAAGTAACTCAATATGTAGGACCGAAACCAACGGGAAAACTATGCCATCAAGACAAGGTTGATCCCAGCTATCCTCAGAAAAATGACGCTCAAACAACCTTATAGCTTCCTCCTTAACCAAAGTTTCACTGTCTACCTGGACATCCTCATCCAATAAGCTTGATATTTTATTAGTCTTCCCCTTGATTTAACACAAGCAAGAAAGTAGCACGTATTCGCATCACCTTCTTTTAGCCACCTAAATATGGATCTATGAAACATCATATTATCTTGAGAAAATTACACTCCTCTCTCCTGAGAGAAGCTTGAATTGCACTTCCCTCCCGTATTATGTTAAAATCTACACTCCCCTCCCTTGATATATGAATATGTATTACATTTTAGTACATTTTAATATAATCAAGCTTTTTATACGCATTTTTTTTCTATTTTTTAATCTCAATATCATTAACATATAGTTATGATTAAACCCCTACTGTCAATTATGAAATAAAAAAAAGTACTTTGGCAAATTTCTAAAGTTAATAAAGTAGCTATGTAAAACATTATTTTATCTCCCAAAGTTACAAAATTATCAATAATGACTCAAAATTAGGCATCAATTATATTGAAAGTAATAAAGAAAGAAGAAAATTACTAGAAGTAATGTTCAAAGTCATTTATCATCCTTTAAAGATGTGTTAATGTTAAAATGGACTAAAATGTAATACATAGTTATACATCAAGGGAGAAAAGTGTAGATTTTAACATAAAAGGGGAGAGGAGTGTAAATCAAGCATCTCCTTGGAGAAGGGAGTGTAATTTACCTTATTATCTTTGATTTTTAACAATTACCATAGCTTAGAGAGCTTATGTATTCTCAACTCCACCTCATCTTGCGCGAATCCCAAGTCTTTACTCTTAAGATTTGCAGTTTTAATTTCCTCCACTGCCAAGTGAATCTTCATATCCATATTCCCAAAAACCTCATGATTCCATAGCTTCAGGTCCCCCTAAGAACTTTTAGTTTTTCCAACAGGATATACCCCATCAAACTAGAGAACGAGGATTTAGTCCAACTCGTATTTACAACCCCCCTAAAGTCTCTAATGGACAACCAAACAATATTGAACCCTGAAAGGTTTTGGCCCCCATTCAGAAGAATTGTACTGGTTACCAATAGGCAATGATCTGATGCTTCACGAAGAAGAG
Source organism: Calophaca sinica (assembly GCA_037113605.1). Taxonomy (NCBI): domain Eukaryota; kingdom Viridiplantae; phylum Streptophyta; class Magnoliopsida; order Fabales; family Fabaceae; genus Calophaca; species Calophaca sinica. The sequence goes on from CM073736.1 coordinate 73,538,017, forward strand.
CCCACAAACATACATCGCCCCACACATCCATCCAATACTACGAGAGAAGGATCCGGTCCAACAGACTCATAACAGTAGAACATGGATGAAACCAAATAAATTTTGGTGAGCAATCTCGTACCCAGTAGAAGTGTTGGGTATAGTATCCAAGTGAGTTTGTATCCACTTATCATGTCATTAATCCACTTTAATTACCTTAAATTAGTCATTTGATTTTTTTTAATTGTAGATGCATTCTTTTTAAACTAAATAACGATTTTTTATCAAAAAATTCTCTACAGTGTCTCTTTGTATTCTCTCTTCTTCATCTTTATACCCGCTTCATGGTTCTTCTTCTCCCGACATAAATTTGATTTTTCTTCTCCTTCTTCCGATGAAGCCTAGATATCGAAAATAAGTTGGCATCGATATATGTTTACTGCTTTCTGATTATTCACATTTTTCTAATATTATGGGCATTCTAAACGTCCAAGAGAAAAGAGGAAGGACAACATATTAGCAAATTTGTAAAATATTTTCTGGGGCACCGAAATAATTATTCATAACTTACTGCTTACTTTTCAAAATAATAAAAAATATATGTCGTAACGGTTATATAAAAAATATTGAATAAGTGAATTATTTTTATTAAAAACAGTTAATATGAGTACGGTACCCGACTAATTTAAAGGGTACCTAAAAATTTACCATAAAATTTATCCCCAATAAAGGAAGATCAATCAAATCTGTATCATTCAAAAATTTGTCAAATAAATGAGTCTCCACAGCATTCCCCAATTGATCAGCCTACCAAACCCCTCTCATTTTAGAAGGAGAATGCATCGAATTAAAGCCGCCTATAACACACTAACAACCTGGTCCAAAGCCTTTTTTCTAGACATCAGAATGTTCACCCCCCTTGCTAGAAGATTACACTGCGCATTTATATTCAACACAAAACGCTTCATCCCTTCTAACCCCTAGCCCAGACAAACACCAAGAAAACCTTAGCCCATGAAAGAGAATAGCATCTTACCCTTTGAACAATGCCATAGGGTAAGAAGACCTCCAATGTTGTATTTCTGTTTAGCTCCTTGTTTTCATGGATTGTTCTTTGTCTACAGCTTGTTGTTGTTGATTGTGTAACTAGGTCAAATTGAATGTTTTGGAGGCTTTGATTGGATTATTGTGGTAATTATGTAATAGCAAGTGCATATTCTGTGATCAGCCAATAGTTCCTATCTTTGGATTTTTCACTATGTGGGTCTCATGTTCTTAGCAACAGTAAAAGGGGGAAAACATCAACACCACAAAATGGACAAGATGTTGTGTACTAAATCTAAACTTCACCAGCCATAACCATCTGATGAGTTAAATGCAAACCAAAAGGCATTGTTATGTAACTTGTAATGGACTATTGTGATAAGATGTTGTTTCACATATTGTATGATGTTATTGCATTTATAAAGGATACATCATTATCGTTGATATTTATTTTTATTTTGTATTTCCAGGTCACAGATTTAGGCTCATCGGAACAAGTGAGACATTCTTCAAATGCCAATCATGATCTCCCAAGTCATGCACATGAATCTTGTCCTACGTAGTTTTTTAGGATTTATTGATCAATTGATACTTCTTAGAAGTGTATTAAACTTATATTTCATATAACTACACTTGATTATAAATTTCCATTTGAAAGAATTCTTGTGTTATTTTATTTTGCAACTAATGTATGACCTTTATAATTAATTTTCTATGTTTTAAATATTGAGATGATTTAATAGTCAAATATTCATAAGCCAAAAAAATTTGGACTCCTCACCATTTTAATTAGAAATAAAACAATAATTATTCCATGCAATTTAAATGGCCACAAATATGTATGTTACATAACATAAATCTAGCAAAAAAAAATGTGTAATTTGCGGAGGTTCTAAATCGCCCCAAAAATACAATCGTAAATTTGTGTTCACTTTGTGGTGGTTCTAAACTGCCGCTAAATGCCAAGTAAAATCGTGGACTACCATGTGGTTTTGCGTCTGGTTACAACTGTCGCAACAACCACTGCAAACAGAAACCACCGCAGATTACCTTGTCGGCGGTCATTCCAGCAGTTGGTTTTAACCGCCGCTAAATGACTTCCCAACGGAGGTAATTGCAACAGTTGGGTAGCCGACGGGAGAAGTATTTTGCTGCTGTTTGAACCGCCACAGTTTACCATTTTTTTTTTGTACTGCATGTAGTTTCTGCCAAGGGAATAGTTGCTGATTTAAAGAAAGTAGAAACTATGATTAATTGGCCCATTCCCAAGGACATCAAAGCTTTGAGGAAGTTCCTAGGGTTAACAGGTTCTTATAGGAGGTTCGTTAAGGATTATGGTACCTTGGTTAGACCTTTAACTGATTTGACTAAGAAAGATAATTAAGTTCCTATGGAGTAGTAAGGCAGCTCAAGCATTTCAAACAGTAAAAAAACAACAGTAGCTTCAGTACCAATCCTGCTATTGAAGATTTTTCCAAGCAGTTTTTTTATAGAATCTGATGCTTCAAGCAAGGGCATTAGTGCTGTGTTGTTACAAGAAGGAAAATCATTAGCATTTATTAGTTAGTTTCTATCTGAAAGAGCTTAGAAGAAGTTTGTTTATGAAAGAGAATTAATGGATATAGTAGTGGCAGTGCAGAAATGGAAGCACCATTTGATGGGGAGGAAGTTTCTTATTCGAACAGATCAGAGAAGCTTAAAGTTTCTAACTGAACAGAAGTTCTTAGGGAAAGAACAGCATAGGTGGACATCAAAATTGATGGGTTTTGATTTTGAAATTCAGTACAAACCTGGGTATGAGAATAAGGCAGCCAATGCACACTCTAGGGAGATGATATATGCAGCATTATCCAGAGTTGAGATGCAGGATTGGCAGAAATGGGAGGAAGAAATAGAACAGGATCCAGCTATTAAAAATCTAATCTAGAAAGTTATTAGTGATCCACAGAAGCATAAGGAGTATTAGTTGAAGGCAGGGAAGCTATCATTTCAAGATAGGCTAGTTTTACCTAAAGGATTGCTGAGAATTCCCCAAATTCTCTATGATTTTCATGCTACAGCTATGGGAGGACATGCAGGAGTATTCAGAACATTCAAAAGTGTGGCTGTAGTATTTTACTAGAAGGATATGATGCAAGATATCAAAGCATTTGTGGCAGAATGCCGTGTTTGCTAAACCACTAATAACCAAACCTTAGCACCTGCTGGTCTTTAGCAGCCACAACCCATCCCTACAAAAATCTTGAGTGACATATCAGTGGATTTTATTTCAGGTCTTCCAAGAGGACAAGTCAAAGACACCATTTTAGTGGTGGTTGACAAGCTCACTAAGTATGTGCACTTTATGGCCCTTTCACACCTTTCACTGCAAAAGAGGTAGCTCGCATTTTCATTTTTGGGATAGTGATATTACATGGGATGCTAAAATCTATTGTTTTAGACAGGGACAATATTTTCTTACGTCGATTCTGGGCTTAACTGTTCAAACAAGCTGGAACGAACTTAAAATACAGCTCTGCCTTGTCAATAGATGTTTGGAGGATTATTTGAGGTGTTTTGTAAGGGAGAAAACGAAGCATTGGCCTCAGTGGTTGGCCTGGACAGAATAAAACTTTAATACAAATTTCTATCAAGCTACTAATATGACCCCTTTCAAGTTTGTCTATGGAAGGGATCAACCACCTATTATCAGAGCTGGAGCTTATCCTTTAAAGGTTGAAGCTGTCAATGTTTTAATAGAGGAAAGGGATGGAGTTTTAGATATTAAAGGTAAATATTTGCAAGGCAAAACACAGGATGAAACAGCAAGCAAATAAAAAGCACAGAGATTTGAAATTTCAGGTGACTATGTATATCTGAAAGCTCAGCCTTATGGTTGAGGTCTCTAGCTCAAAGGAGGAATGAAAAGTTATCCCCGAGATACTATAGCCCTTTGTAGATTTTTGGCTTGCATTTGGGAGGTAGCATATCAGTTGCAGTTACCCTCCAATAGTAAGATCCATGATGTGTTCAATGTGAGAAAATTAAAGAAAGTTGTGCCACCTAATGGACAAGCTCAACCTCTACATGCGGCCTTATCTGCTGATTGGGAATTACAACCCCAACTAGTAGCTTTCAGCTACAATGCTGCAGGAGCATTAGAAGTTTAGTGCAGTGGCAAGACTTGCCTGAGTTTGAAAATTCTTGGGAATCTGCTACCAAGATGCTCCAACTTTTTCTAGACTTCCACCTTGAGGACAAGGTGATTGCTTTGGGGGGAGTATTGATAGAGGACCACTTATTAAGAATGTATATGTGAGGAGGAATAGAGGGAGAGGAAGGAATACTATGTAACAGATACAACAACAGTAATATAACTGTTGTAAATGAATAAGGGAAAGGGAATAAATAGGAGAATTGTAAGGGGGTTACAGTTAGTTAGACAATTGGTCAATTGTGGAGAGATTGGGGCACTATTGAATAAGCCCTCTTTGTAAACACCCATTCTTCCTCTGACTCATCCTGATCAGAGGTGATTGATAATACAATACAGTCACATTCTTAATTTTCTTCTCTAATATTAGTTGACCCTATCACTTATTTCCAATGATTATTTACCCAAATTGCATTTTTCTTCTTCTCCAATCTGTAAAAGCTTAACTACACTTAATATGTTTCTTCTTCTTGTTCTTCTTCTTCTCCAATTGCATTCATATGTTTCCAATGATTACTAAGTGTCCTTCTGATGATTATTTATTCGACTCTGGTGTCATACTTGGCCTCTGATTCATTCCATCAACAAAAGCTTAAAGTTTTTATTTAGTTTTACATCTTTCTTGGTCAAAATTTGCACACTTTCCTTTATTTTTCTCTTTGTGTAATCATCATGGTTCCCCAATATTGTAAGACATGAGGATTTTTTTTTGTGAATTTGAGGGGATCAGACGTTAGTGTATAAACAATGACATTTACATAGCCTAAAACCTCTTTGGGATTGATAGGGATTCAATTTGAAAAGGACAAAGGTTTGTTTCTTGGTTTTTTAACTTAACAATTATCTGAATAAAAAAGCATGAACCATAAGAGTTTAGGTTCTTTGATATATTTTTTGCATTGACATGACTTTGGGAACCTGAGAAAGTGAGTAATATGCGAAAGTGAAATCATAGCTCCTTTGCTATTTATTTGGTCCCTTTTTCCTGAAGTTGCTTGGTAATTTTGGTGGTGGGTGTTAGTTTTATCATATGTTTCTCACTTTCAATCATTTATTATGATAATTTTATAATATAGTTCTCATCTACCCTTTTCCTGAAGTTGCTTTGTAATTTTGGTGGTGGGAGTTAGTTTTATCATATTTTTCACACTTTCAATCATTTATTATGATAATTTTATAATATAGTTCTCATCTATAAATTAGTGAATTTGTTTCAGGTTTTTTTTCCCCATTTGTGTTGATAATAGAGGTTGCTTTTGGGTTCCCTAATTGAGATTTCATAATTGTCCCATTTCTTGAACATTAGCGTGGAGGAGTACAACCCAATAAGAGATGCTAATCAATAGGGCACAAGGAGGCATTGTAAGGAGAAGATGAATTTGCCTTAAGATATTTTACGATTTATTTATTTATTATGATTTTGAGTACAATGGTTTGGATGGTGGATGTTATGTACTTATGTAGCTATTATTACACACTAAATCCCCATTCCCTTCATAAAATGGTGATTAATTGTCTAGGCGCCCTCACTGCAATAATGGACTGGTTCTGAGACTGAGATACCTGATGGAAATCCTGCTAACAAATTCGGTTGTGAAATAAGATAGCAAAAAAGATATATTAGTGCTTCAATCTATTGTTGCAAATGTCCTATGAAATACGTTGTTATCTTTTCCAACATCATGGATAGAAAGCAACAGCAAAATATTAGTTTCATATAAGTTCCTTAATATCTAACAAATAGCTTCTACTTGCTGCTAGGAAATACCCACCTATATTCCTCCTCTTCAAGTTTTTTGTGAAGAATTGAGAAGAATTCTTTCACGGTGATCATGTAATCGAAATTATTAATGTTTTATTTCATTATTATGCTATCCTATTTGTTAACCCTAAATAAATACAACAAATATTTCCTTTGATAAAATGCAAAGAAATAAAAAAATCTTCTGATTCTGGATAACTATTTGGTATACCAATGAAGCCATAATTGAGGATGAATAGTTAACAATATTTGTAGTTAAATAATACTTTAAGTTTTGTTTTTATTCTGGTTAGGTTTATGCATTTTATGTATGTTTATCCAAAGGAGTTTAGTTTGGAAGCAAAGGACTAGAGCCACTTGGCTCAAAGATGGAGATAAAAACACAAAATTATTCCATGGTAAAGCTATCCAAAGGAGCAAGGCCAATGATATTAAAAATCTAAAGAATGAGAATGGTACTTGGTGGAGGGAAGATGAGAATGTTGAAAGACTTCTTATAAACTACTTCTCAAATCTATTTACCACCTTAAACCCGACCTAGGGAGAAAGCCTATGCCAAGTTGTAATCAACAATTTGTCAAGTGAATTGAGAGTTTGGATGTGCCCAATTATACACTGAGAAAGATGTTTGGAATTCTATCCAACAAATGCATCCACTTAAGGCCTCGAGACCTGATGGCCTCCCAGTTTTGTTCTACCAGAGGTATTGAATATTGTGCGGAAGGACATTCAATCTCATTTGTTGGACATTCTAAACAATGAAAAGTCCCCGAAGGCCATCAACAAAACCTTCATTGTTCTCATCCCAAAATGCAAGAACCCTGCAAAACCGAAAGAGTATAGACCCATTAGCTTTTGCAATGTGGTGATGAAGCACACTATCCCTGAAGTTATTGATGTTGAGCAAAGTGCCTTTGTCCATGGAAGATTAATAACAAATAATGCTCTCATTGCCATGGAATGCTTCCATTGGCTTAAGAAGAAGAAGAAGAAGAAGAAGAAAGGAAAAATGGTATGATGGCGCTAAAGCTTGACATATCCAAGGCCTATGACCGAATTGAATGGAGTTTTATGGAACAAGTTCTCACAGCCATGGGATATCCTTTGCACATCATAGGGCTTATCATGAGAAGTATATTTATGGTGTCATATCAAATTCTAATTAATGGTTAGCATAGCAGAAGCTTTTCCCCTAAAAGGGGACTCCGACAAGTTGACCATCTTTTTCCTTGTCTTTTCATCCTGTGTGCTGATATTTTGTCTGGATTGTTGCATAAAAAAGTGAAGAATATATCTATTCATGGGATTAAAGTGGCCAGAAGGGCCCCCCAGATTTCACATCTGTTTTTTGCAGATGATAGCCTCCTGTTTACAAGAGCCAATGCCAGGGATGCTGATGTAATTCTAAAAGCTCTTGCAACCTATCAAAGAGCTTCCGGACAGGTTGTCAACAAGAACAAATCTAAGACCTCATTTAGTCAAAATTTTCCAAATGAAGAAAAACAAATGATTTGCAACATGATGGGAGTAAAGACAGTGGAGGCTCATTCAAGATACCTTGGACTTCCGGTTACTTTTGGAAGGTCTAAAAGAATGGAAACAGAAATGTTTGTCTAGAGCTAGCAAGGAAACCCTTATCATGAGCTACTACAAGTTCCCGGTTCGCTGCTGTTAAGAGATTGAAGACATGCTTGCTAGATTTAGGTGGGGTTCAAGGGAGTGGGGAAGGAAAGTTCACTAGTTAAGCTGGAAAATAAATTCAAAGGCCAAGAAAAATGGGGGAGTGAGCTTTAAGATTTCAACTCTACCCTCCTTGGAAAACATTGTTAGAGCTTATCTCCAATGAAAACTCTTTGATGGCCCAAATATTCAAAAGCAGATATTACCCAAGGGGAAATCTTATGGAGGCCGAGATTGGATTCCAACCAAGCTACGGTTGGAGGCGCATCTTAAGCGCCCGAGAGACTATGGATAAAGGTGGCATATGGGTTATTGGAAATGGTAAGAAAATCCGGATATGGCATGATAAATGGTTGCCCGAACAATCTGGTTTCAAGATCAGAAGCCCTGTTAAAACATTAAGTTTTGAATCTAAGGCGAAGGAACTTATTGACTCAGATACAAAAAGTGGCGAAGGGAACTAGAGCTGTCAATTTAGCCCTGGCCCAGTGGGTCAACCCATTTGCCCCACACTTTTGGCCGTGTTTTCTTAGCCCACTTCGTAGTAGGGCTTTTAGGGCCCCAGCCCACACATCCCACCTATTGGAGGGGCTAGGGACAGGATTGGCCCTTCCAGCCCACACAAATGTGAATTGTTTCTCAAGAGCATGAACGGAAGCAAGCGGCGGATCAACATCAAACGAGGTTGCTATCATTGCTTTCATCTTCGTTGTTTACAATTGATTGGAGTGATAGACACTCCCAAATGCAAACGAGTGGTTAGCTAGCTTTTTTTATTTTTTTTGGTATTATTGGTTAGCTAGCTTTTTATTATTATGAAATAAAAAAGAAAATGATGCTTAAGGTTGCTGTTGCGAAGCCGAAGATTTAAAACTCTTGGCCCGTTCCCTTATATATAACACCATTCACCTAATTTTGTTTGCATATTATTTTAATTTTAATTACAACATTTTTATACCATTTTTTTTCAAAAAAAAAAAACTATACCATTTTTGAATAGGTAATTAACGTACCCCTGTTTGCTAATATATTTTTTCTTTGAAAAGAAATAAATAAATGAGTACAATAAAATATAGCTTGCAATATATTAACTGTATAGGAACAATTGAAAGTACATATAACACAAAAATCAATACGTAGCATTATACGTGTGACATGTTTGGTATGACATAACAACATCATTTGTCACGTGTCATTATTTTCCATAATCGATTGATATTTTCAATGAAAATATAATAATTTATCAAGACTTGTATTAGTTGCTTAACAAAATATATTTTACAATGTTAGTTGTTTTTGTGAATTTAGTTTTTCATATAAAGATCATTTCATATAATAATCACTATCATATGATTAATTCCATGGAAGGTTCACTTTATAACTTAATTTGCCTAGAAGTTTTCTTTTCTAATCTCCAGTTTTAGTGAAATGTGTTGTGTGAATATGATGGAGTATCGAATTAATGCCAATATAGTTGTAAATATACAATGGATGGTAATTAACATAGCCAGCAAAAGTTAATTAAACTTAGGGTTTTTTGGGCTGAACATATGGAAAAAAAAAGGGGCCAATTAGCCCATTCCATGGGCTGGCCCCAAGGATGGATAAAAAATTTTCTAGATTTTCTTTTAAAAAAAGTTTTAAGGCCCATGGGCTGGCCCTAGCCCACCGGGCTTTTGGCCCTATGGACATTTACAAAAGTGGGTTTTTTGGCCCTATGGACTTTTTGGCCCCAACTAATATTGGCTAGGGTTGGGCTGGCCCATATGGGCCAAATTGACACCTCTAGGTCGGAACTAATCTTTAGCTGCTTTTGTAATTGTGAAGCCCAGCAGATACTCAACATTCCCATTTCCCTAAGGCTCCCTGCTGACAAATTTATATGGCACTGGGGAAAAAGTGGAGAGTACTCGGTCAGATCATATTATCACATGACGGGGGAGGAAAAAACAAGACAAGTCCCTGAAACTTCCAGTGCAGCAAATTCTAAACTATGAGAGGTGATTCAGAGAGCACCAATGCCTAACAAAGAAACTCTCTCTGGAGATTAGCAACGAATATTCTGCCCACAACAAAATGTAATTTGAGCAACAAAAAAAAAAAAAAAATTGTTCTTGATCAAAGCTGTCCCTTGGGCCACCTTGCCCCAGAAAATTCTTAGCACCTGATTTTGCACTGCCAAGTGATGGAACTGGTAATGTTCTCTTCTCAACTTGGTTACTGCAATGGCTTTCCTGTGAAGAAGCTCTTGGTACCCAACTGCTATGTGTGCTCTGGAAACTTTGGTATGCCCGTAATCAAGCTGTGTTTAAAAATGAGAATCCTAATCCTGTTAGCATTGCTCTATCTTGAACTAAATGTAGGGTACCGAGGGGTATTACATGTCTCCACATTTGTATGATATTGTCCACTTTGGGCTTTAAGCCCTCATGGTTTTGCTTTTGGATATTCCCCAAAAGGCCTCATACCAATGGGACATTTTCTTTCTTATAAACCATTGTTCTTTCTCTTGTTTAGTCTATGTGGGACTTTGGTTGCACCTCAACAATCCTCCCCTCAAACAAAGGACCATGGTTCATCCTCCCCTCCAGCGGAAGCCTCCGAGTATTTAGTCTGTTTATACTTGTACCGCCGACTAACAGAACACACCGCCTGGCTCACCACACCGCCGGGAAGACTTTCGACACAAGGATCTTTGACTCAGATCCCAACAACTATTCCAATACTCGCCCAAGCCGACACCATCGGCTCTGATACCACTTGTAGGGTACCGAGGGGTATTACATGTCTCCACATTTGTATGATATTGTCCACTTTGGGCTTTAAGCCCTCATGGTTTTGCTTTTGGATATTCCCCAAAAGGCCTCATACCAATGGGACATTTTCTTTCTTATAAACCATTGTTCTTTCTCTTGTTTAGTCTATGTGGGACTTTGGTTGCACCTCAACACTAAATTTGTGATAGAATTCAATTATGCAAACCCCCCCCCCCCAAAAAAAAAATCTGAGGCAACAACTGATAGATGTGGACACACCATTTTTGTGGATGCGGGGTGTTTCTCTGATGGGGTAACAGGTTGGGGAATGCTTATCAAAGACACTATCCTTGCAGCGTGTAAAAAGGAACAACTAACCATTGATCCTACCCTCTGAATGCAAGAGAACAGAATGTGGCAGACCCTGTAATCAATACAAATGCAGCCACCGTTGCAAACTGCATCAACAAACTTTCTCTGCTGGCAGCCATTGAACCAATAATACAAGACTGCAGAGTTTTCTTGGAGCAAATGGATGGAGCATCAGTGCAATATGTGAGCAGGAAGGACAATATGGAAGCACAATAAAAATAAGGCATCAAATCCTAATCATATTTAAATATGAATCAACCTTCACATGCACCTTATTGAACACATTTGCAATTAATTAACTTCAAATAACTAAAACACACTAAACACAGGATAAAGATTCTCATTACAAAACATACAGCTAAGGCACAAGTGAAATTACTTAGCGAAGGCACATTGATTCAAAGAGGACAACCACGAGTATCTACAAAATTTTATATATATAGAATTGCTAATCCATAAACTGGTAGGTTCTTGTAAATTTCTTTTATGCTGAAGAATGTAATTAAATTGCAAAATGATTAGGAGTTGCGTGACTAACTACCAAGATTCAATTTTAAATCTCTCTTGAAACTTATCATCAGTATAGAAATAAGTAAACATGTTCAATTACATATCTTTACTTCAGCTAAGAGTGAACGTTAACTAATGAAGGATCAAGTAAAAAGGAAAGTCTTCACCAAAAAAAAAAGGTAAAAAGGAAAGTTTAAAATTGTTGGGTATCCAAGTGTGAGATAGTCCCACATTGCTTAATAATAAAAAAAATAAAGAATATATAAAATGGTAGACACTTATCATCTTAAGGTTTTGGGAACAAATATGATCTAAATCTCTTGCTACACCATAAAAATAAATATAAACGAAAATAAAAAATATAAAATAATATTGGTTCACTTTTATGTTACAAACTAGCTTATCAACTATCATCTAGCTTATACTTTATTTTTACCAAACACAATCAATATAATTGAAGCATCAAAAGCTAGGAGGGATCAATCCGCTTGATAGATAGATAAAATACTCTTGAATGTTTGTATTACATTGGGCTTCACCACCTCCTTTGTATTCTTCGACTAAGGGCACATTTGAATAAACAATTTAATTAAGTGTTTTTTAATAAATTATTTTTTAAAACTTAATTACATACAATATAGGGTATGTCAAAGAGGTTTTTTTTTTCTCAAGAGTATCTTCTATGAGAGACAATCCTATTTTTTAATCACCATTGATCACTAAATGTGAAAAACTTTTCAAGTGGGGATTCAAACCATGTGGTGGGAGATTAGTCCCTTATGCTAGACCCAACACTCGTTGTGTCAAAAGAATTTTAACATAATATGACAAAATTATGAATGTTTCATAAATTATGTTTACAAATATATCTGTGAAGTAATATGTATACGATCAGATAGTCTGATTACGATCAATAACAAAGCAAGAGGTCATTATCAAAAAAAAAAAAAATACTCCTTCCGTCTCATTTTAGTTGTATTCTTTAAAATATTTCATTGTCTCAAATTACTTGTTCCTTTAGAAAATCAAAAAGTATTAATTACTTCTTTTTCAATAATACCTCTTATATCTTAACTAACTATATTAGTGGACTTTTCTACCTAATTACTCTAATTAATAAGGGATATTTTAGTAAAAAAAAATGTAATTTTATAGTGAAAATTTGTAAAGGGAGCAAGAAACCAAGAGCAAAACAATAACAAAAGCTCATCAAAAACAAAAGCAAAACAATAACAAAAAATGATAATCTGATTATGGTCTTCCAAGTGGTGATTTAGCGGCCCTCTTCTCAGTCGTTGCTCTGTCTCTCGCTACTGCCCACTCCTTATTTCTTTGTATCTCTCGCCTCGGTCCTCCCTCCGACTCTCCTGATCTCGCGGTTTCACTCCATCAGTCTGTTTCACGCGACGGTGTTCTCTCAGGACTCAGGTCAGATTATGTTTGTTGAGATTTAGTTTTGATGATACAATACTCATTGGGCTTTTAATTTAGGGTTTAGAGCCTGTTATTTGGTTATTAGGAATCCTATAAATACAGATAGTGATGTAATGAAAATTAGGGATTGGTTATTTTGCTGGGTGGAGCAGCCAGGGTCTCCAGTTACCTGGTGATTGTGATTCCTATTGTAAGCTTCTGTTCTGTTTCTTCCTCTGCACTTGGAGGAGTATCTATGGCAAATAACACTTTTCCTTATTCCTTTTATAATTTGCACTATTTGACCCACTATCTATCTATTACTGACTTGTCTTCCTTTTCTTCCAGAAGAGGTTGGTTATACATCATGGTCAACGCCACTAAAGGAGTCTTTATTTCCTGGTAAAACTGTTTTATTTCATTTATCGGTTCATTCTTATGTTGTGTTTGATGCTGCAATTTGCAATTGTTGGAACCTCTACAACAATTTTAAGGACTGTCTTTCCATTCATTCTTCATATTTGAAATATTTTCTTGTATAGTTTTGATGGAATAAGTGAGTGCCGCAATGCTTACCAAAGCTTCAAAGAAAGCATCTTCCAAGCTTGTTTTACCATAAAAAAATTAAAATAAATCATTTCTTGCAAGTTTGATTGATTGCAATTTTTTGATCATCTACCATAATTGTAAAGACTTTTTTTCCTTTCATTTTTATCGGAACAGAAGAAACGATTTCTTCATTTCGGGTTCACATAATCTTTTGTTTATTGACAAATAGATTATGTAAATTCTAGCAATCGGAGTAAACATCCTTTTCTGTTTGTTAGTTTTTTTTTTTTTTCCTTTTTTTTCTTTTTTTAGTTCTATATTCCCTCTGTTGTCTGCATAAAAAGATTAGCAATATTGTGTTGTGCAGTGACATACCTGTGGCCCAATATATCATCAACATGAATGCTTCACTGCCTGCATCTGACAAGTTCATAATACATATCTTGGATAGTACCCACATGTCGAGCAGATGATACGAAGTCAAATTGCCAAGTTTAGAGAGGACAATACATATGTCAAGCCTTCTTGATTCTGAGGACAATACATTTTTTGTTGTCTTTTAGTTGAAGCCCGTATCTTGTATCAGAATTTCATGCTAGAAATATATGTTATATTGCTTTTTGTGTTCGCTTTCTCAAATCCCCCGTCTCTCTATATATGTATATGAACACACTCTTCCATTGAGTGATTTGCTGTTTTAAAAAGACACAGCAAGCAAGACGAATTGATGCAATATAAGAGAAAGTATCTTTTGAATGAATTCTTGGGTAGGCCCCCCTTCTCATGACTGTTGAATGAATTCAGGTTGTTGCTTCTGTTATCCAAATAGATTTCGTTGATATCTACAACCATTTGCTTTATTTTGTGTGTGATGAATGTGGGGCTATTAGTATGACCAAAACAGGAAAACGAAAACCTACGAGAGAACAAAACTAGATATGTTTGTTGATTTGGATAAAGGATTTGGGTAACTGTGCTCCAATTTACCGTTGCTCCTCAACAATTTTCTCTTTCCTGACAATTTCTTTTCATCCTTATGGCTGAGATCTAATGTAATGTGTCTGGGTCAGTGTTTTGAAAACCAGATCGAATCGGTTAATTCAACGGTTGGTTCAACCCCATTTGAGCTGCTGTCTATACGAATTGCTCAGAACCACGGTCAAACTGGGTTGAATCGTTTGAAATAATTTTTTTTATTTACTTTTTCCCTCAATTTTAATATGACTCCCACAATCAATTCATCTGAAAATGAATCCACACAGAGCAGTAGCAATTCACCGCATACAATTCCTACAATCAAATTATCAGAAGATGAATGAATCCAAGTAGAGCAGTAGCAAAGACGAAATCCACATACATTTGGAATACACATCAATCTATATGTATCGTACAAAAGAACATAAAACATGTATCCAAATACATTTGCTCTCTGGTTATTGTTTTGGCAAAAGAGAGAACAACAAATTATTTTCATTACATAATTCAAATACATGATATATAAAGAAATATTTAATCAATAAATTAACAGGGGACATAAACTGCATGCTTATGGAAGCTAGGTGTCCTTAAATCACCGCACACAATGCTTCAATCCTCTACAGAAGAAAATAAGGATAGAGTACCGAAGTCTCAATAGTTGAAGTGGAAATCCTTCAGCCTTTTGGAACTCAAAATGTACAGAATCTATTTCTAAAATCAGCTAAAATATTTGGCCAATATAGCCAATCACTTCGTCTTGCAATGAGCAAAACATAGCAATGTGCATGATTAATAAGTACATGGTAATCTACTAGCATCAGCTCTTTGAATTCAATTTCTCCAAGAGGATCTTGTTAAGGAGACTTGGATTTGCCTTGCCTTTAGATACCTTCATTACCTGCATTTGGACAAACGTAAATGATACCATGTGAAAGGTTCAACTGGTTCAAGGGGAAAAGAAAAAGAATTTACAAAGAATGCTCTGGTGTGTATTAATGTGGCAGGTTCGAGAATGCCAATCTCCAATTACAAATGAGTCAAAAACTGCCTCTACCTTCCTTCCAATTCCTATTTATAATTCTGTTTCACTAACAGAATTAGTTACACAGCTGTTATTAGCTGTAACTACCCCTCTAATTACATCAATTAGGCCTTATTTCCCTCTCTATCCCTCCTAACAAATACCCTCTTAACTGCTGGTCTGCTAACACCATGATAATAGGGGGGAAAAACATAACAATTGCTTCCAGCTATACAAGTTCATTCATACCTGGCCAGCAAAATAACCTTGTAGTTTAGTTTTGCCTCCGCGATATTGCTCTAACTGTTTCGGATTCTCTGCAATTACTTTGTCCACCATTTTTTCAATTTCAACAGGATCTGCTATCTGTCATTTCCAAAGTCACAAGCACGTTCTATCAGTTTTTTTTTTTTTTTGATACCTTTTTACCTTTTTTTTTCTTTTTTTTCATTTCTCCTTTCTCAGCATGAATATGTAAAGCCCCAAAGGTGCATAAAACACCTCTAAGGAATTTTTTGCTTCTAAAAAAAACAAATAACATTTCAAATATCATAAAATCCAAATGTTTGAGTAAAGTTGTTAAATTTGCAACTAAACCCAAAAACTAGCAACTTTATGCTTCAACATTAAAGTTTTTTTTCAAAACACAATAACTAACATCTAAAATATCACAAAATCAAAATAATAAAGTATCAACTTAATGCTTCAACACACAAAGAATTACGTTGTCCCTTGCTGAATGCCGACTCAATCATACAACTTGTAAAAATTTCAATAATTGTTGATCCTACTACTAACCTGAACTAAGTCCTTTTTTTCTATGATTTCCTTGACACTTCCACCCTTGGCTAACAGCTCAAATAATATCTGCAAACACATGAACAAATTGTAAAAGTACAGAATGCAATATATGCCCAAAATAATTCAGCTACAATTGTCTGATTATATTTTCTTCTTCTCCAATTCTTTGAGACAAATAAATGAAGCGGACACAACACAAGCCTAACTGCTGCATACTGTACCAATATCAATCAAAGCCTCATCATTGAAGACATTAGCAAAGTTTAACAAGGTATGCAGGATGAAATGGCAAAGGAATGTAACTGTTGAGAGGGAAAAGAGAAGCATATGCTGAATGAATGTAATAAATATAAAGCTAAAATTTTCCTAACTACTATATTTACATGATATATTGAACCTAAAACAAAACAGTAAACATTTCTAACAGTGACAAAATATTAAAGCTTGATGATCATAATGGATGTCTGATAATTGGACTTTAGAGGTCAACATATTTTATAAATGAAAGCCCTCTGTCCATAAGCGCACAACACAAACACAATTAGCTTCCACACTGTATTTAAGGCTTTGGAAAAATTAATGAGAAAAACTAGAAGATATGATTAAAAATATAACAGTATAACTATTGGCTGCAGCTTAACGTTTCAAAATCAGGTTTGAGAATCAGTGAAGCTAAGATCCTAACTATGCACCACTCATTAGTGTCAAAGCAAACTATACCTCCTTCCCAATCTTGCCACTGATGATTCCACTTTTAATGGAAGCTATCAACTCAGACAACTCTTCAGGTGTAAGCTTTATTTCATCTATGGTCAACTTTTCATTTTTCAGGAAGGCAGCAATATCACTCATTATCCAGTTGGCAACCAGCTTTGCATCAGCACCCTTTGCAAGAGTAGCATCAAAAAAGTCTGCAATCTAATACATCCATCCAGAAAATACAAATCAGGTTAGACCATGTTAGTAATAATTAAAAAACTTCATCATGTTAGAGTTAGACCATGTGTAGTAATAAACTTCATTGATATTTACTTTTTATCTTTCAAATGTACTGTACTTGTTTGAGTTTAGAGCTGTCATTGTAACATCCCGCCAAATTTGTCTAATTGCGTAAATTGAATAATTTGTATGACTTGCTTAAATTGTATAATTTAAGTAGTTAGTTTGATAATTGGGATTCATATGTGTTGATAGTTAATAATGGAGTATAACATGTTGGGGTGTGAAGCTTAGAACTAGGGGTGTATCTAGAAGTAGGAGTGTGTAAATTAGAACTAAAGGAAGGGTAGAATGGGAAAATCAACCCCTCAGCTCCCCACTTTCCTCTAGGTCTCGCCCAAACCTCTCATTCTCTCCTCTCTCTCTCGAAAATTCTGAAAACAAAGTAGAAAAGGAAGAGAAGCCAAGAGGTAGGGTTTGGAGATTTGGAGAGGAAGGAAGGGAAAGACAAGGTGGTTTCATCCATACCTTGCCAAGGAGGAAGATTGGAGCTATTATCTTCTGATTTTGAGAAAGATTAAGAGTTGCCCTAAGTGGTAAAAAGGGGAGCTCGAGTTTGTAGAAGAAAAACCAGAAATTTGTTCAAGCATCTACTCTCATTTCCTTGCATTTAGTGAGTTCTTCTTTCATTAGGTGTGGGCAATCATAAGACCCACCCTAAGGTTTATCCTTCCCTTTTTGTATGTGTCGTGAGTTGTTCCATGTTTGAGGTTAAGAGAAGTAGGATTTGGAATTTGAGTCTTGAAGACATAGTTGGACAAGTTTGGTTGGATAGAGTTGGGAATTTGGAATGTGTTTGAGTCTTGCATGAAATTGTGGGTTGTGCTATGTGTATGAATCATCTTTGAAATATGTTTGAACACTGATATCTGAGTTCAAGTTGGTTGGATTTGATTAGAAATGGTTTGAATCAAGTTTAGGGAAGTTGGGGATCCTAAAAACCCCTTTTCCTGCTGAATTCTGCAGCAGCGAGCGCTTAAGCGCTGCCCAAGCGCCCTTGAAGCGCTCCAAAACAGAACCCTCTGCAGGGGCGCGCTTGAGTTGCTCTTCAGTAGCGCTTGAACGCTGCCCCTGTCTTGTTTTTTTTATTTTTTATTTTTTTTCTGTTTTCAATGTGTAAGGGCTGATTGTGCATGACCTTTGAGACCCTTTTAATCCTAACATGTTGAGGATTGATTGGACAAGGGACCTTGAGTATTAGGGCTCAAAATTAAGGTTATATGTACTTATAATTGTTACTTGGCCTTGATGTAGTGATGCATGTGATTGAATTGTTCGTGTTTGGAATGTTTGCAATTCAACTTGCATCCCCTCGAATGTGATTTGCTACCACTTGTGTCTTGGGGACCCCCTTGGTTTTATCCTTATAAATAAGATTTTACTCATTGTGTACTTGAGCTGAACCAAGTGGGGAACATTCATGTGATCTCTGTGACATTGTTTGCATTTGTTATTGTCGTTAAAGATTCCAAATGCATTACTGTGAATTGAGATTGTGACTTGTGATTCGTCTTATAAACAATATTGAATTTGTTTACCCTAATTGTGAATGAGGTAAGTGGTGGTGAGGGTCCATGAAGGACTCACTGAGATTTCATAAATCTCACCCCTTTCCATTTAATTGTTTTAGATAAGCAGGTGCAAGGAGATTGACCATAGCCGGAGTCATTTAGAAGCCAGTCCTTTGTATTTTGGTCATGTTGTACATGGGTCTATGAACCCTACATTTTGTAATCCTTATGATCTTGGAATTGTATTTTGAGACATAAGTTATGTACTTTATTTCGTTAGACAAGTACCTTGTGTTGAATAAACTGAATGTTGTGAAATGCTTGAGTGAAATCCCACTCAGCTAATCTCATTATATATACACTTCAGGGAATAAATACAATGTGAGATTTACAAGAACATTAATGTGGTTCTGGTTCCTAAGTACATGAATGGGATTTACTAGGGAAATGAGTAGCTATTGTTTCCTAGGTGCATTAATAACTGTACATATTCCAACACTCCCCCTCAAGATGGAGCATATAAATCAAATGCTCCAAGCTTGGAACAAATATTCTGAATTCTCAGACCCCTTAGGGATTTTGTGAAGATGTCTGCCAGTTGATCATTAGAACTAACAGATTCAGTGATGACTTCTTTAGAAAGGACTTTCTCCCGGACAAAATGACAATCAATCTCAATATGTTTAGTTCTTTCATGAAAAACTGGATTGGAAGCTATATGCAGGGCTGCCTGGTTATCACAGCAAAGTTTCATTTGTTGAGTATCTCCAAACTTCAATTCCTGAAGAAGATGTTTAATCCATATGAGCTCACACGTGGCTACAGCCATAGCTCTATATTCAGCCTCTGCACTAGACCTTGCTACAACATTTTGCTTCTTACTCCTCCATGATACAAGATTTCCTCCAATAGACACACAATACCACAAGTAGACCGCCTATCAATGGGTGAACTCGCCTAATCTGCATCAGAATCCGACTATTCGAGTGCTTCCTTTGTCTTCATATAGTAGTCCTTGTCCCGGGGTCTTTTTAATGTATCTCAGGATTCGACCATCGCATCCCAATGATCTTTGTGAGGAGATTGCATGAACTGACTTACCACTCCAACTGCAAAAGAAATATCTGGCCTTGTAATGGT
The DNA here is from genome assembly GCA_037113605.1 of Calophaca sinica. Lineage (NCBI taxonomy): Eukaryota > Viridiplantae > Streptophyta > Magnoliopsida > Fabales > Fabaceae > Calophaca > Calophaca sinica. Next base: position 73,557,725 of record CM073736.1, read on the forward strand.
GAGGTAGATGAGTTTTCCAACCAATCTGCGATATCTTTCAGGATCAGAATAAGGCTCCCCCTGGTTGGGTAGGAATTTTTGATTTGGATCCATGGGACTATCAATCGCTCTACGCCTAACATACCAGTTTCTTTAAGCATGTCTAATGCATAATTCCTCTGTGAGATGATAATCCCATTCTTTGACTGAGCAACTTCAATTCCAAGAAAATATTTCAGCTTTCCTAGATCCTTGGTCTGGAAATGACTAAATAAATGTTCTTTCAGCTGAGAAATTTTTTCCTGATCATTTCCTGTGATGACTATATCATCTACATAAACCACCAAGTACACACATCTATTTGGAGAGGTATGGCAATAAAAAACCGAATGGTCTGCTTCACTGCGTTTCAACTAAAAAGTTCGAACAATCGAGCTACATTTTCCAAACCAAGCTCGTGGGGCTTGTCTAAATTCATAAAGAGACCGTCGCAGTTTGCAAACCAAGCCAGACTCCCCCTGAGCAACAAATCCAGGTGGTTGCTCCATATAAATCTCCTCTTCTAAATCTCCATGTAGAAATGCATTTTTAATATCCAACTGATACAATGGCCAATGGCAAATGGCAGCTATGGCAAGAAATAGTCGAACAGAAGGAATTTTTGCCACAGGGGAGAAAGTATCACCATAATCAAGGCCATAAATCTGGGTATAACCTTTAGCCACTAGGCGAGCTTTGAGACGATCAATCTGTCCATTAGGTCCACCTTTAACAACATATACCCATCGACACCCAACAGGTTTCTTGCCTGGAGGCAGAGGAACTAGATCCCAAGTACCATTATGCTCCAAAGCTTGCATTTCATCAATCATGGCTTGTCGCCATCCTGGATGATCAAGTGCCTCACGAATATTTTTAGGAATGGAAACAGAAGATAAAGATGATATAAAAGAATGATAAGAAGGAGAGAGACGATGATAACTTAAGAAGTTATAAATAGGATGAGGATTTCGAGTTGATCGAGTACCTTTCCTAAGAGCAATGGGCAAATCAAGGTTTTCGTCAGGCAGGTCCGTAGTAGGGTTGACCGCTGGAGTAGGACATGATTCAGTTGGTCTTTCGGTTCCTTCCAATTCTGTATTAGGATCACGTGGGCGGCGCTGGTATGTGATGAATGGTCGTTGAGATGCCGCAGGTGAAGGATTGTGAGGGATATTTGGAGGAGAATCTAATGTTGAACCTGATTCCTGCAAAGGAGAAAGTGATGGACCAAAATAGGGAATAGGAAAAACTTCTTGAGTGGTATGAGATTCAACTGATGATGGTAAGAAATATGGTTTTTCTTCGAAGAATGTCACATCTGCAGAGATATAATAACGATTGTGAACTGGAGAGTAACAACGATAACCTTTCTGCAATCTAGAATATCCAAGGAAAACACATTTGATGGCCCGGGGAGACAGCTTATCTAAACCTGGAGAAAGATCATGAACAAAACAAGTACACCCAAAAACACGTGGAGCAACAGGAAACAAAGGCTCTTTAGAAAACAAGATGGAGTGAGGAACTTTGTTATTTAGAGAGGAAGACGGCATCCGATTTATCAAAAAAACAAGCAGTTAAAATTGCCTCACCCCAATGACGGACGGGGACATTTGCATGAAGTAACAATGTCCGAGCAGTCTCCACAAGATGTCTATTTTTCCTTTATGCTATGCCATTCTGTTGAGGGGTATAAGGACACGAAGATTGATGGAGAGTGCCCTGTGATGTCAAAAAGGAAGAAATGGCAGAAGAAAAATATTCTTTTGCATTGTCACTTCTAAGGATCTTAATTGTCTTACCAAATTGGGTTTTAATTTCATTAACAAAAGAAGTGAAGATGGACAAAATTTCAGATCGTTCTTTCATTAAGAAAACCCAAGTGCATCGAGAAAATTCATCAATGAACGTAACAAAATATCTAAAACCCATAGAAGACACACGACTAGGACCCCATATATCTGAATGAATAACTGAAAAAAGTGAATCAGCACGACTTTCAAAAGTCTAACAAAAGAAGATCGAACATGTTTTCCTAGTTGACATGACTCACAGGAGAAGGTCTTTATTTTTTCAAGACTTGGAACCATTGCTTTCAGTTTGGACAAGTGTGGATGTCCCAAACGTTCATGAAGAAGTTTTGGTGATGTAGCAGCACTGCAAATCAAAGAAGAATCAGGTTTGAGATAGTAAAGACCACGAGATTCATGTCCTACGCCAATCGTCCGACCCGTACCACGTTCCTGTATAACAAATGAGTTAGCATCAAATGTTACTGAACAATTATAAGAACGAGTAAGCTGGCTGAGAATGATCAAATTGAGAGGACAACCAGGTATAAACAAAACAGAATTTAAGGATAGAGAAGTAGTGGGTGATACATGACCAATTCCTTTTGCTGCAACTCTAGAGCCATCAGCTAGAGTAATGAAATGAGGAATTTTTGGAGGAGAAATAGATGAAAATAAAGAAGCATTACCAGCAATGTGATCAGAGGCACCTGAATCAATTATCCAAGGACTTTGATAGTTACCAGATTGAGAAATACAAGCAAAGAGAGTTATGAGCAACTATAGCATTTAGGTTTGAGATTCCTTAGCAGCTTTTAACTGGAGGTACTCTTGATAGTCAGCTTCTGAGAGGGAGAAAGTAGGTCCATCGTTTTTTTGAGAGCCTGAAGCCATCTTAACACCTGAGACTGTGAGAGCAACAAGCAAGGGGCAGAAACACTTTCTGAACGACCAGAAACGAAGAACCAGGGACGAACCAGGGACTAAAAACGTACAGCTGAAGTGAAAAACCTCCAAAAGACACTTTAGACGTGGGACCCACAAGGTGGAAGGGGTCCCAAACAAACCAGAAGGCCGAGGCGAGTCGGAATGTAGCGGTGGCGTGGCGGAGCGATGGAAGGAAGGCTGCGCGTGGCTCACACGCGCCGGAAAACCGCTCGGACAGTGGTGGCGGGTGGCGGCGCGTCGATGGAGATCTGGCGGCGAAACCGGGGACCCGCAGATCGGCGGCTTGCTCAGTATGGTGGTGGAGGTGAGAATCGATCACGGCGACGGCGAATTCTGCAGGCAGTTGACTGATTTGAGACTTGGGTTTTTGTCGACCAGATGGCGAAAAACCCTTCTTAGAACAGAGACAAGACCTGACCTGCTCTTGATACCATGTTGAATAAACTGAATGTTGTGAAATGCTTGAGTGAAATCCCACTCAGCTAATCTCATTATATATACACTTCAGGGAATAAATACAATGTGAGATTTACAAGAACATTAATGTGGTTCTGGTTCCTAAGTACATGAATGGGATTTACTAGGGAAATGAGTAGCTATTGTTTCCTAGGTGCATTAATAGTTGTACATATTCCAACACCTTGTATGGATTATGACTTGTAAACTATCAAGTTTTAATTTATTCACGTTTATGATGTCTTATAATGTTAAAATGCTATGATTCGATGTAAAAATTGAATTAGGGTGTTACAGTCATCCTGGCCCTAAGCCCATTTGACAACCCATTTAGCCCATGGTAATAACCCTATTTTACTAAACGCGCTTAACGGTGGGCCGTTTAAGCCCCCAACCCACCCAACCCACAAATTGAAGGGGCTAGCGACAGATCTAGAATGGGGTTAACCAACATATCTTCAATTGAGTGATTGACCCCAAAAAAAAAAAAAAAAAAAAAAAAAAAAAACCCTATTTCCCAAATTTCTTCCACCTTTGTGCATCTCTAGATCGAATCTTCGGGTTTTCATAGTGCTTTCCTCAAACCTTTTGCATTGCATCTCTCGCATCTTCTAATCACTTGCAATCTTCGGGTTATTCTCTCTCAATTTCTTCAATTTTCTCAGAATCACAAAACATTCAGATTAGCGATTTCAAATTTAGATTTGCAACAAAGTATTCACAATTTCAGATTCAGATTCAGATCTGTGGCAAAGTATTCACAATTTCAGATTCAGATTCAGATCTGGTTGCCACATTCAGCATCACAGCAACTATAAGTATTCTTAACTTCTGTTTTGCTTTTACAGAAATGTCTTTTTCTCTTGGGAATATTTTCTGCGTGTTTTGATTGGCTTTTTGGGTACTATTTTTGTTGAATTGCATGAAAAAACTGGCGTTGAATTGTTGAATTTTCCGCAAAACAATGCATCGTTTGTGACTTGAATAATTGCTATTCTAATGTTTTTCAACCTATTTTGCTCTGCCAATGGGGTAAGGGTAGTTTGTTTGCGTCATCTATGGATTAAAAGCATTTAAACTCACAACTCACATTATTTTTTTTTTCCCGAGTCACTTGGTCTTTGTAATCTTGTTGAGCATGGGTGCTAAGAATTTGTGAGCCTGTCAATGTTAAAAACGAATAACAGAACTTGGACAGTTTTATATCTGATTGGTTTCTGAATTTGTGTCCATGAACCAAAAGGCATGCAAGCTATAGTTGTTTGTTACTGTTTGATTCTTTCTTTGTTTTCTCATGGTGTTCCCTTTCTCATGAGTCAAAAGGCTTTCATGTCATTTTGGTTATTTGATCTGTTGTCCTCATCCTGAGCATAAGACTAACTTGTTCTCGAATTAGGCTGTAGTTGTTCTGACATGCTTCTGTAGCATATTATATATTTTCATGTTCACTACTACCCCATAGCTGGCAGGTTGACAATCAGCTCAGAAGGGAAGCTGATAGTAGATATGCCAAGGCCTGACACTGAAACTCTTAGAAAACTAGTTTATGATATCCCTGGTGCAAGGAACATACTTGAGATACCTCCTCTGCTATTTGAAGTCTAAACAAGAGAAGTTGCACAAGCTTGACTTGTCCCTCAAGCTCTAAGTAGTCTCCTCCCTCCAACATCCACACCTCAGTTTATTTTCTCATTGGCCATGGATTATTTTGAAGTTAAAACTTCCATCTAGCTTTAAATTGATTTGTGCACGCGTACTTCAAACTCTTATTGCCAAGAGCTTTTGCACTTGGCAGGGAAGTTAGGTGAAGTTAGAAACTATTTGCTGCCAAACTTTCTCAATTAATTCAAGAGGCAATTCAAGAGGCAATTCTTCGATGCTTTTAGCAATTCAAGAATTGATTTGAAAGTTGAAACTGATAAAGGTTGATGAGTCTGCATGTCTCTTTGATTCTTTCAAAAAACATAAGCAGTTTTATATATTAAATTAGAAAAGAACCAACAGAGCAGGTAGTGCAGATTTCACTTGACTACTGATATTTTTAATATATTCTGGTCAAGCTTTAGTTATGTGCTATCATACTATTGGATACTGAGCATCTTCTACTCAGAATTTAGAACTCTTTAATACCATTTAGCTATTGAAGTTCTCTTCTTGCTAGGAAAAATAATAAAATATTTGATGGGCCTCAAATGGGAATGAGTGGGCCAATGACACATGGTATAAGAATGGAGGTGTCAGTTGGAAGACAGAGGATAATGAGTAACCAATTGGGCAGTGAAATACTCAATTATTTTTTCTATCAGTTTTGGGTCCTATCAATATTCAAGGGGAATGTCTTTGATTGTAGTAATATTTGACAGTGTACTAAATGCCAACCTGGGACTGTTTGGGTGACAAAGGTCCACACTGTAGAAATTTGGATGCTAGTGACTGTCATTTTCTTCGATTCTTATTTCAGGTTTTTGGTTAATTTGGCACTGTAATGAATTTCTTCTGCATTAAATATTACACACACACACACACACACATACATACATACATTTATAAATACATTTTATATATATATTTATATATATATATGTACATATATATATGTACATATATATATATATATATACACACACACATACTTATCAAGTCTCATGAAAACTTAAGGACACCATTGATTTGAGAAATGCGTGCGCACATAACCAATCAAACTTATTAGATAAAAGACCTGTCAATGTCACTAGCAGCTATTTTGTGTAAAAGCATTTGTACATATCTAATGTGCAATTAAACTCTCTATTTCAGGTGACAAAGTTCAATTGTGGAGGATTTCTGTTGGGACCCCAAATGAGAATGTAGGCCCAAATAGACAATTAGCTCATCACCCAAATAGACAATTAGCTCATCAGATTCACAAGCCCACTATGTGGAGAGTGATGTTGGGAAAATATAGGAAAGGGGACGGAAAGAATGTGACGTGGCAGAGGGTGTGATAGGCCCCCTTTGGTGAAGGTTTACTCAAGAAGGGGGAAGGGACACGTGGCAAAGGGAAAGAAGGGAGAAGAGTGGAGTAACCGTATTATGAATGTGGGAGTGAGTGCGGGGGGAAATAACTGTCGGGGGAAATAACTGTATGGGAAAATAGAATATAGGAGAGAGGAGGAGGAAAAGGGGGGGGAGGTTGGTTTTATGTAAGTTATGGTTTGGGTAGTCTGAGTAAGAGTGGGTTGCTCTTCTCAACAGGTGGTGACTTAATTGCTATTTCCATCTTGTAAGGAGTATTTACTCCATTCCATTTGTTCTGTTTCATCAATTAACAGTCTCTAAACTCAGTCTCTGATTTGCTGAGTGTTTCTAATTGACTGTATCATCTATTTTGTGGGTTGTCTGGTTTGGTTCTTAACAATTTGGTATCAAAGCACTTCCTGGGTGCGTATGGTATCAACGAGAATGGAGGCAAGAGTCGAGGCATTGGAACAGAGGATGGTTACCATGGGGCGGGAGTTACTGGAGGAGATGCGTACCATGCTGGCCCGGCAACAGAACGATAGTGATTCTGAGTCCGGAGTATACCGGAACAGGAGGGCGCGAGACCGCGCCAATGATCGAATGAGAAGGTTGGAGGTACCCTACTTTTCTGGTGAGGACCCTTATGGCTGGATTTATCGTGCGGAACGGTACTTTGAGATCAACCAAATTCCAGAGGAGGAGAAGGTTCTCGCCGCGTCGATCTGTTTGGAGGGGAAGGCATTGAATTGGTTCCAATGGTGGGAGGCGAGAACAGAGAGAATCACCTGGTTGATGTTTCGAAGGGCACTGTTGGGTCGTTTTCAGAACGTGTCGTCAGAGAATCCCTACGAAGTGTTGATGAGCCTCCGGCAAAGAGGAACGGTGGGGGAGTATATCGAGCAGTTTGAACTTGTGTCATCCCCACTGAGGCACGCCGACGACGAAGTGCTCTCTGGAGCTTTCATGAACGGGCTTCGGGAGGAAATTAAGGCGGAGGTCCGGTTGCATCATGTTGGAGGGTTGGAGGAGATGATGAAGCGGGCCACAATGGTAGAGGAGAGAAACCGGTTGATTGAAAATAAGGAAGAAGAAAAGGGACTCACGAAACGGGTCGGGTCGAACTTCAACCGACCCGCTTTGGGAAGCAGATGGGCTGGGCCAAATGAAACTACAACCCGGAACGAAAGTGGGCCAGAATTCAACAGAAATGGGTCGCGAGGGCCAACAACTGGTTCGAGCGCAACCTGGGGGGGAAACTCGGGTCGCAGAGAAGCCCAGGGAAGTGCGAGTAGCGTGAATAACCGACCGGAGGGGTCTGGAGGTGCTGAAAATCGCCGTAATGCGTCGTTCCGGAAGTTGACTGAGGAAGAAATGGAAGACAAGTTTCGCAGGAGAATATGCTTTCGATGTGATGAGCCGTTCACGCCTGGTCATGTATGCCGTAATAAAAGTTTGAGGGTGCTGGTGCTTGGAGAGGGAGAAACAGTTGAGGGTGAAGAAGAAGAAGACATAGAGGAGGATGAAAGGCGAACTGAAAATGTGGGCATTAATTGCATGCGTCTGAACAGTGTAAGTGTGGCAGGAATGACTTCCAAAAAGTCCCTTAAATTATGGGGGACCATTTTGGGAAAGAAGGTGTTAGTGTTGGTAGATTCGGGTGCCTCTCATAATTTTGTTTCCAGTGATGTCATTGCTGCCATTGGAGTCAAGTTTGAAGCAACTGATGAATTTGTGGTGGAGGTGGGGGATGGCCACAAGGTGAACAATAGGGGGGTATGCAGAGGCATGGAGTTGCAGCTACCTAACCTTAAGGTGGTGCAAGATTTCTATATGTTCAAATTGGGAGGGGTGGATGTCGTTTTGGGCTATGAATGGTTGGCTGGATTGGGGAAGATCAAGGCAGATTTTGGAGAGCATGTTATGTGGGTGAGAGATAAGGGGAAGAAGGTGGAGGTTAGAGGGGATCCGCATCTGTCCTGCACCTTGGTTTCAGCAAAAGCCATGGTCAGGGAGCTTGTTAAGGGGGTTGAAGCGTATTATGTGGAGTTGGGGGCGATAAGTAAAGAGGAACATGGAGGACAAGGGGAATGGCCAGGGGTGGAGACAGTGTTGGAAGAGTATGATAATCTTTTCAGAGAGGCTAATGAGATGCCACCTAAGAGGTGGTGTGACCATGGAATTGTCATCAAAGAAGGAGCACAAATTCCAAACATACGACCCTACCGCTATCCGCATCAACAAAAGGATGCAATTGAGCAATTTGTCAAGGAAATGCTAGCTGCAGGTTTGATAAGACCAAGTGTAAGTCCTTACTCTAGCCCTCTTATATTGGTGAAAAAGAAAGATGGGAGTTGGCGTTTCTGTACTGATTATAGGGCCCTAAACAGTGTTACCACACCAAACAAGTTCCCAATTCCGGCTATTGATGAGTTGCTCGATGAATTGTGGGGAGCAACAATTTTTTCTAAATTAGACTTGAAGTCTGGGTACAATCAAATAAGAATGAAGGAGGAGGATATTCATAAAACAGCGTTTAGAACTCATGAAGGGCATTATGAGTACTTGGTAATGCCTTTTGGGCTGACGAATGCCCCTTCTACATTTCAAGCCTTGATGAACGAGATTTTTAGACCTTTTTTACGGAGGTTTGTGTTGGTATTCTTTGATGATATCCTTATCTACAGTGACACACAGCAGGCACATGTTGAGCACTTGAGGATGGTGATGGAGGTGTTGAAGAAGCATTCTTTGAGGTTGAATCGGAAAAAGTGCAGCTTTGGCATGGACCAATTGGAGTATTTGGGCCATATTGTTTCAGCCAATGGCATTTCAGCAGACCCACATAAAATTAAAGCAATGGAGGAGTGGCCTATTCCAACGGATGTGAAGAGCCTGAGAGGTTTTTTGGGTCTGACGGGGTATTATAGGCGGTTTGTGAAAGATTATGGAATTATTGCGAGACCTCTTACACAGTTATTGAAGAAAAACAGCTTTCAATGGGGAGAAGAGGCTATGAAGGCATTCCAAAGTTTGAAGAAAGCTATGGTGGAAATTCCTTTACTGAATATGCCCAATTTCAAATTGCCATTTGAGATCGAAACAGATGCTTCGGGAATGGGCATTGGTGCTGTTCTGATGCAGCAAGGTAAGCCTCTTGCATTTATTAGTCAAGCATTGTCAGAGAGAGCACGAAAAAAATCGGTCTATGAGAGAGAATTAATGGCCATTGTTTTTGCGGTGCAAAAATGGCGACAATATCTCATGGGGCATCATTTTATTATTAAAACGGATCAACGAAGCCTTAAATACTTGTTGGAGCAAAGGGTGTTGGATGGTGAGCAGCAAAAGTGGGTGTCCAAGTTGCTTGGGTATGATTTTGAAGTGCAATATAAACCGGGCAAAGAAAACAGGGCAGCAGACGCCTTATCCCGGATGCATTGCAATGCTGTCTCTATAATTGTGAATGAGGAATGGGAGAAGATTATGGCAGAAATTGGGGCGGATCCGGCATTGGTCAACATGATACAGGACTTGAAGAGGGACCCTCAAAGTCATCCTGGATATTCCTTTAACAGGGGCTGTTTATGGTACAAAGGTAGGGTGGTGTTGTCTTCTAAATCAGCTAGTGTGTGGACCATATTGGAGGAGTTTCATTCCTCTCCTTGGGGGGGCCATTCTGGAATTGTGAGAACCTTTAAAAGAGTGGCAGCTGTCTTTTATTGGAGGGGTATGCGAAAGGACATTGAGAAGTTTGTGCAAGAGTGTGCAACTTGCCAACAAAACAAGTACCAAGCTCTTAAGCCTGCAGGTATGTTACAGCCGCTCCCTATTCCCTCTCAAGTTTGGGAAGATGTGTCCATGGACTTCATTGGTGGGTTGCCTAAATCTAGGGGGAGAGATACCATCATGGTAGTGGTAGATAGACTCACAAAATATGCACACTTCATTCCTTTGAGTCACCCTTTTTCAGCTATGGAGGTAGCTGAAGCATTCACTAAAGAAATAGTTCGCTTGCATGGGTTCCCTAGATCTATTGTGGCGGACCGGGATCGGGTGTTTATGAGTAATTTTTGGAAGGAGCTATTCAAGATGGCGGGGACCAAATTGAAGTTTAGTTCGGCTTACCATCCTCAAACGGATGGACAAACCGAAGTCATAAACCGCACTTTGGAAACTTATTTGCGGTGTTTCATACATGGCCATCCAAAACAGTGGGTTAAGTGGATTCATTGGGCAGAATTCTGGTTTAATTCTGCATACAATGAGTCAATTAAAATGTCTCCGTTCAAGGTTTTATATGGGCGTGATCCACCTACAGTTTTGAAGTATCAGGCTGAGGCTACAGTTGTCCAACACGTGGACCAATTGTTGATGGAACGTGATGCTGTGCTGGAAGACTTGAAGAATAATTTGGCCCGTGCTCAAAATAATATGAAGCTGTTAGCTGATAAGAAGAGGAGAGAGGTCGAATTTAAAGAAGGTGACTTGGTTTATTTGAAGGCACAACCCTACAGGTTTAAATACTTGGCTAAAAGAGTGAATGAAAAGCTTAGCCCAAGATTCTATGGTCCTTTCAAAGTGTTACAACGTGTGGGCCCAGTTGCTTATAGATTGAGTCGCTAGTGGATGTAGAATCCATCCTGTTTTCATGTCTCACGGTGAAAGGAGCCATTGCTATCACGGGCAGCTGACCATTACTGCGGCTTTAACAGAGGAATGGGAGCTCAAGGTGCGACCACGGAGAGTCTTGAATATTCGCAAGTTCTTTGGATGGAGCGCACAGTTTTTAATCAAATGGGCCGAGTTACACGACCATGAGAATACTTGGGAGGATTACAGTGTGATTGAGGATGTCTTTCCGGACTTTCACCTTGAGGACAAGGTGGCACTTCTTGGGGGGTATTGATAGGCCCCCTTTGGTGAAGGTTTACTCAAGAAGGGGAAGGGACACGTGGCAAAGGGAAAGAAGGGAGAAGAGTGGAGTATAGTATTATGAATGTGGGAGTGAGTGGGGGAAATAATCGTTTGGGAAATAACTGTATGGGAAAATACAATATAGGAGAGAGGAGGAGGAAAAGGGGGGGGAGGTTGGTTTTATGTAAGTTATGGTTTGGGTAGTCTGAGTAAGAGTGGGTTGCTCTTCTCAGCAGGTGGTGACTTAATTGCTATTTCCATCTTGTAAGGAGTATTTACTCCATTCCATTTGTTCTGTTTCATCAATTAACAGTCTCTAAACTCAGTCTCTGATTTGCTGAGTGTTTCTAATTGACTGTATCATCTATTTTGTGGGTTGTCTGGTTTGGTTCTTAACAGGGTGAGTGTGAGTAAATTGTGTGAGGGAATTCTGTTATTAAGGAGGAGGAGGGGTGAGAGAGAGGTATCTTTTGGAGTTTTTGCTAGTTGGCAGAGGCAATGTCTTGCACTCTGAGAAAGAGCTTGGCTCTGGGCAGGGAAATTGTCCTTTTCCCTGAGTTTTTCATTCTCATTTCAGTCAATAATAAACACCATTTTCTTCTCTGCTTGTCTTTAATTACTGAATCTGTTATTTGCTTAATTGGGTTCCTATCAATTTCTTTACAGGGTAAATGTGAACCATTGTATGAATGATGGTATAAGTGAAGCAGAACTTGTGAATGCAATGTATACATGGTTGCATCTTTAGGCTATTTTGGTATAGAAAACAATAATACCACCTGTTAAGCAAGAATTCAATAGATTAGAGATGCATTTTTCGACTCTCACATCTGCATTGATCGTTCTTTGCTTCCAGTTGCATACTTAGAGATGCATTTATTTTGTGTTAGATTATTGTTTAAGCCTTTAAGGTGCCGTGTGCTTCACGACTATTTTAAAAAATTTGTGTATCTTTATATTTTGAACATTTTTATTGTGTTTAGATTAGCTTATTTTAGAGAAATAATTACCTTTTTTATGCAGCTTCCTGAGAGAGCTTTAACTAAACAAACAGCAAGTATTTCCCATACTTAAGCTTTCCTAAACACATCCTTAGCATCATAATTAATTGTTGAAGTCTTTGGCAAAGGCATGGTATATGTTTCAAAGGTCTCATTTTGTTCTTGATATGCTAAAGTTGGCATAAATTGCCTTAATCTTGTTAGTCTATGAAAAGGGGATATATAATGACCTTTCAAATTGACAGGTGAAGATGTTAGCAAATTTAAGATAGCATTTGTTACATGGACAGAACAAAACGGGACATCTTGTTCCGTTTTGTTCTCTTTGATTCCATTCTTTTCAGTGGATCTAAAGGATACCATTTTTTGTCTTTAGTCCTGTTCTACTTTTAACATACACTAATCTATCTACCAAATGCTGCCTAAATGCCTTTTCAATTTGGATCAAATGCAAATACTAACATATAGACATGTTTTAGTTTGAAAAAGGAAAAAATAAAAGAATTCTTCCTAAGAGATATAAACCTGACAGATTTGGATCCCTTAAGATGGACTTTAAGAGTAAAGTGCAAAAATAAAATTTTTATGGTACCTTTCCAAGAAGATGGGACATTATGCTCCAACAGAAATTGCATAGGTTCACAGCCTATTTCACCAATCTAAGGCTCAGAAATCTGTTGGCTATTTGTCCAGACTTTCGGAAATCCACTGATCTAAGTTCTTGTTACTGAACAAGAAGTTTTTAGATTTTTTGCAATTTGATTATCCTATAAAGATGTTTCACCTACATTGTCCAATTTTGTTAAGTTCTTACATGAGTCAGAAAAATTTACATGGCTCTGTTCATAAAAAAGAAAAGATCCTGGCTTTGTTTCACCTTCCATATGGTGTCCCATTACCTCACCAGCTGGTAAATATTAAGCTCTTGCAAAACTCGGTGAATTTTTTTTTAAAGGACTTGAAATTCACGGTGCAGATTGACAGGCACATCTGGTCAACTAAAAAGTTTACAAGGGAGTGGCTGAGGAGAAACTTTTGTATCTGTATCTGATAGGCTCGGGACTGAGTCACTGGGCTCTTATGGGCTGTTACCACGGCAGCCTCCTGGACCCAAGGAATGGAGAGTGTATGTCAGGAGAAATAGGAAAGGGAATTGAGAGGGAATGATGAGGTGGCAGAGAGAGAAAGGGGATGACATGTGGGAAGGGAATTACAGTTATATGGGAGTGTGTGAGGCATGAGTGAGGTATGCAGAAATAATCATTAGTTTGTTAAAGCAGAGAGCATCCTGGCCTCTGTGAGAAGCTTGGCTCTGTGGCAGAGAAATTGATATTTCTCTGTATATTTCTTTTGCTGATTTTCTGATTAAAGAAGCATACCCTATTTTACACTATTCCATTGTTTCTGCTAATCTTCCATATCTGTCTCCTATCAGCATCCAAAAGACTAGGGCAATCTTATCTTTTTCATTTGTCACTTCATCTTTATAGTAGCATGAGCAACGATTGTATGCTAGTGAGTTTGAGTGTAGAATTTTTTTTTTTTTTTTTTTTTTGAAGCAGACCTTGTGTATGCAATTTGTGAATGCTTCAGTAGCATAGAATACATATCTACATTTGAATTCTTCTGATACGCTTCTGATGTTGCCAGCCAATTTGATTATAGTTCAAATTCCTAAGGCTTATCTAGATTATATAGTGTTCTCCAAAATGTAGATAAGTATCCACACACATATAGCTTTTGGAGTGGGCCAACCAGCCCATGGAGTGGATTGGCCCATAGAATGGGCTAGGCCAATTTATGGGCTTCATGGGCTTTCTATCCCTGTGGGCTCATTCTATGTGTGGGCTATTTGGCCCTAACCCATGTGGCATAGGGCTGAGTGGGCTGGGCTGGGCTAAATTGGCATCTCTATTTGAGTTCTCTTTCATTAAGTTGTGCAGCATTTTTATTTTGCTGTAAATACATTATTTGGTTTGTTGTATCTTACACATGGAATGTTCCAACAAAATATTCACTATCTTAAGCAAGATTACAAGTTTTGGAGAAACTTGATAAAACCACTCCAAGTTGTGTGACACCCTACAAATCAGAATACCCCACTCATTGTTGTAATGAATGATAAACAAGTGATCACTCATACTTGCTCACTTCTCTTGAACTTGGATTCTTCAACTCTTCACAAGACACCTTTTATAGTGGTGGGATAGTAGCTTCTTCCGAGAAGGATAGTGGATATCAATTGTTTCTCACCATTCCAAAGCCATTGAAAATTGTCACTCCTTTCAAGGATGAATGCAAACTTTCCAAGAAGCAAGCATTGAATTCCGCTAACTTTGCTTTTTAATTTTGGAAATTTCAATTGATGTTCCCAACAACATTAAATCCTACACCAAATAAAAGGGAAGTACTATATATAATAGTTTTTGGCCAGTAGTTTGCAAAAGACTAGTAGTTCATAGTTAACTTTTATGAGTGTGTATTTTGTATTGTATCGATTTGCTAGCAGAAGGTATCATATGTGACCTGATTCTATTAGGTCTTCTTCCTAACATGAAAAAGAGGAGAAATTTTGAGCACAATAGGATGCCATTAGCCATTAGGCTCTCCGCAAAAGTCATTAAGTACGATATAAGTTCGTTATATTTGAATTTTCTCGCCGCCCGGCATTTCTTGGGTGCTGTTAAATCTTATAATACATTTCCCAACAATAGTAATACAAGACTGTCATACTGCACATCTAGTAGATTGTAGTTAGTTTCCTAATTCTTATTCAAATAATCTTTAGTATATCCTTTTATTAAGAACATACATTTTCAGTCATGTGCGTCACACTGGTAAAAAATCTTGTAACCTTGGAAAACAGCAAATAACTCACATTTTTATCATTAGCCAGGAAAAGAACATCTTGCATGCTTAATCCCATCTTCTCATATCTTCTACGCTTTTCTTCTGGAAGCTCCGGTAAAGAATTTTGAATACCATCAACATATTCTTGGAAAAGGAGTACGGCTGGAAGGTCTGGTTCTGGAAAATACCGATAATCAGCAAGTCCTTCCTTTTTCCTCATTGTAATTGTTCTCTAAACAGAATCACAAAAGTTATTATATATGAAAATAAGTCCGATGGAAAGAGAAAGCTATCTTGTACCTGCTACACCTACACTACCTAGAAGGAAAAACAACAGCAAAATATGGTACTAGCCTGAGTGCCTTCTTCCCATAGCCGGGTTTCCTGTACTATCTGATCTTCTTGACCTTGACTATGGAGTAGCACCTGCCTTGAAATTTCAAAATCAATAGCTCTGCTCATTGATGCAAACGAGTTCAAATTTTTTATTTCAACCTGCCAGAACAAAATTCATATTAGCTCCTAAATTGGTTAATATATTGTATTTGTTAATACAGCATAGCAACATAAAGCAGATAAATATCACTTTGTGGTGCTTTATTTCTGCAAACAGCAAGAGTCAAGACATTTTTATAGAGCATTGTGTCAATAGGATAGACAAGTCAATTTTCTTATCCACAAGATCTATTTGTAACAATTGCTCTTCATTTTATTCTTTCATGCCACTAAAAGCCGAAAACTCTGCAAGTAATTGTTTTCTTCGAAAATAAAAACCAAATTAACCATTTCAGAAGATACCTAAGCTTTCCCACACAAGTGGAAGTAAAATATAATAAAGTAAAAAAGTATAAATTTATTGAGAAAATGTCATGATATCAAGGTAATTAACACCCAAAATTTCACACACTTTACTTTATTGCTTACAAATACTTCTATAGAACAGGAGACCAAAACACCGATATATTCTGACATATGGTTTGAATAATAATTGTCATGTTCACACAAGTCAGACCTTGGCAAAAACAGAACCAATCATGAAATGACCTCCAACAACTTATTCCAAGTTTCTGACTTGATGGAAAATGATACTTTCTTTGTACGATATGCTAAATAAGGAAAATAGTATTGTGATTTTAATTGTAAAGTATAATCTTAATATCTGTCATCCATGGGTTGCAGAGAAAAAATTCAACTTTGACCCAGATTCTCTCATGATAATGACTAATTGGAGTATGGATTACAATGACAAGTAGCAACAAAGTCTCCATGCAGTTTCAACACCAAGACCAACAAGCTACACAATAATGTAACAAAGTGACAATTATAGGTGTGTTAAAAGCCTCTAATTATTTCAATAGAAAATGTAGCTATATACCTTTGTCCCAAACTTTGATTGCCCAATGGGTCGTATTGATACATTTACGTCGCAACGGAGAGAACCTTCTTGCATATTGCCGTTGCTCACTCCCAAATACCGAACCAACCTTTGTAATTCTGCTGCATATTCTGCTGCTTCAATACCATTTCTCATGTCAGGCTCAGAAACTATCTCAAGCAAAGGTACCCCTGCCCTATTCAGATCAACCTGTGATAAAAAGCCATAAACTTCAACATACTTATACCATAGTTAAAGGTTATCAAGCCTTTGGTAAAAATTATTCAGGACAATGAGTGAAACAAAACATTTTATGATTCAAAACATGAATTATACACAAAGAAATATGTGAAACTAATCTCACACACATAATATTTTTTTTTTTTGAAAACTTTAGATAAATATAAATGGATCAATGAACAAATGCAGTCTGTCAGTGCTCCACAACCACCACAATGTTAAAGGGTACCATATACATAATTAATTCGGAAAAATAGAAGCAAAACAAATTAAAGACTGGAGCAAGAAATAGCCTGCAAGCTGAGAAAAGGGATAAAGAAAATACCTGAGAGTAGTTTCCATTTTCAGCATGTAAGAGCTTCCCTGCATCCTCTTCCATGTGAACCCTTGTAATGCCAAACCTCTTGTGACCTCCACCAAACTCAACGGGAATGTCAACATCAAGATAACCAGCGGCGGCAATTGGCACATCAAACTGAGAAATCTGATACCCTTTTGGAAGATCTGGGTAGAAATACTGCTTCCTATCAAATTTAGAGTTGAAAGCCAAGTTGCAATTAAGAGCAAGGCCCAACTTAACAGCAAATTCAATGACCTTAGAGTTCAAAACAGGCAAAGCACCAGGCAAACCCATGCAAACGGGACAGATGGTACTATTGGGAGGAGAACCATAATTGTAAGGGCAACCACAAAAGGCTTTGGTGAGTGTAGAAAGCTGAACGTGGGTTTCAATTCCGATGATAGCTTCGTAGTCTTTAGGGATTTTATCAAGTTTTCTGGACTGGGTACTTGTTGAAACTTTGGTTTGTGGGTTTTGTTGTTGTTGTTGCGGACTCCGTTGAGTTGTGTCTGTTTGGGATTGTGTGGCTTTGGTTGTGCAGTACAAAACCCTACTTCTTCGTCTGAGTATTGACGTTGGATGAAGTAGAACGGGGTGAAACTGAAAGCTTCTGAAAATTGTGTAAGCCATTTTATTCGGAGTTATTGGAAGACAGGAAGGAACTAACCTCAAATGTCGTCTTTTTTTTTTCTCAGTAATGAAGAAATTGTGTGTCACCAAGCTGCATTTTTATTCGACATGCTTGGCTGCTAAGAGTGGGAGGTTAACGCTGCATTCTTGGCCAACGACAACTCGGGAAGAAGATGAAGTTGGGAATGGATTCTCTCAATTTTCTTATTCTTATCACCCATAAAACGCATCGTTTCAATTGACAGTATAAATAAAATAAGAAGTGTGGAAACGGATATCTTTGACGGAGGTGACAAAATGGGTTGGCCCAACCGAGCCGACTCGAAAAAAGTATAGGGCTTGAGGAGCCAAAATCAAGCTCATTTTGTATCTCGGGTTTTTTAGTCTAGCCTGAGAAAGCCCAAACCCCTACCAGACTAGCCCGATTGGGCTTTGGGTGGGCTACAAGCCCGTATTTATTTTAATTAAAAAATAGAAAAATGCTAATTATTAATCAAGCGACCCTGCAAGAGTGTAACGTAATGTAAGTGAGAGGGAAAAAAAAAAACCATTCATTAAATTCCCGTACGCGGCCAAAATTAAAAACAGGAGAAAAATAATGAAAAGCATAAACTCATTTATTCATTAATTAAAAACAAAACAAAATGTTTATTATGAATTCTGACCTAGTTATTCAACCTATTAACCTGACTTTTATTATTAATTGTTGGAACTGCCACCACAGTGTGTATCATTTTAAGATTGGGAAGAGTAGATACTTGCATTTGATTTGAAATAATTTTTTCCCATATAGAACAGTGGGTAAATATTTTTTTTGCTAAAAAAACTAAGTGCATTGTGTAATTCGGGCCAGCCCAAAAAGTGCACAGCCCACATAGGGCAAGGCTTGGGCAATTATTTTTTAGCCCATATTTTATCTGGGTATTTTTGCCCACTCCGATAAAGCCAGAAGCCAAATACGGGCCAAGTAGCCCGTTTTGCCAGCTCTATATATGCATAGGATCATTAAAATGCATCGTCCTACAAACAAACAAATTTACATTCCTTTCAGCGTTTATAGGATCGTAACTAATTAATAGCCTCTAAACCCTAAATTAAAACCCTAATGAATATTGTATCACCAAAACTAAATCGCAACTTTCTTACTTGAGTCCTGAGAAGACGTTGTGCACAGCACAACCTGAAGAAAAAACGGACTGACGGAGCGACTCGAATGGCCGCATGGGATGAGGAAAGAGAGCTGAGGTGTAAAGTTATCAATTTAGTCCTGCTCAGCCCACTGAGCTTTGACCCACATGGATTAGGGCCAAAAGGGCCTACGGGACTAAAAAGCCCACGGGCCAAAAAGTCCCAAAGCCCTGGGGAATAGGGCTGGCCCATAGTCCCTAAATATTAAAAACAAATTGTCATACAAACTAACCAACCCATTCTATGGGTCAGCCTATTCCATAGGCTTGTTGGCTCTCTCTAAAAGTCTCTCTTTCTCTTACACACACACACACACACACTACATGATACTAATTTAATCGTTAGGAGATCCTTTTATATCCTTATTTATTGTGAGTGAAAACTCACATTTCAAATGCAAGAAGGACACCTTCAGCCATTTAATACAAAGGATATTTTTGAAATAAAATTTAAATTTTAAAATTAACTCATTTCAATGCATTTCATTGGTCTTGATAATTTTAGTCTTTTTGTTTCTTATAATAAGGACAGGAGGTAGTACTAAGTTTGGGACAAATTTTTATTATTATTATTATTATTATTACTATTATTATTAGATTTTTTAAGTTAACTTAAATTTGAGTGAAGATAGTAAAAAGTAACTATTTATTCTAAAAATTTGGATGATTTACTAATAATTTATTTATTATTTTTGTCGATAAAAATAATTTATTTATTATTTGATTGTTTTATTTATATAAGCTTTATAATTCAAGTGTGACATAAATCAATTTTATTTTATTTTTTTATAAATAAAAGTTTAGGTGAGTTGGGTCCCGGGGGCTTACCAGGATGAGGAAAAGCTTAAGGCTCTGAGAGCGCTTATGAGATCTAAGTCAAATCTTTACCAACTGGACCAATTTTCGTTGACCAGTTTAATTTTAAGCACCGATTTGATTGTATGTTATTGCATTTTTTTGACAAAAACAAGGCTAATTCATTCCATAATAATCAAGAGCAATATATCTAGTAACATCATCACAATTTTGGAAGATTGTGATATATGTAGCCACCCCTAACAAAGTGTGAGCAACTACATGAACTTTCTTCCTATCAAACTCAACCAAAAAGTTGTTAACATAAAAAGATAAAAGACTCCTATAATTTAAAATAATAGCCATATATTCAGCTTTCTCCTGATTATACAGGAGGCTTAGGATTTTTCTTTCAGAACAGTGGATCCTTGGAGAGTAGCTATAAGATTTAGCTTTGAAGAAACATTCTCCACATAAAACGAAACCAATATCTAAGAACAGATCATTGAGGCTTCGTGCTTCATCCAGTGGTTTTGGCGGAGGCCGGGAAGGAACCAAAACAGGAGGAGGTGGCTTGGCCATGGAGTATGCCCAATAGGAGCTCCTGGGCTTTGAAGGACCATCAGTTCCCAACAATATATCAGTCTCCTGTCTCGAGGCGGTGGTTCCGGTGGGGGCCTCATCGCCGGTGGAGAGAAAAGCGGTGGAAAGGGAGAGCCTTTGGTGGTACCTGAATCGAGAGAGGGCGGTGGTGAAAAATGTCTCGGCGTCGCAGATCTAAAGCAGTAGGACGGCCACGGTGGTGGAGGAGGTGCCGTTATCAGAGATTGACTATGGAAAAAATGCTTGGAAGGAAACAGTTTGGTACTCAGAAAATTTGTGAACAAAAAAAGCTAGAAATCTGTCTCACTAGGAGAGAAAGAAAGACATCTCATGAAGAGAGAAAAACCAAATCGGAAAAAGATAGTGGTTGTCAAGAGAGAGATCAGCGGCGGCTATGTTGCTTTATTTTTATAGCTACTCTTTTTAATGTATGTTATTGCATTAGATAATATTAGATTGGATCTTGCATTTAAGAGTTTTAAAATCGAATACTTTAATTTAATTGATAAGCAAATCATGTGTGACATAAACCTTGAGGAAAAATCTTACATATGAATCTTTGTTTCAATACTCTTGCCTAAGGGAGAGTGTTAAACAATTCATGATTAATACTTTGAACTCAAGATCTTCCATTCTTGGGTTAATTTTTTTATTCAAATTAAATTTTAAAAAATAGAGCAAAAGAATTTAAGAAATTATCTAGAAAATGTGACATAAGGAAATGAAGCTATGACTGATATCTTTACATATTTTTGGATTTTATATTTAAAAAAAATATGAATTTTTCTAACATGCGCAACCATACACAGGTTAAGACTCATTAATTATTCATTTTTTCCTTATTTATTACATATTTTTCTATTTATTTTATGAATTCAATCTCTCTCTTCCCCACCAAATAGGAAACTGGGAATTAATGAGGAAAAAACCCAATAGATAAACTTCTATATATAAAAAAAAACTTTATTTACTAATTATGATTTTACTCATAGATTTTATAAAAAATTACAAATAAAATTTCTAAATGGATGGTGAAATATTGATTGATATTAATTTAGATCACAAACTTAGAAGTTCAAGTCGAATTTCTAAATTAAATTCTAGTGGATTTAGTATTAAATTAATAATTAGTAATTCAAACTTAAATACTAACTTTGGTCTGTAATATTAATTGTAATAAGTAACTCATACATCTATTATCTACTATTTTACTATATTATTAAAAAAAAGAGTTTTGTTACGTAGGATTATATCACGTGTCAAAATCAGATACATTCTTTTCTCACCTAAAGTAATTTTATTTTTAGTTGTTGTTGTTATTATTATTATTATTATTATTATTATTATTATTATTTTAGTATCAATATTATTACAAAATCTCAATTAATAAATGTTATCGA
This sequence comes from Calophaca sinica, assembly GCA_037113605.1. Classification (NCBI taxonomy): domain Eukaryota; kingdom Viridiplantae; phylum Streptophyta; class Magnoliopsida; order Fabales; family Fabaceae; genus Calophaca; species Calophaca sinica. The sequence goes on from CM073736.1 coordinate 73,579,275, forward strand.
AAACATAATTATCTTCTCTTAAATGATTTTCCCAATTTTGAATTAATGTAATCAATTAGCATTTAATATTTTTTCATCATATAAATTTGTCAACTTTTAATTAGACATTCACTATCAATTATATAATTCATAATAAATTTGAATTCAAATTTCAAATTTGAATTTAAATAAAATCAAATTGAAATTAACTAAAACGTCATTCTAAATTTATCACTTAATCTATAAATACTAACATATTCATTTAGCAAAAAAAAAAACATATTAATGAAACAAAAATGAATACCTATGTCACTATTGTTATTTTTTCTTTTTTCTTTTCTCCTTTTAAAATAGTCAATTGTTTTTTATTTCATTTTTGTTGTTTTTTATTCAATTTTGATATAGGATTAAATACAACAACACAAATTCGATCATAAGCTTCTAATTTTTTTCATTTTCTTTTGAATGCTTTCCATATTTTGTCTAATATTTAACAATAAAAGTTTGTTTGCTAACACAAATTCGAGTATTTAATTTTTATCATTAATTCCTACTATGATTTTACCTTAAAATCATATTACTATTTGTTATTATTTTTTTTTACAAAACTATTTTTTTTTATAATAAGAGGGATTACAAGAAAAGACTAAGCAACTCTCCGGGTTAAGCTATAACCAGCAACATCTTCAAAGAGCAAAAGATTAAGTTGAGGAGGTGGCACATCAAAGATGTGGCAATCAAAAGAGTGGTCATACCCCATATTGGCCAGCTTGTCTTGTTACACTCCGAAGTCCTATTCATGCTTTATTCTAATAACTAGTCTAACTCGCGTAATCAACGGGTATAAAAATACGAAGGAATTAAAATTGCAAAATGAATAAGACTACGACGCGCTACGGTGAAGTAATACTAAGTATGTCACATGTAGGTATATAGATAAGTACATACTATCAGAGTGCAAAGTGTGTAGTGTAGATACTAATGACACAGTCACCCAAAAAGAAGTAAACCTGTGAGGCTAACCTGATGTCTCAACTAAACAAAACAGCAAAACACAAACATAACATAAGCATCAAGACTCCTGGCCAACATATAACCAAATGCCTCAGCGAGGGGGAAACTGAGAGCTCCCACTCTGAGATCCCGAATGCCTCGGAAACAACCATCTGTAATCGTGAGCTGTCATGTGGTGAGAGGGACCAGATGTCGCTCCTCTCCCATGTCTCTGTCGTCCACGGTGGCTAGACTCGCTATGATGGCTAACAGGTCGCACCGGCATTGGCTGAGGAGGCATCGGTGAATAACCCCCATAACCAAAACCAGGTGGAAACCCTGGTGCCGACCACATCTGCTGGAAAGGTAGTCTCTGACATATCCTGAAGTCTCCGGAGAAGCTAGCTATAGGAAGACCTAAAACCCTGAAATAGATGGAGATGGTACCCGTATAGATCACTGCCTGACGCACATAGTCAATCTCCCACCCCATGCCGTCGAAATCATGGTACTGAATCTCAAAATCACCCCACACGGGGATCCGAGGGGGAAGGAGCATGGACGGGTGCATCAGCATAAACTGCTCCATCGGGTGCTGCTGCGGTTGCATCCTCCTCTTCAACAAAGTCTAACATACAATAATACATATACACGCAAGCATGCAAACACAGGGAGGTAAGAATAACACAATCATCAAAAAGCGGGAAATGCATAAGTAGAATGAATGATTTGACAATCCGAACAAACCAGCACATATAAATAAATATGACCTAGCTACCCACTTCCACTTATCCCGTGTCTCTCAATGAATCAATGTGTTGTGCGCTTCAGCATCTTTTCTTTCTATTGTCACTGTACTCCCCATTTCTGTTAAGAATACTTATTGGCGAACCCCCTTTCCGTTAGGTTGTCATCCCCCTTTTCCGTTAGGGACTCCCGTCTCCCTTTTCCGATAGAGCACGGGGCGACACTAACCTAGTCCACGAGGTATTCCCCTTTTTCGTTAGGAATCCTCCTCCCCTTTTTCCGATAGAGACGTCCGTTTCCCCCTTTTTCGATAGGAAACAGAGTGGATCAAACCTATTAGGCGAGATATCCCCCATTTCCGTTAGGGATTCTCTTCACATCACATTCTTGTCAAGAATGGAGTGGTTACTAATGCAATATCATATGTGTAACACCTGAGGACGAGATCGACATCGTATTAGGACGACGTATCGAGACCTCGACCAAGACCTTGTGTCGAGATCCCGTGACTAGATCGTTTGCCGAGATCTTTTGTCGAGCAGATGAGAGCACGTGCACTATTTCCGAAATGGTGAGGAGTCGCGTGTCGAGTTGATGAAGTCGCGTCATCGGTGATGAGGACGCAAGTTGAGCTGAGGAGACCGCGTTCACGAACTCGTGTTAGAACCTTGTACGTTTGCACGAGCACCCTTGTCGACATCGTGTCGAGATGATACCTCGTATTATTTCGAACGTTACTCAGCGTTATTATTATATTGTTTGTAATTATTACATTGTCGACTTATCGTTGGCCAAGCGAGTAGAGGGTAATTATGAGAGGAGCGAGTTAACGGGTAGATGATTGATGGGATTGGTCTCTTCTAGCTGGAGTTACGTTTCTCCCCCTCTCTCGCCAGCTGTATACCTCACCCGATTCCCTCACACTCATTTCTCTTTTCTTCTTTCTTCACCCTTCCTTCTGCTGTGTTTCGTTGTTTTCTTCAAAATCTTCATCGGCTTAAACCGTGAGTTCCAAATGAGATTCTCGCAAGCTTTCTTCATCAATTTTGTTCATCATCAACTTCTCGACCCATATCTCGTCGATCGACCATCACCGTTGAGGTATGAAGAATGATTCTTATCTTCTTCGTGCTCTTGTTTAGCGCTAATTCTTCTTCCATTTTTAACCGCTTTATGCTTCCAAATCATATCAAATTGATGGGTTTTCTTCTTCATAATATTACCTATCTTTTTAACCGATTAATTGGGCTTGTAAAACAAAATTTCTTCTCGATTTACGCAATCGGCGGTGCCCGAAAAACCCCATTTTGGTTCGTTCGATTTCTAGTTTTTCATTCGTTGTTTCGATTATTGTGGTTGTCGATCTATACATTGAAGCATCGGATAACTTTTCATGAAATTTTGATCGAAATCCCTAACTTTGTGTTAGAGGAAAAATATATTTCAGTTCTTGAGTTTCATATTTTTAAGGTTGTGGTTGAGTTTGGGAAGAGAGAGCTAGATGTATTAGAACCATAGATCGATCCGAGTTGTGTTTGTTTTAGGAAGTCGATTCAGAGATCGTGTGAATTCCGAATCGAGGTGTACGGAAAGCGAATCCAAGGACGCCAAGCGCAGAATCGAGCGAGGATCATGCGTGTCGAGGTCGACCGAGAAGCGTCACGTGTCGAAGTCGTTGTCGAGTTCGTTGAAGACAAAGTGTCGAGATCGAGTAAGAGAAGTCGTTGTCGAGCTCTTTGAAGACAAATTGTGTCGAGGTCGTTGTCGGCAAAGATTAACTTGGAGTTCGGTAAGGGCGCTTCACATTAATGTTTTCGTAGTATGATAAGCGTAAGGGCATTTCATATTCTATGTGGTTATGTTATTGTGTATGGATTTCTTGGTTTGTGTGGAGATGAAATGTTGTGATATGATTGAGTTTTGCATGTATTTAATATGTGATTGAATATATGTCGTGAAGTGTGTATTGTATGTTGAATTGCGTTTCTTCATGTCGAGCTTGCTCTTTTATTTGACATGCGGTTGAATATCTTGTGTTTAACTCTTTGAATCTCGTATCACGGCGAATTGTTCATCGAGTGAGCGAGCTAGGTGAGTCGTATGGCGTTTTGAGCCGTGACCGGATAAGCGAGGGTGCTAGGTCCCCTTTTTGTTTACGGGAGATTGACTAGACGTCGCCACGCCACGGGACTGAGTTATTTGTCCTAGGGAGAGCGAGGATCCCAAGGCTTGGCTGGACTTTCCGACATCTGAGACGGCGTGTGCATTCCGGAAAATTGTCGAGTCGAGAGAAAATGGATTTGTGAGTTGTGTCGAGTTAGAGTGAGATGGTCGAGTCACGTCGGTGATTGTTATACTTTGCTGTTTGCTTATATTTTTTATGTCGAGCTTATCTTGAATTGTTGAGAAGTTGACCCTTTCCCGTGGTGCCTTCAATCCATGACGGTTACCCAGGCGATGTCGAGGGCGCAGGTAACTCGACAGTAGACGATGCCGAGGAGGATCTCGACGAGGACCCGAGTGACGACCTCTATCTGTCGTGATTGTTTATTTGTTGGATGTTTGTTTTTCTGAGGACTGTACTTGTTTTTCCTTTGTGTTCGAGGTCGTGACCAGTTTGGGCAGTGTTGTTTTGTTGCTACAGGGTAGACTGGTGGTCTTACTTTTGGAGCAGCCCCCTGCGTGGGAGTCTGCCGGAAGTACCCCCAGGGTATGATGGCTCTTTTGAAGTTGTCGTACTTAGGTGTATTTTCTTTACACATTTGCTACTCTGTATTTTGTATACATTATTATTTCGAGTGATATATATATGTGTATGTTATGCATGTATGTTTTATTTGAATTTAAGTCTTGTGTCTTAGTTGCACCATGTTTCGAAAAGCTGTAATTACTCTGATGTGCACGAGTTGGTTTTATAAAAAAAAAAATATATCCCATTTTTAAAAGGCACAAGAGTTTTGTTTTTAAAACACATCTCATATAGGTTTATGTTTGAGCTTGGTGTGTTGAGCTCGGTAGCGGTCCGGAAGCAGTCGTTACCTTTGTTAGTATCGAGCGATTCGGTTCTGGCCGAAATTTGTGCATAGGATTTGGGTAGTCACCGTGTCGGGTTATGTGTGTTGGGTACCTAGTTGTATTGTGTTGATTCTTTGTTTGATTAAGTGAAGCACTTATTGCTTGAGGAATTGTTTGAACTGTTTCTTGATTGAAGCGGTGTGTTTTAACACATCCTTGTGTGAGATTCAGCGGGGTTTTGAACTTTGTGGAATCTAATGCCACCTCGTAGGAATCGACATCCGGCAACCGAGAACGTCGACATGGAGCAGGCTATTCAAGCTATGGCCGAGATGGCGGCAGCCATGGCTCAACAATCACCGGCTGAACTCAACAGGCTAACGCGATGGCTCAGCAGACGGCGGCGTTAACTCAGCCAGAACTTGCAGACATGAACGAGCGTAACGAAATCTTGAAGCGAGAGGATTAGCGGACTTCAGGAATCATGATCCACCGAAGTTCTACGGTGAGCCAAATCGGATAAAGGCGATCTTTGGATGCAAGAGATCGAGAAGATATTTGAGGCACTTCATTGCGGGACAACGTGAAGGTCGACTATGCCACCTACTTCTGCTAGAGAGGCAGAGTATTGGTGGAGAGGAGTGAAGCAAGCGTTTATAGCGTAACATCGCGAGATGACACGGGAGCTTTTTCGTGAAAGGTTTTGGACAAATACTTCCTGGATAATCGCACGAGCCGAGAAGGAGCAAGAATTTCTTCAAGCTGCAGGCAACTGACTTCGGCGGTGTCAGTATGCGACCAAGTTCGAATCGTTGGCGAGGTATTTCAGTCCATTTCGTGACCGAGTTGACCAGAGATGGTTAAGTGAGAGATTCCAAGCGGGGATTGAGATTCGACATTCGAAGTCGGTGGTGTCGTTGAGGATCGAAATCTCGAAGAGTGATTGATCGATGTGTCGAGGTAGAAGGAGTGAGGAGCCACAAGAAGAAGGCTGTGGGCGGGCCGGTGAGACCCGAGTGCGGGCGTAGATTTGCATGAAGGAAACCACCGCGAAGAGGCCTTACGACCGACCTCGGGGAACGACAACAGGGGCGATGTCGTCAGATGACCCAAGTACCGAGTGGAGTGGAGGTCGATCCGGTGTCGAGGTGATTTGCTACCGATGTGGAAAGTCGGGACATTACGCGAGTAATTGTACTCGAGAAGGAGGGTGTGTTTCAACCGCAGAAGCCAGGGCATTTTGCTAAGGATTGTCCTACACCTAAAGTGAACCGACTATGCTTGCGGCAAAGCCAAAGGAAAGCGTCAAGTGGCTAAAGGCGAGTTTTTACGCATGAGTGGCGAGGAAGCGGTCGGTGATGATCTTATCCAAGGTGAATGTGAGATCGAGGGTAAATCCTTATCCGTTCTTTTTGATTCTGTGCAACCCATTCCTTCATTTCTTCCGATTGTGTGAACCTTTTGAGCTTGCGTATCGCTTTACCGTTTAAATTAGTAGTTACAACCCCACCGCTAAAACCTTAGTCACAAACACTTGCATGTCTTAATTGTGTAGTGGTTATTGAGTAGAAAGTTTGTGGTCAATTTGGTTTGTTTGCCTCTTAAGGGTTTAGATGTTATCCTCGGGATGGATTGGTTGTCACACCACCATGTCCTTTTGGGTGTGCCAGTAAAGCGTAATTTTTCCGGACCTTGGAGTCTCCAATTATCTTTCTGCGAACGTATTGGAGTTTCTTTGAAAGAAGGAACTAGGGAATACATGTATCTAGCTAGTTCGGAAGTTTTCTAGCAGATCGGCGTGAAGAATGTTCCGGTGGTGTGTGATTTTGAGGGCGTTTTCGAAGGCGTGCGGGATTACCACCAAGACGAGAGGTCGAAGTTCTCCATCGACACGATTCGAGAACAGGGCCGATTTCCAAAGCGCCGTGCGGGATGTCTCTGCCGAGATGAAAGAGTGAAGTCCCAGATCGAACACTTGGAGTCGAAGCAATTCATACGACCGAGCGTGTCACCGTGGGGAGCTCGGTGTTGTTGGTTAAGAAGAAGGATGGGCGATCAAGGCGTGCGTGGACTATCGCGAACTCAACAAGGTTACCGTGAAGAACCGTTATCCGTTACCACGTATTGGCGACTTGATGGACCAACCGTGGAGCGGCGATCTTTTCCAAGATAGACTTGAAGTCGGGCTACCATCGATTCGCGTGAAGGAGGAAGATGTCGCCAAAGCGACTTTCAGGACTAGATACGGTCACTACGAGTATTTGGTGATGCCGTTTGGAGTGACGAATCGCGCGGTGTGTTTATGGACTACATGAACAGGATTTTCCATTCGCTTTTGGATCGATTCGTTGTAGTGTTCATCGGCGACATATTGATTTACTCGAGGAACCGAGAAGAGCACGCAGAACACCTATGTCGAGTACTACGGATATTACGAGATAAGCAACTCTATGCCAATCAGCCGAAGTGTGAATTTTGGCTTGAAGAGGTGAATTTTCTTGGTCACGTGATTTCCAGAGAAGGGATACCGTGGATCCAATTAAGATTGAGGCGGTGATAGCATGGGAACAGTAGAAGGCGGTTCTGAGATCGGGAGTTTTGTCGGCTTAGCGAGGATATTACCGAAGATTCATTGAAGGTTTCTCGAAAGATTGTCGCGCCTCTTACACGATCGACGAGGAAGAATCAACCTTTGCTTGGACCGAGGAGTGCGGCCGCTTTTCAATGACTGAAAGAGCTTTTGACGGCAGCGCTGTGCTGATTTTGCCTCAACCCGAAGAGCCTTTCGAGGTGTATTGTGATGCGTCACACCAGGGGATTGAGATGCGTCTTGATGCAACATCGGAAGGTGGTCGCGTATGCTTCAAGACGACTTAAGATTCACGAGAGGAACTATCCTACTCACGATTTGGAGCTAGCAAAGATAGTTTTTGCTTGAAGATATGGAGGCACTACCTTTACGGAGCACTCTTCTGCTTTCGGCGATCATAGGAGCTTGAAGTACTGCTCGACCGGAAGGAGCTCAACATGCGTCAACGTAGATGGACGTAATTTCTCAAGGACTACGACTTTACGTTTGAATACCATCCGGTAAGGCTAACGTAGTAGCGGATGCGTTGAGCGGGAAGAGCGTTTTAACCTCGGTAATGATGATCAAGGAGTTGGAGATGCTCGAGAAGTTCCGAGATTTGAAGTCGAGTGTCGAAGTTTCACCGGGAAGTCGAGATTTGGTATGCTTACTATCTCTAACAGTTGTTGGACGAGATCCGAGACCAAAGAAGTTCATGACGAGCTCGCAAGAGAAGATCGATTGATAAGCGCAAGGAAAGCGACGAATTTCAAGTCGGAGCGGGCGACATCTTGAGATGCAATGGCCGAGTATGCGCGTGCCTAACGATCCGAGCCGAGGAAGTTGATTCTCGACGAAGCGCATAAGAGCAACTTTAGTATTCATCCCGAGTTACGAAGATGTATCAAGACTTGAAGAAGCATTTTTGGTGGTCGGAATGAAGAAGCAAGTGGCGAGCACGTAGCTTCATGTTTGGCGTGTCGAAGCGAAGGTGGAGCACCAACGACTGCGGGAATGCTACAATCGCTTGACGTGCAAAGATGGAAATGGGACGATATTTCCATGGACTTCGTTGTAGGTTTGCCGAAGACGCAGAAGAAGAATGATTCGATTTGGGTGATCGTCGGCCGATTGACCAAATCGCTCATTTCTTGCCGCGAGGTCGACATACAACGTGGAAAAGGCGGCGAGATCTACATTGCGGAGATAGTACGACTTCATGGAATACCTCTTCGATCGTGTCGGACCGAGATCAAAGTTCACGTCTCATTTTGGAGGGAATTGCAAGGAGCGATGGGAACCGAGCTCAGGCTTAGCTCGGCATATCATCCACGTGATCGACGGCCGACCGAGAGAACGATCCAATCGCTTGAAGATTTGTTGCGAGCTTGTACGTTAGATCACCGAGGAAGTTGGGACGACGTCTTACCATTGGTGGAGTTCACATACAACAACATTTCCATGCGAGTATTGGGATGGCACCTTTTGAAGCGCCTGTATGGGCGGAAATGTCGACGCCTCTTTGTTGGTACCAGGACGGCGAGCGGATCGTCAGTAGGACCGATATGATCCAGCAGACTCACCGAGAAGATCCGTTTGATCGAGATCGGATCACGAACATCTCAAAGTCGGCGAGAAGAGTTATGCAGATCAACGACGTCGACCACTCGAGTTCGAGGAAGGAGAGAACATGTATTTCTTAGAGTCACCCCCACTACCGGAGTTGGTCGAGCGATCAAATCCAAGAAACTTACCCCTAAATTCATTGGACCTTACAGATTCTTCGTCGTATTGGTCGGTGGCATATCAGTGCCTTACCCCCATTCTTGTCGAACATCCACGGCGTCTTTCACGCCTCACAATTGCGGAAGTATGTTTAGGCCCTTCCCATGTCATCGAACCGGATGTGATTCAAGCGAAGGGCGACCTATCTTTTGAAGCGTCACCAGCAAGGATCGTTGATCGGAAAGCCAAGCGATTCGCGGAACAAAGAGATCCAACTTGTCAAGGTTGTGTGGGATCGTAAGGCGGGAGATGCGACTTGGGAGCTGGAGGAGAAGATGAAGATTCAAGACCTGAACTTTTACGAGGTAAGAATCTTATTTGCAATTTCGAGGACGAAATTTTTTAGAGGGAGAGATTGTAACACCTGAGGGCGAGATCGACATCGTATTAGGACGACGTATCGAGACCTCGACCAAGACCTTGTGTCGAGATCCCGTGACTAGATCGTTCACGAGATCTTTTGTCGGCGAGATGAGAGCACGTGCACTAGTCAGCCGAAATGAGGAGGTCGCGTGTCGAGTTGATGAAGTCGCTGCATCGAAATGATGAGGACGCAAGTCGAGTGAGGAGACCGCGTTCACGAACTCGTGTTAGAACCTTATGCGTTTGCACGAGCACCCTTGTCGACATCGTGGTCGAGATGATACCTCGTATTATTTCGAACGTTACTCGGCGTTATTATTATATTGTTTGTAATTATTACATTGTCGGCTTGTCGTTGGCCAAGCGAGTAGAGGGTAATCATGAGAGGAACGAGTTAACGGGTAGATGATTGATGGGATTGGCATCTTATAGCTGGAGTTACGTTTATACCCCTATCTCGCCAGCTGTGTACCACGACCGATTCCCTCACACTCATTTCTCTTTTCTTCTTTCTTCACCCTTCCTTCTGCTGTGTTTCGTTGTTTTCTTCAAAATCTTCATCGACGAAACCGTGAGGTCCAAATGTAGATTCGCACAAGCTTTCTTCATCAATTTTGTTCATCATCAACTTCTCGACCCATATCTCGTCTGATCGACCATCACCGTTGAGGTATGAAGAACAGATTCTTATCTTCTTCGTGCTACTGTTTAGCGCTAATTCTTCTTCCATTTTTAACCAGTTTTATGCTTCCAAATCATATCAAATTGATGGGTTTTCTTCTTCATAATATTACCTATCTTTTTAACCGATTAATTGGGCTTGTAAAACAAAATTTCTTCTCTGATTTCTGCAATCGGCAGTGCCCAGAAAACCCCATTTTTGGTTCGTTCGATTTCTGGTTTTTCATTCGTTGTTTCTGATTATTGTGGTTGTCGATCTATCTGTTGAAGCATCAGATAACTTTTCATGAAATTTTGATCGAAATCCCTAACTTTGTGTTAGAGGAAAAATATATTTCAGTTCTTGAGTTTCATATTTTTCTGGGTTGTGGTTGAGTTTGGGGAAGAGAGAGCTAGATGTATTAGAACCATAGATCGATCTGAGTTGTGTTTGTTTTAGGAAGTCGATTCAGAGATCGTGTGAATTCGAATCGAGGTGTACGGAAAGCGAATCCAAGGACGGAAGCGAGAATCGAACGAGGATCAGACGCGTGTCGAGGTCGATCGAGAAGCGTGCGTGTCGAAGTCGTTGTCGAGTTCGTTGAAGACACCGTGTGTCGAGATCGAGTAAGAGAAGTCGTTGTCGAGCTCTTTGAAGACAAATTGTGTCGAGGTCGTTGTCGGCAAAGATTAACTTGGAGTTCGGTAAGGGCGCTTCACATTAATGTTTTCGTAGTATGATAGCGTAAGGGCATTTCATATTCTATGTGGTTATGTTATTGTGTATGGATTTCCTGATTTGTGTCGAGCTGAAATGTTGTGATATGATTGAGTTTTGCATGTATTTAATATGTGATTGAATATATGTCGTGAAGTGTGTATTGCATGTTGAATTGCGTTTCTTCATGTCGAGCTTGCTCTTTTATTTGACATGCGGTTGAATATCTTGTGTTTAACTCTTTGAATCTCGTATGCTAATTGTTCATCGAGTGAAGCGAGCTAGGTGAGTCGTATAGCGTTTTGAGCCGTGACCGGATGGCGAGGGTGCTAGGTCCCCTTTTTGTTTACGGAGATTGACTAGACGCCGCCACGCCACTGACCCGAGCCGATCCTAGGGAGAGCGAGGATCCCAAGGCTTTAGCTGGACTTTCCGACATCTGACGGCTGCGTGTGCATTCCGGAAAATTGTCGAGTCGAGAAAATGGATTTGTGAGTTGTGTCGAGTTAGAGTGAGATGGTCGAGTCACGTCGGTGATTGTTATACTTTCTTTGTTTGCTTATATTTTTATGTCGAGCTTATCTTGAATTGTTGAGAAGTTGACCGCTTTCCCGTGGTGCCTTCAATCCATGACGGTTACCCAGGCGATGTCGAGCGCGCAGTAACTCGGCGATGAAGCGATGCCGAGGAGGATCTCGACGAGGACCCGAGTGACGACCTCTATCTGTCGTGATTGTTTATTTGTTGGATGTTTGTTTTTCTGAGTACTGTACTTGTTTTTCCTTTGTGTTCGAGGTCGTGACGGTTTAGGCGATGTTGTTTTGTTGCTCTGAGGTGGCGGTGGTCTTACTTTTGGAGCGACCCCTGCGTGGGAGTCTGGAAGTACCCCAGGGTATGATGGCTCTTTTGAAGTTGTCGTACTTAGGTGTATTTTCTTTACACATTTGCTACTCTGTATTTTGTATACATTATTATTTCGAGTGATATATATATGTGTATGTTATGCATGTATGTTTTATTTGAATTTAAGTCTTGTGTCTTAGTTGCACCATGTTTCGAAAAGCTGTAATTACTCTGATGTGCACGAGTTGGTTTTATAAAAAAAAATATATCCCATTTTTAAAAGGCACAAGAGTTTTGTTTTTAAAACACATCTCATATAGGTTTATGTTTGAGCTTGGTGTGTTGAGCTCGGTAGCGGTCCGGAAACGGGTCGTTACACTGTTGGTATCAGGCTTGATTCGGTTCGGCCGAGCCGTGCATAGGATTTGGGAGTCCGTGTGTCGGGTTATGTGTGTTGGGTACCTAGTTGTATTGTGTTGATTGCTGTTTGATTAAGTGAAGCACTTATTGCTTGAGGAATTGTTTGAACTGTTTCTTGATTGAAGCAGTGTGTTTTAACACATCCTTGTGTGAGATTCTGACAGGGTTTTGAACTTTGTGGAATCTAATGCCACCTCGTAGGAATACGACATACGCAGCGAGAACGTCGACATGGAACGAGCTATTCAAGCTATGGCCGAGATGGCGTGACCATGGCTCAACAATCACCTGCAGAACTCAACAGGCTAACGCGATGGCTCAACAGACGGCGGCGTTAACTCGCAGAACTTGCAAAGAACAAAGAACGAGCGTAACGAAATGCTGAAGCGAGAGGATTGGCGCACTTCAGGAATCATGATCCACGAAGTTCTACGGTGAGCCAAATCGGATAAAGGCGATCTTTGGATGCAAGAGATCGAGAAGATATTTGAGGCACTTCATTGCGGGACAACGTGAAGGTCGACTATGCCACCTACTTACCGCTAGGAGACGCAGAGTATTGGTGGAGAGGAGTAAAGCAAGCGTTTATAGCGTAACATCGCGAGATGACACGGGAGCTTTTTCGTGAAAGGTTTTTGGACAAATACTTCCGGATCTTTGCCGCGAGAGAAGGAGCAAGAATTTCTTCAAGCTGCAGGCAACTCGACTTCGGCGGTGTCCGAGTATGCGCCAAGTTCGAATCGTTGGCGAGGTATTTCAGTCCATTTCGTGACCGAAGTTGACCATAGATGGTTAAGTGAGAGATTCCAACGGGGATTGAGATTCGACATTCGAAGTCGATGGTGTCGTTGAGGATCGAAATCTCCAAGAGTCGATTGATCGATGTGTCGAGGTAGAAGGAGTGAGAGCCACTGAAGAAGACTGTTGTGGGCGGACCGGTGAGACCCCAGAGTGCGGGCAGAGATTTGCCTGAAAGGAAACCACCGCAGAAGAGGCCTTACGACCGACCTCGAGGAACGACAACAGGGACAGATCGTCAGATGACCCAAGTACCGAGGAGTGGAGGTCAGTCGGTGTCGAGGTGATTTGCTACCGATGTGGAAAGTCGGGACATTACGCGAGTAATCGTACTCGAAGGAGGGTGTGTTTCAACCGCAAGAAGCCAGGGCATTTTGCTAAGGATTGTCCTACACCTAAAGCTGAACCGACTATGCTTGCGGCAAAAGCCAAAGGAAAACGTCCAGTGGCTAAAGGCGAGTTTTCTGCATGAGTGGCGAGGAAGCGGTCGGTGATGATCTTATCCAAGGTGAATGTGAGATCGAGGGTAAATCCTTATCCGTTCTTTTTGATTCGGTGCAACCCATTCCTTCATTTCTTCGATTGTGTGAACCTTTTGAGCTTGATCGTGATCGCTTTACCGTTTAAATTAGTAGTTACAACCCATTTGCTAAAACCTTAGTCACAAACACTTGCATGTCTTAATTGTGTAGTGGTTATTGAGTAGAAAGTTTGTGGTCAATTTGGTTTGTTTGCCTCTTGGGGTTTAGATGTTATCCTCGGGATGGATTGGTTGTCACACCACCATGTCCTTTTGGACTGTGCCCGTAAAGCGTAATTTTTCCGGACCTTGGAGTCTCCAATTATCTTTCTGCGAACGTATTGGAGTTTCTTTGAAAGAAGGAACTAGGGAATACATGTATCTAGCTAGTTCGGAAGTTTTCTAGCGGATCGACGTGAAGAATGTTCGGTGGTGTGTGATTTTGAGGGCGTTTTTCAAGACGTGCGGGATTACCACCAAGATGCGAAGGTCGAGTTCTCCATCGACTGATTCGAGGAACAGGACCGATTTCAAAGCGCCGTGCATGGATGTCTCTGCCGAGATGAAAGAGTGAAGTCCCAGATCGAACACTTGGAGTCGAAGCAATTCATACGACCGAGCGTGTCACCGTGGGGAGCTCGGTGTTGTTGGTTAAGAAGAAGGATGGGCGATCAAGGCCGTGCGTGGACTATCGCGAACTCAACAAGGTTACCGTGAAGAACCAGATTATCCGTTACCACGTATTGACGACTTGATGGACCAACCGTGGAGCGGCGATCTTTTCCAAGATAGACTTGAAGTCGGGCTACCATCGATTCGCGTGAAGGAGGAAGATGTCGCCAAAGCGACTTCCAGGACTAGATACGGTCACTACGAGTATTTGGTGATGCCGTTTGGAGTGACGAATCGCCATTTGTGTTTATGGACTACATGAACAGGATTTTCCATTCGTTTTGGATCAGTTCGTTGTAGTGTTCATCGACGACATATTGATTTACTCGAGGAACCGAGAAGAGCACGCAGAACACCTATGTCGAGTACTACGGATATTACGAGATAAGCAACTCTATGCCAATCTGCCGAAGTGTGAATTTTGGCTTGAAGAGGTGAATTTTCTTGGTCACGTGATTTCGAGAGAAGGGATAGGCGTGGATCCAATTAAGATTGAGGCGGTGATAGCATGGGAACAGTAGAAGGCGATTCTGAGATCGGGAGTTTTGTCGGCTTAGCGAGGATATTACCGAAGATTCATTGAAGGTTTCTCGAAGATTGTCGCGCCTCTTACACACTCGACGAGGAAGAATCAACCTTTGCTTGGGCCAGGAGTGCGGCTTGATTTTCAATGGCGAAAGAGCTTTTGACGACAGCGCTGTCTGATTTTGCCTCAACGAAGAGCGCTTTCGAGGTGTATTGTGATGCGTCACACCAGGGATTGAGATGCGTCTTGATGCAACATCGGAAGGTGGTCGCGTATGCTTCAAGGCGACTTAAGATTCACGAGAGGAACTATCCTACTCACGATTTGGAGCTAGCGGCGGTAGTTTTTATTTGAAGATATGGAGGCACTACCTTTGCGGGAGCACTCTTCTTGTTTCAGCGATCATAGGAGCTTGAAGTACTGTTCGACCGGAAGGAGCTCAACATGCGTCAACGTAGATGGGCGAATTTCTCAAGGACTACGACTTTACGTTTGAATACCATCCGGTAAGGCTAACGTAGTAGCAGATGCGTTGAGCGGGAAGAAGCGTTTAACCTCGGTAATGATGATCAAGGAGTTGGAGATGCTCGAGAAGTTCAGAGATTTGAAGTCGAGTGTCGAAGTTTCACCGGGAAGGCGAGATTTGGTATGCTTACTATCTCTAACATATTGTTGGGCGAGATCCGAGACCAGCAAGTTCATGACGAGCTTCGCAAGAGAAGATTGATTGATAAGCGCAAGGGAAAGCGGCGAATTTCAGGTCGGGCGGACGACATCTTGAGATGCAATGGCCGAGTATGCGTGCCTAACGTATCCGAGTGAGGAAGTTGATTCTCGGCGAAGCGCGCATAAGAGCAACTTTAGTATTCATCCAGAGTTACGAAGATGTATCAAGACTTGAAGAAGCATTTTTGGTGGTCGGAATGAAGAAGCAAGTGGCGAGCACGTAGCTTCATGTTTGGCGTGTCGAAGCGAAGGTGGAGCACCAACGACTGCGGGAATGCTACAATCGCTTGACGTGCAAAGATGGAAATGGGACGATATTTCCATGGACTTCGTTGTAGGTTTGCGAAGACGCGAGAAGAAGAATGATTCGATTTGGGTGATCGTCGGCCGATTGACCAAATCTGCTCATTCTTGCCGGTGAGTCGACATACAACGTGGAAAAGGCGACCGAGATCTACATTGCGGAGATAAATGCGACTTCATGGAATACCCTCTTCGATCGTGTCGGATGAGATCCGAAGTTCACGTCTCATTTTTGGAGGAATTGCAAGGAGGCGATGGGAGGCAGAGCTCGAGCTTAGCTCGGCATATCATCCACGCAGATCGACGGTCGACCGGGAGAGAACGATCCAATCGCTTGAAGATTTGTTGCGAGCTTCACGTTAGATCACCGAGGAAGTTGGGACGACGTCTTACCATTGGTGGAGTTCACATACAACACTTTCCATGCGAGTATTGGGATGGCACCTTTTGAAGCGGCTGTATGGGCCGGAAATGTCGACGCCTCTTTGTTGGTACCAGGGCGGCGGTGTCGTCAGAGACCAGATATGATCCAGTGGACTCTGAGAAGATCCGTTTGATCGAGAGATCGGATGCGAACATCTCAAAGTCGGCAGAAGAGTTATGCGGATCAACGGCGTCGACCACTCGAGTTCGAGGAAGGAGAACATGTATTTCTTAGAGTCACCCCCACTACTGGAGTTGGTCGAGCGATCAAATCCAAGAAACTTACCCTAAATTCATTGGACCTTACGATTCTTCGTCGTATTGGTCGGTGGCATATCAGTTGCCTTACCCCCATTCTTGTCGAACATCCACGGCGTCTTTCACGTCTCACAATTGCGGAAGTATGTTTCCGACCCTTCCCATGTCATCGAACCGGATGTGATTCAAGCGAAGGGCGACCTATCTTTTGAAGCGTCACGGCAAGGATCGTTGATCGGAAAGCCAAGCGATTCGCGGAACAAAGAGATCCAACTTGTCAAGGTTGTGTGGGATCGTAAGGCGGGAGATGCGACTTGGGAGCTGGAGGAGAAGATGAAGATTGATTACCACTGAACTTTACGAGGTAAGAATCTTATTTGCAATTTCGAGGACGAAATTTTTTAGAGGAGAGATTGTAACACCTGAGACGAGATCGACATCGTATTAGAACGACGTATCGAGACCTCGACCAAGACCTTGTGTCGAGATCCCGTGACTAGATCGTTCTGAGATCTTTGTCGGCGAGATGAGAGCACGTGCACTAGTCTTTGGTGAGGAGGTCGCGTGTCGAGTTGATGAAGTCGCGTCTGATGAGGACGCAAGTCGGTGAGGAGACCGCGTTCACGAACTCGTGTTAGAACCTTATGCGTTTGCACGAGCACCCTTGTCGACATCGTGTCGAGATGATACCTCGTATTATTTCGAACGTTACTCAGCGTTATTATTATATTGTTTGTAATTATTACATTGGCCGGTTGTCGTTGGCCAAGCGAGTAGAGGGTAATTATGAGAGGAACGAGTTAACGGGTAGATGATTGATGGGATTGGCATCTTATAGCTGGAGTTACGTTTATACCCCTATCTCGCCAGCTGTATACCACGACCGATTCCCTCACACTCATTTCTCTTTTCTTCTTTCTTCACCCTTCCTTCTGCTGTGTTTCGTTGTTTTCTTCAAAATCTTCATCGACGAAACCGTGAGTTCCAGCGAGATTCTGCACAAGCTTTCTTCATCAATTTTGTTCATCATCAACTTCTCGACCCATATCTCGTCTGATCGACCATCACCGTTGAGGTATGAAGAACAGATTCTTATCTTCTTCGTGCTACTGTTTAGCGCTAATTCTTCTTCCATTTTTAACCAGTTTTATGCTTCCAAATCATATCAAATTGATGGGTTTTCTTCTTCATAATATTACCTATCTTTTTAACCGATTAATTGGGCTTGTAAAACAAAATTTCTTCTCTGATTTCTGCAATCGGCAGTGCCCAGAAAACCCCATTTTTGGTTCGTTCGATTTCTGGTTTTTCATTCGTTGTTTCTGATTATTGTGGTTGTCGATCTATCTGTTGAAGCATCAGATAACTTTTCATGAAATTTTGATCGAAATCCCTAACTTTGTGTTAGACGAAAAATATATTTCAGTTCTTGAGTTTCATATTTTTCTGGGTTGTGGTTGAGTTTGGGGAAGAGAGAGCTAGATGTATTAGAACCATAGATCGATCTGAGTTGTGTTTGTTTTAGGAAGTCTGATTCCCGAGATCGTGTGAATTCCGAATCGAGGTGTACGGGAAAGCGAATCCAAGGACGCCAAGCAGAATCCGTAACGAGGATCAGACGTGTCGAGGTCGACCGAGAAGCGACGTGTCGAAGTCGTTGTCGAAGTTCGTTGAAGACACCGATGTCGAGATCGAGTAAGAGAAGTCGTTGTCGAGCTCTTTGAAGACAAATTGTCGAGGTCGTTGTCGAGCAAAGATTAACTTGGAGTTCGTAAGCGGCGCTTCACATTAATGTTTTCGTAGTATGATAAGCGTAAGGGCATTTCATATTCTATGTGGTTATGTTATTGTGTATGGATTTCTTGATTTGTGTCGAGATGAAATGTTGTGATATGATTGAGTTTTGCATGTATTTAATATGTGATTGAATATATGTCGTGAAGTGTGTATTGCATGTTGAATTGCGTTTCTTCATGTCGAGCTTGCTCTTTTATTTGACATGCGGTTGAATATCTTGTGTTTAACTCTTTGAATATCGTATGCGTGAATTGTTCATCGAGTGAGCGAGCTAGGTGAGTCGTATGGCGTTTTTGAGCCGTGACCCGGATAATCGAGGGTGCTAGGTCCCCTTTGTTTACGGGAGATTGACTAGACGTCGCCGCCACGCCACGGGACCTGAGTTGACCGCCCTAGGGAGAGAGAGGATCCCAAGGCTTCGGCTGGACTTTCCGACATACTGATGCGGCGTGTGCATTCAGGAAAATTGTCGAGTCGAGAGAAAATGGATTTGTGAGTTGTGTCGAGTTAGAGTGAGATGGTCGAGTCACGTCGGTGATTGTTATACTTTCTTTGTTTGCTTATATTTTTATGTCGAGCTTATCTTGAATTGTTGAGAAGTTGACCCTTTCCCGTGGTGCCTTCAATCCATAGCGGTTACCCAGCGATGTCGAAGCGCGCAGTAACTCGGCGATGAAGCGATGCCGAGGAGGATCTCGGCGAGGACCCGAGTGGCGACCTCTATCTGTCGTGATTGTTTATTTGTTGGATGTTTGTTTTTCCGAGGATTTGTACTTGTTTTTCCTTTGTGTTCGAGGTCGTGACCAGTTTGGGCGATGTTGTTTTGTTGCTCTGAGGGTAGTTGGTGGTCTTACTTTTGGAGCGACCCTGCGTGGGAGTCTGGAAGTACCCCAGGGTATGATGGCTCTTTTGAAGTTGTCGTACTTAGGTGTATTTTCTTTACACATTTGCTACTCTGTATTTTGTATACATTATTATTTCGAGTGATATATATATGTGTATGTTATGCATGTATGTTTTATTTGAATTTAAGTCTTGTGTCTTAGTTGCACCATGTTTCGAAAAGCTGTAATTACTCTGATGTGCACGAGTTGGTTTTATAAAAAAAAAAATATATCCCATTTTTAAAAGGCACAAGAGTTTTGTTTTTAAAACACATCTCATATAGGTTTATGTTTGAGCTTGGTGTGTTGAGCTCGGTAGCGGTCCGGAAACGGGTCGTTACAATATGCATGCATCCAAAACCTCATAATCATATGTCTCACATCATATTATGCACACATTCCCTAAATATCCCACAATCAGGTTCATGCATGTCAACAGGCTATACTTAATCATTTAAGCATGCTAGGACAACAGGCATTACATTTCCACATAATACACATTTAATCATGTTACCCTAAGCATGTTACTACTCACATAGAGCACATATGTTACATCTCATAGTTAAGCATATTATCAGGCAATCATATTTAATAATAAAATAATCTTATGTTTGTTGATGGGTCTACCACTCCTATCCTTAGATGTAGCACACCGCAACCCTTATCCTCAGGTGTTACTAACATCAACCCCTAGTAGGGTTTAGGTACCCTACACATGCCAAACAGTCATATCTACTATACAGAACCCAATAAAAGTGCATTCTTTCCCCCCACCTGGTAATAGAAGCACTCGGAAGCAAATTGGACACCGAGACGTAAACACGAACTCACCAACAATCACACCAACACTCCCGTACTATGTTCCGGTTCAGCCAACAACAAGGAATAAGTCCAGAGTTACCAACAATATCACCGAACAGTCCAGAATAGTCCACAGTTAACTGGAAACACACAAACGCACTCGGATTAGAGTTAGGGCAACTAATAAACTAACTAAAACACAAAAAGAGGCCACGGCCAGGGGCTGGCCTTCCAGTTCCAGAACTTCAACTTACCCAAAAATAACTCCAGACAAGCTTCCACAGTCACCCGGTACCCGCACTATCGCCAAAACCCTAAAATATGAAGAACAGGTAATGAGGAACAATCCAAACAACCAAGGAATCCACAAAATCAGATTTGGGACATGAAGAACAGAGACTCCAATCTCAGTTTCGTGACCCATGGAATCTCCTCTGGGAGTTCCGGCAAAACCCTAGCTCGTTCGGTACCCGCACGGTCAAACCGGGGTCCAAAACACTATCTGATTAGGGTTAAGAACTAGAATCAATTCCAGATTAAGAAATTGCTAACTAAAATAGAGATGAACAGTAGATGGGATTAGAATTTACCTCGACGAATCGGCGATCGGAGATAAGCCCTAACAAGCTCGAACGGTAACAGACGTGTTTACACCGATGGATTGATGAACGGACGATTGAGATGAGTTTGGTGATGATCACCAAGCTTGGATTGCTCAACAATGGAGGAAAACAGACCCAAAGGGTGCTCTGGTCGAATTTTAGAGAGAAGAGATGAAAAGGATCTGATTTAAGGGATTAACAGGGCTTAAATAGCCAAGAAGATTTACAATGGGCGCACGCCACGCGCTGCCCTTAGTGTGTCGGGCGAGCACCACGCGCACTCCTATAATACACTGCGCACCTCACGCGCGACCTTGAGCGCGCCACGCGCATTATTGCACACCGGTTCTGTCTCCATGCGCGTCACGCGCGCTTAAGCGCACGCCACGGGCACTGCTCTATTGAGATAACTTCGTCCAGAAGTTGTTTGCTGCATGCATGCCACGTGTCGCGTTCCCATTCGCTCACATGCCACGTGTCAAGGCTGACTCATGCTGCTGGCCCATTATGCACCAGCACGCGTCATGCACATCCATAGGCACAACAGGCGTTGTCACGAGCTCCTGCATATACTTGCTTGTTTTTCGCGCGATTTCTTCGATTCCGACTTCCGTACGATCCAGAACTCGATACCCTAGCACTTAAACCTGATTCCTAACACAAGAGGACATCAAATGGACTTAAGAACAAAGGTTCTAAGTCTCATATACTCGTCCATAAACTCTTATTCGTTCAAAGGTACGAACACCTAAAAACCCTAAACTCAACTCCGATCGTTCTCAAACTTTACCAGGCTTCCAAGACTCATACCAAAACATTACCAAACACTATTCCAATCTCCAATAACATACCAAACCTCAAAACATGCTTTCACACAAACACTAAAAGCGAGCATACCACCAAAAGGTCAAGCATGCAGTCAAAACACACAAATCCCTACCTAGGGCACACAAATACACTTAGTCACACATAAACACACATTAAGCAAGATTAGAAAAAATGAGGATGTTACATTATCACCCCCTTAAAAGAGATTTCGTCCCTGAAATCACGCACCTAAAAATAAATGAGGGTACTATTGATGAATCTCATTCTCACGCTCCCAAGTTATGTCACCTGTCACCTCATCCCACAGAACCTTAACCAAAGAAATAGTTTTACCACAGAGTTCCTTCATCCTCCTATCTAAAATCCGTACAGGCAACGCTTCATACTCTAAGTTCTCTTTCAATTGTATTGACTCGGGTTCAAGTATATGTGATGGATCAGACAAATATTTGCGAAGTTGTGAAACATGAAAAACATCGTGAAGTCTGGAAAGATTAGGTGGTAAGGCTATATGATAAGCTACTGAGCCAATCTTACGGAGAATTTGAAAAGGTCCAATGAATCTAGGGGTTAGCTTTCTAGATTTGATGGCTCTGCCAATTCCAGTTCTAGGTGTCACTCTCAGAAAAACATGGTCTCCTTCTTGGAATTCTAAAGGTCTCCTCCTTTTGTTGCTATAACTCTTCTGCCTATCCTATGATGCTTTCATCTTCTCTCTAATCTTCCTAACTTGTTTCGTGGTTTGCTGTACCAACTCTGATCCTAATACTTGTGTATCTCCTGTCTCAAACCAACACAAAGGGGTCCTACACTTCCTTCCATACAGTGCCTCAAAAGGTGTCATACCTATACTTGAATGAAAACTGTTGTTATAGGTAAACTCTACTAAAGGCAAGAATTCATCCCAACTTCCTATGTGCTCCAATACACAAGCTCTCAACAAATCTTCTAGGGATTGATCGTTCATTCTGACTGACCATCCGTTTGAGGGTGATAAGCTGAACTCAATGTTAATTTGGTTCCTAAAGCTCGTTGCAATTCATTCCAGAATCTAGAGGTAAATCTAGGATCCCTATCGCTGATGATGCTCGAAGGAACACCATGCAACCTAACAACCTCCTTGATGTATATCTGAGCCAATCTCTCCAAAGGATACTTCTCTCCGATTGAAATAAAATGAGCACTCTTGGTCAACCGATCAATCATTACCCAAATTGCATCAAACTTCTTAGGCGTCGTTGGTAAACCCACTACGAAATCCATTGTTATCTCGTCCCACTTCCACACGGGAATATCCAATGATTGCAATAATCCTTCCGGCATCCTATGCTCAATCTTTGCCGTCTGACACACTAGACAAGACATGACGAAGTTTGCTATGTCTTTCTTCATACCAGGCCACCAAAACATCTTCTTCAAATCCCGATACATCTTAATAGTGCCCGGATGAAAACTAAGCTTGCTCTTATGGGCTTCTTCCATAATCGTTCTCCGTAGTTCCGAGTCATGCAGAACACAAATTCGGTCTCCAAACCTCATCACTTCGTCTTTCTTGACACTAAACTCGGAAGTCTCACCATCCTACATGGAATCTTTAATCTTGATCAGCTGTTCATCAAGCCCTTGCTTCGCCTTCAACTCTTGCAGAAATTCATTGGTCACCATTATCTGTCCTAAGCATAACTTGTCCTTAAACAACTGCACTCACAAATTCAGATCTCTGAATTGTTCCACCAACTCCAACTCCTTCACCATCAAAGGTGACGCATGTAGAGATTTCCTACTTAAAGCATCAGCTAAAACATTAGCTTTTCCTGGATGATATCGTAGTTCAAACTCATAATCCTTAATAAACTCCATCCACCTCCGTTGTCTCATATTCAGCTCCTTTTGGTCAAACAGGTATTTCAGGCTCTTATGATCACTGAATACCGTGAACTTAGCACCGTAAAGGTAATGTCTCCAAATCTTCAATGCAAAAACTATAGCTGCAAGTTCAAGGTCATGGGTAGGGTAGTTCCTTTCGTGAATCCTTAATTGTCTTGATGCGTAGGCCACTACACTACCTCTTTGCATAAGAACACATCCTAACCCTTGATATGATGCATTGCAGTACACTTCAAATTCTCCTGAGGGATCGGGTAAAACTAACACAGGTGATGTGGTCAACCTCTTCTTCAGCTCTTGGAAACTCTCTTCACACTTATTCGACCATACAAAAGGGTTCTCCTTCCTCGTCAACTGGGTCATAGGTAAGGCTATTTTCGAGAATCCTTCAATGAACCTTCTGTAGTATTCGGCCAAACCCAAAAAGCTCCTAATCTCACTCACCGACTTAGGTCTTTCCCACTTGGTCATAGCTTCCACATTCGAGGGATCTACAGCAATTCCATCCCTATTAATCACATGCCCAAGAAATTGCACCTCTTCAAGCCAGAATTCACACTTTGACAGTTTAGCATAAAGCTGCCAGTCCTTTAAAATCCGAAGTACAGTTCTCAGATGCTCCACATGCTCTCCTTCCATACGCGAATATATCAGTATGTCATCAATGAAGACGACTACAAATTTATCTAAGAATGGTCTAAAGATCTGATTCATATAATCCATGAACACTGCAGGAGCATTAGTCACACCAAATGGCATAACCAGATACTCATAATGTCCATATCTAGATCTAAAGGCAGTCTTAAGAATATCTTCTTTCTTGACCCTAATCTGATGATAACCAGATCTCAGATCAATTTTGGAAAATATTGCCGCTCCCCACGGTGAAACACTGGGTCTAATGAATCTTTTCTTGATTAAATCATCTAACTGGGATTTCAACTCTGCTAGTTCTGCTGAGGACATTCTGTAGGGTGCTATGGATATAGGTCCAGTTCCAGGGATAAGGTCTATTGCAAATTCTATCTCTCTTTCTGGGGGTAATCCTGGAACGTCATCAGGAAACACTTCTGGAAATTCTCTCACTACCGGCAAAGAGTCAATGCTAAGAGTATCCTTAGCTTCCATTGAAAATAACATCATCTACTTCGGAGAGTTACCACTAGCGGCAAATTGACTATCATTGGCAGATACCATACTGGGTTGTTCAGGAAAGGTAAGGGTTTTACGGGAACAGTCTAGTAACACATGGTTGGTCGCAAGCGTGACCCATTCCTAAGATAACATCTAGGTCTTGCATCGGTAGGCAAACAAGGTCTACTAAGAAATTCCTATTCTCTATGGTGACTTGACATTTAAGGCAAACTGATGAAGTAATCAGGGAATCACTAGTAGGAGTAGAAACTACCAGTTTACTAGGTAAAACAGACAATTTCAAATGATCCACACATGCAAGTGAAATGAAAGAATGTGTAGCCCCAGAGTCAAACAATACAGATAAGAGTTTACTAGAGACCAAGCACATACCTTGTATCAGATCAGGCGATTAAGAGGATTCAGCTCCCCTCACGGTAAATACTTTCCCCGAAGTTTGAAGTCTGCTTGCACCGGCTCCATCTCCTCGTCCTGTACCACCACGTCCTGCACCACCTCATCCTGTACCATTTCCATTTCCTCTTCCTCCACATCCTCCTGCAGTAGGTCTGTTTGCAGCTCTCTGTCCACCCCAACAATCCTTCGCTAAGTGACCCATTCGTCCACACTGATAACACTGTTTTGACTCTCCTCCACCAGCTGGCACTGTACAATCCTTGATAAGATGTGGACCTCCACACCTATAACATCCCTGAGCTCTCACTATAGCCGGTACCTTGATGCATCCCGGTTTGTGCGATCCTAGAATAGGGTCCGGCTCTGCCCCTCTGAAACCTACCTCCTCCATGTCTACCACCTCCTCTATGCGCATTGCCTATCGCGCCACCTCCACTCCTGATAGGACCACCACTCCTCTGCTGATCTCTCTCTCTATCCATACTCTCCAGCTCCATACACTGTTCTACTAAATCTGGAAACCTCATCAACTTCAAAGGACTCACAGTCCGTTGTATCTCATACTTCAGTCCATCCTGAAACCTTTGGCACATCCACAACTTGCTAGGATGCAAGCGATAGAACTCTGAATACTTCAGTAAGGCCTCAAACCGTGTAGCATAATCACCTATAGTCATATTTCCCTGTTTCAAACTCTCAAACTCCTTTTCCTTCTCCTTGCGGTTCAACCTTGGAAAGAACTTCTCCAAAAAATCTCCTTAAACAACTCCTAGTTCACTACACTTCCCTGTTCTTCCAACAACCTTTTCTTACCTCTCCACCAAGACTCAGCATTGCCAATCAACATAAAAGAAGAAAAAGATACCTTTCTCTCCTCACGGGTGTTCATAGCCACGAAGATCTTCTCAATCTCCTGAATCCACTTCTCAGCTCTTTCGGGGTTAAACTCCCCGTTAAATTTTGGAGGATTTGCCTTCAGAAAAACTGTCATCCCATTGTCATCACTCCTCTTTTCCCTCCTAGTCTGAGCAGCCTGCAGAAACTGGGGCATTTTGTTGTGCCTACTGAAGCATAGTAGTGGCTAACTCCCTAACAGATCGAAGGGTCTGATCAGAATCATGACCTCCTCCAACTCTCGAGGTCTCCCCATTCCTTGCTTCATTCACTCTCTCACGCGTACCTCTGTCACGACGAGCCGTGAAGTCCTGAAAAAGAAACCATTAGCTCGAGGTCCATAAGATATAAAGAATCATAGAAATATATGCCGTATATCTTATGAATTGATAACTAGTCACCTTTATTTAAGGCAATAAAGATAACGCGGACACTTTACCCAACTTCTAAAGATAGTCGTATTCGGTGGGAATAGACTTAGCCAGAATTAACATCCTAAATGACTTCACAGTCCGGTTAGGGCCGAACTGCTCTGATACCACAAATGTAACACCCCAAAGTCCTATTCATACGTTATTCTAATAATTAGCCTAACTCGCGTAATCAACGGGTATAAAAATACGAAGGAATTAAAATCGCAACACGAATAAGACTACGACGCGCTACGGTGAAGTAATACTAAGTATGTCACATGTAGGTATATAGATAAGTACATACTATCAGAGTGCAAAATGCGTAGTGTAGATACTAATGATACAGTCACCAAAAAAGAAGTAAACCTGTGAGGCTAACCTACTGCCTCAACTAAACAAAACAGCAAAACACAAACATAACATAAGCATCAAGACTTCTGGCTAACATATAACCAAACGCCTCAGCGAGGGGGAAACTGAGAGCTCCCACTCTGATAGTAGTGGTGGATGCTTTCCGTTAGCCTTTATCCCTTTGGGCGCGGTATCGAATCTCCACGAGGGCAAAAATATTCCTTAGGGAGGAATAAAGTCCTGTGAGTAACATACCCTTTCGTAAGCACTTTCGTAACTGGGCCTAGTGCCTGGTGGGTTGGGATGTTACACATGAGGTGTTGGTCCACCTTATCATTCGTCTCCTCATTAACCGATCGGATTGACAAATTTGGTCCGGTTTTTACGACAATGATGTAAATCATAAATGTTTTATTTAAAATAAGTAATATCTTTTTAAAAAAAAATTACATATTTCGCATCCCTAAATTATAATTCTCTTTAACTTATCCTTTACCCATTTCTTTTTATAATCGATCAGCCTTCAACCTATTTTTTTATGTAAAAAATATAATTTTTTACAAACGTCACAAACCAATCCGAGTCGAGTGAACCAATTAAGAGAGTAAAACTCTCTCAACCTCTATTTTTTATTTACAAAACTAGAATATGAGACATTGCTTTAAGGAGAATAATGCTTTTCAACTTGAACCAATAAACTTGCATGCACAACATTATCCATGTATTTTAAATTTAAATATTATTTAAAAACCCATTTTAATATTATTTAAAATTCTAAAAATATATACATAATTAATTTAAAATGATTTAAATGTAAAAGACAAGAAAGGAAATTAAGAATGACAATAATTCTATAGAGAAGAGTTCATTAAGATATTACGTTATTATCAGAAAAGTACACTCTAATTTAATTTATAAAAGTAACTAATTTAAAGGAATAAAACATATGAAACTTGAGGAAACAGAAGAAATTTTAACATAAAGGGAAAATTTAAAAATAATTAATTGAAGGGCTTAGAGAGAGACAAAATCTAAAGATTAAAAAAATTAAGGGGGTGTATTGGATTGGGATTTTCCAGTATTTTAAAAGATTTTTTTTTGATAAAAAGTCTTGTAGTATTCAATCAAGACTTTTAAAGAATATAAAAAAGTCATGTGGTATTCAATCAAGACTTTTAAGATTTTTTTAAGATAGCAACAAAATCCGGTGGTATTCGATTAAGATTTTTTCTAACTTAAAAAAAGTCTATTAGTATTCAAAAACATAAAGATTTCGATGGATTATTTTGTTCCATGGATTTCGTGAGACTTTTCAACATAATTTACACATACCACACTCATCCAACAATCCTACCCAAAACCTTGAGACTTTGCATGACTCTTCTTTCTTCCATCTCTCTCCCCCTCCCCCTCCCTTTCCCTCTCTTCTCTCACTATCTCTCTCCTCCTCTCCCTCTCATTCTCTCTATGAGTACCATTCCCGTGCTTCCAATTTTCAGCGCCTCCTTCACCCCTCTGTGTGTCTATCCTTTTTCTTTTTAAATAATAATAACGTCAATGTGTGTACAGCCTGCATGTTTTGTTCTCATTATTATTTTTTCCTCTAACATGAATTTGTATATTCAATGTTAGCTAATTTGGTATTTTTTTGAAAGAAAAGAAATTGCTCAGCATAATTAGAATTTTAAAAAGAGCGTAATTTAAAAATTGTAATTATATTTATCATTA
Source organism: Calophaca sinica (assembly GCA_037113605.1). Taxonomy (NCBI): domain Eukaryota; kingdom Viridiplantae; phylum Streptophyta; class Magnoliopsida; order Fabales; family Fabaceae; genus Calophaca; species Calophaca sinica. The sequence continues at coordinate 73,607,329 of CM073736.1, forward strand.
TTATAATATATATGTACTTGTCATACTATGATTATTGAAATTACCAATAAAAAAAATACTATGATTATTGTTCTATTCACAAACAAAATACTATGGTTATTGTTACATATGATTACTTTTAGGATTGCATTGGAGCTATTAATGGTACACATATTCCAGCATCGGTGAGAGAACAAGATGTAAGCAGTTATCGTAATCGCCATGGAAATATATAATAAAATGTATTAGAAACTTGTAACTTTGATTTGGAACTCATGTACGTTAGTAGTGGGTGGGAGGGTTTGGCTCATGATTTCAAACTGCTGAGTGATGCTTTGACAAGGAATAATGGACTTAAAGTGCCCAAAGTAAGCACTTATTTTTTTTTAAGTTAAACCAGAAGGCGAATCTTCATCTTCAGCATTGTCAGTTAAAAAAGACCATAATTTTGAACCTATTGTTCAAACTCACGAGCATGAATGAGAAGATGTTAATGCATAGAGGGCTAGTATAGCTTTGGATATGTGGAGAAATCCTACTTAGGAGGACTTTAAGTTAATCAATTAGCTAGTAGCAATATTTTTTTTTGACTAAAAAAAATATTCATTCATTCAAATTGGCAAATACATCGAATACATCACAAATTCAATATCGCTAAAAACCGAAAAGGATGAATCTGCGAACAAACTTACAGCACCCAGGTTAATAGCACAAAATGGCAAATTGCCTACAATTATGACAAAATCAAAGTGACCGGAATACCCATGCCTCCAGATCTGCAATATTGACGCCCAAGTCTTCATTAGATTTGTAATGGTTCGAAGCTGATCTGCCAATCTGAACCAAATGAACACCATAACAAGACGAGAAAACAAAACAAAGTCGCACCAAGACGATGAACAACACAACGCCACACTAAGACGACTAAATCAAAGGAAAAACACAACAAAAAACCCAAATCTATGTGAAAAACCACTTATTTAAATAAAAAGAAAAAAAAACGGTATAGAGGGGTGATTTCAGGCCAAAAACCACCCCCTCCGGTGGTGGATGAAGAAGGAGAAAAAGAGGAGTCGAAGAGAGAGAAGAGAGCGCTGAGGAGACCTAGCGGCTAAACCTACTCCCTTCCTTAGTGGCAATTAAAATATTGGAAAAAAAATGTATTGATTTTACTTTTCTTTGACTAAATACTTCATTTCTTTGTTATATTTTCAATCGATTCTTATAACTTTGAATGTTTGCTAAAAATTCATGAAATCCTTTCAAATCTCATAAATCCATAAAGTCATTTCAAATCTTATAAATTCTACTGATATGAATCCATTAAAATCTAAACTACAAAATCCTAATAATCTTGTAAAATCTTGAAAGTCATTGTATTTCTACATAGTCTTTTAAAATCTACAAGACTTTTTTATCATAAAAAAGTCTTTTAAAATCCTAATCCAATACACCCCCTATGGGTAAGTAATTTCAGAAGTTTTAGGAACATTCAAAATGTGCTGCTTTTCAACTGTGGAATGGTGCTGTTGACCAGAAAAAAACTGTGAAATGGTGTTTTGCCGGGGGAAAAAACTGTAAAACGGTGTCTTTTAAAGAAAAAAGGATATAATAAAAAGTTATTTTGTTCCAAATTTTCCCCAAAAGTAGTCAGGACATTTGGCATATTGGAAGCTGAAATTTCGTAACATTTGGGGAGGGAATAGGAATTATTCAAACTTCTAACTCATTATATATTCTTGATTTTTTGGATTATAATAAACTTTTATTTTTTTTAGCTAAATTACACTTTTAGTCCCTTAACTTTATTTTATTTTTTAATTTAGTCCCTTATGTATTATTTGTTCCGTTTTAGTCCCTTAAGTTAAAAATGTTATATCACGTTGGTCCTTCCGTTATTAACACCGTGAAAGTATGGGTGCTCATGGTTTGGATAATCATGTAACCCAAACCAAATCCAATTAAAACCACATATTAGGATGGGTTTTCAAATCCAAATTTCTAAAACCGGATCTTAAATATGGTTACGGATATAAAACCGGTTGTTTTTTCCATATCCGGTTATGAAACCGGTTGCAACTCAAAACCGGTCATAAAACCGGTTTTTGTCCTAAAACCGGTTACACAACCAGTTATGAATCCTAAATTCGGTTATAAAACTGGTTTTATATCTAGTTTCATACTTAGATATCTGGTTTTATCTCTAAATCTAATTTTGGTTTGGTCATTTCACTTCGATCGTTTACAATAGGAAACAGTTGTTTTGTGATAGTAATTTGTTTTTGTTTTGTTTTACATCATAAAGTCGGTGCCATTATTGTGATGCGGTGGTCCTTCCTTCTGGAACAACGTCCACGTATCCTGCTATGCTATCTATTCGCGGTTGAGTCTAATCTAACTTTATAATTTCCAGAACTATATCCTAAATATATTTGTCTTCATCTTTTTATTGATTTTTTCTTGGTTTAAAATTAATTAACGTGTTTGAGCTTCATGAAATAAATTTAGTATGTTTTAATTAATTTGATAAAATTTCAAGTTTGTTTAATTTAACGATGTATTTTAAAACTTATTTTTTTACTATTATTGATGATAACTATTTTACTTAAACTCACCTATCTTATTTAGCAAGATAATATATTTAGATATACATAATTATTTTAAAATTATATATCATAAAAGATGGCTCAATTTCAATTTATTATTTTCTGAAAGTTTTTTTTAAATTAGTTGTGCAGAAATTTTAAATTTGTGTATTTTGTTTAAATAGTAGAAGAAAAATGAAAAGAAATAAATTAGTTAGAAAAACAAAAGATTTATTGTTATTTCTTGGTAGAATATAATAACAGGGAAGAGAAAAAGATATGCGTAACATCGATAGCAAATTATTTTGTCTGTCGTTTCCACAAGTTTCGTTTCTGTGCTATTCTATATGCATTTCAGCATAACTCTAAATGGGCGGTTGAGCTCCAGTGGAATAGACATGGTCACATAGATATCTATTTTATCAACCGGATTTAAATTACGGACATCCAAATCCAAAGATAAATGGATTGGTTAATTAATTGATTGTAAAAATCTGGTTTTTTCAAAATGGTTTTGGACATGGATATGGTTTTAGTCTACTATCCGGTTATTTTGTGCACCCCTACGTGAAAGTAAGCTTATGTGTCAGTTAACTGGTGATGTGTCAGTTGAGGTGTCACTAGAAGGGGCCATATCAAAACGAAAAAATAAGATAGGGGACCAAATTGAAGAATGAGTCATCTTTCCCAAATTTTATTCTTCCCAATGGATTATGACATCTTTAACAACCCAGTGAACCCTAATGCAACAATTAGGAATGAGGTTTACATGTTTCAATTGAATGAGGTTGTTGATGTGATACTACAAATGCAAATCAGTTAACTGGGAAAGGTAGTGAAATTCACCTTGGCATTTGCAAAGCCATGACTTTTGGGTTTTGGGATACGGAGAAGGGAAATTCAAACCGGGTGTTGATGAGAAGACATGCACCATTGAGGAACACTGCGGTTAATTTTCCCTCCTCCACTAATTAGCAACTTCCAGTTTTGCCATTGAACCCATCGTCTTCCACTTTGCCGCTGTAAGCCTTCTGCAAAGTGAAAGAATAAAATTTAGAGAAGACGACCAATTCTTCAATTTGGTCCCTTATCTTATTTTTTTTGTTTCGACTTAGTCTCTCTAAGTGACACCTCAGCTAACAGATCACTAGTTAACTGATACGTAAGCTTACTTTCACAGTATTAATAACGGAATGACCAACGTGATATGACATTAACTTAAGGGATCAAAACGGAACAAATAATACATAAGAAACCAAATTAAAAATTAAAATAAAGTTAAGGAACAAAAGTGTAATTTAACCATTTCCCCTGCAAAGTGAAAGAATAAAATTTAGAGAAGACGACCAATTCTTCAATTTGGTCCCTTATCTTATTTTTTTTGTTTCGATTTAGTCTCTCTAAGTGACACCTCAGCTAACAGATCACTAGTTAACTGATACTTAAGCTTACTTTCACAGCGTTAATAACGGAATGACCAACGTGATATGACGTTAACTTAAGGGATCAAAACGGAACAAATAATACATAAGAAACCAAATTAAAAATTAAAATAAAGTTAAGGAACAAAAGTGTAATTTAACCATCCCCCCTAATAAGCAAGAGGCCCTCAGGCCGAACTAAGCAACTATCCTACGGGAAAACAAAACCCTACAAAACACACTCGCTCGGAAGGAGCAGAAGTTAACCAGTGAAGCCCTCTTGGGCAAAGAATGTGCCAATCTCGCCAAGCAATCAGCAAACTAATTTCGTAGCACATAAGCAAATTGCTCTTTACACCGCTAAAACTTTCAAGGGCGCAGATTGCAGATAGAAGATTTACAACGATAGACAAAGTGAATGACACAAATGGGCTGGGCGATCAACATAACCTTTCATAGGCCATCAACAATCAACTGCTCTTTCATATTCACAAATTTCCCATCCATAAAGAGCTATATAAAGGAGAAATAAAAATCAAATTTTCACACAAATTTTAACCTGGAAAGATAATTCTCATTGCATGAGATGAGCCAAACCAGTATCAGTTAAAAGGAAATACCGAAATAGCATATAACGCGATTTTGAGGGACAGAGTTAAAAGCAAGGGTCCAATGTAATTCACAAGCACTAGCGCAAGGAGTAATAAAGTCAAATTTACACCAAACTTAACAATAACTACGAAGGAATAGAATAGGGCACTTGACAACAAAATTTGAATTACTGCCATTACCTTAGTAACTAAAAAAATAAAAAATTGAAATTTCAAAATTGTCATGTTTGAGCTGCGTCCTGGAGGCCACAGAACTTCAAATGCAGAGTAAAATGTCAGCTAATTACGGGATTCTCTCTATTCTCTTGTATCACAAATTCACAATTCATTTTCCGGTGGAGTATAATTCTTATAAACAAAAGAATGAACTTTATCTATCAATGAAACTAATATTATTAGCATAATTTCTCAAAGGGAGAGAGATCAAAAACTAGATGTCACTGAAATCCTATATCACACACTCACAGTCACGGAGATGCATCCTTGCCCTTCCCCTTCCCCTTCCCCTTCGCAGATTGACGCGCCTTGCCATTCCCATTTGTATCAAGAACCTTGTACATATCAGCCGTAACCTCCGTTAACCATAACCCTGGGAAAAGAGTCTGCACACAGAAGGAAAAATAAAATAAAATACAATCACAGCTTGAAAATCTTGCAAACGCGCACAGACGAAAAACTGTAAAAAAAAAAAAAAAAAGACAGCAATGTTACAGAGAGCGAAAGGAAAATGGAACTAACATCCAACTGCTTCTGAACAATTCTGGGCCTCTTATTGGGCCTCCGCGGCGGCCGCTGGCCCATCATCGCGAAAAAATCTTCCTCCACCTCCTTCCTCGACAACTGCACGGAAAATTTCGCTCTTTGAGTCTTTTCGAAATTGTTTCGTCTCAACCTCGTCAACTTCACGCCGCCGTCAGTTTTCGCCGGCGGGGAGCAATCGCGTTTATTCTCCACGGCGACAACCGGAGCCGCCTTACACTCTGCTCGCCTCGTTCTCAGATTCCACGGCCTTACAGACTCTGCCTCGCGCTCTTCTTCTTGATCCTCCTCCTCCTCGTTTCTCAAAATCACGTCTTTCATCCTATCTGCCGCGGTTTTCAGATCATGCATCAGCTTCTCCCTCACCACCGCGATCCCTTCCTCATCATCGCCGTAGCCGCTGGAAACTCGTCGTTTTAAACCCTTCGCCGTATTCCGTGTCGCCGTCGATTCGTCGGAGTTAGACTCATGAGAACGTCGATCCCCGCTGCCGGAAGCTCCGGCGCCGTTTCCGTCGGCCGCGTTAGTGCACCTCATGTGCCGCTGAGTCCCCCACTTCAAGAACGGCAACGTGAAATTGTGAAGACGGTTCGATCTTTTGGGACTCGTGGCCATCGACTTCGCCCCACTATCTTCTCCCGAACGCCGCAACACCATTTACCGGAAGGGCGGAAAAACAAAAGAAAAATTCCAATGTCAAGAAAAAAGCGCTAATACGAGAAGATAGAAAAGGAAAAGCGGCGCTTCAAGGAGTGTTGAGAGCGAACGCAGAGGTTCGTAAAGCTGAAAACTTTCTAGGGAAAATTTGGGAGGAGAATGTGTTTGGAGCGATTTGCAAAGTGGCCGGGAAAACAAAGTTTGTTTATATAAGAGTGGAGCAAACGAAGAGAGGAGGCGGTTTTAACGTCCGGGTTACATAATGGATTTGGATCCTTGAGTTGGCGTTGGAAATTGGAAGGGGGGTATGGCGGGTATGCTATATTGCTCTTTGATCCCTAGGTGCTTTCGGTGTTCTTCTCTTTTTTGTGGATGCCACGTGGATTTTGAAATTTTGTATTTTATGACAAGTGTAAACCGGTGACCAATTAGAGTGAATCATTTTTACATTTAGTTGATTTTTTTTTTGACATCTAAACCCTTGCGAAAAGTTGGTTAAGGTAACCCAGTTGAGATGTTGCCAACCACAAATCGCCATCTGTCACTACTTACTAGGTTTTTTGGTACAGACGCGAAAATTATCCGATAGGCTCAAAACGAAACAAATAATTATTTTCAAACGATGTGAGTCCTACAAATTAACACGGTAATCTTGTCAAACGATGAGTTTTTACACTTGAAAACAGTAATTTGTCAAGAAATCAGGCTTAGCCGCTCGAGGCCAAGGATTTTGCCAGAATCACCGTGAGGCTCAACTTGGTGGTTACGCCAAGGGCCAAGGGCCCTCATCGAGTGAACGGTAATGAAAATATAAATTGAGAGGGAAAGCGGTTTTAATGGGAGTTGGAGAAATGGGGGTGAGACAAAACACGAGGTTGAAAACGATGAACCCAAAATGGTTTTTTTTGTAGATTTTTTATGTTTTGAAAGACTGAAAGTAAACGAAAATGCAAGTAAAATTGTGCAGGAAGTAAATTGCATGAAAAGTAAAGAAAATTTAAAAGAAAAAAGTGCAGGAATTTAAAGGGGCAGAAATGTAAAGTGCAATGAAGTAATGTGCAGGAAGATAAAAATGCAAGAATGTAAATGACTGGAAAGTTAAATTGCATTAAAAGAAAAGGGGTGGAAGGAGTACTTGATCTCAAACTGCGAGTCTGCTGTGTGTTGAGACGTTGAGAAATCGATCAAGTATCCAACCACATTTACATCGTTCGACCTCCTATTTATAGATGAATGAAAAATAATTGACAATCTATTTGCTAGACACGTGTACAATAGGGATGTCTAGCAGTTACACTGTATTTACTATATTTGACTGAATATTAGCTTAAGTAACTAACTATGCTACCAAGCACTGGGGCCAGTCTCGACAAGTCTTCGTTGGCTTCGACGGTGCTTCTTTCACCAAAGTAGGTCAGATTGATCCTTTTTGGCGTTTCATGAAAATTTCGCTAAGTCAGAGCTTAATGGATACTTCGACCGTTCCTCGTGCTTAGGTAGGGCATGCCTATCTTCGACACTCCTCGTGCATTGTCGAAACATCCCCAAACTTTATAGACTTAGCTTGTATTTGTTTTCTTTTTATGGAATTGCGTTTGTGGTGCGTCGAGTCACTATCACGTTCGTCGAGAATCTAAATTGTAAATTTGGCACCCAACAAATGCCTCCCAAGTTTTGGTTTTCGACAGCCATGCGGGAGAGAACCAGAACTTCTACTTCACGAGTAACCGTCACCTTTTGGGTAATGTCCCATCAACGCCTACGCTTCCATTTCCCTAGAAAATAGGGCCATGATTACACATTGCAGGCGGTTACATCCTAGCCCGTATTCGCTTCAATTCTCGAGACAAACACTAAAGTGTGGGTTTATAAATACCCTTTGGTCTTCATCCTTTCTACTTTCGCTTTGCTGGAATTCCTAGAACTTATTCAAACTTCAATGGCGTCTTCTTCCAATCCTGCTCCATGTTCTGACCAATCTCAGCGAAAGGTGATGTTCAACCCAACTATCAACGAGTCAATCCCTTGGCAAAAATCAAGGGTAATTTTGCCCTATTTGAACGATCCCTCTTTCCCTTGAATCCTCCTACTGCCTATTTAGGTCCTGTTGTCTCTCTAGCCAAATTTCCAAAGAGGTTCAAAAATGTTTTTCCAAACAAAAGGGACACTATTGATATTCTAGCTTTTACCTCTGAATTGCACATTCATTACTTTTTAAAAGATGCTAGGCTCTTTAGGACTCCTTCTGTGAAAATAGATGGGTATGCGGCCTGGTTGGCCAGAATGGAAGCCAAAAAGGATGAAATGGGAAGAAAATAAGCATCTACCATCTCATTCAGTTGTCAAAATGCCTTTAGGTTGGAACCTTCTATGTTAGGTGCCTCTGTATTCTTTTGGAATAAGACCACTAACAATTTCCATTTCCCTTGTGGAATGATGGGACCAACTCTCTTTGACGTTGCAGCCCTTACTGCCTTCCGCCAAATGGCCATATGATTCACCCGCTTTGTAAACCAAAAGTTCTCAGGGATGTTTTCACAGGCTCCCCACTATCCTTTTCAAAATTTATATACCACCATATGTCGAATACTGATGATATTTCGGATGATGAGCATGTGGCCTTCCTCTTTCTCTGGTTGTCTGCCTTCGTTCTTTGCAACAAGAACGTACAGCTGTCGAAATCTATGCTTGGCTTGGCCAATCTTCTTCATGAAGGTGAAAAATGGACTCTTGGTCCTTTTGTCCTGTCAAACCTTTCTGCTAGCATGTCGAGTCTTTACACCATGGCCAAGGAGGGATGTAAGAAAAGTGTGGCTGGAGGCCTACTCCGGCTTTTACAACTACGGCTTAATGCCACTTTTCTTGGTCACACCACCTCTAATGCTCCTGTGGGCCTTGCCATTGATATGTATAGCACTAGTGCCATGCATAAGGTTGCCAAGCCAGTAGGTAGTGAGCTTGACACTTTCAAGTATTACTTTCAACTGTTCTATTCTCTTTCCTTTGAAATGCGAGGAGTTAGTTTTCACCGTTTTGTCAGGCCTAAGTATGGGCCTGAATGGTTCAAAACCCCTTTGGACTCAGCTTCCCAAGTTTATGACATCATCTGGACCCACTTTCTTGCCTGTCAAGTGTTTCCTGCCGGGTTACCCGGGTCGAATGACGATTCAACATTCGTCTATTTGCCCAATTCGACTGCCAATCAATTTGGCTTCCTTCAATCCATTCCCGGTCCTTATACCATCAGGAAAGAAAATATTCTCTTGGATTGTTTTGAACTCAAAGTAGAGAACGTTGTTGGAATTGAAAAGAAAAATGAGGCTCGCAAAGTTGCGGTCGATCTTATAACTTTCACCCCAGTTTTAGGTGTATCGTAAGATTTTGCAACCTGGTGGGGGAAATACTACCAGAAATTTCATCTTTCTTTTGACGAATGCATGAAAAGATTTGTCTGTCATAATGTGCAGGAACAGGACCCTTCAGCTAAGACCAAAGGTGAGCACTTGAAAGACATCCTTAGCTTCAAGAAATTCTACAAAGTGAAATGGGACCCCAGATATCCTCACCATATTGTTCGACAGGTAAAAGAAATGACGCCAAATCAAAAGAAGAGCATAACAACAAATGGGGGCTAAAGGCTTTGAAACATTATCATTCGACAAGGCAATCACTTGAGAAGGCACCTTGTCCTGAACCAGTGCCTTTGCCTAGTGCAACTTTTGGTTTGGTGAATCTGTTTCCTGGTAAACCGTTGAGGGCTGGGAACTTCCGTGCGTTGGAAATGTTTCATTCTCACACCAATATCGGTAACTTTGATGACCAGGAAGTTACCTTCACTGGTCGGTTTGCTTTACCTTTCGAACAACAGGATAAAGCTGTCAGGCTCATTTCCCAATTTCCCAAAGGTAGTTTGTTTGCTCTGATTTCTTGCACATCTTTCTTATTCCTTGCTTACTTTTTATTTTTCACCTCAGCTGTACCTTTGAAAGATCCGCTGAAGAGCAAACAGGTGAGGAGTCAAACTCCTGAGGCTGTAGCAGGAGATGAAGATGATGATGACGACACTCCCCTCCAATTAAAGCCTCCTAATAAGAAAGCTTCGAAATCATTGGTACAGAGGCCAAACACCGACAAGAAAACCTCTTCGACAAAGCAGCAACCTGCCAAATCGACACGCTCGACTAACACTTCTCCAAAAGAGCCAACCAAAAGAAAGCCAGTACCTTCGGCTTCTGGTGCTCAGACCAAGAGGCATAAGTTAGTCTTGCTAGATTCTCCTTCAGCCTCTGCACAGCAAACGGTAACCATACCTTCTTAGTATTCGCGCATTCTTGATATAGCTTGATGGTCAAGTCATATTGCACAGATGTTCATTTTTTATATTTATGTTTCAGGATGTAAAGCATGCTTCAAGGAAGGGCATTTCTGAAGAGTGCACTTCCAAGAGGTCTCCTTCTATCGAAGATATTGCCTCATCAAGCACTGATAAGGTACTCCTTACTTTGCACCTTGCGCTTTTATGCGGATCTTCTCTTATCTTCTTTGCATGATAGGGCTTTCCTGAGCAACTAGGTGTCAAAATTTCTGATGCACCCTTGTAGACTCAAGTCCCACTTGTTGCCCTTCCGTTTATTCAGGTATTACTCCCTGTCAGGTACCTTACAAAGGTTGAGGCAACAGTTTTTAACCCGTCTTCTTGATTTTCTTTCGTACAGGATGTACCAGTAACCCATCCTGCTCAAACTATCGACCAGTCTTTGCCAATGGGCGTTGATCCAATTCTGCCAACTCGTCAGGCGGAACGTTCGCCTTTACCCTCTTCTTCGAAGGGTATTTCCACGCCTGTCGAAAAGACAATTCCTGTCCCCCAAATTACCGAGCAGGTATCTCCTGTGGTGATTATAGCAGAAAGTGTTGACATGGACCACCTCTTTGACAATCTAACTCATTCCACTACTCATCTTGCTTCAATGGTGAACCCTGTGCTGCATGATGTCAGCACTGATGTGGGTGATACCGAAGTCGATAGGCTGATTGCTTTGTTTTCAGGCCTAAGTGACCAAATTTCTTCACCGGCCCTTTCCTCTGCTTCACATGGGGAAGTCTCGACAACAAAGTTGCTGCACTGCTGAAAAAGTTGAAAGGATTCTTCAACTATTCTTTCGATAATTTCTGCCTCGACAAGGGAGTTAGAGGCGAGTTGATTAGTGTGGTCAAGGATATTCACAAGTATCTTGACCATTTGCCTTCGCTCTGTCGAGGGTTGTTCAGTGTCGTACATGCATTTGTCAAAGACTTGATTCCCAAGTTGCCGAAATTTGACAATGGGATCGTACCCTTCCATCAGATTGAGCGAGAAAAAGAAGCCATTCTAGAAAGGCTCTTGCGAGTCAGGATCGACAAGGCTTTCTTGGCTAATAACTATGCACCCGATCGAGCGAGAAAGCTTGAACTGGAGGAGAAAATCACTCGCCTAAAATCTGATCGGGCATCTGCTAAAGCAGAGCTGGAGGAAGTCGCGACTAACTCCGCCCCTATTGTTGAAGCTATCCAGGTGAATGCTCAACAACTGCGCCAAAACACAGACGAAGCAAAGGCCATATTGTCGAGGCTCCAGAGCCTTGGGCCTATTTATGTGAGCTGCCAGGATCGCCATGGACGAGCTTGCCAAAGGTTTCAGAGACTGTCAAGAAAACACCTTTTTAATTTTCTTTAGTTCCTTTCTTTTTGTATTTGTCGAACATTTGTTTCGACTAAACAGTTGTAATTCCTGATATGTATGAACTGATCTGATTTTGACAGCCTTTCATCAATCAATCACTTCGTCGTCCATTATTTGTATGTTTAACAGGTCCTCTTAATTGACATTAAATCATCATTAAAGTATTGACTAGTCAAATTAACTAGAATACTTAATTTTTAACGCCAGGTTTTGCTATAAATAGAGGAATACGAATTGCTTGCCATCTTCACCATATGCTTTTCTTCTCTTCTTGAGACAAATATTTCCAGAAATTCCTTCTTCTTTCTTTATGATTCCTGATAATCTTTATCGCAAACCCTTGACCAAACCCTTCTCAAATCTGCCTGTTGTAGACCATATAACAAAATGGAACTCATCTTTTCCTCTGGTTCTCTAGTTCTTGTTCATCCTGCTTGCTTGATCTGGGAACCAGGGGACCTCCTTTTCTGGGTTTTTTCTCCAAGGTTTCTATCTAAACGGTGAAGCCCTTCTAAGGACCAAACAACTCTCGTAATGTTATCCGTAAGACCAAAAAAGTCTCGTAATGAGCTTGTGTTTATGTTGTGGATAATTCTAAATGACACTGGTGCAACTCCTCTTCACGCCTTCCATTCGTGGCATAACAAGATCTCACGGTCTTGGCCTATTAATGGTGGTTGCACCTGTCGGACTGGATTTCTGTCTTAAACCTTTGTCCAATTCCACCACCATCATCGTTTAGCTTGGCTCGACGGATGAAGATGCAAGAATTTGGTGACATTTTGAGTTTTTTCATCTGGCCTGACCAAACGATACTCTACCACCAAATAGCCTAGTAGCAAGAGTAACTTAGCTGTCTTTTTGTTTCCAGGCTGATAGCCAAAATTGGCCATGTATTTGTAACTTGCCAAATTGCTGATGAATAAAGAATTTTAATTTTATACCTGGATTTTTACTTCGCACATTGTCGGCCTATATGGCTTTAAATATTTGCTATTAATGGACTTAATTCTTAGACCCGAATTCACCTCAACAAGTGCATAAGCAATACTAGAGTATAGTTGCGTAACTTTAAATGGTCCCTCCCATTTGGGAGACCATTTGCCTAGTTCTCGACAAGCTTTATCCATGGGCAGAATGACTTTCCAAACCAAATCACCAACATTAAAGGATTTGCATTTCACTTTATTGTCGTAGAATTTGGCTATTCTTTCTTTTTGTTTCACCAAGTTTTCCAATGCAATCAACCTATAATCATGCAATTCGTTTGGTTCGTCGAATATTGACTCCCAATATTGTTCCCTAGGCAGGTCATCTTGCCTTAATATACGAATTGACTCAAGGTTAATTTCGACGGGCAACATTGCATCATGTCCATACTAGCTTATATGGTGTGGTGCATGTTGATTCTCTTGGCGAATTTCTACATGCCCACATGATTTGCTCAAGTGTGTTATGCCAACTCCTGGGGTATTTTCCAACATGTCTCTTTATTGGCCTAATTATGATCTTGTTCATGGCCTCAACTTGGCCATTTGCTTGAGCATAATATGGAGTAGATGTTAGCATTTTGATTCTTCTTGATTCAGCATAATCTGACACTCTTCGTCTAATAAATACTGTCCCTTGGTCGATTGTTAGTGTTTGAGGTATGCCAAATCGACAGACTATGTGTCTTTCGACGAGGACAATAACATTCTGTTGAGTAACTTCCTTTAAGGCAACAGCCTCAACCTACTTGGTGAAATAATCAACACCTACCAAGATGTACTTATGGCCTTTTGATGAAGGTGGGTGGATTTGGCCAATGATGTCTAATGCCCAACCTCTGAATGCCCAAGGCTTGACAACAGAATGTAACTCACTGGCAGGAACATTCTATATATGGGCGTGTGTCTGACATTCTTCACAAGACTTAGCAAACATAATACAATCCCTTACCAATGTTAGCCAATAGTATCTTTGACGTCTTAAGATCCACTTCATTTTGTTACATGCCTGATGTGCTCCACAAATTCCTTCATGGACTTCGGACAAAGCTAAATAAGCCTATTCTTGGCTTAGACAAACTTCCAGATTGCCATCAACTGATTTTCTGTATAATGCTCCAGCCAATAGCACAAATTTTGATGCTTGGTACTTGAGTTTCCTGTCAACATTTTGACTAGGATCCTCTAGGCATTGTATTATTGACCTTCTCCAATCATTTGGTGTTGATTAGTCAACCTGCAAGACATCCCTTTCTGTTAAAGGATAAATGAGTTCTCTAATTTCTGCCAAGTCGTTCAAGACTTCTGGCTAAATTTTATACCTAGAGGCTATCTGAGCCAAGTCATTTGCCTCTTGATTCAATGCCCTTGGGATGTGTTCGACAACCATGTTGTCGAACTTCTTCAATAACTTGGTCGCTATTATGCAATACTTAACCAAGCTGTGGCTTCCACATTTATATACTTGAGTTAATTGCCGAATTACCAATAATGAATCCCCAGATATATGAATATTACGTGCTTTTAATTCTAACAGTATTTCTAACCCAACAATTAAGGCTTCACATTCAGCCTCATTGTTCGAGCAAGCTTACTTAAGTTCAAACATGAACTTGGTTGGAATTTCTTGTGGGGATACTATTAAGATCCCGATTCCAGCACCATTTTGATGCCTTGAGCCATCAAAGTACAAGCGCCAGGGTTTGAGTTTGATAAACTCAATTGGATCGACCACATCTAAAGATGGGTGATCTGCCAAGAAATCTGCTATTGCTTGGCCTTTGACAGCCTTCATTGGAACATATTGTAATGAAAATTCAGACAAAACAAATGTCCATTTTCTTATTCTTCTATTGAGAACAGGCTTAGACAACATATATTTATTACATTTGTCTTAGACATAACCATTACATTACAAGGTAATCTTGTTTGATCACAGAATTAACCAATCAAACGGGTGATTAATCCTATACGAATTCCTACTGGATTAAGCATCACAGAATTCAATTGATTATAAATAAGAAACACGCGTCACAAACATATAATCAATTTAACAACCGAATTCATCAAACCTATAACTAAGCGTCATAGACCCTATTGATCTCTATTCGAACTAAACCAAAACAAGCGTTAAGTTTAATTCCAATAGTCTCAAATCAGAGAGCAAAACCGAAATTATATGATTAAGCATCAATATGTAAAACGATTTTGCAAATAGAAATTAGAAGAGATGAAGGATCAAAAGAGAAAGAAGTAGAACACAAAAACGAAATTAATATTAATAACCAACCTCAAGATCCTCTATGAAATCCTTAACCAGTGAATTGATCGAAAAGAATTAGCCTTCCATTGAAGATTTCATCACAAAACAAAAATTAAGAAGGGGAGAAGGAGAAAAGATTGCTAAAACTCAAAAACGGCAAAATATTCAAAAGTGATCAAAAGGTAAATCCTAAGACTCTAAAAATCCTATTTATAATGTCTCCTTAGGTTAACCTAGGTAACCTGAAGTTTATGACCAAAGAGAAGGGCCCAAAAGAGATTAATTAGCCCAATAACAACTAATCACATGAGTAATTGATCCAAAACTCGCAGTGAACCTCGCCTGTAGTAGTAAAGTGGATTTTTGACCTTCAAAACGACAGAACTGGGCTTCGGTGCCAACATAAGAATTGTAGCTCTGCTTCTTAGGTTTCCAACGCCACAAAGAACACTAAAATCGGACAAGTATAGCCCAAGTTATGGCCTGTAGAAGCGACATGGGTCAGGATGTAACAAAATCCGAAAATTAGCAAATAATTTCACTAAAGCCCAATCAAGACCCAAAGATATAGAACCATGTTAAAAAGTAGTTGTTGGGCAAAACACACAATTAAGAACACCAAGTGCAAAGCTATAAAAGATGCATTAAAATGCATTGATCACAAGGCATCATATAATACTTGAGTTTTGTACATGAAAAATACAGTGCTAAACATAATTTCTCTATGGCACTGTATCTTATTTCAGCATTGTTAAGAACTCTACTAAGATAACAAACGGCTCTTTCGACATTGTTTTCATCATCCTGAGCCAGTAAACTACCTATAGTATCTTCTGATACCAAAATGTACAACTTCAACGGCCTACCAGACACTGGTGGCATCATGATCGGTGGATTTGTCAAGTATTGTTTGATTTGTTCGAAGGCTTCTTAGTGACAAGGTTCACAGATGAACTCTTGTTCAGCCTTCAACTTGACTAGTGGTGAAAACACCCTAGTCCTGCTTGACAAGTTAGAAATAAATCTCCTCAGGAAATTGACCTTTCCTAAGAAAGATTAGAGCTCTTTCTTGTTGGTTGGTGACGAAGCTTCCAGGACTACCTTGGCTTTATTCTTGTCGACTTCAATTCCATTGTTGTGCACCAAGAACCCTAGGAACTTAGCAGCTGACACACTAAACCCACATTTCTCTGGATTCATCTTTAAGTTGTGCCTCCTTATTCTGTCGAAGGCCTGCCTCAAGTGATCCAAGTGCTCCTCTTTATTTCTTGTCTTGACAATCACGTCATCAATGTAAACCTCCATGAATTTGCCAATTACATCGTGAAAGATGGTATTCATGGCGCGTTGGTAAGTGGCTCCAGCGTTTTTCAAACCAAAAGGCATAACTACCCATTCATATGTCCCAATTGAGCCAGGACACCTGAAGGCGGTTTTAGATACGTCCTCTTTGGCTATGAAAAGTTAGTTATAGCCAGCATGACCATCCATAAAACTTAGCAATTCATGTCCTGATGCAGCATCGGCAAGCATGTCTGTAACATCCCGCATTTTTCGTACTTTTTATATTTTAAAAAAATGTGTTTATTTCATTAATTATTATGATTTGTAAATTTATTGATTCTGATTCCCCTATATGTATTTGAATTGTTGAAAAATGTTGAATTGATATTTATTTGTATTTTTAGAAAATATTAGTATTTATTTGTATTTTAGAAAATAGTGGTAATATATTATTTTATTACTTTGTGTTTCTAAAATATTAGTATTGAAATATTATTTATGTGGCAAAAATATTTTAGTTAAAGAAGTGATTTGTTATAAGAAAAAAAAATGGGAGGAAAAGGAACCGGAAGTGCCGTCAGGCCATTTCCTTATTTTTTTAAATTTTCTTTTTACTTGTTGCACGCTGGTCCATTTCTTATACACCCCCCTACGTTTTAAAAGTTGCTGGTACTGTTCATCTTCAACGTCCAGAAATGCAACCGAGAAACACCAAACTCTCTCCGCCGTATTCTTCCTTTTCTCAATTTTCTCTCTCTTCGATTCTCTCTCATTAGGCCATGAAAAATTCGGAAAATTCATATTCTTATACAAGATCACCCACTGAATCCATTTATGGCCTTATTTCGGTGATTTGAGACTGAAACCGCGTCGTTGTTTTTGCTCTTGGGCGTACTGTATATTGCATTTTCTGGTCACCATGGTTGTCGGTTTGAAAAACGGACATCATTTTTGGATTCCTCGCGTCGAAACCTTCAGGAAACACTACTTGTTCTCTCGTTCCGGTGAAGTTGACGTTGGATCCCTCGTAACCCGGTTGTCTCGGTAAGACGTTTTCCGGTCAATCTTTTGGCTTCCTTTTGACTTCGTTTCAGCTTTAAAAATTCCCAAATATTATTTGATATTGATTGTCATTTTTTTTTTCTAATCGTATTCTGTCCTTTGCGTGACCGTTAATTTTTCCTGTGCTCGTTTGGTGCCTAATTCGGGTGTTGTAGGCAAATCCTCCTTGCTCTCTTAAACACTGCGATTTTTCTCGACCAAGGTAAAGGTTTTTCTCTTACAAGTTATGGCTAAATGTTAGTGATAGTTTAAATATGGTTATAATTTCGTGTGGTGTTATGTTGTGTCGAAAAATTGCCACTGTGACTTTCCCTTTTGTATGGTGATGACTTGCTTTGATTGCTTGGCATTAGCGTGTTCTTTTATATGCGTAGTTATTTTTCCTTCTTGCTGAGTTGTTCTTGTGTGCTAATATAAAGTTGATACAAGTGACATTGACTGATGCATGTGTCTTGATTGGACCTTATGCTAAGAAGAATTGAACTATATTTAAATTATGCTGCCCATAATTATAATGACGAAACGATTTATGTGCATTTTATTCATGGGAGTATTGTTGTTGTTATTCTTCTGATGGGTGTGTACTTATTGTTTTAGAACGTGAGATGACGATATTATTTGGAAAAAGAAATTGGATAGGTGTTATTTGAATATGATGCGTATTGGGTTTCCTGGTGAATTACCTCTCATGGCATGAATTGACTTGACTAAATGACATGCATCATGTAGAACGGCATGTGTAGGGCCTTCGTGGCGGTGATATGATTTAATTTCCCATTGGTATGGGAGGTAGCTATTGTTTTGGACCTTTGTATTTAAGGCCTTTGTGGCGGTGATATGCTTTAATTCCCCATTGGTATGGGAGGTAGCTATTATTTTTGGACGACTTTTGTGGTCAAGGCCTTCGTGGCGTTGCTAAATTAAATTCCCCATTGGTATGGGATGACTATATCGCGATCATGAGAGTCTTGCATAAGGCATGCATACTAACTTGAACATGCATGATTTTTGTGGTGTTGATAAGTTGATTATTTTTATTGTAAGTTAGTATAAAGAAAAAAAAGAATAGATTTTCTTTTGTCCTAAAGATGATTAATTTTAATTCTAAGTTCGTATGTAGATGTAAATACATTTTCTCATGGGTTGTTTGTCATGATAACTCTTGTCTTACTTATTTTTATTTAGATGTGAAGAGAGAAATTATAAATAGTATTTGAGCAATCTTTCATGTTTTAGCTTATTACAACTTGTCACGTGAACTGACCCTTACACCACTTTTTAGGTACAAGTGGATTTGAGAAGCCTCAAGTATAACTTGTTTGCATTATGTTTGATGGTGCTGTCGACGAATAATTGTGGGTACATGGGTGTTAGATGCTCTGTGCTACTTTTGGGCGTTAACTTTATTTTTGCACAAATTAAACTTGATATTTTCTTTTTATTACGGACATGGTGTTTTTCCCGCTAAGCAATTGGGATAATTTAAACTTGGTTATTTTTCCTATAATTTATAATTTCAGAATTTTATTATATTTTAGTTGTGTTGTAGAGTAGTTACAAGTATTTATTAATTTAGTTTCACCTGATTTAAAATTAAATTAAATTTTCAGTTAGACTAAAATTAGTTTAGTGATTAAGTAGGGTCCTTGCTATTAATTAAAATTTTATAATTGACAATAAAGCAGTTCTGCGATTATCAAATGCTTTATTAGTTATTAACCGTAACTTTATTTTTTTATTTATTTTAAATATAGGCCGATTTTTCTTATAATAGACGAGTTAATGCCTCAAAAATTCGAGGTGTTACATTGTGGTATCAGAGCTTAGGATGAGTCTTCGGACTTTGGGTGGGGCGATCTTGTTTGACATATGTATCTGATTATTTTCTTGCATTAGTTAATTGAGTTCCTGATGATTACGAGCCATCTGAAAACTTGCTGATTTATCGATGTTGTTTTATTGTTATTATATTTCAAAATTTTAAAATAAATTCTATTCTGATTTAATTCTTGATCTCATTGATCTGGCTTAAAGTTTTTATCGATAACAGGCACAATACTCATTCAGTACTTTACGTTCAAATTTATAATGCTATTATGTGAAGACATAACCCATTCTTTATATCTTTTAATTGCTATTATTCCAATATGCGGTCAGTTTCCTTTCATTATGTTTACGACAGTTTTTGTTTTTAAGCTCAATAATATTACCTTGATTTTACTTTAATGTTGAAAACGGTTCTGCGTTTTCTTTTTAACAACCGCTGCTATTTTATTTTTAAGACTTGTTGATTCTCTTTGGTTTATATATAAGCCTTGCTAAATGTTTCAGTGTGTTGTACATTTTATATTTCTCTACCCGTTGAAAATTGTGTGTTTAGTTATTATTCACAATTAATTTATTGAATAATTTTGATTGTGTTTTAAACGTTGCTATTGATGAATACGCAACGGCAAGAAATAAAAAAAGATGATATGACTTATTACCATTCATGATTTGTATTAATTACCTTGATGATATGACTTACATTGCATGATTTTCCAGCTGAATGTATTCTGGGCAGCACCCTATTTAGGGTCGTTTTTGCACTATTGGTGATGATTTCTTGTAAAGTAAAATTATGGTGATGATTTTGTATATAGTGGTGACCTGCCAGATTTTTTTTTTATTAAGATAAGGTTTACCCCTTGAAATAAATTGTTGAAGTTAAGAGCCTATGACATTTATTGTGCAGAACTTTCTAGATAACATAATTTTGTATGGTTAGGTTTGTTCAGTTTTTGATTTGAAATGATTAGAAAATTGGATTACTTTGTGCTAAGACGATTTTCATAATAGTGGTTGGAAATGAGAAACTCTTTTTTTTTTCTTTTCTGGATTAACTATGCTCATTATTATGTCCTATATAGATTTTTTTTTGTATTATCTTGATACAAAGCATAAATTCTAATTCCTTGTCCAAAAATCTGCTTGTTTATTATTTACCTTCACTACGGTTATCCTATTTGGTTCAGCGTTAAAGTTTTACTACATTTTATGTTACAAGTTTTCTTCAAGAATGCAAGTGTTTGGAGACTTTTTATGTCCTTTTTAGAAGAACAATTTTTTTGGATGCCCACCTGTTTCTAAAAAGTTACTAATCTTAAAAAGTCGATATCCAAAGTTTTCCTTTGTCTTATAGAGTCTTCACATTTGTAACTAATCTAGATAATTGACTTGTTGATTATGATTGTTCATTGATTGAAAAGTTTTTTCAGTTATAAGAAAGAACATTTCAAGAGAATGATAAGCATTTGTAAAGACTGAAATTGAACGAAGAATTGAGCACTATTGATTGGACTTATTTTTCTCGAAGTTTCAATAGGATCCTGTCACATGTACATGTTGTTGCTTATTTGTTCATTGATACTTTATTTCTCGTTCATGTGGAGTTGTTGTGCTAAAATGGAATTATGCCCTATCCTATTAAAGTGTGCATCTGTTAAATAGATAGAGTTAGTCGTTAAGGAAAAAAAATGGGACTCAATCAATTGATGTGCTTCAGATTACATGTGATGAACTTGTTTTGGTCTGTTCTAGTCAGCATTGACCTAGTTCAGCAAAACTGGCAATACTTTTATCCAAGTCCAGTTGCATATTGTTTTCTAGTTTATTGTATGCATTCTCCGTGTTAATAAGTTGCATACTTAACATGTGTGTTATACTAGTTAGAAATAAATAGTTGGTTGAACATTCCATTATCTTTTATATTGTGACATGAGTACACTAGTTACCCTATAATTACCGATGTCAGGAATTTCTTGGGACGTGAGACCCAAAAGTTTCTCTATTAACTCTATTTGTTAATTTCCCTTCAAGCATTTTGCATGAAGGACTGTTTGATTTCGATTTGTAATTCTTTTGCTTAAACGTCATTACTGTCCTAGTTTTATCGCTAAGTCACACAAGTTATACTCAAGTTTCTGACCCTTTGCACATGAGAGTGTCTTTCTCGTGCCTCGGTACTCGTGATTGCCTTAGAAAATTGAGTTGACCAAATTCTTTATTAAATGATACTCTGATTGTCCTTCACTTCAAAATTTGTCTTGAATATTTACTTGAGTTGAAGTGATTATGGAAATTCATGTGAAGGAAGAAACTTTGGTAGAGTCCCGTTTGTAAGCATGTGTTAGGCCAGCACATCTTTACACTCAGGAATATATTGGAGACGATTTTTACACGTTGAATATCCATTATCTTCTACTCAGATTTTTTTTTTCATTTTACCTACTTATGAAGGCGAGGTTTTGTAACCTGACTTTTCTAATAGGAAAATTCACTTTTGCTTCTGAGATTGTGTCTTGATATACGTAGAGAAGAATTGCCCTTGTAAATGTATTTCATCATTCCCTTACAATTGTCTTTATCAATTCTATTCATATAATTGTGAGAGTCCAGTCACCTTTATATGTTTATGAGCTACTCAGAGTACGGCGAACGAGTATTAGATAAATGATATTTTTATTTTGTTCTTAATGTTTACGCAAATTTTGAGGGTAAAATTTCTTTTAAGGGGGGTAGAGTGTAACATCCCGCATTTTTCGTACTTTTTATATTTTAAAAAAATGTGTTTATTTCATTAATTATTATGATTTGTAAATTTATTGATTCTGATTCCCCTATATGTATTTGAATTGTTGAAAAATGTTGAATTGATATTTATTTGTATTTTTAGAAAATATTAGCATTTATTTGTATTTTAGAAAATAGTGGTAATATATTATTTTATTACTTTGTGTTTCTAAAATATTAGTATTGAAATATTATTTATGTGGCAAAAATATTTTAGTTAAAGAAGTGATTTGTTATAAGAAAAAAAAATGGGAGGAAAAGGAACCGGAAGTGCCGTCAGGCCATTTCCTTGTTTTTTTAAAATTTTCTTTTTACTTGTTGCACCCTGGTCCATTTCTTATACACCCCCTACGTTTTAAAAGCTGCTGGTACTGTTCATCTTCAACGTCCAGAAATGCAACCGAGAAACACCAAACTCTCTCCGCCGTATTCTTCCTTTTCTCAATTTTCTCTCTCTTCGATTCTCTCTCATTAGGCCATGAAAAATTCCGAAAATTCATATTCTTATACAAGATCACCCACTGAATCCATTTATGGCCTTATTTCGGTGATTAGAGACTGAAACCGCGTCGTTGTTTTTGCTCTTGGGCGTACTGTATATTGCATTTTCTGGTCACCACGGTTGTCGGTTTGAAAAACGGACTTCATTTTTGGATTCCTCGCGTCGAAACCTTCAGGAAACACTACTTGTTCTCTCGTTCCGGTGAAGTTGACGTTGGACCCCCCTAACCCGGTTGTCTCGGTAAGACGTTTTCCGGTCAATCTTTTGGCTTCCTTTTGACTTCGTTTTAGCTTTAAAAATTCCCAAATATTATTTGATATTGATTGTCATTTTTTTTTAATCGTATTCTGTCCTTTGCGTGACCGTTAATTTTCCCTGTGCTCGTTTGATGCCTAATTCGAGTGTTGTAGGCAAATCCTCCTTGCTCTCTTAAACACTGCGATTTTTCTCGACCAAGGTAAGGGTTTTTCTCTTACAAGTTAGGGCTAAATGTTAGTGATAGTTTAAATATGGTTATAATTTCGTGTGGTGTTATGTTGTGTCGAAAAATTGCCACTGTGACTTTCCCTTTTGTATGGTGATGACTTGCTTTGATTGCTTGGCATTAGCGTGTTCTTTTATATGCGTAGTTATTTTTCCTTCTTGCTGAGTTGTTCTTGTGTGCTAATATAAAGTTGATACAAGTGACATTGACTGATGCATGTGTCTTGATTGGACCTTATGCTAAGAAGAATTGAACTATATTTAAATTATGCTGCCCATAATTATAATGACGAAACGATTTATGTACATTTTATTCATGGGAGTATTGTTGTTGTTATTCTTCTGATGGGTGTGTACTTATTGTTTTAGAACGTGAGATGACGATGTTATTTGGAAAAAGAAATTAGATAGGTGTTATTTGAATATGATGCGTATTGGGTTTCCTGGTGAATTACCTCTCATGGCATGAATTGACTTGACTAAATGACATGCATCATGTAGAACGGCATGTGTAGGGCCTTCGTGGCGGTGATATGATTTAATTCCCCATTGGTATGGGAGGTAGCTATTATTTTGGACCTTTGTATTTAAGGCCTTTGTGGCGGTGATATGCTTTAATTCCCCATTGGTATGGGAGGTAGCTATTATTTTTGGACGACTTTTGTGGTCAAGGCCTTCGTGGCGTTGCTAAATTAAATTCCCCATTGGTATGGGATGACTATATCGCGATCATGAGAGTCTTACATAAGGCATGCATACTAACTTGAACATGCATGATTTTTGTGGTGTTGATAAGTTGATTATTTTTATTGTAAGTTAGTATAAAGAAAAAAAAGAATAGATTTTCTTTTGTCCTAAAGATGATTAATTTTAATTCTAAGTTCGTATGTAGATGTAAATACATTTTCTCATGGGTTGTTTGTCATGATAACTCTTGTCTTACTTATTTTTATTTAGATGTGAAGAGAGAAATTATAAATAGTATTTGAGCAATCTTTCATGTTTTAGCTTATTACAACTTGTCACGTGAACTGACCCTTACACCACTTTTTAGGTACAAGTGGATTTGAGAAGCCTCAAGTATAACTTGTTTGCATTATGTGTGATGGTGTTGTCGACGAATAATTGTGGGTACATGGGTGTTAGATGCTCTGTGCTACTTTTGGACGTTAACTTTATTTTTGCACAAATTGAACTTGGTATTTTCTTTTTATTGCGGACATGGTGTTTTTCCCGCTAAGCAATTGGGATAATTTAAACTTGGTTATTTTTCCTATAATTTATAATTTCAGAATTTTATTATATTTTAGTTGTGTTGTAGAGTAGTTACAAGTATTTATTAATTTAGTTTCACCTGATTTAAAGTTAAATTAAATTTTTAGTTAGACTAAAATTAGTTTAGTGATTAAGTAGGGTCCTTGCTATTAATTAAAATTTTATAATTGACAATAAAGCAGTTCTGCGATTATCAAACGCTTTATTAGTTATTAACCGTAACTTTATTTATTTATTTTTTTAAATATAGGCCTATTTTTCTTATAATAGACGAGTTAATGCCTCAAAAATTCGGGGTGTTACAATGTCTGCCATAGGCATGTGATATTCATCCTTTGGAGTTGCCTCATTTAGATTTCTGAAATCTATGCAAACCTTCATCTTCCTATTTTTCTTCAAAACGGGGACTATATTAGACAACCATTCCACGTATCTGGTTGTTCTAATGAATCATGCCTTGAGCAAACACTCTACTTCTTCTTTGATCTTTAGCACCACCTCTGGAGCAAATCTCCTGTTGGCTTGCTTGACAGGCTTGCTTCCTTCTTTCAAAGGCAGCCTATGTTCGACCAACTCTCTGCTTAGACTAGGCATTTCATGATACTCCCAAGCAAAGCAATCTGTATTCCTTGACTAGCTCTATTATCTAATTTCTGACTTCCTTTGGCAGAAATGAACTTACGTAGATTGGTCTCTTTCTGAATTCCTTCGACTTGAACGTTGATCTTGTCATCTGGTCCTCTTTTAAAACCTAAAGGGCTATCATCTAGTACACAATCTCTACTAATACACCTTTGAAGGCATATTCTTCACTTTCGGCCTTATTGGCCGACATGCCGTGTTGCTTGGAATTAAACATTGCTTGGCCCTGTCTCGGCCTCGACAATGATCCTTACACCAAATTGCTCCATGAGTGCATTGTCTAATGCCTCTCTGTCAACTATCCCATTCACCACTGTAATGGGCTTCACCTGTGGAGCATATAACTTGAAATCTACATGCATTTGTTGCATGTAACATGGGCTATCATCAGCATCAATTACTTCCACATCCGCTTGTTCATTCCAAATGATCATCTTTTGATGAATAGTAGAAGGAATGGCTCCAACTGCATGAATCCAATCACTTCCAAGCAAAACATTATAACTCGACTTTGTTGGAATGACCACGAACAGGGTTGATCTTGAAATTGACCCAACTTGGATATTAATGATAGCTATTCCGTCAGAGGCAGAGGTTCTACCACTGTATTTACTATATTCGACGGAATATTAGCTTAAGTAACTAACTACACTACCAAGCACTAGGGCCAGTCTCGACAAGTCTTCGCTGGCTTCGACGGTGCTTCTTTCACCAAGGCATGTCGGATTGATCCTTTTTGGCGTTTCATGAAAATTTCGCTAAGTCAGAGCTTAATGGATACTTCGACCGTTCCTCGTGCTTAGGCAGGGCATGCCTATCTTCGACACTCCTCGTGCATTGTCGAAACATCCCCAAACTTTATAGACTTAGCTTGTATTTGTTTTCTTTTTATGGAATTGCCCTCGTGGCGCGTCGAGTCACTATCACGTTCGTCGAGATTCCAAATTGTAAATTTGGCACCCAATAGTCACCCACTAGCCATGTCATTAATAACGTGGTATTTTACGGTAGGAGTAAGTTAATTTGTGTATTTTCTCATTAACTCCTTGGGCATTAATGATCTTCCTTTATAAGTTTTGAAGTTCACAATAAAAGATGCAAGTTCCCAAGACACTCTGTTTTTCTTCATTTGAATTTCATTTGTAGTCTTCCTCTTAGTGCTCGTCACCAGCACTTTCTCTACCCACAAAGGATTATTTTTGCCTAGTTCATCGCTTTCCCTGAAGGTATGTTCGAATGGTTTTTTTTTTTTTTTTTTTTTGCCATATTTCTTCACTTTCAGTCAGGGTACACGAAAATTTTCTCTACAAATCAAAGCTAGTTTTTTTTTTTTTGGAAAAATTTTTGCTGTCTTTTGCTGAAATTTTCATTTGCATGACTTATGAGCTGATTTGTGTGGTTGTTCTTTTTTATTTATTTATTTTTTTTATAATCCTTGTATTTATGGGTCAAGGGTTTATGTCACCATCATTGAATATGTGTTGTACTCGAAAAAAAAATGGAACACCAGATGCATGCTTTGATTCCGACGTGACTACGAATTTGGGTATTATGACGGGTTTTACAATTTATTTTTAATCTAATTTCAATTGAATGATTATATAAGTAATCGAAAGAACCATAGAGTAAGAAGAAACAGAGAAAAGAGAAACGTATTCTGAATTGGTTTCAGTTGGTCACATATGTAACAGACTTGATATTCAATGATTTACTTAGCGAAATTTAGAATCTTTTAGGGCATCAAGGATGTACCAACATTGAGAACTCTGGGGACAAATGCCCCCACTTGGATTTCACTATTTCTTTTATACATATATAATATAATATGTAATATGTAGTGATAGTGTATAATAGACTCAAGCTAAACGATATTATGTCCCCATCTATCAGCTCTTTGCAGTTTCTTTCAGAGGTTGATCACACGCTCACAACTCTTTTTCATTGCTATCACATTTCCTCTCACACTTTTTGTCACGTGCTCACGTATACACTCCTACTGCATAACTCTATTTATTCATAAATTGTGGTGATGCTTGCAAAACTATATTTTCTAATGGATCGAACCAAGGCAATGATGTATTAGAAGACAAGCTTTACGACTAAACCAAGTGAGCAATGCAATATAGATTTGATAATTAAGTATTTATATCGTTTTGAGATGTGTATTAATATTTTTAATAATAATAATATGTTATATTTTTAATACTATAAATTGACATTTATATTTATATTTACATTTAATACGCCCCCACAAACTAAAATCTCTGGGTCCATCCCTGAAGGGCATGTTTGTGATGGCTAGGTTCTGTGGCCATGCGGTAGGTAGTAGTCAAGAAGGTATGATCCCAGTAATTAAATGTTAGACTATCTTACGCTAAAAGAGTTAGTAGACAACATCACTTACTTATGAATTAAACTCAAAATTCACAATCTTGTTGTTTGTGTTGCAATGTTGTTTTATTGTTTTTTTTGGTTTATGAGTTGCATTTAAATTCTGAAGAAAGAATATGATGATTACCTATTGTTGATATATTGATATCCTTGGCAGGTATTAATAATGGATTCTAACTCATCTAGCTCAACTAATAGATGCCCTCCATCTAATTATGTTAGATACTATCATTGTAAGCATGTGGCTACGTTAAGAACTGCATAGACCAAAATCAATTTTGGTCGGAGATACTATCATGTCCTCTTCGTATAAGACCTACTGACACTAAGGTTCAATTTTTTCGTTTACTTTTAAATGATTTTGTTGATGTGTTTTTCTTAATTCATTCATTTCGTATGGTTTGCAGGGATGCAGCTACATAGATTTTATTGATCCACCTGTTGCTGCATCTGTTGTTGCACTTGTCGATGCAGGTGTTGAAAGAGAGAAACAATCGTCTTCTATATGTCCTAGTAGCGATATAGATAACGTGGTCAACGAGTTGTTGGAACCTAAACGATTGAGAAGTTTAGACCCTCATTAATTTTGATGATAACAAAGTATTTGCAAGTGAACAATTTATCTTCTGATAAGTCTTGGAGTGTGCAGGTATTAAAATCACTCATGTTTTATAACTCACTCAAGCAAGAAGAAGAAATTCACAAGAGTTTGAATACATTCCATGTGTGTCAGCATCCGGTTCACTCCAGTGTCTTGTCTAAAGCAAGCGTCCGGTAGTGTTATCTTTTGACATGTGGATTACTCAATTGCTGCGAGCGTCCGTCCATTATTCTGAGCGAGCATCTGGTCTATTAATGAATCATGTGATGGTCACGTTTGTGCTCTTCTACCTCAGCTATTTTGGAACGGAATTCAAATTTTATTTTGTGCGCTCATTTTGATGTACGAGGTATCAAAGGTGACACCTTTAGTATAAGACAAAATTCGTACAAGGCAATTGTGAAAAGCAGATAGTACAAAAACAGTATTGTGTACTATTCTGATAATTCTCTGGAAAGGAAGAAAAGAACAACATTTCAAATTACCTCACTCAATGATATGGAGCAGAAATTTACTGCAACGGTAATGCCCTCAAAGCCTCCTATAAATACCCCAAGGTATTCATTGAAGAAGAGAGCTAGAAACTACATTCTGAAAGAGCTATTCTCAAGTGAAGAATCAAGTTTTGTTTCAAGTTTCTGGAAACTAAGAACTGAACCTCAGCGTCTGATATTCTTTCTTTTAGAAAGTTATTTGTTTTTGAGCTTAATCTTTTGATCCTCTTTGTGAGAGTTATTTGATTGTATTTGAAAGAAAATTACTTTGTAAAAGTTATTCTGCCTATTAAGACTTTGTTCCTTAAAGGCTCGAATGTACTGAGTCGTTTTGAGAAGTTAAGAGTATTGTCAAGTTTGTGACAGTCGAATACTCTTAAGAAAATTTGTAATTAGTTGATTATAGTGGAAATCATTTAGGAACGAAGGGACTAGTACCAGTTTGGTGGTGAACTAGTATAAACCTCTGTGTCTCTTGCTTTACTGCTTTACATTTATTCTTATCCTGCAAAGAAAAACAAGTTTTCTTAAACTTCATTTTCAGCGTCTGGTCATACTCCAGCATCCGATAACTTATAGATTTAAAATCAAGAGTTCAAAAGTGTTTTTAACTTAAAGTTTGCGAAAAGTTTTCAACACAATTTAACCCTTTTCTTGTGTGCACGTTCAGTTGGTACCAGAGCTCGGCCTCTTGGTTGAGCACTTAACAGTGTTAAGAGAAAAGATCCTATACTGTGAACATGTCTGCAGAAGGTGGTCACATGAATCATCCTTCTCTATTTACTGGAGAAAAATTTGACTACTGGAAAGATAAGATAAAAGCTTTCTTTGAGACACAACAACTTGAATTGTGGGATATTGTTGAAAGTGGTTACATTCTTTCTACTAATCTTGCTGGTGTTGAAATAGCCAGAGAAAATTGGAATGATGAGCAGCAGAAGAGATATCAAATCAATCAAAAAGCTAGATTCATTTTTATTTGTGCTATGTCAGAAAAGGAATATGACAAATGTGGCAAATTTGATACTGCCAAAGAAATTTGGGATTCTCGTGTTTTGTCTTATGAGGGCTCTGCCCAAGTAAGAGAGACCAAAGCTAGCATGTTGGTTCGCCAATATAAGTTGTTCAAAATTGAAAATGGTGAAAACATTGAATCTATATTTGGAAGGTTCTAAACACTTGTTCATGGGTTACAGGCCCTTGAAAAAAGTTATACCACACCTGACCATGTGAGAAAGATCCTGAAAAGTTTGACCAAGCAGTGGAGACCCAAAGTCACTGCTATTCAAGAAGGAAAAGATTTAAATATCTTAAGACTTGAAGATCTCTTGAGTTCTTTGAAAGCTCACGAACTTGAACTGAATGAAGAAGAACCTGTGAAGAATAGCAAGTCTATTGCTTTGAAAGTCAACAAACACAAAGCCAATACTTCTAAAGCCCTTCAGACTGAAGAAGTATCAGAAGATGAAGCTTCAGAAGGAGATATTGATGGGTCGGA
The DNA here is from genome assembly GCA_037113605.1 of Calophaca sinica. Taxonomy (NCBI): domain Eukaryota; kingdom Viridiplantae; phylum Streptophyta; class Magnoliopsida; order Fabales; family Fabaceae; genus Calophaca; species Calophaca sinica. The sequence continues at coordinate 73,637,158 of CM073736.1, forward strand.
TGAGGAGCTCGCGTTCATATCCTGGAAGATCCAAAGAATGTAGAAGAAAAGACACTTCAAGAAGAAATTCCACAAGAAGGATGTCGAGGACAAGAAGGAAAGCAAAGACAAAAGCCAAGTTGTTTGCTATCGAAATTGGTCCTGTTCCTGGAAGCAAATCAATGGAAAATTCGATTTCCCTTGCTGGCGGTAATCCCGGCACATCTTCTAGAAAAATATCGAAAAAGTCGCAAACCACAGGAACATTCTTCAACTTGAGCTCCTGAGAAACTTCTGAACTAGCTAAGTATATGTATTCCTTAGTTCCCTCTTTCAATGAAACACCAATGTGATTAACAGATAGGTAGTTGGAAATTCCGAGGTCGGGAAAAACCGCGGTTTTTCGGGCACAGTCCAAAAGGACATGGTGGTGAGACAACCAATCCATTCCGAGAATGACATCTAGACCCTTAAGTGGTAAACAGACCAAATTAACCACAAATTTTCTACCCTGAATGACCACTACACAATTAAGGCATGCAGTGTTAGTAACCAAGGTTTTAGCAGCTGGGGTAGTAACTACTAGTTTGAATGGTAAAGCAGTCACATTCAACTTTAAACGGTCTACACAATCTGAGGAAATAAAGGAATGGGTTGCACCCGAATCAAAAGAACGGTTAGGGATTTACCCTCAATCTCACAATCTCCTTGGATGAGGTCATCAGTCTGCTCTGCTTCTTCTCCACTCATGCAGAAAACTCTGCCTTTAGCCATTGGGCGTTTCCCTATAGCCTTTGTTGCGTGCATTGCCGGTTCAGCCTTAGGTGTCGGGCAATCCTTGGCGAAGTGCCCCGGCTTCTTGCAGTTGAAGCACACATCTTCTTTCTGGATACAGTTGCTTGCATAGTGCCCTGGCCTTCCACAACGATAACAGGTCACATCGGTACCAATTGAGTTCCGCTCCTCGCGTTCTGGGCCATCGGGCGATACTGTCCCCTGCTGTTGTTCCCTTGGGGTCGGTTGTAGGGCTTCTTCTGCTGCTTCCCCTTTTGTGCAAACCTCTGTCCCGTGCTCTGAGGTCTCATAGGTCCACCTGGGCCAGTCTTTTTCTTGTGGCTCCCCACTCCTTCTACCTCAACGCAACGATCGATCAACTATTGGAGATTCCTGATCCTTAGTGACACCACTGTCTTTTGAATATCAAACCTTAAACCTCTCTGAAATCTCTCACTTAGCCAACCTTGGTCAGTTCAGTTGCGGAATGGACTAAAGTACCTAGCAAGTGATTCAAACTTCGCAGCATATTCTGACACCATCATGCTGCCTTGCTGTAGTCGAAGAAACTCATGCTCTTTCTCTGCCCGTGCTGTGTCAGGAAAATACTTGTCCAAAAATCTTCCGCGAAAAACCTCCTAGGTTATCTCACGACGCTCTGCGGTCAATGCTTGCTTCACACCCTTCCACCAATACTCAGCATCCCCTAGCAACAAGTAGGTGGCGTAGTCTACCTTCACATTGTTTGGGCAATGAAGTGCCTCGAAGATCTTCTCGATCTCTTGCATCCATAAGTCAGCTTTGTCCGGGTTTGGCTCGCCATAGAACTTCGGTGGGTCGTGCTTCCGAAAGTCCGCCAATCCTCTCGCTTCAGCATTCCGCTCAGCTCTCTGCTGTTGCTGCAAGTTCTGCTGGGTCAAAGCCGCCGTCTGCTGGGCCATCGCATTAGACTGTTGGGATACAACAGCCGATTGCTGGGCCATGGCCGCCGCCATTTCTGTCATAGCCTGAATCGCTCGTTCCATGTTGGAGTTATCTGATCCGGCTGTAGGGTCTCTGCGAGGTGGCATTAGATTTCGAAAAATCCAAAACCTGCCAGAAACTCACAAACAAGTGATGTGTTAACACACATTGCTTCAATCAAGAAACAATTTAAACAATTGGCAGACAAACTGCTTCACTCAGTAAACAATAACAATACAACACAACTAATCACTCAACAAACACAGCTCGACACGGTGACCAGTTTTAAATTTCCTATGCACAGTCCGGTTAGAACCTAACTGCTCTGATACCACCATTGTAATGACTCATTTCTGGACCGCTACTAAACTAAAACTAAACCTGTATGCGATGGATTTTTAAAAACGGTACTCTTGTGTCCCTCAGAAAATGCGGTATATTTTTTTTTAAACAATAGTGCCCGCAAAGCACACACAGAGTACTTACAGCGTTTTGAAACATGGTGCAACTAGGACACAAGTTACGTACTGGAAATACATACACTCATAAACATATACAATCAACATACACAGTACGTACAAAATAAAACAGAGAAGTAATGTATGAGAGAATACACCTATGATATGAATACTCTCGTGAGAGTGATCATACCTGGGGTACTACAGACACCCACGCAGGGGTCGCCCAAAAGTAGAACCACCAGTCTACCTCGTGATCAAAGAAACATCACTAGCCCGACTGGTCACCGACTAACTGTACACAAAAGATATATACTACAGTCATCCCAAAAGGAAACATAACAGCAGTCAGATAACACATCATCTACAAATCACTACCCAGATCCTCCGATGGATCCTCCTCCTCCTCGTCCTCCATCAGATCCTCGCCTGTTAAATCGATGACAATCCGCCTCTTCGCACACCGCGCAAACAGGGGGTGGATCCACTGGTGGGGTGGGGATCCTAACAACAGAAGGAGAACCCGGTCCTAATAAAAAACTCTGAACAACAGCTGCCCTCGAGGTAGATGCTCCTGCAGATCCTCGTCTAATCACGCTCTTACGAGCGGTTCATCTCACTCTCGGTCCTCGACCACGTCCTCGTGACAAAATCCTTGAAACAGTAGCTCTAGGAATCTCAATCAATCCCTCTGGAGATGAAGAAGAGGTCGGCATAGCTCCCTCACACTGGGTAGTCCTCCAAGCATCAACCACCTGCATAGTCCGTATAGGGAAACTCACTGTACGTCACGACACCTCCTGTCTCACAGCAACACCGACCTCTCTGAAAGTCTGTACAATATCCCCTGTATATACAACACGGCGAGAGATGGGGTCAAACTCCATCGCCATGGGCTGCTCGATGTCGGGGAAATCAAAGATGATCTCCGGCGACGTCCGCATCGCTGGAATCAATATGTTCTTCGCCATCACCTGGGTAGCATCATGAATCGAAGGTACCACGGGAAAGGGTCAACTTCTCAACAAATCAAGATATAACAATTCATAAAGCAATAAGCAAGCAACATTGTATACAGTTCACAAGGCTTAACTCAAATTCTCGCTCAAGACTCGACTCACGACTCATTTTCTCTCGACTCGACAATTTTTTCGGAAAGCAGACGCTGATCCATCCACTGAATACCAGCTGTAGATTTGGGATCTTCGCTATCCCTAGGACATTCAGCTCCGGTTCCTTAACGCTACGACGCCTAGCTAATCCACCATGAACGAAGGGGACCTAGCACCCTCAGTTGTCCGGCTCACAGCTCAAAAACGTCTCGACGACTCGACAAAGCTCTCAGACTTGATAAACAATTCGCCGCATACAAAATTCAAAGAGCAATTCGCATAATCATTCGACCGCATATCAAATAAATTGTAGCAAACTTATTAAGTGAAACGCAATTCAATACATAAGCAATTCACGGCAGTTATTCAATAATATTTTAAATAAATGCATAACTCCACAACATCGACAATTACATCATGGAATCCATCCCTCTGTAACTCGATGGAGTTGATAGAGAGGTACAACAAGTGTGGGGGGTTAGGGATAGCTGCCAACCGCTTACAGACAAGCCCACTAAATAATCAGTATATCAAAAAATAAAACGAAGGGGTACAAGACCCTTACTTCAAACCCTGAGGTTCTCAGACTTCTTCGCTTAAATACTTGAAATTAAATTCCTATCGTATCTAAAATTTTCCCTTACCAAGTTTGCTCACTAGCGTACTTCCGCTTGCTTCGAATCCTTGTCGCACGGTCTGGGAATTAGCAATTCCTATTACACAAGGAAACTTAGTACACTACTATAACTATACTTCACATCCTTAGGTCCTCAAAGCCTATCCCTTTCCTACCCAAACAAACACACTTAGCATTTTTATTCATCAAACTTTTGAAAGAATAAGGTTTTGGACACCAAAATCATTTTCCATTTATCAAAGGTTCTAAAGCATACTTATTCAAACCTTTTAAGTAAGTTCACCAACAAAATTCTTTTGCTCTTTACACCTCCTAGGCTCTCGGCTACACCCTCCTTCCTTCTTAAAAATTTTGCAAAACTTCTTTCAAACTATCAACCATTTCTAAATCATTCAATTACATTCCAAGATACCAAAACGTCAAGTCATTCACCAAAATATAGTTTCAACACATTTTAAAACATGTTCTAAAATCATTTCCCAAAACTTCAAGAATTAGGTTTTCAAGAAAAACTTCAAATTCCCATTTGCTTCAAGCCATTTTAATCAAGCCAATTTCAATGCAACTAACTACAAATCAATTACTTACACTCCAAGACATCAAGTATCAAGTAACAACTTAGTACACTTAGGAAAATTCATATCAACCATCAACCTATTTCCTTAATACTCAAAGTCAAAAGATTTTCAAAACACTTCACATTCATCTCTTTATTTCAAATCCTTTCATCAAATAATTTTCAATACCAAAACACACACCAATAACAATTAAAATAAAGTTACAAGACACAATTTTTCTCCTCCAATTCTTTCCTTAGGCCTCTCGGCCACCACATAGTTTTTTCCCCAAAAATCTTTCAATTTTCACAAAATTAATAACAACACTACCATTGATTCATTTTAATACTTAAATCCAAAACAATTAAACTATGATCATGGCATCATTAACACTTGAAAAATAAACCTAAATCAATTTCAGCATGCTCTTTTAGTCCCTCATGACAATTCTTTCAAAATTAGCCTGCTAGTTCTCATTTTTAATCACATGCATTAAGTCTAATAGTTCTTAAACATTCTAACACATATTTTCCAGCCTTTAAACAGAAATTCCAGCCACCAAATTCCATTTTAAAGAGCTTCAATTTCATCATTAACAACCTAATCATGCTTCTAATTCAAAACTATCAACAATAACAACAATACTAACACAAGAACATGCAAATCAAGCAACAAAATAAGACATGCATCAAGAGAAACTATCACCACTCACTTCCCTCAAGCCCACGGCCTTAGGGTTGTTCAATGGCTCCAAATAATTATCAACCTTGCTCAATCACAAACTAACATAGCCTAGACCTTAAACAAGCTAAAAAGTAAGACATGCAAACAAAAATCATAACATTTCCTTCCTCCTAGAGCTCATGGTTTTTGGGCTGTTGGAGGGGAAAGAAATTGCTCCTCCTCTTGCTTCCTTGATGATGATGATGATGGTGATGAAGAGAATAAGAAGTAGCTCACAAAAATGGAGAAGAATGGAGGTGTAGTTCAAGCTTTTGGTGAAGCTTTCATGGAGGTCATGGAGAACTTCTTTTTTTTTTTGGGTGAAGAAGATGATGAAGGTTAGAGAGAGAGGGGTCATGAGTTATGGGCTGATGGGGGTGGTATTAGGTTCATATATTTTCTTATCAAAAGGTCTAGTCAATAGGAATTAGGCAAAAATACTACTAATTAGTAAAAACTAGTCACACAAATGTGACACCACTCATAAAGTCAACTATTAGTCCCATCAACTATTCTACCCATTTAATCTCTCATCTCTTATGATTACCCTCTAGTTCTAGAGTCTAAGGTTCACTTAAAATACGGCGTCAAATAACCGTGTTACCGATTAATTTTTCCCGCCGATAAATTCACGGAAATTAATTTAACGAGAAATTAATTCACCGCGTGATTATATTTAATTATAAATAATTAAAATCATATCAAACACTAAAAAAATAATCATGGCAAGTTACGATTCGATTCTCATTGAATTCGAGGTTCATTTGAATTTTTATCTGCGGCAAAACTGCCCGATGATTCGAATTGCGACGAAACTTCGTTTAGAATTTTTTGACGATATCCGAATCATGAACTAATATAAAATATTAATTTTAAATTATATTTATCTCTTGATTTATTTAAATCACTTACTTAGAGAACAAGCAACTGCTTTTATTATAGCATAAATACGATAATTAATACTATAATAACGCTAATAATCGTATCGTAAAAATACGGGTGTTACACACATGACGGGAGAAAAGTATATCTTCCAAGAGCTAAGGCCTAAAGAAGAAGGATTTGTTGTTTTCGGAGGAAACTAGAAAGGTAAAATAGTTAGAATTAGTCGCATTGGTAAAGGCTCTCTTTCCTCTTTTGATAATGTACGGTATGTTGAAGGACTAAAGCATAACTTATTGAGCATAAGTCAATTATGTGACAATGGTTATGATGTCATTTTTACAGAAACTAGGTGTTCAGTAAAAAACAAAAAAGATGGCTCTATTTTCTTTACAGCAAAGAGGAAACAAAATATTTATAAAATTGATTTTTCTAAACTTGCAAAACAAGATGTCAAGTGTCTCATGTCTGTTGAAGATGAACAATGGATTTGGCATAAAAAATTGGGTCATGCCAGTTTGAGATTAATCTCAAAACTGAACAAGCACAGTCTTGTTAGAGGCTTACCAAATCTTAAATTCCAAACTGATGCTTTCTGTGAGGCATGTCAAAGAGAAAAACAAGTTAAAACTTCTTTTCATTTGAAAAATATTGTTTCAACCTGTAGACCACTTGAGCTTTTGCATCTTGATCTTTTTGATTCAACAAGGTCTGCTTCTTTAACTGGGAAGAAATATGTGTTAGTCATTGTTGATGATTTTACTAGATGGACATGGGTTAGATTCCTTACCCACAAGGATGAGTCATTAAAAATATTTACTGTTTTCTGTAAATCAGTTCAAAATGAAAAAGGAATTTGTATTTCTTCAATTAGAAGTGATCATGGGGGAGAATTTGAAAATGAAAGCTTTCAAAAATTTTGTGAAGAAAATGGCATCTCCCATAATTTCTCCTCTCCTAGAACACCACAACAAAATGGTGTTGTAGAAAGGAAAAATAGGTCCCTCCAAGAAATGGCCAGGACCATGATCAATGAAGTCCTGATATTGCAAAACATTTTTGGGCAGAAGCTGTAAACACAACTTGCTATATTCAAAATAGAATTCTTATTAGACCTATTTTGAAGAAGACTCCCTATGAACTGTGGAAAGGTAGAAAACCAAACATATATTATTTTCATCGCTTTATATTCTGAATACTAAGGATCAACTTGGAAAGTTTGATTCCAAAGCAGATAAAAGAATCTTTTTGGGGTACTCTGAAAGATCTAAATCTTTTAGAATATACAATAAAGAAACTTTGATAGTGGAAGAAACCATTCATGTCAAGTTTGATGACAAAAAACTAAAACTACCATGTCAGAGCTAGATGAATTATTTTTAGAGTTGAATATTGGTGGTACAACAAATAGTGAACCTGCATCTTCAGCATCTGGTGGTGACCAGACACAGGATTCTACTCAAGCGGAAGCTGAAACTAAAAAGTGTTGGAGATACAAAACCAATCATCCTAAGGATCAAATCATAGGAGAACCTGGAGATAGAGTAAGAACCAGATCCTCTTTCAAAGAGCATGTAGATATTGCATTTCTCTCTGAAATGGAACCTAAGACGATTGATCAAGCATTGGAAGATGAAGGTTGGATTCTGGCTATGCAAGAAGAGTTGAATCAGTTCCAAAGAAATGACGTGTGGAAATTAGTCACTCTACCAGAAGATATGTAAGCTATTGGTACTAAATGGGCATTTAGAAATAAGCTTGATGAAGATGGTAAGGTAGTGAGAAACAAAGCAAGATTAATTGCTCAAGGTTACTCACAAGAAGAAGGTATTGATTTCACAGAAACTTTTGTACATGTTGCAAGGTTAGAAGCTATTTGCCTTTTACTTTCATTTGCTGCACACCTTGAGATAATTCTTTATCAAATGGATGTGAAAAATGCTTTCTTGAATGGTTTTATAACTGAGGAAGGCTATGTGAAACAACCTCCTAGTTTTGAAGACATTGAATTTTTAGAACATGTTTTTAAGCTTAAAAAGGCTCTGTATGGTCTTAAGCAAGCTCCTTGAGCTTGGTATGATAGACTGAGTTCCTTTTTAATGGAAAACGGTTTTATCAGAGGTCAAGTAGACACTACTCTATTTAGAGAAACATCAAACAAACATTTTATACTTGTTCAAATTTATGTTAATGATATTATATTTGGAGCTACTAATGAAAGCCTTTGCAAAGAATTTTCAAAGCTAATGCAGGCTGAATTTGAAATGAGCCTGATGAAGATGGTAAGGTAGTGAGAAACAAAGCAAGATTAATTGCTCAAGGTTACTCACAAGAAGAAGGTATTGATTTCACATAAACTTTTGTACATGTTGCAAGGTTAGAAGCTATTTGCCTTTTACTTTCATTTGCTGCACACCTTGAGATAATTCTTTATCAAATGGATGTGAAAAGTGCTTTCTTGAATGGTTTTATAACTGAGGAAGGCTATGTGAAACAACCTCCTAGTTTTGAAGACATTGAATTTTTAGAACATGTTTTTAAGCTTAAAAAGGCTCTGTATGGTCTTAAGCAAGCTCCTCGAGCTTGGTATGATAGACTGAGTTCCTTTTTAATGGAAAACAGTTTTGTCAGAGGTCAAGTAGACACTACTCTATTTAGAAAAACATCAAACAAACATTTTATACTTGTTCAAATTTATGTTAATGATAATATATTTGGAGCTACTAATGAAAGCCTTTGCAAAGAATTTTCAAAGCTAATGCAGGCTGAATTTGAAATGAGCCTGATGGGGAATTGAAGTTTTTCCTTGGAATTCAAATTAAGCAATGCAATGATGGTATTTATATACATCAAAGTAAATACATCAAGGAATTGCTAAAGAAATTCAAGATGGTAGATTGCAAGCCAATGAGCACACTTATGCATCCTACATGTACTCTTGGTAAAGATGAAACTGGTAAAAAGGTAGATCAGAAAATGTACAGAGATATGATTGGATCTCTACCTTATCTTATTGCTTTAAGACCTGATATTATGTTCAGCGTCTGCCTGTTTGCTAGATTTCAATCTGATCCTAGAGAATCACACTTGAGTGCTATTAAAAGAATATTTAGATATTTGCAAGGATCTACTAATCTTGGTGTGCTTTATGAGAAATCAAAAGATTACAAGTTAGTAGGTTTCTATGATGCTGACTTTGCTGGAGACCGAGTTGAAAAAAAGAGCACAAGTGGATGCTGCCAATTCCTTGGAGCAAATCTTGTGTCTTGGTCAAGCAAAAGACAAAGCACAATTGCACTCTCAATAGCAGAAGCTGAATACATCTTTGCAGCAAGTTGCAGCTCTCAACTTTTGTGGATGAAATATCAACTTGAAGACTACTTGATAAAAGAGAGTAACATTCCTATCTTTTGTGATAATACATCTGCAGTTTGTCTTACTAAGAATCCATTTTTGCATTCTAGAGCAATGCACATTGAGATTAAACATCGCTTCATAAGAGACTATATTCAGAAGGGTATTCTTGAAATAAATTTTGTAAACACTGATCATCAGTGGGCTGACATCTTTACAATACCCCTTGCTGAAGATAGATTCAATTTTATAAGAAGAAACTTAAATTTTCATCTGATAGAAGAATGACTAATCTCAGCATCTTATGATATGCATCATTTAGCATCAAGTATGACATAAGCATTCACATGTGTACACATATGATATGTCATTCACGTCACATAATTCAGGTGAATTCGTTTACGTACGTCCGAGCACACACGTGTCACGTGCGTGTGGGACTTTAGTGTCTCATCACACCTACTCTTAGTTATGATTATTTATTTTCAATAAAATCTTTTTTTTTGATTTTAACTTTATTTTGGCAATTGCATTTAATGAAAAGGAGAATCTTTATTTTATTTTCTTTTATTCAGAGGAAATGTGAAGAGGTTTTTGAAAAAGTAACTGTACTATTTTATCAAAACTTTCCCACTACTCCACCTCTTTCGCTCCACACTCACTCTGTTTTTGTCTGCAAAAACTGCTTTCTCTCTCTCTCTCTCTCTCTGTCTGTGATTTCTCTGAAACACTAAACCTCCATCACCCATTCTCCAACTGCAACCATGACTAATGTTAAGGTCGGACAATACTCTGCTATCTACGACATCATGAACGAAGCAAGGCTTATGAATGAGACCATGACTGATTTGGAGAAGTTCAAGCTCTATGGTTTTAACTTTGATGAAGGTTTGAACAATCTGGGTTGGAAAAACTACTTCCTTTGGGAACCAGTTGAAGTTATGGCTTATGCCATCAAGGAATTTTGGGGAAACGCTCATGTGCTTTCGGTTGGAATTGTTGAAGGTCATATTAGAGGATTCAAGTTGGTGTTCACCATAAACACTATTACTGAAACGATTAAGTGCCCCTGTGAAGGCATTAGTTACTATGTTGGTTGGGAAGATGCTTTCAGAGGAATGGAAAACTTCAATGAGGCTCTATTCGAAAACTATTGCCAGTTGAAGGAAGATGATGTAACTCCTATGGCCAAGGACTTGAAAAGTCATTACAGAGTTCTACACAAGATTATTGCTAAGAGCATCATCCTGAAGGCTGGGTCAAGTGACATAGTGAACTACGAGCAAAAGTTCATTATGAGAAATTATATGGCTGGTCACAAAATCAACTTGCCTAGGTTGATTCTGAACAATATTATCAATGCAGTTTTTGTTTAAAGAACGGTTCTGCTGACAAGAAGAACATTATCAAGGTTATTCCTTATGGAGAGAACATTATCAAGGTTATTCCTTATGGAGTTCTTCTTACTACAATGTTGGTCAAGGATGGAATTGTGAGAAGGCTTGCTGACTTGACAAACAAAGAAGAAAGGGATAAGTATTTTTGGAGTTAGTGCTATTGTTCTCCCTGATGTCTTTGGCATATATAGCTTGGTAAGAATGAAATTGATCAATGTTGATATGATCAAGAAGGTGAAAAAGGAACAAGGAGAAGGAACAAAAACTAAAGATGGTGAAGTAGCTGAAACAAAACCCACCAGAAGCTCAGCATCTGGTGTGAAAAAAACTGGTAAGTCTCCAGCAAGGGAGACAAGAAGCAAAAGGCAGAAGGTGCCTCCTGCACCTAAAAGGAGAGATGATCCAGAAGATGATGAGGACAGAGTCCCCATCAGAAGCATTATGGAGAAAAAGAGAAAGGCAGAAGCTGAAAAACATGTTTCAGCATCTGGCCCTAAGAAGCAACCTCATTTTCCTTCTGCTGTTGCCCCTCAAAGCAAGAAGAAGAGATTGGTTAGGCACTCTGAGCTTAACCTAAAGGTATTGGATTTTACTATTGATGATTCCATTACTGCCTTTGGTTCTGATGACACTATTCCTGCACCACCTCTCTTTGTCTCATCACCTCAACCACAAACATCACCACAAACACACTCCACACAACCATCACCCTCCAAAACACTAGCCAAGAAAACTAAATCTCAAACCACTGCCCTTATCACTCAACAACCTCCATCAACCGAACCACAAACCTCCCAATTAAACACAAAATCCAGAACACTTACATTTCCCTCACCACAACCCTCATCAAACACATCCCTCACTACATACATTTCATCACTCCACTCTCACCTTTTCAACCTACTCTTCACAATCCCTCCAAACCGACCCAAAATATACAAAGTCAAGGTGACTTCCCCTCTCCCACTTTCAAACCTACCAACTACTATGGTACCAAGAAATATGTGTCCCCTATAAACAAACCACGGTTTGTAAGAGAAGAAGTGTATCATTCCATCTATGATCGCCCATCTCTATGGCATTTGAAGACATTCACCTCTGGGGTTGCAGGACTGGAGATTGCCCCTCGTTCACATCTCACTGTCTCTGAAGATGATGAGACAGTGGAAATGTCATTTAGTGGAAGATTAAGACCTCTTTCAAACAGAGGAATTATTCCTTTCTCTGTTGATCTTCCTCATGTTCTACCACAACATGAACCTCTCACTCTGAAGGAATGCGGAAGATGGATTACAGATGAAGAAATGGCATTCATGGCTCACTGCCTGGAGATGAAAAAGCTTGAGCTAATTCTTCAATACAGAGACCCCTCTTCAGCATCTGTAAAGATTGTGCCTGATAGGCAAAGGTGGTTACCCGGGTCTATCCCTGATAAAAGGAAGGAACCAGCTCCTGGTAAACTTCCAAAATCTATTGGTCTCAAGGAGTATGAAGAAGCTCCTAGGAAATACGATGTCAAAGCATTCTCTGAGCTTTCAGTTAAGAAGCTATCTGAAGACAATGCTCGGCGTGTGTATCTGAACTTTCTCAAGAGAGATGCTTAGAGAACTGGTTCTTCTGGCTGCTGTAACACAGAAAAGGAAACCATCCCTACTGTTGGCTCTATCAGCAGGGTAACGACACAAACCTTGCTTTTGTTCATTTTGATGACATGTTTATGTGTTCTGTTATTAGGCCTCTAAGTGTTATGAAACTGGAAGATCAATGGGTTGTTATTTGCAAACATTTTGACATTGGATTCTATTGGAGTCAAATAACTATGTCTTGGAAAAACAAAGCCATTCTACCTCGTTCTAGGCCTCTTAATATTGAAGAAGTTGATAAGGAGAATCTGCATAGGTTGTATCTGGCTGAAAATGAAGGCATCAACTTTATTCTTGATGATATGGGAGCTTTGATAAGATGCAATTTTGGAGAAGCTGCATTTGCAAAATTTGATGCATATGTAGAAGATTGGTTTAAGCATAGGGAAACTATCTTTATGAGTATGCTTTACCTTGAAGAGATTGTGCATAGATGGGAATGGGCTATGGATCTTGAGAAACAGAAGCTGGGAAAAATTATCAAATGGAGCTCACCAAATGATGATTTTTTCCAGAAGGCTTAGGAAAGAAAGGAAAGGAAATTGAGTTTGTCACAGGTAGTGTTAGCAGAGCATCAGAAGCTAGAGTCGCAAAGGGTTGTTATTGCTGAACCTGTTCCAGAAGCTGAACCTTCTTCTGCTCCTGCTGCTGTAAATGATGACGTTGTCGTCTTGCCGAGAGCTGAATTTGAAGCCATCATGGCAACAAATCAGAAAGTGCATCAGTTGGAAAGCACTGTGAATCTCCTCTTGGAATCCTTCAATCAACTCCTTCCTCCTCCTCCATCAAACCCTTAAAAACATTTTTTTAATTGTATTACTGATAACTTGGTACAATTCTTTTTTTTTTGTACTTGGTTCATATTTTGAATGATCTAACCTTACTTGATCTAATTTTTGGTACAATTTAAATTTTTCTAGTATTATTACTTACTGTTTTGACTATGATGTGGTTTACACTCTTTTTGTCTGATGACAAAAGGGGGAGTAAAAGCAAGGTCTGATGAACACGTTGAAAGTCTGATGAACACGCTGAAGTCTGATGAACATGCTGAAGTATTACACATTTCATGCATAAATCATACATAGCATATTACACACTGAAGTATTACACATTTCATGCATAAATCATACGTAGCATATATTTGAATTGCTCTGATACTCGTCAAGATGTGTTGCTCTGATACTCATTGATACTCATTGTCTGGTGCTTTGATACTCATTAATATCTGTTGGCACATTTTTATTATAATTGGTACAATGAATTTCAGCATCTGATCTTCAATAATTGCTTAAGTATATTTATTATTGGTACAATGATCTCAGCATCCGATCTCAACGCTTAGTTGAATATATGCTCCGATACTTATATGCATTTTGCGATCACACAAACGCTCTGATTATTATAAATCGCTCTGATACCTGAAATATTTAATTATATCTGAGTTGTTGAACTCGGGGGGAGACCCTTGAAATTATTTTCGAAATTAAATTGTTCATCAACCTTGGATATTTGTCATCATCAAAAAGGGGGAGATTGTTGGAACCTAAACGATTGAGAAGTTTAGACCATCATTAATTTTGATAATAACAAAGTATTTGTAAGTGAACAATTTATCTTCTGATAAGTCTTGGAGTGTGCAGGTATTAAAATCACTCATGTTTTATAACTTACTCAAGCAAGAAGAAGAAATTCACAAGAGTTTGAATACATTCCATGTATGTCTGCATCTGGTTCACTCCAGCGTCTTGTCTAAAGCAAGTGTCCGGTAGTATTATCTTTTGACACGTGGATTACTCAATTGCTGCGAGTATCCGTCCATTATTCTAAGCGAGCATCTGGTCTACTAATGAATCACGTGATGGTCACGTTTGTGCTCTTCTACCTCAGCTATTTTGGAGCGAAATTTGAATTTTATTTTGTGTGCTCATTTTGATGTACGAGGTATCAAAGGTGACACCTTTAGTATAAGACAAAATTCGTACAAGGCAATTGTGAAAAGAAGATAGTACAAAAATGGTATTGTGTACTACTCTGATAATTCTCTGGAAAGGAAGAAAAGGACAACATTTCAAATTACCTCACTCAATAATATGGAGCTAAAATTTACTGCAACGGTAATGCCCTTAAGGCCTCCTATAAATACCCCAAGGTGTTTATTGAAGAAGAGAGCTAGAAACTACATTCTGAAAGAGCTATTCTCAAGTGAACAATCAAGTTTCGTTCCAAGTTTCTAGAAACCAAGAACTAAACCTCAGCGTTTGATATTCTTTCTTTTAGAAAGTTATTTGTTTTTGTGCTTAATCTTTTCATCCTCTCTGTGAGAGTAATTTGATTGTATTTAAAAGAAAATTACTTTATAAAAGTTGTTCTGCCTAGTTAAGGCTTTGTTCCTCAAAGGCTCGAACGTACTGAGTCGTTTTGAGAAGTTAAGAGTATTGTCAAGTTTGTGACAGTAGAATACTCTTAAGAAAATTTGTAATCAGTTGATTATAGTGGAAATCCTTCAGGAACGAAGGGACTAGACATAGCTACCAGTTTGGTGGTGAACTAGTATAAACCTCTGTGTCTCTTGCTTTATTGCTTTACATTTATTCTTATCCTGCAAAGAAAAACAAGTTTTCTTAAACTTCATTTTCAGCGTCTGGTCATACTTCAACATCCGATAACTTACAGATTTAAAATCAAGAGTTCAAAAGTTTTTTTAACTTAAAGTTTGCGAAAAGTTTTCAACACAACTCAACCCCCTTCTTATGTTCATGTTCAGGAGTTGCGTACTGAACTCGTAAGGAAAAATTATGAAAATGGCTTCCTTAAAGCATCATTAACAGAATCAAAAAACATTAAAAGAGTCTATATGAATGTAATCTTAGCATCTTGGGCTCTTTTTATTTCATTGGTGTGTTAGTTGCTTTGAAAATGTAAGCAACGATAGCTCAATGTTAAGGGTTTGAAAGCACTAAGGCCTAATGAAGTGCAATGGCACTGTGGCTCTCATTTTGTTATTTTGAAGTGTGATTTGGATTGAGTGGTTCTTTTGGAGGTTTGTGGTTTGGTGGGTGGAGGTTGTATGGAGTGTGTTTGTGGTGATGAAACAGACAGTGGTGGTGCAGTAATAGGATCATCAGAACCATACAAAATAATGGACTCATCAACAGCAAAATCCGGTACCTTTGGAGTAGGCTTCTCAGAGAGCCGAAACAATCTCCTTTTCTTGCCTTAAGGGGAAATAGTAGGTGGAGGAGCTTTCTTTCTAGGGCCAGACGCTGAAATAGGCTTTTCAGCTTCTGCCTTTCCCTTCTTCTTCTTCTCCATGATGTTTCTGATGGGGACTCTATACTCATCATCTTCTGGTTCATCCTTCCTTTCTAGTGCAGGAGGTACCTTCTGCTTCTTGCTCCTTGTCTCCTTGGCTAGAGACTAACCAGTCCTTTTCACACCAGATACTGAGCTTCTGGTGGGTTTCTTCATAACTTCACCAATAGTAGCATCAGCTACTTCTCCCTGCTCTTGCTTCACTTGCTTAATCTTTTCAGTAGTAACAAGATTTATTCTCACCAAACTATTGACTCTAAGGACATCAGGAAGAACAATAGCACCTAATCCAAAATACTTTTCTCTTGCTTCTCCTTCCAAAGCTCCAAGCTTTCTTGCAATTCCGTCTTTAATCATAATCTCAGTAAGAAGAACACCGTAAGGAATGTTCTTGTTGATTTGTTTTACTTTAGCAGAACCCTTCCTTGAATTAATAATAGCATTGATCAGATTGTTGTAGATCAATCTAGGCAGATTTATCTTGTGACCAGCCATGTAGTTCCTCATTATGAACTTTTGCTCATAGTTCACAACATCACTCGACCAGGCCTTCAGCCAGACACTCTTGGCGATTATCTTGTGAAGCACCCTGTAGTGACTCTTCAGATGCTTAGCAGATAGAGTAACCCCAAATTCCTTCAACTGTCGATAGTTCTCAAACAGGGCATCATTAATATTCTCCATTCCATTGAAGGCTTTTTCCCAACCAGTATAGAAACTGATTCCTTCACATGGACACCTGGTAATTTCAACAATACTGTTAATGGTAAACACCATTTTAAATCCTTTAACATGGCCTTCTATAATGCCACCCTTGAACAACCAAACGTTTCCCCAGAGTTCCTTGATATCAATGATTATAACTTCAATTGGATCTCAAAAGAATTAGTTCGACCAGCCCATAGCCTTTAATCTGGCATCAAAGTCAAAACCGTAAGCCATAAAATTCTTCAAATCAATCCTATTCTCAATCAGGACTTTTCCTTCAGTCATCGTGTTGTAGATAGCATTGTCTTCATAAATTCTTACTTCAGTCATGATTGCAGTAGAAGAACAAGTTATGGAGGTTTAGGGTTTTTAGAGAGTACAAACAAAGAGAAAGAGGAAAAACAGTTTTCAGCGAAAAACAGAGTGTACAAACAAGTGTGAGGGATAGTGGAGTAGTGGGCAAGTTTTGAAAGAAATGATATAGTTGCTTTTTCAAAACCGCTTCACATTTCCCTCGATAAAATTAAATAAAAAAGGAAATAAAAATAAAGATTCTCTTTTCATTAAATGTAGTTGCCAAAATAAAGTAAATCAAGAAAAAGATTTTACTGAAAATACAAATTCAATCATGACTCAGTAGGTGTGATGAGATGTTTCAGTCCCATACGCATGCAACACGTGTGTACCTAGGTACAAGCAACGAGTCCACCAGATGCTGAGTTATGTAATGTGAATGACATATCATATGCTTACACGTGTGAATGCTTATGTCATACCAGATGCTGAATTATGCATTTCACAAGACGCTGAGATTAATCATTCTTCTATAAGATGAAAATTTAAATTTTTTTCTTATAAAATTGAATCTATCTTCAGCAAGGGGTTTTGTGAAAATGTCAGCCCACTGATGATCAGTGTCTACAAATTTAATTTCAAGTACACCCTTCTGAACATAGTCTCTTATGAAGTGATGCTTAATCTCAATGTGCTTTGCTCTAGAATGCAACATTGGGTTTTTAGTAAGACAGATTACAGATGTATTATCATAAAAGACAGGAATATTACTCTCTTTTATCAAGTAGTCTTCAAGTTGATACTTCATCCATAGAAGTTGAGAACTGCAAGTTGCTGCTGAGATGTATTCAGCTTCTGCTATTGAGAGTGCAATGGTGCCTTATCTTTTGCTTGACTAAGACATAAGATTTGCTCCAAGGAATTGGTAGCCTCCACTTGTGCTCTTTCTTTCAGTTCGGTCTCCAGCAAAATCAGCATCACAGAATCCTACTAACTTGTAATCTTTTGATCTCTTATAAAGCAAACCAAGATTAGTAGATCCTTGTAAATATCTAAATATTCTTTTAACAACACTCAGATGTGATTCTCTAGGATCAGATTGAAATCTAGCACACAGGCAGACGCTTAACATAATATTAGGTCTTGAAGCAGTAAAATAAAGTAGAGATCCAATCATATCTCTGTACATCTTTTGATCTACCTTTTTACCAGTTTCATCTTTACTAAGAGCATAAGTAGGATGCATTGGTGTGCACATTACATTAACTTGCAATCAACCATCTAGAATTTCTTGAGCAATTCCTTGATATATTTGCTTTGATGTATATAAATACCATCATTGCATTGCTTGATTTGAATTCGAAGGAAAAACTTCAATTCTCCCATCAAGCTCATTTCAAATTCAGCCTGCATTAACTAAGAAAATTCTTTGCAATGGCTTTCATTAGTAGCTCCAAAAATAATACCATGAACATAAATTTGAACAAGTATAAAATGCTTGTTTGATGTTTTTCTAAATAAAGTAGTGTCTACTTGACCTCTGGTAAAACCATTTTCCATTAAAAAGGAACTTAGTCTATCATACAAAGCTTTGGAGCTTGCTTAAGACCATATATAGCCTTTTTAAGCTTAAAGACATGTTCAGGAAATTCAATGTCTTCAAATCCATCAGTTATAAAACCATTCAAGAAAGCACTTTTCACATCCATTTGATAAAGAATTATCTCATGGTGTGCAACAAATGAAAGTAAAATGCGAATTACTTCGAACCTTGCAACAGGTGCAAAGGTTTCAGTAAAGTCTATACCTTCTTTCTGTGAGTAACCTTGAGCAACTAATCTTGCTTTGTTTCTCACTACCTTACCATCTTCATCAAGCTTGTTTCTAAATACCCATTTAGTACCAATAGCTTGTTTATCTTCTGGTACAGTGACTAACTTCTAAACATCATTTCTTTGAAACTGATTCAACTCTTCTTGCATAGCCAAAATCCAACCTTCATCTTCTAATGCTTGATCAATCGTTTTAAGTTCCATCTCAGAGAGAAGTGCAAGATCTGTATGCTCTTTGAAAGAGGATCTTGTTCTCACTTGTCTCCAGGTTCTCCTATGATTTGTTTTTTGAGATGATTAGTTTTGTATCTCCAATTCTTTCTGGCTCCAGCTTCTGCCTGAGTAGAATTCTGTGTCCGGTTGTTTCCACCGGACGCTGAAGATGTAGGTTCACTATTTGTTGTACCACCAATATCTAAACTTGAAAATAATTCATCTAGCTCTGACATGGCAGTGTGAGGCTTCTTGTCATCAAACTTGACATGAATGGAATCTTCCACTATCAAAGTTTCTTTATTGTATATTCTAAAAGCTTTAGATCTTTCAGAACATCCCAAAAAGATACCTTTGTCAGCTTTGGAGTCAAACTTACCAAGTTGATCCTTAGTATTCAGAATATAACAAGAAATGTTTGGTTTTCTACCCTTCCACAGTTCATATGGAGTCTTCTTCAAAATAGGTCTTATAAAGACTCTATTTTGAATATAACAAGCTATTGAACGTGAACAAAAGAAGGGGTTGAATTGTGTCCAAAAACTTTTCACAAACTTTACGTTAAAAGCACTAAGAATACAGATTTTTCAAAGCTGTTTGTTTATCGGACGCTGAGAAACTAACCGGATGCAAGAAATAAACCGTTTATGAAAACTTATTTTACTGAGCAAGGTAAAGATAAATGTAAAGCAGTAAAGTAAGAGGCACAAAGATTTATACTAGTTCACTACCAACTGATAGCTACGTCTAGTCCCTTCGATCCTGAAGGATTTTACACTATAATCAACTGATTACAATTTACCTCAAGAGTATTCTACTGTCACAAACTTGACAATACTCTCAACTTTTCGAACGACTCAGTACGATCAAAATAGTTTACAAAAGAGAATATACTTTTGAATACAATCAAAATAACTCTCAAAGAGAGGATGAAAAGATTAAGCTCAAAACTGAGTAGCTTTCTAAAAGAAAGTATAGGACGCTGAGTTCAGTTCTTTGTAGACCAGAAACTTGGCACGAAACTTGATTGCTCACTTGAGTAATATTGCTTTCAGAATGAAGTTTCTTCACAGTTTTTGGCTCACTTCTTCAATGAATACCTTGGGGTATATATATAGGAGACTTCAGGGATATTACCGTTTGCAGTAAAAACATAGCTCCTTTTCATTGAGTGAGGTAATTTGAAATGTAGTCATTTTCTTCCTTTCCAGAGAATATCAGAGTAGTACATATTACCGTTTTCGTACTATCTGCTTTTCACATTTGCCTTGTACGATTTTTGTCTTATGCTAAAGGTGTCACCTTTGCTTCCTCGTACATCAAAATGAGCGCACAAAATCAAATTCAAATTCCGTTCCAGAACAGTCTAAGGTTAAGAGCAAAAACGTGATCATCACGTGCTTCATTAAAGAGACCAGACGCTCGCTTAGGACAGAGGACGGACGCTCGCAGCAAATGAGTATTCAACGTGTCAAAGAGTAACACTACCAGACGCTCGCTGTTAGCAAGACGCTGGAGTGAGTTCGGACGCTGACATCAGTGGAGTGTATTCAATTCTCTTGTAAATTTTCTTCTCCTATCTTGGCTCGTGAATGCAATATGGGATTTTTAGTAAGATAGATTGCAGAAGTATTATCACAAAAGATAGGAATATTACTCTTTTTTATCAGATAATCTTCAAGTTGATATTTCATCCACAGAAGTTGAGAGCTACAACTTGCTGCTGAAATATATTCAGCTTCTGCTGTTGAGAGTGCAATCGTGCTTTGCCTTTTGCTTGACCAAGACACAAGATTTGCTCCAAGGAATTGGCAGCCTCCACTTGTGCTTTTTCTTTCAATTCGGTCTCCAGCAAAGTCAGCATCACAGAAACATACTAACTTGTAATCTTTTGATTTCTTATAAAGTAAACCAAGATTAGTAGATCCTTGCAAATATCTAAAAATTCTTTTAACAGCACTCAAATGTGATTCTCTAGGATCTGATTGAAATCTAGCACACAGACAAACGCTAAACATAATATCAGGTCTTGAAGCTGTAAGATAAAGTAGAGATCCAATCATACCTCTGTACATCTTCTGATCTACCTTTTTATCAGTTTCATCTTTACCAAGAATGCACGTGGGATGCATAGGAGTGCACATAGGTTTGCAATCTACCATTTTGAATTTCTTTAGCAATTCCTTGATATATTTGCTTTGATGTATATAGATACCATCATTGCATTGTTTGATTTGAATTCCAAGGAAAAACTTTAGTTCACCCATCATGCTCATCTCGAATTCAGCTTGCATTAGCTTAGAAAATTCTTTGCAAAGGCTTTCATTAGTAGCTCCAAAAATAATGTCATCAACATATATTTGAACAATTATAAAGTGCTTGTTTGATATTTTTCTAAAAAGAGTAGTGTCTACTAGACCTCTGGTAAAACCATTTTTCATCAAAAATGTACTCAGTCTTTCATACCAAGCTCTGGGAGCTTGCTTAAGACCGTACAGGGCCTTTTTAAGCTTGAAGACATGTTCTGGAAATTCAATGTCTTCGAATCCAGGAGGTTATTTTACAAAGACTTCCCCAGTTATAAAACCATTCAAGAAAGCACTTTTCACATCCATTTGATAAAGAATTATATCATGGTATGGATCAAACGAAAGTAAAATGCGTATGGCTTCTAACCTTGCAACAGGTGCAAATGTTTCAGTAAAATCAATACCTTCTTCCTATGAGTACCCTTGAGCAACCAATCTTGCCTTGTTTCTCACAATGTTTCCATCTTCATCAAGCTTGTTTCTAAATACCCATTTAGTACCAATAGCTTGCTTATCTTCTGGTAGAGTAACTAGCTTCCATACATCATTTCTTTGAAACTGATTCAACTCTTCTTGCATGGCCAGAATCCAACCTTCATCTTCCAATGCTTGATCAATCGTTTTAGGTTCCATTTCTGAGAGTAGTGCCATATCTGCATGCTCTTTAAAAGAGGATCTGGTTTTTACTCTATCTCCAGGTTCTCTTATGATTTGATCTTTAGGATGATTGGTTTTGTACTTCCAGCTCTTTCTGGCTTCAGCTTCCGAAGATTCTTGCGTCTGGTTACCACCGGACGATGAAGATGTAGGTTCACTATTTGTAGTATCACCTATATTTAATTCTGAAAATAATTCATCTAGCTCTGACATGGCTGTGTCAGGCTTCTTGTCATCAAATTTTACATGAATGGATTCTTCCACTGTCATAGTTTCTTTATTGTATATTCTAAAAGCTTTAGATCTTTCAGAATATCCCAAAAAGATTCCTTTGTCAGCTTTTGAATCAAACTTACCAAGCTGATCCTTAGTAATCAAAATATAACAAGTACAACCAAATGAATAAAAATATGATATGTTTGGTTTTCTTCCTTTCCACAGTTCATCTGGAGTCTTCTTCAAAATAGGTCTAATAAGAATTCTATTTTGAATGTAACAAGCTGTGTTTATTGCTTCTGCCCAAAAATGTTTTGCAATTTTAGCTTCATTGATTATGGTCCTGGCCATTTCTTGGAGGGACCTATTTTTCCCTTCTACAACACCATTTTGTTGAGGTGTTCTAGGAGAGGAGAAATTGTGGGAGATACCATTATCATCACAAAATTTTTGAAAGCTTTCATTTTCAAATTCTCCCCCATGATCACTTCTAATGGATGAAATACAAATTCCTTTTTCATTTTGAACTGTTTTGCAGAATACAGTAAATACCTTGTATGACTCATCTTTATGAGCAAGGAATCTAACCCATGTCCATCTAGTAAAGTCATCAACAATGACTAACCCATATTTCTTTCCAGTTAAAGAGGCTGTCCTTGTTGGACCAAAAAGATCAAGATGCAAAAGCTCAAGTGGTCTAGAGGTTGAAACAACATTTTTCAAATGAAAAGAAGTTTTAACTTGTTTTTCTCTTTGACATGCCTCACAGAGAGCATCAGATTGGTACTTAAGATTTGGTAAGCCTCTGACAAGACTGTACTTGTTTAATTTTGATATTAATTTCTAATTGGCATGACCCAATCTCTTGTGCCAAATCCATTGTTCTTCTTCAACAGACATGAGACACTTGATATCTTGTTTTGCAAATTCAGAGAGATCAATTTTGTAAATATTTTGTTTCCTCTTAGCAGTGAAGAAAATAGAGCCGTCTTTCTTGCTTTTTAATAGACATCCAGTTTCTGTAAAGATGACTTCATAACCATTGTCACATAATTGACTTATGCTCAATAAGTTATGTTTAAGTCCTTTAACATAAAGCACATTATCAATAGAGGGAAGAGAGCCTTTACCAATGCGACCAATTCCAACTATTTTACTTTTCTGGTTTCCTCTGAAACCAACGAATCCAGCTTCTTTAGGCCTTAGTTCTTGGAACATATGCTTTTCTCCCGTCATGTGACGTGAGCATCCACTGTCTAAGTACCAAGATAGGTATGTTGACTTTGTTGCTAAGCATGTCTCTTCAACTTCTTCTTCTGAGTCAAGATCAGTGTCTGCCATGAGAGCGAGATTTGCTTCTTCTTTATTATCTTCCTCAGATGAGGATAAGTCTAGATCTTCCCATGTAGCCATGAGGCTCTTCTTCTTTTTCTTGGAAGAACTTCTTGTGGGCTTCTCCTTAAGATTAGGACATTCAGACTTGAAATGTCCAGGCTTTTTACATTCATAGCAAATGACTTGAGCTTTGTCCTTATCTTTGCTTTCCTTCTTGTCCTTAGTATATTTCTTCTGAAACTTCCTCCTGAAGTTTCTCTTCATCCACATTCTTTGTATCTTCCTGGATATAAACGCGAGCTCATCTTCCGATGTATCAACATCTCCTTCTGAAGCTTCATCTTCTGATTCTTCTTCTTCTTCAGCCTGAAGGGATTTGGAAGAACTAGCTTTATGTTGAGCGACTTTCAAAGCAATAGACTTGCCTTTTTTGACAGGTTCTTCTTCGTTTAGCTCAAGTTCATGAGCTTTCAACGAACTCATAAGATCTTCAAGTCGTAGGACATTTAGATCTTTTGCTTCTTGAATAGCAGTGACCTTGGGTCTCCACTGCTTAGTCAGGCTTATTAAGATCTTTCTAACATGGTCAGGTGTAGTGTAACTTTTTCCAAGGGCCTGTAACCCGTGAACAAGTGTTTGGAATCTTCCAAACATAGTTTCAATGTTTTCACCATCTTCCATTTTGAACAACTCGTATTGGCGAACCAACATGCTAGCTTTGGTTCCTCTTACTTGGGCAGAGCCTTCGTAAGATAAAACAAGTGAGTCCCAGATTTCTTTAGCAGTATCAAATTTGCCACATTTATCATATTCGTTTTCTGTCATAGCACAGATAACAATGAATCTAGCTTTTTGATTGGTTTGATATCTCTTTTTTTGCTCATCATTCCAATCTTCTCTGGCTATAGCAACACCACGAGCATTAGTAGGAGGAATGTAACCACTTTGAACTATATCCCATAACTCAAGTTATTGTGTCTCAAAGAAAGATTTTATCTTATCTTTCCAGTAATCAAATTTTTCTCCATTGAATAGAGGAGGACGGTTCATATGACCACCTTCAGTAGACATATTCACAGTATATGATCTTTTCTCTTAACACTGTTAAGTGCTCAACCAAGAGGCCGAGCTCTGGTACCAACTAAACGTGAACACAAGAAGGGGGGGTTCAATTGTGTCCAAAAACTTTTCGCAAACTTTACGTTAAAAGCACTAAGAATACATATTTTTCAAAGCTGTTTGTTTATCGGACGCTGAGAAACTAACCGGATGCAAGAAATAAACCGTTTATGAAAACTTGTTTTACTGAGCAAGGTAAAGATGAATGTAAAGCAGTAAAGTAAGAGACACAAAGATTTATACTAGATCACTACCAACTGGTAACTACGTCTAATCCCTTCGATCCTGAAGGATTTTACACTATAATCAACTGATTATAATTTACCTCAAGAGTATTCTACTGTTACAAACTTGACAATACTCTCAACTTCTCAAAACGACTCAGTACGATCGAGCCTTTGAGGAACAAAGCCTTAACTAGGCCAAAAATAGTTTACAAAATAGAATATACTTTTGAATACAATCAAAATAACTCTCACAGAGAGGATGAAAAGATTAAGCTCAAAACTGAGTAGCTTTCTAAAAGAAAGTATAAGACGCTGAGTTCAGTTCTTTGTAGACCAGAAACTTGGCACGAAACTTGATTGCTCACTTGAGTAATATTGCTTTCAGAATGAAGTTTCTTCACAGTTTTTGGCTCACTTCTTCAATGAATACCATGGGGTATATATATAGGAGACTTCAGGGATATTACCGTTTGCAGTAAAAACATAGCTCCTTTTCATTGAGTGAGGTAATTTGAAATGTAGTCATTTTCTTCCTTTTCAGAGAATATCATAGTAGTACATATTACCGTTTTCGTACTATCTGCTTTTCACATTTTCCTTGTACGATTTTTGTCTTATGCTAAAGGTGTCACCTTTGCTTCCTCGCACATCAAAATGGGCGCACAAAATCAAATTTGAATTCCGTTCCAGAACATTATGAGGTTAAGAGCAAAAACGTGATCATCACGTGCTTCATTAAAGAGACCAGACCCTCGCTTAGGACAGAGGACGGATGCTCGCAGCAATTGAGTATTCCACGTGTCAAAGAGTAACACTACCGGACGCTCGCTGTTAGCAAGACGCTGGAGTGAGTTCGGAAGCTGACATCAGTGGAGTGTATTCAATTCTCTTGTAAATTTTCTTCTCCTATCTTGAGTGTTTTGAACATGAAGTTTTGATACCTGTACACTCAAAGATATGTCAGAAGATAAATTGTTCTCTTGAAAATACTTTGTTATCATCAAAATTAATGAGGGTCTAAACTTCTCAATCGTTTAGGTTGCAACAGCTGTGTTTACTACTTCTTCCCAAAAATGTTTAGCAATATCAGCTTCATTGATCATGGTCCTGGCCATTTCTTGGCGGCACCTATTTTTCCTTTCTACAACACCATTTTGTTGTGGTGTTCTAGGAGAGGAGAAATTGTGGGAAATGCCATTTGCTTCACAAAATTTTTGAAAGCTTTCATTTTCAAATTCTCCCCCATGATCACTTCTAATTGAAGAAATACAAATTCTTTTTTCATTTTGAACTGATTTGTAGAAAATAATGAACACCTTGAATGACTCATCCTTGTGGGCAAGGAATCTAACTCATGTCCATCTAGTAAAATCATAAACAATGACTAACCCATATTTCTTTCCAGTTAAAGAGGTTATCCTTGTTGGACCAAAAAGATCAAGATGCAAAAGCTCAAGTGGTCTAGAGGTTGAAACAACATTTTTAGAATTAAAAGAAGTTTTAACTTGTTTTCCTCTTTGACATGCCTCATAGAGAGCATTAGATTGGAATCTACGATTTGGTAAGCCTCTAACAAGACTACGCTTGTTTAATTTTGAGACTAATCTCAAACTGGCATGACCCAATTTTTTATGCCAAGTCCATTGCTCATCTTCAATAGACATGAGACACTTGACATCTTGTTTTGCAAGTTCAGAAAGATCAATTTTATAAATATTTTGTTTCCTCTTTGCAGTAAAGAAAATAGAGCCATCTTTCTTGCTTTTTACTGAACATCCAGTTTATCTAAAAATAACATCATAACCACTGTCGCATAATTGACTTATGCTCAATAAGTCATGCTTTAGTCCTTCAACATAAAGTACATTATCAATAGACGGAAGAAAGCCTTTACCAATGCGACCAATTCCAACTATTTTACGTTTTTGGTTTCCTCTAAAGCCAACAAATCCTTCTTCTCTGGGTCTTAACTTTTGGAACATATGCTTTTCTCTCGTCATATGATGTGAGCATCCATTGTTTAAGTACCAAGATAGGTGTGTTGACCTTGTTGCTAAGTATATCTGCAATATAGTCTATTTTATTTTTAGGTACCCATATCTTCTTGGGTCCTTTCTTATTAGTTCTTGAAGGATACTTGTCCTTCTTAATCTTAAAAGCAGTACAAACACTTTTTAAATGACCAGGTTTATTGCAGTAAGCACAATGCAAGCATTCACTGTGATCACTGGATTCATCAGATGCTAAATTTTTATTTTATAGAGTGGGTTCATCTGATATGTAACCAAGATTTTGAGTTGCCGTTTTACTAACACCCCAAATCATTGAAGCTTGCTAGCTTTGAGTTAAACTCTCTGCAAGAAACTTTTGAAAGGCATGTTCATAATCATTTGATTTACATTTAGGATTGCCTTTAGCTTCAGAGCTTTCAGCTTGAGAGCTTTCAACTTCTGGTTGCTTGCTAGCAGCCAGACGCTGGTGATCCACCAGACGTTGATTTTCAATTTTCAGCTTCTAGTTCTCTTTATTGAGCTTTGAGTTTTCATTGTCCAAAATTTGAAATTCTTGTGATAATTTTGAAAATTTCTTTTTCAAAGCTTTATACTCAACGGAGAGAGTGGCAGAATCCTTAAGGATATCATCAAATCCAATTTGAAGTTCAGAGTAAGAATCATATATTATTACCTCTTCAACTTCTTCTTCAGAGTCTGAGTCAGTGTTTGCCATGAGGGCAACATTGGCTTCTTCTTCATTGTTATCATCCTCAGAGGATAATAAATCCAGATCTTCCCATGTAGCCATGAGACTCTTCTTCTTTCCCTTGAAAGAACTCCTTGTGGGTTTATCCTTAAGATTAGGACATTCAGACTTGAAGTGTCCTGATTTTTACATTCATAGCAAATGACTTGACTCTTGTCTTTGCTTTCCTTCTTGTCCTTGACATCTTTCTTCTGAAATTTCTTCTTGAAGTTTCTCTTCTTCCACATTCTTTAGATCTTCCTAGATATGAATGCGAGCTCATCATTTGTCCCAACATCATCGCCTTCTGAAGCTTCATCTTCTGATTCTTCTTCAACCTGAAGGGCTTTAGAAGAACTGGCTTTGTGCTTATTGACTTTCAAAGCAATAGACTTGCTTTTCTTCACAGGTTCTTCCTCATTCAGCTCAAGCTCATGAGCTTTTAGAGCACTCAATAGATCTTCCAGTCGTAAGACGTTTAAATCTTTTGCTACTTGTGTTGCAGTTACTTTGGGTCTCCACTGCTTAGTCAAACTTCTCAGGATCTTTCACACATGGTCAGGGGTGGTGTAGCTTTTTCCAAGGGCTTGTAACCCGTGAACAAGTGTTTGGAACTTTCCAAACATAGATTCAATGTTTTCACCATCTTTCATTTTAAACAACTCATATTGGCGAACCAATATGCTAGCTTTAGTTTCTCTTACTTGGGCAGAGCCCTCATAAGACAAAACAAGATAATCATAAATTTCTTTTGCAGTATCAAATTTACCGCATTTATCATATTCTTTCTCTGACATAGCACATATAAGAATGAATCTAGCTTTTTGATTGAACTGATATCTCTTTTTATGCTCATCATTCCAATTTTCTCTGGCTATTTCAACACTAGCAGCATTAGTGGGAATAAGGTATCCACTTTTAACTATATCCCATAACTCAAGTTATTGTGTCTTAAAGAACGCTTTTATCTTATCTTTCCAGTAATCAGATTTTTCTCCTGTAAATAGAGGAGGACGGTTCATGTGACCGCCTTCTGCAGACATGTTTACAAGTATAGGATATTTTCTCTTAACACTGTTAAGTGCTCAATCAAGAAGCCGAGCTCTGGTACCAACTGAACGTGAACACAAGGAGGGGGTTGAAGTGTGTTGAAAACTTTTCGCAAACTTTAAGTTAAAAAACACTTTGTTTTAAAAACTATTTGCTGCCCAGCACTATTGGGCTTGGTGCGTGTATATGATGCGGTGGGTGGCCCAGTAGATTTAGGATAAGCTTTGATACCATGATAAAAATAAAGAAGAATATTTGAATGTTGTGTGTCTTATGTGACCACACAGACTGTATTTATAATCAAAGAATACAATCGTATAATAATTACAAAAGATCAAATCAAATCCTTGATTTGTATGACTATATCCCTAATTATCAGCACATATTAATTATATAATAAGCACATGTTAAATATGCTTTCTAACAAAAAAACTTGTTGTATTTGGTTGGATTAACATGAGGAAGTTGATGTTGCCTTCTGGGCAGTGACTCATATGCGACAAAAATATTCAACAACGCCAGACAACAGTAAACACGAAACAAAAATAGAAACAAAGACATGCGATGGATAAAAATGGCAAAACCCTTTTCGGAAATGACTGTCTTTGAGCTTTGTTTTGATAGAGTATGGGGTTTGGGTTAGTGTTTCTAGAAATGAAAATGATGTACTTCTACCAAAAGTGAAGAAATTATAGACGAACAAGAAGGGGTATTTAAAGTGGCTGAACGACATATCTTCTCTCATTAGTTGTAATGATTCTGGAAGAGATGTATCTACATGCCAAGAATTCCAATAAGAAAGTGTCTTTTAAAGTTCATTCATAAAATTTTGAAAACAGGCAACAAGTTATGGAGAATGAAAATTCTCCTTCGTTGGGAATTGGGGGAATGCATGTTATGAAAGGGTATGTGTGATTGTGTGTTATGTTTTGGAGAAGTGGGTGTTGGGGTTTAGTATTCATGGTAGGACATTACTGACTTTTCATTTTCATAAAAGGGTGTTGGGGTGTTTTTTGTCATAAGGGGTGTGGTTGCCAAAAAAAATATTGGGCGTTGGGTTCAATTCCAAGCAACAGTGTCATGGAGCCCAACAACGTAGGAAGTAGCCCATCGTAGTTTATTGGCCCAACCAACTGAAACACATCCGTTGACTAAAAGCGAAACTATAACACCCCAATTTTTGAGAAAAATAGGTTTAGCAATAAAATCCTGAATACTTGAAGGTAAGTCATAAAGACTGATCACCTCAATGACTTACTAAGAGTATGGAAAACTATATAGATTTATTTTTAATGATTTATATTTGGTGATTATTCAGATTAATAGACAGCCTAGACGTGTGCTACTTTTAATGTGAATTCATCAGCAGATTTTTCTAAAAGTTTTTTGTGTGACACGGAGACGCGTATTTTTGCTGTTAAAAAGTGAGTGAATTTCATCAAGATAAAATTAAATTTGATAATTAATATTTAATATTAATTCATGGTTCAAAACTCGTCGAAAAATTCTAACAAAGTTTCATCGTATTTTAAATTGCTGGGTAATTTTTATCCGCAATAAAATTTGTAACGAATTTCGATTTCGATGAAAATAGAATCTTAACTTTCTGTGATAGTATTTGATTGTTTTAAATTATATTTTTGATTTGTTGATAAAGAAATTATTCGCGGATAATTTTTTAGTCACGCGATGAATTAATTTCTCGGTAAATTAATTTATGCGATTAAACGGCAAGCGAACTAATCGGTAATGCGATTACTCGATGCCGTGATTTTGTGACACTGAGACTCATTTGATTAAATGAGTCAAAGCTTGACTAAAGTGGGGGAAGGAGCATGGGCTTAAGGGATAGGTGCCATTGTTTTAGTGGTTTAGAACCAAAAGTTTCACCTACAATATGGCTTAATTCCTTGAAATAAGGATGACCATGCGTACTAAAAATATCTTTCTCTTTTCTTCTTTCTTGACCGCTAGCTTCCTTCCCCTTTTAGTGCTCATTTTAATTTGTTTTACCCTTTGCAAGAGTTATGTGTGTGTGGTGTTTTGAAAAGAAAAAGTTTCTCCTCCTTCCTTTCCTTTGCAAGCTGTAACATCCTCAATTTTCTAAACCTTGTTTAGTATGTGATTAGGTGGGATTAAGTCTAATTATGTGTACCTAGGAGTGTTCTGTGGGGTTTGACAGTGTACTTGGGTATTTAGTGGTGTATTCGCTCTTTGTGCTCTTATGTAAGTGTAGGTATGAGACTAGTGAGGTTGTGAAGGTTAAAGAAAGGTAGAGAAGTTCTTGATAGGGTTTTTGTATTAGTCTTAGAAGCCTTATACAATTTGAGAGCAATAGGAGTAGAATTAGGATTTTGGTGTACTTGTGATCTAGAGCAAGTGTGAGTGTTCGATCGAGTAATTGAGATTCTAAATCCTTAATTCTAAGGTCAATTGGATGTCCTATATGTTTAGAATGGGGTTTAAGTGTTAGGGTATCAAGTTCTGGGTGGTACAAGCATCGAAATCGAAGAAATCGTGCGAAAATGGATGAGAGAAGCACAGGGACGTGTGACGCACGCTTGAGGACCATTGGGGCACGTGCGACGCGCGCTAGACAACGGTAGACCATCAGATCTTTATCCATTCGTGACACATGGTGCTTTGTGATTGGATCAACTGCTGGTCCAATGAGCGGTTGACACGTGGCGCGAGCTCAGAACAACAGGAAATGCGCGTAGCACGTAGCAGAGGCAAGGGGCGCGCGTGGTGCGCGACTAGTGTTGGGAAATGCCTATATAAGGCCATTTTGCACCTTCTTTCCATTTCTTTCAGTTCCCACTTCTTCCTCCACGACCTGAAGCTTGTAAACAAATCTTAGAAAAACATGGATAAGTTATCTTGAGTTTGGTGATCCATTCCCAAGCCATTCCAAGTACCAATTCATCAATCTGATCGTACTGATTCGTATGATTCCATTCGTGCTTTCTAAGGCTTATCTCTGAATGCCATTTTGTGGAGGTAAAGCTAAATTCCTTGGTAGTCTTATACTGTTCTCAAATCTGATTTCGTAATGATTCTTATGGTTCTCATTCCTAACCTTAATCCGGTGTTGTTTTAGTCCCCTATTTGACCAAACGGTTACCAACGAGCTAGGATTCTGCCGGAACTTTCGGAGTAAGTTCCAAGCATCACAAAACAGAGGAGGAAACCTCTAATTTCTGGTTTGCTCAGGGTAAACTTGTGATCTTTGGTTGGTGCTTTTAGTCCCTGATTAACTGTTCTTCGTGTTTTGAGGTTTTGGCGCAAGTCTGGCTACCAAATGAGTTAGGAGTTGATCCAGAGCTTCAAATCTTTCTATTGGTGAGTATATAGTCATGTGGTATGGCTCTATTCCATAGTCTATACTTTTGATTCCAATTCATCGTTCGTTGTGGTTTTGGTCCCTAATAGTGTATTCTTCGCAGTTTGGAGTCCGATGTGTAATTTTAGCAGTTGTAAGTGCTAGAAATCACTTTAAGGCTTGTAGTTTCGTGGCTACCATCGTTGGTGTGGTAAGTCCAAAACCATATTTATTACTTCCCTGAACTATTCATCGTTCGCTCTTTGTCCATATTATAATCTGGCAGTGTTTTTGTGTTTTTGGTGAATTATGGATCCTGTGGGTGTGCTTGGTGGAATTTGTGGACAAGTTTAGGTGATTATCCTATTGAGGGGCAAAACCATATATGTGTGGGGTGGGAGTGTGTTCATGACTTTCGTTTCCAAGTTCGCGCGTTTGTGAGTTCGGGAGTAAGGCTTAGCGTCTAGTGGAGCAAAACCTGAGTTTGACCAGGTGAGGAGGATGAAACCTTAATCACCGGAATTTCAAGTGTATTATATGATCTTTAACATGTGTAGGGTACCTCAAACCCTACTAGAGGTTGATGTCAATAACACCTAAGGATAGGGATTACGGTCTGTGATGTCTAAGGATAGGCATCGTATACCGAACGACCAATATAGGATTGATTCATGGAATTTATGGATGATTGATAACATGTGATATTAGGATAGATGACTTGATGGTATGATAATGGATTTGTATATGCATGCTGAATTGATTATGTGTGACAGTCTGTGTACTTAATTGATAACATAATAGTTGGTTGCCTTCGCGACACTAGTGCAGACTTGTATATTGATCAAGTGAGTGTGATAAATGTGATGCCTGATAACATGCTTGGGTGTATTATAGTGCTATAACATGTTGTTTGTGTGCTATTGTATGATAACATGATGTGTTTGGTGCTATGCTCTGGTATACTACAACATCTGTTTATATATGATAACTTGTTGTGTGTTGTAACATGTGGTTAGTTGTGTAGACCCTCGTAGTTGGAGGGAAAACTTTCTACTGTTGGGAAAGGTACTCTGTTGTTTAAGTTGTATAAGTTGTAGTTGTGTTGTTTAGTTGCTTAAAGGAGAATAGCTTATAGTCGGGCGAGCGCTGATTCCACAGTTGGGGATCAGTGTCGAGTGTTGT
This sequence comes from Calophaca sinica, assembly GCA_037113605.1. Lineage (NCBI taxonomy): Eukaryota > Viridiplantae > Streptophyta > Magnoliopsida > Fabales > Fabaceae > Calophaca > Calophaca sinica. Next base: position 73,670,155 of record CM073736.1, read on the forward strand.
TTCCACAGTTAGGGAACAATACTCCTCGATTATGGTCTATTAGCCTATATGTTTTGTTGTTCAGTTGCATATGTTGTAGTTGTGTTGTTTAGTTGTTTAAAGGAGAATAGCTCATGGTCGGGTGAATGCTGATATTGGAATCAAGTGGATTCATAAACAATGACCCTTAATTGTTTTGATGATAACAAATGATTAAGAGAACAATTTATTCTCTGATGTGTTTGTTAGTGTGCATAAATCACTATTCATCAGAAGAAGATATCTTAGAAGACTTAGTGAAGTCTTGAATTTCACACACCTAAGTCTGGCATTGATCCTTTGTTTTGATGTTGACATGATGTGAAAGCCTTGCTCTAAAGTTAGTCAAGACAAGACTAGCTCTTGACTTAGTCAACTCTGTTTGGTCAGTCAACGCTCTGGTAGACAACACTCTATTTAGGCCACATTCTGTTTGGTCAACGCTCTGGTCTCCAGTCAACACATACAACAGACTATGGTTAGACCACTCTGTGGAAGCCTTCACGTAATTCAACAAGACTCTCTGTTATATGAAAGACAACTGAATTCTACGCTGAAGAAGTTGCTTCTGTTTGAAGCTCACTGATGAACAGTGTAGCTCTGATAAGAAACAGACTAACGCTTATTTAAGGCTACTTCACGTATTTAAGAGACCTCATTGATGAAGCATTTTAATGTACAAGGTATCAAAGGCCAAAGGGAATGTCAATGAATATAATCATCAGGAAACTTGCTCTCGAAGGGTCTAATATTCAAAAAGCTCACAACAGACAAACACTATGATTTTGTCTGCTGTGTCAGTATGCTTTGAGCAGAGTGGAAAACGACGTGACTTGCTAAAGCCACAAAAAGGGGATCTGAAATCTTTTGACCTAGGTGAAAAGAGCTGTTAGGTCACAACAGCACTATTCACAACCCTAGCTATATATACCTTACTTCATCCACTGAAGTAGGTTAACTTTGTGATACAAAGTGAGCAACCAAGAATCATTCCAAGTATTTGAGATCATATTGAACAAAACATTTAATCGTTTTTATTCTTTCAGTTTGAAAGTTATTCATTGTGCTTAAGTTTTTCATTGTATATCCTCTCTATGAGAGTTATTTGATACTGCTTCAAAACATTTTTGAACATTGTATTTAGCCCAGTACTGGCTGCATTCCTTAAAGGCTTGACTGTACTAAGTCGTTTTAAGAAGTTGTGATTATAGCCCGTTTGGCAGTATTATACTCTCAAGTGTAATCAGGTTGATTATAGTGGAGAAATCCTTCAAGTGAGTGAAGGGACTAGACGTAACTATCAGGTGATAGTGAACTAGTATAAATCACTGTGTCACCCTCTTATCTCTTTTCTTTACTTACGCACTGCCTTATTTTATTAACTAGTTGTTTCGAAAAAGGTTTTCATAAATACACAAGTTTTAAGAAAAGTTTTGTAAAACCTAATTCAAACCCCCCCTTTCTTGTGTTTTTGCCACGTTCAATTGGTACCAGAGCTCGGCCTCTTAAGAGGAAAAGATCTTATTCTTTATTCATGGCAAGCAACGAAGCCGGTGGTCACGTTAACCATCCTCCTTTGTTCACTGAAACAAACTTCGACTACTGGAAAGATAAAGTTAAATCCTTCTTCGAGTCTCAACAACTCGAACTCTGGGATATGGTTCAAAAACAATACACAGAACCAGTTGATTCCAAAGAAAATCCTATTCCTAGGGATAAATGGACAGAGGAGCATAAGAAAGCTTATCAACTACATCAGAAATCAAGATATTTCCTTATCTGTGCTATCTCTGAGAAGGAATACGAGAAATGTGGAAAGAATGATACTGCCAAGGAGATTTGGGACTCATTAGCCTTAGCTTATGAGGGTACTTCCCAAGTGCAAGAAACCAAAGCTAATATCTTGGTTAGACAATATGAACTCTTCAAAATGGAAGAGGGTGAAAGCATTGAAACTATGTTTGGAAGATTTCAAACACTAGTTCATAGTCTAAAGGTTCTTAAGAAAAGCTATACCACTGCTGATCACGTTAAAAAAATCTTAAGAAGCCTGCCAAAGAAGTGGAGACCTAAGTTCACCGCTATTCAAGAAGCAAAGGACCTGAATGCCTTGCGACTTGAAGATCTTCTGAGTTCCTTGAGAGCTCATGAGCTTGAGCTAGATGAAGAAGAACCTGCCAAGAAATCAAAGTCTATTGCTTTGAAATCTACAAACAAAGTATCTTCCTCCAAAGCTCTACAACCTGAACTTGAAATAGACGAAGCATCGTCTGATGAGAGCGATGGAGACACAGACGAAGAAATTTCCTTAATATTAAGGAAAATTCAACGCATGTGGAAAAACAAAGGAAGGCTCAGAAAGCAGTTCCACAAGAAGGACTCAAGGGATAAGAAGGACTATAAGGACAAAAGCCAAGTTACTTGCTACGAGTGCAAAAAACCAGGACATTTCAAGTCTGAATGTCCACAACTTGAGAAACCAAGGAAATGTGGTTTTAAAAGCAAGAAGAATAAAGGTCTCATGGCAACATGGGATGATTCTGATTCATCTTCGTTTGATGATGATGAGGAGCACACAAACATGGCTCTAATGGCTACCATAGTTAGACAGTGAAGAAGAAGATGAAGAGGTAGATTCTAATCCATCTTCCGATATTGAAATAGCTTTCGATGAACTATTAGATGAGTCTTCTAAACTCAACACTGAGTATAAAGCTTTGAAAAAGAAATTATCAAAACTTTCAAAAGAATTTCAAATACTCAATGAGGAGAATGAGAAGCTCAAAGCTGAAAATCACCGTTTGGTGAATGACAGCTTTAAGACCGAGGAAAATGCTGAATGTAACTCTTCAAAATATGAAGAGGGATTTCAAAGATTTCTTGCTGAATGTGTTACGCGAAGCAAACAAGTATCTATGATTTGGGGCGTAAGCCAAAATAGTAAAAAGGGTCTTAGTTACAAACCAGAGGAACCCACATTTCAAAACACAAATTTGAAAACCAAAGATACTAACAATCATAGTGACTGTCTGCTTTGTACCTTTTGCAATAAGAAAGGACACATTAGAAGTACTTGTTATAAATTGAAAAATAAGAAGGACAAGTTTCCTTCTAGAACTAACAAAAGAGGACCCAAAAAGATTTGGGTACCTAAGGACATAATTGTGTATGTTGCAGATCTGCTTAGCAACAGAGTTACAACACCAGTCCTGGTACTTGGACAATGGATGCTCACGTCACATGACGGGAGAAAGGCGTATGTTCCAAGAACTCCAACTTAAAGAAAGTGGAACAGTAGGTTTCGGAGGAAACCAAAAAGGTAAAATCATTGGAATTGGAAAAGTTAGTGAGAAATACCTACCTTCTATTGATAATGTCTTATTAGTTGATGGCCTGAAGCATCACCTACTAAGTGTAAGTCAATTATGCGGTAGTGGTTATGATGTTGGCTTTAGTGATAATGCCTGTATAGTCAAAAGCAAAAAAGATGGATCCATTTTCTTTAAAGCAAAGAGAAAGAATAATATTTATAAAATAAAACTTTATGAGTTGGCAAATCAAAATGTAAAATGCTTTTTGTCAGTTGATGAAGAGCAATGGACTTGGCAGAAAAGATTGGGCATGCCAGCTTGAGGTTAGTCTCAAAGCTTAACAAGAAAGAACTTGTTAGAGGCCTACCAAATCTTAGGTATCAATTTGATGCTCTTTGTGAAGCATGCCAAAAAGGCAAACAAAGAAAATCTTCTTTTGAATCCAAAAATATTGTTTCCACCTCAAGGCCACTTGAGCTGTTGCATTTAGATTTATTTGGTCCAACCAGAGCCGTATCTTTGTCTGGAAAGAAATATGGGCTTGTTATTGTTGATGACTATACTAGATGGATATGGGTAAAATTCCTAGCTCACAAGGATGAGTCATTTGCAATATTTTCTGTGTTCTGCAAACAAGTGCAAAATGAAAAAGGTTTTTGTATTACAACTATTAGAAGTGATCATGGTGGAGAATTTGAAAATGAATCATTTCAAAACTTTTGTGAAGAGCATGGCATCTCTCACAATTTTTCATCCCCTAGAACACCACAGCAAAATGGTGTTATAGAAAGGAAAAATAGATCTTTACAAGAAATGGCCAGAACCATGATTCACGAAACTAATATTGCAAAGCACTTTTGGGCAGAAGCAGTAAACACTGCATGTTATATTCAAAATAGAATCTATATCAGACCTATCTTAAATAAGACTCCTTATGAATTGTGGAAAGGAAGAAAACCCAACATTTCATACTTCCACCGATTTGGATGTGACTGCTTTGTTCTTAATACAAAGGACAGTCTTGGAAAATTTGATTCAAAATCGCACAAAGCTATCTTTTTGGGATATTCTGAACGCTCTAAAGCTTACAGAGTATTCAACAAAGAAACATTAATTGTTGATGAATCTATGCATGTGAGATTTGATGACAAGAAGCCTGACAATAAAACGTCAAAGCTAGATGAAGTCTTTGCAGATTTACAGATAAGCAAAGAAACAGATGAAGGTGTCACAAGTGCTGACTCTGATTCTGTGTCTGGTTCTGCGTCTGGTGATAAGACCCAAGAAGAACCAATAACAGACTGAAAGTTCAAACCTCATCACCCAAAGGATCAGATTATTGGCAAACCTAGTGATAGAGTTAGAACAAGATCATCTCTCAGGGAACACTCTGACTTTGCTTTGTTGTCAGAAATAGAACCCAAAACAATTGATGAAGCACTAACAGACGATGGATGGATACTTGCTATGCAAGAAGAGCTCAATCAATTTCAGAGGAATGATGTTTGGAAGCTTGTGCCTCCTCCAGAGGATAAGAAAGCCATTGGAACAAAGTGGGTTTTCAGAAACAAACTTGATGAAGATAGCAAAGTGGTCAGAAACATGGCAAGACTTGTTGGTCAAGGGTACTCACAAGAGGAAGGCATTGATTATACTGAAACCTTTGCCCCTGTGCAACCCAAGTCCCACATAGACTAGAGGTAAGGCCTAAAAAGAGTTTATAAGTACATGGCACCAAAATTAAAGTTTAGTGTAACTTGGTCAAGGGTACTCACAAGAGGAAGGTATTGATTATACTGAAACCTTTGCCCTTGTAGCTAGATTTGAAGCAATTAGAATCTTATTATCTTTTGCTGCACATCATGGCATTACTCTATATCAAATAGATGTTAAGAGTGCATTTTTAAATGGTTTTATAAGTGAGGAAGTGTTTGTAAAACAACCACCTGGATTTGAAGACATTACTTATCCAGAACATGTTTTCAAACTTAAAAAGACTCTTTATGGTCTTAAACAAGCTCTAAGAGCTTGGTATGACAGATTAAGTTCCGTTTTAATGTCAAATGGTTTTGAAAGAGGACAGGTGGACACTACACTCTTCAGAAAATCATCTAAAAAGCATTTTATTATAGTTCAAATATATGTTGATGATATTATCTTTGGTGCTACTAATGAATCTCTTTGTGAGGAATTCTCTAAGCTTATGCAGAATGAGTTTGAAATGAGTATGATGGGAGAATTAAAATTCTTCCTTGGTATTCAAATCAAGCAATGTCAAGATGGAACCTATATCCATCAAACTAAATATGTGAGAGAACTCCTAAAGAAGTTCAAGCTTGAGGAAACCAAACCTATGAGCACACCAATGCATCCAACATGTGCTCTCGACAAAGATGAATCGAGTAAAAAGGTAGACCAAAAGGTATATAGAGGTATGATCGGTTCACTCCTTTATTTTACTGCCTCAAGGCCTGATATTATGTTTAGTGTTTGCTTCTGTATAAGATTCCAATCTGATCCTAGAGAATCTCACTTAACTGCTGTTAAGAGAATCTTTAGGTATCTCAAAGGAACTACTAACCTTGGTTTGCTTTATAAGAACTCAGAAAATTACAAGCTAGTAGGTTTCTATGATGCTGACTTTGCTGGAGATAGAATTGAAAGAAAGAGCACAAGTGGTGGCTGCCAATTTCTTGGAGCAAACCTTATCTCTTGGTCTAGCAAAAGACAAAGCACAATTACACTATCAACTGCAGAAGCTGAGTATATATCTGCTGCAAGCAGTAGCTCACAATTATTATGGATGAAGTATCAGCTTGAGGACTATCAGGTTAAAGAGAGTAACATTCCTATATACAGTGATAATATCTCTGCAATATGTTTGACTAAAAATCCTATTTTGCATTCACGTGCTAAACATATTGAAATTAAACATCACTTCATTAGAGACTACGTTCAGAAAGGGATACTTGAAATTAAATTTATTGATACTGACCATCAATGGGCAGATATCTTTACAAAACCTCTTACTGAAGATAGATTCAACTTTATAAGAAAGAATTTGAAGTTTCATCTTATGAAGGATTAAATGTTTAATTTGAAAATGGTTGTCTCTGTTGTGTGTGCCTCTGAAATGTCTGCATCTGATTGATTTGCCTCTCTTTTGTTGCTACCTCTGCTGTTGCATACGTGCCTCTGTTGGTCACACGTGCCTCTGTTGATCACACGTGCTCTGTTTGCATATGTGAGCCTATCTGATATGTGCCTCTGGTAATATGTTAGCTCTGATTATTGCTTTATCATTAATCATTTGTTTATAGTTTATTATCTTATTATTATTTAATTTTTGTACCATCTATTTTGATAACTGTTCATGAGTTTGTTGCATTTATCACAAAGGTGCCTATGAGAATCTTTGCGTACACGTGTCTCTATAAGACTGGTTGATGCGTTAGTGGCTGAGAGTTACTCTCACTGAGTCATTATTATCTTTTACTACCCGAGGACAGTTTTACTGCGCCTCATTTACTCAGTGTATGGCACATTTCAGTTTTGAAACGACACATTATTTATTTCATTTATTTTGAACATTGAAAAAGGCGGTTTGCCTTCTTCAACACGTTTTATTACCCACTCACTCACTCACTACTCGCACTATCTCTCTGAGAAGCCTCACTGTTTGTAACCCTAAACCCCCTTCGTCTTTTATCTTCTCTCTGCAACTCTCTGTACCTGCAATGGCTGCTCCACAACTGTTTGCTCATGGTCCTGAGGAAGAGCCTCAACCTACCTTAGTGAACATTGAGCAACACCAACTGAAGGTGATGGTGGAACACCAGGTTAACTTCCAAGACCTAGCTGATAAAGGGTACCCCTTCCGAACCGATTTCATTGATATGGGTATAATGGATTTCTTTTGTATGGAAAACTACCGAGTATATGAGGAACTGGTAAAGGAATTTTGGATATATGCTCGGTACAAGGACAACACCATTCACAGCTACGTTCAGAAGAAGAATATTCTGATCACTCGGGAAACAATCAACGACTCCATCTATGAGAAACTGGTAGTTCTAAGGCTATGGACATAAAGAACAGGTTCAGGGTACTCTTCAAGATCATAATGCACTGCATTATTCCAAAGTTTGGATTCGTGGACACTGTGAGCAATGACCACAAGTTCATTATGTGGAACTATGAGACCAAGGCCAAACTCAACATGCCAAGCCTCATTTTTGATCATCTGCGCAGAAACATCATGTTCTCCAGAAAAGGAAAAAACTTGAACATCCCTTATAGAAGGATGCTCTTTGCTATAATGAAAACTCAAGGCTTAATTCGGCATCTTCAAGAGCTTCACACTGAAGAAGCTGGAGTTGCACTCAAAACCATGAGTGTACCAACCTTCTCTAGTGAGAACTTGAGGAGAATGAAGCTTCTATCCAAAGAGGTTATTGCTGAGATGCAAAAAGAAGAAGAAGGTGTGAGAAAACTTGTTAGGAAGGGATAGAGAAAGATAAGTGAAGTTACTACTGAGCCAACCAGGAGAGTAACAAGGAGCACTGGCATCCACATTGCTGAGCCCAATCACTTGGTTCAACAAGTGAGACCTGCAATCACGCCTTCTAAGAAACCCTCTCCTCCTAAAAAGCCTTTGCCTTCTTTACCCTCTTACTCATCTTCATCTGGTGAAGAAGAAGCTGATTATGTCCCTCTGAGATAGAGACAAAGACATCAACCCCAAGTTCAAATTCCTTATATTGAACCCATCTCTGCTATTCACCCTTCAACCTCTACTTCTGCAACACCTTCACCACAACCTCAACCTATTACTCTTCCACTCAGCCCCAAATCACCACCTAGACTTCCCTCACCTCCTTTAATTCAACCTGATCTCAACATACCTTCACAATCCGAACCTGTTACTGAAATAGAACCTGAGCCCCTTGTTCAGGAAACCTTAATCTCTTTATCTGGCTCTGATACTGTTTGTGAAGCACTACCCCTCACCATACTTCAACCCGTGCCTGACCCCACATTTAGCCTCCCTATTCTAGTCCCTTTCCTGGCTCAATCCATTTCTCCACCCCATTCACCCATATTGGCAGAACCTGTGTCGAATACAGAACCTTTGGAATCCAATGATGATGTTACCATCATTGACCCTCCAACTCCGGCTCTTCCAGCAATCCCTGGTCAAGATGCTCAGAGTGAGTGTGAACCCTCACCAAAAGTGTAACACCATGTTCCCGGGGCGCTACTAAACTAGATAATACTCTCGGCATTTCAAATACTTTCGAAAATGGAACACGCTGCTGCCTGATTTTCAAAAATGTGAGTCTAATTTAATTTTTTTTCCTTTTTAGCTTCTTTTAAGTAATTGGCAACCAGAGTATTGCAGCATTTTCGAAGGCAGTGAACCAATAAGATACCACGTACAACTCACAAAACCATACAAGGAAATTTATTTAAAACATACACATAAAATAATTCAAGTCTTGAAACAAAAAGCATTTATTACAACATTGAAATTAAAGCATTTGACACCCTATAGCTGGTCTGAGCACTACAACGCATACTAGTCCTCTAGTAAGTTGCAACAGAAACACAAGTAGGAAGTCGGACCGGCTATCCTCAGCTACGCTTCTCTGCAGTCCCGAACACTCCTCTTCCTTCGTCTTCTGGGTTACATTCATTAATTGAAAGAACCACTGGCAAGGGTCAACTTCTTAAAATAGAACAAGTAGCACGGAACAGCAAATACGACAACCATTTATATTATATAGACACAATATAATATAAAGCCACAAATCACCAATGTATATAACAACCATATCAATAGCAACAGAATAATCAATAAGGATGCACCCAAAATCCTATTGTTGCAACTATATGCCAGTGTGGTTTTAATTCCAGAATCCATACGCCAGAGGCATATCGGGTTGTACGTACCAGACCGACACATTTCCCTGCGATGGTAAAATTTAACGACGTTCCTGAATTCCTTTGGCCATGGGCATTTCTACTACCCATGATAGATAGGTCGACGTTACCACAAGACACGACGCAACAATGCCTTTAACCACTGAAACGGTTTCAAGTCAAGTTCTAGAGAGCACAATCAGGATGGACACACTCATACAAGGAAAAGGGGGGCATATAAACATGATAAAGTAAAAGACCCAATATTAAGCTCAAGTCTCACGTTTAGAAGTTAAATTCAGTGAAAGACATCAAATCAGAGTGCCACATGCTAATTCTCAACTTATCCAAAGACTATCCCTATGTACATTAAGAATATTGCCTTAAAGCCTATCACAAGAAAAGATGGTTGGGTTCCAACTCATTGCAATCTCAAATTTCAAAAAGGTTGTAGCACACATGCCAAAACACAAGAGGATAGCGTACAATTGGGGGATAAAATGATGCGCACAAAACAACAATTAACAAAAAGATGCAAACACTAAAATGCAACAATTTAAAACGCCCTTGCAAAAACTTGTTGGGCAAAATCGTAAGTGTACGATTCCGTCGTTAAGTAATAAAAGATCGTATCCACAGGGATTGTGACCAATTCTTAACTATACCAACGATGTACTATTTGAACTATCAGACGAACGATTAGTGTTTAAATTGTGTAATTCGTGTTCAAAACTAAGATAATGACTAACAAAAACAATTGATTTAAATATTCAGGAGAATAGCGTGACTAGGGTTCGAATCCCTTTGTCTCACCCTTTACGCTCTTGAATCCTATTCCAATGCAAGTAATGATTACGTATTTGAAGTTCGAATCCTCTAATTTAGATTAACGAAAATTCCTTTCCTCTTAATCCCTTTAATTCAACTAATAAGCCCTAATCCCTTAGGTTCCAATTAATTAAATCAAGCAATAAGGATAAGGATTCATACAAACTCATACCAAAGAGAATTATATCCCTATAACCCTATAGATATGTCAAAATATCCCAAAGCAAGTTTAAAACTTCAACTTTCCAATTGATGTTAAACCCTAAGTCAACCCCATGGTGATCAAGCATAGAATCGCATTAAGAACAGAAATAATTGATCAAATAACATACATCAAACTTGCATTGAAAACTCTGAAATCAATTACATAAAAGGATCCACAAAGTTCATCTTACCCTAGCACAAAGGAATTAGTTCCTCATGGAAGAGAAAGAACCAAGCATTTGAGATGTAGAAGCAGCAATAGACTCCATTGATTCCTCAACTTTGCCTAGAATCTTTGTTCTTGATTCAAACTCACAAGAGGCCACTAACCAGTAGTAAGTTCCTAGGTCAATGTTTCATCTATCTATATATAGTTCTGGACCAAAAGGGTTGAAAAACATCTAAAAATTGAGTCAAAACGCGCAAAAAATAAAAGTCTGGCCGAGACGCAGCACGGCCGTGGAGCCTGGCACGGCCTGGCCGTCTTTGCTTTAAAGCACAAAACGCGGTGAGCGACCGACAGGCGTGGGGACGAACTTCGGCCAGGCCGTGTTGTTGTCTGGAAGCGAGGCACGGCCGTGTTGGATAACACGGCCTGGCCGTGTTATTTATCGACTTCAAATTCTTGATTTTCTTCACGTCCAATAAGGCCGGCCAGTAGTAGCATCAACGCAGGCGGTAGTGTTTTCCTCTGATCTTGCCATATTTTGTCATTTTGGCCTCCGAGTTGGTTGCAACATTCGTCTAAGTGATCTAGCTCCGCTTTCCTAGGCCAATAACCTTCTTTTCTGCACAATTGAACTCAAACCAAGTGCATTATCTAATTCAAGCAAAAATGCATGAGAACTATGGGTAAAAACCACTACAATGCCTACTATGCAATGCAAAACTAACAACAAACTATATGCTATTATGAGCGCATCAAATTACCCCAAGCTTAGAATCTTGCTTGTCCTCAAGCAATTGCAGTGGCCAATGATAAGCAAAGAAACAAGAGATGCAACAAGTAAGGAACCCGAGATGATAGCACATTCAAGCAATAGGCTAAAGGCTAGAACAAACAATAGGGACAACCAAAATCAAGTCCAAATAGAGAATCAGGCTCTCTGAATTCATATCTCTCACTGATAGGGCACTCTCCTCCCAACTCTCCAAGTGTTTAAAGGTTATGACAAATCGCTCAAATCCATCCATGAAAGTGTTCTACCATAAGCTTGACTATTAACCAAATCTCAGCATACAATTCATGAAAACATACAAGAATCAAAAGGTCTTTGTAAGGTTGTAACGTGGCCATGGGATTATTCTTGCACGGTGGGATAAAAACAAGAACGGGGGAACACAAGGGCTAAAATAATAGACAAAGAAAACAACCCTTTTAAAGCAGCATAAGCGGAACAATTTATTCTCCCTTTCGTTTTCAACACCTTTTTACTTTATTCCTCTTCTGTTATTTTATTTTATAATTTTTTTTTTGTTTCCTCCCCCATTTGAGTTACTCGGAAGGAATTGAATAACAGAAGAGGTCCCAAATGTCAAGCACTGCATAAATTACACAAGATTCACAACTAATTGCTCCCTTACACATACTTTAAGAGGTACTTAAACATTTAGCAATTATCTGGGTACCAAGAAAATTAATTTCAGTTCAGGCTCAAAAGGGGCAACTAGAGGGAGTTTTCATTCAACAAACAGAGGCTTGAAACATGGCTAAATTGCCTAAATCATATTCAAGTGTGTTGAAAAAAAATTTCAAGTTTTGAAACGGTTTCAAGTCAAGTTCTAGAGAGCACAATCAGGATGGACACACTCATACAAGGAAAAGGGGGGCATATAAACATGATAAAGTAAAAGCCCCAATATTAAGCTCAAGTCTCACGTTTAGAAGTTAAATTCAGTGAAAGACATCAAATCAGAGTGCCACATGCTAATTCTCAACTTATCCAAAGACTATCCCTATGTACATTACGAATATTGCCTTAAAGCCTATCACAAGAAAAGATGGTTGGGTTCCAACTCATTGCAATCTCAAATTTCAAAAAGGTTGTAGCACACATGCCAAAACACAAGAGGATAGCGTACAATTGGGGGATAAAATGATGCGCACAAAACAACAATTAACAAAAAGATGCAAACACTAAAATGCAACAATTTAAAACGCCCTACCCCAAGCTTAAGAATTTACATTGTCCCCAATGTAAAAATTTAAGTTGAAGCAGGGATGAGGAGGAAAGAACTCACCGAAAAACTTGGGTTGCCTCCCAAGAAGCGCTTCTTTAACGTCATTAGCTTGATGCTTGAAAGAGTCGATCAAGGCTCCTTAAATGAGGAAAAGAAGATTGAGGCACCACCTTCCTTGGGATGATGCACACCCATAGTCCTGAGTGCTTGCATGGAAATTATTTCCCTTTTTCGCATTGGTCTCCTTTTTCTCCTCTTGAATTTATGTGGGTGGACATTGTCATCCCACGCTTGTTTGGTGCGCTTTTCATAAGAATGAGTAGGTTCTACATGTGCCTTCTTTGGAATTTTGCAATTTGGGAATTGTTCCCCATGGCCCATATGCAAACTACTCTTTCCTTTTCTTCCTTTTTCCTGCACTAAAATTTTTTTCATCCCATCATCCAGCTCTTCAGACATCTCCTCAATAGAATTCATTGTCACCTTCTCTAAGGGTTTGGAAGGTCGGTCTTGATCAAGATTCTCTTTAACCGGTTGCCCAACCACATCAATTCTAGAGCACTTTTCGGTGTCATCGGGATGTCTCATAGCCTCAAACACGTTGAAAGTCTCTTTCTCATCTTGGAACCTCAAAATTAATTTACCTTATTGTACATCAATCAAGGCTCTTCCTGTAGCTAGGAAAGGTTTTCCAAGAAGAAGAGGGACCTCCTTGTCTTCCTCCATGTCAAGGATCACAAAGTCTGCCGGAAAAAGGAATTTGCCAACCCTTACCAATACATCCTCCAGTATTCCGTAGGGGTATTTCACCGACCTATCTGCCAGTTGTAAAGACATCTTGGTAGGCTTGACTTCACCTCCTCCCAATCGTTTCAACATAGAGAGGGGCATCAGATTAATGCTAGCTCCCAAATCACAGAGAGCCTTTCCAATGTGCAAATTCCCAATAGTGCAAGGAATTGTAAAGCTTCCCGGATCCTTCATCTTTGGAGGAAGCTTCCTTTGGATAATTGCACTACACTCTTCAGTCAAGGCTACCGTCTCATCCTCCTTGAACCTTCTCTTTTTGGTCAACAACTCCTTCATAAATTTTGCATATGTGGGCATTTGCTCAAGAGCTTCTGCAAAAGGAATGTTGATTTGGAGATGCTTGAAAACATCCATGAACTTAGAGAATTGTTCATCCTTCTCCTTTTTCTTGCTCACAGGAGGATATGGCAGCTTCTTATATGGAGGAACAACTCTCGGTTTCTCTTGTACTTGCAGTTTGTCAGTAACAACTCGGTCTTCCTCACCTTCTTTTTTTTTCTTTTTCAATATTTACTCTACTCTCATTTTCAACTCCACCTTTTTCTTGTTCAACTTCTTTTTCCACTTCCACTCTCTCTTTTTCAACTTCATCCACTTCACTTTTTTCGCTCTTTTTCTTTCTCTCTACTTCAGACAACAACTTTCCACTTCTCAAAAAAACAGCACTACAATTTTCATTCTTAGGGTTGTCAATTGTGCTAGCAGAAAACTTACCTTTCGATTGCTCCGCTAGTTGCTTTGAGAGTTGCCCTATTTGGTTCTCCAGATTTTTGATAGAAGCCTCCTGGTTTTTGAAATAGGACTCATGATTCTGGAAGTTGGATTGTGTCATCTTCATAAACTGAATAAGAGCTTCTTCTACTTGATTTGGCCTCTCTTGCTTTTGCGGTTGTGGAGGGTTCTTTGGATGATGGGTTATCTTGCTGCTTCCAAGAGAAGTTGGGATGATTCTTCCACCCTGGATTATAGGTGTTAGAATACGGATTCCCTCCTTGCCTTTGAAAATCACCCATATAATTAGCTTGCTCCTTGGAGTTTCCTAACGTATCACACCCTCCATTCTCATGAGGCCCTTGACGAAAGTCACATCTCAAGTTTTGATTCACCTGATTCACTTGAGTGGCAGAAGAGGCTCCCACTTTCAGTGCCTTCAACTCCTTTGTGATAGCCTCCAATTGTTGAGAGACTAACTTATTTTGAGCCAAGAGTGCATCTTGCGTTTCTAGCTCAAGGACTCCTCTTTTTGCCAGTGTACCTCTATCATTCTGACACAACTGCTCATTGGAAGCCATTTGCTCCACTAAGGTTCTTGCTTACAATTTGTCTTGTTGTTGATTGTACCTCCAGCTGAGGCATCCAACATCATCCTGGTGTTCGGCCTTAAACCATTACAGAACATTTGCATCTGGTTGAAGTCATCATATCCATGTCCTGGACACCTCTTTAGAAGGAGCTTGAATCTCTCCCATGCCTCATATAAGTTCTCACTTTGGTTCTGTTGGAAGCCATGAATCTCACCTCTTCTTTTTATGAATTTGGAGGGTGCAAAAAATTTTGTCATGAATTTCTCCTCCAAATCGTCCCAAGTTGCAATGCTTCCAGTAGGCAAGGTGTCAAGCCAATCTCTTGCTCGCTCCCGCAGGGTCCAAGGGAAAAGCCTCAATTTCTTGCTTCCCTCAGTCACTCCAGCCAGCCCAAAGGTGTCACAGATCTCATAAAAACTCACCAGGTGCTGATTTGGGTCATCAATCTCATTCCCCGCGAATTGGCTTTGCTTGAGAGTGTTCAACAATGCCGGCTTGATCTGAAAATTAGCATTTGCCTCAACCTGTTGGTAGGCATTGACAGCCCTTGCATGGTTGTTCCGTCTCCCAAAATCACCCAAGGTGCGTGGTTGGTCCCCCATGACTTCATGAGTGGTGACTTGAGAAGTAGATGCGGAGGATTGTTTTTGTTGCTGTTTTGCCTCTTTTGTCTTCTTCCTTAATGCCCTTGCTGTCTTTTCAATTTCTGGGTCAAACAATAGTTCACCTGTTTGTGTAACCTCGCATGCACAAAACTCAGGCAACAGGTAAGTAGCAAAGCAACAGTCAATGTAATAATTTTTTTTTTCAGAAAATAAATAAAAGAAATAGTTCAAAAAGGTACTCATTTGCCTTGTTAAAATTAATTCAACAATCCCTGGCAACGGCGCCAAAAACTTGTTGGGCAAAATCGCAAGTGTACGATTCCGTCGTTAAGTAATAAAAGATCGTATCCACAGGGATTGTGACCAATTCTTAACTATACCAACGATGTACTATTTGAACTATCGATTTAACGATTAGTGTTTGAATTGTGTAATTCGTGTTCAAAACTAAGATAATGACTAACAAAAACAATTGATTTAAATATTCAGGAGAATAGCGTGACTAGGGTTCGAATCCCTTTGTCTCACCCTTTACGCTCTTGAATCCTATTCCAATGCAAGTAATGATTACGTATTTGAAGTTCGAATCCTCTAATTTAGATTAACGAAAATTCCTTTCCTCTTAATCCCTTTAATTCAACTAATAAGCCCTAATCCCTTAGGTTCCAATTAATTAAATCAAGCAATAAGGATAAGGATTCATACAAACTCATACCAAAGAGAATTATATCCCTATAACCCTATAGATATGTCAAAATATCCCAAAGCAAGTTTAAAACTTCAACTTTCCAATTGATGTTAAACCCTAAGTCAACCCCATGGTGATCAAGCATAGAATCGCATTAAGAACAGAAATAATTGATCAAATAACATACATCAAACTTGCATTGAAAACTCTGAATTCAATTACATAAAAGGATCCACAAAGTTCATCTTACCCTAGTACAAAGGAATTAGTTCCTCATGGAAGAGAAAGAACCAAGCATTTGAGATGTAGAAGCAGCAATAGACTCCATTGATTCCTCAACTTTGCCTAGAATCTTTGTTCTTGATTCAAACTCGCAAGAGGCCACTAACCAGTAGTAAGTTCCTAGGTCAATGTTTCATCTATCTATATATAGTTCTGGACCAAAAGGGTTGAAAAACATCTAAAAATTGAGTCAAAACGCGCAAAAAATAAAAGTCTGGCCGAGACGCATGGTTCCAATTAATTAAATCAAGCAATAAGGATAAGGATTCATACAAACTCATACCAAAGAGAATTATATCCCTATAACCCTATAGATATGTCAAAATATCCCAAAGCAAGTTTAAAACTTCAACTTTCCAATTGATGTTAAACCCTAAGTCAACCCCATGGTGATCAAGCATAGAATCGCATTAAGAACAGAAATAATTGATCAAATAACATACATCAAACTTGCATTGAAAACTCTGAATTCAATTACATAAAAGGATCCACAAAGTTCATCTTACCCTAGTACAAAGGAATTAGTTCCTCATGGAAGAGAAAGAACCAAGCATTTGAGATGTAGAAGCAGCAATAGACTCCATTGATTCCTCAACTTTGCCTAGAATCTTTGTTCTTGATTCAAACTCACAAGAGGCCACTATCCAGTAGTAAGTTCCTAGGTCAATGTTTCATCTATCTATATATAGTTCTGGACCAAAAGGGTTGAAAAACATCTAAAAATTGAGTCAAAACGCGCAAAAAATAAAAGTATGGCCGAGACGCAGCACGACCTGGCCGTGCTGCTTTTAAAGCACAAAAACGCAGCTGAGCAGCCCGACACGGGCGTGGGGACGAACACGGGCAGGCCGTGTTGTTGTCTGGAAGTAGAGGCACGGCCGTGTTGGATAACACGGCCTGGCCGTGTTATTTACTGACTTCAAATTCTTGATTTTCTTCACGTCCAATAAGGCACGGTCGTGGCATCAACACGGGCAGGCCGTGTTTTCCTCTGATCTTGCCATATTTTGTCATTTTGGCCTCCGAGTTGGTTGCAACATCCGTCTAAGTGATCTAGCTCCGCTTTCCTAGGCCAATAACCTTCTTTTCTGCACAATTGAACTCAAACCAAGTGCATTATCTAATTCAAGCAAAAATGCATGAGAACTATGGGTAAAAACCTCTACAATGCCTACTATGCAATGCAAAACTAACAACAAACTATATGCTATTATGAACGCATCAACCACCCCCAATGAACATATCACCACATTTGATATTTCAATCATGGCATAATCAATAACATCAATTATCTAATAAAAATCCACAGCATATATCTTAATCATGTTTTAAGCATACACACAGCACAATGCTTTTCAATTTAACCACGCACAACAATCCATCAATACGTGACAAACCAACAACACAACAAACAACAACATTAATCAAGTTCGTCCCTTTGCGACTCGGTGGAATTAGCAAAGAGAAAGTCAAACAAGTGTGGGGGGTTGGGGGCAGTCGCCAACCTCTTGTAGACAAGCCTACTAAATATTCATATATAAAGCTTAAAACAATAAAAAGGGGCACGAGACTCTCACTTCGAACCGTAAGGTTCTCAGACTTCTTCGATATACAAAATAAAATTAAATCCTTTACATGTCTAAAAGTTGCCCTTACCGAAGTTGCTAAGTCACGTGTCAACGAACGTCTCGATCTCACGCCGCACGGACTCGGATGTTACAAATCCTAACTTCACCAAATAAATTTAGCACAAACCTAGGCATAAACTAATGCTAATTCCTTAGGCTCTCAAAACCCAAACCCTGTTACTAACCAAATCACTTACACTTAGAAACATAATTTGAAATACTTGTTTTTAAAGAATTACATACTTCTTGAAATTAATAGCTAATTAAAAGAATAACATTCTAAATACTACGAATCCTTTTTCTTGAAAGCTTAAGACATGAAACAACATCATTTTTCAACTCTTTTTCTCACACACTTAAGTGAAGGCTCCACTTGGTTTCTTGGGTCTCAAGGAACCCAATTTACCTAATGTGCTTCATAGCCTCAAAATCCCAAAACAAGTCCAAATTCCATCAAATCTTTTCCAAAATTTTCCAAAGCCTAAACACAATTCTTAACACACCAAATACAACTATTATAAACAACAATTAGCAAAATTCATGCCTGTAAAGCTTAATTAAGCTTGCGGGCACACCTCCCCTTTTTCAAAAATTTTGCAAACTTCCACTTTAATTGCCATCACCATTTTATATACTAATTCTTTCACCAAAACAACAACCATTTCCAAAATTTTCCAAAACTTAGACACAATTCAATGCACTTAATTAAAGCTAAGAACATACAAAATAATTTTCCACCAAGCTCATTGGAGCTCGTGGCCAACACAACCTTCATCCCAAAAAATTTGCAAACTTTCAACTAATTAAACAACTCCATTCCATATTTCAATTCTTTCACAAAACAACAATTAATTTCACAAATAAAAGCCTGATTCAAGACCAATCCTAATTCAAGCCTCTTTCAAGAATGCAAGGGTTTCATAAAAATCCCCTAAATCTTTGATTCAAATCAAAATTGACAATTACAATGGCAATAATAATATCTAAGAAGCAAGAAACACAATCTAATTTAGATGATTCACATGAAGATCACATAACCCCTTACCCTTAGGTTATGCGCCCTAGGGTTCAAGCAATTTGGGGGAAAATATGTTCATTTAATTCATGATCATAATCAACACAAAACCAAAGAATTACATAAGAAATTAAGCAAAGAAATCATCTCCTTCTCCTCTAATAAGCTCACGGTTTCAGCTCAAGAAACAAAGGGGAAGGAGTTGATTCTTGCACTTACTTTTTAGGCCAAGAAGAAGAGGATATTCAGAGAAGGAAATTAGAAGCAAGTGGTGATGGAAGATGGAGATGAAGGTCACGCAAGGAAGGAAGAAAAAGGCATGGAAGTAGCTTGGCTCTTCTCCACACATGAGCAAGGTGAAAATGAAAGGGATAAAAATGAAAAATAGGGGGTGTCTCGCCAGCTGAAAAAGAAGAAGAAGAGTAACATTTTGGGTAGGTATTAGGTGGTTTTAAATGAGTGATAGTCTACCATGGTCTAAGAAAAAAAATGAAGGGACTCACGTTGGGAGAAAATGAAGGGAAGGTGGAATTTGGGTGCTCTTAAGTAAATACTAGTACACCGTGAGTCATGATTTAAAGGTTGTAATTTAAAAAGAAGGAGGGTGTAAGAGGTCATAAGATTAAGAACTACCTAATTAATCACTAAAAGTTCGACACCTAGATACTTAAAGCGAGATTCTAATCCAATCACAAGTCTAAACATCTAATCTCTCATCTCTTATAATTACCCTCTAATCCTAAAGTCTAGAGTGTACTAAAAAAAAATACGGCGTCGATTAATCGCTTTACCGATTAATTCTTTTGCCGATTAAATCGCGAAAATTAATTTACTTAGAAATTAATTCACCGCGTGATAAGAATTTATCATAAATAATAAAAACAACTGAAAACACTCAATCATCATCACAATAAGTTACGTTTCGATTTTAATCGAAAACGGAGTTCGTTTTAAATTTTAATGCGGATAAAAAGATTACCCGGCGATTCAAAATGCGGCGAAACATCGTTAGAGTTTTTCGACGATTTTTGAACCATGAATTAATATCAAATATTAATTATCAAATTTAATTTGATCTTGATTTAATTCAATCAATTTCTTAGTAAAAAAAAAATACGCGTTGCCGCGTCAAACAGAAAACTTATAATAAATTTAATCGACGAATTCACCTTAAAAGCAACATATGTCTATGTTGTCTATTAATTTGAATTGACATCATTGATAATAATTATTTATAATAAATAAATTATTTAAAATAATTTAAAATAATTTCTCGTACTCTCAGTAAATCATTGAGGTGATTAATCTTTACGACTTACTTTCAAGTATTTGGCTAGAACAATTTTTCTTAAAAATTGGGGTGTTACACTACCACCCCCTTAAAATAGTTTCGTCGTCGAAACTACGCGGATATAAAATACGAAAAAAATTATTTAACTCGAATCCATGAACATAAATTGCACACATAAACAATCACAATACTTATTAATATACGTAGTGTAGCCACATACATAATATTACAATCACACCACAAAACACAAAGTATATACCTCACACAGAATTACGCAAGTAATATAATAGACGAAAAACTACTTATGGTCAATTGACGCTTTATTCCAGAGCCACGACCTCTCCTTATTCACGATCACGATTACGATCACGAACACGAACACGAACACGGACACGAACACGGACTTAGACACGGACACAGACACGGACACAGACACAACTACAACTACTCGCCATTACTAAGAAAATAATACTAACATATTCACATGCAACCATGGTTACACATATCAAGAATACAAAAACATCTTAAAACTTCAAGAAGATTAAAATTCTCTTCTCCAATCAAACATTTTTTTTTCTAAAAAAAAAATCAATTTCTTAAGGATAATACCAACACAAAGAATTAATAAAAACACAACTTCATTTTCTCAAGACTCGACCATTCTCATGAATACCAAAGTTCCTTTGAGATTAGGTCCTCATCGTCTCAAAGTTATCAACCACGCTTCAATTAAAGATTAAAAGTAAACCTCCAATTTTAAATCAACCACTCAGTTCTCTTTAAAGCCCCTTGATCCAAAACTTTTCTAAAATCATCTTCTTCTTTACACCAACAACACTAAATCACTAGTCTCTAAATGTTAAAACTTGAATTCCGTTTTCTCTTTTCAAAAACTACACAAATTACACACCCACTCAAAATTTTATAACTAAACCTTTTTTTTTTCTTTAACCATAAACAACAAAATATTATCTTCTTTCAAAACCAAAGCAAATATTCAACTTCTAATATACCTTATTAACAAACACTAACATATTAATCAAGTAATTTTTTTTTTTTTTTATAAAAAACAACTTTAGAAACTAGAACACCCCTCGGCTTCAACATTAACAACACTAAAATTTCCTAAGTTCCAAATCCTTTCCAACAACAATTCTAATTCTAAAAATAAAGGTTTGAAAACCAAGTTTTCTAAGACTCCACCTTGTTCAAGAAACACAAGGGTTCCTTTAACATTTGGTGTTTCATAGTCTTATTCAACTCAATTAACACTTAACACAACTTTGATTCAAATCTATTTTTTTTTCTTTTCTAAAAACACTTAAATCATAACAACAACTAAGATATGCATAAATCAAGTTTAAAACACAAAAGTTTTCCTTCCTTATTCTTCTTGAAGCTCACGGCATCAACCACAATTATTAGGAAAATTAATTTTCTTCTAACAAAACTTTGATAACAAATCTACTAAAAATAACTACTAAAATCCTAAGTGTAAAACCAAAGCTTTGATAAGATAAAGGATCAAAAACACTCCTTCAAGTCGTAGCTTGAGTCAAGCTCAAGAAGTACTAAAACTAAAATATTTTCCTAAATCAAACACAAGACAAAATCAAAATATTATTGAATCCGTGATTGACTAGAAAACTTTGAAATTATCCTTTACCACAAAAAGGAAGCAAAATCTTCCCAAACTTTTACTACAAAATTATAATTTAACAAAAATCGTTTTAACTTAAAACCATCTTCAACGAGATTACTAACAGCAATACAAAAATCAAAAGCAAAAGAATTGAAATACTCACCTAAAGCTCTTCCAAGAACTCGTGGTGCTAAGACACTAACAGAAACAGAACATCAAAACTCTCAAAATTATCAACATTAACAACAACACCCACATCAACAAATAACAAGAAAAGAAGAGGGAATCCTCCTCCAAAATCATCCCAGGCTCGCAGTTTCTCACCCACACCCAGTACCACACGGTTTGGCTAGGAGAAGGATAGAAGAAAATGGGTTTCCGGAGTATGAGTTTATGTCGCGGTACACTAAAGGTGAAAAGGAAAGAGGAATCTAAATTTTCCACCACTCACACCAGCACCCAACAACACAACTATCCCCCCCTTTTTAACTAAAAGTGGCCGGTTACGGTCTAAAGAAGAAAAGGAAAAGAGTTCCAAAATCTTGGTCTAAGTCCTAATCTTAGTCCTCTATGACCTAAAGAAATAGGGATAAAGTTTGGTAAAATTTTTAGGCACTACCCAATGCCAGTTAGACAACTTGTCACACACTAAAACTACTGCCTTACCCCACTAAACCTCTAGAGTCCATTTAATTGAGTCAAATGGGTCTCGCGTAAATTAAAACATCGTAAGACATTTAATTAACGCTTGCTAGAAAATAATTGTGTATAATATTTTCCTTGGAAAATATGAATACCTTCACAATAATAAACAATCACACAACCAATCACGTTTATTCACGGCAGTACAGGGTAGACTATTGCGAAAACATAGATGTTAGTGGCAGACATGTTGCATTCACAAAATCATAAAATATTTTTGATGTTCAAATATAACTCATATCAAAATACTTCAAACATCAATCATTTATGTGATCTATATCTAGGATCACTAATACGTCAAGATCATATTAAACAACAACAACAACAACAACAACAACAACAACAACAACAACAACAACAACAACAACAACAACAACAACAACAACAACAACAACAACAACAACAACAACAACAACAACAACAACAACAACAACAACAACAACAACAATAATAATAATAATAATAATAATAATAATAATAATAATAATAATAATAATAGCCACAACATCTCCTGCAAACAATGCCGAAATCTCACCTCTTATTTCTTGAAGGACTTAAGAGAGTCGAGGTGACGAAAGTCAACTAATCTTTTGGTCTCTGGAGCTTGCTCTTCTTACTACTGTCCTAGCAGTTCACATTGTTTCCCCATAGTAGTCCGTTGAGCAACATCAACCACTATCCCTGCTACCTCTTGCCTATCTTGGATCCTCGGGTTCATCTCTCGAAATATCAGTTCTAACAGAAGGAATTTACTCGTTTATGAGATATTGGAATCCCGCAAGGTTTTACAACCTCATTAGAACCCCACAATAATTTCGTGTGTCCACACACATTGTTTCAACTAAGAAACAATTCCAAACAAGTACAAGTAGAGTAACTCCACTTGAGGAACAACTAACACACAAACACAATTTGACTCACAATAAGACACAGTTTGACCCCTAACAATTCTGTTCTCTAAACAACCCGACACTTGACCAGCTATAGTTTCCCAACTCACAGTCTGGTTAGAACCGAACCGCTCTGATACCACTATTGTAATACCCCGTTCCTGGAGTGCTACTAAACTAGATAATAATCTCGACATTTCAAATACTTTCGAAAATGGAACACTCTGCTATCTGGTTTTCAAAAATGTGAGTCTAATTTTTTTTCTTTTCAGCTTCTTTTAAGTAATTGGCAACCAGAGTATTGCAATATTTTCGAAGGCAGTGAACCAATAATATACCACGTACAACTCACAAAACCATACAAGGAAATTTATTTAAAACATACACATAAAACAATTCAAGTCTTGAAACATAAAACATTTATTACAACATTGAAATTAAAGCATCTGACACCCTATAGCTGGTCGGAGCACTACAACGCTTACTAGTCCTCTAGTAAGTTGCAACAGAAACACAAGTAGGAAGTCGGACCGGCTATCCTCAGCTACGCTTCTCTGCAGTCCTGAACACTCCTCTTCCTCCGTCATCTGGGTTACATTCATTAATTGAAAGAACCACTGACAAGGGTCAACTTCTTAAAATAGAACAAGTAGCACGGAACAGCAAATACGACAGCCATTTATATTATATAGACACAATATAATATAAAGCCACAAATCTCCAATGTATATAACAACAATATCAATAGCAACAGAATAATCAATAAGGATGCACCCAAGATCCTATTGATGCAACTGTATGCCAGTGCGGTTTTAATTCCTGAATTCATACGCAAGAGGCATATCTGGCTGTACGTACCAGATCGACACTTTTCCCTGCGATGGTAAAATTAAACGACGTTCCTGAATTCCTTTGGCCATGGGCATTTCCACTACCCAGGATAGACAAGTCGACGTTACCACAAGACACGACGCAACAATGCCTTTAATCACCCCTAATGTACATATCACCACATTTGATATTTCAATCATGGCATAATCAATAACATCAATTATCCAATAAAAATCCACAGCATATATCTTAATCATGTTTTAAGCATACACACAGCACAATGCTTTTCAATTCAACCACGCACAACAATCCATCAATACGTGACAAACCAACAACACAACAAACAACAACATCAATCAAGTTCGTCCCTTTGCGACTCGGTGGAATTAGCAAAGAGGAAGTCAAACAAGTGTGGGGGGTTGGGGGCAGTCACCAACCTCTTGCAGACAAGCCCGCTAAATATTCATATATACAGCTTAAAACAATAAAATCGAAGGGGTACGAGACCCTCACTTCGAACCCTAAGGTTCTCTGACTTCTTCGATATACAAAATAAAATTAAATCATTTACATGTCTAAAAGTTGCCCTTACCAAAGTTGCTAAGTCGTGTGTCAACGAACGTCTCGATCTCACGCCGCAAGAACTCGGATGTTACAAATCCTAACATCACCAAATAAATTTTGCACAAACCTAGGCATAAACTACTGCTAATTCCTGAGGCTCTCAAAACCCAAACCCTCTTACTAACCAAATCACTTACACTTAGAAACATAATTTGAAATACTTGTTTTTAAAGAATTACATACTTCTCGAAATTAATAGCTAATTAAAAGAATAACATTCTAAAGACTACGAATCATTTTTCTTGAAAGCCTAAGACATGAAATAACATCATTTTTCAACTCTTTTTCTCACACACTTAAGTCAAGGCTCCACTTGGTTTCTTGGGTCTCAAGGAATCCAATTTACCTAATGTGCTTCATAGCCTCAAAATCCCAAAACAAGTCTAAATTCCATCAAATCTTTTCCAAAATTTTCCAAAGCCTAAACACAACTCTTAACACACCAAATACAACTATTATAAACCACAATTAGCAAAATTCATGCCTGTAAAGCTTAATTAGGCTTGCGGCCACACCTCCCCTTTTTCAAAAATTTTGCAAATTTCCACTTTAATTGCCAACACCATTTTATATACTAATTCTTTTACCAAAACAACAACCGTTTCCAAAATTTTCCAAAACTTAGACACAATTCAATGCACTTAATTAAAGCTAAGAACACACAAAATAATTTTCCCCCAAGCTCATAGGAGCTCGCAGCGAACACACCCTTCATCCCCAAAAAAATTTGCAAACTTTCAACTAATTAAACAACTCCATTCAATATTTGAATTCTTTCACAAAACAACAATTAATTTCACAAATCAAAGCTTCTTTCAAGAATGTAAGGGTTTCATAAAAATCCCCTAAATCTTTGATTCAAATCAAAATTGACAATTACAATGGCAATAATAATATCTAAGAAGCAAGAAACACAATCTAATTTAGATGATTCACATGAAGATCACATAACCCCATACCGTTAGGTTATGCGCCCTAGGGTTCAAGCAATTTAGGGTAAAATATGTTCATTTCATTCATGATCATAATCAACACAAAACCAAAGCATTAAATAAGAAATTAAGCAAAGAAATCATCTCCTACTCTAATAAGCTCACGGTTTCAGCTCAAGAAACAAAGGGGAAGGAGTTGATTCTTGCACTTACTTTTTAGGCCAAGAAGAAGAGGATATTCAGAGAAGGAAACTAGAAGTAAGTGGTGATGGAAGATGGAGATGAAGGTCACGCAAGGAAGGAAGAAAAAGGCATGGAAGTAGCTTGGCTCTTCTCCACACATGAACAAGGTGAAAATGAAAGGGATAAAAATGAAAATCTGGGGGTGTCTCGCCAGCTGAAAAAGAAGAAGAGTAGCATTTTGGGTAGGTATTACGTGGGTTTAAATGAGTGATAGTCTACCATGGTCTAAGAAAAAAATGAAGGGATTCACGTTGGGAGAAAATGAAGGGAAGGTGGAATTTGGGTGCTCTTAAGTAAATACTAGTGCACCATGAGTCATGACTTAAAGGTTGTGGTTTAAAAAGAAGGAGTGTAACACGCGAATTTTTACGATACGTTAATTAGCGGTAATATTGTACTTTTGTCGTAATTATGCTTTAATAAAGCAGTTGCTTGTTCCCTGAGTAAGTGACTTAATTAAATCAAGAGCTAATATAATTAAGAATTAATATTTTTATATTAATTCACGGTTCGAAGATCGTCGAAAAATTCTAACGAAGTTTCGGCGCGTTTCAAATCAGGCGATTTCTCATGAGATAAAATTTGAAATGAGCCCCGATTTCGATGGAAATCGAATCGTAACCTGTTTTAATTGTTTTTGGATGAATTATAGTGTTTTTATTATTTATGAAATAATATTATCACGCGGAGAATTAATTCTTCACGAATTAATTTTTCGAGATTTTTCCGGCGAGAAATTAATCGGTTTTGCGGTTTCTCGTCGCCGTGTTTTTAAACCTTAAGATTCTAGATTAGAAGGGAATCATGAGTGAAGTGAGATTAGATGGGATGGAGTGAGTGATGTGATTAGCATCTAATAAAGGTAATTAGGTGTCACTTAACTTGTGGGTTATTTCAAAATTTTACCTTTTAATTAAATCCTTTTATTATTAAGTCTTAATTAAGTAATTAAGTGAAATTTTTTTTTATAAAGCCCTCCCCCCTAGCAGCCAACTTGTGGACAGCACCCCCATTTCTCTATTCATCTACTTCATCTTCCATCTCTAGAGCAAGACAAGGGTTCCAAGCTTCCATGGTTGATTTCTCCATTTTCTTTGAGCTTTACAACTTGAAGTCTTCATCAAACTTGCTTCAATCCTTCATCTCCACCTTGTTCCTCATCAACTTCACCATTTAGAGTAAGGGAAAAACAGATTTTCTTCCTCCCATTTTCTGTTTAAAAATCGTGATTTCCACCCCATTTCATCTCTTGTGATTTTGCTTCCATACTTAGTTTTCTTGCTAGGTTTTCTTCTATACTCTATCACCTATGTATCCAACCATTTGAGTAGTAGAAAATCAATTTTCTTGGCCCCAAAACAGCCCCACAATCAACGCCCAACAGCCCCCCATTTGTGTTGTTTAATTGTTGTTTTAGTTGTGATTAATTGATGATTGTTGTTGTTTGTTGATTGATGATGAACAAAAAGGAGATGAATCATCTTAAAACCCCCCATTTGATGCTTTAGGGCGAAAACCCTAGAGGTTAGAAAAGGGGAAATGATGTGATCCTAGTTGAATCAATCAATTGGTTGTGGTGTTATGTTATTGGAAGTGATTAGAGGTTGATTTAGGCTATAGTTTTGTTTAAGCTTAAGTAGCATGTAGTTTTGGAAATTTTGCCTATTCTTGAACCATGTAAAGCATGAGGTTTTGATGTTAAATTACATGTTTAAGTGTTAGATAACTTGTTAGAATAAATTTTAAGGTTATTGGAATTGATATGCATGAGTTAGTGTAGGTGTTAGCTTATGTATATGCAAAAATTGTTTCTTGAGGGACTAGAATGGCATGAATTAAGTGTTCTTTAATTTTTAGCATTCCTATGGTATGACTAAAAGGCTATGGAAATGGTATTTCATTGTTGTAGTAATGGTTTTAGAAACCTAACCCTTGATATGCTTAAGTGTACTTGATGTATTAATTGAAGTTGATGTTGTTTTGGTATTTAGGAAATGATTTAAAAAGAGTTGTGATTTTAGAAAGATAAGTTGCAAATTTTTGGAAAAAAAACTAGTGGAGGCCGTGAGGCCTAATTAGGATTTTGGAAAAAAGAAGTTGATGTCTCATTGCTTGAATTCTTGCATGAATATGTGCTAAGTTTTTGGATAGTTGTGAAAGATTTATTAGTTATGCCTACTTGAAGTTCAAGAAAAGGGAATTAGTCTCAAAACCTTACTTTTTCTAATGTTTTTGAGTTTGTCATTAACTTGTAATGCTTGTTGGAGTTTGGTTGGGAAAGGGATAAGTCGAGAGCATAAGTTTAACTAGAATTTCTAGATTTTACTAAGTTGTATGTGGTAATAGGAATCGAAGTACCTGAGATTGAGCGAGGCGGACCCGAAGACTTAGGAGCGACGTTGACGACAGCTTGTGGTAAGGGCACTTCTAGACATTCTAGGATTTTATTTTTATGTCCCTGTGTAAGGACAATTTTTAGAGATGCTTAAATTCTTGTTTGACTATTTAAATGCTTATTTAAATACGAAGAAGTCTGAGAACTCTACGAGTTCGAAGTTAGGGTCTTCGAACCCCTTCGTTTATTGTTGTCGTGCGGTCGAACATATTCCGAGTCATTCGTGGGTGAAAACTTTGTGGTTGGTCTCCTGAACCCAACCCCCCACATTTGTGTACCTCTCTGTCAACTGCATCGAGTTGTAGAGGGATGGATTCCTCGAATTGCGTGTCAAGCATGTAATGTTGTGATATGATTGAGTTATGCATTATTTAATATGAGATTGAATATATGCTGCGAATTGCGTGTTGCTTGTTGAATTGCGTTTCTTCATGCAGGATTCTGTTATTGCTTAAAATGTCGAATTGCGTTTTCTTCATGTTAAGCATGCTCTCTTTATTTGATATGCGATCAAGTAATCTTGTGTATCACTCCTTGACTATCGTAAGCGGCGAGTCGTTCATCGAGTGAGAGAGCTAGGCGAGTCGTCGTGACGTCTTTGAGCCGTGACCCGGATAACTGAGGGTGCTAGGTCCCCTTTTGTTTACGGGAGATTGACTAGGCGTCGCAGCGTAGGAACCGGGGCTGCTTACCTAGGGAGAAGCGAAAGATCCCAAGGCTACGGCTGGTATGTCAGTTGATGGATCTACGTCTGCTTTCCGGAATAATTGTCGAGTCGAGAGAAAATGAGTAGCGAGTTAAGTTGAGTCTAGAGTGAGAGAGTTGAGTCACGTTCTGTGAATGATATACATTGTTGTTTGCTTATTGCTTTATGCATTGATTATCTTAATTTGTTGAGAAGTTGACCCTTTCCCGTGGTGCTTTCAATTCATGACGGTTACCCAGGCGATGGCGAAGGGCGTTTGGATTCCGGCGATGAGGACGTCGCCGGAGATCTTCTTTGACTTCCCTGATATGGGACAACCCGCGGCGATGGAGTTCGACCCCATCTCCTGCCGTGTGGTATACACTGGGGACGTGGTGCAGACACTACGAGAGGATGGCGTAGCCGTGAGGCAGGATGTGACACGGCATACGGTGAGTTTCCCGATCCGGATGGGACAGGTGGTGGAGGCGTGCCGTGCCAGCGAGCACGAGAGGGCTATGAGAGCTTCTTCCTCTTCACCAGAGGGACTTCATGACATTCCTAGGAGCGCTGATACTGGATTTGCAAGACGAGGCAGAGGGCGTGGACCCCGAGTGAGATGGACCGCTCGCAAGAGCGTGATACGCCGGGGATCCGCAGGAGCTTCCACTTCAAGGGTTGCTGTTCCTAGATCCCCTGTAGTACCGGCTTCCCCCACTGTTGCTAGGACCCCTACACCGCCTGTGGCTTC
Organism: Calophaca sinica; assembly: GCA_037113605.1. Classification (NCBI taxonomy): domain Eukaryota; kingdom Viridiplantae; phylum Streptophyta; class Magnoliopsida; order Fabales; family Fabaceae; genus Calophaca; species Calophaca sinica. Next base: position 73,699,937 of record CM073736.1, read on the forward strand.
CCCTCCCGTTTGCGCTGTGTGCCACGAGGCGGATTGCATTGGAGCGAGATCGACTGAGGAGTGGCCTGACAGGCGAGGACTCGATGGAGGAGGAGGAGGAGGACCCGTCAGAGGATTTGGGTAGCGACCTGTAGCTGTGATGTTGGTTGACTGCTGCGTTATGTTTTTTTTGTTGTTGATAGACTGTTGTATATATTTGGGATGACTGTATTTATGACTTTTATGTTCCATGTGTCGTGACCAGTCGGGCCGGATGTTATTTTGGGTTCTGAGGTAGATCAAGCGGTCTCACTTTTGGAGCGACCTGCGTGGGTGTCTGCCGGAAGTACCCCCAGGGTATGATTGCTCTCTTGAGGGTCGTCATACCATAGGTGTATTTCTTTGTACATTCACTACTCTGTATTTTGCGTACACAGCCAGTACGACTTGTATATATATATATATATATATATATATATATATATATATATGTACTATGCATGTATGTCTTATTCATATTTAAGTCTTGTGTCCTAGTTGCACCACGTTTCGAAAAGCTGTAATTACTCTGATGTGCGCTTGCGGGAATTATTGATATAAAAAAAAGTAAAAAAAGAAGTACCGCATTTTTCTAAAGGGCACAAGAGTACCGTTTTAAAACGCATCGCATACAGGTTTAGTTTAGCTCTGTAGCAGTCCGGAAACGGGTCGTTACAAGGAGGGTGTAAGAGGTCATAAGATTAAGAACTACCTAATTAATCACTAAAAGTTCGACACCTAGATACTTAAAGTGAGATTCTAATCCAATCGCAAGTCTAAACATTTAATCTCTCATCTCTCATGATTACCCTCTAATACTAAAGTCTACAGTGTACTAAAAAAAATACGGCGTCGAGTAATCACGTTACCGATTAATTCTTTTGCCGATTAAATCGCGAAAATTAATTTACTTAGTAATTAATTCACTGCGTGATAAGAATTTATCATAAATAATAAAAAAACAACTGAAAACACTCAATCATCATGACAATAAGTTACGTTTTGATTTTAATCGAAAACGGAGTTCGTTTTAAATTTTAATGCGGATAAAAAAATTACCCGGCGATTCAAAATGCGGCGAAACTTCGTTAGAGTTTTTTGACGATTTTTGAACCATGAATTAATATCAAATATTAATTCTCAAATTTAATTTGATCTTGATTTAATTTAATCAATTTCTTAGTCAACAAAAATACGCGTTTCCGCGTCAAACAAAAAACTTATAATAAATTTAATCGACGAATTCACCTTAAAAGCAGCATACATCTACGCTATCTATTAATTTGAATTGACATCATTGATAATAATTATTTATAATAAATAAATTATTTAAAATAATTCAAAATAATTCCTCGTACTCTCAGTAAATCATTGAGGTGATCAATCTCTGCGACTTGCGTTCAAGTATTTGGCTAAAACAATTTTTCTTAAAAATTGGGGTGTTATAAAAAGCTGTGCCTGAATGCTATCCCCATCTGATTGCCAGTTTTGAATCTCTTATTGCTGAGAGATACCGAGAGTCTCACTTCTAGAAATTCCTTGAAAAGAGAGAGTTGATGAAGTTCTTTCTGAACTAGCTCAAGAAGACCGCTATGAAAATTGGGTAATTGTGCGTAACTGGTTTGATAAGCGCAAACAAGATCAACTTGAAAGAAATCGGAGATGGCACGCTGCTCTTAAATGGAAAGTTTCTCCAAAGGACACAACTCCTGTTGTTTGGGAACCTAAACCTGCTCCAATTCTTCTACCTCCTCCTCCTCGTGTACCGCCACCTCAACAAGAACCTGTTACACCACCTCTTGCCTTTACTGCAATGGTTGCTCAACCATCCTCTTCAGGGACTGCTTCTACTTCTGCTACTGAAAGCCATTCTGTGGTGGTTCCTCAGGATGTTTTCGATAAATTCGTTGAAGAAAACAAGAAGTTCACCAAGTTCATGGAAGCAACTAAGAAGCATTTTGAAGAATCTGACAGAAGGCAGGACCAGATGATAGAGTTACTGCAAGCTATTCTAGCCCGATTGGACAAGCCATAGAAAACCATAGGCCTTTTACATTTTTCTTTCTGTTTCAGCCTCTTTTTTTTTTTTACATCTTTTGTACTTTGACTTTTTATTATAATGAAATCAATTTTTGGTACTTACAGTTTTCACTTTTATCTTTCTTAAACTGTCTTGACTGTGATGCTCTTTATTTCTGTCTACACCTTTTTGTCTGATGGCAAATGGGGGAGAAGAAAATATAGATAGAGTGATTGATGAACCTAATGTATCAACCAAATGTCATCATGCATGCATTTCTTGCACTATTAACTCTGATACGTTAACTTGGAATAAAGTTATGTGCTCTGAAAGTTGCATATATTTGTTTGGCAAGTTCTGATATTGCATTAAATGCTCTAATACTGTATTGAATGTGATCTGATATCTACACTTGGAAAATATTTATATATGCTTAATTCAGGACGAGCCTCTGAAATTATTTGAAATAAATATTTTTCTAAAGATAAATTGTTCATCAATATATGTATTTGTCATCATCAAAAAGGGGGAGATTGTTGGAATCAAGTGGATTCAGAAACAATGACCCTTAATTGTTTTGATGATAACAAATGATTAAGAGAACAATATATTCTCTGATGTGTTTGTTAGTGTGCAGAAATCACTATTCATCAGAAGAAGATATCTCAGAAGACTTAGTGAAGTCTTGAATTTCACACACTTAAGTCTGGCATTGATCCTCTGTCTGACCAGTCAACTCTGTTGGTAAACCAAGCTCTAGCAAGACTAGCTCTTGACTTGGTCAACTCTGTTTGGTCAGTCAATGCACTGGTAGATAACACTCTATTGAGACCACATTCTGTTTGGTCAACGCTCTGGTCTTCAGTCAACGCATACAACAGACTATGGTCAGACCACTCTGTGGAAGCCTTCATGTAATTCTACACTCTGTTATATGAAAGGCAAATGAATTATACACTGAAGAAGTTGCCTCTATTTGAAGCTCATTGATGAACAGTGTAGCTCTGATAGGAAACAGACTGAAGCTTATTTAAGGCTCCTTCACGTATTTAAGAGACCTCATTGATGAAGCATTTTAATGTACGAGGTATCAAAGGACAAAGGGAATGTCAACGATTATAATCATCAGGAAACTTGCTCTCGAAGGGTCTAATATTCAAAAAGCTCACAAGAGATAAACATTCTGATTTTGTCTGCTGTGTCAGTATGCTTTGAGCAGAGTGGAAAACGACGTGACTTGCTAAAGCCACAAAAAGGGGATCTGAAGTCTTTTGACCTAGGTGAAAAGTGCTGTTAGGTTACAACGATACTATCACAACCCTAACTATATATACCTTACTTCATCCATTGAAGTAGGTTAACGCTGTGATACAAAGTGAGCAACCAAGAATCATTCCAAGTATCTGAGATCACATTGAACAAAGCACTTAATCATTTTTATTCTTTCAGTTTGAAAGTTATTCATTGTGCTTAAGTTTTTCATTGTATATCCTCTCTATGAGAGTTATTTGATATTGCTTCAAAACATTTTTGAACATTGTATTTAGCCCAATAGTGGCTGCATTCCTTAGAGGCATGACTGTACTAAGTCATTCTAAGAAGTTGTGAGTATAGCCAGTTTGGCAGTATTATACTCTCAAGTATAATCAGGTTGATTATAGTGGAGAAATCCTTCAAGTGTGTGAAGGGACTAGACGTAGCTATCAGGTGATAGTGAACTAGTATAACTCACTGTGTCACCCTTTTCTCTCTTCTCTTTACTTACGCACTGCCTTATTTTATTGAGTAGTTGTTTTAAAAAAGGTTTTCATAAATACACAAGTTTTAAGAAAAGTTTTCTAAAACCCAATTCAAACCCCTTTCTTGTGTTTTTGCCATGTTCAGCTGATTCCAAGGTTTGGGATCAATGTCGAGTTTTGTTTCCACAGTTGGGGAACAATACTCCTCAATTAAGATCTATTATCCTATATGTTATGTTGTTCAGGTGCATATGTTGTAGTTGTGTTGTTTAGATGTTTAAAGGAGAATAGCTCATGGTCGGGTGTGTGTTATTCTTAAGTTAGGAAACAGTGTCTGAAATAGTTGAGTACGATGTGCTAAGTGCCGGAAGTAGTTGAGTACGATTGCTTGGCATACTAACTCAATTATGATCTATTGGCCTATATGTTGTTAGATTTCGTTGCTTGTGTTGTAGTTGTGATGGACCATGTGAGCTTATGCACAAGTCTTCATAATTGAAAGATTACTGATCTTAAGTTGGGGGTCAGTGTCGGAAATAGTTGAGTACGACATGCTAGGTATGAAAATTGTTGAGTACGTTAGCCTAGCATACTCTCCAGTTATGAATTCTTGTGGATCTGCTGACATGTGTACAGATCTTGACGAACATGTTATTGTGTTGTATATTACCTTGTTTCCTACTGTATGGTGTTTTATGAGTTTCTTACCTCCTCACTATATTCTTGTGTATCTTTGTGTTATTGTTTTGAGATTAGAAGACCATGATTCCGTAGCTATTGATGGGAACGTTGAGAAGATTGATATTGATCGAGGTGGAAGATACTTTTGGCGAGGTTCTGATGTCTAGGAGAGACTGTTGAGTCTCCTATAGTTTTGTACCACGACCAGTGGGGAGTCTGTTGTTTCTATTATTGTACGCACTCTGATATGAATACTTTGGTGTTAAATTCCTGCATGTTTTCACGTGTTTGATTAAAGTTTTAAATTTTTCTGATTTTTGACTTATTAGATTTAGGTGTCACACAAGCCGTGAGCCTCCCTCCTAAATACCTCCATCTTTTCTTTGATTTTCCTTCTCCTAATTAGTGGTAACACCTTGATCTTGTGTATGAGGGTTTGAATCAAGCTTTTTTCGTCCTTTTTTTGGTAAAACTGTGGGGGATTTGGAGTGTTTTTGGGCGAGATTTTTGATCCTTTTACTTCTAATCTTTTGTTGTTTGTTGATTTTGGTTTTGATGTGATTAAAAGTAAACTTTTCCCCTCTCCTCATGAGCTCCTAAAGCTATGACTTAGAGGAAGATTTTGAGGAAAATTTGCTTCCACTCACTTGTTGTTTTGTTGTTGTTTTTGTTGTTGGTGATTTTGGTGATGATCAAAGAAGAGAAAAATGAATTTTTATCCTCTTTGGAAGCTAAAAATCCATGACCCTAGATAGATGTGGAAAAAGAGAAAGATTTTAAGTTTTTCTAGCTAGTTTTCTTTTATTATTTTGTTGTTGTTGTTTAAGAATTTTCGAGAATGTTTGATGTATTTTAAAGTGTTGATTTAAGTAGGTTTTGAAGATTTAAGACAATGAAAACCTAAACCTTAAAGAAATCTTTGTATTTCGTAAGGAGGTAGAGTCTTAGAAATTGTGTGACAACATCTTTAAGTTTTGATCTTACTTTTGTTGTTAAAAAAGGTTTGAAAGAAGAGAAATTTTGGGGTTGATGTTGTTTATGTTGTAACCGTAAGTAAGGTAAAGGTTTTGGAGTTGATTTTAAAACTTATATTTGATTAAAAAGTTAGTAGTTTAATAGCTAGGTATTTTGGAAGTTAGATTCAAGAGTTTGTTAGAAAAAGAAATGATCTTGGGCAATTAATGTTTAAAAGATTTTTTTTAGAATTAAAGTTGTAAAGGTTTTAAGAAGTATAAGTTAGATTTTTGGGTGTTTGAAAACAAAGAAGTGGTTTTAGGGATTTAGAAATTATGATTTCAAGATTTAAAGATTTTTAATGATTTGTTGTTTGGAAGTGAACCAAGAGAATTCTTAGTGATCCTTTGTTTTTAATTCATTAGAAGGTTGGCATTTTTATAAGATTCAATGTTTATTTTTATGACTTAGTGATCTAAAGGTTTTGGGCAATGAATTCCTTAAATGGATGAGCCTAGTATGTGTTAAAAGAATTTGAAACAAAGAATTGTCTAAAATGATCAAGTTGTGAGATTTCCATTTTTGGGAACGACAAGTTTCAATTTTTTACATACTAACTTATGTGATTAAGTATAGTAATGTTTTTGTGTTGGGTGTTGAGTTTTTAAAACCTGTGTTTTAAATCTTGTTTCGTTCATTTTGAGCATGGATAGTGAACTATAGAGTTTAAGTTGTGTTACCCTAATTTGGCTTTTGAGTCGTGGCCCTAATAAGTGGCATTAATGGCTTAGGGATTGTTCGTAATTTTAGTGGTTGTTGGTTTAAGGTTGTAGAGGTCGAGATTGTGTGCGAGTTCGGGTTCAAGATCGTGTTTGTGACATTGGCGTGGAAGGAAAGCTTTGAGGTCAGGGCATCTTCCATTTATTGTCTTAAGTGTGCTTTTGTTTTGTGAATAATTGAGTTGATGATGCGATGTTTCATTTGGAGTTGAAATTCTTGAGAAATTTGCTTTGGTGATTGTTGGTTATGATCCTTATATGGCCATGATTTGGTGAATTCATTGTTGATGTTGATTTGCTATGTTATTGAATATATTGTATGTGTATGTTCAATAACCATAGGGTGATAAGAGATTTCGAGAAAAGGGGGTGTGAAGAGTTACATAGTTGGGATTGTCAAATTTTCGAAAAAGGGATTTTTATGTAAAATCAATGAGACACTTAAATGTGGATTTTTCTAAAAACCGTCAATGAGTAAAGGATTTAATCACTTGGTTTAAAGAAAATAATTTGAGTGATAGAAAATTATCTTTTGAACTATTAGTTAATTTTCTGATATCGTTCTGAAAATGTTTTGAACTAATAGGAGCCTTTTCCAAACATAAACAAATTCTTAGGAATATCGAGTGAAGATAAGTTACGTCAATGTGGGGTTATAACTACGGGAGTTTAGAACATAAACCAAATTAAATCTCGAACAATCCATACGGGTGATCCCAATGTGGTGAGTAAAACGGTGGTGATGTTCTATGCATATCTCGATGCCTGGCTTACGAATCCAACTGATGGGGACTAATGTCTAGTAATCCTGCGTGGGCTAGAGTAAATGTGATTCTGGATCGAAAGTCGAATTAGTATTAGGACCAGAGAATCCAAATTAAGTGGACGAGTATCTTTAGTGTGTTATGGGAATCCAATAGTTGTGGACCAGTATTTTTTGTGTGTGATTTGGGAATCCAATAGATGTGGACCTGTATCTTTGGTGTATGATTCTGGGAATCCAATATATATGGACCAGTTTGTATGGAAATTTGTTGTGGTGCATCCTTATTATGACGATTGTTGGGTTATTAATGTTGAGTGTTTTTATGCCATGGTGCTGTGTTTGATTATACTTTGTTTGTATTATATGTTGTTATTATATATGCTTATTTTCAGAAGATGACCCTTTCGATATATGGGCATTCCCATGGATGTCACCCCCAGAAGATGGTGCAAGATAAAGAGTTGTAGCAATTGAAGGGCGACAAGCGATGCAGATGAGGACATGACACGAATATATTTTTGGAGTCATAGTTATGAGACTTGTTGTGAGATACAGTAAGAGTTGTAGGGTTGACTAGCTATAGGCTTCTTTGGTGTATTTCATTGAGTTTTATTTTGCACAATGAATCTTTTGAAAACTCATATTATTTTCTTATAAGTGTTTATACATCTTTCTTTGTATGGTTATTTTGATTTGATTATTATGTCTTTATTTAAATGTCACGTTTCAAAAATAGTGCAATACTCTGATTGTTATTTTGAAAGAAGTTTGAAAAGAAAAGAGAAAAAATTTAGACCCACATTTTTCGAAAACCATGCTAGCAGAGTATTTCATTTTCTAAAGTATTTTAACTTTTAAAAGAAATATTGGATTAGTAACGCTCCGAAAGTCGAGGTGTTACATTGTGGTATCAAAGCAGTTTGGTCCTTACCGGACTGTGAGTTGGACAGTTCAAGCTGGTCAAGTTGTTGGGTCTTGTCGGGAGTATATTTGTTGGGTTTGTGCTTATGTTTTGTTGTGAGTCAATTTGAGCTTGTGTGTTTGGCTTGCTTTTGGGATGAAGCAACTCTGCTTATGACTGTTTGGAATTGTTTCTTAATTGAAGCAATGTGTGTTGACACATAAATTGGTTGTGGGGTTTTGACGGGTTTTGAACTTTATAGGAACCCAATGCCACCCAGAAGAGAGATCCCTACTGCTAGAAATGATAACCCAGAGATGGATCGAGTAATCCAAGTATGGCGATGTGAGCAGAACTATCGCCTGACAAAGAATGATAGTTGCTCGCCGTGACTGCAACAAAGAACAATAGAATGAGCAGGATGCTGAAGTAAGATAGCAGATTTTTGCAAGTATGACCCGCCAAGGTTTCATGGAGAACCTGACTTAGAGAAGGCTAATATGTGGCTTCAGGAAGTCGAGAAGATCTTTGAAGTTATTCACTGTCCAGATCACGCTAAAGTCAACTACGCATCCTATCTGTTGCTTGGCGATGCAGAATACTGGTAGAAGGGAGTTAGACAGATGCTTACAACTGAGCAGCGGGAGGTCAACTGGGAGGTCTTTCAAGGCAAGTTTTTGGATAAGTACTTCCCAGAAAGCGCTAGAACTAAGAAGGAGCAGGAGTTCCTTTGGTTGTACCAAGGGAATATGACCATAGCTGAGTATGCGGCCAAGTTTGAATCACTGGCCAAATACTTCCGATTCTTCCGAGACCAAGTGGATGAGTGTTGGATGAGTGAGAAGTTCGAGTATTGGTTGCGTTATGATGTTAAGAAGTCGGTATTACCGTTGGGTATCCAACATTTCCAACAGTTGGTCGAAAAGTGTATACAAGTGGAGACCATGAAGAGCAGAAAGTCGAGGAAAAGAGGTGCTGGGGGACCTATTCGGTAAAGTGATCAGGATCAAGGACAACGTGGGAAGCAACAGGAGGAGCCTTACAACCGTCCGCAAGTAAACAGCCAGGGCCATTGTCGTCCGACGATTCAAAATTTAGGAAGTGGAGGTGGGGGAAATTTTCCCTGAGGCGAGGGGCAACATTGTTTCCATTGTGGGAATCGAGGACATTATGCTAATGAGTGCACACCCAAGGAAAAACTATGCTTCAATTGCAAGAAGCCAGGACATCTTGCTAAAGATTGCCGAGTACATAAGACTGAGCCTGCTGTTAATAATAATGAGATTGCTAGACCTGCCACTAAGGGACGTGTCTACACCATGAGTGGAGAAGGGAGCTCACTATCTAAAAATTCCATCCTAGGGGACGCAGCACTAAAGAGGTAGGAGTGGATTCGAACAAGGAACGAATCGTCCTTAGAGTAGGTTTATTATTATTGCTTAGTATGTATTTTGGTCAGTGGTTCTATGTATAGACCATATAAGTATTTTGGGATCTTTGAGGTATTTTCGCTGGTTGTAAATCAAACTTATGTTATGATTTTGAGATAATAATATATTCTATATTACTATTTTATGGATTTAATTGAGATAAACTCCCGTATTTTATAGTTTCGAGGACGAAACTATTTTAAGAAGGGCGGTAATGTCACACCACAATTTTTGAGAAAAATTGTTTTAGCAATAAAATCTTGAATTCTTGAAGGTTAGTCATAGAGATGATCACCTTAATGACTTACCAAGAGTATGAAGAACTATGTAGATTCATTTTTAATGATTTCTATTTGGTGATAATTTAGATTAACATACAGCGTAGACGTATGCTGTTTCTAATATGAATTCGTCGACAGATTTTTCTGCAAGTTTCCTGTGTGACGCAAAGACGCGTATTTTTGCTGTTAAAAAGTGAGTGAATTTCATCAAGATAAAATTAAATTTGAAAATTAATATTTAATATTAATTCATGGTTCAAAAATCATCGAAAAATTCTAACAAAGTTTCGTCGTATTTTGAATTACCGGGTAATTTTTATCCGCAATAAAAATTGTAACGAATTCTGATTTCGACGAAAATCGAATCGTAACTTCCTGTGATAGTATTTGATTGTTTTAAATTAGATTTGTGATTTATTGATAAAGAAATTATTCGCGGATAGTTTTTTAGTCAACAGTAAATTAATTTCTCGGTAAATTAATTTACGCGATTAAACGACGAGCGAACCAATCAGTAATGCGATTACTTGATGCCATGATTTTACGACGCTGAGACTCATTTGGCTAAATGAGTCAAAGCTTGAATAGAGTGGGTGAAGGGAGCATGGGCTTAAGGGTTAGGTGTCATTGTTTTAGTGGTTTGGAACAAAAAATTTCACCTAAAGTATGGCTTAATTCCTTGAAATGAGGATAAGCAGGTGTACAAAAAAAAAATCTTTTGCTTTTCTTCTTTCTTACCCGCCAGCTTCCTTCCCCATTTAGTGTTCATTTTCATTTGTTTTACCCTTTGCAAGAGTTATGTGTGTGTGGTGTTTTGAAGAGAAAAAGTTTCTCCTCCATCCTTTCCTTTGCAAGCCGTGAGCCTCCCTCCTAAATACCGCCATCTTTTCTTTGATTTTCCTTCTCCTAATTAGTGGTTACACCTTGATCTTGTGTATGAGGGTTTGAACCAAGCTTTTTCACTCCTTTTCTTTGGTAAAATCGTGGGGATTTGGAATTTTTTGGGTGAGATTTTTGATCCTTTTACTTCTAGTCTTTTGTTGTTTGTTGATGACGGTTTTGATGCGTTTAAATGTAAACTTTTCCCCCTCCTAATGAGCTCCGAAAGTCATGACCTAGAGGAAGATTTTGGGGAAAAATTACTTTGAATCATTCATTGTTTTGTTGTTATTTTTATTGGTGTTGTTATTGATGATTTTGGAAGCCTAAAAAGTTGTGACCCTAGATGAGGAAAAAGGGAAATATTTTAAGTTTTTCAAGCTAGTTTTCTTTTATGATTTTGTTGTTGTTGTTGTTTAAGAATTTTTGAGAAATTTTGATGTATTTTAAAGTGTTGAATTAAGTAGGTTTTGAAGATTTAAGACAACGAAAACCTAAACCTTAAAGAAATCTTTGTATTTCTTAAGGGGGTAGAGTCTTAGAAATTGTGTGACAAAATCTTTATGTTTTGATCTTACTTTTGCTGTTAAAAAAGGTTTGAAAGAAGAGAAATTTTGGGTTTGATGTTGTTTAAGTTTTAACCGTGAGTAATATAAAGGTTTTGGAGTTGATTTTAAAACTTTTATTTGATTAAAAAGTTAGTAGTTTGATAACTAGATATTTTGGAAGTTGGATTCAAGAGTTTGCTAGAAAAAGAAATGATTTTGGGTAATTAAAGTTCAAAAGATTTTTTTTAGAGTTAAAGTTGTAAAGGTTTTAAGAAGTATAAGTTATATTTTTGGGTGTTTGAAAACAAAGTGGTTTTAATGATTTAGAACTTATGATTTCATGATTTCAAGATTTTTACTGATTTGTTGCTTGGAAGTGAACTAAGAGAAATCTTAGTGATCCTTTATTTTTAATTCATTAGAAGGTTAGCGTTTTTATAAGATTCAAAATTTATTTTTATGACTTAGTGATCTAAAGGTTTTGGGCAATGATTTCCTTAAATGGATGAGCCTAGTATGTGTTAAAAGAATTTGAAACAAAGACTTGTCCAAAAGGATCAAGTTGTGAGATTTCCATTTATGGGAACGACAAGTTTGAATTCTTTACATACTAACCTATGTGATTAAGTAATTTTTTAAATAATGTCTTTGTGTTGGGTGTTGAGTTGTTAAAACCTGTGTTTTAAATCTTGTTTCATTCATTTTGAATGTGGATAATGAAGTATAGAGTTTATGTTGTGTTACTCTAATTTGGCTTTTGAGCCGTGGCCCTAATAAGTGGTATTAGTGGCTTAGGGATTTCTCTTAATTTTATTGTTTGTTGGTTTAAGATTGTAACACCCGTATTTTTACGATGCGCTATTTAACGTTATTATAGTGTATTTTGCCGTATTTATTCTATAATAAGCACTTCCTTGTTTGATAAGTAAGTGATTGAATTAAATCAGGATAAAATTAAATTTGTGTATTAATATTTTATATTAGTTCATGGTTCAAAAAATGTCGAAAAATTTTAACGAAGTTTTGTCGCATTTTGAATCACCAGATAGTTTTTATCAGCGAATAAAATTTTAAACGAGCCCCGATTTCGTTGAAAATCGAATCGCAACTTGTTGTGATTATTTTTGAGTTTTTTTTAGATTTTTTTATTATTTATGATAATTTATTATCACGCGGTGAATTAATTTCTCAGTAAATTAATTTTCGCGAATTATCGGCAAAGAATTAATCGGTAATGCGATTACTCGATACCGTCTTTTTTTTAGTACTCTTAAGACTCTAGGATTAGAGGGTAATCATGAGAGAAGAGGGATTAGATGTTTGGACTAGTTGATGGGATTAACAATTTACTTTTTGGAGTTTAGGTGTCACACTTTTGGTGACTAATTATTTTATCTTATTCTTAAAACACTCTTAACCAAGTGTTTGGCTTTTATTAAAATTTTAGTCCTCCCTTTTTCTCTCATAACCAGCATGACCCACCCCCCTTTTTACTCTCACTCTCATTTATCACTCACATTCTTTATTTAATTGGTTTCCAAGTGAGGTATTAATATTTGTTTAATATTTATTTTATTAAAATTTTAATTCCCTCCCCTTTATTTGGAGACCTGGTCGTGACCCCCCACCCCCATTCTCACTTCACTTTCATTTTCTTTCTTGTCTTGGAGAGAAAAGCTTAAGGTCCTTCCATGGCTCCACCATCCTTCATCTTCTTGGCTTGAGTTTGCTTCCATCCTTCAACCTTGCTTGCTTCTAGCTTCTTCTTCCTCTTCATTACTTCTTCCCAACCTTGTGAGTGAGAAGAAAATCACTCTTTTCCTCCCCTTATTCAGACCCAAAAACTGTGGGGTGTGTATATGTGTGTATGATTGAGTTTTCTTGCTTTTAGTCTTGTTTTATGTCTTGTTTATTACTTGATAATGATCAATGGAAGGTATGAGCACAATATCCCCTATTTTATTGAACCCTAGGTGCATGACCCAAGGATTTATGATTGTGTGATTTTCCTTGTGAATCACTTAATTGTTTGGTGTTTCTTGCTTCTTAGATATTATTATTGCCATTGTAATTGTCAATTTTGATTTGAATCAAAGATTTAGGGGATTTTTATGAAACCCTAGCATTCTTGAAAGAGGCTTGAATTAGGATTGGTCTTGAATTAGGCTTTGATTTGTGAAATTAATTGTTATTTTGTGAAAGAATTGAAATATGGAACGGAGTTATTTAATTAGTTGAAAGTTTGCAAAAATTTTTGGGAAAAAGGGGTGTTGGCCGCGAGCTCCTATGAGCTTGGGAGGGAATAATTTTGTGTGTTCTTAGCTTTAATTAAGTATATTGAGTTGTTGAGTAAGTTTGGAAAGATTTGGAAATGGTTTGATTAGTTTGAAAGTTGTTTTGATGATTTAAGGCAATGAAACACTTAAGGCAAAATGGATTCTTGTAATCCCAAAAGCCAAGTGGAGCCTAATTAAAGATTTTATTGAGTTCGGTATGAAAAGTATTGAATCTTAGTATATTTAAGTATTGTTCTAGTATTGGAAAATTATTTTGTGTTCCTAGCCTTAAATTAGTTGTATAGTATTGTTGTATAAGTTTGGAAAATTAGGGGAATGATTTGATTGAAATTGAAGTTGTTTTAAAGCTTTGAGGCTATGAAACACATAAGGTGAATTGGATTCTTTGAGATCATAAAAACCAAGTGGAGCCTTGATTAAGCCTTTTGAGAAAATGAATTTGATTGTGGTATTGTCCCATGTTTTAAGTTTGAAAATAAATTGAGTCTTAGTTTTTAAAACCTTATTCTTTTAATTGTTTGATTAATTTTTCAAGTGTAGGTGATTTGGTTAGTTAAGAGGTTTTTGGGTTTTGAGAGCCTAAGGAGTTAGAACTAGTCCCTAGAATTGTACTAAGTTTGTTCCGTGGTGTTAAGATTTGTAACATCTGTATTTTTGCGATACGTTATTTAGCGTTATTATAGTATATTTTGTTGTATCTATGCTATAATACGCAGTTCTTGTTTGATAAGCAAGTGGTTGAATTAAATCGTGATCAAATTAAATTTGAGAATTAATATTTTATTAATTCATGGTTCGAATATCATCAAAAAATTCTAACAAAGTTTCGTCGCGTTTCGAATCACCAGGTAGTTTTTATCCGCGAATAAAATTTCAAATGAACCCTGATTTCGATGAAAATCGAATCGTAACTTGTTGTGATTATTTTTGAGTGTTTTAGATTGTTTTTATTATTTATGATAATATTTTATCACGCGGTGAATTAATTTCTAAGTAAATTAATTTTCGCGAATTAATCGGTAATTAATCGGTAACGCGATTACTCGACGCCGTATTTTTTTTAGTACCCTTAAGACTCTAGGATTAGAGGGTAATCATGAGAGATGAGAGATTAGATGTTTTAGACCTTAATGGGATTAGTATCTTGCTTTTAGATGAGAAGTGTCACTTTTTGAGTGATTAATATTTTCTAGTTTTCCTAATTAATCCTGGCCAAGTGTATTAACACTCAATTAAATGTTTTTTAATCCTCCCTTTTTCTTCTTAAGACCAACGTGACACACCCCCCATTTTACTCCTACTCTCAATTGTTCACTCACAATATTGATTTAGTTGGTTTTAAAGTGGAGGAAAGCCTTTCTCCAATTAATTGTTTTATTAATTGTTTTATAAAATAATAAACCCTCCCCTTATTTGAGGAACCGGTCGTGACCCCCCACCCGATCCTCATTTCATTTACTTTCATCTTCTTACATTCTTGAGAGAGAAAGTGTAGGAGCTTCCATGGCACCCTTCATCCCTCATCTTCTTACATCATTTTCATCTCCATTTCTTCACCTCTTTTGCTCCTAGTTTCTCCTTCATTTTGCTATCACCTATTCCACTTTGTAAGCAAGTTTGAAAAACAAGTTTCTCTCCCCCATTTCAGCCCTCAAAGCCGTGAGCTTCACCTAGGAGGAGGAGGTAGTTCTTTTGCTTCATTCTTTGATTATTTGGTAGTTGTTATGCTTGGTTATGAACTATGATAGATATGAGCACCAAAATCCCTAATCCTTGGAACCCTAAGGGGTAAAAAGGGGGATGGTGTGATCTTGAGGGAACCAAAGAAATTAATTAGTGATTTGAGCTTATTTGGAGGTGTTGTTGTTGTTTTAATTGATAGTTTTAGAACTAGCAATTGGGTTGAGTATTTTCTTGATGAACACCTATTCTTGAAAAAGGGTTAAGTGAGGTTAGGTGTGGAATAGGCTTTGTCTTGGGTAATAATTGTTGTTTTGCGAACTAATTAGTATATGAAATGGTATTGTTAAATTGTTTTGGGAAGTTTTACAAATTGTTCCCAATTTTTGGGTGTTGGCTACGAGCTCTCAAGGGTTGGAGGGAGAATTGATTTTGTGATTCTTGCTTCTTATATGTTGTTAATGCTTTTGTAGTTGTCAATTTTTTTTTGAAGCAAAGTTTGAGAAGGTTTTATGAAACCCTTGCATTCTTGAAAGAGGCTTGAATTGATATTGAACTTGAATTAGACATTTGTTTTGTAAGAAAATGGTTGTTTTGTGAAAGGAATGGATTATGGAATGATGTTGTCTAGTTAGTTTGAAAGTTTGCAAATTTGTTTGGGAAAAAGGGGAATGAGGCCGCAAGCTCTTAGGAGCTTGGGAGGGAAATATTTTTGTGTTCTTTGGTTTAAATTATTGTTGTGTCTTGACTTTAATAAGTGTTGTTATTGTTGTTGATTTGGTATTTGTCAAGAAAATGGAGAAGGGGCCGTGAGCCCTAGGTGAGAAGTAGGAGAGAAGAAAATTATTTTGAAACTTTCTTTTAATTGGTATTGAAAATTTGGTCTTCATTGAATTTGAATTGGTGAAAAGGATTAGGACTCAAGTGTTAGTTAGAAGTTATTTGAAAATCTTTTGGTTATGAGAATTGAGAAAATAGTTTGTTGTTTGATATAAGTTTTCTTATGTGTGCTAAATGCTACTTGATGTTATTTGAGTTTGGAAATGATGTATGGAAATGGTTACCTATCTAAAAGAAGTTTTGCAAGTTTTTATAAGAAAAAGGGGTGTGGCCGAGAGGCCCTTAAAGGATGTGGAAGGAGAGTTTTGGTTGTAACTTGGAAATAATGCTTGCATGAAGTGTGTTTTATGCTTTTGGAAATTTATTAAAAAGTGGTTAATCAAAGTTTGCTTACTTTAAGGTTTTCAAGAAAGTAAGGATATGTGTTATGTTAGCTTTTCAAGAAAATGTTTTAGTTTCAAAACCTTATTCTTTCCTAGTGGCTAGTAATAAAATGCTTGAGTGAATGCTTGGTTAGGAAAAGGAATAGGATGAGAGCCTAAGGTTTTAAGCTAAGTTGTAGAATTGTGCTGAGCTTACCTTGTGGTGGTAGGATTTGCGAATTCTGAAATCGTGCGACGTGGGATCGAGGTGAGTGATACCACACTAATAAACAACTGTGGTAAGGGAAACTTTTAAATATGCATAAGATTTAAATTTTATTTTGCATATCGAAGAAGTCTGAGAGCCTTAGGGTTCGAAGTGAGGGTCTCGTACCCCTTCGTTTTAGTATTTAAGCTTATGTTATTATCTAGTGGGCTTGTCTGCAAGTGGTTGGCAGCTGTCCCCAACCCCCCACACTTGTATAATTACCTCTCTGCCAACCCCACTGAGCTGCAGAGGGATGAACTGAGTTGTCAATGTCGTTGCTTGATGAGATATGATTGATTGTGATGGATTGCCTAACTGTTGAACTGTGTTGCATTGTATTAAGCTTGGCGTGAATATTTATTTGATATGCGGTTGAATACTTATTCGAATTGCTTCTCAAATTATCGTATGCGGCGATTTATTCATTGGAGGGCGAAAGTTTAGTCGTGACATTTTTTAGCTTCGATCCGATTAACCTGGGGTGCTCGGATCCCTTAAAATGCTCCGGCTGGTTTTTCGGTAGCTTAGCTAGACGTCGTAGCGTCAAGGAACTTGATCTGAATATCCTAGGGTGGTCTTGGAGCCCAAGGCTAATGGCTAGAATTCAGCAGCTTGTTCGGCGTTACTTTTCGAAAAATTGTTGAAAGTGTCGCGAGAGAGAGTCTTGAGTTGCGTCTTGAGAATTGTGCATTTTTGTTGCCTCTTGCTTTATGATTTGCTATTTCTGGATTATTTGAGAAGTTGACCCTTTCTCGTGGTGCCTTCAACCAACGATGGTTACCCAGGCGATGACGAAGACCCTGCTGATACCGGCGATGGCGATATCGTCGGAGATTATATTTGACTTTCCAGACATCGAGATGGCCGTGGCGATGGAGTTTGATCCCATCTCCTGTCGCGTTGTTTATACAGGGGACGTTGTACAGAGCTTTCGAGTGGATGGTGTGGTCGTGAGATAGGAGACGTCGAGACGCACAGTTAGCTTTCTGATCCGGACGATGCAGGTGGTGGACGCCTGGTGCAGCATCCAGAGGGAGTGGGCGATGGTAGCATCATCTTCCTCGCCAGAGGGACATCTTGAGATCTCGAGGCGCATTGCTTCCCGACTTGCTTCCCGAGGACGAGGACGAGGACCGAGGGTTCGATGGACCGCTCAGAGCGTGATTAGACGCGAGACTGCAGGAGCATCTACTTCCAGGGCAGCTGTTATTCAGCGTCCTCCAGCAGGATCTGAGCCCGAGGCGGAGCCAGTCTCTCCCATGTTATTCAGGACCCCTACCTCAACTGGACACCTCTCACCTGTTTGCAGAGAGTGTGGTGAGGTTGGGTGTAACGGCGCAGGATTCTTGGAGGAGGCGGTCATAGCAGAGGACGTGCCGGAGGGTGTGCCTGCGATGGCACCTTTTATCGATTTGACTAGAGAGGACCCAATAGACGATGATGAGGAGGAGGATCCATCTGAGGAACCGGATAGTTATCTGTAGTCGTCGTGTTGTCTGACTGTCTGTTTATATTATTTTGGATGACTGTAGTATTTGCTCTTGGTGTACAGTTTGTTTTAGTGACCAGTCGGGCTTGGTGGATGTCTTTTGTGTACTGCAGGGTAGACTAGTGGCATACTTTTAGAGCAGCCCCATGCGTGGGTGTCTACCGGGAGTACCCTCAGGGTATGATTGCTCTCACGAGGGTCTTCATATCGTAGGTGTATTCTCTTGTACATGTTTATGCACTTTCTATTTGGTACGCACTGCCTATGGCTACTTACTTATATATATATATATATGTATGTATTTCCAGAGCATGCGTCTTGTGTCTTAGATTGTACCATGTTTCTAAAAGCTGTACAACTCTGTGTATGCTTGCGGATGTAATTGTTTTTAAAAAAAAATAGACCGCATTTTCCAAAGGACACAAGAGTACTATTTTAAAAAGGTGCGTCGTATATAGGGTTAGTTTTAGTTTTTGTAGCGGTCCGGAAACAGGTCGTTACAATGGTGGTATCAGAGCCTAGTTTGGTTTCCACCGGACTGTGCATGGAAAATTTGGAGCTGGTCACCGTGTTGCATTATGTTTGTTGGGTAATTAGTCATGTTGTATTGTTATTGTTTGTTGAGTGAAGCAAATTGTTGCTTGAAAATTGTTTGGATTGTTTCTTGATTGAAGCGGTGTGTGTTAACACATTCCTTGATTTTGAGGTTCTGACAGGTTTCTGGACCTTGGAGGAATCTCATGCCACCTCACAGAGACCCAACAACCGGATCAAATAGTCCCAATATGGAGAGGGCGATTCATGCAATGACGGAGATGGCGGTGGCCTTGGCTCAACAATCGGCTGCTGCAACTCAGCAATCTAATGCTATGGCTCAGCAGACTGTAGCTTTGACCTAGCAAAATCTGCAACAATAGCAGAGAGCGGAACGAAATGTAGAGGCGAGAGGATTAGCTGATTTCTGTAAGCACGACCCATCGAAGTTCTACGGTGAGTCGAATCCAGACAAGGCAGATCTATGGATGCAGGAGATAGAGAAGATCTTCGAGGCATTCCACTACCCAGAGAATGTTAAGGTGGACTACGCAACTTACTTGCTGCTAGGAGATGCCGAGTACTAGTGAAAGGGAGTGAAGCAGGCATTGATGGCAGAGCGCCATGAGATCACTTGGGAACTTTGTCACAGGAGATTCATGGACAAGTATTTTCCTGATACTGCACGAGCGGAAAAAGAGCACCAGTTCCTCTGACTACAGCAAGGTAGCATGACGGTGTCAGAATATGTTGCTAAGTTCGAATCACTTGCAAGGTACTTTAGTCCTTTTCGTGACCGAGCTAACCGGGGTTGGTTAAGTGAGAGATTTCAGCAAAGATTGGTTAAGTGACAGGTGTGTTGAAGTGGAAATTATGAGAAATAACAAGAAGAAGAGTGGTACAGGTGGACTAGTGAGACCCCAGAGCACAGGACAGAGGTTTGCTCAGAAGGGAAGGTATCAGAAGAAGCCATATAATCGACCTCAAGGGAACAACAGCAAGGGACAATACCGTCCGATGGCCCAGAACGCGAGAGGCGGGAGTCAGGCTAGCCCCGATGTGACTTGTTACCGTTGTGGTAAGCCAGGGCACTATGCAGCAGCTGCACTGAGAAGGGGGATTTGTGCTTCAACTGCCAAAAGCCAGGACACATTGCCAAGGACTGTCAAGCACCTAAGGATGAACCGGCAATGCACGTAACAAAGGCTAAAGGGAAGTGTCAGATGGCTAAAGGCAGAGTCTTCTGCATGAGCGGTGAGGAGGCAGAGCAAGCTGATGATCTTATCAATGGAGACTGTGAGATTGAGGGTAAATCCCTATCTGTTAATTTTGATTCGTATGCAACCCTTCCTTTATTTTCTTGGATTGCGTGGGCCGTTTGAAATTGACTGTGACTGCTTTACCATTCAAATTAGTAGTTACTACCCCAGCTGCTAAAACCTTGGTTACCAATACCGCATGCCTTAATTGTGTAGTGGTTATCCAGGGTAGAAAATTTGTTGCTAATTTGGTTTCCTTACCATTAAAGGGTCTAGACATTATTCTCGGGATGGATTGGTTGTCTTACCACCATGTCCTTTTGGACTGTGCCTGAAAAGCAGTGACTTTTCCAGATCTTGGAGTCTCCAAATTTTTCTGCCGAACATATCGGAGTTTCCTTGAAAGGGGGAACTAGGGAATACATGTATCTGGCTAGTTTAGGAGTTTCTCAGGAGATCGAGTTGAAGGATGTTCCAGTGGTGTGTGACTTCGCAAATGTTTTTCCTGAAGACGTACCAGGGTTACCACCAGTGAGAGAGATCGAGTTCTCCATCGACTTGCTTCCGGGAACAAGACCGATTTCCATAGTGCCCTATCGAATGTCACCAGCCGAGATGAAAGAGATGAAGTCTCAGATTGAGCACTTGGAGTCGAAGCAATTCATACTACCGAGCGTGTCACCGTGGGGAGCTCCAGTGTTACTGGTGAAGAAGAAGGATGGACGATCAAGATTGTGCGTGGATTATAGTCAGCTCAACAAGGTTACTGTTAAGAATCGGTATCCGTTGCCGCGTATCGATGATTTGATGGATCAGCTACGAGGAGCCGTGATATTTTCTGTAACACCGGTAGTTTTACTACGGCTTAATTATCCCTACTGTATTGTAATTCCCTGTATTACGCATTAATATGCATAATTAATATTTTGTGTGCTGTTAATCAAGTGGATGAAATTAACTAAAATGAAATTATATTTGGGACTTAATATATTATATTAAGTCACAGTTAAATTTTCAGTTCAAAATTCCACCGTTTTCCGGTCGCGTTTTGAACTACCCGGGTAAGTTTTTGCCCGATTGAAAACTCTAATTCGACCCGAATATTTAAATATTTGGGAATTTGATGTTTTATAATATTTCTGATTTATTAGAATTTGTTTTGGCAATTTTACTTAATTTTTTAATAATAATGTATTTTCTACGCGCCGGAGACGCGAGACACGTGAAATCGAATGTGCGACGAAACTGGAAGCTGAGAGGACCTTGAGGGAGGGGCGAAAATCAGAAGATAAAAAGGGATTAGATTGTGGTAGATTTTAAGTCATGACACAAAGAGATAGTGATGTGATTAACCTACCAAAAATGTTAAAGTTTAGTTCTATTTATAGTAAGAGTTAGTAAGGTCTTTGTGCTAGCTTGCACCCATGGATTTGGCCAAGATTTCCTCCTCTCCTTTTCAGCTCATCTTGGTCGAAATTATGCAGCTGAATTAGAGGAGAAATCCACACCTAGATCATTCACCAAAATCTTGATTTCATGCATGATGATTTCCTATCTTTTCCTAGCTTTTCCTACCATCTCCTAAGATCACTTCAACACCAAATCTCCTTCTTTTTAACATCAAATCTCCTTTTTTGCTGGCTGGAAATCAGCTCCTTTAAGTGACCAAATCCATCACTTTTCTTGTGTCATTTACTAAGCACAAAATGAGGAACTCAAGGGTAATAACCATGAGATCTTTTAACTAGTCTTTAACCACTTTAGCAAGTAAAATTCTGCCCTTCTCACTTCAGTTTTGGCGAGCTCCTCAAGGCCTATATAAGGCCAACACTTCAGCTCATTCACTTCATTAAGTTGAGAAAAAAAATAGTGGAAGAAGTGAGGTAGTTGGAGAGAGTATTGAAGTTGTTTTGTTCAAAAAAAAAATTCTGCACTTGCTTCTTTTTTCAAGCTACGACCAGCAGCTTCCTTGGGTAAGAAACACCATTCTTCTTCCTTCTTAAGCTCACTTTATATCACTAGTAGTTGGCCATGATCCCTACTTAAGTTCTTCCAAAGCAAAAGAAAGATTTTATACTACTTGTATTGCCATTTTCCTTCCATAGTTCTAGTTACTTAAGCATGTGTTTTCTTTTCATTTCAAGCTTGATGAGAAGCCAAGAACATAGATGGATACATATATATATGTGTCATGAATGGTCTATGTAAAGGCTTGAGAGCATTTCTTGAAGTTGTGACTTAGGTTTTGTAGTTCTAAAAACTAACATATTGGTTAATATTACTATCAAAGTTTTGTAAATGAGTTAATAAAATTTTGAACCTTGGAGAAAAGAACTCTAGCATATCATTGTGGCATATTAAGAAGAAGAATGAACTAGGTATAGGGCCTTGTGGCCGTGAGCTAGAGGGAGTGAATCTTCCATTTTTTTTGTTCTTGTGTTAATGGTATTACAAGACAATGTTTTAGTAGTTAAATAAACCTACACTTTTTAGTAGACTTAAACTTTCAAATGAGTAAAAATAATGAAAGGAAACAAACCCCTCATTACCATTCCATAGAGGAGACTGTGGCTTTAAGGTAGAAACTAGGGATCTAGTTTGAGTTCTAACTTAGTTGAATAACTTGATTGGTTGAAGGTGTGAGAAAGTAAACTTGTAAAGCAAAATCGTGCGTTGGAAGGAAAGCGTCTACGGTAAGGGCAACTCTTAGATATTGTTAAGGATTATGTTTTATATGTTATGAGTAAGGGCTACTTCTAGATATCTCTAGGCTTATGTTTCATATGCTTGTATTTTACATGCCTATGTTTCATATGCTTTATATGCTTGTATTTTACATGCTTATGTTCCATATGCTTATGTGTAAGAACATCTTTAAGTGTGTATATAAGTAATATGTGAATGCATAAATTAAGTATGTGACAATATGATGAACAATGTGATGGAATGATTTTCTTGAATGATGCCTTGTGATTATGATTATTGTGTTGTGATCATTGACTATATTTGAGAATATATTGTTAAATGACTGTGATAATTTGGGGAAGTGCCGAGAGCACGTGAGTTGGGTTACCGTCGCATCAACGTCAAATAAATCTTTTGAAATAAAAACTAAGAGGCATTTTATTAAAATCAAAGAGACACTTAAAAATAGATCTTTCTAAAACCCTAATTAGTAATGGACTAACCACTTTTTCATTAAAAAGAATTAAGTGAGAGTTAGAATAATTAAATTAATTATTTTGAACTATTAGTGGATTTCCAACATAAATCATTTCATAGCTAGTAGGAGATTTTCTAAAGAAAAGAGACTTAGGACTATAAAGGGAGATCTTGGGCTGAAAATATGGGGTTCTAATTAAGGGAGTTAGTATAAGAATAGATGATCTCGGACACTCCGTGTGAGTGATCCCGTAGAGGTAAACTAACTATGATGATAGAGTTGCTTGTTCATGCATACATCGATGCCAGAAGAGAGGTGTCGTAGAGTCGCCCAGACCTAGGTGCGAGCACGTACCGACAGTCAAGAGGAAAAACGGGCGTTGTGTCATCAGGGGGATTGCTCTGGGCACAAATCCCTGCGGGGAATAGCGTTTGAGAAAGCCTAGTAGCGGACTCCAGAGCTCCTGAGGCCCTTGCGAGGGTGATATTCCGGAATCATGTGCATTGGCATATAGACTGACAAATAGGGATTTGTGGTGCATCTTATTTTGTGGACTATTCGTTATGATATTGTGTTATGCTTGCCTATTCGTATATGTTGTCATTATTTTATGTCTTGTTAAGAAGTTGACCCTTGCCCGTGGTTCTTTCAATCAATGAATGTAACCCAGACGATGATGACGATCGAGCTGACCCCGCTAGTCATGTCGTCCATGACGACATTTGAGTTCCCGAACTCGGGAGCCCCGTTCGCCTGGGAGGTAGACCACGCCTCAGGCCAGGTGACGTACACAGGGAACGTGGTCGAGACGACACATACCGACAGACAGGCTACCCACATAGGGATCACGCGCCGAGTGATGCGGTTTTCGGTGCCCTTCGTACGCATATTAGCTGCTTGGATAGACGCACACACTAATGGAGACACCTCAGCTTCAGAGGGCATGTCCGAGATTCCACGCTGGACCACTTTTCGCAGTGAGCCTCGGGCTACGGATTCAGCGTTACGCGCTACTCCCCTTAGATTTGTACGGCGCATGCGACCCAGGAGGATGGACGTCGGAGCACCCTCTTCTCACGCCGCTGTAGACCCATCGGGTTCCCCTGCTAGATCCGTATCACCCGTAGAGTATACTCCCTCGTCTCCGATTCCTATCCCTGAGACTACTCCCTCGGCAGATCCTTCTGTATGCCCTCGTGGCGGGCTGTAGGGTGTGGATCCGGAGGTTGGATCATAGATTCATCTGTCGAGGAGGATAGGACTGGGGATGCGCCTCTCGATATCCCTATCGTCGACGCCATTCGTGACGCATTTACGACGTCATTACGCCCGTGGTAGACGATATGGAGGAGGATTCGATGGTGGAGGATGAGGAGGAGGAGGAGGGCCTCTATGAGTGGCAGGCACCGCCCTTGGTAGTTCATTTTGAGGCGGACCGAGATCGCACAGCCGCCCCTGCTGCTTGAGTTAGCGTGTTGATCAGCTTAGTGTTTCTTATGTCGGAGTCTGTCTGTTGTATTTTGGGATTATGTCTGTACTTGTAGTAGTTTAGTAGTCGAGTGAGGCTCTACTTTTGGAGCAGCCCTCTGCGTAGGTGTCTGCCGGGAGTACCTCAGAGGTATGAGTATTTCTTATAGGAAATTCATATGTCAGATGTATTCCTATTTTGATGTTGTATTTTGTAAAACCTTGTAGGATGTATTGCCTCAGGATTTTATATATGTATTCCAGACGTATTTCCTTTTATTCTCTTTGTATGCCATGTTCTGTCAACGCTGTATTTACTCTGTCATGTTATTTGCGAAAGGGTTTTATAAAAAAAAAAATTTAACCGTGATTTCTATCGAACAGTATCAAAACTATTTCATAGTTGGTGGTTTTTATCTCGTAAGTAGCGCCTGGATTTTGGGGTGTTACATTGTGGTATCAGAGCAGTTCGGTTTCACCGGACTGTGAGTTGGGTAGCCTAAGCTGATCAAGGTCGTCGGGTTGTTATGCCTTTTGGTGTGTCTGAATTGTACTTGTTTGCTGAGTGAAGCATATATGCTTATAATTGCTTGAATTGTTTCTTAATTGAAGCAATGTGTGCCAACACACCTATTTGTTGTGGGGTTCTGACTGGTTTTAAACCTTATAGGAACCCGATGCCTCCAAGACGCGAAGTCCCTGCTGAAGGAATGAACAACCCGAAGATGGCACAGATGGCTCAGAACTCAGGAGGTGGGAGTCAGTCTCGAGGTGCAGAGGTACGTTGCTACCGCTGTGGAAAGTCAGGACATCTCGCCAACCAGTGCCCCACCAAGGATGACCTATGCCTCAACTGCAAGAAGCCGGGTCATTTTGCCAAAGACTGCAAGGCGCCTAAGGTAGAACCATCAGTGAATGCCGCAAAAACCAACCGCCCGACTGCAAGGGGACGAATCTTCTGCATGAACGGAGAGGAAGCAGAGCAATCTGATGAGCTGATTCAAGGGGGCTGCGAGATCGCTGGTAACCTTCTATCCGTACTCTTTGATTCTGGTGCAACCCATTCATTCATTGCCATGGATTGTGTGAACCGCTTGAAATTATCTGTGACTGCATTGGCATTTGACTTAGTAGTTACTACTCCGGCTGTTAAGACATTAACCGCTAACACCGCATGTCTTCATTGTTCGGTGGTCATTCAGAGTAGGAAGTTCTTTGCAAATTTGATATGTTTGCCTTTGAAACATCTTGAAATTATTCTCGGGATGGATTGGTTGTCACACACCATGTCCTTTTGGACTGTGCCCGTCAGACCGTGATTTTTCCCGACCCTGGAGTTTCTAAGTACTTATCTACCAATCCCGTCAGAGTTTCCTTGAAAGAGGGGACTCAGGAATACATATCGCTCGCTAGCTTAGAAGTCACTCAGGAGAGATGGATTTGAAAGATATGACCGTGGTGAGAGATTTTCCGTATGTTTTCCCTGACGACGTACCAGGTTTACCGCCAGTAAGAGACATCGAATTCTCCATCGATTTACTACCTGGAACGGGCCCGATTTCAATAGCACCCTATCGGATGTCCCCATCTAAATTGACAGAGCTGAAGGAGCAACTGGAAGACTTGATGTCCAAACAGTTCATCAGACCCAGCGTCTCGCCGTGGGGAGCTCCAGTGCTATTAGTAAAGAAGAAAGACGGACAGTCAAGACTTTGTGTGGATTATCGGCAACTCAACAAGGTTACCATCAAGAACCGATACCCCTTACCGCGTATTGACGATTTGATGGATCAACTTAGAGGATCCGTAGTCTTTTCGAAGATCGATCTAAAGTCCGGGTACCATCAGATACGTGTGAAGACCGAAGATATTCAGAAGACCGCGTTCAGAACTCGATATGGACATTACGAGTATCTTGTGATGCCGTTTGGAGTAACGAATGCCCCAGCAATATTCATGGACTACATGAACATAATCTTCCACCCGTTCCTGGATCAGTTCATTGTGGTATTTATCGACGACATCTTGATCTACTCAAGCAGTCATGAAGAGCATGAGGAGCATCTGCGTCAAGTTTTACAGATTTTAAGAGAGAAGCAGCTTTACGCTAATCTGTCGAAATGCGAGTTCTGGCTCGAGGAAGTCAAATTCTTGGGACACGTTATCTCAAAGGACGGAATTGCTGTGGACCCGACCAAGATGGAAACAGTATTGGCATGGGAACAACCAAAGACAACATCTGATATTAGAAGCTTTGTTGGACTAGCGGGATACTATCGGAGATTCATTGAGGGTTTCTCGAAGATCGTAGCACCACTGACTCAACTTACCAGAAAGGACCACCGCTCGCCGACAGAGAAGTGTGAGAACGCTTTTCAACCGGCCAAGAAACGCTTGACGACATCGCCTGTGTTGGTCCTGCCACAGCCAGAGGAACCTTACGAAGTTTACTGCGACGCCTCTCATCAGGGACTCGGATGCGTGCTGATGCAACTCAAGAAAGTGGTGGCCTACGCCTCAAGACAACTAAAGACCCATGAAAGAAACTATCCCACGCATGATTTGGAACTTGCTGCCATAGTTTTTGCTCTGAAGATTTGGAGACATTATCTCTACGGGAGCACATTTATCGTGTTTAGTGACCACAAGAGCCTAAAGTATCTGTTTGATCAGAAGGAGCTTAACATGCGACAACGAAGATGGATGGAATTCCTGAAAGACTACGACTTTACGCTAGAGTATCATCCTGGAAAGGCAAATGTAGTGGCTGATGCCTTAAGCAGGAAAAGTATGTTGGTCTCGACGATGATGATTAAGGAGTTGGAGTTACTGGAAAGGTTTCGGGACCTACACTTGGATGTGGAACTGTCATCAGGAAGGATTAGTTTTGGGATGATCACTATTTCCAGTGGATTGTTGGATGACATTAGAGAACAGCAAGTTAATGATAGGTTGCTACAGGACAAGAGGGAATTGATCGTGCTAGGAAAGGCACCTGAATTCAAGGTTGGACCCGACAATATTCTGAGGTGCAATGGGCGTGTGTGCATACCCGATGTGACAGAACTAAAGAGGACAATCCTAGATGAGGCGCACAAGAGCAAGTTGAGCATACATCCGGGAGCAACTAAGATGTACCAGGATCTTAAGCAGAAGTTCTGGTGGCCTGGAATGAAGAAGCAGGTGGCTGAGTACGTGGCGTCGTGTTTAACTTGTCAGAAGGTGAAGGTGGAGCATCAACGACCTGCCGGGATGCTGCAATCGTTGGACGTACCAAAATGGAAGTGGGACAGCATTTCTATGGATTTTGTTGTGGCACTGCCCAGAACGCAGAA
Source organism: Calophaca sinica (assembly GCA_037113605.1). NCBI lineage: Eukaryota > Viridiplantae > Streptophyta > Magnoliopsida > Fabales > Fabaceae > Calophaca > Calophaca sinica. The sequence goes on from CM073736.1 coordinate 73,727,627, forward strand.
AAGATACGACTCAATTTGGGTAATCGTCGACAGGTTAACCAAATCCGCTCACTTCTTGCGATGGGACGACGTACAATGTGGAGAAGGCGATGAAATCTACATTGCAGAGATCGTGCGGCGCGGGATTCCTCAAGTATCGTGATCCGATCGAGATCCGAAATTCACTTCTCACTTGGGGAGCATTACAAGAAGCCTTGGGGACGAAGCTGAGACTTAGTTCTGCCTACCACCCTCAAACTGACGGCCAGACCGAGAGAACAATCCAGTCACTTGAGGATCTACTGAGAGCTTGTGTATTGGACGATCGTGGGTGTTGGGACGACTTACTGCCGCTGATCGAGTTCACCTACAATAACAGCTATCACGCAAGCATAGGGATGGCACCGTACGAGGCCTTATATGGACGCAAGTGCCAGACGCCACTTTGCTGGTACCAAGATGGTGAGAGCGCAATCATAGGACCTGACATAGTACAGCAAACCACTGAAAAGGTGAAGAAAATCCGAGAGAACATGAGGACATCTCAGAGTCGACAAAAGAGCTACGCAGACAATCGTCGCCGACCACTGGAATTTGAAGAAGGCGACCATGTATTCCTCCGTGTCACACCCACAACTGGAGTTGGTCGAGCGATCAAATCCAGAAAGCTTACTCCTAAATTTATCGGACCCTACCAAATTCTTCGTCATGTGGGGCCAGTTGCCTACCAAATAGCTTTACCGCCATTCCTATCAAACATTCATGACGTCTTTCATGTCTTGCAGTTGCGAAGGTACATATCTGATTCGTCTCATGTCATTGAACCGGATGTGATCCAGTTGAAGGATGACCTCTCATTCGAACTACCCCCGATCAGAATCACCGACAGAAAGATCAAGCGACTGAGAAACAAAGAGATTCCACTGGTTAAGGTAATCTGGAACCAGGCAACCGGAGATGCGACTTGGGAGCTTGAGGACAAGATTAGGGAACAGTATCCAGAGCTATTCTCTAACCCTTAGTTTCGAGGACGAAACTATTTTAGTGGGGGAGTATTGTAACACCGGTAGTTTTACTACGGCTTAATTATCGCTACTGTATTGTAATTCCCTGTATTACGCATTAATATGCATAATTAATATTTTGTGTGCTGTTAATCAAGTGGATAAATTTAACTAAAATGAAATTATATTTGGGACTTAATATATTATATTAAGTCACAGTTAAATTTTCAGTTCAAAATTCCACCGTTTTCCGGTCGCGTTTTGAACTACCCGGGTAAGTTTTTGCCCGATTGAAAACTCTAATTCGACCCAAATATTTAAATATTTGGGAATTTGATGTTTTATAATATTTATGATATATTAGAATTTTTTTTGGCAATTTTACTTAATTTTTTAATAATAATGTATTTTCTACGCGCCGGAGACGCGAGACACGTGAAACCGAATGTGCGACGAAACTGGAAGCTGAGAGGACCTTGAGGGAGGGGCGAAAATCAGAAGATAAAAAGGGATTAGATTGTGGTAGATTTTAAGTCATGACACAAAGAGATAGTGATGTGATTAACCTACCAAAAATGTTAAAGTTTAGTTCTATTTATGGTAAGAGTTAGTAAGGTCTTTGTGCTAGCTTGCACCCATGGATTTGGCCAAAATTTCCTCCTCTCCTTTTCAGCTCATCTTGGTCGAAATTATGCAGCTGAATTAGAGGAGAATTCCACACCTAGATCATTCACCAAAATCTTGATTTCATGCATGATGATTTCCTATCTTTTCGTAGCTTTTCCTACCATCTCCTAAGATCACTTCAATACCAAATCTCCTTCTTTTTAACATCAAATCTCCTTTTTTGCTGGCTGGAAATCAGCTCCTTTAAGTGACCAAATCCATCACTTTTCTTGTGTCATTTGCTAAGCACAAAATGAGGAACTCAAGGGTAATAACCATGAGATCTTTTAACTAGTCTTTAACCACTTTAGCAAGTAAAATTCTGCCCTTCTCACTTCAGTTTTGGCGAGCTCCTCAAGGCCTATATAAGGCCAACACTTCAGCTCATTCACTTCATTAAGTTGAGAAAAAAATAGTGGAAGAAGTGAGGTAGTTGGAGAGAGTATTGAAGTTGTTTTGTTCAAAAAAAAAATTCTGCACTTGCTTCTTTTTTCAAGCTACGACCAGCAGCTCCCTTGGGTAAGAAACACCATTCTTCTTCCTTCTTAAGCTCACTTTATATCACTAGTAGTTGGCCATGATCCCTACTTAAGTTCTTCCAAAGCAAAAGAAAGATTTTATACTACTTGTATTGCCATTTTCCTTCTATAGTTCTAGTTACTTAAGCATGTGTTTTCTTTTCATTTCAAGCTTGATGAGAAGCCAAGAACATAGATGGATACATATATATATGTGTCATGAATGGTCTATGTAAAGGCTTGAGAGCATTTCTTGAAGTTGTGACTTAGGTTTTGTAGTTCTAAAAACTAACATATTGGTTAATATTACTATCAAAGTTTTGTAAATGAGTTAATAAAATTTTGAACCTTGGAGAAAAGAACTCTAGCATATCATTGTGGCATATTAAGAAGAAGAATGAACTAGGTATAGGGCCTTGTGGCCGTGAGCTAGAGGGAGTGAATCTTCCATTTTTTTTGTTCTTGTGTTAATGGTATTACAAGACAATGTTTTAGTAGTTAAATAAACCTACACTTTTTAGTAGACTTTAACTTTCAAATGAGTAAAAATAATGAAAGGAAACAAACCCCTCATTACCATTCCATAGAGGAGACTGTGGCCTTAAGGTAGAAACTAGGGCTCTAGTTTGAGTTCTAACTTAGTTGAATAACTTGATTGGTTGAAGGTGTGAGAAAGTAAACTTGTAGAGCAAAATCGTGCGTTGGAAGGAAAGCGCCTACGGTAAGGGCAACTCTTAGATATTGTTAAGGATTATGTTTTATATGTTATGAGTAGGGGCTACTTCTAGATATCTCTAGGCTTATGTTTCATATGCTTGTATTTTACATGCCTATGTTTCATATGCTTTATATGCTTGTATTTTACATGCTTATGTTTCATATGCTTTATATGCTTGTATTTTACATGCTTATGTTCCATATGCTTATGTGTAAGAACATCTTTAAGTGTGTATATTAGTAATATGTGAATGCATAAATTAAGTATGTGACAATATGATGAACAATGTGATGGAATGATTTTCTTGAATGATGCCTTGTGATTATGATTATTGTGTTCTGATCACTGACTATATTTGAGAATATATTGTTAAATGACTGTGATAATTTGGGGAAGTGCCGAGAGCACGTGAGTTGGGTTACCGTCGCATCAACGTCAAATAAATCTTGGATTTTGAAATAAAAACTAAGAGGCATTTTATTAAAATCAAAGAGACACTTAAAAATAGATCTTTCTAAAACCCTAATTAGTAATGGACTAACCACTTTTTCATTAAAAAGAATTAAGTGAGAGTTAGAATAATTAAATTAATTATTTTGAACTATTATTGGATTTCCAACATAAATCATTTCATAACTAGTAGGAGATTTTCTAAAGAAAAGAGACTTAGGACTATAAAGGGAGATCTTGGGCCGAAAATATGGGGTTCTAATTAAGGGAGTTAGTACAAGAATAGATGATCTCGGACACTCCGTGTGAGTGATCCCGTCGAGGTAAACTAACTATGATGATAGAGTTGCTTGTTCATGCATACCTCGATGCCAGAAGAGAGGTGTCGTAGAGTCGCCAGACCTAGGTGCGAGCACATACCGACAGTCAAGAGGAAAAACGGGCGTTGTGTCATCAGGGGGATTGCTCTGGGCACAAATCCCTGCGGGGAATAGCGTTTGAGAAAGCCTGGTAGCGGACTCCAGAGCTCTAGAGGCCCTTGCGAGGGTGATATTCCGGAATCATGTGCATTGGCATATAGACTGACAAATAGGGATTTGTGGTGCATCTTATTTTGTGGACTATTCGTTATGATATTGTGTTATGCTTGCCTATTCGTTTATGTTGTCATTATTTATGTCTTGTTAAGAAGTTGACCCTTGCCCGTGGTTCTTTCAATCTATGAATGTAACCCAGACGATGACGACGATCGAGCTGACCCCGCTAGTCATGTCGTCCATGACGACATTTGAGTTCCTGGACTCGGGAGCCCCGTTCGCCTGGGAGGTAGACCACGCCTTAGGCCAGGTGACGTACACAGGGAACGTGGTCGAGACGACGCATACCGACGAACAGGCCGCACACATAGGGATCACGCGCTGAGTTATGCGGTTTCCGGTGCCCTTTGCACGCATATTAGCTGCTTGGATAGATGCACACCCTGATGGAGACACCTCAGCTTCAGAGGGCATGTCTGAGATTCCACGCCGGACCACTTTTCGCAGCGAGCCTCGGGCTACGGATTCAGCGTTACGTGCTACTCCCCTTAGATTTGTACGGCGCATGCGACCCAGGAGGATGGACGTCGGAGCACCCTCTTCTCACGCCGCTGTAGACCCGTCGGGTTCCCCTGCTAGATCCGTATCACCCGTAGAGTATACTCCCTCGTCTCCGATTCCTATCCCTGAGACTACTCCCTCGGCAGATCCTTCTGTATGCCATCGCTGTGGCCAGGTAGGGTGTGGATCCGGAGGTTGGATCATAGATTCATCTGACGAGGAGGATAGTACTGGGGATGCACCTCTCGATATCCCTACTGTCGACGCCATTGGTGACGACGAAGTCATTACGCCCGTGGTAGACGATATGGAGGAGGATTCGATGGTGGAGGATGAGGAGGAGGAGGAGGGCCTCTATGAGTGGCAGGCACCGCCCTTGGTAGTTCATTTTGTGGCTGACCGAGATCGCACAACCGCCCCTGCTGCTTGAGTTAGCGTGTTGATCAGCTTAGTGTTTCTTATGTCGGAGTCTGTCTGTTGTATTTTGGGATTATGTCTGTACTTGTAGTAGTTTAGTAGTCGAGTGAGGCTCTACTTTTGGAGCAGCCCTCTGCGTAGGTGTCTGCCGGGAGTACCTCAGAGGTATGAGTATTTCTTATAGGAAATTCATATGTCAGATGTATTCCTATTTTGATGTTGTATTTTGTAAAACCTTGTAGGATGTATTGCCTCAGGATTTTATATATGTATTCCAGACGTATTTCCTTTTATTCTCTTTGTATGCCATGTTCTGTCAACGCTGTATTTACTCTGTCATGTTATTTGCGAAAGGGTTTTATAAAAAAAAAAATTAACCGTGATTTCTATCGAACAGTATCAAAACTATTTCATACTTGGTGGTTTTTGTCTCGTAAGTAGCGCCTGGATTTCGGGGTGTTACATTTTCCAAGATTGACTTTAAGTCTGGCTACCATCAGATTCGAGTGAAGGAAGAGGATATTTCCAAGACAGCATTCAGGATATGGTATGGTCACTTCGAGTACCTAGTGATGCCATTCGGAGTGACAAACGCGCCGGCAGTATTCATGGACTACATGAACAGGATCTTTCACCCATTCTTGGACTAGTTTGTGGTGGTGTTCATAGACGATATTCTGATTTATTCGAGGAGCAGAGAAGATCATGAAGAGCATCTACGCCGAGTACTGCAGATACTACGAGAGAGCAGCTTTATGCTAACCTTTCTAAGTGTGAGTTCAAGCTTGAAGATGTGAATTTCCTCGGACATGTGATAACTAAGAATGGAATAGCTGTGGATTCAGCCAAGATTGAAGCTGTGTTAGCATGGGAACAACCGAAGACTATAGCAGATATCAGAAGTTTTGTTGGATTAGCAGGCTACTACCGAAGATTTATTGAAGGTTTCTCGAAGATTGTAGCACTGCTTACACGACTTACGAGTAAGGATCAACATTTTGCTTGGACCGAAGAGTGCGAATCCAGTTTCCAGAGGTTGAAGGAGCTTTTGACGATAGTACTTGTGTTAATTTTGTCTCAACCGGAAGAATCTTACAAGGTTTACTGTGATGCGTCACACCAATGATTAGGATGTGTGCTGATGCATCATCGGAAAGTTGTGGCTTATGCTTCGAGACAGCTTAAGATTCATGAGAGGAACTACCCTACGCACGATTTGGAGCTTGCTGCAGTGGTTTTTGCCCTGAAGATTTGGAGGCACTACCTATATGGGAGCACGTTCACCGTTTACAGCGATCACAAGAGCCTGAAGTACTTGTTCGATCAGAAGGAGCTCAACATGCGACAGCAAAGATGGACAGAATTTTTGAAAGATTACGACTTCACTTTGGAATACCATCCAGGGAAGGCGAACACGGTAGCTGATACACTGAGAAGGAAGAGCATTTTAGCCTCAGCAATGATGATCAAGGAGGCGGAGATGCTAGAGAAGTTCCAAGACTTGAAGTTGAATGTGGAAGTGTCACCAGGGAAGCTGAAGTTTGGGATGCTCACCATTTCTAACGGATTGTTGGACGAGATTAGGAACCATCAAGCTGATGACAAGCTACTACAAGAGAAGGTTGAACTGATAGCGCAAGGGAAAGCGACCGAATTCAAGATTGGAGCGGACAACATCTTGAGGTGCAATGGACGTGTGTGTGTACCTAATGTGGCGGAGCTGAGGAAGTTTATTCTCAATGAGGCGAATAAGAGCAGATTGAGTATTCATCCGGGAGTTACAAAGATGTACCAAGATCTGAAGAAGCATTTTTGGCGGCCCGGAATGAAGAAACAAGTGGCAGAGTATGTGGCTTCCTGTCTAACTTGCCAGAAGGCGAAGGTGGAACATTAGCGACCAGCGGGGATGTTGCAATTGCTTGACGTACCAGTGTGGAAGTAGGACATCATTTCTATGGATTTCGTTGTGGGATTGCCGAGGACGCAGAGAGGCATGATTCGATTTGGGTGATTGTCGACCGATTGGCCAAGTCCGCGCATTTCTTGCCAGTAAGATCAATATTCAACGTAGAGAAGCTGACAAAGATCTATGTCGTAGAGATTGTACGAATGCATGTCGTGCCTTCTTCCATTGTTTCTGACCGAGATCCGAAGTTCACATCTCACTTTTGGAGGGAATTGCAAGAAGCAATGGGAACCAAGCTCAAGCTTAGCTCAAAGATATCACCCTCGTAATCGATGGTCAGACTGAGCGGACGATTCGATCACTCGAAGATTTGCTGAGAGCATGCACGTTGGATCCCAGAGGAAGTTGGGACGACATCTTACTGCTAGTGGAGTTCACCTACAACAATAGTTTTTACGCAAGTATTGGTATGGCACCTTACGAAGCGTTGTATGGACGTAAGTGTCAGACGCCTCTTTGTTGGTACCAGGATGGTGAGAGCTCTGTTGTGAGACCGAACAGGATTCAACAGACTACCGGGAAGATCCAATTGATCAGAGATAGGATGCGGACGTCTCAAAGTCGACCGAAGAGTTATGCGGACCAGGGTCGCCAACCGCTAGAGTTTGAGGAAGGAGAGCATGTATTCCTCCGAGTTACATATACTACTGGAGTTGGTCGAGCGATCAAATTCAAGAAACTTACTCCTAAGTTCATTGGACCCTACCAGATTCTTCGTCGTATTGGTCCAGTGGCATATCAGATTTCCTTGCCACCCTTTCTGTCAAATATTCACGATGTCTTTCACGTCTCACAGTTGCGAAGATATGTTTCCGACCGTTCTCACGTTATCGAGCCGGATGTGATTCAACTGAAGGACGACTTGTCGTTTGAAGTATCACCTGTAAGGATTGTAGATCGAAAGATTAAGCAACTGAGAAGAAAAGAGATTCAACTTGTCAAGGTCGTGTGGAATCAGAAGACCGGCGATGAGACGTGGGAGCTGGAAGAGAAGATGAAGGACCAGTACTCAGAACTTTTTCTCGGTACATATTTTACCTGTAGTTTCGAGGACGAAACTATTTTTAGAGGGAGAGTATTGTAACATTAGTATTTTCGTGATGCGTTATTTAACGTTATTCTAGTATAAATTGCAGTATTTATGCTATAATAAGCAATTTCTTGTTCTCAAGGTCAAGTTTGAATTAAGAGTTAATATCCTATATTATTTCATGGTTCGAATATCGTCGAAAAATTCTAACGAAGTTTCGTCGAGTTTCGAATCATCGAGCAATCTTGCAGCAGATAAAATTTTAAATGAACCTCGAATTCGATGAAAATCGAATCGTAACTTGTTGAAATTATTTTTGAGGGTTGATATGATTTTTATTATTTATAATAAAATATTATCACGCCGTGAATTAATTTCTCGCTAAATTAATTTTCGCGAATTTATCGATGGAGAATAAATAGGTAACACGTTTATTCGATGCCGTGTCTTAGTACCCATAGACTCTAGAATTAGAGGGTAATCATGAGTGATGTGAGTTTAGATGGGTAGGATTAGATGATGTGATTAGCATCTCATAAAGTGGATTAGGTGTCACATCGTGTGTGATTAATTTGAAAATTACCTTTTTACTTAATTATCTTATGATTAACTAAGTTTTAATTATTTTTAAGTAAAATAAAAGGAGAGGAGGACCCCTAATCAGTCCATTTTTCGTGACCCCTCCCTCTCTCTAACTTCATATCATCTTCTTCGTCATTTTTTAGAAAGAGAAGCTCTCCAAGAAAAACTTCCATGGACGCTTCATGAAACCTTGAGTTACTTCAACTTTCTACCTCCATTTCTTTGCTATTTCTTCTACTACAACCTTATCCCTACCTAGCTCACCATCAAGCTCTTGGAGAAGGATTTTCCTCCCCCATTTTGCTGTCAAAACCGCGCCCCCCATCCTCTTGCTCTAGGTTGTATTTTCTTGCTTCCTAATCTTGATTCATGCTTAGTTAAGTGTTGTTTTGTGTTTGTTTATGATTGAATGAAAGAGATGAGCATGCAAGTCCCTATTCTTGAAAACCCTAGGCACAAGTCAAAGGGGAAAAGAGGGGTAATGTGATTTGAGGTTCAATCTTGCAATTAGTTGTTTAATTGAGTTTAATTTATGTTGTTGATTGTTATTTGGAGTAGTAGTTTGGAACTAGCATGTTAAAGTAGTTGCTTTAGGGTTTGAACCCATTCTTAAAGAGGCGAAAATGTGGGTTTTGGTGGTTAAGACATGTAATTAGTGGTTCATCCTATCTTGCTATGTGTTAATCTTGTTGTTGTAGTTGAAAGTTTTGTGTTAGAAGCATGATTAGGTATTTTATTTGGAAAATTGAGACTCTTGAAGTGTGGTAAAGCATGCCTAGACTTGTTAGTAATTGGATTCAAGGTGTCTAATTTTGGTTTGATGAGGAAAGATTTGATAGAAATTGGTGTTGTGAATGTTGGGTGAAGAATTGCAAATTTTTGAAAAATTTGGAGAAGGGGCCATGAGCCCTAGGTGAGAAGTAGGAGAGAAGAAAATTATTTTGAAACTTTCTTTTAATTGGTATTGAAAATTTGGTCTTCATTGAATTTGATTTGGTAAAAAGGATTAGGACTCAAGTGTTAGTTAGAAGTTATTTGAAAATCTTTTGGTTATGAGAATTGAGAAAATAGTTTGTTGTTTGATATAAGTTTTCTTATGTGTGCTAAGTGCTACTTGATGTTATTTGAGTTTGGAAATGATGTATGGAAATGGTTACTGTAACACCCCGATTCCGGAGCGCTACTGTGCAACCCAATCTAATGCTGAAAACATTTAATGCTTGTATGCTTTCAGTTATAGAGTACTCATATGTATTTCGCAATGGAAAAATAGGAGTAATTTTTTTTTCTTTCCTTTGAAACCCTTTTTAAAATGAGACATAGAGTACTACAGTTTTCTAAATGATGCCAATTCAGACTTTTGCAATTATCAGAGTATAATGCATCACAAAATAATACTTCACATAACATAATCATTTCGCACTAAGGCGAGGTTTTCTGAAAAGAGTAATTATAACACAACAATTTAAAAAACCCTAAACTAAGCTGGCCAACAACTATAACTCTTACTGAGAAACAGCTCAGCAAGACCAAACACGAAGTACTCAGAGGAATCTTCCTCCATTGGCTCAATCTTCAATGCTCCTGAAAGGCGAAGCTCCAACAGCTACCGAACTCCATCTGGAATTGACATCCATAAGGAAATCTAATCCAACAACAGTGCAAGGGTAAATCCTTTGTCCACGAGTTTATCATAGGCTATGTCGCATGCAAACAATATATACATATATAATACAACAACATGCTTTTATATACATATACATACTTAATAGACCGCACACAATCAGCATGGTATATCAAACATTGCATGTGAGCAAACAAAACAACCAACAGATCAACAATCAAGTCACTACAATATCAAACTATTGCATGTGAGCAGGCAAATCTATCAACAGATAAGTGATCAAGTCATCACAATATCCAATTATTGCATGTGAGCAGGCAAATCTATCAACAGATAAGTGATCAAGTCATCACAATATCCAATTCATCAAACAATTCATCACATATCATAAATGCGGTTAGCTATGCATGTCAATGCAGTATGACCAGTTGTGTACACACCTGCAGCCTTAATAGATCAGCAGTATGACGGGGACTACTTTCCCAACGTCCGAACAAGATAGCCTCTGCTTAGGCTTGCCACTACTTTGGCTGGCCACTACTTCGGCGTGCCTCTACTTAGGCAATGCAGTGTCAACTCGCCTTTTGAAGTCTGTACGACCAATCAAACGCTACGAGTGACATGACAACTCGTCTTTTGAAGTCTTTAAGACCAATCAAACGCTCCGAGTGTCGATGCTTAATGGTTAGTACGCATCCAAACAAATTCAACAATATGGCATGCTCACCATAGTGAACGCCCGAATGATATCCAACAAATTCAACAATATGGCATGTTCACCGTAGTGAACGCCCGAGTGATATCCGACAAATTCAACAATATGGCATGTTCACCGTAGTGAACGCCCAAGTAATGCTTTATTAATTAATGCGGATTGACGAACCCTCACTCACTCAGCTTAGTGGGTGTCCAAATCTCAATTAACTAAGAGTTCAACACAGGACACAAGGTCCGGGTGTTCAATTGCGGAACGCTAGTCCCAATCTTAGATCAGAACTCTAGGCACGTAATGCAAAACACTAGGATCAACTTTTAGGTTAAGATACTAGGCACGCCATACGGAATACTAGGTCCAATCCTTAATCAAGAAAATGCGCACGCAAGCAGAACATTAAGTCCCAGCACAGGACACATGGCCCATATGCTCAATAGGAACACTAGGTTCCCTAAGTTTTATTCTTTCGAAATCCCGATCTTTGAAATCTCTTTCTCAGTTCTTGTATCACTCCTATGTATTTGAAAATACTTTTTAGTTCTAGGTCGTTGAAACCCTAGTTGTGCTAAATAACACACTGGAAGAATTCCCAGGAAAGAGAGGTGGTGCAAACACTCTTAATTACCAAGTCTTTCCTAGCCAGAATTTTCCCATGCGCATCATTTAACTCAACCGTTTTCGCGAATTGTACTGTTTATTTCAAGTTCTTTTCTCTACTATTATTCCATTGAAATTTCCTTGCAAGCTTTGGCTAGTTGAACTAAAACCCTCACGCTTACTTTTAAATCAAAATGCCCTTAACAATTTGTTTACGAAATCAGAATTCGGCTTGTGGAATCGTATCAGATTTACCGATGTAAATCGTCAACCAATAGCAGTCGATCAACGCATTGTTAATTAATCCATTATCAACAATAACATTTTTCATATTCTAACTCAATGCCAAGTTCCAATGAAATCCAAGGTGATTCAATGAACACAATACAAATCATAATGCCACGCAGGGCCAATAACATGCTAGATATTATCATCAATTTCAAGTCCAATTAAATCAATCAAGTATGATTTAAGCAACACAATGCAATTCAGTCTTGCCACATAGGGCCAAATCAATACACAACAGCTCATGCTACAACATCTCAACAGCACGTAGTAATACTACAAGTACTACCACACAATCAATCAACAATCAAACAAACAACACACAAGGCGAAAAGCCCAAACTCATTATGTAAAAATTTCCCTTACCTTGGGCGCTTTAACAATCCAAGCAAGGTAAATTCAAAACCATCGTCAAGTCGCACCTCGCGCGTACCCTAAACTCGAACCTTAACAACACAAACTTAACAAAATTAGAACCAAAAACCCAAGTCCTATGACTCTAGGGCAACCACGTTTTAGTCCTAAAAAGGGCCTAAAATCTTTCCAACTTAACCTATTTGGATCACACTTAGTCATATGTGATGGAACAATTTCAAACCATGCAAGTTTTCAAGCTTTTACAAAAGCTACACACTTAGAAAATAGCTAAACCAAAATTTACCAATTGGAATAGTGTTTTTACCAAATGAATAGTATTTTTCCAACTTTGAACCATTTTTCAAAGCACTAAAACATGTCACAAAATTTTAGAAACAATTCTATTACAAGTTCAAAACAATTCTTGAAACATAAACTCAAACTTTTCCCAAAATCATACTTCTTTGAATTGTTTTGCTAAATCAAATCATCAACCACTTTTACAACTATTTTCAAGCATAAATGCAAGTCAAGAATAAGTTACAAAACACCCTTGAAGCCACGATTTCCAAAGCTCCAAAACAACTCCAAATTTTCAAACCTTTTAACATCAAAATCTTACAAACTTCATTCAATCAAAACTTCTTATCAAAACCAAACTTATTCACCACTTTAATACACTTAAAAAAAAGTTAGAACACACCCAAAATTTAATCATAAGCCACTGTTTTGGAAGCCCCAAAACAGCCCCAAATTGTTTTGTTTTCAAACAATTTTTCAAAGCTTTACACATACAAGTTCACTACATTCAATTCCTTTAACAATAAACCAACTTCTTCAACACGTACAACACTTGAAAACACTTTGAAATCAATTTAAAACAACCCCCAAAATCATAATGTAGGCCACGGTTTTGGTTACCCAAGAACAACCCAAAATTTTCAATTTTTCATTTCCAAAGAAAGCATTTCACCATCCTTAGTTTCTTGAACCTTAAACCAACTTCCACAACACTTAAATCACCTTGAAAACAATTTAAAACATCCCCTTAAATCATCCTTAAGGCCACGGTTCCAGCCCCCTTTTTCACAAACATTTTATTTTCCAAACATCTTGTAATATGCATATATGACTAGCATCCAAACCTATCTAATATAACTCATCAAAACTAACTCCAAAACCACAAAACTAAGTCAAGAACAAAGCTTAAAATGGTCCTCAAGTTTCGGCCAGCAGGGGTTAGGGTTTTCTCCAAACTTAAAACACCAAAAACAAAGTGATTCATGGAAGGAAATAAGGAGTTATGAAGCTATACATGTCATACTAGCCAAAACAAGCACTAAAATTCAAAACTAGCTCCTAAAACCTTCAAAACCCATATCATGGAACCCAAGAGAGATGAGAAAAGATTTATGGAGCTTACCAAGAGTATAGATGATGATTGAACAAGGGTGGAGATGAAAGGAAGCAAAGATGCACACTTTAATCTCCAAAACTTCCAAAATCACAACTTTCTTTCTCTAGGTTTTTTTCTTCAAGATCTTCACTAATGGAGGAGAGAATGGTGCTGGTGTGTAATGAGGATGAGGGCCACGAAATTTTAGGGGCAAAAATGGAAGGAAAAGCTCATTTAGTTAGAAACTAACTAACTAAGTCCTAAACCAACTAAACTAACTAACTACCGTTTACTTAATTACCAATCACAACTTGACACTTGTAAACTCAATCATTTAATCACATGTTCAGCTCCCCTAGCCTTATCTCAACTGCCACTTGCCCCAAAATATCTAGATATCTTGTTTCGTCGCGCTCTCGCTCAACCGGGTGCGCGGCGTTACGCGTATAATAGGTTTTAATACTAAAAACTCCCAAAAATAATTCTAATTATAACCCCACACCCAAAAATCACAAATGTTCCTCGCGGCATAAGAAAAGTACCCATTTATCTCGTTTTCTCGAAATGCGAACCTAAACGTCGCAATTAGGCAGTCTTTGGCCATAGAAAATACACTAAATATTTTCTGATTCCCAAAAATTCTAGAAAAATTAAAATAAATCCTAAATATTGGAAAATGCTAAGATCTCAAATTTTATAAAATTTAGATCACGTTTGGGCATGTTTCAGTTAGAAACACACGCAATACCCTAGTTACGGCAAAATTCGATAGAATTCTCGCCGCGTAATAAAAACTATAAATTAGTGAGAATCACTAATTTCAATTTCTCTTATCATATAGATATTATTCAAATAATAAAATTATCAAGACAAAATCTTTAAAATAATAGTCATATTAAATATGACATAAAACAGACAATTAATACAATAACTAAACTACGAAAAATCAAACTATGACTTGAAAATATTTATTAAATCCTGAAAATTATTTCTCTTTCAATAAAATAATTTTCTTTAATCAAATAAAAATCCTTCACATTTTCCGGGATTAATTCATATTAAAAACAGTATACGTCTACACTGTTTGTTAATCTGAATTAATTACTAAAACAGTAAATTGTTTACAATAAATCTTTGTTGTTCTTCGTACTTTTAACAAACCATTGAGGTGATCAATCTCCATGATTTATTTTCAAGTAGTCGGAAACTATAAAATAATTTTCATAAAAATTGGGATGTTACAGTTACCTATCTAAAAGAAGTTTTGCAAGTTTTTATAAGAAAAAAGGGTGTGGCCGAGAGGCCCTTAAAGGATGTGGAAGGAGAGTTTTGGTTGTAACTTGGAAATAATGCTTGGATGAAGTGTGTTTAGGCTTTTGGAAATTTAGGAAAAAGTGGTTAATCAAAGTTTGCTTACTTTAAGGTTTTCAAGAAAGTAAGGATATGTGTTATGTTAGCTTTTCAAGAAAATGTTTTAGTTTCAAAACCTTATTCTTTCCTAGTGGCTAGTAATAAAATGCTTGAGTGAATGCTTGGTTAGGAAAAGGAATAGGATGAGAGCCTAAGGTTTTAAGTTAAGTTGTAGAATTGTGCTAAGCTTACCTTGTGGTGGTAGGATTTGCGAATTCTGAAATCGTGCGACGCGGGATCGAGGCGAGCGATACCACACTAATAAACAATTGTGGTAAGGGCAACTTTTAAATATGAATAAGATTTAAATTTCATTTTGCATATCGAAGAAGTCTGAGAGCCTTAGGGTTCGAAGTGAGGGTCTCGTACCCCTTCGTTTTAGTATTTAAGCTTATGTTATTATCTAGTGGGCTTGTCTACAAGTAGTTGGCAGCTGTCCCCAACCCCCGACACTTGTATAATTACCTCTCTGCCAACCCCACTGAGCTGCAGAGGGATGAACTGAGTTGTCAATGTCATTGCTTGATGAGATATGATTGATTTTGATGGATTGCATATACTGTTGAACTGTGTTGCATTGTATTAAGCTTGGCGTGAATATTTATTTGTTATGCGATTGAATACTTATTCGAATTGCTTCTCGAATTATCGTATGCGGCGATTTTTTCATTGGAGGGCGAAAGTTTAGTCGTGACATCTTTGAGCTTCGATCTGATTAACCTGGGGTGCTAGGATCCCTAAAAAGCTCCGGTTGGTTTTTCAGCAGCTTAGCTAGACGTCGTAGCATCAATGAACTTGATCTGAATATCCTAGGGTGGTCGTGAAGCCCAAGGCTAATGGCTGGAATTTAGCAGCTTGTTCGGCGTTGCTTTCTGCAAAATTGTCGAAAGTGTCGCGAGAGAGAGTCTTGAGTTGCGTCTTGAGAACTGTGCATTTTTGTTGCCTCTTGCTTTATGATTTGCTATTTCTGGATTATTTGAGAAGTTGACACTTTCCCGTGGTGCCTTCAACCAATGATGGTTACCCAGGCGATGACGAAGACCCTGCTGATACCGGCGATGGCGATATCGTCAGAGATCATCTTTGACTTTCCAGAAATCGAGATTCCCGTGGCAATGGAGTTCGATCCCATCTCCCGTCACATTGTTTATATAGGGGACGTTGTACAGAGCTTTCGAGTGGATGGTGTGGTCGTGAGACAGGAGACGTTGAGACACACAGTTAGCTTTCCGATCCGAACGATGCAGGTGGTGGATGCCTGGCGCAGCATCTAGAGGGAGCAGGTGATGCCAGTATCATCTTCCTCGCCAGAGGGACCTCTCGAGATCCCAAGGCACACTGCTTCCCGACTTGCTTCCGGAGGACGAGGACGAGGACCGAAGGTTCGATGGACCGCTCGTAAGAGCGTGATTAGACGCGAGACTGCAGGAGCATCTACTTCCAGGGCAGGTGTTATTCAGAGTCCTCCAGCAGGATCTGAGCTCGAGGTAGAGCCAGTCTCTACCATAGGATTAATACAAGGACGGAGAAAGAGATTTGAAAGATCGAGGTTTCGAAGGAATAAAATATAGTGAACCTAGTGTTCTTATTGAGCATATGGGCCATGTGTCATGTGCTGGGAGTTAATGTCCTACTTGCGCGCATATTTTCTTGATTAAGGATTGGACCTAGTGTTTCGTATGGCGTGCCTAGTATCTCAACCTAAAAATTGAGCCTAGTATTCCGCATTACGTACCTAAGTTTTGATCTAAGATTGAGATTAGCGTTCCGTAGTTGAACACCTGGACCTAGTGTCCTGTGTTTGAACTCTAAGGGGTATTTCTCATCATCTCAGTTCACTGCTTGATGAAGAATACCTGAGCATTACTTGAGTAGTATGTGATGCCCATTGTAGTGCTTAAACTTTGAGTTCCCTCCACCTTTTCAAAAGTGAACGTAGTTGAGGTTTGTCGATATGCATTGATTAATTAAAACATTACTTGGGCGCTCCCTACAGTGAGCATGCCATATTGAAGAATTTGCTTGGATGCATACTGACCATTGAGCATCGACACTCGGAGCGTTTGATTATCTTAAGGACTTCAAAAGGACGAGTTGTCACTTCATGCCTGTGTGGCAGCAATGCCTAATGTGTGGCAAGCCATATGTATGGCTATACCCTTGGTAGGGGAATTTGATTCGGACGTTGGGAAATAAAGTTCCTCGTCACTGCTGACCTTGTTTAAGGCTGCAGGTGTATACACAAATTTGTTCATAATGGATTGGCATGCATAGCTAACCACATTTATGATATGTGATGATTTGTTTGATGAAATTGATATTGTGAGGACTTGATCGTTGATTTGTTGATAGAATTGTTGTTCACATGCAATTATTTGATATTGTGGTGACTTGATTGTTGATCTGTTGATAAAATTGTCTGTTCACATGCAAATGCTTGATATACCATGATGATGCATGCGGTCTATTAAGTATGTATATGTATATAAAATCATGTCATTGTATTATATATGTAAATATTGTTTGCATGCGACATAGCCTATGATAAACTCGGACAAAGGATTTACCCTTGCACTGTTGTTGGATTGGATATTCTTATGGATGTCACTTCCAGATGGAGCTCCATAGCTGCTGCAGTTTCGTTTTTCTAGGAGCTTGGAGATTGAGCCAGTGGAGGAAGATTACTCTGAATGTTTCATGTTTTGATCTTACTAAACTATTTTTCAGTAAGAGTTATAGTTGTTGGCCAGCTTAGCTTAGGGTATTCTCATTGTTATTTGCGTGATTACCCATTGTTTTGTAATTACTCTATTTAGAAAACCTCGCCTCAGTGCGAAACGATTATGTCATGTTTTTTGTTATGTCAAGTATTGATTGTGATGTGTTATACTCTGATATTTGCAAAAGACTGATTTTGCATTATTTAGAAAATTGTAGTATTCTTTATGTCTCAATTTTGGAAAGGGTTTCGAAGGGAAGAAAAAAAAACTTACTCCTATTTTCCATTGCGAAATACATAAGAGTACTTTTTAACTGAAAGCATACAAGCATCAAATGTTTTCAGCATTAGATTGGGTTGCACAGTAGCGCTCTAGAAACGAGGTGTTACAATAGTGGTACCAGAGCAGTTCGGTTCTAACCGGACCGCTTTGTCTAAGCTGGCCTAGATTGTTGGGGATTGTCGGGTATAAGTTTGTTATGCCTAGGTTATGTGAACCTTGTTTGTGATTGTCTGTAATGTTTCCTATTTAAAACATATGTGACATTGTGTGAAATTGTATGCGATCATCTCAGATGATTGATTTTGTTGTGGGCTTCTAGTTAGTTTACTTTGCAGAAACTCTTTGTCTTTGAGACGAACGAGTCTTTCTGCTAGAGCTAGTAATTTAGATGTGAATCACATAATCCGAATGATAGTCGGGATAGCAACTACTATCACACAACAGATCGTCGCGGAGAATCAACATTATTTACTGAGACAACAAGGGGAAAAGCGAGCTATTGGAGGGCCAATTAGGCCAGATTATCAGAGCAAACGACAATAAGGAAGACAGTTTACACACTAAGCAGAGCGGAGAACTCACCATCTAAAGACTTTATTGCAGGAAACGCGACACAATGGAGTTGAGTGGGCAGAGTTTTACAAGGGAGATTATTCGTAGAAGATGCTATAATTATCGTATTATATGTATTATGATGTGTGCGTGGTTCTAAGTATAGACCACATAAGTGCTTTGACTTTGTGACGTATTTTACTATTGTATTAAATTCCAAAATCCAATTTTCTAAACATCTTGTAATATGCATATATGACTAGCATCCAAACCTATCTAATATAACTCATCAAAACTAACTCCAAAACCACAAAACTAAGTCAAGAACAAAGCTTAAAATGGTCCTCAAGTTTCGGCCAGCAGGGGTTAGGGTTTTCTCCAAACTTAAAACACCAAAAACAAAGTGATTCATGGAAGGAAATAAGGAGTTATGAAGCTATACATGTCATACTAGCCAAAACAAGCACTAAAATTCAAAACTAGCTCCTAAAACCTTCAAAACCCATATCATGGAACCCAAGAGAGATGAGAAAAGATTTATGGAGCTTACCAAGAGTATAGATGATGATTGAACAAGGGTGGAGATGAAAGGAAGCAAAGATGCACACTTTAATCTCCAAAACTTCCAAAATCACAACTTTCTTTCTCTAGGTTTTTTTCTTCAAGATCTTCACTAATGGAGGAGAGAATGGTGCTGGTGTGTAATGAGGATGAGGGCCACGAAATTTCAGGGGCAAAAATGGAAGGAAAAGCTCATTTAGTTAGAAACTAACTAACTAAGTCCTAAACCAACTAAACTAACTAACTACCGTTTACTTAATTACCAATCACAACTTGACACTTGTAAACTCAATCATTTAATCACATGTTCAGCTCCCCTAGCCTTATCTCAACTGCCACTTGCCCCAAAATATCTAGATATCTTGTTTCGTCGCGCTCTCGCTCAACCGGGTGCGCGGCGTTACGCGTATAATAGGTTTTAATACTAAAAACTCCCAAAAATAATTCTAATTATAACCCCACACCCAAAAATCACAAATGTTCCTCGCGGCATAAGAAAAGGACCCATTTATCTCGTTTTCTCGAAATGCGAACTGTAACGACCCGTTTTCCGGAACGCTACTAAGCCAGTATCTTGACAACAGTTTACATATTTCCGAAAGGCGAAATACTCTGCCTTGCACGTTTTCCAAAAATGTGGTTGTATTTTTTTTTCAAAACTTCTTTTTCAAAATGGCTGTCAGAGTATTGCAGCGACTTTAGAAACATGGCGAAATTATTTAGAGGCACCACATAACCACATTCAATTATTACATCAACTCACACATAACAGCATGTGCCTAGAAACATAATCGACATTTATTACAATACAGAAATAAATTCAAGCGTCCTATGGCTGGTCGACACAACAAGCTCCTCGCAAGACTACTAGTAGGTTCCGCAACCACAACACAAGTGGAAAGCTAAACAACCATCCCCAGCTGCTTCTCCTTACAGTTCCAAATCCTCTGCTTGCCCCGCCATCTGGGTTACAATCATTAATTGACAGAACCACTGGCAAGGGTCAACTTCTCAACAGATCATGATAAACCATTACATAAAGCAGTAAGCAAACAACAATGTATATCATTCACAGAGCGTGACTCAACTCTCTCACTCTAGACTCGACTCGACTCACTAGTCATTTTCTCTCGACTCGACAATTATTCCGGAAAGCAGACGCAGATCCATCAACTGGCATACCAGCCGTAGCCTTGGGATCTTTCGCTTCTCCCTAGGTAAGAAGCCCCGGTTCCTACGCTGCGACGCCTAGCTAATCTCCTGTAAACGAAGGGGACCTAGCACCCTCAGTTATCCGGGTCACAGCTCAAAAACGTCACGACGACTCGCCTAGCTCTCTCACTCGATGAACAGTTCGCCGCTTACGATAGTCAAGGAGTGATACACAAGATTACTTGACCGCATATCAAATAAAGAGAGCATGCTTAACATGAAGAAATGCAATTTGACATTTTAAGCAATAAAAGCAATCTGCATGGAGAAACGCAATTCAACAAGCAATACGCAATTTCGCAGCATCTATTCAAACTCATAATAAATATTGCATAACTCAATCATATTACAACATCACATGCTTGACACGCAAATCAAGGAATCCATCTGTAACATCCCAAATTCCCTATGCCTAATTATTAGGAATCCTAAGTGAGAAAGGGGTTTAATCTTGATGATTAAAAATAGTTCATAGCCTTAATTTAGTAATTTAAAACCAATTAGAAACTAAGGGGTAAAATGGTAATTTTACCCAACGATTTAGGAATTATGGGACTAATTAATTAGGAGTAGCTTTAATTAATTAGAATTACTTAAGATGTTATTAGGAACCAAGGATATAATTAAGAGGCTAAATAAGGGTTTAATAGCAAGGTTTTTAATTAAAATTAGACCTAAGGATCACCGTGCACCACATTCCACTTAAATCCACCCTAGTCCCCCTCATCTCACCCTTTACTTCCTCCTCTCGCTGCCAACAGAGGGAGCAGAACCAGAAAATCACAAAGAAAGGGAAAGAAGAAAAGAAAAGGGAAGGAAGAAAGAAGGAAAAGGGGAGGTGCAATCGCGATGGAGGAAGAGAGGAGGGAGCGTGGCCACCTAGCACAAGACGTGGTGGCGCTGGCTGAGCAGAAGGAGGGTGGCCGAAGAGAGACGACGCACGAGAGAGGAGAGGGCCGAGAGAGAGAGAGATCGAGTGAGAGAAAGAGAACGAAAGGCGAGAAGTGGGAGCTCGAAAATGGAAGTGAAGCAAGCATCAATGACTCAAATGGTTGGAATGAAGAAGAAGGTGAAGATTGGAAGCTTGGTTCAAGCTTTAATGGTGGTTTGGGTTTTTGGGCAAGAAGAAAAGAGGCTTGCATGTGGCTTCTAAGGGTTGAGGATGATGATTACGAGGCGAAAGTGGAGGAACAAGGAGAAAGAGGATGTTTGGAACTGAAATCCCTAACTTGGGATTGCTCAGGTAACATAGACTTCCCCCAAAACCTTCCTTAGAGTGTGCTAGGTTTTATTATTAATTTTATTAGTTCAATAATTAGTTTATTAGTCATACTGAATGGTCTTGTATGGGGTTTGACTGAAATAGGGTTGGGCCATTGCCCCAACCCCCCTTAAACCAATGTTTGATGTTTGTTCTGTTGTGAGCTCCATTGAGCCTCATTCGGATTATTTATGTGATTGCTATGTATGCTAAAATGTATGAATTAGATTCTGAAATGGCTCGACCCCGAGCTAGCCTATTTGTATGAGTTTGGGCTCCAAGACACTTATTTTAGGTGCAATGAATGACATATGATGAATTTAATCTTGTGAGTGTTGTCCTAGGTGTGAGGATTATTGTTGATGTTGCTGTTGAACCTAGAAGAGCTTGATTCCTAAATTTGTGAAATAACATGTTAAAAGTTCTATTAGTTTGGTCCCTTGTTGTGCCTTTGATTCATGATGCATTTATATGTAATTTTGTCTTGAAACTATTCCATTGGTGTTAGGATTGGTTTGGAAAGGATTTAGAATGAGGAACAAAGTTAGAAATGCAGATTTTTGGATCGACAGGCCACCACGACCGTGCCGGGAAGCACGGCCTGGCCGTGTTTTGTTCTCGTTTGTGAAGGAAATAGGGAATTGGAGGAGCACTAGTGCGTTCCTGGACAATTTTATTTTATTTTCCTTCTTCTTTACGCTTTTATGATGTATCGCTTATGCAATGGCTTAAAAAGAAAGAGGCTTAATACTAAAATTGAGGTCAGGCTATATTAATAGACTTGTATTCAAAAAAAAAAAAAAAATAAGAAATGACGAATAAGGTTTGATGTCATGTATTACGAATTACATGTTTGGAATTGTCTGATTTGCATAGGCACCGATGGGTGATATGGCATTGCGGGCTCACCGGTGGGGTAAGCCATCACTTGAACAATAAAGTTTAGTAACCCGGTGCGATAAAGAACACAATTACGTGATGTGGCATTGCGGGCTCACCGATGGGGTAAGCCACTGGTGGACAATAAAGTCGATGGCGGGTGTTGCGAAAAAGACTTACAAAGAGGCCCATTATGTTTGATTTGATTGTCTATGGAATGTTGGTTGTCAGAAGGTGCACCTAGGCGGCGATTCGGTTGTGAATCCTTACAAGCGTATTAGATGGGGACTCCCTTGGTTGATCATCATAAATCGGATCATTGCTCGATTGCAAATGAGTTTAGGTCGAGGGGTACATTCAAAATCAGAAACTTGTATGAATTATGTGATTGTATGTTATGTGTATGAATTATGCTACCTTGCAAATGAATGCTCTTGAAGCAAGTTATGTTGAGGTTGACTGAATGACTGAAGTTGATGTTAAGATTAGGCCATAGTATCATTATATGTTAAGTATATGTTGTCAGGGAGGATTTTCCATATGTAGCACACGCGTATGGTTGGAAACAACGGTAAAAGCATTTTTTTCTTCTAAGTCTATATTACTGAGTTTTATAAACTCACCGTTGGGGCGTTGTTTTCAGGTACACTTGATGGAGGAGGTTCAGAGCACAAAGCGTGTTCGGTCTTGCCCTTGGCAAGACATTGAGTCACCGGATCACGAGTCAGAGTCCTTATCTCTAGGTTGAGTCCTTTGCAATTAGAAAATAATGTATAGGTTATATTTGTTTCATCTTGTGGTCTTTTTGTAAAAAGAGATGTAAATGATAGAGTTATTCCGCTTTTGAAACTCTGATAGATATATGTGTTATGTTTGGGTCTTTGAAATATTTCTTGCCAAGTCAAACAGGTCTTTTAAACAAGGTTTTATTTATATCTTAAGGTTGTTATATTTGAGAAAATTTTCCAGGTGAAGTTTTCAATCTTTAATTAGTAAGTAATCCCCTAATTAGAGTTAGGGTGTTACATGGTTTGAACTTTTCCGTTACCACCATTATTTTGCTAATTATGTTTTGTGGTAAGTTAGTGTGGCAGAGATAAAAATGTTACGATAGATGGCTGGATGAGTGGTTTCACAAGATAATATAGGGTTAGGAATCAATTATTAGAGGGAAAGTTGGGGTAGTTTGCGTTGTGGAAAAAGTTGTGGAATTGCATTTTAGGTAGTTTGGGCATGTGTGGAGATGATTTATATGTGTGTTAGGATCTTCCATATTAAATTTTGTAATTTTGGGTGAGTTTGAGAATTATGATTTAGTAGCCGTGAACTAATTTCTCTCGCTTGGTTTTTCATGTGATTGATTTTAACTCCATCCATGAATAGATTACATACTTACATGAAAGATGGAGGTTTTAGAAGCATCCACCGATATTTGTCATGATGCTTGAGTTAGAATGCATGCTTCCTTAATGTTCAACTTGCATAGACCTTTTATGCTCATCAATTTGAGAACCAAGCATGCATTGTATTTCTAAGCATGATAAATGTGTATATGTGTATTTGTATATGTATGCCTCTACATGGATTGATGCTCACACTTGAATATTAAGATAAGAGAATGGTTAAAAGGAAATTTAGGATGTTTGTTTAAATACATATGGATATGTGTATGTAATAGAGTTAAATGTGGTAGGATCTGCTGTTGTTCGTGAGTTACATGCGAGTTCATCCATTTTCCTATGTTTGAAACTTGACTTGATTGTGTCTTGAATTCCATTTAAATATGTTCAAGTGGTTTCAAATCACCATTCGATTTGAATCCAAGTTAAAAAGTGTTCTTTGAAATTCTTATTGCATGATTTTGAATTAGGTGCTGTCTACCAATTGTGTAATTGATCTTAGTTCACCTATATTCCGCTGATGTACTGAGAGTCTTAACCCTCCATACTGTGTTAGCGACCAGGGCTTATGTTAGGAAGTTGCTAGAGTTACCTGGAATGTTATGAACCTGAGAAGAGAGACGATTCTGAAGCAGGAAATGCGAAGGTCACTTTGGATATAGTGAGCTTAAATCTTGTGGTAGCTAGACGTAGTTGCCTTAGAAGCACCTATGACCCTGCACTGTTTGAATTATTGTGACTGTCTATTACAATAGCATCTAGAATTGATAAGTAAGAACTCTTAGCTGTGCGGTTTCAATCAATTCAGGATGGGTGTTCGTAATCGTTTAGGTTCCAACACTTGTTAATTAATCAAGATTGTTGGATCTAACCATTATGGATGGATCCTAGGTTGATTGGGAACCTCGAAGCCTCTAGAGAACCTATAGCACTTTCGTGTCAGAACACCTTAGTAACTTCCGAAGCAATAAAGGGATGACGTAAAACCAGACTTGTAAATACCTCAGTTATAATTAGGGAACCTTGAAGCTGGGTAAGCCCTAGTTTGTTAAGAAACTTTAAGCCGCCTAGGCATAGTGACCTTAGCGGGATACCTAGCCTAAGGAAAGGTATTAGTCACAGCTAAATCACCGGAAATTCAAGGACGTTAATGTCTACGCTAGATTCAATAGTCGGTGTGAGGTGATCCTGTTGGCCAATCACAAACTCTGTCTTGACTTAATAAGCCTCTTATTAGGAATAAGGCTTAATTTGTGATCGGTTAACTAAATCACCGAATTATCCGTATATTCGACCTATAGTAGCCATTAATTTCTTTTCGAGATTTCGACTATTTAGAATGATCAGGAAACGAAACTGCTTATTTGAAGTAGAGTAGGATTAGAGTTCGCAGCGGAAGCACAGGAAGTAGAACCTGCGTGAGGATCATGTTAGATAGTAAGGCGAATTTTGGGGACAAAATTCCTAAAAGGTGGGGAGTAATGTAACATCCCAAATTCCCTATGCCTAATTATTAGGAATCCTAAGTGAGAAAGGGGTTTTATCCTGATGATTAAAAATAGTTCATAGCCTTAATTTAGTAATTTAAAACCAATTAGAAACTAAGGGGTAAAGTGGTAATTTTACCCAACGATTTAGGAATTATGGGACTAATTAATTAGGAGTAGCTTTAATTAATTAGAATTACTTAAGATGTTATTAGGAACCAAGGATATAATTAAGAGGCTAAATAACGGTTTAATAGCAAGGTTTTTAATTAAAATTAGACCTAAGGATCACCGTGCACCACATTCCACTTAAATCCACCCTAGTCCCTCATCTCACCCTTTACTTCCTCCTCTCGCTGCCAACAAAGGGAGCAGAACCAGAAAATCACAAAGAAAGGGAAAGAAAGAAAAGAAAAGGGAAGGAAGAAAGAAGGAAAAGGGGAGGTGCAATCACGATGGAGGAAGAGAGGAGGAGGCCGTTGGCCATTACGGCGCTTGCGTGGTGGCAGCGCTGGCGAGGAAGGAGGGTGGCCGAAAGAGACGGCATTTACGAGAGAGGAGAGGGCGAGCAGAGAGAGAGATCGAGTGAGAGAGAAAGAGAACGAAAGGCGAGAAGTGGGAGCTCGAAAATGGAAGTGAAGCAAGCATCAATGACTCAAATGGTTCGTAATGAAGAAGAAGGTGAAGATTGGAAGCTTGGTTCAAGCTTTAATGGTGGTTTGGGTTTTTGGGCAAGAAGAAAAGAGGCTTGCATGTGGCTTCTAAGGGTTGAGGATGATGATTCTGAACTTAAAGTGGAGGAACAAGGAGAAAGAGGATGTTTGGAACTGAAATCCCTAACTTGGGATTGCTCAGGTAACATAGACTTCCCCCAAAACCTTCCTTAGAGTGTGGTAGGGTTTAGTATTAATTATATTAGTTCAATAATTAGTTTATTAGTCATCTTGAATGGTCTTGTATGGGGTTTGGTGAAATAGGGTTGACGGCCGCCTCAACCCACCTTAAACCAATGTTTGATGTTTGTTACATTGTGAGCTCCATTGAGCCTCATTCGGATTATTTATGTGATTGCTATGTGTGCTAAAATGTATGAATTAGATTCTGAAATGGCTCGACACCCGAGCTAGCCTATTTGTATGAGTTTGGGCTCCAAGACACTTATTTTAGGTGCAATGAATGACATATGATGAATTTAATCTTGTGAGTGTTGTCCTAGGTGTGAGGATTATTGTTGATGTTGCTGTTGAACCTAGAAGAGCTTGATTCCTAAATTTGTGAAATAACATGTTAAAAGTTCTATTAGTTTGGTCCCTTGTTGTGCCTTTGATTCATGATGCATTTATATGTAATTTTGTCTTGAAACTATTCCATTGGTGTTAGGATTGGTTTGGAAAGGATTTAGAATGAGGAACAAAGTTAGAAATGCAGGATTTTTGGACTGACAGGCCACCACGGCCGTGCCAGGAAGCACGGCCTGGCCGTGTTTTGTTCTGTTTGTGAAGGGAAATAGGGAATTGGAGGAGCACGGCCGTGCTCCCCTGGACATATTTTATTTTATTTTCCTTCTTCTTTACGCTTTTATGATGTATCGCTTATGCAATGGCTTAAAAAGAAAGAGGCTTAATACTAAAATTGAGGTCAGGGCTATATTAATAGACTTGTATTCAAAAAAAAAAAATAAGGGAAATGACGAATAAGGTTTGATGTCATGTATTACGAATTACATGTTTGGAATTGTCTGATTTGCATAGGCACTGATGGGTGATATGGCATTGCGGGCTCACCCGATGGGGGTAAGCTGCATTTGAACAATAAAGTTTAGTAACCCGGGTGCGATAAAGAACACAATTACGTGATGTGGCATTGCGGGCTCACCAGTGGGGTAAGCCACTGGGCTGGACAATAAAGTCCAGTAAGCCGGGTGTTGCGAAAAAGACTTACAAAGAGCCCCATTATGTTTGATTTGATTGTCTATGGAATGTTGGTTGTCCGAAGGTGCACCTAGGCGGCCGGTCTGTCGGTTGTGAATCCTTACAAGCGTATTCCGATGGGGACTCCCTTGGTTGATCATCATAAATCGGATCATTGCTCAGTTGCAAATGAGTTTAGGTCCAAGGGGGTACATTCAAAATCAGAAACTTGTATGAATTATGTGATTGTATGTTATGTGTATGAATTATGCTACCTTGCAAATGAATGCTCTTGAAGCAAGTTATGTTGAGGTTGACTGAATGACTGAAGTTGATGTTAAGATTAGGCCATAGTATCATTATATGTTAAGTATATGTTGTCAGGGAGGATTTTCCATATGTAGCACACGCGTATGGTTGGAAACAACGGTAAAAGCATTTTTTTCTTCTAAGTCTATATTACTGAGTTTTGTAAACTCACCGTTGGGGCGTTGTTTTCAGGTACACTTGATGGAGGAGGTTCAGAGCACAAAGCGTGTTCGGTCTTGCCCTCGGCAAGACATTGAGTCACCGGATCACGAGTCAGAGTCCTTATCTCTAGGTTGAGTCCTTTGCAATTAGAAAATAATGTATAGGTTATATTTGTTTCATCTTGTGGTCTTTTTGTAAAAAGAGATGTAAATGATAGAGTTATTCCGCTTTTGAAACTCTGATAGATATATGTGTTATGTTTGGGTCTTTGAAATATTTCTTGCCAAGTCAAACAGGTCTTTTAAACAAGGTTTTATTTATATCTTAAGGTTGTTATATTTGAGAAAATTTTCCAGGTGAAGTTTTCAATCTTTAATTAGTAAGTAATCCCCTAATTAGAGTTAGGGTGTTACATTATGGTATCAGAGACTAGTTCGACCCTCTCGGACTGTGAGTTATGTGTCTAGAGGTGATCTAGTTTAGGAAAGAGTCAGTTGTGTCTGTAAGTTCGAGTTTTCTGAGTTCTTTTGGTGAATTATTGAGGTAGGCCACCTCAAGGATTCATTAAAGGAATGTGGAGGACGAAGATTTGCAGGGAATATTAGAGGCATGTACTCTTTCGTGAGACATTCTCATATATGTAATTACTCCTAAATACAGTTTCAGATTCCGTAATGATCATTTAGTAGTAGTTCAGGTCGTGAAGGATTTTAGCCACTCTGGCCTGCCTAAGTCCACGGGATGCATACCTGGCCGCAGTTGAGCTTAGTGGCCCCGTTAAACTCTGCTACCACTGGAAGATCATTACGAAAGTTCTGGAAGAACGAATTTGATGATCAAAGTAGTTACGGGACTACGAGAGTATTATGGGATATTCTTGGAGAAACCGCAACTTTTGTGATAGATTAGATATTTTGGTATTTGATAAGCAATAATGATTCAAGAAGTGGAAAGTCTTTTCTTATAATATTAAAGTGTTGGTTTTGAAAACCCAAAGTAATCATATTCATCTAATATAGCATACACTTTTCTTTTGTGGATTTACATTGAATGCTATTGCAAGTTTTTTGATATGGGCCTTCTAAAGCTAGAGATAATAAAACAATGATTCTTTCTATTAAAAACTTCTACTTGCTTTTATGTGCCTTTTTGAACTCTTCGTGTGTTGTGTCATCAACCATTCTTGGATAGCTAGGCAACCATTGCTTGGAAAATCTTTTAGTCAGCTGTTTTGTTTCTTCAATTTATTCTGAGATAGACCGTCATTTAATATTACTGGCCCACCATATATTTGTCTTAGTGGACTCTTAAAATGGAATGGAGTGTACACTTGAAGAAGAAATATTTAAAGAAATATTTACAGATGTGAATATCTCGTATGCCGAGGCTGCTTGTTGTGAATATGCTGAGAACCATTTTCCCTGTATAAATTTTTTGTAAAATTATATCTTACACCTTGTGGTTTGCTGCCACTATTTAATCACC
The DNA here is from genome assembly GCA_037113605.1 of Calophaca sinica. Classification (NCBI taxonomy): domain Eukaryota; kingdom Viridiplantae; phylum Streptophyta; class Magnoliopsida; order Fabales; family Fabaceae; genus Calophaca; species Calophaca sinica. Next base: position 73,756,658 of record CM073736.1, read on the forward strand.
TGTTTGGTTTCTGCTACCCACTATATTTGGACAACATTAAATAGCCCATACACATCACTTTGGTGTCATGTTTGTGTGTCGGACGTGTATTCTACATGATATGTTCGATTTAAAAATTAATTTTTGGCTTCAACATGGCCTGACAGCATTGACATGGCCATTTAAAATTTGGACGAAAAACACATACAGAGGTTGGGCCTGTTTTAAACTTTTAACCATTTTTTTGATAATAAAAGGTTAGGCAGGGGTGCTTTTGGCATGTACTAATTTCATTTTCTCCAACTCTTTGATTTCATTTTTGCACACATAATATATATTATTTCTGAGCATTTCTTGTGTTAATTCTCCTACAATTTTTAGAATTTGATGCGATCTTGTGTCCTGTCCATTCTGCTCTTCTTAGGTCGTGAATGATATATGATTTTTCAATGACTTTAGTTATGCCTGAGGTTAAGACCTTGTCAGTTCATTTGCTCAAGTTTTGCATACTATAGCAGCTCAGTATTGATGCACCGCAAAAAATTTTATTTTTTATTTTGGCCTGAATGCTTCAATCTTTTTTTTTTATGATCCAGTTACCTGTGAAAAAGTTGTAGCTATTCTTCCTTAGTTCCTTTCTTTCTTGTGTGGTAAACTGGTAATATATCATTATCATGGTTTGAACTTTTCCGTTACCACCATTATTTTGCTAATTATGTTTTGTGGTAAGTTAGTGTGGCAGAGATAAAAATGTTACGATAGATGGCTGGATGAGTGGTTTCACAAGATAATATAGGGTTAGGAATCAATTATTAGAGGGAAAGTTGGGGTAGTTTGCGTTGTGGAAAAAGTTGTGGAATTGCATTTTAGGTAGTTTGGGCATGTGTGGAGATGATTTATATGTGTGTTAGGATCTTCCATATTAAATTTTGTAATTTTTGGATGAGTTTGAGAATTATGATTTAGTAGCCGTGAACTAATTTCTCTCGCTTGGTTTTTCATGTGATTGATTTTAACTCCATCCATGAATAGATTACATACTTACATGAAAGATGGAGGTTTTAGAAGCATCCACCGATATTTGTCATGATGCTTGAGTTAGAATGCATGCTTCCTTAATGTTCAACTTGCATAGACCTTTTATGCTCATCAATTTGAGAACCAAGCATGCATTGTATTTCTAAGCATGATAAATGTGTATATGTGTATTTGTATATGTATGCCTCTACATGGATTGATGCTCACACTTGAATATTAAGATAAGAGAATGGTTAAAAGGAAATTTAGGATGTTTGTTTAAATACATATGGATATGTGTATGTAATAGAGTTAAATGTGGTAGGATCTGCTGTTGTTCGTGAGTTACATGCGAGTTCATCCATTTTCCTATGTTTGAAACTTGACTTGATTGTGTCTTGAATTCCATTTAAATATGTTCAAGTGGTTTCAAATCACCATTCGATTTGAATCCAAGTTAAAAAGTGTTCTTTGAAATTCTTATTGCATGATTTTGAATTAGGTGCTGTCTACCAATTGTGTAATTGATCTTAGTTCACCTATATTCCGCTGATGTACTGAGAGTCTTAACCCTCCATACTGTGTTAGCGACCAGGGCTTATGTTAGGAAGTTGCTAGAGTTACCTGGAATGGTATGAACCTGGGAAGAGACGATTACAGGCGAGAAATGCGAAGGTCACTTTGGATATAGTGAGCTTAAATCTTGTGGTAGCTAGACGTAGTTGCCTTAGAAGCACCTATGACCCTGCACTGTTTGAATTATTGTGACTGTCTATTACAATAGCATCTAGAATTGATAAGTAAGAACTCTTAGCTGTGCGGTTTCAATCAATTCAGGATGGGTGTTCGTAATCGTTTAGGTTCCAACACTTGTTAATTAATCAAGATTGTTGGATCTAACCATTATGGATGGATCCTAGGTTGATTGGGAACCTCGAAGCCTCTAGAGAACCTATAGCACTTTCGTGTCAGAACACCTTAGTAACTTCCGAAGCAATAAAGGGATGACGTAAAACCAGACTTGTAAATACCTCAGTTATAATTAGGGAACCTTGAAGTTGGGTAAGCCCTAGTTTGTTAAGAAACTTTAAGCCGCCTAGGCATAGTGACCTTAGCGGGATACCTAGCCTAAGGAAAGGTATTAGTCACAGCTAAATCACCGGAAATTCAAGGACGTTAATGTCTACGCTAGATTCAATAGTCGGTGTGAGGTGATCCTGTTGGCCAATCACAAACTCTGTCTTGACTTAATAAGCCTCTTATTAGGAATAAGGCTTAATTTGTGATCGGTTAACTAAATCACCGAATTATCCGTATATTCGACCTATAGTAGCCATTAATTTCTTTTCGAGATTTCGACTATTTAGAATGATCAGAAAGCAACTGCTTATTTGAAGTAGAGTAGGATTAGAGTTCGCAATGAAGCAGGGAAGTAGAACCTGCGTGAGGATCATGTTAGATAGTAAGGCGAATTTTGGGGACAAAATTCCTAAAAGGTGGGGAGTAATGTAACATCCCAAATTCCCTATGCCTAATTATTAGGAATCCTAAGTGAGAAAGGGGTTTTATCCTGATGATTAAAAATAGTTCATAGCCTTAATTTAGTAATTTAAAACCAATTAGAAACTAAGGGGTAAAGTGGTAATTTTACCCAACGATTTAGGAATTATGGGACTAATTAATTAGGAGTAGCTTTAATTAATTAGAATTACTTAAGATGTTATTAGGAACCAAGGATATAATTAAGAGGCTAAATAACGGTTTAATAGCAAGGTTTTTAATTAAAATTAGACCTAAGGATCACCGTGCACCACATTCCACTTAAATCCACCCTAGTCCCCCTCATCTCACCCTTTACTTCCTCCTCTCGCTGCCAACAAAGGGAGCAGAACCAGAAAATCACAAAGAAAGGGAAAGAAGAAAAGAAAAGGGAAGGAAGAAAGAAGGAAAAGGGGAGGTGCAATCACGATGGAGGAAGAGAGGAGGAGGCGCTGGCCACTACGGCGCAAGACGTGGTGGCGCGCTGAGCAGGAAGGAGGGTGGCGAAAGAGAGACGACGCACGAGAGGAGAGGGCGAGCAGAGAGAGAGATCGAGTGAGAGAGAGAGAACGAAAGGCGAGAAGTGGGAGCTCGAAAATGGAAGTGAAGCAAGCATCAATGACTCAAATGGTTCAGAATGAAGAAGAAGGTGAAGATTGGAAGCTTGGTTCAAGCTTTAATGGTGGTTTGGGTTTTTGGGCAAGAAGAAAAGAGGCTTGCATGTGGCGTCTAAGGGTTGAGGATGATGATCTCGAACTCAAAGTGGAGGAAGAAGGAGAAAGAGGATGTTTGGGCTGAAATCCCTAACTTGGGATTGCTCAGGTAACATAGACTTCCCCCAAAACCTTCCTTAGAGTGTGCTAGGTTTTATTATTAATTTTATTAGTTCAATAATTAGTTTATTAGTCATACTGAATGGTCTTGTATGGGGTTTGACTGAAATAGGGTTGGACGGCTGCCCCCAACCCACCTTAAACCAATGTTTGATGTTTGTTCTGTTGTGAGCTCCATTGAGCCTCATTCGGATTATTTATGTGATTGCTATGTGTGCTAAAATGTATGAATTAGATTCTGAAATGGCTCGACACCCGAGCTAGCCTATTTGTATGAGTTTGGGCTCCAAGACACTTATTTTAGGTGCAATGAATGACATATGATGAATTTAATCTTGTGAGTGTTGTCCTAGGTGTGAGGATTATTGTTGATGTTGCTGTTGAACCTAGAAGAGCTTGATTCCTAAATTTGTGAAATAACATGTTAAAAGTTCTATTAGTTTGGTCCCTTGTTGTGCCTTTGATTCATGATGCATTTATATGTAATTTTGTCTTGAAACTATTCCATTGGTGTTAGGATTGGTTTGGAAAGGATTTAGAATGAGGAACAAAGTTAGAAATGCAGGATTTTGGATCGACAGGCCACCACGGCCGTGCCGAAAGCACACTGGCCGTGTTTTGTTCTGTTTGTGAAGGAAATAGGAATTGGAGGAGCACTAGTGCTCCCCTGGACAGATTTTATTTTATTTTCCTTCTTCTTTATGCTTTTATGATGTATCGCTTATGCAATGGCTTAAAAAGAAAGAGGCTTAATACTAAAATTGAGGTCAGGGCTATATTAATAGACTTGTATTCAAAAAAAAAATAAGGAAATGACGAATAAGGTTTGATGTCATGTATTACGAATTACATGTTTGGAATTGTCTGATTTGCATAGGCACTGATGGGTGATATGGCATTGCGGGCTCACCAGTGGGGTAAGCCACTGCGCTGAACAATAAAGTTTAGTAACCCGGGTGCGATAAAGAACACAATTACGTGATGTGGCATTGCGGGCTCACCAGTGGGGTAAGCCACTGGGCTGGACAATAAAGTCCAGTAAGCCGGGTGTTGCGAAAAAGACTTACAAAGAGCCCCATTATGTTTGATTTGATTGTCTATGGAATGTTGGTTGTCCGAAGGTGCACCTAGGCGGCCGGTCTGTCGGTTGTGAATCCTTCTGGCGTATTCCGATGGGGACTCCCTTGGTTGATCATCATAAATCGGATCATTGCTCAGTTGCAAATGAGTTTAGGTCCAAGGGGGTACAGTCAAAATCAGAAACTTGTATGAATTATGTGATTGTATGTTATGTGTATGAATTATGCTACCTTGCAAATGAATGCTCTTGAAGCAAGTTATGTTGAGGTTGACTGAATGACTGAAGTTGATGTTAAGATTAGGCCATAGTATCATTATATGTTAAGTATATGTTGTCAGGGAGGATTTTCCATATGTAGCACACGCGTATGGTTGGAAACAACGGTAAAAGCATTTTTTTCTTCTAAGTCTATATTACTGAGTTTTGTAAACTCACCGTTGGGGCGTTGTTTTCAGGTACACTTGATGGAGGAGGTTCAGAGCACAAAGCGTGTTCGGTCTTGCCCTCGGCAAGACATTGAGTCACCGGATCACGAGTCAGAGTCCTTATCTTCTAGGTTGAGTCCTTTGCAATTAGAAAATAATGTATAGGTTATATTTGTTTCATCTTGTGGTCTTTTTGTAAAAAGAGATGTAAATGATAGAGTTATTCCGCTTTTGAAACTCTGATAGATATATGTGTTATGTTTGGGTCTTTGAAATATTTCTTGCCAAGTCAAACAGGTCTTTTAAACAAGGTTTTATTTATATCTTAAGGTTGTTATATTTGAGAAAATTTTCCAGGTGAAGTTTTCAATCTTTAATTAGTAAGTAATCCCCTAATTAGAGTTAGGGTGTTACATTATGGTATCAGAGACTAGTTCGACCCTCTCGGACTGTGAGTTATGTGTCTAGAGGTGATCTAGTTTAGGAAAGAGTCAGTTGTGTCTGTAAGTCCGAGTTTTCTGAGTTCTTTTGGTGAATTATTGAGGTAGGCCACCTCAAGGATTCATTAAAGGAATGTGGAGGACGAAGATTTGCAGGGAATATTAGAGGCATGTACTCTTTCGTGAGACATTCTCATATATGTAATTACTCCTAAATACAGTTTCAGATTCCGTAATGATCATTTAGTAGTAGTTCAGGTCGTGAAGGATTTCAGCCACTCTGGCCTGCCTAAGTCCACGGGATGCATACCTGGTCATAGCTTGAGCTTAGTGGCCAGTTAAACTCTGCTACCACTGGAAGATCATTACGAAAGTTCTGGAAGAACGAATTTGATGATCAAAGTAGTTACGGGACTACGAGAGTATTATGGGATATTCTTGGAGAAACCGCAACTTTTGTGATAGATTAGATATTTTGGTATTTGATAAGCAATAATGATTCAAGAAGTGGAAAGTCTTTTCTTATAATATTAAAGTGTTGGTTTTGAAAACCCAAAGTAATCATATTCATCTAATATAGCATACACTTTTCTTTTGTGGATTTACATTGAATGCTATTGCAAGTTTTTTGATATGGGCCTTCTAAAGCTAGAGATAATAAAACAATGATTCTTTCTATTAAAAACTTCTACTTGCTTTTATGTGCCTTTTTGAACTCTTCGTGTGTTGTGTCATCAACCATTCTTGGATAGCTAGGCAACCATTGCTTGGAAAATCTTTTAGTCAGCTGTTTTGTTTCTTCAATTTATTCTGAGATAGACCGTCATTTAATATTACCGCCCACCATATATTTGTCTTAGTGGACTCTTAAAATGGAATGGAGTGTACACTTGAAGAAGAAATATTTAAAGAAATATTCTGAGATGTGAATATCTCGTATGCCGAGGTCGCTTGTTGTGAATATCTTTGAGAACCATTTTCCCTGTATAAATTTTTGTAAAATTATATCTTACACCTTGTGGTTTCTTTGCCACTATTTAATCACCTGTTTGGTTTCTGCTACCCACTATATTTGGACAACATTAAATAGCCCATACACATCACTTTGGTGTCATGTTTGTGTGTCGGACGTGTATTCTACATGATATGTTCGATTTAAAAATTAATTTTTGGCTTCAACATGGCCTGACAAAGATTGACATGGCCATTTAAAATTTGGACGAAAAACACATACAGAGGTTGGGCCTGTTTTAAACTTTTAACCATTTTTTGATAATAAAAGGTTAGGCAGGGTGCTTTTGGCATGTACTAATTTCATTTTCTCCAACTCTTTGATTTCATTTTTGCACACATAATATATATTATTTCGAGCATTTCTTGTGTTAATTCTCCTACAATTTTTAGAATTTGATGCGATCTTGTGTCTGTCCATTCTCGCTCTTCTTAGGTCGTGAATGATATATGATTTTTCAATGACTTTAGTTATGCACGAGGTTAAGACCTTGTCAGTTCATTTGCTCAAGTTTTGCATACTATAGCGGCTCGGTATTGATGCACCGCAAAAATTTTATTTTTATTTTGGCCTGAATGCTTCAATCTTTTTTTATGATCCAGTTACTGTGAAAAAGTTGTAGCTATTCTTCCTTAGTTCCTTTCTTTCTTGTGTGGTAAACTGGTAATATATCATTATCATGGTTTGAACTTTTCCGTTACCACCATTATTTTGCTAATTATGTTTTGTGGTAAGTTAGTGTGGCGAGAGATAAAAATGTTACGATAGATGGCTGGATGAGTGGTTTCACAAGATAATATAGGGTTAGGAATCAATTATTAGAGGGAAAGTTGGGGTAGTTTGCGTTGTGGAAAAAGTTGTGGAATTGCATTTTAGGTAGTTTGGGCATGTGTGGAGATGATTTATATGTGTGTTAGGATCTTCCATATTAAATTTTGTAATTTTGGATGAGTTTGAGAATTATGATTTAGTAGCCGTGAACTAATTTCTCTCGCTTGGTTTTTCATGTGATTGATTTTAACTCCATCCATGAATAGATTACATACTTACATGAAAGATGGAGGTTTTAGAAGCATCCACCGATATTTGTCATGATGCTTGAGTTAGAATGCATGCTTCCTTAATGTTCAACTTGCATAGACCTTTTATGCTCATCAATTTGAGAACCAAGCATGCATTGTATTTCTAAGCATGATAAATGTGTATATGTGTATTTGTATATGTATGCCTCTACATGGATTGATGCTCACACTTGAATATTAAGATAAGAGAATGGTTAAAAGGAAATTTAGGATGTTTGTTTAAATACATATGGATATGTGTATGTAATAGAGTTAAATGTGGTAGGATCTCTTTGTTGTTCGTGAGTTACATGCGAGTTCATCCATTTTCCTATGTTTGAAACTTGACTTGATTGTGTCTTGAATTCCATTTAAATATGTTCAAGTGGTTTAAAATCACCATTCGATTTGAATCCAAGTTAAAAAGTGTTCTTTGAAATTCTTATTGCATGATTTTGAATTAGGTCTTTGTCTACCAATTGTGTAATTGATCTTAGTTCACCTATATTATTGATGTCTTGAGAGTCTTAACCCTCCATCTTGTGTTAGCGATCAGGGCTTATGTTAGGAAGTTGCTAGAGTTACCTGGAATGTTATGAACCTGAGAAGAGAGACGATTCTGAAGCAGGAAATGCGAAGGTCACTTTGGATATAGTGAGCTTAAATCTTGTGGTAGCTTGACGTAGTTGCCTTAGAAGCACCTATGACCTGCCTTTGTTTGAATTATTGTATTTGTCTATTACAATAGCATCTAGAATTGATAAGTAAGAACTCTTAGTCGTGCGGTTTCAATCAATTCAGGATGGGTGTTAAATGTCGTTTAGGTTCCAACACTTGTTAATTAATCAAGATTGTTGGATCTAACCATTATGGATGGATCCTAGGTTGATTGGGAACCTCAAGCCTCTAGAGAACCTATAGCACTTTCGTGTCGAACACCTTAGTAACTTAGAAGCAATAAAGGGATGACGTAAAACCGGACTTGTAAATACCTCGGTTATAATTAGGGAACCTTGAAGTGGGTAAGCCCTAGTTTGTTAAGAAACTTTAAGCGCCTAGGCATAGTGACCTTAGCGGGATACCTAGCCTAAGGAAAGGTATTAGTCACGGCTAAATCACCGGAAATTCAAGGGCGTTAATGTTCACGCTAGATTCAATAGTCGGTGTGAGGTGATCTGTTGGCGATCACAAACTCTGTCTTGACTTAATAAGCCTCTTATTAGGAATAAGGCTTAATTTGTGATCGGTTAACTAAATCACCGAATTATCCGTATATTCGACCTATAGTAGCCATTAATTTCTTTTCGAGATTTCGACTATTTAGAATGATCAGGAAACGAAACTGCTTATTTGAAGTAGAGTAGGATTAGAGTTCGCAATGGCACAGAAGTAGAACCTGCGTGAGGATCATGTTAGATAGTAAGGCGAATTTTGGGGACAAAATTCCTAAAAGGTGGGGAGTAATGTAACATCCCAAATTCCCTATGCCTAATTATTAGGAATCCTAAGTGAGAAAGGGGTTTTATCCTGATGATTAAAAATAGTTCATAGCCTTAATTTAGTAATTTAAAACCAATTAGAAACTAAGGGGTAAAGTGGTAATTTTACCCAACGATTTAGGAATTATGGGACTAATTAATTAGGAGTAGCTTTAATTAATTAGAATTACTTAAGATGTTATTAGGAACCAAGGATATAATTAAGAGGCTAAATAACGGTTTAATAGCAAGGTTTTTAATTAAAATTAGACCTAAGGATCACCGTGCACCACATTCCACTTAAATCCACCCTAGTCCCCTCATCTCACCCTTTACTTCCTCCTCTCGCTGCCAACAAAGGGAGCAGAACCAGAAAATCACAAAGAAAGGGAAAGAAGAAAAGAAAGGGAAGGAAGAAAGAAGGAAAAGGGGAGTGCAATCACGATGGAGGAAGAGAGAGGAGGGAGGCGTTTGGCCAGCCACGGCGGCGCCACGTGGTGTGGCGCTGAGCAGGAAGGAGGGTGGCCGAAAGAGAGACGGCGGACAGAGAGGGAGAGGGCCGAACAGAGAGAGAGAGATCGAGAGAGAAAGAGAACGAAAGCTGAGAAGTGGGAGCTCGAAAATGGAAGTGAAGCAAGCATCAATGACTCAAATGGTTCAGAATGAAGAAGAAGGTGAAGATTGGAAGCTTGGTTCAAGCTTTAATGGTGGTTTGGGTTTTTGGGCAAGAAGAAAAGAGGCTTGCATGTGGCTTCTAAGGGTTGAGGATGATGATTCTGAACTGAAAGTGGAGGAACAAGGAGAAAGAGGATGTTTGGAACTGAAATCCCTAACTTGGGATTGCTCAGGTAACATAGACTTCCCCCAAAACCTTCCTTAGAGTGTGCTAGGTTTTATTATTAATTTTATTAGTTCAATAATTAGTTTATTAGTCATACTGAATGGTCTTGTATGGGGTTTGGTGAAATAGGGTTGGGCCATTGCCCCAACCCACCTTAAACCAATGTTTGATGTTTGTTCTGTTGTGAGCTCCATTGAGCCTCATTCGGATTATTTATGTGATTGCTATGTGTGCTAAAATGTATGAATTAGATTCTGAAATGGCTCGACACCCGAGCTAGCCTATTTGTATGAGTTTGGGCTCCAAGACACTTATTTTAGGTGCAATGAATGACATATGATGAATTTAATCTTGTGAGTGTTGTCCTAGGTGTGAGGATTATTGTTGATGTTCTTTGTTGAACCTAGAAGAGCTTGATTCCTAAATTTGTGAAATAACATGTTAAAAGTTCTATTAGTTTGGTCCCTTGTTGTGCCTTTGATTCATGATGCATTTATATGTAATTTTGTCTTGAAACTATTCCATTGGTGTTAGGATTGGTTTGGAAAGGATTTAGAATGAGGAACAAAGTTAGAAATGCAGGATTTTTGGACTGACAGGCCACCACGGTCGTGCCAGGAAGCACGGCCTGGCCGTGTTTTGTTCTGTTTGTGAAGGGAAATAGGGAATTGGAGGAGCACGGCCGTGCTCCCCTGGACAGATTTTATTTTATTTTCCTTCTTCTTTACGCTTTTATGATGTATCGCTTATGCAATGGCTTAAAAAGAAAGAGGCTTAATACTAAAATTGAGGTCAGGGCTATATTAATAGACTTGTATTCAAAAAAAAAATAAGGGAAATGACGAATAAGGTTTGATGTCATGTATTACGAATTACATGTTTGGAATTGTCTGATTTGCATAGGCACTGATGGGTGATATGGCATTGCGGGCTCACCAGTGGGGTAAGCCACTGCGCTGAACAATAAAGTTTAGTAACCCGGGTGCGATAAAGAACACAATTACGTGATGTGGCATTGCGGGCTCACCAGTGGGGTAAGCCACTGGGCTGGACAATAAAGTCCAGTAAGCCGGGTGTTGCGAAAAAGACTTACAAAGAGGCCCATTATGTTTGATTTGATTGTCTATGGAATGTTGGTTGTCCGAAGGTGCACCTAGGCGGCCGGTCTGTCGGTTGTGAATCCTTACAAGCGTATTCCGATGGGGACTCCCTTGGTTGATCATCATAAATCGGATCATTGCTCAGTTGCAAATGAGTTTAGGTCCAAGGGGGTACATTCAAAATCAGAAACTTGTATGAATTATGTGATTGTATGTTATGTGTATGAATTATGCTACCTTGCAAATGAATGCTCTTGAAGCAAGTTATGTTGAGGTTGACTGAATGACTGAAGTTGATGTTAAGATTAGGCCATAGTATCATTATATGTTAAGTATATGTTGTCAGGGAGGATTTTCCATATGTAGCACACGCGTATGGTTGGAAACAACGGTAAAAGCATTTTTTTCTTCTAAGTCTATATTACTGAGTTTTATAAACTCACCGTTGGGGCGTTGTTTTCAGGTACACTTGATGGAGGAGGTTCAGAGCACAAAGCGTGTTCGGTCTTGCCCTCGGCAAGACATTGAGTCACCGGATCACGAGTCAGAGTCCTTATCTCTAGGTTGAGTCCTTTGCAATTAGAAAATATTGTATAGGTTATATTTGTTTCATCTTGTGGTCTTTTTGTAAAAAGAGATGTAAATGATAGAGTTATTCCGCTTTTGAAACTCTGATAGATATATGTGTTATGTTTGGGTCTTTGAAATATTTCTTGCCAAGTTAAACAGGTCTTTTAAACAAGGTTTTATTTATATCTTAAGGTTGTTATATTTGAGAAAATTTTCCAGGTGAAGTTTTCAATCTTTAATTAGTAAGTAATCCCCTAATTAGAGTTAGGGTGTTACACCATCCCTCTGCAACTCGATGGAATTAACAGAGAGGTACAAACAAGTGGGGGGTTGGGGCCAGAAGACCAATCGCACAATTTTTCACCCACAATGACTCGGAATATGTTCGACCGCATGACAAAAATAAACGAAGGGTTCGAAGACCCTAACTTCGAACTCGTAGAGTTCTCAGACTTCTTCGTATTTAAATAAACATTTAAATAACAAAACAAGAACTTAAGCATATCTAAAAGTTGCCCTTACACAGGGACATAAAAATAAAATCCTAAAATTGTCTAGAAGTGCCCTTACCGAACTCCAAGCTACGCGTCCCCGTGCTTCTCGATTTCCACACCGCATTGACTCGGGTTACTCAAGCCTAACACATAAAACAACTTAGCGAAATTCTAAAAACTTAGTTCTACAATCTTAGGCACTCAAACTTAACCCTTTCCTAACTAACCCCTTTTACTAGAATTTAATTTAAAATACTAACATATGCCTGAAAGGCTTGTTTCAAAGAATAGTTTACCCATATAACTTAATTCGAAACAATAAATTACAAACTTGAAAAGTAACACATAACCCTTACTTTAGAAAAATGCTAACTTATTTGAAAAGAAATAGAGTTTAGAACCAAAATCATCTTATTGAAAGTTTTATAACACATAACACTTACTTTCTGGAACTTAAAGCATAAACATAATCAATTAAACACATTTTCAAGTTTTATAACACATAACACTTACTTTCTGGAACTTAAAGCATAAACATAATCAATTAAACACATTTTCATACAATACACAAATAAACCAACAACTAATTTTTCTCAAAACTTTGTTAAAATTCCTTTCCATGCATGCAACCATCCCAAATCATTTTTCAAATACCAATTCAAGCATCACTTCCAAGCAACACATTAAACACAACTTAAGCACTTTCAAGTTTCAAAATCTTAATACCTATTCGTCAAGAATTCAAGCAAGTTAATAACTAAATTTCTTTTCAAAAATATCCCTAGGCCTCACGGCCTCTACCTTTTTCTTTTCCAAAATATTTGCAAAATTTTCCTTCCATAACAATAGCCATTCCAAATCCACTTCAACATGTTACAAGTATTAAAACAACAATCCATATCTAAGACATACTCATGCTCTTTCAAAGCTTTGTTTCTAAAACAATTACTACAACAATGAAATACCATTTCCATAGCCTTTTCTTTCAAAAACAATTTATTTTCAAGACTAGTTCATAAAGCTTTATAGGCCACTTACTCAAAATTAGTTCCAAGAATAAGAGTTCAATCAATTTGTCCAATTCCAAAAATCCTTTTAGTCATACCATAGGAATGCTAAAAATTAAAGAACACTTAATTCATGCCATCACCATGTCAAGAATTTAAAGAACAAGGGATCATTTCCTTACATGTTATTCTAACCTCCAAAAACCAAACTATGCATAAAACACAAACTAACACTTAAGCTAATTCATGCAAATCTATTCCAACAACTTTAAAATCAACTTTAACATGCTATTCAACACTTATACACAAAATCAAACATCACATCCTCATGTTCTTCATGGTTCAAGAATAGGCAAGGTTCTAAAACTTTCATGTTACATATGCTTAATTTAAACTATAACTTAAATCAACATCAAACCACTTCCAATAACACACTTTGGAAATCAATTAGTTGATTCCACAAGGATCACATCATTTCCCCCCCCCTTTCTCACCACTTAGGGTTTCGCCCTAAGCCTTTAAAGAAAGGATGGATGATGTCTCATCTCCTATTAATCATCAACCAACATCAAATAACCACACAAATCATCAATTAATTACAACTAAAACAACAAATCAACAAACACAAGGGGGGGCTGTTTGGGGCGCTGTTTTAGGGCTTGAATGGGGTGGAAAAATTCTATTTTCATGCCCAAATAAATGCTAAGAATGATAGCTAACACAAAGAAGAACATAACCTAGCAAGGAATCAAGTATTGGAAGCAAAATCAAGATGGAAAAAGGGGGAGAAAATCGCGACCAAAACAGAAAAATGGGGGAAAGAAAAACTGATTTTCCTTACTTTAGATGATGATGAGGGTGAGGAACTAGATAGAGGAGAAGATTTGGAGCAACTTTGATGAAGAAAGTAAGACCAAAATCTCAAGGGTTTGGAAGTTGTTGGCTATGGAAACTTGAAACCCATTCTTTCTCTAGAGGTGGAAGAAAGAGGAGATGAATAGAGAAATGGGGGAGGGAGTCACGAAATTTGGGAGCTGAATGGGGGTCTCCAATTCTTTTATTCACTTAGCAATAAATAAACAATTAATTAGTAGTAATAAAAATAAGTAAAAGTGATAGTTTTTGAATTAAACCACACACTTAGTGACACCTAACTCACTTTATTAGATGCTAATCCCATCACTCACACTACTCATCTAATCTCACCTCTCTCAAGGTTACCCTCTAATCTAGAGTCTTAAAATCTAAAAGCACGGCGACGAGAAACCGAAAAGCCGATTAATTTCTCGCCGGAGAAAGCCCGGAAATTAATTCGCGAGAAATTAATTCTCCGCGTGATAATATTATTTCATAAATAATAAAAATAATATCAAACATACAAAAATAGTCACAACAAGTTATGATTCGATTTTCCTCGAAATCGGGGCTCATTTTAAATTTTATTTACGGCAGAAACTGCCCGGCGATTTGAAACGCGCCGAAACTTCGTTAGAATTTTTCGACGATCTTCAAACCATGAATTAACATAACAATATTAATTCTTAATTATATTTGCTCTTGATTTATTTCACTCAATTTTCCAGTTAGCACAAAATACGCGTTGTCGCCACGTAAAAACTTATACAAGGTATAAATTGATGAATTCGCATTAACGCAGCATACGTCTACGCTGTCTATTAATTTGAATTAACATCATGAATAATATTTATTTATAATAAATAAATTGTTCAAAATACTCAAAATAATTTCCCGTACTCTCAGTAAATTATCGAGGTGATCATTCTCTCTGACTTATTTTTTGAGTATTCAGGATTTTATTGCTAAAATCACTTTTCTTAAAAATTGGGGGGTTACACAAACCGAAACGTCGCAATTAGGCAGTCTCTGGCCATAGAAAATACACTAAATATTTTCTGATGCCAAAAATTCTAGAAAAATTAAAATAAATCCTAAATATTGGAAAATTCTAAGATCTCAAATTTTATAAAATTTGGATCACGTTTGGGCATGTTTCAGTTAGAAACATACGCAATAGCCTAGTTAAGGCAGAATTCGATAGAATTCTCGCAGCGTAATAAAAACTATAAATTAGTGAGGATCACTAATTTCAATTTCTCTTATCATATAGATATTATTCAAATAATAAAATTATCAAGACAAAATCTTTAAAATAATAGTCATATTAAATATGACATAAAACAGACAATTAATACAATAACTAAACTACGAAAAATCAAACTATGACTTGAAAATATTTATTAAATCCTGAAAATTATTTCTCTTTCAATAAAATAATTTTCTTTAATCAAATAAAAATCTTTCACATTTTCCGGGATTAATTCATATTAAAAACAATATACGTATACACTGTCTGTTAATCTGAATTAATTACTAAAACAGTAAATTGTTTACAATAAATCTTTATTGTTCTTCGTATTTTTAACAAACCATTGAGGTAATCAATCTCTATGATTTATTTTCAAGTAGTCGGAAACTATAAAATAATTTTCATAAAAATTGGGATGTTACAGTTACCTATCTAAAAGAAGTTTTGCAAGTTTTTATAAGAAAAAAGGGTGTGGCCGAGAGGCCCTTAAAGGATGTGGAAGGAGAGTTTTGGTTGTAACTTGGAAATAATGCTTGGATGAAGTGTGTTTAGGCTTTTGGAAATTTAGGAAAAAGTGGTTAATCAAAGTTTGCTTACTTTAAGGTTTTCAAGAAAGTAAGGATATGTGTTATGTTAGCTTTTCAAGAAAATGTTTTAGTTTCAAAACCTTATTCTTTCCTAGTGGCTAGTAATAAAATGCTTGAGTGAATGCTTGGTTAGGAAAAGGAATAGGATGAGAGCCTAAGGTTTTAAGCTAAGTTGTAGAATTGTGCTAAGCTTACCTTGTGGTGGTAGGATTTGCGAATTCTGAAATCGTGCGACGCGGGATCGAGGCGAGCGATACCACACTAATAAACAATTGTGGTAAGGGCAACTTTTAAATATGAATAAGATTTAAATTTTATTTTGCATATCGAAGAAGTCTGAGAGCCTTAGGGTTCGAAGTGAGGGTCTCGTACCCCTTCGTTTTAGTATTTAAGCTTCTGTTATTATCTAGTGGGCTTGTCTGCAAGTGGTTGGCAGTTGTCCCCAACCCCCGACACTAGTATAATTACCTCTCTGCCAACCCCACTGAGCTGTAGAGGGATGAACTGAGTTGTCAATGTCATTGCTTGATGAGATATGATTGATTGTGATGGATTGTATATACTGTTGAACTGTGTTGCATTGTATTAAGCTTGGCGTGAATATTTATTTGTTATGCGATTGAATACTTATTCGAATTGCTTCTCGAATTATCGTATGTGGCGATTTATTCATTGGAGGGCGAAAGTTTAGTCGTGACATCTTTGAGCTTCGATCCGATTAACCTGGGGTGCTAGGATCCCTAAAAAGCTCCGGTTGGTTTTTCATCAGCTTAGCTAGACATCGTAGCATCAAGGAACTTGATCTAAATATCCTAGGGTAGTCGTGAAGCCCAAGGCTAATGGCTGGAATTTAGCAGCTTGTTCGGCGTTGCTTTCGGCAAAATTGTCGAAAGTGTCGCGAGAGAGAGTCTTGAGTTACGTCTTGAGAACTGTGCATTTTTATTGCCTCTTGCTTTATGATTTGCTATTTCTGGATTATTTGAGAAGTTGACCCTTTCCCGTGGTGCCTTCAACCAATGATGGTTACCCAGGCGATGAAGAAGACCCTGCTGATACCGGCGATGGCGATATCGTCAGAGATCATCTTTGACTTTCCAGAAATTGAGATTCCCGCGGCAATGGAGTTCGATCCCATCTCCCGTCACGTTGTTTATACAGGGGATATTGTACAGAGCTTTCGAGTGGATGGTGTGGTCGTGAGACAGGAGACGTTGAGACACACAGTTAGCTTTTCGATCCGAATGATGCAGGTGGTGGATGCCTGGCGCATCATCTAGAGGGAGCAGGTGATGCCAGTATCATCTTCCTCGCCAGAGGGACCTCTCGAGATCCCAAGGCACACTGCTTCCCGACTTGCTTCCCGAGGACGAGGACGAGGACCGAGGGTTTGATGGACCGCTCGTAAGAGCGTGATTAGACGCGAGACTGCAGAAGCATCTACTTCCAGGGCAGGTGTTATTCAAAGTCCTCCAGCAGGATCTGAGCCCGAGGCAGAGCCAGTCTCTCCTATAGGATTAATACAAGGACGGAGAAAGAGATTTGAAAGATCGAAGTTTCGAAGGAATAAAATATAGTGAACCTAGTGTTCCTATTGAGCATATGGGCCATGCGTCATGTGCTAGGAGTTAATGTCCTACTTACGTGCATATTTTCTTGATTAAGGATTGGACCTAGTGTTTCATATGGCGTGCCTAGTATCTCAACCTAAAAATTGAGCCTAGTATTCCGCATTACGTACCTAAGTTTTGATCTAAGATTGAGATTAGCATTCCGTAGTTTAACACCTGGACCTAGTGTCCTGTGTTTGAACTCTAAGGGGTATTTCTCATCATCTCAGTTCACTGCTTGATGAAGAATACCTGAGCATTATTTGAGTAGTATGGGATGCCCATTGTAGTGCTTAAACTTTGAGTTCCCTCCACCGTTTCAAAAGTGAACGTAGTTGAGGTTTGTCGATCTGCATTGATTAATTAAAACATTACTCGGGCGCTCCCTACAGTGAGCATGCCATATTGAAGAATTTGCTTGGATGCATACTGACCATTGAGCATCGACACTCGGAGCGTTTGATTGTCTTAAGGACTTCAAAAGGACGAGTTGTCACTTCATGCCTGTGTGGCAGCAATGCCTAATGCGTGGCAAGCCTAATGTATGGCTATACCCTTGGTAGGAGAATTTGATTCGGACGTTGGGAAATAAAGTTCCTCGTCACTGCTGACCTTGTTTAAGGCTACAGGTGTATACACAAATTTGTTCATAATGGATTGGCATGCATAGCTAACCACATTTATGATATGTGATGATTTGTTTGATGAAATTGATATTGTGAGGACTTGATCGTTGATTTGTTGATAGAATTGTTGTTCACATGCAATTATTTGATATTGTGGTGACTTGATTGTTGATCTGTTGATACAATTGTCTGTTCACATGCAAATGCTTGATATACCATGATGATGCATGCGGTCTATTAAGTATGTATATGTATATAAAATCATGTCATTGTATTATATATGTAAATATTGTTTGCATGCGACATAGCCTATGATAAACCCGGACAAAGGATTTACCCTTGCACTGTTGTTGGATTGGATATTCTTATGGATGTCACTTCCAGATGGAGCTCCATAGCTACTGCAGTTTCGTCTTTCTAGGAGCTTGGAGATTGAGCCAGTGGAGGAAGATTACTCTGAATGTTTCGTGTTTTGATCTTACTAAACTGTTTCTCAGTAAAAGTTATAGTTGTTGGCCAGCTTAGCTTAGGGTATTGTCATTGTTATTTTCGTGATTACCCATTGTTTTGTAATTACTCTATTTAGAAAACCTCGCCTCAGTGCGAAATGATTATGTCATGTTTTTTGTTATGTGAAGTATTGATTGTGATGTGTTATACTCTGATATTTGCAAAAGACTGATTTTGCATTATCTAGAAAATTGTAGTATTCTTTATGTATCAATTTTGAAAAGGGTTTCGAAGGGAAGAAAAAAAAAATTACTCCTATTTTCCATTGCGAAATACATAAGAGTACTTTTTAACTGAAAGCATACAAGCATCAAATGTTTTCAGCATTAGATTGGGTTGCACAGTAGCGCTCTAGAAACGAGGTGTTACAATAGTGGTACCAGAGCAGTTCGGTTCTAACCGGACCGCTTTGTCTAAGCTGGCCTAGATTATTGGGGATTGTCGGGTATAAGTTTGTTATGCCTAGGTTATGTGAACCTTGTTTGTGATTGTCTGTAATGTTTCCTAGTTGAAACATATGTGACATTGTGTGAAATTGTGTGCGATCATCTCAGATGATTGATTTTATTGTGGGCTTCTAATTAGTTTCTTTGCAGAAACTCTTTGCCTTTGAGACGAACGAGTCTTTCTGCTCGAGCTAGTAATTTAGATGTGAATCACATAATCCGAATGATAGTCGGGATAGCAACTACTGTCACACAACAGATCGTCGCGGAGAATCAACATTATTTACTGAGACAACAAGGGGAAAAGCGAGCTATTGGAGGGCCAATTAGGCCAGATTATCAGAGCAAACGACAATAAGGAAGACAGTTACAAGGAGCACCTTATTTCTATCCTCAGGGAAATGACCGCAGTCAGGATCGTCTTGTGGCGCAGGCTATTAGGAATAGCTAGAAGGAGAAGTGGCACTGTTAACACTGAGGAGGCAAGGAACACTTGGCAGATAAATACTCATCAAATGACCGACTATGCTGTAACTGTAAAAAGCCAGGATACTTTTCTAAGGACTGTCAGTTGCCAAAGGTGGATCAACTGCAAACGCTGTGGAGGATGCGTGCCCAGCTACTGGATGATATGTCTACATGATGGGCAGAAGAGGGAATCACAAGCATCGATAGCCGAAGATGCACTACTTCAACGGTAAAGATGAAGAGCACAGCGTTAACAGTATCCAACCAAGGAAAGGTTGTGTTTTACCTGCAAGGAACTGGGACATTTGTCCAGAGACTGCGAAGTACCATGAGCTGAGTCTGTTGTCAACAATGTTGTAGCTGCAAGATCAACCATTAAGGGACGTGTTTAAACACTAAGCAGAGCGGAGAACTCACCATCTAAAGACTTTATTGCAGGAAACGCGACACAATAGAGTTGAGTGAGCAGAGTTTTACAAGGGAGATTATTCGTAGAAGATGCTATAATTATCGTATTATATGTATTATGATGTGTGCGTGGTTCTAAGTATAGACCACATAAGTGCTTTGACTTTGTGACGTATTTTACTATTGTATTAAATTCCAAAATTCAAATTTCTAATATACTTTTGGTATTACGATAGATGTTCTTGTTATTGTTGTGTAATTACTTGTGATTTATGCTGTTGTTGATCTTGTGGTTAATAAGTTTTCGAAATTTTCTTTCCTTTTGATGTCATAAAAACATGGGTTTTTGAAGAACTTGTGAGTGAGTATTTCAACTTATTTAAGTTTTGATTTTATATTGTTTCAGATGATTATTTTAGTGGTTTCGGAAAACCTTTCCTTCCTTTTTATTATGTTGAAACCGTGAGTTATTTTAAGTAAGAGGAAAAGAGGATTTCATCATTTATCCAATTGATCTATTGTTGGCCTTTGTTGTAGTTGTGGTTTTGGAATTGTAGAGAAAATTTTCATATTAATCTTTTATTAAAAAGCTTTTGGGTGTGAGTAGCATGATTTTGAAAAACGGATTTGAGTGTGTAGGTGTGCAAGCCGTGAGGCTCTTTGAGAGAACTAAAATTATTCGATGCTTTAATACTTGTTTTTTACTGATTTTGTTATTGTTGGTGTTTGATGCAAGTTTTAGTTTTTGATTTAAATGTGTCTTGATGATTTTAAGACAATGACAAACCTAATCTCAAAAGAATCATAGTATTCTTGAGAGGGTTAAGTCTCGAAGAGATCAAGTTTTGTTTTATGAGAATCAATTCTTGCTTTGTGTTATTTTTAGAACTTAGAAGTTTTAAAAACAAAAGAATTTTCTTTTTGGGGTTTGTGATTAAAACCGTGGTTGTGTAGGTATATTTGTGTCAGTGCAGTTTTATTGTTATTAGCATGTAATTGTAACTCAGTAGTCGTCCTGACCGTGTTCGTGATCGTCATGGAGTATAGATTGTAGCTTGGAATAAGGCATCATTCGCGAGGACTTCTTCAACATCGACGCGTAGTATTGTGTTTTGTAGACGTTTAACTTAATAATGTAGTGTTTTAACTTATTACTGATATATGAATAAAATGTATGCTTTGATGCTGCCTGTTTGAATGAAATAACTTCCTTGTCGTATTAGTTTTCAAAGTCTAAAGTTTATGATATGCTTTTAGTGTTAAGTTATGATTTTTCAGATTTCTTGATTTTGTTTTTATTTGTAAATGAATTTTCGGGGACGGAATTTTTTTAAGGAGGGTGGTAATGTAACATCCCAAATTTTATAAAAATTATTTTATAGTTTTCTACTACTTGAAAATAAATCATGGAGATTGATCACCTCAATGGTTTGTTAAAAGTATGAAGAACTACAAAGATTTATTGTAAACAATTTACTGTTTTAGTAATTAATTCAGATTAATAGACAGTGTAGACGTATACTGTTTTTAATATGAATTAATCTTGAAAAATGTGAAAAATTGTTGTTTGATTAAAGAAAATTATTTTATTGAATGAAAAATAATGTTAGGACTTAATAGACATTTTTAAGTCACATTTTGAATTTTCATTGTTTAGTTATTGTATTAATTATGCATTTACGTCATATTAAATATGACTATTATTTTAGAGATTTTGTCTTGATAATTTTATTGTTTGAATAATATCTAGATGATAAGAGAAATTGAAATTAGTGATCCTCAAGATTTTTACGCTTTTATTACGCCGCGAGAATGGTTGAATTACAGTTAGAGGCTATTGGGTGAGTTTCTAACTGAAACATACCCAAACGTGATCCAAATTTTATAAAATTTGATATCTTTGTATTTTCCAATATTTAGAATTTATGGGAATTTTTCTGGAATTTTTGGGCATCAGAAAATATTTAGTGCATTATCTGTGCCCAGAAACTGCCTAATTGCAATGTTTCGGTTTGCATTTCGAGAAAACGAGATACGTAGGTGCTTTTCTCATGCCGTGAGGAAAATTTTGGCTAAATGGTAATTTTTGGGTGTGGATTTGTTTTTAGAATTATTTTTGAAATTTTTAGTATTAAAACCTAATATACCCGTAACGTCGTGTGCACCCGATTAAGCGAGAACGCGACGAAACAAAATATCTTGATATTTTGGGCTGGGGGCGTGAATCCAAAAACTAGGGGAGCTGAACCTTGAGTCTTATAACCTTCCATGCCAAGTGTTAGCTTATGATTGGTTAGTTAGTAAATTGTAGGTAGTTAGTTAAGTTGGTTTAGAACTGGTTTGGTTAGTTTGGAACTAAATGAACAATTTTCTTCCACCCTTGTCCCTCCTCCATTTCGTGGCTGACCTCCTTCATTGGAAACCATCTTCATCATTCTTTCATTTTTGGAAAGCTTGGGTAGAATTTTAGTGAGAGAAAGCGTGGAGAAATTTGAAAATTTTGTGATTTTGGAAGCTTAATCTTCATCCCTTCTTCTTCCTTCTTGATCAATCATCCTCATCTTGGTTGGTAAGGTTCCTAATCCATTTTCTTTTCTCCATGGCTGCCATGGATGAGTTTTTATGGTTTTAGTGTTGCCTCTCACAATTTTGGTGTTGATTCTTGAAGGAAATTTGATGTTTAAGCTTACAAACTTCCATCCTTTCTTCTTAATCCTTGATCCATCATCTCTAATCTTGTTGGTAAGTGTTCTTGATCACTTTCCTCTTCTCATGGCTGCATGAGTGTGCTTTTCATGATTTTAGAGTTGTTTTTCTAAGAAAGTGTTAGATCTTTATGTTTTAGCTTGTCTATTTCATGGATCCATTAATTTCTTCCATGATTAAGCTTGATTAGAGTTTTTAAAATTTGGGAACCCTTCACCCTGGCCGAACCTATGGGGCTGATTAAGGGACTTGTTTTGGTTTCATATAGCTGTTTTGGAGTTAGATCTATAAAGGTTTTAACTTAGCATACTTAGATCTAGTCATATATGCATGTTAAGCAAGTTTTTGTGAAATAAATTTGGTTGAAAATGGGGGCTGGAACCGTGGCTCAAACATGATTTTGGAGGATGTTTTAAATTGTTTTTAAAGTGTTGTAAGTGTTGAATAAGTTGGCTTAAGGTTAAAGGAATTAAGTGTAGTGAATTTGCATGATTTAGTCTTAAAAGTGAAGTTGTAAACAAAAACTTTTACACCTCTTTTATGTTTTGAAAAACAGCAACCTTTGTGGTCTTAAATGGATTTTATGAACTTGTTTTTATGGCTTAAAGGTAGTACAATTAGTAGATCCTAGCTTATGAGTTAAAGGCTAACAAGTTTGCATGACTTAGATTATAGAAAATGAAGTTTATAGATCAAATTCTTGTCTTGCTTTTGGGCTTTCAAAACCTTGGCCTTCAAGGAAGTTTTGTCACTTGTTCTTAGCTAGTTTTATGCCTAAGATTGTTGTAAAAGGTGGTTAGTAAATTGATTTAGCAAAGTCTTTCAAAGAAGCTTGATTTTAGTAAATGATTTGGGTTATGTTTTAAGTATTATTTTGGACTTATAATAAAATTGTTTCTAAAATTTTGTGACATGTTTTAGTGTTTTAAAAAGTGATTCAAAGTTGGTAAAAACACTATTCCAATTGGTAAAATTTGATTTAAGCTTTTTCTAAGTGTGTAGAGTTAGTAAAAGTTTGAAAACTTGCATGACTTAGACTTGTTGCATGACATATGACTAGGTGTGATCCAAATGGGATTAAGGGAGTAATTTTTAGGCCTTTTAGGGACCTAAATCCGTGGCTGCCCTAGGGGCATTAGATTGAGTTTTTAGTTCTAATTGATTGAAACTTGTGTTGTTAGGGTACGAGCAAGGTGTGACTTGACGATAGTTTCGAATTACCTTGCTTAGATTGTTAAAACACTCAAGGTAAGGGAAATTCTTATATAATGAGTTTGGGCTTTTCGCCTTGTGTGTTGTTTGATTGTTTGATTAACTGTGTGATAGTACTTATAGTATGACTATGTGTTGTTTGGAATGTTGTAGCATATTTTTGGCCCCGCGTGGCTAGACTGAATTGTATTGTGTGACTTAAATCATGTTTGATTGATTTGATTGGACTTGAAATTGATGAATGCATGTAGCAGGTTGTAGCGTACTAAATTACTATGTGCTGTATGAAATGTTGTAGCACGCTCTTGGCCCTGTGTGGCAATATGATTTGTATTGCTTACCATAAATCATGTTTGATTTAATTGGAATTTGGAATTGATTGGAACTTGGAAAATATTGTTGATAATAATGGATTAATTAATAATGCGTTGATCGATTGTTATTGGTTTGACGATTTACTATGGTAAATCAGATGCGATTTCACAAGCCGAATTCTGATTTCGTAAACAAGTTGTTACGGGCATTTTGAATTAAAAGTAAGCGTGAGGGTTTTAGTATAACTAGCCAAAGCTTGCAAATAATTTTCAAGGAATCAATAGTAGGAAAAGAACTTGAGTAAACAATGTGATTTGTGAAAACGGTTGAGTTAAATGATGCGTATCGAAAATTCTGGCTAGGAAAGACCTGGTTATTAAGAGTGTTCGCACCGCCACTCTTTCCTAGAAATTTTTCCTAATGCATTATTTAGCACAACTAGGGTTTCAACGACCTAAAGCCAGAAAGTATTTTCAGATACATAGGAGTGATACAAGGACTGAGAAAGAGATTTCAAAGATCGAGATTTCGAAGGAATAAAATATAGGGAACCTAGTGTTCCTATTGAGCATATGGGCCATGTGTCCTGTGCTGGGACTTAATGTCCTACTTGCGTGCATATTTTCTTGATTAAGGATTGGACCTAGTGTTTCGTATGACGTGCCTAGTATCTCAACCTAAAAATTGAGCCTAGTGTTCCGCATTTCGTACCTAAGTTTTGATCTAAGATTGAGATTAGCGTTTTGCAGTTGAACACCTGGACCTAGTGTCCTGTGTTTGAACTCTAAGGGGTATTTCTCATCGTCTCAGTTCACTACGTGATGAAGAATACCTGAGCATTACTTGAGTAGTATGGGATGACCATTGTAGTGCTTAAACTTTGAGTTCCCTCCACCTTTTCAAAAGTGAATGTAGTTGAGGTTTGTCGATCCGCATTGATTAATTAAAACATTACTCGGGCGCTTCCTACGGTGAGCATGCCATATTGAAGAATTTGTTTGGATGCATACTGACCATTGAGCATCGACACTCGGAGCATTTGATTATCTTAAGGACTTCAAAAGGACGAGTTATCACTTCATGCCTGTGTGGCAGCAATGCCAAACGTGTGGCAAGCGTAATGTGTGGCTATACCCTTGGTAGGGGAATTTGATTCGGACGTTGGGAAATAAAGTTCCTCGTCACTGCTGACCTTGCTTAAGGCTGCAGGTGTATACACAAACTTGTTCATAATGTATTGGCATGCATTGCTAACCACATTTATGGTATGTGATGATTTTTTGATGAAATTGATATTGTGAGGACTTGATCGTTGATTTGTTGATAGAATTATTGTTCACATGCAATTGTTTGATATTGTGGTGACTTGATTGTTGATCTGTTGATAGAATTGTCTGTTCACATGCAAATGCTTGATATACCATGATGATGCATGCGGTCTATTAAGTATGTATATATATATATATATAAAAGCATGTCATTGTATTATATATGTGTATATTGTTTGCATGCGACATAGCCTATGATAAACTCGTGGACAAAGGATTTACCCTTGCACTGTTGTTGGATTGGATATTCTTATGGATGTCACTTCCAGATGGAGCTCCATAGCTGCTTCAGTTTCGTCTTTCCAAGAGCGTTGGAGATTAAGCCAGTGGATGAAGATTACTCTGAATGTGTCGTGTTTTGATCTTATTGAACTGTTTCTCAATAAGAGTTATAGTTGTTGGCTAGCTTAGCTTAGGGTATTGTCATTGTTATTTGCGTGATTACCCATTGTTTCGTAATTACTCTATTTAGAAAACCTCGCCTCAGTGCGAAACGATTATTTCATGTTTTATGTTATCTGAAGTATTGATTGTGATGCGTTATACTCTGATATTTGTAAAAGACTGATTTTGCATTATTTAAAAAATTGTAGTATTCTTTATGTCTCAATTTTGAAAAGGGTTTCAAAGGGAAGAAAAAAATTACTCCTATTTTCCATTGCGAAATACATAAAAGTACTTTTTAACTGAAAGCATACAAGCATCAAATGTTTTCAGCATTAGATTGGGTTGCACAATAGCGCTCTAGAAACGGGGTGTTACAGAAACCTTTTGTATACAATGCTTTAACATACATGAAAATGCAAAACATACAAACATTTAAATGCAAATATCCATACGAGGCTTTCTACAAGAAAATTGCAAAGTAGTACAAAAGACTCTTGATGAATAAGACTCGACTCGTGATCCGGCTTCAACATATAAGAAAGTCTCGTATAAAAGAAAGACTGAGCAATCAAGCCCCACTCTCAAAATGCTCCATAATCTGCTATTACCTGAAAACAACGCCCCAACATAGTGAGTTTATAAAACTCAGTAACATAGAATTTGAGATAAAACACTTTTACTGTTGTGTCCAGCCATACTTGATGTGCTAAGTATGGAAAACTCCTCTCAGCAGAGATACAAAAAAGGACATCAATCAATCTAGTATATTGTTACAATAATACAGCTAATTGATGAGACAATTCTAACAATCATAACGAAGCATACGTTTTCATAATTGAAAACTCAACTTGCTTATGTGTGTAACTGTTATCCATGGAAAGAATAAGGATATGTCCTTAAAAGGAATGGCCTATGACAAGTACCTAAGCGGTCTTTCCCCACATACATTATAGAACAAAACTCAGACTCTTAATTCTGCCCAAAATTCGCTTAGCTCAGGGGGTCAGAAAAAGGGGACATTTTTCTGTAGATTTACATTGACTTGGGTGATTTTATTAAAATACCAAACGATGTCGGATTTGGGCAAATGACCACTCATTCGAAAGCTGAGGGTCTAGTTTATGAATCTAATTTTTATTTTAGAACATAACCACCCAATTAGTGCAATTTTACCAAAATGACCACTGAGTTCCAAAAACAGAACAGCACACCTTCTGTAATTTTGTAACACATTTTAATATATATATACTTAGCCAAATCCAACCTGCTCAAATTGAATAAACATGAGCAATGGCGGAGCTTCACAAAATTTTTTGAGGGAGCCAAAGTAGTCAAATAATATACTCAACTATGAAATAAAAATAAAATAAGCAAATATAAAAAAATAAATTATCTACAAACAAAACTAAATTGCTAGGAGAACTCAAAATCACTTTTTTCTTAAAACAATAGTTGTAGATTAATTGATTTTAATTTTCAAAAGCTGAAATTATTTTTAAAAAAAAATTATAAATCATTTATTCATAAATTATTTAAAAAATTATTTATAAACATAGCATAATTTTATTTTATAAAAATATAATTAAATACTAAATAAATGATAGTCCCATTCCCTATCATAATAGGTATAAGAAGGGTAAAAGAAAAAATAACAAGTAAAATAAATAGTATATGAAACATATATAAAAATAATGCAAAAAATGTGAAAAAGAATGATAATAGTATATAAAAAAAGAATTATTGTGCAAAAGCGTTTGAAAAAAGGCAAACTTTGGAATCGAGACCGAGTCTTGTGAGTTTCCAATAACTACTTAACCTCTGCGACAGTCGTAAGGCTTTGGTAACAATGACAAACGTATTTTATATGTATATATATCAATTAAGCAATACGAATATTTTTCTATTAAAATTTTAAAATTTTGGGGGAGACATGGCTCCTCCCTGTCATAACTAAGATCCGCCTCTGAACATGAGTCTAGTTTCTCATGAAATAAATCCTATCCCAATTGTAGCTTTGTGGAGCTCGCAATGAGGCAAACATCGCACTGACGTTAGTGGGGGTTGGGGACAGCAATCAACCCTCCTCCAATAACACAACATTAACTCACAATTGGCTAGCTTAATTATTAAGCCACTTCATGAACAATCAATACACATGTAATCAAACATAATCAAACTAAAATCAAGCACTCCAAGCCCTTGCATAAGCTACATTTCAAATCCATTCACACAACATTGGTAGTGAAAAAGATTCCAAGAGAACATTTTCCTCTTAAAACTTACTTCAAACACCTTGTGTGTATCTAACATATTTGTAATGCACAAACTTGTAGAAACACATAAGGAATACACATAAGGAATACCAATCAAACAAATGACAAACAAACAATCCTAGCACATCCTAAGAGAGGCTTTCAATTGGGGATTTCTATGTTACTTTAGGGTTTAATGGATTTAGGGGTGAAAACCCCTAATCTTGGTTCTTGGACCTTCCACACTTGTTCCTTTCCACCATTAAAGCTTGAACCCAAGCTTTTCCTCCATGGAAGCTTGCTACCAAGCTTCAATTTTTGCTCTTTCTTCTTCCTTTCTTCAATCTCTTCTTGATTTGGGTTTTATGGAGAAAAACCCTTAATCTTTCTTTGCTTTCCTTTGAATCTCCATAGAGTCTCTCCTTCTTCCATCTCCCTTATCTTCTTCTCGTCACTCTCCCTCTCTTTTTCTTCTTTCCATATTCTCTCTTACATCCTCTCTTCTCCCTTTTCTTTCTCTTTCTTACTTTTCTTCTTTATTTCTTTGTCTCACCATGTGGGTGTGTGTTTAATAAGGGGAGAGAGTGTTATAATGTGGGTTAATGGAGTGTGTGGTGGGTGAGAGGTTTTGGTTTGCTAAAATTTGGCTAACCAATCCTTATTTAATCTCATAATTTATCCTTTGGTCCTCACTAGAACCGTAGGTAAATTAATCAATTAAAAACTACTCAGAAATAAGTAGTCCCACCTTTTCGTAATCATTAAGTTGAATTTAAAGAGAAGAAAAACTCAACGAACTTGAGAAAATCTGCATGAAATTTACTGGGCGTGGAATTATTCGCTTTAGCGAGATACTCGTTTAGCGCAGGAGGATTCACTCATCAAATCCAAGCCAGGTACGAATCTTGGGAAATCCTGCTGAAGCTAGTTGAGCGAATTAAGCTCACTGAGCAAATTTCACAGAGTTTCAACATAAAACTCTGATTTTTAAAACAATCCTTAGGAAATAAATCCCTTCATCACTTAGGGCCTCTAGTTACTAAGCTTAAGAGAGTTGGGGTGTTACAATATCACTCTGCAAAAACAAACAAATCTGAAGTCCTGAAACTGGTTTTAGTTGATCCAAAAGAGGGAATTAAGGCTTGAAATCTTAAAGGTATTGAGAGGCTAATGCATAATATGTTTGTGCAGTCGTTAGTTCCAAGAGCTAGTAGCTTTGAGAAAGTCACTAAGCTGGACCTACTTCTTATTTACCATCTCTCTAAAAAGGTTCCATTAAACCTACCCTTTGTAATGTTGCATTATATGATGAATGACATTGAAACCCTACGATAATCTTCCTCACTACCCTATGGAATGATGCTCACACGAGTCTTTAAGTACTTTGATCCGTCCCTAGAAAAAGAAGAAGCATCTAGAGAAAGAAAAATTCTCTAGTGAAAAAATCTCAAACAAATGAAACTACAAACTGAGCAACAAGCTGTGGCAGCTCTCAAGGAACTTCATCAGAAAAGAGCTCTGATGAACTCAAGCAGAAAAAGAGGAAAAAAATCAGTACGAAAAGAAAAAGAAGAAGAAAAAGGAAGAGAAAAAGAATAAGAAAAAGCATACTTCTACTTCTACTCAAGAAATGAAGAAAGAGATCACTCAATAACTGAGTAATAAAACTCATCAAGAAGGGTTTAAGGAACTTGGTCAGGGGGGCAAAAAATTGACGATCAGGAGATTTATGAAGAATCTACTCAAGAGGAGCAAGAAATTGATAATCATGACATTCATGAGTAACATGCTCAGGGGAAGCATGAGAATTCTCAGAAACAAAAAAGTTCTGAAAATTAAGATGATCATATAGATGAACCCCCTTTGAATCAACTTATCACTACAACAGATTATTAGAAAAATGGCGCCGCCTTAAACAATGCTTTATGCTAAAAGCGCTATTTAAGAATCATGTATGGCCTTTACCAGCGCTTTCTAGAGAAGGCGCTGACTAAAAATAACAAATATACAACGCTTCCTTGATTAAACGCTGCTAAAAAGACGTGCGTCACCTTCACCAGCGCTTTTCCTAGGAAGCACTGTCAATTCTCGTTAGTGACATGGCCTTTAATAGCGCTTCCCCAAGGAAGCGCTTTCTATGACAAGGCCTTTACTAGCGCTTTATTGGGCAAGCGCTCTCTAATATCCTTTATCAAATTAAATAACTCGTCAGCCCCACACACCACACGCGCAAAGTTTTCTGATTTCTCTCTCTCTCACTTCGACTTCCATTTTCTTTCCCTAGTTTCCCTCATGAAGCGGATCGAGAGCATTGCCTCTGTACTCTCTGTCTCTCTCCTGTTGTTTCCTAGGGTACCTCCTCCACCACCATTCTCATGCTGGCAATCCACGAAGACACCTCCACTTCTCCCCTATTGGCCCTCCACGACACCACCCTTCTCTGGTCGGCCGAGAGCTTTTCCCAGCCTCTCCTCTACTTTAGAGGTCTGGTGAACGAGAACACAGAATACAAGATTGCTTTTTGCCTCGCATCCTCAGGCGTGGGTCTGCCGGATCTCCTCACCATCTCGCTTGGAGTTTCCTTTCAGAACTACTTCAGAACGCAAGATTGCGTTCAGATCTACTTCAGATCACGCTAGATCTCGCCGTCTAGACATCATTTTCAGCAAGGTACCACCATCTCTGAACCTTAAAAATGGGTAACACACCACAATCTCTAGACTATCTCGGTAGCATCACCATTTGAAGAAATTTTTCTGACCCTTAAAACGGGTAAGTCGGATGGGTGACGATTTTAGTGGTTGCTAGGGGATGTCGATGGCTCCTAGAGACTTGTTGGAAGCATTTTTGATTCTATTGGTCATGGTAGTTCTGAATGGTCTGATGGGTTTAATTGTTATGTTTTGATTCTTTTGACGTTATGTACGTTCTATTTATTGAATTTGTTCTATGTTCTAGTTTGTTTATTTTATGTGATTATCCCTTTTATGCACCTATTGTTGTTGTTGAGCTGAGCACATCAGGTGTTTATCAACTATCCAAGATAATACTTGTTGATAAATACACACATTGTAACCCTTTCTTCAACCAAATGTTCTTTTATCTATTGCCTTTTCAATTTGCTAAATATCTAGTTTAAACATTTTGTTTCGTTGATTTTTCTTGATGAAGGGTGAATGAAAGATGAATGTGAAAAATTAATTTTTTTTTTCTAAAAAAAGGGGAATACACAGCGCTTCCTTGAGGAAGCGCTGTCTTTTCTCAGAATTTTTGAGAATAGACAGCGGTTTCTTGAAGACTATTATCGAAAATAGACAGCGCTTCTACAAGGAAGCGCTGGCTATTCTCAAAATCACCAGCGCTTTCTAAACGCTGTCTTTTTGAAACATAATCACTAGCGGGTAATTAAGCAGTGCTTTTAAGCGCTGACGAAGGCAAAAAAATAAGCGCTGTTGATTTGCAAATCTGTTGTAGTGTACTCAAGATGAGTATCTTCTACTAAGGCAAATTCCCTATCTTCATTTAGGGATCATGTTCAGAAAAAGGAAATTGAAATAATTTTTGTTGGCACCAAAAATCAATTGGCTGATATTTTTACTAAGCCACTTATCGATGAAAGCTTCAGGTTTGTCAAAAGCAAGTTGCATATTATCAAATCACCCTTTTTAGAACGTTCACTGATCTATCTATTAAACTTTCTACAAACTTTCAGTTACAAAATTTCTATAAACCTTCTCACAACTTTTATTATTTGAAAAATTATGTTAGTTGAATTAGTTAATTTTTATCGTTTTTATATTTTACTTTATTCTCTTTTAACATTGAGAAATATGCCTCAACAACTCTATAGCGCTGACAGGAGAGAAAATCCCCTCTCTAACGGTTACTTTCTATAACCGTTCAAAAACTCTCTCTCACTTCTCCCAACGGTTACTTTCTAACGGTAACTTCTACAACTGCATGTCTCTTGCCTTAAATAGAAGATTCGATTAACCCTCTCATGTTTTCACAATCTTCTCTTGCTTACTCATCTCTCTCTTTTCAACTATGAACATTCATAGTCATGGGTAGATGCAAGAGTGCAACCTACTCTTTAACTTCTAAAGAGAAACCTCCACATAAAATTCCTGATTACCCTCCTGATTAACCCGAACCTTCTTCTGTGGTTTCCAAAACACAAAAGAAGCAACATACTTCCCCTACTCCACCTCATAGGTCTTCACATATCTCTTCTATCTCTCCAACCACGAAGGAAACCGATCCATCAACTGAAAAAGCTATCGTCATCGTTCATGAGGAACCTTTTAAGGTCTCTGAAGAGGAAGTTAAGGGAAAAGGAAAAGAGATCAAATCTACCAAGAATGAAAAAAAGGCAACGAAATCTCTGGAAAAGCTTCTAGAGAAGTGGGAAAAGAAAACGATTCTTCCTGGAAGGATCTATCTTCTCTATGAACTCACTGATCATGGATGGAATTTCTTCCCTTACACTAAAGCACATAAATGGACTAACTTGCTTCAACTTGCTGAACCCACATATCCTTCAATGGTTAGAGTCTTCTATTCTAATCTCAAAAGCAACAAGGAAATGACCAAACTAACCAGTACTGTTCGTGGTCAGAAAGTTGAACTCTCCCCAAAGAGTATTAGGGATACTCTAGAGATCCCTCATGCAGGAAATAGATTGTATGACAATGATTGGATGGACATAGCCAATCTCTCCATGGATGATGTAAAACAACACCTTCTAACTAACCCTTTTTCTGAAATCACACTCACCAACCTTCTAGGTTTGGCATGGGTGTTTCATAGTATGTGCATTCACCACTTGGCAGCTAGAGAAGGGAGTTCAGACAAAGTCTACACTGTTAATCATATCATCATATATCATATGATCACCAAAAATCCTCTCTCTCTCTCTCTCTCTCCTTATGTCATTCTCAGATATATGCTCCAAGTTGCTGCCTCACCCAGGGAAAAGATAGCTTTGCCCTATGGCATGATCCTGGCAAAAATCTTCAAATTTCATGGAATTCCTCTAGAAGAAAAAGACGCTTCTTATGAAAGGCCTACTTTCTATTCAAAGAATGTAAGGCAGATGAACATAACACTACCTACAGAGGATGAAGAAGCTAGTACAAAGGAAAAGGAAGTTGCTGCTGCACCGAAGGAAGTTCCTGAAGAAAAGGTAGAAGAAATTGGTGAGAAAACTGTTCCTATCTCGGAACCAGTTATTGAAGAAGTGGTTCCTATTATGGAACATGTTGCTGAAAAGGAAGTTCCACAAAGAAACTTTCTCCTGGCCCAAAGGAACCCACTAGTGCCAAAGGAAATGCTCTAAGGAGGAAAAAGAAGAAAGAAAAAGAAAGAAGCAGCTCAAACTAGCACGACAAGAAAAGGCCTTGGTGTCTGAACAAACATTTTCTCCTCCATCACCTCATGCTGAACCACCTTCTCCAACAACAACTCAAGTTTTACTCTCTAAAGAGTTACTTGAGGGAGTTCAGAAACTATCTCAAGAGGAGATTCAGAGTGTTGTTCCTATAGCTGCACCTTAGGGGGAGTTACCTTACTCTGAAAAGACTGCCACAATTGACATGGCAATTTTATAAGTTGCACAAGAAGTTGGTGGTCTTGATGTTAGCTCCCCATCAGTTCTACAACTGGGTACTCGCCAATCTCCTGCCAAAACTGGTAACACATTCAACACTGAGAATGTGGCCAAGTTACTGTATTTGTATCCACTAGTGTTTGATTCTTCAATTAAACCGACCAAATCCGTCTCAATCACCGCTGACCCTATTGTTGAGATGTTACATTTTGATTAATCCTTACTCAAGCCATCAGTTGACATTCCATCTTCATTAGCTCTGCCACCACCTGAGGATCCTAAAGCTGCTCAGGAAGTTAAGGAACCTTCCCCTACTGGTCACATTGGAAAGTTAGAGAAACAAATGAAGAAAACGAGGAACCTCCTTAAGCAAGTCCCTAAATCTCAACGTGTTATCCAGCAGGAGGCTCGTTGCAATGTTGCAAGGTTTGATATGTATCAAACTCTGCTCATGCAGCATGTGCTCCCTCACATTGTTCCTCCCATCCAACTTCCCACTCTTGCACCACCACAGATCTTTTCGGATGTGCCTGAGCTTGCACCATCAAACTCATCTGATGATTCCTCACCTTCAAAGTACTTGTGCACTCTGGATTCCCCCTTCCTTTTGATAATGCCAAAAGGGGGAGTAGTAGTGTTTAGTTATATTATGTATTAAGTTTATTAAGTTTCTGTTTATGTACTTAGCAATGTCTGCGATTGGAATATTTGGCTAAGCGATCTTTTGATCCTTTTGTTGTTGGCCATCATGTTTAGTTGCTTAAGTACATTTTTATCAGTTCCTACAAACAATGTATCATTCATTTGGGCTGATGTTCTCTTTTGTTAAATGAAATTCATACAAGGTTCTGATACTTGATTTTATCATACTCTCTAATGCTGCCTATGTCACAAAAATTTTGTATGCTTAAATTCAGGGGGAGTATAAACTTTTTCACCTGATCTTTAATTGAGTATGATTTTAAATCAGAAAACTTAAACACTTTCTCAAAGGTTTGTCATCGTCAAAAAGGGAGAGATTGTTGAGGCAAATTGTCACATCTCGGTCCCACCCCATTTGGAGTTACCCCAGGGACCCAACGGGTATGTCACTCACAGGACTTCTCCGTCCCCCTTTTTGAGGAGTTTTTGCCTCACGGGAGGCTCGAACCCGCGCCCAAAGGGATATAGGCAATGGAAAGCACCTCCCTCACACCATCAGACCAAATTGGTCTGTTGGTGTGAGGGAGGTGCTTTCCATTGCCCATATCCCTTTGGGCGCGGGTTCGAGCCTCCCGTGAGGCAAAAACTCCTAAAAAAGGGGGACGGAGAAGTCCTGTGACTGGCATACCCGTTGGGTCCCTGGTGTAACTCCAAATAGGGTGGGACCGGGATGTCACAATAAAAGGAATGGTCTGATGGTGTGAGGGAGGTGCTTTCCATTGCCCATATCCTTTTGGGCGCGGGTTCGAGCCTCCCGTGAGGCAAAAACTCCTCAAAAAGGGGGGAGGGGAAAGTCCTGTAATGGCATACCCATTGGGTCCTTGGTGTAACTCCAAATGGGGTGGGACCAGGATGTCACACAAATTCCCTATCTCATGTTTTGAGTGATGATCAAATCTTTGGATCTTAGTTTATTGTTTTCTGATCACCTTGTCTACTAATGTCTCTACTTAATTATATGTGTGGAAGACAGGTTTGTAAGATATCAAGCAAAAGAAAGTTCAAGCAAATACAACAAAAGCCATTTGACAAAGAAAATATTCTCAAGCTTGACTTTAGAAAGTTCATCGAGATGCAAGAGAAAGTTGATCAAGTCCAGTACGAGGAAAAAGACTATTATGTGATCATCCTCAAGTTAGAATAAAAAGTTCGAGGAATAGAAAGTTGGATCTGCCCGTTGAAGTTGGACACGTTACCTTTGCAAGCCTGCACAACAGTGCATTTTTCTGACACAGTGCAGACCTACCTACCAGGAGCTAAGGGAAACTCTATACGACAGTCATAAATGAAGGAAAACTATAAATAGTCTTCAGAAACACCATTTCAAAGCATGAGAGCTTGCCAGAAACTCTGAAATCATACCAAAGCCAGTCAACAAACTTTCTCTCATCTCCACTCAGTCCTAGCGCAAACATTCTCTGGGATACCATTTGTGCTGAGTGTATTATAGCTTACATTTACCTTGTGAAAATCTTGCATTCAAAGCTATTCTCAATCCCATAAACATTCTAAAGTAATCAGTAACCTTATTTCTTTCTTCTGCCAAACTACCAAGGTGGTGAGTGTTGGTTAGAAGGTTTAACTAGTAACTTTCCAAACTTGTGTAAGTTTCTAAAGTGAGGCAGTTGATAGAGCTGCATAAGAAAATTATCTTGTAAAGCTTTTGGTCTTAGAGTGACTTGAAAAGCTTGTAACTGTTTGGGAAAATAGTGAAAATTCTCACCGGAAGTGAGGTGTGGAAGTAGCCTAAGTTGGGTGAACCACTATAACTCTTGTGTACAAGTTTCTGTCTTTTATCTCGTTTAGTTTCAGCACTAAGCATTACAGAAAGTTTATTTCATCAAAACTTTACTTTGAACAAGTTCACTTAAGCACAACTTTCTCATTAAGAAATCTTACTTAAATCAAATACCCAAACCTCGTTTTCAAGCATCTCACTATTTGTTCAAAAACTTCATTACCATTTATTCTGTCATTCGTTCATTCAATAGAAAGTTCATACATATATGTTTTATTAACCTTCATTACTCCAAGAAATCTCTTAAGAGGAAGTTAGGCATTTTCAGGAAGTTAAATTTTTAACAACTCACAGTTTAACCCCCCTTTTCTGTGACGCCAAATCACTTCATCCTCAAGTTGAGGATACTCCTAAGAAACTAGTTGCTGAAGAAGAGGCTTTCCTGACCATACCTCCAATCTATGACAGTTCTTGTAACACCCGTATTTTGTGCAATGCGTTATTTAGCGTTATTATAGTATATTTTGCCGTAATTATGCTATAATAAGAAATTCCTTGTTCTTTAAATAAGTGATTTAAATAAATCAAGATCAAATTGAATTTGAGAGTTAATATTTCATATTAATTCATGGTTTGAATATCGCTGAAAAATTCTAATGAAGTTTCATCGTGTTTCGAATCGCCGGACAGTTTTGCCATAGATAAAATTTCAAATGAACTCCGATTTCGATGAATATCGAATCATGACTTGTTGTGATTATTTGTGAGTGTTTTACGTTGTTTTTATTATATATGATAATTTATTTTCACGTGGTGAATTAATTTCTCGTCAAATTAATTTTTGCTAATTTATCGGCGGGAGATTAATCGGTAACGCGATTACTCGACGCCATGTTTTAGCAACCCTTAGACTCTAGAATTAGAGGGTAATCATGAGAGATGTGAAATTAGATGGGATAGATTAGTTGATGTGATTAGCATCTTACTTTATGATTAGGTGTCAACCTTTGTGTGATTAATCCTTTTAACACTTTATTAGATGGTTTATTAACCAAGTGTTATTTTTAAGTGAAAAAAAAAACCCCACCCCCTTAACCAGCCCAAAACCGCGCCCCCCTTTCTCTCTACCCCTCATATCTTCTTCTTCTTCATTTCTTGAGAGAGAAGCTCTCCACCTCCAAGGATGCTTCCTTCACAAAACCTTGATCCACTTCATTTTTCTACCTCCATTCTTGTGCTAGTTCTTTTTCTACAACATCATTCCTACCTAGCTCATCATCAACCATTTGGAGAAGCATTTTCCTTCCCCTAAAACAGCCCCTAGGCCGCGAGCTTGAGGAGGGAGTAGGTAGTGATTCTTCCACTTTTCTTTCTTGTTTTCATGTCTAATATTGTGTTGATTTTTGCTTGATAGTGATCATAAGAGGAGATGAACACTTCAACCTCTATTTCTTGGAACCCTAGGTGTGACCTAAGGGAGAAAAAGAGGGGAAAATATGTGATCCTTGGTGAATCAAGCAATTGGATGGTTAATTGAGTCTAATTGATGTTGTTGTTATTGTATATGCTTATAGTTTTGGATTAGAACCATGATTAGGTAATTTATTGGAAAATTTGGGATTCTTGAAATGTTGTAGAGTATTCTTATACTTGATGATGATTTGTTTTGGGTAATAAATGGTTGTGATGGAGGAAAGACATTGATTAAAATGGTGTTGTTAATTTTGGGTGAAGTTTGCAATTTTTGTTTGAAAAATGGTGATGGGGTCGTGAGCTCTGGGGTGGAAAAAGGAGAAGAAAAAAAGTTTTGCATACTTCTTTTAGTTAGTGATTAATATATTGGTCTTGGATTGTAATTGGTTTGGTGAAAAGATTTGGATCAAGGAGTTAGTAAAGATGTCATTGAAAAACCCTTATTTATAGAAATTGTGAAAATGGTTTTGATACTAAATTTAAGTTGCCTTATGTGGGCTAGTTGCTATATGATGTTGTTTGAGTTGTGGGAATAAGTATAGAAGTGGTTTACCTACTTAAAAGTAAGTTTTACAATTTTTTTTGAGAAAAAGGGGTGGTGGCCGAGAGGCCATAGGAGAGGATGGAAGGAAAACCTTTTTCTTTTCCAAGTTTGGAGATAATGCTTGAATGAATGTGTTCTAGGCTTTAGAAATTTATGAAAAGTGGTTAATTGAAGTTGTTTTTCACTTTAAGGCTTTCAAGAAAATTGATAATGTATTATGTATAGTTTTTTTCAAGAGATAATTCTTTGCACAAATATTTCAAGTATGTGACTTAGTATTTAAATTAAGTTTCTAAGTGGAAGTGTTTGATTAGGAAAAGGGTTTAGGTGCTGAGAGCCTAAGTTTTTTTTAGTTGAGTCTTAGAATTATGCTAAGCTTACCTTGTGATGATAGGACTTGTAGACTCCGAATTCATGCAACATAGGATCGAGGCGAGCAGTACTACGCTAGCGGACGACTGTGGTAAGGGCAACTTGTAGGTATGGATAGATTTTAAAATTTTGTTATAAAGCGAAGAAGTTTGAGAACCTCAGGGTTCGAAGTGAGGGTCTCGTACCCCTTCGATTTTTAGTTCTTAAAACTTTAATTATGGTTATTTAGTGGGCTTGTCTGCAAGTGGTTGGCAGCTGTCCCCAACCCTCCACACTTGTTTGATTACTTCTCTGTCAACTCCACTGAGCTGCAAAGGGATGAATTGTATTCCAACTGTTGTGATATTACTTGATTGCTTGATACTGTTGAATTGGGTTGTCTGGTATTGAGCTTTGTATGAATATTTATTTAACATGCTATTGAATAATTATTCGAGTTTGCTTTCTTGAATTATCATATGAGTTGATTTATTCGTCATGTTTCCTTGAATCATCGTATGCGTCGATTTATTCATTGGGGTGGAGAAGGTGTCGTCGTGGCGTTTTTGAACTATAGCCCAAATAAACTTAGGGTGCTAGGACCCCCTTGTTTTTCGACAGCTTAGTTAGACGTCTTAACGTCAAGGAACTCATCCTGAATATCCTAGGGTGGTCGTGGTGCCCAAAGCCTATGGCTGGATTTCAGCAGCTTGTTCGGCGTTACTTCCAAAAATTTGTCGAGAGTGTCTTGAGCGAGTGTGTCGAGAATTGCATTATGGGCATTTTTGCATCTTATTGTCTCTTGCTTTATGTTTGTTGTTTCTACGTTTATTCGAGAAGTTGACCCTTTTCCCGTGGTTCATTCAACCAATGATGGTAACACAGGCGATGACGAAGACCTTGGTGATACCGGCGATGACAACATCGCCGGTGATCATGTTTGATTTTCCAAATATCGAGATGCCCGTGGCGATGGAGTTTGACCCCATCTCCCGCCGTGTTGTATATACAGGGGACATTGTACAGACTTTTCGAGTTGATGGACTTGTGATGAGACAGGAGACATCTAGGCATACTGTTAGCTTTCCGATCAGGACCATGCAGGTGGTGCATTCTTGGCGCAGCATTTAGAGAGAGCGGGTGATGCCAGTATCATCTTATTCGCCAGAGGGATCTTTGGAGATTCTGAGGCGTATTACTACTCGTTATGCACCTCTGCCTAGGGAAGCGAGATTTTGGATGACCGCTCGAAAGAGCGTGATCAAGCGTGGAACTGCTGGAGCTTTTACATCTCGAGCGGCAACTACTCCAAGTTCCTTGGCAGAGCCTGAGCCTGAGCCTGAGACAGAGCCGGCTTCCCCAATGATTGTTAGGACACCTACTCCACTGGGACATCTTTCGCCGATATGTCGAGAGTGCGGTGAGGCAGGATGTAGCGGCACAGGATTCAATGATGAGGAGCTGGTAGAGGAGGACGTGTCAGAGGGTAAACCTGCTACGGTTCCTTTTATAGACTTGACTGGAGAGGATGCGGCGGACCCCATGGAGGATGATGACGAGGAGGATCCGTTTGGGGATTCAGATAACTATCTGTAGTTATTGTGATTGTCTGACTACTTGTTTTGTATTTTGGATGACTGTAGTATTTCGTTTATAGTGTACAGTTGGTTTTGGTGACCAGTCGGGCTTGGTGGTTGTCTTTTGTTTACTGCAGGGTAGACTGGTGGCATACTTTTGGAGCAGCCCCCTGCGTGGGTGTTTGCCGGGAGTACCACCAGGTTATGATTGCTCTCATGAGGGTCTTCATACGATAGTTGTATTCTCTTGAACATCTTTATGCACTATCTTTATTTTGTACATACTGCTTATGACTACTTGTTTATATATATGTGTATGTATTCCCAGTGCATGTATCTTGTGTCTTAGATTGCACCATGTTTCTAAACGCTGTGGCAACTCTGTGTGTACTTTGTGGATATGTAATTGTTTAAAAAAAAAAATAGACCGCATTTTCCAAAGGACACAAGAGTACTATTTTAAAAAAAAAAGTGCGTCGCATATAGGGTTGGTTCTAGTTTAGTAGCGGTCCGGAAACATGTCATTACAGTTATACTCCTCAAGGCCATACCT
Source organism: Calophaca sinica (assembly GCA_037113605.1). NCBI lineage: Eukaryota > Viridiplantae > Streptophyta > Magnoliopsida > Fabales > Fabaceae > Calophaca > Calophaca sinica. The sequence continues at coordinate 73,797,040 of CM073736.1, forward strand.
TCTCAGAACCGTCCTTCCATCATCCTCCTGATCTTTCAACTCAATTAGGTTCACTTGGCTCACTTTTTAAAGAATCTGATACGACCATCTTCCTCTCAGAAATTTCCCTCCAAAGAACAGCTCAAAAAGCATCTGTTGAACCTGAGCCCGTACAAATTTCCCCAACTTCCAGATTTCCTAAGATGAAAAGGCAAGTCAAAAAAAATTCAAGGGAAATTAAGAAAGCTCTGTTGGGGATGGACCTAATCCAGAAGGAACACAGAGAAGAGGTTGTAGAAACTACAAGTATCAATGTTGGTTCCTGGAGAATGTTCTTTCCGCCATCAATCCAAACCTTGCTCCACCACTGTTTGACCTTCCCAACATGAACAAGATGATCTAGAGCTTGCCACATCAGATTCCTCTGGGGAATCCTCTCCTAGCAAGTAGTATCCTAATGTTTCCCTCTGCCCTATCTTTTTATTGGCTGAAAAAGGGGGAAAAGAAGAGTAGATTAAGTTAGCTACTTGTGCTTAGTAAGTTAGGACTTTTTCCTGTATAATTGGATCAATCTGCTCATTATCTAGGAGCTTATGATTTTTTTTTTTGTACTAAGGCCATAGGAAGAATAGGCCAAATCTATATCTTGATGTTTATGAAGCTACGTGCTCTAATGTAATCATTCAAATATTTTGACAAATGAATGAAATCTTATTAAGTTTTACATCAAAAATTGAAATCCTTATTCATACATGCATCATATCTACAATTATAAAAAAAATCAAAAATCAGAAAATGGAATACTCCCTCAAGAGTTTGTCATCATCAAAAAGGAGGAGATTATTGAGACAAAAATCTCACACCCAAAGTTTTGATGAAACCAAACTTAATGAGAAAAAGGTTAAGTTATCTGATCACGTATTATTCTAATAGACTTATACGAGTAAGTTCAGAAAAAAGTAGGCTCTAAAGAGTCAAGACAGCACAACAAGTTTAAAAGCAAACCTACTCTAGTTGAGCAGGCACACAGGAATATGAGTACGCACATCCAGAAGCTACTCTGGAAGAGTACGCATGTAGCCTGACATGACCTCAACAGATGTTGTTTGAAGTCAGGAAGCAGAACCAAATTAAATGAGCCATGAATCATTTATGAAGAATTCAACTAAGCTTAAATGAAGCATCTGCACAGAATCTCAGAGGAAGATGTAACACCCCAATTTTTATGAAAATTATTTTATTAAATGTGGAATAATTTTTAGGACTTAATAATTATTTTTAAGTCACAGTTTGAAATTTTTGAAGTTTAGTTAATTACTAATTGAATTTTTTCTGTCGTATTTAATACGACTTCTCTGTTAATAATTTTTTATGGAAAATTTTATTGTTTGAAATTATTCTTGATGATAGGAAAAATTAGAATTAATAATTATTACTAATTTACAGTTTTACTATGTTGTAGTAATTCTGCCGTTATAAGGCTATCAGGTAAGTTTTTAACTGAAACATGTCTGTTTGCGCGATAAAGTGCAATGTACAAGTATACACAATCATAACAAGTAATAAAGAGTAAGTAAAGATCGTTCCCACGATGATTGATTATAGTTAATTCCACAAGTTCCTAATTTGGCTAATCTAGTTAGTGAGAGAATAAAAGAAACAAATAAGAACTATCAACAAATTTTGGATTCATGAAGTGAATTTTAAGACTAACAATTAACAAGTAATTAAAAGGTAAAACAGTCACAGTTGAATGATAAAAAATCTGAGAAAAACAGCTAGGATTTCAGATCCATCATATTTTCACCAAGTTAATTTAGTGCCATCAATCAGTGCCATGGTACCTGGGCGCGGGGCACTAATGTGTGTACCTTTCAGCAATTTCACTAGGATTAAGTAAATGGTACCTTATGTCTAAGCCCCATTATGTTCCCCTTGTATTTTAAGTGGGACCCAGAATACCCTATGAGACAGATTCCCTATGTCTAGTTCAATTAAAATTAATTAAAGTGTCCTTTAATTAATACCCTTCACATTAACTCATGAAATTAGCATATTAACACCTTTTAGTACTTAACATACATGTACCCAACAAAAGGTGATCAGACTTAGGTCAAGCATATAATAAATAAATTCGCATGAGTCAAAAGTGCCGATAAAGACTGATAGACATTAACCAACAAGGATTCAATACAATTTCACTTCATCCTAGCATAAAGTATTTAGCTTATAATAAGCAAAAACATAGAATAGCAGAAACCGGTGTTGTCAAACAGATTCATGGCACCAGAATTCTGCAGTGCAGAAAGCTTACCAACAGAACTAGAAAACAGCTCGTGAAAGGCCTGTAAATCTGTCAAGATAGGAGAGCACTTCACTACAACAATGTCTTGTTGCTACATTTCCTTGCTATGTCTGAGATTGGTTCAGCATCCATGTTTTTCAGCTTGTTTTTCTCATAAAAATGGTGTATGGAAGGGATATGGAAATGGAGAATGATGGATGAAGGTGAAGGTGAGGATGGTAGCTGCTGTCCAGAGGAATAAAAATGAATTCTAATCTAGGGCACAGCCCCTGCACCAGCTTCTCTTCTTTTTGGGTTATTCCCCTTTTTATTGTTTATCTTTATGGGCCAAAAATGTGAAATACTATGAAAGAGAGTGTCCTTGGCCCATAACCAATAAAGAAAAGTTGTCCTTGTTAAAATTATCTGGACAAACAAGCTGGGACCACATCTGGAGGGCAAGAATTCAGTATGCCAGCTCAGCAAAAAACTTGACTTATTTTCCTGCTCCTTTACTCAAAAGCGACTTGGTGCCATGACACTGAAATTTGGCACCTAGGCATTAAAATTCTGCCTAGCTCCAAAACACATTAAAATGTTCAAAGTGCTTCAATACAGCTCCATACATAGGAAAACACATTATTTACATATTTTTACCAACTAAATACTCTAAATTACTATTGGACTCACATGATTTAATGCCAAAAGAGCATAGATAACTCTTATTTCTAAGAGTTATCACACCCCCAAACGTGATCCAAAATTTATATAAGTTGAGATTTAAGTATTTTCCAATATTTATGATTTATTAGAATTTTTTGAGAATTTTTGGGCATCAAAAAATATATAGGGTATTTTCTACGCCTAGAAACTACCTAATAGTAACTTTTTAGCTCGTAAATCGAGAAAGTGATATTCATAAAAATACTTCTAATATTTTTAAGAACATTTTGGTTGATTAATAATTTTTGATTATGGAGTAATTTATTAGATTTATTTTTGGAGTTTTTGGTATAAAAACCCTAATAAACGTGAAACGCCGCGCACCCGATTGATCGATAACGCGTTGAAGCGAAACCCTTTGATATTTTAAGGGGGATGTCGACCATTTTGGACCAATGGGAGCCAAGACACATGCTTGGGTCCCACCTTGGGCAAATGGAATGTTTTGATTGGCTTAGGTGTAATTGGTAGGTAGTTAGCTTAGTTGGATGTTAACTAAATGGTTAAGATCCAACTAAATGAACAATTTTTCTTCTCTTCCTTGTCCCTTGTGACCTCTATAAATAGGAGATCAGCCCCTTCATATTTTTCCATTGATGCTTTGGTGGAGAAAAATTCTAGTAAGAGAAAGTTGGTGTTTTTGAAGAAACTTAGAGATTAAGCTTGTAATCTCCATTGCTTTCTTCTTAATCCTTGATCAATCATCATCAAACTTCATGGTAAGCTTCTTAACCCATCTTATTTTCCTCTTGGCTGCCATGGATGAGTTCTTCATGGTTTTAGTGTTGTTTTGGTTAGAAATTGCATAGATCTTGATGTTTAAACTTAATACCTCCTAGATCTATCATTTCCTTCATGTTTTAGTGAGTTTTTTTGTATTTAAAAATTTTGAAACCTCTAGATCTTGGTGAGGCCGAACCTAGGGGCTGTTCAGGGGTTTATTTTTGACTTGATTTAGTTGTTTTGAAATGGGATCTTGTAAGGTTTTAGCTTTAGATGTTTAAATCTAGTCATATACATGTTTAAGCATTGATTTGTGAAATTAAAATTTGTTGTTTTAGGTTCTTTAAAACCGTGACTTATGAGCAAGTTTTTAATGGTGTTTTAACTTGTTTTTAAGTGCGTCAAAGTGATAAAGAAGTTACCTTATGGTAAGGAGTTTTGGATCTAATAAAGTTATCATGATTTAGAAGTTAAAGGTTTGAAACTTTGAAGTTGTTTTTAAAGCTTTAAAACTGTGATCCTTAGAGTTTTTAGAAAGTGTTCTTAAACTTGTTTTATGCCTAAAATAGTTGTAAAAAGTGGTTAAAGATTTGATTTAACAAAAGCTTTCAAAGAGATTTGATTTTGGGAAAAGTGTTGGAACCTAAACGATTGAGAAGTTTAGACCCTCATTAATTTTGATGATAACAAAGTATTCACAAGAGAACAATTTATGTTCTAACAATTCTTGAAGTGTGCAGATACTAATATTACATATACTTCTAAGCCACTTAAGCAAGAAGAAAGAAGTTCACAAGAGAAGGATACACTCCATGTGTCAGCATCCGGCTCATCCTAGTATACTGTCTTCGTGAGCTTCTGGAATTATCTTTTTGTGACACAAGGCTTATCCATTTGCTACGAGCGTCCGACCTTCCTGTTCTGAGCGAGCGTCTGAACTTCATTTTAAATCACGTGATGGTCACGTAGTTGCTCTTCCTCTCAGAAGCTTCTGGAACGGATTTCGAATTTGATCTTATGCGCTCAAATTGTTGTACGAGGTATCAAAGGTGACACCTTTAGCTAAAGACAAAAATCGTACAAGCATTTGTGAAAAGCAAGGTAGTACGAAAACGGTAATGTGTACTACTGAGATATTCTCTGGAAAGGAAGAAAGAGACAACTTTTTTTTTAAATCACCTCACTCAATGGAAAGAAGCCATTTTTACTGTAATGGTAATATCCTTTAGAACTCCTATAAATACCCCATGGTATCCATTGAAGAAACTGTCGAAACTCTACAAGAGAATATTGCTTCACTTACTGAGAACAAGCATTGTTGCTATACAATACAAAGAGTCAATACTCTGAAAGCACTGCTTCTGTGAGCAATCAAGTTTCGTGCCAAGTCTCTGGACTACAAGAACTGAACTCAGCGTCTTATTCTTTCTTTCAGAAAGCTATTCTGTTTTTGAGCTTAATCTTTTCATCCTCTCTGTGAGAATTATTTCGATTGTTATCAAAATCATAATCTCTTTTGTAAAACTGTATTTGGCCTAGTTAAGGCTCTGTTCCTCAAAGGCTCGACTGTACTGAGTCGTTTTGAGAAGTTGAGAGTATTGTCAAGTTTGTGACAGAAGAATACTCTTGAGGAAATTGTAATCAGTTGATTATAGTGGAAAATCCTTCAGGAACGAAGGGACTAGACGTAGCTACCAGTTGGTAGTGAACTAGTATAAATCTCTGTGTCTCTTGCTTTACTGCTTTCTATTTATCTTTATCTTGTTCTGTTAAAAACAAGTTTTCACAAACTGCTTTTCCGGCGTCCGGTTTATTTCCAGCGTCCGATACACAAACTGTTTTGAAAAACCTGTGTTCTAAGTGTTTTTAACTTAAAGTTTGCGAAAAGTTTTCAACACAATTCAACCCCCTTCTTGTGTTCACGTTCAGTTGGTACCAGAGCTCGGCCTCTTGGTTGAGCACTTAACAGTGTTAAGAGTAAAGATTTGATTACTGGAAAGATAAGATAAAAGCATTCTTTGAGACACAAAATCTTGATTTGTGGGATATAGTTGAAAGTGGATACATTTCTCCCACTGATGCCCTTGGTGTTGCAATACCTAGGGAAAACTGGACTGATGATCAGAAAAAGAGATATCAAACCAATCAGAAGGCTAGATTTATCCTCATCTGTGCTATGACAGAAAGAGAATATGATAAATGTGGTAAGTTTGATACTGCCAAAGAAATCTGGGATTCTCTTGTTTTGTCTTATGAGGGTTCTGCCCAAGTAAGAGAAACAAAGGCTAGCATGATGGTTCGCCAGTATGAGCTATTCAAAATGGAAGATGGAGAAAACATTGAAACTATGTTTGGAAGGTTCCAAACACTTGTTCATGGGTTGCAGGCCCTTGGAAAAAGTTATACTACACCTGACCATGTGAGAAAGATCTTGAGAAGTTTGACTAAGCAGTGGAGACCCAAAGTCACTGCTATTCAAGAAGCAAAAGATCTAAATGTCCTTCGGCTTGAAGATCTTATGAGTTCTTTGAAAGCTCATGAACTTGAGCTAAATGAAGAAGAACCTACCAAGAAGAGTAAGTCTATTGCTTTAAAAGTTAATCAACATAAACCTAGTACTTCTAAAGCTCTTCAGTCAAGAAGAAGAATCGATGATGAAGCTTGAAGGAGATTATGATGGATCAGAGCGATGAGCTAGCTGCTCATATCTAAGAAGATCCAGAGAAGGTGGAAGAAGGGAACCTTCGGAAGGAGGTTTGAGAAGAAAGATACAAAGGACAAGAAGGAAAGCAAAGACAAGGACAAAGCCCAAGTCATTTGCTATGAATGTAAGAAGCCTGGACATTTCAAGTCCGAGTGTCCTAATCTTAAGGAAAAGTCCACAAGAAGCTCCTTCAAGAAAAAGAAGAAAGGTCTCATGGCAACATGGGAAGATCTTGACTTCTCCTCCTCTGAGGAAGATAAAGAAGAAGAAGCTCACATTGCCCTCATGGCGTATTAATCGATCTTGATTCAGAAGAAGAAATTGAAGAGGTAATAATATATGATTCTTATTCTGAACTTCAACTTGCATTTGATGATTTGTTAAAGGACTCTGCCACTCTCTCTATTGAGTATAAGAATTTGAAAAAGAAATTTTCAAAACTATCACAAGATTTTTATTCTTTATACAATAAAAACTCTGTACTCAATGAAGAGAACCGTGTTTAAAACGAAAATCAGCGTGGTGGATAACCGGCGTCTGGAAGCTAACAAGCAACCGTGCCGAGAGCTCTCAAGTTAAAAGCTCTGTAGTTACAAGCAATCCTAATCGCAAATCAAATGACTATGAACATGCATTTCAAAAGTTTCTTGCAGAGAGTGTAACTCAAGCAAGCAAGCTTCTATGATTTGGGGTGTCAAGAAACGACAACTCATGGTCTTGGTTATATATTAGATAAACCTCCTTTAGAAAATGATTCAAAGATCCGATGACACCAATGATCATAGTGAATGCTTGCATTGTACTTACTGCAATAAATCTGGTCATTTGAAAAATGCGTGTACTGTGTTTATAACTAAGAAGGACAAGTATCCTTCAAGAACTAACAAGAAAGGACCCAAAAAGATATGGGTACCTAAAGATAAAATAGTCTATGTTGCAGACTTGCTTAGCAACAAAGTCAACACACCTATCTTGGTACTTAGACAGTGGATGCTCGCGTCACATGACGGGAGAAAAGCATATGTTCCAAGAACTAAGACCTAGAGAAGCTGGATTCGTTGGTTTCGGAGGAAACTAGAAAGGTAAAATAGTTAGAATTGGTCGCATAGGTAAAGGCTCTCTTCCTTCTATTGATAATGTTTTATATGTTGAAGGACTGAAACATAATCTATTGAGCATAAGTCAATTATGTGACAATGGTTATAATGTTGTCTTTACAGAAAATGGATGTTCAGTAAAAAGCAAAAATGATGGATCTATATTCTTTACAAAGAAAGAGGAAACAAAACATTTATAAAGTTGATCTTTCTGAACTTGCAAAACAAGATGTCAAGTGTCTTATGTCTGTTGGAGATGAGCAATGGATTTGGCACAAAAGATTGGGTCATGCCAATTTGAGGTTAATCTCAAAATTAAACAAGCACAATCTTGTTAGAGGCTTACCAAATCTTAAGTTCCAATCTGATGCCCTGTGTGAGGCTTGTCAAAGAGGAAAACAAGTTAAAACTTCATTTCATTTAAAAAATGTTGTTTCAACCTCTAGACCACTTGAACTTTTACATCTTGATCTTTTTGGTCCCACATGGACAACCTCTTTAACTGGAAAGAAATATGGATTAGTCATTGTTGATGATTTTACTAGATGGACATGGGTTAAATTCCTTGCCCACAAGGATGAGTCTTTTAAGGTATTTACTGTATTCTGCAAATCAGTTCAAAATGAAAAAGGCATCTGTATTTCTTCTATTAGAAGTGATCATGGGGGAGAATTTGAAAATGAAAACTTTCAAAAATTTTGTGAAGAAAATGGCATCTCCCACAATTTCTCCTCTCCTAGAACACCTCAACAAAATGGTGTTGTAGAAAGGAAAAATAGGTCCCTCCAGGAAATGGCCAGGACCATGATCAATGAAGCTGATATTGCGAAACATTTTTGGGCAGAAGCAGTAAACACAGCTTGTTATATTCAAAATAGAATTCTTATAAGACCTATTTTGAACAAGACTCCTTATGAATTGTGGAAAGGTAGAAAACCAAACATTTCTTACTTTCATCCTTTTGGTTGTATTTGTTATATTTTGAATACTAAAGATCAGCTTGGTAAGTTTGATTCCAAGGCTGACAAAGGAATCTTTTTGGGATACTCTGAAAGATCTAAAGCTTTTAGAATATACAACAAAGAAACTTTGACAGTTGAAGAGTCCATTCATGTCAAGTTTGATGATAAGAAGCCTGACACTGCTATGTCAGAGCTAGATGAGTTATTTTCAGAATTAAACCTCGGTGACAAGTCAGACGGTGAACGTGCATCTTCATCATTCGGTGGTGACAAGACGAAGAATTCTACCCAAGCAGAAGTTGAAGCAAGAAAAAGCTGGAAGTACAAAACCAATCATCCAAAAGATCAAATCATAGGAGAACCTGGTGATAAAGTACGAACCAGATCCTCTTTCAAGGAGCATGCTGATTTTGCACTTCTCTCTGAAATGGAACCTAAGACGATTGATCAAGCATTGGAAGATGAAGGGTGGATTCTAGCAATGCAAGATGAGCTAAATCAGTTCCAAAGAAATGATGTATGGAAGCTAGTCACTCTACCAGCAGATAAGCAAGCTATTGGTACTAAATGGGTATTTAGAAATAAGCTTGATGAAGATGGTAAAGTTATGAGAAATAAAGCAAGGTTAGTTGCTCAAGGTCACTCACAAGAAGAAGGTATTGATTTCACTGAAACTTTTGCACCTGTTGCAAGACTAGAAGCTATTCGCATTTTACTTTCATTTGCAGCACATCATGAGATAACTCTATATCAAATGGATGTGAAAAGTGCTTTTCTAAATGGTTTTATAACTGAGGAAGTTTATGTTAAACAACCTCCTGGTTTTGAAGATATTGAATTTCCAGAACATGTTTTTAAACTTAAAAAGGCTCTATATGGTCTTAAGCAAGCTCCCAGAGCATGGTATGATAGACTAAGTTCCTTTTTAATGGAAAATGGATTTACAAGAGGTTTAGTTGGCACTACTCTTTTCAGAAAATCTTCTAACAAGCATTTCATACTTGTTCAAATCTATGTTGATGATATCATTTTTGGAGCCACTAATGAAAGCCTTTGCAAAGAATTTTCTAAGCTTATGCAGGCTGAATTTGAGATGAGCATGATGGGAGAATTAAAGTTTTTCCTTGGAATACAAATCAAGCAATGCAGTGATGGTATCTATATACATCAAAGCAAATATATCAAAGAATTATTGAAGAAATTCAAGATGCTGGATTGCAAGCCTATGTGTACACCTATGCATCCTACCTGCACTCTTAGTAAAGATGAAATTGGTAAGAAGGTAGATCAAAAAATGTACAGAGGTATGATTAGATCTCTACTTTATCTTACGACTTCAAGACCTGACATTATGTTCAGCGTCTGCCTGTGTGCTAGATTTCAATCAGATCCTAGAGAATCACACACGAGTCTTTGTTAAAAGAATATTTAGATATTTGCAAGGAACTACTAATCTTGGTTTGCTTTATAAGAAATCAAAAGATTACAAATTAGTAGGTTTCGTGATGCTGACTTTCTTTGGAGACCGAATTGAAAGAAAGAGCACAAGTGGAGGCCGCCAGCCTTGGAGCTAATCTTGTGTCTTGGTCAAGCAAAAGACAAAGCACTATTGCACTCTCAACAAAGAAAAGTCAATACATCTCAAAGAAGAAGTTGCGCTTCTCAACTTCGTGGATGAAGTATCAACTTGAAGACTACTTGATAAAAGAGAGTAACATTCCTATCTTTTGTGATAATACATCCGCCATTTGTCTTACTAAAAATCCTATATTGCATTCTAGAGCAAAGCACATTGAGATTAAACATCATTTTATAAGAGACTATGTTAGAAGGGACACTTGAAATCAAATTTGTAGACACTAATCACCGGTGGGCATGATATTCTTACAAAACCCCTTGTGAACATAGATTCAATTTTATAAGAAGAAATTTAATTTCCATCTTATAAAAGAATGATTAATCTCGGCGTCTTATGATAGATATCATTTGAGCATCCGGTATGACATCATCATCATACGAGTAAGCATTTTTATATGCCAACCGCATCATAACTCAAAGATCCGATGAATCACCATGAGCATCCAAACACACACGTGGTAAGCTCGTGTGGAACTTAAGCGCCTCATCACACCTAATCTGAGTCATGATTATTTACGTTTTCAATAAAATCTTTTACTTTATTTTGGCAATTGCATTTAATGAAAAGAGGTATCTTTATTTTAATTTCTTTTAAATTTATTTTTATTACTCGGATAATGAAGAGGTTTTTGAAAAGTAACTGTACCAATTACAAAACCTTCCTACTACTCCTTCTTTTCACTCCATAATCACTCGCTCGCTTTCACCAAAAGCAGCTTTTTTCTTCTCTTCGTGGATCGCTTTGGAACCCTAAACCTCCATTTCTCTATCTCTCAACCGCAATCATGTCCGGTGTAACAACCTCTCGAGTATACACGCTATTTACGACACCATGGCTGAAGGAAAGGTTCTGTTGGAAAATCAAATTGATTTAAAGAACTTCAAACTCTATGGCTTCGATTTCTACAGTGGTTTCAAGGCAATGGGTTGGGAACACTACTTCTTTTGGAAACAGGTTGAGGTTCTAGTTACTGCTATCAAGGAATTTTGGGGTAATGCTCGTTTACACCAAGGTGGTATCTTTGAAGGAACTGTGAGAGGCTACAAGTTCATTTTTACCATTACCAACATTTCTGAAGTCACTGGTTGTCCCTGTGAAGGTATCGTTTACTACACAGATTGGGCTGATGCATTTCATGGCCTTGAGAAGGTCAATGAGGATTTGTTTGAGAATTATAAACAGCTGAAAGAATCTGGTGAAACCCCTACTGCAAAGCATTTGAAGAGTCATTACAGAGTTCTTCACAAGATAATCACTAAGAGCGTCTGGTTGAAGGCTGGTTCTAGTGACATAGTCAACTATGAACAGAAGTTCATTATGAGGCACTACATGGCTGGTCACAAGGTAAACCTGCCAAGATTGATCTACAACAACCTGATTAATGCACTGGTTAATTCGAGGAAAGGTGTTGCTGACAAGAAAAACACCTACAAGTGCATTCCTTATGGTGTTCTTCTCACTGAGATGATGGCCAAGAATCTGGTTGTAAACAAGCTGACTGCTTTGCCAGACCAAGAAAAGGTGAAGTATTTTGGCACTGAGAGTGTTGTGATTCCTGATACCTTTGGAGTTAACAGCTTGGTCAGAATGAAATTGATCACTGGTGAACAGATGAAGAAGGTGAAAAAGGAACAGGGAGTAGAATCTGGTCCCTCTCTTAGCAAGAAGTCTACTACTGATAAAACCACCAGAAGCTCAGTAACTGGTGTGAAAAGGACTTCTGATTCTCCAGAAGAGGAGACAAGAAGCAAGAAGCAGAAGGTGGCTCCTGCACCTAAAAGAAAGACTGAATCAGAAGATGAGGACCGCGTTCCCATCAGTCAGATTCTGAGGAAAAGAAGCAAGCCAGAGCTGAGAAACAAGTTTCAGCATCCGGTGCATAGAAGAAGGCAATTCAATGTCCGCCTCCAGCTGCTGCCCCTAGACAGAAGCTGAAGAGATTGGTCAGGCAGTCTGAGCTTGAACCAAAGGTACTGAATTTTACTGATGATTCTGTATCTGTTTTTGAAACTGATGATACCATTCCTGCTCCACCTATATCTGTTGCACAACCATCAACCATTCAAACCTGTGCACAGAAAGCCAGAAACACAACCACTCCCATAGCCCCCAAACAACCTACCCAAACACAGACCAATACACTCACCATCTCCTCACCTCAAACCTCCACATATACCTCCCTCACTTCATACATTTCCAAACTTCATTCTCATCCTTTTAACCTCCTTTTCAAAGTCCCTCCATTTAATCCTTTCAAACTCTACATTCCCCCCAAGTACAATATCACAGTAGTGACACCAAAAACTACTGCCCTAATTCCAAAGAAACCTGTCCCTCTTGACGTTAGACCAAAATTTGTTAGATATGAGTCATATAACTCTATCTACAATCACCCATCTTTATGGCACTTGAAGACCTTCACCTCTGGAGTTTCAAGACTGGAGATACCCCCTCCAATGTCTTCAAGGATGGCAAAGACAATGTTGAGATGTCCTTTAAAGGAAGGCTGAGACCCAAACCAAACAGCAGGGCTATTCCCTTCTCTGTTGATGTACCAAGGTTCCTGCCCCAGAATGAACCTCTTACATTAGAGGAATGTGGTAGGTGGATCACAGAAGCTGAAGCCTGTATGATGGCTCATTGTTATGAGCAGAAAAGGCTTGAAGTCATTGGCGAATATAGAGACCCATCATCTGTCTCTATAAAGATTGTTCCAGATAGGCAAAGGTGGTTACCTTGGTCTATTCCTGGAAAAAGAAAGAAGCTGCACCTGGCAAAATGTCATTCAATAAGATAGGCCCTAAGGAATATGAGAAAGCTCCCAGAGACTACAAGGTCAAGGAGTTCACCCAGCTTCCGGTAAAGAAAATTTCTGAAGATCATGCCAGAAGGTATTATCTGAGTGCTCTGAAGAAAGATCAATGGAGAACTGGATCTTCCAACTGTTGTAATGCAGAGAAGGCAACAATCCCTACTGTTGGTATCATCAAGAAGGTACCTGAATCCAATCTTGGAACTGCTCATTTTGATGATATGTTCATGTGTTCTGTGATTAGACAACTCAACTTGGTGATGCTATATGCTCCATGGGATCTAGTCTGGAAACACTTTTACATTGGATTTGGCTGGATGCAATGGTCTGCGTCTTGGAAAGACAAAGCCATTATGCCTTGTTTTGAGCCCCTGACTATTGACAAAGATGACAGAGAAATTTTGAGGAGACTATTTATTGCTGAAAATGAAGGCCTCAACTTCTCCTTTGATGCCCTAAGTGTCTTCTTAGGTAATGTGTTTGGAGAAGCTGCTGCTGAACAATTTGATGGGTATGCCAGAGACATTCTTCAACACAGAGAAATGATCTTCAATTATCTTCTGTTTCCTGATATTGTTGAACAAAGAAATGAAGCCCTATATGAGTCTGAAAGAAGAAAACTTGGAAGTATTATCAAATGGTTTCCACCAGGAGATAATTATTTCCAATGGGCAAAGGATAGGAAGAAGATAAAATTTGATTTGTCTCAAACTGTTCTTGAAATCCATAAGAAGATGAATTCAGAAGCTGCAGGTGTTGCTAGTGTGCCAGAAGCTGAATCTGCTCCCTCCACATCTTCAGTGGAAATGGTTACAATTCCTAAGGAGGAATTTGAAACCATGAAGCCAACCTGTTTGAAAGTTCCTGAGCTTGAAATGCAGCTGAAACTCATCATGGAACGAATCAACCTGCTACCTCAAAACCCTTAAACTTTGTTTTGTTTTAAATTTTTTGGTACTGAGTGATATTACTTAATTTTTGGTACAATTATATTGTGAACTTATTACTCAAATTTTTCTTCTATTTTGCTTTTTGACTATGATGTGTTTTTACACTCTTTTTGTCTGATGACAAAAGGGGGAGTAAAAGAAAGGCTTGATGAACGCTAAGATAAACACGCTAAGGATAGATATACATGCTAATCAATCATTCATAACATCATTTCAGAATCCGATCTCAGCGTCTTTTATTGCTATACTTATCTAAGTTGTTGAACTCAAGGGGAGACCCTTAAAACTCTTATTTGAAACTTAAAATTGTTCATCAACCATGGATATTTGTCATCATCAAAACGGGGGAGATTGTTGGAACCTAAACGATTGAGAAGTTTAGACCCTCATTAATTTTGATGATAACAAAGTATTCACAAGAGAACAATTTATGTTCTAACAATTCTTGAAGTGTGCAGATACTAATATTACATATACTTCTAAGCCACTTAAGCAAGAACGAAGAAGTTCACAAGAGAAGGATACACTCCATGTGTCAACATCCGGCTCATCCTAGTATACTGTCTTCGTGAGCGTCTGGAATTATCTTTTTGTGACACAAGGCTTATCCATTTGCTACGAGCGTCCGACCTTCCTGTTACGAGCGGCGTCAACTTCATTTTAAATCACGTGATGGTCACGTAGTTGCTCTTCCTCTCAGAAGCTTCTGGAACGGATTTCGAATTTGATCTTATGCGCTCAAATTGTTGTACGAGGTATCAAAGGTGACACCTTTAGCTAAAGACAAAAATCCTACAAGCATTTGTGAAAAGCAAGGTAGTACGAAAACGGTAATGTGTACTACTGAGATATTCTCTGGAAAGGAAGAAAGAGACAGCTTTTTTTTTAAATCACCTCACTCAATGGAAAGGAGCCATTTTTACTGTAACGGTAATATCCTTCAGAACTCCTATAAATACCCCATGGTATCCATTGAAGAAACTGCCGAAACTCTACAAGAGAATATTGCTTCACTTACTGAGAACAAGCACTGTTGCTATACACTACAAAGAGTCAATACTCTGAAAGCACTGCTTCTGTGAGCAATCAAGTTTCGTGCCAAGTCTCTGGACTACAAGAACTGAACTCAGCGTCTTATTCTTTCTTTTAGAAAGCTATTCTATTTTTGAGCTTAATCTTTTCATCCTCTCTGTGAGAGTTATTTCGATTGTTATCAAAATCATAATCACTTTTGTAAAACTGTATTTGGCCTAGTTAAGGCTCTGTTCCTCAAAGGCTCATTGCATCTTGAGTCGCTTTTGAGAAGTTGAGAGTATTGTCAAGTTTGTGACAGAAGAATACTCTTGAGGAAATTGTAATCAGTTGATTATAGTGGAAAATCCTTCAGGAATGAAGGGACTAGACGTAGCTACCAGTTTGGTAGTGAACTAGTATAAATCTCTGTGTCTCTTGCTTTACAGCTTTCTATTTATCTTTATCTTGTTCTGTTAAAAACAAGTTTTCACAAACTGCTTTTCCAGCGTCCGGTTTATTTCCAGCGTCCGATACACAAACTGTTTTGAAAAACCTGTGTTCTAAGTGTTTTTAACTTAAAGTTTGCGAAAAGTTTTCAACACAATTCAACCCCCCTTCTTGTGTTCACGTTCAAAAAGGTTTTGGAATATGTCTTAAGATTTATTTTAAACTTATAAGGAAAGTGTTTTCAAAGTTTTATGACATGTTTAAAGTGCTTTAAAAAGTTGTTCAAAGTTGGGAAAATACTATTCAAAGTGGTAAAACACTATTCAAAGTGGTAAATTTTGGTTTTGGTACTTTTCTAAGTGTGTAGTGTTTATAAAAGTTTCAAAACTTGCATAACTTAGACTTTTTTCATGATATATGACTAGGTATGATCTAAATAGGATTAAGTTGAGTAATTCCTAGGCCTTAGAGTACCCAAAAACGTGGCTTCCCTAGGAGTGTACCACATGAGTTTTTAGTTCTAATTGATTGAACTTAAGATTGTTAAGGCTCGTGCGACGTACGACTCGACGACACTTTGGATTTACCCTCTTTGGAACGCATTCCAGGTATGGAAAATTCTTACATAATGAGTTTGAGCTTTTCGCCTTGTTTGTTGTGTGGTTTGATTTGTTGTTAATTGTGTGGTAATACTTGTAGTATTACTATGTGTTGTAGAGATGTTGTAACATGTTTTTGGTTCTGCGTGGCAAATATGAATTGTGTTGTGTGTCTTAAATTAAGTATGACTGTTTTGATTTGAACTTGAAATTGATTGAAGTATGCATAATAATGTTAATGATGATGGATTAATTAACAATGTGACGATCGACTGTTATTGGCTTGACAATTTACAATGGTAAATCCTATGCGATTCCCCAAGCCATGTAAAGATTTCATAAATGAAATACTAAGGGCATTTTGACTTAAAAGTAAGCATGAGGGTTTAAGTACAACTAGCCAAAGCTTGCAAAGATATTTTCTTAATGGAACTACATTAGAAGAAGAACTTGAATAAATAATGAAATTTGCGAAAACAGTTGAGTTAAATGATGCGTCTGGGAAAAATTTTGGCTAGGAAAGACTTGATAATTAAGAGTGTTCGCATAACCTCTCTTTCCTGTGAATTCCCCTAATGCATTATTTAGCACAACTAGGGATCCAACATTCTAAAGCACAAAAGCTATTTCGGGTACAATAACACTTAGGTGTGACACCAAAACTGAGATTTGAAATTCACTAAGTTGAGAGAGTTGAGGACTTGTCGATCCGCATTAGTTAATTAAAAGGATATCTTGGACACTCCATATGGTGGGTGGGCCATACTAAAGAATTGGATTGATGCATACTAATCATGAAGCATTCAAATCTTGAGGCCGTTCCCAGTGTCCTGGACTTTCTGACTAGGAGGCAGTTCCCGGTGTCCTAGGACTTTTGGGCCTAGGGGCTGTTCCTAGTGTCCGGCCTGGAGGCTATTCACAGTGCCATTTTACCCTTGGTAGGGGAATTTGTTTGGACCGAGAAAAGAAAGTTCCTCATCTACTGTTGTCCTTGTTAAAGGCTGCAGGTGTACACACAAACTTGTTCATAATGCACTGGCATGCATAACTAACCATATTGTAACATGTGATGACTGGATTGTTGATTTACTGATTGAATTGTTTGTTCACATGCAAATGTTTGATATACCGTGATGATGCATGTAGTTTATTAAGTATGTGTATGTATATAAAAGCATGTTGTTGTATTATATATATATATATATGTATATATATGCGATGCTTTGGTGACATTAATCATAAGGTTCAGGAGGCTATGAAGTTGGCAACTACAATACAGGAACAACTTGACTTACAGGGGTACTCAGAAGAGTTGATGGAGCAAGAAAAACACGCTCAGGTTAATCTTAATCAGGCGCTACAGTTTCAGGAGGCTTTTTGGAAAGAGAAATCTAGACTGAATTGGCACAATTATGGGGACAGATGCACTTCTTTTTTCCATAAAATTACAAAAATTCGCAATACCACTAAAACCATGTCTTTATCAAAATCGTGACGCCATCCCATCGATCCTATTGATATTGAGACACATGTCCTTGACTATTACACTTCTCTTTTTGCTGTGGATAATAATACTGTTGATAATGATTTGATTAATTCTATTATTTCTCCTGAAGTTACTTCTGAGGATAATATTATGCTGACTAATTTGCCTTCTATGAACGAGGTTAAAAATGCTGTATTTGCGATGAATGCCAACAGTGCTCCCGGTCCGGATGGTTTTGGTGGGTTCTTCTTCCAGAAATACTGGGATGTTATTGGTATCGATGTTTTTAATGCTGTTCTACAGTTCTTCAAACATGGTTGGATTCTGCCTAATTATAACTCTAGCGTGGTAGCTCTTATACCCAAGACCCCGGAAGCTGATTCTATTGGCCAGTACAGACCAATTGCTTTGGCTAACTTTAAATTTAAGATCATCACCAAAGTTCTGGCGGATAGGCTTGCTAGAGTGGCCTCCAGAATTGTTTCACAAAATCAAAGAGGCTTCATTCATGGGCGTCAAATTTTTTATTGTATCGGAGTGAGCTCTGGAAGGGTGAAATTACTCCATAAAAAAAGTTTTGGTGGTAATATAGCTCTTAAAATTGATATTCAGAAGGCTTTTGATACTATTGACTGGACTTTCCTTATCAAGACGCTGAAACAATTTGGTTTTGACAATATCTTTTGTAATTGGGTTGAGGTCATTCTCAAATCGGCCAAGCTTTCAATATCTGTTAATGGTAAATCTGCTGGTTATTTTGCATGCCGCAGGGGAGTTAGACAGGGGGACCCTCTTTCGCCACTTCTTTTCTGTCTGGCAGAAGAGGTCCTAAGCAGAGGCATTTTGCAGGTGCCCAGTCCTAGGGGTTACCAAGTGCCCAGTCATGTGCTTTATGCGGATGACATTCTGATCTTCGGTAAAGGTACCAAGAATAACATTGAGCATATCATGCACCTCTTCCACCGTTACAGTCAGGCATCTGGCCAGCACATTAACTTGGATAAGTCCAAATTCTATGCGGGTTGTATCCCTAACTCTCGGCTTAACTCTATTTCTGGCATCTTGGGGTTTGGTAGTGGGCATCTCCCCTTCACCTATCTTGGAGTGCCGTTATTCAGAGGTAAGCCTAAGAAAGCCCATTTTCAACCTATTGCAGATAGGATCACTCTTAAGCTGGCCAGTTGGAAAGGATCTATGCTATCTATTATGGGGAGAGTCCAGCTAGTAAAGTCTGTGATTTTTGGTATGTTGACTTACTCTTTCCAGGTTTATGCTTGGCCGGTTTCTCTTCTCAATGTGCTTGACAGGTATATTCACAATTTTATATGGTCCGGGAACATTCACAACTCTAAAGTGGTTACAGTTGATTGGCATAAGGTGTGCAGTCCGTTGGAGGCTGGTGGTCTTGGGTTGAGATCGTTAAAGGCTACCAATAGGGCCGCTATGTTGAAGCGTTGTTGGGAGCTTCATTCTTCTAATACTCAATGGGCTAATCTCCTTAGAGCTAGAGTCTTCAAGAACAGGGCATTAATTAGCTATCATATTAACTCTTCGATCGGGCCAGTGCCAAGTACTTTGCTACTACTGTTGTCTCTCACTCATCTTGGAGGCTTGGTGATGGTACTCAAATCAATTTTTGGTTGGATTGCTGGCTTTCAAAGCCTATTGTGGAGTTGTTAAACATTCCAGAGACTATGCATGGCTCGCTTAGAGCTACAGTCAGCGACTTCATTGTTAATTATGAATGGTCCATTCCTGAAGCTCTGTTACAGCACTATCCTATCCTGATCACGGAGATTCAGCAAGTTACTATACCCAAATTTCAGAGTCCTGACACTCAGATCTGGAAAGATAATGACTCAGGAGTTCTCTCTCTCAAAGAGGCCTACGCCGCCCAATCGCCCTCAACTCAGACTCTTTCTTGGCCCAAGTTAATTTGGAAGCGCTGTTTACCTCCTTCCAAGGCCTTCCTCATCTGGCGTTTTATTCAAAATAGATTCCCTACAGATGACGAGTTGCGCAGGAGGGGCTGTACCATGGTTTCTATGTGCAGTCTTTGCGGTTGTCATTATGAAACCACCGAGCATCTGTTCCTTCAATGCCCTTTTGCCTCACAAATTTGGAGTTGGTTGGGTCAGTGCCTGGATATGGTGTTGGATACTACTTCTATTCGTTCTGTCCTCACGATTTGCGGCGTGGTTGGAGTTCTCAAGCCAAGGACACCATTGTTCTTTGCGATTGCTAACTCTATTGGGGCTATTTGGTTTGCGAAACCAAATTCGTTTGAGAACAAACATATTCCGTTAACAATTGCTATCAACAATATTATTGCCAATGTCACCTCACGGGTAATCTCTGTTTGGGACGATAACAGGAAATATTCACGAAGTTTGTTCTTCTTAAAAATTCGTTATCAAGGGTGTCGATGCGGCCCCAAAATTATTGAAGTTAATCGGCACCCCCATTTGCTCCTGGATCAAAGTCAATACCGATGGCGGCTAAGGGTTCCGGGTATTGCGACTGCGGAGGTATTTTTAGAGATAGCAGAGCGGCTACATTAAATGTTTCAGTTTTCATATTGGTATAGCCAATGCTTTTTATCCGAGTTGATGGGTGCAATTATAGCTATTGAGTTGGCGGCCGCAATGGGTGGAACAAATTGTGGTTGGAATGTGATTCTATCTTTGGTGGTTATGGCTTTTTCCAATCATGATATTGTCCCTCGAAGCTCGCAACAAGTGGGTTAGCGCTACACATGACTAAGAATATGTGGTTCAACTATTCTCATA
Source organism: Calophaca sinica (assembly GCA_037113605.1). Taxonomy (NCBI): domain Eukaryota; kingdom Viridiplantae; phylum Streptophyta; class Magnoliopsida; order Fabales; family Fabaceae; genus Calophaca; species Calophaca sinica. The sequence goes on from CM073736.1 coordinate 73,817,248, forward strand.
TATATAGAAGGCAATTCATGTGCAGATAAATTGGCTTCCAAAGGTCTCTACTCTCATGGTCTTACTTGGTGGAACACTATCCCTTCCTTCGTAGTGGCGGAGTTCTCTCGCAACAGAATTGGTTTGCCTAGTTATCGTTTCAGATAATGTTGTTGGTTATATTTTTGGTTTCATTTTGGATTAGAATTTTTGGTAGTATGCTGCAAATGATTGTTATTGCCTCTGGTGCCAACCTCGTTGGGATGGGAGACAGTATAGTGATGCTTTTGCATACTGCTTTTGGTGGGTATAGAAGTATTTTAATTTATGCTACGCTTCTTATCTTTTCCTTTCCCCATGGGTCTTGGCCTAGTCCCCCCATGTTGTTTTGTTGTTTTTTTCCTTTTTTTTATAATAAAATATAGGAGGGAGTACTCTTTTTCCTGCTTGGTGTTTTTTCCCTAAGGAGGGTTTTGCATCAGTAGGTTTTAACGAGGCTCCCTACCTCTCTTTTGATTAAAAAAAAAAAAAAGACATAGCCTATGATAAACTCGTGGGCAAAGAATTTACCCTTGCACTATTGTTGGATTGGACATTCTTATGGATGTTACCAGATGGAGTTCCACATTGCTGCAGTAGTTTCGTCCTTCCCAGGAGCTTTGAAGAAGGAGCCAATAGAGGAAGATTCCTTTGAGTGCTCTATGTTCGGATCTTGCTGAATGGTTTTCAGTAAGAGTCAATAAATGTTGGCCAGCTTAACTTAGGGTATTGTCTTTGTTATTTGCCTAATTACCCATTGTTTTGTAAATTACTCTTTTCAGAAAACCTCGCTTTAGTGCGAAATAATTATGTTATGTTTTATGTTATGTGAAGCATTCATTGTGATGTGATATACTCTGATATTTGCAAAAGACTGATTTGGCATCATTTAGAAAATGGTAGTACTTTTTATGTCTCATTTTTTAAAAGGGTTTCAAAGGAAAGAGAAAGAAAAAAATTCACTCCTAATTTCCATTGTGAAATACAGAAGAGTACTTTTTACTAAAAGCATAAAAGCATCAAATGTTTTTAGCATTAGATTGGGTTGCACCGTAGCACTCCGAAAACGGGGTGTTACAGAAAAAGAGTTATGTTCACTGAATAAAGAACAGTCCGAGGATGTTAAAGATGAGAAGGTTCCAAAAGGTGGAAATGACACTTCCTGATAAAAGTACAGAAATAGGTGTACTTTATGTACTTCTTCTAAATCACCTTTTGAAGCTATGTTTGATGAGCAGCTGACTCCCAACGGCTAGAAAAACTAGTCCTCCACATTATATACACTGCAAGGCCATTAAACCAAGCAGAGAATGAAGCTTCAACCGTCACATTTATCTCCAAGAACACAGCTATCATCCTTTCAACACACTCAAGACCACAAAAGCTGCAAAATGTTACGGATTGGCTTGTAAACTCTGATTTGTAATGATCTACACTTAGTTTCCAAGCCAAGAAAAATCCCAACAAACCGCTTTAAACATGAACCCGTGTCTCATTCAAGAGTTAAACCATACTACTTAGGGTAAGTGAGTGATGGTGAGAATGTTTTGAGTGAGTTCTTGTTTTCAGCTTGTAGAGGTTGTAGAAGAAAGACTACTAAAGGTGTATGAACCAAGGGTTGATTGAGTAAGTTGTAGCTATTTACAAATAGTGGAAATTCTCACAGGAGGTGAGGAGTTGATGTAGCCAGAGAATCTTTTTGAGTTAACCACTATAAATTCTTGTGTCTTTTCTTGCTTGCTTTTCAATTTACTCTACATCTCTTTCAAAGAACATAACTTATAATATCTTCAACCTCTTGATTACAAAACAAATCATATGTTGTTGGGACAAGTTTCTAATACTTAGTCCTAAATAGTTTTTACTGCATAATCATCCTTTTAAGGTGTCATATGACTGTGAACTTATATATATAGGTTGAAAAGAAATTTCAGTTCACTATATTCTTTTACTTTGCACTAACATACTCTCCCTAGTTTGAGAAAGTATATTTTAAGAAAGAGTATAGAAATTTTTAAGTGGTCACAATTCAAACGCCCTTTCTTGTGACAATTATTCACTTCACAGCCAACTTGGACAGTGTACAAGACCTATATTTTGAGTTGAGATTTAAATACCTAACAAAAGTTTCATTCAAAAATCAAAATTGAATAAAGAAAACCTATGATGGAACTGCATATAAGAATATGGTATGTTGTATTGAATATTAAAAGTAAAATCTGGAACGGAGTTGTTCAACTTCGGGAATATCAGTATTTATTAATAGTTTTGAATTATATGGTGTGTTTGATGCTCCATATTTCCTAAAAATCCAAAAAGTTATGATATTTAATAGACTACATACAGATAAGCATTACAAAATATGATAGAAAATGTAACATCCGTATTTTTACGATGCGTTATTTAGCGTTATTTTAGTGTAAATTATCGTATTTATGTTATAATAAGCAGTTTCTTGTTTGCTAAGCAAGTGATTGAATTAAATCAAGATCAAATTAAATTTGAGAATTAATATCTTATATTAATTCATGGTTCAAAGATCGTCAAAAATTTCTAACGAAGTTTCGCCGTGTTTTGGATCACCGGGTAGTTTTACTCGTCAATAAAATTTTAAACGAACTCCGATTTCGATGAAAACCGAATCGTAACTTGTTGTGATTATGATTGAGTGTTTTCAATTGTTTTTATTATTTATGGTAAATTATTATCACGCGGTGAATTAATTTCTAAGTAAATTAATTTTCGCGAATTAATCGGCAAAAGAATTAATCGGTAACGCGATTACCCGATGTCGTCATTTTAGTACACTTAAGACTCTAGGATTAGGGGGTAATCATAAGAAAATAGGGATTAGATGTTTTAGACTTATGATTTGATTAGCATCTTGCTTTTAGAGTGTAGGTGTCACCTTTTTTATGGTTAAAACTTTTATGCTTATCTTAAGCTCATATTTAACCAAGTAATTACCTTTTATTAATTTTTTTCCCTCCCCCTTATTTCTCAGCTGGCCGCGACCTCCCTTCCCCATTCTCACCTCATTTTATTTCTCTCACTTTTAGAAAGAGAAGCTCAAGGTGCCTCCATGGTGGTCACTTCCATCTTCTTCCATTTGTTGTTTCATCTTCATTCTTCAACCTTGCTTACTTCTAGCTTCATCATCTACTTGATCCCAACCTTGTAAGTGAGAAGAAAATCAACTCTTTCCTTCCCCATTTTTCAGCCCAAAACCGTGGCCTTCCTCTAAGGTGTAGGATGTGATTTTCTTGTTTCAATTCTTGTGTTATGCTTTATATATTGCTTGATCATGATCGTGGAAGAAATGAACACAGTATCCCCAATTTTTTTGAACCCTAGGGCGCATGACCTAAGGGAAAGGGGTTGTGTGATTTTCCTTGTGAATCACCAAATTGATTGAAGGTTATTGTTTCTTAGTAATAGTTATTGTTGTTGTAATTGTTAATTTTTGTTTAAATCAAAGGATTGATAGATTTTTTGAGAAACTCTTATTCTTGAAAGGCATGAATTGGGATTTGGATTTGATTAATGTTTATGTTTTGGAAGTATTTGTTGTTTTGTGAAAGAAAATAAATGATTGAATGGTGTTGTCTTGATTTAGTAAAAGTTTGCAAAAATTTTTGGGAAAAATGAGGCATGGCCGCTAGCTCCTATGAGCTTGGAGGAGAATATTTTTGTCTTCTTTGGTTTATATTCGTAGTATTGAAGTGTATTTGAGAGTTGGATTGATTTGGAATGTAAGGCTATGATAAATAAAGGTGCAAAGGGATTTTATAATCCGAAGACCTAGTGGAGCCTTGAATCAAGTATTGTTACTAGTAGGATTGAATTTTAAAGTCATGGTTTCATGTTTCAAGTTTTAAAGAAAATGTGTTTTGGTTTTAAAATTCTTGTCGTTGTTTCTTTTACTTTAGGAAGTAGTTCTTAGTGAGTGTGTTGATCAATGATATATGTTAGGGAGGTATAACCTAAGCCTAGGGAATTATTTTGGGTAAGTTAGGATTGTACTAAATTTGCTATGTGGTGTTAGGATTTGAGAGATCCGAGTTCGTGCTGCGTAAGAATCAAGACGTGCTTTGACACGTATCCTGACAACTTTAGTAAGGGCTACTTCAAGATATAAATAGGAATGGACTCTGGTATACTGAAATGTGTTTTATGTTCATGTGCTGAATTATTGTGATTCTGAGTTGTTGGACTGTTGAATTAATTATGTGGATATATGCTTGATTTATGGAGAAGTATATTGTTGGTGTTGTTGGATAATTCAATATTTATTTAATGTTGGATAGTTAAATATTTATTGATTTATGCCTTGTTAAAATATCATATGCATGATATATTCATTTGAGTCGGTGAAATGCATTGGCATGCATGGTGTTATAACTTCAACCTGAATATCCTGGGTGATGGATTGCCCATGGCCAAAGGAATTCAAGGAACGTCATTAATATATTTGTCGAATGGGGTGATCGATTGGGGACGTACCATGGCGTACCAACGATTGACCATTTTGATATTTTGGAATCACAAACAGTGGCATGTAGTCGCATTTGCGGGCATTGTGCATATTTATTAAATTGCATGTTATGTTGTACTGTGTTATACTTGTTTATTTTAAGAAGTTGACTCTTGCCCGCGGTTCCTTCAATTGATGATGGTAACACAGAGGATGGCTAACGCGATCGAGATTCCGACGATGAGGACGTCACCGGAGGTGGTGTTTGACTTTCCTGATATGGAGATCCCATCGGCGATGGAGTTTGACCCTATCTCCCGTCGAGTTATATATATGGGGGATGTAGTAGAGACTTTCCTAGTGGATGGACTGGCAGTCAGGCAGAAGACTTCACGACGCACTGTGAGTTTTCCTATCAGTGTTGAGCATATCGTAGATAGCTGGTGACGCACTCAGCAGGACTAACTGCCACATATGACTTCTTCCACTTCGGATGATGCTTCCTCTGAGATTCCCCGAGAGACGACTTTTCGTTATGCACCTATATTCGGGTGGTGCTATTGTTAGGCGAACCTCTCATAAGAGCATGGGTATGAGACGTTGGGCATTGAGAGCCTCCATTTCAAGAGCAGTTGTAGTCGCACCTAGTCCCGTAGTGGACCCGGAGCCAGTGCCAGAGGCTGAGCCAACTCCTCCTGTATGTGTTAGGACACCTTCCCCGCCTGTGGATTCTCCTCCTGTCTGTCAGGTGTGTGGCGAGGCTAGATGCAGTGGTACGGGTTGGATCGATGATGTATTAGTGGATGAGGTTAGATCGGAAGGAGTTCCCGCTACTGTGCCTTTTGTGGATTTGACTGGAGGCGACAAGGACGACTCGATGGAGGATGTTGAGGAGGACCGGTCTGAGGATGTGGATAGTGACATGTAGAGTTGGTTGTTGGTGATGTCAGTCAGTGATGTATATAGTTTTGGTTTGTGACCAGTCAGTCTGTTGATAGTCTTTTGTGGTAGCTGTTTGGGTAGATATGGATGTATACTTTTGGAGCAGCCCCTTGCGTGGGTAACTGCCGAGAGTAACCCAGGAGTATGATCACTCTTGTGAGGGCCTTTATACTTTAGGTGTATTCTCATTGTAGATATTTATTTACCTTGTATTTCGTACATGCTAGTTATGCTTATCTTTTGTAAAAATGTATATATGTTTATATTTTAGTGGCTGTTGTCTCTTGCATGGTAGAATTGCATCATGTTTCTAAAACGCTGTGAATACTCTGATTGTGTTTCGCAAAAGACACTTGTTTAAAACAATAAAAAAATTACCGCATTTTCCAAAGGACAATAGAGTATTATTTCGAAAAGTTCGTTGCATTTAGAGTTAAATTCTAGTTTAGTAGCGCTCCAAAAACGGGGTGTTACAGAAAAAAGGCAAGACACGCTTTTTAGAAATTATTATTTAATTTCATCTTAGTCAATTGTAATATCAAAATCACTGGAATATATGGATTTTCAGAGAGATATCCCAGAATTTGATTTGCAAATTCCCCCCATAACGTGTATTTTAGCTTTTCTCCTCACCTGCTGTTGCGCATGCAATGTGTGCAAGTATACACAGACAAAACAAGTAGTAAAGTGATAAAAGTTCGTTCCCACAGAGATTGAACATGGTTAATTAAAATTTCTTCCCAATTTAAGTTAATTTAGCTAGTGGAAAACACAAGTAACCATAAATGTAATTGTTTAAATAGTGAATTTAAAGATTAATAACAGTAAAACAAAGTAATTAAATGAGGTGAAATGCAGTGGGGTGAAGCAGTTAGGGATACAAATCCTTTGCAAGTTATTTCACAGGCGCAATAATGCTACAAGATGCTACAGCAACTGGGTCTAGAAATTTTAAAAGAGCCAACGTATTTTCCAACACTGTAATAGTGAATTTCACAAAGCTAGTATTATCCCTAAGTTTGCATTAGTTACATTCACATTCAATTAACACCATTCAGCTACCCTATAGACTTGAATGAATATTCTTATTACATCCAATGTAAATTAATTTCCCAATTAACAACTTTTTTTAAACTTTCTAATGTAAAACCCTCCTTAGGGAAAAACATTTAGAAGGAAAAAGAGTTTTACCCCCTATATTTTATTAAAAAAAAGGAAAAAAAGATAAGCATAAAAAGCATAGGGGACTAGGCCAAAACCCATGAATAAAAACAATAGTCAAACCAATAGGAAGGAAGACCAACCTATTGTGAAGAACTCTAAGAAAAGCAAAAAAAAGGCACGCAGAAGCATCACTATAATGACTTTAATCCCAACTATATTGGCACCAAAGACATTACCAATCATTTACAGTACACCTAGAATCAGAAAGCAAAATGGAAACCAACAAGGGGGAACTTGCACCGAACCCATGGAAAAATCAACTAAACTTATAACTAGGCAAACCTAGCCTATTCCTGAAGAAAAAAATCATAAAAAATGAAACTAGGAATTAGGTCCCACCAAACAAAACCACTGATACTAGTTTCATGACCATCAAGCTTATCCAAGTAGACATTATCCTCTATATAAATGTGAGTACAAATAAAGCTCATCTATCTGGTCAATTGAACACAATTATTCAATCTATTTATAGCTTCCAAGGAACTACCTTGCAATTCTTGAAAGTAGAAACCACCAACTAAGAATCACACTCCTGCCACAAAAAATGTCAACCTTTGTTAAAAGCAATTTCTATAGCCAGCATGGCCCCAATTAGCTCAGCATGAAGCGCAAAATTGATACCAAGGTTAGCAGAAAAGCAACCTAGGACAACAACACTTTTATCTCTAAAAATTCCACCACAAGAGGCTGGGTCAGGACAACCTTTGGCAGCCCTGTCAGTATTGTACTTAATCATATAAGGAGCTGGGGAAATCCAAGTAACCACTTTGATGTTCGGAGAGCTTCTATAATTACCATTGGCCCTGAAAGCCTTAATAATCATAAATTCAGTGATAGAAAAAGATATAAAAGAATTGGAGGCATTTCCTGCTTAAGCCACATTGCAAATGATTAAGTTAATAACCAAGTTCAAGTGGATAAATTTATTATCAAATCTTGCCTTGTTCCTGCAGTTCCAAATTTCCCAACAAATATTAACAACAGCAGCAGAGACAATATCACACATCTAAGGGCTCAATCCATGAAGAGGCAAAGATAAAATGGTCTGAAAAGACGAGCTATCTATCAAAATGTTTAGAATGCCTCCAAGCAAATTCTAAATAGATTTAATGAAAGAGCAATCAAGGAAAAGATGATGAGTAGATTCTAAAGTATTACCACAAAGACTACAAACTGAAACAACAAGGCAACCTCTATTCCAAAGTTGATCATCCATTGGCATCTTGTTACGAAGAATCCTCCATAAAATAAAGGATTTAGAAGGTGGAATAAAATTCTTCCAAACTATTTTAGTCCAAGGAACCACCTGACCCACAGGGTTATGGAAGAGGAAGGCATCTTTAAAAGTTAAATCCCCTGAAGTAGATGTATTCCACATCAACTTATCATCCACTGAAACAGTAGGAATAACTACTTCCTAGATTTCAGAATAAAGTTGAGGGAAATGTATTCGAAGATCAGCAGGTATGGACCGTCTACCATTAATAATAAAGTCACTCAGAGTAGCTTTAAAACTCCTGTGTAAATTAGAAGGTATACCAAGAACATCAATAATTGGCCTAGAAAGCCAAGTATCAGTCCAAAAATTAATTTTGAGACCATTACCAAGCTGCAAAGTTGAGTGCTCCAAAACCACAGAAATGCAAGATTTAATCCCAGGCCAAATAGAAGAGGAGACATGATAATTCATAGGTGTATTATTTCTATAGACTCTCGCTTTCATTAAAAGAGCCCTTGTAAGTCAGAAGAAATGAAATTCCACCCAAGCTTTAACATGCCAACATTATTGATATCTTTAGTAGATCTTAATCCTAATCCACCTTCCTGAAGCGGCTTACACACCTTACTCTAAGCCACAATAACTATTTTCCTGGTATTAATATCCCTGACCACACAAAATTTCTAATCCAAGTATCAACAGAGTTGAGAAGATTAGCAGGCCAAGTATAAATTTGAAAGCTGTAAACCAACATGCCAAGAATAATAGAATTCACAAGTTAAACTCTACCCTTGATAGATAATAAGGAACCTTTCCTGGAGGATAACTTTGCCTTTATTCTATCTACAATAGGCAATAAATGCGCTCTCCGAGGCTTTCTTTTAAACAAAGCGACCCTGAGATAACTAAAAGGGATAGAGCCTATAGAAAACCAAGCATTTCTGAAATGGCATGAATTCGAGATTGAGAAATGCTACCAGTATAAAATTTGGATTTTTCTTTGCTAATAACCTGGCCAGAGACTTGCTCATAAGAAATAAAAAGATCCAACAGGCTAGATGAGCTCTTTTTAGTAGCTCTGCAAAAAATCATTATATCATCAGCATATAAAACATGATTGGCCATACAGAAACCTCTGGGGCCAATCATTAGTTGGAGCTGACCACCTACAACTAGCTTTGAAATACCTCTGCTTATGACATCTTCTGCTAGACAAAAGAGGAGAAGGGACAGGGGATCTCCTTGTCTAATACCCCTCTTCTAGCCAAAGAACCCAATAGCAGCACCACTAACAGAAAAAGAGAGCTTAGCAGAGTGAAGAATAATGTTTATCTAGGAGCAGAATTTACCATTAAAACCCAAAGCTGTCAAAACTTGTATCAAAAAATTCCAATCTATAATATCAAAAGCCTTCTTAATGTCAATCTTCAAGGCTAATTGACCTCCAAAAGCTTTTTTCTGAAGCATGTTAATAGATTCTGAGGCAGTGCAGATACAATCAAAAATGTTTTTACCTTTCACAAGACCCCTCTGATTTTCAGAAATAATTTTAGGAGCCACCAAAGCAAGTCTATCAGCTATAACTTTAGTGATAATCTTAAATTTAAAATTTGCTAAAGCTATAGGTCTATACTATCAATTTTATCAGCTCCTGCTATCTTTGGAATCAAAGCTACAACATTAGAGTTAAAATTTTGGAGCAACCAACCTTGTTGAAAAAATGGCAGGACAGCATTATAAACATCTTGGGCAACGATATCCCAGTAATGATGGAAGAAGAAATCCCCAAAGCCGTCAGGGCAAGGAACGCTATCTCCATTTAGAGGAAAAACTGCAGTTTTTACCTCCTCAAGAGATGGAAGACTAGTAAGCATAACATTGTCTTGATCCGATACTAAAGAAGGAATAACCTCACCGATAAAACCATTAGGATGACATTCATTATTAACAGAAAAAAAATACTGATAGCAGCTCAAAATATAGTTCTCTATATCACTAGCCTTTGAGAGAATTCGATCACCATCCTTCATAACAGAGATTCTCTTAGTAATATTTCTTATCTTAGTCATTTTGTGGAAAAAGCTATATTCCTATCCCCAAAAGAGTGCCAATTAACTCTAGATTTCTCTTTCCAATAATTTTTTTCATAATTCAACGCAATCTGCAAATTAGCCTGATTCTCTTTCTCAAGAGATAGTAAGTTATTAGAACCACCGTGATTAGTAATCTGCTCTTGGATATTATCAAGCTTCGCTAAAGCATCTGTAACATTAGATAAAACATTACAAAAAAAAAAAGCATTCCAATCCTTAAGGTTAGCCTTCAAATTTTTCAATTTCTAAGATAAAACATGCATATGGCAGCCAGCAACAGAGTTATGCCAAACCTCAGAAACAACCCTCTTACAATCAGGGTGTTGAGCCCACATCTTCATGAATTTAAAGAAGAACGTTTTCTTAAAAGCATCCTTTTTCATATGCAAAAGGAGCGGGTAATGATATGACTTACTTCTAGTAAGGGTACAACAATCAACACTGTCCCAATAATTTATCCAATTCTCGTTACAAATGGATCTATCCAGTCTCTTTTCAGTATAATTATTGCCAACTCTACCATTAGAACAAGTATACTGAGATCCCCTCGTATTAAGATAGATAAAATGATTCAATTCAGACCAATTCATAAAATCACTACAAGAAATAACTGAAGGAAGACCCTTATCTCTATGTTCATGAGCACTCAAAATTGCATTAAAGCCTCCTATAAAACCCCGGAGCTAGATAAGCCTGCTGCAAATTATTCAAATCACTCCAAAGTTGTCTCATAGCAATGAAATTGGTGGATGCATAAACAGCTGACAAATGTATTGTCTGACTCTCCACAGCTAAAAAGAAAGCCACCTGCTGATTAGTAGAAGAAATGATTGTTGGACCGAAGATTAGAGGAAAATGATCCTTTATTATTCTTTGCAAATAACTTCAAAGCAAACTTAGTAAAAAAGTTAAAAGGGATTTGATGTAAACCAACCCAAGGCTCATATATGAACAAAAAATCAGGGTCGTGCAACTTGCAAAGCTTTTTTAACACTACTCTTGTGTCAGGATTACCAAGGCCCCTGGCATTCCAGTAAATCATTTTCAACATTGAGGAGAGTGTTGGAGACTACCCTTAGATTGGGTCATATAACCAGCTTTTTTTGGACTTGTAATTGCTTCTTTCGCAATTTCTTCTTCTTTGATTTCGACAGAACCTCTGTAAAATTATCAGTATTTTTACCAACTAAATGCTTAGATGATACCACATGGAAAACACCTTTATATGAATCTTGATCATCTTCAGTATCATCAACAGAATCATTCCAAAATCTACTAGCAAATTGCATATCTTTAAGAACCTTAACATTAGAATGATCAATTGGAGTGTCTATATTGTGGCCACTTACTATATCAGAACCAGAAGGCTTAAATATCTGGATATTATGTGAAATGTCCTGTGCGGCAGACTGGGTAGCAGAAGCTGTATCAGTGGTTTTTCGAAGCTGCTTCTCCTCCACTTGAATTATGAGATGAGGAATGCTACACCTCATTACAAGAAATTTGCTGCACAACAATAGCATTCAAATTCTCGTCTTACACTTGTAAATGGGTATCATCTTTAGACACATTACTATTTCGAACAAAGCCTAAAAGAGGAATAGACTGTTCAAATATGACACTAGAACTAGCCTTATCCTTTGATGTTTTCTCATTCATACTGGCACCCGGATCCTTGGTGACATTAGGCAAAGTATCATCCGTATGCTCAACAAGAACCCCTTCATTTTGCAGATCAGTCATCGAGTCAGCTCCTAAAGGCTCATTATTGATACCCACCAAGTCAGCTCTGTTAACTGGTAATCGCTCGACCTGTGGAACTTTTGGATTGAAGGCAGCTTCCTGATAGGAAGAAGAAGGATTGGATGTGAGAATCTTATCCTGGGCATGATCAGAGTGATCCTGCGGTAAACCTTCTTTAAGAATAACATTCTTTCCTTTATCATTAACATCACGTTTTTTCTTAGGAACATACTTAGTGATCTTTTTGCGCACCACAATCCTTGGTTCATTAAGGTTGTTTCTATCTTCCTCATTAAGAACATAATTTTTTTCCTGCAATTACCAACAGTGTGACCAATGATGCTATAAGATTGACAAAAATTAGGGAGGTTTTCATATTCCACACCTACAAAAAAAGAAAAACCTGTCCTCTCAACCAAAACTTGATTACGCAGAGGATAGTTAAGGTCCAAATCAACTAAAATCCTAGCAAAATGCCCATAAGATCAATCTTCAGCACTTCTACGTATGTCTGCATCCAAACAAATAGGAGAACCAATGCTACTCGCAATGAAAAACAGAATTTTAGAACGCCAATACTCCTGAGGCAAACCTGTAATCCGAATCCAACATTGTATAGACGAATTCTTTTGCAGCTCTGGATTAAAATCCAGTGACCACGTAAATAGACGCAAATAGCAGGGTTTCAAATTCCAGGAAGTGGACCAGACCTTATTAAGATCTTCCTGTGAGGAGAAAGTAAATTCATAAAAGCCTTTACCCAAGGAAATCATTCCCCATTTACCATTAAGATTCCAAACCGATTTCAGCTTTCGACGTAAATCTTCATGCTTAATCGGTGCGTCTTCTTTGGAAAGGATCAACCCTCTATGCAGAAGAGTTTTATAGCTTTGCAGGCCTGCTTGATACTTCTCTTCAAGGATGGTAATCGCAACATCATTTCCCTTAACACACGGCTGTGGAAGCTGGCTTTGAGGGATGTCATAGGCACTCCGAAGCGCATCTGAAAACGTCTTCCTTTGAAAGGGCATCGTGGCCGGAGATGAAGACGACGCCGAGAGAGAGGTAGATGAAGGGCGACTCGAGGTAGGTGAAAGAGCAGCCATGAATGGCCAAGGACAAGCTACTGCGGCGTCCATGAACAAGATCGGCGCTTAAAACCCTAGCAGAGAACAGCTGCTAGCGTTTCGCAAACGGAGAAGCAAACAGAAGAGCGAGCAAAAGAAGCAAACAGAAGCGTGAACAATGACGAACAGTGGTGAGCAAGACCCGTTCATGAACAGAGAAGCAAACAGAAGCGCGAACCCAAATAGTGAAGGCTAGAAACACAACGACGGCGATGACAACAGTGTTTGGTTGGCGATGATCAGAGCCACGACGGCGACAGATGGGAAAGCAGCAGCAGCGCAGCAGCAGAAACCTCGGGTTTTCTCATCTCAGCGGCGCACCGTAAGCTCAGCAGAAAACCTCAACTATCGTATGTTTATGACTCATTCCCAATTAACAACTTAATCCACATTAAACAAGCAATTTCCACTCACTAATTTTTTTCCAAAATCAGTAAGCTAATCTAACTAAGGTGATCAGACTTAGCCAAATTTAATCAACAATAATTTTAGCTTGAATAAAGAGCTGATAATATTCAATCTCTCTATTCTCTATTGAAGAAGCACATAGGGAAAACCGGAGTTTCAATGGAAGGAATAGCAATGGCAGATTTCGTCACCACGGCAACAGTGGGGTGGTGGCTCGAATTGAGAAAAATGCATCCAGCGGTGCTACTGGTGGAGTACGCACGGGTCAGGAGGACATAAGGGATCATCGTGGGCTAAACCTGGAGGGACTGCTCCTTTTTCGGCAAGAAACAGAGCCATTCGTAATCTTCCTTACCAAGAATACTTGAAGAGAATAGAAGAGAAACTATGTATTCAGTGTGGATTAGCTTTCGGGCCTGGACACTACTGTCCCGAAAAGAGCTTAAGAGTGGTGATTCTGGCAGAAGATGAATAGGTAGAAGATACAGGACATCAGGAGGAGGATGGAGAAGAAGATTCAGATGTAGATTGCCAAAAGTTAGAATTGTCAACATGTTCAGCGGGAGGTTTAACTCAGCCTACAACCATGAAGTTATGGGGGGAGGTACAGGGCCAGAAGGTTTCTATTTTGATTGATAGTGGAGCAAGTCACAACTTCATCTCCACAGGTTTAATGTAGAAATTGGGACTGACAGTGGAGTCAACGAAGCCTTGCTTTGTTAAATTGGGTGATGGAAACCGAAAGCCCACTCAGGGATGTTGCGATCTATTTGCAGTGACCCTCGGAAACTATGCGATGTCCGGCAAGTTCTATGTGTTTGAATTGGGAGGAGTAGATATAATACTGGGAGTAGCCTGATTAGCTACCTTGGGGACCGTAAAAGTGAATTGGAGGACTTTAAGCATGGCCTTTAAGCATCATGGACAGATTGTTAGAATCCAAGGGGACCCTAGTTTAGTGAAATCGGTGATTTCAATGAAAGCCTTAAAAAAATTAGCTATGGAAGAAGTAAAAAAAGCCTCAATGTTGTGGGTTCTAGAAAAGCAGCCAAACAGTGGCATCAATTTACCCGAAGCCCAGGAGAAGCAATTACAAAGTTTACTGGAGGAAATGTCTCAAGTTTTTAAGGAACCAAAGGGCTTGCCTCCTACTAGGGAGGTCGATCACAGAATACCCCATAAGACGGGTACGGATCCCATAAATGTCCGCCCATACCAGCACTTGCAAAAGAATGAGATAGAGAAGCAAGTGGCAGAGATGATAGCAAATGGAGTTATAAGGCCAAGTAACAGCCCCTACTCGAGCCCAGTAATCCTAGTGAAGAAGAAGGATGGGAGTTGGCATTTTTGCGTGGACTATCGCGCCCTTAACAAAGCCACCATTCTGGATAAGTTCCCCATCCCCGTGATTGAAGAGTTGTTAGATGAATTGAATGGAGCATCCTACTTCTCAAAGATTGATTTAAAATCCGGCTATTATCAAATTCGAATGCACCAGCCTGACATTTCTAAGACAGCCTTTCGGACACATCAAGGACATTATGAGTTCTTAGTCATGCCCTTTGGATTAACCAATGCACCAGCTACGTTTCAGTGCTTGATGAATACAGTTTTGAAGCCATTTTTGAGGAAGTATGTGCTAGTATTCTTTGATGACATACTTGTTTATAGTAAATCTTGGGAAGAGCACTTGAATCACATAAGAAGGGTGTTGGAAACATTGAGTCAGTATAGTTTGGTGGCCAATCTAAAGAAGTGTTGTTTCGGACAAAGGGAGATATGTTACTTAGGCCACATCATCTCTCCAACAGGGGTGTCCATGGATCCGCAAAAGGTAGAAGCTGTCTTGAACTGGCCATTTCCTAGATCAGTTAAAACTTTGAGGGGATTCCTGGGCCTTACTGGTTATTACCGACGTTTCATTCGCAATTATGGGAAAGTAGCATGGCCGCTGACTAATATGCTGAAAAAAGGGAACTTCGAGTGGAAGGAGGAAAGCTTGGAAGCATTTCAGCAATTACAGAAAGCAGTCACTACAGCACTAGTGTTGGCAATGCCTGACTTTGATCAACCTTTCTCAATTGAATGTGATGCATTTGGGAAAGGGATTGGAGCTGTACTGACCCAAAGCAAGAGACCTATTGCTTATGTCAGTAAAGCTCTATCTGATTCTACTCTCAGTAGATCAATCTATGAGAAAGAGCTAATGGCATTGATAATGGCCATCCAACATTGGAGACCATATCTTTTGGGGAGGAAATTTACAGTTTTTACTGACCAAAAGAGCCTGAGGTATCTATTCGAGTAAAGAATCACCACCTAAAACCAACAGAACTGGTTGGCCAAGTTACTGGGTTACGAATTCGAAATTGTGTACAAGGTAGGGGCCTCTATTAGGGTGGCAGACGCTTTGTCGAGGAAAGAGGAGGAGAAAGAGTTACAAGCAATTTCTAGGCCTTTTTGGCAAGACATAACTAGTATTGATGAAGAGGTCAAGGCTGACCCAGAGTTGGCTAAAATTATAAAGGAGTTAGAAGAGGACCCAGATTCCCACCCTCAATACACTTTGGAAAATGGGAGGTTGCATTATAAAGGAAGACTGGTGTTGGCTGCTAATTCAACTTGGATCCCAAGGCATTTGCAGGAGTTTCACTCTTCCCCTACGGGAGGACATTCGGGTGTTTATAGAACTTACATGAGGATAGCTCAATCACTTTACTGGGCTGGAATGAAGGGGGTTGTGGCGGATTATATAGCAGCTTGTCATATCTGTCAAAGGAGTAAATATCAAGCTTATTCGCCGGTAGGACTGCTTCAACCACTGCCAATTCCGAATGCAATTTGGGAAGAAATTAGTATGGATTTTATTGTGGGACTTCCGAAGTCCAAAGGTTATGATGCAGTGCTGGTTGTGGTTGATAGGTTGAGTAAATATGGGCATTTTATACTGCTCAAGCATCCTTACTCAGCTAGGTCCATTGCTGAGGTATTTGTTCGGGAAGTTGTTAGACTCCATGGGGTGCCGGTATCAATTGTTAGTGATAGAGATCCTACCTTCATCAGCCACTTTTGGCAAGAGTTATTCAAGTTGCAGGGTACTAAGCTGATGATGAGTACGGCCTATCACCCAGAATCGGACGGGCAAACAGAGATACTCAAAAGGACTTTGGAGACGTATCTCAGATGTTTTAGTTCTGAGCAACCAAAAACTTGGGTCAAGTTTATTCCTTGGGCTGAATACTGGTACAATACCAGTTACCAAAGTGCAACCCACTGCACCCCATTTGAGGTTGTGTACGGGCGGCCTCCGCCCTCTTTGGCAAGGTACGTTCCAGGAGAAACATTAGTAGAGGCAGTGGCTCAAGAATTGAAGGACAGGGATGAGGCACTGAGACAGCTGAAGTATCACTTGGGGAGGGTTCAAGCGCAAATAGCTAACTATGCAAATGCTAAAAGGAAACCAGTAAAGATTCAACCTGGCGATTGGGTCTACTTGAAAATCGGACCTCATAGACAGGCTTCAATGCCCGTCAAACTCCATCCAAAGCTCTCAGCCAGATATTATGGTCCTTACTTGGTGGTAAAACAGATAGGAGAAGTGGCATTTCAACTGCAACTACCCGAAAACGCTCGCATCCACCCTGTTTTTTGTAACACGCGTATTTTTTTATGCGTTAATTAACGTTATTTAGTGTATTTTGTCGTATTTACGCTATAATAAAGCAATTTCTTGTTCCCTAAAAAAGTGTATTAATTAAAGCAAGATCAAATTAAATTTGAGAATTAATATTTTATTTTAATCCACGGTTTGAAAATCGTCGAAAAATTCTAACGAAGTTTCGACGTGTTTCGAATCGCCGGGTGGTTTCGCCGCAGATAAAATTCTAAATGAACTCCGATTTCGATGAAAATCGAATCGTAACTTGTTGAGACTATTTTTGAGTGATCGTTGTTATTTTTATTATTTATAATTAAATATTATCACGCGATGAATTAATTTCTCGTTAAATTAATTTTCGCGAGTTTATCGGTAACGCGGTTTCTCGTCGCCGTGTTTTTAAATCTTAAGACTTTAGATTAGAGGGTAATCATGAGAGATGTGAGATTAGATGGGTAAGATTAGATGATATGTTTAACATCTCATAAAATTACTAGGTGTCATTAGTTGTGTGATTTTTTTAAAAAAATCTTTTATTCAACTACTACTTACCAACTATGCTAGTTTTTATTATTATAAAAAGCAAGGAGATGAAGGCTATATGGAGCCATTTTTCAGCCCTCATTCACACCACCATCTCCTTCTCAAACCCTCATCTTCTTTCTCTTTTTCTTCCTTCTTGAAGAGCAAGCTTCCATGGATGCTTTCCTCCATTTTTCTTGAGTTTTTCAACTTGCAATCTTCACCAAAGTTGCTCCAAATCTTCATCTCTACCTAGTTCTTCTTTATCCTCGTCATCTAAGTAAGAGAAAAATTAATTTTTCCCTCCCCATTTACTATTGAAAACCGCGCCCCCTCCCCTTTGTTGCTTCTTGTAATTTTGCTTTTCAATCTTGTTTCTTATGCTTGTTTGATGTTGTTTGATGGGTTGATGATGATCAAGAGGAAATGAGACATTCTTTTTCCCTTTCTTGAGTTCTAGGGTGAGAACCCTAAGAGGAGAAAAAGGGGAAAATGGTGTGATCCTCATTGAATCACCTAATTAGTGGTTTAATTGAGTTAATGGAAGTTGTATGATGATTGTTTAAATTATAGTTTTGTTTTGGCATGCCTAACTTGTTAGTTTATGATTGAGACCTATTCTTTAATTATGGAAAATGTGGGTTTAGGTGATTGAATCATGTATCTAAGTGTTGAATGTTATGTTTTAGGTAGTTTTAAGGCTATTGGAATTAATATGCATGAGTTAGTATAAGAGTTAGTTCATGTTTTGTGAAAAAGTGATCTTGGAGGGACTAAAATGGCATAAAAAAAAGTGAGCAGGTTGTTCTTATTTTTAATTTGGCATGAACATATTTTTTTTAGCATGATATTGGCAATGTATTTAATGCCTTAGGATTCTTGAAATTGGGATTTTGTTGATTTAAGTTATAGTTTAAATTAAGCATATGTAACATGAAAGTTTTAGAACCTTGCCTATTCTTGAACCATGAAGAACATGAGGATATGATGTTTGATTTTGTGTATAAGTGTTGAATAGCATGTTAAAGTTGATTTTAAAGTTGTTGGAATACATTTTCATGAATTAGCTTAAGTGTTAGTTTGTGTTTTATGCATAGTTTGGAATTTTGGAGGTTAGAATAATATGTAAGGAAATGATCCCTTGTCCTTTAAGTTCTTGACATGATAATAGTATGATTTAATTGCTAAAGGATTTTTGGAATTAGACAAATTGATTGAACTCTTGTGTTTGGAACTAATTTTGAGTAAGTGGACTGTAAAGCTTTGTGAATTAGTCTCAAAACCTTACTTTTTTCAAATAATTTTGAGTGTGTTATTAATTTGTAATGCTTGTTTGAGTTTGGTTAGAAAAGGGATAAGCTGAGAGCATAAGTTTAACTAGAATTCCTAGATTGTACTAAGTTGTATGTGGTAATAGGAATCGAAGTACCGGAGATTGAGCGAAGCGGACCCGAAGACGTAGGAGCGACGTTAACGACAGCTCGTGGTAAGGGCACTTCTAGACACTTTTAGGATTTTATTTTTATGTCCCTGTGTAAGGACAAATTTTAGAGATGTTTAAGTTCTTGTCTTGTTATTCAAATGCGTATTTAAATACGAAGAAGTCTGAGAACTCTACGAGTTCGAAGTTAAGGTCTTTGAACCCCTTCGTTTATTTTATTGTCGTGCGGTCGCCCATTTTCCGAGTCATTCGTGGGTGAAAACTTTGTGGTTGGTCTCCTGAACCTAACCCCCCACTTGTTTGTACCTCTCTGTTAATTCCATCGAGTTGCAGGGGGATGGATTCCTTGATTTGCGTGTCAAGCATGTGATATTGTAATGTGATTGAGTTATGCAATATTTAATATGCGATTGAATAATGCTGTGAATTGCTTATGCAGTTTGTATCGTTGAATCGCGTTTCTCTATGCAAGCTGCTTTTATTGCTTAAGTTGTTGAATTGCGTTTCTTCATATTAAGCATGCTCTTATTATTTGATATGCGGTCGAATAATCTTGCATATAACTCTTTGAATATCGTATGTGGCGAATTGTTCATCGAGTATGAGAGCATTGTCGAGTCGTCGTGACGTTTTTTAGCTGTGAGTCGGACAACTGAGGGTGCTAGGTCCCCTTCGTTCACGGTGGATTAGCTAGGCGTCGCAGCGTAGGAACCGGGACTGCTTACCTAGGGAGAAGCGAAAGATCCTAAGGCTACGGCTGGTATGTCAGTTGATGGATCTGCGACTGCTTTCTGGAATAATTGTCGAGTCAAGAGAAAATGAGTAGTGAGTCGAGTCAAGTCTAGAGTGAGAGAGTTTAGTCACGTTCTGTGAATGATATACATTGTTGTTTGCTTATTGCTTTATACATTGATTATCTTGATCTGTTGAGAAGTTGACCCTTTCCCGTGGTGCCTTCAATTCATAACGGTTACCCAGGCAATGACGTCCTCATCGCCGGAGATTTTCTTTGACTTCCCTGATATGGATCAACCCACGGCAATGGAGTTCGACCCCATCTCCTGCCGTGTGGTATACTCTGGGGACGTAGTACAGACACTACGAGAGGATGGCGTAGCTGTGAGATAGGATGTGACATGACGTACGGTCAGTTTCCCTATCCGGATGAGACAGGTGGTAGATGTGTGGCATGCCAGCGAGCGCGAGAGGGCCATGAGAGCCTCTTCTTCTTCACCAGCGGGACCTCATGACATTCCTAGGAGCACTGCTACCAGAGTTGCAGGCCGAGGCAGAGAGTGTGGGCCTAGAGTGAGATGGACCGCTCGCAAGAGCGTGATACGCCGAGGATCCGCAGGAGCTTCCACTTCGAGGGCGGCTGATGTTCCGAGATCCCCTGTAGTACCAGTTTCCCCTACTATCGCTAGGACCCCTACACTGCCTGCGGCTTCCCCTCCCGTTTGTGTTGTGTGCCATGAGGCGGATTGCATTGGAGCGAGATCGACTGAGGAGGGACTGGCAGGTGAGTATACTCCGAGTGATGTGCCTGTGGACGTGCCAGCTGCGGCCCCCTTCATTGACTTGACAGGCGAGGACCTGATGGAGGAGGAGGAGGAGGAGGAGGAGGAGGACCCGTCAGAGGATTTGGGTAGCTACCTGTAGCTGTGGTGTTAGTTGACTGCTACGTTATGCTTTCTTTTTGTCGGTAGACTGTTGTATATATTTGGGATGACTGTATTTATGACTTTATGTTCTGTGTGTCGTGACCAGTCGGGCCAGGTGTTGTTTTGGTTATAGGGTAGACTGGCGGTCTCACTTTTGGAGTAGCCCCCTACGTGGGTGTCTGCCGAAAGTACCCCAGGGTATGATTACTCTCTTAAGGGTCGTCATACCATAGGTATATTTCTTTGTACATTTCCTACTCTGTTATTTTGCACATACTATGTATATGACTTACGTATTTATGCATGTATGCTTTATCAGCATCTGAGTCTTGTGTCCTAGTTGCACTATGTTTCGAAACGCTGTAAGTACTCTGTGTGTGCTTTACGGGCACTATTGTTTTTAAGAAAAAAAAATACCGCATTTTTCTAAAGGGCACAAGAGTACCGTTTTTAAAACGCGTCACATTTAGGTTTCTTTTGGTTTCGTAGCGATCTGGAAACGGGTCGTTACAATGGTGGTATTAGAGCAGTTCGGTCTAACCGGACTGTGCATAGGAAAAATTGGGACTGGTCACCGTGTCGGGTTGTGCTTGTTGGTGTGATTAGCTGATTTGTATTGTTATTGTTTGCTAAGTGTAGTAGTTGTTTGTCAATTGTTTGAATTGTTTCTTAATTGAAGCAATGTGTGTTAACACACCCCTTTGTTTGTGAGTTCTGGCAGGTTTTGGGTTTTTCGAAATCTAATGCCACCTCGCAGAGACCCTGCAACCGGATCCGATAACTCCAACATGGAACGAGCGATTCACGCTATGACGAAAATGGCGGCAGCCATGGCCCAACAATCAGTCGCAACATCCCAGCAGTCTAATGCAATGGCTCAAAGAACAATGCAAGACCGCCCAAACAGAATTTGCAACAACAACAGAGAGCTGAGCGGAATGCTGAAGCAAGAGGATTGGCGGACTTTCGGAAGCATGACCCACCGAAGTTCTATGGTGAGCCAAATCCAGACAAGGCTAACCTATGGATGCAAGAGATTGAGAAGATTTTCGAAGCACTTCACTGCCCAAACAACGTGAAGGTGGACTATGCCACCTACCTACTACTGGGAGATGCAGAATATTGGTGGAAGGGAGTGAAGCAGGCACTGACAGCAGAACGTCGAGAGATAACCTGGGAGCTTTTCCGTGAAAGGTTCTTAGACAAGTACTTCCCAGATACTGCACGGGCTGAGAAGGAGCAAGAGTTTCTTTGACTCTGACAAAGCGGTTGTGATGTCGAGTATGCGGAAGTTTGAGTCACCGGCTAGGTATTTGGTCCGATTCGCCGAAGTCGATCGAGCCGCTAAGCGAAAGATTTCAAAGAGGTCTGAGGTTTGATATCCAGAAGTCGGTGGTGTCACTGAGGATCAGGAACCTCCAAGAGTTGATCGATCGTTGTGTCGAGGTAGAGGGAATGAGGAACCACAAGAAGAAGACTGGCACAGGTGGACCAATGAGACCTCAGAGCACGGGACAGAGATTTGCACAGAAAGGAAAGCAGCTTAAGAAACCTTATAGCCGACCCCAGGGGAACAACAACAGGGGACAATATCGTCCAATGGCCCAGGGCGCAAGGAGCAGAAGTCAGACTGGCGTTGAGGTGATTTGCTTTCATTGTGGAAGGTTAGGACATTATGCGAATAACTGTACTCAGAAGGAGGATATATGCTTCAACTGTAAGAAGCCGGGGCACTTCGCCAAGGATTGTCCGACACCTAAGGCTGAACCGGCAATGCATGCGACAAAGGCTAAAGGGAAACGCCCTATGGCTAAAGGCAGAGTTTTCTGTATGAGCGGAGAAGAAGCAGAGCAAGCTGATGGCCTCATCCAAGGAGGTTGTGAGATTGAGGGTAAACCCCTAACCGTTCTTTTTGATTTGGGTGCAACCCATTCCTTTATTTCTTCAGATTGCGTAGACCGTTTGAAATTGAATGTGACTGCTTTACCATTCAAGCTGGTAGTTACTACCCCAGCTGCAAAAACCTTAGTTACCAACACTGCATGCCTTAATTGTGTAGTGGTCATTCAGAGTAGAAAATTTGTGGTTAATTTGGTCTGTCTACCACTTAAGGGTCTAGATGTCATTCTCGGGATGGATTGGTTATCCCACCACCATGTCCTTTTGGACTGTGCCCGAAAAACCGTGGTTTTTCCCGACCTCGGAATTTCCAACTACCTATCTGTTAATCACATTGGTGTTTCATTGAAAGAAGGGACCCAGGAATTTCATGTACTTGGCTAGTTCGGAAGTTTCTCAGGAGATCGAAGTGAAGAATGTTCCTGTTATTTGCGATTTTGTCGATGTTTTTCCGGAAGATGTGCCAGGACTACCGCCAGCCAGGGAAATCGAATTTTCCATTGATTTACTTCCAGGAACAGGACCAATTTCGATAGCGCCCTATCGAATGTCACCAGCTGAGATGAAGGAGCTGAAGTCTCAGATTGAGCACTTGGAATCGAAGCAGTTCATACGACCAAGCGTGTCGCCATGGGGAGCCCCAGTATTGTTGGTAAAGAAGAAGGATGGACGATCAAGACTATGCGTGGATTATCGCCAACTCAACAAGGTTACGGTCAAGAATCGGTATCCGCTGCCGCGCATCGACGATTTGATGGATCAACTAGAGGGAGCTGCCATATTTTCCAAGATTGACTTAAAGTCAGGTTATCACCAGATTCGAGTGAAGGAAGAGGATATTTCCAAGACCGCTTTCAGGACGAGATACGGCCACTACGAGTATTTAGTGATGCCTTTTAGGGTGACGAACGCACCAGCAGTGTTCATGGACTACATGAACAGGATCTTTCATCCATTTCTGGATCGGTTCGTGGTAGTGTTCATCGACGACATTTTGATTTACTCGAGGAGTAGAGAGGAGCACGAAGAGCACCTGCGTCAAGTACTGCAAATACTCCGATGGAAGCAACTTTATGCTAAACCTGCTAAGTGTGAATTCTGGCTTGAAGAGGTGAATTTCCTCGGGCATGTGATATATAAAGAAGGAATAGCTGTGGATCCAGCCAAGATAGAAGTTGTGTTAGCTTGGGAGCAACCGAAGACCGTGACAGATATCAGAAGCTTCGTGGGCTTAGCAGGCTATTACCGAAGGTTTATCGAAGGTTTCTCAAAAATTGTCGCACCACTCACACGGCTTACAAGGAAGGATCAACCGTTTGCGTGGACAGACGAGTGTGAATCCAGTTTCCGGGGACTGAAGGAGCTTTTGACAACTACACCTGTGTTGATTCTACCCCAACCAGAAGAACCTTACGAGGTCTATTGTGACGCGTCACACCAAGGACTCGGATGCGTGTTGATGCAACATAGGAAGGTTGTGGCTTACGCTTCGCGACAGCTTAAGATTCACGAGAGGAATTACCCTACGCACGATTTGGAGCTTGCTGCAGTGGTTTTTGCACTAAAGATTTGGAGGCACTATCTCTATGGGAGCACATTCACCGTTTACAGCGACCACAAGAGCTTGAAGTACTTATTTGATCAGAAGGAGCTCAACATGCGACAACGAAGATGGACAGAATTTTTGAAAGATTACGACTTCACGTTGGAATACCATCCAGGTAAGGCTAACGTAGTAGCAGATGCATTGAGCAGAAAGAGAGTTTTAGCTTCAGCATTGATGATCAAGGAGTTGGAGATGCTGGAGAAGTTTCGAGATTTGAAGTTGAGCGTGGAAGTTTCACCGGGGAAGCTGAAGTTCGGTATGCTCACCATTTCTAACGGACTGTTGGACGAGATTAGAGACCAGCAGGTTCATGACAAGCTACTGCAAGAGAAGGTAGAGCTGATAGCGCAAGGGAAGGCAACAGATTTCAAGATCGGAGCAGACAACATTTTGAGATGTAATGGACGGGTGTGTGTGCCTAACGTAGCGGAGCTTAAGAAGTTGATACTTGACGAAGCGCATAGGAGCAGATTGAGTATTCATCCGGGAGTTACGAAGATGTATCAGGACTTGAAGAAGCATTTTTGGTGGCCTGGAATAAATAAACAAGTGGCAGAGTATGTAGCTTCGTGTTTGACGTGTCAGAAAGCGAAAGTGGAGCACCAAATGACCGGCGCAGGATGCTACAACCGCCGACGCATCAAAGATGGAAGTGAGACAGCATTTCCAGGGATTTCGTTGTAGGATTGCCGAAAACGCAGAAGAAGAATGATTCGATTTGGATAGTCATTGATCGATTGACCAAATCCGCTCATTTCATGCCAGTAAGATCAACATACAACGTGGAAAGGCTAACGGAGATCTACATCGCAAAGATTGTACGACTTCACGGCGTGCCTTCTTCCATTGTTTCAGACCGAGATCCGAAGTTCACGTCTCACTTTTGGGGAGAACTACAAGAAGCGATGGGAACCAAACTCAAGCTTAGCTCAGCATATCACCCCCAGACCGACGGTCAGACTGAGAGAACGATACAATCACTGGAAGATTTGTTACGAGCGTGCACCTTGGATCACAGAGGGAGTTGGGACGATGTCTTACCGCTGGTAGAATTCACCTACAATAACAGTTTCCACGCGAGTATCGGCATGGCACCGTACGAAGCATTGTATGGACGTAAGTGTCAGATGCCTCTTTGTTGGTACCAGAATGGCGAGAGTTCTATCGTGGGACCAGATATGATTCAACAGACTACCGAGAAGATCCGACTAATCAAAGAAAGGATGCGAGCATCTCAGAGCCGACAGAAGAGCTATGCAGACCAAAGACGCCGATCGCTGGAGTTTGAAGAAGGAGAACATGTATTTCTCTGAGTTACCCCTATCACTGGAGTTGGTCGAGTGATCAAATCCAAGAAACTTACCCCAAAATTCATTGGACCCTATCAGATTCTCCGTCGTATCGGCCCAGTGGTCTATCAAATTGCCTTGCCACCTTTCTTATCAAACATTCACGACGTCTTTCACGTCTCGCAATTGCGAAAATATGTCTCCGACCCTTCTCATGTCATCGAACCGAATGTGATCCAACTGAAGGATGATCTATCTTTCGAAGCGTCACCTGCAAGGATTATAGACCGAAAGACTAAGCAGTTAAGGAACAAGGAGATACAACTGGTTAAGGTCGTATGGGACCCGAAGATCGGAGACGCCACCTGGGAACTGGAAGAGAAGATGAAGACTTAGTATCCAGAGCTTTTTCACGGTACGTGACTCACCTGTAGTTTCGAGGACGAAACTATTTTTAGAGGGGGAGTATTGTAACACGCGTATTTTTTTATGCGTTAATTAACGTTATTTAGTGTATTTTATCGTATTTACGCTATAATAAAGCAATTTCTTGTTCCCTAAGAAAGTGTATTAATTAAAGCAAGATCAAATTAAATTTGAGAATTAATATTTTATATTAATCCACGGTTTGAAAATCGTCAAAAAATTCTAACGAAGTTTCGACGCGTTTCGAATCGCCGGGCGGTTTCGCCGCAGATAAAATTCTAAATGAACTCCGATTTCGATGAAAATCGAATCGTAACTTGTTGAGACTATGTTTGAGTGATCGTTGTTATTTTTATTATTTATAATTAAATATTATCAGGCGATGAATTAGTTTCTCGTTAAATTAATTTTTACGAGTTTATCGGTAACGCGGTTTCTCGTCGCCGTGTTTTTAAATCTTAAGACTTTAGATTAGAGGGTAATCATGAGAGATGTGAGATTAGATGGGTAAGATTAGATGATACGTTTAACATCTCATAAAATTACTAGGTGTCATTAGTTGTGTGATTTTTTAAAAAAAATCTTTTATTCAACTAATACTTACCAACTATGCTAGTTTTTATTATTATAAAAAGCAAGGAGATGAAGGCTATATGCAGCCATTTTTCAGCCCTCATTCACGCCACCATCTCCTTCTCAAACCCTCATCTTCTTTCTCTTTTTCTTCCTTCTTGAAGAGCAAGCTTCCATGGATGCTTTCCTCCATTTTTCTTGAGTTTTTCAACTTGCAATCTTCACCAAAGTTGCTCCAAATCTTCATCTCTACCTAGTTCTTCTTCATCCTCATCATCTAAGTAAGAGAAAAATTAATTTTTCCCTCCCCATTTATTGTTGAAAACCGTGCCCCCTCCCCTTTGTTGCTTCTTGTAATTTTGCTTTTCAATCTTGTTTCTTATGCTTGTTTGATGGGTTGATGATGATCAAGAGGAAATGAGACATTCTTTTTCCCTTTCTTGAGTTCTAGGGTGAGAACCCTAAGAGGAGAAAAAGGGGAAAATGGTGTGATCCTCATTGAATCACCTAATTAGTGGTTTAATTGAGTTAATGGAAGTTGTATGATAATTGTTTAAATTATAGTTTTGTTTTTGCATGCCTAACTTGTTAGTTTATGATTGAGACCTATTCTTTAATTATGGAAAATGTGGGTTTAGGTGATTGAATCATGTATCTAAGTGTTGAATGTTATGTTTTAGGTAGTTTTAAGGCTATTGGAATTAATATGCATGAGTTAGTATAAGAGTTAGTTCATGTTTTGTGAAAAAGTGATCTTGGAGGGACTAAAATGGCATAAAAAAAAAGTGAGCAGGTTGTTCTTATTTTTAATTTGGCATGAACATATTTTTTTTAGCATGATATTGGCAATGTATTTAATGCCTTAGGATTCTTGAAATTGGGATTTTGTTGTTTTAAGTTATAGTTTAAATTAAGCATATGTAACATGAAAGTTTTAGAACCTTGCCTATTCTTGAACCATAAAGAACATGAGGATATGATGTTTGATTTTGTGTATAAGTGTTGAATAGCATGTTAAAGTTGATTTTAAAGTTGTTGGAATACATTTTCATGAATTAGCTTAAGTGTTAGTTTGTGTTTTATGCATAGTTTGGAATTTTGGAGGTTAGAATAATATGTAAGGAAATGATCCCTTGTCCTTTAAGTTCTTGACATGATAATAGTATGATTTAATTGCTAAAGGATTTTTGGAATTAGACAAATTGATTGAACTCTTGTGTTTGGAACTAATTTTGAGCAAGTGGACTATAAAGCTTTGTGAATTAGTCTCAAAACCTTACTTTTTTCAAATAATTTTGAGTGTGTTATTAATTTGTAATGCTTGTTTGAGTTTGGTTAGAAAAGGGATAAGCTGAGAGCATAAGTTTAACTAGAATTCCTAGATTGTACTAAGTTGTATGTGGTAATAGGAATCGAAGTACCGGAGATTGAGCGAAGCGGACCCGAAGACGTAGGAGCGACGTTAACGACAACTCGTGGTAAGGGCACTTCTAGACACTTTTAGGAATTTATTTTTATGTCCCTGTGTAAGGACAAATTTTAGAGATGTTTAAGTTCTTGTTTTGTTATTCAAATGCGTATTTAAATACGAAGAAGTCTGAGAACTCTACGAGTTCGAAGTTAGTGTCTTTGAACCCCTTCGTTTATTTTATTATCATGCGGTCGCCCATTTTTCGAATCATTCGTGGGTGAAAACTTTGTGGTTGGTCTCCTGAACCCAACCCCCCACTTGTTTGTACCTCTCTGTTAATTCCATCGAGTTGCAGAGGGATGGATTCCTTGATTTACGTGTCAAGCATGTGATGTTGTAATGTGATTGAGTTATGCAATATTTAATATGCGATTGAATAATGCTGTGAATTGCTTATGCTGTTTGTATCGTTGAATCGCGTTTCTCTATGCAAGCTGCTTTTATTGCTTAAGTTGTTGAATTGCGTTTCTTCATATTAAGCATGCTCTTATTATTTGACATGCGGTCGAATAATCTTGCGTATAACTCTTTGAATATCGTATGCGGCGAATTGTTCATCGAGTCTGAGAGCATTGTCGAGTCGTCATGACGTCTTTGAGCCGGGAGCCGGACAACTGAGGGTGCTAGGTCCCCTTCGTTCACGGTGGATTAGCTAGGCGTCGCAGCGTAGGAACCGGGACTGCTTACCTAGGGAGAAGCGAAAGATCCCAAGGCTACGGCTGGTATGTCAGTTGATGGATCTGCGTCTGCTTTCCGGAATAATTGTCGAGTCGAGAGAAAATGAGTAGTGAGTCGAGTCGAGTCTAGAGTGAGAGAGTTTAGTCACGTTCTGTGAATGATATACATTGTTGTTTGCTTATTGCTTTATACATTGATTATCTTGATCTGTTGAGAAGTTGACCCTTTCCTGTGGTGCCTTCAATTCATGACGGTTACCCAGGCAATGGCAAAGGGCGTTTGGATTCCGGCAATGAGGACGTCGCCGGAGATTTTCTTTGACTTCCCTGATATGGATCAACCCGCGGCAATGGAGTTCGACCCCATCTCCTGCCGTGTGGTATACACTGGGGACGTAGTACAGACACTACGAGAGGATGGCGTAGCTGTGAGACAGGATGTGACACGACGTACGGTCGATTTCCGTCCGGATGAGACAGTGGTAGATGTGTGGCGTGCAGCCAGCGCGAGAGGAGCCATGAGAGCCTCTTTTTCTTCACGAGGGACCTCATGACATTCCTAGAGCACCGCTACGAGTTGCAGTCGAAGCGCAGGCGTGGGCCCAGAGTGAGATGGACCGCTCGTAAGAGCGTGATATGCCGAGGATCCACAGGAGCTTCCACTTCGAGGGCGGCTGATGTTCTGAGATCCCCTGTAGTACCAGTTTCCCCTACTGTCATTAGGACCCCTACACCGCCTGCGGCTTTCCCTCCCATTTGTGCTGTGTGCCACGAGGCGGATTGCATTGGAGCGAGATTGACTGAGGAGGGACTGGTAGGTGAGTATACTCCGAGCGATGTGCCTGTGGACGTGCCAGCTGCGGTCCCCTTCATTGACTTGACAGGCGAGGACCTGATGGAGGAGGAGGAGGAAGAGGACCCGTCAGAGGATTTGGGTAGCTACCTGTAGCTGTGGTGTTAGTTGACTGCTGCGTTATGCTTTCTTTTTGTCGGTAGACTGTTGTATATATTTGGGATGACTGTATTTATGACTTTATGTTCTGTGTGTCGTGACCAGTCAGGCCAGGTGTTATTTTGGTTACAGGGTAGACTGGCGGTGTCACTTTTGGAGCATCCCCCTGCGTGGGTGTCTGCCGGAAGTACCCCAGGGTATGATTGCTCTCTTAAGGGTCGTTATACCATAGGTGTATTTCTTTGTACATTTCCTACTCTGTTATTTTGCACATACTGTGTATATGACTTACGTATTTATGCATGTATGCTTTATCAGCATCTGAGTCTTGTGTCCTAGTTGCACCATGTTTCGAAACGCTGTAAGTACTCTGTGTGTGCTTTACGGGCACTATTGTTTTTAAGAAAAAAAAATACCGCATTTTTCTAAAGGGCACAAGAGTACCGTTTTTAAAACGCGTCACATTTAGGTTTCTTTTGGTTTCGTAGCGATCTGGAAACGGGTCGTTACATTTTTCATGCATCTCAATTGAAGAAGGTGATTGGAGATCATCAGGTGGAAACAGAGTTGCCCACGGACCTTCAGGGTGAAACGGCCAGTTATCAACCAAAGCAAATATTGTGAACCCGTGCAATTACTAAGTATGGAATGCTGGTACAACAGGTCTTAGTGCAGTTGCAAGACAATTATCTCGAGGAAGCTACTTGGGAAGATGCCTCAACAATTAGAGACCAATTCCCGGACTTCAACCTTGAGGACAAGGTTGTTTGGGAGGAGGGAGGTATTGTTAGGCAAGCAACTGATCCAACCAAACCAAGGATTCAATAAGTTTACACCAGAAGGAATAGGAGGGGATGAAGTTTATCTGTTAAGATTTTCTATTAGGAGTTTAATTATTTTTCTGTTAGGATTTCAATTCGAATTCAAAGATTTGTTATTAGGATAGGATAAAGATTTATTTCTGATTTGTTATTAGGATTATCTTATCTATTAGGGATAGGGATTTATTTCTAATTTGTTGAAGATTTATTTCTGATTTATTAGCGATTTATTTAGGGAGGATAGATTAGTATAAATAGGGAAGTTGAGTTGTGAAGAAAGGAAGAGAAGAACTAAATTTGTACTGGGTTAAGCCAGTGGAGAAAGGAGATGGCTCTTTTGTGTTTCTTCCATTCATATTCAACTATTCAATAGATAATATTCAGTCTCTATATTCTCTATTATTGAATTTGCGAGAATCTACTTTCAATCAAACGAGTTTCCTAACAATATGTTATGGCATACCTTCCAATAAAAGTACCTTACAAAGTCATTGTACCCTAACTAAAAGAAATTAGCTCATGGTGAGCTTGGACATAACAAAACATAAATTTAGCTAGTGACTCTTCCAAGTGTTGCTTTCTTTCTTGCCTCGACTTTCTTCTTCTCTTCACAGTTTTCTGCTTCAAAAACCGGCTCCAAAATGTGCTTCCATGGAGGATGAAGAGGTGAGGTATGTGGTTGAAAATGGAGCATGGCAGCTGGACTATAGGGAGGAGAGGATATTCAGAAAATTTTATCTTAGGGTAAAGTGTCCAGCTTGCCAACTTTCCCTTCTTACGTTGCTTTTTGTACCAAGGCCCTACTCTCTCCCTTCCAAAGGCCCAAAAGTGGGCAATACCTAAAAGGTGAAGGGCCCATCATCTTAGGACAACTGTCCTTAAATTTCAGTGCCTAGGACCACACACTTTATCTTTCCTGGTACCAACAGTAACAATGCTCAGCTGATGCTTTGTTGTCTTGGTCACGCATAGATGCTATAGCATGCTGTAGCAACTTTTCCTGCACTTGATTTGTAAAATCTTCACACAAGAGCAGCATATTAATAACACCAAAATGGCACTTAAAGTGCCATAATCAGCAACTGTCATGTCTTCAACAATTTCATTCCATAAATTGCTCTTAAAGCAAGCTTAAGACATCATAAACACTCTTTAGACTTGCAATATTCAAGCTTATAAAGGCTAAATAACTTTTATTTCGAAGAGTTATCACACCCCCAAACTTGAATCATTACTCGTCCTCGAGTGATGACACAACAACAACACATCTTGGAATTCAACATATTAATCAACACATGAACAACACTTTGACACTAGCAACACATTGACTCTACAATACAAGTCATAACTCATCATACAAGGCTTTTTGGACATGACAATCAGCCCTCTGACATACACTTTTCAATCAAGATCTCCCTTGACATTAAAGATTCCTGTTTATCCCCACTCATTCAGATTATGTGTGTACTGCCTTGCCTATGCTTAAAAGCTAAGATACCCCAAAAGTTAAGTTTATCCCTTCACCTCAAAGCATTCCTCACTATACTTCTCCTTTTTCAAAACAAGAGAGCACTGCACAATTATAGGATTATGGGGGAGGGAACATACATCTCAAAACATGAACATGCCTCACTTATGCACACTTTTATTACCAACTATTTATTTTTTTTTCCCATGCCTTTTTCTATTTTTTTGGGTTGTTTTGTCTTTTAACGCGAGGGACGACACTTGTGGTGAAGCCATCCGGTTACTTAACAAAACAACTTTTATTCCTACCATCTTTTTGGATTTTTCAATATTTTTTTATGTGAGGCATTTTTTACAACACTTAGATCCCCCCCTCCAAAAAAACTTAGGAATCTGCTCACTCTCTCATTTTTTTTAAATTTGAAGCAAGTTTGGTTAACCTTTAAGTGTTAGGCATCACTCACTCTCAAGTCTCCTAACTTTCTCACAACCACAGGACAAGCGTCAAAACAAATGGGTGTCACAATTCTCCTAGGTTCAAGGGTTCCTACACAGCATGCAGTTTTTGCCTCATTGAGCTTTATATCAGTCCTATGCCTTATATGACTAGTTACAAACTGACTTTAACAACGACCAAATCCAACTCCTACCCCAAACTTTAGGATGGACAGTGGTGAGACTGAGCCATGCTAAAAGTTTGAAAAAGGATTTAGCTGGCATACAAAACAAACAACCAACAACTGCAACACTAGAAACAAAAGGAAAGCAACACAACCTATCAACTAGTGGAATTAAAAAACATGCTAGATAACACAACAAATAAACACAAAACAAACAAACAACACTGATAACATAACAGCAGATAAAAGAAAAGAGGGACAACCCTGAGATGCTGCAACAACTCGCAGCATAAGGCATGCAGGAGGAACTTCACATGTTTGCTAATATTGAACTGCTCCTCTACCTTCCAACTGGAGCCTTGTGATATTTCTTTTGTGGTCCAATAGCTGGGATCTCATGTGTGATTCTGATGTCCTCCTCTTCTTCTCCTTGTGTTGTTGTCTTTGCTACTTTCTTCTTGTTTTTGGACTGTGGAGTGCTGGCAGTAGCTACTTTCTTAAGTTGCTTGATTGGTGGTGATGGTGGGGTTCATTCGGAGTTAATTTCCTCTTCTCTTTTAGCTGCAGCAGCCTCTGCCCTACTTCTTTCTCCTTCAGCCACCTTTTCTTTTCCTTTTTGCTCTTTTTTCCTTTTCTTGTTAGCCCTTGGGGTGTTGGAGAATCAGACTTCTCTTCTTCCTCTTGTTGAGTGGGGAAATCAGGGTAAGGCTGAAGTATTTCATCTGGAAACCTTGAAGGGTTGAGGATCTTCCTTGGAAAATTTAGTTCATTCATCCTCTTCTGCCATGTGAAGGCTTCTTTGGAGAAAGCCCAAAATTTTTGTTGTTACTACACATGATGCTGTATCTCAAAAAGGTGTTGAACTTGAGCCTCCACACTCCCTTGGCTGGAAGACGACATTCCTGATGGCTCTAAGATTCTCTTGATAGAAAGGGGTGCAATTGTTCCTCGATTTATCACCATCTCATCTTCTTTTACAATATTTACCCCATTGTGGAGGCACAATTCAGTGATTAAAGAGGGGAAGAACAGCTTACAATTTGGAAGGAATGCACATTTTAGGATCTCTCTTTCAATAATGCTTCCAATGTTGATTTTCTTTCCCTCCAAATTGCAATGAAGCAACATCAACCTCTCCTTGTTTACAGTCTCTGTGTGAGTGGTGGGCATGATCCGATGGCGAACCACATGGTTCCACACTTTAGGTAGAGGCTTCAACACTTGGCTTGAGCAAGTGTGGGTCTCTTTTCCATCCTTCATCTTCCAAGCAGCACCATCAACAGTTAAATTTTTCAAAATTTCATTCAACTATGTCTTAGAAGCCATGCTTAGCAGGTTTTGGTACTCATCCTCAAGGTCCAGTTCACTCCATTGCTTGACCAATCCCAAGGTCAAATTAATTGCCTTAGCGTAGAAAGGGATTCTACATCCTCTCACCACACAAGTAGTGTCATTTCTTGATACATTGTTGGCGTAGAATTCCCTCACTAAGAGAGCACATGGGTTGCAAGGGTGAGCAACAAAGGACTTCCAGTTGTGTATGTCAATAATGGCAGCCAAGGAAGCCCATAAAATTCCGCCTTTGACATTGAAAAGCCCTTCTCCATGTGAAATTCTCTGTTTTTCACCTCTTTTTCTAATTTCAACATCGCATTTTTATGGTGGAATTGAGGGAGGATTCTCTGTTTCCTCATCTGATGAAGGTACTGTGGGCTCTTCTTCTTAACTGCACTTTTGCTTGATTCTCATTTTTAATAGCAGATGCTTCCACCTTTTGAGAGCCTGATTCTCTTCTGAATCAATAGTGGTCGATTATGTGAGGGTTCGGTCACAGAAGAATAGGTTTTCGATCTCCATAATAGAAATAACAGATACCAACACAGAAGGAAATGTATCTCTTTTTTATTCAGTTAAAATCTGACCGAAACAATGAGCAAAGAATGTGTGTGTTTCTGTTACAATTGTTGTGAGTCCCACATCGGGTGGTTAACGAGCCTGGCCGTTGCTTATATAGCTGGGTAGACCACCCCCTCACAAGCCGGTTTTGAGGGGACCATTCGGATGCCTGAATTCTAACATGGTATCAGAGCCACGTTCTGCCCGGTGGTGTGGATAGTGTCGCTAGCCCTCGCTTGTGGTGACGAGCCCAGGCTCGAGGGGGCGTGTTGCGAGTCCCACATCGGGTGGTTAACGAGCCTGGCCATTGCTTATATAGCTGGGTAGACCACCCCCTCACAAGCCGGTTTTGAGGGGACCATTCGGATGCCTGAATTCTAACAACAATAAACTAATCCAACACCTGATAGAGACTCACTCACCAACAGAGAAACAACAATAAATCAGAAAATATCACAACCCATAGGGGTGCTTCGATCACCACCATCAAACCAACCCTCAACAGAAATAGTACCAACAATGAGTGACAGCAAATCAATAACCCAATGTGAAATACCTAGACATCGCCTCTGAGTTCCCCTTTGACAATGCTTGACCTCGTTAAAAGATTTCCCTTGGAGATGAAACTGTGAAAGATGGCCACGTTGGTGGGGTTACGGTTTCAGTGGTGGCGAGTTTGTATTTGGGGGATATAGTGTAAGGTTGAGGTGTTGTTTATGTGAGAGAGAAACTAAAATGCGAGGGGGTTCTGCGGTTATCGGTTACGGTGGAAGTTTGGGTGAATGCAGTTAGGAAAGGTGGTCACTGTGATGCAGGGGGAGGTTTCAAAGGAGATTAGGGGTGGTGCTTGTCTGTGAGTGGGATGTGAGGTTAGGTGATGTAGGTGTCACGGTTGTGGTGAGTGGGTGGCTAAGGAGGCGGTGACGGAGTTAATGACGGGGGAGGAGAATTTGGGGAGACGAGTAACGGGCAAAGAAAAAGGGAACAAGGGGAAATTTGAAAAAATTAAAATCCGGTTCCTGCTCTCTTTTATTTTCTTTTTGCACCCCCACTTTTCAACATGAATACCTCCATCAACTTCAATACTGCACTACATCAAGACTTAGGCACTCCACCACCACCACCGCACTATATAATTCTTTTCCACTCTATTTTCTTTTTCTTTTTCTTCTTTTTTTTACCGAAAATAAAATAAAATAACAAAAGGAATAAAACTGGATTGCCTCCCAATAGCGCTTAATTTACAGTCTTTAGCTAGACTCGGCCCTTTCCCACTTCAAGGATCATCAAGATTGGTGGTGACCTTCATTCTTAACGTAGGATCACCCCAATAATGCTTTATTCTTTGTCCATTAACCTTGAATTGTCTTCCATCTTTTTCATCAAGTAACTCCACTGCTCCATATGGGTACACTTTGACAAGTTTGAAAGGGCCTGACCATCTTGACTTGAGCTTCCCAGGGAAGAGCTTCAAACGTGAATTGAAGAGCAATACTTGCTCCCCCTCAATGAGCTCCCTTTTGTTAATCTTTCTATCATGCCAAGCCTTAGTCTTGTCTTTGTACATTTCAGCATTCTCATAGGAAAACATCCTATGCTCATCAAGCTCATTAAGTTGCATTAGCCTTACTCCCCCCAGCTTGTTGCAACTCAAAATTCAGCTTCTTGATTGCCCAAAAAGTTTTATGTTGAAGCTCAATGGGTAAGTGGCAAGCTTTTCCATACATCAATCTATATGGAGACATAACAAGAGGTGTTTTGAATGCGGTCCTACAAGCCCACAAAGCATCATCCAAGTGTGAGGACTAATCCTTCCTTGAAGGGTTCACCACTTTTCCAAGAATCCTCTTGATCTCCCTATTTGACAATTCGGCTTACCCACTTGTTTAGGGATAATAGGCCGTGGCTACTTTGTGCTTCACTCCATACTTGGCCAATATCCCATTTGTAACAACCTAACTCCAATCAAAGTATTACCTGCCAAATTAAAGTTAATGATACACTAAAATTTTCGCGAAACGATACTCCATAAACTTAAGTATCTCCAGAGTTCGCAACCTTAAAAAAATATTTCCAAATCATACTTAATCCACTTTAAATGGATTACAGAATCTGACATAAAATTCTAGTACAGACTCATAAACACAAAAAAATACTTTTAGACTCTACAAGACTTGACACATATTCCGGGATTCACGATCTCGCTTGGCGGCAAGACTGATCGTAACTTCCTGATCTGAACTTTTCCAACTGCTAGGTACCTGAAAACAATGCCCCAACACAATGAGTTTATAAAACTCAAAAACATAGATTTTAACTTAAAAATATTTATCGTTGTTTCCAGCCATACATGGTGTGCTATGTAACACTCGTACTTTTACGATACATTATTTAGCGTTATTGTAGTGTAATTTTTGTCGTAGTTATGCTATAATAAGCAATTCATTGTTCTCTAAATAAGTGATTCAAATAAATCAAGATCAAATTGAATTTGAGAATTAATGTTTTATGTTAATTCATGGTTCTAATATCGTCAAAAAATTCTAACGAAGTTTCGTCGCGTTCCGAATTGCCGGGTAGTTTTGCCGCAGATAAAATTTTAAACGAACTCCGATTTTGATGAAAATCGAATCGTGACTTGTTGTGATTATTTGTGAGTATTTTAGATTGTTTTTATTATTTATGATAATTTATTTTCACGCGGTGAATTAATTTCTCGATAAATTAATTTTCGCGAATTTATCGGCGACAAAATAAATCGGTAACGCGATTACTCGAGGCAGTGTTTTAGTACCCTAAGACTCTAGAATTAGAGGGTAATCATGAGAGATGTGAGATTAGATGGGGTAGATTAATTGATGGGATTAGCAACTCACTTTGTTGCTAGGTGTCACATTATGTGTGATTAATTTGAAAATTACCTTTGTTAACTCATTTTTTTTGCCTAGTTTTATTTTTAAGTGTCAAAAAAGAAATGAGACCCCTATAATCAGCCCCTCCCATCGTGACCCCTCTCCCTCTACCTCATTTCAACTTCTTCTTCTTCTTCCTTTTCTAGAGTAAGAAAGAGCTTGAAGCTCCATGGTCACCAACCACCATTTTCTTTGAGTTTTCAACCTCCAACCTTCATCATTCTTGCACCTAGGCTCAACCTCTACTTGAATCATCACTTCTCAACCATCCAAGTAAGGAGAAAACAGCATTTCTTCCTCCTTTTTACTGCACAAAACCGCGCCCCCTTCCTCTTTGACTAGGTTTAATTTTCTTGCTTCTTAATCTTGTTTCATGCTTGTTTTGGTGTTGTATTGTTGTTTGATCATGATTAAATGATGGAGATGAGCACATAAATCTCTAACCTTGAAACCCTAGGCAAAATCCCTAAGGGGAAAGAAGGGTAGTTTGATCTTGAGGATTAATCTTACAATTAGTTGATGTTTCTATCTTAATTGGTGTTGTTCTTGTTGTTATAGTTGAAAGTTTTGAGTTAGAACCATGATTTAGTAGTTTATTTGGAATTTGGGATTCTTGAAAATGTTATGGATTGTTTTTAAGACTTGATAATGTTTTGTTTTGGGTAACAAATTGTTGTTTTATGAAGGAAAGGCATTGATCAAATGGTGTTGTAGGTGTTGGGTGAAGTTTTACAATTTTTTTTTTTTTTGAAAAAGGGAGATGGGGCAGTGAGCCCTAGGAGTTGAAAGGGGAAGGAAAAAATTGTTTTGCATTCTTCTTTTAGCTTATATTAGTAGATTAGTCTTGCATTAGATTTGGTTTAGTGAAATGATTTGGATTAAAGAATTAGTAAAGAATTTATTGAAAACCCTTGTTTATAGGTATTGTGAAAATGGTTTTGATGCTTGATTAAGTTTTTCTTATGTGTACTAGTTGGTTATATGATGTTGTTGGAGTGTAGGGAATAAGTATGGAAGCGGTTTACTAATTTAAAAGAAAGTTTTGTAAATTTTTTTTATAGAAAAAGGGTGGTGGCCGAGAGGCCATAGGGGTGTAGGGAAGGAGGACTTTGGTTGTAAATTTGGGTATAATGATTGAATGAATGTGTTTCTAGGCTTTAGAAAATTATGAAAAAATGGTTGATTGAAGTTGTTTTCACTTTAAAGCTTTCAAGAAAATTGATATTGTATTATGTTTAGCTTCTCAAGAAATGATTTTAGTTCTAAAACTTTATCTTTTCAAGCAGTTAGAAATTAAATGTCTTAGTGGAAGTGCTTTGGTTAGAAGAGGGTTAGGTTTTGAGAGCCTAAGGTTTTAAGTTAAGTTTATAGAATTGTGCTAAGCTTACCTTGTGATGATAGGACTTGTAGATTCCAAATTCATGCGACGTGGAATCGAGGCGTGCGGTACCACGCTAGCGGACGACTTTGGTAAGGACAACTTGTAGATATGGATAGATTTTAAATTTTTGTTATAAAGCGAAGAAGTCTGAGAACCTCAGGGTTCGAAGTAAGGGTCTCGTACCCCTTCGATTTTTAGTTCTTAAAACTTTCATTATAATTATTTAGTGGGCTTGTCTGCAAGTGGTTGGCAGCTGTCCCCAACACCCCACACTTGTTTGATTTCCTCTCTGTCAACTCCATTGAGCTGTAAATGGATGAATTGTATTTCGACTGTTGTGATATGACTTGATTGCTTGATATTGTTGAATTGGGTTGTCTTGTATTGAGCTTTGTGTGAATATTTATTTAATATGCGATTGAATAATTATTCGAGTTGCTCTCTTGAATTATCATATGAGTTGATTTATTCATCATGCTTCCTTGAATCATCGTATGCGTCGATATATTCATTGGGGTGGAGAAAGTGTCGTTGTGGCAATTTTGAACTATATCCCGAATAAACTTAGGGTGCTAGGACCCCCTTGTTTTTCGGCAGCTTAGTTAGACGTCTTAACATCATGGAACTCGTTCTGAATATCCTAGGGTAGTCGTGGAGCCCAAAGCCTATGGCTGGATTTTAGCAGCTTGTTCGGCGTTATTTCCGGAATTGTA
This sequence comes from Calophaca sinica, assembly GCA_037113605.1. Lineage (NCBI taxonomy): Eukaryota > Viridiplantae > Streptophyta > Magnoliopsida > Fabales > Fabaceae > Calophaca > Calophaca sinica. Next base: position 73,856,481 of record CM073736.1, read on the forward strand.
GAGCGTGTTGGGAGAGTGTCTTGCATTGCATTATGGGCATTATGCATTTTGTTATTTCTTGTTCTATGTTTAGCTGTTTCTATGATTATTTGAGAAGTTGACCCTTTCTCGTGGTTCCTTCAACCCATGATGGTAACCCAGGTTGTAACACGCGTGTTTTCGCGATACGTTAAGTAGTGTTATTTAGTATATTTTTGTCATATTTATGCTATAATAAAGCAATTTCTTGTTCTCTAAGTAAGTGAATTAATTAAATCAAGATCAAACTATAATTGAGAGTTAATATTTTATATTAATTCACGGTTCGAATATCGTCGAAAAATTCTAACGAAGTTTCGTCGCATTTCGAATCGCCGGGCCATTTCGCCGCAGATAAAATTTTAAATGAACTCCGATTTCGATGAAAATCGAATCGTAACTCGTTGAGACTATTTTTTGAGTGATTGTTGTTATTTTTATTATTTATGAAATAATATTATCACGCGAAGAATTAATTCCTCGCGAATTAATTTTTCAGGATTTTTCCGGCAAGAAACAAATCGGTTTTTCGGTTTCTCGTCGCCGTGTTTTTAAATCTTAAGACTCTAGATTAGAGGGTAATCATGAGAGATGTGAGATTAGATGGGTAGGATTAGATGATGTGATTAGCATCTCATAAAGTTGCTAGGTGTCATTAGTTGTGTGACCATTTTGAAAATCTCTTTTATTAAACTATTCTTACTAACTATGCTTATTTTTTTTATTATAAAAAAAATGAAATGAGGTCTATATGCAGCCCCCATCGTGACCTTCCCTCATTCTCTCATACTTCATCTTCTTCTTCATTTTTCTCTTGAGAAAGCCAAGACTTCCATAGCCATTTTCTTCCATTCCTTTGAGTTTTTCAACTTGCAACATTCATCAAAGTTGTTCCAAAGCTTCACCTCTACATAGTTCCTCTTCATCCCAACCATCTAAGTAAGAGAAAATCAAATTTTTTCCTCCCCATTTACTGTACAAAACCGTGCCCCCTCCCCTTTATGGCTTCTTGTGATTTTGCTTTCCAATCTTGTTTTTCTTGCTTGTTTGATATTGTTTGTTGCTTGGTTATGATCAAGAGGAGATGAAACACTCTCAACCCCTTTTCTTGAGCTTAAGGGCAAAACCCTAAGGGGTGAAAAGGGGGAAGTTGTGTGATCCTCACTTGAATCAAGCAATTGGTTGTTTCATTGAGTTATTAGAAGTTGTTTGATGATTGTTGAGTAGTAGTTTTGAAATTGGCATGCTTAACTTGTGATTTAAGGGTTGATACCTATTCTTTAAGTAAGGAAAATGTGAGTTTTAATTGTTGAATCATGTGTTAAATAGATGAATAACATGTCTTGAGTGATTTTATTGTGTTATTGGGTTTGATTATGTGTTGATTGAAGTTGTTGTTTAAATTAATTAGGTGTAACATGATAGTTCTAGTATTTTTTCAATTCTTGAATTATGAGAACATGAGAGTGTGATGTTTAATTATGTGTTAGATGTTTAATAAAGTGATTAGAATTGTTTTTAAGGTTATTAGAATTTGTATGCATGAACTAGCTTGAGTGAAGGTTATGTTTTATGCAAAAATTAGTTTATGAAGGACTAGATTGACATGTGAGCATGTATAGGTTGTTCTTTAAATTTTAGTTTGGCATGAACATGAATTTTAGCATGATAAGGGCAATGTGTTAAATGCTTTAGGATTCTTGAAATTTGAGTTTGAATGATTGAAAGAAATTTGGGAAAAAAAAACCTATTCTTGAAAAAGTTGAAAATGAGTTTTTGGGAATTTGGTAATCTAGTTTAAATGGTTAACCCATGTGTTGATTGATGTATAGCATGTTTGGTGAATTTAATGGTTATAAGAATTGAGTTTTGGAATGAAAATTGATTTGGAAAATGTTTTACAACTTGTTTCAAATATGGGTGTGAATGATGCCTAGATAAGAATTGATGTGGGTTACCTTTAAATGTGGTTGATTGGCTTGAAAATGTTAGTAGTAATGAAAATGAGTTTTTGCAAAGTTTTTTTTAGAAAAAAGGGAGTTATGGCCGAGAGGCCTTTAAAGGGGTGTGAAAGGATGATTTTATTTGTGAACTTGTATGTAATGCTTGAATGTGTTATGTTCAGGTCTTAGAAACTTTATGCAAAGTGATTAATTGTGTATGTGTTACGCTTAAGGTTTCAAGAAAAAGGGTTCTTTAAAAGTTAGCATTTTCTTAAAGTAAAAGTGTTATGTGTTAGTTAATTTCCAAGAAAAGTGATTTCTGGTTCAAAACCCTTATTTGTTTTCTAGTAGTTAGAACTAAATTCTTTAGTGGATGCTTGGTTAGAAAAAGGGCTAGGTTGAGAGCCTAAGTTTTGTTAATATTTGTAGATATGTGCTAAGTTGTTCGTGGTAATAGGGATCGTATTATCGGAGACCGAGCGACATGGACCTGAGGAAGTCGGAGCTACGTTAGTGACAGCCTGTGGTAAGGGCAACTTTTAGATACGATAGGAATTTAATTTCAAGTGTTTATACGAAGAAGTCTGAGAATCTCAGGGTTCGAAGTGAGGGTGTTGTACCGCTTTGCTTTATGTTTTTGTGATATACTGATTATTTAGTGGGCTTGTCTGCAAGTGGTTGGCAGCTGTCCCCAACCCCCCACACTTGTTTGTTCCTCTCTGTGAACTCCATCGAGTTGCAGAGGGATGGATTCTATGATTGATTGTTGAGTTGTGCAATTATTTAATATGAGATTGAATGCATACTGCGAATTGCGTATTGCTTGTTGAATTGCGTTTCTCCATGCAAACTGTTTTTATTGCTTAAGTTGTTGAATTGTGTTTCTTCATATTAAGCATGCTCTTATTATTTGATATGCGGTGGAATAATCTTGCGAATCGCTCTTTGAATTTCATATGCGGCAAATTGTTCATCGAGTCTGAGAGCTTAGTCGAGTCGTCGAGAAGTTTTTGAGCTGTGAGCCGGAAAACTGAGGGTGCTAGGTCCCCTTCGTTCATGGTGGATTAGCTAGGCGTCGCAGCGTTAAGGAACCGGAGCTGAATGTCCTAGGGAGAGCGAACATCCCAAAGCTACGGCTGGTATTCAGTGGATGGATCGGCGTCTGCTTTCCGGAAAAATTGTCGAGTCGAGAGAAAATGAGTCGTGAGATGAGTCGTGAGTCGAGTCTTGAGCGAGCATTTTGAATTGAGCCTTGTGAACTGTATACATTGTTGCTTGCTTATTGCTTTGTGAATTATTATATTTTGATTTGTTGAGAAGTTGACCCTTTCCCGTGGTGCCTTCAATCCATGATGGTTACCCAGGCGATATTGACGACGCGGAAGACCAGTTGGTAGACGATGATGAACGAGGAGGGCCCCTTCGAGGATTCGGGCAACGACTTTTATTTGTCTTGATTGCATGTTGACCGTTTGTCTGCTGTTATGTTTTTTTGGATGACTGTATATACATCTTTTGTGTACAGTTGGTTGGTGACCGGTCGGGCTAGTGATGTTTTGCTGAGACAGGGTAGACTGGTGGTTCTACTTTTGGAGCAGCCCCCTACGTGGGTGTCTATCGGGAGTATCCCCAGGGTATGATTACTCTCGCGAGGGTCGTCATATCATATGTGTATTCTCTCATACATTTCTACTCTGCTTTATTTTGTACGTACTGTGTATGCTGACTATATATGTTTATGCGTGTATGCATTTCCAGTACGTAACTTGTGTCCTAGTTGCACCATGTTTCGAAACGCTGTAAGTACTCTGTGTGTGCTTTACGGGCACTATTGTTTTAAAAAATATATATATATACCGTATTTCCTGAAGGACACAAGAGTACCGTTTTAAAAATCCATCACATACAGGTTTAGTTTTAGTTCAGTAGCGGTCCGAAAACGGGTCGTTACAATGGTGGTATCAGAGCAGTTGAGTTCTAACTGGACTATGCATAGGAAAGTTGGAACTGGTCACCGTGTCGGGTTGTGCTTGTTGGTATGATTAGCTGATTTGTATTGTTATTGTTTGCTAAGTGAAGCAGTTGGTTGTCAATTATTTGAATTGTTTCTTGATTGAAGCAATGTGTGTTAACACATCACTTGTTTGTGAGTTTCTGGCAGGTTTGGATTTTTCGAAATCTAATGCCACCTCGCAGAGACCCCGCAACCGGATCAGTTAATTCTAACATGGAACGAGTGATTCAGGCTATGACAGAAATGGCGGCGGCCATGGCCCAGCAATCGGCTGTTGTATCCCAACAGTCTAATGCGATGGCCCAGCAGACGGCGGCTTTGACTCAATGAGAACTTGCGAACCGCAAAGAGTCGAGCGAATGTCAAGCGAGAGGATCGCGGACTTTCTAAGCACGACCCACCGAAGTTCTATGGCGAGCCAAACCTGGACAAAGCTGACTTATGGATGCAAGAGATCGAGAAGATTTTCGAGGCGCTTCATTGCCCAAACAATGTGAAGGTAGACTATGCCACCTATTTGTTGCTAGGGGATGCTGAGTATTAGTGGAAGGGTGTGAAGCAGGCATTGACCACGGAGCATCGTGAGATAACCTGGGAGGTTTTCCGCGGAAGATTCTTGGACAAGTATTTTCCTAACACAGCACGGGCGGAGAAAGAACAGGAGTTTCTTCGACTTCAACAAGGCAGCATGACGGTGTCCGAATATGCTGCGAAGTTTGAATCACTTGCTAGGCACTTCAGTCCATTTCGCGACCGAACTGACCAAGGATGGCTGAGTGAGAGATTTCAGAGAGGGTTGAGGTTTGATATTCAAAAGTCAGTGGTGTCACTAAGGATCAGGAATCTCCAGGAGTTGATCGATTGTTGTGTTGAGGTAGAGGGAATGAGGAGCCACAAGAAGAAGACTGGCCCAGGTGGACCGATGAGATCTCACAGCACGGGACAGAGGTTTGCACAAAAGGGCAAACAGCAGAAGAAGCCCTACAACTGACCCCAAGGGAATAACAGCAGGGGACAATATCGCCCGATGGCCCAGAACGCGAGGAGCGAAAGTTAGACTGGTACCGATGTGACCTGTTATCATTGTGGAAGGCCGAGACACTATGCAAGCAACTGTGTCCAGAAAGAAGATGCGTGCTTCAACTGCAAGAATCCGGGGCACTTCGCCAAGGATTGTCCGACACCTAAGGCTGAACCGGCAATGCATGCAGCAAAGGCTAAAGGAAAACGCCCAATGGCTAAAAGCAGAGTCTTCTGTATGAGTGGAGAAGAAGCAAAGCAAGCTGATGGCCTCATCCAAGGAGATTGTGAGATTGAGGGTAAACCCCTAACCGTTCTTTTTGATTCGGGTGCAACCCATTCCTTTATTTCCTCAGATTGTGCCAGGCCGCTTAAAGTCGATTTGGATCGCGCATCGCTCAAGCCGGGTAGTTACTACCCCAGCTGCTAAAACCTTAGTTACCAACACTGCATGCCTTAATAGTGTAGTGGTCATTCAGGGTAGAAAATTTGTGATTAATTTGGTCTGTCTACCACTTAAAGGTCTAGATGTCATTCTCGGGATGGATTGGTTGTCTCACCACCATGTCCTTTTGGACTGTGCCCGAAAAACTGTGGTTTTTCCCGACCTCGGAATTTCCAACTACCTATCTGTTAATCACATTGGTGTTTCATTGAAAGAGGGGACTCAGGAATACATGTACTTAGCTAGTTCAGAAGTTTCTCAAGAGATCGAATTGAAGAATGTTCCCGTGGTTTGCGATTTTGTCGATGTTTTTCCGGAAGATGTGCCAGGACTACCGCCAGCAAGGGAAATCGAATTTTCCATTGATTTGCTTCCAGGAACAGGACCAATTTCGATAGCGCCCTATCGAATGTCACCAGCTGAGATGAAGGAGTTGAAGTTTCAGATTGAGCACTTGGAGTCGAAGCAGTTCATACGACCAAGCGTGTCACCATGGGGAGCCCCAGTATTTTTAGTGAAGAAGAAGGATGGACGATCAAGACTGTGCGTGGATTATCGCCAACTCAACAAGGTTACTATCAAGAATCGGTATCCACTACCGCGCATCGGTGATTTGATGGATCAACTAAGGGGAGCTGCGATGTTTTCCAAGATTGACTTAAAGTCAGGTTATCACCAGATTCAAGTGAAGGAAGAGGATATTCCCAAGACCGCTTTCAGGACGAGATACGGTCACTATGAGTATTTAGTGATGCCTTTTGGGGTGACGAACGACCAGTAGTGTTTATGGACTACATGAACAGGATCTTTCATCCATTTCTGGATCAGTTTGTGGTAGTGTTCATCGACGACATTTTGATTTACTTAAGGAGTAGAGAGGAGCACGAAGAGCACCTGCGTCGAGTACTGCAAATCCTCCGAGAGAAGCAACTTTATGCTAACCTTGCTAAGTGTGAATTCTGGCTTGAAGAGGTGAACTTTCTCGGGCATGTGATAACTAGAGAAGGAATAGTTATGGATCCAGCTAAGATAGAAGCTGTGTTAGCATGGGAACAGCCGAAGACCGTGACAGATATCAGAAGCTTCGTGGGCTTAGCAGGCTATTACCGGAGGTTTATCGAAGGTTTTTCGAAGATTTTCGCACCACTCACATGGCTTACAAGGAAGGATCAACCGTTTACTTGGACGGAAGAGTGCGAATCTAGTTTTCGGAGACTGAAGGAGCTTTTGACAACAGCACCTGTGTTGATTCTGCCCCAACCAGAAGAACCTTACGAGGTTTATTGTGATGCGTCACACCAAGGATTAGGATGCGTGTTGATGCAACATCGGAAAGTTATGGCTTATGCTTCGAGACAGCTTAAGATTCACGAGAGGAATTACCCTACGCACAATTTGGAGCTTGCTGCGGTGGTTTTTGCACTAAAGATTTGGAGGCACTATCTTTGTGGGAGCACATTCACCGTTTACAGCGACCACAAGAGCTTGCGGTACTTATTTGATCAGAAAGAGCTCAACATGTGACAGCTAAGATGGACAGAATTTCTGAAGGACTACGATTTTACTTTGGAATACCATCCAGGGAAGGCGAACGTGGTAGCTGATGCACTAAGCAGGAAAAGCGTTTTAGTTTCAGCAATGATGATCAAGGAGTTGGAGATGCTAGAGAAGTTTCGAGACTTGAAGTTGAGCATGGAAGTTTCACCAGGAAGGCTGAGGTTTGGAATGCTTACCATTTCTAGCGACCTATTGGAGAAGATTAGGGAACATCAAGCTCACGACAAGCTACTTCAAGAGAAGATTGAGCTTATGGCACGTGGAAAAGCAACAGAGTTCAAGGTTGGAGTAGACAACATCTTGAGATGCAATGGACGTGTTTGTGTACCCAGCGTAGCTAAGCTGAGGAAGTTGATTCTCGATGAGGCACACAAGAGTGGTTTGAGTATTCATCCGGGAGTTACGAAGATGTATCAGGACTTGAAGAAGCATTTTTGGTGGCCTGGAATGAAGAAGCAAGTGGCGGAGTATGTAGCTTCCTGTCTAACTTGTCAGAAAGCGAAGGTAGAACATCAATGACCAGCAGGGATGCTACAACCGCTCGACGTACCAGTGCTGAAGTGGGATAGCATTTCTATGGATTTCATCATGGGATTGCCGAGAACGCAGAGGAAGCATGACTCGATTTGGGTAATCGTCGACCGATTGACTAAATCGGCACATTTCTTGCCAGTGAGATCGACATACAACGTAGAGAAGCTGACAGAGATCTACATCGCAGAGATTGTGCGTTTACATGGTGCAACTTCTTCTATCGTTTCCGATCGAGACCCGAAGTTCACATCTCATTTTTGGAGGGAACTACAAGAAGCAATGGGAACCAAACTCAAACTTAGCTCAGCATATTACCCCCAGACCGACGGTCAGACTGAGAGAACGATTCAATCACTGGAAGATTTGTTACGAGCGTGCACCTTGGATCACAGAGGGAGTTGGGACGATGTCTTACCGCTGGTGGAGTTCACCTATAACAACAGTTTCCACGCGAGTATCGGTATGGCACCATATGAAGCATTGTATGGACGTAAGTGTCAGACGCCTCTTTGTTGGTACCAGAATGGCGAGAGTTCTATCGTGGGACCAGATATGATCCAGCAGACTACCGAGAAGATCCGACTGATCAGAGATAGGATGCGGACGTCTCAGAGTCGACAGAAGAGCTATGCAGACAGGGACTTTGACCGCTGGAGTTTGAAGAAGGAGAACATGTATTTCTCCGAGTTACCCCTATTACTGGAGTTGGTCGAGCAATCAAATCCAAGAAACTTACTCCTAAATTCATTGGGCATTATCAGATTCTCCGTCGTATCGGCCCAGTGGCCTATCAAATTGCCTTGCCACCTTTCTTATCAAACATTCATGATGTCTTTCACGTCTCGCAGTTGCGGAAATATGTCTCCGACCCTTCTTGTAACACCTGAGGACGAGATCGACATCGTATTAGGACGACGTATCGAGACCTCGACCAAGACCTTGTGTCGAGATCCCGTGACTAGATCGTTTGCCGAGATCTTTTGTCGAGCTGATGAGACCACGCACCAGCCGGCCGAAATGAGGAGGTCGGGAGTCGAGTTGATGAAGTCGCTGCACGAAATGATGAGGACGCAAGTCGGTGAGGAGACCGCGCTCACGAACTCGTGTTAGAACTTTGTACATTTGCACGAGTACTCTTGCCGACATCGTGTCGAGATGACACCTCGTATTATTTTCAACGTTACTCGAGCGTTATTATTATATTGTTTGTAATTATTACATTGTCGAACTTGCGTTGGCGACAGTAGAGGGTAATCATGAGAGAACGAGTTAACGGGTAGATGATTATTGGGATTGGCATCTTATAGCCGAGTTACGTTTTACCCTTTCTCGCGGTATACCAGCTTCACTCATTTCTCTTTTCTTCTTTCTTCTTCCTCCATACGCTTCCGTGTTTCGTTTGTTTCCTTAAAAATCTTCATCGATTTAAAAACCGTGAGTTCAGAGATTCTCGCACAAGATTTCTTCATCAATTTTGTTTCATCATCAACTTCTCGACCCATATCTCGTCTGCGACCATCACCGCTGAGGTATGAAAGAGCAATTTTCTTTCATCGTACTCTTGTTTAGCGCTAAATCTTCTTCCATTTTAATCGGTTTATGCTTCCAAATCATATCAAATTGATGGGTTTTCTTCTTCACAATATTACCTATCTTTTAACCGATTAATTGGGCTTGTAAAACAAAATTTCTTTCTCTGTTTCTCGCATCTAATGCCCGAAACCCCATTTTTGGTTCGCTTTATTTTCTGGTTTTTCGTTCGTTGCTTCGAATATTGTTGTTGTCGATCTTTACATGAAGCATCGATAACTTTTCATGAATTTCGATCGAAATCCCTAACTTTGTGTTGGAGGAAAATATCTTTCAGTTCTTGAGTTTTATATATTTTCGGTTGTGGTTGAGTTTGGGAAGAGAGAGCTAGATGTATTAGAACCATAGATCGATCCGAGTTGTGTTTGTTTTAGGAAGTCCGATTCCCAGACCAGGAGTGAATTCAGATCGAGGTGTGCGGAAAGCGAATCCAAGGACGCTAAACCATGAGAATCCGTAACGAGGATCAGACGTGTCGAGGTCGAGAAGCGCACGATCAAGTCGCTGTCGAAGTTCGTTGAAGAAATGCCGTGTCGAGATCGAGTAAGAGAAGTCGTTGTCGAGTTCTTTGAAGGCATTTGTGTCGAGGTCGTTGTCGGCAAAGATTTAACTTGGAGTTCGGTAAGGGCTACTTCTAGATATCTCTAAGGCTTTATTGTATAAGTCCCAAGTAAGGGCATTTCATATTCTATGTGGTTATGTTATTGTGTATGGAATTACTGATTTGTGTCGAGATGAAATGTTGTGGATATGATTGAGTTTTGCATGTATTTAATATGTGATTGAATATATGTCGTGAAGTGTGTATTGCATGTTGAATTGCGTTTCTTCATGTCGAGCTTGCTCTTTATTTGACATGCGTTGAATATTTTGTGTTTAACTCCTGAATATCGTATGCGGCGAATTGTTCATCGAGTGAAGCGAGCTAGGTGAGTCGTATAGACGTTTTTGAGCCGTGACCTGATAGCGAGGTGCTAGGTCCCCTTTTGTTTACGGGAGATTGACTAGACGTCGCCACGCCACGGAACTGAGTTAATTCTAGGGAGAGCGAGATCCCAAGGCTTCAGCTGGACTTTCCGGCATCTGATCACGGCGTGTGCATTCCGAAAATCGTCAGTCGAGAAAAATGGAATTGTGAGGTTGTGTCGGTTTAGAGCGAGATGGTCGAGTCACGTCGGTGATTGTTATACTTTGTTGCTTATATTTTTATGTCGAGCTTATCTTAACTTGTTGAAAGTTGACCTTTCCGTGGTGCCTTCAATCCATGACGGTTACCCGTGCGATGTCGAAGCGAGTAACTCGACAAAGAGACGATGAGCCGAGGGAGGTCGACGAGGACCGTGACGACCTCTACCTGGTCGTGATTGTTTATTTATTGGATGTTGGTTTTTCCGAGGACTGTTCTTGTAATTCTTTTATGTTCGAGGTCGTGACCGGCCAGTTTGGCGGTGTTATTTTTGTTGCTCTGAGGGTAAGACTGGTGGTCTTACTTTTGGAGCACCCCTGCGTGGGAGTCTGGAAAGTACCCCCGAGGGTATAATGGCTATTTGAAGTTGTCGTACCTTGTGTATTTTTTCTTTGCTCATTTGCTACTCTTTATTTTGTATACATTCTTATTTCGAGTGATATATATGTGTATGTTATACATGTATGTTTTATTTGAATTTAAGTCTTGTGTCTTGGGCTTGCACCATGTTTCGGCTGTAATTACTCACGATGTGCACTGAGTTGGTTTTATATGAAAAATATATCGCATTTTTAAAAGGCCGCAAGAGTTTTGTTTTTAAAACATATCTCATATAGGTTTTGTTGAGCTTGTTGTGTTGAGCTCAGAACTCGAGCTCGGGTATATTGAGCTCGGTAGCGGTCAGAAGCGGTCGCTGACTTTGGTATCGCAGCTTGATTCGATTCTGGCCGAAATTTGTGCATAGGATTGGATGGTCAGCGTGTTCGGGTTATGTGTTGAGTACCTAGTTGTTTTGTGTTGATTGCCGCTTGATTAAGTGAATAATTTATTGCTTGAGAAATTGTTTGAAGCGTTTCTTGATTGAAGCAGGTGTGTTTAACACATCCTTGTTGTGAGATTCCGACAGGTTTTGAACTTTGTGGAATCTAATGCCACCTCGTAGGAATACGACATCCGCACCGAGAACGCGTCGACATACGGAACGAGCTATTCGCTATGGCCGAGATGGCGGCAGCCATGGCTCAACAATCACTTTGAACTCAACGGCTAACGCGATGGCTCAGCCAGACGGCGTTAACTAAAGCGAACTCGCCGGCCTAAATGACGAAGCGAGCGTATCTTTGAATGTCAAGAAGGATTGGCGACTTTAGGAAGCATGATCCAACCAAAGTTCTACGGTGAGCCAAATCCAGGATAAAGCCGATCTTTGGATGCAAGAGATCGAGAAGATCTTTGAGGCACTTCATTGTCCTGACAACGTGAAGGTCGACTATGCCACCTACTTCTATTGCTAGAGACTTTGCAGTATTGGTGGAAGGAGTGAAACAACGTTATAGCGTAACATCGCGAGATGACCTGGGAACTTTTTCGTGAAAGGTTCTTGGACAAGTACTTCTGACATCTGCGGCGAAGGAAGCAGGAATTTCTTCAGCTGCGGCAAAGACAGCTCGGCGGTGTCAGAGTATGCGCCAAGTTTGAATCGTTGGCGAGTATTTCAGTCCATTTCGGACCGAGTTGACCGAGAGATGGTTAAGTGAGAGATTCCAACGGGATTGAGATTCGACATTCAAGTCAAGTGGTGTCGTTGAGGATCCAAGAAATCTCAAGAGTCGATTGACCGATGTGTCGAGGTAGAAGGAGTGAGAGCCACAAGAAGAAGGCGTTGTGGGCGAGGTGAGACTCAGAGTCGAGGCGAGATTTGCACAGAAGCGGAAACTACACTTGAAGAGACCTTACGACCAGGCCTCGGGAGAGCGACAACGGGGACAGATCGTCAGATGACCCAAATGCAGGAGTGAGGTCAGTCCGTGTCGAGGTGATTTGCTACCGATGGAAAGCGGGACATTACGCGAGTAATTGTACTCAGAGGAGAGGTGTGTTTCAACCGCGCAAGCCGGGCATTTTGCTAAGGATTGTCCTACACCTAAAGTGAACCGACTATGCTTGCGGCAGGCCAAAGGAAAGCGTCAAGTGGCTAAAGGCGAGTTTTCTGCATGAGTGGCGAGGAAGCGGTCGACGATGATGATCTTATCCAAGGTGAATGTGAGATCGAGGGTAAATCCTTATCCAGTTCTTTTTGATTCGTGCAACCCATTCCTTCATTTCTTGATTATTGTGAACCTTTTGAGCTTATTTGTGATCGCTTTACCGTTAAATTAGTAGTTCTGGAAATGCTAAAACCTTAGTCACAAACACTGCATGTCTTAATTGTGTAGTGATTATTGAATAGAAAGTTTGTGGTCAATTTGGTTTGTTTGCCTCTTGGTTTAGATGTTATCCTGGGATGGATTGGTTGTCACACCACCATGTCCTTACTGGTGTGCCCGTGAAAGCTGTAATTTTTCCAGGACTCGAGTCTCCAATTATCTTTCTCGCCAACGTATTGGAGTTTCTTTGAAAGAAGGAACTAGGGAATACATGTATCTCGCTAGCTCGGAAGTTTTCCAGCGATCGACGTGAAGAATGTTCGGTGGTGTGTGATTTTGAGGGCGTTTTTCAAGACGTGCCAGGATTACCACCAAGAGAGGTCGAGTTCTCCATCGACACGATTCCAGGAGCAGGACCGATTTCAAAGCGCCATGCGGGATGTCTCTTAGAGATGAAAGAGTTGAAGTCCCGGATCGAACACTCGAGTCGGCAATTCATACGACCGAGCGTGTCACCGTGGGGAGCTCGGTTGTTGGTTAAGAAGAAGGATGGACGATCAAGGCCGTACGGCGTGGACTATCGCGAACTCAACAAGGTTCCGTGAAGAACCGCGATCCGCTTACCACGTGACGACGATTCGATGGACCAACTTCGGGAGCGATCTTTTCCAAGATAGACTTGAAGTCGGGCTACCACCATCGATTGGCGTGAAGGAGGAAGATGTCGCCAAAACAGCTTCAGGACTAGATACGGTCACTCTGAGTACTTGGTGATGCCGTTTGGAGTGCGAATGCGCCAGTGTTTATGGACTACATGAGCAGGATTTTCCATTCGTTTTGGATCAGTTCGTGCTTAGTGTTCATCGACGACATATTGATTTACTCGAGGAACCGAGAAGAACGCAGAACACCTATGCAGTCGCTGCGGATATTACGAGATAAAGCAACTCTATGCCAATCACAGCCGAAGCGTGAATTTTGGCTTGAAGAGGTGAATTTTCTAGGAGTCACGTGATTTCGGAGAAGGGATAATGTGGATCCAACTAAGATTGGCGGTGATAAGCGAGGAACACCAGAAGGCGATTACCGAGATCGGAGTTTTGTCAGCTTAGCAGGATATTACCGAAGATTCATTGAAAGTTTCTCGAAGATTGTCGCCTTACACGATTGACGAGGAAGGATCAACCTTTGCTTGACCGAGGAGTGTGAAGCGATTTTCAACGGCGAAGGAGCTTTTGGCAACGGCGCTTTGTGCTGATTTTGCCTCGGCGAAGAGCCTTTCGAGGTGTGTTGTGATGCGCCACACCAGGGATTGGGATGTGTCTTTGATGCAACATCGGAAGGTGGTCGCGTATGCTTGAGCGACAAATTTAAGATTCACTGAGAACTATCCTACTCACGACTTGGAGCTAGCATGGTAGTTTTTACCGAAGATATGGAGGCACTACCTTTACGAGCACTCTTCATCGTTTCGGCCGATCACAAGAGCAAGTACTGTTAGACCGAGAAGGAACTCAACATGCGCCAACGTAGATGGGCATTTCTCAAGGGACTACGACTTCACGTTGGAATACCATCCTGGTAAAGCTAACGTAGTAGCGCATGCGTTGAGCAGGGAAAAGCGTTTAACCTCGGTAATGATGATCAAGGAGTTGGAGATGCTCGAGAGTTAGAGATTTGAAGTTAGTGTCAAGTTTCAAGGGAAGCTGAGATTTCGTACTTTACCATTTCCTAACGATTGTTGGGATCGAGATCCGAGACCAGCGAGTTCGACGAGCCTGCAAGAGAAGATCCGATTGATAGCGCAAGGAAGGCGACGAATTTCAGGTGGAGCGACGACATCTTGAGGTGCAAAGCAGTGTGCGTGCCTGCGATCAGTGAGGAAGTTGATTCTCGGCCGGAAGCGCATAGAGCAACTTAGTATTCATCCTGAGTTACTGAAGATGTATCAAGACTTGAAGCATTTTTGGTGGTCCTAATGAAGAAGCAGTGGCCGAGCACGTAGCTTCATGTTTGACGTGTGTCGAAGCGAAGGTGGAGCACCAACGACCGCAGGGAATGCTCTGATAAACGGCGTGCGCGTATGTAAATGGGACAAGATTTCCATGGATTTCGTTAGGTTTGGCCGAAGGCGAGAAAGAAGAATGATTCGATTTGGGTGATGTCGGCGTAATTAATGGCTTTCATTCTTGCCGGTGAGGTCAACATACAACGTGGAAAGCCGACCGAGATCTACATCGCGAGATAGTACGACTTCATGGAATACCATCTTCGATCGTGTGACCAGAGATCCAAGTTCACGCCTCATTTTTTGGAGGGAATTGCAAGGAGCGATGGGAGGCAGAGCTCGAGCTTAGCTTCGGCGATATCATCCCGCATCGGACTGGATGAGAAACGATCCAATCGCCGAAGATTTGTTACGAGCCAGACAAGTTAGATCACCGGAAGTTGGGACGACGTCTTACCATATCGTGGAGTTCACATACAACAACTTCCATGCAGTATTGGGATGGCGCCTTTTGAAGCGTATGGGCCGGAAATGTCGACGCCTCTTTGTTGGTACCAGGGGCGGCGGTGGCCGTCAGAGGACCGATATGATCCAGGCCGGACTAGAGAAGATCCGTTTGATCGAGAGATCGGATCACGAACATCTCAAAGTCAGCCAGAAGAGTTATGCATCAATCGACGGCGTCGACCACTTTCGAGTTCGAGGAAGGAGGACATGTATTTCTTAGAGTCACCCCACTATCGGAGTTGGTCGGCGATCAAATCCAAGAAACTTACCCTAAATTCATTGGACCTTACCAGATTCTTCGTCAGATTGGTCGGGCATATCAGATGCGTATTGCCACCATTCTTGTCGAACATCCACGGCGTCTTTCCACGTCTCACAATTCGCGGAAGTATGTTTCCGACCTCTCATGTCATCGAACCAGATGTGATTCAACTCAAGGACGACTTATCTTTTGAAGCGCCACCAAGAATCGTTGATCGGAAAGCCAAACGATTCGGAACAAAGAGATCCAACTTATCAAGATGTGTGGGATCAAGGCGGGAGATGCACGACTTAGAGTCTGGAGGAGAAGATGAAGATTCAAGACTCGAACTTTTACCGAGGTAAGAAGCTTATTCGCAATTCGAGGACGAAATTTTTTAGAGGAGAGATTGTAACACCTGAGGCGAGATCGACATCGTATTAGAATGACGATATATCGAGACCTCGACCAAGACCTGTAATGTCAGAGATCCCGTGACTAGATCGTTCTACGAGATCTTTGTCGGTGATGAGACCACGTGCACTAATTCTTTGGGCCGAGGAGGTCGGGAGTCGAGTTGATGAAGTCGCGTCAGGCGATGAGGGCGCAAGTCGGCGAGGAGAGACCGCGTTCACGAACTCGTGTTAGAACTTTGTACATTTGCACGAGTACTCTTGTATTATCGTGTCGAGATGACACCTCGTATTATTTGAACGCGTTACTCGGCGTTATTATTATATTGTTTGTAATTATTACATTATCGTTTGGCCAAGCGAGTAGAGGAGGTAATCATGAGAGGAACGAGTTAACGGGTAGATGATTATTGGGATTGGCATCTTATAGGCTGGAGTTACGTTTTACCCTTTCTCGCCAGGTTGTATACCGCGGGTTTCACTCATTTCTCTTTTCTTCTTTCTTCCTCCTTCGCCTCCGTGTTTCGTTGTTTCCTTAAAATCTTCATCGAGCGAACCGTGAGTTCCAAATGTAGATTCGCATAAGATTTCTTCATCAATTTTGTTCATCATCAACTTCTCGACCCATATCTCGTCGATCGACCATCACCCGTTGAGGTATGAAGAATGATTTTCTTTCATCCCTCTTAGCGCTAAATCTTCTTCCATTTTTAATCGGTTTATGCTTTCCAAATCATATCAAATTGATGGGTTTCTCTTCACAATATTACTATCTTTTTAGCAGATTAATTGGGCTTGTAAAACAAAATTTCTTTCTCTGTTTTCGCATACGGCAATGCCCGTAAAACCCCATTTTTGGTTAGTTTGATTTTCCGGTTTTTCGATTCGTTGCTTGAATATTGTTGTTGCCGATCTTTACGTGAAGCATCAGATAACTTTTCATGAATTCCGATCAAATCCCTAACTTTGTGTTGGAGGAAAAATATCTTCGATTCCTTGAGTTTTATATATTTTCCGGGTTGTGGTTGAGTTTGGGAAGAGAGCTAGATGTATTAGAACCATAGATCGATCCGAAGTTGTGTTTGTTTAGGAAGTCCGATTCCCAGGGAATCGGTGAATCCGAATCGAGGTGTGAGCGAATCCAAGGACGCGGCGTGGAGAATCGAGAACGAGGGTGTATGCGTGTCGAGGTCATTGAAGCGTCGTGTCGAAGTCGTTGTCGAGTTCGTTGAGCCAGTGTACCGTGTCGAGATCGAGTAAGAGAAGTCGTTGTCGAGTTCTTTGAAGACAAATTGTGTCGAGGTCGTTTGTCGAGCGCATTTAACTTGGAGTTGATGAGGGCTACTTCTAGATATCTCTAAGGCTTTATTGTATAAGTCCTTAAGTAAGGGCATTTCATATTCTATGTGGTTATGTTATTGTGTATGGAATTACCGATTTGTGTCGAGATGAAATGTTGTGATATGATTGAGTTTTGCATGTATTTAATATGTGATTGAATATATGTCGTGAAGTGTGTATTGCATGTTGAATTGCGTTTCTTCATGTCGAGCTTGCTCTTTTATTTGACATGCGGTTGAATATTTTGTGTTTAACTCCTGAATATCGTATGCGGCCGAATTGTTCATCGAGTGAAGCGAGCTAGGTGAGTCGTATGACGTTTTTGAGCCGTGACCGGATAATCGAGGGTGCTAGGTCCCCTTTTGTTTACGGGAGATTGACTAGACGCCGCCACGCCACGGAACCTGAGTTGTATCCTAGGGAGAGCGAGATCCCAAGGCTTTGGACTTTCCGACATACTGATGCGGCGTGTGCATTCCAGGAAAATTGTCGAGTCGAGAGAAAATGGAATTGTGAGTTGTGTCGAGTTTAGAGTGAGATGGTCGAGTCACGTCGGTGATTGTTATACTTTCTTTGTTTGCTTATATTTTTATGTCGAGCTTATCTTAACTTGTTGAGAAGTTGACCACTTTCCGTGGTGCCTTCAATCCATGACTTACCCAGGCGATGTCGAGCGCAGTAACTCGGCGATGAAGACGATGCCGAGGAGGAGGTCGACGAGGACCCGAGTGACGACCTCTACCGTCGTGATTGTTTATTTATTGGATGTTGGTTTTTCCGAGGACTGTTCTTGTAATTCTTTTATGTTCGAGGTCGTGACCAGTTTAGGCGATGTTATTTTTGTTGCTACTGAGGTAGACTGGTGGTCTTACTTTTGGAGCAGCATGGTGGAGTCTGGAAGTACCCCAGGGTATAATGGCTATTTTGAAGTTGGCGTACCTTAGGTGTATTTTCTTTGCACATTTGCTACTCTGTATTTTGTATACATTCTTATTTCGAGTGATATATATGTGTATGTTATACATGTATGTTTTATTTGAATTTAAGTCTTGTGTCTTAGTTTCACCATGTTTCAAAAGTCAGAATTACTCGATGTGCACGAGTTGGTTTTATATGAAAAATATATATCGCATTTTTAAAAGGCACAAGAGTTTTGTTTTTAAAACATATCTCATATAGGTTTTGTTGAGCTTGTTGTGTTGAGCTCGGTAACTCGAGCTCGGTATATTGAGCTCGGTAGCGGTCCGGAAACGGGTCGTTACACTTCTCATGTCATCGAACCGGATGTGATCCAACTGAAGGATGACCTGTCTTTCGAAGCGTCACCTACAAGGATTGTAGACCGAAAGATTAAGCAGTTAAGGAACAAGGAGATACAACTGGTTAAGGTCGTATGGGACCCGAAGACCGGAGAAGCTACCTGGGAGCTGGAAGAGAAGATAAAGAATCAGTATCCAGAACTTTTCCACAGTACGTAACTCACCTGTAGTTTCGAGGACGAAACTATTCTTAGAGGGGGAGTATTGTAACACGCGTGTTTTCGCGATACGTTAAGTAGTGTTATTTAGTGTATTTTTATCATATTTACGCTATAATAAAGCAATTTCTTGTTCTCTAAGTAAGTGAATTAATTAAATCAAGATCAAACTATAATTGAGAGTTAATATTTTATATTAATTCACCGTTCGAATATCGTCGAAAAATTCTAACGATGTTTCGTCGCTTTTCGAATCGCCGGGCCATTTCGCCGCAGATAAAATTTTAAATGAACTCCGATTTCGATGAAAATCGAATCGTAACTCGTTGAGGCTATTTTTGAGTGATTGTTGTTATTTTTATTATTTATGAAATAATATTATCACGCGAAGAATTAATTCCTCGCGAATTAATTTTTCGGGATTTTTCCAGCAAGAAACAAATCGGTTTTTCGGTTTCTCGTCACCGTGTTTTTAAATCTTAAGACTCTAGATTAGAGGGTAATCATGAGAGATGTGAGATTAGATGGGTAGGATTAGATGATGTGATTAGCATCTCATAAAGTTGCTAGGTGTCATTAGTTGTGTGATTATTTTGAAAATCTCTTTTATTAAACTATTCTTACTAACTATGCATATTTTTTTTTATTATAAAAGAAATGAAATGAGGGCTATATGCAGCCCCCATCGTGACCTTCCCTCATTCTCTCATACTTCATCTTCTTCTTCATTTTTCTCTTGAGAAAGCCAAGACTTCCATAGCCATTTTCTTCCATTTCTTTGAGTTTTTCAACTTGCAACATTCATCAAAGTTGTTCCAAAGCTTCACCTCTACATAGTTCCTCTTCATCCCAACCATCTAAGTAAGAGAAAATCAAATTTTTTCCTCCCCATTTACTGTACAAAACCGCGCCCCCTCCCCTTTATGGCTTCTTGATATTTTGCTTTCTAATCTTGTTTTTCTTGCTTGTTTGATGTTGTTTGTTGCTTGGTTATGATCAAGAGGAGATGAAACACTCTCAACCCCTTTTCTTGAGCTTAAGGGCAAAACCCTAAGGGGTGAAAAAGGGGAAGTTGTGTGATCCTCACTTGAATCAAGCAATTGGTTGTTTCATTGAGTTATTAGAAGTTGTTTGATGATTGTTGAGTAGTAGTTTTGACATTGGCATGCTTAACTTGTGATTTAAGGGTTTATACCTATTCTTTAAGTAAGGAAAATGTGATTTTTAATTGTTGAATCATGTGTTAAAAAGATGAATAACATGCCTTGAGTGATTTTATTGTGTTATTGGGTTTGATTATGTGTTGATTGAAGTTGTTGTTTAAATTAATTAGGTGTAACATGATAGTTCTAGTATTTTTTCAATTCTTGAATTATGAGAACATGAGAGTGTGATGTTTAATTATGTGTTAGATGTTTAATAAAGTGATTAGAATTGTTTTTAAGGTTATTAGAATTTGTATGCATGACCTAGCTTGAGTGAAGTTATGTTTTATGCAAAAATTAGTTTATGAAGGACTAGATTGACATGTGAGCATGTATAGGTTGTTCTTTAAATTTTAGTTTGGCATGAACATGACTTTTAGCATGATAAGGGCAATGTGTTAAATGCTTTAGGATTCTTGAAATTTGAGTTTGAATGATTGAAAGAAATTTGGGAAAAAAACCTATTCTTGAAAAAGTTGAAAATGAGTTTTTCGGAATTTGGTAATCTAGTTTAAATGGTTAACCCATGTGTTGATTGATGTATAGCATGTTTGGTGAATTTAATGGTTATAAGAATTGAGTTTTGGAATGAAAATTGATTTGGAAAATGTTTTACAACTTGTTTCAAATATGGGTGTGAATGATGCCTAGATAAGAATTGATGTGGGTTACCTTTAAATGTGGTTGATTGGCTTGAAAATGTTAGTAGTAATGAAAATGAGTTTTTGCAATGTTTTTTTTAGAAAAAAGGGAGTTATGGCCGAGAGGCCTTTAAAGGGGTGTGAAAGGATGATTTTATTTGTGAACTTGTATGTAATGCTTGAATGTGTTATGTTTAGGTCTTAGAAACTTTATGCAAAGTGATTAATTGAGTATGTGTTATGCTTAAGATTTCAAGAAAAAGGGTTCTTTAAAAGTTAGCATTTTCTTAAAGTAAAAGTGTTATGTGTTAGTTAATTTCCAAGAAAAGTGATTTCTGGTTCAAAACCCTTATTTGTTTTCTAGTAGTTAGAACTAAATTCTTTAGTGGATGATTGGTTAGAAAAAGGGCTAGGTTAAGAGCCTAAGTTTATGTTAATATTTATAGATATGTGCTAAGTTGTTCGTCGTAATAGGGATCGTATTATCGGATACCGAGCGACGTGGACCTGAGGAAGTCGGAGCTACGTTAGTGACAGCCTGTGGTAAGGGCAACTTTTAGATACGATAGGAATTTAATTTCAAGTGTTTATGCGAAGAAGTCTGAGAACCTCAGGGTTCGAAGTGAGGGTCTTGTACCCCTTCGCTTTATGTTTTTTTGATATACTGATTATTTAGTGGGCTTGTCTGCAAGTGGTTGGCAGCTGTCCCCAACCCCCCACACTTGTTTGTTCCTCTCTGTGAACTCCATCGAGTTGCAGAGGGATGGATTCTATGATTGATTGTTGAGCTGTGCAATTATTTAATATGAGATTGAATGCATACTGCGAATTGCGTATTGCTTGTTGAATTGCGTTTCTCCATGCAAACTGCTTTTATTGCTTAAGTTATTGAATTGTGTTTCTTCATATTAAGCATGCTCTTATTATTTTATATGCGGTCGAATAATCTTGTTAATCACTCTTTGAATTTCGTATGCGACGAATTGTTCATCGAGTCTAAGAGCTTAGTCGAGTCGTCGAGACGTTTTTGTGCTATGAGCCGGACAACTGAGGGTGCTAGGTCCCCTTCGTTCATGGTGGATTAGCTAGGCGTCGCAGCGTTAAGGAACCGGAGCTGAATGTCCTAGGGAGAGTGAAGATCCCAAAGCTACGACTGGTATTCAGTGGATGGATCGGCGTCTGCTTTCCAGAAAAATTGTCGAGTCGAGAGAAAATGAGTCGTGAGATGAGTCGTGAGTCGAGTCTTGAGCGAGCATTTTGAATTGAGCCTTGTGAACTGTATACATTGTTGCTTGCTTATTGCTTTGTGGATTATTATATTTTGATTTGTTGAGAAGTTGACCCTTTCCCGTGGTGCCTTCAATCCATGATGGTTACCCAGGCGATGTCGAGGACGCAAAAGACAAGTTGGTAGACGATGACGAGGAGGGCCCTTTCGAGGATTCGGGCAACGACTTTTATTTGTCTTGATTGCATGTTGACCGTTTGTCTGTTGTTATGTTTTTTTTGGATGACTGTAGTATATATACATCTTTTGTGTACAGTTGGTTGGTGACCGGTCGGGCTAGTGATGTTTTGCTGAGACAAGGTAAACTGGTGGTTCTACTTTTGAAGCAGCCCCCTGCGTGGGTGTCTGCCGGGAGTATCCCCAGGGTATGATTACTCTCGCGAGGGTCGTCATATCATAGGTGTATTCTCTCATACATTTCTACTCTGCTTTATTTTGTACGTACTGTGTATGCTGACTATATATGTTTATGTGTGTATGCATTTCCAGTACGTAACTTGTGTCCTAGTTGCACCATGTTTCGAAACGCTGTAAGTACTCTGTGTGTGCTTTACGGGCACTATTGTTTTAAAAAAATAAAAATATACCGTATTTCCTGAAGGACACAAGAGTACCGTTTTAAAAATCCATCACATACCGGTTTAGTTTTAGTTCAGTAGCGGTCCGGAAACGGTCGTTACACAGGTGTTGACGAAGACGCTGGTGATACCAGCAATGACGACATCGCTGGAGATCGTGTTTGATTTCCAGATATCCAGATGCCCGCGGTGATGGAGTTCGACACTATCTCTTGTCGTGTTGTATATACAGGGGACGTTGCACAGACTTTCCGAGTTGATGGACTAGTGCTGAGACAAGAGACATCTAGGCGTACAGTTAGTTTTTCGATCAGGACCATGCAGGTGGTGGATGCTTGGCGCAACATTCAGAGAGAGCAGGCGATGCCAATATCATCTTCTTCGTCGGAGGGATCTTTGGAGATTCTTAGGCGTATTACTACTCGTTATGCACCTCTGCCTAGGAGAGCGAGATTTTGGATGATCGCTCAAAAGAGCGTGATCAGGCGTGGGACTGCTGGAGCTTCTACATCTCAAGCGGCAGCTACCCCGAGTTCTTTGGCAGAGCCTGAGCCAGAGATAGAGCCGGTTTCCCCCATGATTGTCAGGACACCTACTCCACTAGGACATCTTTCACCGGTATGTCGAGAGTGGAGTGAGGCATGTTATAGCGGCACAGGATTCATTAAGGAGGTGCTGGTAGAGGAGGACGTGTCAGAGGGTATACCTGCTACGGTTCCTATCATAGACTTGACTGGAGAGGATGCGGTGGACCCGATGGAGGATGATGACGAGGAGGATCCGTCTGAGGATTCAGATAGCTATCTGTAGTTGATGTGATTGTCTGACTGCTTGTTTTGTATTTTGGATGACTGTAGTATTTCGTTTATGGTGTACAGGTGACCAGTCAGGCTTGGTGGATGTCTTTTGTGTACTGCAGGTTAGACTGGTGGAATACTTTTGGAGCAGCCCCCTGCGTGGGTGTCTGCCGGGAGTACCCCCGGGGTATGATCACTCTCATGAGGGTCTTCATACCATAGGTGTATTCTCCTGTACATGTTTATGCATTTTCTAATTTGTACGCACTGCTTATGACTACTTGCTTATATATGTGTATGTATTTTCAGTGCATGCATCTTGTGTATTAGATTGCACCATGTTTCTAAACGCTGTGACAACTCTGTGTGTGCTTGCGGATGTAGTTGTTTTTAAAAAAAATATATAGACCGTATTTTCCAAAGGACACAATAGTACTATTTTAAAAGTGCATTGCATATAGGGTTGTTTTTAGTTAGTAGCAGTCCGAAAACGAGTCATTACAATAGTGGATCAGAGCAGTTCCATTCTAACCGGACTGTGCATAGGAAATTTGGAGCTGGTCACTGTGTCGGGTTATGTTTATCGGGTACCTAGTTGTGTTGTATTGCAATTGTTTGCTGAGTGAAGCCGTTTTGCTTGCCAATTGTTTGAATTGTTTTATTGACTGAAGCAGTGTGTGTTAACACATTCTTTAATTTTGAGGTTCTGACAGGTTTTTGGACCTTGGAGGAACCTCATACCACCTCGCAAAGACCCTACGACCGGATCTGATAGTCCCAATATGGAAAGGGCGATTCAAGATATAACGGAGATGGCAGCGGCTATGGCTCAACAATTGGCTGCTGTGACTCAATAGTCTAATGCTATGGCTCAGCAGACGACGAATTTGGCCCAGCAAAATCTACAACAACACCAGAGAGCAGAACGAAATGCAGAGGCGAGAGGATTAGCTGATTTCCGTAAGCACGACCGACTGAAGTTCTACGGCGAGCCGGATCCAGACAAGGCAGACCTTTAGATGCAGGAGATAGAGAAGATCTTCGAGGCACTCCACTGCCTAGGGAATGTTAAGGTGGACTATGCAACCTACTTGCTGCTAGGAGATGCCGAGTACTGGTGGAAGGGAGTGAAGCAGACTTTGACGACAGAGCATCGTGAAATCACTTGGGAAGTTTTCCACAGGAGATTCGTGGACAAGTATTTTCCTGATACTGCACGAGTTGAGAAAGAGCAAGAGTTCCTCCGACTACAACAAGGTAGCATGACGGTATCGGAATATGCCGCTAAGTTCGAATCACTTGCAAGGTACTTTAGTTCGTTTCGTGACCGAGCTGATCAGGGATAGTTGAGCGAGAGATTTCAGCGAGGATTGAGGTTCGACATCCAGAAATCTGTGACTTCTCTGAGGATCAGAGATCTTTAAGAACTGATTGACAGGTGTGTTGAGGTGGAAATTATGAGAAACGCTAAGAAAAAGAGTGGTACAGGGGGACCAGTGAGACCCCAGAGCCCAGGACAGAGGGTTGCTCAGAAGGGAAAGCAGCAGAAGAAGCCGTACAGTCGACCTCAAGGGAACAACAGTATGGGATAGTACTGTCCAATGGCTCAGAATGCAAGAAGCGGGAGTCAGACCAGCGACAGAGTCATTTGTTACCATTGTGGTAAGCCGGGGCACTATGCGAGCAACTACACTGAGAAGGATAACGTGTGCTTCAACTGCAAAAAATCGAGGCACATTGCTAGGGACTGCCCAGAACAAAAGGTTGAACCAGCGATGCATGTAGCAAAAGCTAAAGGGAAGCATCAGATGGTCAAAGGCAGAGTCTTTTGCATGAGCGGTGAAGAGGCAGAGCAGGCTAATGATTTGATTCAGGGAGACTGTGAGATTGAGGGTAAATCCCTAACCATTCTTTTTGATTCTGGGGCAACCCATTCTTTTATTTCTTTAGATTGCGTAGACCGTTTGAAATTGTCTGTGACTACCTTACCTTTCAAACTAGTAGTTACTACCCCAGCTACTAAAACCTTGGTTACCAACACTGCATGCCTTAATTGTGTAGTGATCATCCAGGGTAGAAAATTTGTTGCTAATTTGGTCTGTTTACCATTAAAGGGTCTAGATATTATTCTCGAGATGGATTGGTTGTCTCACCACCATGTCCTTTTGGACTGTGCCCGAAAAACAGTGATTTTTCCAGATCTTGGAGTCTCCAATTACCTTTCTGCCGAACATATCGGAGTTTCCTTGAAAAAGGGAACTAGGGAATATATGTATCTGGCTAGTTTAGGGGTTTCTCAGGAGATCGAGTTGAGGGATGTTCCGGTGGTGTGTGACTTCTCGGATTTTTTTTCCAAAGACGTACTAGGGTTATCACCGGTGAGAGAGATCGAGTTCTCTATCGACTTGCTTTCGGGAACAGGACCGATTTCGATAGAGCCCTATCGGATGTCACCAGCCGAGATGAAAGAATTGAAATCTCAGATTAAGCACTTGGAGTCGAAGTAGTTCATACGATCGAGTGTGTCACCTTGGGGAGCTCCAGTGTTACTGGTGAAGAAGAAGGATGGACGATCAAGATTGTATGTGGATTATCGTCAGCTCAACAAAGGTACTGTCAAGAATCGGTATCCGTTACTGCGTATCGATGATTTGATGGATCAACTATGAGGAGCTGCGATATTTTCTAAGATTGACTTAAAGTCAGGTTGCCATCAGATTCAAGTGTAGGAAGAGGATATTCCCAAGACAGCCTTCAGGACAAGATATGGTCAGTACGAGTACTTGGTGATGCCATTCGGAGTGACGAATGCACCGACAGTATTTATGGACTACATGAACGAATCTTTCACCCATTCTTGGACCAGTTCGTGGTGGTGTTTATAGACAACATCCTGATTTATTCGAGGAGCAAAGAAGAGCACGAAAAGCACTTACGCCAAGTATTGCAGATTCTGAGGGAAAAGCGACTATACGCTAACCTCTCCAAGTGTGAGTTTTGGCTTGAAGAGGTGAATTTTCTCGGACATGTGATAACCACAAGAGCCTGAAGTACTTGTTCGATCAGAAGGAGCTCAACATGCGACAGCGGAGATGGACGAAATTTTTGAAAGACAACGATTTCACTTTGAAATATTATCCAGGTAAGGCGAACATGGTAGCTGATGCACTGAGCAGGAAGAACGTTTTAGTTTCAGCAATGATGATCAAGGAGTTGGAGATGCTAGAGAAGTTTCGAGACTTGAAGCTGAGTGTGGAAGTGTCACCAGGAAAGCTGAAGTTTGGCATGCTCACCATTTCTAACGGACTGTTGGACGAGATTAGGGAACAACAGGCTCATGATGAGCTACTACGAGAGAAGGTTGAGCTGGTAGCACGAGTAAAAGCGACGGAAGTCAAGGTCGGAACAGACAACATTTTGAGATGCAATGGTCGTGTTTGTGTACCCAACGTGGCTGAGCTAAGGAAGTTGATTCTCGATAGGCGCACAAGAATGGACTGAGTATTCATCCAGGAGTTACGATCATGTACCAGGACCTGAAGAAGCACTTTTCGTGGTCCGGAATGAAGAAACAAGTGGCAGATTATGTAGCTTCCTGTCTGACTTGTCAGAAAGCGAAGGTAGAACATCAGCGACCAGCAGGGATGTTACAATCACTTGATGTACCTATGTGGAAGTGGGATAGTATTTCTATGAATTTCGTTGTGGGTTTTCCAAGAACGCCGAAGAAGCATGATTCGATTTGGGTGATCGTCGACCGATTAACCAAATCTGCTTATTTCTTACCGGTGAGATTGACTTATAACGTGGAGAAGCTGACAGAAATCTACATCGCAGAGATTGTAAGACTGCATGGTGTACCTTTTTTCATTGTTTCTGATCAAGATCCGAAGTTCACATCTCACTTCTGGAGGGCATTACAAGAAGCGATGGGAACTAAGCTCCAGCTTATCTCAGCATATCACCCTCAGACCGACGGTCAGACCGAGAGGACGATTCAATCACTAGAAGATTTGCTGCGAGCGTGCATGTTAGATCACAGAGGAAGTTGGGATGATGTCTTACCGCTAGTAGAGTTCACCTACAACAACATTTATCACAGAGTATTGGTATGGCACCTTACGACGCACTGTATAGACGTAAGTGTCAACGCCTCTTTGTTGGTACCAGGATGGTGAGAGCTCTTTTGTGGGACCAGACATGATTCAGCAGACTACTGAGAAGATCCGATTGATCAGAGATGGGAAGTGGACGTCGCAGAGTTGACAGAAGAGTTATGCGGACTAGGATTGCCGGCCGTTAGAATTTGACGAAGGAGAGCATGTATTCCTCCGAGTTACACCTATTACTGGAGTTAATCGAGCAATCAATCCAAAAATCTTACTCTAAAGTTCATTGGACCCTACCAGATTCTTCGTCGTATTGGTCCAGTAGCATATCAGATTGTCTTGCCACCTTTCTTGTCAAATATTCACGACGTCTTCCACGTTTCACAGTTGCAGAAGTATATTTCTGACCCTTCTTACATTATTGAACCTGATGCGATTCAACTGAAAGACGACTTATCATTTGAAGTATCACCTACAAAGATTGTCGATCGGAAGACTAAGCAATTAAGGAATAAAGAGATTCAACTTGTCAAGGTTGTGTGGAATCAGAAGACCGCTGATGCAACGTGGGAGCAGGAAGAGAAGATGAAGGATCAGTACCCATAACTTTTCCTCGGTACGTATCTTAGAGGGGGAGTATTGTAACACCCGTACTTTTACGATACGTTATTTAGCGTTATTATAGTGTAATTTTTATCGTAATTATGCTATAATAAACAATTCCTTATTCTCTAAATAAATGATTTAAATAAATCAAGATCAAATTGAATTTGAGAATTAATAATTTATGTTAATTCATTGTTCGAATATCGTCGAAAAATTCTAACGAAGTTTCATCGCATTTCGAATCGCCGGGCAGTTTTGCCGCAAACAAAATTTTAAATGAACTCCGATTTCTATGAAAATCGAATCGTGACTTGTTGTGATTATTTGTGATATTTTAGATTATTTTTATTATTTATGATAATTTATTTTCACGCGGTGAATTAATTTCTCGATAAATTAATTTTTGCGAATTTATCGGCGAGAAATTAATCGGCAACGCGATTACTCGATACTGTGTTTTAGTACCCTAAGACTCTAGAATTAGAGGGTAATCATGAGAGATGTGAGATTAGATGGGGTAGATTAATTGATGGGATTAGCATCTCACTTTATTGTTAGGTGTCACATTATGTGTGATTAATTTGAAAATTACCTTTATTAACTCATTTTTTTTGCCTAGTTTTATTTTTAAGTGTCAAAAAAGAAATGAGACCCCTATAATATGCCCCTCCCATCGTGACCCCTCTCCCTCTACCTCATTTCAACTTCTTCTTCTTCCTTTTCTAGAGTAAGAAAGAGCTTGAAGCTCCATGGTCACCAACCACCATTTTCTTTGAGTTTTCAACCTCCAACCTTCATCATTCTTGCACCTAGGCTCAATCTCTACTTGAATCATCACTTCTCAACCATCCAAGTAAGGAGTAAACATAATTTCTTCCTCCTTTTACTACACAAAATCGTGCCCCCTTCCTCTTTGACTAGGTTTAATTTTCCTGCTTCTTAATCTTGTTTCATGCTTGTTTTGGTGTTGTATTGTTGTTTGATCATGTTTAAATGATGGAGATGAGCACATAAATCCCTAACCTTGAAACCCTAGGCGAAAGCCCTAAGGGGAAAAGATGGGTAGTGTGATCTTGAGGATTAATCTTGCAATTAATTGATGTTTCTATTTTAATTGGTGTTATTCTTGTTGTTGTAGTTGAAAGTTTTGAGTTAGAACCATGATTTAGTAGTTTATTTGGAATTGGGATTCTTGAAAATGTTATGGATTGTTTTTAAGACTTGATAATGTTTTGTTTTAGGTAACAAATTGTTGTTTGATGAAGGAAAGGCATTGATCAAATGGTGTTGTAGGTGCTGGGTGAAGTTTTGCAATTTTTTTTTGAAAAAGGGAGATGGGGCCGTGAGCCCTAGGAGTTGAAAGGGGAAGGAAAAAATTGTTTTGCATTCTTCTTTTAGCTTATATTAGTAGATTGGTCTTGCATCGGATTTGGTTTGGTGAAACGATTTGGATTAAAGAATTAGTAAAGAATTTATTGAAAACCCTTGTTTATAGGTATTGTGAAAATGGTTTTGATGCTTGAGTAAGTTTTTCTTATGTGTACTAGTTGGTTATATGATGTTGTTGGAGTGTAGGGAATAAGTATGGAAGTGGTTTACTAATTTAAAAGAAAGTTTTGCAAATTTTTTTTATAGAAAAAGGGTGGTGGTCGAGAGGCCATAGGGGTGTAGGGAAGGAGGACTTTGGTTGTAAATTTGGGTATAATGATTGAATGAATGTATTTCTAGGCTTTAGAAAATTATGAAAAAGTGGTTGATTGAAGTTGTTTTCACACTAAAGCTTTCAAGAAAATTGATATTGTATTATGTTTAGCTTCACAAGAAATGATTTTAGTTCTAAAACTTTATCTTTCCAAGTAGTTAGTAATTAAATGTCTTAGTGGAAATGCTTTGGTTAGAAGAGGGCCAGGTTTTGAAAGCCTAAGGTTTTAAGTTAAGTTTATAGAATTGTGCTAAGCTTACCTTATGATGATAGGACTTGTAGATTCTGAATTCGTGCGACGTAGAATCGAGGCGTGCGGTACCACGCTAGCGGACGACTTTGGCAAGGGCAACTTGTAGATATGGATAGATTTTAAATTTCTGTTATAAAGCGAAGAAGTCTGAGAACCTTCGGGTTCGAAGTGAGGGTCTCGTACCCCTTCGATTTTTAGTTCTTAAAACTTTCATTATGATTGTTTAGTGGGCTTGTCTACAAGTGTTTAGTAGTTGTCCCCAACCCCCCCCCACACTTGTTTGATTTCCTCTCTGTCAACTCCATTGAGCTACAGAGGGATGAATTGTATTTTGGCTGTTGTGATATGACTTGATTGCTTGATACTGTCGAATTGGGTTGTCTTGTATTGAGCTTTGTGTGAATATTTATTTAATATGCAATTGAATAATTATTCGAGTTACTTTCTTTTATTATCATATGATTTGATTTATTCATCATGCTTCCTTGAATCATCGTATGCGTCAATTTATTCATTGGGGTGGAGCAAGTGTCGTCGTGGCGTTTTTGAACTTTATCCCGAATAAACTTAGGGTGCTAGGACCCCCTTGTTTTTCGGCAGCTTAGTTAGATGTCTTAACGTCAAGGAACTCGTCCTGAATATCTTAGGGTGGTCGTGGAGCCCAAAGCCTATGGCTAGATTTCAGCAGCTTGTTTGGCGTTATTTTCGGAATTGTAGAGCGTGTTGGGAGAGTGTCTTGTGTTGCATTATGGGCATTGTGCATTTTGTTATTTCTTGTTCTATGTTTTGCTGTTTCTATGATTATTTAAGAAGTTGACCCTTTCCCGTGGTTCCTTCAACCCATGATGGTAACCTAGGCGATGACAAAGACCCTGGTGATACCGGCGATGACGACATCGCCGGAGATCGTGTTTGATTTTCCAGATATCGAGATGCCCGCGACGATGCAGTTCGACCCTATTTCCCGCTGTGTTGTATATACAGGGGACATTGTACAGACTTTCCGAGTTGATGGACTAGTGCTGAGACAGGAGACATCTAGGTGTACAGTTAGTTTTCCGATCAGACCATGCAGGTGGTGGATGCTTGGCGTAGCATTCAGAGAGAGCAGACGATGCCAGTATCATCTTCTTCGCCGGAGGGATCTTTGGAGATTCTGAGGCGTATTACTACTCGTTATGCACCTCTGCCTTGGAAAGCGAGATTTTGGATGACTGCTCGAAAGAGCGTGATCAGGCATGGGACTGCTGGAGCTTCTACATCTCGAGCGGTAGCTACCCCGAGTTCTTTGGCTGAGCCTGAGCCTGAGACAAAGCCGGCTTCCCCCATGATTGTCAGGACACCTACTCCACCGGGACATCTTTCACCGGTATGTCGAGAGTGAAGTAAGGCAGGATGTAGTAGCACAGGATTCATTGAGGAGGTGCTGGTAGAGGAGGACGTGTCAGAGGGTATACCTGCTACTGTTCCTTTCATAGACTTGACTGGAGAGGATGTGGCAGACCCAATGGAGGATGATGACGAGGAGGATCCGTCTGAGGATTTAGATAGCTATCTATAGTTGTTGTGATTGTCTGACTGCTTGTTTTGTATTTTGAATGACTGTAGTATTTCATTTATAGTGTACAGTTTGTTTTGGTGACCAGTCGGGCTTGGTGGATGTCTTTTGTGTACTACAGGTTAGACTGGTGGCATACTTTTGGAGCAGCCCCCTGCGTGGGTGTCTGTCGGGAGTACCCCCAGGGTATGATCACTCTCATGAGGGTCTTCATACCGTAGGTGTATTCTCCTGTACATGTTTATGCATTTTCTATTTTGTACGCACTATTTATGACTACTTGCTTATGTATGTGTATATATTTTCAGTGCATGCGTCTTGTGTCTTAGATTGCACCATGTTTCTAAACGCTGTGACAACTCTGTTTGTGCTTGCGGATGTAGTTGTTTTTTAAAAAAAAAAATATATAGACCATTTTTCTAAAGGACACAAAAGTACTATTTTAAAAGTACCTCGCATATAGGGTTGTTTTTAGTTAGTAGCAGTCCGAAAACGGGTCGTTACATGCTACGTATGGAAAAAATCCTTCTCTTCATTTCTTACTATTATGTTAAACATAATTGAGGCATTTAAGCCAAAGTAGTTTACTCATACAAACATAAACACATTTGCAAGGCTACTAAGCATAGAATATATAGTTCATCTCATAACTTACTACATCCACAAAAAGGAATGAAACATGAATGCAATGCAACTTTAACATAAGAACATATTGTTCTTCTTTGCTTTGTGTTGTTGGGTTGTGTCATATGCTTTGGTCCATAGACCCCAATCAACACGCTTTCGGTACGGTGGTTAGACGTCTTAACCGTCCAAGTGGCGTCCCACGAGGCTAACCATACTGATCTTCTCCTATAAATTAAGGAGTATTGCCTGGCCTTTAAGTGATTTTTATATATCACAATGCTTATGCTTCTATGCATGTTCACAATCAAGTAAAGTAGCAAACTAGGATTTTACATCCTCATCATCATTTAACTAATCGAAGAGATTAACAATAAAATCAAGGAATTGACGTATCAAGCATTTAAACATTTTCTTAGACATTTTCTAATGCATTCGCATAATGAGAGAAATATACCATGTAAATCAATCATTCATAGCTTTCATGAATCCAATGAATACACATAAGGAAACCCTTACTCATGAGTGTGAAAGAGACACAAAGAAGCAGCTTCAAATCATTACAAGCATGCTTTACTTAGGAAATTGACCTCATGGTCATTCCTGTCTAGGGACTTATGGTTGCCCACAACTTGGGGTTGAATAAACTCACATAAACATCAATCCTTCATTTCCATTGGGAGCTCTGTGGAACTCACCATGGGACAAACATCATACATATACTTGTGGGGGGTTGGGGGCAGCCATCCAACCTCTTTTAACCAAACCAACTAAAATATCATACATTATACTCATTATTCATTCAAGATTAGGAATTTAAAATAAAAACCCTAGCACACCCTAAGACAAGTTTGGAATTGGGGAAATCTATGTTATCGTGTTCCCAAGTGCTTTGGGATGAAAACCCCCAAATCCTACGGCTTGGCTTGCTCTCAACCTCCATGGAAGCTTGAATCAAGCTTCAACTTCATCTCATCTTCTTCAATCTTCCACCCTTACGTCTTGATGTTCCTTCTCTTCCATCTTCCTCCTCTTGATCGAGCTCTCTCTCACGTGCTTCTTCTTCTAGGGTTCCTCCAAATCCTCCATTGAAGCTCAATCTCATCTCTCTAACTCTCATTCAAGCTAGGAATTTGAGTAATCTAGCATGATTCCCTCAAATCCCTCTTACTCTCATTAAACCCTAGCTCTTTATCTCTCCTTTCTTCCTTTTTCTTCCCCTTTTTCCTTCATTTCGCGTTCTGCTCATTTTGAGTCATTTTTAAGCATTTTTACAGCTGTGAATCGATTCACAACTTATGTGTGAATCGATTCACACAGACAAAAATGTGACAGCTCGTATTTAAGTGAGTGAATGGATTCCAGCAGCTCCCAATTCCCCAGAGACTTTTTTTGGCATGAATCAATTCACAGAGTGCATGAATCGATCCTAACTGCTCCAATTCAATTCCCAGAGAATTAGAAGTGCTTGAATCTATTTAGGCTTTGTGGGAATCGATTCCCACTGCATAAAAGTCAAAGAAACTCAATTCTAACACCCAATCTTGAGACTTTCTCCCCAAACCAACTTCATTTAACCCCTAATCAATACTTCCAATCATTTTAGGATTAAATCCAACTTATTTCTTAACTCAAAATCAACAACTTACAAATTAAAGCTTTGTGTAATCATATTTACTCAATTTGAATCCAAATTAAGCTTAAACACAATCACACAACTTCTTACCACTTAAACTCCACTAAGCATAGGAAATTTTGGGGTGTTACATTACTATCCACCTTTTAAAAAATTTCGTCCTCAAAAATTACTATTTCTAACATCGAACTACAACTGTGACTTTCTCTCATGGCCAATTCCATTCATTGGAAAACCTAGAAGTGATTCATCCTTACAAGACATCAATCAATTAGCTTAATTGTGATAACATTAGCCGGTCACAAACTAGGCCTTAACCAAGAAATATTACTCGACCGGTTAAGGCGCAGTTTGTAATTGGTCAGGTGGAATCACACTAAATACTAATCGATAAAAATACTTGTAATCGTGAATAACTTTAGGTCTCCGCCGGTTTGGTGGCAACTTACTTCTTTACAAACTTTAAACTTTTTTTTTTTTTGGAATTTCGTCCTAAAACTCGCCTTACCTTCTTATCTCATCTTTCTGTAGGATTGGTTTCCGATGTTCTCGCTGCGAACTCCGATCCTACATCTTTCCGAATAGGTAAACTCCTATCCTCATACTAAGTCTATCTAAGGTCACTTCTATTCTTGCTAAGGACAGTATGCCTATTTTTAACCACGATTAACTAGAACGGAACACATTCACAAACTTATACCATCCTATCTCTCATCAGAAAGTAGATTCTCTGCTTGGGATTTCTTAACTTGAGTCAATTGCTTCACTCTTTTAGTCTTATTTCCATCAAAATGGAACATCCTATTCACAGTCGGGGAATTAACTCTAGTTCTGTTTTCTTCTTCAGGTGCCTTTAGTTGTTGTGAATTCCTATATTCGTTCTTCTTTCTTTGATTCTGTTATTCTCCTCAATGTCTTGCTATTAAGGTAGCTTATGCTTTCTCCTCAAATCGACACACGACAACACTCAACTAGGTTTTAGTCCTTACTCAATTTGGTGAG
The DNA here is from genome assembly GCA_037113605.1 of Calophaca sinica. Taxonomy (NCBI): domain Eukaryota; kingdom Viridiplantae; phylum Streptophyta; class Magnoliopsida; order Fabales; family Fabaceae; genus Calophaca; species Calophaca sinica. Next base: position 73,890,921 of record CM073736.1, read on the forward strand.
CCTTCCGCCCATCGTCTTATACACGTAGAAGGTAGGTAGAGTATTTGGATAATTCTTTGGACTTGGCTACATACTCTCCTACGGACGTGTCTCTCTGCGTCAAGCGTGGGAATTCTTACTACTTCTGTCTCCTTATACTTCTTGAAAGGTACTTTCCTAATAATGCTGTTTGGAAGCTCGTTCCTTAAGTACCTTTTCCGTAACCGTAACTTATGGAATCGATACTCATATCTTATTTCACTATACTTGGTCTTATAACCGACTTGGTCCAGATGATTAGGAACTCTAAGGTTATTAAAACCTTGTAATGTGTCTGTTGGTTTGACTGACCCGATCTTCACCAATCGATTACAAACTTTGTCTCACGCGAGGTCTAAGTCACACTCGGTTGAAAACTCAGTTTGTAAGTGACTAGCTGGAATCACATCAGACACATCCCAACGAATTTGTCCACCATAATTTCTAACCTTAAATGTTAATAGACTAAATCATACCCATACTAGTACATTATGAGCTGAAGTTTACAAATACTCTTATCGACTTGATGGATTAATTCCCCTTTTAGGTTCAATTGGAATTAAACTGGGAATCCATGCAGCCATGACTGATCTCGACATGGACCGACGTGTATGTCGCCAGACTTAATGACCAATGGACCAGCTAACATTTAGAAAATAAATTTTTGAAGATTTTTGGGAATAATCCATCTCACTTATCTTAAACTATCTTCATCACTCATTCTAAATCATTGAAAACCTAAAAAGAAATTAACCTCTACCAAGGAACTAATTGTTTAGAGAACTGGGCGATTTCACTACCGGATCACAGACTAAGTCTCATTCCAAATAAGGTTCCTATTTGGTTAAGACAAAGTCTATAATTGGTCAAATGAATTCACTTCATGCACTAGACAATTGGATTGAAATCAAACATTAATAACTTTGGATCTCCACTAACTTAACTTTGCTTAGAACTCTTGTAGTTCAAAGGCTATAGTATACTCTTCTTTCTTAGGCTAGTTACTCTACTAGGGTCACTAAGCCTAGAAGACTTATGGTTCCTTCTACTTTGCTAAGGTTTGATCACCTTCAAGGTTCCCTCCTACAATTTAAGCAATGAAGTGGGTGGCTTACCTTGATCTTACTTCTTATCCTTCTCACTAACTACTTAGGACATTAAAATTAACTTACGGACTATAATAGGACTTTAATCGATCTAGGATCCATTCATAATAGGTTAGGCCAAACAACTTGATTGATTAATAAGTGTTAGAAACCTAATCGAGTATAAATGCCCATCCTAATTGATTAAAATCATACCGCTAAAATCCTTTACTCATCAATCCTATCTGCTATTGAACTAAGTGGTCACAACAAAAGAATTACCAAGAATTCCTAGACCACAATAATTCAAGAAGCACATGATTGCATAATGCAAAATAACCTTCACGTTTCCTGCTTCAGAAGTACTACACAACTAAACTTATCCGGCTTCTAAGGTCCAGGCAAACACAGGAATATCCAACTTCACCATTGCACTAAACATTTCATACTCAGGGTGTGGCACTGACCAATTCGTGATCATAACCCCTATCTTGACTCTCAAATATAGGTAAGGAATACGAAAATACTCACTCACGTATATTTGCTAGCCAAAACATACCTCACTTCAAAATCCCCTCCGTGGAGAGAACAATGAAGGAAATTTAAATCATATGTCGGTGTGGGGGTCAACAGCCAACTGTTGGAACCTAAACGATTGAGAAGTTTAGACCCTCATTAATTTTGATGATAACAAAGTATTTCTCAAGAGAACAATTTACCTTCTAACATATCTTTGAGTGTACAGGTATCAAAGATTCATATATACGTACAAATCACTCAAGGAAGAAGTAGAAACTTACAAAAGAATTGAATACAATCCACTAGTGTTAACATCCGAACCTACTCCAGCGTCTTGCTAACAGCAAGTGTCCAGCAGTGTTACTTCTTGACACATGGTATACTCAATTGCTGCGAGCGTCCGTCCTCTATTCTGAGCGAGCGTCTGATCTCTTTAATGAAGCACGTGATGATCACGTTTTTGCTCTTAGCCTCAGACTGTTCTAGAACGGAATTCGAATTTGATTTTGTGCGCTCATTTTGATGTACGAGGAAGCAAAGGTGACACCTTTAGCATAAGACAAAAATCGTACAAGACAATTGCAAATTACAGATAGTACGAAAACGGTAATGTGTACTATTCTGATATTCTCTGGAAAGGAAGAAAAGGACCACATTTCAAATTACCTCACTCAATGGAAAGGAGACATTTTTACTACAACGGTAATACCCTTGAAGACTCCTATAATTACCCCAAGGTATTCATTGAAGAAATGTTGGAAAAACTGTGAAGAAACTTCATTCTGAAAGCAATATTACTCAAGTGAACAATCAAGTTTCGTGCTAAGTTTCTGGTCTACATAGAACTGAACTCAGCGTCTTATACTTTCTTTAAGAAAGCTATTCTATTTTGAGCTTAATCTTTTCATCCTCTCTGTGAGAGTTATTTTGATTGTATTCAAAAGTATATTCTCTTTTGTAAACTGTATTTGGCCTAGTTAAGGCTCTGTTCCTCAAAGGCTCGACTGCACTGAGTCGTTTTGAGAAGTTGAGAGTATTGTCAAGTTTGTGACAGAAGAATACTCTTGAGGAAATTGTAATCAGTTGATTATAGTGGAAAATCCTTCAGGAACGAAGGGACTAGACGTAGCTACCAGTTGGTGGTGAACTAGTATAAATCTCTGAGTCTCATCTCATCGCTTTACATTATTTATCTTTACCTTGCTCAAGAAACAAGTTTTTATTAATGGTTAAATTTCTCGTGATCTGGTCCTGTTTAATTCTCTCAGATCCGATATACAAACAGTTTTGAACCACTTGTGTTGAAGTTTTTACGTATAGTTTGCGAAAAGTTCTTACCACAATTCACCCCCCCTTCTTGTGTTCACGTTCAGTTGGTACCAGAGCTCGGCCTCTTGGTTGAGCACTTAACAGTGTTAAGAGAAAAGATCCTATACTGTGAACATGTCTACTGAAGGTGGTCATATGAACCGTCCTCCTCTATTCGATGGAGAAAAATTTGATTACTGGAAAGATAAGATAAAAGCTTTCTTTGAGACACAACAACTTGAGTTGTAGGATATAGTTCAAAGTGGTTACATTCCTCCCACTAATCCTCGTGGTGTTGCTATAGCCAGAGAAGATTGGAATGATGAATAGAAAAAGAGATATCAAATCAATCAAAAGGCTAGATTCATTCTTATCTGTGCTATGACAGAAATATAATATGATAAATGTGGCAAATTTGATACTACCAAAGAAATCTGGGACTCACTTGTTTTATGTTACGAAGGCTCTGCCCAAGTAAGAGAAACCAAAGCTAGCATGTTGGTTCGCCAATACGAGTTATTCAAAATGGAAGATGGTGAAAGCATTGAAACCATGTTTGGAAGATTTCAAACACTTGTTCATGGGTTACAGGCCCTTGGAAAAAGTTACACTACACCTGACCATGTTAGAAAGATCTTAAGAAGCTTGACTAAGCAGTAGAGACCCAAAGTCACTGCTATTCAGGAAGCAAAAGATTTAAATGATCTATGACTTGAAGATCTTATGAGTTCGTTGAAAGCTCATGAACTTGAGCTAAATGAAGAAGAACCTGTCAAAAAGGGCAAGTCTATTGCTTTGAAAGTCACTCAACATAAAGTCAGTTCTACTAAAGCCCTTCAGGATGAAGAAGAAGAATCAGAAGATGAAGCTTCAGAAGGAGATGTTGACACCTCAGAAGATGAGCTCGCGTTTATATCCAGGAAGATACAAAGAATGTTGAAGAAGAGAAACTTCAGGAAGAAGTTTCAGAAGAAAGATACTAAGGACAAGAAAGAGAGCAAGGACAAGGCTCAAGTCATTTTCTATGAATGTAAAAAGCCTGGACATTTCAAGTCCGAATGTCCTAATCTTAAGGAGAAGTCCACAAGAAGTTCTTTCAAGAAAAAGAAGAAGAGCCTCATGCTACATGGGAAGATCTAGATTCATCCTCATCTGAGGAAGATAATGAAGTAGAAGCAAATCTCGCTCTCATGGCGCATAATCGACCTTGATTCGTAAGAAGTTGAAGAGGTAATAGTATATGATTCCTACTCTAAACTTCAACTTGCATTTGATGATCTTCTTAAGGACTCTGCCACTCTCTCTGTTGAGTATAAGAATTTGAAAAAGAAATTTTCAAAATTATCACAAAACTTTCAAGCTTTAAACAAAGAAAATCAGACTAATAAAGAAAATCAGAAGCTGAAAACTGAAAATCAGCATCTGATGGATAACCAGCGTCTGACCGCTAACAAGCAACCAGAAGCTAAGAGCTCTCAAGCTAAAAGCTCTAAAGTTACAGGCAATACTAAATGCAAATCAAATGATTATGAATATGCTTTTCAAAAGTTTCTTGCAGAGAGTGTAACTCGTAGCAAGCAAGCTTCAATGATTTGGGGTGTCAGTAAAACGCAACTCATGGTCTTGGTTATATATCAGATGAACCTCTTTTAGAAAATGATTCAGCATCTGATAAATCCAATAATCATTGTAAATGCTTGCATTGTACTTACTGCAATAAACCTAGTCATTTGAAAAGTGCATGTACTGTTTTTAAAACTGTGAAGGATAAGCCTCCTTCAAGAACTAACAAGAAAGGACCCAAAAAGACATGGGTACCTAAAGATAAAATAGTCTATGTTGCAGACATGCTTAGCAACAAAATCCACACACCTATCTTGGTACTTGGACAGTGGATGCTCGCGTCACATGACGGGAGAAAAGCATATGTTCCAAGAACTAAGGCCTAAAGAAGCTGGATTCGTTGGTTTCGAAGGAAACCAGAAAGGTAAAATAGTTGGAATTGGTCGCATTGGTTAAGGCACTCTTCCCTCTATTGATAATGTACTATATTTTGAAGGACTCAAACATAACTTATTGAGCATACGTCAATTATGTGACAATGGTTATGAATTCATCTTTACAGAAACTGGATGTCTAGTAAAAAGCAAGAAAGACGGCTCTACTTTCTTTACCGCTAAGAGGAAACAAAATATTTACAAAATTGATCTCTCTGAGCTTGCAAAACAAGATGTCAAGTGTCTCATGTCTGTTGACGAAGAACAACGGATTTGGCACAAGAGATTGGGTCATGCCAATTTGAGATTAATGTCAAAATTAAACAAGCACAGTCTTATCAGAGGCTTACCAAATCTTAAGTATAAATCCGATGCTCTCTGTGAGGCATGTCAAAGAGGAAAACAAGTTAAAACTTCTTTTCATTCAAAAAATGTTGTTTCAACCTCTAGACCACTTGAGCTTTTGCATCTTGATCTTTTTGGGCCAACAAGGGCAGCCTCTTTAACTGGAAAGAAATATGGGTTAGTCATTGTTGATGATTTTACTAGATGGACATGGGTTAGATTCCTTGCTCACAAAGATGAGTCATACAAGGTATTTACTGTATTCTGCAAAACAGTTCAAAATGAAAAAGGAATTTGCAAATCTACTATTAGAAGTGATCATGGGGGAGAATTTGAAAATGAAAGCTTTCAAAAATTTTGTGATGATAACGGCATCTCCCACAATTTCTCCTCTCCTAGAACACCTAAACAAAATGGTGATGTAGAATGGAAAAATAGGTCCCTCCAAGAAATGGCCAGGACCATGATCAATGAAGCTAATATTACAAAACGTTTTTGGGCAGAAGCAGTAAACACAGCTTGTTACATTCAAAATAGAATTTCTATTAGACCTATTTTGAAGAAAACTCCATATGAACTGTGGAAAGGAAGGAAACCAAACATATCATATTTTCATTCATTTGGTTGCACGTGTTACATTTTAAATACTAAGGATCAGCTTGGTAAGTTTGATTCAAAAGCTGACAAAGGAATCTTTTTGGGATGTTCTGAAAGATCTAAAGCTTTTAGAATATACAATAAAGAAACTATGACAGTGGAAGAATCCATTCATGTCAAATTTGATGACAAGAAGCCTGACACAGCCATGTCAAAGCTAGATGAATTATTTTCAAAATTAAATATAGGTAATACTACAAATAGTGAACCTACATCTTCATCGTCCGATGGTGACCAGACACAAGAATCTTCAGAATCTGAATTCAGAAAGAGCTGGAAGTACAAAGCCAATCATCCTAAAGATTAAATCATAGGAAAACCTGGAGATAGAGTAAGAACCAGATCCTCTTTTAAAGAGCATGCAGATATGGCACTACTCTCAGAAATGGAACCTAAAACGATTGATCAATCATTGAAATATGAAGGCTGGATTCTGGCCATGCAAGAAGAGTTGAATCAGTTCCAAAGAAACGATGTATGGAAGCTGGTTACCTTACCAGAAGATAAGCAAGCTATTGGTACTAAATGGGTATTTAGAAACAAGCTTGATGAAGATGGAAAGGTTGTGAGAAACAAGGCAAGATTGGTTGCTCAAGGGTACTCACAGGAAGAAGGTATTGATTTTACTGAAACATTTGCACTTGTTGCAAGGTTAGAAACTATACGCATTTTGCTTTCTTTTGCTGCACATCATGATATAATTCTTTATCAAATGGATGTGAAAAGTGCTTTCTTGAATGGTTTTATAACTGAGGAAGTCTTTGTAAAACAACCTCCTGGATTCAAAGACCTTGAATTTCCAGAACATGTCTTCAAGCTCAAAAAGGCCCTGTATGGTCTTAAGCAAGCTCCCAGAGCTTGGTATGAAAGACTGAGTATATTTTTGATGAAAAATGGCTTTACTAGAGGTCTAGTAGACACTACTCTTTTTAGAAAAACATCAAACAAGCACTTTATAATTGTTCAAATATATGTTGATGACATTATTTTTGGAGCTACTAATGAAAGCCTTTGCAAAGAATTTTGTAAGCTAATGCAGGCTGAATTCGAGATGAGCATGATGGGTGAACTGAAGTTTTTCCTTGGAATTCAAATCAAACAATGCAATGATGGTATATATATACATCAAAGCAAATATATCAAGGAATTGATAAAGAAATTCAAAATGGTGGATTGCAAACCTATGTGCACTCATATGCATCCCACATGCATTCTTAGTAAAAATGAAACTGCTAAAAAGGTAGATCAGAAGATGTACAGAGGTATGATTGGATCTCTACTTTATCTTACAGCTTCAAGACCTGATATTATGTTCAGCGTCTGTCTGTGTGCTAGATTTCAATCAGATCCTAGAGAATCACATTTGAGTGCTGTTAAAAGAATCTTTAGATATTTGCAAGGATCTACTAATCTTAGTTTGCTTTATAAGAAATCAAAAGATTATAAGTTAGTAGGTTTCTGTGATGCTGACTTTGCTGGAGATCGAATTGAAAGAAAAAGCACAAGTGGAAGCTGCCAATTCCTTGGAGCAAATCTTGTATGTTGGTCAAGCAAAAGGCAAAGCACGATTGCACTCTCAACAGCAGAAGCTGAGTATATTTCAGTAGCAAGTTGCAGCTCTCAACTTTTGTGGATGAAATATCATCTTGAAGACTATCTGATAAAAGAGAATAACATTCCTATCTTTTGTGATAATACTTCTGCAATCTATCTTACTAAAAATACCATATTGCATTCACGAGCCAAGCACATTGAGATTAAGCATCATTTTATAAGAGACTATGTTCAGAAGGGTATTCTCGAAATAAAATTTGTAGACACTGATCATCAGTGGGCTGACATATTTACAAAACCCCTTGCTGAAGATAGATTCAATTTTATAAGAAGAAATTTAAATTTTCATCTTATAGAAGAAGGATTAATCTCAACGTCAGATAATATGCACAATCTCAGTATCTGGTATGACATAAGCATGTATATGGATAAGCATCTTATTTGTCATGTGCACCATAACTCATCGTCTGGTGAATCGGTTGCGTGCGTCCGAGCACACCCACACGTGTCACACGTGTTAAGGACTTAAGCATCTCATCACATCTACTGAGTCATAATTATTTATGTCTTTCGATAAAATCTTTTTCTTGATCTTACTTTTCTTTTGGCGTCTGCATTTAATGAAAAGGCGAATCTTTATTTTCTTTTCTGTTTAATTTAATTTTTGTGTGGAAATATGAAGTGATTTTTTTTTGAAAAAGGACTGTAACATTTTCTATCAACTTTACCACTACTCCACATTTTTCACTCCATCACTTCACTTTGCATTCTCTTGCAAAAACTGTTCTCTCTCTCTCTCTGTGTTTTCAAACCCTAAAACCTTCATCACTCTCTCTGCAACTGCTACCATGGCCGACAGAAAGGTTGGACAATGCACTACTGACTTCGATGTCTTCTCAGAGGCAAAACACCTGAATGAGAACAGGATAGATTTTGAGAACTTCAAGCTATACGGTTTTGATTTTGAAGAAGAGAAACTGGGCTGGAAAAACTACTTCATCTGGGAACCAGTCGACATACTGAGCTATGCTATTAGGGAGTTCTGGGGGAATGCGTACTTACTTCCGGGAGAAATCATAGAAGGACACATCAGAGGCTTCAAGCTACGCTTCACCATCAACTCTATTGCTCAGACGATCAAGTGCCCTTGTGAAGGAATCAGTTACCATGCAAACTAGGCTGATGCATACAGAGGACTTGAAAACATCAATGAAGCCCTGTTTGAAAACTACCGTGAACTGAAGAAGAAGAACATTACTCCCACGGCCAAAGACTTGAAAAGCCACTACAGAGTACTGCACAAAATCATCGCCAAAAGCGTGATTCTAAAGGCTGGCTCAAGCAACATAGTGAACTAAGAGCAAAAGTTCATTATGAGGAACTACATGGATGGGAAGAAAATCAATATGCCAAGGTTGATTATCAACAATCTGTTAAATGCTCTTGTCTTCTCAAGGAAGAGTGTCGATAAGAAGAATATCGTCAAGGTAATCCCTTATGGAGTTCTTCTCTCCATAATGTGTTGGAACCTAAACGATTGAGAAGCTTAGACCCTCATTAATTTTGATGATAACAAAATATCTCTCAAGAGAACAATTTATCTTCTAACATATCTTTGAGTGTACAGGTATCAAAAGCTTCATATATATGTACAAATCACTCAAGGAAGAAGAAGAAATATACAAAAGAATTGAATACAACCTACTAGTGTCAGCATCCGAACTCACTTCAGCGTCTTACTAACAGCAAGTGTCCAGCAGTGTGACTTCTTGACACGTGGAACACTCAATTGCTGCGAGCGTCTGTCCTCTCTTCTGAGCGAGCGTCTGATCTCTTTAATGAAGCACGTGATGATCACATTTTTGCTCTTAGCCTCAGACTGTTCTGGAATGGAATTCAAATTTGAATTTGTGTGCTCATTTTGATGTACGAGAAAGCAAAGGTGACACCTTTAGCATAAGAAAAAAATCGTACAAGGCAATTGCAAATTACAGATAGTACGAAAATGGTAATGTGTACTATTCTGATATTCTCTGGAAAGGAAGAAAAGGACTACATTTCAAATTACCTCACTCAATGGAAAGGAGATATTTTTACTGCAACGGTAATACCCTTGAAGACTCCTATAAATACCCCAAGGTATTCATTGAAGAAATGTTGGACAATCTGTGAAGAAACTTCATTCTGAAAGCAATATTACTCAAGTGAACAATCAAGTTTCATACCAAGTTTTTGGTCCATATAGAACTGAACTCAGCGTCTTATACTTTCTTTTAGAAAGCTATTCAGTTTTGAGCTTAATCTTTTCATCCTCTCTGTGAGAGTTATTTTGATTGTTATCAAAAGCATAATCTCTTTTGTAAAACTGTATTTGGCCTAGTTAAGGCTTTGTTCCTCAAAGGCTCGACTGTACTGAGTCGTTTTGAGAAGTTGAGAGTATTGTCAAGTTTGTGACAGAAGAATACTCTTGAGGAAATTGTAATCAGTTGATTATAGTGGAAAATCCTTCAGGAACGAAGGGACTAGACGTAGCTACCAGTTGGTGGTGAACTAGTATAAATATCTGAGTCTCATCCTTTACTGCTTTACATTATTTATCTTTACCTTGCTCAGTAAAACAAGTTTTTATAAACTGTTTAAATTTCTGCATCAGGTCCTGTTTAATTCTCTGCATCCGATATACAAAACAGTTTTGAAAAAACTTGTGTTGAAGTTTTTACGTATAGTTTGCGAAAAGTTTTTAACACAATTCAACCCCCCTTCTTGTGTTCACGTTCAGTTGGTACCAGAGCTCGGCCTCTTGGTTGAGCACTTAACAGTGTTAAGAGAAAAGATCCTATACTGTGAACATGTCTACTGAAGGTAGTCATATGAACCGTCCTCCTCTATTCGATGGAGAAAAATTTGATTACTGGAAAGATAAGATAAAAGATTTCTTTGAGACACAACAACTTGAGTTGTGGGATATAGTTCAAAGTGGTTACATTCCTCCCACTAATCCTCGTGGTGTTGCGATAGCTAGAGAAGATTGGAATGATGAACAGAAAAGAGATATCAAATCAATCAAAAGGCTAGATTCATTCTTATCTGTGCTATGACAGAAAAAGAATATGATAAATGTGGCAAATTTGATACTGCCAAAGAAATCTGGGACTCACTTGTTTTATCTTACGAAGGCTCTGCCCAAGTAAGAGAAACCAAAGCTAGCATGTTGGTTCGCCAATATGAGTTATTCAAAATGGAAGATGGTGAAAACATTGAAACCATGTTTGGAACATTTCAAACACTTGTTCATGGGTTACAGGCCCTTGGAAAAAGTTACATTACACCTGACCATGTTAGAAAGATCTTAAGAAGCTTGACTAAGCAGTGGAGACCCAAGGTCACTGCTATTCAGGAAGCAAAAGATCTAAATGTCCTACGACTTGAAAATCTTATGAGTTCGTTGAAAGCTCATGAACTTGAGCTAAATGAAGAAGAACCGGTCAAAAAGGGCAAGTATATTGCTTTGAAAGTCTCTCAACATAAAGTCAGTTCTTCCAAAGCCCTTCAGGCTGAAGAAGAAGAATCAGAAGATGAAGCTTCAGAAGGAGATGCTGACACATCAGAAGATGAGCTCGCGTTTATATCTAGGAAGATACAAAGAATGTGGAAGAAGAGAAACTTCAGGAGGAAGTTTCAGAAGAAAGATACTAAGGACAAGAAAGAGAGCAAGGACAAGGCTCAAGTCATTTGCTATAAATGTAAAAAGCCTGGACATTTCAAGTCCGAATGTCCTAATCTTAAGGAGAAATCCACAAGAAGTTCTTTCAAGAAAAAGAAGAAGAGCCTCATGGCTACATGGGAAGATCTAGATTCATCCTCATCTGAGGAAGATAATGAAGTAGAAGCAAATCTCGCTCTCATGGCGCATTAATCGACCTTGATTCGTAAGAAGAAGTTGAAGAGGTAATAGTATATGATTCCTACTCGAACTTCAACTTGCATTTGATGATCTTCTTAAGGACTCGCCACTCTCTCTGTTGAGTATAAGAATTTGAAAAAGAAATTTTCAAAATTATCACAAAACTTTCAAGCTTTAAACAAAGAAAATCAGACTAATAAAGAAAATCGGAAAACGAAAATCAGCATCGATGGATAACCAGGTCTGACCGCTAACAAGCAACTGAAGTGAGAGCTCTCAAGATGAAAGCTCTAAAGTTCTGAGCAATCCTAAATGCAAATCAAATGATTATGAATATGCTTTTCAAAAGTTTCTTGCAGAGTGTAACTCGTAGCAAGCAAGCTTCAATGATTTGGGGTGTCGATGAAACGCAACTCATGGTCTTGGTTATATATCGATGAACCTCTTTTAGAAAATGATTGACATCGATAAATCCAATAATCATAGTAAATGCTTGCATTGTACTTACTGCAATAAACCTGGTCATTTGAAAAGTGCATGTACTGTTTTTAAAACTGTGAAGGATAAGCCTCCTTCAAGAACTAACAAGAAATGACCCAAAAAGATATGGGTACCTAAAGATAAAATAGTCTATGTTGCAGACATGCTTAGCAACAAAATCCACACACCTATCTTGGTACTTGGACAGTGGATGCTCGCGTCACATGACGGGAGAAAAGCATATGTTCCAAGAACTAAGGCCTAAAGAAGCTGGATTCGTTGGTTTCGAAGGAAACCAGAAAGGTAAAATAGTTGGAATTGGTCGAATTGGTAAAGGCACTCTTCCCTCTATTGATAATGTACTATATGTTGAAGGACTCAAACATAACTTATTGAGCATAAGTCAATTATGTGACAATGGTTATGAAGTCATCTTTACAGAAACTGGATGTCTAGTAAAAAGCAAGAAAGACGGCCCTACTTTCTTTACTGCTAAGAGGAAACAAAATATTTACAAAATTGATCTCTCTGAGCTTGCAAAACAAGATGTCAAGTGTCTCATGTCTGTTGACGAAGAACAATGGACTTGGCACAAGAGATTGGGTCATGCCAATTTGAGATTAATCTCAAAATTAAACAAGCACGGTCTTGTCAGAGGCTTACCAAATCTTAAGTATCAATCCGCTGCTCTCTGTGAGGCATGTCAAAGAGGAAAACAAGTTAAAACTTCTTTTCATTCAAAAAATGTTGTTTCAACCTCTAGACCACTTGAGCTTTTGCATCTTGATCTTTTTGGTCCAACAAGGGCAGCCTCTTTAACTGGAAAGAAATATGGGTTAGTCATTGTTGATGATTTTACTAGATGGACATGGGTTAGATTCCTTGCTCACAAAGATGGGTCATACAAGGTATTTACTGTATTCTGCAAAACAGTTCAAAATGAAAAAGGAATTTGCAAATCTACTATTAGAAGTGATCATGGGGGAGAATTTGTAAATGAAAGCTTTCAAAAATTTTGCGATGATAACGGCATCTCCCACAATTTCTCCTCTCCTAAAACACCTCAACAAAATGGTGTTGTAGAAAGGAAAAATAGATCCCTCCAAGAAATGGCCAGGACTATGATCAATGAGGCTAATATTGCAAAACATTTTTGGGCAGAAGCAGTAAACACAGCTTGTTACATTCAAAATAGAATTTCTATTAGACCTATTTTGAAGAAGACTCCATATGAATTGTGGAAAGGAAGGAAACCAAACATATCATATTTTCATTCATTTGGTTGCACGTGTTACATTTTAAATACTAAGGATCAGCTTGGTAAGTTTGATTCAAAAGCGACAAAGGAATCTTTTTGGGATATTACGAAAGATCTAAAGCTTTTAGAATATACAATAAAGAAACTATGACGATGGAAGAATCCATTCATGTCAAATTTGATGACAAGAAGCACGACACGACCATGTCGAGCTAGATGAATTATTTTCAGAATTAAATATAGGTAATACTACAAATAGTGAACCTACATCTTCATCGTCCGGTGGTGACCAGACACAAGAATCTTCAGAAGTTGAATTCAGAAAGAGCTGGAAGTACAAAGCCAATCATCTTAAAGATCAAATCATAGGAAAACCTGGAGATAAAGTAAGAACCAGATCCTCTTTTAAAGAGCATGCAGATATGGCACTACTCTCAGAAATGGAACCTAAAATGATTGATCAAGCATTGAAAGATGAAGGCTGGATTCTGGCCATGCAAGAAGAGTTGAATCAGTTCCAAAGAAACGATGTATGGAAGCTGGTTACCTTACCAGAAGATAAGCAAGCTATTGGCACGAAATGGGTATTTAGAAACAAGCTTGATGAAGATGGAAAGGTTGTGAGAAACAAGGCAAGATTGGTTGCTCAAGGGTACTCACAGGAAGAAGGTATTGATTTTACTGAAACATTTGCACCTGTTGCAAGGTTAAAAGCTATATGCATTTTGCTTTCTTTTGCTGCACATCATGATATAATTCTTTATCAAATGGATGTGAAAAGTGCTTTCTTGAATGGTTTTATAACTGAGGAAGTCTTTGTAAAACAATCTCCTGGATTCGAAGACAATGAATTTCCAGAACATGTCTTCAAACTCAAAAAGGCCCTATATGGTCTTAAGCAAGCTCCCAGAGCTTGGTATGAAAGACTGAGTACATTTTTGATGAAAAATGGCTTTACCAGAGGTCTAGTAGACACTACTCTTTTTAGAAAAACATCAAACAAACACATTATAATTGTTCAAATATATGTTGATGACATTATTTTTGGAGCTACTAATGAAAGCCTTTGCAAAGAATTTTCTAAGCTAATGCAGGCTGAATTCGAGATGAGCATGATGGGTGAACTGAAGTTTTTCCTTGGAATTCAAATCAAACAATGCAATGATGGTATATATATACATCAAAGCAAATATATCAAGGAATTGCTAAAGAAATTCAAAATGGTGGATTGCAAACCTATGTGTACTCCTATGCATCCCACATGTATTCTTGGTAAAGATGAAACTGGTAAAAAGGTAGATCAGAAGATGTAGAGAGGTATGATTGGATCTCTACTTTATCTTACTGACTTCAAGACACGATATTATGTTCGGCCTGTCTGTGTGCTAGCTTTCAATCAGATCCTAGAGAATCACACTTGAGTGCTGTTAAAAGAATCTTTAGATATTTGCAAGGATCTACTAATCTTGGTTTGCTTTATAAGAAATCAAAAGATTACAAGTTAGTAGGTTTATGTGATCTTTGACTTTCTTTGGAGACCGAATTGAAAGAAAAAGCACAAGTGGAAGCTGCCAATTCCTTGGAGCAAATCTTGTATCTTGGTCAAGCAAAAGGCAAAGCACGATTTCACTCTCAACAAAGAAGTGAGTATATTTCAGCAAAGAAGTTGCTACTCTCAACTTCTGTGGATGAAATATCAACTTGAAAACTATCTGATAAAAGAGAGTAACATTCCTATCTTTTGTGACAATACTTCTGCAATCTGTCTTACTAAAAATCCCATATTGCATTCACGAGCCAAGCACATTAAGATTAAGCATCACTTCATAAGAGACTATGTTCAGAAGGGTATTCTAGAAATAAAATTTGTAGACACTGATCATCAGTGGGCTGACATATTTAGAAAACCCCTTGCTGAAGATAGATTCAATTTTATAAGAAGAAATTTAAATTTTCATCTTATAGAAGAATGATTAATCTCAACGTCAGATAATATGCAAATCTCAGCATCTGGTATGACATAAGCATGTATATGAATAAGCATCTTATTTGTCATATGCATCATAACTCATCGTCTGGTGAATCGGTTGCGTGCGTCCGAGCACACCCACACGTGTCACACGTGTTAAGGAGTTAAGCGTCTCATCACATCTGCTGAGTCATAATTATTTATGTCTTTCGATAAAATCTTTTTCTTGATCTTACTTTTTTTTTGGCGTCTGCATTTAATGAAAAGGCGAATCTTTATTTTCTTTTCTTTTTGATTCAATTTTTATGTGGAAATACGAAGCGATTTTTTTTAAAAAGGACTATACCATTTTCTATCAACTTTCCCACTACTCCACATTTTTCGCTCCATCACTTCACACTGCGTTTTCTTGGAAAACTATTCTTTTTCTCTCTGTCTCTCTCTCTCTGTGTGTGTTTTCGAACCCTAAAACCTCCATCACCCTCTCTTCAACTGCTACAATGGCCGACAGAAAGGTTGGACAATACACTGCTGCTTTCGACGTCTTCTCTGAGGCAAAACTTCTGAATGAGAACCGGGTTGATTTTGAGAACTTCAAGTTATACGGTTTTGATTTTGAAGAAGGTCTTGAGAAACTGGGCTGGAAAAACTACTTCATCTGGGAACCAATTGATGTACTGAGCTACGCTATTAAGGAGTTCTAGGGGAATGCGTGCTTACTTCTGAGGGAAATCATAGAAGGACACATCAGAGGCTTCAAACTACGCTTCACCATCAACTCTATTGCTCAGACGATCAAGTGTCCGTGTGAAGGAATCAGTTACCATGCAAACTGGGCTGATGCTTATAGAGGACTTGAAAACGTCAACGAAGCCCTGTTTGAGAACTACCGTGAACTGAAGAAGAAGAACATTACTCCCACGGCCAAAGACTTGAAAAGCCACTACCGAGTACTGCACAAAATCATCGCCAAGAGCGTGATTCTGAAGGCTGGCTCAAGCGACATAGTGAACTACGAGCAAAAGTTCATTATGAGGAACTACATGGATGGGTAGAAATTCAATCTGCCAATGTTGATTATCAACAATTTGATAAATGCCCTTGTCTTCTCAAGGAAGAGTGTCGATAAGAAGAATATCGTCAAGATAATCCCTTATGGAGTTATTCTCTACATTATGATGATTAAAGACGGCATTGTGAGGAAGCTGACTGACTCCATCAACACAGAAGAAAAAGAAAAATACTTTGGGGTTGGCGCTGTTGTTCGTCCAGAAGTTTTCGGAGTCAACAGTTTGGTCAGAATGCAGCTAATTACTGGCTCTATGATCAAGAAAGTGAAAATAGAGCAACAGGAAGGAGAAGCTGAAAAGAAAACCACCAGAAGCTCAATGACTGGTGTGAAAAGACCTGTTGAGTCTCCTTCAAGGGAGACAAGAAGAACAAAACAGAAGGTGGTTCCTGCACATACTATTGAAGAACCAGAAGATGAGGATAGAATTCCCATCAGAAAGGTCTTGGAGAAACAGTTTAGGCTAGCAGCTGAAAAGGATGTTTCAGCGTCCGGTCAAGGGAAGCAAATCCCTCCTCCTCCTCCTACTGTTGTTGTCACGAGAGGATCGAAAAGAAGGTTGGTTAAGTCTTCAGAGGTTAACCCAAAGGTACTTGATTTTACTGCTGATGAATCAGTATCTGTCTTTGATGCTCATGATGTTATTCCTGCACCCCCATTGTCTGTTTCACAACCACAAACACAACCACAACCCAAGAAAACCAGAATGAGCCTCCGACAAACCTCTACCCTCCCTAAACCTACCCAACCATCATCCTCTACACTCAACCTTGACCTACCACAAAATTCCTCAAATACTTCACTTACCACATATATTTCCAAACTTCACTCTCATCCCTTTAACCTATTATTCAAAGTACCTCCTGTTAATCCCTTCAAACCCCACACCTAAAACCTATAAAATCACCAAAACCACTCCCACCTTACTCACCATTACCCATAAACCTACAGACTTTGGTGGAAGGAAGAATGTCTTATGTATTAACAAACCACAGTTTGTTAAGTATGAGATATATCATAGCATCTACAATCGTCCCTCTACATGGCATTTGAAAACCTTCACCTCTGGAGCTGCCAGACTGGAGATTGCCTCTCCGATGAGTGCTACCTTCAAGGTTGGAGAAGACCACTTTCAAATGTCATTTAAAGGAAGATTGAGACCAGCATCTGGTAGCAGAGCAATTCCTTTCTCTATTGACCTTCCTAGATCCCTACCACAAACTGAACCGCTCACATTGGAAGAATGCGGAAGGTGGATCACAGATGAAGAAGCTGCCTTCATTGCACACTGTCTTGAGATGAAGAAGATTGAAGTAATCAGACAGTTCAGGGATCCTTCGTCTGTATCAGTGAACATTGTACCAGACAGACAAAGGTGGCTACCTTGGTCTATCCCTGGGAAAAGGAAAGAACCTGCTCCTGGCAAGCAGCCATTCAGCAAAATCGGGCTCACGGAGTGTGAGAACGCTCCCAAGAAGTACAATCTTAAGGAATTCTCTAAGCTTCCGATTGCCAAAATCTCTGAGGATCATGCCAGAAGGTTTTACCTGAATTCTCTTAAGGAAGATGAATGGAGAACTGGCTCCTCAAACTGCTGCAATGCCGAGAAGGCCACTATTCCAACAGTTGGCACAATCAGCAGAATTACTGACATCAATCTGGGAACAGTTTACTTCGATGATATGTTCAGATGCTCAGTAATCAGACCACTCGACTGCATGAAGACGTATGTCCAATGGGCTGTAGTGACAAAGCACTTTGACATTGGATTCACTTGGAGTCAATGGTCGAAGACATGGAAAGACAAAGCTTTGTTACCATGCCTCATCCCCCTGGTGCTTACAGAAGATGACAGGGAAAATCTGAGAGGATTATACCTGGCAGAAAATGAAGGAATCTCTTTGCTTCAAGCATTGAGTGAATTCATCGAGAAGGATATGGGGAGAAGAAGTCGGGAATAAGTTTGATGCTTTCACCGCCGACGTGCTTCGTGATAGGAAAGCGGTCTTCATGGATTTCTTGTATCCGTAAGAGGTGGAGAAAAGGAGAAGAATTCAATGTAACTGAGCAGAGGAAACTTGGATGTCTCATCAAATGGTTTATACCAAATGATGCATTCTTTCAAAAGGCTCAACAAAAGAAGGACTTGAGATCAAGCTTTCCAACCTGGTGCTATCGAGCATCGTAAGATGAAACTGCACGGAAAAATTTGGACCTTCTACTTCTACTCATGCAGTTGAAATGGTCATCATTCCTAAAGCAGAGTTTGAAGAAATGAAGGCTACTAATCTGAAAGTCACTCAGCTGGAGAATGCACTGAAACTTCTATATGAACGTCTCAACATCCCTCCTCCACCACCAAACCCTTAAAAAAAAAATTATTTTTTTGTGTGATATAAATTTTTTTTTGGTACTCTCATATTTATTTATTTTTGTTTTGTTTGTTATATATTCAGTGTTTTTCTGATTATTTGACTATACATACCGTTATCTGATTATCTGTTTATATACATTCAAATTTTTTATAAGCCATCTTTTTGACTATGATGTGCTTTACATTCTTTTTGTCTGATGACAAAAGGGGGAGTAAAAGAAGTAAAAGAAAGGTCTGATGAACACGCGAAAGTCTGATTAACAAATTCACCGTCCGATGATTACACTAAAACTGAAAGTATCATGCATATCATTTCATACATAGCATTTGTATGGTTCATTGCTTTAATATCTATTAATGCATTGATATTCATTGACCCAATAATCTAAAAATGGTCAATAAAATTGGTAATATGAAAATCTTTTTGATAAAATGAAAATTAGCATCCGATCTCACTTTGAATATGCTCTGATTCATCTATGTATTTTTGCGATCACTTAAATGAATTTGTTTATCAACAATCACCTTAATACTAGAATTGTCTTATATATCAAAATTGTTAAATTCAGGGGGAGACCCTTGATGTTATTTTGAAATAAAATTGTTCATCAACCTTAGATATTTGTCATCATCAAAAAGGGGGAGATTGTTGGAACCTAAACGATTGAGAAGTTTAGACTCTCATTAATTTTGATGATAACAAAATATCTCTCAAGAGAACAATTTATCTTCTAACATATCTTTGAGTGTACAGGTATCAAAAGCTTCATATATATGTACAAATCACTCAAGGAAGAAGAAGAAATATACAAAAGAATTGAATACAATCCACTAGTGTCAGCATCCGAACTCACTTCAGCGTCTTGCTAACAGCAAGCATCCAGCAGTGTGACTTCTTGACACGTGGAACACTCAATTGCTGCGAGCGTCTGTCCTCTTTTCTGAGCGAGCGTCTGATCTCTTTAATGAAGCACGTGATGATCACGTTTTTGCTCTTAGCCTCGGTACTGCTCGAACTAATTGAATTTGATTTTGTGCGCTCATTTTGATGTACGAGGAAGCAAAGGTGACACCTTTAGCATAAGACAAAAATCGTGACAAGGCAATTGCAAATTACGATAGTACGAAAAACAAAGAATGTGTACTATTCTGATATTCTCTGGAAAGGAAGAAAAGGACTACATTTCAAATTACCTCACTCAATGGAAAGGAGATATTTTTACTGCAACGGTAATACCCTTGAAGACTCCTATAAATACCCCAAGGTATTCATTGAAGAAATGTTGGACAATCTGTGAAGAAACTTCATTCTGAAAGCAATATTACTCAAGTGAACAATCAAGTTTCATACCAAGTTTCTGGTCCATATAGAACTGAACTCAGTGTCTTATACTTTCTTTTAGAAAGCTATTCAGTTTTGAGCTTAATCTTTTCATCCTCTCTGTGAGAGTTATTTTGATTGTTATCAAAAGCATAATCTCTTTTATAAAACTGTATTTGGCCTAGTTAAGGCTATGTTCCTCAAAGGCTCGACTGTACTGAGTCGTTTTGAGAAGTTGAGAGTATTGTCAAGTTTGTGATAGAAGAATACTCTTGAGGAAATTGTAATCAGTTGATTACAGTGGAAAATCCTTCAGGAACGAAGGGACTAGACGTAGCTACCAGTTGGTGGTGAACTAGTATAAATCTCTGAGTCTCATCCTTTACTGCTTTACATTATTTATCTTTACCTTGCTCAGTAAAACAAGTTTTTATAAACTGTTTAAATTTCTGCATCCGGTACTATTTAATTCTCTGCATCCGATGTACAAAACAGTTTTGAAAAAACTTGTGTTGAAGTTTTTACGTATAGTTTGCGAAAAGCTTTTAACACAATTCAACCCCCATCTTGTATTCACGTTCATAATGATGATTAAAGACGGCGTTGTGAGGAAGTTGACTGACTCCATCAACACAGAAGAAAAAGAAAAATACTTTGGTGTTGGCGCTGTTGTTCGTCCAGAAGTTTTTGGAGTCAACAGTTTAGTCAGAATGCAGCTAATAACTGGCTCTATAATCAAGAAAGTGAAAATAGAGCAACATGAAGGAGAAGATGAGAAGAAAACAACTAGAAGCTCAATGGCTGGTGTGAAAAGACCTGCTGAATCTCCTTCAAGGGAGACAAGAAGAACAAAACAGAAGGTGGCTCCTGCAACTACTGTTGAGGAACCAGAAGATGAGGATGGAATTCCCATCAGAAAGGTCTTGGAGAAAAAGTTTAGGCCAGCAGCTGAAAAAGATGCTTCAGCGTCCGGTCAAGGGAAGCAAGTCCCTCCTCCTCCTCCTCCTGCTGTTGTTGTCACGAGAGGATCAAAAAGAAGGTTGGTTAAGTCTTCAGAGCTTAACCCAAAGGTACTCGACTTTACTGCTGATGAGTCAGTATCTGTCTTTGATGCTCATGATATTATTCCTGGACCCCCATTGTCTGTTTCACAACCACAAACACAACCACAAACCAAGAAAACCAGAATAAGCCTCCGACAAATCTCTACCCTCTCTAAACCTACCCAACCATCATCCTATTCACTCAACCTCGACTTACCACAAAATTCCTCAAATACTTCACTTACCACATATATTTCCAAACTTCACTCTCATCCTTTTAACCTATTATTCAAAATACCTCCCATTAATCCCTTCAAACCCTACACACCTAAAACCTATAAAATCACCAAAACCACTCCCGCCTTACTTACCATTACCCTTAAACCTATAGACTTTGGTGGAAGGAAGAATGTCTCGTGTATTAACAAACCACGGTTTGTTAAGTATGAGTCATATCACAGCATCTACAATCGTCTCTCTACATGGCATTTGAAAACCTTCACCTCTAGAGCTGCCAGACTGGAGATTGCCTCTCCGATGAATGGTACCTTCAAGGATGGAGAAGACCACTTTCAGATGTCATTTAAAGGAAGATTGAGACCAGCACCGGGTAGCAGAGCAATTCCCTTCTCTATTGATCTTCCTAGATCCCTACCACAAACTGAACCTCTCACATTGGGGGAATGCGGAAGGTGGATCACAGATGAAGAAGCTGCCTTCATGGCACACTGTCTTGAGATGAAGAAGATTGAAATGTCAGACGATTCAGTGATCCTTAAATGCATATCGGTGAAGATTGTACTGCATGCACAAAGGTGGCTACCTTGGTCTATCCTGGAAAAGGAAAGAACTCGCTCTGGCAAGCGACCATTCAAAGAAGATCGGGTTCACAAAGTATGAGAAGGCTCCCAAGAAGTATAATCTTAAGGAGTTCTCTAAGCTTTCGATTTCCAAGATCACTGAGGATCATGCCAGAAGGTTCTACCTGAGTTCTTTGAAGGAAGATGAATGGAGAACTGCTCTCAAATCGCCGCAATGCAGAAAGCCACAATTCCAACAGTTAGCACTATCAGCAGAATTACTGACATCAATCTGGGAACAGTCTACTTTGATGATATGTTAGATGCTCAGTAATCAGACCACTTGACTACATGAAGACATATGTCCAATGGGCTGCTGTGACCAAGCACTTTGACATTGGATTTACTTGGAGTCAATGGTCGAAGTCGTGGAAAGATAAGGCTATGTTACCATGCCTCGACCCCCTGGTGCTTACAGAAGATGGCAGGGAAAATCTGAGAAGATTATACCTGGCAGAATATGAAGGACTCTATTTTGCTTCTGAAAAATTGAGTGACTTCAATAGAAGGATATGGGGAGAAGAAGCTGGGAATAAGTTTAATGCTTTCGCTTCTACATAGGGAAACTGTCTTCATGGATTTGCTGTATCCAGAAGAGGTGGAGAAAAGGAGAAGAATTCAGTCAGAATCTGAGCAGAGGAAACTTGGAAGTCTCATCAAATGGTTTATACCAAATGATGCGTTCTTTCAAAAGGCTCAACAGAAGAAGGACTTGAGACTGAAGCTTTCCAACTGGGTGCTAGCAGAGCATCAGAAGATGAAACCTGCACCAGAAGTTGGACCTTCTACTTCTACTCCTGTAGTTGAAATGGTCACCATTCGTAAAGCAGAGTTTGAAGAAATGAAGGCAACTAACCTGAAAGTTACTCAGCTGGAGAATGCACTGAAACTTCTATATGAACGTCTCAACATCCCTCCACCACCACCAAACCCTTAAAAAAAAATTTGTGTGATATAATTTTTTTTTGGTACTCTCATATTTTTTTTGTTATATATATTCAGTGTTTTTCTGATTCTTTGACTATGATGTGCTTTACACTCTTTTTGTCTGATGACAAAAGGGGGAGTAAAAGAAATAAAAGAAAGGTCTGATGAACACGTGAAAGTCTGATTAACAAATTCACCATCCGATGAATATACTAAAACTCAAAGTATCATGCATATCATTTCATACATAGCATTTGTATGGTTATTCATTGCTCTAATATCTATCAATGCATTGATATTCATTGACCCTATAACCTAACAATGATCAATAAAATTGGTACTATGAAAATCTTTTTGATAAAACGTAGATCACCATCCGATCTCACTGTGTTAAAAATATGCTCTGATATGTCTACGTATTTTTGCGATCACTTAAATGAATTTGGTTATCAACAATCGCCTTAATACCAGAATCGTCTTATACATCTTAATTGTTAAATTCAGGGGGAGACCCTTGATGTTATTTTGAAATTAAATTGTTCATTAACCTTGGATATTTGTCATCATCAAAAAGAGGGAGATTGTTGGAACCTAAACGATTGAGAAGTTTAGACCCTCATTAATTTTGATGATAACAAAGTATTTCTCAAGAGAACAATTTATCTTCTAACATATCTTTGAGTGTACAGGTATCAAAGATTCATATATATGTACAAATCACTCAAGGAAGAAGAAGAAACTTACAAAAGAATTGAATACAATCCACTAATGTCAATATCCGAACCCACTCAAGCGTCTTCCTAACAGCAAGCGTCCAGCAGTGTTACTTCTTGACACGTGGTATACTCAATTGCTGCGAGCGTCCATTCTCTGTTCTGAGCGAGCGTCTGATCTCTTTAATAAAGCACGTGATGATCACGTTTTTGCTCTTAGCCTCGCATCGCTCGAACTAATTCGAATTTGATTTTGTGCGCTCATTTTGATGTACGAGGAAGCAAAGGTGACACCTTTAGCATAAGACAAAAATCGTACAAGGCAATTGCAAATTACAGATAGTAGGAAAATGGTAATGTGTACTATTTTGATATTCTCTGGAAAGGAAGAAAAGGACCACATTTCAAATTACCTCACTCAATGGAAAGGAGACATTTTTACTGCAACTATAATACCCTTGAAGACTCCTATAAATACCCCAAGGTATTCATTGAAGAAATGTTGGAAAAACTGTGAAGAAACTTCATTCTGAAAGCAATATTACTCAAGTGAATAATCAAGTTTCGTGCCAAGTTTCTTGTCTACATAGAACTGAACTCAGCGTCTTATACTTTCTTTTAGAAAGCTATTCTATTTTGAGCTTAATCTTTTCATCCTCTCTCTGAGAGTTGTTTTGATTGTATTCAACAGTATAATCTCTTTTGTAAACTGTATTTGGCCTAGTTAAGGCTCTGTTCCTCAAAGGCTCGACTGCACTGAGTCGTTTTGAGAAGTTGAGAGTATTGTCAAGTTTGTGACAGAAGAATACTCTTGAGGAAATTGTAATCAGTCGATTATAGTGGAAATTCCTTCAGGAACGAAGGGACTAGACGTAGCTACCAGTTGGTGGTGAACTAGTATAAATCTCTGAGTCTCATCCTTTAATGCTTTACATTATTTATCTTTACCTTGCTCAGTAAAACAAGTTTTTATTAACTGTTTAAATTTCTGCATCCGGTCCTGTTTAATTCTCTGCATTCGATATACAAACAGTTTTGAACAACTTGTGTTGAAGTTTTTACGTATAGTTTGCGAAAAGTTTTTAACACAATTCAACCCCCCTTCTTGTGTTCACGTTCACCAACCCTTTTCCACCCAAAAGGACCCGACATTTCAAACATCAGAGCATAATAGAAAAATATATTCAAATACGCATCCTTCCATTACAGGTGTTGTAGACTTACCATACCACATGAAACTTAACATCACAGAGTCAAACATCATAGAATCAGATATCATGACACAGCTTCATAATTTCATATAAAAGAAATTCATATGATTGAATTATGGCTATTTACTAATACCAAAACATTCTCCTTTTATTCAAAGGTCTCGGCTCCCCCAAGAGCATCGTATAATACCCTTGTTGGTCCTATGACTACTTTGATAATTTAATCGATCATTACGAATTCTAAAACACTATGTATAAACATATACATATAGGAGTAAGTCTCGTAAAACGAGATCAGACTTAGACTACTCTCTGGTAGTCTTCATTCCCTTCATTCCTTAGATAAATCCTTGAGGTGGCCTGCCCCAATAATTTGTAAAAAAGAACTTAGAGAAATCGGATTCATAGACACAACTGACACTTTCCTAAACTAGATCACTTCTAGACTCATAACTCACAGTCCGATAAGATCGAAATGCTCTGATACCATAATGTAACAACCTAACTCTAATCAAAGTATTACCTGCCAAATTAAAGTTAATGATACACTAAAATTTTCTCAAAATGATACTCCATAAATCTAAGTATCTCCAGAGTTTGCAACCTTAAAAAAATATTTCCAAAACATACTTAATCCACTTTAAATGGATTACAGAATCTGACATAAAATTCTA
Source organism: Calophaca sinica (assembly GCA_037113605.1). Classification (NCBI taxonomy): domain Eukaryota; kingdom Viridiplantae; phylum Streptophyta; class Magnoliopsida; order Fabales; family Fabaceae; genus Calophaca; species Calophaca sinica. Next base: position 73,916,207 of record CM073736.1, read on the forward strand.
GTACAGACTCATAAACAAAAGAAAATACTTTTAGACTCTACAAGACTTGACACGTAATCCGGTATTCACGATCTCGCTTGGTGGCAAGACCAAGCGTAACTTCATGCTCTGAACTTTTCCAACTACTAGGTACCTGAAAACAACACCCCAACACAATGAGTTTATAAAACTCAGTACATAGACTTTAACTTAAAAACATTTACCGTTGTTTCCAGCCATACATGGTGTGCTACATATGGAAAAAATCCCTCTCTTCATTTCTTACTATTATGTTAAACATAATTGAGGCATTTAAGCCAAAGTAGTTTACTCATACAAACATAAACACATTTGCAAGGCTACTAAGCATAGAATATATAGTTCATCTCATAACTTACTACATCCACAAAAAGGAATGAAACATGAATGCAATGCAACTTTAACATAAGAACATATTGTTCTCTTTGCTTTGTGTTGTTGGGTTGTGTCATATGCTTTGGTCCATAGACCCTAATCAACACGCTTTCGGTACGGTGGTTAGACGTCTTAACAGTCCAAGTGGCGTCCCACGAGGCTAACCATACTGATCTTCTCCTATAAATTGAGGAGTATTGCCTGGCCTTTAAGTGATTTTTATATATCACAATGCTTATGCTTCTATGCATGTTCACGATCAAGTAAAGTAGCAAACTAGGATTTTACATCCTCATCATCATTTAACTAATCGAAGAGATTAACAATAAAATCAAGGAATTGACTTATCAAGCATTTAAACATTTTCTTAGACATTTTCTAATGCATTCACATAATGAGAGAAATATACCATGTAAATCAATCATTCATAGCTTTCATGAATCCAATGAATACACATAAGGAAACCCTTACTCATGAGTGTGAAAGAGACACAAAGAAGCAGCTTCAAATCATTACAAGCATGCTTTACTTAGGAAATTGACCTCATCGTCATTCCTGTCTAGGGACTTATGGTTGCCCACAACTTGGGGTTGAATAAACTCACATAAACATCAATCCTTCATTTTCATTGGGAGCTCTGTGGAACTCACCATGGGACAGACATCATACATATACTTGTGGGGGGTTGGGGGCAGCCATCCAACCTCTTTTAACCAAACCCACTAAAATATCATACATTATACTCATTATTCATTCAATATTAGGAATTTAAAATAAAAACTGTAGCACACCCTAAAAGAGTTTTGGAATTGGGGAAATCTATGTTACCCTTTTCCCAAGTGCTTTAGGATGAAAACCCCCAAATCCTACGGCTTGGCTTGCTCTCAACCTCCATGGAAGCTTGAATCGAGCTTCAACGTCATCTCATCTTCTTCAATCTTCCACCCTTAGGTCTTGATGTTCCTTCTCTTCCATCTTCATCCTCTTGATCGAGCTCTCTCTCACGTGCATCTTCTTCTACTAGGGTTCCTCCAAATCCTCCATTGAAGCTCAATCCCATCTCTCTAGCTCTCATTCAAGCTAGGAATTTGAGTAATCTAGCATGATTCCCTTAAATCCCTCTTACTCTCATGAAACCCTAGCTCTCCATCTCTCCTTTCTTCCTTTTTCTTCCCCTTTTTCCTTTATTTCGCGTTTTGCTCGTTCGGAGTCATTTTTAAGCATTTTTACAGCTGTGAATCGATTCAAAGCTTATGTGTGAATCGATTCACACAGGTAAAAATGTGACAACTCGTATTTAAGTGAGTGAATGGATTCTTGCAGCTCCCAATTCGACTCCCAGAGACTTGTTTTTGGCATGAATCGATTCACAGAGTGTGTGAATCGATTCCTAACTGCTCCAATTCGATTCCTAGAGGATTGGAAGTGCTTGAATCGATTCAGGCTTTGTGGGAATCGATTTCCACTATATAAAAATCAAAGAATCTCAATTCTAACACCCAATCTTGAGATTTTCTCCCCAAGCCAACTTCAATTAACCCCTAATCAATACTTCCAATCATTTTAGGATTAAATCCAACTTATTTCTTAACTCAAAATCAATAACTTACAAATTAAAGCTTTGTGTAATCATATTTACTCAATTTGAATCCAAATTAAGCTAAAACACAATCACACAACTTCTTACCACTTAAACTCAACTAATCTTCGGGAATTTTGGGGTGTTACACCATTCAATAGCTTGTTACAAAAGTGAGTGCCCTCATCAATAGTGATTCCTCTAAGAGAGCTAAATCTAGTAAAAATGTTCTTTTGAAGAAATTTGACCACAACCTTAGCATCATTAGTGGGCAAAGCCACTGCTTCAATCCATTTTGACACATAATCAACAGCCACTAAAATGTATAGGTTGCCAAAAGAAGGTAGAAATGGACCCATGAAATCAATACCCCAAACATCAAACAGTTCAATTTCTAGAATATTGTTTAGAGGCATTTCATGCTTACTTGAAATATTTCCCACCCTTTGGCATCTATCACAACACTTAGCAAACTCATGAGCATCCTTGAAGAGGGAGGGCCAGAAATAACCCGATTGAGGTGAACGTGAACACAAGAAAGGGGGTTGAATTGTGTTGAAAACTTTTAGCAAACTATAAGAAAAAACACGCTTGAAAACAAATTTATTTTAAAAATATTTTTAACCGGATGCTAGGAAAGTACCAAACACTGAAGTGAAGTTAATAAAAACTTGTTTTTCTTCGCAAGATAGAAGTAAAGGTAAAGCAATAAAGAATGAGACACATAGATTTATACTAGTTCCCTACCAAACTGGTAGCTACGTCTAGTCCCTTCGTTCCTGAAACATTTTCACTATAATCACGCTGATTACAAAATCCTTAAGAGTATCTACTGTCACAATCTTTACAATATTCTTAACTTCTCAAAACGACTTAGTATGTTCGAGCCTTTGAGGAAACAAGCCTGTTACAAGGCAATACAAGTTTTACAAAGAAGTTTTGAATACAATCAAATAACTCTTAATAAGAGTGGATGAAAAACTTAAGCTCAAAACAAATAGCTTTCTAAAAGAAAGAGTATGACGCTGAAGTTCAATTCTTGATTCTTAGAATACTTGGCACAGAAACTTTGTTGCTCACTTGAGTAATAGTTTTTGCAATATGTCGTTTCTAGTAACCTTCTTGTAACACCCCATTCCTGGAGCGCTACTAAACTGATATTTCTAGCAAAAGTTAACATGTTTCAAAAAAACGAATTACTCTGCTTGCGTGGATGGTTTCCGAAAATTGGTTATATATATATATTTTTTCTTTTAAAAACTTCTTTTAAAAGAGCAATCAGAGTATCACAACGATTTCAGAAACATGACGGTGAATAAATGAAGACACCAAAATTAAACCACAAGAACCATGCTCGTAAATTTATTCTATCATAGTACACTTAACAACTCAAGTCTTGTACACACAATACATTTTATTACAACATTATAATTAAAAGCAACACACACCCTGTAGCTGGTCGACACGCTACAACACTTACTAGACCTCTAGTAAGTTCAACTAATACACAAGGCAGATAGCCAGATAGGACTATCCTCAGCTACGCTTGTCAGCAACCTCGAACACTCTGCCATCTTCATGATCTGGGTTACAATCATTGATTGAAAGAACCACGGGCAAGGGTCAACTTCTTAAAATAAAACAGATATAACAAAATACAACAGAATATACAAATCACAATTATATATAATTGCCCACTAATGCAACTATATGCTACTATTTATGTTTCCGGAATGACGAACATCGCAGCTGAACACCAGCCGTAGCCTTGAGCTCTCCTCCCACCCTAGGATATTCAGGTCGAGTTCCCTAATGACAAGACAATGAACTAAGCAGTTGAACACCAGCCGGAGCTTTGGGCTCTTCCACCACCCTAGGTTCTTCAGGTCAAAGTTCCAACGACACTACAATGCTTCCACAACTCCAATGAATATATCAACACATATGACAATTCAAGAATACCCTTCTGAACATAGTCTCTTATGAAGTGATGTTTAGTCTCAATGTGCTTTGCTCTAGAATGCAATATTGGATTTTTAGTAAGACAAATTGCAGATGTATTATCACAAAAGATAGGAATTTTACTCTCTTTTATCAAGTAGTCTTCAAGTTGATATTTTATCCACAGAAGTTGAGACCTGCAACTTGCTACTGAGATGTATTTAGCTTCTGCTGTTGAGAGTGCAATGGTGCTCTATCTTTTGCTTGACCAAGACACAAGATTTGCTCTAAGGAATTGGCAGCCTCCACTAGTGCTCTTTCTTTCAATTCGGTCTCCAGCAAAGTCAGCAACACAAAATCCTACAAACTTGTAATCTTTTGATTTCTTCTAAAGCAAACCAAGATTAGTAGATCCTTGTAAATATCTAAAAATTCTTTTGACGGCACTCAAGTGTGATTCTCTTGGATCAGATTGAAATCTAGCACACAGACAGACGCTGAACATAATATCAGATCTTGAAGCAGTAAGATAAAGTAAAGATCCAATCATATCTCTATATATTTTCTGATCTACCTTCTTACCAGTTTCATCTTTACCAAGAATACAAGTGGAATGCATAGGTGTGCATGTTGGCTTGGAATCAACCATCTTGAATTTCTTGAGTAATTCCTTGATGTATTTGCTTTGATGTATATAAATACCATCATTGCATTGCTTGATTTGAATTCCAAGGAAGAATTTCCATTCTCCCATCATGCTCATTTCAAATTCAGCCTGCATTAACTTAGAAAATTCTTTGCAAAGGCTTTCATTATAGCTCCAAAAATAATATCATCAACATAAATTTGAACAAGTATAAAATGCTTGTTTGATGTTTTTCTAAATAGAGTAGTGTCTACTTGACCTCTAGTAAAACCATTTTCCATTAAAAAGGAACTTAGTGTATCATACCAAGCTCTAGGAGCTTGCTTAAGACCATACAGAGCCTTTTCAAGCTTAAAGATATGTTCAGGAAATTCAATGTCTTCAAATCTAGGAGGTTGTTTAACATAGACTTCCTCAGTTATGAAACCATTCAAGAAATCACTTTTCACGTACATTTGATAAAGAATTATCTCATGGTGTGCAACAAATGAAAGTAAAATGCAAATAGCTTCTAACCTTGCAACAAGTGCAAAGGTTTCAGTGAAATCTATACCTTCTTCCTGTGAGTAACCTTGAGCAACTAATCTTGTTTTGTTTCTCACTACCTTACCATCTTCATCAAGCTTGTTTCTAAACACCCATCTAGTACTAATAGCTTCTTTGAAACTGATTCAACTCTTCTTGCACTGCCAGAATCCAACCTTCATCTTCCAATGCTTGATCAATCGTCTTAGGTTCCACTTCAGAGAGAAGTACAAGATCTGTATGCTCTTTGAAAGAGGATCTTGATCTTACTCTGTCTCCAGGCTCTCCTAAGATTTGCTCCTTAGGATGATTGGTTTTGTATTTCCAGCTCTTTCTGACTTCAGCTTTTGCTTGATTTGAATCCTATGTCTGGTTGTCACCACCGGACGCTGAATATGTAGATTTACTATTTGTTGTACAACCAATATCTAAACCTGAAAATAACTCATCTAGCTCTGATATGGCAGTGTCAGGCTTCTTGTCATCAAGCTTGACATGAATAGATTCTTCCACTATCAAAGTTTCTTTATTGTATATTCTAAAAGCTTTGGATCTTTCAGAGTATCCCAAAAAGATACCTTTGTTAGCTTTGGAATCAAACTTACCAAGTTGATCCTTAGTATTCAGAATATAACATATACAACCAAAGGGATGAAAATATGAAATATTGGGTTTTCTACCCTTCCACAGTTCATATGGAGTCTTCTTCAAAATAGGTCTAATAAAGACTCTGTTTTGAATATAACAAGCTGTGTTTACTGCTTCTGCCCAAAAATGCTATGCAATATCAGCTTCATTGATCATGGTCCTGGCCATTTCTTGGAGGGACCTATTTTTCCTTTCTACAACACCATTTTGTTATGGTGTTCTAGGAGAGGAGAAATTGTGAGAGATACCATTTTCTTCACAGAATATTTGAAAGCTTTCATTTTCAAATTCTCCCCCATGATCACTTCTAATTGAAGAAATACAAATTTCTTTGTCATTTTAACTGATTTGCAAAAAATAGTAAATACTTTGAATGACTCATCTTTATGAGCAAGGAATCTAACCCATGTCCATCTTGTAAAATCATCAACAATGACTAACCCATATTTCTTTCCAGTTAAAGAGGTTGTCCTAGTTAGACCAAAAAGATCAAGATGCAAAAGCTCAAGTGGTCAGGAGTTGAAACAACATTTTTTGAATGAAAAGAAGTTTTAACACTAGTGTAAAAAACAGTTTTAATAACTAAAATTTACATCGGTTATTTTGGAACCGTTATGAAAAAAGAGGCGGTGGCATTTTTGAAATTAAGTGGAAAACTTTTAATATCGGGTTTAGATTTACACGTTATAAAAAAAGTTTAACATCGGTTTTTATAAAACCGATATAAACGGAAATGTATTTTTCGTACACGAACCCACTTCATTCTTTCTCAGAATCGCTCCTCACTCTTTTTCACAAAACCCTTCTCCTCTCAAACGGGTTCCCTTCTCCTCTCAGCTCTCTCGCGGCAACCTTCCCTTCTTCCTTCCTCCTTCTCCTCTCAAACTGCGTACACGAACTGACGAAGCACCAGCCTCCTCTTCCCTCCGCGTATACGAACCAACCGACGAAGCACCAGAACGAAGGAAGTGAGACTGTTTGGAGGAGAAAGTTTTCAGTGGTTGCAGATAGAAGATTTGGGGGCGCAGATGAGGGATTTCTGGTGTGTCACATTCGTGAGCACCAAGCCCTCTGCGAGCATCAACCACTGACGAACACCAAGCCCTCCGCGTGCATCAACCACTGACGAAGCTGTCCTCTGCGTGCATCAACCACGAAGCCGTCCATTTTCACTGCGTGCGTCCCCTCTTCTGCCTCCATTTTCACTGCGTCCCCTCTTTCTTCCTGGTAATTTCTCAAATCCCTGTTTCTCTCTTTCTCTATTTTGCTGGTTGCTGATTCTACCAAGATAGCAGGTTATAGGTTAAGCTTTCTTTTTCAGCTACGGTTGAACGGGGTTCGGTTTCAGTTTCAACTAACCCAACTTGAATGATGATGTAGTTATGTACCGTGTTGACTTTCTTCTGTGTTGCAACTTTATATGATTGAAATAATGATACCATCACTCAATAAGTTTTCTCGTTTCTCTTTTCAATTTGTTGTTTGTGTTGGGGAAGATAGAGGGTTGACTTTGGAGTGATTATGAGCTTTTATGTTAATGGAATCATACTAATTCAGGATTGGGAAAATACTAGTACTAATTATTTGCTTTTAAGTGGTATCAAATATTTGCTTTCTCTTTAGTATTATTTATTGTTTACAAAAATTATCATTTTCTTTGGATGATCCTAGAGACAAGAGAACATTAATCATGTGCAAAAATCTCCTTATTGCTGCTGCTTCTGATGTTGAGGTTTTATTTAATTTCCAGAAATAAAGTTAGCTTCCAGTTTTTCACTCAATTGCCTGTTATATAGACCAAGTCTTAATTTCCCGTTTATATTTTCTACTTTACATTACATTGATTTTCCAATTTGAGATACGATTTTGCTTTTTATTTTTTTATTTTTTTATTTATATGATTTCTAGTATATGAGCTCTTCATCAACTCAAGTAATAAGGATGGACATGTATGAGCCATTCCATCAAGTGAGCATGTGGGAAGTAATATTATTATCATGTACCGTGATGCGACTACGACCGCGATTGAAAACCTTGATTATAACTTAGTATCATGGAGTCAGAGTAGTGACCTGACCATATGTCAAAAAGTTTAATTAAAGAGAACTGTATAACTTGGAAGGATATATAATGGGTTCTCTCACGCATTTCTATGTTGATAAGAATCTGAAATTAATGGTTTTGAAGATCTGATATCAAACATGAATGTTTTTAATTTGAGTCTCTGGCATCATAGTTGCTCAATATCTATGTGTAGGTGCTAAGACGTCTAGCCCAAAATTGCGAGGCTGCGCGGAAATGTCGGATGCGGAAGAAGGTTGTTGAAACTGAATTATAGGAAGTTAGCAAGTGCTTATAATCTGATTTGTGCTTTTGTGATTCACAGGCTTATGTTAAACAATTAGAAACAAGCCGATTGAAGCTCATGCAGTTGGAATTGGAGATTCAGAAACCTAGAAAGCAGGTCATCCCAACTAAAATATCATCATGCTTATTTCTTCCTCTAATTTTGAGGTATATTCTTTCATTTGTCATGCTTAAACATATACTGAAATTTCTGCTTGCAGGGTCAATACATAAGCAGTTCATTAGATGTGAATTATATGGGATCATCTGCAACAATAAACCCAGGTTTGTGATTCATAGTTGCAGTTTCAAGCTTCACCAAAATGACATTTTGCTAGTCATTATATATCACTTCTTGTTTTTTAGATGCAGTTGCAGAAATTGAATGGTTTCTGTAATTTTGTGTGTCTGTATATTCGGTGTAAATGCATTGCTCACTTGTTTCATGCAGTGTTCTTTTTATCCCGCATTTATGCGATTGTTCCTAGTATGTCTCTAATGCTCATTTTGCTGTATCATGTACAGATTTGAATTTAAGTCTCAGTGCCTTAAATTGAAAAAATCAGTCTGTCAATGAACATTTTTTCTATTTTACTGCAAGTCAAGTTTGCTTCACTAAAATTTCCAACCCCCAATGGAAAATGTCAACTGCTAGAAAACCTATTTCTTCCAAGCTTTGTTCTGAATCAGAATTGTAGTGAAGATTTCTATAAAGGGGTGAGGGCTGCCCCATATTTGCTTTTGCCCCATCCATTTCCTCAATCATTGCCCAGCACTCTGAAAGATTATGAATTAGTCTTTGAATTTCACATCTTATGATCTCAGTGCAAAAAAATAAGTTGATAATTTTTTTCCCATAGAATTCCATTTGGTATCATGTGCATAAAGGTTCACTCTTGAGTATATTGCCCTATATGGATGTGTTCCTTGATCTGCTTAGTACACACTTCCAGCATCAAATATTAGCATAATGCATTTAGTATTTTGTCACATTCTATCAACTGTTCTTTTCAGTGATCCAAATATGAGATAATAAAGTATTTTGTGTTGAACTGCAAGTTTTTTTCATGGTATGAATCAATAGTCTTAAATTTTAATGTTACCACCCTTTTTATCTTTATCTAGTTGTTATTGAGAACAAAGTGTCTTTTTAATCTAATGATTTGTGCTCTGGTACTACGAAGGCTTTAAACTGTGGTCACGATCGCGACTCGACGGATAATCGCGATTAGAGTATGTGGAGGTGGAAACTTGGAAGAGTTCCCTGTAACTGATTCTATACTAGATATTAATATACATATTTATATAAAAAAAATGATACTAAATTAATAAAATAAGGTTTGAGTTAATATTAAATTTGATTCCCAAAAGCTGCACTTTTTTTTTGGTTCTTGAAAGTGTGCAAGTATTTAAAGTTTGCATTTGTGAAGTAACTAAGTCTAAATGCCACTGAGATTAAATTCACGTCACCAATTTATTGAGTATGCAATTTTTTAGTTATTTGGCTTCTATTTTTCTGAATATATTCCTTCAAAACCATACCATATACACTGAAAACCCAAGATTGCATGTCTTTTTACTCAAATAACCACCACCGACAATAATAAACAATAAGGATCACTTGCACTTCAAATAACCATACCAAATAACCACTCACTTGCATTATTCTCACTATCTATTTTTTCTACTGCACTAAAGAGTTTCTTTTTAATTTTTTGCTGCTGCATTTTTTACTGGTTTTTCGATTATTTTCCTTTGCATAATTCAAATCTGTTTGTGCAGAATCAAGCTTGATTAAGAGAAGAAAATTCCCCAAACAAAGCACTTTGATCGCCAAACAAACATGAACTTTTGCAGAATGTTGAAAGTTTTTCTTTAGTGTTATTCAAATTCAATTATACTGACAAGGATCATGCTTTTATTCTTCAGGCCGAGCTCGAAAGGAGGAGAAGGCAACAGGTAAACCATTGATGAACTAGTTACAATTCTTTGTTTGAAGTTCACATTAAGTGTAGAAATTAGAATAGCTTTTGATGTAGGATTTGTCCTTTCAAGTTTCATTACCAATTGCAGATTTTGTTTGCACAGACAGTAACTTACACTTTCTCATTGGTTTTTTTGGAATTTATCATATGATATAAACATGAAGACACCATATCTTTCAACAAAATAACTTAAAACCACATATTCTACATTACTATCTGTTTTTTCTACTACACTAAGAGTTTCTTGTTAATTTTTTGCTGCTGCATTTTTTACTGGTTTTTCGATTATTGATTTTGCATAATTCAAATCTGTTTGTGCGATTCTGTTTTTGCACTAAGAGTTTCTGCAATTACTGGTTTATGCGGATCTCTTTTGTGCGTGTTTCTGCTGCGCGTATTGTTAATTCAGTTTTCTGTATAATCGCGATTTAAATTCTTCACTGTTGCGTGTGTATTACTGTTAATGTTTTGCACAATTCTAGTTTGCTGTGCTTTTCTGGTTGTGCAAGTTTGCGTTCATTGATTTGCAGGATAAAAATTTGTCGCATTATTCTCCTCTTACTATGGATGTTAATTAACTAGCATGACACTACTAAGTTTGTAGCATGTGATGATGAATGTTGAAGGCATTAGCCGTGCTAAAAACTTCATATATTATAGCTGTGTGTTAAGTTTTATTATTGCTTATTCTTATTGTATAGGATGTGCCATTCATGATAAAACAAGTTATTCTCACATGATTATGATGCACTACTTGTAGCACTGGAGCAATAGAAATCATCACTTTATATTTGATAAATAGTGAATGCTTGAACTTAAATGAGAAAATGTCAAGTGCACAAAACAAAATGATACACTGTATGGAAATGGAAATATTAATGCATACTCATTGAAGAAGTACCTAATTTAATGATATGGAAAGAATAATAAATCCTCATTAAATATTTTTTCAGGAGCTGAGTCTATGACTAATGAAGGAGAGATCAACCTGATGGCATGGATGAAGACTACATTGGCAAGTTGGCTTGGGCATCTAGTTTTCAAGACTTGCAAATTTTGAATTTTGATTTTCCATTGTAAAGAGACGTGATATGTAAATCTAATGTTAGTCATCTTTTGAGAATGTTGGTGTTGTTTTGGCTCACGGAGTTTTTATGTATGACATTAGTCCAGAGTTTTTATGTATGACAAGTGATTTCTAATCCTTAGTTGTTTATGTTCTTCAGGCTGACTACTTTGTTATTGTACTTTTTTGTTATCCGGTTTGTTGAGCTGGTTAGAGGGTATATATATATAAAAAAAAAAGGAATAAAAATTGTATCGGTTCCTTAAAAACCGATGTAAAAGTATACAATTTTAACAACGGTACTCTAAAAACCGATATGAAACGTAAGATTTTAACATCGGTTATAAAAAAACCGATATGAAAAGTGACGTTTTAACATCGGTTATTTAAAAAAACCGATATGAAAAGTCAAGTTTTAACATCGGTTATTAAAAAAACCGATATGAAAAGTCACATTTTAACATCGGTTATTAAAAAACCGATATGAAAAGTCACGTTTTAACATCGGTTATTTTTCCGATGTAAATAACCCCCACTTTTAATATCGCTTGAATCCATAACGAATTGAAAACCGATATTAAAAGCTGTTTTTAACCGATGTTAAAAGACCAAACTGCAGTAGTGTAACTTGCTTTTCTCTTTGACATGCCTCACAGAGAGCATCTGATTGGAATTTAAGATTTGGTAAGCTTCTAACAAGACTGTGCTTGTTTAATTTTGAGATTAATCTAAACTGGCATGACCCAATCTTTTATGCCAAGTCCATTGCTCATCTTCAACAGACATGAGACACTTGACATCTTGTTTTGCAAGTTCAGAAAGATCAATTTTATAAATATTTTGTTTCCTCTTTGCAGTAAAGAAAATAGAGCCATCTTTCTTGCTTTTTACTGAACATCCAGTTTCTGTAAAAATGACATCATAACCATTATCACATAATTGACTTATGCTCAATAAGTTATGCTTTAGTTGTAACATCCCAATTTTTAAGAAAAGTGATTTTAGCGATAAAATCCTGAAAACTCGAAAAATAAGTCATAGAGATTGATCACCTCAATGATTTACTGAGAGTACGGGAAATTATTTTGAGTTATTTTGAATAATTTATTTATTATAAATAATTATTATTAATGATGTCAATTCAAGTTAATTGACAGCGTAGACGTATGCTGCTTTTAAGGAGAATTCATCAATTATATTTATTATAAGTTTTCTGCGTGACGCGGTAACGCGTATTTTATGCTGACTGGAAAATTGATTGAATTAAGTCAAGATAAAATTAAATTTAAGAATTAATATTTTATATTAATTCATGGTTCGAAAATTGTCGGAAAACTCTAACGAAGTTTCGCGGCGTTTTGAATCGCCGGGTAATTTTTATCTGCATTAAAATTCAAAATGAATTCCGATTTCGACGAAAATTGAAACGTAAATTGTTGTGATTATTTTTGAGTGTTTTCACTTGTTTTATTATTAATGATAGTTAAATGGGAGTTAATTGGTTTAATTTTAATAAATCATTGCCTACTCCACCATACACCACACTTATATGTTCCCCACCCTAGCACTCTCCCTATTCCCTTTTATTCTTTCCTGCGTGAGAAAGAAGCAGAGCTGGAAAAGTGAAGAAGAAAAAAAAGAAAGAAAGGGGAACGAGGAACAGGGGAGGAAAAAGAAGAAGAAGGAGAAGAGAAGAGAAGGGGAAGAAGGAAAGGAGGGGCGCGACGGTGGAGGAGAGAGGGGGAGGCCGCGACGGCCCTGTGGTTGGCGGCGTGCCACCGCGCCGGAGAGAAGAGGAGGGAGAGCGAGGCAGAGAACACGGGAGAAAGAGGGAGAAATCGCGCGAGAGAGAGAGAGAGAGAGAGAGAGAGAGTGCGAGAGAGAGAGAGGCAGAGAAAAAGAGGAAGAAGAGTGGGAAGAAGATTGGAGCCAAGTGCTTGAGTGTGAGGCTGAAAATCAAAGCTTTTCCCCTTTGTTTTTGTTGTGCTGAACCGTGGCTCTTCCTTAGGTGGTAGGAGGTAGTGATTTCTTGCTTTTGTTCTTGATTTTGTGTTATTTAATGCTTGATTTTGGAACTATGATGGATATGAGCATCAAATTCCCAAATCATTGGAACCCTAGGGTGAAACCCTAAGGGGAAAAAGAGGAAAAAGTGTGATCCTAGTGAAATCAAGAGATAAATTGTTTAATGGAGTATAATTGAAGTTGTTGTTGTTGTTGGATTTGTTTATAGTTTTGCAATTGAAAGTTATTGGCTAATTGTTTGTGATAGAATTCTATTCTTGAGGAAAGCAAAATGGGGTTTTGGATTGTTGGAACATGTAATTAGTAGTTGAAATATATGTTTAGGTTGATAAAATTAATATTGGGTATGTTGTATATGCTTAAGTAGAAGAGTTAGCAAGTTACATGTGAAAAATTGTTTTTGGAGAGACTTAAAATGCATGTTGGGATTGAAGTAGGTTTGTTATCTAATTGTTAGAATTGGTATGATCATGGTTTAATTGGTTTGAATCAAAGAATTGGAAACAAATTTTGGAATCTTGTAGAAGTTAGTCTTGAATTGTGACTTGCAATATGTTTAGAATATGTTTGAAATGTGCTTAGAACCATGCCTTAGATGTGTCTTAATATGTTAATGTCTTGGAGTTTAATTTAAATGATTTGGAAATGAGTTGCAATTTAAAAAGAGAGTTTATGTTGCATAAACATGTATCTAAGTATTAACTAATATGTTTTGAATAGTTTAATTGGTCTTGAGATAGGTAAGCATGAATTAATATAGGTGTTAGTTGATGTTTTGGTGAAAAAGTGACTCTTGAAGGACTAATATGACATGTAAAATTTAATTGACTCGTTCTTGATCATTTAGCATCATCATGAGCGTGAATTGAAAATATTTTGGGCAAAGGTTTGGAAACTTGCAATTTTTGGGAGAGAAAGGGGGTAAGGGCCGCGAGCCCTAGGTGGTGATTAGAAAAGGAAAATCATTTTAGTTACTTGATTTAATTGTTCCACTAAGTACGTACATGATTATAGCCATGATTTAGATGTTTTGGGATTGTTGGAAAGTGGCTAAATTAAAAGAACTCTTGTTTTTGGAAATTGCTTTTGGGTAAGTGAATTATGAGATTTTATGAATTGAAGTTGAGCATGACTTGCTTTCAAAAGGAAAAAGGCTATGGAAATGATACTAGGTTGATTGTGAAAAATGTTTTAGAAACATACCTTTGAAGGTGCTTAAGTTATATTGGTGTTGTCTTGATAGTAAATGCTTGGAAATGTATTTGAAAATATGTTGGAACTTATTTGATTTAAAACGTCATTATGCACTTGAATTGTTATATGAACTCGATGTCTTGATGCTTTAAAGCTAACATGTTAAATTAAGTTCTATGCGATTATGTTGTTAATGTTTTGGTTATAGTTTGAAATTAGAACCTTGTTTGGGTATCTTTTGGTTGAAAAACCTATTCTTGCAAAGGGAATTTATGGTGGTTACCTTGTGAATCATTTAATTGAATTAATGAAGTTTGTGGTTTTGGGGCTATGAGACAATTAAGGTGAAAAGGACTCCTTGAGGTCCTAAACACCAATTGGAGCCTTGACTTGAACAAATTGAGGAAAAGAATTTTGATTGCGGTTTTGTTCACGACTTGGCTTTAAAGCTTTATTACTTTAATTTTTGGTAATTTTCAAGGGTATATAATTCTTCAAAAACATGTATCCAAATTGTGCATTTTGGGCATAAATGCTTTGATTAGTTAGTAGGTTGGGTTTTGAGAGCCTAGGAAATTAGAACTAGTCTATGCCTAGGTTGCGTTAAGTTTGTTATGTGTAATAGATTCAAGTGATCGAGACCGTGCGGCCACTACAAGAAAAGTGTAAATTACAGACGGAACATTACCGACGGCCACGATTCCGTCGCTAAATTTTTAATTACCGACGGCTAAATCGTCGGTAAGCCGTCGCAAAAAAAACGTGGTCGCGAAACTTTTTTTTGCAAATTTTCGACGGCTAAGCCGTCGGTAATTACAGAAGGTTTATCGGCCGTCTGTAATTACCGACGGCTAAGCCGTCGGTAACTAGTTAGGTTGGGCGCCAAAATTTTTTGTTATTTATATCGACAGATGGTTTAGCCTTACCGACGGCTAAGCCGTCGGTAATGTTCACACAGATTTTCGCTAACTTTTATTCCCCCTCCTCCTAATTCTCACAACCCTACAGATCTGCATCCCTTCCTCCTCCCTTTCGTAAAACTCCACGCCTTCCCTCACATACTTTTCCTTCTTCTTCTTCGTCATTGTCGTCGAACCACTGAACCGGTTTCGCCTGAGTCTTGGAAAAACAGATCCGCTTCACATTCCCGTCCCACGAGTGTTTGAGGAGCGAAACGGCGTGGTTGATGAGGCCTTTGTTTTTGGACGCGAAGTAGAGCGCCACGGCGTTGAAAATCAGTGCCAGCAACACGTTCTCGGAGGTGGGAATCTCGTCGCTCCCGAGGCAGGAGAAGTAGAAGAACAGCGAACACGCGCCGAGGAAAACCAGCGAGGCAACCGCCACAACCGGGGCGGTTATTCGGGTCGACCCGGTCCGCGGGATTGAATTGCAGAACCCTTCCTGTTCCCCCTTGCACCTCAGATCCCTCAACCCCTCCAACCATCCCACTATCCACAGACGAATCAGACGCGCGGCGAATCAGAATCGAAGAGGAGGAGGAGAGTCTGCTGCCACCAACTCTTAACTCTCTGAAGTTGGTACGGTGTTCAAAGCTAAGAATACTGAACTACAAGGGTCTTCTCCATCTCGAATCTCTCGAATCTCTATCTATACAAGACTGCCCTTGTCTTGAGCGCTTACCAGAGGAGGGTCTACCCAACTCCCTTTCTACTTTGGACATATTATGGTGTTCGTTGCTTGAGCAGCAGTACCAAAAGGAGGAAGGAGAGCGTTGGAATACAAATCAACACATCCCTCCCGTAAGCTCTCTTCTTCCTTCCTCCCTATGTGTTAGTAACTCTATGTTTTTGTCCTCTATGTGTTGGTGTTATGCATAAGCGTAAGAGCTTTTCATTAGGAGGTTTCTTATTTTATGCTTTTAAATAGCTCGATTGACACATCATTATGTTTGTCATTTGTCTTTGTTACGTACTTATTGTGCTTCATGATTTCTTAATGTGAGATTTTTCTTGCCTGTGTGTTGGTATTATGCGTAAAACAGAAGAGCACACAAAATGTATGTTTCCTGGTGATGTGGCGGTACAAAAATCTATATTAGAAGGTTACATGGCCATGATTTTATTTATAATAGTTCATTCATGAATTTAGGCTTAGTGTCTTCATAGGCAAATAGGTGAATATCATTCCTAATCGGGTATTAGATACATAATCTTAATCAGATTTAGATACATAAAATCCTAATCAGATACCAAAAGATAATAAAAATCCCTAATTAGAGACATAATCAGCTACTGAGCTACATAATCTTAGGATTTAATTAGGATCATAATTTTATGAGATAATCAGATACATTTCTACCAAATGTATCATGCTCATTTTCCTACATGAGAATTTTAGGATCATAATTTTAAAGGGAAAGAAAAGAGGAGGAATTATAATCTAACAAGTCTTCCAGTTTTCTTGAATCTAAATGCATAAGACTTGACATTCCAAACTAGAAACGATTGATCAAATTATATTTAATGAACAAATATTATAAGATATGTTTTTTTTTTGGGATTACATTTGGGAAGTGCCACTTGGAGTTTTAACTATAAAAAATATAAGTGTAAAGTGTAGAAGCAGATCTTGCCACATGGTTCTTATTTTTGAACCAGGATTGGGAGGGTGTTTAAATGGTTAAACATGATTACGTATCATTTTTTGAATCATTATTAGGATAAGAAACTATTGGCTGCTAGCATGATGATGAAAATGAGGTAAATATGGTTTCTAATCCTGAAACCAATAAGGTCAGAATCTATATCAAATATTTATGTAAGCTAATGCTCTTGGTGAATGACAAATTTAATTTGTCATCTCTACCTGTCTTTATGCATTCTATTTTTAAACAATAGAATGATACTTTTTAGTTTTCTATGCATTCTATTTCTAATGCAATCGTGATTGGTGTGCTGTTGCTTCATCTGCTAGGTGAGACTTCTCTGCAGTTTGTTTAGGTGATGGTGTTTTGTATCCTGTCATAAAATTCTTCTTATATAACTTTGTCAAGCATTTGCAATTTTCTTTTATAGAAATAAAATGAAATGTCATAAAATTCTACATTTCATTTCATTTCATTCAGCAATATTTTTTTATGGAAAACAATATAGTTTACTCGTGGTGTTCATTTCCTTGACTCAGCTAAATGATAGGAAGATTGGTATATCCATCTACGTTGTAAATATAGATTTGAACTATTATTTCCTTTCATGGTCTTGTATATGTTCACCCTAGTTTTTCCAAGTATTGCTTGAAAGCTTGGTTTTCTCTAAAGTCATAAAGGAAAAACAAACATTGAAAGATGAAATAAAGTGAGAGAAAAAGACTAAAATTTAACCATTTTTATCTTTGTTTCAATTAAGTGTATACCGCAACTTATGATTCTTTAGTAGAGGATGGTCAAAGGATGGTTGCTTATAAATATCAATGCAGTCAACAATGTATCCAGACTTTGTCTATAGAAATCGAATTCAACAAAAAGAAAAACATTAAATCATGCAACGGATGGATTAATTAATACAAAGAAAATAAGCATATGGTTACACATGTGAAGGGTATAGAATACATGAATACTCTTGACTGGAGAAGAATTGTTGATGAGTTTTTCCGACTGCAAATCTTTTTTAATTCGTATACCATCGTCAACGTTATGGCTAGCACTCGTATTCACCAAACACAGCACAAACAATAATATATTGATCATTTTCAAAATTCACTTTTTTTAAGGGGTTTTCGAAATTCACTTGCCAAATATAATTCACTTGGTTATTGATTAATCAACATTACATATTGTCTCTTTTTATACTAATGGTAATGAAGTAATACCAACTAGATTCTAAGTTTCATTCATATCTTGACATTATCCATAAAAGTATCATATCGTCTTGTGTCATGTCTTTAGTGTTTGATATTATTGTTCTTTGTGTTCTACCATCTAATTTACCTGCATTTCAAATATCTATTGTTTTTGCTTTGAAAATATTGTTAACATGTTATCAAGCTAATGGATATCTGAGGCTATTATTAGGTTCCTGGAATTACATTTGTACTTTCTCCCAATCAATGTAATGTATCTATATACTCTATATATGTAATTCTTGGTGCAAGTATCTTTGTTGTGTTGTGTTGTGTGTAAAGGCCACCATATGTATCTATATACTCCATATATGTACTTTCTCCCAATCAATGTAATGTATCTATATACTCTATATATGTAATATAATTAGATTTTATTATTCTTCTAGATATGAACATGATTGGATGTTGTTGAATGTTTTCAGTAGCTTAGATGCATGATTGGTTTAATGACAATAGTAGTATAGTGTTGAATTACCTTCCTTGGAAGATGAGTACAATGAGAGGTGCATTTGTTTATTTATTTAATTTAAATTGATGTAGTATATTGTTTGTAACATTATAAGCGAATTTTTGGTCGCCTTACTAAAAGTGACACATTTGAAATGGATGGTTACCCTCGGATCGGAGTTGGGTATATGATAGGCTTTATCCTGGTAGAGGAGGGTGAAACCAGGCTTTGCAAAAGGTGTTGAAGAGTTTATCTTGAAAGCTAGAGTACAACCTGAAGTTGCAAGTAATGGTGGAATCAGATGTCCTTGTGACATTTGCAAGTTTAGGAGCATATTATGCGAAGGAGAAGTCAAGGTCCATCTGTATCGTGTTGGGTTCAAACCAAATTATTGGTATTGGACTGAGCACGGTGAAGAAGCGCCACATGTTCACCCAGTAAATGTGCCTAGTAGTAGTGGACAAATGGATAATGATGATCCGTTCACGCTAATGCAACATATGGTCGACGATGCGTTTAGGCCTAGGTATGACTTCCAAAGTATGGGTGATGTGGGTAATGAGGAAGACGTGGAAGATATTCATGAAGTCGAGGAAGATATTCATGAAGAGCCCCCAAATGCTGACGCTCAAGACTTTTATGATTTGCTAATCACGCAAACGAACCCATATATGAGGGTGCTTCTGAGTCAAAGCTTTCAGTGTGCGTGAAATTGTTGGCATGCAAGACAAATTGGAACATTCCTCAAAAGTGTCTTGATTTCATTGCAAGTATGTTGGGAGACGTGTGTCCTTCAAAGGAGAAATTGCCAAAAAAATTTTACCAAGCAAAAGATTGGTGTCGATGCTAGGTTTGGAATCTCAAAAATTGATTGTTGTGTTAATGGGTGTATGTTGTACTACAAGGATTACGATGCGAGCGACAATGTAAGTTTTGTCAAGAACCACGGTATGTTCCTGTAAGACTGGGATGGGTAAGCACAACGATGTTCCAGCAAAGAGGATGTTCTATTTGCCAATCAACTCCTAGGTTGAAAAAGCTGTATGCATCAGCTGAGGCTGCGGTGAAATGAGATGGCATTCTCACAATAGATCTGGGTCGGACATTTCGTCATCCATCGATGGTGAAGCTTGGAAGCATTTTGATGCGGTGTATCCAGACCGCAAATGAACCAAGAAATGTAAGGCTCGGTTTATGTTAGATGGGTTCACACCATACATTCAGGCATCTACAACCCCATATTCATGTTGGCGGTTGTTGTGACCCCATATAATCTCCCCCTGAAATGTGTATGACTAAACCATTTATGTTTTTGACTTGCCTCGTGCAGGACCATCAAATCGAAAGAAAAAATAGATGTGTTCTTACAACCTTTAATAGACGAGCCAGCTTGATTGTGGAGTGAGGGTGTTTTGACTTATGATATCTCTAAAAAGCGAAACTTTCAAATGAGAGCAGCCTTGATGTGGACAATTAATGATTTTCCGCATATGGTATCTTTGTCTGGGTGGGGTACACAAGGTAAATTGGCTTGTCCCGTATGTATGGATGATACAAAGTCGTTTAGACTAAAATATGGGGGAAAAAACTCTTGGTTCGATTGCCACCGTCGATTTTTACCACGTGAACACAAATTCAGAAGAAGTAAAAAGAGGTTTACAAAAAACAGGGTTGAGAAACATGGGCCTCCTGTAATACTGACAGGTGATATCATATGGAATTGGGTCAGTGGGGTTCCAAGTGTGGTAGAAGATGGAAAAGTTGATAAGTTACCTGAGTATGGACGTAGTCACAATTGGACAAAGCGAAGCATATTCTGGGATCTTCCATACTGGAAAGACAATTTACTAAGGCACAATCTAGATGTCATGCACATAGAGAAAAATGTATTTGATAATGTGTTTAATACAGTCATGAATGTTAAGGGCAGAACAAAGGATAATGAAAAAGCAAGAATGGACTTGGCCCTCATATGCCAACGTAGTGACTTGGAGTTGATTCCAAAAGCCAATGGAAAAATGACAAAACCAAAGGCAAATTATTGTCTTTCTTCAAATGAGGCAAAGAATGTGATGAAGTGGGTGAAGGAGGTTAAGATGCGGATGGGTATGCTTCAAATTTGGCAAGATGTGCGGATGTTAATAGAGGGCAAATGACGGGATGAAGAGTCATGACCACACGTATTTATGGAGTGTTTGCTCCCATTTGCATTTAGTTCATTGCGACCTTGTGTGGAGACCACTTACGAGTTAAGTCAATTCTTTAAGGGATTGTGCGATAATAATTTGAGCCAAAATGATTTGATCAAATTGAATGAAAACATTCCATTAATCTTATGCAAACTTGAAAGAATCTTCCCACCAGGATTCTTTGATTCAATGGAGCATCTTCCAATTCACCTCCCACAGAGGCAATGCTAGTGGTCCAGTTCAATACCGATGGATGTATCCATTTGAAAGGTATTCGTTGATATCTGCAATTATCTCCGTCTATATTGTCATATCTTTATTATAAGCCATTTTATTCTCATTTATTTGTAGAATGATGGGTGATTTTAAGCGGACAGTGAAAAACAAGGCTAGAGTAGAAGGCTCAATATGTATGTCTTACTTACAACGGGAGACAACATATTTTTGTTCACATTATTTCAAAACGATTGACTTGTATGCTAAAAGTCAACGTAATGAAGCAGCAAGATTGAATGACGATGTCACATCAACACTGTCAATTAGCAATGGACTAGGACGTCCTAGTGGGCAATCTAAAGCTCCTTTGGTTGATCGATCTTTGAATGGAGGTCTGCACATGTACACATCCTCATCAATTGCATCGAGGTTAAGCCATATATTGAGTAAGTAATACACCATTAAACCCACACTCAATGTATTTACTAGTATATACTTACAACAATTCTGTCTTTGTTGGCAGTAACTTTTTGCAATATAACTCCATCAATGAAGGTGATCCCCGGCTCAAACTCGTATTTTCTTTGAATTCCCGAGAATGGTTTCGGTCCTATGTAAGCATTTGACCAAAAGCCTATTGCAAATAAATTGTCTTCTTATCCTCATTGTGGATGTCTTGTTTGTATAGGTTACTAATGAAGCAAATGGTGTGGTGACACAAACTTGATATCATTAGCTTGGGGTCGAGTCAAAGGCCATAAGTTGGCACAAATACTTCATTAATGGGTACAAATACCACACACAAGCATGGGCTCGGGGTAAAAGACCATAAACAAGTGGGGTTTATGTCAAAGGCGATGTTGACCCCTCGACTCGATTGCGATTATGGGCCCAATCTGCTGGGGTAGGACTCGAGGGGCGGTTATGCGGTGTCGGAGGCTTATGCGGGCGTTTTAGGCCTGGTGTCTCCTCTTTGACCCAGAGTCTCATGCATCGGCACGATGCATCCCCGACTTCGAGACTCTCGAGGTGGCTGCCTGGTGCGGCTTTTGAGGATCGCACAAGAAAAGCAGAGGAAGAGGCTCGGGAGGCACGAGAGGAAGCACGGGAGGCAAGGAGAAAGGCAGAGGAGGAGGCTCAGGAGGCTCAGGAGGCACGAGAGCAATTTCAGCAGCAGTTGAGGGAGTTGTCTGCCAATGTTGCTGCCATTCAGGCCCAGAAATCCCGTCATCGCCATCCGGACTATGACGAGTCAGAGGAGGATGATTAGTGTTGTCGTTAGGCTAGGGATTTGACTTTTTTTTATTGACTTGTTTTGACATGGATTTCTGGGTTATGACATTATGGATTTGTGGTCTTTTACATTATGTATTGTTATTGATTTGCTTAGAACTTTGTTGTAACTTGATTTGTTCATTATGGATTTGTTGTTGTGATTATTAAAAATGTATGTTGATTGTTTTTTTTGTTAATGTATGTTGATGGTCATTGAAGCCGCTGCATTGCAGGTACTGTACAATTTTGGGGCTGTTTAAAAACAAAATTTACATTGAAAATTTTTTTGACATTACCGACGGCTAAGCCGCCGGTAACTAATCTTTAGACGGCTTATAAATTTGACATTACCGACGGCCACATTTTAAATTACCGACGGCTTAGCCGTCGGTAATATTCACGTGAATTACCGACGGCTAAGCCGTCGGTAAACTACAGACGGCTTAGCCGTCGGTAAAATTTATGATAATTCAGTGAGATTTTACCGACGGAAAAGCCGTCGGTAATACGCCACCGTGCACCGCGGCGTATTACCGACGGCTTTTCCTTCGGTAAAATCTCACTGATTTTTAAAACTCCCGACGGATTACCGACGGCTTTTTTAAATATTACCGACGGCTAAGCCGTCGGTAATATCGACGGATTCAATTGGCCGTCGGTAATACATTTCCAACGAGGCATTGTCCAACGGCCCCGAGGCCGTCGGTAATCCGTCGGTAATCATTATTTACCGACGGCCTTATTGTATTACCGACGGAAAATGGCCGTCGGTAATGACGATTTTTCTTGTAGTGGGCGTGGAATCGCGGGATACGTGGACGCGTAGCATAGAGTTCGGTAAGGGCACTTCTAGACATTTTTAGGATTTTATTTTTATGTCCCTGTGTAATGGTAACCTTGGATATTGTTAGATTTTAATTTCAAGTATTTATGCGAAGAAGTCTGAGAACCTCAGGGTTCGAAGTGAGGGTCTTGTACCCCTTCGCTTTATTTTTTTTATACGCTGATTATTTAGTGGGCTTGTCTGCAAGTGGTTGGCAGCTGTCCCCAACCCCCCACACTTGTTTGTTCCTCTCTGTGAACTCCATCGAGTTGCAGAGGGATGGATTCTATGATTTGATTGTCGTCTGTTGTTGTTGAGTTGTGCAATTATCGAATAATGCTGTGAATTGCTTATGCTGTTTGTATCGTTGAATTGCGTTTCTTCATGCAAGCTGATTTTATTGCTTAAGTTGTTGAATTGTGTTTTCTTCATATTAAGCATGCTCTTATTATTTGATATGCGGCTGAATAATCTTGCGTATAACTCTTTGAATATCGTATGCGATGAATTGTTCATCGAGTCTGAGAGCATTGTCGAGTCGTCGAGACGTTTTTGAGCTGTGCGCCAGACAACTGAGGGTGCTAGGTCCCCTTAGTTCATGGTGGATTAGCTAGGCGTCGCAGCGTAGGAACCGAGGCTGCTTACCTAGGGAGAAGCGAAAGATCCCAAGGCTACGGCTGGTATGTCAGTTGATGGATCTGCGTCTGCTTTCCGGAAAAATTGTCGAGTCGAGAGAAAATGAGTCGTGAGATGAGTCATGAGAGAGTCTTGAGTTGCATCTTGAGAACTGTGCATACTGTTGTTTGCCTATTATCACGATTTGTTATTTCCTGTAATATGTTGTGTTATTACATACTTTGTTGTCTAATAGGCGTATCTGCTCTTTATTTTTAAGAAGTTGACCTTTGCCAGTGGTTCTGTCAATTAATGATTGTAACCCAGATGGCGGAGCAAGCAGAGGATTGGACCTGCAAGGAGGAGCAGCTGTAGATGGTCATCTAGCTTGACTTGTACTATGTTGAAGAGTCTACTAGCAGTCTAGTAAGGAACGTATTGTGCCAACCAGCTATAGAATAATTGTCGTTGTTCAGTATTGTAATAAATGTCTGTCATGTTTCAAGATATGTATTGTTAGACGTGAATTGATGGAACATTTGAATGTGGTCATGTAATGTCTTAAATTATTTTCTGTCATGTTTCTAAAAGTCGCTGTGATGCTCTGACTGCTTCTTTAAAGAATTTTAAAAAAAAAATATAGAACCACATTTCTCGAAAACCCTACGAGCAGAGTGTTCCACCTTTTGGAAACATGTCAACTTTTGTCAGAATGTTCACTTAGTAGCACTCCAGAAACAGGGTGTTACATTAGTCCTACAACATAAAGTACATTATCAATAGAGGGAAGGAAGAGAGCCTTTACCAATGCGACCAATTCCAACTATTTTACCTTTTTGGTTTCCTCCGAAACCAATAAATCCTTCTTCTCTATGTCTTAGCTCTTGGAACATAAGCTTTTCTCCCATCATGTGACGCTAGCATCTACTGTCTAAGTACCAAGATAGGTATGTTGACCTTGTTGCTAAGCATGTCTGCAACATAGACTATTTTATCTTTAGTTACCCATATCTTTTTGGATCATTTCTTGTTAGTTCTTGAAGGATACTTGTCTTTCTTAATCTTAAAAGAAGTACAAGCACTTTTCAAATGACCAGATTTATTGCAGTAAGTACAATGCAAGCGTACACTGTGATCATTAGGTTTATCAGATGTTGAGTTTTCATTTTCTAAAGAGGGTTCATCTGATATGTAACCTAGACCTTGAGTTTTCGTTTTATTGGCACCCTAAATCATTGAAGCTTGCTTGCTTCGAGTTACACTCTCTGCAAGAAACTTTTGAAAGGCATATTCATAATTATTTGATTTACACTTAGGATTGCCTTTAGCTTCAGAGCTTTCAGTTTGAGAGCTCTCAGCTTCTGGTTGCTGACATGTCACCAGACGCTGACTATCCACCAGACACTGATTTTCAATTTTCAGCTTCTGATTCTCTTCATTGAGCCTTGAGTTTTCATTATTCAAAACTTGAAATTCTTGTGATAATTTTGAAAATTTCTTTTCAAAGCTTTATACTCATTGGAGAGAGTGGCAGAGTCCTTAAGAAGATCATTAAATGCAAGTTGAAGTTCAGAATAAGAATCATATATTATTACCTCTTCAACTTCTTCTTCAAAGTCTAAGTTCGTGTTTGCCATGAGGGCAAGATTGGCTTCTTCTTCATTATCATCCTCAAAGGATGATAGGTCCAGGTCTGCCCATGTAGCCATAAGACTTTTCTTCTTTCCCTTGAAAGAATTTCTTGTGGGCTTTTCCTTAAGATTAGGACATTCTGACTTAAAGTGTCCTGGCTTTTTGCATTCATAGCAAATGACTTAACTTTTGTCTTTGCTTTCCTTTTTATCCTTGACATCTTTCTTCTGGAATTTTCTTTTGAAGTTTCTTTTCTTCCACATCCTTTAGATCTTTCTAGATATGAATGTGAGCTCATCATCTGTTCCATCGTCATCTCCTTCTGAAGCTTCATCTTTTGATTCTTCTTCAGCTTGAAGGGCTTTAGAAGAACTAGCTTTGTGCTTATTGACTTTCAAAGCAATAGACTTGTTTTTCTTCATAGGTTCTTCCTCATTTAGCTCAAGTTCATGAGCTTTCAAAGACCTCAAAAGATCTGCAAGCCGTAAGATATTTAAATCTTTTGCTTCTTGAGTAGTAGTGACTTTAGGTCTCCATTGCTTAGTCAAACTTCTCAAGATCTTTCTCACATGGTCAGGAGTGGTGTAGCTTTGACCCAGGGCTTGTAACCCATGAACAAGTGTTTGGAACCTTCCAAACATAGATTCAATGTTTTCATCATCTTCCATTTTGATCAACTCATATTGGCGAACTAACATGCTAGCTTTAGTTTCTCTTACTTGGGCAAAGCCCTCATAAGACAAAACGAGAGAATCCCAAATTTCTTTGGTAGTATCAAATTTTTCACATTTATCATATTGTTTTTCTGACATAGCACAGATAAGAATGAATCTAGCTTTTTGAATGATTTGATATCTCTTTTCTGCTCATCATTCTAGTTTTCTATAGCTATTACAACACAAGCAGCATTAGTAGGAACAATGTATCCACTTTCAACTATATCCCACAAAACAAGTTGTTGTGTCTCAAAGAAAGCTTTTATCTTATCTTTCCAGTAGTCAAATTTTTCTCCAGTAAATAGAGGATGACGGTTCATATGACCACCTTCTGCAGACATGTTCACGGTATATGATCTTTTCTCTTAACACTGTTAAGTGCTCAACCAAGAGGCCGAGCTCTGGTACCAACTGAACATGAACGCAAGAAGGGGAGGTTGAATTGTGTTGAAAACTTTTTGCAAACTTTATGTTAAAAACACTTTTCTTTGAAAACAGTTTGTTATCGGAAGCTGAAGTAAGACCGGACGCTGGAAATAAGTTTATGAAAACTTGTTTTTCTTTGCAAGATAAAAGTAAATGTAAAGTAGTAGAACAAAAGACACTGAGTTTTATACTAGTTCACCAGCAAGCTGGTAGCTACGTCTAGTCCCTTCGTTCCTGAAGGATTTTCCACTATAATCAACTGACTACAAATTTCCTTAAAAGTATTCTACAGTCACAAACTTGAAAATACTCTTAACTTCTCAAAACGACTCAATACGTTCGAGCCTTTGAGGAACTAAGCCTTTAACTAGGCAATGCAACTTTCACAAAGAATTTTTCTTTTGAATACAATCAAATAACTTTCACAGAGAGAATGAAAAGATTAAGCTTAGAACAATAACTTTCTAAAAGAAAGAATATAAGACGCTGAAGTTCAGTTCTTGATTTCCAGAAACTTAGCAGGAAACTTGATTGCTCACTTGAGTAATAGCTCTTTCAGAATGTAGTTTCTAGCCACCTTCTTCAATGAATACCTTGAGGTATTCATAGAAGTCTTGATGAGTCTTGAGGATAATACCGTTGCAGGTATTTTAGCTCCAAATCATTAGGTGAGGTAATTTGAAATTACTTCCTTTTCTTCCTTTCCTGAGAATATCAGAATAGTACATATTTCTGTTATTGTACTATCTGCTTTTCACATAATTTCCTTGTACGAATTTGTCTTATTCTAAAGGTGTCACCTTTGATACCTCGTACATAAAATTGAGCGCAAAAAATCAAATTCGAATTCCATTCCAGGAAAGCAGAGGTAAAAGAGCATAAACATGATCATCACGTGATTCATTAAAAGATTAGATGCTCGCTCAGTAACCAAACGGATGCTCGCTGCAATTGAGTAACCATGTGTCATAGAATTACACTTCCGGACGCTCGCTATAAACAAAATGCTGGAGTGAATCGGATGCAGACACACATGGAATCTATTCAACTTCTTGTGAAATTCTCCTTCTTGCTTGAGTGAGATATAAAACATAAGTGATTTCAATTCTTGCACACTTCAAGACTTATTAGAAGTTAAATTGTTCACTTGCACATACTTTGTTATCATCAAAATTAATGAGGATCTAAATTTCTCAATCGTTTAGATTCCAACATTCTCTATCCAGTTCAGAGTCCTTCCCAATCAAGGGAAGCTTCAAGTTCCTCATGAATTGCTTCCCATTCTAATTTCATTTTCAAAGCACAGGGAGGCCTAATCACAGCAGCTTGCAGCATATTATCGAAGTGTTGAATGGCCAAGTTTGTATCGCAGACTTGATTGATTGATCCAGCAATCATGATTTCTGCCTTCTCTGCTTTACAAATACTAGAGTAACTGTAACATCTCAATTTTTAAGAAAAATTGTTTTAGCAATAAAATCCCGAATACTTGAAGGTAAGTCGTAGAGACTGATCACCTCAATGATTTACTGAGATTACGAGGAATTGTTTTGATTTATTTGAAATAATTGACTTCTTATAAATAATTATTATTTATGATGTCAATTCAAATTAATAGACAGCGTAGACGTATGTTGCTTTTAATGTAAATTCATCAACTGATTTTTTATATAAGTTTATTATTTGACGCGTTGACGCGTAGTATTTTTGTTGAGTAAGAAGTGATTGAATTAAATCAAGATGAAATTAAATTTAAGAATTAATATTTAATATTAATTCATGGTTCAAAACTCGTCGAATAATTCTAATAAATTTTCGCCGTATTTTGAGACGCCTGGTAATTTTTATTCGTAATAAAGTTTAAAATGAACTCCGATTTTGATGAAAATCGAATCGTAACTTGTTGTGACAGTGTTTGAGTGTTTTTATAATTTATAGATAATTTATTTATCACGCGGTGAATTAATTTCTAAGTAAATTAATTTACGCGATTAACCGACGAGCGAATTATCGGTAACGCAATTACTCGACGCCGTAATTTTGTGACACAAAAACTCTATGATTAGTGATTAATCATGGGTAGGGGGATTAGGTGTCAAGATATTGTAGTTAATCCAAAAATATCTTGGATTAGAGTGCTAGGTGTCAAGGATTAATTGGACATTAGGATAATATCTTACCTTGATCTTATCCATTTGCCTTTTATTTGGATTAATATTTTTTTTTATCCTCCCTTTTATTTGGATCATGTAACACGCGTATTTTTACGATACGTTAAATAGCGTTATTTAGTATATTTTGTCGTATTTACGTTATAATAAAGCATTTTCTTGTTCGTTAAGTAAGTGATTTAATTAAATCAAGAGCTAATAAAATTGAGAATTAATATTTTTATATTGATTCGTGGTTTGAATATCGTTGAAAAATTCTTACGAAGTTTCGACGCATTTCAAATCGTAGCGATTCTGCATGAGATAAAATTTAAAATGAGCCCCGATTTCGATGAAAATCGAATTGTATCTTGTTCTAAGTGTTTTTGAATGATTATGGTTATTTTTACTATTTATCAAATAATAATATCACGCGGAGAATTAATTCCTCGCGAATTAATTTTTCGGGATCTTTTCGGCGAGAAATTAATCGGTTTTTCGGTTTCTCGTCGCCGTGTTTTTATACTCTAGGACTCTAGAACTATAGGGTACTCATGAGTGATGTGAGATTAGATGGGATAGATTAGTTGATGGGATTAGCATCTCATAATGTTGATTAGGTGTCACACTTTGGGTGATTAGTTTTAATATTTCTTTATTTGGACTAGTTTTTAACCAAGTGTTTATTTTGAGCAAAATAAAATTCATCCTCCCTTTTTCCTTTTGTGCTGGCCGAATCCACCTCCCTTCTTTTGTATCTTTTTTTGATATATATTACATTTGCTTTAGTGTTGGTAATAAGAGGCATGGATGAGAAATAAAATTTTTAAAACCTCTCCCATTTGTTTAGCACAGGACGTGACCCCCCACCCCATCCTCATTTCCATTTTTTATTTTTTTCTCTCCTTTCCCTTGTAAGCAAACACCAGCGTGACCCTCCCCTTTTCATCATCTGTTCTTTTGTTTTTTTTTACTTGGTCATTAACTTATGTGTATGTGTCTTCTTTTTGTGGTATTAAATAAATTCTAATCCCTCCCCTTTTTCTTTTGCTCTGGCCGAACACCCCCCACTCTCTAAACCCCATCATCTTCATCTTCTTCATGCCTAGAGAGAGAAGCTCCCATGTCCTCCATAGTTCCAAGCTTCATTAAGGTTTCTAGCTTCATTTCATCTCCAAATTGCAACACTTCTTGCTCCTAGTTCTTCTTCTACTTCATCATCTTCATCCAACCATCTAAGTAAGTTGGAAAATCAATTTCTCCTCCCTTGAAACAGCCCCAACACCGTGGCCCCTCCCCTTAGTTTCTAGAGATGTTTTCTTGCGTTGTGTCTTGTTTTATGCTTGACTTAAGTGTTTGATCATGATCAAATGGAAGAGATGAACACATAAACCCCCAATCTTGAAACCCTAAGTGAAAACTAAAGGGGAAAAGAGGGGTAGTGGGATCTTGTGGTTCAATCTTGCTATTAGTTGTTTGTTTGAGTTGCATTTGTGTTGTTGTTGTTATTTTGAGCAATAGTTTTGGAACTAGCATGTTTAATTAATTGTTTAGGGTTTGAACTCATTCTTAAAGTGGTGAAAATGTTGGTTTTGGTGGTCAAGACATGTAATCAATTGTTGTTTCTAATTTGCTAAGTGATATTCCTTATGTTGTAGTTGATAGTTTAGTGATTGAAGCATGATTAGGTAATTTTTATGAAGAACACCTATTCTTGAAGTGATAAAAATGTGAGTTTTAATTATTGGATCATGTTCCTAGTTGTTGAATAACATGTTTGGGTTAATTTAATTGCTATTGGAAGTTGTATGATGCCTACTAAAGTTATAGTTTTAATGAGCATGTGTAACTTGTGATTTTTGGAATTTTTCCTATTCTTGAACTATAAGAAACATGAGGTTTTGATGTTATATTATGTGTTTAAGTATTAGATAATATGTTTAGATTAATTTTAAAGTTGTTAAATAGATATGCATGAAGTAGCATAGGCATAGTTTATGTTTATGCAAAAATTTGATTCTTGGAGGATAGAATGGTGTGTAGGAATGGATCAATTGGTTCTTTAAATTCTTGGCATGATGATGGCAATGTTGTAAGTGTCTTAGGATTCTTGAAATTGGGATTGGTTGGATTGAAATAAATTTTGGGGAAAAACTTACTCTTGAAAGGTTTAGAATTTTGGGTGATTAGATAGATATCTTCCATGAAAACAACCTGTTACTCTTTGAATTACTGGGAATTAATGAATTATGATTTTGACATGGGACCACTTGGAGATGATTTATATGTGTGTTGGGATCTCCCATATTAAATTTTGTAATTTTTGGATAAGTTTTGAGACCTCTAGGACATTATGAACCCAAAACAGTTTTATTGAAGAATTTGTGTCCTAAATCCGAAAATCAAATGATTTTTCTGCACTTATTAGTAATGATTTTTACCCAAATAAAAATATGTTGATGAGTATATGTATGTCAAGGACTTGCATAAAAAGCTTCATAAGAAACGGAGTTCGTTTGATGTAGCAGGAAAATTGCTATTTTAAATAGCGTAAAAATTGCCAAATTCTGCACCTTTTGAGTAAGTTGAATAGGAAATAGTTTAATGCTTGATTTAAGTATATGCATGGCAATTGGAGTTTGGGATTTGTTTTAGAATGTGTCTTGAAATGTGTTTGATAATTTGATGTCTTGGAGTAAGTAAATGACTAGCAATGGTTATTGACTTTGGTGAAATGATTTTTAATTTGATGAAATTAATTAGTGGTGATTCTTTTAAATTTTGGAAAAGAATGTTGGCAAAGATTTTTAGAAACCTTTGTTTTGATTGGCTTTTATTTTATGACTTAATTATGTAAGATTTTGGGTGATTGCCTAGTTTTCTTGAAGATGCTTTGAAAACTAATTATGAAAACTTAGTTAATTTGGAGTTGTGAGTTGTGATTGGTGGGTTGTAGTAGAAATGCTAGGTGTATGAATGTTTGTAACATGATTAAAATGGTTTTGGATTTGTTTAGTTGTAGAAAGAAGATTTTACCAAACATTTTGGAAAAATAGAGGAGATGGCCGCAAGGCGTAGAGGATTTTGGGAAGGAAGATGCTTTTGTTAACATGTATAAATGCTTGTGTGATTATGTATTAGGTTTTGAAAATTTATGCAAGTGGTTTATTGATACGTGTTAAACTTAAGGTTTCAAGAAAAAATGATTTCTTTAAAAGTTAGCATCTTCTTAAGTTAAGTGTTAGGTGTTAGTTAATTTTCAAGAAAGGCTTTTAGTTCAAAAACTTTATTTCTTTCAAGTAAGTTAAGGTTATAAGTTGTTATGTGATAAGTTATCTTTCAAGAAGTATTTTGATTTTAAAAACCATATTTATTTTCAAGTAGCTAATTATTTAAAATCCTTGAATGAATTTGGCTAGAATAAGGGCTAAGTTGAGAGCTTAAGTTTAGTTAGAATTATAGATTTTGTTAAGTTCGTTGTGATGTTAGGCTCGAGTGACCCGAGATCGTGCGGTACGGAAACCGAGGAATATGAGCGACGCAGACTTAAGGACGTTGGAGCGACGTTGGTGACGACAAGTGGTAAGGGCAACTTTAGATATTTTTAGGCTTCTGTTATTTAATTGCTTTATTAAATGCGAAGAAGTCTGAGAACTCTCCGAGTTCAAGGTTAGGGTCTTCGAACCCCTTCGTTTAGTTGATTGTTGTGCGGTCGAACATTTTCCGAGTCATCGTGGGTGAACCCTTTGCGGTTGGTCTCCTGAACCCAACCCCCCACACTTGTTTGTACCTCTCTGGCAACTCCATCGAGTTGCAGAGGGATGGATTCCTTGATTTGCGTGTCGATCTTGAGATATATGTTGTTATGTTTGAGTTATGCATTGATTTAATATGAGGTTGAATTTATGCAGCGAATTGTGTATTGCTGTTGAATTGCGTTTCTTCATGCGAATTGCTTTATTGCTTAAATTGTCGAATTGCGTTTCTTCATATTAAGCATGCTCTCTTTATTTTATAAGCGGTCGAATAAGTTTGCGTACCACTCTTTGACTATCGTAAGCGGCGAACTGTTCATCGAGTGTGAGAGCTAGTCGTGTCGTTTTCGAACTTCGACTTGAATATCCTAGAGTAGTGGAATAGCTCAAGGCTTCGGCTGGATGTTCAAGGCGTTGTCCATTGTCGTAGTGGCTGACTTCGACTTGAATATCCTAGAGTAGTGGAATAGCTCAAAGCTTCGGCTGGATGTTCAAGGCGTCATCCATTGGCGTAGTGGGAGACTTCGACCCGAATATCCTAGAGTAGTGGAAGAGCTCAAAGCTTCAGCTGGGTGTTCAGGGGCGCGGTCCATTATCGTGGCGTTGGGTAACTTCGACTTGAATCTCCTAGAGTAGTGGAAGAGCTCAAGGCTAAGGCCGAAATTCAAGGGCATTGTTCGTTATTCCGGAATTTGTCGAAGCGTCGAGAGAGAATGAGTTGTGAAATGAGTCGCGAGAGAGTTTTGAGTTGCGCCTTGAAACATGTGTATACTGTTGTTTGTTTATCGCTTGTGATTTGCTATATCTTGTTGCGATAAGAAGTTGACCCTTGCCAGTGGTTCCTTCAATTAATGATGGTAACCCAGGCGATGATGGACGTGGTGGAGATTCGGGCGACGACGACATCGTCGAAGGTGGCTTCTGACTTCTCGAGCACGGAGATTCCCTCGGCTTGGAGTTAAACCCCACTCTCGGCCGAGATGTTTGTATAGAAGGCATGTTAGAGACCTTCGCGTGGAGGAACCAGCGAGGGCCTTGAGATGACTTGGTGCAGAAGACTTAAGTAGTTGGGTAGCAGATGGTGTTTAACTGTTTTGTATATAGTTTCGTGTTGGTGACCAGACTGTCATTTTGTTGACTTTGTGACAGTTGTTGTTTAGGTGTTAAGGTTTTACTTTTGGAGCAGCCCCCTGCGTGGGTAACTGCCGAGAGTACATCAGATAGTAATATTGTATGGCTTTCATACTTCGGGTATATTTTGCTTATGCATATTCATTTACTACTTCCGGCGTGTAAAACTCTTCAACTGATTATCTTTCGGATGCATGTGTGTATGTCTGTCTTTAGTTGTAATAGTCTATTGCATTTAGAATTCCATCATGTTTCGAAAATGTTGCTCGTACTCTGATTGTGTGTTACAAAAGACGCTCGTCTATAAAAAGAAAAAAAAATTACCGCATTTTCCAAAAGACACGAAGAGTACTATTTCGAAAACCTACTTGCATTTAGAGTTGTTCTAGCTTAGTAGCGGTCCGGAAACGGGTCGTTACAGATCAGGCCGAAGCCTCCCCTCCCATTTACTCCTTCATTCTTATTTTTTTTTTTATCTTGGCTACTAGTGTTGGTGAAAGTGAGAAAAACACCAAGTTTCATTTCCCTTCTTCTTCATAAGCACCCTTATTTTTTTTCTTTCCTTTTCTCTATGAAGTGCTGCAACTCTCCCCCTTCCATTCACCCATATTTTTTCATTTCATTTTCCTACTTATTTCACCTAAGTGTGGGTGCCTTTGGAGAACTAAACTTCTTCTCCTCCTTCTTTGCTTTTAGCCGTGAGCACCCCCGAGTTTGTGCTTCAAATTTCTTTTTTTCTTGCCAATCAATTTTGCTAGAGAAACCTTAGTATTGGTGAGTCGTGATTAAGAAAATTTCCCCTCCTTCTTGGCCCTGGAAACCGTAAGCATCAAGGGATTTTGGGTGAGGAATTGTTGTTCTTTTTCTTCTTATTTTCAAGTCTTAACATGGTAATGGTTTTGATGATGATTTAGGAAGCAAAATGACAATTTTTCCACTTCCTTTTTGAGCCTTAAGGCCGTGACTTGAAGGAAGAAAAGGGAAATGATTGCTTTCTTTTGAATCTTAGTTTTTAAGTTGTTATTTTACTTGTTGTTGATGTTTTATATTTTGGTCAAGAAAAGATTTAGTTTTATTCTCCTTGAGCTTGATTTAAGCTATGATTTGTGGAATAGTTTTAGAAAATTTTAAAATTTGAAGTTTTGTTGATTTCCTAAAGCTTTAAGAAGTGATTTTTAGTGTAATTATTGTTAAGTTTGAGTCAGAAGAAAGTTAGAATTTTTCCCCAAATTTTTGGGTCAAAACCGTGGCTTCTAAAGAAGAAAGGAAGAAAATTTTGTGACTTTAAATCTTGTTTTTTTTTATGGTTTAGTTATTGTTGTAGTTTAGGTGTTTTTAGAAAAATTTGATTTGGGTTAAAGTTGTTTAAAGTGTTGGTCTAGTAGATTAAGACTGTGAAATACCTAATGTTAAAGAAAACTTGTGTTTCTTGAAAAATCGGAGTCATGGAAAAATTAGTATTTTAAAACCTTTTATTTTAGTATTAGTATTGTTGTTGGAAAGCATTTGGAATTTAGAAAAAATTTGAGTATTATTAATGTTGAAAACGAGGGAGTATTTTGTGTTTTGATGTTGTTTGTGAAATTTTTACTTAGTTGATATACTATTAGTTGATAATTAAATATTTTAGAAGTTTAATATTTGTTTTAGTTTTAAAAGAAAATGATGTTCTAGTATTTTTCAAAATTAAAAGTTTAGTTAAAAAGTTTTTGAGTAAGTTGTAAAGTATTTACAATATTATTTTTAACTTTGTTTTAGTGTTTTTCAATGTGAGTATTAATAAAAGAAATTTTGGGTTGTGTACCCTAGGGGTTTGTTTGCAAACCATGCCCTAGGGGTTATTTTTAAGAGATTTAGAGATTTTCTAAGACTTAGTGTTGTTGTCTTAGGATTGTTGAGGTCGTGAGTATGAACGTGGGTAACTAATACCCAATAACAATTATACTAACTAATACCCAAGGACCATTACCCAATCAAATTGTTCACAAGGTAATCGCTCTTAAACCTTCTTCCAAAAATAGGTCTTTCAATCAAAAATTACTCAATCCAAATTCTAATTTCAATCAAACCTCTTCCAAAGTTTTCCAAGGTTTAAACACACATCAATTTAACTAATATGGACTTAAGAACACAAAATAAGTTTCTCTCAAAGCCCCTAAGTTGCTCGCGGCCACCACCCTATTTTCTCCCAAAAGTTTTCATCTTAAGCTAGTTCAAGACAACACCTTTTCAAATAATTTATTTCTTCCACCAAAAACAACAACAACTTCAACTACACACATAATCAAGTTCAAATGCTCAAGTCATGTTCTTCAAGAATAGAGTTTCTCTACCAAAATCATCAATCCTTTGATTTAAATTAAAGCTAATGACTACAATAGCAAAATTAGTATCTAGTAATCAAAAAACACAAGCTAATTAAATGGATTCCCAAATAGATCACACAACCCCTATTTTCCCTTAGGTTTAGTGCTTAGGGTTCCAATAAAATTGGGGATTTAAGTGCTCATTTCTTTCATGGTCATGATCAATCATTAATCAAAGCATAAAACAAGAATCAAATAAGAAAAAGTTCATCCTATACAACCAATGAGGCCCACGGCCTAGAGCTGGAAAATGGGGACTAAGGGTTTGATTTTATTCTCACCTACAATGCTTGGAAGGAATGATTGAGTAGAAGGAGGAGTTAAGAGCAAACTTAGTTGAAGAATGAAGATGAAAGTGAGTCAAGGAAACGGATGGAAGTGACCATTTGAAGAACCTTAAAAGCTTCTCTGTCTACAAGTGAAAGAAATGAATAGAATGTGAGTGAGGGTGGGGGTGTTCGTCTGAGCAAGGAGAAGAAAGAAGAGTGGAGGAAGCAAAATGTATGGAGGTGGGAAGGGTCACGCAAGGAGAAAGAAGGGAGAAGGCATGGAAGCCATGGGAAGACCTTTGTTTTTTTTTCACACTAAAATGAAGAAGGAGAAAGTAAGATGAAGGATGGAAAGTGAGATGGGGGGTCACGACCAGGTCTCAAAAAAAAAAATAGGGAAATACAATTAACTTAAAACAATTATCACACAATAAAAGAAAAGGGAAGGCCACGGCCTGAAAGGCCAAAGGAAGGGTGAGGGAAAATTAATTAAACAAATGAAACACTTGGCTAGGATTAATTAGGAAAAAGTATCACTAATAAACCATCAAAAGTGTGACACATAATTCCACAAAAGCAAGATTTTATCTCCATCACAAGTCTATCCTATCTAATCTCTCTTCCCTCATAATTACTCTCTAATCCTAAAGTCTAAAGCGTGCTAAAAACACGACATCGAATAACCATGTTACCGATTAATTCTCTTGCCGATAAATTCGCGAAAATTAATTTGCCGAGAAATTAATTTACCGAGTGATAAAATATTATCATAAATAATAAAACAATTAAATACACTCAAACACCCTCAAAATAAGTTACATTTCGATTTTTATCGAAATCGGAATTCATTTTAAATTTTAATGCGGATAAAAATTACCCGGCGATTCAAAACGCGACAAAACTTCGTTAAAATATTTTGACGATATTCGGACTATGAATTAATATAAAATATTAACTCTTAAATTTAATTTTATCTTGATTTAACTCAATCAATTTCTTAGCCAACAAAAATACGCGTTACCGCGTCACATAGAAAACTTATATAAGGTTTTTAATTGATGAATTCTCATTAAAGCAACATACGTCTACGCTGTCAATTTAATTGAATTGACATCATGAATAATAATTATTTATAGTAAATAAATTTATTCAAAATAAGTCAAAATAGTCCTCGTACTCTCAGTAAATCATTGAGGTGATCAATCTCTATGAC
Organism: Calophaca sinica; assembly: GCA_037113605.1. Taxonomy (NCBI): domain Eukaryota; kingdom Viridiplantae; phylum Streptophyta; class Magnoliopsida; order Fabales; family Fabaceae; genus Calophaca; species Calophaca sinica. Next base: position 73,953,640 of record CM073736.1, read on the forward strand.
TTATCTTCAAGTATTCAGGATTTTATCGCTAAAATCACTTTTCTTAAAAATTAGGATGTTACAAGTGAGGTACCTGCAAAAGGCACTCCGATGCCTAAGCAGTGTTGTCAATGGCGGATGGCGGTTTATGGCGGCGAGCCGAAAATCTGCCATATTTATATGGTGGATGGCGTAGCAGCAAATGGCAGAAGATGGCGGACCAAGTAAAAATATAACATATACTTATATAAATACATATAAATACAGTAAAGAAACTGCAAAAATAAATAAAAAGCCAAAAAACTAAACATATGTCAAGAACCATAAACTTAAATTGATAGAAAATATCATTAGTTCTTAATCACAATGTCATAAAATACTATCAACCCCATCTTTAGCCATTGAAGGAAAAACTACTCCATATAAATGGACAAACAAAAGCAAACAAAAAACAAAATTAATAACCATAAATTATAAATAAAATAGGTCACTGTTTGTACCCAAAAAAAAACCCACTGTTTTAATTTTAAAACAGAGCAATAAAACAACCCCACTCCCTACCTGTCCCCACTTCTAATCTAAATAAAATAGAAAAAGCAGCCCTCTTTCCCCACTGTCCCCACTTATAATATCTAAATAAATGTAATCTAAATACAATATAGAAAAAGCAGCCCCATTTGTAACAAAAAAAAGCAGCCCCACCAGTCCTGACCGAGAAAAAAGTTGAATAAGACAGCCCACTGTCATGATCAGAAAAAAGTTGAATAAAACAGCCCCATGTATAAAATAAAATAATGTTTGAAGAGGGAGAAACGATCAGAACAAAACGAAAATAGAAGGACACTAGGAAGAAAGAGGATAAAAAAAAAAGAGCACAAGAACACGAAAACAGAGCAACAAAACAGAGCAAAATAGGAGGGGAAAAGGCGGTGGTTCTTACCTGTACAGTGAACGCCGGCGCCGGAGGAGAAACTTGGAATAGGAGAGTCGCCGAAAGAGGGAGGGCGGCCGGAAGAGGAAGAGGAAGCTCTGTTTTTTAAAAAAGAACGCACCATTTGGAATTTTATACGTGCGGCGAGTGAGTTTTCTCACGTTTTTTTTTTTTTGGGTTTTAGGTTTTTGGCCTTTTGGGCCTGGATTTGGTCCGGGTCGCACGACCCAACACATTTTTCTTCTTTTTTTTCTCCCCTTTTTCAAACGGATTTCCGCCATGGAGACCGCTACCGCCATCTATGTTACGGCCGCCATGGCCCGCCATACGAACTTCGCCACGCCACGACTATTGTATGGCGGCCGGCCAGATTTCTGCCACCGCCATCCGCCATGGCACCGCCATACCCGCCATTTAACAACACTGTACCTAAGTTAAATAGGGCTTTTTAGGGTGAGCAAAGGAGCTCGCATCATAGAGATGAGTTAAGTGTTTATGGTTTAGAGAGAGTGTAGAGAGTCCTCTTTACCTGGAGGTCAAGCCCCCTTTATATATGTGTGGTAGTTCCGCGTTGTATGCTAGCTTGCTTCCTCGACAAGTATTCTCTTGGAGTGGATAGAGCTTATCTCCTCTCCTTAATATTTGGGGTTCATAACAGCTTCAGTTATTATTCTTATCCCTTATCTCACCCTTCCCCTAGGTCCGGGGCTTCTCATATTAGGATAGAGGTCATCGTCACGGGAGAGTATTGCTCGGCCAATGGGCTTGGCCCATTACAGCTCAGACGATATTGGGCTCAGCTCAGTATGGCTCGGATATTGTAAAGTACAGCTCGGAGGCCCAGCTTGGAGGCCGTCCCATAACACTGTGCAATGCAACACATGACTCATCCCTTTCTTTTACATCCCTATGATCATTTTGGACATTACTAAATCATGTTATTATTAACATTTGCATTGCCTCATTGAATTGGTTTTTGCTATATAGGGGAAGTGATAGAATAGAAATGAATTACCATGTTGAGGAGGAGGGGCATCGCCATGGATAGCTTTGAGCCTTTCCAGAGGAACCAAGGCAGAATCAGTTGAGGCTTCGACATAAAGATGTTTCCAATCCCAAATGGTTTTTCTAATGGACTTGTTGGATTTGACAAGAGATTCCTTCTCAGCCTCCAGATCTTCAATGGTCTTTTATTGATTCATAGATCTCACGCCAAGTGTTGCAAACGAAGCAACCAGACAAACATTAATCAATGTATTGTTGTTTGCAGCTCTCTTAGCTGTGTCACCTATTTTGTAAGCAAACTCCATTTTGTCTTGGAATCAAATCAAACCAAACAGGCAATCTGTTTCAACCCATTGATAGAAAAAACCAAAGGGTTATGAAAATAATGAAAATTTAAGCACGCGGTTACTTCAATGTTGGTAGGATTTACAGTACCACGGGCCCAAAAAACAAAGGTCAAATAAGCAACAATTATGTTTGTGAGGGAGATGCATCAAGTCACATATTCCATTCCAACCTCAAAATCTCAATTTCATAATTTTGCGATTGGTTGAAGTTATACAACCTTAGGCCTCAGCCCTAAATTCTCACACTCAAACATTAAAGGTAAACTGTTCTACTAGATATAAATGAACCAAAGATTTGAAGAAAATATTTATTTTGAAGTCAAAAACACAACTTAGTGGAAATTGTGGCGTCGGCACACACAAGTATGTTAAAGACAGAGAGAGACGGAGGATGTTATCATCCAATTTGACCGAATAATGTAGCTAAAAGGCATCACAAACAAAGTAATTAAATTTATTAAAAAGTATATCAAATTTACCACAGTTTTTAGGAAAAATCATCTTAGCATAGGAACTAACTTCAAAAAACGCTTGGTGAGAAATTGGCATAAAAAAGCTTCACCTATGCGATCTTTAGCATAGGAATTGGCATAAGATTGATTGGAAACTCAAAGGCAGCAGAAATATTTATGCATAAAGAGATTGTAATTGAAGTAATATTCTTAAATTATAGCAAGCTATAATTATTTAAATAACCACATCCTCCTGTCAAAAAAAAAAATTTAAATAACCACATCAAACTCGACCATTGATAATTTACCACAACTCCACTAAAACTGCCCTGGGACCTTCCTCTCTCCGGAAGCTGCAGGAACAACAAACTGAACAACAACAAGCTAGATTTGAAACATGCCCCACTTGAACCTTCCTCGTCTGAAACAATCAAGAAAAAAGATATACTTAGCAAGATAAAACCAAATAAGACATGGCTACAAAAACAACAACATATTCACAATAAACAAAGCATGTTCAGTAAGGGGAAGGGCTCGTGGCAGAGCCACGTCTCGCTGCGAAGAGGAGGGAATCGTGGCAGACAAAGCCGCATCTTGCGGTGGAGGGAAGAGAATCGCGGAAGATGAGCCGCGTCTCGCGGAGGAGGGGAGGGCCTCGTGACAAAGACGTGTCACGCTGCAGGGGGAGTGTTTACATGCTCTTTCTTAGTCTCTTTGCTCTATGAAAGAAGGAACCATGGCTGGCTTAGTTTCTTTGTTCCACGACAGAAGGAACAGGGGACTAATAGCAGTGCCTAGGGGTGGCAATACGGATTTGGCCACCATGTTAGCGCGGGTCTGCCACCCCGCATAACCCATCTTACTGGGCCAATGCTGTTATTTTTATATGGGGGATATTTTTCACCCCCATATTGTTACAAAACCCTGCAACCAATTCCCCCCACCTGATTTTAGCCTTGTCCGGATGCACGCTTCCTGTAACATCCCAATTTTTATGAAAATTATTTTATAGTTTCCGACTACTTGGAAATAAATCATAGAGATTGATCACCTCAATAGTTTGTTAAAAGTACGAAGAACAACAAAGATTTATTGTAAATAATTTACTGTTTTAGTAATTAATTCAGATTAACAGACAGTGTAGACGTATACTATTTTTAATATGAATTAATATCGAAAAATGTGAAAGATTGTTGTTTGATTAAAGAAAATTATTTTATTGAAAGAGAAATAATTTTCAGGATTTAATAAATATTTTCAAGTCATAGTTTGAATTTTCATGTTTTAGTTATTGTATTAATTGTCTGTTTTATGTCATATTTAATATGACTATTATTTTAAAGATTTTGTCTTGATAATTTTATTATTTGAATAATATCTAGTTAATAAGAGAAATTGAAATTAGTGATCCTCACTACTTTACAGTTTTTATTACGCTGCAAGAATTCTATCGAATTCTGCCGTAACTAGGCTATTGTGTGTGTTTCTAACTGAAACATGCCCAAACGTGATCCAAATTTTTCGGCATCAGAAAATATTTAGTGTATTTTCTATGGCCAGAAACTGTCCAATCGCAACGTTTCGGTTCGCATTTCGAGAAAACGAGAAACATGGGTAATTTTCTTATGCCACGAGGAAAATTTGTAATTTTTGGGTGTGGGGTTATAATTAGAATTATTTTTGGGAGTTTTTAGTATTAAAACCTAATATACGCGTAACGTCGTGCATCCAGTTGAGCGAAAACGCGTCGTAGCGAAACCGTGAGATATTTTGAGCAAATGGCTGCCACACATGGACCAATGGGAGACCAGCCATGTGCTTGTAGCCTACAATTTTGAATGGAGGCTTTTGATTAGCTTAGGAGGTAATGGGTAGTTAGTTTGTTAAGTTAGTTTAGTTAGTTTGTAACTAGTTTGGTTAGGATTCAACTTAAATGAACAATTTTATTCCCACCTTGTCCTCATTATTTTCGTGGCCTTCTCCCTTTCCCAAGATCAGAACCATTTCATTCTCCATTGTTGGAGAACTTCAGAAAAAAATTTGAAAGAGAAAGTGTTGGTTTTGAAGGATTTTGGAGTTAAAGCTTTCACCTTTGCTTCCTTCCTTCTCAATCCTTGTTCTATCACCTCTAATCTTCTTGGTAAGGATGATAATCCCTTTTCCTTTCTCCATGGCTGCCATGGATGAGTTTTCATGGTATTTGTGTTGTTTCTCATGATTTTAGTTTTGATTCTTGAAGGAAAGTGATGTTTAAGCTTCAATCTTCCATCCTTTCTTCTTAATCCTTGATCCATCACCTCCAAACTTCTTGGTAAGCTTCATACCCATTCCTTCTCCTCTCTTGAGTTTCATGAATGGGTTTGGTTGATTTTAGGATTTATTTTTGGGCAAAAGTGTTAGATTTTACTTGATATGCATGATTAGCCATAAAGCCCTTTGTTTCCTTCCATGATTAGCTTTGTTAATGATGTTTAAAATTTGGGGAACCCTAACCTTGTTCTGGCCGAAACCTAGGGGCTGTTTTAAGCCTTGGTTTTGTTTTATTTTTTGTTGTTTTAGAGTTGATTCTTGATGGGTTATACTTGCTAAGTTTGGAAACTAGTCATATATGCATATTACAAGGTTTTTGGAATAATGAATTTGTTCTAAAGGGGGGCTGAAACCGTGACTCCTAATTTGATTTTGGGAGATGTTTCAAATTGATTTCAAAGTGTTCTAAGTGTTCAAGAAGTTGGATTTTGGTTAAGGTTTTAGAACTAAAAAGAGTGTTATGTTTAAAGCTTTGAAATGGTTAAAATAAAACAATTTTGGGGGCTATTTGTGATGCTTAAAAACAGTGATTTATGAGCATGATTTGAGTGAGTTCTAACTTGTTTTTAAGTGTATTAAAGTGGTAAATAAGTTTGGTTTTGATAAGAAGTTTTGATTAAGCAAAGTTTGCATGATTTAGGAGTTAAAGGTTTAAAACCTTGAAGTTGTTTTTGAACTTCCAAAATCGTGACCTTCAAGGGAGATTTCTAACTTGTTCTTGACTTGCATTTATGCTTGGAAATAGTTGTAAAAATGGTCGATGATTTGATTTAGTAAAACAATTCAAAGAAGCATGATTTTGAAAAAAGTTTTGGGTTATGTCTTAAGAATTGTTGTAAACTTGTAATTAATTTAATTCTAGAATTTTGTGACATGTTTTAGTGCTTTGAAAAATGGTTCAAAGTTTGAAAAACACTATTCATTTGGTAAAACACTATTCCAATTAGTAAGTTTCGGGTTTTGGTATTTTCTAAGTGTGTAGCTTTTGAAAAAGTTTGAAAACTGGCATGGTTTGAAATTGTTCCATCACATATGACTAGGTGTGAACCAAATGGGATTAAGTGAGTAGTTCTTAGGCCTTAGGAACCTTAGAGTCGTCGCTTCCCTAGGGGTATTAGGGCTTGAGTTTTGGTTTTAATTTGAAAACTTGTGTTGTTAGGATACGCGCGAGGTACGACTTGACGATAGTTCGAATTTACCTTGCTTAGATTGATAAAGCGCCCAAGGTAAGGGAAATTCTTACATAATGAGTTTGGGATTTTCGCCTTGTGTGTTGTTTGTTTGATTGTGGATTGATTGTGTGGTAGTACTTGTAGTATTACTATGTGCTGTTGAGATGTTGTAGCATGAACTGTTGTGTATTGATTTGGCCCTGTGTGACAAGACTGAATTGTATTGTGTGACTTAAATCATACTTGATTGATTTAGTTGGACTTGAAATTGATGATAATATGTAGCTTGTTCTTGGCCCTGCGTGGCATTATGAGTTGTATTGTTTTCCTTGAATCACCTTGGATTTCATTGGAACTTGGCATTGAATTAGAATATGAAAAATATTATTGTTAATAATGGATTAATTAACAATGCGTTGATCGACTGCTATTGGTTGACGATTTACATCGGTAAATCCGATGCGATTCCACAAGCCGAATTCTGATTTCGTAAACAAATGGTTAAGGGCATTTTGATTTAAAAGTAAGCTTGAGGGTTTTAGTACAACTAGCCAAAGCTTGCAAGGAAATCTCAATGGAATAATGGTAGAGAAAAGAACTTGAAATAAATAGTACAATTTGCGAAAACAGTTGAGTTAAATGATGCGCCTGGGAAAATTCTGGCTAGGAAAGACTTGGTAATTAAGAGTGTTCGCACCACCTCTCTTTCCTGGGAATTCTTCCAGTGTGTTATTTAGCACAACTAGGTTTTCAACGACCTAGAACTAAAAATTATTTTCAGATACATAGGAGTGATACATGAACTGAGATAGAGATTTCATGATTCGGGACATCGAAAGAATAAAATATAGGGAACCTAGTGTTCCTATTGAGCATATGGGCCATGTGTCCTGTGTTGGGACTTAATGTCCTGCTTGCGTGTGCTTTTTCTTGATTAAGGATTAGACCTAGTGTTCTGTATGGCGTGCCTAGTATCTTAACCTAAAAGTTGAGCCTAGCGTTCCGCATTACGTGCCTAGAGTTCTTATCTAAGATTGGGACTAGCGTTCCGTAATTGAACACCCAGACTTTGTGTCCTGTGTTGAACTCTTAGTTAATTGAGATTTGGAAACCCACTAAGTTGAGTGAGTGAGGGTTCGTCGATCCACATTGATTAATTAAAACATTACTCGGGCACTCACTACGGTAAGCATGCCATATTGTAGAATTTGTTGGATATCACTCGGGCGTTCACTACGGTGAACATGCCATATTGTAGAATTTGTTGGATATCAATTGGGCGTTCACTACGGTGAGCATGTCATATTGTTGAATTTGTTTGGATGCGTACTAACCATTGAGCATCGACACTCGGAGCGTTTGATTGATCTTAAAGACTTCAAAAGACGAGTTGTCATGTCACTCGTAGCGTTTGATTGGTCGTACAGACTTCAAAATGCGAGTTGACACTGCATTGCCTAAGTAGAGGCATGCCAAAGTAGTGGCTAGCCAAAGTAGTGGCAAGCCTAAGCAGAGGCAATTTTGTTCGGACGTTGGGAAAGTGGTCGCCGTCATACTGCTGACCTATTAAGGCTGCAGGTGTATACACAACTTGCCATACTGCATTGACATGCATAGCTAACCACATTTATGATATGTGATAAAGGGTTTGATGAATTTGATATTGTGATGACTTGATCACTGATCGGTTGATAGATTTGCCTGCTCACATGCAATAGTTTGATATTGTAGTGACTTGGTTGTTGATCTGTTGGTTGTTTTGTTTGCTCACATGCAAAGCTTGATATACCATGATGATGCGTGCGGTCTATTAAGTATGTATATGTATATAAAAGCATGTTGTTGTATTATATATGTATATATTGTTTGCATGCGACATAGCCTATGATAAACTCGTGGACAAAGGATTTACCCTTGCATTGGTGTTGGATTGGATGTCCTTATGGATGTCACTTCCAGATGGAGTTCGGTAGCTGTTGCAGTTTTGTCTTTCAGGAGCATTAAAGATCGAGCCAATGGAGGAAGATTCCTCTGAGTGCTTCGTGTTATGGTTTTGCTGAGCTGTTTCTCAGTAAGAGTTGTAGTTGTTGGCCAGCTTAGCTTAGGGTAATGCCGTTGTTATTTGTGTAATTACTCTTTTCAGAAAACTTCGCCTTAGTGCGAAATGATTATGTTATATGAAGTATTATTTTGTGATGCATTATACTATGATATTTGTAAAAGTCTGAATTGACATCATTTAGAAAACTGTAGTACTCTATGTCTCATTTTGAAAAGGGTTTCAAAGGAAAGAAAATGAAAAAAAAAATTACTCTTATTTTTCCATTGCGAAATACATAAGAGTACTCTTTAACTGAAAGTATACAAGCATTAAATGTTTTCAGCATTAGATTGGGTTGCACTGTAGCGCTTCGGAAACGGGGTGTTACACTTCCTGACGGGATTTAACCGGATGCGCTAGGGCTGGAAATAAGTCGAGTCGAGTCAAACTTGGCTCAGTTCGACTCGATAAGAATTGGTTCAGCTCGTAGCTCGACTCGAGTTCGATATGAACCTTTTTTTTTCAGCTCGAGCTCGACTCGATTCAAGCTCGCAAAAAGCTCGATTCAGCTCATTAGCTCGAATCACATTACAACTTGTTAGCTCAACTCATTGGCTCGTTAGCTCGTAACTACAGTCCTGCAAAAAAAAATATATTCATATTTTTTGTCTAATAACACAGACCCAACCAAGAATAAGAACGCAGAATAGTACAACTGTTACAATTGAAACTACTGCATCAAATAAAACAGAACAAATGCAGAACTCTAAACTCCCCCTTCAATTGAAAACAGCTATAGAACTCTAAACATCAAATAATTCTCCCTCCACTTGATGACAACAACTAACCAGAAAGACCACCAAAGCAACAAAGCATTAGAAGGTAGGTATATGTATGAAAGTTGAAACCAATAATTTGCATTTGGTAGAAAGAATTCAAACTAGAGAAGTATGAGCTAGCAGGACTTGAGAGTCAACTAGCAACAGGGGCAGCAAATGGCAATCAAAAGAAGGCCTGAAGAACTTCTAATAATAGTAGTAAGAATTTAATCTAATATTAATTGTAAGATTTTAATTAGAAAGACAATAACAAAATTTCACTTGTTGAGCTCAATAATTACGATAACCCACTCTCCTATTTTATAACCAGTATAGATCCAAAATATCAAAGAAAATGAATAATGTAATAAAACGAATGGAAGAAAATGAACGAGCATAGAAAAAACAAGCACCTAGATCTGATTCCCTTTTCTGGAGAACTCGGCTCAAATATTATTAGCTTAATAATAAAATAATGAAACAAAAAGTGTACATTAACAAATTTTAAAAGACGAACAGTAAGGCAGGAAAGGAAGGATGAGATCTCCTTGGTTAACAACACCAGCGATGGACTGACGAAGCCTAAGAGTCACGAACTGACGGAGACTGGTGCCGATGATTATTTGAGCAGCGAATCCACACGAACCGACGAAGCCAAGTAAGAGTCACTATCTCGCCGTTTCAGTGCTTTGGGGCGGAAAGAAGAGTGAAGATTTACAGTGTGTTTGTTTCCACATGGAATGGCAAGAAAGAGAATGGCAAGAGAGAGAATGGAGAGAGATTGTGATTCTCTCGTGAATGGTTGGCACAGAAAATGAAGAGAAAGAAAAAAAAATTGGTGGTCCCACGCCTTTTTATTTTCTCCTCATTTGAGCGAAAAAAACGGCAGACCGAAGAAAAGCAACGCGTTTTTCTTTCCTTTTCCAATTTATACCCTTATTATCTCCTTATATTAAGTTTTTAGTCAAAGACATTGATGTCTTTTCAAAAATAATCAACACTTCTCTCTTCTCTTTTTCTCTTCTGTTTCACTTATTCCAATCAATACCCAAAATCTACCCAATTTCTCACATTTTTCTCTCTTTTTATTTTCTCTCTTCACAATTTCTCTCTTCCCATTTTCTCTCGTGAACCAATCACACCCCTCCCGGGGTGGAAATATAGATAGAGCCAAATTAGGTTTTGCAAGGCAAAATCTGGCCTGATCAAAAAGTTTATGTTCAAATCTGGCCTGTTACATCGGCCAAGTCTTGTTACTTGTAACAAGTTTATTTTTAGGGTCTGGTCTGGCTTTTTAAAAGTTTGGTATGACTTGTTATCCTATTTAAAGGCTATTTGATATTAACGATTTTGAATAGAGTAACGAATTAATAGGTCAATGGGATTAAGGATTCTCGTTAAGATTATAAACACACTTAAAAAATTTGGTGAATAAGACAATGAAATAAAAATACTCAAAAAATAAAAATTCAGAAAATTTTGAAGATTAAAAATATAAATATACTTTTCCATAAAAAAAAAATATAAGAAAAATAGAAAAAATAAAATATAAAAAAATTCTCGTAGTGACTCAAAAATAAAAAAAAAATTATTTGTAAATAACTAGAGTTTGACCCGTGCGATGCACGGGTAAATTATGTAGGAAGTTATATTGCATATTATGTTATAAGATAATCTTTTTATATTTAAAAATAAAAAACAGAAAGACTAATAATTATGTACTTTTATTATAAATTATGTTTGATGTAAATTTTCCAAAAAAAAATTGTATAATTGATCCGAAGTGGGACCTCAGAAGTGGCCGGAGTAGGGTCACGAACGGTGGGCACGGCGGAGCACGACGGCGGGGGGTGTACCTGCACACACTCCGATGCCTAAGTCAGTATTGGAATCAGGTGAGGTAAGGAAATGAACAGTGCGTACCTTTGTTGATTAGGTCATGGACCTTTTATAGCTGAGGTCAGGTTGCTGATGTGTGGATATCCTCAATTAACCCTAGACAGATTATCAGTCGTGGGATGTATCCGACGGTCGATGTTGATTCTAGGGTTATGTGCGGACAAGGTCGCTTTTAGGGCTAGCGCCGCAATGCTTGTATTCTAGGGTTTCGGTCATGGTGATTTGATCCCTAGGGTTTGTTGTCCCGATGACGAAACTCCTGGGTCGGGTCGGTTGACCGAAGTGGGCCTTGGGCCTATTCAGGTCGATATTGTTTTGGGCCAAATCTCCCTTGTTGGGTCGTATCAGTTCGATGCGGAGTGGGCCTTTTTGGCCACTTCGGATCAGTTGCCCCCTAGCCGATGTTGTCAGTTATTGACGACTTCGGATATTGTAGGGTGTTGTTCATCGAGCGTTGTTTTCGCCCTTTGAATCTTGGTTTCGTTACTTTGGTTGCACAACCGAGTATCGAGGTTCATGGAGACTTCGCAGGTCGGTTACGTTTGCCACGTCTCGTTTGACGAGGGTTTTGAGTCGAGGAGGTTTGTTTTCAAATTCGAGATTTTGAAAAGACGCGCTCATTTCCCAAGACAACTGTGGCAGAGATTTGGCGACATTTCGCTGAGGAGTCGCCTCATTTCTCGTGCTTGTCATCATTACTCCTTTTGGTATTAATTGCTGAACATCCCCCTTTTTAGAATCTATAAATTCGGAAGGGGAGTGCTCTTTTGTCACCTTAGTCTTTGCTTCTTCGTTTCTCTGTTCTTCTGTTTTCCTGCATTCTTCTGCAATTCTGCCATTTGAGCAACAGGGTTCTCTTAGCTTCTTAGGATACGTCTTCTTGCACGTGCCTCCTTGTCATATATTCAGAGGTATTGCTTCTTCCCTGCCTTTTTATTATCTTATCAGAAACTAAAAAGGGGGAATCGTTAGTTTCGTTTTGCTTGAAAGTCTATGGCTTCTCAAACCCTTTCTTTGGTTTCTGGTAATGGGGGGTCTCAATCGGAAACCTCCACTACTGCGTGTGTTTCTGCAGCGATGCCCTTAGTGGTGCCGCTACCTTCCCGTGAGGAAGGGGTGGAGGAGCGTTTAGAACAAGGAGTAGTGATTACTCCTGAACGCTTAGAGCGTTTTCGGGTAGTTTTGGAAAACAGGTTTCAGCGTCCATGCGACCTCCGTGAAGTGGCTCGATGGTATAAAGAAGTGTATAATACCGTTTCTTATCTTGAGGTCCCCATGGACAGGTTTGTCATGGGAAGGAAACGGAGAATCGACTTGGATGACCTTTCTGCCCTTCCTGCCGATGTGGAAGACTACGACTGGGTCTCGAATGAAGTTCTTAGCCTCCGATCTGAGTATACGACCGACGAGGATATCTCTGAATTGGAGAGTCGGATCAGTGTAACACCCCAAATTCTCTAAGTTAAGTTGGGAACAAGTTATGAGGAGTTGTGTGATTACATTCAAGCTAAATTTGGTTTCAAAATTGAGTGAATAAGATTATATGAAGTTTTTATGGCTAAGTTGTTGATTTGGAGTTAAGAAGTAAGTTGGATTTAATCCTAAGATGATTGGAAGTGTTAATTAGGAGTTAATTGATAAAGATTTGATGTTAAAAGTTGATTTCTCACATTTTAGTATAATGTGAATTGATTCACATAGGCTTGAATCGATTCACAACTATATTCCAGACCACAAAATGAAGCTGTGAATCGAATTGAGAGTTTGTGAATCGATTTACAAATTCGATTCACGAAAGGCGCAGGTGCAGTTTTAAGTGGATGAATCGATTCACAACAGAATGTGAATCGATTCACAACAGACTGTGAATCGATTCACACACTCTAAAAATGCTTAAAACGCAGATTTTTCAGCAGAACACGAAAAAGGAAAGGAAAGAAGAGGAGAGGGGCGATTTGGGAGAAGAGAGAAGAGGGAAAAACCTAGGGTTTCTCAAATCCTATGAGAAATCCATGGATTCTTGCTAGATTCTTCCCAAACCTAGCTTGAATCAAAGTATGAGAGTGAGATTTTGAGTGTTCTTGAAGTTCGAAGTGGAGCCCTAACCAAGAGGAAGAAGAAGAAGCACGAATTGGAGAAGAAGAAGCGGAAGAAGATCAAGCTCCAGCAAGGATGGCTCAAGTTCTTGGATTGAGAAAGAAGATTGAAGGTTGTAGATCAAGATTTGAGGAGTATTTGAAGAAGCCCTAAGTTGAGCAATGAGGGAAAAGCTTGAAGGAGAGCAAGAGGCTAAAGCTTCACCCTTCTAGCTCAAAGTCTTGAAGAATCATGGTGAGTTCTTCATCCCTTAGGTGATGGGCAACCAATAAGACCCACATATAGGAATTTTCTCAAAGAAGTCTTTGAACCCCAAAGGGTTCAAAGTTAGGGTTGTGAACCCCTTTGATTTTAAGTTTAATTTTAAGGTTATTGTTATGAGAACTATATGGGGTTTGACTGAAATAGGGTTGGATGTTATCCCCAACCTGCTAATTATTATTTGATGTTTGAACCCTTGAATGTTCCATAGAGCTTCAATGGGATTATGTCCTTGTTTTGAAATAAATTCTTAACTTGAGATTATGAGTGAAGTTTCATATGAATATGTGGTTTTCCTTGTTTATATGATTAAGTGAATGAATATATTTGAAAGCTTGGGGTCTTAATGCATGTTAAATTAAATTCTTTGAAGTTGTATCTAATGTCTTGGAATAAATAAAGAATGATATGAGAATAATGTTGTTATGCTTTTTGGTTTGATGCTTGATTGTTAGCCATAGTTCACTACAAATGTTTTTGGAGTGGGAAGGAGTTTTGTAAGAAAGGTTCATAAGTATTGATGAAATTTATTATCCTTGAGGTATATGTATGTTTAAATATGATTGATAATGCTTTGAGTGAATTAGTTCCTCTTGGACATTCATTTTATTATGAGAATGCACGAATAAGTAATTGTTACTTATCATTGAGTTTTTAGCTTGTTCATTCAATTCATCATGTGATTGTTTGAAAATGCTTAAGTTATGATTAAGAAGAACAAATGCTATGTAAGTAAACACACTTAGCACAAAGGAAGCTAAGGTGCCAGTATGCACACTTAGCACAGAGGTAGCTGAGGTGTTAGTTAACACACTTAGCACAAAGGAAGCTAAGGTGTAATAAAGTATCCTTAACAGAAAGGAAGTTAAGGTAATAGTGAGTATCCTTAGCTCAAAGGAAGCCAAGGTACTAGTAAGCATGCTCAGCACAAAGGAAGCTGAGTTATGGGTAACCACGCTCAACACAATGGAAGTTGGGGTGTTGCCACTGAGTATAAGTTAATGATTAAGTTCAGTGCTATTAAACAAGCTAAGTTTCCAGGTATTAAATGAGAAGTATGCGTGGCCTTTAGTGTCACAGTTAATTTATTAAATAAGTATGATTCAACGAGTGAATGGTGAGGAGTTCGTGAAGGGCTCACTGAGATTTTATAACTCACCCCGTTCCATTTTATTATTTTACAGATAAACAGGTATTGAAGACTGATGAGGCGAAGCTCCAGGCTTGGCATCCAGATTTTAGTTTTATTTATTTATTAAGGTTGTAATCTATTTAATAGATTATGTATTGAGTTTTAATTTATGACTTGGATTACTATAATCAAGTTTGTAAATTATTAGTAATTCATGTGCTTTAATGTAATTTGTAGTACTTTCAATTTATATTGAGGTATGGGTGTTACATTATGGTATCAGAGCAGTTCGATCTTATCGGACTGTGAGTCACTTGTTTAGTAATGACTCAATTTTGGAAATGTCAATTTAGTCCTTATTGGACTGTAGTTAGTTAGCCGAAATTTTTCTTGTTCGAGAACTTCTCTCTATATTCTTATGCTTAGTATGGAACATTAAGCCTGATCAACTTAATACTCCATACCGTGTACGAATAATGTAGTAAATGGAGCTGGCGGACGAGGGAGAGGACCAAATAGAAGCGCGACTCTGAGAAAGTTTAATGGATAAAGATGATACGGATAAGGAAGGACCGACTGCAATAGCTCTCAATAAGTGAGAATCTTCGAAAAACACGGATAGAGGGAAACAAGTTTCCACCTTTCCGGAACCGAGAGTTAAGGAATGTTTCAAGAGTGGTTGGAACCACACATGCGAGTGTTCGGCAGGACAAGTGTGCATTTCATGTACCGTCACCCGGGACGCTTTGGAAGTAATTAGGAACAATGCGTAAGTAAGGGGTTTTTATTGTAAGGTTTCAATCGACTTAGGATGGGCGTTTATAATAGGCTCGAGTTCAACAGCTGTTGGTTTACCAAGTTGTTTAGCCTAATCTATTATGAATGGATCCAAGATTGATTGAAATCCTATGTGATACCTAAGTGATCCCCAGTGTTCTAAGTGATTAGTAGTCAGGATAGGAAGTAAGTTATGGATAAGCCACTCACTTCAATGCCTAATGGTAATAAGGAACCTCGAGGGAGATTACACCCTAGAGCAGCAAATAGAAACCCTAAACCTTTCAGGTATAGTGACCCTGGTCGAGTAGTTAGCCTAGAAGGAGAAGTGGACTATAGTCTTTGAACTATAGGAGTTATAAGCAAAGTTCAGTCGGCAAAATTTCAAAGTTGTTAATGTTTGCATTCGATCTAATTGACAAGTAAATGAAGTGAATTCATCTGAACAATTATAGACTTTATCTTAGCCAAATAAGAGTATTATTTGGAATGAGACTTAGTCTATAATCGAGTAATTAAATCACCAAATCCTCAGGGCAATTAGTTTCATTGCAGAGATTAATTCCTTCTGGAGTTCCAATGATCCAGAAGTAGTAGTGAAGGTCGATTAGGATAAGTGAGATATATTGGTCCCAAGAATCTCAAGGATTTATTTCTTGACATTAGTTAGTTCACTGGTTATTAGACACATCGATCCACATCGCTGTCAGATAGGGCTGCATGGATTTTCTGTTTAATTCCAGTTGAACCAAGATTGAGGAATTAGTCCCTCAAGTTGGAAAGAGTAGTAGTAAAAAAAAATCAACTAAAAGCGAAATGTTATGGACACGAGTTAATCGGTGGACATCTGAGATTATAAGTTACTGTGAGTAAAATCCTTAGGTTGGGTCTGATGTGATTCTAACTAGCCACTTGCAAGCTGAGTCAACCAAGTGAGGCTTAGACCTCGTGTGAGACAAAGTTTGTAATCAACTGGTGAAAATCAAGTCAGACTAACCAACGGATACCTTCCAAGAGTTGAGCAACCCTAGAATTTCCGGTTGCCTAGGCCAAGTCGGTTGTAAGACCAAGTATAGTGAGCTAGAATGAGTACCAATTCCTTAAATTGCGGAAAAGGTCTCTGAGGAAAGGATTTCCATTGGTAACATAAGAGTGAATGTCGTGAATGAAAAGTTGTTCAAGGTGTGTATTGTTGCCTCAGGGTGACAATCTTATTTCGATAAGTTAATTGGCCAACAAAGAAGTCATGAAACCACCAATGGTAGTATGAGATGTTGTTTTGGATGAATT
Organism: Calophaca sinica; assembly: GCA_037113605.1. Classification (NCBI taxonomy): domain Eukaryota; kingdom Viridiplantae; phylum Streptophyta; class Magnoliopsida; order Fabales; family Fabaceae; genus Calophaca; species Calophaca sinica. The sequence continues at coordinate 73,970,151 of CM073736.1, forward strand.
TCCAAAGAGTATTCGAGGGAAAGTATTTTCCAAAGAGTCTAAAGAGATAAAAGAAGCAAAGATCCACTCGTTTGACACCAAGAGGCACGTCTGTGGGGGAGTGTGTAGTAGAATTCGAAGAATTTTCCACATACTCAACCTACCCTCAACGTATAAAAGATGATGAGTAAGAGACTCTCCATATTGAGCAAGAGCTCAAACCGTGTCAAGTAAGGTTGTGTGTCAAATTGAGGAGGATGACTATGTGAGACTGTAGGATTACTATAGGACTGCAGAGGAAGTACATACTGCTTTAATAGCAGAACGTCTAGACAAATAGCAGATGATGCAGAGCAAGCGTAAGAATGCCCAACAGTTAAGAGCAACAGTTTGAGAGAGCAGCAATAGAGTTAAATTCTCCTACTGTAAGTAAGGTATTCCATTTGATGGAAATGATACGAAAGGAGTTTACCAATCTAAAAAGACAAGGTATCACAGTTCGCAGCGGAAGCACCGAAAGCCAATCTTACAGGAGGATGAGATAAGAAGGTAAGGCGGAGTTTGGGGACGAAATTCCATAAAGGTGAATTTCTGTCTTCACCCCATGCTAATGTTATTACGAAGTTCCAATGTAAGACGTAGTAATTTTTGAGGATGAAAATTTTTAAAAGGTGGGTAGTAGTGTAAGACCCCAAATTCTCTAAGTAAAGTTGGGAACAAGTTATGAGGAGTTGTGTGATTACATTCATGCTTAATTTGGTTTCAAAATTGAGTGAATAAGACTATACATAGTTTTTTATGGCTAAGTTGTTGATTTGGAGTTAAGAAGTAAGTTGGATTTAATCCTAAGATGATTGGAAGTGTTAATTAGGAGTTAATTGATGAAGATTATATGTTAAAAGTTGATTTCTCACATTTTAGTACAGTGTGAATCGATTCACACAGGCTTAAATTGATTCACAACTGTATTTCGGATCACAAAATGATGTTGTAAATCGAATTGGAAGTCTGTGAATCGATTCACAGATTTGATTCATGAAAGGCGCAGGTGTAGTTTTAAGTGGATGAGTCGATTCACAGCAGACTGTGAATCGATTCACACACTCTGAAAATGCTTAAAATGCTGATTTTTCAGCAGAACACGAAAAAGGAAAGGAAAAAAGAAGAGAAGGGCGATTTGGGAGAAGAGAGAAGAGGGAAAAACCTAGGGTTTCTCAAATCCTATGAGAAATCCATGGTTTCTTGCCAGATTCTTCCCAAACCTAGCTTGAATCAAAGTTTGAGAGTGAGATTTTGAGTGTTCTTGAAGTTGGAAGTGGAGCCCTAACTAAGAGAAAGAAGAAAAAGCACGAATTGGAGAAAAAGAAGGGGAAGAAGACCAAGCTCTAGCAAGGATGGCTCAAGTTCTTGGATTGAGAAAGAAGATTGAAGGTTGTAGATCAAGATTTGAGGAGTATTTGAAGTAGCCCTAAGTTGAGCAAAGAGGGAAAAGTTTGAAGGAGAGCAAGAGGCCAAAGCTTCACCCTTCTAGCTCAAAATCTTGAAGAATCATGGTGAGTCCTTCATCCCTTAGGTGATGGGCAACTAATAACACCCACATATAAGAATTTTCTCAAAGAAGTCTTTGAACCCCAAAGGGTTCAAAGTTAGGGTTGTGAACCCCTTTGATTTTAAGTTTAATTTTAAGGTTATTGTTATGAGAACTATATGGGGTTTGACTGAAATAGGGTTGGATGTTGTCCCCAACCCCACTAATTATTATTTGATGTTTGAACCCTTGAATGCTCCATAGAGCTTCAATGGGATTATGTCCTTGTTTTGAAATAAATTCTTAACTTGAGATTATAAGTGAAATTTCATATGAATATGTGGTTTTCCTTGTTTATATGATTAAGTGAATGAATATATTTGAAAGCTTGGGGTCTTAATGCATGTTAAATTAAATTCTTTGAAGTTGTATCTAATGTCTTGGAATAAATAAAGAATGATATGAGAATAATGTTGCTATGATTTTTGGTTTGATGCTTGATTGTTAGCCATATGTTCACTACAAATATTTCTAGAGTGGGAAGGAGTTTTGTAAGAAAGGTTCATAAGTATTGATGAAATTTATTATGCTTGAGGTATATGTATGTTTAGATATGATTGATAATGCTTTGAGTGAATTAGTTCCTCTTGGACATTCATTTTATTATGAGAATGCACGAATAAGTAATTGTTACTTATCATTGAGTTTTTAGCTTGTTCATTCAATTCATCATGTGATTGTTTGAAAATGCTTAAGTTATGATTAAGAAGAACAAATGCTATGTAAGTAAACACGCTTAGCACAAAGGAAGCTAAGATGCCAATATGCACACTTAGCACAGAGGAAGCTGAGGTGTTAGTTAACACATTTAGCACAAAGGAAGCTAAGGTGTAAGAAAGTATTCTTAACACACAAGAAGTTAAGGTAATAGTGAGTATCCTTAGCTCAAAGGAAGCCGAGGTACTAGTAAGCATGCTCAGCACAAAGGAAGCTGAGTTATGGGTAACCACGCTCAACACAAAGGAAGTTGGCGTGTTACCACTGAGTATAAGTTAATGATTAAGTTCAGTGCTATTAAACAAGCTAAGTTTCCAGGTATTAAATGAGAAGTATGCGTGGCCTTTAGTGTCACAGTTAATTTTATTAAATAAGTATGATTCAACGAGTGAATGGTGAGGAGTCCGTGAAGGGCTCACTGATATTTTATATCTCACCTCGTTCCATTTTATTATTTTATAGATAAACAAGTATTGAAGACTGACGAGGCGAAGCTCCAGGCTTGGCATCCAGATTTTAGTTTTATTTATTCATCAAGGTTGTAATCTATTTGATAGATTATGTATTGAGTTTTAATTTATGACTTGGATTACTGTAATCAAGTTTGTAAATTATTAGCAATTCCTATGCTTTAATGTAATTTGCCGTACTTTCAATTTATATTGAGGTATGGGTATTACAATCAGAGTATGTGAAACTGTCAAATCTGGAGGGGAGTGGGCCTTCCTGGCTTGAGGGGGAGATCAACGGATTTGCTCCGTGGAGGGTGGCGACATGTGGTCTATTCCGATGTACGAAGTGCTATTTACCGAGATGCAGGTTTATTTCCCCTTCTCGTCCTTTGAACTTTCCATTCTTAGACACTTGGGTGTGGCCCCTTCTCAGCTTCATCCCAACAGTTGGGCTTTCATAAAAGCGTTCGATTTGGTTTATCGGTATCTCGAGGTACCAGCCTCTTTTCTAGTCTTTTTTCATTTATTTTCACCCATGGAGACATCGGAGAAGGCCAACCAACGGCAGGGTTGGATTTCCTTCAAGCCGAACGGCAAAACCTTTGACTTGTACAGTGAATCTCTTAAAAGATTCAAGACGAAGTACTTTTTCCTTCTTCCGATGGACGATGTCGCCCGGGAGTGTGTTTTTGATATCGCCAATGACGGTTCGGAGGCTCCGAAGTTTCCATTCTATTGGTCGAAGTCGTTCTTCGATCGTTCCTGTTGGATCCTACATGTTCAAGTTATCCGATCTTAGTGAGCTCGAGAGGGGTTGGGTGAAGAGCGTTCGGGATTGGGTTGGTGGCTTTGAGCCAGTTGTATATGTTGACCCCAAGACACAAGAGGAAATGTCGCTCAAGCGGTTCGTTCACACCCGAACTCTCCTGCGATGCCCTACTTGGGAGGATGCTCGATGTGTCTTAGGTAGGGAGTTATTTGCTTGTGTTTCTCTTTTCGTACAAGTCTTTATCTGACATGTTTGTTTTTTGTACAGAATCCATGTCGAATATTGTAAAGTTTGCTGCAATTAAAGCCGCTCTGGCTAAGAAGCTGGAAGGAGGTTCGGACGAGGTGAATCAAGTTCAACCCCTACCTACCGCCGCAGATGTCAACGGGCCTTCCAATTTTGGCACGCAGAAGGATGGGGGCTCTAGACCAGCTCCTTCGGTTCCTGCGGTGCCCGAAGTGGTAAGTGTTTCTGCGGATATCATTAACGTTGAGAAGCATAAGAGACCTCCTTCTTCCGACCTTCCCCATTCTCAGCCGAAGAAGCAAAAGGGTTCAAAGCAACAAGTGCTGCCCTACAAGGGTTAGGATTCTACCCACTCTTCTGAGGGTGCTCGTCAACCTCTCTGGCAACAGACTGGGGAGAAGGTGAAGGAACTGGAGGAAGAGGTCGTCCTCTTGCGCAAGACGAAGAGTCAAGCTGAGACGACCTTGAAGAAAGATCGGATTCGCGATCTTGAAAATAAGAACCAAGATCTTTGCACGAAGGTGCAGAATGCGGTGGGTCTTTAGACCCAGCTCTCAAATGAGTCCCTTCGGGCCGATGAGGCCGAGAGGAACTGCCGCCAGCTGACTACAGCGAATGAAGAGCTCCGGAAAGAATGCGAGGGTCTTAAGTCCAGGGCAGACAAGACCGTCGCGGACAGTGATGCTTGTCGCAAGGAGAGGGATGCCTACCACTCCGAAGTCGCTAAGCTAAAGAAGGCACCGAAGGAGAAGAATGAGGAGCTAAGGAAGGCATTGGAGGAAAAGGCAGCCAGCGATCAAGCCATGATGGAGATTGGAGATGAACAGTTTGACAACAGCGTTCAACAGGTGGTGTTCCTGAATCCTGGAATCACTGTTTAGACTGAGGGTGTTACCAACCTAGGGGTGGTTTCAGGGGATCACATCGTGCATGCTGAAACCCAAGTCGTCGTTGTTGTTCGCCCTTCGGCCGATGCTTAGTTTCCTTGTTTGTATTTTGCAACTGTTTCTTTTTAAAACCTTGTACTTGTCTTTTGTACCTGCTCCTTTGCGTTAAGGGCAATTGTACTATGTTTGTCATTTCATAAGGTAGTTTCCATTACGTTGTCGTCACTTTGGGAAGGAAGCCCGGCCAAGGGAACCTTCCCTCTACCCCGGAAGACTGACTTGTCGTCAATACTTCGGGTGTGCGATGGATTGGAAATGTCCGTAGACAGAGCGATGGCTAGTCACGTCGGTTGAGACTCCAAAAAGATTGGCGTGACGATGCGGGACTCCGTAGTGGTCGGAGTTTGCTCATCTACCTAAATTAACAATGGTATTATAACCTTACTAACCGTGATAATAAAACATCCGATTGTCGAAGTCTCGTTTTATTATGCTTGGATTTTTACAAGAAGTGGATTCCCTTTCATGAGGGAGTTACACAAGCATTTAGCTAAAATATTTTCTAAGTTTGGAAGCATTCCATGTTCGAGGAACTGCTAGGCCTTGTAAAGTTTCTAAGGTGTAGGCGCCATGATCGGTCTTCGAAGAGATCCGATACGGTCCTTCCCAGTTCGGTGCCAGCTTTCCTTGGCTCGTGTTTTTGAGGCCGACGTCAGCCCTTCTTAGGATCAAATCGTCCTTTTTGAATTCACGAGGTATAACTCGTTGATTGTATCTTGCTGCATTCTTTGCTTCATAGTAGCTTCGTTTAGGGAGGCTAGCTCTCGATTTTCTTCGAGGAGGTCCAACTCCTCTCTCAAATGTCGGTGATTGGATGATGTGCTAAGCGGGTGGAGTGTTCTCCAGCTCAGTTCTCCGACCTCGACTGGGATCACTGCTTCGGATCCGTAGGTAAGCCGAAATGGCATTTCTCCGGTGGTGGAGTGGGGCGTGGTTCGATATGCCCAAAGTACTTGTGAGAGCTGTTCCGCCCAATTTCCTTTGGCTTCGTCGAGTCTCTTCTTCAAGCCTCTTAAGATGACCCTGTTTGCTACTTCGGCTTGCCCGTTTGTTTGGGGATGCTCGATCGAAGTGAATCTTTGCTTTATCCCGAAGTCAGCTAAAGTTTCTTGGAACCCCTTGCCCGCGAATTGTGTCCTGTTATCGGTGATGACGACTTCGGGAATGTCGAACCTCATGAGGATTTGCTTTTTGAAGAACTTGATCATGTTTTTTGCTGTGATCTTTACCACCGGTTCGGCTTCGATCCATTTTGTGAAGTAGTTCACTGCTACAAACAAGTATTTGATTTGGCCCGGGGCCATAGGAAACGGCCCGAGGAAATCGATTCCCCACTAGGCGAAGGGCCAAGGGGAAGATAGAGTAGTCATCTCGCAAGGAGGAGCGTTATGTACATCGGCATGCTTTTGGCATTTCTCGCACTTTTTCACATAGGCAATGGCATCTGTATCCATGGTCGGCCAGTAGTAACCGGCTCGCAATGTTTTCCTGGCCAAAGATCGCCCACTGAGGTGCTGGCCACAGATGCCCTCGTGGATTTCGGCGAGTACGTATTGGGCCTCGGCAGTGTCAAGGCACTTCAGAAGAGGTGCTGAAAAGCCTCTCCGATATAGGCAATCTTCGATGACGGAGTATGAGCACGCTCTGCGGCGAATTTTTGATGCTGCCTTGTCATCGAGAGGAAATTCGCCTTGGCAAATGTATTTAAGGATTGGCGTCATCCATGAGTTACCAAAGTCAGTGATTGTGTACACCGACGGGGTAATGAGGATACATTCGAAGGTTTGTTTTGTTCCATTTGGGGAGTTCGGGATCCCTGATGTGGTCATAATGCTTGGATGGGAAAGGGTCTATTGAATGACCAATCTGTAGCTTCTCGTTGTCTTTGTGCTTGCCAGTTTAGAGAGTACGTCGGCTCTCGAGTTTTACTTTCAAGGAACGTGTATGATCTCTATTTTCTGAACGCTTTTCATCAATTCCTTGACTACGGCCAAGTACTTCTATAGTAGGGGGTCCTTTGCTTGGTATTCCCTATTGACTTGGGATGTTACGAGTTGGGAATCAGTGCGAAGAATGACTTCGAAGGCCTCTAGATCGCGAGCGAATATCAACCCGGCAATGCATGCCTCGTATTCGGCCTGATTATTCGATGTGTGGAAAGAAAAGCTTAGAGAGTGTTCGATTGTCAAACCTTCAGCATTTTCCATGATCAGGCCAGCTCCGCTCCCCTTCGAATTCGAAGATCCATCGACGTGGATGGTCCATCAGGTGCTCGAGTCTTCGGACGTTGAGATCATCTCTGCTATGAAGTCGGCCAGGCTTTGGGCTTTGACTGCCTACCGAGATTCAAAGGAAATGCTGAATTCTGAGAGCTCTACGGACCACTTAATCATTCATCCTGCCAGGTCGGGCCGGTGGAGGACTTGTTAGATTGGTTGGTCTGTTCGAACTGCAACGTGGTGAGATAGGAAGTATTGTCATAGTCGCCTTGCCGAAATGACCAGTGCTAGAGCGACCTTTTCGATTTTCTGATATCGGAGTTCGGGACCTTAGAGCGTTTTGCATATGAAGTAAACCGGTCTTTGCCCTTCTTTTGTTTCTCTAACCAGAACGGCACTGAGGGCCTCTTCGGAGACTCCCAGGTATAGATAAGGGTTTCTCAGGCATAAGGCCTCATTAGGACTGGCGGAGTCGACAGTGTTTCTTTCAGCCTCGTGAAGGCTTCTTCGCATTCCGAAGTCCATTCGAACTGTACCATTTTCTTCAGTAATTTGAAGAAAGGAAGTTCTCTCTTGGCAGACTTGGAAATGAATCTGGTTAGGGCGGCTATCATCCCTATCAGTTATTGAAATCTTTCTTTGACTTTGGCTGTCTCATTTTGGTGATGGCGTGGCATTTGTCGGGGTTGGCCTCGATGTCGCTCTCTGTTAGGTAGAAGCCCAGAAATTTGCCCGTTTTGACACCAAACGTGCATTTCTCAGGGTTAAGTCTCATGTTGTGTCGGCATGCCTGTTCGAAGACGTTCGAAAGGTCGGCCATATGATTTGGCTCCTCAGCCGATTTGACAATCATGTCGTCCATGTATACTTCGAGCACGTTGTCGTTCTAGTCTTTAAAGACTTTATTCATCATGCATTGGTAAGTTGCCCCGGTGTTTTTGAGACCGAAAGGCATTACTTTGTAGCATTAATTGCCGTCGTCAGTCATAAACGCGGTCTTTTCCTGGTCGGCAGGATTCATCGGTATCTGGCTGTACCCAGAATATGCGTCCATGAAGGACAATAATCAACAAACCGAGGAGTTATCTACGAGTTTGTCGATGTTGGGAAGGGGATACGCGTCTTTAAGACAAGCCTTATTGAGATCGGTATAGTCAACACACATTCTCCATTTTTCATTAGATTTCTTAACGAGGACTACATTTGAAAGCCAAGTTGTGTACTTTACCTCCCTTAAAAAGTTAGCCTTAATTAAATCACTAATGGCCTTCTTAGCCGCTTCGGCCTTCTCAAGGGATTGCTTCCTCCTCCTATGCGCGACCCACTTTGCAAAGGGATCCAGGGCGAGACGATGGCATGCGATGTTGGGGGAAATCCCTAGCATGTCGGCTGCAGTCCATGCGAAGAGGTCGGTGAAGGCTTTTAGACATTTGATCAGGTCGTCCTTTACGTCGGGGGGAAAGTCGATTCCGCTCTGGACAGTCTTCGTCGGATCTTCCCCTAGCTGAACCTTCAGAAATTCCCCATCTAGAATGGACCGGTGTATTTTTCTTAGAAGTTCTTTTGCGATCGGGTCTATGTCTTCTTCGATCTCGTCCTCGGGTTCGATTCTGGCATCGAAGTCCGCGAGATTGACATTAGATGATCCGATGTTCTTTTTTGGTGGGGCTGTTTTGCTTTCTTACCCTTTGATTGACAGCAGGTAACAGCACCTGGTTGCCTCGAGATCGCCATGGATCGTGATTATCTTGCCCTCGGTGAGTGGAACCTCATTTTGAGGTGGATGGTAGAAGTTACTGCTCCTAATTCTCATAGGGTAGATCATCCAAGGATGAAGTTGTATGGTGATGGACATGGAAGGACAATGAATTGAACCTTGATGATTTTTGTTTCAGGCTTGTTGCCGAACGTGGCCATTAGCTCGATGTAGCCCAGAGGTTTGGTTATGGAACCATTGAAGCCCTGGAGATCGGAGTCGCGATAAGGGATCATGTCTTTTTTAGCCAGTTTTAGAGTCTTGAAGAGGTCGACAAACATGATGTTGGCAGAACTCCCTTGATCAACCAATATTCTCCTCATGTCGAAATTTTCCATATAGCCGCAGATCAGCAAGGGACTTTGGTCGTTTGGGTGACCATTCAGCAGGTCTTCATCGTAAAAGGCCAAAGGTGGCCGACTTGAGCTTAGTTGGTTGATAAGTGGGTAGACAGGGGTTATGGACATCGTCTCTCGCATCTTTCGTTTGGCGGAATTGATGGAAGGTTCACCCCGTCCTATCAAGCCTCCGGAAATTACCAAGGCCACAGGTGGGGGGCCTAGCCCTTTCTTCGTCGGCCTGATGAGGGTGATTTTCTGTCTGGGTCAGGGCGAATTTGTTATCACGCTTAGGTCGGGGGGATCGAGATCGGTCTCGTCCTTCGTCGGACCTCGTCTTCGTGTATTTGTGTAATTTTTCCTTCTGGACGAGGGATTTGATGACGTCCTTAAGCTGAACGCATTCGTCAGTGTTATGACCCGCGCTTTTGTGAAATCCGCAATACTTTGACTTATCGGTTCCGGGCCGCTCTTTCAGAGGTTTAGGGAATCGTACTCCTGCATCTTTAAACTCCGTGCTGGCGCACTCATGCAGGATACGAGATCGGGAGGTGTTCAGCAGGGTGTAATCTTCGTGCCTTCCAGGGGGACCTTTGAGGTCCTTGTCTCAGCGTGGCCGATCTTCCTTATACCCAGAACTTTTTTCCTGGGCGGTTCTCCTTTTTGACCTCGAAGGCAATTGTTTCTCTTCGAAGTTTATGTCCTTCTCCGCACATCGGAGGAAGTCATTCAGACTGTCGAGCTTATCGACCCCGACATTGATGCTGAAGAGGCTATCTTCGAGCAAACCCATTCCAGCAGGTATAGTTTCATCTCATCGAAAGCGTGTTTGAAGAACACTGCCTCCTTGTTGAAGCGTTCGATGTAATCTCGAAGAGGTTCGTCCTTCCGTTGGTGAATCGCTTGCAGCGTAGCAACCGACTTGGGTTAAACGCGAGAAGCAGTGAAATGATAGCAAAATTGAGCGGTGAGCTCAGACCAAGAGTCTATGGACTTTGCCTTCAATCCCTGGAACCATGTGAGGGCTGCTTTCTTTAGGGTGAGCGAGAAAATCTTGTATTTTACTGGACCTTTGGCGCCGTGAAACCCTATTATGGTGTCGAAGCGGCCGATGTGTTCGTCAGGATCTCCTGTACCGTCATAGGTCTCGAGCGGGGGGCTTTTGAAGGGCCTTCGGGATCGGAAACCGGGCCACCCTTGTAGTGAAGGGACTGAAAGCGAAGTGATCGTCGGTATCCTCGAAAGCGTGTGTTCCTGAATACGTAATGGGAGATTCGAAATCGCGACGGGAAGGCGAATCTGACGATCGACGACGTCTTGGAGAAGTAACACTCGCTCACGAACGTCGGACGTGGCTGTTTTGCCCTCGAGGAGACACGCGCGTCGAACGACGTTGTCGATGGCGGTGAGCGCGTTCTCGCGATCCCTGGGGGATTGGGAACGGCGGAAGAGGGGGTGCTCGATAGAGAGCCTGCGTGAAGATCGCTCGGCAGATCTGCGGTGACGCTGGATCCTGGATGGTGATGAACATAGAGGAGATGAGCATCCCGGAGTTCGACGCCGACGGAAGCACGAGCTCCCCGGGGAACGGCGGCGCAGGGAAGAACGATCAGCTGATCGGTAGCGAGTCCGAGACCTTTGTTGTGAACTGCGGCTTGGGGAAGATGGTACGTAAGATCTCGTTCCCAGAGAAGAGCGAGTGGGAGATCTGGGGCTGGAAGCTTGGCACTCGCCAGATCTGCCCAGAGCTGTGTTACGGTCTTCGGAGTCTTCTCGCTGGTCCGAAGATGTTCGGTGTTGAGACTGACGATAGGTGTCTACCTTTTTAGACAAATTGTTCTGCTTATCTTCAATGTTCATGAGACAGAGGTTTTGTGCCGCCAGGGCGGTCGTTTACTGTCCCACGAGGTTGAGTACCTTATTGACAGCGGCAGCAGTAACGAGGGTAGGCTGCGGTTTGGGAGCCGGTACTGTCTCCGGTTCGGCGGTCGAAATGTGGGCCTGAGTGAGACTCGATTTCGACGGCGACAAGGATCTCGTCGTCCCATTCATGAATCTCAGGGAGTGTGGGTATGCGGGTCGTATTCCACGTGGTGTTTCATTTTGGTCCGGCCATGGTAAATCGAAGGATTTGACAAAGGAACAAGAATCTCGTTCCCACAGACGGCGCCACTGATCCGAAGTGGAATCTCGGAAGTGGCCAGAGTAGGGTCACGAAGGGTGGGCGCTACGGAGCACAACGGTGGGGGGTGTACCTGCACACACTCCGATGCCTAAATCAATATCGGAATCAGGTGAGTTAAGGAAATAAACAGCACGTACCTTTATTGATTAGGTCATGGACCTTTTATGGCTGAGGTCAGGCTGCTGACGTGTGGATATCCTCATGTAACCCTAGATCGATTATCAGCCGTTGGATGTATCCAACAGTCGATGTTGATTCTAGGGTCATGTGTGGACAAGGTCGCTTTTAGGGCTAGCGCCGCATTGCTTGTATTCTAGGGTTTCACGCCGTGGCGATTTGATCCCTAGGGTTTGTTGTCCCGAGGATGGAACTCCTGGGTCGGGTCGGTTGACCGAAGTGGGCTTTGGGCCTGTTCGGGTCGGTATTGTTTTAGGCTGAATCTCCCTTGTTGGGTCAGATCGGTCCGGTGTGGAGGGGGCCTTTTTTGCCACTCCAGATCAATAACAATCATTATGAAGTAGTGACGACCCAAGTTCCGCACGAAATACAATATATATATATATATATATATTAGAGAATATTTATAGTTTTATACATTATAATAAGGGTAAATTACACTCCCCTTCACTGAGAGAAGTTTGAATTATACTGTCCTTCCTCTTATGTTAAAATTTACACTCCCTTTCCTTAAGAAGTATATATGTGTAGTAAATTATACTGTCCTCCTCTAAGAGAAGTTTGAGTTACACTCTGCTCCCTTAAGAAGTAAATATATATTACACTTTAATCTCTTTTTAACATAAACAAATATTTTTGAGATATATTTATATAAAATAAATAATATTTGATAAAGTGGAGAATGATTACTACATACATATATACTAAAAGGTCGATAATATTAACCACATGCTTGTAACTTTTTCTAAAACATTGTGAAAATTTTATAATGAAGTAGTGGTGACTATACAATAAATACATAAAAATATATATATTATTATTACATTATTTGAAATTTTTAACAAAAAAATATTACAAAATATTTATAATTTATAATTTATAATATAAAAAAATCTACCCCTAAAAAAAACCACATAATATATTTCACAAAGTGCAAACCACACTCAAAACCCAGAATTCCACTATAAATCCTTAAAGAGGTTGGTGGTTGGCTTTGGCCTTACATAGGGTTAATCCTTACCTTTTGTAACAAAAAAAAAAAAAACACTCAAAGCCCAGGAACATCCACTAGGTGATAGAAAAATAATAGATCGATTGTAAGCTTTTACGACTCACAGTAAATGGGGAGGCGAAGTAATACGGCTCACAGTAAATGTGTAATTACTGAATTTGTATTCTCAAAAAAAGTTCTCTTTCACATAATTAAAGATATCAACTTTGCTTTTCTCGCAACTTAAAACCTGATTCTAATCACTAATGGCACCTTTACTTTGTAAAAACATTTTCGGTTTTCATTTTCTAAAACTTGTATTAAATTTAACTTACAAACAATAAAGATGAGATGCTCTTAAAGTGAGTCATTGTGATGGAGAGAAGATGAAAGACGGGATAAGGATAATGCACTTCCAGAAATAATAAAAATAGTTTTTGGGCATTTTTATTGTTTCCAAAAATATAGACAATTGTTCACTCAAAGAGTCTCTCATCTTCTTATTAACGAGTTAAAATTAACATTAATTTTAAAAAATAAAAACAAAAAATATTTTCACAAAGTAAACAAGCACTAAATTGTCAATTTTGTCAACTTTATACTAACTTGGTCGATTTTCAGCAATTAAATGCTTCTCTCTTATAAAAAAAAACAAAAAGCAAAAAAATGCTTCTCTGGCTTAATGAGATAAGCAGACCGGATAAAAGACACACTGCACAATTTTTCAATAAAAAAATATGATATAATTTTTTATTCTATGCACTATATACTTACCAATTAAATGCATGACAACTTTCTTATTGAAGCGAAATTTATTCATGCATACCCAATTTTGTGATATAAAAAATCCCTCACATAAATTTATCAAAAGAGAAAATCCCTCACATAAGTGAGGTGCCGTAGACAGAGCATCAAGTCCTACATAAATTATCAAACTTCCTTTAAATTAAAGTTTGAAAAATTCCTCACATAAAACAAACGCGTCATTCCTTTGAAGAATTTACATCAAGTGTTTCTGGCTAATCATGTTCAGCATCAGTTATGTAGAAGTGAAACATGCCAAAATCTGTCATCTACTTGAAAATTTAGAATCTAGATTATTTTACAACATGGCTATCAAATATGATATATATCCTTATCCTTAGAATTATAAAAACATGAAATAACAGATAGATAAAGAAATACAAATGCTTCTCAGAGCAGCAATCTTGGAAAGGAGTTCTGAAAATAAAGACAATATGAAGGAGTTGCTCAACATTTCATCCCTCAATTTTCACCAAAAAAAAAAAAATTCATCACTCAATTTGGCAAGTGTTTCTATGCAAAGGCCAGCTTGCATCAAAATCAAAAAATCGACAACTTACGATATAGCTTCTCTTAACCGCTGCTTACCAACTCTACATGGAACCAACATGAAATCGAAAATCAAGTACAGTCAATAGACTAAAATAGCCTCCATTTTGTGACTTGCCTAGGAAAAAATAAATTGTATTCCTGTTGGACTATATTCAAAAGTATAATCTCTTTTGTAAACTGGTTTTGGCCTTGTGAAGGCTTTGTTCCTCAAAGGCTCGACTGCACTGAGTCATTTTGAGAAGTTGAGAGTATTGTCAAGTTTGTGACAGAAGAATACTCTTGAGAAAAATTGTAATCAGTTGATTATAGTGAAAAATCCTTCAGGAACGAAGGGACTAGACGTAGCTACCAGTTGGTGGTGAACTAGTATAAATCTCTGCGTCTCATCCTTTACTGCTTTACATTTATCTTTTTCTTGCTCAGTAAAACAAGTTTTCATAAGCTGTTTAATTTCTGCATCCGGTTTAATTCTCAGCATCTGATATACAAACAGTTTTGAAAAACCTGTGTTGAAGTGTTTTTTACGTATAGTTTGCGAAAAGTTTTTAACACAATTCAACCCCCCTTCTTGTGTTCACGTTCACACCCCCCCTTTGGATTTAATCCAAATTAATGGTATTTTTGCCTTCCCTAGGAATCGAGCCATGTACCTAGGGGTTAAATACAATGGTTTTTGATTCCTCTAGGAATCAAAAACCATTGTATTTAACCCCTAGGTACATGGCTCGATTTCTAGGGAAGGTAAAAACACCATTAATTTGGATTAAATCCAAAGGGGGGTGGTGAAGTCTTGTGAGTGAACCGGACACTGGGGTGCATGGACCAGAGCTAGTGTATGCTGGGCTGGGGCCTTGTGGTCAGTGGGTCGGGTAGTTGTGGTACGGCCCAATAGGGTGGCGGCACAGACTGTTACAATAAAAATGGGTTGCCGGTACCAGGAATCAAAAACCATTGTACTTAAAGTCCAGGTACGTGGCTCGAATCCTGGGGAGGCATAAAACCTCATTAAAAGGACTGTGGGAAAATCCTGTGAGTAAACCGAACACTGGGGTGCATGGACCAGAGCTAGTGTATGCTGGGCTGGGGCCATGTGATGAGTGGATCGGGCAGCTGTGGTACGGCCCAATAGGGTGGTGGCCCAGACTGTTACAGGACCCAATACTGCTGGCAGCCTTAACTGGGACCCAGGCTGTTACATATTAGATTGTCCTGTTACTTTAATGTTTATAATAAAATGTTATTGTGATTGTGGAAAGTGTCTGTTTGAATGTTTTAAACACAGTCGATCATTATATCTAAGTACAGAGGAGTTTTTCATACTTCGCACACCATGTATGGTTGAGACAACAGTAAAATATTTTATGTTAGTCCTATGTTACTGAGTTTTATAAACTCACTATGTTAGGGCGTTGTTTCAGGTACATAGCAGTGGGAGAAGCCTAGAGCATGTCAGAATGCTCGGTCTTGCCGCCATGCGAGACTTTGAATACCGGATCACGAGTTAAGTTGTTTTTATTGAAAGTCTTTTGTATTACATTATATTTAATTGTAATATTTGATAAAGTCTTTTAATTGTGAATTTGCTTGTAATATTTTTTAGCATTTAGAGTCTTATGTAGTCAAAGCAAAAAAAATTCACGATTATCCTTAATCCCAGTTAATTAAGCAGGTAATGCCTTGATTAGAGTCCAGGGTGTTACAAAATTACACTGACATGTAATGTTTCTCCATCGATACTTAAAAGTAAAGTAATCATTTATAAATAATAAAGACATTTATGAAATTGATATGATGTCAAAGACAATAAAAATGTACGGACAACATCTAATATTTTTCCGTCGATACACAAAAAGAAAAGTAATCGTTTATACCGACGACATGTAATATTTCTCTCATTGAGAAATTAAAGTAAAATAATAATCTATAAATATTCAATTATAAATAATAAAGACACTTATAATGATAAAATATAAAAAATGGTCAAATAATTAAAAATATAAATATAAGAATATAGGAAAATTAATAAGAAAAATTTTTAGAAATAAAATAAACTAAAAAATAAATAAGAATAAAAAATATAAAAAAGGACACTTAAAAAATTAAATAAAAAACAACGAAATTATACCGAAAATATGTAATGTTTTTCCACTAACACTTAAATACAAAATAATTATTTATAAATAATAACGACTTTTATAAAGATAAAATATAAAAAATTAAATAACTAAAGAAAAGAATCATTAAAAAACTAAAAAATAAAATAAAAAAATAAATATTGAAAAAAAAAGAAAAAAGAAAATAAAATAAAATAATTAATTAATAAGAATATCAAAAAATATAAAAAGAAATTAAAAATAATAAATTATAAAAAAACAATAAAAACTTAGAAATTATACCCAAAACAATCATTTAGGGTTTTTCCATAAAGAAATTATAACAACATTTATAAAATTTGATACGTGTTTAAAGAAAATGAAATAAAAATACCAAAAAAAATTTAGAAAAATTGAAAAGGCCAAACGTACCCTAAATATTTAAGAATTTATGATTTAAGTAATTTAAGAAGCCTTAAAAAAAGTAATTCAAGAAGAGTTAGCATATTAACAGATATATAAAAAATAAAAGGCGAGATGGTGAAGAGGTCACATGGCATAGTGAGAAATAAAGAACATTAGAAAAAATTCTCTTGTTAAAAGATAAGTACTTAAACTTATTATAATAGTCGTGTGAGTGGCAAGGCAAACGAGGCAATTGCCTTATGCCTCAAAATTATTTTTATATTTTAAAAAATTAAATTTATTTGTAATAAAATTATTAAAAATATTTTTCTATTGTCTTATTTTATTAATTATTTTGTGTTTTTTATGTCACTTTAAAATAATATTTTTAAACAAATAGTTATTATTTATTTTTTTGATTATAAAAAAGTTTAGATTGGGGAGGCTTACCCATGCAGGACCAAGGAGAACCACCAACTTGAGCCAGGATTTACGGTAGAATTTACGTATCGCCCACCAACGCAGTAGTACATATAAAGTAGTACATATACATGCGCGATGCACAGGAAATAAGTTGTTAAACTAATATTACATCTCGATAAAAATACAAAGAATAATAGGAGCACGATGATTTTCAATAACTATATATATATATATATATATTAAAATTGTGTCAAAATTGCACATTCGTTAAAAAATACCCAAAAAATATGAAAAAGAGTCCCTAATAACACTCGTACATTATGAAATAACACTAAAAACTAAAAAAAATGACAATGTACATAACAAAGTCTGCCCAAATTTGTGTTAGCCATTAAGTTATATCCAATAAACACAACAATTATCGAACCAATCTAATTGAGCACCTGAACATTAAAATAAAATTTGTTACTTATCTTACAAATTATATGTCATTCATTTTACAACATATATTTCAGACATGAAAATATAAAGTAAGTTTTACCTATCTCAGATTCTGAAAGACTTCTTTGTAAACTACATTTGTAGTCTTGTTGGAGACCTGATCTTCATCATCACATATAAAAATCTTCAAACCATCCTGTGAAGTAACCCTTGAAATGGCAATCTAAAATTGTCCATGTGAATAAATAAGTTGTGGAAGATATATACCGACATTTCTAAGAGATTGACCTTGACTCGTATTTATAGTCATTGCAAATGATACTTGTTTGCGCTAAAATCTGAAAGGAATTTTGGGATCAGATGGAGTCAATGACAATCTTGAAATGTAGTCTTTTGTATTGTCCCGACTCTGATCAGAGCATTACTTACTAACTTAACGGGATTATGAGTTAAACATAGTAAAATTTTCACTTTACATAATAAACAATAGAAAGTAAATCCTATTGAAAAACAATACTCTGGCTAAAGAAAATATTTGGATACACTCTGACATAAAGGCATTAAAACAAATTCGCTAATAAAATACTTTTATAGAAAATTACAACCAATTTCAATAAATTACAAAAGACTCATAGTTAAAACGACTCGACTTGTGATCCGGCTTTAACATATAAGAAAGTCTCGCACAAAGGCAAGACCGAGCATCAAGACTCGCTCTCTAATTCTCCATGAGTGAATAGTACCTGCAACAACTCCCCTAAACATAGTGAGTTATAGAAACTCAGTAACATAGAATTTAGTAAATAAAACATTTTTACCGTTGTTTCAGCTATACGTGGTATGCTACGTATAGAAAACTCCTCCCAAATAGGCACAATCATAAACACCCAAGTCAGATCATAATATCACCTCAATTTGTAAGAAAGTTAGGCATACATATTACAATCCTCACCATAGGGTAAGGTTCAAAACAATGTGACTATGTCACCAAGAGGTAACTAAGTATACATCTCTTGTCACTTGATTGTTATCTCATCACATAGTCATAGTTAACTTAATGAATTCCATAAACTCCAATTTTGAAGACATGAAATCACACAAGGATGAAAGGGAAAATAAGCCAAAACTGAAAACTCAAAACGTTCAGGCCTGGCTGTGTTACCTCGCACGGCCGTGTTAGGGAGGCCAATTTTTTTTTAAAATGGAGAAACAAAGCCTGACACGGTTGTGTTGCCCGACACGACCATGTCAGGGTCTCAGGTGGCCCAAAACTCTGCAGAAATGCAGTTTTTTTTGCATTCTCTCACCTTCCAACTTCGATTCCTCCTTAATCCAAGCCAATTCCAATCAAATGAAAGCTCAAAATCAAGGATAAAACATGATACATTGAATAAGATTCCACTTATTTCATGAATTCAAATGAAAAACCAAAGACAAGCCCTTCCAACTACTTGGGTCTTCACAAGATCATCTAGGGCAAGACAAACACATATACAAGCAAGACATCTCATCCATATCTTGATGCAATCATCTTAACCAAAAACCCATTTCCATTCCCTAACGAACAGAATATCATGATGGGGTGAGGGACAACATCTCACCCTTTCATCCAATTAGGAAATAAATCATCAATTCAAACTCTTTAATCTCTAATTACATAACCTTGGGACTTACGGTTGCCCAAACTCTTAAACAGGGAAGGGAACTTCACATTCAAAGGAAGTTTAATCATTAACTCCCATTCCAAATGAAATTAAGCCATTTAAGGCACATTTCCACTTTATTAAACACTAATCCAAATCAATACACACATAATCATGGTATTTGAAGGATTCCTAAGACAAATTCCTCTTTTAGAACATATCTCAAACACCTTGCATGCAATTTAATTCTACAAGGTCCCCATATAACATTAAGTCCCATTAACCCATTCCAAGAGACATAGAACCATTCATTAACTCAAGGAAATCACATACAACTCATTAAGAATTCAAAATCAAGAATTAAAATAATAACCTAAGCATACCATTATAAGAGGTTTTTGGAGGAAACTCTATGTTACCTTAGGGCTTGATGAAATTGGAGATAAAATCCCCAATTTCTAGGGCTTGAGCTTCATCATCCCTTTTTGATTTCAAGCTTTCCCTTTGAGCCTTGATCTTCTCCTCTTTCCTCTTCCTCCTCCTTTTCCCTCTTTTCGAGCTATCTTTCTCTCCCTTTCTCTCTCTCTCTCTCTATTTCGATCTCTCTCTGTCTCTCTCTCGCTCGGTGTTCCCTCTCTCCCCCTCCCCACGGCGCACCACCCTGTGCCGCCACCACCAGGGCCGCCGCGGCCCCTCCCCCTTTCTTCCTTCTCCTTCGCGCTCTCTCTCTCCCTTTCTCTTCTTCTTCCTTTTTATTTCTTTTTTTCTTCTTTCTTTTCTTTCTTTCTCTTTTCTTTCTGAAACATGTGTGTTTAAAATGAGAGAAAGTGAGTGGGCTAAGGTGGGAACAAGGGGAAGTGTGGTGTATGGTGGGGTAAAAGCATCGTTTGTTTAAAATTTAGCTAACAAATCCTAGTTTAATTTTATAATTTACTCTTTGGTCTTCAATAAAATCTTAGGTAAATTAATCAATTAAACTACTCATCCTTAGTAAATAAATCCCCTTTTTAATTAGGGTCTTTAATTACTAAGCTTTAGAAAGTTGGGGTGTTACAACTTCTAGCCAATATTGCTTCTTAAGATGACTTTTGCTTCAAGGACATAATTTCTCATCTGGGTGACTGTCATCCGAGTACCATTGCATAATCTTGAAGATTGATTAATATTCCTCAACAACATTATCGGTATACCGACTTTCAGTTTTAACTCATGACTTGATAGTCCTGAAGCATTAATGATGTTCAAAAATTCAGGAGTGTGGATATTATCTGGCCTATCATGAGTTTGGACAAATTCGGTACTTTTCATTTCTCATAGACTAAATTGGTCTCCGTAATTTTTGTCGGATACCAATTTGGTTATTTACTGTTCTAATAATATATATTTTTTAAATATTTTGTATTATTAATATTAAAAGGAAACATATCTTCTCAATTGCATACCATTACGGAAAATTATATTATCAAGGGCATATTTCCTTATTTATCAGACATCAAATCAGAATATTTTAAATAAATATCATATCACATTAATTCGTATAACGCTGCATTAATACTTTTCAGATTTGTATCTTTAAAAAAGCAAACATTATTAAGGCATAATTTTTTTTGATTCACTATTAAAGTAACAAATATCATTTATTAAACATGCAATCTGTCATGATATAAAATTCAAAATTATCCACTGCTAATGTTGACCAAATCAATTAAAATATGATATCAATTTAAAATTAAACTGATATAACAAATCGAATCTTCAAATCAAATCAAACATATGAATCAAACCTGCAAAATTACTATTAATTCAATTCGTTAATTGTATTTTTACTTTTTTAATTCAATTTTTTATTTTTTTATTTTTACTGTATTTTATTATTAAACATTAAATATTATCATTTATTATATTATCAACTATGCTAATTGATTATTCAGGGTGAGTGTGTGACTGTTTGTCAAGAAGTTAATTTATACTAAATAATAATATTAATTAAAAAATAATGGCAAACAAATTGTAATTTATGTTAATACCCTCAATTGATGTTTTTAAATATAAACATCTTTTGTCTCATTCTTTATTAAATCAAATAAAAAGAAAAAAAATATTTTTTTAATTTTCTATCTGGACAGATATAAACTTCTTCATTTTTTTTTGTTTGTTTGTTTTTTTATTTCTTTATTTTCTCTTTATGTGTAGAAAAAGACAGTTAATGAGAGTTCAATGGGGCAGAGAAAATTAAAGAGGGGAGAAAAAGAAATTGAGGTGGTGCAAAATGACCACTCTACCCTTGTTTTAGGCTGAATTTTTTGGCAGGATTTTTGTTTCTTCACATTAGCAAAAACTTTCATATATAAGGAAGATTTAGTCCTTGAAATTGTAAATATAAGATGTTAGTTCTTCGGGATTGAGCATATATAAATCTTATCTTTAATGAGATCCAAAAGTTAGTTCTTCATAAATTAATATATGTAAAGAATATGATTCAAATGTTAGTTTTTCAGGAACTATCATGTAAAGATACAATCATATAAATATTTTTCTCATTTTTCTTTTGTTTCAAACTGTATTATGATCAAATCTAGTTCTTCAGGAACTATACGTAGCGCTAAAAAAATCGTGATGTTTTTCACGAACTATACGCAGCGCTATAAAAGTTATGAGGTTCTTCCGGAACTTTTCTTAGTGCTAAAAAATTATAAAGTTCTCCATAAACAAATCTCGTGCTATAAAGTTTTACAGGAATTTTCTATCCAGTACAAAATTTCATTCATGGTCTAAAAGTCTAGATTTTAGTAATTGTTCCATAAATTTTCATATAATGATGACTTAGAAAACTTCTAGTTTTGTACAATCCTACGGGAATGCCTGAATATGAAATTCTTTCAGAATTTTATCAAGATTCTTATACAAAATATGATAATCGTATTAGTCAAATAACATAAAATAATATATTAGAAAGAACATAATCTTCTAAACAGTGTGAGAAAGAAAACGAGTTCTTTCAATAGAATCTCTGTAAGCCATCACTCGTATGGTAGAGTCTCGTGCTGATAACGTGTGATAAATGGAATATAAAATAAAGAGATGAATACAATAGAAATATGAAGTCAATGACTAGTTTTTCAGAAATTAGGATTAAGAGGCTAGTTCTTCAAGAACTACCTATAATCTTTGTATTAATAATCTTTTTTTGATGAATATCTTTGTATTAATAGTCTGATCAAATGTGTATAAGACAAATCTAATAACCCTATTTATAGAGATAATAGACTACTAGTTATGGACCAAATCAAATGATATGGTAAAATATAATGAGATAACAAATTGATATAGTCCTCGTAAAAAAAAATTGATATAGGCATCAATCAAATCTATATATCTGTAACATTAAAATATATTTTAGCTGATCAAATTAGTGTAGAATACAAAAATAGCATAAAATAAAAAGAAAAAGCTAAATTACACTTTTCGTCCCTTAACTTTTTTTTTTTTTAGTTTTCAATTTCGTCCCTAAACTATTTTACTTTTCATTTACGTCTCTTAAGTTACAAAAGTTACATCACGTTCGTCCCTTATGTCTGTAATCCCTTTATTGTGTGTGTATAGGTCAATGTCATTATCATTGATACTCTGTTATTTTGTACCATTACCATTTATCATTTTATTTCATCAATAAGAAGTCTGAGGAGTATGGTTTTGATTTTATTATTTAAAGGGATTACAAACAGAAAGGACGAATATGACGTAATTTTCGTAATTTAAGTGATATAAATAAAAAGTAACGAAATTGAAAACTAAAAAAAAATTAAGGGACAAAAATTATAATTTAGCCGAAAGAAAATTCATTTTTGAAGAGAGAAAAAAAAAAGAAATATTTTAGCACATCTGATGATCGAATACGAGTGGCCCTCTCTAGGGTTTTCCATCTCTATCTTAGCTTTCATTCACGCTTCTTTTCTCTTACGCTACCCTCCTTGAAGCACCAGGACGACAACCTGCACCCACACAGCAGAGAGACCCACCGCTTCTCCGTCTGCGGCTACGTTTCTCTATTTTGGCCGGGTTCGTGTCGGGTCAATCATTGACCCAAACTCTCTGTTTTATACTTTTTTTTTTTCCTCCCTCAAACTCCCTGCGTCTTTTCGCCATTACCGCGACAGGGTTTGCGGCCTCCATGGGCGGGATTTTGACTGACCGCCATACCGCCGCTATAACCGCTTTTTGATAACACTGATCTATAGATAGTGCATTTTGGATGAAAGCAGTAAGGTTCTCGGCATTTGCATGACTTTGAAGCGCGGAATGGATCCTGAAAGGCTGAAACTAGTTGGTTGAAGAATGCATACTTCACTTGCAAACTTACCCCATTACTCGTTTAGTTATTTGGCTGTAACTTTGATTAAATACATTTTTAGTCATGCACAAATTTCAATATTAGATGCTACATAAAATCTTCCATTTCATTACCAATTTTGAAAGCTGAGCTTGATGGAATTGAAACGGTAACACATGGCATATAAGAAGCACTATGCTGTTGGATTGTGGTAGGAAAACATCTATATTTTGTTAAATTTTATTGGATTTCGATTTGTAATTTTGTAATTTTTTCTGAATTTTCAGAGTCCCCGTGGGGATATGCGGGAACGGCCCCGCACTGCCCCGTTGACATCTCCCTGTTGGGTTGGGATGATCAAAGTGGAGGGCGAATAAGATTTGCATGGTCTTTGTATTGGGGCTGGGTGCTGTGTGCTTTTTGGACCAAGCCTGATCTGTTTTCTATTGAGAAATTCAGATCTTTGTTAAAGTGGAGTAGCTGATGTTTGCCAATGGAAACATAGGAACAACTTTTTGCACTTGATTATTGACGAGTAACCAAATAAAACTTTATAACTGATTGGATTTTGAATTATTGAAAATAAACTTGATGAAGCTATTTGACCATTAAATGATGCAGTAGTTGATCTTAACTTAAGATTGACGTATGTTCTGATGTGAGAAATATAAACCTGATGCATAGCAGTTCGGAAATATGAATTTTCATGTAATTTTGTAATGTCTTTTTATTGGTTATTCCAACAGTTTAAATAAACTTGGTGTGTATATGTATCTGTCAGGTTCATGTGGTTGAAATCCCTGTGACGTGTCCATTAAAGCATCTGTTTCATCTTCCCAATGAGAGGAACCATTGGAGTAAGGCTCCAAAGTGCCAACGTTTCCAATGCCACCAGAAAAACTATAGTTCCATTTTCTACGTCTTCTGGTGGTGGCAGTGGTGGTGGCCGTGGTCGTGGGGGCTCTTTCTCTGGCTCAGGGAATTTCAACTTCAATGAAAGAGCTCCAGGTAAGCCCAATTCCAGTGAGCCCAAATCCGACACAACAGAGTCAGCCATTCCTCCTGGTTCTGGTCGTGGAGGCTCTTTCTCTGGCTCGGGGCAGTTGCCCAATTCTAACATGACAAAGCCACTTGTTCCTCCTGGTTCTGGTCGTGGAGGCTCTTTCTCTGGCTCGCGGCAGTTCGATTTCAATGAAAGAGCTCCAGGTAAGCCTAATTCCACCGAGTCCAAGTCTGACACAACAGAGTCACCCATTCCTCCTGGTTCTGGTCGTGGCCATGGCCGTGGACACCCAATTCCTCCCCCATCAGGTTTTCCTTCATTCTCATCATTTATGTCTTCCATAAAACAACCGACTGCTGGTCGTGGTCGAGGTATTGGTCCATTAACACCTCAACCTAAAAATGATATACAGCAACCGGATTCTGGACCCAAAAAGCCCATTTTCTTCAAAAGAGAGGATGGTGTTTCTCCAACAGCCCCAGCCAGAGAGGATGATAGCCCAATAGCCAGATTCGGTGATCATGAGAGTGATAATAAAGTTCAAGGGAGCATACAGGGGGTGTTGTCAGGAATGGGGCGGGGAAAGCCCATGAAACAGGAAGATACAGAAACTCAAGTTACTGAAGAGAATAGGCATCTCCGCAGTCGGCGACCTCCGGTTGCTGCTGCATCTGAGACTGTGCCCGGGAGACAGCCAATACTAAGCCGGGATGATGCAGTGAAGAATGCACGGAAATTTTTGTCACGAGATGATGTTGATGGAAGTAGTACCGAAAGTGGAGGAGGTTCTAGAGGGAGAGGTGCAATTAGTCGAGGCCGAGGCCATGGCAGAGGCCGTGGTATAAGAAGGGGAGGGTTTAGAGTGAGGGATGGAGATGAAAGGGGTGGTCGGATTCAGGATACAGCGAGTTCTCATGCTGTTGGGCTATACGTTGGAGATGATGCGGACGGTGAAAAATTGGCTAAGAAGGTTGGGCCTGAGATAATGAATCAGTTGACCGAAAAATTTGAGGAGATGATCAGTAGAGTTTTACCCTCACCATTAGACGATGAAATTGTGGAAGCATTAGACATCAATTGTGCAGTAAGTGGTCAGCTGCAGATATCTCTATCTATTTGTTGAAAATAATTGTAAGAAGTGGAAATAGAATTCTTATTTTATTTGTAGTTTAGCTGCGGCAAGGTGATACTTTCCAGTTTGTCGTAAAGAACATGAAAAAAGAGGTTTAGGTTAGTTGAATTCCTCCCAAGAAACTCATTAGACTTGATTGAGATAATGCTAAAGATCTGAAGGGAACAATTTTTTTTTTTTTGGGGGGGGGGGGGGTGTGGGAGTTTTGGGTCAAACTTCTATTATCTGTATTTTTGAGCATATCTTAATGTTTGTTTTTTTTTGTTTTTTCTGTTTCTTGATTGATTATTGCAGGTTGAATTTGAGCCAGAATATATGATGGAGTTTGATGGCAATCCAGATATTGATGAGAAGGAACCAATTCCACTTCGGGATGCACTAGAGAAGATGAAACCATTCTTGATGGCATATGAGGGGATTCAAAGTCAAGAAGAGTGGGAGGTACATTTTATTGTTAATCTTATCCAGGATTGATATTACTGTCCAATATTTAATAGCATAACTTGCAATGATTTAGGGCATGTCTTATTAATGTTCCTTTTTATATTGTTAATTCCTCACTATCTTCACAAACACTCTTATGGCTTGATTGCCGATAACTTTATAGTACATTTAGAGAAGTGCTGTATTGGTGCATTTCTTTGGAATATTTGTCTATTTTATGGGTGCTAGTGGGAAAGACTTTTGTTACTGTGCTTTACTTTATGGGTATGTGCACATATGTTGGGATTTTTTTTTTTCCCCCTATTGTTTTCTAACTTTATATCCTACTAGGAAATAATGGAAGAGACAATGGCACGAGTTCCATTGTTGAAAAAGATTGTTGATCACTACAGTGGACCAGATAGGGTAACTGCAAAGAAGCAACAAGAAGAACTGGAGAGAGTTGCTAAAACTCTTCCTCAAAGTGCACCATCCACTGTGAAGCAGTTCACAAACCGTGCTGTTATCTCTCTTCAGGTTCGGCACTGTAAATATTGACGTTGTTTTAAACATGAAATGTCTTTCACTTAGGCAGTTGTTTCTCTTTTAATTGGTATTCTCAGTTTGAGTGTCCCTGCCGATGTTCTATTGCTTGCTCATGTCGTTCAGTGTTGAATAGAACCCCCCTTGGGTATGGTTTCATCACAATTGATATTAGTATAGGATCTATTTTTGGGATGGCTGTAGAAGGTGCTGTAAGGACTTGGCGAAAGCAATTTTCTGTTCACAAGACTTGTATGTTCAATTGAAATCCCAAGAAAAAATTGTTCATTCTAGGAATTTAGAATCTAAATGCTAGCTGATAGAATAAATCCCAAAACTAGTAAGACATACACGTATAGATAATTAAAATATTTGTTGTATTACTGTTTTAGATTCTTGAAATCAGCCTAAGGAGGACATTGTACCTAGGTTGAGGAGTTGTCATTTTCAAGGCAGTGATTCGAAAATCAATTCTCAGCCTCAAAAACAATTAATAGTTGTTTAAATCTGTTATAAAGTTTTGTCTAGGAATGAATGAAGATCATTGGCTGTTTGAGTTTACATATTTTTACAGTAACTGCTTTTAATAGAATAGGATAGTTATTAGCTTTGTATCAGAAGTCCAGGAGGTTCCTTGACTGCTGCCTAGATCTGAAGCAATTTGCTGTAATGAATGCAGAGTTTGTGGCTTTTTACATCAAGGAAGCCATCCAGTGACTTTGTATTTTATGATTATAGTGTTCGTATATGTCTTGGTAATCAATTTATTCTGGTCATAGTCACAAATGTGGCTGGAATTTTAGTATTGTACTAATCTGAATCACATTGGATAGGAGAGCATATCTATTACCCAATCTTGACATGCGAGGACTGAGGAAATTTGTTTGAATTTGTTTTCCTGAGGCTGGCATTAATTTATCCTGAAATTGAGTTATATAATCCTCCTCTTTCTCTTTTATCCTTTCATGAATTTGGATAAATATGCATTATGCAAGTTTGGCTACAGATTCTTTGTATGAGATTACGAGCATATAAATGTATGTATGCTAACAATGTATGAGCCTGTTCTATGAATTATTTGGGATTTCCTTTGTTAATTCTTTGTATGGGGACTAGTCTTTTTATATTTTTGCCTTCTGTGTGCAACATATAAAAAATGGTACTCTGATCATCTGATGTCATTTGTGGATTTTATTTCCATTTTTGTTTTTTTGTGTTGCTTAGATTTCTTTTGTGTTACTGCTACAATAATATCTTTGGAGGAGATCAATAATTTACTATGAAAAAATCAACAACAAAAAAAGTACAGCAGAAAAAAGTGCTTTAATTAAACTAAAATAATCTGATTTGATGGCAGATTACATAATTTTTAATGTTTGATTATGGTTCCGGATCATGCAGTTTTTTCTCTAGTTTAAAGTAGTAGTCTTTTATGTTGTGAAATGTGAACTACAGCCAAATTCAGATGGTTAAACAATCCGATGTCTTTCAAGGGTATGAATGCTACTCTTTGGATTTGGCTCATCTAAAATGAGTAGAGTATGTAATCCAAATCCAACAGTTTATGAGATAATTAAGGGTGATTTGTTATGCATGTGTAGTTAATATCAACCCTTGATTTTCTCATGATTTAAGATTACTTACTTAATTCTGTAAAATGGATTGCTTACTTTAGAGGAGCTTGGTCCCTAATCTTTATACTAGTTTTTGCTAGTTTTGGATGCTTTATATGCAGGACACGATATATTTCTTTCTGTAAATATATAATGCTACAATACTATAAATAATATGTTTGTGGGTGTCTTGGTGCATAGACTATCCAACACCATATTGATATATAGCATTTTCAATTTGATTCTTTTCCTTTTTAATGTCCTTTTATTTCAGTTAAAGATGAGAAATCCGGGTTCCAAAAACTATGTAGAAGCAATATTCTGCACAATATAATTTATTTATATTATATTTGGTTTGCATATATGATGTAGAGCAACCCAGGCTGGGGATTTGACAAGAAATGCCAGTTCATGGATAAGCTAGTTGGGGAGGTATCTCAACATTACAAATAGCTTAATAAGCCTTTCAAGCTTAAACATGGTGGGCTTCAAGGTCTACAATGTCCATTGTAGTGTTGACAAGTCATCAAGCCTGGTTTCATTTTTCTTTGTCATTTTATTTTTATTAAAGAAACTGGTATAACTCTTGTAATAATATGAATGATAGTTATCTTGTAGCATCGGTGCTCGCAATTGTTGCATCAATTGCATACTGTGTAATAATTTTCCATTTTATTTAGATTCTTGGTTATATTACGGTCGGTTTTTACAGAGCCTTTTTTTAATTAGAATGTGTTTTTTTTAAAAAAATCCTTTAAAAAAAGTTATAGTATGTTTATTCAAGCTTTTAACAACATTAAATTAAAAAAACATATTTCTTATTATTTTGGAAAAAAAAATTTTAGCTTTTGAAAAAAGAAATGTAGTTACTTTTTTTGGACGAGAAAACTAGTTCAATTCATTCAATATAGAGAAAGCAATAACATATAAAATTTCGAGGACTATTGTTGAATTGTTTAATCTGAGTAGTTGATTTTGTTTTGGCTAAGGCACACACTGCGAAGTAGAAAGGCCTAATTCATTCTCATGCAAAAGCAAAGACAAAATAAGAGGGGGGCTGCCTAGCTCTACACGAAGAAAATCTCCTGAGTGACCAAGATTAAGTGACCAAGATTAGCGAGATAATCTGCGCACAAATTTGACTTTCGATATACATGAGAGCACTAAACATGCCAACCTTAAGGAGTGAATGAGCTCAATAATATCCTTCAGTAGAGGTAGGAAAAACTGTTGTAAGACATACCAATTTTCTCCAAGTTGATGATGACTTGCAAGTCCATTTCAGCAACCACCAATGGTAAAATCAACAAGAGTCTAAGTGTTTGTCTTTGAGCAATAGTTGATCTTAGTGTCAAGATCAACAAGAGTCTATAATGCATGTGCTAAGAGAATGTTATCATATTTGGGATATCTTATCTAAATTGATCTGTCAGGTCCTTGTGCCTTATTTGTTTGCCTTTAGAGCTGCTAACCAAAAGTAACTCAGTACTTTAGTTCTTAGCTAGAAAAGTTCCTTTCCTCAGAGTGATACTAATAAGGAGTTGTTTTATCAGTGTTGGCCTTCATGCATGGCTGGATTGAAAAACAACATATAATATTGCATAGTTAATTTTATTTAATAGAAGACTTTAATTGTTGTATAATTGTAAACAAATAAAACATTAATGTCCACTTTAGATAAATTTTCTAAAAACTTGAATACATAATGTTAAAATTATGTTTTTTAAAAGTTTAAACAAACGATCTCAAGTAATTTGTAGTTTTTAAATATAAATAATAGTTGTATTCTTCATTTTTCAAGGTTACAGATGAATACCTCATTAAAAAAGGTTACACATGGATACAATTCGAAATTGAAATGCAAAATATAAAAGATAAAACATGATATAGATAAGATTTGAATTGAATTTAGATTCTGATACCAATTCAAAATTAAAACAATTATTTTTGATTACTTCTAGACTTTTACAATCCCCTGAAGTTAGTACATAGATAGCAATATCCATTATCCTCAACTTTTGTATAAGAAGATCGAATTTTAGTCGAAGTAATCCCCACGTGTGGATGCCTGCATCTTTTGAGTGGTTGAAACAAATGGCATCCAAATAACTCCTCCATTTATTATATTTTATTACATGTCGATCAAAATCCACATGCTTGATTTCGTCACTAGATTTTCAGTGATACTAATAGTAGCCTTATTATCACAATATAACTTCAATGGTAGAGTTATAGGCAATTGCAATTCCTCAAGAATCGTTTTAAGCCATATTATTTGACACACTCCTTGAGCCATAACTCTATATTTCACTTCAATATTGTTTCTAGCAACTACGCTATGATTTTCACTCGACCATGGGATCAAGTTGTCAAGTAGAAATGTACAATATCCTAATATTGATATGAAATACCTGATATATCTTGCATAGTTAGCATCAATGTAAGTTTCAATGGTCTGCAATCCATTTAGCGTTTACTTGGGTACCCCTCAAATACCTCAAAATTTAATACATTGTCTCAATGTGTTTTTTCATAATACGAATGCATAAATTGACTTTCTAAGTTTATTGCAAAAGCAATGTATGGCTAAGTATGTGATGAGCAAATTACTTCCCTACCAATCTTTGATATATAGCAGAAATATCAATCAATTCAACTTTTGATCACTTCTAAGCTTCTAGTTAGGATCAACTGAGGTGTCTGAAGGTTTACATCCACTCATGTCACTCTTCTTAATGAGACCTATAATGTATTTTCTTTGAGAAATAATAATTTCTTTTATGGATATTTCGACTTCTATGTGTAACGCCCTGACTATCATTAGGGCATTACTTACTAAATTGACAGAAAACTGCATCTAACGAAATAAAAATTTTGCTTTAGATATTACAATAATAAATGAATCTTTTAAAAAAAAAAATCAGACTTTGACTAAACAATTTCTTTAATCACACCAAGCATTATAAGACAAGGCTAATAATAAAATACATTAATCAAAACTACAACCCAATTGAAGACCAAACTTGATTCTTACATTAAAATTAACAGAATTAAAAGACGACTCGTGATCTGATATTAACTCGAAAGGTCTCGCCGCCAAGGCAAGACCGAGCACTTCTTCATGCTCTAACTTCTTCGATGTGCTTGAACCTGAAAACAACGCCCCAAATATGTGAGTTTATAAAACTCAGTAACATAGAATTGAAACTTAAAACATTATCATTGTTTAAAATACTAGTTTTTAATAAATTACATACACATTGAAAATTCATTAACTAACTAAAGAATCAAACCCTTAAGGACTAAAAAACATCATTATTATTATTTTTTTCAACTCTTTTATCAAATATTAGAATCAAGGCTCCACTTAGTTCCTTGGGTCTCAAGAAACCCAACTTACCTAATGTGCTTCATAGCCTTAAATCTCAAAATAAATCCAAATTCAATCAAACCTTTTCCTAAATTTTCCAAAAATTTAAATATATTTAAATACAACTAATATGAACCACAGAACACAAAATATTTTTCTCCCAAACCCCTAAGGGCTGGCGGCCTCAACATTTTCTTCCCAAAAAAATTTGCAAATCTTCTAACTAATTACACAACATCATTCCATAATTCATTCCTTTCACAAATCAACCATTTCCTACAACACACTTGCCTAATTCAAGTTCAATCATCAATTTAAGCTTCATTCAAGAATAGGGTTTTTCAACAAAAATTATTCTAAGTTTCTAAGTGTAAGTGTTTTGGTTAGGAAAAGGGTTTTAAGTTGTGAGGGCCTTAAGTATTAGAACTAAGTCTTTAGATTTATGCTAAGTTTGTTCCGTGGTGTTAGGACTTGAGAATCGGAATTCGTGCGGCGTGAATTCGGGACGTGCGTTGACACGTGACTTGGCGACTTTCGGTAAGGGCAACTTTTAGATATGTACAGGATTTAATTTTTATTTCGTAAAGCGAAGAAGTCTGAGAACCTCAGGATTCAAAGTGAGGGTCTTGTACCCCTTCGATTTTTATTTTCTTTAAGCTTATATTTGATTATCTCGTGGGCTTGATTCCAAGTGGTTGGCGACTGCCCCCAACCCCCCACACTTGTTTGAATTCCTCTTTGCTAACTCCACCGAGTTGCAAAGGGACGAATTTGATTGATGTTGTTGTTTGCTGTGTTGTTGGTTTGTCACGTATTGATGGATTATTGTGCATCGATGAATTGAAAAGCATTGTGGTGTGTGTATGCTTAAAACATGATTAAGATATATGTTGTGGATTTTTTTGGATAATTGATGTTATTGATTATGCCATGATTGAAATATCAAATGTGGTGATATGTTCATTGGGGGTGGTTAAAGGCATTGTTGCGTCGTGTCTTGTGGTAACGTCGACCTATCTATCCTGGGTAGTGGAAATGCCCATGGCCAAAGGAATTCGGGAACGTCGTTAAAATTTTACCATCGCAGGGAAAAGTGTCGGTCTGGTACGTACAGCCCGATATGCGTCTGGCGTATGGATTCCAGAATTAAAATTGCATTATCATGTAGTGAGTCAATAGGAACGAGTGCATCCTTATTGATTGTGCTTAATATTATTGTTATGTGTGTTATGCTTGTTGTGGTATATGCTATTTTTGTGTTACCTTTTATTTTGAGAAGTTGACCCTTTCCCGTGGTTCCTTCAACCGATGATGGCAACACAGACGATGGCAAAGACCTTGGTGATCCTGGCAATGGTGACGTCGCCAGACATAGTGTTTGACTTTTTAGACTTGGAGACACCCTCGGCGATGGAGTTTGATCCCATCTCCCATCGAGTTGTATATACTGGGGATGTAGTGCAGACCTTCAGGGTGGATGGACTTATGTTGAGGCAGGAGACTTCCAGGAGGACAGTGAGTTTCCCGATCAGGATGACGCAGACCGTGGACACGTGGCGTCGCACTCAGAGTGATCAGGTGTTACCAGCTTCTTCTTCGTCACCAGAGGAGTCATCTGATATTCCTAGGAAGATTACGACACGTTATGCACCCTTGCCTAGAGGTGCCAGGATCAGAAGGACCGCTCGCAAGAGTGTTGGCGTCAGACGTTGGACAGCCGAGGCTTCGACCTCACGCGTGGCAACTGCTACCCCGAGCCCTGTGGCAGAGCCGACCTCCCTTTTAATCGTCAGGACCCCTACTCCTCCCGTGGATCCTTCCCCTATTTGTGGAGTATGTGGTGAGGTTGGTTGCAGCGGAGTGGATTTCACCGAGGAGGACGAGCCCGAGGGAGTACCGACACCTGTACCTTTTATTGACCTGACTAGCGAGGATGCTGATGATGACCCGATGGATGATGATGATGAGGATGACCCATCTGAGGGTCTGGGTAGTGACTTCTAGCTGATGTGGTTTATCTGCTTGTGTAGATGTTTTGGGTGTCTGAGAGGTCTATCTGTGTTATAGATGTGGAGGGGTGACCAGTTAGTCTTTTGGGATAGACTTTTTCTTTGTCTGATTGGGTAGACTGGCGATTCTTTGGGAGCGACCTCTGCGTGAATCGCCGAGAGTACCCCAGGAGTATGATCACTCTCGTGAGGGTCCTCATACTTTAGGTGTATTCTCTTTTGGACATATTCATTACTCTTATATTATATTTCGTACTGGTTATGACCCACTTTGGTGATGTATATATATATATGTATGTATTTCAGTGCATGCATCTTGTATCTTTAGATTGCATCATGTTTCTAAACGCTGTGGCTACTCTGCGTGTGTTTTGCGAAAGAAGTTGTTTTAAAAAAAAATGTACCGTATTTTCCAAAGGACACAAGAGTAGTATTTTAAAAGTGCGTCGCATTTAGAGTTAAGTTCTTGTCTGTGGCGCTTCAGAAATGGGGCGTTACATATAAGAAGAATAAAAGGAAATGAGAAACTATGTACAATAAGTCTATTAGAGATATGGACATTCATATGATGGTGTTAACATTTGTAAGGTAAACAACTGGGAGTACACTTTAGTTTGCTATGATTAAATGATTGGCGTAGTGGAAGAATGATGTGATTAGGATACATATATATATGCTCTAATGCATGTGTAAAAGGATTTAGGAAGTGTGAAAATACACACCACGTGGAGGAGATGGATGAGAATCCTGCATAGCAATAACTTCCTATATACGTAATCTTAATATAAGGTAAGCAAAGGCAAGGTATTGGTTGATAAGGGAGACATTACATCATGAGAAGAAAAATCTTCAAGAAATTAGATGGAATAACCAAAGAGCATATCTCTGGGTAATATATGCAAAGGCCGAATCAGAAATTCATTGGACTTAAATCTTTCCACATAATAACAATGCATAAAGTAAGATTAGCAAAAGCAAACTATTGGATAATAAGGGAGGCATTACATTATGAGAATATCTTTGGACTCGATGTTTCCACGCAAAAACAACACACACAATAAGAAGTAACCATGACACTTAATGATTAGGCAAAATCTTTACGCAATCCATGCACACCTTGGGAAATTACTTAGTGTCTATGAGAGTGTTTAGTTGTGGTTTAATACATAGTACCTAGTTTATAGTAATCAACACATTTAACACATTTAGCACAACAAAACATAGTGCCTTGGCATGCACTAACTGAAACTATATTGCAATCTAAAAATATTGATTAACAATCACAAAATAAAAGGTTCTTATGCTGCCAGATATTTCATTCTTGCTTATGCCACCAATAATATCAAAATAGAAGGTTCTTATGCTGCCAGATGTTTCATTCTTGCTTATGCCACCTAACTCTCGTCATTTTGTTTAGTTTGAACCCTTGAATAATTGTAGCCATAACTTGAGCCGAGTCTATTTCAATTAATGTAATTGAAAATGAAGTTGAATTTTAAAGTTACTTCCATCTTTTTATAGTTTAAAGTCATTTAGTGCAAGACAATTGGATTATGGAAATGGTTCAACAATATCACTATAACGCCTATTATTCCCATTTACTTGAAAGCCAGATTGCAAGTGTCATGAAAACTAGTTGATCACTCGTGCATAAATACCATTGTCTTTGTGTAAACTACTGACCTATGACAAACTTGGCAATACTTTTTTTTTCAGCAATAAATGGGACTATAAACTTTTCTCATTTTGTTTAGTTTGAACCCTTGAATAGTTCTAGCTAGAGCCTGAGATGAGTCTATTTCAACTGGTGTAATTCAAAATGAAGTTGAATTATAAACTTAGTTCCATCTTTTGACAGTTTTAACTCATTTAGTAGAAGGCATATTAGCCTATTTTTGAAATGTTATAATTTTTCCATTTGACTATATGAATATACCTATTCAACAGTCAATAAACATGTAACACAAATTATAAGATGCAGCAATAATAACTTGTGGTACACCAAAGCAGCAAATCATTTACAACAACAAAAAAGCAGCAAAGCATTGGTTAAGAAATCGAAATCATTCACTGAGTTGCAAATCAATTGCTTCAGAAATCAATTGCTTTGAATGAACAACATGTTGCACGACTCCAAATTCCATTCAATCTGCCTTTTTTATGGTTGTAGCTTGTAAGACTCCAAATTCCTCATCTTGTGCATGCTTAAGAAGATAACTGGACGAAGCTATGAAGTTCTTCTCCAAGAGCTAAAGTCACCTTGGGAGTTCCTAGCCATGCTGTTACCTCAATTTGACAAAATGAGATCATAATATACTGTATAAGAAAACCTAAGTGCTTGTTACATGATATTATTATTTTGATTGCACCGAGCCCAGACTTCTGTTGGATCTTGGCCTTTAATACTAACATACTGACAACTTTAGCATTTTACTGCTCATGGGCTTTGAGTTTATCTTTTTCAACAACCTATTGATCATGACATTTTACTAAGTAACTCAATATTAGTTTAAATCCCTCTTAATTGTTTACATTTGACTGATAATGACACACTGAAATTATGAGGATAAGATTGAGCAAAAAGAATTAAACAATAACCCAAGACACCATTGATCACCTTCATTTTATGATAACAAAAAAAGATACAGTACTTGGAATAATTGCATTGTAGCAATTTGTACTACAGAATTGGTGAAACTGACACCCCCTATGAAAGTGTTTCTTAAAATTCAAAAAAAAAACATAACTAATTAAGTAAACTTGAAGTACATCAAAGAGGGATCATCTTTGGAAACTCCAAACTTCATAGCATTTCCTTCCTGCAACCTCTTTGCTTTGCAAAAGTTGGACCATTCACCAAAAAGGATGCAGTAAAAAGGCTTTTCACAATCCCACTGAAGAGTACATGGCCATTTCTTCCCATTTCTATCCACCAGATTGACCTCAGAGCAACTACGTGGAAAAGCAAGTTCACAAAAGCCCAAAGGAAGATACTGCCTCAATTAAGAGGAAGTTCCATATTAGTGGAATATAATGTTAACATTAAAAATACTGGAAACATGTGACAATAAATATAGTTAATATGAAAGTCTCACTAAACTAACCACATACCAGTGAAGATGAAGTAACATCTTCTGTAGTCAATGTCTTAAACAAAGCATGGAAGAATAGTTGTTCATCATTGGGATAAGTGGTTTGACCATAGGGAACCTCATCATCGGATATACTAATGGGAACATCTTCTTCACCCAATTTGAATGATCTAGGAGGAGAAGGATACTGAACCTTAGGTCCTATTCTATCCTTAACTCGCATGTAAATAAGGCCTACATTTATATACAACAGAGAAAGCCAACCACCATGTGTCAGTCCATACAGTTGACCAAGCCTTTCTGAGCCTTCAGCCAAATACACCCTGCTTCTAATCTTCTTCAGAGCAACCTCGAGCTCATTTCTAACTGGATCAATGAGTCTCACATATTTTGGTATACTTTGGTCAAAGTCTGCTAGATAAAGCACTGATAATCTTTGTTTTTTCTGAATTGGAAAAAATGATT
Source organism: Calophaca sinica (assembly GCA_037113605.1). Lineage (NCBI taxonomy): Eukaryota > Viridiplantae > Streptophyta > Magnoliopsida > Fabales > Fabaceae > Calophaca > Calophaca sinica. The sequence continues at coordinate 74,006,856 of CM073736.1, forward strand.
AGCATAAATAAATGTGAACAAAAACAAATGATTGGGTAAAGAATACTACATTAATACAAAAACACACACTTACAAATCCAGTAACATATTCACAATAGTAGGTATGATAGTAGATATATTGGATGTCAGTGAGATATTGATCATTATCCAGCTGTGGTTCACCTTCCATCTACAATGAACACCATTCAATAATAATAAAATTTATCCTGTAATGCATTCATTTTTGTTAACAATATTCACAACATTATGACCGAGGAAGTATTGGCTGAACAAATCTTTATAAGTATATAAAAAGGTTAGTGCTCTAACTTATATGAATGTTACAAAATCGCTATTGACCAACGAATAAAACGAATACTTGGATATAGATGAACATAAATGAAATGAAGAACAATGAAACTTTCTGCTGCAAGAATCACAGACAACAGCTATTGTTGATATCAAAAAAATAAATGAATAATGAACAATGAGATGAAGAACAACACACGTTAACTGAAAATGAGCACAATAGCAGTTGTGAGATTACATGTGAAAATGTGAGATGAGAAACAAAGAATATGCAAATAAAAATTACTTATGTTGTGAGATCGTTGAGGTGCAATCGGTGACACGTTGATGAGAAGAAAGACAATATATAAATACAGGGATAGGAACCATAATGGCATGGTCATGGTAATGATTATATCTCTAAATTAGTCCTTTTTCACGCTAATCCTCACTCGATTGGGCACTATACAAACAAAATCTTTAGTCTCGATATCCTGACTTCTAAATCTCTAGGAAAAAGTCACATGGATGAGGTGGTTAAGGTTCATTTAGTTCATTGAGTGCAAGTTGGGATAGTATGCCCAATTCTACAATGGCTTCTTCCATATAGAAAGGCATCATCGTTAGTCATTTTCCATCATTATCCTAACTTGTTAGACTATAGAAACACATTATATCCTTACTTATAGATGTGTATAAAGAAGGTAGGAGGAAAGTATGTCCATTTGATACTAACTGAAATACCTAATCGGGTATATTAGCTTCTACAAGTTGGGATATCCCCTGCATCATTACTAATGAGTCATGATCAATCTGGAGTTGAGAGACTATGCAAACACAGCCATTTTACCTATGGAAAATTGTGTATATCCATTCATTAGTGACTGCCATTTCACGAAGAAGAACAAACTAATGTATCTCATATGTGAGGACATTCATTTTTGCGTGGTCTGACAATCACTACTGAATGTAGCCTTCCTTTTTCCCAATGCTGACATGATTTCTATTCAAGCCTGATAACATCCACCTGAGTTTTTATCCATCAAATTTGAAACACTACTATAGTTCAACTGTGTCAAAGTATGAAAAATAGTAAATGTAGGTATCACTTCAATGATTTAAGTTAAAAAAAATGGCACTTCATAGGTAATGTAATCATTACTTCATGATAGAAACAACAAATCTTCAAATACACTGCCTTTTTATACTTCATGATGACAGTTCACATGTATATCTATTAATAGGTGCAGCAAACTGATAGAAGCAGCAAATTGTAGTTCAAATGTATATCAATTAATGATTCTAACTTTTCGTGAACCTCTTTTAATAGAAACAGTAAATTGTCTTGGCAAAGGTTAAAGTTGAATGATTGTAACTTTTTCTTCAAGATCTTTTAATAGAAGCAGCACCTTGAACTGCCAATGGTTAAAGTTTAATGATTGTAACTTTTCTGCTCGATAAAAATAATATAAGTTGTATTAATGGCACTTCTCTGCTTCAATTCCTTCACATATACTGAGAATTACTTAGGATATTTCATGGAAAACATGTTACCGGTTATATATAACAACGAATGACAAAACTAACTAACTTATATATTGCCAAGGAGTAGAAAGCTTAACATCAAGTCCAAAAGTGTGTTACTATCTCTATAAGTGACAGTAACACAAAAGTAACATCAAGTCTTTTAATGATACAAATCTTAAAAGCATGTTTAATTACATTCCAAACTTAAAAGAGCAGTAGAAAAGTGTGATAACAATTCTCAAGTAACTATTTCCACATTGACAATGTTGTTCCTCCTGACATTCTCAAATTCAAATTTGATAAGCTGGCCACTTTTGAATTCATTCTGTCTACAAAATTGTTTCCAACCCATGCCAATCTTTGTGGTCTTGTTTGCCTAATCCCTTATCAGCAACTTGCAACTCACCAAGAAACCTTTAGGACCACGCAACAAAATGTTGGAATATTCAATTTCTCTTACATAAGAAGAAAAATCTTGAGGCAGATCCTATGGCAACAAAATGTAAAATGAATAAGGAAACATATAAGGAATTAGACATGACAAATTGAAAAATAAGATTATTTCCCATATACCCTAAGTACAACTTCTGGTCACCTTTTATCCTTAAACCATGCCTTAGTTCCTGCCATCCATGAGTGAGCACATACATATACTTGCATCTGTTGTATGTCACTTTGTACCGGTAACCTTTGTTGTCTATCAGAATCCACACCTTATCGAGCTCATGATGAAATTGCCGAATAAAGTTAGGATCAACCTCTAAATATGTCTTTAAAACAAAGACACAGAGAAATAGTTAGCTAATATAAAGTCAATGTTATTCACATCATTCATAAAGTAAAAACATTTCCAAAATTTTCAATTAGTATTCCGATTCCATTTTATATTGGTTGCAATATAACCAGTCAGATAATGGACATGCATAGCCATGTGAAGAGACCTATGCTGTAACTTGCAGTCCACATTAATAGAAAATTTAAATCATAATTGGAAGAGAAAGTGGCAAAATACAATCTATTTTACTCTGTTTTCCAAAGATGTCATGAGGATCATTTGTAATAACTTGAATTACACACAACCTTTTTTTCGATGAAAATTACACATAACCAGAATACAAATCCAGATAATGAAAAATCAACAGCCCAACAAACATGATTAAGAGAAACTACAAATTCATTCGAAGATCATAGCCATGGTGATTTTGTACTACATTTTTTTGGTTATACATGATAGTAAAATCAACACTGTCATTGGTAAAACATGCTCCTTTTCATGAAGTTATTGCTGAATTTTTGATGCTTCAAAACATTAATGACATGCATTTACAAATAACAAAAAATATGGGCCATGACATTAGAGAGTATGTTATATATACAACCATTAGTTTCTAATTTTTATATTCTTAAATACAGAGTGACCTATACATCATATAATGTACATGTTCTCATATATGCAACACATATACTGATGAAAAAATGGTTTACTTAAACAAAATCCACGAAAACATAAGTTAAAAAGTAGCAAAAAGTTAATATAAACAGAATCTTAACAATAACACCATAAGTACTTGTGTGCTTAAGTAGTTGTTAATAGCATTCAAATACCTATGAACACAAAATGGATAAAGACATCAAGTTGACTAAATATTTACAACACCATACATATATTGGAACAAAATGAATGAACATGGCTTAAAACAGAGCATTCGTTTTTAGAAATAAATGACCAAAATTTTCAACTACTAATACTGGCCCTAATAGTTATAAACATATAAAATTGCTTGAAACTATAAAGATTCGAACTTTGTTTTAATGTTTGGATAGGTATGAGTAGTGAATACCATAATAGCAATAATGTGAAGAAAACTCGTCTATCCTAGTTTAAAAATGACAACTTTAAAGAACATTACCACACGGTCAACATGCACAGCAACAGAACTTCCCTTTTCTTCTTTCCCGGTAACTATCGGCAGGTCTTCCATTGTAATGTCTACTTAAGGGAGGCAGGAAATGGTTAACACAGAATTTCGGTGAGAAGAGAATTGCTTGAAATGGTATTTTAGAGAAGTTTCTTTTCAATAAAGGACAAAACCTAGAAAGAGTTCTATATATTGTGTTGTTTCATCTTCCCACCTAAAATACACAAAAAATTGTCTAAAACTGCTAAAGGGGTGCATCACAAAACTGTCATTACATCACTTTACAGAAAATAGCTGTATTTTTGTGAGTGGGATAGGAAAGTACACCGGTTTAATTTATTGTACTAACATCTACATGTCTTTTCAAGTATCGTCACAATGGTGGTTATCTTTTTTGATGTTGATTCACTTAGATTTTTTTTTAATGCCTATATATCTATATTATATCATTGATTTTCATAAAATGGGCTTCAATGTAATCCTATTGGGTTTGAAAATAATCATATGGACATTGGGCAAACAAAACACCTGACATTTGAAAACACGATATAGCTATCCTACATGGCTACAATATTTATGCCACTTAGAACGCAAGAAACACCATCCTGACACTACACGTTGAGAAGTAACCATGAGACTTAATAATTAGGTAAAATCTCTACACAATCTACAGAGCACACATAAATTGTGAACCTCAAAGAATCATGACAACAGCCGTGGTCTAGACAATGGACATGCAAAGCCATGTGTATTTTCACATGCCTTCAACAGAAAAATGGATAGTTTGAAGGTCATTGATTTAAATGGAAGAAAGAAAATTAAAGCCTAAGTAAATCTCCAAGGAGGCAAATTCTAAGAATTTTCTATAATCTGATATTTGTGAAGAGACCTCTGCATTTGCAATCTGTAATATGGCATTTGTGAATATCTAACTCATAATTGGAAGAGAAAACGACAGGACGCACAATCTTCTCTATTTTGTTTTGCAAAAATGTCATCAACATTATTTGCTATAACTTGAATTACACCTAACCATTTTTTTCATTGATAGATTACAGATAACCTGAATAGAAATTGAGATAATGAAAACATTAAGAGTGCAAGAAACATGATTAAGAGGTTACATTATTTATGCCACTTAGAATGCCAAGAAACCCTATTCTGACGTTGCCATTACAATATTTGGAGTGATAATCATTTGATCTTGTAATCTACAAATATATTTACAAAAATGAGGTGAATCTTGAATAGAGTATACAAAAAGTAACATGGATTGTTGACTCTTTCCAAGAAGAATGAATTGACCTGACAATGAAACCTTATTCCATTTATCATATATTTATTGTTGCATAACCATTGGAATGACAAACTGTAGGTAAATATAATCCGGTCCATATACGGTCAAATGTACAGTAATACGAATCACTAACCAATGAAGGAGTTGTCTTGATATGATCACTTACTTGTGTCTTCAGTCAAGTGCAGAAACCTGTGAATCATTAGCCGATTCAACAGGAAAATGGATAGTCTGAAAGTCATTCACTTAAATGGAAGAAAGAAAATTAAAGCCTAAATAAATCTCCAAGGATGCAAATTCTAAAAAATTTCTATAATCTGATATTTGTGAGGAGACCTCTGCATTTGCAATCTGTAATATGGCATTTGTGAATATCTAACTCATAATTGGAAGAGAAAACGACAGGACGCACAATCTTCTCTATTTTGTTTTGCAAAAATGTCATCAACATTATTTGTAATAACTTGAATTACACCTAACCATTTTTTCATTGATAGATTACAGATAACCTGAATAGAAATTGAGATAATGAAAACATTAAGAGTGCAAGAAACATGATTAAGAGGTTACATTATTTATGCCACTTAGAATGCCAAGAAACCCTATTCTGACGTTGCCATTACAATATTTGGAGTGATAATCATTTGATCTTGTAATCTACAAATATATTTACAAAAATGAGGTGAATCTTGAATAGAGTATACAAAAAGTAACATGGATTGTTGACTCTTTCCAAGAAGAATGAATTGACCTGACAATGAAACCTTATTCCATTTATCATATATTTATTGTTGCATAACCATTGGAATGATAACCTATAGGTAAATATAATTCGGTCCATATATGGTCAAATGTACAGTAATACGAATCACTAACCAATGAAGGAGTTGTCTTGATATGATCACTTACTTGTGTCTTCAGTCAAGTGCAGAAACCTGTGAATCATTAGCCGATTCAACAGGAAAATGGATAGTTTGAAAGTCATTCACTTAAATGGAAGAAAGAAAATTAAAGCCTAAATAAATCTCCAAGGATGCAAATTCTAAAAATTTTCTATAATCTGATATTTGTGAGGAGACCTCTGCATTTGCAATCTGTAATATGGCATTTGTGAATATCTAACTCATAATTGGAAGAGAAAACGACAGGACGCACAATCTTCTCTATTTTGTTTTGCAAAAAGGTCATCAACATTATTTGCAATAACTTGAATTACATGTAACCATTTTTTTCATTGATAGATTACAGATAACCTGAATAGAAATTGAGATAATGAAAACATTAAGAGTGCAAGAAACATGATTAAGAGGTTACATTATTTATGCCACTTAGAATGCCAAGAAACCCTATTCTGACGTTGCCATTACAATATTTGGAGTGATAATCATTTGATCTTGTAATCTACAAATATATTTACAAAAATGAGGTGAATCTTGAATAGAGTATACAAAAAGTAACATGGATTGTTGACTCTTTCCAAGAAGAATGAATTGACCTGACAATGAAACCTTATTCCATTTATCATATATTTATTGTTGCATAACCATTGGAATGATAACCTGTAGGTAAATATAATCCGGTCCATATACGGTCAAATGTACAGTAATACGAATCACTAACCAATGAAGGAGTTGTCTTGATATGATCACTTACTTGTGTCTTCAGTCAAGTGTAGAAACCTGTGAATCATTAGCCGATTCAACAGGAAAATGGATAGTTTGAGAGTCATTCACTTAAATGGAAGAAAGAAAATTAAAGCCTAAATAAATCTCCAAGGATGCAAATTCTAAAAATTTTCTATAATCTGATATTTGTGAGGAGACCTCTGCATTTGCAATCTGTAATATGGCATTTGTGAATATCTAACTCATAATTGGAAGAGAAAACGACAGGACGCACAATCTTCTCTATTTTGTTTTGCAAAAATGTCATCAACATTATTTGCAATAACTTGAATTACATGTAACCATTTTTTTCATTGATAGATTACAGATAACCTGAATAGAAATTGAGATAATGAAAACATTAAGAGTGCAAGAAACATGATTAAGAGGTTACATTATTTATGCCACTTAGAATGCCAAGAAACCCTATTCTGACGTTGCCATTACAATATTTGGAGTGATAATCATTTGATCTTGTAATCTACAAATATATTTACAAAAATGAGGTGAATCTTGAATAGAGTATACAAAAAGTAACATGGATTGTTGACTCTTTCCAAGAAGAATGAATTGACCTGACAATGAAACCTTATTCCATTTATCATATATTTATTGTTGCATAACCATTGGAATGATAACCTGTAGGTAAATATAATCCGGTCCATATATGGTCAAATGTACAGTAATACGAATCACTAACCAATGAAGGAGTTGTCTTGATATGATCACTTACTTGTGTCTTCAGTCAAGTGCAGAAACCTGTGAATCATTAGCCGATTCAACATTAAAATGGATAGTTTGAAAGTCATTCACTTAAATGGAAGAAAGAAAATTAAAGCCTAAATAAATCTCCAAGGATGCAAATTCTAAAAATTTTCTATAATCTGATATTTGTGAGGAGACCTCTGCATTTGCAATCTGTAATATGGCATTTGTGAATATCTAACTCATAATTGGAAGAGAAAACGACAGGACGCACAATCTTCTCTATTTTGTTTTGCAAAAATGTCATCAACATTATTTGCAATAACTTGAATTACACCTAACCATTTTTTTTCATTGATAGATTACAAATAACCTGAATAGAAATTGAGATAATGAAAACATCAAGAGTGCAAGAAACATGATTAAGAGGTTACATTATTTATGCCACTTAGAATGCCAAGAAACCCTATTCTGACGTTGCCATTACAATATTTGGAGTGATAATCATTTGATCTTGTAATCTACAAATATATTTACAAAAATGAGGCGAATCTTGAATAGAGTATACAAAAAGTAACATGGATTGTTGACTCTTTCCAAGAAGAATGAATTGACCTGACAATGAAACCTTACTCCATTTATCATATATTTATTGTTGCATAACCATTGGAATGATAACCTGTAGGTAAATATAATCCGGTCCATATATGGTCAAATGTACAGTAATACGAATCACTAACCAATGAAGGAGTTGTCTTGATATGATCACTTACTTGTGTCATCAGTCAAGTGCAGAAACCTGTGAATCATTAGCCGATTCAACAGGAAAATGGATAGTTTGAGAGTCATTCACTTAAATGGAAGAAAGAAAATTAAAGCCTAAATAAATCTCCAAGGATGCAAATTCTAAAAATTTTCTATAATCTGATATTTGTGAGGAGACCTCTTCATTTGCAATCTGTAATATGGCATTTGTGAATATCTAATTCATAATTGGAAGAGAAAACGACAGGACGCACAATCTTCTCTATTTTGTTTTGCAAAAATGTCATCAACATTATTTGTAATAACTTGAATTACACCTAACCATTTTTTTCATTGATAGATTACAGATAACCTGAATAGAAATTGAGATAATGAAAACATTAAGAGTGCAAGAAACATGATTAAGAGGTTACATTATTTATGCCACTTAGAATGCCAAGAAACCCTATTCTGACGTTGCCATTACAATATTTGGAGTGATAATCATTTGATCTTGTAATCTACAAATATATTTACAAAAATGAGGTGAATCTTGAATAGAGTATACAAAAAGTAACATGGATTGTTGACTCTTTCCAAGAAGAATGAATTGACCTGACAATGAAACCTTATTCCATTTATCATATATTTATTGTTGCATAACCATTGGAATGATAACCTGTAGGTAAATATAATCCGGTCCATATATGGTCAAATGTACAGTAATACGAATCACTAACCAATGAAGGAGTTGTCTTGATATGATCACTTACTTGTGTCTTCAGTCAAGTGCAGAAACCTGTGAATCATTAGCCGATTCAACATTAAAATGGATAGTTTGAAAGTCATTCACTTAAATGGAAGAAAGAAAATTAAAGCCTAAATAAATCTCCAAGGATGCAAATTCTAAAAATTTTCTATAATCTGATATTTGTGAGGAGACCTCTGCATTTGCAATCTGTAATATGGCATTTGTGAATATCTAACTCATAATTGGAAGAGAAAACGACAGGACGCACAATCTTCTCTATTTTGTTTTGCAAAAATGTCATCAACATTATTTGCAATAACTTGAATTACACCTAACCATTTTTTTTCATTGATAGATTACAAATAACCTGAATAGAAATTGAGATAAAGAAAACATCAAGAGTGCAAGAAACATGATTAAGAGGTTACATTATTTATGCCACTTAGAATGCCAAGAAACCCTATTCTGACGTTGCCATTACAATATTTGGAGTGATAATCATTTGATCTTGTAATCTACAAATATATTTACAAAAATGAGGCGAATCTTGAATAGAGTATACAAAAAGTAACATGGATTGTTGACTCTTTCCAAGAAGAATGAATTGACCTGACAATGAAACCTTACTCCATTTATCATTTATTTATTGTTGCATAACCATTGGAATGATAACCTGTAGGTAAATATAATCCGGTCCATATATGGTCAAATGTACGATGTCTAATCACTAACCAATGAAGGAGTTGTCTTGATATGATCACTTACTTGTGTCTTCAGTCAAGTGTAAACTCGTGAATCATTAGCTGATTCAACATTAAAATGGATAGTTTGAAAGTCATTCACTTAAATGGAAGAAAGAAAATTAAAGCCTAAATAAATCTCCAAGGATGCAAATTCTAAAAATTTTCTATAATCTGATATTTGTGAGGAGACCTCTGCATTTGCAATCTGTAATATGGCATTTGTGAATATCTAACTCATAATTGGAAGAGAAAACGACAGGACGCACAATCTTCTCTATTTTGTTTTGCAAAAATGTCATCAACATTATTTGCAATAACTTGAATTACACCTAACCATTTTTTTTCATTGATAGATTACAAATAACCTGAATAGAAATTGAGATAAAGAAAACATCAAGAGTGCAAGAAACATGATTAAGAGGTTACATTATTTATGCCACTTAGAATGCCAAGAAACCCTATTCTGACGTTGCCATTACAATATTTGGAGTGATAATCATTTGATCTTGTAATCTACAAATATATTTACAAAATGAGGTGAATCTTGAATAGAGTATACAATAAGTAACATGGATTGTTGACTCTTTCCAAGAAGAATGAATTGACGACAATGAAACCTTATTCCATTTATCATATATTTATTGTTGCATAACCATTGGAATGATAACCTGTAGGTAAATATAATCCGGTCCATATACGGTCAAATGTACAGTAATACGAATCACTAACCAATGAAGGAGTTGTCTTGATATGATCACTTACTTGTGTCATCAACAGTAGTAAACCTGTGAATCATTAGCCGATTCAACAGGAAAATGGATAGTTTGAGAGTCATTCACTTAAATGGAAGAAAGAAAATTAAAGCCTAAATAAATCTCCAAGGATGCAAATTCTAAAACTTTTCTATAATCTGATATTTGTGAGGAGACCTCTGCATTTGCAATCTGTAATATGGCATTTGTGAATATCTAATTCATAATTGGAAGAGAAAACGACAGGACGCACAATCTTCTCTATTTTGTTTTGCAAAAATGTCATCAACATTATTTGTAATAACTTGAATTACACCTAACCATTTTTTTCATTGATAGATTACAGATAACCTGAATAGAAATTGAGATAATGAAAACATTAAGAGTGCAAGAAACATGATTAAGAGGTTACATTATTTATGCCACTTAGAATGCCAAGAAACCCTATTCTGACGTTGCCATTACAATATTTGGAGTGATAATCATTTGATCTTGTAATCTACAAATATATTTACAAAAATGAGGTGAATCTTGAATAGAGTATACAAAAAGTAACATGGATTGTTGACTCTTTCCAAGAAGAATGAATTGACCTGACAATGAAACCTTATTCCATTTATCATATATTTATTGTTGCATAACCATTGGAATGATAACCTGTAGGTAAATATAATCCGGTCCATATATGGTCAAATGTACAGTAATACGAATCACTAACCAATGAAGGAGTTGTCTTGATATGATCACTTACTTGTGTCTTCAGTCAAGTCACGTAAACCTGTGAATCATTAGCCGATTCAACATTAAAATGGATAGTTTGAAAGTCATTCACTTAAATGGAAGAAAGAAAATTAAAGCCTAAATAAATCTCCAAGGATGCAAATTCTAAAAATTTTCTATAATCTGATATTTGTGAGGAGACCTCTGCATTTGCAATCTGTAATATGGCATTTGTGAATATCTAACTCATAATTGGAAGAGAAAACGACAGACGACAATCTTCTCTATTTTGTTTTGCAAAATGTCATCAACATTATTTGCAATAACTTGAATTACACCTAACCATTTTTTTTCATTGATAGATTACAAATAACCTGAATAGAAATTGAGATAATGAAAACATCAAGAGTGCAAGAAACATGATTAAGAGGTTACATTATTTATGCCACTTAGAATGCCAAGAAACCCTATTCTGACGTTGCCATTACAATATTTGGAGTGATAATCATTTGATCTTGTAATCTACAAATATATTTACAAAAATGAGGCGAATCTTGAATAGAGTATACAAAAAGTAACATGGATTGTTGACTCTTTCCAAGAAGAATGAATTGACCTGACAATCAAACCTTACTCCATTTATCATATATTTATTGTTGCATAACCATTGGAATGATAACCTGTAGGTAAATATAATCCGGTCCATATATGGTCAAATGTACAGTAATACGAATCACTAACCAATGAAGGAGTTGTCTTGATATGATCACTTACTTGTGTCATCAGTCAAGTGCAGAAACCTGTGAATCATTAGCCGATTCAACAGGAAAATGGATAGTTTGAGAGTCATTCACTTAAATGGAAGAAAGAAAATTAAAGCCTAAATAAATCTCCAAGGATGCAAATTCTAAAAATTTTCTATAATCTGATATTTGTGAGGAGACCTCTTCATTTGCAATCTGTAATATGGCATTTGTGAATATCTAATTCATAATTGGAAGAGAAAACGACAGGACGCACAATCTTCTCTATTTTGTTTTGCAAAAATGTCATCAACATTATTTGTAATAACTTGAATTACACCTAACCATTTTTTTCATTGATAGATTACAGATAACCTGAATAGAAATTGAGATAATGAAAACATTAAGAGTGCAAGAAACATGATTAAGAGGTTACATTATTTATGCCACTTAGAATGCCAAGAAACCCTATTCTGACGTTGCCATTACAATATTTGGAGTGATAATCATTTGATCTTGTAATCTACAAATATATTTACAAAAATGAGGTGAATCTTGAATAGAGTATACAAAAAGTAACATGGATTGTTGACTCTTTCCAAGAAGAATGAATTGACTCGACAATGAAACCTTATTCCATTTATCATATATTTATTGTTGCATAACCATTGGAATGATAACCTGTAGGTAAATATAATCCGGTCCATATATGGTCAAATGTACAGTAATACGAATCACTAACCAATGAAGGAGTTGTCTTGATATGATCACTTACTTGTGTCTTCAGTCAAGTGCAGAAACCTGTGAATCATTAGCTGATTCAACATTAAAATGGATAGTTTGAAAGTCATTCACTTAAATGGAAGAAAGAAAATTAAAGCCTAAATAAATCTCCAAGGATGCAAATTCTAAAAATTTTCTATAATCTGATATTTGTGAGGAGACCTCTGCATTTGCAATCTGTAATATGGCATTTGTGAATATCTAACTCATAATTGGAAGAGAAAACGACAGGACGCACAATCTTCTCTATTTTGTTTTGCAAAAATGTCATCAACATTATTTGCAATAACTTGAATTACACCTAACCATTTTTTTTCATTGATAGATTACAAATAACCTGAATAGAAATTGAGATAAAGAAAACATCAAGAGTGCAAGAAACATGATTAAGAGGTTACATTATTTATGCCACTTAGAATGCCAAGAAACCCTATTCTGACGTTGCCATTACAATATTTGGAGTGATAATCATTTGATCTTGTAATCTACAAATATATTTACAAAAATGAGGTGAATCTTGAATAGAGTATACAATAAGTAACATGGATTGTTGACTCTTTCCAAGAAGAATGAATTGACCTGACAATGAAACCTTATTCCATTTATCATATATTTATTGTTGCATAACCATTGGAATGATAACCAGTAGGTAAATATAATCCGGTCCATATACGGTCAAATGTACAGTAATACGAATCACTAACCAATGAAGGAGTTGTCTTGATATGATCACTTACTTGTGTCATCAGTCAAGTGCAGAAACCTGTGAATCATTAGCCGATTCAACAGGAAAATGGATAGTTTGAGAGTCATTCACTTAAATGGAAGAAAGAAAATTAAAGCCTAAATAAATCTCCAAGGATGCAAATTCTAAAACTTTTCTATAATCTGATATTTGTGAGGAGACCTCTGCATTTGCAATCTGTAATATGGCATTTGTGAATATCTAATTCATAATTGGAAGAGAAAACGACAGGACGCACAATCTTCTCTATTTTGTTTTGCAAAAATGTCATCAACATTATTTGTAATAACTTGAATTACACCTAACCATTTTTTTCATTGATAGATTACAGATAACCTGAATAGAAATTGAGATAATGAAAACATTAAGAGTGCAAGAAACATGATTAAGAGGTTACATTATTTATGCCACTTAGAATGCCAAGAAACCCTATTCGACGTTGCCATTACAATATTTGGAGTGATAATCATTTGATCTTGTAATCTACAAATATATTTACAAAAATGAGGTGAATCTTGAAGAGAGTATACAAAAAGTAACATGGATTGTTGACTCTTTCCAAGAAGAATGAATTGACGACAATGAAACCTTATTCCATTTATCATATATTTATTGTTGCATAACCATTGGAATGATAACCTGTAGGTAAATATAATCCGGTCCATATATGGTCAAATGTACAGTAATACGAATCACTAACCAATGAAGGAGTTGTCTTGATATGATCACTTACTTGTGTCTTCAGTCAAGTGCAGAAACCTGTGAATCATTAGCTGATTCAACATTAAAATGGATAGTTTGAAAGTCATTCACTTAAATGGAAGAAAGAAAATTAAAGCCTAAATAAATCTCCAAGGATGCAAATTCTAAAAATTTTCTATAATCTAATATTTGTGAGGAGACCTCTGCATTTGCAATCTGTAATATGGCATTTGTGAATATCTAACTCATAATTGGAAGAGAAAACGACAGGACGCACAATCTTCTCTATTTTGTTTTGCAAAAATGTCATCAACATTATTTGCAATAACTTGAATTACACCTAACCATTTTTTTTCATTGATAGATTACAAATAACCTGAATAGAAATTGAGATAATGAAAACATCAAGAGTGCAAGAAACATGATTAAGAGGTTACATTATTTATGCCACTTAGAATGCCAAGAAACCCTATTCGACGCGTTGCCATTACAATATTTGGAGTGATAATCATTTGATCTTGTAATCTACAAATATATTTACAAAAATGAGGTGAATCTTGAATAGAGTATACAAAAAGTAACATGGATTGTTGACTCTTTCCAAGAAGAATGAATTGACCTGACAATGAAACCTTATTCCATTTATCACATGTTTATTGTTGCATAACCATTGGAATGATAACCTGTAGGTAAATATAATCCGGTCCATATATGGTCAAATGTACAGTAATACGAATCACTAACCAATGAAGGAGTTGTCTTGATATGATCACTTACTTGTGTCTTCAGTCAAGTGAAGAAACCTGTGAATCATTAGCCGATTCAACAGGAAAATGGATAGTTTGAAAGTCATTCACTTAAATGGAAGAAGGAAAATTAAAGCCTAAATAAATCTCCAAGGATGCAAATTCTAAAAATTTTCTATAATCTGATATTTGTGAAGAGACCTCTGCATTTGCAATCTATAATATGGCATTTGTGAATATCTAACTCATAATTGGAAGAGAAAACGACAGGACGCACAATCTTCTCTATTTTGTTTTGCAAAAATGTCATCAACATTATTTGCAATAACTTGAATTACACCTAACCATTTTTTTTTCATTGATAGATTACAAATAACCTGAATAGAAATTGAGGTAATGAAAACATCAAGAGTGCAAGAAACATGATTAAGAGGTTACATTATTTATGCCACTTAGAATGCCAAGAAACCCTATTCTGACGTTGCCAATACAATATTTGGAGTAATAATCATTTGATCTTGTAATCTACAAATATATTTACGAAAATGAGGTGAATAGAGTATACAAAAAGCAACATGGATTGTTGACACTTTCCAAGAAGAATGAATTTATCAGACAATGAAACCTTATTCCATTTATCATATGTTTATTGTTGCATAACCTTTGGAATGATAACCTGTAGGTAAATATAATCCGGTCCATATATGGTCAAATGTACAATAATACGAATCACTAACCAATAAAAAGGAGTTGCCTTGACATGATCACTTACTTGTGTCTTCAGTCAAGTGCAGAAACCTGTGAATCATTAGCCAAGTCAGTAATGTCCTCAATTTCATTGAAGCTAATGACATGATCAATTTCAACCTCACAGTTATCATCCATATCAAGCTCATAAGTTGCTGAACAATATCACTTATACAGCACACATAAATTCAAAGCCTACAAGAATCGATCTTTAGGAGATTAAATTTACTAAAAAATCCCAAATTTTAGGCAGCAGTAATTTTATTCGATGACACATATAATACTGGGTAAATAGATACTAACACAACTTGAATTTCATTCTGAACTTGTTATAAACGAATCTAGCTTTTGATTCTAACCCTTCCTATAAGTGACATTCTCTTTGAAAGACATTTTTTTACAAAAAGTGACAACAGCCATGCCTTAGATAATGGACATGCATAGCCATGTGAAGAGACCTATGCTGTAACTTCCAGTCCACATTAATAGAAAATCTAAATCATAATTGGAAGAGAAAGTAGCAAAATACAATCTATTTTGCTTTGTTTTCCAAAGATGTCATGAGGATCATTTGCAATAACTTGAATTACACACAACCCCTTTTTCAGTGAAAATTACACATAACCTGAATACAAATCCAGATAATAAGAAATCAAAAGCCCAACAAACATGATTAATAGAAACTGCAAATTCATTTGAAGATCATAGCTATAGTGATTTTGTACTGCATTTTTTTAGGTATAAATGACAGTAAAATCACCACTGTCATTGGTAAAACATGCTTCTTTTCATGAAGTTGATGCTGCATTTTAGATGCTTCAGCTATTCTCTGAGCTTTGTTACCTATGCCTTCATTTTTTTATCATTCACTTAGTTATTAAGTTAACCACCCATGAACATGCATAGAGGAAAACTGAATGTACAAACTTAGGAAAAATGAAAAGGGAGAAAGAGCCGTAAATAAAAAGCTGAACAAAACATAGATTGAACTTCTATTAAATGTTTAACGAAACCTAGCATAACACCAACAAAGGAAATACTACCACTAACCGCCACTACCACAAAGCTTGGCCACAATGTCACCAAAAGTAGAACCACCAGTCTACCCTAGCAAAACATCACTAGCCCGACTGGTCACCAACTAACTGTACACAAAAGATATATACTACAGTCATCCAAAAAAAGAAACATCACAATAGTCAGATAACGCAGCATCTACAAATCACTATCCAGATCCTCCGATGGATCCTCCTCCTCCTCGTCCTCCATCGGATCCTCACCTGTCAAATCGATGAAGGGTGACGCAGTTGGCACATCCTTCGACACGCCACTCAAGACGCATTTCTCTCGCAAATGCATCATTATCGTGTCGTGCACCTGGGCGATACCGCCTCTCCACACACTACGCAAACAGGGGGTGGATCCACTGGTGGGGTCGGAATCCTATCCACAGAAGGAGAACTCGGTCCTACTGGAAAACTCTGAACAACAGTTGCCCTCGAGGTAGACGCTCCTGCAGATCCTCGTCTAATCACGCTTTTACGAGCGGTCCATCTCACCCTCGGTCCTCGACCACGTCCTCGTGACAAAATCCTGGAAACAGTAGCTCTAGGAATCTCAGTCGGTCCCTCTGGAGACGAAGAAGAGGCTGGCATAGCCCCCTCCCACTGGGTAGCCCTCCAAGCATCAACCACCTGCATAGTCCGGATAGGGAAACTCACTGTACGTCGTGACACCTCCTGCCTAACAACCACACCGTCCTCCTTGAAAGTCTGTACAATATCCCCTATATATACAACACGGCGAGAGATGGGATCAAACTCCATCGCCGTGGGCTGCTCGATGTCGGGGAAATCAAAGATGATCTCCGACGATGTCCGCATCGCCGGAATCAGTATGCTCTTCACCATCACCTGGGTAGCCATCATGAATCGAAGGTACCACGGGAAATGGTCAACTTCTCAACAAATCAAAATATAACAATTCACAAAGCAATAAGCAACAACAATATATACAGTTCACAAGGCTCATTTCAAAATTCTCGCTCAAGACTCGACTCACGACTCATTTTCTCTCTACTAGACAATTTTTCCGGAAAGCAGACGCCGATCCATCCACTGAATACCAGCCGTAGCTTTGGGATCTTCGCTCTCCCTAGGACATTCAGCTCCGGTTCCTTAACGCTGCGATGCCTAGCTAATCCACCATGAACGAAGGGGACCTAGCACCCTCAGTTGTCCGGCTCACAGCTCAAAAACGTCTCGACGACTCGACAAAGCTCTCAGACTCGATGAACAATTCGCCGCATACAATATTCAAAGAGCAATTCGTATAATCATTCGACCGTATATCAAATAATTTAAAGCAAGCTTAATATAGTGAAACGCAATTCAACAATATAAGCAGCATAAGCAATTCACAGCATTATTCAACCACATATTAAATAATTGCACAGCTCAACAACAACAGTCGACAATCAATCATAGAATCCACCCCTCTGCAACTCAGTGGAGTTCACAGAGAGAAACAAACAAGTGTGGGGGGTTAGGGACAACTGCCAACCGCTTACAGACAAGCCCACTAAGAAATCAGTATATCAAAAAAAAAATGAAGGGGTACAAGACCCTCACTTCGAACCCTGAGGTTCTCAGACTTCTTCGCATACATACTTGAAATTAAATTCCTATCGTATCTAAAAGTTGCCCTTACCACAGGTTGTCGCTAACTTAGCTCCGACTTCCTCAAGTCCACGTCGCTCGGTCTCCGGTATTACGATTCCTATCACCACGAACAACTTAGTACATTCTATAAATTCCAAACTAACTTAAGCTCTCAAGCTTAACCCTTTTCTAACCAACAATCCACTCAAGCAATTAAATCATTAACTACTTGAAAATAAATAAGGTTTTAAACCAAAACACTTTTTGAAAAGGTAACATAACACATAACAATTTAGAAAAATGCTAACTTACTTGAAAAGAGTAAAGTTTGAAACTAAAATCTTTTCTTGAAAGTTTTAAGAAAACACCATGCAATTAACAACCTTCATAAACTCCAAGCCTAGAACACATACTCATGCAATCTTTTTGTCAAGTTCACAAATAAAATTTTCCTTCCAAAAACCTCCTAGGCCTCTCGGCCATAACCTCTTCTTCTTTAAATTTTTTTGCAAAAACTCCTTTTCATTACTACTAACATTTTCAAGCCATTCAACCACATTTAAAGGCAACAAAACACCAATTCTTATCTAAACATAATTCATACACATTTGAAACATGTTGTAAGACATTTTCTAAATCAATTTTCATTTCAAAACTCAATTCCTATAACCATTAAATTCATCAAACATGCTATACATCAATCAACACATGAGCTAACCATTTAAACTAAATTACTAAGTTCCCAAAAACTCATTTTCAACTTTTTCAAGAATAGGTTTTTCCCCAAAATTTCTTTCAATCAACCAAATCCTAATTTCAAGAATCCTAAGGCATTTAATACATTGCCTTTATCATGCCAAAAATCATGTTCATGCCAAACTAAAATTTAAAGAGCAACCTAATCATGCTTCATGTCAATCTAGTCCTTCATAAATTAGTTTTTTGCATAAAACATAACCTTCAATCAGGCTAGCTCATGCATACAAATTCTAGTAACCTTAAAAATAATTCTAATCACTTTATTAAACATCTAACACATAATTAAACATCACACCCTCATGTTCTCATAGTTCAAGAATTGTAAAATTACTAGAACTATTATGTTACACCTAATTAATTTAAACAACAACTTTAATCAACACATATTCAACCCAATAACACAATTAAGCATTTAATTAGTTGATTCCTCAAGGATCACACCATTTCCCTCTTTTTCACACTTAGGGTTTTCGCCCTCAAGTACCAAGGAGAGATTAGAGATGTTCATCTCCTCATATTCATCATCAACTATCCAAACAACATCACAAATCAACAATATTAATTAAACTAGAACAATTTAAACAACACAAAGGGGGGAGGGTTTGGGCGCTGTTTTAGGCTTCATTTTGGGGTGGAAAATTCTGTTTTCCTTCTCATATAAATGCTAGGAAGAATAGCTAAGACAAAGGAGAGAATCACCTAGCAAGAAATCAAGTTTTGGAAGCAAAAATCAAGTGTACAAAAAGGGGGCTGGGTTGCGACTTAAAATCAGAAACTTGGGGGGAGAAAATTTAATTTTTCTCTTACCCAAATGATGTAGATGATGAGGAACTATGTTGGGGTGATGATCTAGAGCAAGTTTGATGAAGAAATCTAGCTCAAAAACTCAATGGAGGTGGAGGTAGCTTCAATGGAGCTTGTCTTGCTCAAGAAGAGAAAGGAGAAGAAGATGAGGGTTTTTGGGAGAGGGTGGCGTGAAAAATGGGGCTGAAGTGGGGGGTCTCACCCTTCATCATGCTTAAATAATCTATTTAATAGAATTAGTATTAATAAAAATACATTTAAGTAATATTTTTTAAGATAAAACCACACACATGTGACACTTAAATCACTTTTAGAGATGCTAATTCCATCACTCACTTTAACCCATCTAATCTCACTTCTCTCAAGGTTACCCTCTAATCTAGAGTCTTAAGATTTAAAAACACGGCGACGAGAAACCGAAAAACCGATTTATTTATCGCCGGAAAAATCCTGAAAAATTAATTCGCGAGGAATGAATTCTTCGTGTGATAATATTATTTCATAAATAATAAAAATAATAATAATCACTCAAAAATAGTCTCAACAAGTTACGATTCGATTTTCATCGAAATCGGAGTTCATTTAGAATTTTATCTGCGGTAAAACTGCCCGACGATTCGAAACGCGACGAAACTTCGTTAGAATTTTTCGACGATATTCGAACCGTGAATTAATATAAAATATTAATTCTCAAGTATAGTTTGATCTTGATTTAATTAATTTGCTTACTTAGGGAACAAGAATTTGCTTTATTATAGCGTAAATACGACAAAATACACTAATTAACGCTAAGTAACGCATCGTGAAAATACGCGTGTTACACATGCAGAAACGTTGAAAGCAAGGAAGTATATATAGGCGGAGAATGGAACAGCAAAAGGTATACACTTAGCTGAGATATGATGGTAATCATTGAAGTGTAGATACCACCACTGGAATGCCCAATGGATGTGAAGGAAAGCTGTGTGTAAATAGTTTTGCCCTGTGAAAATGAATTTGCTGGTAGCATATCAGCAGATTATTGGCTCTCGGCCTGCGATGATGGATGGATGTGATGAGGAAAAAAACCCTATCTCATGTTTTGAGTGATGATCAAACCTTTGGATCTGAGTTTATGTTTTCTGATCACTTTGGTTTCTAATGTCTCTACTTAGGTAATATTGTATAAGACAGGTTTTAGAGACTTCAAGCAAAAAGAAAGTTCAAGCTAAAATGTTATGCCTAAGTAAATATTCTCCTGCTTGACTTCAGAAAGTTCACCAAGCAAAATAGAAAGTTAAAGATACTTTCTATTATGAGATCTTAGGAAAAGAAACTTTATCGCACTGGAACATGAACTTACAGTTCTAAAGTAAATCGCACTGAAACACACAACAAATCCAGTACGAGGAAGAAGACTATTCTGAGAACATCTTGAAGACATAATAGGAAGTTTGAAGATTAGAAAGTTTAATCTGCCTGTTGGAATTAGACACGTTACCCCTGCAAACCTGCACAACAGTGCACTTTTTTGACACAATGTAGACCTACCTACCTGAAGCTAGGAGGAACTCTTTACAATGGTCATAAATAAAGGAAAAGTATAAATAGTCTTCAGAACAACATTTCAAAGGATGAGAGCTTACTGAAAAAATCTGAAAGCAAATCAAAGCCAGTCATCAAACATTCTCTCATCTCACTCAGTCTTTGCGCATACAACATTCTGGGATTCATTTCTTACTTAGTGTTTTTAGCTTACATTTACCTTGTGATTTATCTTGTATCTAAAGCTATTTCTCAATCCCACAAACATTTCATTGTACCTGTAACCTTATTTCTTTCTTCTCCTAAAATACAAGGTGGTGAGTGCTGGTTAGAAGGTTTAACAAGAGTAACTTTCTAAACTTGTATAAGTTTCTAAAGTGAAACAGTTGATAGGGCTGTAGAAGAAACTATCGTGTAAGCTTTTAGGTCTTGGAGAGACTTGAAAAGCAGTGTAACTATTTGGAAAAATAGTGGAAATACTCACTGGAGGTGAGGAGTGGAAGTAGCCTAAATTAGGTAAACCATTATAACTCTTGCGTGTAAACCTTCTATTCCTTATCTCTTTTAAGTTTCTGCACTGCTCGCTATAGAAAGTTTATTTCATTAAAACCTCACTATTAGCAAGTTCACTTAAACATAACTTTCTCATTTTAGAGCTCTTATTAAACTTAAATATCTGAAACTCACTTTTAAATCATCCTTATACATTCACAAACGTTCACTCTATCATTTGTTTATACATTAGAAAGTTCAGTCATAACTATTTTATTAACCCTCTATACTCCAAGAAGTTTCTTAAGAGAAAGTTAGTAAATTTCAGGAAGTTAAATTTTAACTAGTCACAGTTCAACCCCCTTCTCTGTGACGCCAAATCACTTCAATTGGTTTTAGAGCTCTACCTCTAAGGGTTGAGTACACTTTACAGTGTAGGAGGAAAGGTCCTAGAAGAAGTGATAAGTCATACAAATTCAGTTGCATTTCTTCCTAAAGGAGCTTCATCAAACAGGCCCCCTGGCTTCAATGGGGAACATTACTACTACTGGAAAGATCAAATGAAGATGTTCCTAGAATCACAAGACACTGACATATGGGATATTGTTGAAAATGGACCATATGTGCCTACAACCACATATGATGATGGATCAACTATACCCAAGCCCAAGGCGCCATGGACAACAGAAGACAAAAAAATGGTACTCTTAAACTCTAAAGCTAAATACTTTCTAACAGGTGTACTTAGCAGGTCTGAATATGACAAGATTGTGGGTAAGGACACTGCAAAGGAAATATGTGACACACTGCAAACTGCACACGAGGGAACTGACTAAGTGAAGGAGGCCAAGATAAACATACTGGTTCACCAGTTTGAAGTGTTTAAAATGAATGAGGATGAGACTATAGATGAAATGTTTAGTAGGTTCACTACGATTGAGAATGGAATGAAATCTTTGGGAAAGACTTATTCGAACTAGGATAAGGTAAGGAAGTTGCTAAGAAACCTACCAAAAGTTTGGAGGCCTAAGGTAACATCCATTTAGGAAGCAAAGGAACTTGCTACCCTGAAAATAGAAATACTATTAGGCTCACTGAAAGTTCATGAACAAGAAATTATGGAGGAACTTCACCCAAAGAAGTCAAAAAGCATAGCACTCAAAACCTCCCAAAAGGCAACAAGAAGTCTGAGGATGAACTTCAAGATTCGGAAGAAGAACTTTCAGATAAGGAAGATGAAATTGCTCTCATATCAAGAAAAATCCAAAAAATGCTGAGTAGAAAAAGAGACAATAGAAGATTTCCACCATCAAGAAGAAGCTTTCCTAGAGTAGAAAGCAGCAAGTCAACCATTGTTTGCTTTGAATGCAACAAGCCTGGACATATAAAACAATATTTCCCTAATTTGAACAACAGAAACTTCAAGAAGGAACCTCAAAAGAAAAAGGCAATGATGGCTATATGGGATGATTCAGAAGAGTCATCCTCAGAACCTGAAGAAGAATTAACCAACCTATGTCTCATGGCAGATTCAGATCAAGAGCAATTAAGTGAAACTGAACCTTCTAAATGTAGCTCGTGTGTAAATTTGGAAAGTATGTTTGATAATCTTTTAAATGACTCAAATTCTTTGTCTTAAAAATGTATGTTGTTCAAAAACCAATTATGTGAGGCTAAAAGTGAAAATGAGGAGCTGAGGAAACAAAATGAATATCTTGTAGCCTCAGTTAAAACTTTGCAAATCTCACACTTTAAACATTCGGAACAACATAAGTTGCTGAATGAGAAAGTTACTGAAAAGTCAAACCTTCTCATGCCAGACCTTAAAAAGGAAAGTGAGTTATTAAAAGAAAAAATCAAAGTGATGACAACTGATCTAACTAGCTTTGTGCAAATCCAAAATGCTTTTGAAGAACAAGCAATCTCTCAAAGAGAATTCTTGCATCAAAATGGCTCTAAGCACAAGGGTAGACAGAATCATAGACATCACAATCACGCTTATAAATATTCTTATCATGGCAAAAGGCACAGTGTGAAATGTTCCTATTGCAAACACTTTGGACATCATATCTCAAACTATTTCAAAAGGGAGCGGGCTAACTATAGAAAGTTTGCTAACCCTCAAGGACCCAGAATTCTATGGTTACCTAAGTCTCTTTTAATTACAAATGCAGGAATGCCTTTTAGCATCCAAGAAAAAGCTGTGGCTGCTAGACAGTGGATGTTTAAGGCACATGACTGACGAGAAGGATAAGTTTCTCTCTTTGGAGAGAATACAGGGCGACTTTGTCACCTTTGATAATAATGACAAAGCCTGGATAAAAGGTATAAGTACTATAGGTAAACCAAATTGTGCCTTAATAAAGAAAGTTCAATATGTTGAAGGATTGAAATATAACTTGATTAGTATAAGTCAACTTTGTGAAAATGGACACAATGTTATTTTTAAAAACAAATCATGCATAATTACTGAAGAATCATCTGGGAATGTATTATTCACTGGATTTAGAAGTAAAAATCTATACTATCTAGATTTAGATGGTCTACCAAATGAAACTTGCTTTATGTCAGCAAATATTGATAAGTGGATCCGGCATAGGAGAGTTAGTCACACTAGTATGAAAACCATTTCCAAACTTTCTAAACATGATCTTGTCAGAGGTCTACCAAAGATCAAATTTGAGAAAGATAAAGTTTGTGAAGCTTGTACTCAAGGAAAACAGGTCAAATCCAGCTTCCATTCCAAAAATCTGATTTCCACTCAAAAACCATTGGAATTATTGCTCATGGATTTGATTGGACCTATCAAAACTGCAAGTTTAAGTGGAAAAAGATATGGTTTTGTAATAGTTGATGATTACCCTAGATACACTTGGGTTTTGTTTTTGAAAAACAAAGATGACTCCTTTCAAGCTTTCAAAGTCTTTTTCAAGAAAGTTCAGAATGAATAAATTTCCAAAATGATTGCTGTAAGAAATGATCATGGAGGAGAGTTTGAAAATCTTTCTTTCCAAACCTTCTTTGATGAACATGGGGTATAACATAACTTCTCCTGTCCAAGAACTCCACAACAAAATGGAGTTGTTGAAAGGAAGAACAGAACCTCGTAGGAAATGGCAAGGACCATGTTAAATGATTTAAACATTGAGAAATATTTTTGGGCCGAGGCCATAAACACTGCTTGCTACATTCTGAACAGAGTGACCATTCAAAAATCCTTAAACAAAACTCCCTATGAACTTTGGAAGAACAAGAAACCGGATATCTCTTACTTTCACATCTTTGGTTGTATTGTTATGTGTTAAATAACAAGGACAACCTTAGTAAATTTGATTCTAAATCTGACGAAGGTATTTTTCTTGGTTATTCCACTACATCTAAAGCATATAGAGTTTACAATTTGAGAACCAAATTAGTTGAGGAAAGTATGCATGTTATTTTTGATGAAATTGATAATTTTATTGACAAAAGAAAGAATGATGATGAGATTGAAGATCAGCAAGTTAGTTCCAGAAAGTTTAATGAAAAGGAAGATCAAGACAAGTCAGATCCAAACCCTGGAACTTCCTTAAAGAAATCACATAACTCTGAGAACTCTCAGAATCTAGAGATGCCTCGAAGCTGAAAGATGGTAGTCCACCATCCTCAAGATCAAATCATTGGGGACACCTCAGAACCAGTCAGAACCAGAATGTCTTTCAGAAAGGGATCATCAAGCATGGTCCTCATATCAGAAATTGAGCCTAAGAACATTAATGATGCTCTCCAAGATTCATCATGGATAGAAGCCATGGAAGAGGAACTTGCTCAATTCGAGAAAAATGAAGTTTGGAAATTGGTTCCAGCATCAACTCATCAATCAGTAATTAGCACAAAATGGGTCTTTAGAAACAAGTTAGATGAAAATGGCAAAGTCACAAGGAACAAGGCGAGACTTGTTGCTCAAGGATACAATCAAGAGGAAGGTATAGACTACGATGAAACCTTTGCTCCTATTGCTCGTTTGAAAGCAATTAGAATCTTACTTGCCTGTGCTGCTCATAAGAATGTTAAACTTTTTCAAATGGATGTTAAAAGTACCTTTTTAAATAACGAAGTTTATGTACATCAACCTCCTGGATTCATTGATCAAAAGAAACCCAATCATGTTTTTAAACTTTCCAAAGTCTTATATGGACCGAAACAAGCTCCAAGAGCTTGGTATGAAAGATTGAGTAACTTTCTGATCAAGAATGGTTTTTCAAGAGGCAAAATTGATGTTACCCTTTTTAGAAAGATTCACAAAAATGATCTTCTCATACCTCAAATCTATGTGGATGACATTATCTTTAGGGCAACAAATGAAAGTTTATGCAAAGATTTTAGTAGACTTATGAAAAGTGAGTTTGAAATGAGCATGATGGGTGAATTAAAATTTTTTCTTGGCTTACAAATTAGACAACTTGAGCAAGGTTTTTTTTTTCAAGAAAAATATGTTAAGGACCTTCTCAAGAAATATAAAATGAATGAAGCCAAACCTATGACTACTCCTATGCATTCATCAACTAGTCTTGATAAGGATGAAGAAGGTAAATCTGTATCTGAGAAAGAATATAGAGACATGATAGGTTCATTGCTATATCTAACTGCCAGCAGGCTAGACATAGTCTTTGCTATAGGTTTATGTGCCAGATTTCAAACTTTCCCAAAGGAGTCACATTTGGTGGCTGTCAAAAGAATTTTCAGATACCTTGTGGGCACAACTGATCTTGGACTTTGGTACAAAAGAAACACTCACTTTGATCTAGTTGGGTAATGTGATGCTGATTTCGTGGGTGACAAAGTTGAAAGGAAGAGTACAAGTGGATCCTACCAACTCTTGGGAGAGGCTATAGTGTCTTGGTCATGCAAGAAGCAAGGAACCATTGCACTCTCCACCACTGAAGCCGAGTATATGTCAGCTTCAGCCTATTGTTCTCAAGTCATTTGGATCATAAACCAACTGGGAAGATTATTCTATAAGGTATCCCTGTATCTCAATTTATTGTGATAATACTAGTGCCATCAATCTTACTAAAAATCCCATTCAACATTCTAGAACCAAGCATATTGATATCAAACATCATTTTATTAGGGATCATGTACAGAAAAAGGAAGTTGAAATGATTTTTATGGACACCAAAAATCAATTAGCTGATATTTTTACAAAACCACTTATTGATGAAAGTTTCAGGTTTATCAAAAGCAAGTTGCACATTATAAAATCGCCCTGAGTTTAGAAAGTTCATTAAACTTTCTGTTATAAACTTTCTATAAATTATGTCTTGAACTTTCCTTTAACTTTCGGTTACAAATTTCCATAAACTTTCTGTTAGTATTTTTAAACTCTAGCTAGTTCAGCTAGTTATCTTTCATTTATTTTTGTTGTCTCATTCAAACCTTGAGAAACGAGCCCCAACGGCTCTGTCACGTAGTCAGGAGAGTAATTCTCATCTCTAACGGTTACTTTTTGTTAACCGTTCAAAACATCCTTCTCTAACGGCTACTTTCTGACAACCGTTCAACATACTCTCTCTCTCTCCCAACGGTTACTTTCTAACGGTAACTTTCGCAACTGCCATTTCTTGTCTTAAATAGACAACTCGTTTAACCCTATCATGTTTTTTTTTTTTCAAATTTCTCTCTTCATCACTCATTTCTCTCCTTTTTAACTCTGAACCTTCTCAGCCATGGTTAGATGCAAGAGTGTAACTTACTCACTGTCTTCTAAAGAGAAACCTCCTCATATAATTCCTGATTACAGCCTTGATTAACCCGAACATTCTTCTTTATCTCCAAGACACAAAAGAAGAAATATACCTCTCCTACTCCTCCTCGAAGATCTTCATGTATTTCCTCTATCCCTCCAACCATGAAGGAGACAGATCCATCAACCGAAAAAGCTATCATTGTCATGCGTGAGGAACCTTCTGAAGTTCCAGAAGAGGAAGTTAAGAGGAAGGGAAAAGAAGTCAAGTCTGCTAAGAAAGCAAAGAAGGCTAAGTGTCTAGAAAAGCTCCCAGAGAAATGGGATAAGAAGTCAGTACTTCTCGGAAGGGTCTACCTTATCTTCGATCTCAAGGTTCATGGATGGAATTTCTTCCCATACACTGATGCACAACAATGGACCAATTTACTTCAAATGGATGAATCCACCTATCCCTCAATGGTTAGATTC
This sequence comes from Calophaca sinica, assembly GCA_037113605.1. Lineage (NCBI taxonomy): Eukaryota > Viridiplantae > Streptophyta > Magnoliopsida > Fabales > Fabaceae > Calophaca > Calophaca sinica. The sequence goes on from CM073736.1 coordinate 74,034,846, forward strand.
TTCTACTCCAATCTCAAATACAACAAAGAAATGAACAAGCTAACCAGCACTGTTCGAGGTCAGAAAGTTGAACTCACTCCAGAAAATATTAGCGAAGCACTGAAAATTTCTCATGCTGGCAACTGAGTTTATGACAATGATTGGATGGAGAAAGCTAACATCTCCATGGATGATGTGAGGCACCAACTTCTTACCAACCCTTCTTTTGATTTTACACTCACCAACCTTCTGGGTGTTGCTCGGGTTTTTCACAGCATGGTTATTCGCCATTTGGCAGCAAGAGGAGGGAGTTCAGATAAGGTCTACACTATAGATCAGATAATCATCTATCACATGATCACTAAGACTTATCTCTCTCTCTCTCTCTCTCTCAAATATGTCATTCTTAGATACATGCTCCAAGTTGCTGCTTCACTAAGAGAAAAGATTACCCTACCTTATAGAATGTTCCTAACCAAGATCTTCAAATTTCATGGAATCCCTCTTGAAAAGAAAGAGGTTGATTATGACAGGCCTATGTTCTACACCAAGAACATCAGGAAAATGAATATCCCTCAACCTACAGAAACTGAAGATACTGCTGCAAAGGGAAAGGAGATTGTTGTTGCACAATAGGAAGTTCATGTTGAGGAAATGGGTTCCTCTGTTAAGATCCCCAAAAAGAAGAGAAAGAAGACTGTCTCAAAGAAGGTAGTTTGAAAGATTGCCCTTGAGGAAGAACAAGTTCCTGAGAAAACTGTACTGAAGAAGGTTTGCTTGAGCCTACTCTGCAAGCCACAAAAAAGGGAGAAGTTGTTGGTGAGACACTTGCTCCTGTTACTGGACCTTCTGTTGCTGAACCTGCTGCTGAAGTAGTTGTTCCTGTCATGGAACATGTTGTTGAAAAGGAAGTTCCACAAACCTGGACCACAAACAACCCCCAGTGTCAAAAGGAAGCACACTAAGGAGGAAAAAGAAGAAACAAAGAGAAGAAAATTGCTTACAAGACAAGAAAATGAATTTCTCTCTAAACCACCTCCTTACACTCAGCAAACTCTTCAAACACCTACTCAAGTCTTACCTTCTGAATAGGTACATGAGGGAGTTTAGAAACTCTCTCAAGAGGAGATTTAGGGTGTTGTCCCTGTGGCTACAACTCAGGGGGAGTCGCCACACTCTGAGAATACTGCCACCTTAGACATGGCCCCACCCAAACTGGTAACACACTCAATGTTGAGAATGTTGCCAGATTCTTGTATGAATCTCCACTAGTGTTTGATTCGTCAATCAAACTAACAAAATCTGTTTCTATCACTGCGGATCCTATTTTTGCGATGCTTCGATTTGATCAATCCCCGTTCAAGCCATTGATTGACATTCCATCCTCATCAACTCTACCACCTCTTGAGGCTCCAAAAACTATCCAGATTGCTAAGGAACCTTCTGATCTAGGCCACATTGGAAAGTTGGAAAAGCAAATGAAGAAAACAAGGAACCTTCTGAAGCAGGTCCCTGAATCTCAGCGAGTTATTCAGCAGGAGACTCGTTACATTGCTGCAAGGTTTGATATATATCAAACTCTTCTTATGCAGCATGTACTCCCTTGCATTGCTCCTAACATTCAACTTCCTGCTCTGGCACCACCTCAGATCTTTCCAGATGTGCCTGAGCCTGCACAGTCTACTTCATCTGATGACTCCTCACTTTCCAAGTAGCTGCACTCTGGGTTCCCCCTTCCTTTTGATAATGACAAAAGGGGGAGTAGTTTTAGATATTATGTTTTAAGGTTTTTTTTTTAATTTTGTTAGTGTACTTGGCAATGTCTGTGATTAGAATGTTTGGCCAAACGATCTTTTGATCCTTTTGTTTGTTGGCCATCATATATTAGTTGCTTAAGTACCTTTTTATCAGTTCCTGAAACATTGTATCATTCATTTGAGCCGATGCTCTCTTTTGTTGAATGAAAATCATATGAGGTTCTGATATTTTGCTTGGGTTATACTCTTCAATGCTGCCTATCTTAGATTGTATTGATTTCATAAATTCAGGGGGGGCATACATTTCTTTCCTGATCTTTTGTTGAGTATAATTTTAAATCAGAAAACTTAACACACTCAAAAGTTTGTCATCATAAAAAAGGGGGAGATTGTTGAGGCAAAATCCCTATCTCAAGTTTTGAGTGATGATCAAACCTTTGGATCTAAGTTTATGTTTTCTGATCACTTTGGTTTCTAATGTCTCTACTTAAGTAATATTGTATAAGACAGGTTTTAGAGACTTCAAGCGAAAATAAAGTTCAAGCTAAAATATTATGCCTAAGTAAATACTCTCCTGCTTGACTTCAGAAAGTTCACCAAGCAAAATAAAAAGGAGAGTAAGTGAATATATGCCTTCACGGGAATTGTTTTGATGATTGACAAAAAGATCTAAAAGTGTGCAAAAAACAGAAAAGAATTACCAAGGATTGAAGACTTTCAGTTTTGGGTATATTTTTTTAGAATTATTTGTGAGTAGTAGTAGAAGCTCTCAATTAAAATAATTCACATACATACTTATTTGAAAATCAACTTTTTGAATTTTATCTAAATTTTTTTTTATTGTGTGAAAATATTTTTCTTTAAGTTAGAAAGCCCAAAATTACTTCCTCATTTTTTTTAACTTAAAAAAAGATATTTGAACAGCAAGCATATAATTTTTTTTACTTGGCTAAAATAAAATGTTTGCCACTTTGTTTCCATACCTTTCACGTGTACACAGCTCCAGCATATTTTTTGTTGTTGCTCATTATGGAAATGAAGTGTGACAAAAGTTTCAATGCTGATCATGATTTTTAATATAAAAATTGACTCTTTGAAAGTTTAAATATCATCAACGTTTTCCAAAGTTCCAAGGCTTCACGTTTTCTATATCACTCATATTTAGCTCCAACGTTTACCACCATGCATCATGATTCACATTTTTTTTTTATTTTTTGACTCATTGACTCAAATATTAGAATTTTTTTTATATAGTTATATTTAGCGCTTATTTTTTCAAAAGTTTTTTAAAAACATCGTTCACACACAATTCACCCCTCTTGTGTTTGGAGTCACTTGGCACAACAGACCTTGCGCCATATGTATCGTTTCGTTGGCCTACTTGCGATTACGAACCTATTTTTCGTTGGTCTAAGTGCAGGAATTGGCCTAGCGTCATGGTCTCGTTGGGCTACGTGACGAAATCATGTATATCCTATTGGTATAGGAACGAGATCGTTATCTCAGACTAGTAATATTTGCATCCAGGCTAACCGTATTTGATAATTTGAGAATGATGTTGCATTGGAAAAATTATTACTTATTTGATGATGATTGGTTGTATGTCACACATGAAATTGTGTGAGTAATGATACCATGTTGTGTGCGCATATATTATAGTATGCCTATTAATTAATGAGTATTGGTGTATTACCTAGTATTTTCTTTTACTTGTGTGACTCTTATGATAAACTTGCGGACGAATGATTCACCCTTGCTAGTTTGTTTGCACACCCTGTTTTGGGTGTATGTTTTGAGTCAAGTAAATTCAAATACTGTGAGAGTTCTTTGACCACCAGAGGGAATTGACTGATGATTCATTTTAAGATATGAAACAAGGAGTATGGACAACACCTAGTGATATGCATGTGGCTTCGGTGCTGCGACCCCTAATGTTTCGACCACCATCAAAGAGAGAGATTATTAGGAAGATGTTTTATGTTTTGGGCTTACTAGATGTATATCTGATAAAAGTTCACATTATAGATGTTTTCTATAAAGGGTTGTTGTTCCCTTTTTGTGTCTCTAATTGGTGATCTAGATCAATAGACTTAGAGTTTTTATCAGACCAACTCTTAAGATTTTTGTTGATGAAGGTCAGGTCTTTTGACTGTGACTAAGTACATTGTGTAATATTCAAAAGATTGAAAAGATGTACGTCTTATGGCAAAGTTGATTTTCCTTATAGATTATGAGTTTAAATTTGTTTTTGTCTGGTTGTTAAAGTTTTCCTTTGTTATCATATTTTCTTCGACTACTCTATTGAGTAATTTTCGAAAAAGTTTTAATTATCGCACCCATGAACACCTTCCATCTTTGAGAGCAATCATCGTTGGATCCCTTGTTCACCTTCCTGTTATTCCTTTTGACAATCATCCAAGGCCCATGAGACTCACTCTCACTTTTCATACCATGATCCCCCACTTTCACACCAGATTCCATCTTCTCCTTTGGCATGGAGTTTGACTGTGAACCCATCCCATTCTTCTCCTTCACGCCATTAGAACTTCATGACTTCATCTCCTCCGGTATTGGGGCCTTCGAAGATGTTTGTGCAGCAGCTTCAGACATATATCAAGCTTATGCCCATATTTGCCACATTTAAAACTAATAAAGTGCAAGCCTTCATACTCGAAGCATAAAGTGTAACCCAAAATATTGATCTTTGCTACAAGTTTTTCTCCAAATCCAATTCCACACAAATCCTTGCGTCATGACCTCTGGACTGAATTGAAGTATCAACTTTAATCATTGTTCCTAACATGGCTTCCACGCTTCACAAGAATTTTTCATTATACAGGTCCGTTGGGAGCATAAAAATCCTAATCCATACAATATATTTTCGTGTAAGTGTTGCATTCATTAAGAACAAGGATCTCCATCTTTGAACAATTAAATAGCCATAGCCCTTCATATAAAGCATCTTATAGTCATTCGCAGAAGTAAAACGAACAAGGAAAAAATCATTCGGCATATCAATGTTTTGAATCTCACCCGATTTAGCCCAATGACCAAGCTTGTTTTCCAGCACCCTCATATTAACTCTCTTCCCCATAAGCTTAACCACCAACGAACTCCTCCATGGACTACACCACGAATTGAACTTCTCTTTCCTTACTGGAACCACTGGAAAGAATAGAAAACAAAAACTACAGAGAGAGGCTCTGCCTTCTCTTTAAAAACAGTTTTTGCGCAATGTTTCTTTTATTTGGCACAATGAAAGCATCGATCTCTGTTCGCTAAACTAGTTAATTACTCAAAGTCCGGTCACTCCCCATTTCCTAAATGACTTGATTCTCTCTTTTGTTTCGTTTTACATAAACATTTCACCCAATTTTTAACTACTTTGATTCGACTAGTACTAATTGAGCTACAAATTGTTAAGAGTCTAATGGTTTGTAGACCGTTTTTATTTATTTAATGGCAAATTCTAGATCTATTATGTCTATTGATAAATTATTACATGGACATCGCAAGCTGGTTGTCAAAAATACGATTGAGAGTTGCGGCTAATCGAACTCCTCCTTGAGCTAATCGCAAATTAACTATCGGGAAGCGTGTCAAGAAGTAATCATCTGCAAAATACATTTTGATGGTATGGTTAAAAACTATGTAAAAGAAAAGAAAATAGAATAAACTATAAGAGCTCCAATAGCGTACCTTTTAACGTTGAACCTTCAGTGGCATCTTTATATGCCCATTTGCATGCATCTTGGCTACTTTCAGATGCATATCTAAAAATATTGTCCCATGTATTAGGCATGTATCTTCTGCATAATATAGAAAGACGACTAAAGAAACCGGTGCCAAAATTTTTACAGCAACGGACTTTTGTGATCTGTATTTTCTCACTTTTGAGCTTGAGATTAAAGCTATTATTCTCGGGAACAGACCAGATGGACTCTCATAGCCTAGTTTTTCAGTTCACATATAATACTCGAATTCAAGATCTTAATTAAGTGAAACCAAACTCCGGCCAACAGATTTAATGTCTTAATGGCAAAAGCAAATGTCATGAGATTTGTATTTAATTGTAACTGTTTTTTTTATTAATTAGGATAATTGTAACTATTATTAATTAAGATAATCAAATGTAGGAGGCATGCCAATAAGCTGGGTCGGGGGCGAGTTTTGCCTCCCCATCCCCGTCTCTATTTTTAACGGGTTTGGATTTTGGCTTCTCCATCCCCGTCCATATAGGGTCGTCTTTATGATAATTAATAAAATAAAATCATAATTATTATACAATGATAAAATAAAATAAAAAAACAATAAAATAAAATTTTCTATTGAAAAGAGATTTAATTAAAAACAAATAAAATATATGAAACAAAATGAATAAGTATAAATACATAAAACAAAATAAAACTTAACAATTTATATTTAACCGGACGGGTTCGGGTCAGGGCGCGGGTCGGGTATCGACATCCCAACCCCGTCGCACCCCAGTTAAAACGGGTTTTTCCTGTCAAAATCGAGTTGGGATCGAATGCGTACCCGTGGGTTCAGGTTCTACGGCCATGCTAGAAGGATCAATGTATATATGACAGTTTTGTAGATTTTTTGGGCCTGGAATCAGCCTCGCAGCTTGAGTTGAAATTGTATTTAAATGAGAATTCTCCAAGAGGAGAACACGCACCAAAACTTGTCTAAGCCTAACAAGTACATGCTTGAGATTTTTTATTTTTATTTTTTTGTTTTTTGTATATAGAATGGCTCGCTTATTTTGTATTCAAATAACTTATGATTCAAAATGTGTTTCCCTAAAAATTAAGAAAATCTTAACATATGAAAATTAAAATATGGGAAAAAAATTAAAATTTATTTTCTTAAGATGAATAGATAGTAAAATAATTAACTCTCTTATAAAATATAAATAACCCTGCTACAAACGGTGCACATCGGACTTACGTGATTGGACATGCGATGTCTTTTGAATCGCAGTTCTCCCATTCCTCTACTTGTTCACCCCATTCCTTCTGTAAATTAATTAAATTCAGAAAATATATAAAAAAAAAACTACAAACATTCATATGCAATTTCTTAGATTGATGATAATGATAATATAATAATAGATGATGCGTAGAATACCGTAATATTCGTTTGAATTGCATCGATGAAGTCTCCCATGTTAGAGTCGTAGAATCTTTCAAGTTCAGTCTCAATTATGCTATTATCCCAAACCTGTATATGGTATACAATTAGATATATAGTTGATATTAATTGAATACCGTAATGTATAGCTTTTGATTTATTATTTTAATATCTGTCAAAAAAAAGATTTATTATTTCTAATACACACTGTGGTAATTAAAAAAATTATTCTGAAAATAGATCATACTTGATGAAGCTAGGAAGTCACTTACATTGTGAAGATTTTGTTTCCTTGTGAACCAATGAACGTCAATTGTATTGCCTCCTTTGTCCGAGACATGGCCGCAATGTAGAGGCTGCAGATTAATAACAATGTATAGAAAGCTAATGTTTTTTTTTTTTTTGATGAAAAATGTATAGATAGCAAGTCCCTTCATCCTATTATATAAGTGTCACATTAGAAAGTTTCACACGTTTCAAGAAAAAACTACAAATAAATGAAACATTATAATAATTTTACAAAATTATCCTTATTAACTATTGGTATTAACAATTGTCATAAATACATGGTAGAGTATAATGACTTCAGAGTAATGCACTCATTATGAATTTGAGGGCAAAACTAGGAAAAAAAAATTAATATTACATTGAAAACGTAACATAACACTTATTTTGGGGTTATGTTTTTTTTCTTTTTTTACAAATGTGACACTTATAGTTATAATAATGGGACAGAGGGAGTATTATACATATGATGATTAACCACATTAATATTGAAGATACGGATGGGTGATTTGAATTGATTAATTGGCAATCGTATAGAGAATGCAAATGTACCTGATGGACGTCTCCCATAAAATGTGAAAGGAATAGAAGAGCTTGAGTGAGGTTATCTGATGTCGTAATATTTGTTAGTTTGTAAAGAAGATATATATATGCAACATAATCGGGTATAATTGAGCTTATTATAGTTTGCGAACAAGAATATAATGTACATTTAGATTCAGTGACACTGCCATAGTCGAGGAGCTGGTTGGTGTAATTTGTAATCGCCCCCACAACACATCGCCCCTTAATTCCAGTTTTGTGATCTAAACAATCCCCTGAATTTTCAGACAACAGGTCAGTAACACAGCACTAGCTACATGCTATCACAGAGGTTCGCTGGAACTATGAGCAATGATTTAATAAACACATGTAGTTAATTAATTATAGAATTAGATATAGTGAATTTATTCAGACCGGTATTGTAACCCATTGAGATGTATTCAAATCATACAATTGTTGGTGTTGGGACATTTAGTCCCACATCGGGTAAAATAGTAAAGAGGAGTGAACCTCTTTGTTATAAAAAGAGGCTTGGGCTTTGGTTTTATGTACACCATTCAAAAGCTTGTCTAGCAACTTTTGTCTCTAGATAAATTCCTCTCTTTGTTTTAGAATTTAATAGAATTCTTAGTATGCTCTGTGGTTGCAGCTTGAGCTGAACCTCCACATCAGAAAAAGAATTTATTAGGAATATTTCTTGTAAAAGAAGAGGTGTGAGGAATAAGTTTTGCTAGTGGGGAAGCTTTGTGGGTGTGCGGGGGTGCAGAGAGAAAATTGTGTAGTTGTAATAATTTTCTACATAGTGGATTTTTCTCTGGTGCTGGTGGTTTTTCTCCTGATTTGGGAGTTTTCCACGTTAAATTTTTGTGTTGTTATTATTTCTCTATTTTGTTTTTCCAATTTTTCACAAGTGCAGTTTCTAGGGAAGAGAATTTGAAAAGTCAAATTCCCAACAAGTGGTATCAGAGCACAAGTTCTGCCAAAGAGGATGTCGGGAAGCAGAGTTTCAAATGCAGTCAGATTTGATGTAGAGAAATTTGACGGAAAGATCAACTTTGGCTTGTGGCAAATACAAGTCAAGGATGTGTTGATTCAGTCTGGTTTACACAAGGCTTTGAAGGGCAGGGTTACTCCTAAAAGTAGCGGTGATGCTGGTAAAACTGCTAGTAAAACAGACAAAGCTGATGATGATTGGGAGGATCTGGATTTGAGAGCAGCAAGTGCAATTCGTTTGTGCCTGACCAAAAATGTTCTTGCAAACGTGAAGAGAGCATCCACGGCAAAGGGACTCTGGGAAAAACTCAAGGAGTTGTATCAGACAAAGGGCGTCTCAAATCGATTGTATCTGAAAGAGAAGTTTCATACGTTGCAAATGGATGAAGGTACTACTATTTTAGATCATTTAAGTATTCTCAATGGCATTATTTCTGAGCTTGAATCTATTGGAGTTAAAATTGATGATGAGGATCAGGCCTTAAGGCTGATCGTGTCTCTTCCACGGTCCTATGAGCACATGAAGCCGCTATTAATTCATGGGCATGGTAAGGAGAAAATAATTTTCTCGGAGGTTACTAGTAAGCTTCTTTCTGAAGAGAGGAGACTTGGTGGGAGTAACAATCCACATGAAAGTTCTGCATTGGTAGCTCGTGACTGGAAGAAGAAGAACTCCATAAAGAATGTCTGTTGGGGATGTGGGCAGTCTGGCCACATCAAGAAGAATTGTAAAGGTAGAACAGGTTCGGCAAAAAGCTCTGTGTCAGCAAGTGGAGATGCTGATAATGAGGCTAACATTATCTCCGATCTTGATGTCTTTTGAAAGAAGGACATGTATATCCTTATGGCATGGGTCCCAAAGTTGCCATGATAAAGGATATTAAATGTTAGCGGGACCACATTTTGCACACGGGCATTGGTTGACATTGATGCAGGGTGTGTGGTGAAATTTATGTCGATGGCTGATTAAATTCCATGAGAATCAAATATGGGAGTTGCACCATAGTCTTTTCAGCAAGCTTATATTTCGACATGTGCCGAGTTTAAATGCTTGGGATGGCAAGTTCTGAGTGATTATGCTTTTATGGTGGAGCATGACTGCGTTGCAGTGATAGCGAAAGCTATGAGAATCTTCATCAAGGTGGAGCGTTGTGGGACCACAAAGTCACAAGGTGGAGATTGTTGGTGTTGGGACTTTTAGTCCCACATCGGGTAAAATAGTAAAGAGAAGTGAACCTCTTTGTTATAAAAAGAGGCTTGGGCCTTGGTTTTATGTACACCATTCAAAAGCTTGTCTAGTAACTTTTGTCTCTAGATAAATTCCTCTCTTTGTTTTAGAATTTAATAGAATTCTTAGTATGCTCTGTGGTTGCAAATGAACCTCCACATCGTAAAAAGAATTTATTAGGAATATTTCTTGTAAAAGGAGAGGTGTGAGGAATAAGTTTTGCTAGTGGGGAAGCTTTGTGGGTGTCTTGAGTGTAGAGAAAATTGTGTAGTTGTAATAATTTTCTACATAGTGGATTTTTCTCTGGTGCTGGTGGTTTTTCTCCTGGTTTGGGAGTTTTCCACGTTAAATTTTTGTGTTGTTATTATTTCTCTATTTTGTTTTTCCAATTTTCCACAAGTGCAGTTTCTGGGGAAGAGAATTTGAAAAGTCAAATTCCCAACACACGTGTAGTTAATTAATTATAGAATTAGATATAGTGAATTTATTCAGACCTGTATTGTAATCCATTGAGATGTATTCAAACCATACAATTTGATTGTATTGTACGTGTTGAAATACCCCTATATTCTGTATTAATAAAATTTTGCTTATCAAAAGCTAAGACTGACAAATTTAAAACAACTAATGTTCAAGAGTGTTGAAGAGTTATAAGGTTGATTTGTTAATTATATAGGGCATGTGTAATTAAGAAGTGAAGTGATAAATAATGATCTACTAACAAAATAATACTTCTTTCGGTCCATATTATAATAAACAAAACTTTAATTTACTCAGACCAATAAAATGATTTGAAATTAGCTAATTCTAATTAATATTCCTTAAAATTTAACTTTTTTCTAAATATACCTCTTTCATAAATGATGTTCGATAATTAATAACACTTAATTCACACAAATTTCACTAACTTAATTAAGGACATAATTGGATATTAGCATCTAACATATGTAAAAATTGATATTTGTTTCTTATATTTTAAAAAAAAAAATTGGACTCATTTGTCTCTTAGGGAGTAATATTTAATGCTGGCATTTGTTGTTAAAAAATAAATAAATATCAAAAGTGCAGGTCCATTGGGAGCATAATGAAAATGGATCTTACTGCTGTTCTTGTACTTGCAAATGGAGTCAGGAGTATCAGCAAAGTGCAAAGCAGACGACCACGGAAAGACGACCCTGACATTATCTGCCCATGAACACTTGCTCGCCAAGTCATTTTTTGCAGATTTTGGCAAAAGTTCTTTCACAGCCTCAGCAGCTGTATTGCTGAGGCGAGCCTGTTCAAAATATTGAAAGAAAGACGGAAAAGAATGTGAATTTGATCGATTTGCACTAGCAAGCAAACCGAAAAAAAGAGAGACGAGAGATAAAGTCAACGAGCTAGGCACCTACCTGAGCAATCTTACAAACAATGAAATGGCCTTCCTCTCCCCATCCTTGAGTATTTGGAAGCAAAAGCATGACTGAAACTATGGCCACTAGCTGAATTATGTAATTACCCATAGTTCTTTCCTCTACAAAAGCATGCAAATAATGAACTGAGTTGTGAAGGTGCTGTTGTGTACGAGGGTCATATGCTATGTATGGGATCTATTGGGACAATATTCATGTGATTTAAGTCAAATTTTGGCAGCTGAACATTTGAAATTTGATCTGCCCTTGCGTAAAGCGTGGCGGATAGTATAATCACGCTCAACTCTATCACTATTGAGCCTTGAGAGAATATTCTCAAGTCATGTGGCATGTGAGATTAATCACTTGTAAAAATAACTAATTACTTCCTCAATACCATAATAAGTCTGATCCTAGGTTTTTTCACACAGATTAAAAAAGATATATAAATAAATGAAAAAGTATAACATTTTAAAAAATTATTCTTATTAATTATTGGTTTTAACCATTATCATAAATGTTTAGTAAAGTATAATGACTTGTTAGCGATGCACACACTATTAATTTTGGGTAAAAATAGAAAAAAAAAACTAATTAGTACTAAATTAAAATTGTAAAACGACACTTATTTTAGGACTTATTTTTCTTCAAATAAGACATTTAATATCGAACGGAGTGATTAAATAGTTTTGTACATACATCAATAATTCATCAGTGTGATAAATTATTAATACAGTTTGTCATAAATGATGCCACCGTTTACCGTAAAATAATTCATCAGTCTATTTTCTCGGTAAGACCATTTTGTCCCTAGACTCTTAACAACAGACTAATTTCATTTTGAGTAAAGATTTAATATCGAACGGAGTGATTAAATAGTTTTGTACATACATCAATAATTCATCAGTGTGATAAACTATTAATACAGTTTGTCATAAATGATGCCACCGTTTACCGTAAAATAATTCATCAGTCTATTTTCTGGGTAAGACCATTTTGTCCCTAGACTCTTAACAACAGACTAATTTCATTTTGAGTAAAGATTCAAATTGGTAATTGACAAAAGATACATTTTGGTCTTCAAAAATTTCAAATATTGATCAGATTAGTCCCTAATGTGAATTCAAATGTCCCTAAAAATTATCATAAAAATACTATTTTGACCGATATTTGAGGTTTTTAGGATCAAATTGATCTTTTTCGGAGTAGTAAGGAGATCATGAGTTTAACTCTCACAACTAACATAACATGCTAATAACTAATATTGGCTGCTGTTTAAAAATTTTCGTATTTTTTGTTGGTGAACTTAATAGTGGGAAAACAGCAATTAATAAGAACAAACAAATAGAAATTTATAAAATCAATGTGAAGATGATGATACTGCAGCAATGAAGAACAAAGAGAAAAGTGACTGCACATGACTCTAAAACGTGTGTGAAACACTAGGTTTTAGGTTCGACTCGCCCCACCAGACTCTTTAAATTGGATGTAAAAAGTTGAACAGGGAATCCCCTTCAGGATACCTTGGAGTTTCTTGATATGATTTGCATGCCCACATCAATTGTAACGTCAATAATATTTTACAGAATAATAGTTTCCTCTCTTTACTTTGCGCATAAGGAAAGAACGAGAATGATCTGGAATAAAGAATTTGGCAGAGTTTTGGCACAAAATATGTGAATTTATACTCATTTATGCATGTAGAGTTGTTCTATTTATAGAGCCTCATAGCACTCGATGAGAAGTAGCAATTTTTCACAAAGTGTTGCATTCTTTCATGAATTGATCGAATGAATTGATGTATTAGTTCATGAATAAACGTATTCACTAATGAAAGAACACACTCTATTAATTTGAATGTCAGTTTCATCAAGAGACATAACTTTTGAAACCAAAATTGAATTATATTATTTTGAAAATCTGTCACACTTTTCGTTTCACAAAGAACTAATAGGTATCAATGTTTTTTTTTGTTGAGAATCAGTTTCGGTATTTGCTTGGAGGATTTTCCTTTAATTGTTTTTCAAATAATATGATAATTAAAAGGAAAAAGTCATGCTCATGGATATAAGTAAAATGAAAATCAAAATGATAGCGGATAAACTAGCAGATAGCAGATGAGTTTATAGCGAATAAGTTAACGTCTACAAGAATTTTCGTCATTACCGACGGCAAAAAGCCGTCGGTAATTACAGACGGCTCATAAGCCCTCTGTAATTACCGACGGCTTAGCCGTCGGTAACATAGCCAAAAAAATCAGCAGACATATTTTTACGTTACTGACGGCTAAGTAATTACAGATGGCCCATAAGCCCTCTGTAATTACCGACGGCTTAGCCATCGGTAACATAGCAAAAAAATAATTTTGTAAGCAGATTTTTTCCCGCGCATTAGCGACGGCTTGGCCGTCGGTAATTAAAAGATTACTGACGGAGTCGGGGCCGTCAGTAAAATTCCGTCGGTAATACGCACTTTTCTTGTAGTGAACGGATTGAATTTAAAGTGTTTGATAAAATCAGTGGTTGAACAAACTAATAAATATAAAATGTCGTAAAAAGATATTTTAATAGATGAGAGATAGATTGTGAGGGTTATTAATTTTTATTTCATTTAATAGAGGATGAACGATGAATTTAATTGAAATAATAAAGGTAAAAACGAGAGTAAAAAGATACGTTGTACTCCCTGCATCCCTAAATATAAGCTCTCGTTGACCAAAACACACAAATAAAGAAAATTAGTTAACTCATTTAATTTGTCTATAATATGTACTGTTTTTCTAAAACTACCCATCGATTATTGACTTAAAAGAGAGAAATAACCACCTCATTTCCTATTGACTACGAAAAATAATATAAATTAATTAAGAGCTTTTTTATAAAATAATAATTAATATATTTAGTAATTTAGAAAAGTTCATGCCTATAAAAAAGGGACAAATTTTTGGAAAGAGACTTATATATATAGAGAGGAGGGAATAAGTTATTATAAGTGATTCAAATGCTATTTCAAATAGCTGGAAAAACGCTTTTAAAAAAATCGAAATAATCTATTAGTCACCAAACACCAGAGTTTATCCACTTTATAATAGCGATTTGATGTTACCAAACCGAACCAAAGTCAAGGAGTCTGCCACGTAGAAATCATCTATACCTAACATAGGATGAAAACAACACGACAATAGCAAGAAAAACCCTCAAAAGCTGACAGCGCAAGGCTGCAAGCAAGTGTTAAAAAAAATAATCTAAACACAAATTGTGCACGCAAACTGTCTGGGGATCGAGTCTAAATGGTTTATTGCTATCAAAGTCAGCTCATCGGACTAGATAAATTAAAATACTCGTCATTCTTAAACCTTTTTAAGTCTTGAGTCAACCAAATAATCTATTTTTTTTTTTTGAGCAAGGATAATCTATTTTTTTTATACACAACCAAATAATCCATTTATTATGTCTGCTTAAACATAGAAAATATTATGTAAATAATCGGTCATCATCTTTTTTTTTTTTGTTGTCAAAGTGTATATGTTTCAATAAATTGGGCAAAGGCCCAAACCAAATACAACGATTGCCGAATGGCTCAAGAAAGAAGCACAACCTGACAGTGGACACTCAAGTCCAAGTACAACTCTATGATTAGGCTAAACAAGCAAAAAACCATAACTCTTTCTTGTACCCTAGATCTAGAAACAGAAAATGGAGCACGAAAACGGCAACCACCAAGAAGAAACACAGTAGCGCCTACCTCGGCTCTAGAAAGTCATGTAACACCCCAAATTCTCTAAGCTAAGTTGAGAGTAAGTTATGAGGAGTTGTGTGATTGTATTTAAGCTTAATTTGGATTCAAATTGAATGAATATGATTATACAAAGTTTTAATGGGTAAGTTATTGATTTTGAGTAGAGAAAGAAGTTGGATTTAATCCTAAGATGATTAGAAGTGTTAATCAGGAGTTAATTGATGAAGATTTGATGTTAAAAGATGATTTTTCACATTTTAGTACAGTGTGAATCGATTCACACAAGCCTGAATCGATTCACAACTGTGTTCCAGACCACAAAATGATGCTGTGAATCGAATTAGGAGTCTGTGAATCGATTCACAAATTACGAAAGTGCAGGTGCAGTTTTAAGTGAATGAATCGATTCACAGTCTGCTGTGAATCGATTCACACACTGTAAAATGCTTAAAAACACTGCAGAATGAGCAGAAATGTGAGAAAGAGGAAAAAGGGAAAGGAAAGAAGGAAAAGGGAAGAGAGAAAAGAGGAGAAACACCTAGGGTTTCACTAATCCTAAAGGGGATTCATGGATTCATGCTAGATTTTCCTTAAATCTTAGCTTGAATCCAAGTTGGTGAGTTGAGATTTGCGTATTTTGAAAATTTGGGTTTGAACCCTAGAGAGAAGAAGAAGAAGAACGAATTGAAGAAGAAAACGAGGAAGAAGACCAAGCTCCTTCCAAGATGGCTCAAGTTCTTGGATTTGAAGAAGAAGATTGAAGGTTTTAGCTCAAGATTTGAGAAGTATTTGAAGAACCCTAAATTGAGAAAAAGGGGGAAAGCTTGAAGAAGAGCAAGGAGGGCAAAGTTCAACCTTTCTAGCTCAAGGTTTTGAAGAATGGAGGTGAGTTCTTCATCCCTTAGGTGATGGGCACTCATAAGTCCCACATTAGGATTTTTCTCAAAGAAGTCTAAGAACCCAAGGGTTCAAAGTTATGGTTTGTTAACCCCTTTGATTATAAGTTTAATTTATAGTTATTGTTATGTCTATTTAGTGGGTTTAACTGCAAGAGGTTGGATGGCTTCCCCCAACCCCCCACAAGTTGTTTGTTTGATGTTTAAACCGTCAGATGTTCCATAGAGCTCCAATGGTAATGTGTCTTAGTTTTGAAATGTTTCCTTGACTTAAGATGATGTAGAGTTTCATGTGAAATGTGTATTGCCATGTTTATGTAATTAGGTGAAGTTATATGTAATATGAGTTAAATCTCCTAAGTTATGAGTTTTGTCTCAAAATGTTTGATGTTTGACTCCTTTGTTAGCTCCATAGAGCTCCGATGGAGATGAGTGTTTGGCCCATAAAGAATTAGACTCAAGTGAGTTGTTCAACTCTAGTTGAGCCTATTGATGTTTTGGCCATAATATGGTCAATAATGTGAGTTTCATGTATGTAATGCTCTCTTTTGCTTATTAAACTTAAATCCATGATTCAGTTAGATATCATTGGTGATAGTTTGGTTAAGTGAAGAATGCATAAGTCCAAGAGGCCTAACTACCTAGAATGAAGGATTCTTTAGAATTTATTTCTTTACGTATGTGTGTTGATAATGCATGAGATTTAATTAAATAAATTATAAGACAATAAGAGTTAAGTGAATAGAATATGTCCAAATATGTTAGTTATGAGTGTTATGATTCTTATTCTGAATATGTGATACTTTCATGACTAAGTGAGTAGTTAGTACAAGGCTATGATGTTTGTATTCATGTGAGCTTGTGTTGCCTTGTTCATATGAACATTAAGGATGCATGTTTTGGAATAAAATAAGGTTCTTAGTACATGTTATGCTTGATTCCTTGAGTTTATGTGAACTTTTGAAATAGTTTCAATGAGTAAGAGGATTAAGAATCCTAGTTTATTTGTATGATGCTTAGTTATGTTGAGTGGTAGTACGGGTAGCCATCTGGTAGCCATTTGGTACAAGGCCAGTGGTCAATAGTCTAGTGGTGAATAGTCCCAACTGTTACAATAGTACGGGTAGCCATCTGGTAGCCACTTGGTATAAGGCTAGTGGTCAATAGTCCAATGGTGAATAGTCTTGGGTGTTATAACAACATAGAAAAGAATGTTTATGTTATGTTTTACGAAGTTGAGCGGGGCCTATGGAATTAAGCATATGACCAAATCCGACAACTTAGTAAAGTATAAGTTTTAAGAATGTTTATATGTATGATGTGTTTTAATATGCATTTTATATTTAGTTTCATACTAAGTTTAAGTCCAAGTGGGTGTATCCTAGCGTTTTTAACTTAAGGTGCCTAACAAGTTCTATGTTTTAAAGTTAGTTTTGATTAGTAAAAGATAAGTCTTGATCGATAAAGCTTAGTAAGTCTTTCCAAACTAGTAAGAATCGACGAGAGAATGGTGAGGAGTTCGTGAAGGGCTCGGTGAGATTTTTAATCTCACCCCTTTCCATTTTATTGTTTTACAGATGAACAGGTACCGAAGGATGATGAGGCGAGGCTCCAGGCTTGACGTGCATAGACTAGTTGTATTTTGTAATGGAATTTGACATTCCAAGTATTGTATAGTTGTAATCTATCTATTAGATTTATGATTTAAGTTTTAATTTATGACTTTGATTACTGTAATCAAGTTTGTAAATTATTAGTAATTCCTGTGCTTTAATGTAATTTGTCGTACTTTCAATTTACATTGAGGTATGGGTGTTACAAGTCACAAGCCAAATCAACAACCTTGTAGCGAACTGAACTAGAAGACAACGTCAGGGACCAGAATTCAAAGACAGAAAAGGTCAGAAGTATATCGTGCTAGATCAACACCATAACTCGATCTCTCATGTGCCTGGCAAATACTCAACGCCTACCAGATCTATCTTTATCCTCACTTAGGCATTTTCTAAGCGAATCGGGGGGGTTCCATCTCCAGTCCATCCTTAATTGGTCTCTGGCTTTCAGATCAGCCACTGTGTGGACCGTAGAGTTACCCTGACGACCAACCCAGGTAAAACCACAAGAATCAAGTTCACTCTTCATCTTCATAATATCTAGGATGATATGGTGTAATTCCCCATGTTTGGCTTCCCCTCTGCAGTCTTTAACCAGAGTCAGGTTATCAGCTTCCATCACCACTTTGCGGATGTTCAAGTTTCGAACCAAGGATAAAGCTTCCCTCATCACCAGGGCCTCGGCTAACAAAGCACAACTAGAGTTGAAAGAGTAAGCGTAACCACTCACGAGGTCTACCAAATAGTCTCGAGCAATTATTCCCCCCGATCCCTTCCCTGTCAGACCATTGAAGCTAGCATCAACATTGACCTTTATAGTACCTTCTAGCGGAGGCCTCCAGATCTGGGGTTGAGAGATCGGTGGCATCTTAGGAATTGTATTAGCACTGTCTGGTGGGTTGGTTTTAAGGAAAGAGATCGGTGGCATCTTAGGAATTATATTAGCACTGTCTGGTGGGTTGGTTCTAAGGAACTCCACCCATAAGGATCTAGCTGATTGAAAAGCTTCCATAGGGTTAGGTTGACCCCCTTCATGAACCACCTTATTCTTACCCTTCCAAATACTCCGTAAAGTATTGATGACCCCCGCAAATGTGAAATCTTGCCCTTCAGGGTGATGGGTAGAGCTACTCAGGCATTCCTCAATCCAATGGACCAAGGATATAATAACACATCTATCTGGGACACTTACCATGTAACACCCCGTTGTCCTATTCAGGCTTAATTCTACATAATTAACCTAACCCGCGTAATTAACGTGTATAAAAATACGAAGGAGTTAAAATTGAAGGCACAAATAAGACAACAACGCGTCAAAGTGAAGTAACTAGTGTCATAAAATATATAAATAGGTTTTCTCAAAAGATGGCCTCATCAGAGTGCAAAAGTAAGAGTAGTGTAAATAGTACAATATAGTTATTCAAAATATAAACCTATAAGGCTAAGCTGCGCCTCATCTAAACATACCAAAACGAAACAAAACATCAACACAAGATTCCTGGCCAAAGGGACTGCAAAGACATCAACAAGGTGGATGCTAAGAGTTCCCACTTTGTGATCCAGCTCTCCTATGACTCAAAACTCTCCCGAACATGGATCTTCGGGACCTGCTCTGTCATTAACACCATCACCAGGAACTGCTTTATTGGGTAGGGCTGCTGCTGCATCTTCCTCAAGAGAGTCTAATATAGAAATAATATATATATACAAGCATACAAACACAGGGAGATCAGAACAACACATCCATTAAAAAGCGGGAAATGCATAAGTAGAATGAAAGTAAGACAATCTGCACAGATAATCACATATATAACAAATAGGATCTAGCTACCCTTTTTCACTTACCCCATGTCTCTCAATGAGTTGTGCATCTTTTCTTTACTATTGTCGCTGTACTCCCCATTTTCGATAGGAATACGTATTGGCAAAACCAATCACAACTCAGCAAACAACGCAAATTGACAATTCAGGTCATCCCTTTGCAACTCAGTGGAGATGACAGAGAGGAAATCAAACAAGTGTGGGGGGTTGGGGACAGCTGCCAACCACTTGCAGAGAAGCCCACTAAATAATCATAATTATAATTTTAAAAAATAAAAGTCGAAGGGGTACGAGACCCTCACTTCGAACCCTGAGGTTCTCAGACATCTTCGCATAAGGCTGAAAATTAAATTTCTATCAATATCTAAAGTTGCCTTTACCACTGTTAGTTGCTAGCGTGGTACCGCATGCCTCGAGTCCACGTCGCACGATTTCCGAATTCGTAACTCCTATCACCACAAGTAAACTTAGCACAATTCTAAGAACTAACTAGAAACTTAGGCTCTCAAAACCTAACCCTTTTTTAACTAAGTATTCACTCAAGCATTTAATTACTAGCTACTTGAAAGAAATAGGTTTTAAAATCAAAATCATTTCTTGAAAGGTTAACATAACACATATCTTTAATTCCTTGAAAACCTTAAAATAAGCATACTTGAATTAACCATTTTTTTCATACATTTCCGAAAGCCTAAAACACATTTCATGCAAGCATTATTTCCAAGTTACAAACAAAACTTTCCTTCCACATCCTTTAAGGCCCTCTCGGCCACACCCCTTTTTCTTATAAAAATTTGCAAAACATCTTTTAAATAGGTAACCATTTCCATACATCATTTCCAAACTCAAATAACCTCAAGTAGCATTTAGTACACATAAGAAAACTTATATCACATAACAAACTATTTTCTCAATTCTCATAAACAAAAGATTTTCAAATAACTCCTAACTAACACTTGAATCCTAATCCTTTTCACCTAATCAAATTCAATGAAAGACCAAATTTTCAATACCAATTAAAAGAAAGTTTCAAAATATTTTTTCCTCTCCTATTTCTCTCCTAAGGCTCACGGCCTCAACCCCCTTTTTTTAAATTTTTTTTGCAAATCCTCACCCAACATCAACAACACCATTTTAATCAATTCTTTTCCTTCATCAAATCACAATCCAACATCAAAAACTAATCATCAACAAGCTTTGGCATGCTATAGAACATTTCGAGAGCCTCAAATTTCTAAATAAAATACCTAATCATGCTTCTAACACAAAACCATCAACTACAACAACAAGAACATCACCAATTAAGATAGAAACAACAATTAATTTCATGATTGCTCATCAAGATCATACTACCCTCCTTTTCCCCTTTTTGCTTGCGCCTAGGGTTTCAAGATTGGGGTTTATGTATTCATCTCCATCATTTAATCATGATCAAACAATAAACAACCCAAAAACAAGCTATAAGAACAAGGGAAAAAAAATGAAAGAAGCCACCACCTCTTCTTCCTCAAGCTCGCGGCCAAGGGATGTTTTGGGAGGAGAAAATGTGATCTCAACCTTGCTTGAATGGAGGAGTAGAGGGTGACGGAGAGTAGAAGAAAAAGCTAGCACGAATCATGGAAGAATGGAGGTGAAATGGAGCTTGAAAAAGCTTAGAACCATGGAGGATTTTTGGAGCTTCTCTTTCTAAGTTGAAGAAGATGAAGATGATGAGTGTAGAGAGAGAGGGAGGGGTCGGCCCTGGGGCTGAAATAAGGGGGTGGGATTTTTGTTTTATCACTTAAATAAAACTAGGCTAAAAATGGTTTAATAAAAAAGTAATTTCAAATTAATCACACATAATATGACACCTGGTAGTAAAGCAAATTTGCTAATCACATCATCTAATCCTACCCATCTAATCTCACATCTCTCATGATTACCCTCTAATTCTAGAGTCTAAGAGTTGCTAAAACACGGCATCGAATAATCGTGTTACCGATTAATTACCCACCGATAAAATCGCGAAAATTAATTTAGCGAGAAATTAATTCACCGCGTGATATTATTTTATTATACATAATAAAAATCATATCAAACGTTCAAAAATAATCACGACAGGTTACGATTCGATTTTCATCGAAATCGGGGTTCATTTAAAATTTTATCTGCGGTAAAACTGCCCGGCGATTCGAAACGCGACGAAACTTTGTTAGAATTTTTCGACGATATTTGAACCATAATTAATATTAAATATTAACTCTCAAATTTAATTTGATCTTGAATTATTTAAATCACTTACTTAGAGCACAAGAAACTGCCTATTATAGCATAATGACGTCAAAACATACCATAATAACGCTAAATAACGCATCGTGAAAATACAGGTGTTACAATACTCTCCCCTAAAAATAGTTTCGTCCTCGAAACTACGGGTAAGATACGTACCGAGAAAAAGTTCTGGATATAGGTTCTTCATCTTCTCTTCCAGCTCCCACGTTGCATCTCTGGTCTTCTGATCCCACACGACCTTGATAAGTTGGATCTCTTTATTCCTTAGTTGCTTAGTTTTTCGATCGACGATCCTTGCAGGTGACGCTTCAAATGATGGGTCGTCCCGTAGTTGAATCACATGAGAAGGGTCGGAAACATATTTTCGCAACTGTGAGACGTGAAAGACGTCATGAATGTTTGACAAGAAGGGTGGCAAAGCAATCTGATATGCCACTGGACCAATACGACGAAGAATCTGATAAGGTCTAATGAACTTAGGAGTAAGTTTCTTGGATTTGATCACTCGACCAACTCCAGTAATAGGTGTAACTCAGAGGAATACATGCTCTCCCTCTTCAAACTCTAGCGGTCGGTGACCCTGGTCCACATAACTCTTCTGTCAACTCTGAGACGTCTGTATCCTATCCCTGATCAGTAAGATCTTCTCGATAGTCTGCTGAATCATGTCTGGTCCCACGACAGAACTCTCGCCATTTTGGTACCAACAAAGAGATGTCTGACACTTACGTCAATACAATGCTTCGTAAGGTGCCATACCGATGCTCGCGTGATAACTGTTATTGTAGGTGAACTCCACTAGCGGTAAGACATCGTCCCAACTTCCTCTGTGATCCAACGTACATGCTCTCAACAAGTCTTCTAGTGATTGAATCGTCCGCTCAGTCTAACCATCGGTCTGAGGGTGATATGCTGAGCTAAGTTTGAGCTTGGTTCCCATTGCTTCTTGTAATTCCCTCCAAAAGTGAGATGTGAACTTCAGATCTCTGTCAGAAACAATAAAAAAAGGCACGCCATGCAGTCTCACAATCTCCACGATGTAGATCTCTGTCAGCTTCTCCATATTGTGAGTCGATCTCACCGGCAAGAACTGAGCAGATTTGGTCAATCGGTCAACGATTACCCAAATCAAGTCATTCTTCTTTGCGTTCTTGGTAATCCCACGAGGAAATCCATAGAAATACTATCCCACTTCCACACAGGTATGTCAAGTGACTGTAGCATCCCTGCTGGTCGCTGATGTTCTACCTTCGCTTTCTGGCAAGTAAGACAGGAAGCCACATACTCTGCCAATTGTTTCTTCATTCTGGGCCACCAAAAATGCTTCTCCAAGTCTTGGTACATCTTCGTAACTCCCAGATGAATACTCAATCTACTCTTATGCTCTTCATCGAGAATCAACTTTCTCAGTCCCACCACATCAGGCACACACATGCGTCTGTTGCACCTCAAGATATTGTCCGCTCCAATCTTGAATTTTGTCGCTTTTCCTCGTGCTACCAGTTCAACCTTCTCTTGTAGTAGCTTGTCATCAGTTTGATGGTTCCTAATCTCGTTCAATAATCCATTAGAAATGGTGAGCATTCCAAACTTCAGCTTCCCTGGTGACACTTCCACGTTCAATTTCAAGTCTCGAAACTTCTCTAGCATCTCCAACTCCTTGATCATCACTGCTAAAGCTAAAACGCTCTTCCTACTTAGTGCATCAGCTACCACGTTCGGCTTACCTGGATGGTATTCCAAAGTGAAGTCGTAAGCTTTCAAAAATTCTATCCATCTTCGCTGTCGCATGTTAAGCTCCTTCTAATAGAACAAGTATTTCAAGCTCTTGTGATCGCTGTAAACAGTGAACGTATTTCCATAGAGATAGTGTCTCCAAATCTTCAATGCGAAAACCACTGTAGCAAGCTCCAAATCATGCGTAGGATAGTTCCTCTCGTGAATCTTGAGCTGTCTCGAGGTATAAGCCACAACTTTCCTATGTTGCATCAACACACATCCTAATCCTTGGTGTGACGCATCGTAGTAAACCTCGTAAGGCTCTTCCAGTTGAGGCAAAATCAACACAGGCACTGTCGTCAAAAGCTCCTTCAACCTCTGGAAACTGAATTCGTACTCTTCGGTCCAAGCAAACGGTTGATCCTTCCTCGTAAGTCGTGTAAGTAGTGCTACAATCTTCAAAAAACCTTCAATTAATCTCCAGTAGTAGCCTGCTAATCCAACAAAACTTCTGATATCTGTTACAGTCTTCGGCTGTCCCCATACTAACACAGCTTCAATCTTGGCTGGATCCACAGCTATCCCATCCTTGGTTATCACATGTCCGAGAAAATTCACCTCTTCGAGCCAGAACTCACACTTAGAAAGATTAGCATAAAGCTGCTTCTCTCATAGTATCTATAGTACTTGGCGTAAATGCTCTTCATGTTCTTCTCTGCTCTACGAATAGATCAGAATGTCATCTATGAATACCACCACAAACTAATCCAAAAATGGGTGAAAGATCCTGTTCATGTAGTCCATGAATATTGCGGGCGCGTTCGTCACTCCAAATGGCATCACTAGGTACTCGTAGTGACCATATCTTGTCCTGAATGTCGTCTTAGGAATATCCTCTTCCTTTACTCGAATCTGATGATAACCTGACTTCAAGTCAATCTTGGAAAATATCGCAGCTCCTCATAGTTGATCCATCAAATCATCGATACGCAATAACAAATACCGATTCTTGATAGTAAATTTGTTGAGTTGACGATAATCCACACACAATCTTGATCGACCATCTTTCTTCTGCACTAGCAACACTGGAGCTCCCTATGGCAACACACTCGGTCGTATGAACTGCTTCGACTCCAAGTGCTCAATTTGAGACTTCAACTCTTTCATCTCAGCTGGAGACATCGGATAGGGCGCTACCAAAATTGGTCCTGTTCCTGGAAGCAAATCGATGGAGAATTCGATTTCCCTAGTTGGCGGTAATGCCGGCATGTCTTCGGGAAAAACATCTGAGAAGTCGCAAACCACAGGAATATTCTTCAACTCGAATTCTTGAGAAACTTCTGAACTAGCCAAATACTTGTATTCCTGAGTTCCCTCTTTCAATGAAACACCAATATGATTAACAGATAGGTAGTTGGAAATTCCAAGATCAGGAAAAACCACAATTTTTTGGGCACAGTCCAAAAGGACATGGTGGTGAGATAACTAATCCATTCCGAGAATGACATCTAGACCCTTAAGTGGCAAACAGACCAAATTAACCACAAATTTTCTACCCTGGATGACCACTACACAATTAAGGCATGCAGTATTGGTAACCAAGGTTTTAGCAGCTGGGGTAGTAACTACTAGTTTGAATGGTAAAGCAGTCACAGTCAATTTTAAATGATCTACGCAATCCGAGGAAATAAAAGAATGGGTTGCACCGGAATCAAAAAGAACAGATAGGGATTTACCCTCAATCTCACAGTCTCCCTGGATGAGATCCTCAGCCTGCTCCGCCTCTTCACCGCTCATGCAGAAGACTCTGCCTTTAGCCATCGGACGTTTCCCCTTAGCCTTTGTTGTGTGCACTGCTGGTTTAGCTTTAGGTGCTTGACAATCCTTAGCGAAGTGTCCTGGCTTCCTGCAGTTGAAGCACACATCATCCTTCGCAGTACAGTTGCTCGCATAGTGCCCTGGCTTACCGCAACGGTAACAAGTCACATCGGCGCTAGTCTGACTCCCGCCTCTCGTATTCTGAGCCATCGGGCGATACTGGCCTTTGCTGTTGTTCCCTTGAGGTCGACTGTACGGCTTCTCCTATTGCTTTCCCTTCTGAGCAAACCTCTGTCCTGCGCTCTGGGGTCTCACTTGTCCCCCTGTACCACTCCTCTTCTTGGCGCTTCTCATAACTTCTACCTCAACACACCTGTCAATTAGTTCTTGAAGATTCCTGATTCTTAAAGACGTCACAGACTTCTGGATGTCGAACCTTAATCCCTGCTGAAATCTCTTACTCAACCATCCTTGGTCAGCTCGGTCATGAAATGGACTAAAGTACCTTGCAAGTGATCCGAACTTAGCAGCATATTCCGACACCATCATGCTTCCTTGTTGTAGTCGGAGGAACTCTTGCTCTTTCTCCGCTCGTGCAGTATCAGGAAAATATTTGTCCATAAATTTTCTATGGAAAACTTTCCAAGTAATCTCACGACGCTCTGCCATCAAAATCTGCTTCACTCTCTTCCACCAGTACTCGACATCTCCTAGCAGCAAGTAGGTTGCATAGTCCATCTTAACATTCCCTGGGCAATGGAGTGCCTTGAAGATTTTCTCTATCTCCTGCATCCAAAGATCTGCCTTGTCTGGATTCGGCTCGCCGTAGTACTTTGGTGGGTCGTGCTTACGGAAGTCAGCTAATCCTCTAGCATCCGCATTCCTCTCAGCTATCTGCTATTGATCTTTGGTTAATTTGGTCAAGGCCCGCGATCTGCTGAGCCATAACATTAGATAGTTGAGTCGCAGCAGCCGATTGTTGAGCCATAGCCGCCGCTATCTTCGTCATTGCTTGAATTGCTCGCTCCATGTTGGGGTTATCCGATCCTGTCGTAGGGTCTCTACGAGGTGGCATAAGGGTCCTCCAAGGTCCAAAAACCTGTCAGAACATCAAAATCAAGAATGTGTTGACACACACTCCTTCAATCAAGAAACAATTCAAACAATTTTCAAGCAACAATTTGCTTCACTCAACAAACAATAACAATACAACACGACTAATTACCCGACAATCATAACCCGACACGGTGACCAGCTCCAAATTTCGTATGCACAGTCCGGTTAGAACCAAACTGCTCTGATACCACTATTGTAACGACCCGTTTCCGGACCGCTACTAAACTAGAACTAAACCTGTATACGATGCATTTTTAAAATAGTGCTCTTGTGTCCTTTGGAAAATGTGGTCTATTTTTTTTTTTTAACACAATCACATCCGCAAAGTACACATAGAGTTGCCACAGTGTTTCAAAACATGGTGCAAACCAAGACACAAGACTCAAGCACTGGAAATACATACATATATACATAACCAAGTCTGCATAAACAGTACCTACAAAATAAAACAGTGCATGAAAATGTACGAGAGAATACACCTATGGTATGAAGAGCCTCATGAGAGCAATCATACCCCGGGGGTACTCCTGGCAGACACCCACGCAGGGGGCTGCTCCAAAACTATGCCACCAGTCTACCCTGCAATATACAAAAGACAATTCACCAAGCCCGACTGGTCACCAAAACAAACTGTACACTAAGAGCATATACTACAGTCATCCAAAATAATAGCTATCCGGATCCTAAGACGGATCCTCCTCCTCCTCCTCGTCCATCAGGTCCTCGCCAGTCAAATCAATAAAAGGTACAGCCGCTGGTACGTCCTCCGGTCCATCCTCTCATACTAGCACATCCTCCACAGCACCTGTACCGCTACAACCCACCTCTCCGCATACACTACACACATGGGGAGGGTCCACCAGCGGAGTAGGGGTCCTATCAAGCATGGGGGAGGCCGGCTCTGCTGCTGGCTCTGGCTCGGCCTACGCGAAGAACTTCGAATGCCTGAAGTAGAAGCTCCTTTAGTCCCACATCTGATCACGCTCTTACGAGCGGTCCATCGAACCCTCGGTCCTCATCCTCAAGAAGCAAGTCAGGAAGCAGTACGCCTCGGGATCTCGAGGGGTCCCTCTGGTGAGGAAGATGATGCTGGAATATTCCTCTTTCTCTGAATAGCACGCCAGGTGTCCACTACCTGCATTGTCCGAATCGAAATGCTCACTGTGTGCCGCGAAGTCTCCTGTCTCACTACCATACCACCCTCTCGAAAGCTCTGTACAACATCCCCTGTATAAACAGCGGGACAGGAGATGGGGTCGAACTCCATCGCCGCGGGCATCTCAATGTCTGGAAAATCAAAGAAGATCTCCGACGATGTCCTCATCGCCGGTATCAGCACACTCTTCGTCATCGCCTGGGTCACCATCATTGGTTGAAGGCATCACGAGAAAGGGTCAACTTCTCAATAAATCAGGGAATAACAATCATAACAATAGGCAAAAACAACTATAAGCACAGTACTCAAGACGCAACTCAAGACTCTCAAAAGACTCAACTCAAGACTCATATTCTCGCGACACTTAACAATTTCTGGAAAGTAATGCCGATCCATCCACTGAGTACCAGCCGTAGCCTTGGGCTCTCCGCTTACCCTAGGACATTCAGCTTAGGATCCTTGACGCTACGACGTCTAGCTAAGCTGTCGAAGAACCAGCCGGTGCCGTTTAGGGGATCCTATCACCCTAGGTTAATTGGATCGAAGCTCAAAAACATCACGACAACTCAACGACTTGACTAAACTCTCGCACTCCAAAGAATAGGTCGCCGTATACGATAATTCACGAAGAAAATTGAATAATTATTTAACCGCATATCAAATAATATTCATACCAAGCTCAATATAGTGCGAAACAGTTTAGCAGTATAAGCAATTCATTTCAACCAATCACAACTCAGCAAATAATGCAAATTGACAATTCAGTTCATCCCTCTACAACTCAGTGGAGTTGATAGAGAGGAAATCAAACAAGTGTGGGGGGTTGGGGACAGCTGCCAACCACTTGCAGACAAGCCCACTAAATAATCATTATTATAATTTTAAAAAATAAAAGTCGAAGGGGTACGAGACCCTCACTTTGAACCCTGAGGTTCTCAGACTTCTTCGCATAAGGCTGAAAATTAAATTCCTATCAATATCTAAAGTTGCCCTTACCATAGTTAGTTCCTAGCGTGGTACCGCACGCCTCGAGTCCACGTCGCACGATTTCCGAATTCGTAACTCCTATCACCACAAGTAAACTTAGCACAATTCTAAGAACTAACTAGAAACTTAGGCTTTCAAAACCTAACCCTTTTTTAACCAAGTATTCACTCAAGCATTTAATTACTAGCTACTTGAAAGAAATAGGTTTTAAAATCAAAATCATATCTTGAAAGGTTAACATAACACATATCTTTAATTCCTTGAAAACCTTAAAATAAACATACTTCAATTAACCATTTTTTTATACATTTCCAAAAACCTAAAACACATTTCATGCAAGCATTATTTCTAAGTTACAAACAAAACTTTCCTTCCACATCCTTTAAGGGCCTCTCGGCCACACCCCTTTTTCTTATAAAAATTTGCAAAACTTCTTTTAAATAGGTAACCATTTCCATACATCATTTCCAAACTCAAATAACATCAAGTAGCATTTAGTACACATAAGAAAACTTATATCAAACAACAAACTATTTTCTCAATTCTCATAACCAAAAGATTTTCAAATAACTTCTAACTAACACTTGAGTCCTAATCCTTTTCACCAAATCAAATTCAATGAAAGACCAAATTTTCAATACCAATTAAAAGAAAGTTTCAAAATAATTTTTTCTCTCCTATTTCTCTCCTAACGCTCACGGCCTCAACCCCCTTTTTTTTTATTTTAAATTTTGCAAATCCTCACCCAACATCAACTACACCATTTTCATCAATTCTTTTCCTTCATCAAATCACACTCCAACATCAAAAACTAATCATCAACAGGCTTAGGCATTTTATAGAACATTTCAAGAGCCTCAAATTTCTAAATAAAATACCTAATCTTGCTTCTAACACAAAACCGTCAACTACAACAACAAGAACATCACCAATTAAGATAGAAACAATAATTAATTTCATGATTGTTCATCAAGATCATACTACCCTCCTTTTCCCCTTTTTGCTTGCACCTAGGGTTTCAAGATTGGGGTTTATGTGTTCATCTCCATCATTTAATCATGATCAAACAATAAACAACACAAAAACAAGCTATAAGAACAAGGAAAAAAAATGAAAGAAGCCACCACCTCTTCTTTCTCAAGCTCGCAGGCAAGGTCTATTTTGGGAGGAGAAAATGTGATATCAACCTCGCTTGAATGGAGGAGTAGAGGGTGATGGAGAGTAGAAGAAAAAGCTAGCAAGAATCATGGAAGAATGGAGGTGAAATGGAGCTTGAAAAAGCTTGGAACCATGGAGGATTTTTGGAGCTTCTCTTTCTAAGTTGAAGAAGATGATGATGATGAGTGTAGAGAGAGAGAGAGGGGTCGGCCTTGGGGCTGAAATAAGGGGGTGGGATTTTTTGTTTTATAACTTAAAATAAAACTAGGCTAAAAATGGTTTAATAAAAAAGTAATTTCAAATTAATCACACATAATATGACACCTAGCAATAAAGCAAATATGCTAATCACATCATCTAATCCTACCCATCTAATCTCACATTTCTCATGATTATCCTCTAATTCTAGAGTCTAAGAATTGCTAAAACACGGCGTCGAATAATTGTGTTACCGATTAATTACCCGCCGATAAAATCGCGAAAATTAATTTAGCGAGAAATTAATTCACCGTGTGATATTATTTTATTATACATAATAAAAATCATATCAAACGTTCAAAAATAATCACGATAAGTTACGATTCGATTTTCATCGAAATCGGGGTTCATTTAAAATTTTATCTACGGTAAAACTGCCCGGCGATTCGAAACGCGACGAAACTTCGTTACAATTTTTCGACTATATTCAAACCATGAATTAATATTAAATATTAACTCTCAAATTTAATTTGATCTTGATTTATTTAAATCATTTACTTAGAGCATAAGAAACTGCTTATTATAGCATAAATACGTCAAAACATACCATAATAACACTAAATAACGCATCGTGAAAATACAGGTGTTACAATGTGTTGTTCTTATCTCCCTGTGTTTGCATGCTTGTATATATATTATTTCTATATTAGACTCTCTTGAGGAAGATGCAGCTGCAGCCCTACCCAATGAAGCAGTTCCTGATGATGTTGTTGATAACATAGCAGGTCCCGAAGATCCATGTTCGGGAGAGTTTTGAGTCATAGGCAAGCTGGATCACAGAGTTGGAACTCTCAGCATCCAGCTTGGTGATGTTTTTGCAGTCCTTTTGGCCAAGAGTCTTGTGTTTATGTTTTATCTCGTTTTAGTATGTTTAGATGAGGCGTAGCTTAGCCTCATAGGTTTTTATTTTGTATAACTGTATTGTACTATTTACACTACACTTAATTGTGCACTCTGATGAGGCCATCTTTTGAGAAAACCTATTTATATATTATATGACATTAGTTACTTCACTGTGACGCGTTGTTGTCTTATTTGTGCCTTCAGTTTTAACTCCTTCGTATTTTTATACACGTTAATTACGCGGGTTAGGTTAATTATGTAGAATAAAGCATGAATAAGACAACAGGGTGTTACATACCACCTGGATACCAAACCACACGGGGGTGGTCCAACCACAAAGTAAGAAGGCATGCTCAATCGTTTCACTCTCCTGATGACAGATTAGATAGAGGTTTGATCGAGAAATTTTCCTACGCCACAAGTTATCCTTAATCGGTAGAGCATTATGCACCAGCTTCCACAAAAAGGTTTTGAGTTTTTGGGGGACATTGGCTCCCCAAATTTTCCTCCACAGAGTCTCAGAAAATGGTATAAGAACCCGAAGGGTCTTGGGGTTGGTTAGCACTCTGTTGCCTGATAGAATAATAGCTAGATTTCACAGAGAACTGTCCATCCTTTCCTGAGGCCACCATAGCTCATTATTCGTATAAAACCAGCTTTTTGAGGTCCTCAGGGCTTCTATTACAGATTGGGGTACTAGGTTGTGTTTTAGCTTGTTAATATTCCATTATTGCTTTCCCTCATCTAGAAGATCTACCACATGTTCAATATTGGAGTGTTGGTTTAGGTGGGCTGTTTTGCGGGAAGCCAACCAATTATCTTGTTTTACATCAATGCCTTCCCCATTTCTAATCAGCCATCTACCATCAGCTTTGACAGTATCCCTGCCATGTAGCAAGCTACTCCTGATCCACGAATCTCCATTCTTTTTCTAAACTATGCAGAAGTTATTAGAGTGACAGTAAATGCTATTGAGGATTTTAACCCACAGGCTATCAGGATTTTTGAGGAGCCTCCAAGCTTGTTTCGCAAGCATAGCTGAGTCAAATCATAAAATTCCTTGAATCCCATACCTCCCTGTGACTTGTGAGATGTGAGAGTGTCCCAATTCTTCTAATGGATGCCCCGTTTTTGCCCATTTGATCCCCACTAGAACCTTGCGTCAATTGAGTTCAAAGATTTGCAAAAGGTTTCGAGCATCCTGATAATAGACATCACATAGGATGGAATCACCTAGATCATAGCCTTGATTAGCATTTCTTTTCCTGCTTGGTTAAGAAGTTGACCTTTCCAACCGTCCATTTTTGTAAGCATCCTTTCCTTCACCCAATTCAAAGCTAGGGTCTTAGATCTACCCCATTCAGTAGGTATTCCTAGATACTTCCCAGGGTTATCCCATATTGGAATTTGAAGAACATCTGCAAGCCTACGTTGCTCCTGTCCCGAGATTAGCCTGCCACAAACTAGCCCAGATTTAGCTGAATTGACCCTTTATCCTGAAGCCTACGAGAATTTATTTAAAATCACTAGGATTTGGTAAATAACAACTGGGTTCGCCTTTGAGAAAAGAAGAGCATCACCTGCAAAAAATAAATGTGTTAGTGGGGGGGGCGATGGGGCCAAATGGATACCTTGGATTAGACCCTAATCATTTGCTTAGGTCAACATGAAAGATGAACAGGTACAGCGAGAGGGGGTCTCCTTGTCTGAGGCCTCTTTGAGGAAGAAGAGTATCAGTTACAAAGCCATTCACTTGATAGGTGTAGGAAACTGAAGTCACCAGTACCATAATTTTCTCGACCCACTCAGCGCCAAAACCAAGGGCTAAAAGAGTTTGTTTTAGAAATGCCCATTCCACACTGTCATAAGCCTTACTCATATCCAATTTGATGGCGACACTATTGCCTCCACATCTGCCTTTTTTGAGAGCATGAAACACCTCATGAGCAACTGTAATATTATCTTGGATTAATCTTCGTCCCACAAAGGCACTTTGGTGTTGAGAGACCAACCCATCCATATGTTTTATAAGTCTTTGAACCACAATATTAGATATGATCTTGTAGATAAAGTTGCAGCAACTTATAAGTCTAAGTTGGTGTATAGACCCTGGGAGAGGAATTTTTGGCGAGAGGGCAACAATAGTCTCATTAACTGAGTTGGGGAGGATCTCCTCTTGGAAGAAGCACCGAACAGCTAAACACATATCTGAACAGATGGTCTCCAAGTTTTTTTGGTGGAACAAACCACACAAACCATCAAGACTTGGTGCTTTTAAGGCCCCCAAAGAGTCAATGGCCTTCTTTACCTCTACATCCGTGACTGTGGCAGTTAATTCAGCATTAATTTCTTCAGTAACAAGACATGGAATATATTGTAAGCATTCCAGAATAGCAAAAGTTGGCTCAGCTTGAGTACAACGAGGTGAAATCATCATCTCAATTAGTGAGCTTTGATTATTTGGCTAAGATGATAGCTCAACCCAAAAGTCTGGAAGAAAGCTCAGCCTCCTGTTAACATACCAATTTGTCTACTTTTATAGGGCAATTTTAGTATCTAAATATACCATTTTGCACTAGTTTGAGCACAAAGGTACTCATTTATGTCTTGTTATGTAGAAATATCATGAAGACACCACTCGGAGCAAAAGATACGAAAAAGAACCAAAAACTGGCTAATTTTGGAGAGTTTTAGCAATACTGGACAAGCGGTACGACCTGACCTACAAGTGGTACGGCCGTACCTAGAGCAGAACTTCATTAAGGGCGTATCCCTTCAGTTTGTACCACCTGACGCAGATAAAATAGTCTAGTACGGCCATGCCGAAGGCAGTACGGCCGTATACAAGTGATGTCAGGGCTGCAGCACGTATGAGTATGGTCCAGCGTCATCAATGAAGCTCGGTACAGCCGTGTATATATGCGGTACGGTCGTATCCCGTCTCAGAAAGTGCAAATTTGAAGCCAGATGACCTAGTTCATGGCCTAATCTATAAATAGGTGCTCTTAACCTTTTCTAGAGATCTTTTGACGAATTCCCAAGTCAAGAGCCCCCAATTGAGATTTCATATCAATTCCTTTCCCTTTTCCATTGATTTGTGTGTTTCCTTGAAGCTTGGTGCCATCCCAAATCGCTACCGAAGCTTGTGAGGACGCGAAGAACGTGCTTAAAGACCGTCGTTATATGGAAAGAGTGTCCCGGTTTAGATTTATTCTCTTGTTATGGATTGTTTTGATTTCGTATCTAAGTTTATGCTATTATCATCGATAATGAGTAGTTAAACCCATCACTAGGGGTGATGGTGGATCCTTTACAATACTCCTGATGCTTTGTCTATTTAATTGTATGAGTTTCTATTAAATATTTGAGTATTTTATTCATATTGTGCTTAATCCCATAAAGCCTGAACAATCTTTATTTAGTTGGCTTAATTATGGTAACAGGATCAGGAGTATTTAATGGAACCATAGGATAAAAGAACTCGCTTTATACGCCAGATAGGTTAGAGCTTGTTTCTAATCAGTTATTAGATTAACAAACCCACCTGTGCTTAATGCTTTTTCCTTTAATTACCTTCTAGAACCAAACAGAGTAATTAGTTAGGAGGAAGGCTATTGCAAGCTAGGTAGCCCTTAGTATTTTGGAGTGGGTGGTTAGTGCTATTTCATTATAGACAACTCATATCTATTGTTTAGCGGACTCAAGAGTAGAGTATTTGTGAACCCGGTTCCCCTAGGCTTTCCATGACTTGGTTAAACCGTTCTCGCATTCAGTTTATTTACCGCTTTAATTCTGATAACTTTTACTACTTGCATCATCAGAACTTTTGCTCGCCTAATAGAATAGAATCATATTAAGTCATTGGTACTCGCTCATTCTCTGTGGGTTCGACATTCGGAGTCCTATTTATACTCCACTTTTATTAAGAGTTACGATCAAATGCCCTTGCCTGAGCTGCAACAAGTTTTTGGCACCGTTGTCAGGGAATGACTACGATATTAATTGAATTATAGATTTTATTCTCATTAGGCATAATTTTATTTAGTTACTTAATTTTCTGTTATTTTTATCTAGTTCTAAGACATTCTAATTTGGTTTCCTTTGGTGTATGCAGACAAGATCTCAACGTCCTGAATTGATTTTTGATCCTGAAATTGAAAGAACATTTAGATTGTTGAGAAGACAGCATCTAGCAATGGCTAACGAATTAATGTTGAACGAGTACTTCACACTAACTACGGATGTAGCGGACAGTGTCAATTATCCGGCAATTGAGGCCACTAATTTCGAACTGAAGCCATCACTGATCTCTATGGTATCTGCAGCGCAATTCTCTGGCTTATCTTCTGAAGACTCAAATGCTCATCTTAAGAGGTCTCACTGCAAGGGAAAGCACAATTGTGGTTGGATTCACTTCCATCTAATTCTATTACTACTTGGGATGACCTGAAAACTAAGTTTTTGAACATGTACTTTCCTCCCGCAAAATCTGCAAAGCTGAGGGCTGACATGTCTTAATTCACCCAGACTAAAGGAGAATCAATGCATGAGGCATGGGAAAGATTTCAAGATTTAATTAGAAGCTGCCCTCATCATGGTTTCACTAAGTGGCAGTTGCTTCAGATTTTATACAATGGTTTTACTATGCAAACTAGAGGAGCCATTGATACTGCTTGTGGAGGATCTTTTAGAAAGAAGACACCTACTAAAGATTTTGAAATTATAACTGAAATGGCTCAGAACAATGCTCAGTGGTCAGCTAGTGATAGACAAACCGGAAGAAAGAACCAGCAGGCAGGGATTTACAAAGTGGAAGCGAACAGAGCTTTAGAAGCAAAATTGGAGGTAATGACTAAAAAATTAAAGACTTTGATGGCAGCACAAACCCAGTCCAATGCTAATAATGATTGGGGTTGCATGACAATTGAAGGTCAATCGAAAGAAGTTAATGCTATAGGCCAGAAAGATTTTGACCCAAAAAGGGGGATGCAAGAGGCTATGTTGAAATATATGCAAAGACACGGACATCCGTGTATGGGAGCTCTAGTCGGTTTCATGGAGAAAACTGAAGAAAGACTAAAGGCTATAGAAACTAAGGCAGTTAAGGCATCTTGCAATTTCTGTGGAGTAGCAACTCATGACTCAAAGGACTGCATTGAGGAGGTGAATTTTGTTGGGAATAAGCAACAGAATGACCCATACTCAAGCACCTATAACCCTGGATGGAGAAACCACCCAAATTTCTCATGGGGAGGTCAACAAAGATCCCAGGGCCAAAATTAGAATACTTATAAGCCCCTACATCTGTAAAATTGTGCTCAGAATGATAGAAGTCCCAGAGAAAATGAGATTAACAACTTAGTGGGACAAATGAACGAAAGGTGTAACAACTTGGAAAAGTTAGTCAATGCAAACACAGAAGGACAGAAAATATTAAGAGAACAAATGGCAACTGTGTTGAATGCGGTGACTCAAAGAAAAAGGAGCACTTCTAAGTCAAGTGGAGCCAAATCCTAATGAAAAGTACAATGAGTTCTTCATGGCAAAGGAGGAACCAAAAGAGGAGAAGGCTCAAACTGAGTCTCAGCAGGTAAGTAACTCTCTCCAAGGTTCTAAAATTTTTTGTAAGGATAAGCTAAGAGGTTATTAGAAAAACTTAGAAAGTTGCATGTCAGTATTCTTTTTACTGAAATTGTCTCTAAAGTGCTTAAATATGCTAAATTTTTGAAAGAAATAATTTTTAACAAAAACAAAATAGAAGATGAGACTGTTAAATTGAATGAGGATCACTCTGCTATGTTATTGAAAAAATTACCACCTAAGCTTAAAGATCCAGACACCTTTGTTGTTTCCTGTTCAATTGGTAAAAATACATTTAAGGCATTATGTGATTTAGGCTCAAGTATCAATTTAATGCCTCTGTTTGTTTGGCGAAAATTGAATTTGCAGGAATCACAACCTACTAAAATGTCATTGCAGTTAGCTGACAGAATTCTTGTTTACCCAAGAGGAATAATAAAGGATATGCTAGTCAAGGTAGGAAAATTTATTTTCCCAGTGGATTTTGTAGTTCTAGATAAGGAGGAAGACAAAGATGTTCCTATTATTTTAGGAAAGACCATTCTTGGCAACAGGAGATGCTACCATTCAAGTGAAAAAAGGAACCATGACTCTATGAATTGAGAATGAAGAAGAAATATTAAATATTTATAATTCTAACAAAAATTCTCCCTTTAGTGCTTCTTATTGTTTCTTGCAAGATGTAAAAGCTGAAAAGGATAAAGAGAAAAGAAGAGCAAGTTGAAGAACAAGATAGCAATTCTTTGGAACAGGATAAGGACATAACCCCTTCCTTGATTTTAGAGTCACTTTGTTTGACTAAATTCAAAGGACTCTGTGGAGAGGATCCTATTCCTCATATTTTAAATTTTTATGACTTGGTCAAGACTGACAAATTTAGCAGGAGCCACCGCAGGAAGGACAAGACTCAAATTATTTCATCTTTCCCTAGGAGGAATGGCTAAGCAATGGTTCTCAATTTATCCCAAGTTTCACTTTTGCAGTTGGGAAGAATTAATGGAAGAATTTGTAAGAAGTTTTCAGATTACACAAGAAGAAAAAGTGGACCAATTTCAAGGTTTCCAAGGATTAAAGGAAGACACTCCAGAGGAATTTGCAAGTTTTGAATTAAACCCATCCATCATTTCAGAGGTGTCAAAATTGCAATTCAAGGGAACAACAGGACAAGATCCTATTGAGCACATGAGATAGTTCTGTAAGAAGATGAGAAAGGCAAAGTTTGAAGGCTTGTCTCCAGAGGAAGCAAAACTAATGATTTTCCCATTCTGATTAGATGAAGAAGTCAAAGTATGGCTTTACCTCCTGCCAGTTGAAAAAGTGAAAACATGGAATAACTTAGTGAAGAAATTCATTAGGACTTTTGCACCCAACTTTGAGAAGCCAATCTACATTTGTGAAGACTATGGGTACACAATGAACCCACCAAAAAAGTGCTCAGGTCCTACTTGGATGGACCACTCTGAAAAAGATGACTACTTTGCTGTGTTTCCCAATGGTGAGAAGACAAAAGGTAATGTCAAGGACGGGCCATTGCCCGCTGAGGACTAATTTCTAAGTCCTCCGAACCGTCAGGCTCGGGATGTTAAACAAGCGCTTTTCAGGAGGCAACCTGTAATTACTAATATTTTTATTTATCTCTTATCTGTTTGTTTGATTTTTATTTTTATTTTTATTATTTTTATTCATTTTTTATGATTAATTAAAAATAAAAAAATTACAAATTTGAAAAATCAAAAATTTTTCTAGAAAACCAGTAGGTACGGGTGGAACTTGCACCAAGTACGACCGTACCACAAGGCTTCATCTTCAAAAACGCGGTGAAACAGACAGGTACGACCAGATATAAAACCAGGTACGGTCGTACCTCGTGTCCAAAGGCTGAATAAAAGGTAAACAATGAGAAGTAAGGGGGTACCTCAACCTCGTATGCCCAAAATCTCTCCATTCGAGCACCCTCTTATCTCAAAATCTTCGCATTTCCACCCACAAGAACATCCAGGAAAAATGCCTAAATGCCAAAAGACCGATAATTCCTCATCTTCTACTGCAGCAGCACGTGGCTCTAGAGCCGTGCCTAATTGTATATAGAGCAGTTTAGGGACAGATGCAGGCAGCTGTGGGATTTCCACACACATACCCAGAGGTATTTAGATTTGATGCCCTTCAGCAGGTTGGTCTGCAGAAGGAGGTGGAGACCCTGCTGCAGAGGATAGGATGGCTCCAGACAGCCTCTGTCAGACAGCCCTTCTACATGGAGGCAGTTTTGGATTTCTTAGCCACTTGTGGCTATCACATGAGAGACAGAGAGCCCCAGCACCTAAACTGGGAGGATGAGCCGGAGCAGGAGGTCGTAGTTACTTTTTGGATTCGTGGGAACCACCACGAGATCACCCTAGCTAAGTTTAACATCGGGCTAGGATTTGAGACGGCATAGTCAATTCAGACGCCGGAGTATTTGCAGGCCCTTCTGGATATCCCAGAGGGATGGCAGGATTATGAAGTTGGAGAGCTCTCACTGGGGATGGCCACTACATTCCCAGCCACGCCAAGGCCAGCATGATCAGAGACCCAGCTGTACGAACAGTGCACAAATGGATTGCCCGTTCCATAAACGGGAGATCCTTGAGCGACGACACGGTCACAAGGCCAAATCTTTTTCTGCTATGGGAGATGACACAGGGACGCCGCTGCAACACCAGGATGTTTTTCTTGCGGACATGCACCCAGTTGGCCGTTCATCTTCAGATTCAGAACACCGGGCACATTGTCTTGGGTTCTTTCATCTCCTGTCTAGCAACCCACCTCGGAATTCACACCAGAGCAAGTGCCACGATCATTGAGATGGAGCCCATTGGACTCTCTACCCTTACGAATATTTGTGTTCTGCGAAGATTGGGGTACGGGGACTATGAGCTCATCGGACCGGAAGAGCAGCAAGAGCAGCGACAGGACAAGGCTGCAGGTTTTGTCCCACTTGCAGAGGAGCATCCACCACCGCCACAGCCTCAGCTAGCAGCACAGGGCCACTCCTATGAGGATGTCATGATGCGTCTCGACGAGATGCAGTCTAGCCTTATGGAGCATAGGACCCATGTGGACCAGCAGCTAACACTCATTTTGGTGCACTTATAGCGCATCCAGCCTTTTCCTCCTGCTGAGTGATGCAGGACTCTACTTTATTTTCCTCTTTTAGTACTTAGGCTCTGCTTGTGTATTGAAAAGAGTTGTATATATTTTGGCCCACTCGCAAGATCCACTTTATTCTATTGCTTTTAAATTTTTGTTTTGTTATTATATTTTATTACTATTTCTTTTTATTCTGTTTCTAAACTTTTGACTTTTGTTGCACAGTTCTTCCGCCGCTTACTAGCTCCATCGGTATTGCGACAAGAAAACAACATATTTTGCCAATATCCCCATCCAATTTGCTTGTGATATATTTCAGAGGGGTGTCTTTTTCCACATTCTTTTGCAGCACTTATTTTCTTTTGTTTTATCTTTTATGCTTGTTTTAACTTAGTCGCAGTGGAGACACTACTAGAAATAAGTGTGGGGAGGGAATCTTAAATTGTGCTTATTACTTGGCTGTGCTTATAAGTGCTTATAATTATAGAAGAACTACAAATTTTTGCTGATTTAGGGGCTATACAAAATTTTTTCTTTATGACAACTTATGATTGAATTAATTCGTTGTTAGTAATTAGATTCTACTGAAAATTAGCTTTGAAGTTTTGTGAGTTCTGACTTTCTGTGTAAGCTATTAAATGTGAGTTTTGAGCCTGAAATAAGAGGCTACATCATGCTTTTGCCTCTTTTCTTCGTTTAGTCATATTTTTTGTGAATGTGCATTCTAGAACTTGTGCTGAGACCATTACGAAGCGAATATGAATTTATTTTTATGTGAATTTGGAAAGGGCAATTTTTAGGAATTCTTTAGGCCACTGCCAGTTTGAATACCTTATACCACTACTTGCCCACTTTTGTGCCTAAAAGTATTTTATTTAATTTCTTTGGTACCCTTTTTGTTACTATTGATTATTTTCTGTGAAGGCAACCTTAGCATAGATTTATGGTTGAGAGCAATTAGTGGCAAAAATCAAAAGAATAATGTTTTGAATCCCTCTTATATGTTTACAAAAAGAAGGCTTTTTAAAAAAAAATTATTTCCCCTCCTAGTTCTCAAAAAATGATTGACTGTTGCATAAATACATGAAGGGAGGAAAGGAAACAGGAAAAGAAAAAGCATTGAAAATAAAAGAAAAGTTATTGATCATGATCATGCCTTCATAATTTGCAAAAGATATATATATATATATATATATATATATATAATAATATTGATTGAACAAAATTTGGGATTCTTGCTTGCTCTTGAAAGTGAAAAAAGAATTAGGTTGCTTGTTTTGGTTGATTTGTTACTGACCCTTTGCAAGACATTTTCTTTCTTTTATCATACCAAACATTACTACTTTGGCCGCATTACAACAAATGAGAGACCCTCATTCCTCTTTTGCATGTCTTACGGATTCTAATAGTAGAGTTTTTTGCCAATGTACAAGCCTATGGTAATGCTACTTCATTTGAAAAATCTAAGTGTTAATGACAATACCTACAAACACTTTAAGATTGGTGAGAGTGTGACTTGAAAATCACATGTTATTGGCTTACTTGAACTTACACCTCTAATTGGGCATTCTATTTACAGGCATGTTTTGTGATATCATGCTGTTGTCTTATTTATATTTTTGCCCCTATTTAGTGGAAATAGTTTTTCTTACTATAGTTAACCATGTAGTTTGCTTGAAGGCAAGCAAAGCTCAAGTGTGGGGATGTGTTAACCCACAAATTTATCTACTTTTATAGGGCATTTTTAGTATCTAAATATACCATTTTGCACTAATTTGAGTACAAAGGTACTCATTTGTGTCTTATTATACCAAAAAATCATGAAGACACCACTTGGAGCAAAAGATGCAAAAAAGGACAAAAAACTGGCTAGTTTTGAAGAGTTTTAGCACTATTGGACAAGCGGTACGGCCTGACCTACAAGTGGTACAGCCGTACCTAGAGCAGAACTTCAGTAAGGGCGTACCCTCTCAGTCTGTACCACCTAACACCGATAAAATAGTCCAGTAAGGTCGTGCCAGCCGTACACAAGTGATGTCAGGGCTGCAGGACGCATGGGTACGGTCCAGCGTCATCAACGAGGCTTGGTACGGCCGTGTATATATGCGGTACCACCGTACCCCGTCTTAGAATAGTACAGATTTGAAGCCAGATGCCCTAGTTCGCGACCTAATCTATAAATAGGAGCTCTTAACCTTTTCTAGAGACCTTTTAACGAATTCCCAAGTCAAGAGTCCCCAATTGAGATTTCATATCAATTCCTTGCCCTCTTCCATTGATTTGTGTGTTTGCTTGAAGATTGGTGCCATCCCGAATTGCTACCGGAGCTTGTGAGAATTCGAAGAACGTGCTTAAGGATTATCGTCATACCGAAAGGGTGTCCCCGTTTAGATTTATTCTCCTATTATGGATTGTTTTGATTTCGTATCTAAGTTTATGCTATTATCATTGATAATGAGTAGCTAAACCCATCACTAAGGATGATGGGGGATCCTTTACAATACTCTTGATGCTGTTTCTATTTAATTGTATGAGTTTCTATTAAATGTGTGAGTATTTTGTTCCTATTGTGCTTAATCCCATAAGGCTTTATCAACCTTTATCTAGTTGGCTTAATTGTGGTAACAAGATCATGAGTAGTTAATGGAACTATAGGATAAAAGAACTCGCTTTATATGCCAGATAGGTTATAGCTTGTTTCTGATCAGTTATTAGATTAACAAACCCACATGTGCTTCATGTTCTTTCCTTTAATTACCTTTTAAGACCAAACAGAGTAATTAGTTAGGAGGAAGGCTATTGCAAGCTAGGTAGCCTTTAGTATTTCGGAGTGGGTGGTTAGTGCTCTTTCATCATAGACAACTCATATCAATTGTTTAGCGAACTCAAGAGTAGAGTATTGGTGAACCCAGTTCCCCTAGGCTTCCCATAACTTGGTTAAACCGTTCTCGCATTCAGTTTATTTACCGCTTAAATTCCGATAACTTTTACTACTTGCATCATCACAACTTTTGCTCGCCTAATAGAATGGAATCATATTAAGTCATTGGTACTCACTCATTCTCTGTGGGTTCGAC
This sequence comes from Calophaca sinica, assembly GCA_037113605.1. Lineage (NCBI taxonomy): Eukaryota > Viridiplantae > Streptophyta > Magnoliopsida > Fabales > Fabaceae > Calophaca > Calophaca sinica. The sequence goes on from CM073736.1 coordinate 74,077,332, forward strand.
ATTCGGAGTCCTAATTATACTCCACTTTTATTACGAGTTACGATTAGGTGCACTTGCTTGAGCTGCAACACCTCCCATGCCCTAAGCCATTAGACGAGGTTTATTAAAATTAGATCAAATTAACTTATTGGTCCCTGTTACAAACAACAGGATCAAAAAGATGAAGATCCATTTCATAGGAGAAATAAGCTTAAGAGCTTGATAGAGAGTAATTCTCATAAAGAATTGTGATTAACAAAGATATGTAAATGTGTGATACAATGTGGTATTTATAGTGAGACTAACACCTAATTAATCCTAGCTGAATTCCTAATAGAATTCTTATTCTGTAACAACCCCCTGTTGTGGCTTAGGCAAGTGCACTCGATCGTCACTCGTAATAAAAGTGCAGTATTTTTAAGACTCCGAATGTCAAACCCACAGAGAATGTACGAGTACCAATGAAATAAAGATTCTATTCTATTAGGCTAACGAAGATTGTAATTAGAGAATAGCAAGAATTTTCATGTAAGTAAAATAGCAATTAAACGAAGTGCAAGAACGAATTAAGAATATTATGGGATGCCTAGGGGAACGGTGTTCACCAATACTTAGCTCCTGAATTTACTAATTAATTATTATGAGATCTATTTTCTGATTGAAAAGTAATCACTCTCTCTAAAATTACTAATAACTACCCAGTTAATAGTCTTCTTCTTAAATAGCTACTCTGTTTGGTTCTAGAAGGTAATTAAAGGATAGAGCATTAAGAACATGTGAGTTTATTAATCTAATAACTGATTAGAAATAAGCAATAACCTTATCTTGGCATATAAAACGAGTTCTTTTATTCCTAGAGATCCGTTAACTAACTGTGATATGATCGCCGCCAATTAAGTCAACTAATTAAAGGTTGATCAGGCCTTATAGGTTTAAGCATGCTAGGGATAAAACATTCAATCAAATCAATAGAAACTCATGAAACTAATTAGATAAATATCAAAAGCATTGTAAAGGATCATTACCCCTAGTGATGGGTTTAGCTACTCATATCTAATGATAATAACATAAACACAATCATAAAACCATAGGAATTCATAATAAAGAGAATAAAATCTAAACCAGGACACCCTTTCTATATGATGACGGTCCTTAAACATGTTCTTCGCATCCTCAAGAGCTCCGGTAGCAAAACAGGATTGGCACAAGCTCCAAGAAAACAATGATCAATAGAAAAGCAAGGGAACAATGTAGAACTCTCAAAAAAAGAGGTTAAGGTTTAGAAATTCGTCAAAAGGTTTAAAGCTTAGGCTAAGAGGGCTTATTTATAGGTTGGGATGCGGATTAGGTCATCTGGTCTTCAAATCTGCACAATCTGGGATGGGGTACGGCCGTACCAAATATATACACGCCATACCGGACTTTGTTTGCGAAGTTGGCCTGTACTTTGCACTCTGTACTCCCTGACATCATCTGTGTATGACCGTACTTCCTTTCGCATGGTCGTACTGAACTTTTTCAACGGCTCCAGGCTGTATTGACTAAGGGGGTAAGCCCCTACTGCTTCTCTGATTTAGGTACGGTAGTACCGAAGTACTGTCAGGCCGTACCGCTCGTCCAAAAGTGCTAAAACTCTCCAAAACTTGCCAGTTTTCAGTCCATTCTCGCATCTTTTGCTAGTGGTGTCTTTATGATATTTCTGCAAAATAGTATATAAATGAGTACCTTTATGCTTTAAATAATGCAAAATGATATAATTAAGTACTAAAAATGCACTATAAAAATAGACAATTTAGTGTGATAACACATCCCCACACTTGAGCTTTGCTTGCCCTCAAGCAAATTACTTGGGTTATTATAATAATAGAAACTACTTTCATTGAATAGGGGAAAAACACAAGTATGACAACAAAGTGATATCATAAAACATGCCAATAAATAGAATGTCTAATTAGAGGTGTAAGTTCAAATAAGTCAACAATATTTGATTTACAAGTCACATTCTTGCTAATCTCAAAGTATTTATGGGTATAGTCATTAACGCTCAGATTTTTCAAATGAAGTGACATTGCCATAGGCTTGTACATTGACCAAAACTCTACTATCAAAGTCTGTTTATCAACCAAAAGAGGAATGAGGGTCTTCCATTAGTTGTAATGGGGCCATGGTAATAATGTTAAGTAAGATAAGAGAAAAAAAAATGTCATGCAAAGGGATCAAAAAAAATCAACCAGAACAAATAAACTTTTTTTTTTAACTTTAAAGAGCGGCAAGAATCCCCAGACTTTTAATTAATATTTTTTTTGCATTTTCTAAAGTCGCTATCATGATAAACAATTATATATTTTTTCAATGTTTTTTTTTTCTTTTTTTTTCTTTCCTTTCCTCCTTTTATGCAGTGATGCAGTAAACAAACATTTTTAAGAACTAGGCGGGAAACAAATACTAAGCCTTCTTTTTGTAAACAAATATAAGGGATTCATAACATTATTCTTTTGATCTTGCCACTAATTGCTTTTTTTTTCTAAGGTTACCTTCACAAAGTAATAATCAACAGTAACAAAAAGGGTACCAAAGAAATATAGAAATATATATACTTTTAGGCACAAAAGTGGGCAACTAGTGGTAAGATGAATTCGAAATACAAGTGGCCTGAAAAATTCCTAAAAATTGCCCTTTCCAAATTTACATGAAAATAAACTTATATTCGCTTTGTAATGATCTCAACACAAGTTCTAGAATGCATATTCATAGAAAAATATCATTCAAACAAAGAAAAGAGGAAAAATATCACTCACATAACTTCAATGCTAATTTTCAGCAAGTTCCAATACTAGCAACAGACTTAATTCAATCACAAATTGTCAGGAAAATTTTTTATAACCCTAAATCAGCAAAAATTTAAAGTTCTCTATAATGATAATCAATTGTAGGCATAGCCAAGTAATAAACACAATATAAAATCTCTCCCCACACTTATTTGTAGCAGTGTTCTCACTATGACTAAGATAAAACAAGCATAAAAAAGGATAAAAGAAATTAAAATAATTGTGCTAAAGTAAAAGAAGGTGGAAAGAGACTCCCCTCTGAAAAATATCACTAGCAAAATGAATGGGGATATGAGTAAGGTATGTTGTTTCCTTTCGCGATACTAATGAAGCTGGTAAGCGGGCACAAGAATTGTGCATCACAGTACTGAGAAATGTAGAAATAAAATAAAAAGAAATAATAGTAAAATAAAATAACAAAATAAATTAAAAGCAGTAAAAATAAAGTGTATCCTGCAAGTATGCCAATATATACAAATCTCTTTTTAATACAAAAGCAAGAGCCTAAGCACTAAAAGAGAAAATAAAATGTAGTCCCGCATCACTCGGCAGGAAGGTAAGGCTGGAGACGCTGAAGGTGCTCCAAAATAGCTGTCAGCTGCTGGTCCACATGGGTCCTATGCTCCTGAAAGCTAGTCTACATCTCGTTGAGACGTTCTATGACGTACTAGTAGGAGTGGATCTGTGGTGCTGGCTGTGCTGTGGTGGTGGTACAGGATGCTCCTCTACCAAAGGTACAAAATTTGTAGCCTGCTCCTGTTGCTGCTCCTCCAGTCTGACTACCTCGTACTCACCATGCCTCAGTCTCCGCAGAACACCAATGTTGTAGAGAGTCGAAAGTCCTATGGGCTCCATCTCGATGACTGCGGCCCCCGCTCCAATGCGAACTCTTAGGTGAGCTACCAGTCGAGAAACGAACGAACCCAAAACTATGTGACTGGTGTTCTGGTTTTGCAAATGAACACCCAACTGAGTGCATGTGCGCAAGAAAAACATCTCCATGTCACAGCGGTGGCCTTGGGTCATGGCCCAAACAAGAAATAAATCCATCCTGGTGACTGTGTCGTTACTCAAGGCTCTCTCGTTAATAGAACAGGTTATCCGTCCGTGCACTTCCCGCACAGTTGGGTCTCTAATCTTCCTGGCCTTGGCGCGACTGGGAATGTATTGGGCATCCCCTGTGAAAGCTCTCCAACTCTGTGAGTCTTGCCACCCCTCTGGGACCTCCAAGAGTGCTCCTAAATACTCCGGCATCTATACTGTCTCCACCATCTCGAATCCTAGCCCGATGTTAAACTCGGCCAAGGTGATCTCGTGGTGGACCCCATGGGGCCAAAATGTAACTACCAGATCCTGGTCTGGCTCATCCTCCTTCTCTGGATGCTCGGGCTCCTGGTCCCTCATATGATAGCCATAAGTGGCTAGAAAGTCTAAGATAGCCTCCACATGAGTGGGCTGTCTGGCAGAGGCTGCCTGGAGCCAACCGATCCTCTGCAGCAATGTCTCCACCTCCCCTAGCAGGCCGACCTACTGGAGACATCGAGGTCCAAATATCTCTGCGTGTCAGTGTGGAAATCTCGCAGCTATTTGTATATTTCGTTCTGCTGCTGTGGGATATAAGATGGCACGGCTATGGATGCGCGTGCTGTTGTGGATAAGGAAGTGTTGCCTCTCTAGCGTTTAGACATTTTCTTGCAAAATTAAAATAGGAAAAATTAGAAATTCATGCAGTATTCTGTGATAGGTACGACCGTGCTTCGTGTGGTAAGGTCGTACTTCATGAATACGTACGCCCTAGTTTGAAAAGTAAGTACGGCCTGCCATAGGTACGCCCATACCTATGTTCTATCTTCAACCCTAAGGCCGCCAATACGATTTGTACGGGCTGTTCTTGATAGGTATGGCCGTACTGCGCTACAGTTTTGCTAAAAATACTACCCTATGATTAGGTTTTCTCAGTTTTAAGCCTAAATTTTAAGCCTCTAATCATTCCTTGGGTCAATATACATGCAAAACTTAGCCAAAACTACTCCTACATTGCTAAAGTTAGAATTAAACAAAATTAAAAACCTAAAACAACTAAAAACTTAAAACAATCAGTAGAACAAGTAATTAATCTGTGAATTACGTTTAGAATCAGTACCTGGATAATCTTGAAATAAAAATACGAATAAATTGAGGGTAGAGGGTGCTTGAATGAAGAGGATTTGGGCGTACGAGGGTGTGGTACACCCTTACTTCTCACTGTTACCTTAAATATTCAGCCTCTGGACACGAGGTACAACCATACCTAGTTATATGCGTGTCCTTTCTTGCCTGTTTCTCTGCATGTTTAGGACGAAGCCGTGTGGTATGGTTGTTCCTAAAGAAAGGTACGCCCGTATATATTGGTTTTCCAAAAAAAAAAAATTGTTTTTCAGAATATTTCATTTTTTGTATTTTTAATAATTAATAAAAATAAAACCAATAATAAAACAGAATAAATAAATAAAATAAAATAAGAATAAGAAGAAAAATGTTAGTAAACACAGGTTGCCTGTTGTTGAGTGCTTGTTTAACGTCCCGAGCCTGACGATTCGGAGGACTTAGAATTATTCCTCAGCGGGCAATGACCCTTCTTTGATATTATCTTTTGTTTTCTTACCACTGGGGAGGACAACAATATAATTACCTTCTCCAGAGTGATCCATCCAAGCAGGGCCTGAGCACTTTTTTGGTGGGTTCATTGTGCACCCACATTCTTCACAGATGTAAATTGGCTCTTTTATAATGGATGAAAATGTCTTGATAAATTTCTTCATCAAATCATTCCACATCTCTATTTCTTCAGCTGGTAGGAGATATAGCCATATCTTGACTTCCTCATCTAATGAGAATGGGAAGATCTTCAATTTTGCTTCATCCGGGGACAAGTTCTCATATTTAGCATTCCTTACCTTTTTGCAGAACTGTCTCATATGCTGAATAGGATATTGCCCTGTTGTTCCCTTAAATTGTAAAGTTGATACCTTTGAGATAATGGATGGGTGTAATTCAAAATTAGTAAATTCTTCAGAAGCATCATCTTTTAACTGTTGAAATCCTTGGATAAGATCCTCTTTATCTTTTTCCTCAAGTGTGGGTTGGAATGCCCTGACAAACTCTTCCATTAATTCTTCCCATGTTGCAAAGTGGAATTTTGGATAAAATGAGAACTATTGCTTAACCACTCCTCCAAGAGAAAAGGGGAATAACTTCAATCTTATCTTATTTGCGGTGGTTCCTGCATATTTGTCAGTCTTGACCAAGTCATAAAAATTTAGTATATGAGGAATGGGATCCTCCCTTGGTAGACCTTTAAATTTAGGCAAACAAAGTGCTTCCATAATCAAGGAAGGGGTTATGTTCTTACCCTGTTCAATAGAGTTGCTATCTTATTCCTTAACTTGCTATTATTTTTCTTTTCACTGTTTAGGTTCCATATCCTGTAAGAAACAACAAGAAGCACTAGAAGAAGAAGCTTTGTTAGCATTATAAATATAGAAAATCTCTTCTTCATCCTCAATTCTTAAAGTCATAGTTCCCTTTTTTACTTGAATGGTTGCATCACCTGTTGCCAAAAATGGTCGTCCCAATATAACAGGGACATCTTTGTTTTCCTCCATATCCAGAAGTACAAAATCAAATGGGAAAATAAATTTCCCACCTTAACTAGCACATCCTCTATTATTCCTTTTGGGTAATTAAGTGTTTTGTCAGCTAACTGCAAAGACATGTTAGAAGGTTGTGGTTCCTGCAAATTTAATTTTCTAAAAATAGATAGAGGCATTAGATTCACTCTTGAACCCAAATCACATAGTGTATTAAAAGAGTTATTACCAAGTGAGCAAGAAACAGCAAAGGTTCCTGGATCTTTAAGCTTAAGTGGTAATTTATTCATTAACATAGCAGAGCAATCTTAATTTAAGTTTACTTTCTCAACCTCTCCCAATTTATTTTTATTAAAAATTATTTCCTTCAAAACCTTAACATATTTAGGCATTTCAGAGACAATATTAGTAAAGGAAATATTGACATGCAATTTTCTAAGTTTTTCTAATAATTTAATTGCTTGCCTATCCTTATAAAAAAATTTAGAACTTTGGGAAAAAGAGTCACTTACTTGTTGAGGCTTAGTTTTAGCTTTCACCTCTTTACTTCCCTTCGAAACGTGCTCCGTTGTAATCTTAGTTCCTCCTTTGCCATAAAGATTGCATTGCACTACTCATTTGGATTTGGTTCCACTTGACTTGGAAGTGCTCCTTTTTCTCTTTGAGTCATTATATTTACCAAGGTTGCCATTTGGTCTCTTAATGTTTTCTGGTCATCTAAGATGGTGCTCACTAATTTTTCTAAAGTCTTGAACCTCTCATACACTTGTCCCACGAAGTTATTAAATTCATTAAAACCGGGACTTCTATCATTTTGAGCACGATTTTGTAAATGTAGAGGCTTGTAAGTATTCTGACTGTGGCCTTCTCTGTTGGCCTCCCTATGAGAAATTGGGGTGGTTTCTCTATCCGGGATTATAAGTGCTTGAGTAGGAGTCATTTTGTGGCTTATTTCCAATAAAATTCACCTCCTTAGTGCAGTCTTTAGAATCATGACCTGTTTGTTACCCATAGGAGGCTTTAGTTACCTTAGTTTCAATAGCCTTAAGTCTTTCTTCAGTCTTCTCCATGAAACCGGCTAAAACTCCAATACACGGATGTCCGTGTCTTTGCATATACATCAGCATGGCTTCTTGCATCCCTGTCTTTGGATTAAAATCCGTTTGGCCTACAACATTAACTTCTCCCAATTGGCTTTCAGTTGCCATGCATCGCCAGTCATTATTAGTTGAGATTGCATTAGACTTAGTTTATGCTGCCATTAGAGTCTCTATCTTTTTGGTCATTGCCTCCAACTTTGCTTCAAGGGCTGTGTTTGTTTCCACTTTATAAATTCTTGCTTGCTGTTTCTTCCTTCCGGTTTGTCTTTCACTTGCTGACCACTGAGCATTATTCTGAGCCATTTCAGTTATTATATCATAAGCTTCAGTGGGTGTCTTCTTTCTGAAAGATCCCCCACATGCAGTATCAACGGCACCTCTAGTTTGCATGGTGAAACCATCGTACAAAATTTGAACCAGTTGCCATTTGGTGAAACCATGATGAAGGCAGCTCCTAATTAAATCTTGAAATCGCTCTCATGCCTCATGCATTGATTCTCCTTCATTCTGAGCAAACCCAGATATGTCAGCTTTCAGCTTTGCAGATTTTGCAAGAGGAAAGTACTTATTTAGAAACTTGGTTTGCAGGTCCTCCCAGGTAGTAATAGAATTTAGTGGAAGTGAATCCAACCATAATTGTACCTTTCCCTGCAGTGAGAATGAAAACAATCATAAATTCATGGCCTCCGGTGTCACACTATGACACTTGACACTGTTAGCAACCTTCTGGAATCTTTCTAGATGAGCATTTGGATCTTTGAAGGTAAGCCAGAGAATTGCACTGCAGATACCATTGAAATCAGTGCTAGCTTCAACTCGAAATTTGTGGCCTCAATTGCCGATAGTTGACACTGTCTGCCACATTCGTAGTTGGTGTGAAGTACTTGTTAAACGTAAGTTTGTTCTCCATTGCTAGTTGTTGCATTCTCAACAAACGAAGTGTTCTTTCAATTTCAGGGTCGAATATCAATTCAGGTGTTGAGACATTGTCTGCACACACACAAGGAAACCAAATTACTATGTCCTTAAAACAACAAAATAAACAGAAAAATAAATAAACAAAATAAAATGCCTAAAGTAAATAGAATCTTGTTCAATCAATATCGCTAAAATATTCCCTGGCAATGACGCAAAAATACTTGTTGCGGCTCAGACAAGTGCACCCGATAGTAACTCGTAATAAAAGTGGAGTATTTTTAAACCTCCAAATGTCGAACCCACAGGGAATGTGCGAGTACCAACGAAGTAAAGAATCTGTAACGCCCCATTTCTGAAGCGCCACAGACAAGAACTTAACTATAAATGCGACACACTTTTAAAATATTACTCTTGTGTCCTTTGGAAAATACGGTACATTTTTTTTAAACAACTTCTGTCGCAAAACACATGCAGAGTAGCCACAACGTTTAGAAACATGATGCAATCTAAAGATACAAGACACATGCACTGAAATACATACATACATACATATATATATATACACATCACCAAAGTGGGTCATAACCAGTACAAAATATAATACAAGAGTAATGAAAATGTCCAAAAGAGAATACACCTAAAGTATGAGGACCTTCACGAGAGTGATTATACTCCTGGGGTACTCTCGGCAGTTACCCACGCAGGGGGCTGCTCTAAAAGTATACCACCAGTCTACCCAACTGTACAACAAAAAGTCTATCCTAAAAGACTAACTGGTCACCACTCCACATTTATAAACACAGACAGACCTCTCAGACACTCAAAACATCTACACAAACAGACAAACCACAACAGCTAGAAGTCACTACCCAGGCCCTCAGATGGGTCCTCCTCTCATCATCATCCATTGGGTCATCATGATCCTCACCAGTCAGGACAATAAAAGGTACAGGTGCCGGTACTCCCTCGGGCTCGTCCTCCTCAACTAAGACCTCCTCGATGAAATCCACTCCGCTGCAACCAACAACACCACATACTCCACAAATAGGGGAAGGATCCACTGGAGGATTAGGGGTCCTAACAACCAAAGGGGAGGTCTGCTCTGCATCAGGCTCTGCCACAGGACTCGGGGTAGCAACTGCCGCACGTGAGGTCGAAGCCCCGATTTTCCAACGTCTGACGCCAATGCTCTTGCGAGCAGTCCTTCTGATCCTGGCACCTCTAGGAAAAGGTCCGTAACGAGTCGTAATCCTCCTAGGAATATCTAATGACTCCTCTGGTGACGAAGAACAAGCTGGTAACACCTGATCACTCTGAGTGCGACGCCACGCGTCCACGATCTATGTCATCCTGATCGGGAAACTCACTGTCCTCCTGGAAGTCTCCTGTCTCAACACAAGTCCGTCCACCCTGAAGGTTTGCCCTACATCCCCAGTATATACAATTCGACGGGAGATGGGATCAAACTCCATCGCCGAGGGTGTCTCCAAGTCTAGAAAGTCAAACACTATGTCCGGTGACGTCACCATCGCTGGGATCACCAAGGTCTTCGCCATCGTCTGGGTTGCCATCATTGGTTAAAGGAACCACGGGAAATGGTCAACTTCTCAAAAAAAAAAGGTAACACAAAAATAACATACACCACAACAAACATAACACACATAACAATAATATTCAGCACAATCAATAAGGATGCACTCGTTCCTATTGACTCACTACATGATAGTGCAATTTTAATTTCAGAATCCATACGCCAGAGGCATATCGGGCTGCACGTACCAGACCGACACTTTTCCCTGCGATGGTCAAATTTTAACGATGTTCCCAAATTCCCTTGGCCATGGGCATTTCCACTACCCAGGATAGACGGGTCGACGTTACCACAAGACGCGACGCAACAATGCCTTTAACCACCCCCAATGAACATATCACCACATTTGATATTTCAATCATGGCATAATCAATAACATCAATTATCCAATAAAATCCACAACATATATCCTAATCATGTTTTCAGCATACACACACCACAATGCTTTTCAATTCATCCACGCACAACAATCCATCAATACGTGACAAACCAACTACACAACAAACAACAACATCAATCAAGTTTGTCCCTTTGCAACTCGGTGGAGTTAGCAAAGAGGAAGTCAAACAAGTGTGGGGGGTTGGGGGCAGTCTCCAACCACTTGTAATCAAGCCCATGAGATAATCAAATATAAGCTTAAAGAAAATAAAAATCGAAGGGGTACAAGACCCTCACTTTGAACCCTGAGGTTCTCAGACTTCTTCACTTTACGAAATAAAAATTAAATCCTGTACATATCTAAAAGTTGCCCTTACCGAAAATCATCAAGTCACGTGTCAACGCACGTCCCGAATTCACGCCGCACAAATTCCGATTCTCAAGTCCTAACACCACGGAACAAACTTATCATAAATCTAAAGACTTAGTTCTAATACTTAAGGCCCTCACAACTTAACACCCTTTTCCTAATCAATACACTTACACTTAGAAACTTAATTTGAAATACTAGTTTTTAAGTAATTACATACACTTGAAAAATTAATAACTAATTAAAGAATCAAATTTTAAAGACTAAGAAATCATTTTCTTGAAAACTTAAGACATAAAACATCATCATTTTTTTCCACTCTTTTATCAAATATTAGAATCAAGGCTCCACTTGGTTCGTTGGGTGTCAAGAAACCCAACTTACCTAATGTGCTTCATAGCCTTAAAATCTCAAAATAAATCCAAATTCAATCAAACCTTTTCCTAAATTTTCCAAAGCCTACAAACATATCCATACAACCACTATAATCAAGTTTGCAAAACCATTTTCCTTCCATACACCCTCTAGGGCTCGCGGCCATCATCAAAAAAAAAAGAAGGAACAAACGCAAAACTTCAAGTTTAGAAATCAATCAACCAATTCCTATGCCAATTTTCACAACCAACAACTAAATTACACAAAGCCAAAGCCTAACCACAACCAAACTTAATTTAAGCCTCTTTCAAGAATTTGGGTTTTTCAACAAAAATTACTTAATCAAAGTTCTAGTTCGAAACCAAAAGCCAAAACAACAACAACAAATAAGTAAGAATCACCAACCAAATGAATTGATTCACCTCAAGATCATACAATCCCTATTTTCAAAAGATTTGAACTTGCAAGAGTTACGTTTTAGTTCAGTAGCGCTCCAGGAACGGGGTGTTACAATGGCCTCGATCACCTCCTCTTGGCCTTGAACCCAATCTCCATTAGTGTCTTTAATTCTCTAGATATTATTTCGTTCTCTTCTTTGAACAGTAGTGGCATGGAAAATTTTTGTATTTCTATCCCCGTGATTCAGCCATTTAACTCTGGATCTCTGTTCCAGTATAACTCCTCTTGTTTCCAAAGAGATTGAATCTCCTTTCTCAGACGGCTTACAAGATCCCAATCCACCTGTTCCTGATTCAAACAAAAGTCCAACTGGCTCTTCAATCTTTGGATCTCTATGTCAGCTCTTTTGAAAGTATTTTTATGCCACAGTTCAAGAGAATTTTGACAAGCTTTACTTGTGCTAAGTGTAACACGCGTATATTTACGATACGTTAATTAACGTTATTTATTGTATTTGGTCGTATTTACGCTATAATAAAGCAATTTCTTATTCCCTAAGAAAGTGTATTAATTAAATCAAGAGCAAATTAAATTTGAAAATTAATATTTTATATTAATTCACGGTCTGAAAATCGTCGAAAAATTCTAACGAAATTTCGTCGCGTTTCGAATCGCCGGACAGTTTTGTCGCAGATAAAATTCTAAATGAACTCCGATTTCGATGAAAATCAAATCGTAACTTGTTGAGACTATTTTTGAATATTTGACATGATTTTTATTATTTATAATTAAATATTTTCACGCGATGAATTAATCTCTCGTTAAATTAATTTTCGCGAGTTTATCGGTAACGCGGTTTTTCGTCGCCGTGTTTTAAACAACCCCTAGACTCTAGAATTAGTGGGTAATCATGAGAGATGTGAGATTAGGAGGGTAAGACTAGATGATAGGTGTCACATAGTGTGTGATTTATTTCAAAAAAAAAATTACTTTTTACCTATTGTAAATTATTATTAATAAGGTGTTCATTTTTTTAAGTGAATAAAATGTGAACAACCCCCTTTTTTTTTCAGCATCATTCACGCCACCCCCCACCCTCTCCAACCTTCATCTTCTTCTTTTCTTCCCTTGAAAAGCTCCAAGCTTCCATGGTCATGTACCTTCCTTATCTTGAGTTCTAAGCTTCCAACCTTCATCAAACTTGTTCAAGAGCTTCATCTACATCTAGTTCTTCATTCCTAGCCATCCAAGTAAGAAGAAAAACAGATTTTTTTCTCCCTTTTTACTGCACAAAAACAGTGCCCCTCCCTCTCTTTTTACTCCTTGATTTTCTTGCTTTTCTTTCTTGGTTTCATACTTGTTTAAATGTTGTTTTGTGTGGTTGATGATTGGATGAAAGAGATGAGCATGTAAGTCCCCAATCTTGGAAAACCCTAGGCGTAAATCCAAGGGAAAAAGAGGGGCAAAGTGATCTTGAGGTTCAATCTTGAAATTAATGGTTTGATTGAGTTTAAATTGTGTTGTTGTTGTTGATTAGAGGGGTAGATTTAGAATTAACATGTTGTTTAGTTGTTTTTGGGATGAACACCTATTCTTGGCAAAGAGGATTTGTAGGATTTGATTGTTGAAGCAAGTAATAAAATTGATGAATAAGCCTCTTTGATATAGTTGTTCTTGTCTTAGTTAAAGTTTTGGGACTAAAACCTTGGTTAGGTGAATTTTGATGAAAGACCTACTCTTGAGTTAAGTTGATTTTTATTTGAGACTCTTGAAGGTTGTAAGAACATGTATAGCTTTGATGATGATTTGTTTGAATGTTTTGAGTGTAGTTTGATGAAGTAGAAGAATTAATAAAATTGGAATTGGTGAGGTTGTATTGATGCCTAAATGAATTGTAGCTTTGATAAAGCATGCTTAACTTGTAGATTCATGACTTTTAACTATTCTTGAACTTTAGGAAATGTAAATTTTAATTGTTGAACCATGTGTTTGATTGATGAATGATATGCCTTGAGTGATTTAATTGCTATTGGATTGATTATGGTATTGTATTAAATGTCTTAGGATCCTTGAATTTGGGGTTTGGTGGATTGAAAGACTTTTTGGGAAAACACTTATTCTTGAAAAAGTGGGAAATGAGTTTTTGGGAATGAAAAGTGATTTGGAAAAAAAAAATGATTTACAACATATTTCAAGAATATGTGTGAAGGATGTTTAGATAAGAATTGATGTGTTGCTCTTAAATATGGTTGATTGGCTTGAAAGTGTTAGTAGTAATGAAAAGGAGAATTTCTTGCAAAAAAAAATAAAAATTGTCTTGATATAGATGTGCATGTTTAATTGGAACTTAATTACTAGATTTTGTGAAACCTTTACATTTTTGAAAGAGGTTTGAGTTAGGTTTGGTTTTGATTTAAGTTTTGGCTTTATGACATTAGTCATTGATTTGTGAAAGAATTAATAAATAGAAAAGTTGTTTTGCACTTTTCTCCTAGCTTATGACTAGTAGTAATTATTTTGTGAATCTTGTACTTGGTTGATAGTTTTTGCTCCTTAGTTGGTATGTGTGGTATTGACTTAGTTGAAACTTAGTTTGATTGTGGGTTGAATCAAAGGAAAAACTTGAAAGGTTTTGGAAAATTGGTTCTTGAAGTTTTAGAAAACAAACCTTGTTTTGTTTGAATTATTGGGAATTATTGAATTATGATTTTGGCATGGGACCACTTGGAGATGATTCATATGGGTATTGGGATCTTCCATATTAAATTTTGTAATTTTTGGATAAGTTTTGAGACCTCTAGGACATTATGAACCCAAAACGTTTTTACTAAATAATTCATGTCCTAAATCCGAAAATTTTATGAATTTTCTGCACTTATTGGTAATGATTTTTACCCAAATAAAAATATGTTGATGAATATATGTATGTCAAGGACGTGAATAAAAAGTTTCGTAAGAAACGGAGTTCGTTTGATGTGGTAGGAAAATGGTTATTTTAAATAGCGTAAAAATTGTCAAATTCTGCACCTTTTGAGTATATATTGATTTTAATTTATTTTGGGAGCTTTGCAAATTGTCCCCTAATTTGGTGTGGTGGCCAAGAGCCCTATAGGTTGGGAGAAATTGTGGTTGTATTCTTTTAGCTATATTAGTTGTGTTCAAGTGTATTTAAGTTTTGCAAAGTTTGTTAGAAAAAGGGAATTTTGTTTGTTAGCTTGTTTAAAATGCTTGTAGTGATGGAAATGCGTATTTTGCAAAATTATTTTGGAAAATTATTTATGAAAATGGCTAATAGCTTATGCTTTATGCTTAAGGTTACAAGTTAGTGTTCTAAATTAATATGTGTAAGATTTTAAGATTTTTGGAAAGTTATGAATTTGGTTAGAAAAAGGGTTACGTTGAGAGCTTAAGTTTAGTTAGAATTATAGACTGTGCTAAGTTTACTGTGATGTTAGGCTCGAGTGATCCGAGATCGCACGGTGCGAAAACTGAGGAATACGTGGACGCAAACTTGAGGATTTCGGTGTGACGTTAGCGACTATTGTTGGTAAGGGCAACTCTTAGACATTATTAAGGCTTTATTTTTATAAGTCCTTGTGTAAGGGCAATTTTAAATATTTTAGGCTTCCGTTATTTAATTGTTTTATTAAATACGAAGAAGTCTGAGAACTCCCCGAGTTCAAAGTTAGGGTTTTCGAACCCCTTCGTTTATTTTATTGTCGTGCGGTCGCCATTTTTCCGAGTCTTCGTGGGTGATGAGTCATTGTGGTTAGTCTCCTGAATCTAACCCCCCACACTTGTATGTTCCTCTCTGTTAATTCCATCGAGTTGCAGAGGGATGAATTCCTTGATTTGCGTGTCGAGCATGTGATATCTGTTGATATGATTGAGTTTTGCATTTATTTAATGAGATTGAATATATGCTGCGAATTGTGTTTCTTCATATTAAGCATGCTCTTATTATTTGATATGCGGTCGAATAATCTTGCGTACCACTCTTTGACCATCGTATGCGGCGAACTGTTCCTCGAGTGAGAGAGCTAGGCGAGTCGTCAAAACATTTAGGAGTCGCGACCCGGACAACTAAGGGTGCTAGGTCCTCTTGGTCTACGGGGGCTTCTAAGCGTTGTAGCATTAAGGAACTAGACCTGATTGCCCAGAGTGAATTATCACAAGGAAGTTCAGTGTACCTGATTGCCCAGAGTGAATTGTCACAAGGAAGTTCAGTGTACCTGATTGCCCTAGAGTGAAGTATCACAAGGAAGTTCAGTGTCGGCGTTATTCCTGAACCTGATTGCCCTAGGGTGAAGTATGTCACAAGGAAGTTCAGTGTCATCAGGATAATCTGAGATTTATCACGTGGAACAGTATTGGGTTGGAGTATACCAAGCGATTGTCCACTGCATAGGTTATTCCGAAAAATTGTCGAGGTGTCGAGAGAGATGAGTTGTGAGATGAGTCGTGAGAGAGTCTCGAGTTACGTCTCGTAATATGTATACATTGTTGTTTGTTATTGCTTTATGACTTGTTATATCTTGTTGCGATAAGAAGTTGACCCTTGCCAGTGGTTCCTTCAATTAATGATGGTAACCCAGGCATTGACGGACGTGGTGGAGATTCCAGGGACGACGACATCATTAAAGATGGCTTCTGACTTCCCGAGCATGAAGATTCCCTCGGCTAGGAGTTAAGCCCCACTCACGGCTGAGATGTATGTATGGTAGGCGTGTTAGAGATCTTCGCGTGGAGGAACTGACGAGGATGCAGATGACTTGATGCAAAAGATTTGGGTAGTTGGTAGCTGACGGTGTTTAACTGTTTTGTATATAGCTTTGGGTTAGTGACCAGTCTATCAATTTGTTTGACTTTGTGAAAGTTGTTGTTTAGGTGTCTAGGTTTTACTTTTGGAGCAGCCCCCTGCGTGGGTAATTGCCGAGAGTACCTCATGTAGTAACATTGTAGGGTTTTCATACTCAGGGTATATTCTTGCTTATGCATATTCATTTACTACTTTCGGCGTGTAAAACTCTTCAACTGATTATCTTTCGGATGCATGTGCGTATGTCTGTCTTTAGTTGTAATAGTCTATTGCATTTAGAATTCCATCATGTTTCGAAAATGTTGCTCGTACTCTAATTGTGTGTTACAAAAGACGCACGTCTATAAAAAGAAAAAAAATGTACCGCATTTTCCAAAAGACACGAAGAGTACTATTTCGAAAACCTACTTGCATTTAGAGTTGTTCTAGCTTAATAGCGGTCCGGAAACGGGTCGTTACAATAGTGGTATCAGAGCGATTCGGTTCTAACCGGACTGTGTATTGGGTCATTAAGCTGGTCACCGTGTTGGGTTTTGTTTCGTCGGGTAGCTAGTTGTGTTTGTGTTATTTTTGTTTGATGAGTGAAGCAGCTTTGCTTAAAATTTGTTGGATTGCTTCTTGATTAAAGCAATGTGTGATAACACAACGTAGAGTGTGAGATTCTGACAGGTTTTGAACCTTGTAGGAATCTAATGCCACCTCGTAGAGACCGTACGTTTGGACCCGATAACTCAACTATGGAGAGAGCAATCCAAGCGATGACTGAGATGGCATCGGCGATAGCTCAACAATCTACTGCTGCGATCCAACAATCTACTGCTGTAGCTCAACAGACTGCGACTATGAACCAATATAATCTGCAACAACAACAGAGGGCTGAAAGAGATGCAGAAGCTAGAGGACTAGCTGACTTCTGCAAGCATAATCCACCGAAGTTCTACGGCGAACCAGATCCGGACAAGGCTGATCTATGGATTCAGGTGGTCGAGAAGATTTTTGAAGCACTCCACTGCACAGAAAATGTCAAGGTGAATTATGCGTCTTACTTGCTGTTGGGAGATGCGGAGTACTGGTGGAAGGGCGTCAAACAAATGTTGATGACTGAGCGTCAGGAGATTAGCTGGGAGATCTTCCATAGGAGATTTTTAGAGAAGTACTTTCCTGAGACTGCACGGATGGAGAAAGAGCAGGAATTCCTCCATTTACATCAGGGCAACATGACGGTATCGGAATATGCCGCCAAGTTCGAATCACTTTCGAGGTACTTCAGTCCATTTCATGATCGGGCGGATCAGAGTTGGTTAAGTGATAGATTCCAGCGGGGATTGAGGTTCGACATCCTGAAGTCTGTGGTGTCCCTGAGGATTCGAAACTTCCAAGAGTTGGTTGACAGATGCATCGAGGTGGAAGGTGTGAGGAGCCACAAGAGAAAGAATGGTGCATACGGGCCTATCAGATCGCAGAATCAGGTCCAGGGAAGTAATCAGAAAGGGAAACAGCAAAAACAACCCTTCAACAAGCTTTAGGGGAACAACCAGGGGCAGTACCGCCCTATGACCCAGAATTCAGGTGGTGGAGGTAAAGATCGAAGAGACCTAACCTGCTTTCGTTGTGGAAAGACGGGGCATTTTTCCAGCAAGTGTCCTACGAGAGAGGTATTGTGCTTCAACTGCAACAAGCCAGGGCACCTTGTCAAAGACTGCAAAGCTCTGAAGGGAGAACCAAGTGTGAATGCCGCGAAGCCAAAGAGAAGGCGTTCGACTACCAAGGGCAGAGTCCTCTACATGGGCGGCAAGGCGGCGGAGCGACCAAGAGATCTAACTCAGGGAATTACAAAATTGAGGGTAACTCTCTATCCATAATCTTTAATTCTAATGCTGCACACTATTTTATTTCTTTGGATTGTGTGAGCTGATCTAAATATTGCTTATGCATTGTTTCATCTTTCGACTTAGTAGTGAATTACTTCAACTGCTAAGACTCTAGTTTCTAACACTGCACGAATTCGTTGTGTAGTGATTGTTGAGTGTGGAAACTCTTGTCAATTCGAGTCGCGTATTTTTTTTAAGTCTTACCATTATTCTCAGGTTGGATTGGTTTTCGAATCACCATATCCTTTGGGACTGTGCCCAAAAATCAAAGTTTTCCTAATTTTGGAGTCTTCCAATATCTTTCTGCCAATTCTATCGAAGATTCTTGTAAGAGAGAGCCCAAGATTCCATATTCTCTTACTGGTTTAGAAGTTTTCAAGCGACCGATTTGAAGAATATACCAGTTCGCGACGGTATCTACGGGAGACATCTTGATTTATTTGAGGAACAGAGAAGGGCACGAAGAGCATTCACGCCAAGTACTGCAGATATTACGAGAGGAACAACCTTATGCTCATCGGTTTAAGGGTGAATTCTAGCTTGAAGAGGTGAATTTTCTCGGATATGTGATCACCAGAAACGGTAGGGCTGTGGATCCAGCTAAGATTGAAGCGGTGTTAAGATGAAAATAACCGAAGACTGTGACAGACATCAGAAGTTTTGTTGGATTAGCAGGCTACTACTGGAGATTTATCAAAAGTTTCTCGAAGATTGTCGCACTACTTACACGACTTACGAGGAAGGATCAACCTTTTGTTTAGACTGAGGAACGCGAATCTAGTTTCAGAGACTAAAGGGACTTCTAACGACGACACCTGAACTGATTTTGCCTCCACCGGAAGAACCTTGTGAGGTTTCGTCACACCAAGGATTAGGATGTGTACTGATACAACATCGGAAAGTTGTGGCTTATGCTTCGAGATAGCTTAAGAATGCACGAGAGGAATTATTCTGCGTATGAATTGGAACTGGTTGCGGTGTTTTTTTTTTTTTTTGCATTTGAGAATTGTAAGCACTACCTGTATGGACGTAAGTGTCAGACACCTTTAAGTTGGTATCGGGATGATGAGGACTCCATTGGCGAATCGGACATGATTCAGTAAGGAGAAGATTTGTTATTGGAGTATTCCTTGCAAGGATTATCAATGGAAGGATCAAGCAATTGAGGAACAAGGAGATACAGCTTGTCAAGTTGTAAGGGATTAGAAAACCAGAGATGTAATATGGGAGTTGGAAGAGAAGCTAAAGACTTCGCATCCGGAGCTTTTCCACGGTACGTAACTCACCTGTAGTTTCGAGGACGAAACTATTTTTAGAGGGGGAGTATTGTAACATGCGTATATTTACGATACGTTAATTAACGTTATTTATTGTATTTGGTCGTATTTACGCTATAATAAAGCAATTTCTTGTTCCCTAAGAAAGTGTATTAATTAAATCTAGAGCAAATTAAATTTGAGAATTAATATTTTATATTAATTCACGGTTTGAAAATCGTCGAAAAATTCTAACGAAATTTCGTCGCGTTTCGAATTGCAGGACAGTTTTGTCGCAGATAAAATTCTAAATGAACTCCGATTTCGATGAAAATCGAATCGTAACTTGTTGAGACTATTTTTGAATATTTAACATGATTTTTATTATTTATAATTAAATATTTTCACGCGATGAATTAATCTCTCGTTAAATTAATTTTCGCGAGTTTATCGGTAACGCGGTTTTTCGTCGCCGTGTTTTAAACAACCCCTAGACTCTAGAATTAGTGGGTAATCATGAGAGATGTGAGATTAGGTGGGTAAGACTAGATGATAGGTGTCACATAGTGTGTGATTTATTTTAAAAAAAAATTACTTTTTACCTATTGTAAATTATTATTAATAAGGTGTTCAATTTTTTTAAGTGAATAAAATGTGAACAACCCCCTTTTTTTTTCAGCATCATTCACGCCACCCCCCACCCTCTCCAACCTTCATCTTCTTCTTTTCTTCCCTTGAAAAGCTCCAAGCTTCCATGGTCATGTACCTTCCTTATCTTGAGTTCTAAGCTTCCAACCTTCATCAAACTTGTTCAAGAGCTTCATCTACATCTAGTTCTTCATTCCTAGCCATCCAAGTAAGAAGAAAAACAGATTTTTTTCTCCCTTTTTACTGTACAAAAACAGTGCCTCTCCCTCTCTTTTTACTCCTTGATTTTCTTGCTTTTCTTTCTTGGTTTCATACTTGTTTAAATGTTGTTTTGTGTGGTTGATGATTGGATGAAAGAGATGAGCATGTAAGTCCCCAATCTTGGAAAACCCTAGGCGTAAATCCAAGGGAAAAAGAGGGGTAAAGTGATCTTGAGGTTCAATCTTGAAATTAATGGTTTGATTGAGTTTAAATTGTGTTGTTGTTGTTGATTAGAGGGGTAGATTTAGAATTAACATGTTGTTTAGTTGTTTTTGGGATGAACACCTATTCTTGGCAAAGAGGATTTGTAGGATTTGATTGTTGAAGCAAGTAATAAAATTGATGAATAAGCACTAGTGCAAAAACCACTTTTAATCGCGGTTTTTTTGGACTTCTAACGTCGGTTTTCAATCCGGCGTCTTTTCGTCCGACGTTGTAGGTGTAAATATTTAACGCCGGTTTATAAACCGCGGTTAAAAGTATGTTTTAATCGCGGTTTTTTATAAAACCGGAGTTAAATCATGATGTAAAAGAAAAAAAAATTTGAAAAAAAAAGTTTTAACCGCGGTTTTTTAGAAAAACCGGCGCTGTATGTGACATTTAACCGCGGTTTTCTGAAAACCGGCGCTATAAGTCTCCTTATAGCGAAGTAAAAGAAAAAAAAAATTTGAAAAAAAAAGTTTTAACCGCGGTTTTTTAGAAAAACCGGCGCCGTATGTGACATTTAACCGCGGTTTTCTGAAAACCGGCGCTATAAGTCTCCTTATAGCGAAGTAAAAGAAAAAAAATTGAAAAAAAAAGTTTTAACCGCGGTTTTTTATAAAAACCGGCGCCGTATGTGACATTTAACCGCGGTTTTCTGAAAACCGGCGCTATAAGTCACCTTTAACCGCGGTTTTCATAAAACCGGCGCTATAAGTCACCTTTAACCGCGGTTTTTAAAAAAACCGGCGCCATATATAACTTTTAACCGCGGTTTTAAGCAAAACCGACGCCATAGATGCATCAATTTTTTTAATACTACATTTTAGAAATTTCCATTTCCAGTACTGCCAACAGAACTGCCAATACATACAACCACTGCATACAAATCCAGTCATGTATTAATCATCATGAACTCCAAAACTCACAGAAGAAGAAAACAAAACAAAACTCCTAATTAACATTCAGACAAAAAAACAAAACTTCAACTATCCTCTAATTAAACATTCAGACAACTCCTAAATGCTACGAATTATTAGCTACACAATTCTGTTATCCCTTTTTTCTCTTCTCTTCTACCCTTCCCTTTTTTGTTGTGTTGTTTTTCTTGTTCGGCGTCTTGGTGGTTCTAGGTTTAGATTTTGCTCTTCAATCTTAGTCACAAAAAAACGCGCCCATGTTTTCCGAATCTCGACAATTTCTTCATGATTGTATGAGTTTGTGCCACGACCATCAAATAACTACAAGTTCAATTCAAAACATATGTAATTAACTAACTATAAATAGTGTAAGGTATCAAAAAGATCAAATAACAAGATATGAAATATTTTATTACCAAATCCCATCCAGAGGTAATCTTCATCGTGACAATGGATAACATGGTTTTCATGACATAATAACCACATGCCCATGAGTTGTCTTGGTAAGGCCCCTACAAATGACAATATAAATTAGTACAAATTATATATACACATAACTAATACGGCTTTCAATATGTAAATATTATATAAAGACAAACTACTTACCACGAGTATGTTCCAATTAGGCCTCTTTCCTTTTCCCAGACCTTTCTTACTATTATAGTCCATCATAGCTCTGATAAAATAATATAAGTTATAGATATAAGATAAATACATATATGACATCACAAGTATGACAAGTAAATTAAAAGTTTACCCCTCAAGTACACGCTTAATCTGTAGGTTTGGCCTTTGATGAAGTGAGCATATCCAGACTATGAGATTATGATTAGGACAAACGACAATCAACTGCCAATGATTATTAGGTAACAACAATAAAGGTATATTAGAAACACAGAGAGAAAAAGTATGCTATGAATAAAAATGTATTCACTGTGCAAGACGGTCCTAAGAAAACATCTTTGTCTGTTTGAATTAGCTTATCCAAAGATGTAAGCTTGAGCAGATTCATTAGACTCTTTTGGGTTGGGCTTGACAACCATCAACGTTGGATCCAAGAATCCATTTACATCAGTAGTTGTTCTGAATACAGATACGATGCAGATACCTAGGAGTTAAAACAAAATAATGTTAATTATATATAATTGATACAAAGGAGATAAAAATATACAAATATGTTAATTAATACTTACGTGCACCATAATTGCAAGTGTTGATTGGCAAGCCAGAACTCATCACCGAGCGACAGGTCCGTTAAGTCCTTCGAAAAAATGTAAAAAATTGGAAGATTGTCGTGCTCCAAGGTAATCCCAACTTGTCCATCGGGAAGATCAAAAGCCATGTGACCAATGCATTTTAAAATATCGTCTTTACGCTCCCCCTCATTTTCTGGCGAACACCTATCCTTGGTGCTGACATGCGCAGTGGCTTTAGGAGAAGACATTATCTGCTGACTTAGTTGGGCTTCCACATCTGACTTGAGCTGAGATTTGTAAGCTTCAAACTTAGCTTCAAACATTTGACTAACCTCCTGTATGATCGATGTCTCATGGCATCCATGTCCATTTGCTTTGGTATTGCGTGAAGTTCCTCAAGTATTTCTTGAAGCCCATACCTCGACCCGGTGATGCGGACACGACCACAGTGCTCGGGTGTTCCAAGGGCAGTAGTCAAGATATCTTCACGTCCAGTTGGAATAAAAGTACCCTGAGATTCATCTTCAACCAATGACTCCTACAACCAAATTCAATCAAAGAGGTTTTTGGTCAGTCGACCTAAATTGGTTACAAATCACATAATATTAAATAAGGTAGATACACTTACAATTTTAGAAGCAACTGAGGCCACAACATCAGATGTATAGGATCCTGATGGTTTTGTTCGAGCCATAGTCCATAGCTCATACCGGTTTGGTTTTGGAGGGGATTCTAAGGCTTCATCTCCAGCCTCTCCTGCAAGGCTTTCCTTACGTGTGTCATTACATTCTTCTCAAGTTTATCATAACCCCCACGAGACAATAAGTGGGGATAGATATTCTTTGCAAAGATTTGTCCTTCCTTTTTCTCTTTTTTTTTTACACATAACGTAACACACCACAAATTAAAATAAGTAAAAAATTATATTAAG
Source organism: Calophaca sinica (assembly GCA_037113605.1). NCBI lineage: Eukaryota > Viridiplantae > Streptophyta > Magnoliopsida > Fabales > Fabaceae > Calophaca > Calophaca sinica. The sequence goes on from CM073736.1 coordinate 74,101,002, forward strand.
CAAGTTAAAAAATATAATTCAAACTAACCAGAAACGCTTCTTCATTGCGGCTCCTAACAAACTCATCCCATATGTCCTCTGAAAGGAAATTATACTTCTGACAAGGATTTGTGCAACCAGTTTTGTCTCCATTCCCAAATACAAATGTCCTGGAGAGTTTAGACTTAAAATCCTTCCAACGCTCACCCGCATAGGACAACCATCGGTCCCTAAACTTTTTATCATGGGGAACATCAAAAATATCCTACAATACACAACAAAATGGTGGTGTTAGTAAATACATACACACAAAGATCAATAAAGTTAAATACAAATATGCATACAACTAGAGATAAAGGTCAATACCACGACATCTTGCCATATCATATCTTTAGTTTTTTCAGGGACATCTCTCCATTTAGGTATCAGAATGGAGGCCTTGCTTCGTGCAAGGTACGCCAAATAAGTGCAAAAGTCATTTGCATTATCACCATCAGGTCGCCCAGTATCTGGATCAAATTCAATAGAAAACTTCTGACCAGGAAGAAGTCTATTTTTCAATTGTGATGTAGTGGTAACACCTCTAGTTCTTTTTTTGGAGGACTCTGATGTGGATGGATCAGCCATATATGATGCATGTTTAAACAAACAAACAAATATAAGAAACAATGTGAGATAATCTAACAAATATGTATCAATGTGGATATATAATCTAACAAACATGTATTCACCTATAAAATTCTTTAGTAGTCAAGTTTTAATGTCCTCCAATATCCCTTCTTGATGATCATCACGAGTGGCATATACATCGTCTACTTCATTTTCATCAATGAAGATGGGTCTTTGTGTTGAGAAAGAAGGGGTGTCATTAATATCTAGTGTTGAATCTTGATTTTCATCACTCTCATGCATACTTCTTCTTTGGAGAACCACAGGACCATCTTTTGTTAGAGGGATCCTTGACATAAAACACTTGTTTGGCGTGGAATTGCCATGATGAAAGGTTCATCCTTATAACCTATCTTGTCAAGATCCACCATTGTAAATCCTAACTCATCGGTTTATGCGCCACCATTATTGTTCACCCACTTACATTTAAAGCAGGCACTTTGAATTTATTATAATCGATCTCCCAAATCTCTTCAATGACCCCAAAATAAGCTATCGATGCGTAACAGGGTTTTTATCCTTTGAACTAGAGAAATGCATAGAAGAAGCCATAACCATAACCCCACTATTTTGTACGGTGCTCTTGTCATCCTGTGACTTTGTATAAAAAGAAAATTTGTTGATATCGTATCCTCTCCATGTCAAGACATTAAATTTAGGATCATGTGCTAGCCATGTTAATGTCTTAGAAGCAGTATCATCACTCAAAATCTGTTCTTTAAACCAAGGTATGAATGTCTTGTTATGCTCCTTCAACACCCAATTTTCATTCATTCGAGGGTTTTTGGCCTTGACATGATTTTTGTGAGCAAACAAGTAAGGTTCAACCTCATCAATATTATTCAATATATACAAATGTGCTTGCAACACTTCCTTTTTACTGCACAAAAACAGTGCCCCTCCCTCTCTTTTTACTCCTTGATTTTCTTGCATTTCTTTCTTGGTTTCATACTTGTTTAAATGTTGTTTTGTGTGGTTGATGATTGGATGAAAGAGATGAGCATGTAAGTCCCCAATCTTGGAAAACCCTAGGCGTAAATCCAAGGGAAAAAGAGGGGCAAAGTGATCTTGAGGTTCAATCTTGAAATTAATGGTTTGATTGAGTTTAAATTGTGTTGTTGTTGTTGATTAGAGGGGTAGATTTAGAATTAACATGTTGTTTAGTTGTTTTTGGGATGAACACCTATTCTTGGCAAAGAGGATTTGTAGGATTTGATTGTTGAAGCAAGTAATAAAATTGATGAATAAGCCTCTTTGATATAGTTGTTCTTGTCTTAGTTAAAGTTTTGGGACTAAAACCTTGGTTAGGTGAATTTTGATGAAAGACCTACTCTTGAGTTAAGTTGATTTTTATTTGAGACTCTTGAAGGTTGTAAGAACATGTATAGCTTTGATGATGATTTGTTTGAATGTTTTGAGTGTAGTTTGATGAAGTAGAAGAATTGATAAAATTGGTATTGGTGAGGTTGTATTGATGCCTAAATGAATTGTAGCTTTGATAAAGCATGCTTAACTTGTAGATTCATGACTTTTAACTATTCTTGAACTTTAGGAAATGTAAATTTTAATTGTTGAACCATGTGTTTGATTGATGAATGATATGCCTTGAGTGATTTAATTGCTATTGGATTGATTATGGTAATGTATTAAATGTCTTAGGATCCTTGAATTTGGGGTTTGGTGGATTGAAAGACTTTTTGGGAAAACACTTATTCTTGAAAAAGTGGGAAATGAGTTTTTGGGAATGAAAAGTGATTTGAAAAAAAAAAATGATTTACAACATATTTCAAGAATATGTGTGAAGGATGTTTAGATAAGAATTGATGTGTTGCTCTTAAATATGGTTGATTGGCTTGAAAGTGTTAGTAGTAATGAAAAGGAGAATTTCTTGCAAAAAAAAATAAAAATTGTCTTGATATAGATGTGCATGTTTAATTGGAACTTAATTACTAGATTTTGTGAAACCTTTACATTTTTGAAAGAGGTTTGAGTTAGGTTTGGTTTTGATTTAAGTTTTGGCTTTATGACATTAGTCATTGATTTGTGAAAGAATTAATAAATAGAAAAGTTGTTTTGCACTTTTCTCCTAGCTTATGACTAGTAGTAATTATTTTGTGAATCTTGTACTTGGTTGATAGTTTTTGCTCCTTAGTTGGTATGTGTGGTATTGACTTAGTTGAAACTTAGTTTGATTGTGGGTTGAATCAAAGGAAAAACTTGAAAGGTTTTGGAAAATTGGTTCTTGAAGTTTTAGAAAACAAACCTGTTTTGTTTGAATTATTGGGAATTATTGAATTATGATTTTGGCATGGGACCACTTGGAGATGATTCATATGGGTATTGGGATCTTCCATATTAAATTTTGTAATTTTTGGATAAGTTTTGAGACCTCTAGGACATTATGAACCCAAAACAGTTTTACTAAAGAATTCATGTCCTAAATCCGAAAATTTTATGAATTTTCTGCACTTATTGGTAATTATTTTTACCCAAATAAAAATATGTTGATGAATATATGTATGTCAAGGACGTGAATAAAAAGTTTCGTAAGAAACGGAGTTCGTTTGATATGGTAGGAAAATGGTTATTTTAAATAGCGTAAAAATTGTCAAGTTCTGCACCTTTTGAGTATATATTGATTTTAATTTATTTTGGGAGATTTGCAAATTGTCCCCTAATTTGGTGTGGTGGCCAAGAGCCCTATAGGTTGGGAGAAATTGTGGTTGTATTCTTTTAGCTATATTAGTTGTGTTCAAGTGTATTTAAGTTTTGCAAAGTTTTGTTAGAAAAAGGGAATTTTGTTTGTTAGCTTGTTTAAAATGCTTGTAGTGATGGAAATGCGTATTTTGCAAAATTATTTTGGAAAATTATTTATGAAAATGGCTAATAGCTTATGCTTTATGCTTAAGGTTACAAGTTAGTGTTCTAAATTAATATGTGTAAGATTTTTGGAAAGTTATGAATTTGGTTAGAAAAAGGGTTACGTTGAGAGCTTAAGTTTAGTTAGAATTATAGACTGTGCTAAGTTTACTGTGATGTTAGGCTCGAGTGATCCGAGATCGCACAGTGCTACGTGGACGCAGACTTGAGGATTTCAGTGCGACGTTAGCGACTATTGTTGGTAAGGGCAACTCTTAGACATTATTAAGACTTTATTTTTATAAGTCCTTGTGTAAGGGCAATTTTAAATATTTTAGGCTTCCGTTATTTAATTGTTTTATTAAATACGAAGAAGTCTGAGAACTCCCCGAGTTCAAAGTTAGGGTTTTCGAACCCCTTCGTTTATTTTATTGTCGTGCGGTCGCCATTTTTCTGAGTCTTCGTGGGGTGATGAGTCATTGTGGTTAGTCTCCTGAATCTAACCCCCCACACTTGTATGTTCCTCTCTGTTAATTCCATCGAGTTGCAGAGGGATGAATTCCTTGATTTGCGTGTCGAGCATGTGATATCTGTTGATATGATTGAGTTTTACATTTATTTAATGAGATTGAATATATGCTGCGAATTGTGTTTCTTCATATTAAGCATGCTCTTATTATTTGATATGCGGTCAAATAATCTTGCGTACCACTCTTTGACCATCGTATGCGGCGAACTGTTCCTCGAGTGAGAGAGCTAAGCGAGTCGTCAAAACATTTAGGAGTCGCGACCCGGACAACTAAGGGTGCTAGGTCCTCTTGGTCTACGGGGGCTTCTAAGCGTTGTAGCATTAAGGAACTAGACCTGATTGCCCAGAGTGAATTATCACAAGGAAGTTCAGTGTACCTGATTGCCCAGAGTGAATTGTCACAAGGACGTTCAGTGTACGTGATTGCCCTAGAGTGAAGTATCACAAGGAAGTTCAGTGTCGGCGTTATTCCTGAACCTGATTGCCCTAGGGTGAAGTATGTCACAAGGAAGTTCAGTGTCATCAGGATAATCTGAGATTTATCGCGTGGAACATTATTGGGTTGGAGTATACCAAGCGATTGTCCGCTGCATGGGTTATTCCGGAAAATTGTCGAGGTGTCGAGAGAGATGGGTTGTGAGATGAGTCGTGAGAGAGTCTCGAGTTACGTCTCGTAATATGTATACATTGTTGTTTGTTATTGCTTTATGACTTGTTATATCTTGTTGCGATAAGAAGTTGACCCTTGCCAGTGGTTCCTTCAATTAATGATGGTAACCCAGGCATTGACGGACGTGGTGGAGATTCCAGGGACGACGACATCATTGAAGATGGCTTCTGACTTCCCGAGCATGAAGATTCCCTCGGCTAGGAGTTAAGCCCCACTCATGGCTGAGATGTATGTATGGTAGGCGTGTTAGAGATCTTCGCGTGGAGGAACCGATGAGGATGCAGATGACTTGATGCAAAAGATTTGAGTAGTTGGTAGCTGACGGTGTTTAACTGTTTTGTATATAGCTTTGGGTTAGTGACCAGTCTGTCAATTTGTTTGACTTTGTGGCGATTGTTGTTTAGGTGTCGAGGTTTTACTTTTGGAGCAGCCCTGCGTGGGTAATCACGAGAGTACCCCATGTAGTAACATTGTAGGGTTTTCATACTCAGGGTATATTCTTGCTTATGCATATTCATTTACTACTTCCGGCGTGTAAAACTCTTCAACTGATTATCTTTCGGATGCATGTGCGTATGTCTGTCTTTAGTTGTAATAGTCTATTGCATTTAGAATTCGATCATGTTTCGAAAATGTTGCTCGTACTCTGATTGTGTGTTACAAAAGACGCACGTCTATAAAAAGAAAAAAAAAATTTACCGCATTTTCCAAAAGACACGAAGAGTACTATTTCGAAAACCTACTTGCATTTAGAGTTGTTCTAGCTTAATAGCGGTCCGGAAACGGGTCGTTACACTAAGCAGGCTATCCCAACTATTATTCCCCTGTGGTAGTGAATTATTAAGCCATCCTTGTTCAATGGCAAGGGAACAATCTTCATGTTCAGGCTAGTACACTTCAAACTTGAAGTGTCTTTCTTTGAGTTCCCACGGATTAAGACTTATAACAAGGGGAGAATGGTCTGAGGACACCATGGGGAGAGCAATAGATCTAGCATTCGGGAAACGTCTCCTCCAACTCCAATTAGCTACCACTCTGTCAATTCTTTCTCTAGTGATAAATCCATTCCTAGGATTAGTAGCCCAGGTATATTTGCACTCTTTAAGCTCTAAATCCATCAGTCCAGTCCTATCCAGGAATTTTTGATTAAATTCAGGTGCCCTTGATTAGTGGGTTGGAGACCATCTTTTTCATAAGAGTGGATCATCTCATTAAAATCCCCTATGCATAACCGGGGGGAGTTGAAGGAGGTCTGCAAGGCATTAAGTCTTCTCCATAAATTCCTTCTATGTTGGAAGGTGGGATTTCCATACACGCAGGTAGAGTAAAATCAAATGTTGCTACATTTCTCAAGGATTGCAGTGTGGATGAAGTTGTGACAACCTTCAAGGATCTGGATATCAAACTGTTTATTCCAGAATAGAGCTAATCCTCTCGCTAAGCCCATAAGTTCAATACAGTAGACATTATGGAATCTTAACTTTCTTCTCACTTGCTCGACTCTTCTCATATGGGCTCTGGTCTCCATAAGGAAAAAAAGGCTTGGCTGGTGTAGTTTGCAAAGAGATTGCAAATCATTCATTATCGAGGCCACCGCCAAACCCCGATAATTCCAGTTGATGCAAGTCATGACCCCTATGGGGGCATGGTAAGGCCCGCCTCCTCAGCCATATCATTATCAACTTCTGTAGTGTAATAAGTTATAGTAAGATAGTTCCCTTGCTCATCATACCAAACTTCTTCCTTGACTTTTTGTTTCTTCTTCTTAATCCTAACACCATCACTTCTCTTTCTCCCCCCTGATTCATTAGTATTATCTCTTATTCTTTTAAGGAAAAACCAACTCTAAGGTTAGAGCTGAGAGCATTCTCAATCTCAAGGTGGATATTCAAGGGGATTGAAGACTCTTCTATATCACCCTCTAGCGAAAATTCTACCTTATACTTCTCATAGCAACTTGAAGAGTAGGTTTGAGATATAGTTTCCTCTACTACTTACACTGGAATGGGCACTGGGGGTGGGATTTGTGCTTCCATGATGGTTTGTCTAGTTCTCCAAATTCTATCATCCTTTAGAGGAAGGTCTGGGTGCTACTCCCCAACCTTAGTGGGATTAGGATAATCCCAAGTAATTACAGGTTCTTTGAGGCCAATGTATTCCTTTTCAATACCCAATAGTTCCGGTTTAAGTGGGCCTAGGCCAGGCCTTTTAATGCCTTGATGAAGGTCAATCATGGTAAGAGTCTCATGAAGTGTTGACTTAACCGAGAGACTTCCATCATATGTGGAGGGGCTAGGTATCTTGGGCAAGGTCACAGAGTTTTCTTTCGGTTCAATTGGTTGGTTTGATTTTTGAAGGGGAGGGCTGATTTGTTTAATGGTGTGCTGTAAGGGAAGGAGTGAATTGTCTTTTTTGGATTTGATATTTGGACTTATGGTGAGGTTATGGTATGGTTAGTTTAGGTGGTTCAAATGTAGATTGTGGGGACCAAAAGGTTTGGGGGTCATGGATGTAATGAGTAGTTTGTGGAGGCCCTAATGGGTCATAATCCAAGTTACTTTTGGCGTAGCATTCACTTTTCCTAGTGGTGGTTAAAACGAGCATGAGGTGGTAGGAAGGTAAGTGTGTGGTTGGATTTGTGGCTTACAAATCAAGAGGGTTCGTATGTTAAAAGTACCACAATCCCTGGCTTTGAGCATTTGCAATTTTTCGATCTCATTGATCATGACACCAATACTTGGATTTGTGACTTGATAACTGCTTTGTTCCAGCACTAGGATACTATTGCGATTTTGTGTATTCATTTACTCTAATAGGTAACTGAGAACCATTTAATTTGGAAGAATAGCAAGGATGGAAAATTTACTGTGAGGTTAGCGTATCACTTGCTCAGGGAATCCGTTATTGATAACTCCCATTTACGAGTCCCTGGAGAATGGCTGAGCATTTGGCATTTATGCGTCCCTCAGAAGGTCAAATTGCTAGTTTGGAGAGCAATATGGGGATGCCTGCTAACTCGTGAAAAGCTTGTCTCAAGGGTTGCGAACTACACAATCTTATGCCATTTTTGCGAGACCAATTCAAAAAAGAGTGACACTATTTTTATGCAATCATGTAACTAATTACAGGAAGGAAGCAAAACTATGGAATAGTATTAGTATGTCCTTTCTGTAGATAGCTATGTCGAGATTGCATTCAAAATGTTTGTTTAGGATGTGTTTTTTGCCCAACAACTACTTAGTATGTCCTTACATAAGTAGTTGTTGGGCAAAACACACTTTTATAGTGCAATGCTATAAAAGATGCATTAAAATGCATTGATCAAATTCTCTCACACTTAAGCTTTTGCACTCCGAGCAAAACTCATGGTCAAAACAAAGCAAAGATGCATTTTCAATGAATCCCAAGGATGCAAAGTGGCAAGCAAAATGCTCATTCAAGGTTTCAAGGACCCATGGCAATCATGAATAACATCTTATTACCTTCAAAGCAAACAAGAGGATAAAATAACCAAAGAGTGAATTAAAAATGATAGATTTCTCTCAAACTCTCAAGTGTCTAGGCTAGTGTTTACACTCATAGCATATCATGAAAGCTAGCACTACCATAGGCTTGACAAGATTCTAACATCCACACTTGAAACACATGCACACAAAGATCAAAAAGTCTTTATTAAGGTTATAATGGGGCCAAGTTCAATGTGGGATAATTGAAAGGTTAACTAGGCTATTAAATCAAAGAGGATAGAGGAGCAATGGAAAACAATTGCAAAATAATCATGGGGACAATTCAACCAAATTTCAATCCATTTTCCACTTTCACACTTTCTCTTCTTTTTTACCAAATGTTGTGCTCCACTATTTTTTTTATTATTTTTCTGTTTTTTTTCTATTTTTTTTTTCATTTGCCAAATTCCCAATGAAGCACAACATTAGATATTCTAACACAACCAATTTTTTTTTTTAAAAAAAGCTCATTTATCCCCTAAGATTGGGTCGTATCATGGTTTTTCACTTTTAGGCTTGTATTGAGCTATACAACAAAGAATGGGATAAATAGGCTCAAAGGGGTTAAACAAAGGGATACTTGCAAGGTAGGCTTATTTGGCTAGTGGCTAAAAAGAACAAAAATTGCCTAGATCATTTCAATGCATGCATGTGAACAAGAGTTTCAACAAGAGTCAAGTCAAGTTCTAGAGTAACCAACAATCATGAATGAAATCACACAAGAAAGAAAGAGAATGGCAAAGTGTATTCCATCCATTATAAGGACCAAATCTCACCAAGGACAATGATCTATCACAAATGATGCACAATTTAGAATTCAAATCCAACTTATCATACTAAGAATGCAAGGATGTCATCCATATCATGCCACAAGATCTATAGTCCTAGAATAGTGAAATCACTTCCAACTCATACAAACCAAGAAATTCAATGAAAATGCATACAAAAATATTTTTGTTTTTAATAACAAAAACTCAAAACAAAAACAAAAACAAAACTACTATGCTAAAAGATCTCCCCCCACACTTAAATCACACATTGTCCTCAATGTAAGCAACAAGTATAAAATAAGAGTAAGAAAAGAAAACTCCCTCATCAAGGTGGAGAAGCTTGAGGGTAGGTGGGCTTTTCCAAGGAGAGCTCTTCTATAGTTTCCTCTTCAAGTGTGGGGCTCTCATGGAAAAGCTCGAGGCGGTGTCCATTGACTTTGAAGACTTTATTAGTGGCCTCACCCTTTTTTCTCTACTGCAACATAAGGAAAGGTGTTAGTAACAACAAAAGGGCCAATCCACTTGGATCGAAGTTCACTCGCCATGATTTTAAGGCGATAATTGAACAATAAGACTTTTTGCCCAATGGAGAACTCCTTCCTAGAAATCATTTTATCATGGAAGTGTTTGGTTTTATACTTATAAATCTTGGAGTTCTCATAAGCCTCTAGTCGAAGCTCTTCAAGTTGTTGCAATTGAAGCTTTCTCTCCAAGTCCGCTTGGTCAAATTCAAGGTTACAACTCTTGACCACCCAATAAGCACGCTACTCTATCTCCACTGGGAGGTGGCATGCCTTACCAGCCCAAAGAGCTTCCTTTAGTCGGTGGCTCCAATCCTTCCTATTTGGCTGCACCATCTTTTCTAAAATCTGTTTGATCTCCCTATTTGAGATTTTAGCTTGCCCATTGGTTTGGGGGTGATAGGGTGTAGATACTCTATGCACAACCCTATACTTCCGAAGCAAAGACTTCATGGTGCGATTGCAAAAATGAGTGCCTTGGTCACTTATGATGGCTTGGGGTATTCCAAACCTGCAAAAAATATTGGACCTAGCAAAATCCACAACAACTCGAGAATCATTAGTCCGAGTGGCTTTGGCCTCCACCCACTTAGAGACATAATCAACAACAAGCAATATATAAGAAAAACCAAAAGAGATAGGGAAGGGGCCCATAAAGTCAATGCCCCATACATCAAATATCTCACAAAAAAGCATAGGTTGCTGAGGCATCTCACTCCTGCGAATGATTGATGTACCTACTCTCTGGCACTGCTCACAAGTGCGGAAAGTCTCAAATGCATCTTTGAAGATGGTAGGCCAAAAGAAACCTGAGTCCAATACCTTTCTCGCTTTTCGTTGTGGCCCAAAGTGTCCCCCTACCTTAAAGGCATGACAGAAGTGAAGAATGGACTGAACCTCATGGTTGGGAACACATCTCCTAATCGCCTGGTCACTACAAAATTTCCACAAATAAGGGTCATCCCACACATAATATTTGGCATCACTTTTAAATTTATCTCTTTGTTCTTTAGATGCCTGTGGGGGTAAAACTCCAGCAACCAAATAGTTAACTAAGTCAGCAAACCAAGGAGTAACATCTCGCAGCTGTAAAAGCTGCTCATCAGGGAAATCATCATGAATGGGGAGAAGGTCCTCCACCCTCTCTATTATGCTCAAGTGGTCTGCCACAAGATTCTCTGTTCCACTCTTGTCTCTTATCTCCAAATCAGACTATTGGAGCAGCAACATCCACCGAATGAGTCTCGGCTTTGCTTCTGGCTTCTTCAATAAGAACTTCAAAGCTGCATGGTCAGTAAAAACAACTACCTTTGAACCAAACAAATATGATCTAAATTTATCAAGAGCAATCACAATGGCTAAGAGTTCTTTTTTAGTGGTAGTATAATTAGCCTGTGCAGCATCTAAAGTCCTAGAAGCATAATAAATAACATGGGCAGCTTTGCCAACTCTTTGTGCAAGGACAGCCCCCAATGCATAATAGGATGCATCGCACATAATTTCAAAGGGGAGAGTCCAATCAGGTGGCTGAATAATTGGAATAGAAGTGAGCGCCTTCTTTAGGCAATCAAATGCCTTCTTGCATTTATCATCAAAGGTGATAGGCACATCCTTTTGCAGCAAGTTTGACAGCGGAAGGGCTATCTTGCTGAAATCCTTGATAAAGCGCCTGTAGAAACCTGCAAGACCAAGAAAAGAACGAATCTTGCATATGCAAGATGGGTAAGGTAAACTAGAAATCACATCAATCTTGGGAGGATCCACTTCCATACCTTTTTTAGAGATCACATGTCCTAAAACTATGCCTTGTTCTACCATAAAATGACATTTCTCATAACTTAGAACAAGGTTAGTTTCTATTCATCTATGCAAAACTCTATCCAAACTATCAAAACACACATCAAATGAGGAACCATAAACAGTAAAGTCATCCATAAACACCACTACGCAATTTTCTATAAAATCAGCAAAAATACTAATCATGCACAGCTGGAAAGTGCCAGGTGCATTGCATAGGCCGAAGGGCATCCTTCGATAGGCAAAAGTGCCAAAGAGACAGGTGAATGTGGTCTTTTCTTGGTCCTTTGGTGCAATATGGATCTAAAAGTAACCTGAAAAACCATCAAGAAAACAATAGTGAGATTTACCTGTCAAGCGCTCAAGCATCTGATCGATGAAGGGCAAAGAAAAGTGATCCTTCTGGTCATTTGGTTGAGTCTCCTGTAATCAATGCACACTCTCCAACTGTTTTGCACTCTGGTGGGAATAAGTTGATTATTCTCATTTTTAACCACTGTGATGCCAGTCTTCTTAGGAACTACTTGGACAGGGCTCACCCACTGACTATAAAAAATGCGATATATGATGCCAGCTTGTAGAAGCTTGGCTACCTCCTTCTTCACAACATCTATAATCAAGGGATTAAGTCTCCTTTGTGGCTACCTCACTGGTTTCACCCCATCCTCAAGTAGTATCCTATGCATGCACATGGAAGGGCTAATGCCAAGAATGTCAGCCAAGGTCCATCCAATGGCTCTCTTGTGTTTCTTTAATATTTCTAGCAACTTCCCTTCTTTCTCAGCTTCAAGATTTGCTGAGATAATCACAGGTAGCTTCTCACTCTCCTCTAAGTATTCATACTACAAGTGCTCAGGGAGTGGCTTAAGCTCTAGGGTGGGTGGCTACTCAATGGTGGGAAGAATTCTGGTGGAAGTAGTTGCATCAGCAGCTTGCAGTGTAGCAACATCATTTGTAACATCAATAGGCACAGCAACCATGCAATTAGAATGAGTATCAAAATGAAGGGCAACCTCAATTTCAGCACACACAGAACACAACTGGACATCAGTGCAATTGTCACAAGTGTAAGTATCATCAAAATCAGACAAAGGAAGGAAATCTACAGTAAACACATCAGGGTAAGTCTCATCAGCCAATTCTACAAGTAACTCTATTTGGAAAATGGAATGCTCTTCCATGGGATGCTTCATGGCATCAAAGATGTTGAATCTGACTATGTCATCCCCAAATTCCATGGATAGTGTTCCAGCATGGACACAAATCTTGGTTCTTGCGTTAGAACGATGCCGCTTGGATGATAGGTGCTCTACTGGATTTTGTCTCTCCCTCCATGTCTAGAATGTAAAAATCTGCAGGAAAGATCAAGTCATCAACTTTAACAAGCACATCCTCCACAAGTCCAGCAGGATTAGCACTGCTCCTGTTCGCTAGCTGAATAACAACACCTGTATGCTGTAAAGGACAAAGAGCCAGAGAGTTATAAATAGATGTAGGCATAACATTAATGGAAGCACCCAAATCTAGCATGGCATTTTCAAATTTACTCTCACCTATGGTACATGGAACAGTAAAAAGCCCTAGATCCTTGCACTTTTGGGGCATCGTGGGCTGTATGAGTGCAGAAACATTGCGACTCATGTTGACCTTTTCATTCCCCTTCAGCCTCCTTTTGTGTGTGCACAGCTCTTTAAGGAACTTAGCATATCTTGGAATCTGCTTGATAGCTTCAAGGAGAGGGATATTCACTTCAACCTTCCTAAATGTATCCAAGATTTCTTTATCTTTATCTGCCTCATCTATCTTCTTAGTCACAGCCCTTTGAGGGAAGGGAAGTGGTATAGGCTGTGCATCATCATCATCAGCAGAGGTAGGTGCAGAAGGTGGCTTATTATGTTTCCTGCCACTTGTGTTTCACCGGAGGAGGCTCACAATTTACGGAGTTTCAACGGCCTTAGGATCTCGAGTAATTGCACCGACATTTGGATTCATCGCCGGCCAAGGTGCAAATTGCCCGACTCCTAAGACTGCATCTATAACGACCCGTTTTCGGACCGCTACTAAAACTAAAACTAACCCTATATGCGACGCACTTTTTAAAATAGTACTCTTGTGTCCTTTGAAAAATGCGATCTATTTTTTTTTTTTAACAATTACATCTGCAAGCATACACAGAGTTGTCACAGCTTTTAGAAACATAGTGCAATCTAAGACACAAGACGCATGCTCTGGAAATACATACATATATATAAGCAAGTAGCCATAGGCAGTGCGTACCAAATAGAAAGTGCATAAAAATATACAAGAGAATACACCTATGGTATGAAGACCCTCGTGAGAGCAATCATACCCCGGGGGTACTCCCGACAGACACCCACGCAGGGGGCTGCTCCAAAAGTATGCCACCAGTCTACCCTACAGTACACAAAAGACATCCACCAAGTCCAACTGGTCACCAAAACAAACTGTACACTATAAATGAAATACTACAGTCATCCAAAATACAAAACAAGCAATCAAACAATCACAGCAACTATAGATAGCTATCTGAATCCTCAGACGAATCCTCCTCATCATCATCCTCCATCGGGTCCACCGCATCCTCTCCAGTCAAGTCTATGAAAGGAACTGTAGCAGGTATACCCTCTGACACGTCCTTCTCTACCAGCACCTCCTCAATGAATCCTGTGCCGCTACATCCTGCCTCACCGTACTCTCGACATACCGGTGAAAGATGTCCCGGTGGAGTAGGTGTCTTGACAATCATGGGGGAAGCCGGCTCTATCTCAGACTCAAGCTCTACCAAAGAACTCAGGGTAGCTGCTGCTCAAGATGTAGAAGCTCCAGCAGTCCCACGCCTGATCACGCTCTTTCGAGCGGTCATCCGAAATCTCGCTCCCCTAGGCAGAGGTGCATAACGAGTAGTAACACGTCTCAAAATCTCCAAAGATCCCTCCGGTGAAGAAGATGATACTGGCATCGCCTGCTCTCTGAATGCCACGCCAAGCATCCACCACCTACATGGTCCTGATCGGAAAACTAACTGTATGCCTAGATGTCTCCAATCTCAGCACTAGTCCATCAACTCAAAAAGTCTGTACAACGTCCCCTGTATATACAACACGGTGGGAGATGGGGTCAAACTCCATCGTCGCGGGCATCTCGATATCTGGAAAATCAAACACGATCACCAGGGTCTTCATCATCGCCTGGGTTACCATCATGGGTTGAAGGAACCACGGGAAAGGGTCAACTTCTTGAATAAAGATAGAAACAACAAACATAAAGCAATAGACAACAAGATGCACAAATGCCCATAATGCAACTCTCGACACACTCTCTCAAGACACTTTCGACAAATTTTTGGAAGTAACGCCGAACAAGCTGCTGAAATCCAGCCATAGGCTTTGAGCTCCACAACCACCCTAGGATATTCAGGACGAGTTCCTTGACGTTAAGATGTCTAAGTAAGCTGCCGAAAAACAAGGGGGTCCTAGCACCCTAAGTTTATTCGAGATATAGTTCAAAAATGCCACGACGACACTTTCTCCACCCCAATGAATAAATCAACACATACGATGATTCAAGGAAGCATGATGAATAAATCAACTCATATGATAATTCAAGAAAGCAACTCGAATAATTATTCAATCGCATATTAAATAAATATTCACACAAAGCTCAATACAAGACAACTCAATTCAATAGTATCAAGCAATCAAGTCATATCACAACAGTCAGAATACAATTCATCCCTCTACAGCTCAATGGAGTTGACAGAGAGGAAATCAAACAAGTGTGGGGGGTTGGGGACAGCTGCCAACCACTTGCAGATAAGCCCACTAAATAATCATAATAAAAGTTTTAAGAACTAAAAATCGAAGGGGTATGAGACCCTCACTTCGAACCCTGAGGTTCTCAGACTTCTTCGCTTTATAACGAAATTTAAAATCTATCCATATCTACAAGTTGCCCTTACCAAAGTCGTCCGCTAGCATTGTATCGCTCGCCTTGATACCGCGTCGCACGAATTCGGAATCTACAAGTCCTATCATCACAAGGTAAGCTTAGCACAATTCTAAGACTCAACTTAAAAACCTTAGGCTCTCAACACCTAAACCTTTTCCTAGCCAAACACCATCACATAGAACTTAATCATACATCAACACAACAATTATAAACTAGAATGCAAAACAATTTCTCTCCCAAAAATCCTAAGGAACTCGCAGTCAACACCAAGGAAATAGGAACAAATTTCAAAACATATTGCAAGTCATATACCACTTTCCAAAATCATGCTTTCAAGTGTGTGTTTTTCACAAAATCTATCTTATTCAAGGCTTCAATTAAGCATGCATGTTTTAATACAAGTCTTTGCAAGAAATTTCCCTTTTTCCTATGCCTATATGGCTCACGGCTAAGGGCCTAAAATGAGTGACCAATTTGCAAATTTTCCAACCATAAATTAGTACCATTTCACTTAGCATTTCCTTTTCAAGACAACAAGTCACAATTCAAGACCAATATTCAACTAAGTGCCAAAACTATTTTCAAAACATTTCAAGAGTAAGAGTTTCAAAGAATCCTTCCAATTCTTTTGATCCCAAAACATTTTAACTATGGCAATCACAAAGTTATTAACTAGAGAACAAACTCAATCAAGTTCCAACATGCTTTTTAAGTCCTCAAGAACAAATTTTCACAATTAGCTTACTAACTCTTCCACTTAAACATATCCAATAACAATCTTATCAACCAAAACATGTTATTCATCAACCAATTACATGCTTCATCAATCAATTTCTATCATTTCCCTCTTTTCAAGAATAGGTTCAAGCCATAAAAATAACTTAATCAACAAGCTAATCCTAAACTATGAACAAATACAACAACAACAACATCAAAGAAGTTTATTTAACCCATTAATCACTTGATTCACCAAGGATCACACAAAGCCCTCTTCTTCTCCGTTAGGTCACGCCTAGGGTTCCAAGGAATAGAGGCTGAAGTGTTCATCTCCTCTTATGATCACAATCAAGCAAAAATCAACACAACATAAAGCATGAAAACAAGAAAGAAATAAGAAAAGAACCACCACCTCCTCCTCCTATGTGGTCGCGGCCTAGGGGCTGTTTGTGGGAGAGAAAATGGTGCTCTCCACTTGCTTGGTGATGAGCTAGGTAATGATGGAACGTAGAAGAAGAAACTAGCAAGAAAATGAAGCAAGAGATGAAGTAACTCAAGACTTGATGAAGGTAGCTTCCATGGAGGTTTTGGAGCTTCTCTCTCTAAAGGATGAAGATGATGAACAAATGAGGGTAGAGAGGGTGGGGGGCGTGGTTTGGGCTGATTAGAGGGAGGGGAGGTTTATTTTTTTTTTCACTTAAAAAAAATGCTTGGTTGGAAATGAATCTAAAAAAGTGTTAAAAAAACTAGTCACACACTAAGTGACACCTAACCATAAAGCAAAGATGCTAAACACATCAACTAATCTATCCCATCTAATCTCACATCTCTCATGATTACCCTCTAATTCTAGAGTCTAAGGGTTGCTAAAACACGACGTAGAGTAATCGCGTTACCGGTAAATCTCCCGCCGATAAATTCGCGAAAATTAATTTGACGAGAAATTAATTCACTGCGTGAAAATAAATTATCATAAATAATAAATACAATCTAAAACACTCATAAATAATCACAACAAGTCACGATTCGATTTTCATCGAAATCGGGATTCATTTAAAATTTTATCTGCGGCAAAACTGCCCGGCGATTCGAAACATAACGAAACTTCGTTAGAATTTTTCGACGATATTCGAACCATGAATTAATATGAAATATTAATTCTCAAATTCAATTTGATCTTGATTTATTTAAATCACTTATTTAGAGAACAAGGAATTGCTTATTATAGCATAATTACGACAAAAATTACACTACAATAATGCTAAATAACGTATCGTATAAGTACGGGTGTTACAATACTCGCCCTCTAAAATAGTTTCGTCCTCGAAACTATGGTTAAGATACGTACCGAGGAAAAGTTCTGGATACTGATCCTTCATCTTCTCTTCCAGCTCCCACGTGGCATCACCAGTCTTTTGATTCCACATAACCTTGACAAGTTGAATCTCTTTATTCCTTAATTGCTTAGTCTTCCGATCGACAATCTTTGCAGGTGATACTTCAAATGATAAGTCGTCCTTCAGTTGAATTACATCAGGTTCGATAATGTGAGAAGGGTCGGAAACATACTTCCGCAACTGAGAAACATGGAAGACGTCGTGAATATTTGACAGAAAGGGTGGCAAGGCAATCTAATATGCTACAGGACCAATACGACGAAGAATCTGGTAGGGTCCAATGAACTTAGGAGTAAGCTTTTTGGATTTGATCGCTCGACCAACTCCAGTAGTAGGTGTAACTCGGAGGAATACATGCGCTCCTTCATCAAATTCTAACGGTCGGCGACCCTGGTCTGCATAACTCTTCTGTCAACTATGCGACGTTCTCATCCTATCTCTGATCATTCGGATCTTCTCGGTAGTCTGCTGAATCATGTCCGGTCCCACAAAAGAGCTCTCACCATTCTGGTACCAACAAAGAGGCGTCTGACACTTACGTCCATACAACGCTTCGTAAGGTGCCATACCAATGCTTGCGTGATAACTGTTGTTGTAGGTGAACTCTAATAGCGGTAAGACATCGTCCCAACTTCCTCTGTGATCCAACATGTAAGCTCGCAGCAAATCTTCTAGTGATTGAATCGTTCTTTCAGTCTGACCGTCGGTCTAAGGGTGATATGCTGAGCTAAGCTAGAGCTTAGTTCCCATCGTTTCTTGTAATGCCCTCCAGAGATGAGATGTAAACTTCGGATCTCGATCAGAAACAGTGAAAGAAGGCATGCCATGTAGTCGTAAAATCTCCATGACATAGACCTCTGCTAGCTTTTCTACGTTGTACGTCGATCTCACTAGCAAGAAATGGGCAGATTTGGTCAATCAGTCGACGGTTACCCAAATCGAATCATGCTTCTTCGACGTTCTTGGCAAACCCACAACGAAATTCATAAAAATGCTATCCCACTTCCACACAGGTACGTCAAGTGATTGTAACATCCCTGCTAGTCGCTGATGTTCTCTACCTTCGCTTTCTGGAAAGTCAGATAGGAAGCTACATAATTTGCCACTTGTTTCTTCATTCCGGGCCACCAAAAGTGCTTCTTCAGGTCCTATTACATCTTGGTAACTCCCGGATGAATAGCTCGTCATGAGCCTGCTGTTCCCTAATCTCGTCCAACAATCCATTAGAAATGATGAGCATGCCAAACTTCAGCTTTCCTGGTGACACTTCCTCATTCAGCTTCAAGTCTCGAAACTTCTCTAGCATCTCCAACTCCTTGATCATCATTGTTGAAGCTAAAACGTTATTCCTGCTCAGTGTATCAGCTACCACATTCGCCTTCCCTGGATGATATTCCAAAGTGAGCTCCTTCTCCGCTGTCGCATGTTGAGCTCCTTCTGATCGAACTAGTACTTCAGGCTCTTGTGGTTGCTGTAAACAGTGAACGTGCTCCCATACAAATCTTAAGCTGTCTCGAAGCATAAGCCACAACTTTTCTATGTTGCATCAGTACGCATCCCAAACCCTGGTGTGAAGCATCACAGTAAATCTCATAAGGTTCTTCTTGTTGAGGCAAAATCAACACAGGCGCTGTCGTCAAAAGTTCTTTTAACCTCTGAAAACTGGATTCGCACTCTTCGGTCTAAGCAAAAGGTTGATCCTTCCTCGTGAGTTGTGTAAGCGGTGCTACAATCTTCGAGAAACCTTCAATAAATCTCCGGTAGAAACCTTCAATTAGGGGGGATGTCGGTTGAAAACAGATTGCACTAATGAATAAATTCAATTGATAACAACAATCAATCCACTGGTTATAGGAACTTTCACTTCAGATCTATCACAGGTTCAAAACATTATTCTATTTCATGTTCTATTCTTATTTGATCACAGAATTAACCAATCAAGTGTTGATTAAACCTATATGAATTCCTACTAGATTAAGCAGCACAGAATTCAATTAATTATGAAAAAGGAACAACCGTCACTAAACATAATCAATTTAATAACCGAATTCTATCAAACCTATAACTAAGAGTTATAGACCCTATTGATCCCTATTTGAAATAAACCAAAACAAGCGCTCAATTTAATTCAAATAATCTCAAATCAGAGAGCAAAGACGAAATTGGTATGAGTAAGCATCAATACCTAAAACGAGTTTGCACACAGAAATTAAAGAGACGAGAGATCAAAAGGAAAAGAAGTAGAAACACAAAATCGAATTTAACAGTAATAACCAACCTCAAGATCCTCTATGAAATCCTTAACCAGTGAATTGATCGAAAAGGTCTAGCCTTCCATTGAAGGTCTTGCCAAAAACGAAATTAAGAAAGATGCAAAGAGAGAAGATTAGTCTCGAAAATAAAACAAAGATTAAAATTCGCAAAACGGCTCAAGATTCACAAGTAATCAAAAGCTGCTAACCTAAGACTCTAAAAATGTATTTATAATGTCTCCTAGGTTTAACCTAAGTAATCAGATGTTAAGACCAAAGAGAAAGGCCCATAAGAGGTTAATTAGCCCAATAACAACTAATTACTTAAGTGAGTGATCCAAAACTCACAGTACAACTCGCCAGCCTCAGTAAAATAGATTTTCGACCTTCAAAACTTAAGAAATGGACTTTGGTACCAACATAAGAGTTGTAGCTCTTCTTCTTAGCTTTCTAACGCCACAAAGATGACTAAAATCGGACAAGTATAACTCAAGTTATGGCCTGCAGAAGGAACATGGGTCAGGATGTAACCAAAATCTGAAAATTAGCAAATAATTTCACTAAAGCCCAATTAAGACCCAAAGATATAAAACCATGTTAACAAGTGGTTGTTGGGCAAAACACACATTTAAGAACACCAAGTGCAATGCTATAAAAGTTGCATTGATCATTGATCATCCTACATAATTTATTTAGGTGTTCGGAGATATGTTCTTTCAAGATGAAGAATGAATAGATTTATATTCCAGGTATGTACAGTATGTAAATGAATTATACGATTTTTTTTTGTAAACCAAGGTATCCTCCATGCACAATTGCAGAGACTAATCTTTCGAGGTAACTGAGATCCATTTAAGGGTTTGACCTCTCCCAACAAATGTTTTTTCATATGCACCGGCTAGGGATCGAACCTAGGACCAGATGGTTAAGAGACCTAAGTAATGAATTATTCGATTTTGTTTCTCTGTTTTCTCTCTCCAAAAAGAATGTTACTACTTCAATAATATTCAAATGGTTAAATTAGTTGTTGAAAACCAAAAATTTTAATATAGGGGAGTTCACAGATGGGAATAGTCAAAATTCATCTCATATACATTAAGAAATTCTTCTCTTTATTATTTTTATCATTTAGTGAGCATCATGTATTTCATAAAAATTGAGGGCGATATAAATTTGACACAAAGGCCGTCCTATGGAACTTTTGGGCATTAAAACTTGAATGATTAACATAAGAGATTTCTAACATATCATAAGATTCTCTATCTGGAAAATCCGCACTTCTCCAAACGAAAAAAAAAAAAGAAGGAATTCTGGGATTTTTCCTTGGGGAAAATACTTTTATGCATCCCTCTTCTGGTTGATCTAGATTATACTATATTTTTGTAAGATGATAGACACTAGCTAACAGTCCTTCTAGTGCTACATCATAGGCACAGTGAGAACTTAGATAATTGTAACCATACGTATGTGTGTTTGTGTGTGTATATATATATACACACACACACATATACATTCATACATACATGCTTACATACATACATATATATGTTGAAACCTAAATGATTGAGAAGTTTAGACCCTCATTAGTTCTGATAAGTCTTTGAGTGTGCAGGTATTAAAATCTCTTATGTTTTATCTCACTCAAGCAAGAAGAAGAAAATCACAAGAAATTGAATACATTCCATATGTGTCAGCATCCGATTCACTCCAGCGTCTTGTGTATGGCGAGCGTCCGGTAGTGTTATTCTTTGACACATGTATTACTCAATTACTACGAGCATCCATCTCCTGTTCTGAGCGAGCATCTGATCTTTTAATGAAGCACGTGATGGTCGCGTTTATGCTTTCCTACCTCAGCTATTTGGAACGGAATTCGAATTTGATTTTATGTGCTCGATTTGATGTACGGGGTATCAAAGGTGACACCTTTGGTATAAGACAACAATCGTACAAGGAAATTATGAAAAGAAGGTAGTACGAAAACGGTAATATGTACTATTCTGATATCCTCAAGACTCCTATAAGTTCCTCATGGTATTCATTGAAGAAGTTTGCTAGAAACTACATTCTGAAAGAGCTATTACTCAAGTGAGAAATCAAGTTTCGTGCCAAGTCTCTGGACTACAAGAACTGAACTTCAGCGTCTGATATTCTTTCTTTTAGAAAGTTATTTGTTTTGAGCTTAATCTTTTCATCCTCTCAATGAGAGTTATTTTGATTGTATTCAAAACTATCTTTGTGAAAGTTGTATTGCCTAGTTAAGGATTTGTTCCTCAAAGGCTTGAACGTACTAAGTCGTTTTGAGAAGTTAAGAGTATTGTCAAGTTTGTGATAGTAGAATACTCTTAAGGAAATTTGTAATCAGACATGCTTAGCAACAAGGTCAACACACCTATCTTGGTACTTAGACAGTGGATGCTCGCGTCACATGACGGGAGAAAATCATATGTTCCAAGAGCTAAGGCCTAGAGAAGAAGGATATGTTGGTTTCAGAGGAAACCAGAAAGGTAAAATAGTTGGAATTGGTCACATTGGTAAAGGTTCTCTTCCATCTATGGATAATGTACTTTATGTTGAAGGACTAAAGCATAATCTATTGAGCATAAGTCAATTATGTGACAATGGTTATGATGTCATTTTTACAGAAACTAGATGTTCAGTAAAAAGCAAGAAAGATGGCTCTATTTTCTTTACAGCAAAGAGGAAACAAAATATTTACAAAATTGATCTTTCTGAACTTCCAAAACAAGATGTCAAGTGTCTCATGTCTGTTGAAGATGAACAATGGATTTAGCATAAAAGATTGGGTCATGCCAGTTTGAGATTAATCTCAAAACTAAACAAGCATAATCTTGTTAGAGGCTTACCAAATCTTAAATTTCAATCTGATGCTCTCTGTGAGGCATGTCAAAAAGGAAAACAAGTTAAAACTTATTTTCATTCTAAAAATATTGTTTTCAACCTCCAGACCACTTGATCTATTGCATCGTGATCTTTTTGGAGGACAGCTTCTTTAACTGGAAAGAAATATGGGTTAGTCATTGTTGATGATTTTAGTAGATGGATATGGGTTAGATTCCTTGCCCAAAAGGATAAGTCATTCAAAGCATTTATTGTTTTCTGCAAATCAGTTCAAAATGAAAAAGGAATTTGTATTTCTTCAATTAGAAGTGATCATGGGGGAGAATTTGAAACTGAAAACTTACAAAAATTTTGTGAAGAAAATGGCATCTCCTAGAATTTCTCCTCTCCTAGAACACCACAACAAAATGGTGTTGTAGAAAGGAAAAATAGGTCCCTCTAAGAAATGGCCAGGACCATGATCAATGAAGCTGATATTGCAAAATATTTTTGGGCTGAAGCAGTAAACACAGCTTGTTATATTCAAAATAGAATCCTTATTAGACCTATTTTGAAGAAGACTCCATACGAACTGTGGAAAGGTAGAAAACCAAACATATCTTATTTTCATCCCTTTGGTTGCATATGTTATATTCTGAATACTAAGGATCAACTTGGTAAGTTTGGTTCAAAAGCTGACAAAAGTATCTTTTTGGGATACTCTGAAAGATCTAAAGGTTTTAGAATATACAATAAAGAAACTTTGATAGTGGAAGAATCCATTCATGTCAAGTTTGATGACAAGAAGCCTGACACTGTCATGTCAGAGCTAGATGAATTATTTTTAGATTTAAATATTGATGGCACTACAAATGGTGATCCAGCATCTTTAGCGTTCCGGTGGCAACCAGACACTGGATTCTACTCAAGCAGAAGCTGAAGCCAGAAAAAGTTGGTGATACAAAATGAATGATCCCAAAGATCAAGTCATAGGAGAACCTGCAGATAGAGTTAGAACAAGATCCTCTTTCAAAGAGCATGCAGATATTGCACTTCTCTCTGAAATGGAACCTAAGACGATTGATCAAGCATTGGAAGATGAAGGTTGGATTTTGGCTATGTAAGAAGAGTTGAATCAATTTCAAAGAAATGATGTTTGGAAGTTAGTTACTCTACCAGAAGATAAGCAAGCTATTGGCACTAAATGGGTATTTAGAAATAAGCTTGATGAAGATGGTAACGTTGTGAGAAACAATGCAAGATTAGTTGCTCAAGGTTACTCACAAGAAGAAGGTATAGATTTTACTGAAACTTTTGCACCTTGCAAGGTTAGAAGCTATTCGCATTTTACTCTCATTTGCTGCACACCATGAGATAATTCTTTATCAAATGGATGTGAAAATTGCTTTCTTGAATGGTTTTATAACTGAGGAAGTCTATGTGAAACAACCTCCTGGTTTTGAAGATATAGAATTTCCAGAACATGTTTTTAAAACTTAAAAAGGCTCTATATGGTCTTAAGCAAGCTCCTAGAGCTTGGTATAATAGACTAAGTTCCTTTTTAATGGGAAAATGCTTTACCAGAGGTATAGTAGACACTACTCTATTTAGAAAAACATTAAACAAACATTTTATACTTGTTCAAATTTATGTTGATGATATTATATTTGGAGCTACTAATGAAAGCCTTTGCAAAGAATTTTCAAAGCTAATGCAGGCTGAATTTGAAATGAGCATGATGGGAGAATTAAATTTTTTTTCCTTGGAATTCAAATCAAGCAATGCAATGATGGTATTTACATACATCAAAGCAAATACATGAAGGAATTGCTAAAGAATTCAAGATGGTGGCAAGCCAATGTGCACACCTATGCATCCCACTTGCATTCTTAGTAAAGACGAAACTGGTAAGAAGGTAGATCAGAAAATGTACAGAGGTATGATTGGATCTCTACTTTATCTTACTGCTTCAAGACCTGATATTATGTTCAGCGTCTGCCTGTGTGCTAGATTTCAATCTGATCCTAGAGAATCACACTTGAGTGCTGTTAAAAGAATATTTAGATATTTGCAAGGATCTACTAATCTTGGTTTGCTTTATAAGAAATCAAAAGAGTACAAGTTAGTAGAATTCTGGGATGCCGACTTTGCTGGAGACCGGATTGAAAGAAAGAGTACAAGTGGAGGCTGCCAATTTCTTGGAGAAAATCTTATGTCTTGGTCAAGTAAAAGACAAAACACTATTGCACTCTCAACAACAGAAGCTGAATACATCTCAGCAGCAAGTTGCAGCTCTCATCTTTTGTGTATGAAATATCAACTTGAAGACTACTTGATAAAAGAGAGTAACATTCCTATTTTCTGTGATAATACATCTGCAATTTGGCTTACTGAGAATCCAATGTTGCATTCTAGAGCAAAGCACATTGAGATTAAGTATTACTTCATAAGAGACTATGTTCAGAAGGGTGTACTTGAAATTAAATTTGTAGACACTGATCATCAGTGGGCTGATATTTTTACAAAACCCCTTGCTCAAGATAGATTTAATTTTATAAGAAGAAATTTAAATTTTCATCTTATAACTGAATGATTAATCTCAGCGTCTTATGATATGCATCATTCAGCATCTGGTATGACATAAGTATTCGCACGTGTACTCATATGATATATTATTCATAATGCATAACTTAGCGTCCAGTGAGTTCGTCTGTGTGTGTAACACCCCGTTTCCGGAGCGCTACAGTGTCTAATATAACTCTTTTTAAAGATTGCTTGCATCGTTTTCAAAACTATGGATCTAAATAAATTTTTCTCTCTTTTCGAAATCTCTTTTCAAGACAGCAATCAGAGTATAACAGCGTTTTCAAAGCATGAAGCTCAATTAACAATACAATACAATATAAACAACCATGCAACTGAAATATTTATAAAAGTCGCTCGAAGCGATCAATGTATTTTAAAAAAATACGAATACAACTCAATGAAATACAGTGAATACAAAATCTCTCCTACAGCTTGTCAGCACACTACGACACTTACTGAACTCTCTAGTAAGTTTAACAAATATGGCAAAAAGAAATACACAGAGACATACTCGGCTAGAGTCCTCCTCAGCAATGCTCCTCTATATTCTCGACTGCTCTGCAATCTTCACCATCTGGGTTGCATCCATTGAAATTGGAGAACCACGGACAAGGGTCATCTTTCGAAAATAATCATATAATAGAAACAGCATAGACACAAATCATATTATACTAACAAGTTATATCTAAACACACATAAGATCATGGTATATCAAACAATAACTCATATGGTCAAACATTAATTCACGTACTAGGCTCGGTCTTGCATTAGAACTTAAGGCACGTCATTATGAACACTAGGCTCTTTCTCAGATTCGAGACTATGCACGCGAATGCGGAACACTCACTGGCACTGGTTCCAAAATCTAGAATCCAGGCCAAAATCCTTGCTCGCAATGCGGAACATTAGACTGAACATTTGATCGAGACACTAGGAGCGTAATGCTGAACACTAGTCTAACCTTTGATTGAGACACTAGGTACGCTAAATAGTACACCAAGTAAGTTCCCAGGAAAGAGAGGTGGTGATAAACACGCTTAAATACCAAGTCTTTCCTTGCCAGAACTTTCCTAGACATGCACTGTTCCATTATATTTCGAAAACTTTTCTAAACCTTTTCCATAATAATAGAAGACACTGGAAAAATCGTCCAGGTTAATAACCCAAAATCCAAATCCAAATTTAAAATCAATCAAGTAGTACGGTCAATATAATCCAAACAGGTTGCCATATAAGGCTAATCAATATGATCCACACAAGTAATAATACTACAAGCATTACTGCAACCAATCAGTTCAATCAATCACACAACAAACATGGCAAAATGCCCAAACTCATCATGTAAGAATTTCTCTTACAATCCCCACAAAACATAGACATATATAAAGCAATAAATTGGAATATGTCCTCACCTTAGGCGCTTTAACTATCCATGATAACAGCTAAATAGTCTATTCCCTTGACGCCAAAACCTCACTAAGGATGCGCACTAAAAGAAGAAGGAAGGAAAAGAATTTTCAACTATTTCTCTCACTTTCTCTCTCTAGAATTCTAGAGCTTCTCTCTCTAAAACCTCCCCTCCAAATTTCAAAGTGAAGAAAAACATAAAGCTTAGGCTTGTATTTATAGTCATATACAAGGACACGTGTCGCTTTCCTATGGTGCCACGTGTCACGAATCTAATGGTCCGACGGCTACTATCCACGTGTCAAAATCCTATTCGTCCGAAAAGGAGATAAATTCATTTGTTCTTATCCTAATCCTAGTCAGCGCTTAGTCATCGATCATGTCCTTAAATAAATATCTCCGATATTTTCTTACCGACCAATCACGTCGCGCGATAGGTTTTTCACACCTAAAATTATCTGACAGTAGAAAATATATTATTATATTTTCTTTTACCCAAAAATTATTATGACATATTAAGAATCCTCTCTGCCATGTCATCATTCTTGTGAGTGTCATTTTTCGGAGCGCGTCCAATTTCTCCGTCGTTTAGCAATTTAAAAGCTATAAATATTTTATCGTATATTCTTTCACCTAAAAATTACCAAATAAATTCTAGAAACTCCCAAATAATGGAAAACACTAATATCCTGAATTTCATCGAAATCGGGTCACGTTAGGGTGTAATTTCGGGTAAAAACTCATCCGATAGTGAAATTTGCGACGAAACTATGTTAAAATTTTTCATAAACCTTTCAACAATTTTTCTAAAAATTGGGATGTTACATTACTCCCCAATAAATAAAAATTTTTGTCCTCGAAAATTGAAAGCACGGAAACAAACCAACTATCTTAACAAGCACAACTTGACACCCAACAAAGATACTCCTAACAAAAATCGACACTTGACCAGCTATAGCAACCCACCTAACAGTCCGGTTAAGGCCGAACTGCTCTGATACCACGAATATAACACCCCGTTTTTGGAGTGCTACAGTGTCTAATATAACTCTTTATAAAGATTGGTTGCATGGTTTTCAAAATTATGGATCTAAATAAATTTTTCTCTCTTTTGGAAATCTCTTTTCAAGACAGCAATCAGAGTATAACATCGTTTTCAAAGCATGATGCTCAATTAACAATGCAATACAATATAAACAACCATGCAACTGAAATATTTATAAAAGTCACTTGAGGCGATAAATGTATTTTAAAAAAATACGAATATAACTAAATGAAATACAGTGAATATAAAATCTCTCCTACAGCTGGTCAGCACACTACGACACTTACTGAACTCTTTAGTAAGTTTAACAAATATGGCAAAAAGAAATACACAGAGACATACTCGGCTAGAATCCTCCTCAGCAATGATCCTCTGTAGTCTCGACTGCTCTACAATCTTCACAATCTAGGTTGCATCCATTGAAATTGGAGAACCACGGGCAAGGGTCATCTTTCGAAAATAATCATATAATAGAAACAACATAGACACAAATCATATTGTACTAACAAGTTATATCTAAACACACATACGATCATGGTATATCAAGTAGTCATTCATATAGTCAAACATTAATTCACGTGCTAGGCTCGGTCTTGGATTAGAACTTAGGGCATGTCATTATGAACACTAGGCTCTTTCTCAGATTCGAGACTATGCACAAATGCGGAACACACACTGGCACTGGTTCCAAAATCCAGAATCCAGGCCAAATCTTTGCACGCAATGCGGAACATTAGATTGGACCTTTGATCGAGACACTAGGAGCATAATGCTGAACACTAGTCTAGCCTTTGATTGAGACATTAGGTACGCTAAATAATACACCAAGTAAATTCCCAGGAAAGAGATGTGGTGATAAACACGCTTAAATACCAAGTCTTTCATTGCCAAAACTTTCGTAGACATGCACTATTCGATTTAATTTCGAAAACTTTTCTAAACCTTTTCCATAATAATAAAAGACACTGGAAAAATCCTCCAGGTTAATAACCCAAAATCCAAATCCAAATCCGAAGCCAAATCCAAAACGAAAATCAATTAAGTAGTACGATCAATATAATCCAAAGAGGTTGCCATATAAGGCTAATCAATACAATCCACACAAGTAATAATACTACAAGCATTACTGCAACCAATCAGTTCAATCAATCACAAAACAAATAAGGCAAAAAGCCCAAACTCATCATATAAGAATTTCCCTTGCAATCCCCACAAAACATAGACACATATAAAGCAATAAATTGGAAGATGCCCTCGCCTTAGGCGCTTTAACTATCCATGATAACAGCTAAATAATCTATTCCCTCGACGCCAGAACCTCACCAAGGATGCGCACTTAAAGAAGGAAGGAGAAGAATTTCCAACTTTTTCTCTCACTTTCTCTCTCTAGAATTCTAGAGCTTTTCTCTCTAAAACTTCCCCTCAAATTTCAGAATGAAGAAAAACACAAAGCTTAGGCTTGTATTTATAGGCATATACAAGGACACATGTCGCTTTCCTATGGTGCCACGTGTCATGAAACTAATGGTCCGACAGCTACTATCCACGTGTCAAAATCCTATTCGTCCGAAAAGGAGATAAATTTATTTGTTCTTATCCTAATCCTAGTCAGCGCTTAGTCATCGATCCTATCCTTAAATAAATATCTCTGATATCTTCTTACTGACCAATCATGTCGCGCGATAGGTTTTTCACTCCTAAAATTAATCTAACGGTAGAAAATATATTATTATATTTTCTTTACCCAAAAATTATTATGACTTATTAAGAATCCTCTCTGCCATGTCATCATTCCTGTGAATGTCTTTTTTCAGGGCGCGTTCAATTTCTCCGTCGTTTAGCGATTTAAAAGCTTGAAAATATTCTATAATATTTTTTTCACCTAAAAATTACCAAATAAATTCTAAAAACTCCCAAATAAAGGAAAACACTAATATCCTGATTTTCATCGAAATCGGGTCACGTTAGGGTGTAATTTCGGGTAAAAACTCACCCGGTAGTGAAATTTGCGACGAAACTACGTCAAAAATTTTCATAAACCTTTCAACAATTTTTCTAAAAATTGGGATGTTACAGCATGTGTCCGAAGCACCCACGTTTTAATCGCGTGTGGGACTTAAGCGTCTCATCAAACCTAATCTGAGTCATGATTATTTATGTTTTCAATAAAATCTTTTTCTTGATTTTATCCTCATTTTGACAACTGCATTTATTGAAAAACGGGACTCTTTATTTTATTTTCTTTTTGATTTATTTTTATTCAGAGGAAATGTGAAGAGTTTTTCAAAAAGTAACTGTACCATTTATCAAAACTTTCCCACTACTCCTTCACTTTTGTTGCACACTCTATTTTTGTCAGCGAAAACTGTACTCTCTCTCTGTGTGTGAATTTCTCTGAAACCCTAAACCTCCATCAAATCACTCTCCAATTGCTACCATGGCCAACATTAAGGTCGATGACTTCATTGCTATCTACAATATCGAGAAAGAAGCAAAGGTCCTGATTGAAAACAGGATTGATTTGGAAAGGTTCAAGCTCTATGGTTTTAACTTCGATGAAGGTTTGAACAATCTGGGTTGGAAAAACTTCTTCTTTTGGGAACCAGTTGAAGTTATGGCTTATGCTATCAAGGAATTTTGGGGAAACGTTCATATGCTTCCGGGTGGAATAGTTGAAGGTCATGTCAGAGGCTTCAAGTTGGTGTTCACTATAAACACCATTGCTAAAACGATTAAGTGCCCCTGTGAAGGCATTAGTTACAATGTTGGTTGGAAAGATGCTTTTAGAGGAATAGAGAATGTCAACGAAGCTCTGTTTGAAAACTATCGCCAGTTGAAGAAAGACGATGTAACCCCTACTGCTAAGAATCTGAAAAGTCATTGCAGAGTTCTACACAAGATCATTGCTAAGAGCTTTATTCTGAAGACTGGGTCAAGTGACATAGTGAACTACAAGAAGAAGTTCATTATGAGAAATTATATGGCTAGTCACAAAATCAACTTGCCTAGGTTGATTTTCAACAATATTGTCAATGCGCTTGTTAGTTCAAGGAAGGGTCCTGCTGACAAGAAGAACATTATCAAGGTTATTCCTTATGGAGTTCTTCTTACTACAATGATGATCAAGGATGGAATTCCGAGAAGGCTTGCTGCCTTGACAGACAAAGAAGAAAGGGATAAATATTTTGGAGTTGGTGCTATTGTTCGCCCTGATTTCTTTGGCGTATATAGCTTGGTGAGAATGAAATTAATCAATGTTGATATGATCAAGAAGGTGAAACAGAAACGACAAGAAGAAGCAGGTGCTTCTATTGGTGAAGTTGTGACAAAACCCACTAGAAGTTCAGCATCTGGTGTAAAGAGAATTGCTGAGTCTCCATGTAGGGAGATAAGAAGCAAGAAGCAGAAGGTGCCTCCTGCTTCTCAAGAAAATGTTGAAGCAGAAGATGATGAGGATCTGGTCCCCATCAAGAAAATAATGGAGAAGAAAAAGAAGACAGAAGCTGAAAAACCTGCTTCAGCGTCTGGTCTCAGGAAGCAAGCTCCTCCTCCTCCTCCTGCTATTGCCACACAAGGCAAAAGAAAAAGACTTGATAAGCATTCTGAGCTTAACCCAAAGGTACTTGACTTTATAGTTAATGATTCTGTAACTACCTTTGAGTCTGATGATACTATTCTTGCACCACCACTCTCTGTTCCACCACTACAACCTCAATCCACTGAACCACAAACCTCCCTATTTACCATTAAACCCAAAGCACTTACGTTTCCCTCACCACAAACCTTTATCCCCTCATACACATCCCTCTCCACATACATTTCATCACTTCACTCTCACCCTTTCAATCTTCTTTTCAAAATCCCACCAAACAAGCCCAAATACTACACCGTAAAGAAGACTTCACCTCTCCCACTTACCCTTACTTACAAATCCACCTCCTTTTCTGGTGCAAAGAAGTTTGTATCTGCCATTAACAAACCAAGGTTTGTTAGAGAAGACTGATAAATCTTCATCACATGAATATTTATATAGCTAAAGCTTAGTTTTGCATGATGAATGAAGAACTTTTGAAGTCATTTATGTGCTTAAATTGATAAATTCGTTGGTTCACTTTGTTGGTTCCCAAATCTATATTGTGCAATGTTATGCCGGGTTTTTATCTTTATTTGCACAGGGATTAGAGCAGCGATCGTTGAGCGTAAGTGCTAAGAGGAAGGAAGTCAAGGAGCAAGGACCAAAAGGGCAAATCCCTTCCCAATTCACCAAGAAAATGCCAAAAAAATGATGTTCTGTGCGTGATCCTGGAGCTGGTTCTATTTCTTAGCGCGCGAATCCCGCGTCGCACGTAGCCTGCATGCTGATCTTTATGTTTCTGACGCGTACGCGAGCTCGGAGCGCAGATGAAGCGCTATTTTTTGTGTCTCTCGGTTTTCTTGCGCGCGGATAGCGCGTGGATAGCGCGTGATGCGCAGCACCTGCGCAGTTTTGTTTAAATTCTGCGTTTTCTCGATTTTGGTGGATCTTTTACACGAGTTTCAGAACTAAAAATGCCACAGGAGGTAGAGCATCGACTTTTCATCATTCTCCCAAGAGGATTCAATCTTGAGAACAAGGTTTTGAATCTTCCATGGAGTATTCTTCTTCCTTTTGTCCATTTTTCTGTTTTTCTACTTTGTTCTCTATGAGTAGCTAAATTTCTTAGGCTAGGGAAGATGAACATTGTGGAAACTCTTACGTAGTTAATTTACTTATTTCAATGCAAGTTTATTTCAGTTATGATTGAGCCTTCAATTCTATTCTTAATGCTTTTTGGTAATTGATCACTATCAAATTGAATTTGGGTTATGCTCACGATTGGGAAATTGAGGTTATGAACTTGAACTGAATTGTTGGTCATGTTTAGGAGGAATATGGGAATATAACCTTATGAACATGTGTTCTTATGAATCATTATTCTTATTGCTTAATCTAGCTTTAATTCGCGTAAAGGATTATGGGGTTTTAATTAGAATAAAGGGTTTATGAGGCAAGGAATTGTCCTTAAACTAATTTCATTGTTTCGAACTTCAATTTGTATAGAATAACTTGCGTTGGTTGTAAATTGAATGCATAAGAGTGGAAACAAGAGGATTCGATCCCTAGTCGTTTTTATTTCTCCTTAAAATCCAAATACTTGTTTAGTTGTTTACTATTTTCATCTCTTGATACAATTCACAAATATTTCAAACACATCATATTGTTTCAATAGTTCAAATTATTACAAAGTTTGTTAAGTTAAATAATTAGTCTCAATCCCTGTGGATTTAGCCTATCAAGTTTTTGGCGCCGTTGCCGGGGATTGTTGAATTGATTTTTAACAAGGCAAACGAGTATCTTTTGAACTATTTTTTTATTATTTTTTGTTTACCAAAAGAAAAAAATTTAAATTAATTGTTGCTTTGCTACTTACCTTTTCCTTTAGTTTTGTGCATGTGAGGTAAACAAACAGGTGAGCTGTTGTTTGACCCAGAAATCGAAAAGACAGCAAAGGCATTAAGGAAGAAGGCAAAAGAAGCAAGACAACGACAAAAACAATCCTCAGCATCTACTTCTCAAGTCATAACTCAAGAAGTGATGGGGGACCAACCACGTACCTTGGGTGATTTTGGGAGAAGGAACAACCATCTAAGGGCTGTCATGGCCTACCAGCAGGTGGAGGCAAATGCTAATTTTGAGATCAAACCATCGCTGTTGAACACTCTCAAGCAAAACCAATTCGCTGAGGAGGAAATTGAAGACCCAAATCAGCACTTGTTGACTTTCTATGAAATCTGTGACACCTTCATGCTGAATGGAGTGACAGAGGGGAGCAAGAAACTAAGGCTTTTCCCTTTTACCCTGTGAGATAGAGCTAGAGATTGGTTGTACACCTTGCCAACAGGAAGCATCGCTACTTGGGATGATTTGGAGGATAAATTTATGACCAAATTCTTTCCACCCTCCAAGTTCATCAAAAGAAGAGGTGAAATTCATGGGTTCCAGCAGAGTCAGAGTGAAAATTTGTATGAGGCATGGGAGAGATTCAAGCTTCTCCTAAAGAGGTGTCCTGGCCATGGGAACGATGAATTTAATCAGATGCAAATGTTTTGTAATAGGTTGAGGCCAAACACAAGAATGATGTTGGATGCCTCAGCTAGAGGTACAATTAACAAGACAGCTGCAGAAGCGAGAACTTTAGTGGAGAAAATGGCTTCCAATGAGTAGTTGTGTCAAAATGATAGAAGAACACAGGGTAGAAGAGGAGTCCTTGAGCTAGAAACACAAGATGCACTCTTGGCTCAAAATAAATTGGTCTCTCAACAATTGGAAGCTATCACAAAGGAGCTGAAAACATTGAAAACTGGAGCCTCCACTCCCGCTCAAGTGAACCAGTTGAATCAGACCTTGAGATATGATTTTTGTCAAGGGCCTCATGAGAATGGAGGTTGTGATGCAAGGGGAGATTCAAATGAGCAAGCTAATTACATGGACAACTTTCAAAGGCAAGGAGGGAATCCTTATTCTAACACCTATAATCCAGGGTGAAAGAATCATCCCAACTTCTCTTGGAAGCAGCAAGATAACCCATCATCCAGTAAACCTCCTCAACCTCAACAGCAAGGGAAGCCAAGTGACTTAGAAGAAGCTCTCACACAGTTTATGAAGATGACTCAATCAAACCTTCAAAGTCATGAAGCTCACTTCAAGAATCAAGATGCATCCATCAAGAATCTTGAAAATCAAATTGGGCAACTATCAAATCAACTTGCGAAGCAATCCAAAGGTAAGTTTTCTGCTAGCACAGTTGACAATCTTAAGAATACAAATTGTAGTGCTATTTCTTTGAGAAGTGGAAAAATGTTGCCTGAAGTAGAGAGAAAGAAAAAGAGTGAAAAAAGTGAGGTGGATGGAGTTGAAAAAGAGAGACTGGAAGTAGAAGAAGAAGTAGAAAAAGAAGTAGAGAGAGAAAAAGACGGAGTTGAAAATGAGAGGAGAGAGAATATGGGAAAAGAAAAAAAAAGAGGCCGAGGAAGACATAGTTGTAACTGACAAGCTGCAGGTACAAGAGAAGCCAAAACAAATTTCTCCATATATGAAGTTGTCGTATCCTCATCTGAACAAAAAGAACCAGAAGGATGAACAGTTTGCTAAGTTCATGGATATCTTCAAGCGCCTTCAGATCAACATTCCTTTCGTAGAAGCTCTTGAGCAAATGCCCACATATGCCAAGTTCATGAAGGATTGTTGACCAAGAAGAGAAGATTTAAAGTAGATGAGACGGTAGCGTTGACAGAAGAGTGCAATGCTATCATTCAAAGAAAACTTCCTCCAAAGATGAAGGATCCTGGAAGCTTCACAATTCCTTGCACCATTGGGAATTTGCATATTGGAAAAGCTCTGTGTGACTTAGGAGCTAGTATCAATTTGATGCCCCTATTGATAAGTCTTCATCACATGTAGATTTATAGTGCTTAATTGGATATTTGTGTTGTGATTGAAGAGAATTCAAAGTGATTACTTTCTTAAATTGGGTGATTTAGTGTATTCACTTGGATTCGTTCTAACGTTTGTGCATTAGTGTTTTCTATGATTTTTTTATCTCTAAGTGCACAGGAATTGGAGCATAGCCAAATGATTGACTTGAAAGCGCGTTTGGAAGCGCTGTTTCCTGACAAAGAAGATTCCAAAAGCTATATCTTGAGCCACACTAATCCAAATGATATGATCTTAGTCTTTTTGGAAAGATAGAAGAATTATCTACAACTTTGATGAAGAAATCGAGACCTAAATCAATCTCTAAGTTGGGGTAATTTGTGCTACAAATTGATAAGGTGATGTTGTCCCAGCCTGACACCTGTTTGATGTTTTAATCATATCTGGAGTTGTAGGTGTTCACATGATATGAAACCGGTGCCATTGGAAAGATAAGATCCATAGCTTCAACTTTCATGAAGACTCCTTGAGCTAATTCAGACTTTACAAAGGTGAAAAATGCATCACAACATGGAAGAACAGGTGTAGTATTGATCGCGTGCGCGCGGAGCACATTTGGAGCGCATCTGGAGCGCAAATTCTGGTCCCTTGCTGTTTGTCTGCGCGCAGAGTGCGCGCAGAGCGCACACGGAGCGCTTCTGACGTGCTGAAACGTTAAAAACTCGTGTTTTTGATGTTTTGGATATTTCTTTATCATATCTAAGACCTAAAAACGCTGGGAGGCTGGTCTAGGGTGCTAGGGTTTCAATTTCTTCCATCTCCAAAGAGGATTCAAGCTTGGGAACAAGGATTGGAGTCTTCAATGGAGTGGTTTTCTCTCTTTTCTCTATTTTTCTGGTTTGGTTCTTGTTTCTCAATGAGTAACTAAGCTTTTTAGACTAGGGTAGATGAACCTTGTGGAAACTCTTATGTAGTTTGATTATATTATTTCAATGCAAGTCTATTTCAATTATGATTGAGCCTTCACCTCTATTCTTAATTTTTTTTGTTAATTGATTGCTATCAAATTGATTTGGGGTTCTTCTCACGATTGGGAAATTGGGGTTTGAACTTGAACTGAGTTTGTTGGTCATGTTTAGGAGGATTATAGGAATATAACCTTATGAGCATCTGTTCTTATGAATCATTGATCTTTATGCTTAACTATATCATTGGTCACCTAAGGAATTAGGGATTTTTGGTTTAGTTAAAGGGTTTATGAGACAAGGAATTGTACTTAATCTAATATCGTTGATTCGAACTTCAATTTGTATGGAATAACTTGCGTTTGTTGTAGATTGAATGCATAAGAGTGGAAACAAGAGGATTCGATCCCTAGTCATTTTTAATCCTTTGATTTTCTAATCGTTGTTATTGTTATTTTGAGTTGTTACAAATATTCTAAATTTCAAATACCAAAATTTGGGTCCTCGATCAAAATAGTTACAAAGTTTGTTAAGTTAACTAATCGATCACAATCCCTATGGAGACGATAACTCACTTACTCACTTTATTACTTGTACGATTCGGTACACTTGCCGAAATCTCACCACCTATCCATGTTGAAAAGGTTGGGAGGAGGTGAAGTCAAGCCTACAAGAATGACCTTACAGTTGGTAGATCGTTCAGTTAAGTTCCCATATGGGATATTGGAGGATGTGTTGGTTAGAGTTGACAAGTTCCTTTTTCCAGCTGATTTTGTGATTCTTGAAATGGAGGAGGACAAGGAAGTCCCTCTTCTTCTTGGAAGACCTTTCCTCGCTACAGGGAGAGCCTTGATTGATGTCCAACAAGGTAAATTAATTTTGAGGTTTCAAGATGAGAATGTAACTTTTAATGTTTTTGAAGCCATGCGGCATCCTGATTATACTGAAAAGTGCTCTAGAGTTGATTTAATAGATGACTCAATTGGGGAATTTCTTAAGCAAGACCAACCTTCACACCCCTTAGAGAAAGTGTTAGTGAATTCCATTGGGGAGGTGGATGAAGAGATGGAAGATGAGATAGAAAAATGCCTTGCACAACTTGAAGCTCTACAGTGTGAAAATGCTATTGTTACAAAGAAAGAAGACTTGCAGGGTGGAGAGATAGAGAAGAAAGCTAGCCCGGAATTAAAGCAATTGCCCTCACATTTGAAGTATGTTTTTCTTAGGGATGATGCTTTTAATATGGTGATCATAAGTAGCTCCTTTTTGAAGCTAGAGGAGGAGAAACTTGTGAGAGTGCTTAGAGCACACAAAGAGGCAATTAGATGGACTATCTCAGATTTAAAGGGCATCAGTCCAGCTTTTTGCATGCATAAGATAATGTTAGACCAAGGGTTCAAGCCAGTGGTTCAACCGCAGAGAAGGCTCAATCCGATTATGAAAGAACTTGTGAGAAAGGAGGTATTGAAACTTCTAGAGGCGGGAATGATCTATCCTATTTCTGACAGTGCATGGGTGAGTCCGGTACATGTGGTCCCAAAGAAAGGAGGAATGACAGTGGTGAAAAATGAGAAAAATGAGTTGATTCCCACTAGAACTATCAAAGGTTGGAGGATATACATTGACTACCGGAAGCTTAACCAAGCCACCCGCAAGGACCATTTCCCCCTCCCATTTATGGACTAGATGCTTGAGAGATTGGCTGGACAAGCTTATTATTGTTTTCTTGATGGCTATTCCGGTTATAATCAAATCTCTGTCAACCCAGAAGACCAAGAGAAGACTGCATTCACTTGCCCATTTAGAGTTTTTACTTATAAACGAATGCCTTTCGGTCTTTGCAATGCCCCTGCAACCTTTCAGAGATGTATGCTTTCTATTTTTGCTGATATGATTGAAAAGTCTATTGAGGTTTTTATGGATGATTTTTCTGTGTTTGGCACTTCCTTTGATGCTTGCTTGGCTAACCTGGAGGATGTTCTTAAAAGATGCATGGAGACCAATTTAGTTTTGAATTGGGAAAAATGTCATTTCATGGTGAAAGAAGGAATTGTGCTTAGTCATAAAATCTCATCTAAAGGTATAGAAGTGGACAAGGCAAAAATTGATGTAATAGAGAAGTTACCTCCTCCGTTGAATGTGAAAGGAGTGAGGAGTTTCCTTGGGCATGCCGGTTTTTACAGACGATTTATCAAGGACTTCTCCAAGGTTGCTAAGCCGCATTGCAATATCCTTATCAAGGATGTCTCATTTGATTTTGATCCAGAGTGTTTGAAGGCCTTTGAGTTGCTACAAGAGAAACTTGTTTCAGCTCCTATAATAGTTGCACCAGATTGGGATTCACCCTTCGAGTTAATGTGTGATGCTAGTGACTATGCAGTGGGGGCTGTTTTGGGGCAGCGAAGAGACAAATTCTTTCATGCCATTTACTATGCTAGCAAGGTACTAAATGAGAACCAAGTCAACTATGCAACTATAGAGAAGGAGTTGCTCGCTATAGTGTTTGCTCTAAAAAAATTCCGTTCCTATTTGATTGGTTCCAAAGTTGTGGTGTTCGCTGATCACTAGGCAATTAAGTATCTTATGACTAAGGTTGAATCCAAGCCAAGACTCATTCGGTGGATTTTATTGTTGCAAGAGTTCGAACTTGAGATCAAAGACAAAAAGGGGAGTGAAAATGTGGTGGCTGATCATTTGTCTAGGCTGGAAAATACTGAAATTACAGCCAAGGAGTTGGACATTCTAGAGGAGTTCCCAGATGAGAAACTTTTGGCTGTGACTGAGAGGCCTTGGTTTGCAGATATGGCCAATTTTAAAGCTGCTGGTGTGATACCAGAAGAACTCACTTGGCAACAAAAGAAGAAGTTTTTCAAGGATGCCAACTATTTTATTTGAGATGACCCCTATCTCTTCAGGCACGGCCCAGATGGATTACTCTGAAGGTGTGTTGCACATGATGAAGCTCAGAAGATTTTATGGCATTGTCACAACTCACCTTATGGAGGTCATTTCAATGGTGAACGCACAGCTACAAAAGTGCTTCAATCCGGATTTTATTGGCCTTCAATTTTTAAAGATGCCTATAATCATGTGAAGAGTTGTGACAAGTGCCAGAGGACGGGAAGCCTTTCCAAGCGGAATGAGATGCCTTTGAACTCCATTTTGGAGGTAGAGCTCTTTGATTGTTGGGGCATTGATTTCATGGGGCCATTTCCCTCCTCATTCTCTAACCAATATATATTGGTAGCTGTTGATTATGTTTCAAAATGGGTAGAGGCAGTAGCAACTTAGGCAAGTGATTCTCAGACTGTGGTGAAATTTATTAAGAAGAACATCTTTTCTAGGTTTGGAGTCCCTAGAGTGCTAATTAGTGATGGTGGGTCACATTTTTGCAATTCTAAATTAGAAGTTGTGCTGAAAAAGTATGATGTGAAACACAAAGTTGCTACTCCTTACCACCCTCAAAGCAATGGGCAGGCTGAAGTGTCAAACCGGGAGATTAAGAAGATCCTTGAGAAAACAGTGAGTGCATCAAGGAAAGATTGGGCCCAAAAGCTTGATGATGCTTTGTGGGTATACAGGACAGCTTATAAAACTCCAATGGGGTTGTCTCCATACCAGCTGGTTTATGGTAAAGCCTGTTATTTGCCAGTTGAGCTTGAGCATAAGGCATTCTAGGCCTTGAAGTTCTTAAATTTTGACTCAACCTTGGCTAGAGAGAAAAGAATTCAGTAGCTGCATGAGTTGGATGAGATGCGCTTGCGTGCCTAAGAGAATACTTCCATTTACAAACAGAAGGTTAAAGCTTATCACGATTGTGCAAAGACCCTTAAATCCTGGGCAGCAAGTGCTACTCTTCAACTCTCGTTTGAAGTTATTTCCGGGCAAACTCAAATCTAAGTGGTCGGGACTGTGACACCCTCTACCCCGTCATGGCATTTTAGCAATGTAAGAAGAAAAAAACAAGAAATAAAATTTTGATCCAAGTAAAAGCTTTTCATTTCAAACAAGGTAGGGCTGTCACTCTCAACTTGCGGAAATCAAACATAGTACAAGAGGGAAAACATCAAAAGGAGATAAACCCAAGGTTCCCTGATGTCACATTAATTCAGAGCTTCTCCCTAATTAATACAACAAAAAAATACAATAACTTGTTCAAAACAAAAATAAGTCTTCTATATATTCCAACGAGCCATCACGATCACTCATCGGCATTAACATCCTCAACACCTGCAGTCTCATCATCTATACATACCCAATGGGATATGCATAGCCACAAAAGGGGTTAGTCATCATAACCTCAAATAGTACATACAGTGAAGGAAATCAGTGAACAATGTGCAATATAACAACAATTCTAACAGCAGCATCTAAACACCACAAGCTACAGCACCGGTCACAACATAAACATGTTACCACAACAACTAAGTATCACACGCCACAACATCAACCACGACATTAAGGTAACCCACAAAAACCAAGCAACCAGGCATAATATCATGCGAAATGATGTATTTCTAGGACCATAACTATATGCATGTGGATCCATTTATAACGAGGCCGGGATACCTTGCCCGTTTCGGAATGCCATGTCCGTAATGCCCTAATAACAACAGCACCGGGGTACCACGCCCGTCACGGGATACCTTGCCCGATCCGCCCCATTAACCGTAGGACCGGGAACCTCGCCCGTCACGGGATACCTTGCCCGATTCGCTCTTTTAACCGTAGGACCGGGAAACCTCGCCCGTCATGGGATACCATGCCCGATACGCCCTACTAACAACAACAACAATGCCGACACCAGGATGCATGAACATTACCAAATGCGGTGTCTAACCATAATATCCTCTATCGCGATATCTTCGATAGAGTAGCTAAAACAACAACAGGACACAAGTTCATAAGTCAGCCAGTGCCTTCAACCAATAACAGAAACATTCAATGTTCTTAGCAACTTCGATTAAGCACATAATATCCAAGTGAAGCTTTGGAATAGAAAGATTAGTTCTCTCAAATTTATCACATTAATAAATCCTTAGGCATCATAAATGAACTTTAGACATCCTACTTAGGCTTTAGAATAACAACCTAATTACGGAAATCCGAGGAAACACGACGAAACAACAAGAGCACAGGCTGTCACTGGGCACCTGGCGCTGGCAGAGTGGGCGCCTGGCGCCCTGCCACTGTCTTACAAATAGTAAAATGGTAGTCCCCACTCGTTCGGGGACCAAACGCCGCACCATTATGTCCCATAATACATAATTAAGCATAATCTAGAGTCCTTTGATCCCTACTTAGTCCCTACAAATTTATAAAATTCGAAAAGTGGTTCTTTAACTATTTAAGTTCAACACCTAATAATTTTCGATAGAAAATTCTGCATAATCTACTTAGCCATTACTATTAGTACTCAAACGTCATCTTGACACCACGAAAATTCATTATCAAAACATAACCAACTCATGTATCAATTATTCTAGATGATTAATCCTAACTTAGTCGATTTTAACTCCATTTTTAGCCTCATAAGAATTCTGTTTTTAAAGTATAACATTACCTTCTAATTCCCTACAACAACAACTAGTTGAGTTAGGCAATTCATTAACTTGCACATGATATCAATGTCAATACCAAGGCACAACATCACAAATCATATAGTATATCTTTAAAGTTTGTAGGATTCATGCCATAGCAATTTGCAACAACAACCAAAAACTCATAAATCCATGAACATCAAAGAGGTCATCAAGAGTAACAGTCATATAAACAGTTAAGGCTCAATCACCACACCAAAACCATCGATCAAATGAATTTATCACATTACATTACGGTAGGTATCACAAATCGAAGATTATTATCCAAGGGTTCAAGTATTTTCTTATCACGGTGGTGATAGTACTCATTTACTGTTACCAAGCGAGGCTTAGGGGTCTTGGGACACCCCTATTGCTCACTCATGTTCCATACACTCACTAGATGAGAAATAACTACCCCTTACCTTAAGAGAATTTCGTGCTCCTAGAGTAGGTTGAGAGAACTCCAAGATTCTTCCTTAGCGACTTTCTTAATCAAAAACACAAGAGCAAAGGATATAAGAATGATAAACCAGAATTTTGGAACCCTAATGATGATTAAGAACTTATCCTCGGTCAAGAAGGCTTACCTTAAACTAATCTCCTCAATGGACATAAGAGAATGACAGTGATACTAGTCTTCAATTCGAGTTTCTATGCACAAGCTCTATCCAAGAACACCCTAGAGCAGAAAAAGCAAAGAGAAGAAGAAGAAAGTGGTTTTTCTGGTGAGACACTTTGTGGGCAGTTTAGAGAACGTGGTTAGAGTAAAAACTGAGGCTTAGTTGGTGGTTCATAACCCTAACATGTAATCTTAGTGAATTGGGTCGAGTTTGGGTCCAATGGGTCAGATTCCACGTGCCAAAACGCGTCAAAACATAAAAAATCGTGTGACAGCATGGTGCCAGTAGGCGCCTGGAATGGGCGCCTGGCGCAGGCTCTCAGTGATCCCGGGCGCCTGCGCTTGCGTCTGGGAGCTCTGCGCCACTGTTTCACTTTTTTGGCCGTATCTGGAGCTATAGATGTCTGATTGAGGCGTTCTTGGTGTCGTTGGAAAGCTAAGAGAATTTCCTACAATTTTTTCTCTAATAGGCTTACCGAAATTCGGACTCTAACAGGATCAAACATGCAGTTGAAATATACTATAATATTCCTAAGTGTTACGCTTGCGTTGTATTGACTCCAGAGAGCATATCTAGAGTTGTAGGTATCGAAATCTAGTCGAACTAAAGCCAACTAAAAGATAAAAGATAACTCTACAACTTTATTGAAGGGACTTAAATCCAATTGAGTTGTTAAGAGGTTCGAAAATGAGGAATACGGTGACTGAAATGACTAAACATAGGAATAAAGGTACATCTAGATACTCAATCGGCTGAAGGAATGGTAAAACATATGAAACCCATCCCAAGCAACTATAAGCATGTTCTAATGCCCTAAGACATATCCTACTCTTGAAGGATGAAAAAAAATCTGGGCTGTTACAATTCTACCCCCCTTAAAAGAATTTCGTCCTCGAAATTCCGAGAAATGTTAACGACCTAATCTCCTATCCTAGCGTCTTCAAGGTTATTAAGGCAACTTCCCTATTAGTCCTTCCGAACGTCTCTAGGGTTATC
Source organism: Calophaca sinica (assembly GCA_037113605.1). NCBI lineage: Eukaryota > Viridiplantae > Streptophyta > Magnoliopsida > Fabales > Fabaceae > Calophaca > Calophaca sinica. The sequence continues at coordinate 74,144,132 of CM073736.1, forward strand.
ATGGTAAGGTAACTAACCCCTACTTGTAAGTATATCCATCTAACTATGATAGTCTACACCACTAATCTTATTTATCCATGTCGATCACCTTTGCTTCGGTCACTGGCGATAAGTTATTGGGTGGCCATCCCTCCTACTTGTCTAGCCGAGTAACCAGAGCAACAACAATCAGACATGTCATTTACTAGCAGTTCTATAAGGATCTCTGATAGGGGCTTGAGCGTAAAAATGTTGGTACCTCACTGTTACCTTCAAGCTCTATTAAAGTTCCTCCCTATTTGTTATTACCATAATTCCGCTGCGCTACTCTGATAATCTACCTTGTATCTAACAGTACTACCCACATCAACCACCCACTATCTACTATAATAGTATATCCCCGAAGCTAACTCTCGTGGTCTATTACCTAATCTAAAATGGGGGTCTAATGCATCTAACGTAACAATCTAGTTCATACTCAGCGTTAATAGTCAACTATGGTTTAGCCCACACTTCTACCTATCACAACCCAAGAACAAACATTCAAAGCAAATGGGGCAAGAAACAATTGGGCAACTGGAAATCCTCTTAACACGGCATATACCTTGAATGAGGTTCTCTAACTCAGCTGCTTCTACTCCTGCGAGGGTGAAGACTCGACCAGTGGACTTTATCTTGTTAGCTTGGGGCTTCTGAGGCTACTCCCACTAGCTGGTTCAGGCTTAACTCCCTTACAGTCTCTGCTGATACGGCCCGGCTTGTGGCACTTGCAACCTATGACTTTAGTTTCCTGGCACTCACTAATGTAGTGACCCTTGCTATCCTTCAGACTATAAAACACTTCTCCAAAGAAAATCTCCCATTGAACAACTTCCAGCTGATAGCAACTTTAGCTTTTCCAAGCGTTAGCAAGTGTCATCCCACCAATGTTCAGCTTCGTTGGTCAATTTGAATGTAGCGAATGCCACCTTCGGAGCATCCGTGCAAGTCATCCCTCAGAACAATTTTCTCCATCCCACAAATCCAATGTGGTGCTCATCCCGGGTCGAACGTCCCTTCACATCAATCAAGCTTCCAACAACATCGAGGACAACATGGTTACTCTCGTCCTTCATCCCTTCTAACTTAGACAGTCAAGAAATGAATCAGTCATTAAGCAAAGTCCTAAAATCTCATATCATCATCTATTCTAACATAGACAATCATACAAGAGTACACAGAGATTACATGATAGACCCATACCACGGCCTAAAGAACAAGCCGAGCTCTGATACCACTAAATGTGACACCCTCTACCCCGTCATGGCATTTTAGCAATGTAAGAAGAAAAGAACAAGAAATAAAATTTTAATCCAAGTAAAAGCTTTTCATTTCAAATAAGGTAGGGCTGTCACTCTCAACTTGTGGAAATCAAACATAGTACAAGAGGGAAAACATCAAAAGGAGATAAACCCAAGGTTCCCCGATGTCACATTAATTCAGAGCTTCTCCCTAATTAATACAACAAAAAAATACAATAACTTGTTCAAAACAAAAATAAGTCTTCTATCTATTCCAACGAGCCATCACGATCACTCATCGACATTAACATCCTCAACACCTGCAGTCTCATCATCTATACATACCCAATGGGATATGCATAGCCACAAAAGGGGTTAGTCATCATAACCTCAAATAGTACATATAGTGAAGGAAATCAGTGAACAATGCGCAATATAACAACAATTCTAACAGCAGCATCTAAACACCACATGCTACAGCACCGGTCACAACATAAACATGTTACCACAACAACTAAGTATCACACGCCACAACATCAACCACGGCATTAAGGTAACCCACAAAAACCAAGCAACCAGGGATATTATCATGCGAAATGATGTATTTCTAGGACCATAACTATATGCATGTGGATCCACTTATAACGAGGCCAGGATACCTTGCCCGTTTCGGAATGCCATGTCTGTAATGCCTGATAACAACGGGGCCGGTACCACGCGTCACGGGATACCTTTCCGATTCGCCCCATTAACCGTAGGGCCAGGGAACTTCGCGTCACGGGATACCTTGCCCGATTCGCCGCTTTTAACCGTAGGGCGGAAACCTCGGGATCACGGGATACCATGCCCGATACGCCCTACTAACAACAACAACAATGCCGACACCAGGATGCATGAACATTACCAAATGCGGTGTCTAACCATAATATCCTCTATCGTGATATCTTCGATAGAGTAGCTACAACAACAACAGGACACAAGTTCATAAGTCAGCCAGTGCCTTCAACCAATAACAGAAACATTCAATGTTCTTAGCAACCTCGATTAAGCACATAATATCCAAGTGAAGCTTTGGAATAGAAAGATTAGTTCTCTCAAATTTATCACATTAATAAATCCTTAGGCATCATAAATGAACTTTAGACATCCTACTTAGGCTTTAGAATAACAACCTAATTACGGAAATCCGAGGAAACACGACGAAACAACAAGAGCGCAGGCTGTCACTGGGCGCCTGGCGCTGGCAGAGTCGGCACCTGGCGCCCAGCCATTGTCTTACAAATAGTAAAATGGTAGTCCCCACTCGTTCGGGGACCAAACGCCGCACCATTATGTCCCATAATACATAATTAAGCATAATCTAGAGTCCTTTGATCCCTACTTAGTCCCTACAAATTTACAAAATTCGAAAAGTGGTTCTTTAACTATTTAAGTTCAACACCTAATAATTTTCGATAGAAAATTCTGCATAATCTACTTAGCCATTACTATTAGTACTCAAACGTCATCTTGACACCACGAAAATTCATTATCAAAACATAACCAACACAATAATCAATTTTCTAGATGATTAATCCTAACTTAGTCGATTTTAACTCCATTTTTAGCCTCATAAGAATTCTGTTTTTAAAGTATAACATTACCTTCTAATTCCCTACAACAACAACTAGTTGAGTTAGGCAATTCATTAACTTGCACATGATATCAATGTCAATACCAAGGCACAACATCACAAATCATATAGTATATCTTCAAAGTTTGTAGGATTCATGCCATAGCAATTTGCAACAACAACCAAAAAACTCATAAATCCATGAACATCAAAGAGGTCATCAAGAGTAACAATCATATAAACAGTCAAGGCTCAATCACCACACCAAAACCATCTATCAAATGAATTTATCACATTACATTACGGTAGGTAGCACAAATCGAAGATTATTATCCAAGGGTTCAAGTATTTTCCTATCACGGTGGTGATAGTACTCATTTACTGTTACCGCGCGAGGCTTAGGGGTCTTGGGACACCCTTATTGCTCAGTCATGTTCGATACACTCACTAGATGAGAAACAACTACCCCTTACCTTAAGAGAATTTCGTGCTCCTAGAGTAGGTTGAGAGAACTCCAAGATTCTTCCTTAGCGACTTTCTTAATCAAAAACACAAGAGCAAAGGATATAAGAATGATAAACCAGAATTTTGGAACCCTAATGATGATTAAGAACTTATCCTCGGTCAAGAAGGCTTACCTTAAACTAATCTCCTCAATGGAGATAAGAGAATGGCAGTGATACTAGTCTTCAATTGGAGTTTCTATGCACAAGCTCTATCCAAGAACACCCTAGAGCAGAAAAAGCAAAGAGAAGAAGAAGAAAGTGGTTTTTCTGGTGAGACACTTTGTGGGCAGTTTAGAGAACGTGGTTAGAGTAAAAATTGAGGCTTAGTTGATGGTTCATAACCCTAACATGTAATCTTAGTGAATTGGGTCGAGTTTAGGTCCAATGGGTCAGATTCCACATGCCAAAATGCGTCAAAATATAAAAAATCGTGTGACAGCACGGTGCCAGTAGGCGCCTGGCGCAGGCTCTCGGTGATCCCGGGCGCCTGCGCTTGAGTCTGGGAGCTCTGCGCCACTGTTTCACTATTTTTACCGTATCTGGAGCTACAGATGTCTGATTGAGGCGTTCTTAGTGTCGTTGGAAAGCTAAGAGAATTTCCTACAATTGTATCTCTAATAGGCTTACCCAAATTCGGATCTAATAGGATCACACATGCAGTTGAAATATACTATAATATTCCTAGGTGTTACGCCTGCGTTGTATTGACTCTAGAGAGCATATCTAGAGTTGTAGGTATCGAAATCGAGTCAAACTAAAGCCAACTAAAAGATAAAAGATAACGCTACAACTTTATTGAAGGGACTTAAATCCAATTGAGTTGTTAAGAGGTTCGAAAATGGGGAATACGGTGACTGAAATCACTAAACATAGGAATAAAGGTACATCTAGATACTCAATCGGCTGAAGGAATGGTAAAACATATGAAACCCATCCCAAGCAACTATAAGCATGTTCTAATACCCTAAGAAATATCCTAATCTTGAAGGATGAAAAACAATCTGGGCTGTTACAGGGACCATTTGTTGTTAAAGAGGTGACGCCACATGGAGCAGTAGAGGTGGAGGATTCTTCATCTCAAAGATCCTTCAAGGTAAATGGTCAACGATTGAAGCCTTATTTGGGAGGAGAGCTTGACAGGGCAAAGGTTGCTCTAGCCTTGCACGAGCCTTGACCATCCCCTCACGCGTCAAGCTAGTGACGTTAAAGAAGCGCTTCTTGGGAGGCAACCCAATTTTATATCCTTTTTCTTTTCTTTTAATTGCATGTTAGTGTTTATTTCAAAAAAAAAAGGATGGGGTGAGCGTCGCCGCGATTGGCGCTGATACTGCGCAAGTCGAAGCTGTTTCTTAGCGTGCCAGCCTCGCTTGGACAGCGCTTGCGTAAGCGCATCACTTGTCGGTGTTGAACACGTAGCGGCCAGCGTAACAGGAGCGCTACCTGCGTGTGAAAAAACCCGTAGCCTCTGTTTTGCTGCGCTCCATCTGTGCTTCGTCAACGCGCACGTGCAAGCTCGGGTTTAAATACCAATGCTTTAGCTGCGCCCCATATTTCTTTCATGCGTTCTCAGCCCTTACAAAACCCTACCTCCCCCAATCCTTCACAAACCTCAATCACACCTCAAAACTCTTCATTGGAGGGCTAGTTCATCATATTTTCTTGCATCCCCACTGCATCATTCATCAAGTAAGTCACTTCCATAGTTTCTTGTTCTTATATTCATGATTCTCTCAAATTGGGAAAGCAAATTTTCGAAAAAAAAACTGGATGTGGATTGTGAAATCTTGTCATTCTAATTGTGGGTTTGCTAATTTCTATGCCCTTTGATGTTGAGCACTAAGTTTGGGGTGTGTTGGAGTTGTAATTGCATTTTTTCCATGAATAAGCAAAGTTGTGCACACTAAGTGTTTGATAAAATGCTTGTGAAGGATTAGGGAGTAGGAATTAGGGATAGTTCATTACATGCATGCTACATGTTGATGAATGGTTTGAATGACAAAGTTGGTGCTCAACAACTTGATTGTTTCATTAATGTGTGAGCACCAATATTTGGAGACAACATATGAACCCAAATGAAAAAGATTCATGCTTATTGAAGGGTTAAATTTTTTTTTAAATTCCCTGATTTTCGTTGTTTGGATGGGTGTTGACAATTGTTGCCTCCCAAGTCGTGGTTTCCTTTGGTGTTTGCACTGTTTTAATTGGTACAGAGGAAACCATGGCAATTGAATTTATGTTGCTGCTAACCTGTGAAAATTTTTGTACACTATTGATTGCCCTTGAGCAGGGAACATGGCAAGCAGACCATCAAAGAGGAAGCAGACTGCTGGTTCGGCTTCAGGGAGTTATGACGGACAGGTCTTTCGTTCTCTAGGGTGCAAAAAAAGATTTGATTCAATCCCTGGAGACAGAAAATTCGTCAAAGAAAGAGCACTGATGTTGGAAGAAGGCGAATTCCCTGACATGCAACAAAGCATCAAGGCTAGAAGGTGGGAAAGTTTGGTGTCTTATCCTGAAAATGCAAGCTGACAGTTGGCAGTAGAATTCTTTGCCAATGCCTATCGACCTCCTAAAGAAGATAGGCCTGCCAACATGTCACTTTACACCAGCTATGTCAGGGGGAAGGATGTTCCGTTTGATGCCAACACCATAAATGACATGTTTGGCTTACCAAACATTCCAAATTGTGGCCATGCGGCCAGACTCCTCGGAAATCCAAAGATAGACAGTGACAATCGGACTGAGATTAGAAATGCCCTATGCAGGCCTAGGAAGGATTGGAAATGGAACCAAGATGAGTCACCCAGTAAAATGTTGACCTCCAACCTTACTCCTTCTGCTAGGAGCTGGGCTGACTTTGTGCTTCACACATTGCTTCCATGCGCAAATGCCTTTGAGCTAAACTTTCAGAGAGCAGATTTGGTAGCTTCCATCATACTGGGGGAGCCTATCAATGTCGGGAGTCTTTTGGCCAACGAGCTGTCTGCTATGGCTAATGCTGACATGAAACAAAGGTGGCTGCAACATGCTAGTCTGGTCACCAAGCTTTGTGAGAGAGTCGGGATATTTGCATCAGAAGGAGAGATACAAGTGAAAAAGAAATAACAAATAACTGGAGGCTGGATCAGAGCGAACGCATTACCCATCCAGGGTCAGGCTCATCAGCAGGCACCTGCAGCAGAGCCCATCCAGAAGAAGATTTTGATGCCACTGCAGGCCATCTCCAGCCAACCAGGGCAGACTTTCAGATGCTAGAAGCAAGGATTGATACCCTCACCATAGAGCATAGAGAGGGAATGGCAAGGTTAGCTCAGGAGCACCAGTGTAGTATGGAAAGATTAGCTCAAGAGCATCGAAGTGGGATACAGGCTCTTTACAGAGTCATGCATGCATTTCATAGAGGAGAGCAGCTGGATCCTGAGGCAGATATTTATCCGGTGCAGTTTCTCGGACCTGGACCTTCGGGACACTAACCCTAGTCCCTTTGATGCGATTTTAGCGGTGGCGTCGGGCGGCCCACCTGTTTCAGTTCACTTAGCGTGGCGTCTGGCGGCCCACCTGTTACACTTCACTCAGTGGTTGAGTCGGGCGGCTCACTACTTCGGTTTGATTTGTTTATCTCTACTTTTCTTTTTGTTTTTGCTGTTTACTTTATTTTATTTTATTTTTCTTTTTTCTTTAGACTGAACTTTTTGGCTGAGAGGCTGATGAGTGCTTTCTTTTGGGTGTGGTTTTCATCTTCTATATCATATGCATGCTCATGAATTGTTATACAAACAGTTGGATTGTGATTTGCCATGCTTCTTGTTGATCTAAAAAACCCCTAAATTGAAACTCTTAGAAGCATGTTTCTGAGACTTTGCGCTGGATGACTCTTTTGTGCTTGACTACCTCTCATCAATAGCCTGTGAGAATTTTGGGCCAAACAGATGATTTTCTTCTTGTGCATTTCCATTGCATGTGACATTCTTCAGAACTTGACTAGGTTCTTTGTGATATTTACTTGCATGTTCTTACACACTGAGGCAAATTCTTGTGAACAACTAGAGCCTAAAGAGCCCACCTGAATAATATTGTCTTTTGCTAGCCCTTTTGAGCCGTTTTACCCATTCTTTGTGATACAACCTCATTACAAGCCTAAGACCGAAAAACCAATTGTCCCCATCTACTTGGAGTTAGGTAAAGGTAATTTTATAACATGTCTTGGCACATTGATTAAGTTTGGGGTTGCTTAAGGAAAAGGATACTCGAGGATAAGCAAACATTTTAAGTTTGGGGTGGATGTGAACTAAGTTTGAGGTTTATATTAGAAAAAGGAAAACAAACAAGAGGGAGAAAAAAAATTATGTATATAACTCCCCTTTTGTTTTGTAATTCAAAAAAAAAAAACAACTGTGCAATTAGAGCACCCCTTTTGGTTTGTAATTCAAGTGAATAAAGAGCAACACTTTTGTTTGTAATTCAAGTGTGTTGGAAGGTGTCTTGGGAAACTATGGATTCAACAATATGGGAAGTGGATTGTGCATGTATAAAATGACTTGAGTCTAACTCCAAGTTGAAAGCCCACTATCCAAATGAATTCCTACCCTTACCTAAGCCCCATTACAACCCAAAAGTCCTCTAAAGTGTGTTTGTTGCATTGCATTGCATTTGTCTCTTCATGAGCCTTTTCAAGCCTATGGTAGGGTGTTGCATTGTGATGTGACTGAGAGAATAACCATACAAACACTTGAGTGAAAGAGCAATATTGTGGTGAGGATACTGAGAGAAGTTGAGCATAATTGATGATTGCATGTTTTGCTTATAGAGCTAAATTGGGGAAAAAGTGATTCAAGAATGCCTGAGTGGTCACTTTCTGAAAAATGTGAGAGAAAAAAATAGATTGAGCATGAGCTGATAGTGGAGATTGGAGACCCATCCATTAATTTCACTCCGACCCCCGTTTTTAATTGAGTTTGCTTGAGGACAAGCAAAGAGATAAGTTTGCGGTTGTGTGATAAATCTTTATCACATGAATATTTATATAGCTATAGCTGAGTTTTGCATGATGAATGAAGAACTTTTGAAGTCATTTATATGCTTAAATTGATAAATTCGTTGGTTCACTTTGTTGGTTCCCGAATCTATATTGTGCAGTGTTATGTCGGGATTTTATCTTTATTTGCATAGGGATTAGAGCAGCTTAGTTGAGCGTAAGTGCTAAGAGGAAGGAAGTCAAGGAGCAAGGACCAAAAGGGCAAATCCCTTCCCAATTCACCAAGAAAATGCCAAAAAAAATGATGTTCTACGCGCAAAGATCGCGTGGAGGGCATCCTACGCGTGATCCTGGAGTTGGTTCTGTTTCTTAGCACGCTAATCCCGCGTCGCGCGTAGCCTGTGCACTGATCTTTATGTTTCTGACGCGTACGCGAGCTCAGAGCGCAGATGAAGCACTATTTGTTGTGTCTCTCTGTTTTCTTGTGCGCGGATAGCGCGTGGATAGCGCGTGACGCGCAACACCTGCGCAGTTTTGTTTAAATTCTGCGTTTTCTCGATTTTGGAGGATCTTTTACACGAGTTTTAGACCTAAAAACGCCGTAGGAGGTAGAGGATCGACTTTTCATCATTCTTCCAAGAGGATTCAAGCTTGGGAACAAGGTTTTGAATCTTCCATGGAGTATTCTTCTTCCTTTTGTCCATTTTTCTGTTTTTCTACTTTGTTCTCTATGAGTAGCTAAATTTCTTAGGCTAGGGAAGATGAACCTTGTGGAAACTCTTATGTAGTTAATTTACTTATTTCAATGCAAGTTTATTTCAGTTATGATTGAGCCTTCAATTCTATTCTTAATGCTTTTTGGTAATTGATCACTATCAAATTGAATTTGGGTTATGCTCACGATTGGGAAATTGGGGTTATGAACTTGAACTGAATTGTTGGTCATGTTTAGGAGGAATATAGGAATATAACCTTATGAACATGTGTTCTTATGAATCATTATTCTTATTGCTTAATCTAGCTTTAATTCACGTAAGGGATTATGGGGTTTTAGTTAGAGTAAAGGGTTTATGAGGCAAGGAATTATCGTTAAACTAATTTCGTTGTTTCGAACTTCAATTTGTATGGAATAACTTGCGTTGGTTGTAAATTGAATGCATAAGAGTGGAAACAAAAGGATTCGATCCCTAGTCGTTTTTATTTCTCCTTAAAATCCAAATACTTGTTTAGTTGTTTACTGTTTTCGTCTCTTGATACAATTCGCAAATATTTCAAACACATCATATTGTTTCAATAGTTCAAATTATTACAAAGTTTGTTAAGTTAAATAATTAGTCTCAATCCCTGTGGATTCGATCATTTACTACTTGACGACGAAATCGTACACTTACGATTTAGCTTATCAAAGACGTGTATCATTCCATTTATGATCACCCTTCTTTATGGCATTTGAAAACATTCACCTCTGGAGTTGCAAGATTGGAAGTTGCCTTTCCATTAAGAGTTGTTCTCAAATAAGGAGATGAGAAAGTTGATATGTCCTTTAAAGGAAGACTGAGACCTCAATCAAACAGCAGAACAATTCCTTTCTTTGTTGATCTTCCCAGGTTCCTATCACAAAATGAACCTCTTACTCTTGAGGAATGCGGAAGGTAAATAACAGATGAAGAAGTGGCCCTTATGACTCATTGCCTGGAGATGAAAAGGCTTGAGCTTATTCGTCAATACAGAAACCCTGCTTCAACATCTGCCAAGATTGTACCTGATAGGCAAAGGTGGTTGCCTTGGTCTATTCCTGGAAAAAGGAAGGAACCAGCTCCTGGGAAAATGCCATTTAGTAAAATTGGACTGAAGGAATATGAGAAGGCTCCTCGAAAATATGATCTCAAAGGATTCTTAGAGCTTAAGGAGTTGTGTGAAGACCATGCTAGGAGATTCTACCTGAATTCTCTAAAGATAGATGAATGGAGAACTGGCTCCTTTGGCTGCTGCGATGTAGAAAAATCAACCATTCCTACGGTTGGCTCAATCACTAGGGTACCTGACACTAATCTTGGAACACTGTATTTCGATGATATGTTTATGTGTTCTGTGATCAGGCCTTTGAATGTTATGAAGATAGAAGACAAATGGGCTGTCGTTTGCAAACATTTTGATATTGGTTTCACTTGGAGTCAAATGACTGCGTCTTTGAAAGACAAAGCCATTTTGCCTAAATTTGTGCCTCTGGATATTAAAGGTGATGATAGGGAAAATCTACGAAGATTGTATCTTACTGAAAATGAAGGACTCAACTTCATTTTTGATGCAATGGGAATCTTTGTTAAAAGAATTTTTTGGGAAGCTGTTGCTATGCAATTTGATGCTTTTGTTGAAGATCTGATCAAGCACAGGGAAATTATCTTCATGAGTCTGTTATATCCTGAAGAAAATGTGAAGAAATGGGAAGTGGCTATGGAAGTTGAGAAACGGAAGCTGGGAAGTTTTATCAAATGGTTCTTACCAAATGATAACTTCTTCCAGAAGGCAAAGGAAAAGAAAGAGCTATGATTAAAGTTGTCCAACTGGGTGCTAGCAGAGCATCAGAAGCTGAAACCAGAACCTGTTCCAGAAGCTGAGCCTACACCTGCTCCAGAAGCTGAACCTTCTTCTGCTCCTCATGTTGCACATGATGACGTTGTCGTCTTGCCTAGAGCTGAGTTTGAAGCCATCATGGCTACCAATCAGAAAGTGCATCACCTGGAAAGCACTGTGAATCTTTTGTTAGAACGATTCAATCAACTACTTCCTCCTCCTCCTCCACCAAACCCTTAAACACTTTGTTTTTGTTTTTTTTATTTGGTACTGTGTGATAAAAAATTTCTTGGTACAAGTATATTTATCATTTTGGAACAATTATTCAGCTTACTTGGTACTATTATATTTATATGGTCTAACCTTTTATCCTCAAATTTTTCTAATATTATATCTTCTATTTTGATTATGATGTGGTTTACACTCTTTTTGTCTGATGACAAAAGGGGGAGTAAAAGAAAGGTCCGATGAACACGTTGAAAGTCCGACGAACATGCTAAAGTATCACACATGTCATGCATAAATCAATTCATAACATATTCATTATATATAATTTGTTGTTCTGATACTCGTTGATACTCATTGTCTTGTGCTCTGATAATCATTAATATCTATTGGTTATTATATTAGTACAACGAATTTCATCATCTGATTGTTGAGTACACTCACCAATGGTAAAATGATTTCAGCATCTGATCCCCACGTCTAATTGAATATATACTCTGATGTTATTATGTATTTTTGCAATCACAATAAATGATATGATTATTAAAAATCGCTCTAATACCTGAATTATTTAATTTTATCTGAGTTGTTGAACTCAGGGGGAGACCCTTGAAATTATTTTTCAAAATTAAATTGTTCATCAACCTTGGATATTTGTCATCATCAAAAAGGGGGAGATTGTTGGAACTTAAACGATTGAGAAGTTTAGACCCTCATTAATTTTGATGATAACAAAGTATCTTCTGATAAGTCTTTGAGTGTGCAGGTATTAAAATCTCTTATGTTTTATCTCACTTAAGCAAGAAGAAGAAAATCACAAGAAATTGAATACATTCCACATGTGTCAGCATCCGATTCACTCCAGTGTCTTGTGTATGGCGAGTGTCTGGTAGTGTTATTCTTTGACACGTGGATTACTCAATTGCTGCGAGCGTCCGTCTCCTGTTCTGAGCGACCATCTGATCTTTTAATGAAGCATATGATGGTCACGTTTATGCTCTCCTGCCTCAGCTATTTGGAACGGAATTCGAATTTGATTTTGTGCGCTCAATTTGATGTACGGGGTATCAAAGGTAACACCTTTGGTATAAGACAACAATCGTATAAGGAAATTGTGAAAAGTAAGTAGTACGAAAACGGTAATATGTACTATTCTGATATTCTCTGGAAAGGAAGAAAAGGACAGCTTTTCAAATTACCTCACTCAATGATATGGAGCTGAAATTTACTGCAACGGTATTATCCTCAAGACTCCTATAAATACCTCATGGTATTCATTGAAGAAGGTTGCTAGAAACTACATTTGAAAGAGCTATTACTCAAGTGAGAAATCAAGTTTCGTGCCAAGTCTCTGGACTAAAGCGTCTGATGTTTTTTCTTTTAGAAAGTTATTTGTTTTGAGCTTAATCTTTTCATCCTCTCTGTGAGAGTTATTTTGATTGTATTCAAAACTATCTTTATGAAAGTTGTATTGCCTAGTTAAGGCTTTTTTCCTCAAAGGTTCGAATGTACTGAGTCGTTTTAAGAAGTTAAGAGTATTGTCAAGTTTGTGACAGTAGAATACTCTTAAGGAAATTTGTAATCAGTTGATTATAGTGGAAAATCCTTCAGGAACGAAGGGACTAGACGTAGCTACCAGGTTGGTGGTGAACTAGTATAAATCTCTGTGTCTCTTGCTTTACTGCTTTATACTTACGTTTATTTGTAAAATCTTATTCCTTAGTAATCGAAACCCAAAGATCTATGAACTATTCGATGCTTGATTAGCCAAGCAGACAAATTTCCCTGCATTTTTTTTCATTCTCCTGCATTTTTTTTGTATAAATTTTGTATTTGGTATAAGTATTTAACATGTATTTACATTACATGAAATTTTTTAAGATTGACTTGCTTGCTATTTGTTATTTTTATTTTATACAAAAGTATCCTTTCTAATTTACTTTTTCGTTAGTGGAGGGATACTAAACTTTTTTATATTTGAAAAATATATCAGAGGGTATCTCTGATAGGTATGGCAAAGCGGGTTAGGCATGGGACGGGTTGGGCTATGGCATATCAACCCACCAACCCATTTAGCCCAGCCCCCTATGTGAATACATGCCTTGACAGGATGGTTTTGATGATTGACAAAAGGGAGTTTTGCAAATAGTCAACCGTGCAAAAAGTGGAAAAGAATACCAAGACGCGTATCAAGAATGATAGTTTCTCAAGTCTTTGGGTTTTGGGTATTTATTTATTTTTATTAAGACTATTTGTAAGTAGTAATAAAAAGCTCTCAATTAAAATAAAATCACACACTCACAAAATGATTTTTATTCTAAAATTGATTTTATGATAATTTTTCTTAAATTAATTTTAGGCACAAAGTATCTTGAAAATTCTTAAGTTGTGCTCAAAATATTGTTTGGAAAATATTTCAAGTTTTCTTTGGAAAATATTCTCCGTGTCGAGCAGTTGATATTTTGACATGCAAGTCGTGGTGCCGAAATGAGGTCGCGTCGAGCTGAGGTCGCGTCGAATCGTGGGGAAGTCGCGTCGAGCCGAGGTCACGCATCGAAATGAGGTCGTGATACCGAATCAGGGGAAGTCGCGTCGAAATGAGGTCTCGCCGAGCCGCGTGTGGAGAGGTCGTATGTCGGTCGTGTGGAGAGGTCGTATGCCGAGCTATGAGGAAGTCGCGTCGAGCCGCGGAGGAGGTCGCGCCGAGCCGTGTGAGGAGGTCGCGTCGAGCCGTGTGAGGAGGTCGTGGTCTGCGGCCGTGCGGAAGAGGTCGTATGCCGAAATGAGGAGGTCGTATGCCGAAATGGGAGAGGTCGTATGGAAATACGATGTCGAACTCCAAGTGTGTCCGAGAATCATTTCCGCCTCCGTGTTTTCAAATTCTTCATAATCAAAACGCAACGGCAGATTTCCTTTTAATGCCGCAACTGACAAATTATCCTTTTAATAATCAAAACGCACCGGGTAAATTTTTAATGCTACACGCTCCTCCATTGCCTATAAAAGCAACAAAGACTGAATGTTTTTAAACAATACACTCACTTACTCTTTGTGCCAAAACTCTATCAAATATTCTCCATCACTCACACTTATTTGAGCACAATTTTGAGAGTCTTTTTATTCTACATAATTTGAGTTGTATTATTTGAGCTTCAATTTGTTATATCCGCACTATTGAGTGTATCTTTCTCATCTCATTTTATTTGTAAAAATCATTTCTTTTTGGGTAGGAATCCCAAGGTGTTCATAGAGAGGTGATATCTCTTGAACGTATTGCTCTGGTATAGAGTTGTAAAGGTTTCTAGCTGAACCTGATTTAAAAGCTAGTGATTTAGTGAAAATCCCATAGTGCTTTGCTTTGGGGACAGGACGTAGGCCACAGGGGTGTTTGGTGGCCGAACCTGTATAATTTGCTGCGTGCTCTTCTTTGCTCTCTGTCTCTTTATCATTCAAGCACTTTATTTATTTCTTTCAAGTTTTTTTTAATTCAGTAATTTATCTGTAATTTTTTATATAAGTACCGCTATCACAATTCACCCCCCTCTTGTTTGAAGTCACTTGGTAACAAGTGGCATCAGAGCTAGACTCTTGTATAATGGACTTAACCGTCTCAAGAGAATGACTTCAAACAATAACGAGGGAACTTCCATGAATGCACCCCATTTTTCAATGGTGAGGGTATGGTTATTGGAAGGATAGAATGCAAATCTTTCTTGAGGGTGTTGATCTTGATATTTGGGATCTTTGTGGAAAATGGTCCATTTGTCCCCCCTCAATCAATTAATGATGCAGTGGTAGACAAACCAAGATCACTTTGGACCGAAGATGATAAGAAAAAGGTCCAATACAATTTGAAAGCTAAGAACATCATCACTTCTGCTTTAAGCTACGATGAGTTCTATAGGGTCTCAAATTGCAAGACTGCTAAAGAAATGTGGGACACCCTTCTATTGACCCATGAAGGTACTACCGAGGTCAAGAGGGCTCGAATGAACACATTAACCCATGAGTATGAGTTATTTAGGATGAAACCAAGTGAAAACATACAAGATATGCAAAAAAGGTTCATCCATATAATAAACCATCTCAGAGCTCTTGGGAAAGTCTTCAGTAATGAAGATTTAATTAATAAAGTTCTTAGATGTTTAAATAGAAACTGGCAACCCAAGGTTACTGCTATATCTGAATCTAGAGATTTATCTACTATATCATTGGCAACCTTGTTTGGAAAATTGCAGGAACATGAACTTGAACTAAATCGACTCACTGAGAGTGAAGAAAGTGATAAGAAAAAGAAAGGAATTGCTCTCAAAGCAATCGTAAATGAAAAAGAGGAATCTGACGACAATGATATGGACTCGTCTGATGAATCAGAAAATGAGGAGGCCAACTTATGTCTCATGGCAAAACACGAGGAGGATGAGGTAAATGCTCTTGAACTCGAATCTCCTTTAACTTATGATGAGCTGCTTATTGCTTGTGAAGAATTAAATAATGAAACGACTAGACTTCGAAAAATTATTTCTTCTTCTAAGAAAACCATCTCTTCTCTTGAATCTAAAATTATTTTCTTAAACCAAGAGATGGAAGTTTTTAAGGAAAAACAAGTTGTTGTGACTGAAGTTTCTACTTGCACCTTTTGTGAAAACCAAAAGATTGATACTTTCAAGTGTGATGAATGCAATGTTTTGAAAAACAAGATTGAAGATTTGGAAAACACCCTTGCCAAGTTTACCATGGGAATGGATAACTTAAACATTCTATTGGGAAAACAAAAGGGTACTTTTGGAAAAGCCGGTTTGGGTTATAATCCACAAACGCATGAAAAATCCTTTAAATTTGTTAATCACAACAACACTTCAAGCAGCCCTTTCATTAAATGCTTTCACTGTGGTAGAAATGGTCACACTGCCTCCATTTGCAATATTAGAAAGAACAAGAATGTGGTTGGCAAAAAGATATGGATTCCAAAGGGTACTTTGCCAAAAACTAACTCATCTGGACCCAACTTAGTTTGGGTACCAAAGGTTAAAAATTAATCTGTTGTTGTAGGTGTGCTTGAAAGCCAAGGACTTAAATTGGTATCTTGATAGCGGCTGTTCAAAGCACATGACAGAGACAAAAGCAAGTTCTCCTCATTGGTACCTAAGAATAGTGGTTATGTCCGGTATGGTGACAACAACAAAGGTAAAATTCTTGGGATTGGTTCTATTGGTAAGAGTCCTAATCCCACTATTGAAAATGTTTTGTATGTGGATGGTTTGAAGCATAATTTGCTAAGCATTAGTCAACTTTGTGATAAAGGAAACAAAGTGGTTTTCGATTCTTCAAAATGCATGGTCATGGATTCTATAAATGAAAATGTTATTGTTATTGGACCTAGAATTGGAAATATCTATATACTTGATTTAGATAAAATACCTTCAAATGATGCATGTTGTCTTATTAGTATAGAGGATGAATCTTGGCTACGGCATAGAAGAATGGCTCATATTCACATGGATCATCTTAATAAATTGGTTCGAAAGGACTTAGTAATTGGCTTACCAAAGCTCCGCTTTGAAAAAGATAAACTTTGCGATGCATGTCAAAAGGGAAAACAAGTAAAGGCTTCTTTCAAATCTAAAAATATTGTTTCAACAAATCGGCCTTTACAACTTTTACATATGGATTTATTTGGCCCTTCTAGAACTAAAAGCTTTGGTGGCAATTACTATGCTCTTGTTATTGTGGACGACTATTCTCGCTATACATGGACCTTATTTATTTCTCATAAAAATGACACTTTTGCTGCCTTTCGAAAACTTGCTAAAGTTATCCAAAATGAAAAAGGAATGAACATAGTATCCATCCGAAGTGATCACGGTGGGGAATTCCAAAATGAGGCATTTGAGGCCTTTTGTACTGAAAATGGAATTGAGCATAATTTTTCCGCACCTAGAACACCACAGCAGAATGGAGTGGTGGAAAGGAAAAATCGGTCTCTTGAAGAGCTTGCGAGGACGATGCTCAATGAGACCAACCTTCCTAAGTATTTCTGGGAAGACGCGGTAAGCACCACATGTTATGTAATGAATAGAGTCCTCATAAGACCTATTCTAAAACAAACGCCCTATGAAATTTACAAGGGAAGGAAGCCCAACATTTCTCACCTTCACGTATTTGGATGTAAGTACTTTGTTCTAAATAACGGTAAAGATAACCTTGGTAAATTTGATGCTAAAGCTGATGAAGGTTTATTTCTTGGATATTCCACTTCTAGTAAAGCCTTTCGAATTTTTAATAAACGTACTTTAACTGTTGAAGAATCTGTGCATGTTTCTTTTGATGAATCTAACCCCAAATCTTCAGTAGAAGAAAGTGTTGATGATCTTGCGTAGTGTTAGGAGATACCTATTTAGAGGAACAAGAGAGATCAAAAGTTCAAAAGGAGGATCAAGAGTCCTTGCCTCAACCCTCTCAAGAACTCTCTCACTCAAATCTTCCAAAGGAATGGAGAGGCTCAAAGAACCATCCTCTTGACAACATAATAGGTGATATCTCAAAAGGGGTAACGAGTGGAGACTCTCTTAATCATGCATGTCATCAGATGGCCTTTGTCTCTCAAACTGAACCAAATGACGCCAATGAAGCCATCTTTGATGAGCATTGGACCCTTGCTATGCAAGAGGAATTAAATCAATTTGAGAGAAATGATGTTTGGGAACTTGTCCCTAGGCCTAAAGATCACCTAGTCATTGGGACCAAATGGGTCTTTCGCAACAAGCTTGATGAAAACGGTATCATTGTTAGAAATAAAGCTAGACTTGTTGCAAAAGGCTATAACCAACAAGAGGGCATAGATTTCGATGAAACCTATGCACATTGGCTAGATTAGAAGCTATTCGCATGCTTCTCGCATTTGCATGCATCATGGATTTCAAACTTTTTCAAATGGATGTTAAAAGTGCATTTCTTAATGGCTTTATTCAAGAAGAAGTATATGTTGATCAACCTCCCGGTTTTGAAAATTTTGAATTTCCAAATCATGTTTTCAAATTGAAAAAGGCTTTATATGGTTTAAAACAAGCTCCGAGAGCTTGGTACGAGAGGTTGAGCAAATATTTACTTGAAAAAGGTTTTGAAAGAGGAAAAGTTGATACCATTCTTTTCATTAAACACAATGGTATCATCTTTGGTGCTACTAATGAGTCCTTGTGTGAAGATTTTTCCAAAATCATGCAAAGTGAGTTTGAAATGTCCATGATGGGAGAGCTCAACTACTTCCTTGGTCTTCAAATCAAACAAACAACAGAAGGAATTTTTATAAATCAATCCAAATATTGCAAGGAGTTGCTTAAAAGATTTGGAATGAGCAACGCCAAAGAAATCTCAACTCCAATGAGCACATCATGCTATCTTGACAAAGATGAAGGTGGTAAGTCGGTCGAAGTAAGTAAGTATCGAGGTATGATAGGATCTCTTCTCTATCTCACTGCAAGTCGTCCGGATATTATGTCTAGTGTTTGTATGTGTGCACGTTTTCAAGCAAATCCTAAGGAATCACATCTCTTAGCGGTAAAGCATCATGAGATATCTCACCGCACACAAACTATGGGTTTATGGTACCCCAAAGGTCTTGTTGCACACTTATTGGGTACTCGGATTCGGATTTTGCGGGTTGCAAAATGGACCGAAAAAGCACTAGTGGGACATGTCACTTACTTGGGAATGCCTTGGTTTCATGGCATAGTAAGAAACAAGCGGTGTGGCTTTGTCCATTCTTTGAAGCGGAATACGTTGCGAGAAGGTAGTTGTTGTGCACATATCATTTGGATGAAACAACGGTTGAATGATTATGGAATCAATCAAAACTGCTCCAATTAAGTGCGACAATACTAGTGCCATAAACCTCACGAAAAATCCAGTTTATCACTCCGGACCAAACACATAGAAATTAGGCACCATTTTATTAGAGATCATGTTAAAAGGAGATTGTGTGATTCAGTTTGTGGAAACATCTAAACAACTCGCAGATATTTTTACTAAACCTTTGCCTAAAGAAAACTTCTTTTTATAAGAACCGAGTTAGGAATTTTAGAACAATCATGCATTGAATGACTGCGTGTGAGTGCATTTTATTATGAATAAGTTCTAACTTGGGCGATGGAGTGTGCTAACATTTTTATGCACGTTTCGTTACCAAGACTAAAAGTGGATAAATCGAACCCTCCTTCCTGTGAATCGTTAAAATAAAAGTCTGTGCAGGTTATGTTAACTGCAAACAATTATGCGCTTAATATCAGTGAAGATGAGGAAACAATTGATGATGAGAATGAGTTGAACGAGGACTAGTAACTCTTATCCTAGTGCTTTATTTTTGCTATCTCCCTGAATAATTTTTTTTACCAAGGATTTCTTATGCTTCATTGAACCCTTGATACTCTATTATTTTTTGCCATCTAGTTACACGTATATGCATACGTTTTACATGCCTTTCCCTCTAATCTTTTCCGCTTTTGATGTTGACAAAAGGGGAGAGTTTTATGATTCAAAGTGAGTAAATTATATTATGCATATTGTGAGGGGAGTTTTTCTAAATATTGTGCTTAAACTCTGATATCTTTTATTGAAAAACAATGCTTATATCTCATTGCTATATCATGATTATATTTTACTAAATTCTCTCCATGAGATGTTTGTCATCATCAAAAAGGGGGAGGCTGTGAATACATGCCTTGACAGGATGGTTTTGATGATTGACAAAAGAGAGCTTTGCAAAAAGTCAACCCTGCAAAAAGTGGAAAAGAATACCAAGGCCGGTATCAAGAATGATAGTTTCTCAAGTCTTTGGGTTTTGGGTATTTATTTATTTTTATTAAGACTATTTGTAAGTAGTAATAAAAAGCTCTCAATTAAAATAAAATCACACACTCACAAAATGATTTTTATTCTAAAATTGATTTTATGATAATTTTTCTTAAATTATTTTTAGGCACAAAGTATTTTGAAAAATTCTTAAGTTGTGCTCAAAATATTGTTTGGAAAATATTTCAAGTTTTCTTTGGAAAATATTCTCCGTGTCGAGCAGTGATATTTTGACATGCAAGTCGTGTGCCGAGCTGAGGTCGCGTGCCGAGCTGAGGTCGCGTGCCGAACTGTGGGGAAGTCGCGTGCCGAGCTGAGGTCGCGTGCCGAGCTGAGGTCGCGTACCGAACTGTGGGGAAGTCGCGTGCCGAGCTGAGGTCTCGTGCCGAGCTGTGTGGAGAGGTCGTATGTCGAGCTGTGTGGAGAGGTCGTATGCCGAGCTGTGAGGAGGTCGCGTGCCGAGCTGTGAGGAGGTCGCGTGCCGAGCTGTGAGGAGGTCGCGTGCCGAGCTGAGGAGGTCGCGTGCCGAGCTGTGAGGAGGTCGCGTGCCGAGCTGTGAGGAGGTCGTGTCTGTGCCGAGCTGTGAAGAGGTCGTATGCCGAGCTGAGGAGGTCGTATGCCGAGCTGGGGAGAGGTCGTATGGAAATACGATGTCGAACTCCAAGTGTGTCCGAGAATCATTTCCGTCTCCGTGTTTTCAAATTCTTCATAATCAAAACGCAACGGGCAGATTTCCCTTTTAATGCTGCAACGGACAAATTATCCTTTTAATAATCAAAACGCAACGGGCAAATTTTTTAATGCTACACGCTCCTCCATTGCCTATAAAAGCAACAAAGTCGGATGTTTTTAAACAATACACTCACTTACTCTTTGTGCCAAAACTCTATCAAATATTCTCCATCACTCACACTTATTTGAGCACAATTTTTGAGAGTCTTTTTATTCTACATAATTTGAGTTGTATTATTTGAGCTTCAATTTGTTATATCTGCACTATTGAGTGTATCTTTCTCATCTCATTTTATTTGTAAAAATCATTTCTTTTTGGGTAGGAATCCCAAGGTGTTCATAGAGAGGTGATATCTCTTGAACGTATTGCTCTGGTATAGAGTTGTAAAGGTTTCTAGTGAACTCGATTTAAAAGCTAGTGATTTAGTGAAAATCCCATAGTGCTTTGCTTTGGGGACAGGGCGTACGCCACAGGGGTGTTTGTTGGGCGAACCTGTATAATTTGCTGCGTGCTCTTCTTTGCTCTCTGTCTCTTTATCATTCAAGCACTTTATTTATTTCTTTCAAGTTTTTTTTTAATTCAGTAATTTATCTGTAATTTTTGATATAAGCACCGCTATCACAATTCACCCCCTCTTGTTTGAAGTCACTTGGTAACTCCCTAGCCCGTCAATCCGTCGGGCCACAAGCGGGCTGGGCCGGGCTGGCCCAATCCGTTGGGTTAACATATATATTTTTTCTTATTTTTTACTCCCTCTATCTCATTTTAGTTGTCCTCTTTCGAATATTTCATTGTCTCAAATTACTTGTCTCTTTAGAAAATCAAAAAGTATTAATTACTTATTTTCGAAGAATACCCCTTGTATTTCAACTAACTATATTAATGAATTTTTTCTACTTAACTACTCCACAACTCCAATTAATAAGGGTATTTTATGCAAGGAGTGTCATTTTATTACGGAAATTTGTAAAATCAATCATTTTCTTAAGAGGTGTGCATAAACTAAAAGGTAAAGTAAAATGAGACAGAGGGAGTAACAAATTTCCCTTTTTTTTAAATATTTCGGGCAAGGTAGCCCACCATTTTGGTCCGTTTTAGGCGGGTTGGCCCGCGATTTTGTCCCTGTTTTAGCTCGAATTTCAGGTATTATATTTAGTTTTTGTTTTTTGATTTTTAACGGGCTAGCTCGCCAGCCCTCCAGCCCATGACGGAACGGGTTGGGCCAGCCCTTTTTTGAGCGGGCATATAGCGGATTGGGTCGGGCTGGGCCGGGTTGGCCCGTTTTGCCATCCCTAATCTCTGAAGTAGATGATGGTTGACAGAGTAATCCTTGATTATAATTGTTGGTACGAGTATTGCGTCCCACTTGAAATTTGTGGTTAGTAAAACATCTATTCTCTAGTTGAGAATGAATGTGATCTTTATAGATTTCTCGAGATATTTTCTTACGAAGTTTTGTACAACGGCCTCCGGTTAAGGTGGACAGCACGTCAAATAGATATTTGTTGTAACACCCCGATTTCGGAGCGCTACTGTTCAACCCAACTAATGCTGAAAACATTTAATGCTTGTATGCTTTCAGTTAAAAAGTACTCTTATGTATTTCGCAATAGAAAAATAGGGGTAATTTTTTTCTTTTCATTTTCTTTCCTTGGAAATCTTTTTCAAAATGTGACATAGAGTACTACAGTTTTCTAAATGATGCCAATTCAAACTTTTGCAATTATCAGAGTATAGTGCATCACAAATAATACTTCACATAACATAATCATTTCGCACTAAGGCGAGGTTCTCTGAAAAGAGTAATTACAAAACAATCAATACAAAACCCTAAGCTAAGCTGGCTGACAACTATAACTCTTACTGAGAAACAGCTCAGCAAGATCAAACACGAAGTACTCAGAGGAATCTTCCTCCACTGGCTCAATCTTCAATGCTCCTAAAAGATGAAGTCGCAGCGACTCGAACTCCATCTGGAAGTGACATCCATAAGGACATCCAATCCAACAACAAATGCAAGGGTAAATCCTTTGTCCACGAAGTTTATCATAGGCTATGTCGCATGCAAATGATATATACATATATAATACAACAACACTCTTTTATATACATATACATACTTAATAGACCGCACACAATCAAAGATGGTATATCAAGCATTGCATGTGAGCAAACAAAACAACCAACGGATCAACAATCAAGTCACTACAATGTCAAACTATTGCATGTGAGCAGGCAAGTCTATCAACAGATAAGTGATCAAGTCATCACAATATCCAATTCATCAACAATTCCTCACATATCATAAATGCGGTTAGCTATGCATGTCAATGCAGTATGGCTAGTTTGTGTATACACTGTGACCTTAAACAAGGTCACAGAGACGAGAAACTTTATTTCCCAACGCCCAAATCAACTCCTACCAAGGGTATTGCCACAAAGGCTTGCCACACATTAGGCTTTACGCCACACGAGCATGCAAGGTGACAACTCGCCCTTTTGAAGTCACGAAGACAATCAAACGCCCGAAAGTGTCGATGCTCAATGGTCAGTATACATCCAAACAAATTCAACAACATGGCATACTCACCGTAGGGAGCGCCCGATAATGTTTTAATTAATCAATGCGGATCGACGACACCTCAACTCATTCACTCTACTTAGTGAATTTTCATGCTTCCAATTCTTATATTACCTAGGTGTGGTTGTACCAAAATAAATAACTCATTTAGCTTTGGGTCATTGGAACCCGAGTTTCATCAAATTCTTTGTCTAGCATGTTTCCATTTCTACTTATCTATAAGCTTAGGCTAGTCATACTACAACCCTCATGCTTATTTTTAAACCAAAATACCTTTAACAATTACTTAGAGTGCAAACACAGGACACAAAGTCCGGGTGCTCAATTGCGGAACGCTAGTCTTAATCTCAGATCAGAACTCTAGGCACGTAATGCGGAACACTAGGCTCAACTTTTAGGTTAAGGTACTAGGCACGCCATACGGAACACTAGGTCCAATCCTAAACCAAGAAAATGCATGCATAAACAGGACATTAAATCCCAAAGACAGGACACATAGTCCATATGCTCAATAGGAACACTAGGTTCCCTATGATTTAATCTTTCAAAAACTCGATCTTTGAACTCTCTTTCTCTATTCTTATATCACTCCTATGTATCTGAAAATACTCTTTTAGTTCTAGGTCGTTGAAACCCTAGTTGTGTTAAATAACACACTGGAAGAATTCCCAGGAAAGAGAGGTGGTGCGAACACTCTTAATTACCAAGTCTTTCCTAGCCAGAATTTCCCAGGCGCATCATTTAACTCAACCGTTTTTGCAAATCGTACTATTTATTTCAAATTCTTTTCTCTACTATCATTCCATTGAAATTTCCTTGCAAGCTTTAGCTAGTTATACTAAATCCCTCACGCTTTCTTTTAAATCAAAATGCCCTTAACAATTTGCTTACGAGATCAGAATTCGGCTTGTGGAATCGCATCAGATTTACCGATGTAAATCATCAACCAATAGCAGTCGATCAACGCATTATTAATTAATCCATTATCAACAACAATATTTTCCAAATTCCAATCAATTCCAAGTTCCAATAAATCCAACATGATTCAAGGAACACAACACAAGTCATAATGCCACACAGGGCCAAGAACATGCTACAGCATTTCATACGACACCTAACAATTCAGTAGGCTACAACATGCTACATACTTCCATCAATTTCAAGTCCAATCAAATTAATCCAACATGGTTTAAGTCACACAATACTATTCAGTCTTGCCACACAGGGCCAAATCAATACACAATAATTCATGCTACAACATCTCAACAACACATAGTAAAACTACAAGTACTACCACATTATCAAACAATCAAACAAGCAACAAACAAGGCGAAAAGCCCAAACTCATTATATAAGAATTTCCCTTACCTTGGGCGCTTTAACAATCCAAGCAAGGTAATCCGAAATAATCGTCAAGTCGCACTTCGCGCGCGTACCTTAAGCACGAACCTTAACAACACAAACTTAACTAAATTAGAACTAAAACTTAGTCCTAATGCCCCTAGGGGAGCCACGGCTTAGGCATCCTAAAGCCTAGGAATTACTTAACTTAATCCCTAATTGGTGCTATCTAGCCATATGCCAAGGTACATATTCAAACCATGCAAGTTTTGAAACTTTTTCAAAAGCTAAGCACTTAGAAAATATCAAAACCCAAAACTTACCAATTGGAATAGTGTTTTACCAAATGAATAGTGTTTTTCCAAACTTAAACCACTTTTTAAAACACTAAAACATGTCACAAAATTTTAGAAACAATTCTATTTCAAGTTCAAAACAATTCTTGAAACATAAACTCAAACTTTTCCCAAAATCATACTTCTTTGAATTGTTTGCTAAATCAAATTCTTGGCCAATTCTTACACCATTTTAAGGACACAAATCAACTTAAAACAATGTTTAGAACTAGCATGAAGGCCACGGTTTTAGTTACTCAAAAACAAACCCAAACTTTTCAATTTTTCATTTCCAAAACAAAGCATTTCCTATCATTCAATTCCTACAACAATTAACCAACTTCCTTAACATCTAACATACTTTAAAAACAAGCTAAAACATCATCAAAAACTTGATCATAGCCACTGTTTTTAATAGGTATAAACAACCCCAAATAAAATTGTTTTCAAACAATTTTTCAAAGTTTCAAACATAACAATCCTTATAGTTTTAAAGTCCCAATCAAAAACCAATTTTTTTACCACTTTAATACAATTAAAAACATGTTCAAACCCACTCAAATCATGCCTAAAAGTTACTGTTTTGATGGCCCTAAAACAGCCCCAAAAATCCATTTGTTTCAAACAATTTTTAAGAGCTTCACACATAGAAATCTTTATAGCTTTAAAGTTCTAACCAAAACCAACTTCTTAAACACTTTAATCACTTTGAAAACAATTTAAAACATCCCCTAAACCATGCTTAGGAGCCACGGTTCCAGCCCCTACAAAATCCCCAAATTATTTTCACATAACTTGTTAAACATGCATATTGACTAGTTTCCAAACTAATCAAGTATAACCCATCAAAGAACTAACTTTAAATCAACAAAATCAAACCAAAACAACCTTGAACAGCCCCTAATTTCGTTCAGCCCCAAAACCTAGGGTTTCCCCAAATTTCAATTACCAAAAACAAGCTTAATCATTGAAGGAAACAAAGGGCTAAAAGACTAGTCATGCATATCTAGCCAAATCTAACACCTTTAAGCAAAAATGATTCCTAAAACTAACCAAACCCATTCATGGAAGCCAAGAAGAAAAGGAAATGGGTTAGGTCTCTTACCAACCAAGATTATGATGATTGATCATGAAGGAAGAAGAAAGGATGGAAGGAATCAAGGATTAAGGACTAAAACTTCAAGTTTCTCCAAGATCTTGAACTTTCTCTCTCAAGAAATTTTTTTTCTCAAACCTTCAACAATGAAAGAATGGATGGATCTGATCTTGAGCAAGGGAGAAGGCCACGAAATTTTTGAGGGCAAGAATGGAAAGGAAAAGTTCATTTAGTTGGATCATGACTACATAGTTACAAAGTAACCACCTTAACTACCTACCATTTAATCATCATCCAATCCTAAGCTTACACTTGTCAAGGAAGCTTCTAAATCACATGGTTCAGCTCCTATTGGTCCATGTATAGCAGCCATACATCCCCCTTGGCCACAGGTTTCGTTTCGTCACGTTTTCGCGCGTTCTCGCTCAACCGGGTGCGCGGCGTTACGCGTATAATAGGTTTTAATACTAAAAATTCTCAAAAATAATTCTAATTATAACCCCACACCCAAAAATCACAAATATTCCTCGCGGCATAAGAAAAGTATCTATGTAATTCGTTTTCTCGAAATGCGAACCGAAACGTCGCAATTAGGCAGTCTCTGGCCATAGAAAATACACTAAATATTTTCTGATGCCCAAAAATTCTAGAAATATTACAATAAATCCTAAATATTGGAAAATGCTAAGATCTTAAATTTTATAAAATTTGGATCACGTTTGGGCATGTTTCAGTTAGAAACACACACAATAGCCTATCTACGGCAGAATTCAACAGAATTCTCGCAGCGTAATAAAAACTGTAAATTAGTGAGGATCACTAATTTCAATTTCTCTTATCATATAGATATTATTCAATCAATAAAATTATCAAAACAAAATCATTAAAATAATAGTCATATTAAATATGACATAAAACAGACGATTAATACTATAACTAAATAATAAAAATCCAAACTATGACTTAAAAATAACTATTAAGTCCTAAAATTATTTTTCATTCAATAAAATAATTTTCTTTAATCAAACAACAATCTTTCACATTTTTCGATATTAATTCATATTAAAAACAGTATACGTCTACACTGTCTCTTAATCTGAATTAATTGTTAAAACAGTAAATTGTTCACAATAAATTTTTTGTTGTTCTTCATACTTTTAACAAACTATTGAGGTCATGACTCTCTATGATTTATTTTCAAGTAGTTGGAACTACAAAATAATTTTCATAAAAATTGGGATGTTACATTACCACCCTCCTTAAAAAAAATTTCGTCCCCGAAAATTAACTTATGAACCAAAACAAAATCCAAACTATGAAAAGTCATAACTTAATACTAAAAACATACCATAAATTTTGGATTTTGAAAACTAATACAACATAATAATTTTTCACTCAAACAATCAAACACAAAGCATACATTTTATTCATATATCCTTACTAAAGTAAGGCACTACATCATCAACTTAAACGTTTACAAAACACAATACTGCACGTCCATGTTGAAGAAGTTCTCGCGAATGACGCTTTATTCCAATCTACGATCACGAACACAATCACAAACACGGTCACGAACACGTACAGTCACGAACACGCACAGTCACGAACATAGCCACGACGACACTGGGTTACGGCTACATGCTCACATCAACGAAACTCTAAAACCTTCCGGGAACCCGCGGTTTGGAATCATGAAGACAGAGGAGGATTGCCACGATTAACAACCACAAAATCACTAACAACATTATTACATTCAGAAATGTGAGAGGATCCATCACAAAAATCATCCTAAGGCTCGCGGTTTGCAGGAGAAACAAGAAGATGAAGGTTTGGTTTTTCTCACACAAAAACTCACCACACTTCAAACTAAGAATGAAAACAAACTCCTCTCCCCTTATATATATGTGTGGTTGGCCAATGGTCAAAGAAAATAAGATAACTCACAAGAAAAGATAAGGAAGGAATCTTATGATTACTCTCCACTAAAACCAACACCAATAATAGACTCACATCCCCCCTTGTTAATGAGACGAAACTAGCACGAAAGAAAGGAAGGAAAAGTGACCCCTACCCAAAATTCTATTAAGCCCTCAATGTGTTTAAGAACAAAGACAAGGTGGGATAGGATTCTTTAAAATGTCCAATCAATAGTCATCATGCACCATATTCCTTCCCCTAAGTCTCACCTACTCCAAAAGGTTCTCTTGACTTAGCCCTCATGGTTTCTGCATCGCACCAATTTGCAGTGTCAGGGTAATCGCGTAATCGGTTGCTTGGTTGGTGACCAATCACGTAAAATAAATTATCAAGAGAAATTTAATTCAACGCGCTCTAAAATATTCGCGTATAAGAAATACGCTCACAAAATAATCACATTAATAATTTCACGAATAATCACAATAACATATATCATAATACCAAAATATAATAAAAATTTGGATTTTGGAATCTAATATAATACTAAAATACGTCACAGAGTTAAAACACTTATGTGGTCTATATTTAGAACCACGCGCACACAGATAATACGATAATTATAGCGTCACCTATGGATAATCTCTCTCGTAAATCTCGGCCCGCTCAGCTCCATTGTGTCGCATTTCCTGGGATGAAGTCTTCAGATGATGAGTTCTCTAATCTACTTGGGGTGTAGACACCTTCCGTAGTGGTTGGTCTTATAGCTTCAACATTGTCAACAATAGACTCAGCTCGTGGTGCTTTGCGATCTGCGGGACAGATATCCCAATTCCTTGCGGTTAAAGCATAATCTTCCCTTGGTTAGTTCGTTATTGCAGTTGTGCTCCTCATCTTCACCGTTGAAGTAGTGCGTCTTCGGCTATCGATACTTGTGATTCCCTCTTTTGTCTACCATGTAGACATATCCTTCAGTAGTTGGGCATGCAACCTTCGCAGCATCCACATCTGGCAATTGATAGTCCTTAGAAATATGACCTGGCTACTTGCAGTCACAGCATAGTCGGTCCTTCGATGAGTATTCTTATTCGCTGTTTCTTGCTTCCACATTAATGACAGTTCCACTTCAACTCCTGGTCATTCTCAATAGCCTACGCCATAAGATGATCCTGATTGCGGTGATTTCCCTGAGGATAGAAATAAGGTGCTTCTTGTTGATGTCTTAGCCAATCGTGTTGATTCTCCACGGCGATCTGTTGTGCGACAGTAGTTTGTATTCAGACTATCACCCGAATTACGTGATTCACGTCCAAGTAACTAGCACTAGCAGAAAGACTTGTTCGCCCGATGGCATCGAATTTCTATGAAGTAAACTAACCTAAATCCCCACAGTAAAATCAATCATCTGAGATGATTGCACACAATTTCACACAATTTCACACCTGTTTCAACTAGGAAACATCACAGACAATAACAAACAAGATTCACATAAGCTAGGCATAACAAACTTATACCCGACAATTCCCAACAATCTAGGCCAGCTTAGACAAAGCGGTCCGGTTAGAACCGAACTGCTCTGATACCACTTAATGTAACACCCCGATTTCGGAGCGCTACTGTTCAACCCAACTAATGTTGAAAACATTTAATGCTTGTATGCTTTCAGTTAAAAAGTACTCTTATGTATTTCGCAATAGAAAAATAGGGGTAATTTTTTTCTTTTCATTTTCTTTCCTTGGAAATCTTTTTCAAAATGTGACATAGAGTACTACAGTTTTCTAAATGATGCCAATTCAAACTTTTGCAATTATCAGAGTATAGTGCATCACAAATAATACTTCACATAACATAATCATTTCGCACTAAGGCGAGGTTCTCTGAAAAGAGTAATTACAAAACAATCAATACAAAACCCTAAGCTATTTGGCCGACAACTATAACTCTTCTTGAGAAACGGCAAGATCAAACACGAAGTACTCAGAGGAATCTTCCTCCTTGGCTCAATCTTCAATGCTCCTAAAAGATGAAGGCTGAATACCTAGAACTCCATCTGGAAGTGACATCCATAAGGACATCCAATCCAACAACAAGGTGCAAGGGTAAATCCTTTGTCCACGAGTTTATCATAGGCTATGTCGCATGCAAGCGATATATACATATATAATACAACAACACTTTTTATATACATATACATACTTAATAGACCGCACACAATCGGCATGGTATATCAAGCATGGCATGTGAGCAAACAAAACAACCAGCAGATCAACAATCAAGTCACTACAATATCAACCATTGCATGTGGCGAGCAAGTCTATCAACAGATAAGTGATCAAGTCATCACAATATCCAATTCATCAACAATTCATCACATATCATAAATGCGGTTAGCTATGCATGTCAATGCG
Organism: Calophaca sinica; assembly: GCA_037113605.1. Lineage (NCBI taxonomy): Eukaryota > Viridiplantae > Streptophyta > Magnoliopsida > Fabales > Fabaceae > Calophaca > Calophaca sinica. Next base: position 74,174,538 of record CM073736.1, read on the forward strand.
GTATGGCTAGTTTGTGTATACACTGCGGCCTTAAACAAGGTCGCAGAGACGAGGAACTTTATTTCCCAACGTCCAAATCAACTCCCCTACCAAGGGTATTGCCACAAAGGCTTGCCACACATTAGGCTTTCTGCCACACGGGCATGCAGTGACAACTCGTCCTTTTGAAGTCCTGAAGACAATCAAACGCTCCGAGTGTCGATGCTCAATGGTCAGTATACATCCAAACAAATTCAACAACATGGCATGCTCACCGTAGGGAGTGCCCGAGTAATGTTTTAATTAATCAATGCGGATCGATGACACCTCAACTCACTCACTCTACTTAGTGAATTTTCATGCTTCCAATTCTTATATTACCTAGGTGAGGTTGTACCAAAATAAATAACTCATTTAGCTTTGGGTCATTGGAACCCGAGTTTCATCAAATTCTTTGTCTAGCATGTTTCCATTTCTACTTATCTATAAGCTTAGGCTAGTCATACTACAACCCTCATGCTTATTTTTAAACCAAAATACCTTTAACAATTACTTAGAGTGCAAACACAGGACACAAAGTCCGGGTGCTCAATTGCGGAACGCTAGTCTTAATCTCAGATTAGAACTCTAGGCATGTAATGCGGAACACTAGGCTCAACTTTTAGGTTAAGGTACTAGGCACGCCATACGGAACACTAGGTCCAATCCTAAACCAAGAAAATGCGCACGCAAACAGGACATTAAATCCCAGCACAGGACACATAGTCCATATGCTCAATAGGAACACTAGGTTCCCTATGATTTAATCTTTCAAAAACTCGATCTTTGAACTCTCTTTCTCTATTCTTATATCACTCCTATGTATCTGAAAATACTTTTTAGTTCTAGGTCGTTGAAACCCTAGTTGTGTTAAATAACACACTGGAAGAATTCCCAGGAAAGAGAGGTGGTGCGAACACTCTTAATTACCAAGTCTTTCCTAACCAGAATTTCCCAGGCGCATCATTTAACTCAACCGTTTTTGCAAATCGTACTATTTATTTCAAATTCTTTTCTCTACTATCATTCCATTGAAATTTCCTTGCAAGCTTTAGCTAGTTATACTAAATCCCTCACGCTTTCTTTTAAATCAAAATGCCCTTAACAATTTGCTTACGAGATCAGAATTCGGCTTGTGGAATCGCATCAGATTTACCGATGTAAATCGTCAACGAATAGCAGTCGATCAACGCATTATTAATTAATCCATTTTCAACAACAATATTTTCCAAATTCCAATCAATTCCAAGTTCCAATAAATCCAACATGATTCAAGGAACACAACACAAGTCATAATGCCACGGGGCCAAGAACATGCTACTGAGATTTCATACGACACCTAACAATTCAGTAGGCTACAACATGCTACATACTTCCATCAATTTCAAGTCCAATCAAATTAATCCAACATGGTTTAAGTCACACAATACTATTCAGTCTTGCCACACAGGGCCAAATCAATACACAATAATTCATGCTACAACATCTCAACAACACATAGTAATACTACAAGTACTACCACACTATCAAACAATCAAACAAGCAACAAACAAAGTAAAAGCCCAAACTCATTATATAAGAATTTCCCTTACCTTGGGCGCTTTAACAATCCAAGCAAGGTAATCCGAAATAATCGTCAAGTCGCACTTCGTGCGCGTACCTTAAGCACGAACCTTAACAACACAAACTTAACTAAATTAGAACTAAAACTTAGTCCTAATGCCCCTAGGGCAGCCACGGCTTAGGCATCCTAAAGCCTAGGAATTACTTGACTTAATCCCTAATTGGTGCTATCTAGCCATATGCCAAGGTACATATTCAAACCATGCAAGTTTTGAAACTTTTTCAAAAGCTAAGCACTTAGAAAATATCAAAACCCAAAACTTACCAATTGGAATAGTGTTTTACCAAATGAATAGTGTTTTTCCAAACTTAAACCACTTTTTAAAACACTAAAACATGTCATAAAATTTTAGAAACAATTCTATTTCAAGTTCAAAACAATTCTTGAAACATAAACTCAAACTTTTCCCAAAATCATACTTCTTTGAATTGTTTGCTAAATCAAATTCTTGGCCAATTCTTACACCATTTTAAGGACACAAATCAACTTAAAACAATGTTTAGAACTAGCATGAAGGCCACGGTTTTAGTTACTCAAAAACAAACCCAAACTTTTCAATTTTTCATTTCCAAAACAAAGCATTTCCTATCATTCAATTCCTACAACAATTAACCAACTTCCTTAACATCTAACATACTTTAAAAACAAGCTAAAACATCATCAAAAACTTGATCATAGCCACTGTTTTTAATAGGTATAAACAGCCCCAAATAAAATTGTTTTCAAACAATTTTTCAAAGTTTCAAACATAACAATCCTTATAGTTTTAAAGTCCCAATCAAAACCAATTTTTACCACTTTAATACAATTAAAAACATGTTCAAACCCACTCAAATCATGCCTAAAAGTTACTGTTTTGATGGCCCTAAAACAGCCCCAAAAATCCATTTGTTTCAAACAATTTTTAAGAGCTTCACACATAGAAATCTTTATAGCTTTAAAGTTCTAACCAAAACCAACTTCTTAAACACTTTAATCACTTTGAAAACAATTTAAAACATCCCCTAAACCATGCTTAGGAGCCACGGTTCCAGCCCCTACAAAATCCCCAAATTATTTTCACATAACTTGTTAAACATGCATATTGACTAGTTTCCAAACTAATCAAGTATAACCCATCAAAGAACTAACTTTAAATCAACAAAATCAAACCAAAACAACCTTGAACAGCCCCTAATTTCGTTCAGCCCCAAAACCTAGGGTTTCCCCAAATTTCAATTACCAAAAACAAGCTTAATCATTGAAGGAAACAAAGGGCTAAAAGACTAGTCATGCATATCTAGCCAAATCTAACACCTTTAAGCAAAAATGATTCCTAAAACTAACCAAACCCATTCATGGCAGCCAAGAAGAAAAGGAAATGGGTTAGGACTCTTACCAACCAAGATGATGATGATTGATCATGAAGGAAGAAGAAAGGATGGAAGGAATCAAGGATTAAGGACTAAAACTTCAAGTTTCTCCAAGATCTTGAACTTTCTCTCTCAAGAAATTTTTTTTCTCAAACCTTCAACAATGAAAGAATGGATGGATCTGATCTTGAGCAAGGGAGAAGGCCACGAAATTTTTGAGGGCAAGAATGGAAAGGAAAAGTTCATTTAGTTGGATCATGACTACATAGTTACAAAGTAACCACCTTAACTACCTACCATTTAATCATCATCCAATCCTAAGCTTACACTTGTCAAGGAAGCTTCTAAATCACATGGTTCAGCTCCTATTGGTCCATTTATAGCAGCCATACATCCCCCTTGGCCACAGGTTTCGTTTAAATCACGTTTTGTGGCGTTCTCGCTCAGCCAAGGGTCTTGTGGCGTTCACAGCGTATAATAGGTTTTAATACTAAAAATTCTCAAAAATAATTCTAATTATAACCCCACACCCAAAAATCACAAATATTCCTCGCGGCATAAGAAAAGTATCTATGTAATTCGTTTTCTCGAAATGCGAACCGAAACGTCGCAATTAGGTAGTCTCTGGCCATAGAAAATACACTAAATATTTTCTAATGCCCAAAAATTTTAGAAAAAATTCCAATAAATCCTAAATAATGGAAAATACTAAGATCTCAAATTTTATAAAATTTGGATCACGTTTGGGCATGTTTCAGTTAGAAACACACACAATAGCCTATCTACGGCAGAATTCAACAGAATTCTCGCAGCGTAATAAAAATTGTAAATTAGTGAGGATCACTAATTTCAATTTCTCTTATCATATAGATATTATTCAATCAATAAAATTATCAAAACAAAATCATTAAAATAATAGTCATATTAAATATGACATAAAACAGACGATTAATACTATAACTAAATAATAAAAATCCAAACTATGACTTAAAAATAACTATTAAGTCCTAAAATTATTTTTCATTCAATAAAATAATTTTCTTTAATCAAACAACAATATTTCACATTTTTCGATATTAATTCATATTAAAAACAGTATACGTCTACACTGTCTCTTAATCTGAATTAATTATTAAAACAGTAAATTGTTCACAATAAATTTTTTGTTGTTCTTCATACTTTTAACAAACCATTGAGGTCATGACTCTCTATGATTTATTTTCAAGTAGTTGGAACTACAAAATAATTTTCATAAAAATTGGGATGTTACATTTGTCACCGCAGTCCTATTCACACTTTATTCTACATAATTAACTTAACTCACGTACTTATCGTGAATCCGCTAAGTGAAAATACGAAGAAATTAAAATCGAAGACATAAATAAGACTACGATGTGTCACGGTGAAATAAACTAAGTGACATACATGCAAATTGTAACATTCCAATTTTTATGAAAATTATTTTACAGTTTTTGACTACTTGAAAATAAATTATAGAGATTAATCACCTCACTGGTTTGTTAAAAGTACGAAAAACTATAAAGATTTATTGTGAACAATTTACAGTTTTAGTAATTAATTCGGATTAAAAGACAGTGTAGACGTATACAGTTTTTAATATGAATTAATCTTGAAAAATGTGAAAAATTGTTGTTTGATTAAAGAAAATTATTTAATTGAATGATAAATAATTTTAGGACTTAATAGATATTTTTAAGCCACAGTTTGGATTTATGATGTTTAGTTACTTGTTAAATTGTCTGTTTTATGTCATATTTAATATGACTTTTATTTTTAATGATTTTGTCTTAATAATTTTATTTTTTGAATAATATTTAGATGACAAGAGAAATTGAAATTAGTGATCCTCACTAATTTACAGTTTTTATTGCGCTGCGACAATTCTTTTATTCTGCCGCTACTAGGGTATTGGGAGAGTTTCTAACTGAAACATGCCCAAACGTAATCCAAATTTTATAAAATTTGAGATCTTAGTATTTTCCATTATTTAGGATTTATTGGAATTTTTTCTAAAATTTTTGGGCATTAGAAAATATTTAGTGCGTTTTCTATGCCTAGAAACTGCCTAATTACAATGTTTCGGTTCGTATTTTGAGAAAATGAGATACGTGGGTATTTTTCTCATGTCGTGAGGAATATTTTGGCTAAATAATAAATTTTGGGTGTGGACTTGTTTATTAGAATTATTTTTGGAATTTTTGGTATTAAAACCTAAGATACGTGAAACGTTGTGCACCCGAGTGATCAATAATGCATCGTAGCAAAACCCTTGCTTGGTGAGCAAGAATAACGACCACACATGCATCAGTAGGAGCATTCCATGTTGTTATGGATGTACTTAAACTTAAGTGTGTGGCTAGGATTAGATGCTTGAAGGATAAGTTAGTTTCGGATAGGATCGGCGACTAAGCTTAAGATAGGATTAAGTAAAATTGTGATCAAGGGAGATGTATGACCAAGGGAGATGTATGGCAGCTGCACATGTGCTAAGGGGGCTGAACCATGTGCAAAAGAACATTCCATGACAAGTGTAGCATTATGATTGATTATTAAGTAAATGGTAGGTAATTTGTTAAGTTAATGCCTAACTAAATGGTTAGTTTGTAACCAATAAAGACAAATTCTTTCCTTCCTTGTCCCTAGCTGATTTCATGGCTTTGCCTATATAAGGAAGACCAGCTCCTTCATTTTTTCATTAGGAAAAAAAACTAGAGAGAAGTTAGAGAGAGAAAGTGTGAGAAATCTTGAAAAACTTAGTGTTTTTGAGTGCAATATTCTTCCTTTGTTCTTAATCCTTGTTCCATCACTCCTAAATTTCTTGGTGAGTTTCATTATCCTTCTCTCATCTCTCTTCAGTTCCATGATTAGGGTTTTGAAGGTTTTAGGAGTTGTTTTTGGGCAAAAGTGTTTGTTTTGGACAGAATTGCATGATTAGTCTTGTAAACCCTTGTTTTCTCCCATGATTAAGCTTGTTCTTGGTATTTAAAAAATTGAGAAACCCTAGGTTTTGGGGCTGGTCGAAACCAGGGGCTGTTCAAGGAATTGTTTTAGCTTGATTTTATTGATTTGGAGTTAGTTCTTTGGTGGGTTTTAAGTGGATTGTTTGAAACTAGTCATATAAGCATGTTTTACAAAGTTTTGTGAAATTAATTTGAGGATTTTTGGGGCTGGAAAATTGTGGCTGAGTTGTGAGTTTTTGAGGATGTTTTAATTTGTTTTTAAAGTGTATTAAGTGTTTAAGAAGTTGGTTTTTGGTTAGGACTTTAAATCTATAATGAGTTGTATGATCAAAGCTTTGAAAAATGGTTTGAAATAAATTAAATTTGGGAGTAAGTTTTAACTTGTTTTTAATTGTATTAAAGTGGCGTAGAAGTTGTCTTATGGTTAAAGAATTTAGGTGTATTAAATTTGTATGTTATGGAAGTGAAAAGTTTGAAAAGTTTGGGTTTATTTTAGGGCACAAAACCGTGACCCCTTTTGTTGATTTAGAACCTTGTTTTCATTTGTTTATGACTCAAATATGTTGTAAAAGTTGATTTAAGAATTTGGTTTGGCAAAACATTTCAAAGAAGTCTGATTTTGGGAAAAGATTTGGGTTATGTTTCAATGATTGTTTTAAACTTGTAATAAAATTGTTGTTAGGATTTTATGACATGTTTTATTGTTTTGAAAAATAGTTCAAAGTTGGAAAAACACTATTCAAAGTGGTAAAACACTATTCCAATTGGTAAATTTTGGGATAGGTATTTTCTAAGTGTGTAGTGTTTGAAAAAGCTTCAAAACTTGCATAACTTAGACTTGATTCATGACATACGACTAGGTAAGATTCAAATGGGAAAAAGTGAGTAATTCTTAGGCCTTTTAGGGACCCAAACCGTGGCTGTCCTAGGGTGTTAGGACTTGTATTTTCGGGTTCTAATTGTATTAAGTTTATGTTGTTAAGGTTCGTGCTTAAGGTTCGCGCGAGGTTCGACTTGACGATAGTTTGGAATTACCTTGCTTGGATTGTTAAAGCGCCCAAGGTAATGGAAAATTCTTATATAATGAGTTTGGGCTTTTTGCCTTGTGTGTTGTTTGGGTTGATTGTTTGATTAATTGCGTGGTAGTACTTGTAGTATTACTATGTGTTGTCTGGAATGCTGTAGCATGTTGTAGCATACTGAATTGTTATATGTTGTCTGAAATTCTACAGCATGTTCTTGGCCCTACGTGGCATTAGTGATTTGTATTGTTTGCCTTAAATCATGTCTGATTTAATTGGAACTTGGAATTGAGTTGGAATATAAAAAATATTGTTGATGATAATGGGTTAATTAAATAATGCGTTGATCGACTGATATTGGTTTGACGACTTACAACAGTAAGTCTGATGCGATTTCATGAGCCGAGAAATGTTTTCGAGGTAAACTAAAGGTATCTTCTAAAATAAGTCGACGTATAAACACGCTTTATGGATCAGGGTTATGATTTCTTAAGTAAAATGTTAAGGACATTTTGACTTAAAAGTAAGCGTGAGGGTTTTAGTACAACTAGCCAAAGCTTACAAAGGATGTAGAATGGAACTATAGTAGAAAAAGAGTTTGAATAAGAGATGTAATTTGCGAAAACGGTTGAGTTGAATGATGCATTTGGGAAAATTCTGGCTAGGAAAGACTTGGTTATTAAGAGTGTTTGCATCGCCTCTCTTTCTTGAGAATTTCCCTAATGCATTATTTAGCACAACTAAGGTTCCAACGACCGAAAGCTAAAGAGTTATTTCTAGTACAATATCACTTAGGTGTGACACAAAAGTTGAAATTGGAAATTCACTAAGTTGAGTGAGTAAGGACTCATCGATCCGCATTGATTAATTAAAACATATCAAGGACGCTCCTTACGGTGAGCGAGCCATAGTAAAGAATTTGTTTGGATGCAACTGACCATTGAGCATCGACACTCGGAGCGTTTGATTGTCTTAAGGACTTTAAAAGGACGAGTTGTCACTTCATTACCAGTCTGTTAGCAAAGCCTAATGCATGGCTATACCCTTAGTAGGGGAATTTGATTCGGACGTTAGGAAATAAAGTTTCTCATCACTGCTGACCTTGTTTAAGGCTGCAAGTGTATACACAAACTCGTTCATAATGCATTGGCGTGCATGGCTAACCACATTTATGATATGTGATGAATTGTTTGATGAATCTGATATTGTGATGACTTGATCATTGATCTGTTGATAGAACTGTCTGCTCACATGCAATTGATTGTTATTGTGGTGACCTGACTATTGATCTGTTGGTTGATTTGTTTGCTCACATGGAATGCTTGATATACCATGATGATGCATGCAGCCTATTAAGTATGTATATGTATATGTATATGTATATAAAAGCATGTTGTTGTATTATATATGTATATATTGTTTACATGCGACATAGCCTATGATAAACTCATGGACAAAGAATTTACCCTTGCACTGTTGTTAGATTGGACATCCTTATGGATGTCACTTCCAGATGGAGTTCCATAGCTGCTGCAGTTTCGTCTTTCCAGAAGCGTTGAAGATTGAGCCAGTGGAGGAAGATTCCTCTGAGTGCTTCGTGTTTTGATCTTGCTGAACTATTTCTCAGTAAGAGTTATAGTTGTTCGCCAGCTTAGCTTAGGGTTTTGTTTTGATTATTTGCGTAATTACTTATTGCCTTATAATTACACTCTTCGAAAAACTCGCCTCAGTGCCAAATGAAGCATTAATTGTGATGTGATATACTCTGATATTTGCAAAAGACTGATTTTGCATCATTTAGAAAATTGTAGTACTCTTTACGTCTCATTTTTTAAAAGGGTTTCAAAGGAAAGAAAAAGGGGGGGAAAAAAATTCACTCCTATTTTCCATTGCGAAATTTAGAAGAGTACTTTTTACTAAAAGCATATAAGCATTAAATGTTTTCAACATGTAATTGGGGTTGCACAGTAGCGCTCGAAAATAGGGTGTTAAATATATATATATATATAACGTACCATCAGAGTGCAACGAGTGTGCATAGTGCAAATAGTGCTGATACAGTCCTCCAAAATATAAAAACCTATGAGGCTAAGCTGCGCATCACCTAAATAGACAAAAGCCATACAAACATCAACAAAAGGACTCCTGGCCAACAAAACCATACACCTCAGTGAGGGGGATACTGAGAGCTCCCGCTCTGTGATCCCGCTCGCCTCGAAAACAAGCGTCGATAGTCATGAGTAGTCATTTGATGGGATGGCCCAACAGTTGCTCCACCCCTGCATCTCTGTCTACCCCTATGGCTGGACTTACTCTGATGACTGGCTAGAGGCACCGGCATTGGCTGCGGAGGCATCGGAGCATAGCCTCCACAGCAAAAAACGGGTGGAAAACCTGGTACCTGCCACATCTAAGCAAATGGCAGCCTCTGACATATGCGGAAGTCTCCTGAGAAGCTGGCAATCAGAAAGCCTGGAATCCAAAAGTAAATGGAGATAGTGCCTGTGTAAATAACCGCTTAACGTGCATGGTCTATCTCCCAACCCATGTTGACAAAATCATGATAGTGGACTCATAGGATGCATTAGTAGGAACTGCTCCATCGGAGGGGGCTGCTGTTGCATCTTCCTCAACACAGTCTAATACAAAAATAATATGTATACACACAAGCATGCAAACACAGGGAGGTAAGAACAACATATCCATTAAAAAGCAGGATCTAGCTACCTTTTCTTTACTTACCCATGTATCTCTACGATTTTGTGCATCTTTTCTTTACTATTGTCACTGTACTCCCCGTTTTCGATAGGAATATGTTTGGCGAACCCCCCTTTCAGTTAGGGTTAGTGTCCCCCTTTCCCGATAGGGACTCCTGCCTCCCTTTTCCGATAGAGATGGGGCGACACTAGCCTAGTCCACGAGGTATCCCCTTTCCCGATAGGGACCTCCTCCCTTTTTCCCGATAGGGACGTTCATTCCCTCATTTCCGATAAGGACAGAGTGGATTTAACCTACAGAGCGAGGTATCCTCCTTTCCCATTAGGGATCCTCTCCACCTCACATTCCCGTTAAGAATGAAGTGGTTACTAATATATAATGTGCATGCATCCAGCACCTCATAATCATATGCCTCACATCATGTTATGCACACATTCCCTAGAATGCCCTTTACTTATATTAGATCATACTAAGAATTACACTTAATCATTTTAGCATGCTATAGCAACATATAACACATATTCACACATAATGTAATTTAAACATATTACCCCAAACATGTTACTACCCACATATGACATATACAACACAACTTACAATTAATCATATTATCACGCAATCATTTTTAATAACAAGTAAAACTTATGTTGGCTGATGGGTCTACCACGCCTATCCTTAGATGTGGCACACTATAACCCCTATCCTTAGGTGTTACTGACATCAACCCCTAGTATGGCTTAGGTCATCCTACACTTGGCAAACAATTATTTCTACTACACATAACCCAAAGAAAGTGCATTCTTTATCCCACCTGGAATACGAAGTACTCGAAAACACTAACGGACACTGGGCCTCACCTACAAGCTCACGAACCAACAATCAAACACTCTCCACTATAAGTATAGGTTCGTCCAACACCAATAAATAGGCCAAGGATCACCCAAAAATTTCACCGAGCATGCCAGAACGACCCATAATTTACCGAAAACACAAAAAGCACTCAGATTAGAATTAGGAAAACTATGGAATTACTAAAAAGCAAAGAAGCTCACGGCCAGGTGAACGGGGCAAAAACACAAGAAAGGGGGTTTTGAATTGGGTTTTAGAAATCTTTTTACAAAGCTTGTGTATTTTTAAAACCTTTTCAAAACAACTATTTACCAAAGTAGTAATGAAAGACAAGTAAAGAGAAGAGAAGAGAATGACACAGTGATTTATACTAGCTCACTATCACTTGATAGCTACGTCTAGTCCCTTCACACACTTGAAGGATTTCTCCACTATAATCAACCTGATTATACTTGAGAGTATACTACTGCCAAAACTGGCTATACTCACAACTTCTTAGAACGACTTAGTACAGTCAAGCCTCAAAATTGGCTAGATACAAGGTTCAAAAGTAGTTTGAAACAATATCAAATAACTCTCAGCAGAGAGGATTTACAATGAAATTTTAAGCACAAAGAATAACTTTCAAACAGAAAGAATAAAACGTTTAAGTGCTTGTTCAATGTGGTCTCAGAGACTTGGAATAATTTCTTGGTTGCTCACTATCTCAGATATTGGAATAGTTTTGTTAACCTACTTCAGTGATTGAAGTGAGGTATATATAGCTAGGATTATGAATAGTGCCGTTGAGACCTAACAGCTCTGTGCACCAAAGGATAAAACTTCATATGCCTTTTTTGTGGCTTTTAGCAAGTCACGTTGCTTACCATTCTGCTCTTGCATACTAACACAGTAGACAATATTAGGATCTTGTCCTTTGTGAGCTTTTTGAATATAAGACACTTCTAAAGCAAGTTTTCTGATGATTATATCCGTTGACATTCCCTTTGGCCTTTGATTCCTCGTACATTAAAATACTCATCAATGAGGTCTCTTTAATACTTGAAGTAGCCTTAAATGAACACTCAGACTGATTTCCAATCAGAGCATTTGTCAAATAGACAATGCTTGTTACTGAGATACTCTGTTCACCAGAGTGAGCTTGAAATAGAGGCAGGTTCTTCAATACAGAATTTGTTGGCCTTTCATATAAGAGAGTCTTGTAGAAACGGACGAAGGCTTCCACTGTGTAGTCTTTTCATAGTATGTTGAGTGTTGACTAATAATAGAGCATTGAGCAAAATAGAGCATGGACTCACTAGAGCATGGTCTACTAGAGCATTGACTACAACAGAGCGTTGACCAAAATAGAGCATGGTCTCACCAAAGCATTGACTACAACACAGCGTTGACCAAAACAAAATGAAGCAATTAGACGATGACTGTAACACCCTGTTTCCAAAGTGCTACTAAGTGAACATTCTGACAAAAGTTGACATGTTTCCAAAAGATGGAATACTCTGCTCGTAGGGTTTTCCAGAAATGTGGTCCTATTTTTTTTTTTAAAAGGTTCTTTAAAGAAGCAGTCAGAGCATCACAACGACTTTTAGAAACATGGCGTAAAATAATTTAAGACACCACATAACCACATTCAATTAATCCATCAATTCACGTTTAACAATACATATCTTGAAACATAACAGATATTTATTACAACACTGAATTAAATGACAAATATCCTATAGCTGGTCGACAAGCTATACTCTTTACTAGCCTACTAGTAAGTTCTACAACATAACACAAGTAGAATGCTGGACGACTATCTTCAGATGTTCCTTTCTTGCAGTTCCAAATCCTCTGCTTGCTCCGCCATCTGGGTTACAATCATTAATTGACAGAACCACTGGCAAGGGTCAACTTCTTAAAATAAAGAGTCTGTTACACTTATTCGACAATGGCAACAAAGCATATAACAATGCAACATGTTATAGGAAATAGAAAATCATAGCAATAAGCAACAACAACATGCACAGTTCTCAAGACACAATGCAGACTCAAGATTTCCTCTCTCTAGACTCGACTCATTTTCTCTTGACTCGATAATTATTCCGGAAAGCAGACGCAGATCCATCAACTGACATACCAACCGTAGCCTTGGGATCTTTTGCTTCTCCCTAGGTAAGCAGCCCCGATTCCTACGCTGCAACACCTAGTCAATCTCCAGTAAACAAAAGGGGACCTAGCACCCTCGGTTATCCGGGTCACGGCTCAAAGACGTCACGACGACTCGCCTAGCTCTCTCACTCGATGAACAACTCACTGCTTACGATAGTCAAGGAGTGATACACAAGATTACTTGATCGCATATCAAATAAAGAGAGCATGCTTAACATGAAGAAAACGCAATTCGACATTTTAAGTAATAACAAAATCCTGCATGAAGAAACGCAATTCAACAAGCAACGCGCAATTCACAGCTTATATTCAATCTCATATTAAATAGTGCATAACTCAATCATATCACAACATTACAAGCTTGACACACAATTCAAGGAATCCATCCCTCTGCAACTCGATGGAGTTGACAGAGAGGTACACAAATGTGGGGGGTTGGGTTCAGGAGACCAACCACAATGTTTTCACCCACGACAACAATAAACGAAGGGGTTCGACGACCCTAACTTCGAACTCGTAGAGTTCTCAGACTTCTTCGTATTTAAATAAGCATTTAAATAGTAAAATAAGAATTTAAGCATCTCTAAAAATTGTCCTTACACAGGGACATAAAAATAAAATCCTAGAATGTCTAGAAGTGCCCTTACACTAACATAATATGAAAGGTATTAAATGTGAAGCGCCCTTACCGAACCCCAAGCTGCACGTCCATGTAACATCCCAAATTCCCCAAGCCTAATTATTACGAAATCCTAAGTGAAAACGAGATTTAATCCCTAAGGATTAAATATGGTTCATTGCCTTAATTTAGTAATTTAAAACCAATTAGGAACTAAGGGGTAAAATGGTAATTTTACCCAATGATTTAGGAATTTTGGTACTAATTAATTAGGAGTAGTTTTAGTTGATTAAAAATTTCCTAAAAATAATTAGGGGTTTTAGATAAGACATAGAAGTCAAATCTAGCGAAACTTTGACCTAAGCCCCACCATACTCCATGTTCCACTTACTTCCACCCTAGTACCCACTCAAAACCCTCTTCTCTCCCTTTTAATCAAGCAACAGCACAACAGAAGAGGGAAAAACAGAAAAAAGAAGAAGAAAGGAGAAGGAAAGAAGAAGAGAGGAAAAGGGCGATCGATGGAGAGAGGAGGTGGGAGGCCGCGATAGCCCGCCACCGCCCCTGAGAGGCTGCGGCTGGACGTGGCCAAGAGAGAGAAATCAAGTGAAAGAGAGAGAGATTCAAAGAAAGGATAGCTTGAAAATGATGGTGAGGAAGGATTCAGACTTGTTTGGGTTTTGATTAAAGTGGTTGGAAGCTTGGGTCAAGCTTTAATGGAGGTTAGGGTTTTTAGACAAGAAGAAAGGAGCTTGCATGTGCCAAATTCATGATGAGGATGAGAAATCTAAACTCAAAGGATGGAAGGAAGAAGAATGAGGATTTTTGGAGCTCAAATCCCTAACTTGGGGTTGCTCAGGTAACCTAGACTTCCCCCAAAACCTCCCTTAGAGTGTGCTAGGTTTTATTATTAATTTTATTAGTTCGATAATTAGCTTATTAGTCATACTGAACGGTCTTGTATGGGGTTTGATTGAAATAGGGTTGGACGGCTGCCCCCAACCCCCCTAAACCAATGTTTGATGCTTGTTCTGTTGTGAGCTCCATCAAGCCTCACTCGGATTATTTATGTGATTGCTATGTTTGCTAAAATATATGAATTAGATTCTGAAATGGCTCGACACCCGAGCTAGCCTATTTGTATGAATTTGGGCTCCATGACACTTATTTTAAGTGCAATGAATGACGTATGATGAATTTAATTTTGTGAGTGTTGTCCTAGGTGAGGATTATTGTTGATGTTCCTATTGAACCTAGAAGAGTTTGATTCCTGAATTTGTGAAATAACATGTTAAAATTTCTATTAGTTTGGTCCCTTGTTGTGCCTTTGATTCATGGTGCATTTATATGTAATTTTGTCTTGAAACTATTCCATTGGTGTTAGGATTGGTTTGGAAAGGATTTAGAATGAGGAACAAAGTTAGAAATGCAGGATTTTTGGACTGACAGGCCAGCACGACCGTGCCTATTTCGCACATATTTTAATCACAACTTATCCATATTCAATCTAAGTACGATTCTGTCCGAAATTCAAAAAGAGGACTCGAGTTTGATTCTACATGGATCCAAGTGGTCCCAGTGGCTAAAATTTAGAGAATTTTGTCTAGTTTAAGTGGCCACAAGAACCACTCAATTCCAGTAAATACACATTGAGTTATGCACATTTTAATAACAGGGGTTCAGGTGGGCTAACTTTATTCAACTTGCCACTTGTGACCCTAGGAGTCATATCGTTTCTCAGTCAATTTGAGTGCTTATGAGTGCTTAGTTACGATGTGCTTGTCTATTCCTTGGCTTGACTTTGATTTTTCTATGGTCTTGAAATTATGATTTGATTCTCCTAACCATTTGTGAAGGATGAAGGAATCGCTTACATTATAACATAGCATCCAAATCTTAGGATAGTCTATGTCTGGAGAAATACCATGTTTCCCGTTAAAGGCTAGCTATCATGGGCCACATATATGTGGGTGAGACCCAAACTGTTTTGGTAAGTCCTTTCTATTTGAAAGGCTAGGAGACGGTATTCGCGGTTTAAAGAGACGTCTAACCTTGGTCACCGAGCTCTGACTGCCGTATCAAAATTTTTAAACTGGTGTGGTTAAGTTTCTCACACTTAACTACCTAGTGAGTTTTCTTAAAAGATTAAGGATGCCTATGCTTTGATGTATGACGAATAAGGTTTGATGTCATGTATTACGAATTACGTGTTTGAAATTGTCTGATTTGCATAGGCACTGATGGGTGATGTGGCATGGCGGGCTCACCAGTGGGGTAAGCCACTGGACTGGACAATAAAGTCCAGTAACCCGGGTGTTGCGATAAAAGACTTACAAAGAGGCCCATTATGTTTGATTTGAATTATATGATTGTATGTTATGTGTATGAATTATGTTACCTTACAAATGAATGCTCTTGAAGCAAGTTATGTTTGAGTTTGACTGAATGAATGAAGATGATGTTAAGATTAGGCCATAGTATTAGTATATGTTAAGTATATGTTGTCAGGGAAGATTTTCCATACGTAGCACACGCGTATGGCTGGAAACAACGGTAAAAGTATTTTTCTTCTAAGTCTATGTTACTGAGTTTTAGAAACTCACCGTTGGGGCGTTGTTTTCAGGTACACTTGATGGAGGAGGTTTAGAGCACGAAGTGTGTTCGGTCTCGCCCTCGGCAAGACATTGAGTCACCGGATCACGAGTCAGAGTCCTTATCTCTAGGATGAGTCCTTTCCAATTAGAAAATAATGTATAGGTTATATTTGTTTTACCTTGTGCTCATTTTATAAAAAGAGATGTAAATGATAAAGTTATTCCGCTTTTAAAACTCTGATAGATAGATGTGTCATGTTTGGGTCTTTGAAATATTTCTTTCCAAGTCAAACAGGTCTTTTAAACAAGGTTTTTATTTATATCTTAAGGTTGTTATATTTGAGAAAATTTTTCAGGTGAAGTTTTCAATCTTTAATTAGTAGGTAATCCCCTAATTAGAGTTAGGGTGTTACATTATGATAAAGTTATTCCGCTTTTAAAACTCTGATAGATATATGTGTCATGTTTGGGTCTTTGAAATATTTCTTTCCAAGTCAAACATGTCTTTTAAACAAGGTTTTATTTATATCTTAAGGTTGTTATATTTGAGAAAATTTTTCAGGTGAAGTTTTCAATCTTTAATTAGTAGGTAATCCCCTAATTAGAGTTAGGGTGTTACATTATGGTATCAGAGCAGTTCGACCCTCTCGGACTGTGAGTTATGTGTCTAGAGGTGATCCGGTTTAGGAAAGAGTCAGTTATGTCTGTAAGTCTAAGTTTTCTAAGTTCTTTTGGTGAATTATTGAGGTAGGCCACCTCAAGGATTCATTAAAGGAATGAGGAGGATGAAGATTTGCAGGGAATACTAGAGGCATGTACTCTTTCGTGAGACATTCTCATGTATGTAATTACTCCTAAATACAGTTTCAGATTCTGTAATGATCGTCTAGTAGTAGTTCAGGTCGTGAAGGATTTCAGCCACTCTGGCCTACCTAAGTCCACGGGATGCATACCTGGCCGCAGTTGAGCTTAGTGGCCACGTTAAACTCTACTACAGCTGGAAGCTCATTACGAAAGTTCTGGAAGAACGAATTTGATGATCAAAGTAGTTACGGGACTACGAGAGTATTATGGAATATTCTTGGAGAAACCGCAACTTTTGTGATAGATTAGATATTTTGGTATTTGATAAACAATAATGATTCAAGAATTGGAAAGTCTTTTCTTATAATATAAAAGTGTTGGTTTTGAAAACCCAAAGTTTGAAAGCTAGAAAACTATTGCGGAAGTTATGAATTAGTAATTGTGAATTAATTTCTTTCGCATTGATTTCCACTTTGCTATTTTCACTTTCTTGCATGAATTAATTATATGATCGTTTGGGAATTGGAAAATTTAGAAGCAACCACCTAATGTTTAATATGATACTTAATTTTGGTGGTGAGTAATTTAAATGATAAGTTTCATGTGAGGTTGTAAGTTTCTCATCACTTACTACTTATGATAATTAATTGTTATAGGGACGAAGTAAGCTTCGATGTATTTGAGACTGATCGGTATAATCCATATACCTTGGTCAGTAAAGTGTTGGTAAGTGCCTTCTACTTGCGCGACTGAGGGACTTATGTGTTGTGTTTGTGTTTTGAGTCCAAGCATGAATATTGGTTAGATTTAAAACTTGAGGTATTGATGACTTGAGTTAAGATTCGCAATTCCTTTATGTTCAATTTGGATGTGTTGGTTTTATAACCGCGTGGGAGAATTTGACTTTTCTTGAAGTTTCAACCTTCTTGTTGAATGAGGGGAAATTGATTGCTTGTTAAGTACTGCATTAACCTAATTGTGCGTGCAAATTTTTGATTGGCTTGCTTCCATTGTGGAGGACGCCCTTACCTTCAACATTTTAATTCTAAGTCTTTGCAAGTCTCGTGACATTATATGTCCATAAAATTTTGGAATCCCGAGTGGCTATTACATGAAAGACACATAATCAGGATATTGTGAGTTCCCTTGCTTGGTTGATTTGGAGTTTGTTAGATGATTTGATAATGTATGTTGGGTTAAATTGTTAAGAGATGAAGGATTGGGTGATTAGATCTCTTCAATGAAAAGTCTGTTTCTGTTTGGAATTACTGGGAATTATCGAATTGTGATTTTCACATGGGACCACTTGGAGATGATTTATATGTGTGTTAGGATCTTCCATATTAAATTTTGTAATTTTTGGATAAGTTTGAGATTTATGATTTAGTAGCCGTGAACTAATTTCTCTCGCTTGGTTTTTCGTGTGATTGATTTCAACTCCATCCATGAATAGATTACATACTTACATGAGAGATGGGGGTTTTAGAAGCATCCACCGATATTTGTCATGATGCTTGAGTTAGAATGTATGCTTCCTTAATGTTCAACTTGCATAGACCTTTTATGCTCATCAATTCGAGAACCAAGCATGCATTGTGTTTCTAAGCATGATAAATGTGTATATGTGTATATGTATATGTATGCCTTTACATGGATTGATGCTCATACTTGAATATTAAGATAAGATAATGGTTAAAAGGAAATTTAGAATGTTTGTTTAAATACATAAGGATATGTATATGTAATGGAGTTAAATATGGTAGGATCTGCTGTTGTTCGTGAGTTATATGCGAGTTCATCCATTTTCCTATGTTTGAAACTTGACTTGATTGTGTCTTGAATTCCATTTAAATATGTTCAAGTGGTTTCAAATCACTATTCGATTTGGATCTAAGTTAAAAAGTGTTCTTTGAAATTCTTATTGCATGATTTTGGATTAGGTGCTGCCTATCATTTGTGTAATTGATTTTAGTTCACCTATATCCCGCAGATGTACTGAGAGTCTTAACCCTCCATACTGTGTTAGCGACCATGGCTTATGTTAGGAAGTTGCTAGAGTTACCTATAATGTTATGAACCTGAGAAGAGAGACGATTCTGAAGCAGGAAATGCGAAGGTCACTTTGGATATAGTGAGCTTAAATCTTGTGGTAGCTTGACGTAGTTGCCTCAGAACCTATGACCCTGCACTGTTTGAATTATTGTGACCGTCTATTACAATAGCATCTAGAATTGATAAGTAAGAACTCTTAGCTGTGCGGTTTCAATCAATTCGGGATGGGTGTTCGTAATCGTTTAGGTTCCAACACTTGTTAATTAATCAAGATTGTTGGATCTAACCATTATGAATGGATCCTAGGTTGATTGGGAACCTCGAAGCCTCTAGAGAACCTATAGCTCTTTCGTGTCAGAAAACCTTAGTAACTTCCGAAGCAATAAAGGGATGACGTAAAACCAGACTTGTAAATACCTCAGTTATAATTAGGGAACCTTGAAGCTGGGAAAGCCCTAGTTTGTTAAGAAACTTTAAGCCGCCTGGGCATAGTGACCTTAGCGGGATACCTAGCCTAAGGAAAGGTATTAGTCACAGCTAAATCACCGAAAATTCGAGGATGTTAATGTCTACGCTAGATTCAATAGTCGGTGTGTGAAGTGATCCTGTTGGCCAATCACAAACTCTGTCTTGACTTAATAAGCCTCTTATTAGGAATAAGGCTTAATTTGTGATCGGGTAACTAAATCACCGAATTATCCGTATATTCGACCTATAGTAGCCATTAATTTCTTTTCGAGATTTCGACTATTTAGAATAATCAGGAAATGAAACTGCTTATTTGAAGTAGAGTAGGATTAGAGTTCGCAACGGTAGCACAGGAAGTAGAACCTGCGTGAGGATCATGTTAGATAGTAAGGAGAATTTTGGGGGCAAAATTCTTAAAAGGTGGAGAGTAATGTAACATCCCAAATTCCCCAAGCCTAATTATTAGGAAATCCTAAGTGAAAACGAGATTTAATCCCTAAGGATTAAATATGGTTCATTGCCTTAATTTAGTAATTTAAAACCAATTAGGAACTAAGGGGTAAAATGGTAATTTTACCCAATGATTTAGGAATTTTGGTACTAATTAATTAGGAGTAGTTTTAGTTGATTAAAAATTTCCTAAGAATAATTAGGGGTTTTAGATAAGAAATAGAAGTCAAATCTAGCAAAACTTTGACCTAAGCCCCACCATACTCCATGTTCCACTTACTTCCACCCTAGTACCCACTCAAAACCCTCTTCTCTCCCTTTTAATCAAGCAACAGCAGAACAGAAGAGGGAAAAACAGAAAAAAGAAGAAGAAAGGAGAAGAAGGAAATAAGAAGAGAGGAAAAGGGCGATCGATGGAGAGAGAGGTGGGAGGCCGCGATAGCCCGCCACTGCGCCTGAGAGGCTGCGGCTGGACGTGGCCAAGAGTGAGAGGGATGGCGAATTAGAAGAAAGGGAGGACGAGCAGATAGAGGCCGAGAATTAGAGAGAGAAATCGAGTGAAAGAGAGAGAGATTCAAAGAAAGGATAGCTCGAAAATGATGGTGAGGAAGGATTCAGACTTGTTTGGGTTTTGATTAAAGAGGTTGGAAGCTTGGGTCAAGCTTTAATGGAGGTTAGGGTTTTTAGACAAGAAGAAAGGAGCTTGCATGTGCCAAATTCATGATGAGGATGAGAAATCTAAACTCAAAGGATGGAAGGAAGAAGAATGGGGATTTTTGGAGCTCAAATCCCTAACTTGGGGTTGCTCAGGTAACATAGACTTCCCCCAAAACTTCCCTTAGAGTGTGCTAGGTTTTATTATTAATTTTATTAGTTCGATAATTAGCTTATTAGTCATACTGAATGGTCTTGTATGGGGTTTGACTGAAATAGGGTTGGACGGCTGCCCCCAACCCCCCTAAACCAATGTTTGATGCTTGTTCTGTTGTGAGCTCCATCAAGCCTCACTCGGATTATTTATGTGATTGCTATGTTTGCTAAAATGTATGAATTAGATTCTGAAATGGCTCGACACCCGAGCTAGCCTATTTGTATGAGTTTGGGCTCCAAGACACTTATTTTAAGTGCAATGAATGACGTATGATGAATTTAATTTTATGAGTGTTGTCCTAGGTGAGGATTATTGTTGATGTTGCTGTTGAACCTAAAAGAGTTTGATTCCTGAATTTGTGAAATAACATGTTAAAAGTTCTATTAGTTTGGTCCCTTGTTGTGCCTTTGATTCATGGTGCATTTATATGTAATTTTGTCTTGAAACTATTCCATTGGTGTTAGGATTGGTTTGGAAAGGATTTAGAATGAGGAACAAAGTTAGAAATGCAGGATTTTTGGACTGACAGCAAAGACTACTGCGTTTATTTCGCACTTATTTTAATCACAACTTATCCATATTCAATCTAAGTACGATTCTGTCTGGAATTCAAACAGAGCACTCGAGTTTGATTCTACATGGATCCAAGTGGTCCCAGTGGCTAAAATTTAGAGAATTTTGTCTAGTTTAAGTGGCCACAAGTACCACTCAATTCCAGTAAATACACATTGAGTTATGCACATTTTAATAACAGGGGTTCAGGTGGGCTAACTTTATTGAACCTGCCACTTGTGACCCTAGGAGTCATATCGTTTCTCTGTCAATTTGAGTGCTTATGAGTGCTTAGTTACGATGTGCTTGTCTATTCCTTGGCTTGACTTTGATTTTTCTATGGTCTTGAAATTATGATTTGATTCTCCTAACCATTTGTGAAGGATGAAGGAATCGCTTACATTATAACATAGCATCCAAATCTTAGGATAGTCTATGTCTGGAGAAATACCATGTTTCCCGTTAAAGGCTAGCTATCATGGGCCACATATATGTGGGTGAGACCCAAACTGTTTTGGTAAGTCCTTTCTATTTGAAAGGCTAGGATACGGTATTCGCGGTTTAATGAGACGTCTAACCGTGGTCACCGAGCTCTAATAGCCGTATCAAAATTTTTAAACTGGTGTGGTTAAGTTTCTCACACTTAACTACCTAGTGAGTTTTCTTAAAAGATTGAGGATGCCTATGCTATGATGTATGACGAATAAGGTTTGATGTCATGTATTACGAATTACGTGTTTGGAATTGTCTGATTTGCATAGGCACTGATGGGTGATGTGGCATGGCGGGCTCACCAGTGGGGTAAGCCACTGGGCTGGACAATAAAGTCCAGTAACCCGGGTGTTGCGATAAAAGACTTACAAAGAGGCCCATTATGTTTGATTTGAATTATATGATTGTATGTTATGTGTATGAATTATGTTACCTTACAAATGAATGCTCTTGAAGCAAGTTATGTTTGAGTTTGACTGAATGAATGAAGATGATGTTAAGATTAGGCCATAGTATTAGTATATGTTAAGTATATGTTGTCAGGGAGGATTTTCCATACGTAGCACACGCGTATGGCTGGAAACAACGGTAAAAGCATTTTTCTTCTAAGTCTATGTTACTGGGTTTTATAAACTCACCGTTGGGGCGTTGTTTTCAGGTACACTTGATGGAGGAGGTTTAGAGCACGAAGCGTGTTCGGTCTCGCCCTCGGCAAGACATTGAGTCACCGGATCACGAGTCAGAGTCCTTATCTCTAGGATGAGTCCTTTGCAATTAGAAAATAATGTATAGGTTATATTTGTTTTACCTTGTGCTCATTTTATAAAAAGATATGTAAATGATAAAGTTATTCCACTTTTAAAACTCTGATAGATATATGTGTCATGTTTGGGTCTTTGAAATATTTCTTTCCAAGTCAAACAGGTCTTTTAAACAAGGTTTTATTTATATCTTAAGGTTGTTATATTTGAGAAAAATTTTCAGGTGAAGTTTTTAATCTTTAATTAGTAGGTAATCCCCTAATTAGAGTTAGGGTGTTACAGTCCACGTGTTCCTCGATCCGCCGCACGATCTCAGATTTACTCAAAGCCTAACAAAATAAATAACTTAGCACAATTCTTAGCTAACTTAAGCTCTCAAGCCTAACCCTTTTCCTAACCAAAAATTCATTCAAACATTTGATTCCTAGCTACTTGAAAATAAATAAGGTTTTAAAATAAATACTTTTTGAAAGATAACTTATCACATAACAATTTATAAACCTTAACTTATTTGAAAAGTAAAGTTGTTGAAGCCAAAAAGCTTCCTTGAACCTCAAGGTAAAGATCATGCAAGAAATCATAAATTTTAAAACCTAGACACATATTCATGCAAGCATTTTCACAATTAACAAACCACTATTTCCTTTCCTACTCCCTTTTTAGGCCTCTCGGCCACACCTATTCCCATAACCATCTAATTGTATGACAAAGCATCAAGACATCAAGTTTCAACAACTTCATATAACAATTAAAATACATAAGGAAATTTAAATCAAATAGGTTCCAAGATATTTTTCAAATATATTTCAAAGCATCAACTATCAAGACAACAATTAAAACATAATTCATGGCTAATCCTAAATTCAAGAATCAATGGTTTCAATAAAATTACTCAACCCAAGTCCCAATTCAAAAATTAACAATTAAACTAGCAACAAAAGCACCTCATAAGCATGAAACAACAACTAATTGAATTGATTCACACAAGGATCACACAAGCCCTCTTTTTCCCCTTAGGTTAGTGCCTAAGGTTTCAAGAAATTGGGGTTGAAATGTTCATCTCCTCTATTGATCATAATCAAACACTAATCAAAGCATTAAAACAAGGACAAGGTAAGAAAAATCAAAACTACACCTTTCACCATACCCCACGGCCTAGGGCTGAAAATGGGGGAGAGGAATTGATTTCCCAAGCTTACTTGTATGATAAAATGGGTAGTACCAAGGAGAAGGAAATCTAGGAGCAAAGAAAGTTGAAGGAATGAGGAAATATCTTGCATGAAAGGTGGGAAGATGATGAAGCCATGGATGCTCTTGAGCTTTCTCTCTCAAGAATGGAAGAAGAAGAAATAAAATGAAGGTGAAGAGGAAGGTGGGGGTCACGCTGCTGGGCTGCCCAATTAATGGGATAGAATCTATTGTTTTCCTTTCCAATTTACCAACACAAAGCATAAGAAGGAAATGGAAGATGAATGGGTAACATGGGGGTGGAAGTCTCGCTGCTGGAAAACAAAGAAGGAGGGGGAGAATAAAAGAAACTTGGGGGAAAGTCACGATCAGGAACATAAAGAAAGAAAGGAGGAAATTTTTTTTTTGTTTTGTTTTACCTTCACTCTCACTTAAACATAATAATGGAGATAAGCAAAACAAATATATAAGGGAAGGTGAAAAAAAAAAGAGGGCTGCGGCCAGAATAATGAAAAGGAGGGATCAAAATTAATTTTAATTAAAATAAACACATGGTTGAAAACATACTCAAAAGTAAGCATAAAAAAATTAAACCTCCACTCAAGTGACACCTAGATTAAAAGTGAGATGCTAGTCCCATCAATTTTTATATAACATTCTAGTCCTCCAAAATCTTCATTTGCATAAAACATAAACCACAATCATACTATCTCATGCATATCTATCTTACTAGCCTTAATATTATTCTAAGCTTATTATCTAATACCTAAGCACATAATTTAACATCAAGACCTCATGCTTCTCATGTTTCAAGGATAGGAAAAATTCCAAAACAACATGTTACACATACTTACACAAAACTATAACCTAAATCATATCATAATCATGTTAGAAATTTAAAGAACCTCTTGATCAATTCCCACATGTCATTATAGTCCCTCAAGAACCAAATTTTGCATAAACATCAACTAACACCTATGCTACTTCATGCATATTCATTCCAACAACCTTAAAATCAACCAAGACATATAACTTAACACCTAGATACATGCTTCAACATCATATAATCAATTCCTTTCCTTCATCGAACAACAATTAAATACAACTAATTTATAAGCTAAGAACACAAAAACTTTGCCCCCTAAGCCTAGGATAGCTCTCGGCCTACACACCCATCTTCCAAACAATTTGCAAAACTTCAAACTAATTAAACAACACCATTGGATCAATTCCAATCTTGACAACAACAACAACACTAGAATTTCCTAAGAAGCATGAATCACTAAACAATTGCATGAATCACATGAAAAATCTCACAACCCCTTTCCATTAGGTGTAGTGCCCTTGGGTTCCAAATTTGGGGGATTTATGTGTTCATCTTTTTCCATCATCATGATCAATCATATAACAAGATATAAAACAAGCATTAAGCAACAAAATCAATACCACACACACCCAAACACCCCCACGGTTTCTGCTAAGAAAGAACAAGGAAAAAAAATGATTTGGTTCAAACCTCTCATTCAAGAACTTAGCTCTAATTCTCCCTCAAGCTGCCTCTCTCTTTCTCCCTCTCTCGCGGCCTCTCTCTCTGTCTGTCCTGCTTCTTCTTCCTCCTCTCTCGCTCGCGGTTCTGCTTCTGGTGCCACCACCATGAACCTCCTCCCTCAGGCCGCCGCGGCTGCGTCCATGCTCCCCCTTCCTCCATCGCACGCCTCCCTCCTTTTCCTTCTTCCCCTTCTCTTCTCTTTTCCTCCCCTGTCCCTCGTTTCCCTTTCTTTCTTTTTTTTTCCCCACTTTTCCAGCTCTGCTTCTTTCTCACGCAGGAAAGAATAAAAGGGAATAGGGAGAGTGCTAGGGTGGGGAACATATAAGTGTGGTGTATGGTGGAGTAGACAATGATTTATTAAAATTAAACCAATTAACTCCCATTTAACTATCATCAATAATAAATCAAGTGAAAACACTCAAAAATAATCACAACAATTTAAGTTTCGATTTTCGTCGAAATTGGAATTCATTTTAAATTTTAATGCGGATAAAAATTACCCGGTGATTCAAAACGCCGCGAAACTTCGTTAGAGTTTTCCGACAATTTTCGATCCATGAATTAATATAAAATATTAATTCCTAAATTTAATTTCATCTTGATTTAATTCAATCAATTTCTTAGTCAACAAAAATACGCGTTACCACGTAACGCAGAAAACTTATAATAAGTATAATTAATGAACTCGCCTTAAAAGCAGTATACGTCTACGTTGTCTATTAATTTGAATTGACATCATGAGTAATAATTATTTATAATAAATAAATTATTCAAAATAACTCAAAATAATTTCCCGTACTCTCAGTAAATCATTGAGGTGATCAATCTCTGTGACTTATTTTTCGAGTATTCAGGATTTTATTGCTAAAATCACTTTTCTTAAAAATTGAGATGTTACAATGACGTCAGCAATTTTCATAGGATCATTGTCAGACTCAGATTCATGAAACTGGGAGTGAAATGCACAAAAGCTCTGTCCCCCATCCCTATCTATCCAAGGGATGGAAGGGCAGAGGCCTTTGGTGTCCCCTTTCACTTAGACTTTTGAGATAATTTCTTTTGATGAATAGTGACTTCTGCACACTAACAAACACATCAGAGGATAAATTATTCTATTAACTATTTGTTATCATCAAAACAATTAAGGGTCAATGTTTTTTGAATCCACTTGATTCCAACAATCTCCCCCTTTTTGATGATGAGAAATACATAGATTGATGAACAATTTTCCATTTAGAAGAATATTTACCTAAAGGAATTTCAGAGGCTCCTCCTGAATTAACCACATATAAATATTTTCTAAGTGTAAAGACGCATCAGATGAATGTATCACATCAGAGCATTCCAAATAAAGTATCAGAGCTTTCATAAATAAGGAGATCTATTAGAGTATAAATATTACTACAACATCAGATCATACATTCCAAGTTAATGTATCAGAGTAAATAATGCAAAATGCAACGCATGATGGCACTTGGTTGATACATCAGGTTCATCAATTACTCTATATTTCTATATTTTTTTCTCCCCATTTTGTCATTAGACAAAAAGGTTAAGAATAAATACGGAACTTCATAGTCAAAACAGAGTTTGAGAAAGGTAAACTTAAAACTGAATAAGTATAAAAAAAAATACCGATTGCATTGCTTAGGTAAAATTACCTCAGTACAAAACTGTCTTCCAACTAAAAAGATAAAAGTAAGTACAAGGTTACAAATAAAAAGGGTGAAAAACCTAAAGGCTGTCTAAGGTTTCTTCAGCTGATCCACTATAAACTGGAGCATAGAAGTGACATCCTCATGTCTCTTGTTTGAAACTTCCATGAATTCCTTGAAATTCTTGTTGTCTTCAATAAGTTAGTTCAAGACCTCTTTAGGAACAACAACAGAATGACTTGTGGATGCAGAAGCATACCCAGAAGCAAAGGGCTGAGTCACCATTGCAGTTGCAGTAGGAGGAGAAGTTATAGGTTTTGGTTCAGGTGGAGGAACAGTAGTAGGTGAAAGACTAGGAGCAGGTAGAAGTATGGGAGCAGATTCTGGTTCCCAAACAACTGGGGCTTTAACCCTGTGAGGTACTCTCCAAGCAGAGGTAGTTAAGAGTCTTCTGTTTCTCTCAAGTTGATCCTTCCTATGCTTCTCAAACCAAAACTTGACAAAATGCCAATTTTCATAAAAATCTTCCAAAGCCTGTGCAGTGCCAACACCATCCAGTCTATCTTCCTCAATCACTTTCCATATATCAAATTCGTACTGTCACCTATCCTTAAAAACTTCAAATCCAGCAAAGAGGCGTGGATTAGGCTGAGGTACAACTTTTGCTTCCCGATGGTTGGGAGGAGGTTCATAACCAATTTGAATAACTGGAGCAGGAGGTGCAGGAAGAAGCAAGGTTGGTGGATTAATTATGGTGACATCATCATCAAGTTCAAGTCCTTGAACTACTTCAGTAGCAATTGTAGCAGCAATGACCATGTCATTATCTACAATTAGTTCTGTAGTAGATTCAGGTTCAGGCAGAATTGGTGAATGAGGTAGAGAAGGGATTTGACGTGGATAAGGTACTAGAATGGCTAGTTGAAAAGAGGGATCAGAGACTGGTTGTAAAGAGGTAAGGGGTTGTGCTTCACAAACTATATCAGAGTCAGGTGTAGGAGATAGGGGTTTCTGGATAATAGGCTCAGGTTCTGTTTCAGGTTGAGAAGGGATGTTTAGGTCAGGTTGAATTGGGGGTGGTGATAGAATAGATGTACGTTGTGGTGAAGATATTTGAGTGGGTTCAGGTCATGTAGTTTGTGGTGATGATGTAGTTATTTATGGTTGAGGTGAAGAAATTAGTGTGAATTGCAGTGAAGGTATAGGTGCAGTAGTGTTAGTTGATGGGTGAGCAACAGAGAGGGGCTCAATGTAAGGAATTGAGACTCTGGGTAATGGTCTCTGTCTTTGTCTCAGAGGGACGTAATCTTCTTCATCTTTATCAGATGAAGAGTCAGAAGGTAATGGAGGTAAATGCTTTTGGGTAGGCTTAGAATGGGTTGATTTAGAAGGTTTGGCAGAGGGAGTACGTTTAGAAGTTTGGAGGGGAGGAATGGGGTTTAAAGGTAATGATGGAGAGGATTGTAAGGGTTGGGTTGCAGAGGAACCTGTAGCAGCAGTGCCAGCACCATAAACCGAGTCATATAAGTTAACAACCTTCTCTAATACCTTGGGTTTCTTTTGAGGAAGATCATGTTGGAACCTAAACGATTGAGAAGTTTAGACCCTCATTAATTTTGATAATAACAAAGTATTTTCAATAAGAAAAATTTATCTTCTAACATATCTTTGAGTGTACAGGTATCAAAACTTCATATATATGTAGGAAACACTCAAGGAAGAAGAAGAAATTTACAAAAGAATTGAATACAATCCACTAGTGTCAACATCCGAACTCACTCCAGCGTCTTGCTAACAGCAAGCGTCTAGTAGTGTTACTCTTTGACACGTGGAATACTCAATTGCTGCGAGCGTCCGTCCTCTATTCTGAGCGAGCGTCTGATTTCTTTAATGAAGCACGTGATGATCACGTTTCTGCTCCTAGCCTCAGATTGTTGTGGACCAGAATTCGAATTTGATTTTATGCGCTCATTTTGATGTACGAGGAAGCAAAGGTGACACCTTTAGCATAAGACAAAAATCGTACAAGGCAATTGTAAATTACAGATAGTACGAAAACGGTAATGTGTACTATTCTGATATTCTCTGGAAAGGAAGAAAAGGACTACATTTCAAATTACCTCACTCAATGGAAAGGAGATATTTTACTACAACGGTAATACCCTTGAAGACTCCTATAAATACCCCAAGGTATTCTTTGAAGAGATGTTGCAAAAAAAAAACTGTGAAGAAACTTCATTCTGAAAGCAATATTACTCAAGTGAGCAATCAAGTTTTGTGCCAAGTTTCTGGTCTACAAAGAACTGAACTCAGCGTCTTATACTTTCTTTTAGAAAGCCATTCTGTTTTGAGCTTAATCTTTTCATCCTCTCTGTGAGAGATATTTTGACTATATTCAAAAGTATAATCACTTTTGTAAACTGTATTTGGCTTAGTGAAGGGTTTGTTCCTCAAAGGCTCGACTGCACTGAGTCATTTTGAGAAGTTGAGAGTATTGTCAAGTTTGTGACAGTAGAATACTCTTGAGGAAAATTGTAATCAGTTGATTATAGTGAAAAATCCTTCAGGAACGAAGGGACAAGACGTAGCTACCAGTTGGTGGTGAACTAGTATAAATCTCTGCGTCTTATCCTTTACTGCTTTACATTTATCTTTACCTTGCTCAATAAAACAAGTTTTCATAAGCGGTTTATTTTCTGCATCCAGTTTAATTCTCTGCATCTGATATACAAACAGTTTTGAAAAATCTGTGTTGAAGTGTTTTTTACGTATAGTTTGCGAAAAGTTTTTAACACAATTCAACCCCCTTTCTTGTGTTCACGTTCAGTTGGTATCATAGCTCGGCCTCTTGGTTGAGCACTTAACAAGTGTTAAGAGAAAAGATCCTATACTGTGAACATGTCTACTAAAGGTGGTCATATGAACCGTCCTCCTCTATTCGACGGAGAAAAATTTGATTACTGGAAAGATAAGATAAAAGCTTTCTTTGAGACACAACAACTTGAGTTGTGGTATATAGTTCAAAGTGGTTACATTCCTCCCACTAATCCTCGTGGTGTTGTATAGCCACAGAAGATTGGAATGATCAGCAGAAAAAGAGATATCAAATCAATCAAAAGGCTAGATTCATTCTTATCTGTGCTATGACAGAAAAAGAATATGATAAATGTGGCAAAGTTGATACTGCCAAAGAAATCTGGGACTCACTCGTTTTATCTTACGAAGGCTCTGCCCAAGTAAGAGAAACCAAAGCTAGCATGTTGGTTCGCCAATACGAGTTGTTCAAAATGGAAGATGGTGAAAGCATTCCAAACACTTGTTCATGGGTTACAAGCCCTTGGAAAAAGTTACACTACACCTGACCATGTTAGAAAGATCTTAAGAAGCTTGACTAAGCAGTGGAGACCCAAGGTCACTACTATTTAGGAAGCAAAAGATCTAAATGTCCAACGACTTGAAGATCTTATGAGTTCGTTGAAAGCTCATGAACTTGAGCTAAACGAAGAAGAACCTGTCAAAAAGGGCAAATCTATTGCTTTGAAAGTCGCTCAACATAAAGCTAGTTCTTCCATAGCTCTTCAGGCTGAAGAAGAAGAATCAGAAGATGAAGCTTCAGAAGGAGATGTTGACACATCAAAAGATGAGCTCGCATTTATATCCAGGAAGATACAAAGAATATGGAAGAAGAGAAACTTCAGGAGGAAGTTTCAGAAGAAAGATACTAAGGACAAGAAGGAAAGCAAGGACAAGGACAAAGCTCAAGTCATTTGCTATGAATGTAAAAAGCCTGGACATTTCAAGTCCGAATGTCCTAATCTTAAGGAGAATCCCACAAGAAGTTCTTTCAAGAAAAAGAAGAAGAGTCTCATGGCTACATGGGAAGATCTAGACTTATCCTCATCTGAGGAAGATAATGAAGTAGAAGCAAATCTCGCTCTCATGGCGGATAATCGACCTTGATTGAAGAAGAAGATGAAGAGGTAATAGTATATGATTCCTACTCGAACTTCAACTTGCATTCGATGATCTTCTTAAGGACTACGCCACTTTCTCTGTTGAGTATAAGAATTTGAAAAAGAAAATTTCAAAATTATCACAAGACTTTCAAGCTTTAAACAAAGAAAAATCAGACTCGATAAAGAGAACCGTCGAAACGAAAATCAAGATTCGATGGATAACGTCGACCACTAACAAGCAACTGTGGTCGAGAGCTCTCAAGCTGAAAGCTCTAAAGTTATAGGCAATCCTAAATGCAAATCAAATGATTATGAATATGCTTTTCAAAAGTTTCTTGCAGAGAGTGTAACTCGAAGCAAGCAAGCTTCAATGATTTGGGGCATCAGTAAAACGACAACTCATGGTCTTGGTTATATATCAGATGAACCTCTTTTAGAAAATGATTCAGCATCTGATAAATCCAATAATCATAGTAAATGCTTGCATTGTACTTACTGCAATAAACCTGGTCATTTGAAAAGTGCATGTACTATTTTTAAAACTGTGAAGGATAAGCTTCCTTCAAGAACTAACAAGAAAGGACCCAAAAAGATATGGGTACCTAAAGATAAAATAGTCTATGTTGCAGACATGCTTAGCAACAAAGTCAACACACTATCTTGGTACTTAGACAGTGGATGCTCGCGTCACATGACGGGAGAAAAGCATATGTTCCAAGAACTAAGGCCTAAAGAAGCTGGATTCATTGGTTTCGGAGGAAACCAGAAAGATAAAATAGTTGGAATTGGTCACATTGGTAAAGGCTCTCTTCCCTCTATTGATAATGTACTATATGTTG
Organism: Calophaca sinica; assembly: GCA_037113605.1. Lineage (NCBI taxonomy): Eukaryota > Viridiplantae > Streptophyta > Magnoliopsida > Fabales > Fabaceae > Calophaca > Calophaca sinica. The sequence continues at coordinate 74,206,106 of CM073736.1, forward strand.
AAGGACTTAAACATAACTTATTGAGCATAAGTCAATTATGTGACAATGGTTATGAAGTCATCTTTACAGAAACTGGATGTCTAGTAAAAAGCAAGAAAGACGGCTCTATTTTCTTTACTGCTAAGAGGAAACAAAATATTTACAAAATTGATCTCTCTGAACTTGCAAAACAAGATGTCAAGTGTCTCATGTCTGTTAACGAAGAACAATGGATTTGGCACAAGAGATTGGGTCATGCCAATTTGAGATTAATCTCAAAATTAAACAAGCACAGTCTTGTCAGAGGCTTACCAAATCTTAAGTATCAATCCGATGCTCTATGTGAGGCATGTCAAAGAGGAAAACAAGTTAAAACTTCTTTTCATTCAAAAAATGTTGTTTCAACCTCTAGACCACTTGAGCTTTTGCATCTTGATCTTTTTGGTCCAACAAGGACAACCTCTTTAACTGGAAAGAAATTTGGGTTAGCCATTGTTGATGATTTTATTAGATGGACATGGGTTAGATTCCTTGCTCACAAAGATGAGTCATACAAGGTATTTACTATATTCTGCAAAACAGTTCAAAATGAAAAAAGAATTTGTATTTCTTCTATTAGAAGTGATCATGGGGGAGAATTTGAAAATGAAAGCTTTCAAAATTTTTGTGATGATAACGGCATCTCCCACAATTTCTCCTCTCCTAGAACACCTCAACAAAATGGTGTTGTAGAAAGGAGGAATAGGTCCCTCCAAGAAATGGCCAGGACCATGATCAATAAGGCTAACATTGCAAAACGTTTTTAGGCAGAAGCAGTAAACACGGCTTGTTATGTTCAAAATAGAATTTCTATTAGACCTATTTTGAAGAAGACTCCATATGAACTGTGGAAAGGAAGGAAACCAAACATATCATATTATCATTCATTTAGTTGTACGTGTTACATTTTAAATACTAAGGATCAGCTTGGTAAGTTTGATTCAAAAGCTGACAAAGGAATCTTTTTGGGATATTCTGAAAGATCTAAAGCTTTTAGAATATACAATAAAGAAACTATGACAGTGGAAGAATCCATTCATGTCAAATTTGATGACAAGAAGCCTGACACAGCCATGTCAGAGCTAAATGAATTATTTTCAGAATTAAATATAGGTAATACTAGAAATAGTGAACCTACATCTTCATCGTCCGGTGGTGACCAGACACAAGAATCTTCAGAAGCTGAATTCAGAAAGAGCTGGAAGTACAAAGCCAATCATCTTAAAGAACAAATCATAGGAAAACTTGGAGATAGAGTAAGAACCAGATCCTCTTTTAAAGAGCATGTAGATATGGCACTACTCTCAGAAATGGAACCTAAAACAATTGATCAAGCATTGGAAGATGAAGGTTGGATTCTGGCCATGCAAGAAGAGTTGAATCAGTTCCAAAGAAATGATGTATGGAAGCTAGTTACTCTAACAAAAGATAAGCAAGCTATTGGTACTAAATGGGTATTTAGAAACAAGCTTGATGAATATGGAAAAGTTGTGAGAAACAAGGCAAGATTGGTTGCTCAAGGTTACTCACAGGAATAAGGTATTGATTTTATTGAAACATTTGCACCTGTTGCAAGGTTAGAAGCCATACGCATTTTATTTTCATTTGCTGCACATCATGATATAATTCTTTATCAAATGGATGTGAAAAGTGCTTTCTTGAATGGTTTTATAACTGAGGAAGTCTTTGTAAAACAACCTCCTGGATTCGAAGACATTGAATTTCCAGAACATGTCTTCAAGCTTAAAAAGGCCCTGTATGGTCTTAAGCAAGCTCCCAGAGCTTGGTATGAAAGACTGAGTACATTTTTGATGAAAAATGGCTTTAACAGAGGTCTAGTTGACACTACTCTTTTTAGAAAAACATCAAACAAGCACTTTATAATTGTTCAAATATATGTTGATGACATTATTTTTGGAGCTACTAATGAAAGCCTTTGCAAAGAATTTTCTAAGCTAATGCAGAAATTTGAATTCGAGATGAGCATGATGGGTGAACTAAAGTTCTTCCTTGGAATTCAAATCAAACAATGCAATGATGGTATCTATATACATCAAAGCAAATATATCAAGGAATTGCTAAAGAAATTCAAAATGGTGGATTGCAAACCTATGTGTACTCATATGCATCCCACATGCATTCTTGGTAAAGATGAAACTGGTAAAAAGGTAGATCAGAAGATGTACAGAGGTATGATTGGATCTCTACTTTATCTTACAGCTTCAAGACCTGATATTATGTTCAGCGTCTGTCTGTGTGCTAGATTTCAATTAGATCCTAGAGAATCACACTTGAGTGCTGTTAAAAGAATTTTTAGATATTTGCAAGGATCTACTAATCTTGGTTTGCTTTATAAGAAATCAAAAGATTACAAGTTAGTAGGTTTACGTGATCTTGACTTTCTTTGGAGACCGAATTGAAAGAAAAAGCACAAGTGGAGGCTGCCAATTCCTTGGAGTAAATCTTGTGTCTTGGTCAAGCAAAAGGCAAAGCACGATTGCACTCTCAACAGCAGAAGTTGAATATATTTCAGCAGCAAGTTGCAGCTCTCAACTTCTGTGGATGAAATATCAACTTGAAGACTATCTGATAAAAGAGAGTAGCATTCCAATCTTTTGTGATAACACTTCTGCAATCTGTCTTACTAAAAATCCCATATTGCATTCACGAGCCAAGCACATTGAGATTAAGCATCATTTTATAAGAGACTATGTTCAGAAGGGTATTCTCGAAATAAAATTTGTAGACACTGATCATTAGTGGGCTGACATATTTACAAAACCCCTTGCTGAAGATAGATTCAATTTTATAAAAAGAAATTTAAATTTTCATCTTATAGAAGAATGACTAATCTCAGCGTCAGATGATATGCATCATCTCAGCATCTGGTATGACATAAGCATGTATACGTATAAGCATTTTATTTGTCATGTGCATCATAACTCAACGTCTGGTGAATCGGTTGCGTGCGTCCGAGCGCATACACACGTGTCACACGTGTAAAGGACTTAAGCGTCTCATCACATCTACTGAGTCATAATTACTTATGTCTTTCGATAAAATCTTTTTACTTGATCTTACTTTTCTTTTGGCGTCTTCATTTAATGACAAGGCGAATCTTCATTTTCTTTTCTTTTTTGATTTAATTTTTGTGCGGAAATACGAAGCGATTTTTTTAAAAAGGACTGTACCATTTTCTATCAACTTTCCTACTACTCCACATTTTTCGCTCCATCACTTCACTCTGCATCTACTTGCAAAAATGTTCTCTCTCTCTCTGTGTGTGTGTGATTTCAAACCCTAAGAGCTCCATTACCCTCTCTGCAACTGCTACCATGGCTGATAGAAAGGTTGGACAATACACTGCTGCCTTCGATGTTTTCTCAAAAGCAAAACTCATGAATGAGAACAGAATTGATTTTGAGAACTTCAAGCTATATGGTTTTGATTTTGAAGAAGGTTTGGAGAAACTAGGCTGGAAAAATTACTTCATCTGGGAACCAATCGACGTACTGAGCTATGCTATAAAGGAGTTCTGGGGGAACGCTTACCTACTTCCAGGAGAAATTATAGAAGGACACATCAGAGGCTTCAAGCTACGCTTCACCATCAACTCTATTGCTCAGACCATCAAGTGCCCTTGTAAAGGAATCAGTTACCATGCTAACTGGGTTGACGCTTACAAAGGACTGGAAAACGTCAACGAAGCCCTGTTTGAAAACTACCGTGAGTTGAAAAAGAAGAACATAACTCCCACTGCCAAAGACTTGAAAAGCCACTACAGGGTACTGCACAAAATCATCGCTAAGAGCGTGATTTTGAAGGCTGGTTCAAGCGACATAGTGAACTACGAGCAAAAGTTCATTATGAGAAACTACATGGATGGGAAGAAAATCAATCTGCCAAGGTTGATTATCAATAATCTGATAAATGCTCTTGTCTTCTCAAGGAAGAGTGTCGATAAAAAGAATATCATCAAGGTTATCCCTTATGGAGTTCTTCTCTCCATAATGATGATTAAAGATGGTGTTGTGAGAAAGCTGGCTGACTCTACCAACACAGAAGAAAAAGAAAAATACTTTGGTGTTGGCGCTGTTGTTCGTCCTGAAGTTTTTGGAGTCAACAGTCTAGTCAAAATGCAGTTGATAACTGGCTCTATGATCAAGTAGGTGAAATTAGAGCAACAGGAAGGAGAAGCTGAAAAGAAAACCACCAGAAGCTCAATGGCTGGTGTGAAGAGATCTGCTGAATCCCCTATACGGGAGACAAGAAGAATGAAACAGAAGGTGGCTCCTGCACCTACTGTTGAGGAACCAGAAGATGAGGATAGAATTCCTATCAGAAAGGTCTTGGAAAGAAAGAATAAGCCAACAACTGAAAAGGATGCTTCAGCGTCCGGTCAAGGGAAGCAAGTCCCTCCTCCTCCTCCTACCGATGTTGTCCCTAGAGGAACAAAAAGAAGGTTGGTTAAGTCTTCTGAGCTTAACCCAAAGATACTCGACTTTACTGTTGATGAGTCAGTATCTGTCTTTGATTCTCATGATGTTATTCCTGCACCCCCATTGTCTGTTTCACAACCACAAACTCAAACACAAACCAAGAAAACCAGAATGAGCCTCCGACAAACCTCTACCCTCTCAAAACCTACCCAACCACCATCCAATACACTCAACCTTGACCTACCACAAATTTCCTCAAATACCTCACTTACCACATACATTTCCAAACTTCACTCTCATCCTTTTAACCTATTATTCAAAGTACCTTCCATTAATCCCTTCAAACCCTACACACCTAAAACCTATTCAATCACCAAAACCACTCCCACTTCACTCACCATTACCCATAAACCTACAGACTTTGGTGGAAGGAAGAATGTCTCATGTATTAACAAACCTCAGTTTGTTAAGTGTGAGTCATATCATAGCATCTACAATCATCCCTCTACATGGCATTTGAAAACCTTCACCTCTGGAGTTGCCAGACTGGAGATTGCCTCTCCAATGACTGCTACCTTCAAGGATGGAGAAGACCATTTTCAGATGTCATTCAAAGGAAGACTAAGACCAGTACCTGGTAGCAGAGCAATTCCTTTCTCTGTTGACCTTCCTAAATCCCTACCACAAACTGAACCTCTCACACTGGAGGAGTGTGGAAGATGGATTACAGATGAAGAAGCTGCCTTCATGGCACACTGTCTTGAGATGAAGAAAATTGAAGTTATCAGACAGTTCAGGGATCCTTCTTCTGTATCCATAAAGATTGTACCAGACAGACAAAGGTGGCTACCTTAGTCTATCCCTAGGAAAAGGAAAGAACCTGCTCCTGGCAAGCTGCCATTCAGCAAGATCGGGCTCATAGAGTATGAGAAGGCTCCCAAGAAGTATAACCTTAAAGAGTTCTCTAAGCTTCCTATTACCAAGATCTCTGAGGACCATGCCAGAAGGTTTTATCTTAGTTCTCTGAAAGAAGATGAATGGAGAACTGGCTCCTCAAACTGCTGCAATGCCGAGAAAGCCACAATTCCAATAGTTGGCACTATCAGCAAAGTTACTGACACCAATCTGGGAACTGCCTACTTTGATGATACGTTCAGGTGTTCAGTAATCAGGCCTCTTGACTGCATGAAGATATATGTCCAATGGGTTGCTGTGACCAAGCACTTCGACATTGGATTTTTCTTGGAGTCAATGGTCTGAGTCTTGGAAAGACAAAGCCTTGTTACCATGTCTCGTCCCCCTAGTGCTTACAGAAGATGACAGGAAAAATCTGCGAAGAATATACCTGGCAGAAAATGAAGGACTCTCTTACGCTTCTGAAGCATTGAGTGCCTTCATCAGAAGAATATGGGGAAAAGATGCTGGAAACAAGTTTGATGCCTTCACTGCTGATGTGCTTCTGCATAGGGAAACTATCTTCATGGATTTACTGTATCTAGAAGAGGTGGAGAAAAGAAGGAGAATTCAGGTAGAATCTGAGCAGAGGGAACTTGGAAGTCTCATCAAATGGTTTATACCAAATGATGCGTTCTTTCAAAAGGCTCAACAAAAGAAGGAACTGAGACTGAAGCTATCCAACTGGGTGCTAGCAGAGCATCAAAAGATGAAACCCGCACCAGTATTAGAAGCTAGACCTTCTTCTTCGACTCCTGCAGTTGAGATGGTCACCATTCCTAAAGCAGAGTTTGAAGAAATGAAGGCCACTAACCTGAAAGTTACTCAGCTGGAGAATGCACTGAAGCTATTATATGAACGTCTCAACATCCCTCCACCACCTCCATCAAACCCTTAAATTTTTTCTGTGTGATATAAAATATTTTTTGGTACTCTTATATAGATACTCATTGTTTTTGCTCTGACTATTTGTCTATATATACCTATATCTGATTATCTGTTTATATATATACAAATTTTTCTAAATCTTATTTTGACTATGATGTGCTTTATACTATTTTTGTCTGATGACAAAAGGGGGAGTAAAAGAAAAGTTTGATGAACACATGAAAGTCTGGTTAACAAATTCACCGTCCGATGAATACACTAAAACTGAAAGTATCATGCATATCATTTCATACATAGCATTTGTGTGGTTATTCATTGCTCTAATATCTATTAATGCGTTGATATTCATTGATCCAGTACTCTAATAATGATCAATAATTTGGTACAATGAAAATCTTTTGATAAAATGAAAATCAGCATCCGATCTCACTTTGTTAAATATATGCTCTGATACATCTACGTATTTTTGCGATCACTTAAATGAATTTGTTTATCAACAATCGCCTAAATACCTAAATTGTTCTTATATATCTAAATTGTTAAATTCAGGGGGAGACCCTTGATATTATTTTGAAATTAAATTGTTCATCAACCTTGGATATTTGTCATCATCAAAAAGGGGGAGATTGTTAGAACCTAAACGATTGAGAAGTTTAGACCCTCATTAATTTTGATGATAACAAAGTATTTTCAAGAAGAACAATTTATCTTCTAACATATCTTTGAGTGTACAGGTATCAAAACTTCATATATATGTACGAAACACTCAAGGAAGAAGAAGAAATTTACAAAAGAATTGAATACAATCCACTAGTGTCAGCATCCGAACTCACTCCAGCGTCTTGCTAACAGCAAGCGTCTAGTAGTGTTACTCTTTGACACGTGGAATACTGAATTGCTGCGAGCGTCCGTCCTCTGTACTGAGCGAGCATTTGATCTCTTTAATGAAGCACGTGATGATCATGTTTCTGCTCCTAGCCTCAGATTGTTGTGGAACGGAATTCGAATTTGATTTTATGCGCTCATTTTGATGCACGAGGAAGCAAAGGTGACACCTTTAGCATAAGACAAAAATCGTACAAGGCAATTGCAAATTACAGATAGTACGAAAACGGTAATGTGTAGTATTCTGATATTCTCTGGAAAGGAAGAAAATGACTACATTTCAAATTACCTCACTCAATGGAAAGGAGATATTTTTACTGCAAAGGTAATACCCTTGAAGACTCCTATAAATACCCCAAGGTATTCTTTGAAGAGATGTTGCAAAAAAAAATTGTGAAGAAACTTCATTCTAAAAGTAATATTACTCAAGTGAGCAATCAAGTTTCGTGCCAAGTTTCTGGTCTACAAAGAACTGAACTCAGCGTCTTATACTTTCTTTTAGAAAGCCATTCTGTTTTGAGCTTAATCTTTTCATCCTCTCTGTGAGAGATATTTTGACTATATTCAAAAGTATAATCTCTTTTGTAAACTGTATTTGGCCTAGTGAAGGCTTTGTTCCTCAAAGGCTCGACTGCATTGAGTCGTTTTGAGAAGTTGAGAGTATTGTTAAGTTTGTGACAGTAGAATACTCTTGAGGAAAATTGTAATCAGTTGATTATAGTGAAAAATCCTTCAGGAACGAAGGGACTAGACGTAGCTACCAGTTGGTGGTGAACTAGTATAAATCTCTGCGTCTTATCCTTTACTGCTTTACATTTATCTTTACCTTGCTCAGTAAAACAAGTTTTCATAAGTGGTTTATTTTATGCATCCAGTTTAATTCTCTGCATCTGATATACAAACAGTTTTGAAAAATCTGTGTTGAAGTGTTTTTTACGTATAGTTTGCGAAAAGTTTTTAACACAATTCAACCCCCCTTCTTGTGTTCACGTTCAGATCAGCCAGCTTGATTATTCTCTTTCTCTTTGTAGCAGTTGTAGTAGTTGCAGTGGTATCGGAGGCAACAGCAGTAGGAGCAGTGGAGGGAGCAGCAACAGCACCAGAGGCTTGTTCCTGAAGCCTTTTGGCTCTCAATTCATCATGATATCGAGCAGCTTCTTCAATAGTCTTTTTTAGAAACTCTGCTATAACATATTTCTTATCTTTATCTTCTTCAGGCAGCAAAGAGGGCATGCATGCTGGTCTCACTGGAGGGACTAGGTGAGTAGGCTCAGAGGCAATGGGAATGCCAGTACTCCTAGTTACTCTCCTTGTAGGGTGAGCAGGAGCATCATGAGTAATTTTCCTCTTTCCTTTCCTGACATTTGATAGCAGCTTCCTCTTCTTCCTTCTGGATTTCAGCAATAATCTCAGAAGATAATACTCTTATCTTCTTCAAATTATCACTGCTGAAGATTGGAGCACTCACGGTTTGGAGTGCAATTCTAGCTTCTTCAATTTTAAGCCCTTGAAGATGCCTAATCAGACCTTGACTATCCAGAATTGCAGAGATCACCTTTCCATAGGGTATATTCAAGTTCTTCCCTTTCCTGGAGGAAGAAATGTTTCTGCGTAAGTGATCGAAGATAAGGCTTGGCAGATTGATCTTGTATTTGAGTTCATAATGCCATATAACAAACTTGTGGTCTGAACTCACAGTGTCAACAGATCTAGACTTGGGTAGAATGCAACTCTTGATGATCTTGGAAAGCACCCGAAACCTGTTCTTCATGTCCACAGCCTTTGAACTTCCAAGGTTCTTAAAGATAGTAGAGTTGATGGTTTCCATTCCACCATACTCGTCTTCCCAATTGTTTGAGTCTTCTTCCAGAGTTAGGGCACTTGATAACATCAGAGATCAAGTCCTATGTAATTACTATGTGTCTCTTTTGCACATAGTTGTAGATGGTGTTGTCCTTGGTTCTGGAAAATCTCCAGAACTCCTTCACCAGCTCATGGTAGATGGGATAGTTCTCCATGTAGAAGAAATCTACAATGCCCATATCAGCAAAATCAGTTCTGAAGCCGTACCCATTATCAGCAAGATCTTTGAAGTTCACATCTGATTCGCACATCACTTTTAGTTGATGTTGATTTGTGTAACACCCCATTTCTACCCATCGAATATTAATAAAATCAGAGTTATAAAATATCAACATAAACAGGATGTCACATTATTCAACTTTAAATCAACAACTTCATCACATATTAAATCAGATACATAACACTTTAAATAATCGGAGGAATCATTAACATCAACTATTAGTCTTTAGATTCAACATCAACTACAAAATAGCAAAGGTTTAACAAAACCAATATAAAATCCGACAATGTAACAAAGCGATAAAAATAGCAAATAAGCGCTCATCCCCGAGGGTTACATATCGAGGCGACAACACCGACTCGACTTGCATAAAGCAACAAAAGACTTCACACGATTACTTGAACCTCCACAGCTAATCTTGAGCACCTGCCCATTTCCCATGGTAGGGGAAACATCAGCAGAAAGGGTGAGATATCGAACAATATAATTGAGTTTCAGATAAACAGTATATCAGAATTTAGTCATATAAAATTATCACTTCGCACGTATCAACATCACAATCCACTTCACGTCACAACATCATGTAAACTTTCACTAATTCACATCACAATTTAAGTCACAGTACTTCACCAAAATTCACATCACAATTCAAGTCACAGTACTTCACCAAAATTCACATCACAATTCAAGTCACAGTACTTCACATCATTAAATAACTCATGCAAAAATATGATGAGACACGGACAATGCACATGCATGTGGTACCAACAGGGCTTCAGCCCTCGTCGCCAATTGCCAATTAATAGAGGCATCAAAACAAGGCATAAGCCTTCGTCGCAGTTTGCCAATCCAGGCCGTCATAAAATATGCAAATGAAATGTGACTCAATGAACATGACATCACATTACACAACTCGACAAACGTCATCCTTCACAAGGCATACGCCTACATCACTTTCGTTACCAATTAATAGAGGTAATTTCATCATCGCAATAGTTATATCGATTAACAAATTCAGTCACAGTAACTCAACAATTTTCAACAATCACAGAAAAATCAATTTCAACAAATAGCAACCATTTGTTCATCACAAATGCATACAGAGACAAATTATACAACCATAACCCCCACATACGATTCATCATAGACCCGATTATAGAATTCGAATCCCCCTTTACCTTGGATTGAAGGTTGCTCTAACTCTCCGATTGACTCCTAGATTCTTCCTTGCCGGCAACTTTTCGTATCTCCTCCCAATCCTTATGATAAACTCTCGAGAGTAACAATAGAGAGGGCCTTTAATCTTCACTCTCTTCTCTCCTAAGATCCCAAGGTTTTTAACCGTGTTTCCCAGCCCCTAAAACCTCACAAAAACGCTCAAGAATGGCTGCACACAACCCTAGAAAAGAGCGCACGTCGTGCGTGGCGATTCTCTGGCGTCAGGTTTAAATAACTCGACCGTGAATCGATTCACGTGCTAGGTGAATCGATTCACCTAGTTAAAAATTCTCCCAGACGAGTTAATGAAGTGAATCGATTCCTGCAAGCTTCCCATGCGATTCACAGAGGCGTGCTTCGATTCCCAGAGAACCAAACATGCTTGAATCGATTCCCATAGCTGGGGAATCGATTCCCAGAGGACCAAACATGTTTGAATCGATTCCCATAGCTGGGGAATCGATTCCCAGTGTTCAAGAAACACTTTCAAGCAATTCCATGATCCTCCAAACTGATTTTAAGGCACTCTAAACTCCACATCTAACACTCAAATAAGCCCATAACAAATAATAGTACTAATTTAATATCATTCTACAATTTAATTCAACTAAATTAATCCAACTAAAACCAACACCACTTAAATCAATATTTCACAACTTCCAAACTTAATCGGAAAAATAGTCGAAAATTTTTAATTAAATAACTATTTAAATTTGGGGCCTTTCACCTCTCCTCAACTTAAAATTTTTTCGTCCTCGAAAATTTACCTGGTTCGAACAACTCGGGATAGGATTCCCGCATCTTGCTCTCCAACTCCCACGTCATGCTTTCTCCAAATTTCTAACCAGACTACTTTCACCAAAGCAATCTCCTTGCCTCTTAGAGTCTTCATTTCACGATCTGCGATCCGTACGGGCATCGTTTCCATAGTAAGATTATCCCATACTTGCACATCATCCATATGAATCACATGAGATGGATCTGAAATGTACTTCCTGAGTTGTGACACATGAAACACGTCATGCAAATTCGAAAGGTTAGGCGGTAAAGCCACTCTATAGGCAACATTTCCAACTTTGTCCAAAATCTGATACGGACCAATAAAACGAGGAGTAAGCTTCTTAGACTTCAATGCACGCCCAACACCGGTTACCGGCGTGACTCTCAAAAACACATGATCACCAGCTTGAAATTCCAAATCTTTCCTTCGCTTGTCATGATAACTCTTCTTTCTACTTTGAGAAGCTTTCATCTTTTCTCGAATTAGCTTCACCTTCTCCGTAGTCTCCCGAACAATTTCAGGTCCAAGCACTACACTTTCCCCAGATTCATGCCAACATAAAGGAGTTCTACATCTCCGACCATACAACGCTTCAAAAGGTGCCATCCCAATACTCGAATGGTAACTGTTATTATAAGTGAACTCTATTAACGGAAGATAAGTGTCCCACGAACCTCCCTGCTCAAGAACACATGCCCTCAACAAGTCCTCTAATGACTGAATAGTCCTCTCTGTCTGTCCATCCGTCTGAGGGTGATACGCCGAACTCAATCTCAATTTGGAACCCAACGCCGCTTGCAGACTCTTCCAAAAATCAGAAGTAAACCTCGGATCTCTATCCGACACAATACACAAAGGAACACCATGCAGCTTTACAATTACACTGGTATAAATCTCAGCCAGCTTCGATACCGGAAAACTGATGTTAATAGGAATAAAATGAGCCGACTTCGTAAGCCTATCAACAATCACCCAAATCGAATCATGTCCCCTTGAAGTATTAGGTAATCCTGTCACAAAGTCCATTGAAATGCTATCCCATTTCCACTCTGGAACTTCCAACGGTTGCATCAATCCTGCAGGCTTCTGATGTTCAACCTTCGACTTCTGACAAGTTAAACATGCATACACAAACTGCGCCACATCACGCTTCATCCCAGGCCACCAAAACAAATTCTTCAAATCTTGATACATCTTTGTGGCTCCCGGATGAATACTCAAATTGCTTCTATGACTCTCCTCAAGAATTACTTTCTTCATTTCCGCATCATCAGGAATACAAATTCGATTACGGAATCTCAACACACCTTGCGCGTCTAACTTGAAATCATTATTCTCAGATTGATCGTCTAACTTCAATTGCTTGTCCCAAAAAGCTCCTAATTTGATGGCCGACTTTGGAGTTTCCCATTGCAACACGGCATCTACTTTAGATGGATCCACAGCAATGCCACTGCCCGAAATAACATGACCAAGAAAACTAACCTCCTTTAGCCAAAAGTCACATTTAGACAGCTTTGCATATAGCTTCTTCTCCCTCAAAACTTGCAATACTAGTCTTAAGTGTTACGCATGTTCTTCCTCCGATTTAGAGTAAATCAAAATATCATCAATGAATACCACCACAAACCGATCTAAATAGGAATGAAAGATACGGTTCATGTACTCCATGAATACTCCGGCGCATTAGTAACACCGAAAGGCATCACCGTATACTCATAATGTCCATATCGTGTTCTCAAGGCCGTCTTACAACATCTTCATCCTTCACCTTAACTGATGATAACCCGAGCCTCAAATCAATCTTGCTAAACACACGAGCACCCACTAATTGATCCATCAAGTCATCTATTCTTGGAAGCGGATACTTGTTCTTAATCGTTACTTTGTTCAAGCTGTCTATAATCAACACAAAGCCTCATACTTCCATCTTTCTTCTTTACTAGTAGCACCGAGCTCCCCACTACGGCGACACACTTGGTCTTACAAACTTCTTTTCAAGTAAATCTTCCAATTGCTTCTTTAATTACGACAATTGAGATGCGGACATCTGTATGGTGCCATAGAAACCTGGCCTGGGTACTGTACAAGATCAATAGCGAATTCAACTTCTCTTTCTGGTGGTACATCAGGAATTTCATCAGGGAAAACTTCAGGAAATTCACGCACCACTTGTAACTCCTCAATTATAGCTTGGTTCTCAATAGATAACGACGCCATCAACGAGAACACCTGAGCTTCCTCTTGCATCAACCGCCCTAACTGCCTAAAAGACAACAACCCAGCTCCCTCCTCTTCGGGAGTAGAAAAACTCACGGACTTGCTATAACAATTGATATGAACATAGTTATATTCTAACCAATTCATGCCTAAGATCACATCCATCCCACTTAACGGCAAACAAACCAAATCAACAGCAAAGTCTCGGTCGAAAATCGACAAAGGACACTTTAAACACACAAGAGAAGTGGTCACCGATCCCTTAGCTGGAGTCTCGACGACCATCTCTCCATTCATAGAAGACAATGTAAGACCCAATCTTTTAACGCAATCAGCAGCAATAAAGCAATGAGTAGCACGGTATCAATAATAGTAATTAAAGGAGTACTATTAATGAAACATGTACCTCGATGAGTCTGTCCTCATTAGGTATGCGAGTCGACCAAAGCGAACACCTTTCCACTGCCTGGTGCCTTCTTTGGTTTCTGACACTGGCTACTAATATGTCCTTCTTCGCCACAGTTGAAACATACATTCTCCTTAAACTTACACTCAGAAGATGTATGCCCACTCTTGCCACAACGGAAACACCTCTTTACTTCAGTAGTACACACATTACTCTTGTGACCAGGTTTCCCACATTTGAAACAAACTACACCAGCAGGAGCATCTCCCCCACTAGTCCTCTTGCCATCAGCCACTTTCTGTTTACCTTTACCAACTGGAGCATCATAAGGCTTGCCACGATTCTGTTGGCGCTTGCTCTTCCTCTCATTAATGATCTTATAATGAGCATTGTTATCCTCTTCATAAATCCTGCAGCTGTCAATCAAATCAGAGAAGACACGAATCTTTTGGTATCCCACTGCCTTCTTGATTTACAAGCAACCCGTTCTCAAACTTGATGCACTTGAAAACTTCGGCGGTTGCCCGCTTATAGTGCGGATAAAACTTAGCTAACTCAACAAACTTTGCGGCATATTCGATGGCAGACATATTTCCTTGCTTGACTCAAGAAACTCAATTTCCTTCTTACCACGAACATCCTGCGGATAATACTTCCTTAGGAACTCCCTTGAACACCTCCCAAGTGATACCTTCACTGCGACTTCCAACCTCGACGAGTCTCTAGCCACTACCATCGGCCTCGATTGCTAGCATATGAGTCCCATATCGAACCTTCCGAGCGGTGAGCGAGTCCATCACACTAAGATTCTCTCCATCTCTTTCAACCAACCCAACGCTCCATCAGGATCATACTTACCCTTGAAGGTAGGCGGATTCTCCCTCTGAAAGGTCGCCAAACTACGAGATCCAAAGATTCTCACAAGATTCTACGATTTTGCAAAGCTTGAGTCATTGCTTGTAAAGCAGCAGCAATTGCAGCATCGTTCCTTCCAGCCATCTCAACTTGTCACTATAACATAAACAAAGGTTAGAACTTAACAATACTCGATTGTTAAACAAAACTACGACTCGACAACTTGGCCGGACGGACCGAACTGCTCTGATACCACTAATGTAACACCCCATTTCTACCCATCGAATATTAATAAAATCAGAGTTATAAAATATCAACATAAACAGGATGTCACATTATTCAACTTTAAATCAACAACTTCATCACATATTAAATCAGATACATAACACTTTAAATAATCGGAGGAATCATTAACATCAACTATTAGTCTTTAGATTCAACATCAACTACAAAATAGCAAAGGTTTAACAAAACCAATATAAAATCCAGCAACAGAACAAAACGATAAAAATAGCAAATAAGCGTTCATCCCCCCGAGTGTTACATATCAGAGCGACAACACCGACTCGACTTGCATAAAGCAACAAAAGACTTCACACGATTACTTGAACCTCCACGACTAATCTTGAGCACTGCCCATTTCCCATGGTAGGGAAACATCGCAGAAAAGGGTGAGATATCGAACAATATAATTGAGTTTCGGATAAACGGTATATCGGAATTTAGTCATATAAAATTATCACTTGCACGTATCAACATCACAATCCACTTCACGTCACAACATCATGTAAACTTTCACTAATTCACATCACAATTTAAGTCACAAAGATTTCACCAAAATTCACATCACAATTCAAGTCACGATGCTTCACCAAAATTCACATCACAATTCAAGTCACGATTTCACATCATTAAATAACTCATGCAAAAATATGATGAGACACGGACAATGCACATGCATGTGGTACCAACAGGCTTGACCTCGCCGCCAATTGCCAATTAATAGAGGCATCAAAACAAGGCATAAGCCTTCGTCGCGATTTGCCAATCCAGCCGTCATAAAATATGCAAATGAAATGTGACTCAATGAACATGACATCACATTACACAACTCGACAAACGTCATCCTTCACAAGGCATACGCCTACATCACTTTCGTTACCAATTAATAGAGGTAATTTCATCATCGCAATAGTTATATCGATTAACAAATTCAGTCACAGTAACTCAACAATTTTCAACAATCACAGAAAAATCAATTTCAACAAATAGCAACCATTTGTTCATCACAAATGCATACAGAGACAAATTATACAACCATAACCCCCACATACGATTCATCATAGACCCGATTATAGAATTCGAATCCCCCTTTACCTTGGATTGAAGGTTGCTCTAACTCTCCGATTGACTCCTAGATTCTTCCTTGCCGGCAACTTTTCGTATCTCCTCCCAATCCTTATGATAAACTCAGGAGAGTAACAATAGAGAGGGCCTTTAATCTTCACTCTCTTCTCTCCTAAGATCCCAAGGTTTTTAACCGTGTTTCCCAGCCCCTAAAACCTCACAAAAACGCTCAAGAATGGCTGCACACAACCCTAGAAAAGAACTGCACGTCGTACGTGACGATTCTGCAGCGTCAGGTTTAAATAACTCGACTGTGAATCGATTCACAGGCTAGGGTGAATCGATTCACCTAGTTAAAAATTCTCCCCTGCACGAGTTAATGAAGTGAATCGATTCCTGCAAGCTTCCCATGCGATTCACAGAGGCGTGCTTCGATTCCCAGAGAACCAAACATGCTTGAATCGATTCCCATAGCTGGGGAATCGATTCCCAGAGGACCAAACATGTTTGAATCGATTCCCATAGCTGGGGAATCGATTCCCAGTGTTCAAGAAACACTTTCAAGCAATTCCATGATCCTCCAAACTGATTTTAAGGCACTCTAAACTCCACATCTAACACTCAAATAAGCCCATAACAAATAATAGTACTAATTTAATATCATTCTACAATTTAATTCAACTAAATTAATCCAACTAAAACCAACACCACTTAAATCAATATTTCACAACTTCGAAAACTTAATCGGAAAAATAGTCGAAAATATTTAATTAAATAAATAATTAAATATCGGGCGTTACAACTCTCCCCCACTTAAAATATTTTCGTCCTCGAAAATTTACCTGGTTCGAACAACTCGGGATAGGATTCCCGCATCTTGCTCTCCAACTCCCACGTCATGCTTTCTCCGGCAGCCCCTAACCAGACTACTTTCACCAAAGCAATCTCCTTGCCTCTTAGAGTCTTCATTTCACGATCTGCGATCCGTACGGGCATCGTTTCCATAGTAAGATTATCCCATACTTGCACATCATCCATATGAATCACATGAGATGGATCTGAAATGTACTTCCTGAGTTGTGACACATGAAACACGTCATGCAAATTCGAAAGGTTAGGCGGTAAAGCCACTCTATAGGCAACATTTCCAACTCTGTCCAAAATCTGATACGGACCAATAAAACGAGGAGTAAGCTTCTTAGACTTCAATGCACGCCCAACACCGGTCACCGGCGTGACTCTCAAAAACACATGATCACCAGCTTGAAATTCCAAATCTTTCCTTCGCTTGTCATGATAACTCTTCTGTCTACTTTGAGAAGCTTTCATCTTTTCTCGAATTAGCTTCACCTTCTCCGTAGTCTCCCGAACAATTTCAGGTCCAAGCACTACACTTTCCCCAGATTCATGCCAACATAAAGGAGTTCTACATCTCCGACCATACAACGCTTCAAAAGGTGCCATCCCAATACTCGAATGGTAACTGTTATTATAAGTGAACTCTATTAACGGAAGATAAGTGTCCCACGAACCTCCCTGCTCAAGAACACATGCCCTCAACAAGTCCTCTAATGACTGAATAGTCCTCTCTGTGCCCATCCGTCTGAGGGTGATACGCCGAACTCAATCTCAATTTGGAACCCAACGCCGCTTACAGACTCTTCCAAAAATCAGAAGTAAACCTCGGATCTCTATCCGACACAATACACAAAGGAACACCATGCGACTTTACAATTACGGTATAAATCTCACCACCGATACCGTAAAACTGATGTTAATAGGAATAAAATGAGCCGACTTCGTAAGCCTATCAACAATCACCCAAATCGAATCATGTCCCTCAAGTATTAGGTAATCCTGTCACAAAGTCCATTGAAATGCTATCCCATTTCCACTGGAACTTCCAGCGGTTGCATCAATCTGCCAGGCTTACGATGTTCAACCTTCGACTTGACAAGTTAAACATGCATACACAAAGCTGCGCACATCACGCTTCATCCCAGGCCACCAAAACAAATTCTTCAAATCTTGATACATCTTTGTGGCTCCCGGATGAATACTCAAATTGCTTCTATGACTCTCCTCAAGAATTACTTTCTTCATTTCCGCATCATCAGGAATACAAATTCGATTACGGAATCTCAACACACCTTGCGCGTCTAACTTGAAATCATTATTCTCAGATTGATCGTCTAACTTCAATTGCTTGTCCCAAAAAGCTCCTAATTTCGGTAGCCGACTTTGGAGTTTCCCATTGCAACACGGCATCTACTTTAGATGGATCCACAGCAATGCCACTGCCCGAAATAACATGACCAAGAAAACTAACCTCCTTTAGCCAAAAGTCACATTTAGACAGCTTTGCATATAGCTTCTTCTCCCTCAAAACTTGCAATACTAGTCTTAAGTGTTCTGCATGTTCTTCCTCCGATTTAGAGTAAATCAAAATATCATCAATGAATACCACCACAAACCGATCTAAATAGGAATGAAAGATACGGTTCATGTACTCCATGAATACTCCCGGCGCATTAGTAACACCGAAAGGCATCACCGTATACTCATAATGTCCATATCGTGTTCTGAAGGCCGTCTTCTGAACATCTTCATCCTTCACCTTAATCTGATGATAACCCGACCTCAAATCAATCTTGCTAAACACACGAGCACCCACTAATTGATCCATCAAGTCATCTATTCTTGGAAGCGGATACTTGTTCTTAATCGTTACTTTGTTCAACTGTCTATAATCAACACAAAGCCTCATACTTCCATCTTTCTTCTTTACTAGTAGCACTGGAGCTCCCCACGGCGACACACTTGGTCTTACAAACTTCTTTTCAAGTAAATCTTCCAATTGCTTCTTTAATTCTGACAATTCAGATGCAGACATCCTGTATGGTGCCATAGAAACCGATGCAGTACAGGTACAAGATCAATAGCGAATTCAACTTCTCTTTCTGGTGGTACATCAGGAATTTCATCAGGGAAAACTTCAGGAAATTCACGCACCACTTGTAACTCCTCAATTATAGCTTGGTTCTCAATAGATAACGACGCCATCAACGAGAACACCTGAGCTTCCTCTTGCATCAACCGCCCTAACTGCCTAAAAGACAACAACCCAGCTCCCTCCTCTTCGGGAGTAGAAAAACTCACGGACTTGCTATAACAATTGATATGAACATAGTTATATTCTAACCAATTCATGCCTAAGATCACATCCATCCCACTTAACGGCAAACAAACCAAATCAACAGCAAAGTCTCGGTCGAAAATCGACAAAGGACACTTTAAACACACAAGAGAAGTGGTCACCGATCCCTTAGCTGGAGTCTCGACGACCATCTCTCCATTCATAGAAGACAATGTAAGACCCAATCTTTTAACGCAATCAGCAGCAATAAAGCAATGAGTAGCACCAGTATCAATAATAGTAATTAAAGGAGTACTATTAATGAAACATGTACCTCTGATGAGTCTGTCCTCATTAGCTGTCTGAGTCCCAGCCAAAGCGAACACCTTTCCACTGCCTGGTGCCTTCTTTGGTTTCTGACACTGGCTACTAATATGTCCTTCTTCGCCACAGTTGAAACATACATTCTCCTTAAACTTACACTCAGAAGATGTATGCCCACTCTTGCCACAACGGAAACACCTCTTCACTTCAGTAGTACACACATTACTCTTGTGACCAGGTTTCCCACATTTGAAACAAACTACACCAGCAGGAGCATCTCCCCCACTAGTCCTCTTGCCATCGACCACTTTACATTTACCTTTACCAACTGGAGCATCATAAGGCTTGCCACGATTACATTGGCGCTTGCTCTTCCTCTCATTAATGATCTTATAATGAGCATTGTTATCCTCTTCATAAATCCTGCAGCTGTCAATCAAATCAGAGAAGACACGAATCTTTTGGTATCCCACTGCCTTCTTGATTTCTGGGCGCAACCCGTTCTCAAACTTGATGCACTTCGAAAACTCAGCAGTTGCCCCGCTATAGTGCGGATAAAACTTAGCTAACTCAACAAACTTTGCAGCATATTCAGTAACCGACATATTTCCTTGCTTCAGCTCAAGAAACTCAATTTCCTTCTTACCACGAACATCCTCTGGATAATACTTCCTTAGGAACTCCCTTCGGAACACCTCCCAAGTGATACCTTCACCTGCAGCTTCCAACCTCTGACGAGTCTCTAGCCACCAGTCATCAGCCTCGACTGCTAGCATATGAGTCCCATATCGAACCTTCTGAGCCGGAGTGCAGTCCATCACACGGAAGATTCTCTCCATCTCTTTCAACCAACCCAACGCTCCATCAGGATCATACTTACCCTTGAAGGTAGGCGGATTCTCCCTCTGAAAGGTCGCCAAACTACGAGATCCAGCATTCTCGTCAGCATTCGGCTGATTTTGCAAAGCTTGAGTCATTGCTTGTAAAGCAGCAGCAATTGCAGCATCGTTCCTTCCAGCCATCTCAACTTGTCACTATAACATAAACAAAGGTTAGAACTTAACAATACTCGATTGTTAAACAAAACTACGACTCGACAACTTGGCCGGACGGACCGAACTGCTCTGATACCACTAATGTAACACCCCATTTCTACCCATCGAATATTAATAAAATCAGAGTTATAAAATATCAACATAAACAGGATGTCACATTATTCAACTTTAAATCAACAACTTCATCACATATTAAATCAGATACATAACACTTTAAATAATCGGAGGAATCATTAACATCAACTATTAGTCTTTAGATTCAACATCAACTACAAAATAGCAAAGGTTTAACAAAACCAATATAAAATCCAGCAACAGAACAAAACGATAAAAATAGCAAATAAGCGTTCATCCCCCCGAGTGTTACATATCAGAGCGACAACACCGACTCGACTTGCATAAAGCAACAAAAGACTTCACACAGTTACTTCGAACCTCCACAGCTAATCTTGAGCACCTGCCCATTTCCCATGGTAGGGAAACATCGTGAAAAGGGTGAGATATCGAACAATATAATTGAGTTTCAGATAAACAGTATATCAGAATTTAGTCATATAAAATTATCACTTCGCACGTATCAACATCACAATCCACTTCACGTCACAACATCATGTAAACTTTCACTAATTCACATCACAATTTAAGTCACGATTTCACCAAAATTCACATCACAATTCAAGTCAGCGATTTCACCAAAATTCACATCACAATTCAAGTCACAGTACTTCACATCATTAAATAACTCATGCAAAAATATGATGAGACACGGACAATGCACATGCATGTGGTACCAACAGGGCTTCAGCCCTCGTCGCCAATTGCCAATTAATAGAGGCATCAAAACAAGGCATAAGCCTTCGTCGCAGTTTGCCAATCCAGGCCGTCATAAAATATGCAAATGAAATGTGACTCAATGAACATGACATCACATTACACAACTCGACAAACGTCATCCTTCACAAGGCATACGCCTACATCACTTTTGTTACCAATTAATAGAGGTAATTTCATCATCGCAATAGTTATATCGATTAACAAATTCGATCCACGATAACTCAACAATTTTCAACAATCACAGAAAAATCAATTTCAACAAATAGCAACCATTTGTTCATCACAAATGCATACAGAGACAAATTATACAACCATAACCCCCACATACGATTCATCATAGACCCGATTATAGAATTCAATCCCCTTTACCTTGGATTGAAGGTTGCTCTAACTCTCCGATTGACTCCTAGATTCTTCCTTGCCGCAACTTTTCGTATCTCCTCCCAATCCTTATGATAAACTCTCGAGAGTAACAATAGAGAGGGCCTTTAATCTTCACTCTCTTCTCTCCTAAGATCCCAAGGTTTTTAACCGTGTTTCCCGACCCTAAAACCTCACAAAACGCTCAAGAATGGCTGCACACAACCCTAGAAAAGAGCGCACGTCGTGCGTGGCGATTCTGCGACGTCGAGTTTAAATAACTCGACCGTGAATCGATTCACGGCTAGGGTGAATCGATTCACCTAGTTAAAAATTCTCCCTGCGAGTTAATGAAGTGAATCGATTCCCGCAAGCTTCCCATGCGATTCACGCAGGCGTGCTTCGATTCCCAGAAGAACTAAACATGCTTGAATCGATTCCCATAGCTGGGGAATCGATTCCCAGAGGACCAAACATGTTTGAATCGATTCCCATAGCTGGGGAATCGATTCCCAGTGTTCAAGAAACACTTTCAAGCAATTCCATGATCCTCCAAACTGATTTTAAGGCACTCTAAACTCCACATCTAACACTCAAATAAGCCCATAACAAATAATAGTACTAATTTAATATCATTCTACAATTTAATTCAACTAAATTAATCCAACTAAAACCAACACCACTTAAATCAATATTTCACAACTTCGAAAACTTAATCGGAAAAATAGTCGAAAATATTTAATTAAATAAATAATTAAATATCGGGCGTTACAATTTGCATTCGTCAAAGTAGGTAGAAGTTCAGGTTCAGGACCATACACAACTGGTAGTAGTGAAGCATCCATTACAGAAGAGAGTAGCAGAAGCAGAGAGCACATAGCGAGAATGGGGTTTAGGGTTTCAAGTGTGAGGTTTCTCAGAAAAAGATAGAGTGGGTAGTGGGTGAGTGAGTGGAGTGAGTGTATCTAAAACGTGTTGAGGAAGGCAAACCACCTTGTTCAGTTTTCAAAATAAATGAAATAAATAATTTGTCGTTTCAGAAACGAAGTGTGTCTAGCTTCGCCATAAAGATGCGTAGTAAAATGTCCTCGGGCAGTAAAAAAAGTTATGACTCAGCGAGAGCAATACTCATCCACTAACGCATCAACCAGTCTCAAAGAGACACATGTACAATAAGATTTCCAGAGGGAACTTGAAGTAAATGCAACAGACTATCATGAATATGAGCAGTTAACAACAACAGATAATGCAAATACTAATTAATAAATAATTAATAAAAATAAAATAAATAATATAATAAAAAAACAGAGGCATATATGTATAACAGACGAACACATAAAACAGAGGGACATGTCGAAAACAGACGCACACAAATAACCAGAGGCACTTGTGAAAAACAGACACAGCATCAAAACAGAGTCATATAATCAAACAGACACAGTCATTTTAGAGGCACACAAAACAGAAGCAGATATATTCAAATTAAACACTTATTTCTTTATAAGATGAAAATTCAAGTTCTTTCTTATAAAGTTGAATCTATCTTCAAGAAGGGGTTTTGTATAGATATCTGCCCATTGATGGTCAGTATCAATAAATTTAATTTCAAGTATCCCTTTCTGAACATGGTCTCTAATGAAGTGATGTTTAATTTTAATATGTTAAGCACGTGAATGCAAAATAGGATTCTTGGTCAAACATATTGCTGAGGTATTATCACAGTATATAGGAATGTTACTCTCTTTTATCTGATAATCCTCAAGCTGATACTTCATCCATAGTAGTTGTGAACTACAACTTGCTGCAGATATGTACTCAGCTTCTACCGTGGATAGTGCAATTGTGCTTTGCCTTTTGCTGGGCCATGAGATAAGGTTGGCTCCAAGAAATTGGCAGCCACCAATTGTGCTTTTTCTTTCAATTCTATCTCCAGCAAAGTCAGCATCACAGAAAACTACCAACTTAAAATTTTCTGAAATCTTATAAAGCAAACCAAGGTTAGTAGTTCCTTTGAGATACTTAAAGATTCTCTTAATAGCAGTTAAATGATTCTCTAGGATCAGATTGGAATCTTGCACATAAGCATATACTAAACATAATATCAGACCTTGAGGCAGTAAGATAAAAGAGTGAACCAATCATACCTCTATATACCTTTTGGTCTTCCTTTTAACTAGATTCATCTTTGTCAAGAGCACATGTTGTATGCATTGGTGTGCTCATTGGTTTGGTTTCCTCAAGCTTGAACATCTTTAAGAGTTCTTTTACATATTTAGTCTGATGGATATAGGTTCTATCTTGACATTGCTTGATTTGAATACTAAGGAAGAATTTTAATTCTCCCATCATTCTCATTTCAAACTCATTCTGCATAAGCTTAGAGAATTCCTCACAAAGAGATTCATTAGTAGCACCAAAAATAATATCATCAACATATATTTGAACTATAATAAAATGCTTTTTAGATGATTTTCTAAAGAGTGTAGTGTCCACCTGTCCTCTTTCAAAACCATTTGCCATTAAAAAGGAACTCAGTCTGTCGTACCAAGCTCTTGGGGCTTGTTTAAGACCATAGAAAGCCTTTTTATGTTTGAAGACATGCTCTGGATAAGCAAAATCTTCAAATCCAGGTGGTTATTTTAAAAACACTTCCTCACTTATAAAACCATTTAAAAATGCACTCTTTACATCCATTTGATATAAAGTAATACCATTATGTGCAGTAAATGATAATAATATTCTAATTGCTTTAAGTCTAGCTACAGGAGCAAAGGTTTCAGTCTAGTCTATACCTTCCTCTTGTGAATACCCTTGAGCAACAAGTCTAGCTTATCCTCTGGAGGTGGTTCCAATGTCTTGCTTATCCTCTGGAGGTGGTACAAGCTTCCAAACATCATTTCTATGGAATTGATTAAGCTCTTCTTGCATAACAAGTATCCATCCATCATCTGTTAGTGCTTCATCAATTGTCTTGGGCTCAATTTCTAATAGCAATGCAAAGTCAGTGTTCCCTGAGAGATGATCTTGTTTTAACTCTATCACTTAGTTCACTAATGATTTGGTCCTTTGGGTGATGAGGTTTGAACTTCCAGTCTGTTATCTTCTTTTCTTAAGTCCTAGACGCAAAATCAGAGTCAACACTTGTGACATCATCATCTGTTTCTTTGCTTATCTGCATATCTGTAAAGATCTCATCTAGCTCTAATGTTTCATTGTTGTGCTTCTTATCATCAAATCTCACATTCATAGATTCATCAACAATTAGTGTTTCTTTATTGTATACTATGTAAGCTTTAGAGCGTTCAGAATATCCCAAAAAGATAGCTTTGTGTGATTTTGAATCAAATTTTCCAAGACTGTCCTTTGTATTGAGAACAAAGCAGTCACACCCAAATTGGTGAAAATATGAAATGTTGGGTTTTCTTCCTTTCCACAATTCATAAGGAGTCTTATTCAAGATAGGTCTAATATAGATTCTATTTTGAATATAACATGTAGTGTTTACAACTTCTGCCCATAAGTGTTTTGCAACATTAGTTTTGTGAATCATGGTTCTGGCTATTTCTTGAAAAGATCTATTTTTCCTTTCTACAAACACCATTTTGTTGTGATGTTCTAGCGGATGAAAAATTGTGAGAAATTCAATGCTCTTCGCAGAAGTTTTGAAATTGTTCATTTTCAAATTCTCCACCGTGATCACTTCTAATTGTTGTAATACAAAAATCTTTTTCATTTTGCACTTGCTTGCAGAAAATAGAAAACATTGCAATTGACTCATCCTTGTGAGCAAGGAACTTTACCCATGTCCATCTAGTATAGTCATCAACAATTACAAGACCATATTTCTTTCCAGACAAAGATGCAGTTCTAGTTGGTCTAAATAAATCTAAATGCAAAAGCTCAAGTGACCTTGAGGTGGAAACAATATTTTTGAATTGAAAAGAAGATTTTATTTGTTTTCCTTTTTGGCATGCTTCAGAAAGAGCATCAGATTGATACCTAAGATTTAGTAAGCCTCTAATAAGTTCTTTCTTGTTGAGCTTTGAGATTAACCTCAAGCTGGCATAACCTAATCTTTTGTGCCAAGTTCATTGTTCTTCATCAACTGACAAAAAGCATTTGACATTTTGAATTGCTAACTTAGAAAGTTTTATTTTTTAAATATTATTCTTTCTTTTTACTTTAAAGAAAATGGAACCATCTTTCTTACTCTTGACTATAAGGGCATTTTCACTGAAGACAACATCATAACCACTATCGCATAATTGACTTACACTTAGTAGTTATGCTTTAGGCCATCAACAAGTAAAATATTATCAATAGAAGGTAGAAATTTCTCACCGACTCTTCCACTTCCAATGATTTTACCTTTCTGATTTCCTCCGAAACCTACTGTTCCACTCTCTTTAAGTTGGAGTTCTTGGAATATACGCCTTTTGTTGGAATCAAGTGGATTCAGAAACAATAATCCTTAATTGTTTTGATGATAACAAAAGATTAAGAGAACAATTTATTCTCTAACATGGTTATAAGTGTGCAGAAAGTATTTATACTCAGAGAAATTTGCTTCAGAAGACTTAGTGAAATCTTGAAATTCACTCATCAAAGTCCGGCTCTAGCTCTGATTCTTGGCACATAGAATCTATTTGGTCAACGCTTTGGAGTTAGTCAACATTCTGTTGTTGGTCAACACT
This sequence comes from Calophaca sinica, assembly GCA_037113605.1. NCBI lineage: Eukaryota > Viridiplantae > Streptophyta > Magnoliopsida > Fabales > Fabaceae > Calophaca > Calophaca sinica. The sequence goes on from CM073736.1 coordinate 74,232,603, forward strand.
CTGGTATATGATGCAAGACATGATTTGACTTAGTCAAATCTGTTGGTGACCCGCTCTTTCGAAAGACTCCAAATCTATTTGGTCAACGCTCTTGTGATGGTCAACGCTCTGTTAGAGCATGGTCACAATCTGGTTGGTCAACTCTCTGGTGCAAGTCAACAATACAACAGATTCCACTAAGTGCACTCCATGAAGACTTATTGTGCTTCAACAAGAATCTGCTATGTGATAGCCCTTGTGACACTCTAATCCCCGTTTCGAAAATCGTTAAATAAAAACAAATAAGAAAATAAATAAATAAATAAATACATCAAATTGATCTTGATTCGGTAAACTGAACAAAAAAAAAAATATAATAGTCGTTGCGGAATTAAAATAAATTATCTATTTTCATAAAAGAAGTAACGATAAATAATTTAAATAAAATATAAAAAGGATCAACGGATAATTCGATGAGTAATTCAATTTCAGACATCATTCAGTTTGCAAATATTTAGTAACAACAAGCATAGTAAGTACTTCTCTTTCAAAATCTTATTTGAACTTGTGAAATAAAAATAAAACCAAGCGATATACGAACCCCCAAATAAAAGAAAAACCTGTGTCACACAGCCTCAGAGCTTGACTTAGCCCAACTTACACTACAGTAACAAAATACATAAATGACTCAACGTCTCAATCAGAAAATGTTCGAATTAAAACTATAAAATAATTCTGCAGAAGAGGCCTTCACCACTAGTTACGTGTCCTGGTATTAGTAGTGTCTGCAATCGAACATGGAAGAACAAGAGACAAACAACCATAGAGGGGTGAGTACGTTGAAATCGAGTTATAGTGATATTTAGAGAGAAAAAGGTGAATAAATAAATAATATATTTATATATATATATATATATACACACACCACACTATAACAATCAATTCACATAAAGTAGTAACAACATTATTCACATAAAGTAGTAACAACATCTCATATCATCTACAAATGCACGCAGACAAATTTCATCATTTCTCATAGCCACATAATTATCAAAAGAAAATAATGCAGATGCTAACATCACTACTTCTTATGCATGTGGTACCATCTACTACTCTGGGAAGTCTCCTAGGAGTACATATTTGGTTTATTAGAGATCACCTCGCGGGTGTTTTACTCTATTACCGCATACTCTCAACTAGGGATGATAATGTCAGGTGACGGTCGGGGGTAGCTAAGTCCGATAAGTGGTCCCTAGTCCAAGCGCGACACTCAAACTATTAGGGAACACAAACTCGGCTTCTCACCCTCTAGGCCGAGGTATTGCCACTTGAGCTCACTCATATTGGCCTCCACCTTTCATTTCAATAGTGCTTCCCCCCATCCTGTTACAAGGGTTGTATGACAAACAAACACACAAGGTCGGGTTTCCTCCGAACGTCATAGTTCAATTTTTCATTGACAATCCATCATGGCCCATATGGCTAGGATTATCTCACAAGGAATGACTCAAGTCCCATTATGGCTACTAATAGCTAGGTGACTTGTACACAAGGTCATTTATCCTTTTTCAGGTCGTTGCCACAAATGTGGACTTTTCACAATCATTATCAAAATTTAACAGGCAAGATACAAAGTAAGTTACAATGGCAACTCAAGAATAACCACCACATATTTGAGTATTTAGGCGAACACATAGGAGCAACAACAATGACAAATAAACCACAACACTTATTTGGGTCATATTCATAAAATTAAAATATACAGAGAAAGACATTTTTCACAACATTAATCTACACATAGAAATAGAAACAACAGATGTTCGCAACCTTAATTTTCTGCATAAAAACAGAAACACCAAACAGGAAATACAGCAGGAAAATGCAATTTTTACAGACAGCAACAACACAAAACAGCAGCAGCATAACATTTACAGAAAACAGCAACAACATATAACTAATTATGTGATTAAATTCGCAACAACAGCAACAGCAAACAGCAGAAACACAAACTGCACAGCATGCAGGAACAACAACACAAAAACTGCCCAGCAGCAGAAATCATACAGCAGAAAAAAACAGCATCTCATTATAACGAAACGCCATGAATTAATTATGAACGAGACAAGTTAAATTATTCCAAAATTCTTATTAACAGTAATTATAAAAACATCATCTTTTCTAAATCATTCTTATCATTTCAAGATATAGTTCATCAATTTCGATACTACTAATTATCACGAAAATTAGCGAGACATGTTAAGAATTAAAACCAAATTTTTTCTACCACTTCCATAATCTATAACCAGTCATGGCTGCTATACAAATCATCCAAAATAGTGATTATGTTGTATATAATCATTCAAAACAGAATTATTTTCAATCAATTATCAAACAAAGGGGTTCAAACTTGACTCAACTAATGCATTATTTGGATTAGTACATAGTGCAGAATTTTTCCAGAATAGTCATCAATAAAAGTAACGAACACATGACCAAACGGCCTTGGAAAGTTTTAGTATTTAACTAAAGGTGCCTAACTCATATACAAACACAACACAAGTGGTCCCATCTAAAAATTTGAATTCAGTAATTTATGAGAAATCATATAATGAAGCTGTTTTGACATTTTGCCACTCAAAACAATGTCCTGGACATCTCAAAGGTTTTAAAATTCTTAAGGCTATCAAAAGAAACCAAACAATTATGCCAATTTTTATTAAAGCATCCAACACTCACAAAATCCATTTAGAAGTGGTTCCAGTAAAAAATACTAAGTATAAAAATAATAGAAATTCATATACTGAATGAATGTTTCAGAAATCAAAGCTAAAAATAGCAGTTAGTAAAAATAACGAACAGAGTACCAAATGACTTTGATATTTTATGTAAATTTTACAGGAAGTAGATAACATAAATATGAACACGATGCAATTGATCCCGTGTTAAAAATCGTAGCCAATAATTTATAAAAATTCATGCACTGAGTCTGTTTTATACTGTGATTTTCAGAAAAATAATCATGTTTTAAACTATTATCAAACAATGGGGTTTAAGGACACCCCTTCACCTATTCCCTCAAATATCCCCAATTTCAATAATCTCCCCCCCTTACCTTTAATGTAGAATTTGCAACCTTTAGAGAGGGTGGGTGTCCTTGGCTTCCTTCTTGGTCCCACTAACAAGGATAAGGGTAGAAGATGGGATTAAAGGTTTGCTTCTCAAAAACTTAAAATGAGGGACAACGAGAGAGCTTCCTAGGAACCTTACCAAACAAGAGAGATGCTTATGATTCCTTTCATGGTCCTAGAGTTGACACTTGGGTGGCTCCTCCATTCTCAACCCTTTGCTCCTTCAATGGTGGGAGGGTGTTTGGTGATGAGAGTGTTTGTGAAGGAGAGAAAGAGAGAAAGCGTGAGAGGGTGAGAGGGAGATAAGAGGCGCCACTTTTTAGTGGAGGCAAGGATGAGAGCTTGTCTTACTCCTTAGGTTTTCTCTAGCTAGGTTTTTAGGTAAGTGGATCACTTAAGCACTAATCCTCTAGGCCCAATAACAACATAACAATTCTAAACTATCTTAAATCATTTCTTAATAGCCCATGGCACATAGACTAAGGCCTAAGAGCATTAATCAGTAACAAATTCAAAGTCACACAAGGTATCACATCATCACTTATTTAATTGAGGCATTGCACATAAGCACCTAATTAAATAATTATAGAAATTAAGGAAAAACAACTAGAATCATTTCTAGACTCCTGTAATTATATTCACACATATAACACATAATTAAAATTTAATTAACACATAATAAATAAAAATGAGAATGAGATAGTCTATGAGAATGAGGGGCGTATCAGTAAGGAACGGGTGTACACAGTAAATCAGTAAAACTCATTTTTATATACCTTTAAAACCTTTTAACCCATCAAACTCATTTTTAACACTTCTTTAAGTCAAAATATTTTTTCCAAATAATTGACCTTTCAAATACTAACATTTTATAAAGGTAAAATGATTAAATAACAAATTACTAATATTTTCTAAAAATACAAATAAATACAACTTTAACAATTTTCAACAATTTAAACACACCTAGGAAAATCAGAATAACTACATTTACAAATCATCATAATTAATGAAATAAATACATTTTAAAAATATAAAATGTACGAGAAATGCGGGGTGTTACATTCTACCCCCCTTAAAAGAAATTTTGCCCACAAAATTTGCAAAAACGTCGATGACAAAATGAAAGAGGCATCCTTACTCAAGTTCGCAATTAATCAACAGGGTACACGTGCACACTTTTGATTATTATTATTTCACCTACCAGTGACAAGTTGTTGGGGTGATCAGTCCCTCCTACTCATCCATTTGGTAACTGAAACAATAATAATTATACAAATCAAGCACACACACCTCTATAAGGATCTTCGATAAAGACTTGAATGTAATTATGTCCGCGCAACATAATTACTCTCACAACTCTATTAAAGTTCCTTTGTATGGCATAATCATCAAGTCCTACATTTCTACCGAACATATTACAAAACTCATATAAACATCTACCAAAAACAGCATGAACAAGCATATGTAGTAGCAAATTTACTGAATTTATAAAAATGTCTCCAAGGTTAAGAAAATTTTAAATAAATGTCAGGTCAACATATAACATGTTAAGACTTTAGAAATAATTTTTATAACTCGGGAGCAACTCATTCAGTCCTCAAATAAATTCAAAACCGAAACATACATAGAAAGTGCGAAATTTCTCAGTTATTACACTATTAAAAGTAATGATTTTTGTGCCATATCAAACGGAATCGGGTTTTAACAAAATTTAGTATGTAGGTCCTTGACATGCATATGTTCATTGATATATTTTTATTAGGTCAAAATACGTTACCAAAAATTACAAAAAAAAAAAAATTATGTAAGGTTCGGATCCTGCCCAGAATTTTCCAGCAAACACTGTCTGTGATGCATAATATCATAGGACAGTTAAAACACAATGAAAATCCACCAAATTAAATATGCAAGATCCTAACACACATACAAACAGTCTCCAAGTGGTCTTATGTCAAAATCTTGTCTCAAACGTTCTCAAAAAAAATATTTTGAACAGAAACTCCTTCTACACACAAATCCAGAAAATTACAAGTTTCTATCTTTTACATGTTTTAAGTCATCGTAATTCACATGCAAGCTTAGATAAGTCAAGCATCATCTTAACTGATATCACATCATAAGCCATATATTCAATGTAAGGTACTCACATAGCCATTTAATCATGCTATCATGCGGTTTCAGTCACACAGGCATATGAGTCACATTGGTACACAGATCATGCAAATTTATTAGTCATGCAAACTCAGAATCACGTGGACCCCTTCATTAAACATTTCAGAGGTTGCATATGCATCGATTGTACCATAAAAAAAATTTAATAACAGCATACTACATGCTTACACAGATCACTCAAGGCATGAATCCTATAATCACAGATACAGAATTTCCACATAATCAACATGTTATAAAATCACAGAGATAATGTAATACAAACAGAAGTGTCATCATGTTATAGAGTACACAACCAATGTAGAAAATACATAACATATATGGCCGGACGAGTCGACCGAACTCTGATTCCTCTCTGTGGTCCAGAGAGCATCAGTAATCGCACAATCGTTCCTACCAATAGCCATTACCTCCTACTCTAGCAGAAAGCAAAGCTACTTAGTAAGTCCGAGTACAAGGAACACTATTAAATCAAAGAATACACAAAACAAATCAAACAAGGTCACAGAGTACACAGAAAAGCATAATAGACACATACACAGTCCGGTAAGACCGAACTAGGCTCTGATACCACTTAATGTGACACTCTAATCCCCGTTTCGAAAATCGTTAAATAAAAACAAATAAGAAAATAAATAAATAAATAAATACATCAAATTGATCTTGATTGATGGTGAACAAAAAAAAAAATATAATAGTCGCTATGGAATTAAAATAAATTATCTATTTTCATAAAAGAAGTAACGATAAATAATTTAAATAAAATATAAAAAGGATCAACGGATAATTCGATGAGTAATTCAATTTGAGACATCATTCATTTGCAAATATTTAGTAACAACAAGCATAGTAAGTACTTCTCTTTCAAAGTCTTATTTGAACTTGTGAAATAAAAATAAAACCAAGCGATATACGAACCCCCAAATAAAAGAAAACCTGTGTCACACAAAATTTCAGAGCTTGACTTAGCCCAACTTACACTACAAGAACAAAATACATAAATGACTCAACGTCTCAATCAGAAAATGTTCGAATTAAAACTATAAAATAATTCTGCAGAAGAGGCCTTCACCACTAGTTACGTGTCCTGGTATTAGTAGTGTCTGCAATCGAACATGGAAGAACAAGAGACAAACAACCATAGAGGGGTGAGTACGTTGAAATCGAGTTATAGTGATATTTAGAGAGAAAAAGGTGAATAAATAAATAATATATTTATATATATATATATATATATATATATATATATATATACACACACCACACTATAACAATCAATTCACATAAAGTAGTAACAACATTATTCACATAAAGTAGTAACAACATCTCATATCATCTACAAATGCACGCAGACAAATTTCATCATTTCTCATAGCCACATAATTATCAAAAGAAAATAATGCAGATGCTAACATCACTACTTCTTATGCATGTGGTACCATCTACTACTCTGGGAAGTCTCCTAGGAGTACATATTTGGTTTATTAGAGATCCCCTCAGGGGTGTTTTACTCTATTACCGCATACTCTCAACTAGGGATGATAATGTCAGGTGGCGGTCGGGGTAGCTAAGTCGATAAGTGGTCCTCACCCAAGGCGCGACACTCAAACTATTAGGGAACACAAACTCGGCTTCTCACCCTCTAGGCCGAGGTATTGCCACGCAGGCTCACTCATATTGGCCTCCACCTTTCATTTCAATAGTGCTTCCCCCCATCCTGTTACAAGGGTTGTATGACAAACAAACACACAAGGTCGGGTTTCCTCCGAACGTCATAGTTCAATTTTTCATTGACAATCCATCATGGCCCATATGGCTAGGATTATCTCACAAGGAATGACTCAAGTCCCATTATGGCTACTAATAGCTAGGTGACTTGTACACAAGGTCATTTATCCTTTTTCAGGTCGTTGCCACAAACGTGGACTTTTCACAATCATTATCAAAATTTAACAGGCAAGATACAAAGTAAGTTACAATGGCAACTCAAGAATAACCACCACATATTTGAGTATTTAGGCGAACACATAGGAGCAACAACAATGACAAATAAACCACAACACTTATTTGGGTCATATTCATAAAATTAAAATATACAGAGAAAGACATTTTTCACAACATTAATCTACACATAGAAATAGAAACAACAGATGTTCGCAACCTTAATTTTCTGCATAAAAACAGAAACACCAAACAGGAAATACAGCAGGAAAATGCAATTTTTACAGACAGCAACAACACAAAACAGCAGCAGCATAACATTTACAGAAAACAGCAACAACATATAACTAATTATGTGATTAAATTCGCAACAACAGCAACAGCAAACAGCAGAAACACAAACTGCACAGCATGCAGGAACAACAACACAAAAACTGCACAGCAGCAGAAATCATACAGCAGAAAAAAAAAACAGCATCTCATTATAACGAAACGCCATGAATTAATTATGAACGAGACAAGTTAAATTATTCCAAAATTCTTAGTAACAATAATTATAAAAACATCATCTTTTCTAAATCATTCTTATCATTTCAAGATATAGTTCATCAATTTCGATACTACTAATTATCACGAAAATTAGCAGACATGTTAAGAATTAAAACCAAATTTTTTTCTAACACTTACATAATCTATAAACAGTCATGGCTGCTATACAAATCATCCAAAATAGTGATTATGTTGTATATAATCATTCAAAACAGAATTATTTTCAATCAATTATCAAACAAAGGGGTTCAAACTTGACTCAACTAATGCATTATTTGGATTAGTACATAGTGCAGAATTTTTCCAGAATAGTCATCAATAAAAGTAACGAACACATGACCAAACGGCCTTGGAAATTTTTTAGTATTTAACTAAAGGTGCCTAACTCATATACAAACACAACACAAGTGGTCCCATCTAAAAATTTGAATTCAGTAATTTATGAGAAATCATATAATGAAGCTGTTTTGACATTTTGCCACTCAAAACAATGTCCTGGACATCTCAAAGGTTTTAAAATTCTTAAGGCTATCAAAAGAAACCAAACAATTATGCCAATTTTTATGAAAGCATCCAACACTCACAAAATCCATTTAGAAGTGGTTCCAGTAAAAATACTAAGTATAAAAATAATAGAAATTCATATACTGAATGAATGTTTCAGAAATCAAAGCTAAAAATAGCAGTTAGTAAAAATAACGAACAGAGTACCAAATGACTTTGATATTTTATGTAAATTTTACAGGAAGTAGATAACATAAATATGAACACGATGCAATTGATCCCGTGTTAAAATTCGTAGCCAATAATTTATAAAAATTCATGCACTGAGTCTGTTTTATACTGTGATTTTCAGAAAAATAATCATGTTTTAAACTATTATCAAACAATGGGGTTTAAGGACACCCCTTCACCTATTCCCTCAAATATCCCCAATTTCAATAATCTCCCCCCCTTACCTTTAATGTAGAATTTGCAACCTTTAGAGAGGGTGGGTGTCCTTGGCTTCCTTCTTGGTCCCACTAACAAGGATAAGGGTAGAAGATGGGTTTAAAGGTTTGCTTCTCAAAAACTTAAAATGAGGGACAACGAGAGAGCTTCCTAGGAACCTTACCAAACAAGAGAGATGCTTATGATTCCTTTCATGGTCCTAGAGTTGACACTTGGGTGGCTCCTCCATTCTCAACCCTTTGCTCCTTCAATGGTGGGAGGGTGTTTGGTGATGAGAGTGTTTGTGAAGGAGAGAAAGAGAGAAAGCGTATGAGAGGGTGAGAGGGAGATAAGAGGCGCCACTTTTTAGTGGAGGCAAGGATGAGAGCTTGTCTTACTCCTTAGGTTTTCTCTAGCTAGGTTTTTAGGTAAGTGGATCACTTAAGCACTAATCCTCTAGGCCCAATAACAACATAACAATTCTAAACTATCTTAAATCATTTCCTAATAGCCCATGGCACATAGACTAAGGCCTAAGAGCATTAATCAAGAACAAATTCAAAGTCACACAAGGTATCACATCATCACTTATTTAATTGAGGCATTGCACATAAGCACCTAATTAAATAATTATAGAAATTAAGGAAAAACAACTAGAATCATTTCTAGACTCCTGTAATTATATTCACACATATAACACATAATTAAAATTTAATTAACACATAATAAATAAAAATGAGAATGAGATAGTCTAAGAGAATGAGAGGCGACAAGTAAAAGAACGGGTGTACACAGTAAATCAGTAAAACTCATTTTTATATACCTTTAAAACCTTTTAACCCATCAAACTCATTTTTAACACTTCTTTAAGTCAAAATATTTTTTTCCAAATAATTGACCTTTCAAATACTAACATTTTATAAAGGTAAAATGATTAAATAACAAATTACTAATATTTTCTAAAAATACAAATAAATACAACTTTAACAATTTTCAACAATTTAAACACACCTAGGAAAATCAGAATAACTACATTTACAAATCGTCATAATTAATGAAATAAATACATTTTAAAAATATAAAATGTACGAGAAATGCGGGGTGTTACAGCCCTCTCAGCTCTGTATTGAAGAATACTTGATTCTGGTGAACAGTGAAGTATTTGAACGAAGAGCTCTGATAGTGAAATTGAAGTACATTGTTATACGAGGTATCATTAGACAAGAAGAATGTCAAAGGATAAAATCATCAAGGAAACTTGTGCTTGAAGTGTCTACATTTTGAAAAGCTCACTAAGGACAAAGTTACTGACATTGCGTATAATACTCAGTATGCTTATCTTAGTCTTGAAAGCGACGTAACCTGCAAAAGCCAAAGTTCTAGGATCTGAAGCTTTGACCTCGGACAAAAAGAGACGTTGTGTCACAACGGCACTTTTTCAATCCTAGCTATATATCCTACCTCATACACTGAAGTATTTTTTTTTTTTCAGTGAACAACAAACGATTTTCAACATAGTTGTACGCAAGCTAGCAACTTGAATATTTTTCTGAGTAGTGAGAGCATCAACATCTATCTTCTCAAACACTACCCAATCAAGAGACAGTGAGCAATCAAGAATTCATCCAAGTCTCTGAGATCTTTGAACAAGGCACTTACTGTTTTATTCTTTCTTTAAGAAAGTTATTTTGTGCTAAAAGTATTTTCATTGTAAATCCTCTCTGAAGAGAGTTATCTCTATATTGTTTCAAAACTCTTATTTGAATCTGTACTTAGCCCAGTAGTGGCTGTATACCTTAGAGGCTCAACTGTACTGAGTCGTTCTAAGAAGTTGTGAGTATAGCCAGTTGGCAGAAATATACTCTCAAGTGTAATCAGTTGATTATAGTGGAGAAATCCTTCAAGTGAGTGAAGGGACTAGACGTATCTATCAGGTGATAGTGAACTAGTATAAATCTCTGTGTCTCTTTCTTCTCTCTACTCTTTATTCCTTGCACAGTTCATTCAATAGTTATTTTTCATAAACATTTGTATTTGCGAAAAAGTTTTTTAAAAACCCAATTCAAACCCCCCCCTTTCTTGTGTTTTTGCCACGTTCAATTGGTATCAGAGCCTGGTTCTTTTTGGTTGAGCACTTAACAGTGTGAGAGGAAAAGATCCTATACTATCCTATGGCAAGCAACGAACCCGGTGGTCACGTTAACCGTCCCCCTTTGTTCACTGGATCTAACTATGACTACTGGAAAGATAAAGTGAAAAACTTTTTCGAATCTCAACAGTTTGAACTTTGGGATATGGTTCAAAACAAGACACGTAACAGTTGACTCCAAAAGAAATCCTATTCCTAGGAGTCTTGGGTGATGATCATAAAAGGAATATACCTTGCACCAAAAAGCAAGATACTTTCTTGTATGTGCTATCTCTGAAAAAGAGTTTGAGAAATGTGGTAATAACAGCACTGCCAAAGAAATTTGGGACTCACTGGCTTTAGCCTATGAGGGTACTTCCCAAGTACAAGAAACCAAGGCTAATATCTTGGTTAGACAATATGAACTCTTCAAGATGGAAGAGGATGAAAGCATCGAAACTATGTTTGGAAGATTTCAAACATTAGTTCATGGCTTGAAGGTTCTCAAGAAAAGCTATACTATTGCTGACCATGTTAAGAAAATCTTGAGAAGTCTGACAAAGAGATGGAGACCCAAAGTCACGGCTATTCAAGAAGCCAAGGACTTGAATGAATTACGACTTGAAGATCTTTTGAGTTCACTAAGAGCTCACGAGCTTGAGCTTGATGAAGAAGAACCTCCCAAGAAAACTAAGACCATTGCTTTAAAATCCTCACACAAAGCATCTACTTCTAAAGCTCTCCAAGCTGAACTTGACACTGACAAAGATTCATCTGAAGAGAGTAGTGAAGATACTGACGATGAAATTTCCTTAATATCAAGGAAGATTCAACGCATGATGAAAAGCAAAGGAAGGTTTAGAAGAAAGTTCCCTAAGAAGGACTCAAGGGAAAAACAAGACTCAAAAGAAAAGAAGGACTTCAAGGACAAAAGCCAAGTTACTTGCTATGAATGCAAGAAACCTGGCCACTACAAGTCAGAATGTCCACAACTTGAGAAATCAAGGAAAGGTGGCTTTAAGGGTAAGAAGAAGAAGAGTCTCATGGCTACATGGGATGATTCTGAGTCATCATCTGATGATGATGATGAAGAACAGGCCAACATGGCTCTTATGGCCAATATAGAGTCAGACAGTGAAGAAGAAGAACAAGAAGAGGTAAATTCTAACATTTCTTCTAATATTCAATTAGCCTTTGATGAACTGTTAGACGAGTCTTCCAAACTCAACAATGAGTATAAATCCTTGAAAAAGATATTTTCAAATCTTCAAAAACAATTTCAAATACTCACTGAGGAGAATGAAAAACTCAAAACTGAAAACCACCGATTGGTGAGTAACAGTTCCAGCAGTAAGGAATCAGTAGAATGCAACTCTTCAAAATATGAAGAGGGATTTCAAAAATTTCTTGCTGAATGTGTCACACGTAGTAAACAAGCATCTATGATTTGGGGCGTAAGCCAAAATGGTAAAAAGGGTCTTGGTTACAAACCAGAAGAACCCACCTTTCAAAATATACATCCGGAAACCAAGAAAACTAATAATCATAGTATTTGTTTGCTTTGTACTTTCTCGCAATCAGAAGGGACACATTAGAAGTGCATGTTATGAACTGAAAAATGAGAAGGACAAGTCTCCTTCTAGAACTAACAAAAAAGGACCCAAAAAGATTTGGGTACCTAAGGACAAGATTGTCTATGTTGCAGATTTGCTTAGCAACAGAGTTAAGACACCAATCCTGGTTCTTAGACAGTGGGTGCTCACGACACATGACGGGAGAAAGGCGTATGTTCCAAGATCTTCAACTTAAAGAAGGTGGAAATGTTGGTTTTGGAGGAAATCAAAAAGGTAAAATCATTGGTTGTGGAAGAATTGGTGAGAAATTTCTACCTCTATTGATAATGTTTTATTGGTTGTGGCTGAACCATAACTTCATCGAGTATAAGTCAATTATGCGATAGTGGTTATGATGTTGCCTTTAACAATAATGAATGTATAGCCAAAAGCAAAAAGGATGGATCCATTTTCTTTAGAGCAAAGAGAAAGAACAATATTTATAAAATCAAACTTTACGAGTTGGTGATCAAAATGTAAAATGCTTTTTGTCAATTGATGAAGAGCAATGGATCTCGCACAAGAGACTTGGTCATGCTAGCTTGAGGTTAATCTCAAAGCTTAACAAGAAAGGACTTGTTAAAGGCTTACCAAATCTCAAGTACAAAACTGATGCTCTTTGTGAAGCATGTCAAAAAGGAAACAAACGAAATCTTCTTTTAATTCCAAAAATATTGTTTCCACCTCAAGACCCTTGAGCTTTTACATTTAGATTTATTTGGACCAACCAGAGCGCCTCTCTGCATGCGGAAAGAAATATGGTCTAGTCATTGTCGATGACTATACTAGATGGACATGGGTAAAATTCTTAACCCACAAGGATGAATCTTTACGGTGTTTTCTCAGATTCGCAAACAAGTACAAAATGAAAAAGGTTTTTGTATTACTACTATTAGAAGTGATCATGGTGGTGAATTTGAAAATGAATCCTTTCAAAACTTCGTGAAGAAAATGGTATTTTTCATAACTTTTCATCCCTAGAACACCACAACAAAATGGTGTTGTAGAAAGGAAAAATAGATCTTTGCAAGAAATGGCCGAACCATGATTCACGAAACAAATATTGCTAAGTACTTTTGGCGAAGCGGTAAACATGCATGTTACATTCAAAATAGAATCTATATTAGACCTATCTTGAATAAGACTCCTTATGAATTGTGGAAAGGAAGAAAACCCAACATTTCATATTTTCATCAATTTGGGTGTACTGCTTTGTTCTCAATACAAAGGACAGTCTAGGAAAATTTGACTCTAAATCACATAGGGCTATCTTTTTGGGATATTACGAGCGCTCTAAAGCATACAGAATATACAACAAAGAAACATTAGTTGTTGATGAATCTATGCATGTAAGATTTGATGATAAAAAGCGACAATGATACGTCGAGCTAGATGAAGTTTTTGCAGATTCTGAGATAAACAAGGAAACAAGAGTTGATATCACAAGTGCTGACTCTGGTGATGTTTCTGGTGTGATCTCTGGTGAAGTCTCTGGTGCTGATTCTGGTGATAAGGAAATAATCATATCAGACTGGAAGTTCAAACCACATCACCCAAAGGACCAAATCATTGGTGAACCTAGTGATAAAGTCAGAACAAGATCCTCTCTGAGAGAACACTCTGACCTGGCCTTACTCTCTGAGATAGAGCCAAAAACAATTGATGAAGCCCTTACTGATGATGGTTGGATCATTGCTATGCAAGAAGAGCTAAATCAATTTCAAAGGAACGATGTGTGGAAGCTTGTGCATCCTCCAGAGGACAAGTTAGCCATTGGAACCAAGTGGGTTTTCAGAAACAAACTTGATGAAGATGGCAAAGTGGTAAGGAACAAGGCTAGACTTGTTGCACAAGGTTACTCACAAGAGGAAGGTATTGATTATACTGAAACCTTTGCTCCTGTAGCTAGACTTGAAGCTATTAGAATATTACTCTCTTATGCTGCACATCATGGCATTACTTTGTACCAAATGGATGTAAAAGTGCATTTTAAATGGTTTCATAAATGAGGAAGTGTTTGTGAAACAACCACCTGGTTTTGAAGATCTTGAGTTTCTGAACATGTTTTCAAACTTAAAAAGGCACTTTATGGTCTTAAACAAGCTCCAAGAGCCTGGTATGACAGATTGAGTTCCTTTTTAATGTCAAATGGTTTTGAAAGAGGACAGTGGATACAACCCTCTTTAGAAAATCATCTAAAAAGCATTTCATTGTAGTTCAAATTTATGTAGATGATATTATCTTTGGTGCTACTAATGAGTCTCTTTGCAAAGAATTCTCTAAGCTTATGCGAGAATGAATTTGAGATGAGTATGATGGGAGAACTAAAATTCTTCCTTGGCATTCAAATAAAACAATGTCAAGATGGAACTTATATCCATCGGACTAAGTATGTGAAAGAACCTTGAAGAAGTTCAAGCTAGAGGAAACCAAACCTATGAGCACACCAATGCATCCAACATGTGCTCTTGGCAAAGATGAATCAAGTAAAAGGTAGACCAAAAGGTATATAGAGGTATGATTGGCTCACTCCTCTACCTTATGACCTCAAGGCACGATATTATGTTTAGTGTGTGCTTATGTGCAAGATTTCAATCGATCCTAGAGAATCTCACTTAGCTGCGGTTAAAAGGATATTTAGGTATCTTAAAGGAACTACTAATCTTGCTTTGCTTTATAAGAACTCAGATGATTACAAGTTAGTAGGTTTACGTGATCTTGACTTTCTTTGGAGCGAATTGAAAGGAAAAGCACAAGTGGTGGCTGCCAATTTCTTGGAGCAAATCTTGTCTCTTGGTCCAGCAAAAGACAAAGCACAATTGCACTATCAACAGCAGAAGCTGAGTACATATCTGCTGCAAGTTGTAGCTCACAACTACTTTGGATGAAGTATCAACTTGAGGACTATCAGATTAAAGAGAGTAAAATCCCTATATACTGTGATAATACTTCTGCTATATGCTTGACTAAAAACCCTATTTTGCATTCTCGAGCCAAACATATTGAAATTAAACATCATTTTATTAGAGACTATGTTTAGAAAGGGATTCTTGAAATTAAATTTATTGATACTGACCATCAATGGGCAGATATCTTTACAAAACCCCTTGCTGAAGATAGATTCAACTTTATAAGAAAGAACTTGAATTTCCTTCTTATAAAGGAATAGGTGTTTAATCTGAATATAGTTGACTCTGTTTGACTAAGATGACTCTGTTTGACAAGTTGACTCTGCGTGAATAAAGTTGACTCTGTTTGACTAAGTTGACTCTGTTTGGCTAAGATGACTCTGTTTGACAAGTTGACTCTGCGTGAATAAAGTTGACTCTGTTTGACTAATTGATTCTGCTTGACTTGTTTGACTTGTTGACTCTGCTTGAGTGTGTTGGCTCTGTCGTAGTTAAATCTGTTGATATTCTTTTCATTAACTGTTCGTATGTTCATTACATAGCTGTCTCTGGGAATCTTAAGTACACGTGTCTCTCTGAGACTGGTTGATGCGTTAGTGATTGACATTTGCTTTTACTGAGTCATAATTGCTTTTACTGCGCAATGACAGTTTTACTGCGCCTCTTTAACTTTGACAGTTACACGTTTGAAAAAGACAAATTTATTTTCAAAAAATTCATTTCGAAAAATGGCGCATAATGCTTAAACTTCTCGAACACGTTTATAACCCACTCACTCACTCACATCACCCACTACCCACTCTATCTCTCAAAGAGAAGTCTACACATTTCTGAACCCTAAACCCCTTTCATCTTCGCACTCTGTGTTTCTCCGATTTCTACAATGGCTGCTCCACAACAACAACTGCAAGTTCAAGTTCCTGAAGAAGAGTGTAGAGTAACGCTGGAAAATCTTCAACCCTCTGACCTCAAAGTGTTGGTGGAACACGAAGTAAGGTTTGAGGATATGGCAAATGAAGGATACGACTTCAGAGCAGACTTCATTGACATAGGGATAATGGATTTCTTCTACATGACCAACTCAGTCTATGAGAATCTGGTGAAGGAGTTCTGGACTTATGCTTGGAGTAAAGATAAGACCATTCTGAGTCATGTTCAAGGCAGGCACATTGTGGTCACTCAGGACCTAATTGCTGAGGTCACCCATTGCCCTAATGATGGAGCGGTTGAAACCCCTGGTTGGGAAAAGGATGCTGGTGGCTGGGATGTTGTAAATGAGACTATCTATGAGAAGCCTGGAGGGATCAAGGCCGTGGACATGAAGAACAGGTTTCGAGCACTTTTCAGAATCATCATGAATTGCTTAGTTCCAAAATCTGGATCTGTGGATACTGTCAGCAGTACCCACAAGTTCATAATGTGGAATTATGAACTCAAAGCTAAGATCAACCCTCCACAGATGATTTTTGAACATCTACGAAGAGACTTAATGTACTCCGTAAAAAGGGAAAAATGTGAATATCCCTTATGGAAAGTTTGTTGTCAGAATCATGCGTAACCAAGGGCTTATAAATCTTCTTCAAGGTCTCAACACCTTGGAAGCGTGGCTTGCCACGAAACGATGGTGATTCCTATTCTCTCTTGGACAATCTAAGGAGAATGGGACTCTTTCCAAGAAGGCTATTGCTGCAATTCAACAAGGTGAAGAAGGAGCAAGGAAGAAAGTTGTGAAGAAGGGAAGAAGATTGTGGTTGACTCTGGTGTCTCTCTGGACCAACGGAAGGGTCACTTTCGAAGCACAGGCATTCACATTGCCTCAGAACCCCCTCAGTTCACTCTCCCAGTGAGACCTACATGCATGCCCTCTATACTTACAGAGGAACAAGAAGAGAAGAAAGTGGAGATTGATCAAATGATAAGGGAAAGGTTAGAGGAAACACGACTGTATCATGAAGCAAGCTTGGCTGCAGCCTTGTCGGCGTGAGACCTTTGCACCTCCGGTTCGTGCTCCTACCTCGACCCTAGAGTGGCTATTCTGCTGAGCCCACCTCGATGTCTCGAGGTTGCTACAAGGACCACAACTACAACAACAAGGACCACCTCTGTTGATCCCGCTCGAAACCACCCTTGAAAAGGATACACAAGGTTGAAGATGCCCTGCCGCAAAAAGGAAGAAGGTAATTGATAAGGTAGTTGATTTATTTGATACTACTTATCAACTGCAGTTACATTCTGCTGCCTCTTGTTGTTGAACCCCTCCATCTCGACCCATTAATCCTATTCATGCACCCCCACTTACACCACAACCGCCAAACCTCAATCCACAACCCTTGCCCAATCCAACACCCCAACTGCTTACGCACCTAAACCAACACCTACTCCAAAACCCACACCACAAATGAAACAACCATATATACCTACCAAAAAGCCCTTGCCTACTTTACCCTCAGACTCCTCTTCATCTGATGGAGATGATGTTGCTCCCTTGAGGACTAGACAAAGACCTCAACCACAGGTTCAAATTCCCTATATTGAACCTTTAGCCTCTTTTCCCCAAATTCCACTATACCTTAGCTGAAACTACACCTCCATCATCTCCTCTACAAACCCAAACACCTTCACCACCTAAATCACCACCCAAACCAGCTTCTCCACCTAGACCCGCTTCACCCTCACCAACAACCAGACCTCAACATACCTGTGAGATCGAGCCCATTTCGAGGAACCTGAATCTGAGTCCAGGGTTCAAGAGTCTTCATCTCTTGAATGTGGCATTATGGTTGTGTGTGAAGCTCAACCTCTTCTCATTTTGCAACCTCTCCCTGACTCCTCTTTCAGACTTCCCATAATGGTACCCTTCATGTCTCAACTGTTCTCTCCTCCAAATTCTCCTCTCCAAGGAGAACCAGAATCTGTTGCAGAACCCGTGGGGGATGATACTATTGATCTCTCTGCTGATATGGCCCATGAAGCATTTCAGAATCTTTCTTCTGAATCTGACTCTGATGTAGAGATCATTGAGCCACTGCCACTTCTCCTCACTGCACCCCCTGGACCCTCTGAGCCTGGTCTTCGGGAACCAAGAATTGTGCCCAACGTTTTTCCAAATTTAATTGATAGCATTGAGTACTTCAAAGCTGCAAGATACTGAGGAATCTCGTTTCTGGGGTTTCCTTGGAGAAGACAGAATTGATGAAGTAGTCAATGATCTTGCTGAAGAAGATCGGTATAAGAACTGGGTGTCTGTGAACACTTGGTTTGACAAGCACAGGCAAGAACAAGAAGAAAGAAATAGGAGATGGCATCTTTGCCTTTGAAATGGAGAGTTCCTGCAAGAGAATCGGTCAATGTTGTTTGGGAACCTGAACCTCCTCCTCCTCCTCATCCTCCTACTCCTCCAAGAGAACCTGTAACACCTCCTCCCGATCCTACTGCAATGGTTGTTCAACCATCCTCATCTGGCTCTGCCTCTACAAGCCAATCAGTAGTGATACCGAAGGAAGTGTATGACAAACTTGTGGATGATAGCAACAAATTCAACAGGTTTATGGAAGCCTCTCAACAACACTCTGAATCCCATCGATCGTAGGCTTGACTTGCTGACTACTTTACTACAGCAAGTTTTGGAGAAGATGGACAAGCCCTAGAAAACCTTAGGCTTTTTACCTTTTAGTTTTCTCCCTTTTAATAGATTTGCTTTGAGTTTGTTTTTGTTCACTCTGTTTTTATTTCTAATGAAATTTATTTATGACACTTAAAGTTTTCTCTTTATCTTTCTTTATACTGTTTTGACTGTGATGTTCTTTATTTCTGTCTTAACCTTTTTGTCTGATGACAAAAGGGGGAGAAGAATATAGAGAGAATATAGAGAGTATAAAGCAATTGATGAACCTAGTGTATCAACGAAGTGTCATCATGCATACATTATGTGTTCTGATTAATATATTCCTGTATGCTCTGAAACTTATATGCTGTAATATCTTATGCTCTGTTACACTTAGAAATATTTATATATGCTTAATTCAGGGGGAGCCTCTGAAATCATCTGAATAAATATTTTTTATAAAGAAAAATTGTTCATCAATATATGTATTTGTCATCATCAAAAAGGGGGAGATTGTTGGAATCAAGTGGATTCAGAAACAATAATCCTTAATTGTTTTGATGATAACAAAATATTAAGAGAACAATTTATTCTCTAACATGGTTATAAGTGTGTAGAAAGTATTTATACTCAGAGAAATTTGCTTCAGAAGACTTAGTGAAATCTTGAAATTCACTCATCAAAGTCCGGCTCTAGCTCTGATTCTTGGCACATAGAATCTGTTTGGTCAACGCTCTGGAGTTAGTCAACATTCTGTTGTTGGTCAACACTCTGGTATATGATGCAAGACATGATTTGACTCGGTCAAATCTGTTGGTGACCTGCTCTTTCGAAAGACTCCAAATCTGTTTGGTCAACGCTCTTGTGATGGTCAACGCTCTGTTAGAGCATGGTCACAATCTGGTTGGTCAACTCTCTGGTGCAAGTCAACAATACAACAGATTCCACTAAGTGCACTCCATGAAGACTTATTGTGCTTCAACAAGAATCTGCTATGTGATAGCCCTCTCATCTCTGTATTGAAGAATACTTGATTCTGGTGAACAGTGAAGTCTTTGAACGAAGAGCTCTGATAGTGAAATTGAAGTACATTGTTATACGAGGTATCATTAGACAAGAAGAATGTCAAAGGATAAAATCATCAAGGAAACTTGTGCTTGAAGTGTCTACATTTTGAAAAGCTCACTAAGGACAAAGTTACTGACATTGCGTATAATACTCAGTATGCTTATCTCAGTCTTGAAAGCGACGTAACTTTGCAAAAGCCAAAGTTCCAGGATCTCAAGCTTTGACCTCGGACAAAAAGAGACGTTGTGTCACAGCGGCACTTTTTCAATCCTAGCTATATATCCTACCTCATACATCAAGTATTTTTTCTGAACAACAAACGATTTTCAACATAGTTATGCAAGCTAGCAACTTGAATATTTTTCAGAGTAGTGAGAGCATCAACATCTATCTTCTCAAACACTACCCAATCAAGAGACAAAGGAGCAATCAAGAATTCATCTAAGTCTACGAGATCTTTGAACAAGGCACTTCTTGTTTTATTCTTTCTTTAAGAAAGTTATTTTGTGCTAAAAGTATTTTCATTGTAAATCCTCTGAAGAGAGTTATCTCTATATTGTTTCAAAACTCTTATTTGAATCTGCATTTAGCCCAAGAAGGGTGTATACCTTAGAGGCTCAATCAGCATCGAGTCGTTTCTAAGAAGTTGTGAGTATAGCCAGTTGGCATAAATATACTCTCAAGTGTAATCAGTTGATTATAGTGGAGAAATCCTTCAAGTGAGTGAAGGGACTAGACGTAGCTATCAGGTGATAGTGAACTAGTATAAATCTCTGTGTCTCTTTCTTCTCTCTACTCTTTATTCCTTGCACAGTTCATTCAATAGTTATTTTTCATAAACATTTGTATTTGCGAAAAAGTTTTTTAAAAACCCAATTCAAACCCCCCCTTTCTTGTGTTTTTGCCACGTTCACCTTTCTCCCATCATGTGACGTGAGCACCCACTGTCCAAGTACTAGGACTGGTGTTTCAACTCTGTTGCTAAGCAAATCTGCAACATATACAATCTTGTCCTTAGGTACCCAAATCCTTTTGGGTCCTCTTTTGTTAGTTCTAGAAGGAGACTTGTCATTCTTATTTTTCAAATCATAACAAGCACTTCTAATGTTCCTTTCTTATTGCAGAAAGTACAAAGCAGGCAGTCAATATGATTGTTAGTATCTTTGGATTTCAAATTTGTATTTTGAACCATGGGTTCCTTTGGTTTGTAACCAAGACCCTGTTTGCCATTTTGGCTTACTCCCCAAATCATAGATGCTTGTTTGCTTCGTGTAACACATTCAGCAAGAAATCTTTGAAATCCCTCTTCATATTTTGAAGAGTTACATTCAATCTTTTCTTCATTCTTAGAGCTGTCATTCACCAAACGGTGATTTTCAGCTTTGAGCCTTTCATTCTACTCATTGAGTATTAAAAATTCTTTTGAAAGTTTTGAGAATTTCTTTTTCAAGGCTCTATACTCAATTTTGAGCTTAGAAGACTCATCTAAGAGTTCATCAAAAGTTGTTTGAATATCAGAAGATAAGTTAGAATCTACCTCTTCATCTTTGTAACACCGCGTTTCCGGAGCGCTATTGTGCAACCCAATCTAATGCCGAAAACAATTAATGCTTGTATGCTTTCAACAAAGAGTACTCTTCTGTCTTTTACAATGGAAAATAGGAGTAATTTTTTTTCCTTTTTCTTTCCTTTAAAACCCTTTTCAAAAATAAGACATAAAGAGTACTACAATTTTCTAAATAATACAAAATCAGTCTTTTACAAACATCAGAGTATAACGCATCACAATCAATACTTCTCATAACATAAAACATAACATAATGGTTTTGTGTAACACCCTAACTCTAATTAGGGAATTACTTACTAATTAAAGATTGAAAACTCCACCTGGAAAATTTTCTCAAATATAACAACCTTAAGATATAAATAAAACCTTGTTTAAAAGACCTGTTTGACTTGGAAAGAAATATTTCAAAGTCCCAAACATGACACATATATCTATCAGAGTTTCAAAAGCGGAATAGCTTTATCATTTACATCTCATTTTATAAAATGACCATAAGATAAAACAAATATAACCTATACATTATTTTCTAATTGCAAAGGACTCATCCTAGAGATAAGGACGCTGACTCGTGATCCGGTGACTCAATGTCTTGCCGAGGGCGAGACCGAACACGCTTCGAGCTCTGATCCTCCTCCACCACGTGTACCTGAAACCACCGCCCCAACGGTGAGTTTACAAAACTCAGTAACATAGACTTAGAAGAAAAATGCTTTTACCGTTGTTTCCAGCCATACGCGTGTGCTACGTATGGAAAATCCTCCCTGACAACATATACTTAACATATACGAATACTATGGCCTAATCTTAACATCATCTTCAGTCATTCAGTCAACCTCAAACATAACTTGCTTCAAGAGCATTCATTTGCAAGGTAACATAATTCATACACATAACATACAATCACATAATTCATACAAGTTTCTGATTTTGAATGTACCCCCTTGGACCTAAACTCATTTGCAACTGAGCAATGATTCGATTTATGATGATTGACCAAGGGAGTCCCCGTTGGAATACGCTTGTAAGGATTCACAACCGACGGACCGGCCGCCTAGGTGCACCTTCGGACGAACCAATATTCCCTAAACAATCAAATCAAACATAATGGGCCTCTTTGTAGGTCTTTTATCGCAACACCCGGGTTACTGGACTTTATTGTCCAGCCCAGTGGCTTACCCCACTGGTGAGCCCGAAATGCCACATCACCCATCAGTGCCTATGCAAATCAGACAATTCCAAACACGTAATTCGTAATACATGACATCAAACCTTATTCGTCATACATCATAGCATAGGCATCCTCAATCTTTTAAGAAAAATCACTAGGTAGTGAAGTGTGAGAAACTTAACCACACCAGTTTAAAAATTTTGATACGGCAGTCAGAGCTCGGTGACCACGGTTAGACGTCTCTTTAAATAGCGAATACCGTATCCTAGCCTTTCAAATAGAAAGGACTTACCAAAACAGTTTGGGTCTCACCCACATATATGTGGCCCATGATAGCTAGCCTTTACAGGGAAACATGGTATTTCTCCAGACATAGACTATCCTAAGATTTGGATGCTATGTTATAATGTAAGCGATTCCTTCATCCTTCACAAATGGTTAGGAGAATCAAATCATAATTTCAAGACCATAGAAAAATCAAAGTCAAGCCAAGGAATAGACAAGCACATCATAACTAAGCATTCATAAGCACTCAAATTGACTGAGAAACGATATGACTCCTAGGGTCACAAGTGGCAGATTGAATAAAGTTAGCCCACCTGAACCCCTGTTATTAAAATGTGCATAACTCAATGTGTATTTACTGGAATTGAGTGATTCTTGTGACCACTTAAACTAGACAAAATTCTCTAAATTTTAGCCACTGGGACCACTTGAATCCATGTAGAATCAAACTCGAGAGCTATGTTTGAATTCCGGATAGAATCATACTTAGATTGAATATGGATAAGTTGTAATTAAAATTATGTGCGAAATAGGCACGGCCGTGCTCCTCCAATTCCCTAATTTCCTTCACAAACAGAACAAAACACGACCAGGCCGTGCTTCCTGGCACGGCCGTGGTGGCTTGTCAGTCCAAAAATCCTGCATTTCTAACTTTGTTCCTCATTCTAAATCCTTTCCAAACCAATCCTAACACCAATGGAATAGTTTCAAGACAAAATTACATATAAATGCACCGTGAATCAAAGGCACAACAAGGGACCAAACTAATAGAACTTTTAACATGTTATTTCACAAATTCAGGAATCAAACTCTTCTAGGTTCAACTGCAACATCAACAATAATCCTCACACCTAGGACAACACTCACAAGATTAAATTCATCATATGTCATTCATTGCACCTAAAATAAGTGTCTTGGAGCCCAAACTCATACAAATAGGCTAGCTCGGGTGTCGAGCCATTTCAAAATCTAATTCATACATTTTAGCAAACATAGCAATCACATAAATAATCCGAGTGAGGCTCGATGGAGCTCACAACAGAACAAACATCAAACATTGGTTTAGGGGGTTTGGGGGCAGCCGTCCAACCCTATTTCAGTCAAACCCCATACAAGACCATTCAGTATGACTAATAAGCTAATTATTGAACTAATAAAATTAATAATAAAACCTAGCACACTCTAAGGGAGATTTTGGGGGAAGTCTATGTTACCTGAGCAATCCCAAGTTAGGGATTTCAATTCCAAAAGTCCTCTTTCCCCTTCTTCCTTCATTTTGAGTTCAGAATCATCATCCTCATCACTCAGAACCCACATGCATGTCTTCTTCTTGTTGTTCCAAGCCTTAACCTCCATTAAAGCACTTCCTTGAAGCTTCCAACTTCTTCAATCAAACCCAAACAAGTCAGAAACCATCTTCACCACCATTTTCGAGTTCCATCTTCTCTGAATCTATCTCTCACGAGTTCTCTCTCTAACCCTCGAGCTCTCTCTCTCTCGAGTTCCCCCTCTCTCTCACGGCCATGAACAGTGGCGGGCCACCATGAGCGCCACCGTGGCTGGCCGGCGTGGTGGCCATCGTAGTCGTCCTCCTCCCTCTCTTTCTCCTAACCGATCGGACCTCTTCTTCTTCTCCTCTCTTCTTTTCTTTCTCTTCTCTCCTCTTCCTTTCTCTTTTCTTATTTTTTTTCTTTGTTTCTGATTTGTGGCTGCTGGTCTCGATGGAAGGAGGGGGTGTTAGGGTTCAAAAGAGGACTCTAAGGTGCACTTGAATGAGAGGTGGTGTATTGTGGTCTCTTGGGCCTAAATTTAATTAAAACTATTGCAATTAAGCCCTTAATAAACCTCTTAATTCAACCTTTGGTTTCTAATAACATTTTGAGTAATTTTAATCAATTAAAACTACTCCTAATTAATTAGTCCCACATTTCCTAATTTATTGGGTAAAATTACTTTTTTACCCTTTAGTTCCAAATTGGTTTTAAACTACTAAATTAAGTCTATGAACTGTATTTAATCCTTAGGGATTAAACCCCTTTTTCACTTAGGATTTCTAATAATTAAGCTTAGGGAATTTGGGATGTTACATTACTCCCCACCTTTTAGGAATTTTGTCCCCAAAATTCGCCTTACTATCTAACATGATCCTCACGCAGGTTCTACTTCCTGTGCTTCCGCTGCGAACTCTAATCCTACTCTACTTCAATTAAGCAGTTTCGTTTCCTGATTATTCTAAATAGTCGAAATCTCGAAAAGAAAGTAATGGCTACTATAGGTCGAATATACGGATAATTCGGTGATTTAGTTAACCGATCACAAATTAAGCCTTATTCCTAATAAGAGGCTTATTAAGTCAAGACAGAGTTTGTGATTGGCCAACAGGATCACTTCACACACCGACTATTGAATCTAGCGTAGACATTAACGTCCTCGAATATCCGGTGATTTAGCTGTGACTAATACCTTTCCATAGGCTAGGTATCCCGCTAAGGTCACTTTGCCTAGGCGGCTTAAAGTTTCTTAACAAACTAGGGCTTACCCAACTTCAAGGTTCCCTAATTATAACTGAGGTATTTACAAGTCTGGTTTTACGTCATCCCTTTATTGCTTCGGAAGTTACTAAGGTGTTCTGACACGAAAGTGCTATAGGTTCTCTAGAGGCTTCGAGGTTCCCAATCAACCTAGGATCCATCCATAATGGTTAGATCCAACAATCTTGATTAATTAACAAGTGTTGGAACCTAAACGATTACGAACACCCATCCCGAATTGATTGAAACCGCACAGCTAAGAGTTCTTACTTATCAATTCTAGATGCTATTGTAATAGACGGTCACAATAATTCAAACAGTGCAGGGTCATAGGTTCTAAGGCAACTATGTCAAGCTACCACAAGATTTAAGCTCACTATATCCAAAGTGACCTTCGTGTTTCCTGCTTCAGAATCGTCTCTCTTCTCAGGTTCATAACATTCTAGGTAACTCTAGCAACTTCCTAACATAAGCCCTGGTCGCTAACACAGTATGGAGGGTTAAGACTCTCAGTACATCTGCGGGATATAGGTGAACTAAAATCAATTACACAAATGATAGGCAGCACCTAATCCAAAATCATGCAATAAGAATTTCAAAGAACACTTTTTAACTTAGATCCAAATCGAATGGTGATTTGAAACCACTTGAACATATTTAAATGGAATTCAAGACACAATCAAGTCAAGTTTCAAACATAGGAAAATGGATGAACTCGCATATAACTCACGAACAACAGCAGATCCTACCACATTTAACTCCATTACATATACATATCCATATGTATTTAAACAAACATTCTAAATTTCCATTTAACCATTATCTTATCTTAATATTCAAGTGTGAGCATCAATCCATGTAAAGGCATACATATACATATACACATATACACATTTATCATGCTTAGAAACACACTGCATGCTTGGTTTTCGAATTGATGAGCATAAAAGGTCTATGCAAGTTGAACATTAAGGAAGCATACATTCTAACTCAAGCATCATGACAAATATCGGTGGATGCTTCTAAAACCTCCATCTTTCATGTAAGTATGTAATCTATTCATGGATGGAGTTGAAATCAATCACATGAAAACCAAGCGAGAGAAATTAGTTCACGGCTACTAAATCATAAGTCTCAAACTTATCCAAAAATTACAAAATTTAATATGGAAGGTCCTAACACACATATAAATCATCTCCAAGTGGTCCCATGTGAAAATCGCAATTCGATAATTCCCAGTAATTCCAAACAGAAACAGACTTTTCATTGAAGATATCTAATCACCCAATCCTTCATCTCTTAACAATTTAACCCAACATACATTATCAAATCATCTAACAAACTCCAAATCAACCAAGCAAGGGAACTCACAACATCCTGATTATGTGTCTTTCATGTAATAGCCACTCGGGATTCCAAAATTTTATGGACATATAATGTCACGAGACTTACAAAGACTTAGAATTAAAATGTTGAAGGTAAGGGCGTCCCCCACAATGGGAGCAAGCCAATCAAAAATTTGCACGCACAATTAGGTTAATGCAGTTCTTCCCAAGCAGTCAATTTCCGCTCATGCAGCAAGAAGGTTGAAACTTCAAGAAAAGTCAAATTCTCCCACGCGGTTATAAAACCAACACATCCAAATTGAACATAAAGGAAATGCGAATCTTAACTCAAGTCATCAATACCTCAAGTTTTAAATCTAACCAATATTCATGCTTGGACTCAAAACACAAACACAACACATAAGTTCCTCAGTCACGCAAGTAGAAGGCACTTACCAACACTTTACTGACCAAGGTATATGGATTATACCGATCAGTCTCAAACACATCGAAGCTTACTTCGTCCCTATAACAATTAATTATCATAAGTGGTAAGTGATGAGAAACTTGCAACCTCACATGAAACTTATCATTTAAATTACTCCCCACCAAAATTAAGTATCATATTAAACATTAGGTGGTTGCTTCTAAATTTTCCAATTCCCAAACGATCATATAATTAATTCATTTAAATTACTGCTTATGGGGAAGCTTCTGGTCAGCTCATCAATTTCTCCAAGAGCAAGTTTTTCTCTGGTTCCATTCCCTCGTGGAGACTTGCCTCTATTGCTTCTACTTTGGGTTTCTCAGCTGGCAGGCTTCCGTTCACGTATCTTGGCGTCCCTATCTTCAAAGGAAAGCCTACCAAGTCTCATCTTCAACCTATTGCTGACAAGGTTAAGGCTAAATTAGCTAGCTGGAAGGGCTCTTTGCTGTCGATTATGGGTCGCGTGCAACTGGTAAATTCCATCATTTATGGCATGGTTCTCTATAGTTTCCACTCCTATGCTTGGCCTGTTTCCTTGCTTGATAATTTAGACACTTGGATTCGGAATTTCATTTGGTCTGGGGACATTAATTCCCGTAAAATTGTCACTGTGGCTTGGCACAAAATCTGCACTCCGTTTGAAGAGGGGGGTCTGGGCTTAAAGTCTTGTAGAAAAATCAATGAAGCTGCCTCTCTAAAGCATTGTTGGGATTTTTTCACTGTTGAAGCCGATTGGGCTAAATTCCTCCGAGCTAGATTTCTAAAACATGGTATGCCTTCCACCACATATATAAAGTCTTCTATTTGGCCTGGTTTGAAACCCTTCATTCCCATGGTTTTAGATAATGCAGTTTGGAATTTGGGTGATGGTAAATTGATTGACTTTTGGCATGACCGTTGGCTCCCTGATTCTGTGGCCGAGCTGCTGCACATTCCCTCCTCATTGCATCATCTTTTCCATTCTAAAGTGGAGCATTTTATTTGCAACTTTAATTGGAACATCCCTCCTCTGCTTGCCCAGCGTTCTCCGCCTTAGCTCGCTATTCTTCAAGTTCATATTCCTTGCTCTCCTCAACAGGATCGTCTTCACCGGTCCACGGTTTCAGGATCTCTCGCCCTTAAAGAAGCTTACTTGTTCCTTAATCCTAGAGGTCAAATGGATAATTGGTGCAAGCTTTTATGGCAGCCCTGCATCCCTCCCTCCAAATCCTTCCTAACTTGGCGGTTGCTCAATCATAAGCTTCCTACTGACGAAAACTTAGCTGCCAGTGGTTGTGTTACTGTGTCCATTTGCAGCCTTTGTGGCTCTTCTGCAGAGACCTCTCTTCATCTCTTTCTCGAATGCCCTTTTGCAACTGACCTTTAGAATTGGGTGCGGTCGGTTATCAAATGTCATTTACACTGCAGCTCCTTCTTCTCTCTGCTCTCGGTTTGCACCAAGGATTGGAGCTCTCAAGTAAGGCATGTACTCTTGGCTTTAGTGCTTAACGTGATTTTTTGGATTTGGAGGTGCAGGAACAGCCTGCGTTTTGAAGACAAGAGCATTTCAGTCCGGTCAGCCATCAACTCCATCATTGGTTCAGTTTCATTAACGGGTCTTTTTTCAAAAGGCACAATGTCTTCTTCTATTCAGGAGTTCTCTATTCTGAAGGCTTTCGCTATTTCTGGTCATGCTAGCAGGGCTCCTTCTATTATAGAGGTCATCTGGTCTCCGCCTGCCTGTCAATGGATTAAGTGCAACTCTGACGGAGCCTCTAGAGGTAACCCAGGGTGGTCGGGTTGTGGTGGCATCTTTCGTGATTACCGGGCTGCTGTTCTTGGGTGCTTTGCAGCCAACCTTGGTGTCACTTCTTCTCTGCACGCGGAGCTTATTGGTGCGATGCTGGCAATTGAGCAGGCGGTTCTGAGGGGTTGGAATTCCCTCTGGTTAGAGTGTGATTCGGCATTGGTAGTGGCTGCCTTCTCCAATCCGGCCATCATTCCTTGGCGGCTCAAAAATAGATGGTCTAATTGCTTAAAAGCAACGAGGGGGATGAATTTTGTAGTCTCTCATATCTTTAGGGAGGGGAACACTTGTGCGGATAAGTTGGCTTCTCACGGCCTTCATATCCAGGGTTTTTTATGGTGGGACAATATCCCTCCTTTTATTAGCGAGGATTTTTTCCGCAACAGGTTAAGCCTGCCGTTCTTTAGATTTCGTTGATTTCTTTCATGGGTCAGGTTCTTGCCCCCCCATGTTTTTTGTTTTATGTTTTGTTTTTGGTTTTTAATAAACTATTGGTGTGCTGCAGACGATTGGTAGGCTTAGGGGTGCCAACATAGTTGGAATCCTTATCACCTACAGTGATGCTTTTGCATGCCTCTTTTTGCTTAAAAAAAAAAATTCATGCAAGAAAGTGAAAATAGCAAAGTGGAAATCAATACGAAAGAAATTAATTCACAATTACTAATTTATAACTTCCGCAATAGTTTTCTAGCTTTCAAACTTTGGGTTTTCAAAACCAACACTTTTATATTATAAGAATAGATTTTCCAATTCTTGAATCATTATTGTTTATCAAATACCAAAATATCTAATCTATCACAAAAGTTGCGGTTTCTCCAAGAATATCCCATAATACTCTCGTAGTCCCGTAACTACTTTGATCATCAAATTCGTTCTTCCAGAACTTTCGTAATGAGCTTCCAGCTGTAGCAGAGTTTAACGTGGCCAAATCCCCTCACTATGGCCAAGTGTATGTGTGTGTGTATATATATATATATATATATATATATATACATACTGTGGACTTAGGCGGAGGGAGTGGCTCCCAATCTCACGACCTGAACTATCACTAGACTATCAGTACGGAATTTGGCAATGTACTTAGGAATAGATACGTATATGAGGATGTCTCGCGAAAAGAGTACATGCCTCTAATATTTCCTGCAATTCTTCATCCTCCTCATTCCTTAGATGAATCCTTGAGGTGGCCTACCTCAATAATTCACCAAAAGAACTTAGAAAACTTAGACTTACAGACATAACTGACTCTTTCCTAAATCGGATCACCTCTAGACTCAACTGATTCACAGTCCGAGAGGTTCGAAC
Source organism: Calophaca sinica (assembly GCA_037113605.1). Classification (NCBI taxonomy): domain Eukaryota; kingdom Viridiplantae; phylum Streptophyta; class Magnoliopsida; order Fabales; family Fabaceae; genus Calophaca; species Calophaca sinica. The sequence goes on from CM073736.1 coordinate 74,263,075, forward strand.
TGCTCTGATACCATAATGTAACACCCTAACTCTAATTAGGGAATTACTTACTAATTAAAGATTGAAAACTCCACCTGGAAAATTTTCTCAAATACAACAACCTTAAGATATAAATAAAACCTTGTTTAAAAGACCTGTTTGACTTGGAAAGAAATATTTCAAAGTCCCAAACATGACACATATATCTATCAGAGTTTCAAAAGCGGAATAGCTTTATCATTTACATCTCATTTTATAAAATGACCACAAGATAAAACAAATATAACCTATACATTATTTTCTAATTGCAAAGGACTCATCCTAGAGATAAGGACTCTGACTCGTGATCCGGTGACTCAATGTCTTGCCGAGGGCGAGACCGAACACGCTTCGTGCTCTAAACCTCCTCCATCAAGTGTACCAAAACAACGCTTCAACGGTGAGTTTACAAAACTCAAGAACATAGACTTAGAAGAAAAATGCTTTTGCCGTTGTTTCGACCATACGGCGTGTGCTACGTATGGAAAATCCTCCCGACAACATATACTTAACATATACGAATACTATGGCCTAATCTTAACATCATCTTGATCATTCACCAACCTCAAACATAACTTGCTTCAAGAGCATTCATTTGCAAGGTAACATAATTCATACACATAACATACAATCACATAATTCATACAAGTTTCTGATTTTGAATGTACCCCCTTGGACCTAAACTCATTTGCAACTGAGCAATGATTCGATTTATGATGATTGACCAAGGGACTCCCTGTCGGAATACGCTTGTAAGGATTCACAACTGACGGACCGGCCGCCTAGGTGCACCTTCGGACGAACCAATATTCCCTAAACAATCAAATCAAACATAATGGGCCTCTTTGTAGGTCTTTTATCGCAACACCCGGGTTACTGGACTTTATTGTCCAGCCCAGTGGCTTACCCCACTGGTGAGCCCGAAATGCCACATCACCCATCAGTGCCTATCCAAATCAGACAATTCCAAACACGTAATTCGTAATACATGACATCAAACCTTATTCGTCATACATCATAGCATAGGCATCCTCTATCTTTTAAGAAAACTCACTAGGTAGTTAAGTGTGAGAAACTTAACCACACCAGTTTAAAAATTTAGATTCGGCAGTTAGAGCTCGGTGACCACGGTTAGACGTCTCTTTAAACCGCGAATACTGTATCCTAGCCTTTCAAATAGAAAGGACTTACCAAAACAGTTTGGGTCTCACCCACATATATGTGGCCCATGATAGCTAGCCTTTACAGGGAAACATGGTATTTCTCCAGACATAGACTATCCTAAGATTTGGATGCTATGTTATAATGTAAGCGATTCCTTCATCCTTCACAAATGGTTAGGAGAATCAAATCATAATTTCAAGACCATAGAAAAATCAAAGTCAAGCCAAGGAATAGACAAGCACATCATAACTAAGCATTCATAAGCACTCAAATTGACTGAGAAACGATATGACTCCTAGGGTCACAAGTGGCAGATTGAATAAAGTTAGCCCACCTGAACCCCTGTTATTAAAATGTGCATAACTCAATGTGTATTTACTGGAATTGAGTGATTCTTGTGGCCACTTAAACTAGACAAAATTCTCTAAATTTTAGCCACTGGGACCACTTGAATCCATGTAGAATCAAACTCGAGAGCTCTATTTGAATTCCGGACAGAATCATACTTAGATTGAATATGGATAAGTTGTAATTAAAATTATGTGCGAAATAGGCACGGCCGTGCTCCTCCAATTCCCTATTTTCCTTCACAAACAGAACAAAACACGACCAGGCCGTGCTTCCTGGCACGGCCGTGGTGGCCTGTCAGTCCAAAAATCCTGCATTTCTAACTTTGTTCCTCATTCTAAATCCTTTCCAAACCAATCCTAACACCAATGGAATAGTTTTAAGACAAAATTACATATAAATGCTCCATGAATCAAAGGCACAACAAGGGACCAAACTAATAGAACTTTTAACATGTTATTTCACAAATTCAGGAATCAAACTCTTCTAGGTTCAACAACAACATCAACAATAATCCTCACACCTAGGACAACACTCACAAGATTAAATTCATCATATGTCATTCATTGCACCTAAAATAAGTGTCTTGGAGCCCAAACTCATACAAATAGGCTAGCTCGGGTGTCGAGCCATTTTCAGAATCTAATTCATACATTTTAGCAAACATAGCAATCACATAAATAATCCAAGTGAGGCTCGATGGAGCTCACAACAGAACAAACATCAAACATTGGTTTAGGGGTCAAGGCAAATTGCCCAACCCTATTTCAGTCAAACCCCATACAAGACCATTCAGTATGACTAATAAGCTAATTATTTAACTAATAAAATTAATAATAAAACCTAGTACACTTTAAGGGAGATTTTGGGGGAAGTCTATGTTACCTGAGCAATCCCAAGTTAGGGATTTCAATTCCAAAAGTCCTCTTTCCCCTTCTTCCTTCATTTTGAGTTCAGAATCGTCATCCTCATCACTCAGAACCCACATGCATGTCTTCTTCTTGTTGTTCCAAGCCTTAACCTCCATTAAGGCACTTCCTTGAAGCTTCCAACTTCTTCAATCAAACCCAAACATTTTCGAGTTCCAACTTCTTGTTGCTCTTTGTTGTTCCTTGAAGCTTCCATCTTCACCACCATTTTCGAGTTCCATCTTCTCTGAATCTCTCTCTCACGGCCATGAACAGTGGCGGGCCACCATGAGCGCCACCGTGGCTGGACGGCGTGGTGGCCATCGTAGTCGCCTTCCTCCCTCTCTTTCTTCCAACCGATCAGACCTCTTCTTCTTCTCCTCTCTTCTTTCTCTTCTCTCCTCTTTCTTTCTCTTTTCTTATTTTTTTTTCTTTGTTTCTGATTTGTGGCTGCTGGTCTCGATGGAAGGAGGGGGTGTTAGGGTTCAAAAGAGGACTCTAAGGTGCACTTGAATGAGAGGTGGTGTATTGTGGTCTCTTGGGCCTAAATTTAATTAAAACTATTGCAATTAAGCCCTTAATAAACCTCTTAATTCAACCTTTGGTTTCTAATAACATTTTAAGTAATTTTAATCAATTAAAACTACTCCTAATTAATTAGTCCCACATTTCCTAATTTATTGGGTAAAATTACTATTTTACCCTTTAGTTCCAAATTGGTTTTAAACTACTAAATTAAGTCTATGAACTGTATTTAATCCTTAGGGATTAAACCCCTTTTTCACTTAGGATTTCTAATAATTAAGCTTAGGGAATTTGGGATGTTACATTTTGCACTGAGGCGAGGTTTTCTAGAAATAGTAATTACAAGACAATGAGTAATTACGCAAACAACAAAGACAATATCCTAAGCTAAGCTGGCTAACAACTATAACTCTTACTGAGAAACAGTTCAGCAAGATCAAAACACGAAACATTCAGAGGAATCTTCCTCTACTGGCTCAATCTTCAACGCTCCTAGAAAGACGAAACTGCAGCAGCTATGGAACTCCATCTGGAAGTGACATCCATAGGGATATCCAATCCAACAACAGTGCAAGGGTAAATTCTTTGTCCACGAGTTTAGCATAGGCTATGTCGCATGCAAACAATATATACATATATAATACAACAACATGTTTTTATATACATATACATACTTATAGACCGCACGCATCATCATGGTATATCAAGCATTGCATGTGAGCAAACAACTCAACCAGCAGATCAACAATCAGGTCACCACAACATCCAACAATTGCGTGCGAACAACAATTCCATCAACAGATCAACGATCAAGTCATCACATATCATAAATGTGGTTAGCTATGCATGTCAATGCAGTATGACTAGTTTGTGTATACACCTGCAGCCTTAATAGGTCAGCAGTATGACGAGGAATTTATTTCCCAACGTCCGAACAAGATAGCAACACATTAGGCTTGCCTCAATTTAGGCTTGCCACACATTAGGCAATGCAGTGTCAACTTGTCTTTTAAAGTCTTTAAGACAAATCAAATGCTCCGAGTGACATGACAACTCGTCTTTTGAAGTCTTTAAGACAAATCAAACGCTCCGAGTGTCTATACTCAATGGTCAGTACACATCCAAACAAATTCTTCAATATGGCATGCTCACCGTAGGGAGCTCCCAAGAAATGATTTAACTAATCAATAATATTTTTCATATTCTAAATCAATACTAAGTTCCAATTGAATCCAACATGATTCAAGGAAAACAATACAATTCATAATGCCACGCAAGGCCAAGAACATGCTACAACATTTCATACAGCATATAACAATTCAGTAAGCTACAACCTGCGACATACTTTCCCCAAGTTCAAGTCCAATCAAATCAATCAAACATGATTTAAGTCACACAATACTATTCAGTCTTGCCACACAAGGCCAAATCAATAAACAATAATTCATGCTACAACATCTCAACAACCATAGTAATACTACAAGTACTACCACACAACTCAATCAAACATCAAACCAACCAACACACAAGGCAAAAAGCTCAAACTCATTATATAAGAATTTCCCTTACCTTGGGCGCTTTAACAATCCAAGCAAGGTAATTCCAAACTATCGTCAAGTTGTTCCGCGTACAAACCTTAACAACGTAAGTTTCAATCAATTAGAACCAAAACTCAAATCTAAAGCCCTTAGGGCAGCAACGGCTTAGGACTTCCTAAAGCCTAGGAATTACTCGACTTAATCCCTAATTGGTTCTATCTAGCCATATGCCATGATACAAATTCAAACCATGCAAGTTTTCAAGCTTTTACAAAAGCTACACACTTAGAAAAATACCTAAACCAAAATTTACCAACTGGAATAGTGTTTTACCACTTTGAATAGTGTTTTCCCAACTTTGAACCACTTTTCAAAGCACTAAAACATGTCACAAAATTTTAGAAACAATTTCATTACAAGTTCAAAACAATTCTTGAAACATAAACCAATTCTTTTCCCAAATTCATGCTCCTTTGAAATGTTTTGCTAAACCAAATCATCAACCACTTTTCACAACATTTTTAAGGCATAAAACAACTTAAGACAAGTTTCTAAACTAACTTAAGGGTCACGGCTTAGAACAACAAAAACTAACTTAAAATTTTGAACCATTTTCAATGTTTTAAACATACTAAACTTCAAAGATTCAAAGCCATAACCAAAAACCAAATTCTTTACCACTTTAATACACTTAAAACATGTTAAAACTCATCCTAAAACATGCTAAAAATTCTGTTTCGAAGCAGCCCCATCAAATAATTTTTCCATTATATAAAACAACTTGTTTTTTCAACATAAACAAGAAGATTAACCATCTATATTTGAATCAAGTTTTCACAACCACTTTGTACTAAAACAAGTCACATATTTTCTCCAAATACAAGTTAAAACATCATCAAAAACTATCCCCTAAGTCACGGTTTTGACAGCACAAAAGCAAGATAAGATTTTAATCCATAAACTTCATTTTTATGACTAAATCATGCAAACTAGTTTAGGTACTAAATATATAAGCCCACATCTACTATCTTAACCACTTTTAAGCAATCAAATCATGTTCATAAAACTTAATCAAACCCAAATAAGTGGCTGTTTTAAGAAGATAAAAGCAAATAAAGTTTTGATTTAACAAACTTCATGATTATGCATGCTTATGGCTAGATCCAACCTCTTAATCATTAATCCTTCCAAGATCCACCTTCTAAACAATTAAATCAACCTAAAATAACCCATAAACAGCCCCTAAGATTCGGCCTCCCCAAAATGTTAGGGTTCCACAATTTTAAAATCCACAAAACCCATTTAATCAAGAAGGTAATGGGAGATCTAGGAGGTATTAAGCTTAAACATCAAGATCTAAGTAATTAATCAAAGAAAATAACACTAAAACCACAAAAACTCATCCATGGCAGCCATGGTGAAAAGGAAAGTGAGTTATAAATCTTAGCCACAAGGATGGTGATGATAGATCAAGGAAGAAGAAGAAAAGATTAAGATTAGAAGCCTTAATCACTAACTTCTTTCAAGAAATCAAAGCTTTCTCTCACTAATTTTTTTTCTCCAAGTCATGAATGGAAGAAAACTGAAATAGGCAGCCAAATGAAGAAGGAGCCAAGAAAATTTAGGGACAAGGATGGAAGGAATTTGTTCAGTTAGTTAGGAATTAACTAAACTAGTTACAAAGTAACTACATTAACTAACTACTAATACAAAACCTCCAATCTAACTCTAACACATGGCAAGGAAGCTTCTAAAGCTTGGATTCATCTCCCCCAGATGCGGGATGCATCGCCCCTCAGCCAAAATATCAAGATATTTCGTTTTGTCGCATTCTCGCTCAATCGGGTGCGCGGTGTTACGCGTATATTAGGGTTTTTCTACCAAAAACTCCAAAAATAAATCTAATAAATTATTCGATAATCAAAAATTATTAATCCACCAAAATTTCCATAAAAATATGAGAAGTATTTCTATGAATGTCGCTTTCTCGATTTACGAGCTAAAACGCGACCGTAATACAGTTATAGGCGTACACATACACTAAATGTTTTCTGATGCCCAAAAATCCCAAACAAATTTCCAATAAATCATAAATATTAGAAAATACTAAGATCTCAAATTTTATAAAATTTGGATCACATTTGGGCAGGTTTCAGTTAGAAACTCACCCAATAGCCTCGTTACGGCAGAATTCAATAGAATTCTCGCAGCGCAATAAAAACCGTAAATTAGTGAAGATCACTAATTTCAATTTCTCTTGTCATCTAAATATTATTCAAACAATAAAATTATCAAGACAAAATCATTAAGAATAAAAGTCATATTAAATATGACAATAAAATAGATAATTTAACAAGTAACTAAACATCAAAAATCTAAACTATGACTTAAAAATATCTATTAAGTCCTAAAATTATTTCTCATTGAACAAAATAATTTTCCTCAATCAAATGGCCATTTTTCACATTTTTCAGGATTAATTCATATTAAAAACATTATACGTCTACACTGTCTATTAATCTGAATTAATTACTAAAGCAGTAAATTGTTTACAATAAATCTTTGTTGTTCTTCGTACTTTTAACAAACCATTGAGGTGATCAATCTCTAGGATTTATTTCCAAGTATTCGGAAACTATAAAATAATTTTCGTAAAAATTGGGATGTTACAATCTTCTTCTTCATTGTCCGACCCTATGGTAGCCATCAGAGCCATGTTTGCTTATTCCTCATCATCATCAAATGATGATGAATCAGAATCATCCTATGTTGCCATGAGACCCTTCTTCTTCTTGCCTTTGAAACCACCTTTCCTTGGTTTCTCTTTCTCGAGTTGTGGACATTCAGACATGAAGTGTCCTGGCTTTTTGCACTCGTAGCAAGTAACTTGGCTTTTGTCCATGTAGTCCTTTTTATCCCTTGAGTCTTTCTTGTGGAACTGCTTTCTGAACCTTCCTTTGTTTTTCCACATATACATTGAATTTTCCTTGATATTAAGGAAATTTCTTTGTCTGTGTACTCTCATCAGACGATCCTTCATCTACTTCAAGTTTACCTTGAAGAGCTTCGGAGGAAAATGCTTTGTTGTAGATTTCAAAGCCGTGGACTTTGACTTTTTAAGAGGTTCTTCTTCATCTAGCTCAAGCTCTTGAGCTCTCAAGGACTCAAAAGATCTTCAAGTCGCAAGGTATTCAGGTCCGTGGCTTCTTGAATAGCCGTGACCTTAGGTCTCCACTTCTTTGGCAGGCTTCTTAAGATTTTCTTTACATGATCAGCAGTGATATGGCTTTTGTTAAGAACTTTTAGACCATGAACTAATGTTTGGAATCTTCCAAACATAGTTTCAATACTTTCACCATCTTCCAATACTTTCACCATCTTCCATTTTGAAGAGTTCATATTGTCCAACCAAGATATTAGCCTTGGTTTCTTGCACTTGGGAAGTACCCTCATAGGCCAAAGCTAATAAGTCCCAAATCTCTGTGGCAGTATCATTCTTTCCGTCTTTCTCGTATTCCTTCTCAGAGATAGTACAGATAAGAAAATATCTTTCCTTCTAATGTAGTTGATAAGCCTTTTTATGCTCATCTTGCCATTTATCCCTAGGAATAGGATTTTCTTTGGAGTTGATAAGTTCGGTGTTTTTTTTTGAACCATATCCCAAGTTCGAGTTGTTGGGACTCGAAGAAGGATTTAACTTTATCTTTCCAATAGTCGAAGTTTGTTCCAGTGAACAAAGGAGGACTGTTAACGTGACCACCAACTTCGTTGCTTGCCATGAATAAAGAATAAGATCTTTTCCTCTTACACTGTTAAGTGGTCAACCAAGAGGCCGAGCTCTGGTACCAATTGAACGTGGCAAAAACACAAGAAATGGGGGTATATTCAGTGATTTATACTAGTTCACTATCACCAAATAGCTACATCTAGTCCCTTCACACACTTGAAGGATTTCTCCACTATAATCAACCTGATTATACTTAAAAGTATACTACTGCCAAAACTGGCTATACTCACAACTTCTTAGAATGACTTAGTACAGTCATTAATTTATAAATAAAAAATGTACCCAAAAAAATGTATATTAAAAAAGTAAAATATTCTATATTATATAAAAATATACATGATTAATCTAAAAAGTTAAATTTTAAAATGTGTGAGAAAATATATTAAGAATAAGGTAATTATAAGTATAATATTATGTTATGTAATAATACTTTGGATCGATTTGGATTGGATTGGTTCCATTAGAAAGACCCAAAAACCGATCCGATCCAATTCAAAATTTCGGTTTTTTGCGGTTTTCGATTTTTACGGTTTGCGGTTTTTTGGTTCGGTGGCTGCGGTTTGAATTGGATTGGATCAGTTTGTGAACACCCTTAACAGTCAAGCCTCTAAGGAATGCAGTCACTGCTGGGCTAGATATAAGGTTCAAAAGTAATTTGAAATAATATCAAATAACTCTCAGCAGAGAGGATTTACAATGAAAACTTAAGCACAAAGAATAACTTTCAAACAGAAAGGATAAAATGTTTAAGTGCTTGTTCAATGTGATCTCAGAGACTTGGAATAATTTCTTGGTTGCTCACTATCTCAGATATTGGAATAGTTTCGTTATACTTCAGTGATTGAAGCGAGGTATATATAGCTAGGGTTGTGAATAGTGCCATTGAAACCTAACAACTCTATGCACCAAAGGACAAAACTTTATATCCCCTTTTTGTGGCTTTTAGTAAGGCATGTTGCTTTCCATTCTGCTGTTGCATATTGACACAGTAGACAAAATCAGGATATTGTCCTTTGTGAGATTTTTGAATATAAGACACTTCTAGAGCAAGTTTTCTGATGATTATATCTGTTGATATTCCCTTTGGCCTTTGATTCCTCGTACATTAAAATACTCATCAATGAGGTCTCTTTAATACTTGAAGTAGCCTTAAATGAACACTCTGTCTGATTTCCAATCAGGGCATCTGTCAAACAGACAATGCTTGTTATTGAGACACTCTATTCACCAGAGTGAGCTTGAAACAGAGGCAGGTTCTTCAGTACAGAATTTGTTGGCCTTTTATATAAGAGAGTCTTGTAGAAACGGACGAAGGCTTCCACTGTGTAGTCTTTTCATAGTCTGTTGAGTGTTGACCAATAACAGAGCATTGACCAAAACAGAGCAAGGTCTACGAGAGCATTGACTACAATAGAGCATTGACCAAAACAAAGCATGGTCTCACCAGAGCATTGACTACAACAGAGCGTTGACCAAAACAGAATGAAGCAATCAGACGATGACGTCAGCAATTTTCAGAGGATCAATGCCTGACTCAGATTCATAAAACTGGGAGTGAAATGCACACTTTCACTTAGTCTTCTAGATAATTTCTTCTAATGAATAGTGACTTCTACACACTAACAAACACATCAGTGGATAAATTGCTCTTTGTACTAAAAAAAAAGAGGATAAATTGTTCTATTAACTATTTGTTATCATCAAAACAATTAAGGGTAATTGTTTTCTAAACCCACTTGATTCCAACACCAGGTACTGATCAAAGAGGTCCAGGGACTCAAACTTACCCAACTGCAATTCCGGACAAAGTTTCACGAACGATCGGTACTCGTACTAGCACCAAAACCCTAAAATACGAAGAACCCTTAATTAGAGACTATCCAACTAAAAAGGAATCATGAATTAGAGCTCTAACAACAGAGATAACAGAGGTTATAGCCTCTATCTCATGGCCCAAAGAATCTCCTTCGGGAGTTTTGGCAAAACCCTAGCTCGTTTGGTACCCGTTTGGTCAAACCGAGGTCCAAAACACAATCTGATTAGGGCTAGGAACTAATACCAATTTAAGAATCACAAACTACAAACTGAAATTAGAGGTAATAGTTTTGGGGTATAGGTTTACCTCGACGAAACGGCGATCGAAGATAAACCCTAGAAAGCCCGAATGGAAACAGACAAGTCGAAACTGTCAGATTGATGAACTACAGCTTGAAACCACTTAGATTTGGATCACCAAAGCTTATGAAACCCAAAAATGGAGGTTTCAGGTCTTAGAACTGTTTAAGGGTCGTGCAATAGAAGAAGGAATGGTAAAAACCTGATTTAAGATGAAAATTCGGATTAAATAGAAAGAAAAAAAAGGGTTCCAGCGCGACTCACGCACACCCTGCGTAACCTGACCACGCGCGTCCTTATGGCCTTTCTTCAAGCTGAAGTAGCCTTCAGCATGCGCACCACGTGTCAGCTTGTAATTGGACCACCCGCCACGTGTCACAGACGACCAGGAGTGTAACATCATCAATTTTCTAAACCTTGCTTAGTATGTGATTATGTGGAGTTAAGTGTATTTGGGTGTGCCTAGGTGTGTTCTATGGAGTTTGATAATGTACTTGGTTGTTCAGTGGTGTATTTGTAACGACCCGTTTCCGGACCGCTACCGAGCTCAATATACCGAGCTCGAGTTACCGAGCTCAACACACCAAGCTCAACAAAACCTATATGAGATGTGTTTTAAAAACAAAACTCTTGTGCCTTTTAAAAATGCGATATATATTTTTTTTCATATAAAACCAACTCGTGCACATCAGAGTAATTACAGCTTTTCGAAACATGGTGCAACTAAGACACAAGACTTAAATTCAAATAAAACATACATGCATAACATACACATATATATATCACCCGAATAATAATGTATACAAATACAGAGTAGCAAATGTGCAAAGAAAATACACCTAAGGTACGACAACTTCAAAAGAGCCATCATACCCTGGGGGTACTTCCGGCAGACTCCCACGCAGGGGGCTGCTCCAAAAGTAAGACCATCACCTACCTCAGAGCAACAAAAACAACATCGCCTAAACTGGTCACGACCTCGAACATAAAAGAAATACCAGAACAGTCCTCAGAAAAACCAACATCCAATAAATAAACAATCACGACAGGTAGAGTCGCCACTCGGGTCCTCGCCGACCTCCTCCTCGGCATCGTCTCATCGCCGAGTTACTGCGCCCTCGACATCGCCTGGGTAACCGTCATGGATTGAAGGCACCACGGAAAGGTCAACTTCTCAACAAGTTAAGATAAGCTCGACATAAAAATATAAGCAAACTGCAAGTATAACATTCACCGACGTGACTCGACCATCTCACTCTAAACTCGACACAACTCACAATTCCATTTTCTCTCGACTCGACAATTTTCAGGAATGCACCGCCGTCTGGTATGTCGGAAAGTCCAGCCGAAGCCTTGGGATCCTCGCTCTCCCTAGAATGATCGGCTTCAGGTCCCGTAAGCGTGGCGGCGTCTAGTCGATCTCCGTAAACAAAAGGGGACCTAGCACCCTCGCTTATCCGGTCACGGCTCAAAACGCCATACGACTCACCTAGCTCGCCACTCGATGAACAATTCGCCAGATACGATATTCAAGGAGTTAAACACAAAATATTCAACCGCATGTCAAATAAAAGAGCAAGCTCGACATGAAGAAACGCAATTCAACATGCAATACACACTTCACGACATATATTCAATCACATATTAAATACATGCAAAACTCAATCATATCACAACATTTCATCTCGACACAAATCAGTAATTCCATACACAATAACATAACCACATAGAATATGAAATGCCCTTACATACTATAACAAATATAAATGTGCAGCGCCCTTACATACTATAACAAATATAAATGTGAAGCGCCCTTACGCTAGCATACTACGAAGGTAATAATGTGAAGCGCCCTTACATAAGGACTTATAAAATAAAGCCTTAGAGATATCTAGAAGTTGCCCTTACCGAACTCCAAGTTAAATGCTGCTCGACATCGACCTCGACACAGCTGTCTTCAAAGAACTCGACAACGACTTCTCTTACTCGCTTCTCAGTCGACCTCGACACGTACAGTCCTCGTTCTGGATTCTGCTGCTTCCGCGTCCTTGGATTCGCTTTCCCGTACACCTCGATTCGGAATTCACTCGATCTCGGGAATCAGACTTCCTAAAACAAACACAACTCAGATCGATCTATGGTTCTAATACATCTAGCTCTCTCTTCCCCAAACTCAACCACAACCCAGAAAATATAAAACTCAAGAACTGAAAGATATTTTTCCTCCAACACAAAGTTAGGGATTTCGATCAGAATTCATGAAAAGTTATCTGATGCTTCAACAGATAGATCGACAACAACAATAATCAGAAGCAACGAACGAAAAACCAGAAATCGAACGAATCAAAAATGGAGGTTTTCTGGGCATTGCCGATTGCAGAAAAACAGAGAAAGAAATTTGTTTTACAAGCCCAATTAATCGGTTAAAAAGATAGGTAATATTGTGAAGAAGAAAACCCATCAATTTGATATGATTTGGAAGCATAAACCGATTAAAAATGGAAGAAGATTTAGCGCTAAACAAGAGTACAGATGAAAGAAAATCTGTTCTTCATACCTCAACGGTGATGGTCGATCGACGAGATATGGGTCGAGAAGTTGATGATGAACAAAATTGATGAAGAAATCTTGTGCAGAATCCGCTGGAACTCACGGTCGGCCGATGAAGATTTTTAAGGAAACAACGAAACACAGAGCAGAAGGAAGAAGAAAGAAGAAAAGAGAAATGAGTGAACGGCCGTGGTATACAATTGGCGAGAAAGGGGTAAAAACGTAACTCCAGCTATAAGATGCCAATCCCAATAATCATCTACCCGTTAACTCGCTCCTCTCATGATTACCCTCTACTCGCTTGGCCAACGACAAGCCGACAATGTAATAATTACAAACAATATAATAATAACGCTGAGTAACGCTCAAATAATACGAGGTGTCATCTCGACACGATGTCGACAAGAGTGCTCGTGCAAATGTACAAAGTTCTAACACGAGTTCGTGAACGCGCTCTCACCGACTTCGACTTGCCCTCATCATCGCCTGCAGACGCGACTTCATCAACTCGACACCCGACCTCCTCACCAAGCTAGTGCATCGTGGTCTCATCACCGACAAAAGATCTCGACAAACGATCTAGTCACGGATCTCGACACAAGGTCTTGGTCGAGGTCTCGATACGTCGTCCTAATACGATGTCGATCTCGCCCTCAGGTGTTACAATCTCTCCTCTAAAAAAATTTCGCCCTCGAAATTGCAAATAAGCTTCTTACCTCGTAAAAGTTCAGGGTAATGAATCTTCATCTTCTCCTCCACTCCCAAGTCGCATCTCCCGCCTTCGATCCCACACAACCTTGACAAGTTGGATCTCTTTGTTCCGCGAATCGCTTGGCTTTCCGATCAACGATTCTTGCCGGTGACGCTCAAAAGATAAGTCGCCCTTCGCTTGAATCACATCCGGTTCGATGACATGAGAAGGTCGGAAACATACTTCGCAATTGTGAGACGTGAAAGACGCCGTGGATGTTCGACAAGAATGGTGGCAATGCACCGATATGCCATCGACCAATACGACGAAGAATCTGGTAAGGTCCAATGAATTTAGGGTAAGTTTCTTGGATTTGATCGCTCGACCAACTCCGATGAGTGGGGTGACTCTAAGAAATACATGTCCTCCTTCCTCGAACTCGAAAGTGGTCGACGCCGTTGATCCGCATAACTCTTCCGCCGACTTTGAGATGTTCGCATCCGATCTCTCGATCAAACGGATCTTCTCGTGAGTCTGGCTGGATCATATCCGGTCCTACGACACGCTCGCCGCCCTGGTACCAACAAAGAGGCGTCGACATTTCCGCCCATACAGCCGCTTCAAAAGGTGCCATCCCAATACTCGCATGGAAGCCGTTGTTGTATGTGAACTCCACCAATGGTAAGACGTCGTCCCCAACTTCCTCGGTGATCTAACGCATAAGCTCGTAACAAATCTTCAAGCGATTGGATCGTTCTCTCGCCGTCCGCTGGTCTGCGTGGATGATATGCCGAGCTAAGCTCGAGCTCGGCTCCCATCGCTTCCTGCAATTCCCTCCAAAAATGAGACGTGAACTTCGGATCTCGGTCCGACACGATCGAAGAGGTATTCCATGAAGTCGCACTATCTCCGCGATGTAGATCTCGGCCAACTTTTCCACGTTGTATGTCGACCACCGCAAGAAATGAGTAGATTTGGTCAATCGGTCGACGATCACCCAAATCGAATCATTCTTCTTCTGCGTCTTCGCAAACCTACAACGAAATCCATGGAAATATCGTCCCCATTTCCATACCGCACGCCAAGCGATTGTAGCATTCCCGCAGTCGTTGGTGCTCCACCTTCGCTTCGACACGCCAAACATGAAGCTACGACTCGCCACTTGCTTCTTCATTCCGACCACCAAAAATGCTTCTTCAAGTCTTGATACATCTTCAGAACTCTGGATGAATACTAAAGTTGCTCTTATGCGCTTCGCCGAGAATCAACTTCCTCACTGGATACGTTAGGCACGCACACTCGGCCATTGCACCTCAAGATGTCGTCGCTCAGGCCTGAAATTCTGTCGCCTTCACTTGCGCTATCAACTGAATCTTCTCTTGCGGAAGCTCGTCACGAACTTCTTTGGTCTCGGATCTCGCCCAACAATCTGTTAGAAATGGTAAGCATACCAAATCTCAGCTTCCCGGTGAAACTTCGACACTCAACTTCAAATCTCGGAACTTCTCGAGCATCTCCAACTCCTCGATCATCATTACCGAGGTTAAAACGCTCTTCCCGCCAACGACCGCTACTACGTTAGCTTTACCAGGATGGTATTCCAACGTAAAGTCGTAGTCCCGAGAAATTCTGTCCATCTACGTTGACGCATGTTGAGCTCCTTCCGGTCGAACAGTACTTCAAGCTCTTGTGATCGCTGAAACAAGAAGAGTGCTCGTAAAGGTAGTGCCTCCATATCTTCAAATAAGAAAACTATCGGGCCGCTAGCTCCAAGTCGTGAGTAGGATAGTTCCTCTCGTGAATCTTAAGTCGTCTTGAAGCATACGCGACCACCTTCCGATGTTGCATCAAAGACACATCCCAATCCCTGGTGTGACGCATCACAATACACCTCGAAAGGCTCTTCGGGTTGAGGCAAAATCAGCACAGCGCTGCCGTCAAAAGTTCCTTCGGCCGTTGAAAATCGGCTTCACACTCCTCGCCCAAGCAAAAGGTTGATCCTTCCTCGCCAATCGTAAGAGGCGCGACAATCTTCGAGAAACTTTCAATGAATCTTCGGTAATATCCTCGCTAAGCCGACAAAACTCGATCTCAGAATCGCCTTCTACTGTTCCCACGCTATCACCGCCTCAATCTTAGTTGGATCCACGCCTATCCCTTCTCCTGGAAATCACGTGACCTAGAAAATTCACCTCTTCAAGCCAAAATTCACACTTCGGCCGTTGGCATAGAGTTGCTTATCTCGTAATATCTGCGAGTACTCGGCATAGGTGTTCTGCGTGCTCTTCTCGGTTCCTCGAGTAAATCAATATGTCGCCGATGAACACTACAACGAATCGATCCAAAAACGAATGAAAAATCCTGCTCATGTAGTCCATAAACACACCGGGCGATTCGCTACTCCAAACGGCATCACCAAGTACTCGTAGTGACCGTATCTAGTCCTGAAAGCTGTTTTGGCGACATCTTCCTCCTTCACGCGACCGATGGTAGCCCGACTTCAAGTCTATCTTGAAAAGATCGCCGCCCACGGTTGGTCCATCAAATCGCCAATACGTGGTAACGGATAACGGTTCTTCACGGTAACCTTGTTGAGCTCGCGATAGTCCACGCACGGCCTTGATCGCCCATCCTTCTTCTTAACCAACAACACCGGAGCTCCCCACGGTGACACGCTCGGTCGTATGAATTGCTTCGACTCCAAGTGTTCGATCCGGGACTTCAACTCTTTCATCTCGGCAGGAGACATCCCGCACGGCGCTTTGGAAATCGGTCTGCTCCTCGAATCAGTCGATGGAGAACTCGACCTCTCGCATCGGTGGTAATCCCGCACGCCTTCGAAAAACGCCCTCAAAATCACACACCACCGAACATTCTTCACGCCGACCGGCTGGAAAACTTCCGAACTAGCTAGATACATATATTCCTAGTTCCTTCTTTCAAAGAAACTCCAATACGCTCGGCGAAAGATAATTGGAGACTCCAAGGTCCGGAAAAATTACAGCTTTACGCACACCAAAAAGGACATGGTGGTGTGACAACCAATCCATCCCGAGGATAACATCTAAACCCCAAGAGGCAAACAAACCAAATTGACCACAAACTTTCTATTCTCAATAATCACTACACAATTAAGACATGCGATGTTTGTGACTAAGGTTTTAGCAAATGGGGTTGTAACTACTAATTTAAACGGTAGATCACGCAAATAAGCTCAAAAGGTTCACACAATCGAAGAAATGAAGGAATGGGTTGCACCGAATCAAAAAGAACGGATAAGGATTTACCCTCGATCTCACATTCACCTTGGATAAGATCATCGGCTCGACCGCTTCCTCGCCACTCATGCAGAAAACTCGCCTTTAGCCACTTGACGCTTCCGCTTTGGCGCTGCAAAGCATAGTCGGTTCGACTTTAGGTGTAGGACAATCCTTAGCAAAATGCCCTGGCTTCTTGCGGTTGAAACACACCTCCTCCCTACGAGTACTGATTACTCGCGTAATGTCGGCTTTCCACATCGGTAGCAAATCACCTCGACATCGGATCGACCTCCACTCTGCAGATTGGGTCATCTGACGACATCGCCCTGTTGTTGTTCCCCGAGGTCGGTCGTAAGGTCTCTTCGCGGTAGTTTCCTTTACGTGCAAATCTCGCCCGCACTCGGGTCTCACCGGCCCGCCACAACAGTCTTCTTCTTGTGGCTCCTCACTCCTTCTACCTCGACACATCGGCCAATCAGCTCTTGGAGATTTGGATCCTCAACGACACCATCGACTTGAATGTCGAATCTCAATCCTCGTTGGAATCTCTCACTTAACCATCTCTGGTCAACTCGGTCACGAAATGGACTGAAATACTCGCCAACGATTCAAACTTGGCGCATACTCGGACACCGCCGAGTTGCGCTTTGCCGCAGCTTGAAGAAATTCCCGCTCCTTCTCGGCTCGTGCAAGATCCGGAAGTACTTGTCCAAGAACCTTTCACGAAAAAGCTCCTGTGTCATCTCGCGATGTTACGCTATAAACGCGTTGCTTCACTCCTCTCCACCAATACTCTGCGTCTCCTAGCAATAAGTAGGTGGCATAGTCGACCTTCACGCTGTCCCGGCAATGAAGTGCCTCAAAGATCTTCTCGATCTCTTGCATCCAAAGATCGACTTTATCCGGTTGGCTCACCGTAGAACTTCGGTGGATCATGCTTCCTAAAGTCGGCCAATCCTCTTGCTTCAAAGATTACGCTCGCTTCTTGTCGCTGTCGCAAGTTCTGTGAGTTAACGCCGCCTGTTGAGCCATCGCGTTAGCCTGTTGAGTTGCGGTGATTGTTGAGCCATGGCTGCCGCCATCTCGGTCATAGCTTGAATAGCTCGCTCCATGTCGACGTTCTCGGTTGCGGATGTCGATTCCTACGAGGTGGCATTAGATTCCACAAAGTTCAAAACCCCTGGAATCTCACAACAAGGATGTGTTAAAACACACCGCTTCAATCAAGAAACAAGTTCAAACAATTTCAAGCAATAAGTGCTTCACTTAATCAAACAAAGAATCAACACAAAACAACTAGGTACCCAACACATAACCCGACAAAGTGACTACCCAAATTCCTATGCACACTGGTCGAACTGAATCAAGCTCGATACTCAAAGTCAGAACGACCCGTTTCCGGACCGCTACCGAGCTCAATATACCGAGCTCGAGTTACCGAGCTCAACACACCAAGCTCAACAAAACCTATATGAGATGTGTTTTAAAAACAAAACTCTTGTGCCTTTTAAAAATGCGATATATATTTTTTTTTTTTATAAAACCAACTCGTGCACATCAGAGTAATTACAGCTTTTCGAAACATGGTGCAACTAAGACACAAGACTTAAATTCAAATAAAACATACATGCATAACATACACATATATATATCACCCGAATAATAATGTATACAAATACAGAGTAGCAAATGTGCAAAGAAAATACACCTAAGGTACGACAACTTCAAAAGAGCCATCATACCCTGGGGGTACTTCCAGACTCCCACGCAGGTTGCTCCAAAAGTAAGACCACCAGTCTACCTCAGAGCAACAAAAACAACATCGCCTAAACTGGTCACGACCTCGAACATAAAAGAAATACAAGAACAGTCCTCGGAAAAACCAACATCCAATAAATAAACAATCACGGTGTAGAGGTCGTCACTCGGGTCCTCGTCGACCTCCTCCTCGGCATCGTCTTCATCGCCGAGTTACTGCGCCCTCGACATCGCCTGGGTAACCGTCATGGATTGAAGGCACCACGGAAAGTGGTCAACTTCTCAACAAGTTAAGATAAGCTCGACATAAAAATATAAGCAAACAAAGAAAGTATAACATTCACCGACGTGACTCGACCATCTCACTCTAAACTCGACACAACTCACAATTCCATTTTCTCTCGACTCGACAATTTTCCGAATGCACACGCTGCATCAGGTATGTCGGAAAGTCCAGCCAAGCCTTGGGATCCTCGCTCTCCCTAGGGACTAACTCAGGTCCCGTAGCGTGGCGACGTCTAGTCAATCTCCCGTAAACAAAAGTGGGACCTAGCACCCTCGCTTATCCGGTCACGGCTCAAAACGCCATACGACTCACCTAGCTCGCTCACTCGATGAACAATTAAGATACGATATTCAAGGAGTTAAACACAAAATATTCAACCGCATGTCAAATAAAAGAGCAAGCTCGACATGAAGAAACGCAATTCAACATGCAATACACACTTCACGACATATATTCAATCACATATTAAATACATGCAAAACTCAATCATATCACAACATTTCATCTCGACACAAATCAAGAATTCCATACACAATAACATAACCACATAGAATATGAAATGCCCTTACATACTATAACAAATATAAATGTGCAAATACTTTACATACTATAACAAATATAAATGTGAAGCGCTCTTTACGCTAGCATACTACGAAGGTAATAATGTGAAGCGCCGCACATAAGGACTTATAAAATAAAGCCTTAGAGATATCTAGAAGTTGCCACTTACCGAACTCCAAGTTAAATCTTTGCTCGACATCGACCTCGACACCTGTCTTCAAAGAACTTCGACAACGACTTCTCTTACTCGCTTACCGATCGACCTCGACACGCACGATCCTCGATTACGGATCTGGCGCTTGGCGTCCTTGGATTCGCTTTCCCGTACACCTCGATTCGGAATTCACTCGATCTCGGGAATCAGACTTCCTAAAACAAACACAACTCAGATCGATCTATGGTTCTAATACATCTAGCTCTCTCTTCCCCAAACTCAACCACAACCCAGAAATATAAAACTCAAGAACTGAAAGATATTTTTCCTCCAACACAAAGTTAGGGATTTCGATCAGAATTCATGAAAAGTTATCTGATGCTTCAACAGATAGATCGACAACAACAATAATCAGAAGCAACGAACGAAAAACCAGAAATCGAACGAATCAAAAATGGAGGTTTTCTGGGCATTGCCGATTGCAGAAAAACAGAGAAAGAAATTTGTTTTACAAGCCCAATTAATCGGTTAAAAAGATAGGTAATATTGTGAAGAAGAAAACCCATCAATTTGATATGATTTGGAAGCATAAAACTGATTAAAAATGGAAGAAGATTTAGCGCTAAACAAAGAGTACGATGAAAGAAAATCTGTTCTTCATACCTCAACGGTGATGGTCGATCAGACGAGATATGGGTCGAGAAGTTGATGATGAACAAAATTGATGAAGAAATCTTGTGCAGAATCTCGCTGGAACTCACGGTTTCGTCGATGAAGATTTTTAAGGAAACAACGAAACACAGAGCAGGAAGGAAGAAGAAAGAAGAAAAGAGAAATGAGTGAAACGGTCGTGGTATACAGCTGGCGAGAAAGGGGT
Organism: Calophaca sinica; assembly: GCA_037113605.1. Taxonomy (NCBI): domain Eukaryota; kingdom Viridiplantae; phylum Streptophyta; class Magnoliopsida; order Fabales; family Fabaceae; genus Calophaca; species Calophaca sinica. The sequence goes on from CM073736.1 coordinate 74,283,615, forward strand.
AAAAACGTAACTCCAGCTATAAGATGCCAATCCCAATAATCATCTACCCGTTAACTCGTTCCTCTCATGATTACCTCTACTGGCTCGGTCAACGACAAGCCGACAATGTAATAATTACAAACAATATAATAATAACGCTGAGTAACGCTCAAATAATACGAGGTGTCATCTCGACACGATGTCGACAAGAGTGCTCGTGCAAATGTACAAAGTTCTAACACGAGTTCGTGAACGCGGTCTCCTCACCGACTTGCGCCCTCATCGCTCGATGCGCGACTTCATCAACTCGACACCCGACCTCCTCTCACCAGACTAGTGCACGTGGTCTCATCAGCTCGACAAAAGATCTCGGCAAACGATCTAGTCACGGGATCTCGACACAAGGTCTTGGTCGAGGTCTCGATACGTCGTCCTAATACGATGTCGATCTCGTCCTCAGGTGTTACAGTATTCGCTTTCTATGCCCTTGTGTAAGTGTAAGTATGAGACTAGTGAGGTTTTGAAGGTTGAAGAGAGGGGGAGAAGTGCTTGATAGGGTTTTAGTATTAGCCTTAGAAGCCTCGCAGAATTTGAGAGCAATCGGAGTAGAATTAGGGCTTTGGTGTACTTGTGACCTAGAGCAAGTGTGAGTGTTCATTCAAGTAATTGGGATTCTAAATCCTTAATTATAAGGTCAATTGGATGTACTATAGGTTTAGAAGGAGGTTTAAGTGTTAGGGTATCGAGTTCTGGATCGTACGAGCGTCGGAATCGAAGAAATCGCGCGTAATCAGACAAAATAGCACAGAAGCGTTTGGGAAGCGCTTGAGGCGTGCTTGAGCGCACCGGTCCATGGTGGAATAGCAGTTTCAGATCCTTCTGTGCCATGTGGTGCATTATAATTGGACAACGTACACCCATGAGGAAGTGACACGTGGCGTACATGCAAGGAGAGACTTCAGCGCGAAGAAACCTCCTCAAACGCGCGTGGGATGCGTGCAAGCGTGCTTGGGGCACTCGTGAGAAGCGCACTATAACGACTCGTTTCCGGACCGCTACCGAGCTCAATATACCGAGCTCGAGTTACCGAGCTCAACACACCAAGCTCAACATAAACCTATATGAGATGTGTTTTAAAAACAAAACTCTTGTGCCTTTTAAAAATACGATATATATTTTTTCTTAAACCGGCTTCGTGCACATCGAGGAGTAATTCTGACTTTTGAAACATGGTGCAACTAAGACACAAGACTTAAATTCTAATAAAACATACATGCATAACATACACATATATATATATCACTCGAAATAATAATGTATACAAAATACAGAGTAGCAAATGTGCAAAGAAAATACACCTAAGGTACGACAACTTCAAAAGAGCAGTCATACCCTGGGGGTACTTCCGGCAGACTCCCACGCAGGGGGCTGCTCCAAAAGTAAGACCACCAGTCTACCCTGTAGCAATAAACAACACTGCCCAAACTGGTCACGACCTCGAACACAAAAGAAAACGAAGAACAGTCCTCAGAAAAATAAACATCCAACAAACAATCAATCACGACAGGTACAGGTCGTCACTCGGGTCCTCGTCGAGCTCCTCCTCGGCATCATCTACTGTCGAGTTCCCTGCGCCCTCGACATCGCCTGGGTAACCGTCATGGATTGAAGGCACCACGGGAAAGGGTCAACTTCTCAACAATTCAAGATAAGCTCGACATAAATATAAGCAAACAGCAAGGTATAACATTCACCGACGTGACTCGACCATCTCACTCTAAACTCGACACAACTCACAAATCCATTTTCTCTCGACTCGACAATTTTTCCGGAATGCACACGCCGTACCGTATGTCGGAAAGTCGGTAAAGCCTTGGGATCCTCGCTCTCCCTAGGGCGGTCAACTCAGGTCCGTGGCGTGGCGGCGTCTAGTCAATCTCCGTAAACAAAAAGGGACCTAGCACCCTCGATTATCCGGTCACGGCTCAAAAACGTCATACGACTCACCTAGCTCGCTCACTCGATGAACAATTAGCCGCATACGATATTCAAAGAGTTAAACACAAGATATTCAACCGCATGTCAAATAAAAGAGCAAGCTCGACATGAAGAAACGCAATTCAACATGCAATACACACTTCACGACATATATTCAATCACATATTAAATACATGCAACAACTCAATCATATCACAACATTTCAAGCTCGACACAAATCAGGAAAATCCATACACAATATCATAACCACGTAGCATATGAAATGCCCTTACGCTAGCATACTACGAAAAGTATTAATGTGAAGCGCCCTTACATACTATGAAAATATTAATGTGAAGCGCCCTTACCGAACTCCAAGTTAATGCTGCTCGACAACGACCTCGACACAGCTGTCTTCAAAGAGCTCGACAACGACTTCTCTTACTCGATCTCGACACGGCTGTCTTCAACGAACTCGACACGTACACTTCTCAGTCGACCTCGACACGTACAGTCCTCGATCTGGATTCTGCTGCTTCCGCGTCCTTGGATTCGCTTTCCCGTACACTTGATTCGGAAATCACTCGATCTCGGGAATCAGACTTCCTAAAACAAACACAATTCAGATCGATCTATGGGTTCTAATACATCTAGCTCTCTCATCCCCAAACTCAACCACAACCCAGAAAAATATAAAACTCAAGAACTGAAATATATTTTTCCTCTAACACAAAGTTAGGGATTTCGATCAAAATTTCATGAAAAAGTTATCTGATGTTTCAACAGATAGATCGACAACAACAATAACCAGAAGCAACAAACGAAAAACCAGAAATCGAACGAACCAAAAATGGGGTTTTCTGGGCACTGCCGATTGCAGAAATCAGAGAAAGAAATTTGTTTTACAAGCCCAATTAATCGGTTAAAAAGATAGGTAATATCGTGAAGAAGAAAACCCATCAATTCGACATGATTTTGGAAGCATAAAACTGGTTAAAAAATGGAAGAAGAATTAGCGCTAAACAGTAGCACGGATGAAAAGAAAAATATGTTCTTCATACCTCAACGGTGATGGTCGATCAGACGAGATATGGGTCGAGAAGTTGATGATGAACAAGATTGATGAAGAAAGCTTGTGCAGAATCTCGATGGAACTCACGGTTTCGTCGATGGAGATTTTTAAAGAAAACAACGAAACACAGAGCAGAAGGAAGGAAGAAGAAAGAAGAAAAGAGAAATGAGTGTGAGGGAATCGGTCGTGGTATACAGCTGGCGAGAAAGGGGTATAAACATAACTCCAGCTATAAGATGCCAATCCCATCAATCATCTACCCGTTAACTCGTTCCTCTCATAATTACCCTCTACTCTGTCGGTCAACGACAAGCCGACAATGTAATAATTACAAACAATATAATAATAACGCTGAATAACGTTCGAAATAATACGAGGTATCATCTCGACACGATGTCGACAAGGGTGCTCGTGCAAGCGTATAAAGTTCTAACACGAGTTCGTGAACGCGGTCTCCTCAGCTCGACTTGCGTCCTCATCAGCTCGGTACGCGACTTCATCAACTCGACACGCGACCTCCTCAGTTCGGCTGACTAGTGCACGTGGTCTCATCAGCTCGACAAATGATCTCGACAAACGATCTAGTCACGGGATCTCGACACAAGGTCTTGGTCGAGGTCTCGATACGTCGTCCTAATACGATGTCGATCTCGTCCTCAGGTGTTACAATCTCTCCCTCTAAAAAAAAATTTCGTCCTCGAAATTGCAAATAAGATTCTTACCTCAGAAAAGTTCAGGGTACTGAGTCTTCATCTTCTCCTCCAGCTCCCAAGTCGCATCACCCGTCTTTTGATCCCACACAACTTTGACAAGTTGGATCTCTTTGTTTCGCAACTGTTTGGCTTTCCGATCAACGATTCTTGCTGGTAACGCTTCAAAAGATAAATCGTCCTTCAGTTGAATCACATCCGGTTCGATGACATGAGAAGGGTCGGAAACATACTTCCGCAATTGTGAGACGTGGAAGACGTCATGGATGTTCGACAAGAATGGTGGCAAGGCAATCTGATATGCCACTGGACCAATACGACGAAGAATCTGGTAAGGTCCAATAAATTTAGGGGTAAGTTTCTTGGATTTGATCGCTCGACCAACTCCAGTAGTGGGGGTGACTCTAAGAAATACATGTTCTCCTTCCTCGAACTCGAGTGGTCGACGTCGTTGGTCTGCATAACTCTTCTGTCGACTTTGAGATGTTCGCATTCGATCTCTGATCAAACGGATCTTCTCGGTAGTCTGCTGGATCATATCTGGTCCTACGACAGTTCGCTCGCCGTCCTGGTACCAACAAAGAGGCGTCTGACATTTCCGTCCATCTGGCGCTTCAAAGGTGCCATCCCAATACTCGCATGGAAGCTGTTGTTGTATGTGAACTCCACCAATGGTAAGGCGTCGTCCCAACTTCCTCGGTGATCTAACGCATAAGCTCGCAACAAATCTTCAAGCGATTGGATCGTTCTCTCGATCGACCGTCGATGCCTGTGGATGATATGCCGAGCTAAGCTCGAGCTCGGTTCCCATCGCTCCTTGCAATTCCCTCCAAAAATGAGGCGTGAACTTCGGATCTCGGTCCGACACGATCGAAGAGGTATTCCATGAAGTCGTACTATCTCGCGATGTAGATCTCGGTCGCCTTTTCCACGTTGTATGTCGACCTCACCGGCAAGAAATGAGTAGATTTGGTCAATCGGTCGACGATCACCCAAATCGAATCATTCTTCTTCTGCGTCTTGGTAAACCTACAACGAAGTCCATGGAAATCTTGTCCCATTTCCATCTTTGATGCGTCAGCGATTGTAGCATTCTGCAGGTCGTTGGTGCTCCACCTTCGCTCGACACGTTAAACATGAAGCTACGTGCTCGCCACTTGCTTCTTCATTCAGGACCACCAAAAATGCTTCTTCAAGTCTTGATACATCTTCGTAACTCAGGGATGAATACTAAAGTTGCTCTTATGCGCCGTCGAGAATCAACTTCCTCGGCTCGAGCACGTTAGGCACGCACACTCGGCCATTGCACCTCAAGATGTCGTCGCTCGGGCCTGAAATTAATCGCTTTCCGCTTGCGCTTATCAATGAATCTTCTCTTGCGAAGCTCGTCATGAACTTGCTGGTCTCGGATCTCGCCCAACAATTTGTTAGAAATGGTAAGCATACCAAATCTCGGCTTCCCCGGTGAAACCGACACTCGACTTCAAATCTCGGAACTTCGAGCATCTCCAACTCCTTGATCATCATTACCGAGGTTAAAACGCTCTTCTGCTCAACGCATGCGCTACTACGTTAGCCTTAGGGATGGTATTCCAACGTAAAGTCGTAGTCCTTGAGAAATTCTGTCCATCTATGTTGACGCATGTTGAGTTCTTTACGGTCGAACAGTACTTCAAGCTCTTGTGATCGCTGAAAGCGATGAAGAGTGCTCGTAAAGGTAGTGCCTCCATATCTTGACGCCAAAAACTACTGCTGCCCGACTCCAAGTCGTGAGTAGGGTAGTTCCTCTCGTGAATCTTAAGTCGTCTAGAAGCATACGCGACCACCTTCCGATGTTGCATCGATGCATCCCAATCCCTGGTGTGACGCATCACAATACACCTCGAAGGCTCTTACGGTTGAGGCAAAATCAAGACAGCGCTGTCGTCAAAAGCTCCTTGATCGTTGAAAGCGGCTTCACATTCCTCGGTCCAAGCAAAGGTTGATCATTCCTCGTCAATCGTGTAAGAGGCGCGACAATCTTCGAGAAACCTTCAATGAATCTTCGGTAATATCCTCGCTAAGCCGACAAAACTCCCGATCTCAGAATCGCAGTCTTCTGTTCCCATGCTATCACCGCCTCAATCTTAGTTGGATCCACGGTATCCCTTCTGCGGAAATCACGTGACCAAGAAAATTCACCTCTTCAAGCCAAAATTCACACTTCGACAGATTGGCATAGAGTTGCTTATCTCGTAATATCTGTAGTACTCGACATAGGTGTTCTGCGTGCTCTTCTCGGTTCCTCGAGTAAATCAATATGTCGTCGATGAATACTACAACGAACTGATCCAAAAACGAATGAAAAATCCTGTTCATGTAGTCCATAAACACGGTGGCGCGATTCGTCACTCAAACGGCATCACCAAGTACTCGTAGTGACCGTATCTAGTCCTGAAAGCTGTTTTGGCGACATCTTCCTCCTTCACGCGAATCGATGGTAGCGGACTTCAAGTCTATCTTGGAAAAGATCGCCGCTCCACGGTTGGTCCATCAAGTCACAATACGCGTGGTAACGGATAACGGTTCTTCACGGTAACCTTGTTGAGCTCGCGATAGTCCACGCACGACCTTGATCGTCCATCCTTCTTCTTAACCAACAACACCGGAGCTCCCCGCGGTGACACGCTCGGTCGTATGAATTGCTTCGACTCCAAGTGTTCGATCCGGGACTTCACTCTTTCATCTCGGCGGGAGACATCACATGCGGCGCTTTGGAAATCGGTCTGTTCCTGGAATCAGTCGATGGAGAACTTCGACCTCTCGTCTTGGTGGTAATCCTGGCACGCGTCTTCGGAAAACGCGTCCTCAAAGTCACACACCACCTGGTACATTCTTCACGTCGATCTGCTGGAAAACTTAGAACTAGCTAGATACATGTATTCCCTAGTTCCTTCTTTCAAAGAAACTCCAATACGTTCGTGAAAGATAATTGGAGACTCCAAGGTCGGAAAAATTACGGTTTACGGGCACGCAGTCCAAAGGACATGGTGGTGTGACAACCAATCCATCCCGAGGATGACATCTAAGCCCCAAGAGGCAAACAAACCAAATTGACCACAAACTTTCTACTCAATAATCACTACACAATTAAGACATGCGGTGTTTGTGACTAAGGTTTTAGCATTTGGGGTTGTAACTACTAATTTAAGCGGTAGCGATCCACAGTCAAGTTCAAATGGTTCACACAATCGAGAAGAAATAAAGGAATGGGTTGCACCGAATCAAAAAGAACGGATAAGGATTTACCCTCGATCTCACATTCACCTTGGATAAGATCATCGGCTCGTTACGCTTCCTCGCCACTCATGCAGAAAACTCGCCTTTGGCCACTGACGCTTCCTTTGGCTTTGCCGCAAGCATAGTCGGTTCGACTTTAGGTGTAGGACAATCCTTAGCAAAATGCCCTGGCTTCTTGCAATTGAAACACACCTCCTCCCTCGAGTACGATTACTCGCGTAATGTCCTGGCTTTCCACATCGGTAGCAAATCACCTCGACAGTCCGACCTCCACTCCTCGGTACTTGGGTCATCGGACGATCTTGTCCCTGTTGTCGTTCCCACGAGGTCGGTCGTAAGGCCTCTTCTGCGGTGGTTTCCTTTACGTGTAAATCTCGCCCGCACTGGGGTCTCACCGGTCGGCCCACAATAATTTTCTTCTTGTGCCTCCTTCCTCCTTCTACCTCGACACATCGATCAATCAGCTCTTGGAGATTTCTGATCCTCAACGACACCATCGACTTACGAATGTCGAATCTCAATCCCAGTTGGAATCTCTCACTTAACCATCTCTGGTCAACTCGATCACGAAATGGACTGAAATACCTCGCTAACGATTCGAACTTGGCGCATACTCGGACACCGTCGAGTTGCCTTGCTGCTGATTGAAGAAATTCACGCTCCTTCTCGGCTCGTGCGATGTCAGGAAGTACTTGTCCAAAAACCTTTCACGAAAAAGCTCCCAGGTCATCTCGCGATGTTCTGCTATAAACGTTTGCTTCACTCCTCTCCACCAATACTCTGCGTCTCCTAGCAGTAAGTAGGTGGCATAGTCGACCTTCACGTTGTCCGAGCAATGAAGTGCCTCAAAGATCTTCTCGATCTCTTGCATCCAAAGATCAGCTTTATCCGGATTTGGCTCACCGTAGAACTTCGGTGGATCATGCTTCCTGAAGTCGGCCAATCCTCTCGCTTCAGCATTTCGTTCTGCTCGTTGTTGTTGCTGCAAGTTCTGCTGAGTTAACGCTGCCGTCTGTTGAGTCATCGCGTTAACTGTTGAGTTCAGCGGTGATTGTTGAGCCATGGCTGCCGCCATCTTGGTCATAGCTTGAATAGCTCGTTCCATGTCGACGTTCTCGGTTGCGGATGTCGTATTCCTACGAGGTGGCATTAGATTCCACAAAGTTCAAAACCTGTCGAATCTCACACAAGGATGTGTTAAAACACACCGCTTCAATCAAGAAACAGTTCAAACAATTTCTCAAGCAATAAGTGCTTCACTTAATCAAACAAAGAATCAACATAATACAACTAGGTACCCAACACACAACCCGACATAGTGACGGTCAAATTCCTATGCACAAATTTCGGCCGAATCAATCGCTCGATACCAACAGTGTAACGACCCGTTTAGGACCACTACCGAGCTCAATATACCGAGCTCGAGTTCTGAGCTCAACACACCAAGCTCAACATAAACCTATATGAGATGTGTTTTAAAAACAAAACTCTTGTGCCTTTTAAAAATACGATATATATTTTTTCTTAAAACCGACTCGTGCACATCGTAGTAATTCTGACTTTTGAAACATGGTGCAACTAAGACACAAGACTTAAATTCTAATAAAACATACATGCATAACATACACATATATATATATCACTCAAATAATAATGTATACAAAATACAGAGTAGCAAATGTGCAAAGAAAATACACCTAAGGTACGATAAACTTCAAAAGAGCAAATATACCCTGGGGTACTTGGCAGACTCCCACGCAGGGGGCTGCTCCAAAAGTAAGACCACCAGTCTACCCTGTAGCAATAAACAACACTGCCCAAACTGGTCACGACCTCGAACACAAAAGAAAACGAAGAACAGTCCTCAGAAAAATAAACATCCAACAAACAATCAATCACGACAGGTACAGGTCGTCACTCGGGTCCTCGTCGAGCTCCTCCTCGGCATCATCTATCGCCGAAGTTCCTGCGCCCTCGACATCGCACGGGTAACAGTCATGGATTGAAGGCACCACGGGAAAGGTCAACTTCTCAACAATTCAAGATAAGCTCGACATAAATATAAGCAAACAAAGAAGGTATAACATTCACCAAGCGTGACTCGACCATCTCACTCTAAACTCGACACAACTCACAAATCCATTTTCTCTCGACTCGACAATTTTTCCGGAATGCACACGCTGCATCGTATGTCGGAAAGTCCAGTGAAGCCTTGGGATCCTCGCTCTCCCTAGGGCAACTCAGGTCCGTAGCGTGGTGACGTCTAGTCAATCTCCGTAAACAAAAAGGGGACCTAGCACCCTCGATTATCCGGGTCACGGCTCAAAACGCGTCATACGACTCACCTAGCTCTCTCACTCGATGAACAATTCGCCGCATACGATATTCAAAGAGTTAAACACAAGATATTCAACCGCATGTCAAATAAAAGAGCAAGCTCGACATGAAGAAACGCAATTCAACATGCAATACACACTTCACGACATATATTCAATCACATATTAAATACATGCAACAACTCAATCATATCACAACATTTCAAGCTCGACACAAATCAGGAAAATCCATACACAATATCATAACCACGTAGCATATGAAATGCCCTTACGCTAGCATACTACGAAAAGTATTAATGTGAAGCGCCCTTACATACTATGAAAATATTAATGTGAAGCGCCCTTACCGAACTCCAAGTTAATGCTGCTCGACAACGACCTCGACACAGCTGTCTTCAAAGAGCTCGACAACGACTTCTCTTACTCGATCTCGACACGGCTGTCTTCAACGAACTCGACACGTACGCTTCTCAGTCGACCTCGACACGTACAGTCCTCGTTCTGGATTCTGCTGCTTCCGCGTCCTTGGATTCGCTTTCCCGTACACCTTGATTCGGAAATCACTCGATCTCGGGAATCAGACTTCCTAAAACAAACACAATTCAGATCGATCTATGGTTCTAATACATCTAGCTCTCTCTTCCCCAAACTCAACCTGACCAGGAAAAATATAAAACTCAAGAACTGAAATATATTTTTCCTCTAACACAAAGTTAGGGATTTCGATCAAAATTTCATGAAAAAGTTATCTGATGTTTCAACAGATAGATCGACAACAACAATAACCAGAAGCAACAAACGAAAAACCAGAAATCGAACGAACCAAAAATGGGGTTTTCTGGGCACTGCCGATTGCAGAAATCAGAGAAAGAAATTTGTTTTACAAGCCCAATTAATCGGTTAAAAAGATAGGTAATATCGTGAAGAAGAAAACCCATCAATTCGACATGATTTTGGAAGCATAAAACTGGTTAAAAAATGGAAGAAGAATTAGCGCTAAACAGTAGCACGGATGAAAAGAAAAATCTGTTCTTCATACCTCAACGGTGATGGTCGATCAGACGAGATATGGGTCGAGAAGTTGATGATGAACAAGATTGATGAAGAAAGCTTGTGCAGAATCTCGATGGAACTCACGGTTTAAATCGATGGAGATTTTTAAAGAAAACAACGAAACACAGAGCAGAAGGAAGGAAGAAGAAAGAAGAAAAGAGAAATGAGTGTGAGGGAATCGGTCGTGGTATACAGCTGGCGAGAAAGGGGTATAAACGTAACTCCAGCTATAAGATGCCAATCCCATCAATCATCTACCCGTTAACTCGTTCCTCTCATAATTACTCTCTACTCTGTCGGTCAACGACAAGCTGACAATGTAATAATTACAAACAATATAATAATAACGCTGAATAACGTTCGAAATAATACGAGGTATCATCTCGACACGATGTCGACAAGGGTGCTCGTGCAAGCGTATAAAGTTCTAACACGAGTTCGTGAACGCGGTCTCCTCAGCTCGACTTGCGTCCTCATCAGCTCGGTACGCGACTTCATCAACTCGACACGCGACCTCCTCAGCTCAGTAGCTAGTGCACGTGGTCTCATCAGCTCGACAAATGATCTCGACAAACGATCTAGTCACGGGATCTCGACACAAGGTCTTGGTCGAGGTCTCGATACGTCGTCCTAATACGATGTCGATCTCGTCCTCAGGTGTTACACGCACCCAGCAATCCTATTTTCTCTATGAGTCATTCTTTTCACGCCAAATCAAATTTTTCACTCATTTCTTTGAGTACCACGACCCTTAAACATGTTCTAAGACCAAAACTTCCATTTTTTGGTCTTTCAAAGCTTTTGTGATCCAAATCCAAGTGATCTCAAGCACCGATTCATCAATCTGATCGTACCGATTTGTCTGTTTCCATTTGTGCTTTCTAAGACTTATCTCTAAATGCTGCTTTGTGGAGGTAAAGCTCTATTCTTAGGTAGTCTTGTATTACTTTCTAATCTAATTTCGTGATGCCTTGTACGGTTCTCATTCCTAACCTTAATCTGGTGTTGTTTTAAACCCCTGTTTGATCGTACGGTTACCAAACGAGCTAGGATTCTATTGAAACTTCTAGAGATGACTCTGTGGGTCACGAAACAGAGGAGGAAGCCTCTGTACCTTGACTTTCTCATGGTAATCTTGTGAACTTTGGTTGGTGCTTTATTCCCTAATTAACTATTTTTCGTGTTTCAGGATTTTGGTACAAGTTTGGCTACCAAAAGAGTTAGGATTTGACCCAGAGCTTCAAATTTTCCTATTGGTGAGTATATGGTCATGTGGTATGGCTCTGTTCCAGAGTCTATACTTTTGATTTCAATTCACCGTTCGTTGTGGTTTTGGTCCCTAACAGTGTATTCTTCGCAGTTTGGAGTCCGATGCGTAATTTCAGATGTGGTAAATGCTAGAAACCACATCAAGGCATGTAGTTTCGTGGCTTCCATCCTTTGTGTGGTAAGACCAGAACCATGTTCATTTTTTCCATGAATTATTTGTCGTTCGTTCGTTGCCCATATTCTAATTTGGTAGTGTTTTTGTGTTTTCGGTGAAATGTGGATCCCGTGGGCGTGCTCGGTGGAATTTGTTGACAAGTTTAGGTGATTGTGCCACTAAGGGGAATAACCATATATGTGTGGTGCGGAAGTGTATTCGTGGCATTCGTTTTCCAAAGTTCGTCCATTTGTGAGTTCGTGAGTAAGGCTTATCGTTTTTTGGAGCAAAACGGAAGTTTTACCAGGTGAGGAGAATGAAACCTTAATCATTGGGATTTCAAGTGTATTATATGATCTTTAACATGTGTAAGGTACCTCAAACCCTACTAGGGGTTGTTATCAGTAACACTTAAGGATAGGGGTTACGGTATGCGATGTCTAAGGATAGGCATTGTATACCCATTGACCAACACAGGATTGATTCATAATACTTATGGATTATTGATAACATGCAATATTAGGATAGATGACTTGATGGTATGTCACTGGATTGGTGTATGCATGATGATGTGAGTATGTGTGATTTCCTGTATGATTAATTTATAACATGATAGTAGTCGATCGCCTTATGTGACAGTAGGATTGATTTGTGTATTGATCAAGAGGGTGTGATAATATTTGATGCCTGATGACAAGCTTGAGTGTATTATGGTGCTATAACATGCTGCTAATGTGCTATTGTGTGACAATATGATGTGTTTGATGATGTGCTCTGGTGTATTGTAGCGTTTGTTAATATATGATTACTTATTGTATGTTGTAACATGTTGTTAGTTGTGTAGACCTTTCTACTGTTGGGAGAGGTACTATGTTGTTTAGTTGTATATGTGGTAGTTGTGTTGCTTAGTTGTTTAAGGAGAATAGCCCATGGTCAGGTGAGTGTCGATCTTAAGTTGGGGATTAGTGTCGGAAATAGTTGAGTACGACGTGTTGGGGAATCAAGAGATAGACTTTTAAAAATTCTTTTAAAATTAATCTCAAGAGCGGAAAATCCCTTGCCAACATCGCTTAGAACTACAAGAATCACAGGGATGTTATGTTTACCTCTTGAAGCGTGAGCAACGATCACAAGTATCGCAAAGGAACATCACCCCTACTTAGTCCACACGAGCATCTACCGGAGCTGGGGTGCCAATGCTAGTTGGCCTCTCCAAGGTGCCTTAGCCTTCTCCTTCTCATTTTTGGGAAATTAGCCTCCACATGACCTAATGAACTAGTGCTCTTCTTTTCCCTTAAACAAGTGAATAACCTAAACCTTATTGGGCCAAGCCCAATAACCTTAAATATTATTTAGTTAAATCCTTGTGTTAATTAAATTAAATTTTATTTAATTCAATTAACATGTTGAGTTAAACTAAATCATATTTAATATAATCAACTATTGACATAAATTAAATCCTATTTAATTTAGTCAATTACCAAGTTGCTCCGATAAATCACTCTATGCGTGTGACCCTCATAGGTTCCCACTAGACTGGCCATGATATTAAATATTATATTAATATTAAATATTCATTAAAATATTAAATATCATTGACAATGATTGGCATCTAGCAATACGTCACTGTCACCCAGCCTATAGAAATATCGGTGATACGATAAGAACCTTGTTGCAACCAAAATCATTGTGAAGCAAGTGTCCTTTTGTCCATATGTCTTGATTGAACACGAGGCATAAATATGTCATCCTCGTTAAGTCCAATATATGTTCCTCGATCTCCAAGTAGACGTGTAATCACGAAATGAGTCCAATATCCGATATTGACCCATCTTGACGTGGCCACACATATTTTCACGTCCTACTCTATCTAGAAGCCCAAGACACTACTCCTGTTATGTAGGAGGGACGAATCCTATCTACATCACTCACACCCCTCAACATGATATATTGTAGGTCCAAGTACTACCTTTATGATCATCCTGTTACGGATGACATTTGATAGCATTAAAACCTACAACTCCTCATGTAGGAATCGTAGTGACTTCAAGTCGAAGGACTACTTCACTATGGTCGCCATGAGGAGCGCATATGACACTTACATAACTATTATGAAGCGTCTTCATAGTGGGTCAATCCAGTATAAATATTACTCATAATATTTATACCTGTGTACCGACATGATATTACATATCCATGACCCGTGAGATATGGTCATCAGTCTACTCACACAATAGTCTCTATGTATTATTGTCGTCCTAGTTAACAATAATACTTCAACTACGGATACTTTAAGAATAGTGTTCTATAGTTCAATGGGGTCTCACGATCAAATCATATTTGATGTTCTATTGAACGAACTATCTATTTTAAGGACTTTATTATGCTATTCACTAATAACATAATAAATGATGCCTTTACATATATTAAATATACGATTAAAGTCATGATACAAATAATACTCTATACAAAATGGATTGGTCACTAGGGCTTACACCAACAATATCCCACTAGCACTAGTGCCAATCGAGCATCAATTCAACACTTATCGAACTAGTGTGACTGTCAAGCTACTATTGAGCAAGAGACTCCTTTAGCGGATTGTTTCACGTTATCATTCTGCACATCTTCACATCTCTATTATCTATTGATTTTGATGGAAGCGCCTAAGTATATGTTTAGACCACTGGTGAGATCAAGTTTCTTGAGCTTACACGATTACTGCATCATCATCACAACGAGATCAATGGAGTTCGCTTAGTTAGGAACTACACGAAGTTCAAAAGAACTCTTTTTGATCCAAACAGCCTTTTAATCACATTAGAGGCGGCTATATACTTGGCCTCTGTAAGAGAAATAGACTATGTTCCCGACCTGAAACTCTTCCAGCTCACAATGTCACCATATAGGCAAAACACAAATCCAGACTACGACCTGGAATTACTTTTATTGGTTTGGAAATAGCATCAGTGTAACTATTTACAACGATCTCTTCCTAACCATCATCTGTCAAGAAGAATATATCCTTAGTCTTTCTTAGGTACTCAAGGATGTTCTTGACTGCGGTCCAATGACCTTCACTGGGATCAAATTGGTACATGTTTATCATGCTCAAAGCATACAAGACATCTTATCGAGTACATATCAATGTATACATGTACTCTGACTTTAGGCCAAGTAACTTGAGCAATCTATTTATATAGATCCTGATTCCTAACATTTAGGAAGTCTTGCCTAAGTCCTTCATTAAGAAACATTTCCCAACTGTGCTTTTATGCTTTGTAGGGAAATCGTTTATGATGAGCAGTATGTTATCCACATATAGGGCTATAAATCAATAATACTCCCACTAAACTTTGTGTGTACACAAGCTTATCTTCGTTCATGATGTATCCCACTGCCCAACAGTCACATCAAAACGAAGATTCTAGTTTCTGAAAGCTTGCTCAAATCCATAAATGGATCTTCAGCAAGTAGAATCTTGATGGATTTAAGCATAGTGATTGGGAGAAGGTCTCACCACAGTCTATGCTATGGATTTGCATGAAACATTTCATGACAAATCATGCCTTAAAGGTATTCACAATACCATCTATGCCAGTCTTCTATTAAAGACCCACTTGCACCCTATGGGTTTTACCCATTGGGGTGACTCCATCAAGGTCCAACCTTGTTGGCTTACATGGATTTCATCTCAATTCTATGGCTTTAAGCCACTTCTCATAATCTGGGCTAACTATGGCATCTAGGTAGGTCACAAGCTCATTTCGATCCATGAGCAGCACATCACTCCTTGAGTCAGGAGAAGTCCATATCTCTCAGTCGGTGATGTGACCTGTTAGATCTACATAGATCTTGTGTAACATGAATCGGTGGCTCATCCACAACATTTGTGGAACCGATTCATGTTCCATTACAGGCATGCATTGTGGTACTTAGATTTCCCCAAGTTCTACAGTTCTCCCACTGGTTCCTATGGAGATGAACTCCTTTAAGGAATACCCTAGTTTTCGCGACAAACTCTTTGTCCTTGAAGACATTGTAGAAACAGTGTCCCTTGGTCTCCTAAAGACACTCCACAAAGTACATTTATTCAATTTGGGTTGAAGTTTATTAATAATCTTGATAAGCCAAATCTTCATAAATGTTACACTAGGCCTTCTGGCCCTTCCATACCTTATGTGGAGCCCTTTACTACCTCAGATGGAACACGGTTAAGGGCGAGAAATAGTTGCATATGAATCATACTCGAGAAAGAGTCATAAAGCTTTGACTGACTCATCATTAATCAGACCATGTCTAACAAGGTGTGATTTAGATAGTCATCAAACTCTTGGCTTTAGTATTTACCACCACGATCCAATCGTATGGTCTTAATACTATTGCCAATGTGGTTTTGCACTTTATCCTTAGACTCTTTGAACTCTTCAAAGATTCCCGATTTGTGTTTCATAAGATACACAAATCATTAGTTACTATAGTCAACAGTAAACCCAATGAAGTTCGGAAGCCTACCTTTTACAAACTTGTTTAGTGGCCCACATACATCTCATGTATCACGCCAAAAGATTACTAGCCCTTTCACCAGGGTTGGTGATTGGAGCTTAGTCGTCCTTTCCAATAAGCAAGAATTATAGACCTCAAATGATTCACAATAGAATGAGTCCGAGAATCCATCGTAATGGAACTTAAAATTATGTTTCTTACTTATTTGGCCTAAACATTAATGCCTAGGTATGTAAAACTCAAATCACTTGATTTGACCTTATTCGCATTTATGTCATAGATGGGTAACTTGAGATCAACGACACGTGGTACATGTCTTTCAAGATCTCCAACATTGAAAACATCGGTTGAATAAATGGAACAACAATTGTCCTTTTATTACAACATAAAATCCTTTCTTGTCCACTCAAGAAATGGAAGTGATGTTTCTATCAATAGTTGGAACTTAATAACACTTATTTAGTTCCAATGCAAGCCCCTTGTCCTCCATGACAAAATACCCAAAGAGGAAGTCCAACTTCCTTTCTTCAATTTATACTATTTGTAGTTCATGTCGCAATTCTCCTTCCAACATCTGGTCCAACCATATTAGAAGTTGCAAGTGCCCTCCTCAGCAACCTTTGTATGTCAGCTTCAAGGTAGAAGTTATGGGCTTGAACTTGTTATTGCCCATGTGTTACTCCTTGATAGCAAACATCAGGTCTTTCCCTTCCTTGACCATTAACATGGCCTATTCTTTTCGACTCTAACCATTTAGCAACTCTTGTATAATTAAGTCAGTAGGCAACTCTTGGCAAGAAGGAAATCCCAGCTTTTCTTGCTTCTCATTGTACTCAATAATATGAAGCACATAAGGACCCACTGAGTTACCCACTATCAGCTTGTAGTTGAAAAAGAAATAGGAAGCCATAAACCTTTCATTGCACTTGGTAGAGCATCATGAGGTGAATGATCATATCATACGCCTCCATGATCGTAAGCATGAATTATCCTACATCCAAGGCATCGACTTAATGCTTCTCATAAGCATCCCTTTCGATCCTAGTAAGAGTAGGTTGCTCAGGAATTGTCTGTTTGCGAACATACAACTACTTCTCATGCTTGAGGACACTCCTCAAATTGATGTACCATTCCAGAAAATTAAACCTGAATTTCTTGTCCTTCATAAGGACAAATCGCAGTAATAATAAAAAATAATGTTTAAAGCCATGGAAATTCTATTTACAGAAATATGCAAAATATATGTATCATGAAAAACATATTTAATAAGGACTTTTATCAAATACGCTCCCACTATTTTACTCATATCAATGACCCTCAGCATTGACCCGAAAAATCCCATTGGAATATTTTCTAGTGAGACTAAGATCCATATTTCACCTCGTCCTGAGTCAGCTTTGGCTGATCGCCCAGAGCTTAGCTAGTTAGGTAGGAAACTCCTTTCCAATAGCATCCCCATGCAACTCTTGGATCAGTTGGGTGAATAACTCCTTATTCCAATTTATCATATAAATTGATGCCCAACTCTTTACCTCTAAGTCATTTCAATCCTATTGAATTTACTTAGTTAAGTTAAACCCAATGGTTGGCAGTTGGATAGTTCACCTATCGCGCCTCACCTAGATAAAATGAGGTGCTCAGCTCTGGCATGACCCACACTCATTTGATCAATTCATATGGGTCACGCATCGAAAGTGCCACGCATTTGACATAAGTGCCACGCATCGGAAGGCATTTATGACTTAATATTTAAATTGAGGGAATTTTGTTAAGTGATCTCACTGGCTTTTGTATCACATACAAATGCATCTCTCAAACATGCACAACATACAAGCATACATGCATACACTTCATATAAAACATGCATCCCATACATCCAATCATATAAAGCATACATACAAGTATCTCATACATTCAAAACATGTTAAACATACATCACATACGCATCATGCATCACATACATAAATCATGCACGACGTGGTGGTACATGTAACACCCCGTTTCTGGAGGGCTACTAAAGTAGATATTCAGACAAGAGTTGCATATTTCTGAAAGGCAAAACACTCTGCATTGCACGTTTTTCGAGAAAATGGTTCTATTTTTTTTTTTAAAAGAACTTCTTAAAAGGGACAGTCAGAGTATTACAACGATTTTAGAAACATAGCGGTGAATAATTTAAGACACCAAATAAACCACATTAATCTCATTTATTCTATCAATTCATATACGACAATACATGTCTGAAAACATAATAGGCATTTTATTACAACACTGAAACGAACTACAAATATTCTATAGCTGGTCGACATGCTACATCCCTTACTAAACTTCTAGTAAGTTACCCCAGGAGTTCAAGTAAGAAGCCAGACGGCTATCCTCAGCTACTCTTCTCCGCAGTCCCGAGTCCTCTGCTTACTCCGCAATCTGGGTTACATTCATTAATTGAAAGAACCACTGGCAAGGGTCAACTTCTTAAAATAAAGAGACAGATGCACATACAACAACATATTCGACAACAAGGCATATAACAACACAATATAAATACCGGAATATAGCAAATCATAAACTAGAGGCAACACAACAATATGCACAATTCTCCAGACGCAACTCAAAACTCTCACAAGACTAAACTCAAGACTCATATTCTCATGACACTTGACAATTTCCGAAAAGTAACGCCGATCCATCCACTGAATACCAGCCGTAGCCTTGGGCTCTCCGCTCACCCTAGGACATTTAGCTCAGGTTCCTTGATGCTACGACGTCTAGCTAAGCTGCCGAAGAACCAGCCGAAGCCGTTTAGGGGATCCTAGCACCCTAGGTTAATCGGATCGAAGCTCAAAAACGTCACGACAACTCAATGACTTGACTAAACTCTCGCACTCCAACGAATAGGTCGCCGCATACGATAATTCACGAAGCAAATTGAATAATTATTTAACCGCATATCAAATAATATTCATGCCAAGCTCAATATAGTGCGAAACAGTTTAGCAGTATAAGCAATTCATTTCAACCAATCACTACTCAGCAAACAACACAAATGGACAATTCAGTTCATCCCTCTGCAACTCAGTGGAGTTGACAGAGAGGAAATCAAACAAGTGTGGAGGGTTGGAGACACCTGCCAACCACTTGCAGACAAGCCCACTAAATAATCATAATTACAATTTTAAGAAATAAAAGTCGAAGGGGTACGAGACACACACTTCGAATCCTGAGGTTCTCAGACTTCTTTGCATAAGGCTGAAAATTAAATTCCTATCAATATCTAAAGTTGCCCTTATGCATAAGTACATAAAACAATAACACTTAGAATGTGAAGCGCCCTTACCGAACTCCAAGCCACGCGTATCCACGTACTCCTCGATTTCTACACCGCACGATCTCGAATCTCAACTCCTATCACCATAAACAAACTTAGCACAACCTAGGCATAGACTAGTTCTAATTTCCTAGGCTCTCAAAACCCAACCTACTAACTAACCAAAAGACTTATGCTAAAATATACAACTTGAAATACATGTTTTTGAAGAATTACATACCCTTGAAAATCACAAAAAATTAAAGTAATAAAGCTTTGAAACCAAGTCTCATTTCTTTTCAAACTAAGGAATGAATAAAACCACAATCAAAATTCTTTTCTCAATTTGCTCGAGTCAAAGATCCAATTGGTGTCTAGGGCCTCAAGGTGTCCTTTTCACCTTAATTGTTTCATAGCCTCAACACTTCAAACTCAATCAATTCAATCCAATCTTTTTTCTAAAACTTTTCCAAGGTTCATACAATTCTTAACACCTAATTTAATCATTTACACAAGAATTAGGCAAAACAACCCAATTCCTACTCCCAAAATGGGCTCACAGCCACCACCCCATTTTCTCCCAAAAATTTTCAACTTAAACTAGTTCAAACAACACCTTTTCAAATCATTTATTCCACATACTAGATAGTTCATAAAACAACAATTATTACCCAAAAGAAAGCTTAATGTAAGAAACAATCTCAATTAACCACTTTTGCAAAACAATTTTCTTAATTCAACTTAACCAAAATATAACACTCTCGTACTACTTTTTCTCCCCTAACCTTCAATTATTAAGGAAAAAAAAAAAACCAACTCTTACATTTAGAAACACACCAAGCTTCCATAGCACATCCATGAACCTAAGATTTTCAAAATCTCCATTTTCTTGACAAAACTAATTCAACAACAAGAACAACACTTCCAAACTAATCCAACCATTTCCAAAGTTTTCCAACTCATACTACAATACTATACAACTAATTTAAGTGATAAGGACACAAAATATTTAACCCTTCAAGCTTTAAAACTCGCGGCCAATACCTCCCCTTCATCCAAAAATTTTGCAACTTTCCAACTAGTTAGATAACATCACTTCCTATACCATTTCTTTCACCAAAACAAAGACCAATTTACATAATGCCAAAGCCTAATCCCAACCAAACTTAATTTAGCCCTCTTTCAAGAATAGGTTTTCATCAAAAATTTGCTCAATCAAAATTCTAGTTCAAAGTTACCAACTAAAACAACAAAAACAACAACACCAAATAAGCTAAGAATAACACTTAATCACATTGGTTCACTTGAGGATCACATCTTCCCTCTTTTTCCCCTTAGAATTTGCCTACGGTTCCAAGGATTTTGGGAATGGAGTGCTCATCTCCTCATTGATCATGATCAAGCTTATAACAAGACACAAAAACAAGAACCAAAACAAGAACAACTACTACCTCCTCCCTCCTATGTTGCTCGTGATTTTGGAGCTGTTTAGGGGAGATGAAATGTGCTCTCAACCTTGCTTGAAAGGAGGGGTAGATGATGATGATGGAGAGAAGAACTACTACCTCCTCCCTCCTATGTTGCTCGTGATTTTGGGGCTGTTTAGGGGAGATGAAATGTGCTCTCAACCTTGCTTGAATGGAGGGGTAGATGATGATGATGGAGAGAAGAAGGAGTTTGTATCAAGGAGAATGAAGAAAAAGAGATGGATAGTTCAAGAATGGTGAAGCAAGGAAACCATGGGTGTGCTCTCAAGCTCTCTCTCCCAAGAATGGAGAACAAGAATGAAATGGGGGTAGAGAGAGGGGGTGGGT
The DNA here is from genome assembly GCA_037113605.1 of Calophaca sinica. NCBI lineage: Eukaryota > Viridiplantae > Streptophyta > Magnoliopsida > Fabales > Fabaceae > Calophaca > Calophaca sinica. Next base: position 74,305,068 of record CM073736.1, read on the forward strand.
GTTCGGCCAGCTGGGACTAAAAGGGGGAGGGAGAAAATCTACTAAAACAATTAATTCATAAAACTCACTAGGCTTTCTCTTAATAACATAGGAAAGAATAAGTGAGTAGGAATAATAGAAAAATGAGGGAGAGTAGTATGAAAAGGGGAGGTCACGCTGGTGATGGAAGAAAAAGGTGGGGGTTAGAATTTTTTTTTATTAAAAGCCATCACGTGGTTAAAAACTAATTAAAGAGTAAGCACAAAAATAAACCACCACTTAAATGACACCTAACAATTAAAGTGAGATGCTAATCCCATCAACTAGTCTAACCCCATCTAATGTATCTTCTCTCATGATTACCATCTAATCCTAGAGTCTCAGAGTGCTAAAAACACGGCATCGAATAACCGCGTTACCGATTAATTCTTCGCCGATTAATTTGCGAAAATTGATTTACCGAGAAATTAATTCACCGCATGAAAATATTTTATCATAAATAATACAAAAAGTAAAAAATTTAAAACACTCAAAAATAATCACAACAAGTTACGATTCGATTTTCATCGAAATCGGGGTTCATTTAGAATTTTATTTGTGGATAAAAACTACCCGGTGATTCGAAACGCGACGAAACTTCGTTAGAATTTTTCAACGATATTCGAACCATGAATTAATATAAAATATTAATTCTTGAATTTAACTTTATCTTGATTTAATTCAATCAATTTTCCAGTCAGCACAAAATACGCGTTATCGCGTCTCGCAGAAAATTTATAATAAGTATAATTAATGAATTCGCCTTAAACGCAGCATACGTCTACACTGTCTATTAATTTGAATTGACATCATGAGTAATAATTATTTATAATAAATTAATTATTCAAAATAACTCAAAATAATTTCTCGTACTCTCAGTAAATCATTGAGTTGATCAATCTCTATGACTTATTTTTCGAGTATTCAGAATTTTATCGCTAAAATTACTTTTCTTTAAAAATTGGGATGTTACAATACCACACCCTTAAAATAGTTTCGTCCTCGAAACAACACGGATAGTAAAATACTAAAAATTACTTTACTCAAAACCGTAAAATAATTTGAACACATAGGCATTCACAATACTTATTATTATATGTAGTACTATAATTAATTATAGCTACATAGTATAGTATGCAATAATAGCAATCACAAGGCATAAACGTATAACACACCGTAAAGTAAGCGCAGTTAGTGAACGAAGAAATCCTCACGATTGACTGATGCCTCATTCTAGAGTCACGATCTCTGTCCATTCACGGCCACAGACACGAACTCGAGCACGAACACGAACACGAACTCAACTATAGTTGAAAGATGCTAAAACAAGATTGAAATAACATCTCTAAACACGTTACAACTTACTCAAAATTTTTAGAAACAAACTTTTAACCTAAACAATAGGAAATTATTCTCTTCCAAAAACTTAACACAAGTATTAAGCTTCTAAAACAACAATTTATCAAGCACTAACATATTAACCGAGTAAAACTTAGATTAACAATTAAAATTATTATTCACTCTCGCGGGTTTAATGAACTTCAATGACACAAATAAAGGTTTTGCACACAATTTCCAAATCCTTTCTTGCAACAAAACTCATACTAAAATTTAAACGTTTCAAAATTAAACATTTTCCAAGGCTCCACCTTGTTCAAAATCACAAGAATTCCTTTAAACAGCGGGTGTTTCATGGCCTTAAAATACCAGGTCAACTTAACAACAATTATGCTGAAGCCATTTTCCTACAATTTAAATAAATCAACTCAAAATTTCAAATCCCTAAGGTTATCTTCCTATCATCACTCAGTTCAACTTCGAGGATTACAAAACCAGCTCTTTTTTAAATCGAACACAAGATAAAAATACTAAATATTTTTCCTGATCAAACATAAAACAACAACCAATTACACATAGCTTTTTAACAAAGGATTAATAATAAAACATTTCTCTACCATTCCTATATTACGACTAAAGACGAAACTACCAAGAATTTAGTTAGAAAAATTTGAAATTAAACCTCACACATAGTATATGAGGTCACGGGTTCATACTTCTGATAACACACACTAAAACTTGTTTTTTTTTCCAAAATAAAATAAGGTCAGGTACATTTCCCAATAAAACAAGATAAAAATAAGGTAGAAGACATTCCTGAACCCGAGATTGACTAGAAATTTTGGAAATTATCTTTTACTGCAAAAGGAGACAAAACCTTCCTAATCTTTTACCACGAAATTATAATTTAACAAAATCGTCTAAAAACTAAGAACCATTCTTGACAAGATCATTAACAAACAATATAGGAATTGAAGACAAAAATTAAAATACTCACCTAGAGCTCCTCTAAGAACTCGCGGCGCTAAGACATTAACAGAAGCAGAACATCAACACCATCAGTATTATCAACATTAACAACAGCTCCCACATCAACAAATAACAGGAAAAGGAAAAGGGGTCTTCCTCCCAAATCATCCTAAGGCTCTCGGTTTTCTAAGAGGAAAGTAGAAAGAAATGCAACTCTCTAAGCCTCTCAAGATCCCTCACACTACCCACCACCACACGGTTTTGTATATTTAGGAGGAAGGTTGAAGAAAATAGGCTTCTGGAGCATGAGTGGCTTGCGACGCACCAAAGGGGAAGGAAAAAAGCGAATCAAATTTCTTTCCACTTAACCACTACCCAATAGACCAATTATTCCCCCACTTTCCTTTTGAAACGTGACCGACAACATAATAAGGGAATCAATAAATATATATATATATATATATATATATATATATTATCTAAAGGAAATCTCCTAAGATCTAAAAAAAATCAAGACAAGGTTTGATATAAGAATCTTGAGTACTACCCCGTAACTAGCTCTCACCTAGTCACGCACTAAATCACACCATATTCCCCACTTACCTTCTGGGTTCCACTTAACTGGGTCAAATGGAGCTCGCGTGAATTAAATTGTCACGAGATATTTAATTAACGCTTGGTAGAACTGATCGCGTATAATATTTTCGTTGGGAAAATATGAATACGCTCATAATAAGTAAACATTCATGCAATCAATCACGTATTTTCACAGTAGTATAAAGGTAGACTACTGCAAAACACATATATTAGTGGCAAACATGTCACACTCACAAAAATCACAAAATAATTTTGGTTTTCAAGTATAATACATATCAAAATACTTCAAACATCAACCATTTACGTGATCTATATCTAGGACAAGTAATATGCCACAGATCATGTTAAATAATAATAATAAGGATAACCACGTCTCCTGCCAACAGCCTCAGAATTCATCTCCTATTTCCCGAAGAACTTGAGAGTTCTAGGGTGACAAAAGGTCAACCAATCATTTGGTCTCTACAGCTTGCTCTTTTCACTGCCGTCCTAGCAATTCACATTGATCCTCCGGAGTAGTCCGTTGAGTAACAACAACTGCCATCTCTACCACAGCTTCGGTTATCTGAATCTTCTAATCCATGTCAGTTCTAACAGAAAGAATTACTCGTTTATGAGATATTGGATTCCCAAAAGGTTTTACAACCTCATCAGAACCCCACAACAATTTCGTGTCTCAGGACACATTGTTTCAATTAAGAAACAATTTCAAACAATTACAAGTAGAGCTAATCCACTTGAGGAACAACTAGCACACAAGCACAATTAGACTCACAATAAGACACAGTTTGACCTCTAGCCATTGTTCTCTACATAACCCGTCACTTGACCAGCTATAGTTTTCCCAACTCACAGTCCGGTTAGAACTGAACCGCTCTGATACCACTAATGTAACACCCCGTTTTCAGAGCGCTACTAAAGTAGATATTCAGACAAGAGTTCCATATTTCTGAAAGATGAAATACTCTGCATTGCACATTTTTCGAGAACATGGTTCTTTATTTTTTTTTTAAAGAACTTCTTAAAAGGGACAGTCAGAGTATTACAGCGATTTTAGAAACATGGCGGTGAATAATTTAAGACACCAAATAAACCACATTAACCATATTCATTTATTCCATCAATTCATATATGACAATACATGTCTGAAAACATAATAGGCATTTTATTACAACACTGAAATGAACTACAAATATTCTATAGCTAGTCGACATGCTACATCCCTTACTAAACTTCTAGTAAGTTAACCCAGGAGTTCAAGTAAGAAGCCGGACGGCTATCCTCAGCTACTCTTCTCCGCAGTCCCAAGTCCTCTGCTTACTCCGCCATCTGGGTTACATTCATTAATTGAAAGAACCACTGGCAAGGGTCAACTTCTTAAAATAAAGACACAGATGCACATACGATAACATATTCGACAACAAGGCATATAACAACACAACATAAATACCGGAATATAGCAAATCATAAACTAGAGAGAACACAACAATATGCACAGTTCTCAAGACGCAACTCAAAACTCTCACAAGACTCAACTCAAGACTCATATTCTCACAACACTTGACAATTTTCGGAAAGTAACGCCGATCCATCCACTAAATACCAGCCGTAGCCTTGGGCTCTCCGCTCACCTTAGGACATTCAGCTCAGGTTCCTTGACGCTACGACGTCTCGCTAAGCTGCTGAAGAACCAGCCGGAGCCGTTTAGGGGATCCTAGCACCCTAGGTTAATCGGATCGAAGCTCAAAAATGTCACGACAACTCAACGACTTGACTAAACTCTCGCACTCCAATGAATAGGTCGCCGCATACGATAATTCACGAAGCAAATTGAATAATTATTTAACCGCATATCAAATAATATTCATGCCAAGCTCAATATAGTGCGAAACAGTTTAGCAGTATAAGCAATTCATTTCAACGAATCACAACTCAGCAAACAACACAAATGGTTAATTCAGTTCATCCCTCTGCAACTCAGTGGAGTTGACAGAGAGGAAATCAAACAAGTATGGGGGGTTGGGGACAGCTACCAACCACTTGCAGACAAGCCCACTAAATAATCATAATTATAATTTTAAGAAATAAAAGTCGAAGGGGTACGAGACCCTCACTTCGAACCCTGAGGTTCTCAGACTTCTTCGCATAAGGCTGAAAATTAAATTCCTATCAATATCTAAAGTTGCCCTTATGCATAAGTACATAAAACAGTAACACTTAGAATGTGAAGCTCCCTTACCGAACTCCAAGCCACGCGTATCCACGTACTCCTCGATTTCTACACCGCACGATCTCGAATCTCAACTCCTAACACCATAAACAAACTTAGCACAACCTAGGCATAGACTAGTTCTAATTTCCTAGGCTCTCAAAACCCAACCTACTAACTAACCAAAAGACTTATGCTAAAATATACAACTTGAAATACATGTTTTTGAAGAACTACATACCCTTGAAAATCACGAAAAATTAAAGTAATAAAGCTTTGAAACCAAGTATCATTTCTTTTCAAACTAAGGAATGAATAAAACCACAATCAAAATTCTTTTCTCAATTTGCTCGAGTCAAAGCTCCAATTGGTGTCTAGGGCCTCAAGGAGTCCTTTTCACCTTAATTGTTTCATAGCCTCAACACTTCAAACTCTATCAATTCAATCCAAACCTTTTTCTAAAATTTTTCCAAGGTTCATACAATTCTTAACACCTAATTTAATCATTTACACAAGAATTAGGCAAAACAACCCAATTCCTACTCCCAAAATGGGCTCACGGTCACCACCCCATTTTCTCCCAAAAATTTTCAACTTAAACTAGTTCAAACAACACCTTTTCAAATCATTTATTCCACATACTAGATAGTTCATAAAACAACAATTATTACCCAAAAGAAAGCTTAATGTAAGAAACAATCTCAATTAACCACTTTTGCAAAACAATTTTCTTAATTCAACTCAACCAAAATATAACACTCTCCTACTACTTTTTCTCCCCTAACCTTCAATTATTAAAAAAAAAAAAAAACAACCCTGACATTTAGAGACACACCAAGCTTCCATTGCACATCCATGAACCTAAGATTTTCAAAATCTACATTTTCTTGACAAAACTAATTCAACAACAAGAACAACACTTCCAAACTAATCCAACCATTTCCAAAGTTTTCCAACTCATACTACAATACTATACAATTAATTTAAGTGATAAGAACACAAAATATTTAACCCTTCAAGCTTTAAAACTCGCGGCCAACACCTCCCCTTCTTCCAAAAATTTTGCAACTTTCCAACTAGTTAGATAACATCACTTCCTATACCATTTCTTTCACCAAAACAAAGACCAATTTACACAATGCCAAAGCCTAATCCCAACAAAACTTAATTTAGCCCTCTTTCAAGAATAGGTTTTCATCAAAAATTTGCTCAATCAAAATTCTAGCTCAAAGTTACCAACTAAAACAACAACAACAACAACACCACCAAATAAGCTAAGAATAACACTTAATCACATTGGTTCACTTGAGGATCACATCTTCCCTCTTTTTCCCCTTAGAATTTGCCTGGGGTTCCAAGGATTTTGGGAATGGAGTGCTCATCTCCTCATCGATCTTGATCAAGCTTATAACAAGACACAAAAACAAGAACCAAAACAAGAACAACTACTACCTCCTCCCTCCTATATTGCTCACGATTTTGGGGCTGTTTAGGGGAGATGAAATGTGCTCTCAACCTTGCTTGAATGGAGGGGTAGATGATGATGATGGAGAGAAGAAGGATTTTGTTGCAAGGAGAATGATGAAAAAGAGATGGATAGTTCAAGAATGGTGAAGCAAGGAAACCATGGGTGTGCTCTCAAGTTCTCTCTCCCAAGAATGGAGAAGAAGAATGAAATGGGGGTAGAGAGAGGGGGTGGGTGTTCGGCCAGCTGGGACTAAAAAGGGGAGGGAGTAAATCTACTAAAACAATTAATTCATAATACTCACTAGGCTTTCTCTTAATAACATAGGAAAGAATAAGTGAGTAGGAATAATAGGAAAATGAGGGAGAGTAGTATGAAAAGGGGAGGTCACGCTGGTGATGCAAGAAAAAGGTGGGGGTTAAAATTTTTTTAAAAGGTGGGGGTTAGAATTTTTTTTATTAAAAGCCATCACTTGGTTAAAAATTAATTAAAGAGTAAGCATAAAAATAAACCACCACTTAAATGACACCTAACAATTAACGTGAGATGTTAATCCCATCAACTAGTCTAACCCCATCTAATCTATCATCTCTCATGATTACCCTCTAATCCTGGAGTCTTTGAGTACTAAAAACACGGCGTCGAATAACCGTGTTACCGATTAATTCTTCGCCGATTAATTTGCGAAAATTAATTTACCGAGAAATTAATTCACCGCGTGAAAATATTTTATCATAAATAATACAAAAAGTAAAAAATTTAAAACACTCAAAAATAGTTACAACAAGTTACGATTCGATTTTCATCGAAATCGGGGTTCGTTTAGAATTTTATTCGCGGATAAAAACTACCCGGTGATTCGAAATGCGACGAAACTTCGTTAGAATTTTTCAACGATATTCGAACTATGAATTAATATAAAATATTAATTCTTGAATTTAACTTTAACTTGATTTAATTCAATCAATTTTCCAGTCAGCACAAAATACGCGTTATCGCGTCACGCAGAAAATTTATAATAAGTATAATTAATTAATTCGCCTTAAACGCAACATACGTCTACGCTGTCTGTAACACCTGAGGACGAGATCGACCTCGTATTAGGACGTCGGATCGAGACCTCGACCAAGACCTTGTGTCGAGATCCCGTGCCAAGATCGTTTGCCGAGGTCATTTGCCGAGCTGAGGAGACCGCGTGCACTAGCTGCTGAACTGAGGAGATCGCGTGTCGAGTTGATGAAGTCGCGTACCGAGCTGATGAGGACGCATGTCGAGCTGAGGAGGCCGCGTTCACGAACTCGTGTTAGAACCTTGTGCGCTTGCACGAGCACCCTTGTCGACATCGTGTCGAGATGATAACTCGTATTCTTTCGAACGTTATTCAGCGCTATTATTATATTGTTTGTAATAATTATTTTGTCGGCTTGCCGTTCTCGTCGTGTGTCTAGACCGTTGACCGACAGAGTAGAGAGTAATTATGAGAGGAACGATTAGACGGGTAGATGATTGATGGGATTGGCATCTTATAGCTGGAGTTACGATTATACCCTTTTCTCACCAGCTGTATACCACGACCGATTCCCTCAGATACTCATTTCTCTTTTCTTCTTTCTTCTTCCTTCCTTCTGCTCTGAGTTTCGTTGTTTTTCTCCAAAAAAACTTCCATCGAAGAAACCTTGAGTTCCATCGAGATTCTGCACAAGCTTTCTTCATCAACCTTGTTCATCATCATCTTCTCGACCTATATCTCACCATCTCGACCATCACCATTGAGGTATGAAGAACAGATTTTTCTTTTTCTCTGTGCTACTGTTTAGCGCTACTTTTCTTTCCATTTTTAGCCAGTTTTATGCTTCCAAATCATGTCAAACTGATGGGTTTTCTTCTTCACGATATTACCTATCTTTCTAACCGATTAATTGGGCTTGTAAAACAAATTTTCTTCCCCTGTTTTTCTGCAATCGGCAGTGCCCAGAAACTCTTCATTTTTGGTTTGTTTCGATTTCTTGTTTTTCGTTTGTTGCTTCTGGTTGTTGTTGTTGTCGATCTATCTGTTGAAGCATCAGATAACCTTTTTCATGAACTTTGATCGAAATCCCTAACTTTGTGTTAGAGGAAAAATATATTTCAGTTCTTGAGTTTTTATATTTTCTGGGTTGTGGTTAAGTTTGGGAAGAGAGAGCTAAGTGTATTAGAACCCATAGATCGAACTGAGTTGTGTTTGTTTTAGGAAGTCCGATTCAGAGATCGAGTGATTTCGAATCGAGGTGTGCGGGAGAGCGAATCCAAGGGCGTGGAAGCGGTGGGATCGGATCGAGAGCATGCGTGTCGAGGTCGACTGAGAAGCGTACGTGTCGAGGTCGATTGAGGACGGTACGTGTAGAAGTCGTTGTCGAGCTCGTTGAAGACAGCCGTGTCGAGATCGAGTAAGAGAAGTCGTTGTCGAGCTCATTTGAAGACAGCTGTGTCGAGGTCGTTGTCGAGCAACTTTAGCTTGGAGTTCGGTAAGGGCAGCTTTTAGACATTATTAAGACTTTATTTTTATTGTTATATTTCTGTATGAATTTCCTTGATTGGTGTCGAGCTTGGAATGTTGTGATATGATTGGGTTTTTGCATGTATTTGATATGTGATTGAATATATGTTGTGAATGGTGTATTGCTGTCGAATTGCGTTTCTTCATGCAGAATGTTTTATTGCTTAAATGTCGAATTGCGTTTTCTTCATGTTAAGCATGCTCTCTTTATTTGATATGTGATCAAGTAAGTTGTGTTACTCTTTGACATGCGGCGAGCTAATCATCAGTGAGAGAGCTAGGGAGTCGTATGGCGTTTTGAGCGGACCCGGATAATCGAGGGTGCTAGGTCCCCTTTTTGTTTATGGTGGATTGGCTAGGCGTCGCATTATCGGTTTGGGGTTGGACCCTTTGATTAATGCATGGTATCGGTTTGGGGTTGGACTCGCCGTTTACCTATTACGTCAGTTTGGGGATGGACCTGCTGACGATATTCCGGAATAAGAGTTGTGTCGAGTCTAGAGTGAGATGGTCGAGTCACGTGTGGGGATTGAGAGACATTATTGTGTTGCTTATTTGTTTATGCCGTGCTTATCTTGTATTGTTGAGAAGTTGACCGCTTTCAGTGGTGCCTTCAATCCATAGCGGTTACCCAGCGATGTCGAGGGCGCAGGAACCCGACAAGAGATGATGCCGAGGAGGTGCCCGACGAGGACCCGAGTGACGACCTCTATCTGTCGTGATTGTTTGTTTGTTGGATGTTTGTTTTTCTGAGGACTGTACTTCGTTTTCCTTTTGTGTTCTGAGGTCGTGACCAGTTTGGGCAGTGTTGTTTTGTTGTTTCAGGGTAGACTGGTGGTCTTACTTTTGGAGCGACCTGCGTGGGAGTTCTGTGGAAGTACCCCCAGGGTATGATTGATCTTTGAAGTCGTCATACCTTAGGTGTATTTTCTTTGTACATTGTTACTCTGTATTTTGTATACATTATTATTTCGAGTGATATATATATGTATGTTATGCATGTATGTTTTATTAGAATTAGAATTTAAGTCTTGTGTCTTAGTTGCACCATGTTTCGAAAAGCTGTAATTACTCTGATGTGCACGAGCTGGTTTTATAAAAAAAAAATAGATCGTACTTTTAAAAGGCACAAGAGTTTCGTTTTAAAACACATCTCATACAGGTTTAGTTGAGCTCGGTGTGTTGAGCTCGGTAACTCGAGCTCGGTATATTGAGCTCGGTAGCGGTCCGGAAACGGGTCGTTACACTGTCTATTAATTTGAATTGACATCATGAGTAATAATTTTTTATAATAAATAAATTATTCAAAATAACTCAAAATAATTTCTCGTACTCTCAGTAAATCATTGAGGTGATCAATCTCTATGACTTATTTTTCGAGTATTCAGAACTTTATCGCTAAAATCACTTTTCTTTAAAAATTGGGATGTTACAGTACAATTATGGCCTCCTAAAGCCTAAGAATTAAATAAACTATTTTATTACAATCCTTTGACCCACGAACAAGCTTCGTAAGCTTCCCTCATCGGCATCCTCATATGGCGTTGTCTCATCTTCAACTCTTTGAAGAATTACATTTATTTAAATGAAAGTACAAATAAATAAATAAAATTACACGACATGCAGGTCGTATTTAAAAATTAAATAAATCACGACATGTAGGCCATATTTACCAATATAAATGAATACCATAAACTAAGGTCATAACCTTACACCACACATTTAAAAATATTTAACTATAAATAATAACAATGACCTTTATTATTATTATCATTAAATAATTTTAAACGTAAAATAATTGAATTATACAAATTAATCCAAAAGCCAATAAATCATCACGGCTGTATTATATGGAATCCCAAAAACAAACTAATATTAAAAAAATAAAAGCTGGATAAAATTCCATTTTGAATTTAATTTGCATTACCATGAATGCAAAATTAGATCTTTTGCAAGCCAAAAATCATTTTTCAAAATTCAATTAAATAAGCTAATCTATATCACATACTGATTATTATAATATTAGAAAGCAATTGAATTTCACAAATATCTCGTATCCGTTCCAAATCGTTTCATAATTATTGGATTTTGAAAATTGAATTCATTGCCTTTTAAAACAAATTGCAATACCCGTTCTGTCGGTAACATAATTGGGAATTAAAGTTCACATGACATATGAATAAAAAAATTAAATTCCCGTATTTTTCTTTTAAAAACGCCAGGCTCTTAAAGCAAAAGAGAATTGTTTCAATTCATTAAAACAAAAACAAGAAATGCCCAGATGGACCGTATTTGATTCAAGAAATCAACCAGGCTTGGCTCATGTATGAAAAGGATTCAATTTAGGTCTCTCTTGAAGCGTAACCATTTACGTTATACTAGCCAAATCGTTCACGCATATGTATTCTTGAATCAAATTCATAAAGAACTAACATATATCACATATATTGAAGATCATACAAGAGCTCTCACAGAAGGATAACATGTCAAGAAATTGAAATCATATTCAAAAGCAATAACATATGTTATCAATCAAGGCAAACAAGCACATAGGATTCAAGGTAACTAAGACTATGGCTCTGATACATTGTTGGATAATCAAGAGATAGACTTTTAAAAATTCTTTTAAAATCAATCCCAAGAGCGGAAGATCCCCTTGCCAAGATCGCTTAGAACTACGAGAATCACAGGGATGTTGTGTTTACCTCTTGAAGCGTGAGCAATGATCACTAGTACCGCAAAAGAGCAGCACCTCTACTTAGTCTAAGCAAGCATCTACCGAAGCCGAGGTGCCAATGCTAGTTGGCCTCTCCAAGGTGCCTTAGCCTCCTCCTTTTCATTTTTGGGAAATTGGCCTCCACATGACCTAATGAGCTAGTGCTCTTCTTTTCCCTTAAACAAGTGAATGGCCTAAGCCTAATTGGGCCAAGCCCAATAACCTTGCCTGTAACACCTGAGGACGAGATCGACATCGTATTAGGACGACGTATCGAGACCTCGACCAAGACCTTGTGTCGAGATCCCGTGACTAGATCGTTTGTCGAGATCATTTGTCGAGCTGATGAGACTACGTGCACTAGCCGAAATTTGAGGAGGTCGTCGCGTGTCGAGTTGATGAAGTCGCTGCATCTGGCGATGAGGGCGCATGTCGGTGAGGAGACCGCGTTCACGAACTCGTGTTAGAACCTTATGCGCTTGCACGAGCACCCTTGTCGACTTCGTGTGGAGATGATAGCTCGTATTCTTTCGATCGTTATTCAGCGTTATTATTATATTGTTTGTAATTATTACATTGTCGGCTTGCCGTTGACCAAGCAGTAGAGGGTAATTATGGGAGGAACGATTTAACGGGTAGATGATTGATGGGATTGGCATCTTATAGCTGGAGTTACGATTATGCCCTTCCAGCTGTATTCACGATCGGTTTTCCCTCAAACACTCATTTCTCTTTTCTTCTTTCTTCTTCCTTCCTTCTGCTCTGTGTTTCGTTGTTTTCTTCAAAAACTTCCATCGACGAAACCGTGAGTTCCATCGAGATTCTGCACAAGCTTTCTTCATCAATCTTGTTCATCATCATCTTCTCGACATATCTCGTCTGCTCGATCACCATTGAGGTATGAAGAACAGATTTTTATCTTCTTCGTGCTACTGTTTAGCGCTATTTCTTCTTCCATTTTTAGCCAGTTTTATGCTTCCAAATCATGTCAAACTGGTGGGTTTTCTTCTTCACAATATTACCTATCTTTCTAACCGATTAATTGGGCTTGTAAAACAAATTTCTTTCTCTGATTTCTGCAATCGGCAGTGCCCAGAAACCCCCATTTTTTTGGTTCGTTTCGATTTTTTTGTTTTTCATTCGTTTATACAGTTATTGTTGTTGTCGATCTATCTGTTGAAGCATCGGATAACCTTTTTCATGAACTTTGATCGAAATCCCTAACTTTGTGTTAGAGGAAAAATATATTCGATTCTTGAGTATTATATTTTCGGGTTGTGGTTAAGTTTGGGATGAGAGCTAGATGTATTAGAACCCATGGATCGATCCGAGTTATGTTTGTTTTAGGAAGTCGATTCAGAGATCGAGTGATTTCGAATCGAGGTGTACGGAAAGCGAATCCAAGGACGCGGCGTGAATCCAGATCGAGGGTATGCGTGTCGAGGTCGACTGAGAAGTGTACGTGTCGAGGTCGATTGAGGACGGTACGTGTCGAAGTCGTTGTCGAGCTCGTTGAAGACAGCTGTGTCGAGGTCGTTGTCGAGCAGCATTAACTTGGAGTTCGGTAAGGGCGCTTCACATTAATACTTTCGTAGTATGCTAGCGTAAAGGCATTTCATATTCTACGTGGTTATGTTATTGTGTATGGATTTTCCTGATTTGTGTCGAGATTGGAATGTTGTGATATGATTGAGTTTTTGCATGTATTTAATATGTGATTGAATATATGTCGTGAATTGTGTATTGCATGTTGAATTGCGTTTCTTCATGTCGAGCTTGCTCTTTTATTTGACATGCGGTTGAATATCTTGTGTTTAACTCTTTGAATATCGTATGCGGCGAATTGTTCATCGAGTGAGCGAGCTAGGTGAGTCGTATGACGTTTTTGAGCCGTGACCCGGATAACTGAGGGTGCTAGGTCCCCTTTTGTTTACGGGAGATTGACTAGACGTCGCCACGCTATGGGACCTGAGTTGACTGTCCTAGGGAGAGCGAGGATCCCAAGGCTTCGGCTGGACTTTCCGACATACTGATGCGGCGTGTGCATTCCGGAAAATTATCGAGTCGAGAGAAAATGGATTTGCGAGTTGTGTCGAGTTTAGAGTGAGATGGTCGAGTCACGTCGGTGAATGTTATACTTTCTTTGTTTGCTTATATTTTTATGTCGAGCTTATCTTGAAATGTTGAGAAGTTGACCACTTTCCGTGGTGCCTTCAATCCATGACGGTTACCCAGGCGATGTCGAGGCGCAGTAACTCGGCGATGAAGCGATGCCGAGGAGGAGCTCGGCGAGGACGAGTGGCGACCTCTATCTGTCGTGATTGTTTATTTGTTGGATGTTTGTTTTTCGAGGATTTGTACCTTGTTTTCTTTTGGAGTAGTATGTCGTGACCAGTTTGGCGGTGTTGTTTTGTTGCTCTGAGGGTATTGGTGGTCTTACTTTTGGAGCGACCCTGCGTGGGAGTCTGCCGGAAGTACCCCCAGGGTATGATTGCTCTTTTGAAGTTGTCGTACCTTAGGTGTATTTTCTTTGCACATTTGCTACTCTGTATTTTGTATACATTATTATTCCAAGTGATATATATATATGTGTATGTTATGCATGTATGTTTTATTAGAATTTAAGTCTTGTGTCTTAGTTGCACCATGTTTCGAAAAGCTGTAATTACTCTGATGTGCACGAGTTGGTTTTATAAAAAAAAATATATCGTATTTTTAAAAGGCACAAGAGTTTTGTTTTTAAAACACGTCTCATATAGGATTATGTTGAGCTTGGTGTGTTGAGCTCGGTAACTCGAGCTCGGTATATTGAGCTCGGTAGCGGTCCGGAAACGGGTCGTTACATTGCCCATTTAATTAAATATTATTAAGTTAAATCCTTGTGTTAATTAAATTAAATCGTATTTAATTCAATTAACATGTTGATTTAAACTAAATCATATTTAATATAATCAACTATTGATATAAATTAAATCCTATTTAATTTATTTAATTTAGTCAACTACCAAGTTGCTCCGATAAATCACTTTATGTGTGTGACCCGCATAGGTTCCCACTAGACTGGCCATGATATTAAATATTATATTAATATTAAATATTCATTATAATATTAAATATCATAGACAGTGATTGGCTTCTAGCAATACGCCACTGTCACCCAGCCTATAGAAATATCGGTGATACGATAAGAACCTTGTTGCAACCAAAATCACTGTGAAGCAAGTGTCCCTTCGTCCATATGTCTTGATTGAACACGAGGCATAAATGTGTCATCCTCGTTAAGTTCAATCATATGTTCCTCGATCTCCAAGTAGACGTGTAATCACAAAATGAGCCCAATATCCGATATTGACCCATCTCGACGTGGCCACGCATATTTTCACATCCTACTCTATCGAGAGGCCCAAGACACTACTCCTGTTATGTAGGAGGGACGAATCCTATCTACATCACTCATACCCCTCGACATGATTTATTATAGGTCCAAGTACTACCTTTACGATCATCTTGTTATGGGTGATATTTGATAGCATTAAAACCTACAACTCCTCATATAGGAATTGTAGTGACTTCAAGTCGAAGGACTACTTCACTATGGTCGCCATGAGGAGCGCCTATGACACTTAGATAACTATTATGAAGCATCCTCATAGTGGGTCAATCCGATATAAATATTACTCATAATATTTATACCTGTGTGCCGACATGATATTACATATCCATGACCCGTGAGATATGGTCATCAGTATACTCACATAATAGTCTCTATGTATTATGGTCATCAGTCTACTCACATAATAGTCTCTATGTATTATTGTCATCCTAGTTAACAATAATACTTCGACTACGGATACTTTAAGAATAGTGTTCTATAGTTCAATGGGGTCTCATGATCAAATCATATTTGATGTTTCATTGAACGAACTATCTATTCTAAGGACTTTATTATGCTACTCACTAATAACATAATAAATGATGCCTTTACATATATTAAATATACGATTAAAGTCATGATACAAATAATACTCTATACAAAATAGATTGGCCACTAGGGCTTACACCAACACGACGTTCCAGGCGCATAAATAGTTGAGTACGGTAGCTTGGCATACTGACCTGATTATGCTCTATTAGCCTACATGTTAATAGATTCAGTTGTATATATTGTAGTTGTGTTGTTCAATTGTTTAAAGGATAATAGCTCATGGTCGGGTGAGTGTTATTCCAACGATCGAGGAATAGCACTCCTCGATTATGATCTATTAGCCTATATGTTGTGTTGTTCAGTTGCATATGTTGTAGTTGTATTGTTTAGTTGCTTTAAGGAGAATAGTTCATAGTCTGGTGAGCGATGTTCTTAAGTTGGGGAACAATGTCGAAAATAGTTGAGTACATCGTGCTAAGTGTCGTAGTTGTGATGGACCATGTGAGCTTATACACAAGTCTTCACAGTTGGAAGAGTGTTGTTCTTAAGTTGGGGATCTGTGCTCACTAATTGTGACTTCTTATAAATCTTCCAACATGTGTAATAATCGTGACGAACATGTTATTGTGTTGTATATTACCCTGTTTCCCACTGTATGGTGTTTCATGAGTTGCTTACCTCTTCTCAATATTTCTATGTATCCTTGCATTATTGTTGTGAGAGTAGAAGACAGTGATTCTGTAGTTGTTGATGAGAACGTTGAGAAGATTATTTTGATCGAGGTGGAAGATACTCTTGGCGAGGTTGCTGATGTCTATGAGAGACTGTTGAGTCTCCTATAGTTTTGTACCACGGCCAGTGAAAAGTTTATTGTTTCTATTATTGTACGCATGTAACACCCCGCAGTCCTATTTATGCTTTACTCTGTGTAATTAGCCTAACTCACGTTATTAGCGTGAATAAAATACGAAGGAATTAAGAACCAAAACATAAATAAGACTACGACACACTACGGTGAAGTAAACTAAGTGTCTCACATGCATATATATATATATATATATATATATATATATATATATATATATATATATCATAATATCAGAGTGCACGTGCATAGTGTAAATGTAAAGATACAGTCATCCAAAAAGTAGTAAACCTACGAGGCTAACCTACTGCCTCAACTAAGCAAAACAACAAAACATAACATAAACAGAAAGACTCCTGGCCAACCAAAAACCAAACATCTTAGCAAGGGGGGACTAAGAGCTCCCACTCTGAGATCCAGCCCACCTCAAAAACAACTGTCTGTAGTCATGAGCTGTCATGTGGCGAAAGGGACCAGATATCACTCCTCTCCCACGTCTCTGTCTCCCACGATGGCTAGACTCACTGTGATGGCTAGCGGGTAGCACCGAAATCGGTTGAGGAGGCATCCGTGGATAACCTCCATAGCCAAAAACCTGATGGAAACCCTGGCTTCTGCCACATCTGCTGAAAAGGAAGCCTCTGACAAATCCTGAAGTCTCCAGAGAAGCTGGCAATAAGAAAACCTGGAATCCAGAAATAGATGGAGATGGTACCCGTGTAGATCAATGCCTGACGCACATGGTCAATCTCCCACCCCATGCAGTCGAAATCAGGATATTGTATCTCAAACTCACCCCATACGGGGATCCATGGGGGTAGGAGCATCGACAGGTGCATCACCATGAACAGCTCCATTGGGTGATGCTATGGCTGTGTTGTCCTCCTCAACGAAGTCTAACATAGATATAATACATATACAAACACAAGGAGGTAAGAATAAAACATCCATCAAAAAGCGGGAAATACAAAAGTAGAATGAGTGTTAGACAATCAACACAGGCAATCACATATATAACAGATAAGATCTAACTACCCTCTTCCAGTTATCCCATGTCTCTCAATGAATTGTACCTCATGGCATCTTTTCTTTTACTATTGTTACTGTACTCCCCGTTTCCGTTAGGAATACTTATTGACGAACCCCTTTTTTCGTTAGGGTTGCCATCTCCCTTTCCCGTTATGGACTCTCGTCTTTTTTTTTCGATAGAGCACGGGGCGACACTAGCCTATTCCACAAGGTATTCCCCTTTCCTGTTAGGAATCATCCTCCCCCTTTTTCGTTAGGAACATCCATTTCCCCTTTTCCAATAGGGAACAAAGTGGATCTAACCTGCTGAGCGAGGTATCCCTCTTTCCCATTAGGGATCCTCTTCACATCACATTCATGTCAAGAATGGAGAGGTTACTAATGCAATATCATATGCATGCATCCAACACCTCATAATCATATGTCTCACATCATGTTACGCACAGATTCCCAAAAATACCCTTTAATCATGTAAACTTGTACTAGAACTAAATTTAGACATTTTAGCATGCAAAGGCAACATACAACCCATATCCTCATATAATACACATTTAATCATTTTACCCTAATCATGTTACTACTCATATAGAGCACATACAGCACATCTTACAGTTAAACACATTATCAAGCAATCATATTTAATAATAAAATAATCCTATATTGGTTGAAGGGTCTACCACGCCTATCCTTAGATGTGGCACACCGTAACCCCTATCCTTAGGTGTTGCTGACATCAACCCCTAGTAGGGCTTAGGTCACCCTACACATGCCAAACAGTCATTTCTACTATACAAAACCCAATGGAAGTATATTCTTTCTCCCACCTGAATTCGGAGAACTCGAAACTACCAGCGGATACTGAGACACAAATACAAACTCACGAACAAGCCAACCCACACTTTCCACACTAGGCTCAGATTCAACCAACAACAACAAACAAGCCCAGAGTTACCCAACAATTTTGCCGAGCATGCCTGAACAATCCATAGTTAACTGGAAACACAGAAACACACTCGAATTAGAATTAGGGCAACTAATTAATTTACTAAAAACAAAGGGAGGTCATGGCCAGAGGCTGGCCACCAACGTCTAGAACCTCAACTTACCCCAAAACAGCGTCAGACAAGGTTTCACGGTCAACTGGTACCCGTACTATCGCCAAAACCCAAAATACAAAGAATAGTTAATTAGGGACTATCCAAACCATCAAAGGAATCACGAAATCAGAATTAGAACATGGAGAACAGAGGCTTTGGTCTCTGTCTCGTGGTCCAAGGAATCTCCTCCGGGAGTTTCGGTAAAACCCTAGCTCGTTCGGTCAAACCGGGGACCAAAACACACACTGATTAGGGCTAGGAACTAGAACCACTTTGAGAATCACAAAGTACCAACCAAGAAAAGGTATGAACAGTAGAGGGTATTAGAGTTAGCTCAATGAAACGGCGATCCAAGATAAGCCCTAACAAGCCTGAACAATAACAGACGAGTTTACACCGTCGGATTGATAATTCGGTGATTGAGATTGCTTTGGATGATGATCACAAAGCTTGAAATGCTCAACAATGGTGGAAACCTGATTTTTGGATGTCCTCTAGTCGTGGTTGGAGAGAAATAATGGAAAAGAGACTGATTTAATGGATCAAATGGCTTAACTAGGAATTCAGGGTAACTGGGCGCGCATCACACGTGATCCTGCTTACCCTGGGCTCGCACCACGCTCCCCTCCCAGTACACTGTGCATGTCACATGCATTTTAATGCATGCCATGGTCATTTCAATTCTCCCTCTCTGTCTCTGCGTGGGCCCCGTGGGTTCGGGCTCGTGCCACGCACGTCCATGCGGATCAGATTACTTCACGCTGAAGAACGCTGATGCATGCACGCCACGTGTCGTGTTCCCATTGGGTCACATGCAACGTGTCAAAACTGATTCAAAGGCTGCTGGCACACCATGCACCATCGTGCGCCACACGTGTCCCAAGGCTAATCAGGCGCGCTCACGCGCTCCTGTGCAGACTTGTCCAGTTTCATGCGTTTTCTTCAATTCCGACTTCCGTGCGGTCTAGAACTCGATACCCTAATACTTAAACATGATTTCTAACACAAGAGGACATCACATGCACTAAAGAATAAGGATTCTAAATCTCATATATGCGTCCAAAAACTCACACTCGCTTAAGAGTACGATCACCTAAAACCGTAGTTCTGACTCCGATTGCTCTCAAACTTTACCAGGCTTCTAAGACTCATACCAAAATTTTATCAAACACTATTCCAACCTCACATAACATACCAAACCTCAAAACATGATCTCAAGCAATCACAGGCAATAAACACACAGCTAAAAAGTCAACTACACAGTCAAATACACACAAATCCCTCCTAGGGCACACAAATACACTTAGTCACACATAAACACACACTAAGCAAGATTAGAAAAAATAAGGATGTTACATTACCACCCCCTTAAAAGAGATTTCGTTCCTAAAATCACGCACTTGAAAATAAATGAGGGTACTACTGACGGATCTCACTCTCACGCTCCCAAGTCATGTCACCTGTAACCTCATCCCACAGAACCTTGACTAGAGGAATAGTTTTACCACGAAGTTCCTTCATCCTCCTATCCAAAACCTGTACAACAATGCTTCGTACTCTAAGTTCTCTTTCAATTGTATTGACTCGAGTTCAAGTACATGTGATGGATTGGAAAAATATTTACGACGTTGTGAAACATGAAAAACATCATGAGGTCTAGAATGATTAGGTGGTAAAGCAATGTGATAGGTTACTGGGCCAATCCTACGAAGAATTTGGAAAGGTCTGATGAATCTGGGGGTTGGCTTTCTAGATTTGATAGCTCTGCCAATTCCAGTTCTAGGTGTCATTCTCAGAAAAACATGGTCTCCTTCCTGGAATTCTAAAGGTCTCCTCCTTTTATTACTATAACTCTTATGCCTATCCTGAGCTGCTTTCATCTTCTCCCTAATCTTCCTGGCTTGTTCCGTGGTTTGTTGTACTAACTCTGAACCTAATACTTGGGTATCTCCTGTTTCAAACCAGCATAACGGGGTTCTATACTTCTTCCCATACAATGTTTCAAAAGGTGACATACCTATACTCGAGTGAAAACTGTTGTTATAGGTAAATTTCACTAAAGGTAAGAATTCATCCTAACTTCCTACGTGCACCAACACACAAGCTCTTAGTAAATCTTCTAGGGATTGGATCGTTCGTTCTGACTGATCATCAGTTTGAGGATGATAAGCTGAACTTAATCTCAACTTGGTCCCTAAACCTTGCTGCAATTCATTCCAGAACCTAGAGGTAAACCCAGGGTCTCTATCACTGATGATGCTCGAACGAACACCATGCAACCTTATAATCTCCTTGATGTAAATCTAAGCCAATTTCTCTAAAGGATACTTCTCTCCATTCGGAATAAAATGAGCACTATTGGTCAACTGATCAATAATTATCCAGATTGCATCAAATTTCTTAGGTGCCCTTGGTAATCCCACTACGAAATCCATCGCTATTCCGTCACTTCTATTCAGGAATGTCCAAAGATTGCAACAATCCTGTAGGCATCCTGTGCTCTATCTTGGCCTTCTGACATACCAGGCAAGACAAAACAAATTTTGCTATGTCTTTCTTTATATCAGGCCACCAAAATATCTTCTTCAAGTCCTGATACATCTTAGTGGTGCCCGGATGAAAACTAAGCTTGCTTCTATAGGCTTCTTCTGGAATCATTCGCCAAAGTTCTGTGTCGTGAGGGACACAAACTCGGTCTCCAAATCTTATCACTCTATCTACCTTGATATTGAACTCAGAAGTCTCGCCGTCTTTCATCGCGTCCTTAATCTTAATTAACTGATCGTCGAGTCCTTGCTTCTCCTTCACTTCTTGCAGAAATTCATTGGTCACCATAAATCTACCCTAAGCACATCTTATCCTTATACAACTGCACTCCCAGATTAAGATCTCTGAATTGCTCCACCAACTCCATCTCCTTCACCATCAAAGCTGACATATGTAGGGATTTCCTACTTAAAGCATCAGCCACAACATTAGCTTTTCCTGGATGGTATTACAGTTCAAACTCATAATCCTTGATAAACTCCATCCATCGTCGCTATCTCATATTCAACTCCTTCTAGTCAAATAGGTATTTTAGGCTCTTATGATCACTGAATACCGTGAACTTGGCTCCATAAAGATAATGCCTCTAAATCTTCAACGCAAAAACTATGGCTGCAAGTTCAAGGTCATGGGTAGGGTAGTTCCGTTCATGAATCCTTAATTATCTTGATGCGTAGGCTACTATGCTACCACGTTGCATAAGAATAAATCCTAACCGTTGATAAGATGTGTCACTGTACACTTCAAATTCTCCTAAGGGATCAGGTAAGACTAACACAGGTGATGTGGTCAATCGCTTCTTCAATTCCTAAAAACTCTCCTCACACTTATCAGACCACACAAAAGGGTTTTCCTTCCTCGTCAACTGGGTCATAGGTAAGGCTATCTTTGAGAACCCTTCTATGAATCTTCTATAATACCCGGCTAATCCAAGGAAACTTCTAATCTCACTCACGGACTTAGGCCTTTCCCACTTAGTCACAGCTTCCACCTTCGAGGGATCTACAACAATTCTATCCCTGTTGATCACGTGCCCAAGAAATTGTACTTCTTCCAACCAGAACTCACACTTCGACAGTTTAGCATAAAGTTATCTGTCTTTCAAAATCTGTAGTACGGTTCTAAGATGCTCTACATGCTCTTCCTCGGTAAGCGAATAAATCAGTATGTCATCAATGAAGACGATTACAAATTTATCTAAGAATGGCCTAAAGATCCGATTCATATAATCCATGAACACTGTCGGAGCATTAGTCACACCAAATGGCATAACTAAGTACTCATAATGTCCATATCTAGATCTAAAGGCAGTCTTAGGAATATCTTCTTTCTTGACCCTAATCTGATGATAACCAGATCTCATATCAATCTTCGAAAATATCATCGCTCCCTTCAATTGGTCCATCGAGTCATCTATTCTAGGCAAAGGGTACTTGTTCTTAATTGTTACCTAGTTGAGTTGCCTATAATCAATGCACATCCTTGCAGATCTATCCTTGTTCTTCACAAACAGCACCGGAGCTCCCAACGGTGAAACACTGGGTCTAATGAATCCTTTCTTAGTTAGGTCGTCCAATTGGGATTTTAACTCTGCTAATTCTGCTGGCGACATTCTATAAGGCGCTATCGATATAGGTCTAGTACCAGGGATAAGGTCTATGGCAAATTCTATCTCTCTCTAGGGGTAATCCTGGAACATCGTTTGGAAATACTTCTAGAAATTCTCTTACTACCGGCAAAGAGTCAATTCTAGGAGTATCCTTAGCTTCCATAGAAAATAACATCACATACTTCTGAGAGTTACCACTAGAGGTAAATTCACTATCATTGGTAGATACTATACAAGGGTGTTCAGGAAAAGTAAGGGTCTTACGGGAACAATCTAATAAAACATGGTTAGCAGCTAGCCAGTCCATTCCTAGGATAACATCTAAGTCTTGCATAAGAAGGCAAACAAGGTCTACTAGGAAATTCCTATTCTCTATAGTGATAGGGCATTCAAGGCAAACAGAAGTAGTAGTTAAAGATCACTAGTAGGAGTAGAAACTACCAGCTTGCATGGTAAAGAAGAAACAAACAATTTTAAATGATCCACACATGTAGGTGAAATGAAAGAATGAGTAGCCCCAGAGTCAAAAAATATATAGATAAGAGTTTACCAGAAACTAAGCACATACCTTGTATCAGATCTGGGGATTGAGAGAACTCAACTCCCCTCGCAGTAAACACTCTCCCCGTAGCCGGAGGTCTGCCTGCACCGACTCCTCCTCCTCGTCCTGCACCACCACTTGCTGCACCACTACGTCCTGCACCATTTCTGTAATGACCCGTTTCCGGACCGCTACGAAACTGAAGAACCTATATGTGACGCGTTTTAAAAATAGTACTCTTGTGCCCTTTAGAAAAATGTGGTACTTTTTTTTTAAAAGACAATAGTGCCCGTAAAGCACACTCAGAGTACATACAGCGTTTCGAAATATGGTGCAACTAGGACACAAAACTTAAATACTGATAAAACATACATGTATAAATACATAAGTCATATACACAGTACGTGCAAAATAACAGAGTAGAAAATGTGCAAAGAAATACACCTATGGTATGATGACCCTCAAGAGAGCAATCATACCCTGGGGGTACTCTCGGCAGACACCCACACAGGGGGCTGCTCCAAAAGTGAAACCACCAGTCTACTACCCTGTAATAACAAAACATCACCCGGCCCAACTGGTCACAACAACTGTACACAAAAGACATACTACAACCATCCCAAAAAAACATTTAACAGACATAGTCAATCACGACAAATAAAGGTCGTCGCCCGGATCCTCGAAGAGGTCCTCCTCACCATCATCTGCTATCGGGTTCCCTGCGCCCTCGCCATCGCCTGGGTAGCCACCATTGGTTGAAGGCACCACGGGAAAGGGTCAACTTCTCAAATAATCAAAATAAACCAAAGCATAAAGCAGTAGGCAATCAACAGTGTATACAATTCACAAGCGCGACTCAAGACCCAAATCAAGACTCAGCTCACGACTCATCTCATGACTCATTTTCTCTCGACACTTTCGCCACATACCGGAAGTAACGCGGATCCATCCACTGAATACCAGCCGTAGCCTTGGGCTCTCTCCTCACCCTAGGACATTCAGCTCAGGTTCCATTAGCATTACGACGCCTAGTTATTCCCTATCGAACACGGTAGTAGCCTTTAGGGGATTCTAGCACCCTAGGTGAATCGACTCAAGCTCAAAAACGTCCCGGCAAAACTAACGTCTAGCCATTCGCTACCGAACACCAGTCGTAGCCTTTTAGGGGATTCTAGCACCCTAGGTGAATCGGCTCAAGCTCAAAAACGTCCTAACGACTTAACGACTCGACCAACTCTCGCACTCCAATGAACAATTCGCATAATTATAACAATATAATTCAGTTCAACAGCATAATCAACATAGCAATATAACTCAATCCATCAGAGATAAATAACATAAACATCTCATCTCAAATAATCACACTTAGCAGCTACAGTCGACAATCAAATCATATAATCCATCCCTCTGCAACTCGATGGAGTTCACAGAGAGGAACAAACAAGTGTGGGGGGTTGGGGACAGCTGCCAACCACTTGCAGACAAGCCCACTAAATAATCAGAATATAACAAAAATAAAGCGAAGGGGTACAAGACCCTCACTTCGAACCCTTAGGTTCTCAGACTTCTTCGCATGAACACTTGAAATTAAATTCGTATCTAAAAATTGCCCTTACACAAGGACATACAACACTAAAAGCCTACGATGTCTTGAAGTGCCCTTACCACGAGCTATCACTTGCGTAGCTCCAACGTCCTCGGGTCCGCGTCGCTCAGTCTCCGGTATTACGATTCCTATTACCAAATACAACTTAGCTTACTTCTAGAAAAAATTAGAACTTAGCTCTCAACTAACCCTTTTTCTAACCAAGCATCCACAAAAATTTATTTCTAACTACTAGAAAACACATGAAGGATTTTGAACCAAAAATCACTTTTCTTGAAAATTAACTAACACATAACACTTTAATTTTAGAAAATGCTAACTTTTAAAGAACCCTTTTTCTTGAAACCTTATGCATAACACATAATAAATTAATCACTTACTAAAACATTTCCAAAAATAAGAGTTTTAAGAGTTCTTTCAAAACAAACCATTTTCAAAACACTAGAATCATGGCCATAATCATGCTAAGAATTTGAAGAACAACTTAATCAAGTCCTAAATGTCACTCTAATTCTTCAAGCATAATTATTGCACAAAACATAAACTAACTCTTATGCTAATTCATGCATAACTATTCCAAAAACCTTAAAATATTCAATTTAACCCTTAAGACAAAATTCACAATTTTAACCCATACTTCCACTAGTTCAAGAGTAGGCCAAAAATCATGAAATCACAAGTTAAACATGCTAATCAAAGACTATAACTCAAATAATCATCAAACAACTTCTAATAGTCTTAATATCACCCAAAACATATCATTTAACCTTTTAACACATGATTCAACAATTAAACTTACAAGGTTTCAAAACTCCTTTTCAAGCATTTTTCCAAAACTTCAAGAACCAAGTTTCCAAAGGTCCTTTCAATTTTTCCTTTGATTCAAGCCACAATCAAAGCTAAGTTTCAACTAAGTTCCAATCTTTAAATCATGATGAAAACAATACCAATTACTAGAAAGCCTACCAATCAAATTTTACATGCCATATTAGTCCTTCAAGAATCATTTTTTTTCACAATTAACATACTAGTTTTCTTACTAAAACTTCCAAACCATTTCCAATAGCAATTAAATCACCTAAAGCATTTAATCCAACATCTAAACACATAATCAAACATCATAGCTTCATATTCTCATAGTTCAAGAATTAAAAAAATTGCTAAAACTATCATGTTACACATAATCAATTTAAACTACAACCTAAATCAACATCAAACAAGTTCCACTACCTTATATAAACCATCAATTACATGATTGGAGAGGATCACAACCTTTGTCCCCTCTTTTATCACTTAGGGTTTCGCCCTAAATCATCAAGAAAGGGGTTCATGATGTTTCATCTCTTTCTAATCATCAACAACCAACAAAACAACACATAAACATCAATTAATTCAAACTAGAAACAAACAAATCAAGTAATCAAAAGGGGAGGGTTTTGGGTGCTGATTTGAACAGTGGTTTGGGGGAGGAAAACTTGATTTTTCTTCTCATTCAAATGGTTAGAAACATAGGTAATATAGTAGAGAGAATAACCTAGCATTTTGACAAAGTTTGGAAGCAAAAATCAAGACTAAAAGTGGGGGAGAAAGTCACGATTTTCAGCAGCAAACAAGGAGAAAAAAATTCTGTTTTTCTTACTTGGATGATGATGAGAATGAAGAACTAAGTTGAGGTGATGATTTGGAACAACTTTGATGAAGATTGCAAGTCCAAAAGCTCAAAGGTGTGGAAGGTAATGGCTATGGAAGCTTTTGGAACCCTTTCTCTCTCAAGAAGAGGAAATGAAGAAGATGAAATGAGAGTGATGAGGAGGTCACGAAAATGAGGGCTGCATATAGCCCTTCTTTCATTTTTTTTTATATAAAAGAAAACAATTTTAAGACATAGTTTTAAAAAAATAGTTTAGTAAAAAGAATTCTCAAATTAATCACACACAATGTGACACCTAGCAACTTTATGAGATGCTAATCACATCAATAAGTCCTACCCATCTAATCTCACATCTCTCATGATTACCCACTAATTCTAGAGTCTAGGGGTTGTTAAAACACGGCGACGAGAAACCGCGTTACCGAAAATTCACGAAAATTAATTTAACGAGAAATTAATTCATCGCGTAATAATATTTAATTATAAATAGTAAAAATCATGTCAAATATTCAAAAATAGTCTCAACAAATTACGATTCGATTTTCATCGAAATCGGAGTTCGTTTAGAATTTTATCTGCGACAAAACTGCCCGGCGATTCGAAACGCGACGAAACTTCGTTAGAATTTTTCGACGATATTCGAACCGTGAATTAATATAAAATATTAATTCTCAAATTTAATTTGATCTTGATTTAATTAATACACTTTCTTAGAGAACAAGAAATTGCTTTATTATAGCGTAAATACGACAAAGATACACTAAATAACGTTAATTAACGCATCGTAAAAATACGCGTGTTACAATTTCCATTTCCTCTTCCACCACGTCCTCCTATAGTAGGTCTGTCTGCTACTCCCTGTCCACTCTAACAATCCCTCGCTAAGTGACCCATTCGGCCACACTGATAGCATTGCTTCGACTCCGCTCCACTAGCTGGTACTGTACAATCCATCATCAGATACAGACCTCCACAGCTAAAGCATCCCTGAGCTCTCACAATAGCTCTTCCACCTGCAGTACCATTAGGCTGTGCCGGCCTAGTGTAGGGTCCGGCTCTGCCCTACTGAGAACGTCCTCCACCGTGCCTACCTCCACCTCTATGTGCACCTCTTCTCGTGCCCCCACTACTCTAAATAGGACCACCACTCCTCTGCTGATCTCTCTCCCAATCCATACTCTCAAGCTCCATGCACTGCTCCACTAACTCAGGAAACCCCACCATCTTCAATGGCGCCACAGCTCGAGGTACCTCATATCTCAGCCCATCCTAAAATCTCTGACACATCCACTGCTCACTAGGGTGTAAGCGGTAGAAATCCAAATACTTCAGCAACGCCTCAAACCGAGTAGCATAATCACCGATAGTCATGTTTCCCTGCTTCAGACTCTCAAACTCTCTCCTTCTCCTTATGCTTCAGCCTTGGAATGAATTTTTCCAGAAAACTCTCTTTGAATGACTCCCAATTCACCTCATGTCCCTGTTCCTCTAGCAACCTCTTCTTACCTCTCCACCAAGACTCTGCATTACTAATCAACATAAAAGAAGCAAAAGATACCTTCCTCTCCTCATGGGTGTTCATAGCCATGAAGATCTTCTCTATCTCCTGGATCCATTTCTCAGCTCCCTTGGGGTTAAACTCCTCGTCAAACTGTGGAGGGTTTACCTTCAGAAAAGTAGTCATACCAATGTCATCACTCCTCTCCTCCCTCCTGATCAGAGTAGCCTGCAAAAACTAGGCATTCTGATGTGCCTACTGAAGCATAGCAGTTGCCAACTCCCTAACAGATCTTAGGGTCTCATCTGAATCATGACCTCCTCCAACTCGAGAGGTTTCTCCATTCCCGTGACGTGCTTCATTCACTCTCTCACGCGTAGGTCTGCCGCGACGAGCCATGAAGTCCTGAAAAAGAAATCATTAGCTCGAGGTTCATAAGATATAAAGAATCATAGAAATATATGCCCTATATCTTATGAATTTCAAACTTGTCACCTTTATTTAAGATAATAAAGATAACATGGACAATCTATCCAACTTCTAAAATTGTTATATTCGGTGGGAATACGACAAGACTCAGTCAGAATTAACGTCCTAAATGACCTCACAGTCCAGTTAGGGCCGAACTGCTCTGATACCACAAATGTAATAACCCGCAGTCCTATTCATGCTTTACTCTATGTAATTAGCCTAACTCACATTATTAGAGTGAATAAAATACGAAGGAATTAAAACCAAAACATAAATAAGACTACGACGCACTACGGTGAAGTAAACTAAGTGTCTCACATGCATATATATACATATCATAATATCAAAGTGCACGTGCGTAGTGTAAAGGTAAAGATACAGTCATCCAAAAAGTAGTAAACCTGCGAGGCTAACCTACTACCTCAACTAAGAAAAACAACAAAACATAATATAAACAGAAAGACTCCTAGCCAACCAAAAACCAAACACCTCAGCGAGGAGGGAACTTATATATATATATGTAAGAGCTCCCACTCTGAGATCCCGCCCGCCTCGAAAACAACTGTCTGTAGTCATGAGCTGTCATGTGGCGAGAGGGACCAGATGTTGCTCCTCTCCCACGTCTTTGTCTCCCACGATGGCTAGACTCACTATAATGCCTAGCGGGTCGCACCGGCATCGGCTGAGGAGTCAACGATGGATAACCTCCATAGCAAAAACCTGGAGGAAAACCTGGAGGAAACCCTGGCGCCTGCCACATCTGCTGAAAAGGAAGCCTCTGACAAATCCTGAAGTCTCCAGAGAAGCTAGCGATAAGAAGACCTGGAATCCTGAAATAGATAGAGATGGTACCCGCGTAGATCAATGTCTGATGCACATGGTTAATCTCCCACCCCATGCCATCGAAATCAGGATACTGTATCTCAAAGTCACCCCATACGGGGATCCGTGGGGGTGGGGGCATTGACGGGTGCATCAATATGAACTACTCCATCGGTGATGTTGTGGCTGCATAATCCTCCTCAACAAAGTCTAACATAGCAATAATACATATACAGACAAACATACAAACACGGGGAGGTAACATCCATCAAAAAGCGGGAAATGCATAAGTAGAATGAGTGTTAAACAATCAACATAGGCAATCACATATATAACAGATAAGATCTAACAACCCTCTTCCAGTTACTCCATGTCTCTCAATGAATTGTGCATCATGGCATCTTTTCTTTTACTATTATCACTATACTCCCCGTTTCCGTTAGGAATACTTATTGGGGAACCCCCCTTTCCATTAGGGTTGTCGTCCCTCTTTCCCGTTAGGGACTCCCGTCTCCCTTTTTTGATAGAGCACGGGACGACACTTGCCTAGTCCACAAGGTATTTGTAACGACCCGTTTCCGGACCGCTACCGAGCTCAATATACCGAGCTCGAGTTACCGAGCTCAACACACCGAGCTCAACTAAACCTGTATGAGATGTGTTTTAAAACGAAACTCTTGTGCCTTTTAAAAAGTACGGTCTATTTTTTTTTTATAAAACCAGCTCGTGCATATCGAGTAATTCTGACTTTTGAAACATGGTGCAACTAAGACACAAGACTTAAATTCTAATAAAACATACATGCATAACATACATATATATATCACTCGAAATAATAATGTATACAAAATACTGAGTAGTAAATGTACAAAGAAAATACACCTAAGGTATGGCGACTTCAAAAGCAATCATACCACAGGGTACTTCCGAACTCCCACGCAGTGCTCCAAAAGTAAGACCACCAGTCTACCCTGTAACGACAAAACATAACCGGCCCAAACTGGTCACGACCTCTGAACACAAAAGAAAAACGAGGTACAGTCATCAGAAAAACAAACATCCAACAACATAATCAATCACGACAAATAGAGGTCGTCACTCGGGTCCTCGTCGAGCTCCTCCTCGGCATCATCTGCTGTCGAGTTCCCTGCACCCTCGACATCGCCTGGGTAACCGTCATGGATTGAAGGCACCACGGGAAAGGGTCAACTTCTCAACAATACAAGATAAGCACGGCATAAAGAAATAAGCAACACAATAATGTATCTCAATCACCACACGTGACTCGACCATCTCACTCTAGACTCGACTCGACTCTTATTCCGGAATATCGTCAGCAGGTCCATCCCCAAACTGAATTCTATACATTAATCAGCAGGTCCATCCCCAAACTGATAATGCTACAACGCCTAGCCAATCCACCATAAACAAAAGGGGACCTAGCACCCTCAGTTATCTGGGTCCGGCTCAAAAACGTCATACGACTCCCTAGCTCTCTCACTCGATGATTAGCTCGCCGCATGTCAAAGAGTAACACAACTTACTTGATCACATATCAAATAAAGAGAGCATGCTTAACATGAAGAAAATGCAATTCGACATTTAAGCAATAAAACATTCTGCATGAAGAAACGCAATTCAACAGCAATTCACAATTCACAACATTTCAAGCTCGACACCAATCAAGGAATCCATTCACAATAACATATAAAGTAAAGTCTTAATAATGTCTAAAAGCTGCCCTTACGCACAAAACATAAACAAGTCGAATATGAAGTGCCCTTACACTAGCATACTATGAAAGTATTAATGTGAAGAGCCCTTACCGAACTCCAAGCTAATGCTGTTCGACAACGACCTCGACACTTTGTCTTCAAGTGAGCTCGACACTCTTACTCGATCTCGACACGGCTGTCTTCAACGAGCTCGACAACGACTTCGACACGTACCGTCCTCAATCGACCTCGACACGTACGCTTCTCAGTCGACCTCGACACGTACAGTTCTCGATCTGGATTCCGCTGCTTCCACGTCCTCGGGTTCGCTCTCCCGTACACCTCGATTCGGAAATCACACGATCTCGGGAATCAGACTTCCTAAAACAAGCACAACTCAGTTCGATCTATGGGTTCTAATACACTTAGCTCTCATCCCAAACTTAACCACAACCCAGAAATTATAAAAACTCATGAACTTAAATATATTTTTTCTCTAACACAAAGTTAGGGTTTTCGATCAAAAGTTCATGAAAAAGGTTATCTGATGCTACAACAGATAGATCGACAACAACAACAACCAGAAGCAACAAAGGAAAAACAAGAAATCGAAACAAACCAAAAATGAAGGGTTTACGGGCCTTTGCCCATTTTCAGAAATCAGAGAAAGAAATTTGTTCTACAAGCTCCAATAATCGGTTAGAAAGGGAGGTAATATCATGAAGAAGAAAACCCATCAGTTTGACATGATTTGGAAGCATAAAAATTAGCTAAAATGGAAAGAAGAAATGGCGCTAAACAGTAGTACGAAGGAAGAGAAAAATCTGTTCTTCCATACCTCAGATGGTGGTCGAGATGGTGAGATATAGGTCGAGAAGATGATGAGGAACAAGGTTGATGAAGAAAGCTTATGCAGAAGCTCGATGGAACTCAAGGTTTCTTCGATGGAAATTTTGGAGAAAAACAAGGAACTCAGAGCAGAAGGAAGAAGAAGAAAGAAGAAAAGAGAAAGTGAGTGTTTGAGGGAACCGATCGTGGTATACAGCTGGTGAGGGAAGGGGTATAATCGTAACTTCAGTTATGAGATGCCAATCTCATCAATCATTCTACCCATCTAATCGCTCCTCTCTCATAATTACCCCCTACTCTATCGGTCAAAGATCTAGACACAGCGACGAGAACGGCAAGCCGACAATATAATTATTACAAACAATATAATAATAACGCTGAATATCGTTCGTAAGAATACGAGTGTCATCTCGACACGATGTCGACAAGGGTGCTCGTGCAAGCGCACAAGGCTCTAACACGAGTTCGGGCACGCGGCCTCCTCAGTTCGACATGCGACCTCCTCAGCTCGGTACGCGACCTCGGCTGACTAATGCCGCGCGATCTCATCAGCTCGGCAAATGCCCTCGGCACGCGATCTTGGTACGGGACCTCGCCACAAGGTCTTGGTCGAGGTCTCGATCCGACGTCCTAATACGAGGTCGATCTCGTCCTCAGGTGTTACAATCTCTCCCTCTAAAAATTTCGGCCTCGAAATTGCAAATAAGATTCTTACCTCGGAAAAGTTGAGTCTTGAGTCTTCATCTTCTCCTCCAGCTCCCAGTCGCATCTCCCGTCTTACGATCCCACACAACTTTGACAAGTTGAATCTCTTTGTTCATAGCTGTTTGGCTTTCAGATCAGCGATCCTTCTTGGTGATGCTTCAAAAGATAGGTCGTCCCTTTAGTTGTATCACATCAGGTTCGATGACATGAGAGGGTCGGAAACATACTTCAAGAATCGTGAGGCGTGGAAGGCGTCGTGAATGTTCGACAAGAATGGTGGCAAGGCAATCGATATGCCACTGGGCCGATCTGACGAAGAATCGATAAGGTCCAATAAATTTAGGGGTAAGTTTCTTGGATTTGATCGCTCGACCAACTCCGATGAGTGGGGGTGACTCTAAGAAATACATGTTCTCCTTCCTCGAACTCGAGTGGTCGGC
The DNA here is from genome assembly GCA_037113605.1 of Calophaca sinica. Classification (NCBI taxonomy): domain Eukaryota; kingdom Viridiplantae; phylum Streptophyta; class Magnoliopsida; order Fabales; family Fabaceae; genus Calophaca; species Calophaca sinica. The sequence continues at coordinate 74,338,286 of CM073736.1, forward strand.
GTCGTTGATCTGCATAACTCTTACATCGACTTTGAGATGTTCGCATCCGATCTTCGATCAAGCGGATCTTCTCGGTAGTCTGTTTGGATCATATCTGGTCCTACAACGTAACGCCGCCGTCCTGGTACCAACAAAGAGGCGTCGACATTTCCGTCCATCTGATTAGCTTCAAAGGTGCCATTCCAATGCTCGCATGGAAACTGTTATTGTAGGTGAACTCCACCAATGGTAAGACGTCGTCCCAACTTCCTCGGTGATCTAACGTACAAGCTCGCAACAAATCTTCAAGTGATTGGATCGTTCTCTCGGTCGACCGTCGATCGAGGATGATATGCCGAGCTAAGCTGAGCTTCGGTTCCCATCGCTCCTTGTAATTCCCTCCAAAATGAGGCGTGAACCGGATCTCGGTCCGACACGATCGAAGAGGGTATTCCATGAAGTCGCACTATCTCCGCGATGTAGATCTCGGTCAGCTTTTCCACGTTGTATGTCGACCTCACTGGTAAGAAATGAGCAGATTTGGTCAATCGGTCGACGATCACCCAAATCGAATCATTCTTCTTCTGCATCTTCGGCAAACCTACAACGAAATCCATGGAAATACTATCCCATTTCCATAATGGTACGTCAAGCGATTGTAGCATTCCCGCAGGTCGTTGGTGCTCCACATTTGCTTTCTGACACGTTAAACACGAAGCTACGTACTCGGCCACTTGCTTCTTCATTCCGGACCACCAAAAATGCTTCTTCAAGTCTTGATACATCTTCGTAACTCCTGGATGAATACTAAAGTTGCTCTTATGCGCTTCGTCGAGTATCAACTTTCTCAGCTCGGCTACGTTAGGTACACATACTCGGCCATTGCACCTTAAGATGTCGTCCGTTCCGACTTGGAATTGCATGCGTCTTCCTTGCGCTTATCAACTGAATCTTCTCTTGCGAAGCTCGTCATGAACTTGCTTTGGTCTCGGATCTCGTCCAACAATCTGTTAGAAATGGTAAGCATACCAAATCTCGGCTTCCCGGTGAAACTTCGACACTCGACTTCAAGTCTCGGAACTTCTCGAGCATCTCCAACTCCTTGATCATCATTGCCGAGGTTAAAGCGCTCTTCTGGCTTAATGCATACGCTACTACGTTAGCCTTAGGGATGGTATTCCAACGTAAAGTCGTAGTCCTTGAGAAATTATGTCCATCTTCACGACGCATGTTGAGCTCTTTACGGTCGAGCAGTACTTCAAGCTCTTGTGATCGTTGAAAGCGATGAGAGTGCTCCCATAAAGGTAGTGCCTCCATATCTTCAGCGCAAAAACTACTGCTGCCAGCTCCAAGTCGTGAGTAGGGTAGTTCCTCTCGTGAATCTTAAGCTGTCTTAAAGCATACGCGACCACCTTCCGATGTTGCATCAGCACGCATCCCAATCCCTGGTGTGACGCATCACAATACACCTCGAAAGGCTCTTCGGGTTGAGGCAAAATTAGCACAGGCGCTGTCGTCAAAAGCTCCTTCAGTCTTTGAAAACTGGCTTCACACTCCTCGGTCCAGGCAAAAGGTTGATCCTTCCTCGTCAGTCGTGTAAGTGGCGCGACAATCTTCGAGAAACCTTCAATGAATCTTCGATAATATCCTACTAAGCCGACAAAACTCCTGATCTCGGTAACCGTCTTCGGCTGTTCCCACGCTAACACCGCCTCAATCTTAGTTGGATCCACAGCTATCCCTTCTTTGGAAATCACGTGACCAAGAAAATTCACCTCTTCAAGCCAAAATTCACACTTCGACAGGTTGGCATAGAGTTGCTTATCTCGTAATATCTGCAGTACTCGACATAAGTGTTCTGCGTGCTCTTCTCGGTTCCTCGAGTAGATCAGTATGTCGTCGATGAACACTACAACAACCGATCCAAGAGCGAATGGAAAATCCTGTTCATGTAGTCCATAAACACGGTGGCGCGTTCGTCGCTCAAGCGGCATCACCAAGTACTCGTAGTGACCGTATCTAGTCTGAAACTGTTTTGGGGACATCTTCCTCCTTCACGAATCGATGGTAGCGACTTCAAGTCTATCTTGGAAAAGATCGCCGCTCCACGAAGTTGATCCATCAAGTCGTCAATGCGTGGTAACGGATAACGGTTCTTCACGGTAACCTTGTTGAGCTCGCGATAGTCCACCTGACCTTGATCGTCCATCCTTCTTCTTAACCAACAACCTTTGGAGCTCCCCACGGTGACACGCTCGGTCGTATGAATTGCTTTGACTCCAAGTGTTCGATCCGGGACTTCAGTTCTTTCATCTCGGCGGAGACATCACGTATGGCGCTTTGGAGATCGGTCTGTCCCTGGAATCGGTCGATGGAGAACTTCGACCTCTCGTCTTGGTGGTAACCACAGCGTCTTGAAAACGTCTTCAAAGTCACACACCACCGGTACATTCTTCACGTCGATCTATTGGAAAACTTAGAACTAGCGGATACATGTATTCCCTAGTTCCTTCTTTCAAAGAAACTCCAATCGTTCGTGAAAGATAATTGGAGACTCCAAGGTGCAGGAAAATTACGGTTTACGGGCACAGTCCAAGAGGACATGGTGGTGTGACAACCAATCCATCCCGAGAATGACATCTAGGCCCTTAAGAGGCAAACAAACCAAATTGACCACAAACTTTCTACTGTGAATAACCACTACACAATTAAGACATGCAGTGTTTGTGACTAAGGTTTTAGCAGCTGGGGTTGTAACTACTAATTTGAACGGTAAAGCAGTCACAGTCAAGTTCAAATGGTTCACACAATCAGAAGAAATAAAGGAATGGGTTGCACCCGAATCAAAAAGAACGGATAAGGATTTACCCTCGATCTCACATTCACCTTAGATAAGATCTTCAGCTCGATCTGCTTCCTCACCGCTCATGCAGAAAACTCTGCCTTTAGCTACCTGACGCTTCCCTTTGGCCCTTGCCGCAAGCATCGTCGGTTCAGCTTTAGGTGTAGGACAATCCTTGGCAAAATGTCCCGGCCTCTTACGGGTCGAACACACCTCCACCCTCGAGTGCGATTATTGGCGTAATGTCTCGTCTTTCCTAGCGGAAACAAGTCACCTCGACAGTGCGTCCTCCGCTTCTCGGTACCTGGGTCATCGGACGATCATTGTCCCTGTTGTCGTTCCTGAGGTCGGTCGTAAGGCTTCTTCCTGCGGTTGTTTCCTTTACGTACAAATCTACGCCCCGCACTGGGGTCTCACCGGTCCGCCTACAGCAGTCTTCTTCTTGTGGCTCCTCACTCCTTCTACCTCGACACGTGATCTATCGGCTCTTGGAGGTTTCGGATCCTCAATGACACCACGCAGCTTCTAAATGCCGAGATCTCGATCCCGTTGGAATCTCTCACTCAACCATCTTTGGTCATTTCGATCACGAAATGGGGTGAAATACCTGCATAGCGACTCGAACTTGGCGCATACTCGGACCTTTGTCGCCGCCTTCTGCGATTGAAGAAACTCTTGCTCCTTCTCGGCTCGTGCGATGTCTGGGAAGTACTTGTCCAAGAACCTTTCACGAAAAAGCTCCCAGGTCATCTCGCGACGTTCGCTATAAGCGTTTGCTTCACTCCTCCACCAATACTCTGCGTCTCTAGCGGTAAGTAGGTAGCATAGTCGACCTTCACGTTGTCAGGCAATGAAGTGCCTCGAAGATCTTCTCGATCTCTTGCATCCAAAGATCGACTTTATCTGGATTTGGCTCATAGTAAAACTGGTGGATCATGCTTCCTAAAGTGCGCGATCCTCTCGCTTGACATTTAAGCTCTGCTCGTTCTTTGTTCTTTGTAAGTCTATTTGGGTTAGCATTTGCCGTCTGTTGAGCCATCGCGTTAGCTGTTGAGTTCTGGCGGTGATTCTGAGCCATGGCTGCCGCCATCTCGGTCATAGCTTGAATTGCTCGTTCCATGTCGGCGTTCTCGATTCACGGTATCGTATTCCTACGAGGTGGCATTAGATTCCACAAAGTTCAAAACCTGTCGAGAATCTCACAACATGGATGTGTTAAAACACCTTTGCTTCAATCAAGAAACAGTTCAAACAATTTCTCAAGCAATAAGTGCTTCACTTAATCAAGCGACAATCAACATAGTACAACTAGGTACCCAACACACATAACGACACGGTGACCGGTCAAATTTCCTATGCACGGCTCGGTCGAATCAAGCTGCTCGATACCAACAATGTAACGACCGTTTAGGACCGCTACCGAGCTCAATATACCGAGCTCGAGTTACCGAAGCTCAACACACCGAGCTCAACTAAACCTGTATGAGATGTGTTTTAAAGCGAAACTCTTGTGCCTTTTAAAAAGTACGGTCTATTTTTTTATAAAACCGGCTCGTGCACATCGAGTAATTCTGACTTTTGAAACATGGTGCAACTAAGACACAAGACTTAAATTCTAATAAAACATACATGCATAACATACATATATATATCACTCGAAATAATAATGTATACAAAAATACGAGTAGTAAATGTACAAAGAAAATACACCTATGGTATGGCGACTTCAAAAGAGCAATCATACCACAGGGGTACTTAAGCGAACTCCCACGCATTTGCTCCAAAAGTAAGACCACCAGTCTACCCTCAGAACGACAAAACATAACCGGCCCAAACTGGTCACGACCTCTGAACACAAAAGAAAAACGAGGGACAGTCATCAGAAAAACAAACATCCAACAACATAATCAATCACGACAAAAAGAGATCGTCACTCGGGTCCTCGTCGAACTCCACCTCGGCATCATCTGGCTTTGCCGAGTTCCTGCACCCTCGACATCGCCTGGGTAACCATCATGGATTGAAGGCACCACGGGAAAGGGTCAACTTCTCAACAATACAAGATAAGCATGGCATAAAGAAATAAGCAACACAATAATGTATCTCAATCACCACACGTGACTCGACCATCTCACTCTAGACTCGACTCGACTCTTATTAGGAATATCGTCGGCGAGTCCATCCCCAAACCGACGTAATAGGTAAACGGCAGGTCCATCCCCAAACCAATTCCATACATTAATCGGCGAGTCCATCCCCAAACCGATAATGCTACAACGCCTAGCCAATCCACCATAAACAAAAGGGGACCTAGCACCTCGATTATGGGTCCGGCTCAAAACGTCATACGACTCCTAGCTCTCTCACTCGATGATTAGCTCGCCGCATGTCAAAGAGTAACACAACTTACTTGATCACATATCAAATAAAGAGAGCATGCTTAACATGAAGAAAACGCAATTCGACATTTAAGCAATAAAACATTCTGCATGAAGAAACACAATTCAACAGCAATTCACAATTCACAACATTTCAAGCTCGACACCAATCAAGGAATCCATTCACAATAACATATAAAGTAAAGTCTTAATAATGTCTAAAAGCTGCCCTTACGCACAAAACATAAACAAGTCGAATATGAAGTGCCCTTACACTAGCATACTATGAAAGTATTAATGTGAAGCGCCCTTACCGAACTCCAAGCTAATGCTGTTCGACAACGACCTCGACACGGCTGTCTTCAAGTGAGCTCGACACTCTTACTCGATCTCGACACGGCTGTCTTCAACGAACTCGACAACGACTTCGACACGTACCGTCCTCAATCGACCTCGACACGTACGCTTCTCAGTCGACCTCGACACGTACAGTTCTCGATCTGGATTCCGCTGCTTCCACGTCCTCGGGTTCGCTCTCCCGTACACCTCGATTCGGAAATCACACGATCTCGGGAATCAGACTTCCTAAAACAAGCACAACTCAGTTCGATCTATGGGTTCTAATACACTTAGCTCTCATCCCAAACTTAACCACAACCCAGAAAATATAAAAACTCAAGAACTTAAATATATTTTTCCTCTAACACAAAGTTAGGGTTTTCGATCAAAAGTTCATGAAAAAGGTTATCTGATGCTACAACAGATAGATCGACAACAACAACAACCAGAAGCAACAAAGGAAAAACAAGAAATCGAAACAAACCAAAAATGAAGGGTTTCTGGGCACTGCCCATTTCAGAAATCAGAGAAAGAAATTTGTTCTACAAGCTCCAATAATCGGTTAGAAAGGGAGGTAATATCATGAAGAAGAAAACCCATCAGTTTGACATGATTTGGAAGCATAAAAATTAGCTAAAATGGAAAGAAGAAATGGCGCTAATGGTGAATGCGAAGGAAGAGAAAAATCTGTTCTTCCATACCTCAGATGGTGGTCGAGATGGTGAGATATAGGTCGAGAAGATGATGAGGAACAAGGTTGATGAAGAAAGCTTATGCAGAAGCTCGATGGAACTCAAGGTTTCTTCGATGGAAATTTTGGAGAAAAACAAGGAACTCAGAGCAGAAGGAAGAAGAAGAAAGAAGAAAAGAGAAAGTGAGTGTTTGAGGGAACCGATCGTGGTATACGCTGGTGAGGGAAGGGGTATAATCGTAACTTCGGTTATGAGATGCCAATCCCATCAATCATTCTACCCATCTAATCGCTCCTCTCTCATAATTACCCCCTACTCTATCGGTCAAAGATCTAGACACAGCGACGAGAACGGCAAGCCGACAATATAATTATTACAAACAATATAATAATAACGCTGAATATCGTTCGTAAGAATACGAGTGTCATCTCGACACGATGTCGACAAGGGTGCTCGTGCAAGCGCACAAGGCTCTAACACGAGTTCGGGCACGCGGCCTCCTCAGTTCGACATGCGACCTCCTCAGCTCGGTGCGCGACCTCGGCAGCTAATGCACGCGATCTCATCAGCTCGGCAAATGACCTCGGCACGCGATCTTGGTACGGGATCTCGACACAAGGTCTTGGTCAAGGTCTCGATCCGACGTCCTAATACGAGGTCGATCTCGTCCTCAGGTGTTACAGTATTCCCCTTTCCCATTAAGAATCCTCCTCCCCTTTTTCCGTTACGGACATCCATTTCCCCCTTTTTCGTTAGGGAACGGACTGAATCTAACCTGCTGAACGAGGTATCCCTCTTTCCTGTTAGGGAACCTCTCCACATCACATTCCCTTCAAAAATGGAGTGGTTACTAATGCAATATCATATGCATGCATCAAACACCTCAAAATCATATGCCTCATATCATGTTACACACATATTCCCAAAAATACCCTTTAATCATGTTAACTTGTACCAAAACTATATTTAGACATTTTAGCATGCAAAGGCAACATAAAACACATATCCTCATATAATACACATTTAACCATGTTACCCTAATCATGTAACTACTCACATAGAGCTCATACAGCATATCTTACAGTCAGGCAATCATATTTAATAATAAAATAATCCTACGTTAGTTGAAGGGTCTACCACGCCTATCCTTAGATGTGGCACACCATAACCCCTATCCTTAGGTGTTACTGACATCAACCCCTAGTAGGGCTTAGGTCACCCTACACATGCCAAACAATCATTTCTGCTATACAAAACCCAATGGAAGTATATTTTTTATCCCACCTGGAATTTGGAGAACTCGGAATTACCAACAGTTACTGAGACACAACTGCGCACTCACGAACAAGCCAACCCACACTCTCCACACTAGGTTCAGATTCAGCCAATAATAACAAACAAGCCCAGAGTTACCCAACAATTTTGCCGAGCATGCCAGAACAATCCACAGTTAATCGGAAACACAGAAACACACTTAGGTTAGAATTAAGGCAACTAATAAATTTACTAAAAGACTAAGGGAGGTCACAGCCAGAGGCTAGCCACCAAGGTCCAGAAACTCAACTTACCCAAAAACAGCGTTAGATAAGGTTTCACAGTCAACCGGTACCCGCACTATCGCCAAAACCCAAAATACGAAGAACAGTTAATTAGGGACTATCCAAACGTTTAAGGGAATCACGAAATCAGAATTAGAACATGGAGAACAGAGGCTTTGGTCTCAGTTTCGTGGTTCAAGGAATCTCCTCCAGGAGTTCCGGCAAAACCCTAGCTCGTTCGGTACCCGTACGGTCAAACCGTGGTCCAAAACACAGTCTGATGAAGGCTAGGAACTAGAACCACTTTGAGAATCACAAAGTACCATCCAAGAACAGGTATGAACATTAGAGAATATTAGAGTTACCTCAACGAAACGACAATTGGAGATAAGCCCTAACAAGATTAAAAGGTAACAAACGAGTTTACACCATCAGATTGATGAACCGGTGATTGAGATTGCTTTGGATGATGATCACAAAGCTTGAAATGCTCAAAAATGGTGCAATCTTGATTTTTGGATGTCCTCTGGTCATGGTTGGAGAGAAAGAATGGAAAAGAAACTGATTTAATGGATCAAATTGCTTAAATAGGAATTAAGGGTCAGTAAGCACGCATCCAGCGTGGCGCGTGCCCCTCCTAGTACACTGTATGCGTCACGTGCATTTCAGCGCTTCCTTTCTATCTCTGCGCGCACCACGCGTGTTTGTGCACGAGATCAGATTGCATCACGCTAAAGAACGCTCATGCATGCACGCCACATGTGTTGGAATCAAGTGGATTCAGAAACAATGACCCTTAATTGTTTTGAAGATAACAAATGATTAAGAGAATAATTTATTCTCTAATGTGTTTGCTAGTACGCAGAAATCACTATTTATTAGAAGAAGTTATCTCAGAAGACTTGGTGAAATCTTGAATTTAACACGTCTAAGTCTGGGAGTGATCCTCTGTTTTTATGCTGACGTCACCTTGTGAAGCCTTGCTCTGAAGTTGGTCAACTCCGTTTGTTCAGTCAACGCTCTTGTGACCCATGTTCCTAAGACTAGATCTTGACTTAGTCAACTCTGTTGAACAGTCAACTCTATTGGTGAACCAAGCTCTGAAGATTAGCTCTGATCTTGGTCAACGCTCTGATGGCGGTCATCACTCTGGTAGACCACATTCTATTGAGACCACATTCTGTTTGGTCAACGCTCTGGTCATTGGTCCACACATTCAATAGACTTTGGTTAGTCTACACTATAGAATCCTTCGTGCATGTCCACAAGACTCTGTTATGTGAAAGCCCATTGAATTATACGCTGAAGAACTCAGCTCTGTTTCAAGCTCACTCTGAAGTACAGTACTCAACTCTAGTGAACAGTGCAGCTCTGTTAGGAAACAGAATGAAGAATTTTTAATGCTACTTCAAGTATTTAAGAGACCTCATTGATTAAGCATTTTAATGTACAAGGTATCAAAGGCCAAAAGGAATGTCAACAAATTTAATCATCAAGGAAACTTGCTCTCGAAGTGTCTCGTATTCAAAAAGCTCACAAGAGACAAAGATTCTGATTTTGTGTGCAGTGCCCAGAATGCTTTATACAGTCTGGAAAGAGACGTGACATGCAAAAGCTACAAAAACAGGATCTGAGGTTTTGACCTAGGGTAAAAAGAGACGTTGTGTCACAACGGCACTATTCTCAACCCTAGCTGTATATACCTTACTTCAGTCACTAAAGTATGCTAACGATTGAAAAGAAAGTGAACGCCACAAAGTACGAAGTGATCATACAGTGAGCGCCTACAATCTTATCAAACTTCAAATTACTATTTTCTGAGACAGTGAGCAACCAAGAAATCTTCCAAGTCTCTGGATCACATTGAACAAAGCACTTAACTGATTTATCCTTTTTGTTTGAAAGTTATTATTTGTGCTAAAGTTCTTCATTGTAAATCCTTTCTGTGAGAGTTATCTTTATATTATTTCAAAACTCCTTTGAACATGTATTAAGCCCACCAGTGGATGTACTTCTTAAAGGCTTGACTGTACTAAGTCATTCTAAGAAGTTGTGAGTATAGCCAGTATGGCAGTATTATACTCTCAAGTGGAATCAGGTTGATTATAGTGGAAAAATCCTTCAAGTGTATGAAGGGACTAGACGTAGCTATCAGGTGATAGTGAACTAGTATAAATCACTGTGTCACTCTCTTCTCTCCTCTCTTTACTTACTGCACTGTTTTATTAAAAAGTTGTTTAGAAAAAGTCTTTCATAAACACTTATATTTGCGAAAAGTTTTTAAAACCCAATTCAAACCCCCCTTTCTTGTGTTTTTGTCACGTTCAATTGGTACCAGACCTCGGCCTCTTGGTTGACCTCTTAACAGTGTAAGAGGAAAAGATCTTATTCTCTATTCATGGCAAGCAACGAAGTCGGTGGTCACGTTAACCGTCCTCCTTTGTTCACTGGAACAAACTTTGACTACTGGAAAGATAAAGTTAAATCCTTCTTCGAGTCTCAACAACTCGAACTCTGGGATATTGTTCAAAAACAATACACCGAACTAGTTGATTCCAAAGAAAATCCCATTCCTAGGGATAAATGGACAGAAGAGCATAAGAAAGCTTATCAACTACATCAGAAAGCAAGATATTTCCTTATATGTGCTATCTTTGAGAAGGAATACGAGAAATGCAGAAAAAATGATACCGCTAAGGAAATTTGGGACTCATTGGCCTTAGCTTATGAGGGTACTTCCCAAGTGCAAGAAACCAAAGCTAATATCTTGGTTAGACAATATGAACTTTTCAAGATGGAAGAGGGTAAAAGCATTGAAACTATGTTTGGAAGATTCCAAACACTACTTCATGGTCTAAAGGATCTTAAGAAAAACTATACCACTGCTAATCACGTTAAGAAAATCTTAAGAAGTCTGCCAAAGAAGTGGAGACCTAAGGTCACTTCTATTCAGGAAGCAAAGGACTTGAATGCCTTGCGACTTAAAGATCTTCTGAATTCTTTGAGAGCTCATGAGCTTGAGCTAGATGAAGAAGAGCCTCCCAAGAAATCAAAGTCTATTGCTTTGAAATCTACAAACAAAGCATCTTCCTCCAAAGCTCTACAAGCTGAACTTGAAATAGCGAAGCATCGTCTGATGAGAGCGATAGAGACACAGACGAAGAAATTTCCTTAATATCAAGGAAAATTCAACGCATGTGGAAAAACAAAGGAAGGTTCAGAAAGCAGTTCCACAAAAAGGACTCAAGGGAAAGGCAAAACTCAAGGGATAAGAAGGACTACAAGGACAAAAGCCAAGTTACTTGCTACGAGTGCAAAAAGCCAGGACATTTCAAGTCTGAATGTCCACAACTTGAGAAACCAAGGAAAAGTGGTTTTAAAAGCAAGAAGAAGAAAGGTCTCATGGCAACATGGGATGATTCGGATTCATCTTCATCTGATGATGATGAGGAACACGTAAACAAGGCTCTAATGGCTACCATAAGGTCAGACAGTGAAGAAGAAGATGAAGAGGTAGATTCTAATCCATCTTCTGATATTGAAATAGCTTTTGATGAACTATTAGATGAGTCTTCTAAACTCAACACTGAGTATAAAGCTTTGAAAAAGAAATTCTCAAAACTTTCAAAAGAATTTCAAATACTCAATGAGGAGAATGAGAACCTCAAAGCTGAAAATCACCATTTGGTGAATGACAGCTCTAAGACTGAGGAAAAGGATGAATGCAACTCTTCAAAATATGAAGAGGGATTTCAAAGATTCCTTCCTGAATGTGTTACGCGAAGCAAATAAGCATCTATGATTTGGGGTGTAAGCCAAAATGGTAAAAAGGATCTTGGTTACAAACTAGAGGAACCCACTTTCCAAAACACAAATTTTAAAACCAAAGATACCAACAATCATAGTGACTATCTACTTTGTAGCTTTTGCAATAAGAAAGGACACATTAGAAGTACTTGTTATAAATTGAAAAATAAGAAGGACAAGTTTCTTTCTAGAACTAACAAAATAGGGCCCAAAAAGATTTGGGTACCTAAGGACAAAATTGTATATGTTGCAGATCTGCTTAGCAACAGAGTTATAACACCAATCCTGGTACTTGGACAGTGGATGCTCACGTCACATGATGGGAGAAAAGCGTATGTTCCAAGAACTCCAACTTAAGGAGAGTGGCAATGTTGGTTTCGGAGGAAACCAGAAAGGTAGAATCATTGGAAGTGGAAAAGTTGGTGAGAAACTCCTACCTTCTATTGATAATGTCTTATTGGTTGATGGCCTGAAGCATAACCTACTGAGTGTAAGTCAATTATGCGATAGTGGTTATGATATTGGCTTTAGTGATAATGCCTGTACAGTCAAAAGCAAAAAGGATGGATCCATTTTCTTTAAGGAAAAGAGAAAGAACAACATTTATAAAATAAAACTTTCTGAGTTGGCAAATCAAAATGTAAAATGCCTTTTGTCAGTTGATAAAGAGCAATGGACTTGGCACAAAAGATTGGGTCATGCCAGCTTGAGGTTAATCTCAAAGCTTAACAAGAAAGAACTTGTTAGAGGGCTACCAAATCTTAGGTATCAATCTGATGCTCTTTCTGATGCATGTCAAAAAGGGAAACAAACAAAATCTTCTTTTGAATCCAAAAACATTGTTTCCACCTCAAGGCCACTTGAGCTTTTGCATTTAGATTTATTTGGACCAACTAGGACAGCATCTTTGTCTAGAAATAAATATGGTCTTGTTATTGTTGATGACTATACTAGATGGACATTGGTAAAATTCTTAGCTCACAAGGATGAGTCATTTGCAATATTTTCTGTGTTCTGCAAACAAGTACAAAATGAAAAAGGTTTTTGTATTACAACTGTTAGAAGTGATCATGGTGGAGAATTTGAAAATGAATCTTTTCAAAGCTTCTGTGAAGAGCATGGCATCTCTCACAATTTTTCATCCCCTAGAACACCACAACAAAATGGTGTTGTAGAAAGGAAAAATAGATCTTTACAAGAAATGGCCAGAACCATAATTCACGAAACTAATATTGCAAAGCACTTTTGGGCAGAAGCAGTAAACACTGCATGTTATATTCAAAATAGAATCTATATCAGACCTATCTTGAATATGACTCCTTATAAATTGTGGAAAGGAAGAAAACCCAACATTTTATACTTTCACCAATTTGGATGTGACTGCTTTGTTCTTAATACAAAGGACAGTATTGGAAAATTTGATTCAAAATCGCATAAAGCTATCTTTTTAGGATATTCTAAATGCTCTAAAGCTTACAGAGTATTCAACAAAAAAACATTAATTGTTGATTAATCTATGCATGTGAGATTTGAAGACAAGAAGCTTGACAATGAAACATCAGAGCAAGATGAAGTCTTTGCAGATCTACAGATTAGCAAAGAAACAGATGAAGGTGTCACAAGTGCTGACTCTGATTCTGTGTCTGGTGATAAGACCCAAGAAGAACCAATAACAGACTGGAAGTTCAAACCTCATCACCCAAAGGATTAGATTATTGGCGAACCAAGTGATAGAGTTAGAACAAGATCATCTCTCAGAGAACACTCTGACTTTGCTTTGTTGTCAGAAATAGAACCCAAAACAATTGATGAAGCACTAACAGATGATAGATGGATACTTGCTATGCAAGAAGAGCTCAATCAATTTCAGGGGAGTGATGTTTGGAAGCTTGTGCCTCCTCCAGAGGATAAGCAAGCCAATGGAACCAAGTGGTTTTTCAGAAACAAACTTGATGAAGATGGCAAAGTGGTAAGAAACAAGGCAAGACTTGTTGCTTAAGGGTATTCACAAGAGGAAGGTATTGACTATACTGAAACCTTTGCTCTAGTAGCTAAACTTGAAGCTATAAGAATATTATTATCATTTGCTGCACATCATGGCATTACTTTATATCAAATGGATGTGAAAAGTGCGTTTTTAAATGGTTTTATAAGTGAGGAAGTATTTCTGAAACAACCACCTGGATTTGAAGATATTGTTTATCCAGAGCATGTCTTCAAACTTAAAAAGGCTCTTTATGGTCTTAAACAAGCTCCAAGAGCTTGGTACGACAGATTGAGTTCCTTTTTAATGTCAAATAGGTTTGAAAGAGGACAGGTGGATACTACCCTCTTTAGAAAATCATCTAAGAAGCATTTCATTATAGTTCAAATATATGTAGATGATATTATATTTGGTGCTACTAATGAATCTCTTTGTGAGGAATTTTCTAAGCTTATGTAGAATAAGTTTGAAATGAGTATGATGGGAGAATTAAAATTCTTCCTTGGTATTCAAATCAAGCAATGTCAAGATGGAACCTATATCCATTAAACTAAATATGAGAGAGAACTCCTAAAGAAGTTCAAGATTGATGAAACCAAACCTATGAGCACACCAATGCATCCAACATGTGCTCTCAGCAAAGATGAATCGAGTAAAAAGGTAGATCAAAAGATGTATAGAGGTATGATCGGTTCACTCCTTTATCTAACTGCCTCAAGGCCTGATATTGTGTTTAATATCTGCTTATGTGCAAGATTCCAATCTGATCCTAGAGAATCTCACTTAACTGTTGTTAAGAGAATCTTTAGGTATCTCAAAGGAACTACTAACCTTGCTTTGCTTTATAAGAACTCAGAAAATTACAAGCTAGTAGGTTTCTGTGATGCTGACTGTGCTGGAGATAGAATTGAAAGAAAGAGCACAAGTGGTGGCTGCCAATTTCTTGGAGCAAACCTTATCTCTTGGTCTAGCAAAAGGCAAAGTACAATTGCACTATCAACTACAGAAGCTGAGTATATATCTGCTGCAAGCAGTAGCTCACAACTACTATGGACAAAATATCAACTTGAGGACTACCAGATTAAAGAGAGTAACATTCCTATATACTGTGATAATACTTCTGCTATATGTTTAACTAAAAATCCTATTTTGCATTCACGAGCTAAACATATTGAAATTAAACATCACTTCATTAGAGACCATGTTCAGAAAGGGATACTTGAAATCAAATTTATTGATACTGACCATCAATAGGCAGATATATTTACAAAACCCCTTGCTGAAGATAGATTCAACTTTATAAGAAAGAATTTAAATTTTCATCTTATAAAGGAATGAGTGTTTAATTTGAATATAGTTGACCCTATTTGACTATTTGACTCTGGTTGACAATATGACTCTATTTTGATGTTTGACTCTGTCTTGGCACACGCACTCTGTTGTCACACACGCGCCTCTGATGGGATACATGTTGACTCTGTTCACATATTGACTCTGGTTGCATATTGGCTCAGTTTATTATTTTATTAATTGTTATTCTTTATTATTTATTGTTAACTGTTCGTATTCATGAATATGTTGCATTTTAACACAAAGTTGCCTCTGGGAATCTTTATGTACATGTGTCTCTCTAAGACTGGTTGTTGCATTAGTGGATAGTATTTACCCTTACTGAGTCATTATTGCCTTTACTACACGAGGACAGTTTTACTGCGCCTCTTTAATTCTGAGTGTGGCACGCTTTAATTTTAAAATGACAAAGTTTTTAATTCATTTATTTTGGAAATTGGTAAAGGCGATTTGCCTTCTCAAACACGTTTAAATACCCACTCACTCACTCTCTCACTTCACCCACTACCCACACTATCTCTCAGAGAAGCCTACACGATTTTTGAACCCTAAACCCCTTTCTCTTCTACTTGCTCTCTGCAACTCTCTGCTTTTATAATGGCCACACAACAGCAACAACAACAACAACAAGTTCAAGGTCCTGAGGAGGAACCTCAAGTTACTCTACAGAACTTACAACCACATGAGCTGAAGGTGTTAGTGGAACACCAAGTGAACTTCGGAGATTTAGCTCATGAAGGGTACGCTTTCAGAGATGATTTCGTTGAAATGGGAATAATGGACTTCTTTCTCATGGACAACTACCCGGTGTATGAAAACCTAGTCAAAGAATTCTGGATGTATGCGTGGAGTAAAGACAGAACCATCCACAGTTATGTTCAAGGAAGGCGCATTTTAGTAACCCAGGATGTAATTGCTGATATCACTAGATGCCCTAATAAGGGAGCTATTGCTGACAAAAGTTGGGAAAAAGATGCTGGCGGCTGGAGCGTTGTCAATGACATAATCTTTGAGAAATCTGGTGGAACCAAGGTCGTGGATATGAAGAATCGTTTTAGAGTGCTCTTCAGGATTATCATGCACTGCTTGGTACACAAGTCTGGGTCTGTGGATACTGTTAGCAATACCCACAAGTTCATAATGTGGTATTATGAACTAAAGGCTAAGATCAATCTTCCGAATCTCTTTTTTGACCACCTGCGACGAGATTTGATGTACTCCAGAAAAGGGAAGAATGCAAATATTCCCTATGGAAGGTTGCTTTCTGCAATTATGGAAAATCAAGGCCTGATTAGGCAGCTTCAAGGGCTTAACACTAAGGAAGCTGGACTTGCCCTGAAGACAATGGTGGTACCCACATTCTCAAGTGAAAATCTGAGAAGAATGAAACTTCTTTCAACAGAAGTAGTTGCTGAAATTTTATGGGAAGAAGAAGGTGGAAGGAAAGCAGTAAGAAAAGGAAAGAAGAAAGTGGTTGATACTGGAAGTACTATACCTACTAGGAGAGTCACTCGAAGCACTGGGATTCACATTGCTTTAGAACCCTCTCAGTGTGTATATCCAGTGAGACCTGCCTTCATGGATTTTGATATGTCTAAAGAGGTAGAGGAGAAGAAGAATGTTCTTGATGAAATGATAGCCAAAAGTCAGGAAGAGTGCTACATTTTTCATCAGAAACTCAGAGAGGAAAGGCTATAGAGAGAAGCTACTGCGGTATGTTGTCCCTCTGCTTGTTGCCTCAAAACCTCCACTTCTTGTTGCACACCTTTCGAGCGAAAAGAATCAACAAGGTTGCTGACCTCCCAGTAGCAAAGAGAACCAAGGTACTGGATAAGGTTTGTGACTTGTATAATGCTACTTACCAAACTGGTTCTGCTCCCACTGGTTCTACTGTCTTAGAACCTATTCTGTCAAACCCTATACCTCCTAACCAGATACCTCCGCTTACCCCACAGTTGCCTAAACTGTTTCCCCAATCTTCCAAACCTATCCCTAAACCAATTCCTTCACCAAAACCCTCACAACCCAAACTTGCACAACCTAATAAATCATCCCCTCCAAAGAAACCTTTGCCTTCTAAATTACCCACACCTCCTGGACTCTCTGATACCTCTGACTCTTCTTCAAACGACAGTGAAGAAAGTCATGAACCTTTGAGACCTAGACAGAGACCACAACCCCAAGTTTAATTTCCTTACATTGAACCACTTGCAGTTAAGCTTCCTAATACCCCCACCCCAATCACAACCCTCCAAAATACCTTCACCTAAACCTTCATCACCACCTAGACCTGCCTCACTTCCCTCTGTTCAACCTGACCGTAACCTACCCCTCCAACCCGAACCCACACTTGAACCAGAAACAGAACCTGAACCATATATTCAGGAATCTTTCTGTTCTGAACCTGATTCTGTTTTGGCCAATGAGGCACAACCCCTCTCCATGTTGCAACCTGTACCTGATCCCTCCTTCAGACTACCAATACTTATATTATTTATGCCTCAATCTTTTACACCACCACACTCACCTCTATTAGCAGAACCTGTTACTACTGCAGCATCTATGGATATAGATGAGATAGCAGAGCTAACAATCACTGCTATGATTGCCTCTGAGGCAATTCAAGGTATTGAGTTGGATTCTATTTCTGATTCTGATGTTGTCATCATTGATCCTCCAACTCTGCTTCTACAAGCACCCCCTGGACCAGTTATTCAGATTGGGTGTGAACCCTCACCAGATCATAGGGAAGCAAGAGTAATGCCTGAAAGGTATCCTCACTTGATTGATAATTTTGAGTGCCTCAAGGCTCAAGTATACCGTGAGGATGAGGATTGCAAAATTATGGAAGCTGCAAGAATTGATGAAGTTAACTCTGTCTTGGCGGAAGAAAACAGACTTGCAAATTGGCAAATTGTGCATTATTGGTTTGAAGTGCACCAAAGGGATCAACTTGAAAGAAACAGAAGGTGGCTTACGGCTCTTCAATGGAAACAGCAAGTACCTCAACAGGAAACCACTCCTGTAGTTTGGGAACCTGAACCTGCTCCTGTAGCCCCTCCTACTCCTGAACCTGAGCCTGAAACAGAACCTGTCACTCCACCTCCTCATCGCTCTTTGCCTTTGGTTGTTCAATAATCCCATACGGAGTGCGCCTCTGCCTCTGCAAGCCATTCAGTTGTGATTCCTCAGGCAGTCTATGATAGGCTTGTTGATGACAGCAAGAAATTTTCAAGGTTTTTGGAAGCCACTGAAAGGCACTTTGAAGAGTCTGACAGAAGGCATGATATGCTGGCTAATCTACTGCAAGAGATTTTGGCCAAGATGGACAAGCCATAGAAAACCTTAGGCTTTTCCCTTTTTCTTTTAGCCTCTTATGTTCTTGTGTTCTCAGTATTTTCTTTTGTACACTGATACTTTTAGTTTAATGAAACTATTTTGGCACTTACTGTCTGTTTTAACTTTATCGTTCTTATAATGTTTTGACTGTGATGTTCTTTATTTCTGTCATAATCTTTTTGTCTGATGACAAAAGGGGGAGAAGAATATAGAGATATAGAGTAATTGACGAAACTGATGTATCAACCAAGTGTCACCATGCATTGCATTTCCTGCAACTCTGATATATTAACTTGGAAGGTATTTAATGCCCTATAAGTGCTATTTATCTATGTATGCTCTGATACTGTATTGAATATTGTCTGATATTTACACTTTGAAAATATTTATATGTGTTTAATTCAGGGGGAGCCTCTGAAATTATTTTTAACAAATATTTTTCTAAAGGAAAATTATTTATCAATATATGTATTTGTCATCATCAAAAAGGGGGAGATTATTGGAATCAAGTGGATTCAGAAACAATGACCCTTAATTGTTTTGATAATAACAAATGATTAAGAGAACAATTTATTCTCTAATGTGTTTGCTAGTATGCAGAAATCACTATTCATTAGAACAAGTTATCTCAGAAGACTTGGTGAAATCTTGAATTTAACACGTCTAAGTCTGGGAGTGATCCTCTGTTTTTATGCTGACGTCACCTTGTGAAGCCTTACTCTGAAGTTGGTCAACTCCGTTTGTTCAGTCAACGCTCTAGTGACCCATCTTCCTAAGACTAGATCTTGACTTAGTCAACTCTATTGAACAGACAACTCTGTTGGTGAACCAAGCTCTGAAGACTAGCTCTGATCTTGGTCAACGCTCTGATGGCGGTCATCATTCTGGTAGACCATATTCTATTGAGACCACATTCTGTTTGGTCAATGCTCTGGTCATTGGCCTACACATTCAACAGACTTTAGTTAGTCTACACTATAGAAGCCTCTGTGCATGTCCACAAGACTCTGTTATGTGAAAGCCCATTGAATTCTACGCCGAAGAACTCAACTCTGTTTCAAGCTCACTCTAAAGTACAATACTCAACTCTGGTGAATAGTGTAGCTGTGTTAGGAAACAGACTGAAGAATATTTAAGGCTACTTCAAGTATTTAAGAGACCTCATTCATTAAGCATTTTAATGTACGAGGTATCAAAGGCAAAAAGGAATGTCAATGAATTTAATCATCAAGGAAACTTGCTCTCGAAGTGTCTCATATTCAAAAAGCTCACAAGAGACAAAGATTCTGATTTTGTGTGCAGTGCCCAGAATGCTTTATACAGTCTGGAAAGCGACGTGACCTACAAAAGCCACATAAACGGGATCTGAGGTTTTGACCTAGGGTAAAAAGAGACATTGTGTCATAACGATACTATTCTAAACCCTAGCTATATATACCTTACTTCAGTCACTGAAGTAGGCTAACGATTGAATAGCGCAACAAAGTACGAAGTGATCATACAGTGAGCGCCTACAATCTTATCCAACTTCAAATCACTATTTTCTGAGACAGTGAGCAAGCAAGAAATCTTCCAAGTCTCTGGGGCCATATTGAACAAAGCACTTAGCTGTTTTATCCTTTCTGTTTGAAAGTTATTATTTGTGCTAAAGTTCTTCATTGTAAATCCTCTTTGTGAGAGTTATCTTTGTATTGTTTCAAAACTCCTTTGAACTTGTAATAAGCCCAGTAGTGGCTGTATTCCTTGGAGACTTAACTGTACTAAGTCGTTCTAAGAAGTTGTGAGTATAGCCAGTTTGACAGTATTATACTCTCAAGTGTAATCAGGTTGATTATAGTGGAAACATCTTTCAAGCGTATGAAGGGACAAGACGTAGCTATCAAGTGATAGTGAACTAGTATAAATCACTGTGTCACTCTCTTCTCTCTTCTCTTTACTTACTGCATTGTTTTATTAAAGAGTTGTTTAGAAAAAGTCTTTCATAAACACTTATATTTGCGAAAAGTTTTTAAAACCCAATTCAAACCCCCCTTTCTTGTGTTTTTGTCACGTTCAACATGTCGCGTTCCCATTGGATCACACGCCATGTGTCAAAACTGATTCAGAGGCTACTGGCACACCATGCACCAGCGTGCGCCACACATGTCCCAAGGCTAATCAGGCTCCCGTCACGCGCTCCTGCGCAGACTTGTCATGTTTCGCGTGATTTCTTCTATTCTGACTTCCGTGCGGTCCAGAACTCGATACCCTAATACTTAAACTTGATTCCTAACTCAAGAGGACATCACATGGACTCAAGAATAAGGATTCTAAGTCTCGTATACGCATCCAAAAACTCACACTCGCTTAAGGGTACGAACACCTAAAACCCTAGTTCTGACTCCAATTGCTCTCAAAATTTACCAGGCTTCTAAGACTCATATCAAAATTTTATCAAACACTATTCCAACCTCACATAACATACCAAACCTCAAAACATGCTCTCAAGAAATCACAGGCAATGGACACACAGTGAAAAAGTCAACTACACAGTCAAATACTCACAAATCCCTCCTATGGCACACAAATACACTTAGTCACACATAAACACATACTAAGCAAGAATTGAAAAAATGATGATGTTACAATGCACTCTGATGTGAATACTTCGGTATTAAATTCTTGCATGTTTTCACGTGTTTAATTAAAGTTTTAATTTTTCCTGATGTTTGGCTTATTGGATTTAGGTGTCAAAAAGAGCAGCTGGTGCACCGTACACCAGCGCGCTCAAGAACTCGATACCCTAACACTTAAACATAATTCTAAACATCAAAGAACATCTAATAGACTCAAGAACAAAGATTCAAAGTCTCAATTACTCGATCGAAAACTCACACTGGCTTAAGCTTACGAGTCCACAAAACCCTAATCCCGACTTCGATCGTTCTCAAATTTCACAAGGCTTCTAAGACTCATACCAAAACCCTATTAAGCATTCTTCTGTCGTCATCCAACCCACTAAACCTCAAAACTTACTCTAACGCAAAAACATAATCACACAGAGAACAAATACATAATTGAAAAGTCAAATACATAGTCAAATACACACAAAACTCACCTAATCACTCCATTTAGTTTCCCTTACTTGATAAAAAACCAAAAATTCAGTTATTTCTACTACATTAAATGATCTTTCAAATTGGTCAAGACTATCCAGTTTATGCTCTCCTCTCTTTTGCCTTAAAAAAAACACACAAAACTCACCTAGGGCACACAAGTACACCTAATCACTCGAAAACACACATTAAGCAAGTTTAGAAAATTGACGATGTTACAACATCAACATGAATTAGTTTATCCACGCCCCGAACAATACTATAAGAATCGGTACTGAACATACCACCTGTAATTGTATAAGCTCCCATAGCAATAACATATTTTAGTACTGACATTTGCTCATATAATTGAACTAAAGAAGGAGCCATTTTCATAGTTACTGTGCCTGCTGTTAAAATTACTTCTGCCTGCCTAGGACTAGATCATGGCACCAATCCATAACAATCAAAGTCGAATTATGATCCTATTAATGAAGCAAGTTCAATGAAGAAACAACTGGTACCATAGACAAGCAACCATAAACTGGATAGTCTTGACCAATTTGAAAGATCATTTAATGTAGTAGAAATAACTGAATTTTTGGTTTTTTATCAAGTAAGGGAAACTAAATGGAGTTCATAATTGTCACAATGTTTTATTTAATTGTTTAAATATTCAAAAATTAAGACCATTCTAATGCTCCTTTTTGCCATGCATAAACTGAACCAACAATTAGGATAGGCATAAAGATTAAAGCTTCTATACATACGGATACCCCAGTACATCAAAACTCACTGTCCATAGGTAAAGAAAGACCTATCAAACATAAAAAATAACAAAACTAGAGCAAACACATAATAACGGATTTGAAATTGTAACCAAGCATCACCAATTGGTTCTATTCCTTATTCATAACAAGAATGTTTTTCTGGCCCTTTGCTAATCAGAGCTAAAATTCCAAAAAATAGAAATGCTAAAGTAGAATAAGCTTGAGATTATTAGAAATGTCCAAAAATTGTCGTATTCATAAAGCAAAAATATAAATGAACTCTTATAAATTGAATGTGGAAAATTTACTGAATTAGTATTAATTCTTAGTCAATTTGAATTGAAATCTTCAAATTATTAGATCAATATTCATTAATCAAAATAGAAAGTTTTGTATTGTATTGTATTAAATTCACATTATTTCTAATAAAATTGAGAGTATAGTAATACTCATGTTAGTATTATTTTGTTATTATTTTATTCTATCGAATAATAATATAGAATAAAATTTAAATAGAAATTTATTCATTCTTTCTACTACTAAAATTAAAGTCTTTCTTTATATTAATACTTTTACTAATATGAATATGGGGCATTTAGTGTTCTATATATCTATGTCGTACTATAGATAATATATTCGTAATGATAGATATTAGATACTAAATTTGAGCAGTATCCATAAGAATATTAGGGCTATACAGACTCGAATCGTTGACCTTCTCGGTAAAACATATCAGACTGATTATTATCAAAATGATTTAAAGTGTTTTAAAAGACCCAACATGCATTTTTTTTTTTTTGCATTGGCTTTCTTCATTAACTAATTAAAATATAGTTAGTCTACCATTTTTTTTTCTTTACAGCGAGAAAAAGGAAATGACTCTCTGTGCTCTGATTTATTATTTGGATTAAAATCTGAAAGCACTACCAAAGTGTTTTAAAGAAGAAGGTTATCTTGGCATAGGTTAGCTTCTGGCCGGGATCAACTTAAGTTAAATGGACTCTATATCGACCTAGTTAAAGAAAAACATCAAATAGGAAATGAAGCTTCATACACCTTAAAGTTCATAAGATAGGAAGAAAATAGAATTATTTTGAGGTCCCTAGACTCATTATTCCTAGAATTGAACATATTAAGTATTCACCTTATCAATATCTCAAATCCATTTTATATGGATTCTATTTGACGTCTAAATCCTTTGTCAGACAATTATTCTCTTATTTCGTTCCTAGTGTAAGACATTAATTTCTCAATAAGATAAACTCTCTTAATTACATGATGGACTCCTATGTCTATGTAAACGAGGTGCTCTACCTAATCATGCTATAGCCCTTGTGCTTTTGATGCATATTTGATCATATTAGATTAATAAATTCTTGTCAAGATGAATATTACATGTTACAATCTTTGATATTACATTGGTATTGGATATAAGTAATATTACATTTACAATCTTTTGATTTGATAAAATAGTACTATTTTTTTATTTGGGATGATAAATGACCTACTTAACTCAGTGGTTAGAGTATTGCTTTCATACAACAAGAGTCATTGGTTCAAATCCAATTTTAGGTAAGGTATAGGTAGAAATTATTAGATACCAAAACATATGGTAATTAATAAGTTTTCTACTCACCCATTTTTATTTTTTGAGTCCACCACCAATTGCGAATAACTAGATGTCGATTGTGTATATGAAAGAAGATTTTTGGTAATAGTAATTTTTTATCTTTTACTACTCTTATGTTCTATTTTTCTTTTTTAATTATTCGACTGCACCAACTTGTTATGAGATCATACAGATAGCCTCTACTCGTGTCGTAGCTTGTCTGAGAGCTAGATTTGCCTCAATTGTTTGTCTCTTGCCTTCAGCCTTATTCAAGTTAGCTTCTGCTATTTTAAGAGTTTGTTGTGCTTCTTGTGGATTAATGTCACTACCCTTCTCCTCATCATTTACTAATTCTAGCAAAACCGCCCATCAGAGCCATTGTTACCCATTGGTCATTAAGGCATATTCTCAAAATACCAAAAAGTTGTGATAAGAAACATTCAATTTTTTGTGCTCTTGCCATGTTTAAGCAATCCTCTTCGGATAATTCGTCCAACCCAATGATAGCTATAATATCCTAAAGTTCTTTGTAACATTCTGAGTAATATCCTGAAGTTCTTTGTAACTCATTGTGCTGTTTCATAATGTTCTTCACCAACAATCTGAGGCTAAAGCATGGTTGACATTGAGTCTAAAGGATCTATCACTGGATAGATACCTTTGGCAACTAATCTTCTTGATAGTACAATAGTAACATCTAAATGTGCAAATGTCATGGCAGGAGAAGGTTCGGTCAAATCGTCTATAGATACATAAATTGTTTGAATAGATGTTATAGACCCCTTCTTTGGTAGAAGTAATTCTTTCTTATAAAGAACCCATAACGGAAGGCTTTCGACTCAATAACGTGGATACTTCAGATCCTGCTTGGCAAAACAGAAGATATAGTCGATAAATAGAAGTACATCTTCTTCATTGACATCTCAGAAAATATTTCGCCATAGGGCATTTAAACCAACTTGTTGGGGAGTCCGGGGAGCACCTGAGAGCAACAGCTGGCTAAGGACTAGGACCACTAAGAGACCCGGACACCACATCTCCACCCAAAACCTTAAGGCATTGGGTATATGGGTTACCTCTCTTATATATCCTTCACTTAACCCAATCCTAGCCAATATGGGACTAACCACTCACACTTGAATTCTAACAATATCCCCCCAAGTGTGAGTCTCCTACATTTAAGAGAACCGGCAGGATCCACTCTCGCTCCCCCATCAGGCTGAACCGCGGCTCTGATACCAATTGTTAAAACAGCAACAGTATAGAAGAAATAAGGAAACGAAAAAACGCAAAAGGGACACGATATTTGGTCACATTTGTTAGGCGATGGTTGCCACGTCGACTTCTGAGCATGTGTAGTTCGGTTTTATTTCTCAGTGAAGATTAGGGTTCAGTGTTACAAGCAGTATATATAATATTACGCTCCGCTAGCTCAGCTCCCCCGCCCCCCAGCCTTTTTGATACTGCATCATATGAGCCATACTCAACAATCTCCACCTTGGCGAATATCAAACCCCTATGACGATTCACTTCATAACGATCACATCCTTGGCACTGGGGGGTAGAGCTCCTGCTTGATCACTGAGTAATGTGTAACAAGTCCAAGCAATGCTTGAACTTGTCACTGGTGACTGGCTTGGTCAACATATCAGCTGCATTCTCTGAAGTATGAACCTTCTCAAGTAGTATCTGTCCAGATGCAAGTAGCTCTCTGATCTTGTGAAATCTCACATCAATATGCTTGGTCCTGGCGTGATACACCTGATTCTTTGCCAAGTAAATGCTCTGACTATCACAATGCAACCGAACTCCACCTTGCTCAACACCCAATTCCTTCACTAATCCTGTAAGCCATAAGGCTTCTTTGCGACTTCTACTTTGCCATGTACTCTGCTTGGTTGTCGACATGGCCCTTTATGGGTTGAACTGATGACTTCCAACAAATGGGTCCACCTGCAAGAGTATAGACATATCCCGTTGTAGACCTCCTATCATCCATATCACCCGCATAGTGCGAATCAACATATCCTACAACCGTAGGATCACCCTTTTCAACGCCAAACATGATACCATGACTGCTGTACCTCTTAAGTACCTCAAAATCCATTTGATCGCTTTGATGATGCTTCCAGGTTTGGACATAAACTTGCAAACTTGACTTACTGACTTGTGCCAAATCCGGCCTTGTGCGGAACCATAGCATACATTAAACAACCAACAAAGACGGCATAAGGAACCTTTGACATATACTCGACCACGCATCTGTCTTTGGACATCGATCCAACGAGCTTAAAGTGATTCACCAATGGAGTACTCACGACCTTGAATTACTCATGTCAAATCTGCAGCACCTTTTCAACATAGCTTTTCTGAGAGAGCCATAATTTTCTAGCACTCCTATCCCTGTGAATTTCCATCCCAAGAATCTTCTTAGCAGCCCCTAAGTCCTTCATGTCAAACTCCTTACCCAACATGATTTTCAGATCATTTACATCATGTAGATGATTAGCAGCGATCAACATGTCATCCACATACAGTAACAGGAAAATAAAAGAGCCATCATCAAGGCTCCTAACATAAACACAACAATCATACTCACACCTTCTGTAGCCAATCTGAAGCATGTATGAATCAAAGCACTTGTACCGCTGCCTTGGAGACAGCTTTAAACCATACAAAGACCTCTTCAATTTGCAAACAAGTCTGCCCTTGCCAGTGTCATTGAAACCCTCTGGCTGCTGCATGTAAATTTGCTCATCTAGATTATCGTGAAGAAATGTTGTCTTCACATCCATCTGCTCTAAATGCATGTCTCGACTGGCTACCAAGGCTAACACTGCCCTGATAGAGGTATGTCTGACAACCGGAGAGAAAATCTCATCATAGTCAATCCCCTTCTGTTGTGAGTACCCCTTTGCTACAAGACGAGCCTTGAACTTTTCCCCTTCTTTTTCTGTTACTGCTGGTTTTCGCTTGTACACCCACTTGCAACCCATAGCCCTTTTGCCCTTAGGAAGCTGAACAAGCTCTCATGTCTCATTTTTCTGCAAGGACTCCATTTCCTCCACCATAGCACCCATCCACTTATCTTTCTCCTAGCTAGCTATAGCCTCTCAAAAAGTGGACGGATCTCCAGAACTAGTAAGAAGTGCATATGCTGCCAAGTCTTCAAACCCATATCTCTCTGGTGGCTTGATTTTCCGTCGCTCTCTGTCAAATATCAGAGAATAGTCATGTACTTCACCTGAATCTTCAGGTCCATGGTATGGCTCAGTGGGAGAGCCTGATTTGTCTAGTGTTTCTGGTTCTGTCTGCACATTGCTCACTGGGGACGGCTCAATATGCACCTGAATCACCTCATTGTTGGAAGTTTTCCCTTCAGAGACTGTCACATCTGTTGCAACTGACTTTTTCAACACGAACTGCTCATAAAAAACAATATCTCTGCTGGTAACCACCTTCTTTGAAACTGGATCCCATAACTTGAACCCCTTTACACCTTTTGAGTATCCTACGAAGACACACTTCTTCGACTTTGGATCAAGTTTGGATCGATCTTCACTGGATATATGCACATAAGTTGGACACCCAAAAATCCTTAAATTGGTAAGATCAATGGGATTGCCTGTCCATACCTCCTCTGCAACTTTCCCCTCCAGAGAAGCCCGCGGTGACCTGTTGTGGAGATAGCATGCCATGTTAATTGCCTCTGCCCAGAAACCCTTTGACAATCCAGCATTCAACTGGAGACATCTTGCCCTTTCAGTTAGAGACCTGTTCGTTCTCTCTGCCACACCATTTTGCTGTGGTGTCTTGCGAACTGAAAAATGCCTGTGAATACCATGTTCTTCACAGAATTTCTTGAAATTCGAATTAGTGTACTCTGTCCCATTATCTGACCGCAAATACTTGATTTTTCTGCCCGTTTGATTCTCTACTTCAGCTTTCCACAGCTTGAACTTTGTAAACACTTCAGATTTATGCTGCAAAAAATACACCCAAACCTTACGAGAAAAATCATCAATAAAAGTCACAAAATCTTGGAACCACCCATGGAGGGCTGTTTGGTAGCCCCCCACACATCCGAATGGACATAGTCTAGGATTCCCTCTGTTTTGTGCTTCCCGGTCTGGAACCGAACACGACACTGTTTCCCGAGTACACAATACTCGCACAGATCCATCTTGTAAGTGCGACGCCTTTAGCAATTTCTCTTATGAAGTTCCATCATCCCACGCTCATGAGATGACCAGACGCATATGCGAGCTTAGTTGCATCGTTATCGACTCACCGACGCAACATCACCTACAAATCGTAGCGCCAACAGCTTTATAGATGTTACTGCGATCCTCTTTGCTCTCATCACGCCAAGGCACCCTGCGACCTTCATGATGTCCCTATCTCCATCAGACCTGTAGGAAAAACCATTTGCCTGTAGAGTACCTAAGGAAATCAGATTCTTTTTCAATTCTGGAATATATCTGACATCATTCAACGTTCGTACTCCACCATCATCCATAGCAATTTTGATTTGTCCCATTCCTTGGATAGCACAAGCTTTATCATTACCCAAATAAACAAACCCAAAACTGCCTGACCTGAATGTAGTGAACCATTCCCGGTGCGGCGTCATGTGGTAAGAACAACCAGAATCAAGAATCCATGCCTGCATTGCACCATCACGAACGCAAAGCATATCTCCTTCACTGCCAGAATCATCGATTTGGACCACATTTGCAGAACTGGATGAGCCCTGCTTTCTGTTTGGACAGTCCCGCTTCCAATGCCTAGTCTGTTTGCAAATGTTACACTCTGTTTTCTTGTTCTTGGATTTATACCTCTTCTTTCCAGAACCTCCTTTACCCTTGTTCCGCCCACGATCATGACCCCCCTTCACATACAGACCTTCGCCTCCTTGACTTCCTTCCTCTGCACTCTGTCTCCTTTGAGAATGAGACACGAGTGCAGCAGTAATATCATCTAGGCTAATAGTGTCTTTCCCGTAGGTAAGAGTAGTCACTAAGTGATCGAATAAACCTGGTAACGAGCACAGAAGAATGATTTCCTTGTCTTCGTTATCTACCTTAACCCCAAGCTTCGTCAGATCCGTGATTATGGTGTTGAAGGTATTGACGTGCTGTTGCAAATCAGATCCTTCCTGCATCCTAAGGCTGTACAATCGTTGTTTGCAAACAGTTTGTTCATCAGCGTCTTTGACTGATACTGGCTCTCCAATTTATCCCAAACCTCCTTCGGAGTCGTTAGGTCCAAGATATGATACATCACCTCGTCTGAAACACATAGACGTATCAATCCTACGGCCTTCTCCTTCATCTCGGCCCAATCGACGTCCGCCAAATCTGTCGGTTTCGTCTCACGCAACGCCTTCTGTAAACTTTGCTGAGCCAACAGATCCTTAACCCTTCTTTGCCATAATCCGAAGTTGCCCGTCCCGTCGAACCTTGCCAAATCGAATTTCGCACCCGAATTAAACGTCATCTAATACCAATTGTTAGAGAGTCCGGGGAGCACCTGAGAGCAACAGCTGGCTAAGGACTAAGACCACTAAGAGACCCGGACACCACATCTCCACTCACACTTGAATTCAACACAACTCACACACAAGCTCCGAATGGTTCATTCATTTGACCGTAGACTAGAGCTACTTTTGATTCTTCAATATTTATTACATTAATTACTCTAGATTTTTTCATTTCCATATAAAAATCATTTCCCGCACGAGTACACTCCCCTGCTCTGCCAAATACGAGTACACCTCCATGAGGTTTGGCAATGTTACTGATCAATTCGATAATGGGTATTATTTTACTCATTATGGAATTTTTTTATCAAACATATATGACATAGTCTATATGTTTTTGAGTCAGTACTTACTTGTATCGGTGAAATTATTAATTTAAAAATTATATAATCCAATTTCCGCAAAAAAAATAAGTTTCTTCCATATAATTTATACACATGTCGTTTATAATTTAATTATTTATTATTTTTTTCTTAAATATTTTTAAATTAATTAATTATTTATTTAAATTTAAATTTAAAAAGATGTTGAACCAACCACGTGGTGTGTAGCTGAGCACGAGAATGGAGTGGTGGGAACAGAGTTACGAAGCAGAGAAAGGTAAAGTGGCGAATCAGTGGAAGCGGAACAGTTAGCTTACTATGACGTCGGCATTCACCACCACCTCCACTCTCACTCTCTCCCACCGCCGAACGCCGTTTTCCTACCCCAAAGTCCATTTTCCCAAACCGAAGGGGGTTGTCGCATATTCTACCTTCAATAATCAAATTGTTTCCAAATTAACCAACCAAAATGCAGAGCTCCAGGTTCAAACCCGGTAATTCTTCTAACCTGTTAAATTTAGATTCAGATAATGTTCTTATAGGGAAGCGATTCTCATGTCTTTCTTCTTATTTTTCTTCCTTGTACTTGTAGCATGTGGAATTGGAGGGGTTACTCTATCCGCTATCAATGTTCCGGGAATAATGGCCCTGCATTAGTTTTGGTGCACGGTTTCGGAGCTAACAGGTCTACGCTGTTAATTATTTCCTTCTCATTATCTCATGTGCCATAGGTATTTTTTTTTTTTTTTTTTCTTAGGCAAAGAGAGAGAGAGAGCGCCGTTAAAACCTTTCTCACGCAAAACCACCCAGGAAAAACACCAACAAGGAAAAAGAGACTTCACTTAAAATTTATTAATAAAAAAGGAAACAAGAAACACGTGACTAGACCAAAACCCATGAAAGAAAAACAAAATGGAGATCCGCAAGAAAAGAACACCCGCTAAAAAGATAAAACAAAGTTTGGCGTACGACAAAGATCACAATAATGACTTTCATCCCAACTATGTTGGCCAAAGCCATTAACAATCATATGCAAAGACGCGTCGAGGAAGACAAAGTAAAACCCAACCCCAATAGAGACAATCATAACTAAAGACTGCAAAGCAACAAGGCACAATTACTTGAATCTATAACAAGGACGACCCAATCTATTATTAAAGAAATCTTCATAAAGAAACTTAGGCGTGAATTCCACGGTTGAAGCCAGAGATTCCAAGGCCATGAGCCGCTAAACGATCCATGTGATTATTCCCTTCACGAAAGATATGAGACACAAGGAAAGTCATATGTTTTGTTAGAGCAATCTGATTATTCCATCTATTCTTAAGTCGCCAAGGCACAATACTTTGATTCTTAAAAGCACCAACAACCAACCGGGAGTCACACTCGACCAAAGGTGATGCCAACCCTTTTGATGGCGGTCTCGATAGCGAACATAGCGCCAAATAATTACGCCTGAAAAGAGTTTTTAATACCCAGTTAGCGTAAAAACAACCCACAATAATGCATTATAATCACGAAAGATACCCCACAGAAGAGGGCCCGGCAACCCTTCGCAAAGACCGTCAAGATGTGCATTTAAAAACAAAGGTTGAGGGGAGTCCAAAAACCTCTTTAATAATAGGAGTGAGTGCAGGGTGACACAGGATCTTGAAAGCTTTCAAAATGGAAAACTCCTCTATAGATGGGAACATAGTGCCTTTGCTATAATTACCAACAAGATAAACATTAGCAATAATGAGATTAATAACAGATCCCCGATGGAGCACCTTATTATCAAATCTTAGCTTATTCCTGCAAAACCAAATAGCCCAGACTATGTTCACCACACAGGCTACAACAACATCCAAAACCTGGGAGCTCCAAGTTCTATTACAAACCTCTAGAATAGTACCAACTGAGGAACAGTCAATATGAACACCGAGGATGCTTTCAAGCCAGTGCCAAAGAGATAAGGCAAAGGTACAACCATGGAACAGATGGGACGAACTTTCCGAATTATTGCCACATAGGCTACAGACTGAAACCACAGTAACACCACCTTTTCTCAAATTATCATCAGTGGGCAGACGATTGTGAATTAATCTCCAAAGCAGGAAAGACTTAGAGGGAGGGATAGCACTTCTCCAAATAATCTTACACCAAGGCAAAGAATTACGAATGGGTTCAAAAAACAAGTAAGCATCTTTAAAAGATAAAATACCTTTTTCATTAGGCCCCCACATAATAGCGTCTGATGTCTGAAATTTTGGAATAGCTATCTCTTTTATCTCAGCCATAACGCTAGAGGCTCTAGCAGCAAGATTGTGCGGGATAGACCAAGCTCCATCAACAATAAAATCTTTCACCTTCGCATGCAGCAAAGGGCGCAAGTAAGGAGGAAGGTTCAGGAGGTCCACAATTGGCTGAGACAACCACTTATCCCTCCAAAAGTTAACTTTAGATCCGTCCCCAATATTCCAGGAAGAATGCTCATCAATAAAAGGTAAACAGGTTTTAATACCTGGCCAAATAGAGGAAGAGATATGGTAAGTTACAAGTCTATTATTCTTAACCGCTCTAGCTCTCAACAGAGAGGTCCAATATAGGTTCGAAACTTTGAAATCCCATGCAAGCTTCAGCATGCTAGCTTTATTAAAAGACTATATGTGCCATAGGTATTAACATTACTTAGCTTTTGGAAAAGTTCTATGTTTAATATATATGGTATGTAACTTCAACACTCCTCTAAACAGCTGCTTATGAGGCATATCAACACTAAATTTTGAGTTAGTTGTATTCATGTACTGTTTATGGTTCAGTTGGAATGGAAGCAAATTACTGCACATGTTTGTGTTGTTCTGGAACTAAATAAGTATTAACGAGCTATTCCTCCATAATAAAAAGCATCTACACTCCATGATCAAATTTCATTTCCTTTTTTTTTTTTTTTCTTCAGTTTTTTGTTGGCATCTCCAATTAGTCAATAGGAGTTAATTGACAATTGACTTCTGCTTTTAAATTCAGACAACCAACTGTTTAGGTGGGCACTTTGTTATGTTCATTAAATCCACGTCAAATGTTTTGAAAATTTGACCGGTCATTTAATAGGTGAAGGCATTATTCATAGTTCAAGTTCAACCCTGAAAATTAAAACAAAATTTTCAGAGATCTTGTTAGGTAAAATTTAAAACTAACTAGAAGTTACCATATTATATGTCTTGTAAGATAAAAATTCCATAATAAGAGGTCAAATAGTAACAATTTATTCATAAATTTCATACATGGGCGTTTATAGCTTGAGTTGTGCCTATATTTTGCTAAAAATATTTTTGATTGGATTAAAATATTATAAAAATGAAAAATTTTAAAAATATAAAACTCTTGGTTCTTCATGACTAATTTTCAAACTGGTTCCCCCTGGTTATGTGATAATCCAGTTCTTCAGGTTAAATGAAGTATATACATGGCCGGATTTCTAGTTGCACCGGCAAGTCTTTTTTAATTCAATGATTTATTGATGCATTTTGACATTGTGTCAAACTGGTCAGTGTTTAGGTAAAACTGTAAAAGAACACTATTATATCTGTTCCTTGAATTATATGCATCTTTACTGGTGGAATTGTTTCCTTTATGTAAGGAATAACGAGGAGACCTTTTCCCTATTCCAGAATTGATTGCTGTCTAGATGTATCTAGAAATTTGTATTACAAACATGTATACATGTTTTCGCATTGTGATAAGTATATGCATGTCACATGTTATATCAAATGTTTATTGTGTCAGTTTTATACTTTGGTCTTTTTGGTTCTGCAGTTATTTTGACTTTGTGCCGCAAAGTAATTGAGAGTACCCTTCATTGCAGTGACCACTGGAGGAAAAATATTCCAGCTCTAGCAAAATCCCACCGGGTATACTCTATTGATCTTATTGGATATGGATATTCAGATAAACCAAATCCTCGGCAAATTGGAGATGATTCCTTTTACACTTTTGACACATGGGCAGCACAATTAAATGAGTTTTGTCTTGATGTCATCAAGGATGAAGCATTCTTTATATGCAATTCTATTGGAGGTAAATTCTTTTCAAGTGTCTTGATAATTAGTCACTGCTTGGGTTAAAAAAGAAGAAAAAAAAAAAATTAATCACTGCTTGGGAGCCCCTGAGCTCCCTTCTATTAAAAACAGAAGGAAAAAAAAAAAATTAATCACTGCTTGGGTTATTTTAAACTAGTTGTTTCTCTTTGTTGTTACAAGCTGAGAGAGAGACTTTTCATGCTATCGCTAAGAATTCGTTTTTTATTTTTTCTGAAGGAGTTGTTGGTCTTCAGGCAGCTATAACTGCTCCAAAAATCTGCCAGGGTATTATCCTTCTCAATATATCTCTGCGTATGCTTCATTTAAAGAAGCAGCCTTGGTATGGAAGACCTTT
Organism: Calophaca sinica; assembly: GCA_037113605.1. Lineage (NCBI taxonomy): Eukaryota > Viridiplantae > Streptophyta > Magnoliopsida > Fabales > Fabaceae > Calophaca > Calophaca sinica. Next base: position 74,372,265 of record CM073736.1, read on the forward strand.
GATCAGATCATTCCAGAGATTGCTTAGGTACAAATGAAACAGAAGTTTCTTTATGTGGACTTAACAGATTTCAAACCTAAACCAGGGGATTTACCATTATCAAGCTTTCTGTTATAGGGATACTCCTGTAGGAAAATTTTTCTTTAAAGCTATTGCAACTAAAGAATCCGTGAGGAACATTCTTTGCCAGGTACTCCTCTAGCTTAAAGTCAATTTAGTCTCTTTAAAAGCTTATGTTTTAAAGAATTTTGGATAGACAAACAGAAGGAAATTCTGGTGGATGAGACTATTAATGCATTAGAATAAATTTGAATGATGTTGATAGGGACCCAAGTATTTTATTACAGAAATGAGAATATTTACCTACAGAAATATATTCACAAAACAGACCCTCACACTCAAAACTGAAACAGAAATAAACATAGAAACACTGTAAACACTAAACCAGCTCCAAAAGGTATTATGCTTTTTATGTTGGCAAACGAGGATGCTGTTACCTGCAACTGTAATGATTGCGAATGAATTGCTTTTGACAGTGCTATCATGACACTTCCAAGGTGACAGATGAGCTAGTGCAGATAATCCTTAATCCAGGACTGGAACCTGGGGCTGTCGAGGTCTTTCTTGAGTTTATTTGTTACTCTGGCGGCCCTCTTCCGGAGGAACTACTACCCCAAGTAAAGGTAAGCGTCCTCACACCCTTAGGCGGGGAGGTGGTAGTAAAACAGGTGAATATAAGTTTTGATAAACTCAAATGCAACAAACATAAACGATATGTATGATTTCTCTTTTTTCAGTGTCCGGTTCTAATAGCTTGGGGTGACAAGGATCCTTGGGAACCAATTGAGCTAGGAAGAAATTACGGAAATTTTGATTCAGTAGAAGACTTCATTGTCCTTCCAAATGTTGGGCATTGCCCCCAGGTTCTCTCTCTTGTGTCATTCCCTTGCTTTCTCTCTATAATCTATATACATGTAAAAGAGTTTTGAGCTAGCATTTTTCAAGTGATGATTATTTTCCTGTGTCACCTACATCTCGTGACAAAACTGTTTCACACCTAGAGGTAGCATTAGGAATCTTGGAGCAGGAATCCTGTTAATTTCAAGCGAAATTTTTATGCAAGACTTCAACATTAACAAAATAACACATAAGGCCATATAACTGCAGCATAGATATCCTATTAACAACTGTCATACATCAACACAGTAATAGTAGTCATCAGCAGTTAAGACATGAGTTACTACAACTTTGTAGGAATGATAACAATACATACAAATGATCCCCACACGAAGATACCAGTCATAGCTTCTATATACAAAACAAAGAAGGGTCGGTCAAAATAAAAACAATAATGCATGAGGAACAACAACAAAAATCCTCCATGCCAAGGTATATCCTAGTTAGCACTTCAAAAAGTGTCATCTCTTACTACTGCACATCTAGGCAAGCGTAGGCGGTGAGAGAAAAGACATAACCATATGAATGAATAGGTGGGAAGCAATCACAACCAAAACCTGCTCCAGCATCAACATACAAGTCCAGAGTAATATGAACTCATACGAATTGTTCCGCTATAGATGATCTCATTGTCAGCTCTGTCAACGTAGAAACAGAGCAACTTGAAAGAAAGAACTCAGCAGAGAGATTTGTGAATTGATCAGAGTGATCAAGATTGAATTCGTTGAACTGTAAGCTATACACAAGGTTCCTATATATGCTATTTTAATTTACAAAGCAGAAGCAAGAAAAACTAACTAACCATCGACAGCTGTAACTAACTAATTGATAGCTGGCTAACTAACTCTAACAGCTGGTATAACTAACTTAAACATAAAATTAATTACAAGTAACAGCCCCCCTCAAGCTAGAATGTATATCAAGCATTGCTAGCTTGGAATTACAGGATTGAAAAGATCCCAAATGTAGGGGCTTGGTGAAGATATCCGCAACCTGGTCTTTGGTAGAGATAGGGAGGAGATGCAATATACCAGCTTGAATTTTGTCACAAACAACGTGACAATCTATCTCGATGTGCTTAGTTCGCTCGTAAAAACCTGGATTCGCGGCAATATGAAGAGTAGAATGATTATCACAGTAAATAACAGCTGGAGACTTATGCTGAATTTTAAAATCACGCAGAAGATATAGTATCCATTGTGCTTCACATGTTGCTTGAGCTAAGGCTCTATATTCAGCCTCTGAGGATGAACGAGACACAATGGATTGTTTCTTGCTTTTCCATGAAACCAAAGAGGATCCAATGAAGAACAAAAACCGGTGATAGACCTGCGTGTGTCAAGGCAAGCTCCAAGCTCCCCAATCAGAATCGCAAAACCCTTTCAAGATTGCAGAAGTGTTGGCACTGAAATATAAGCCTTTACCAGGATTCTACTTGATGAACTTTAGAACCAGCAAGCCAGCATGGTAATGCAGATCAGTAGGAGAAGAAAGAAACTGACTTAACCTGCTGACTGCATAACCCAATTCTGGTCTTGTGTGAGTGAGGTAAAGTAACTTGCCAATTAAGCGCCTATAAGGAGATGGATCTAATAAAACAGTGCCAGATGACTTGTGAAGTTTGAATGTGGGATCCATTGGTGTGGAACATGGTTTAGCGCCTAATTATCCAGCATCTTGTAGCAAGTCTAAGGAGTATTTTCATTGACACAAAGAAATGCCCTCCTTGTTGCGAGCCGCTTCAAAACCCAAGAAATATTTGAGAGTACCCAAGTCTTTAATGCTGAATTGTGCTTCCAAAGTATGTTTGAGCAGATTAATTTCGTGAATATCATTGCCCGCAAGGACCAAATCATTCACATAAACCAGAATCGCAGTAAAACTGTTGGACGAAACTTTGGTGAATAATGAATAATCAGACTTGGATTGATGATAACCTGAATTAACAAGTGTAGAGGTCAATTTTGCATTCCATTGACGGCTCGCCTGTTTGAGACCATATAATGAGCGTTTCAGTTTGCATACAAGCCGTTTATTAGGCAAATCAAGCCCTGGAGGTGGCCGCATATATACCTCTTCAGTGAGGTCGCCATGTAAGATAGCTATGTTCACATCTAGTTAATACAAAAACCAGTTGTGAGAGACTGCAAGTGCCATTAATACTCGGACAGTGGTCATTTTAACCACAGGGCTAAAAGTTTCTAAGTAGTCAAGGCCTGCAGTTTGTGTAAAGCGCTTTGCAGCCAAACGAGCCTTGTGTCTCTTAATGGATCCATCAGCATTGAACTTGAGTTTGAAAACCCATTTGCAGCCTATTGGTTTCTTATGAGGAGGCAGAGATGTAATTTCCCAGGTATTGGTTTTCTCCAAAGCAGACAGTTCGGCTTTTATGGCTTTGTTCCAATTCTCATCACACACAGCATCCTCATATGTGGTAGGTTCAGAAAATGTGAAAAGGTGCAGTGAAAAATGTATTTGAGAAGAGGAAACTTTATCATAAGAAACAAAATCTGATAAAGGGTAAAGACTACCTTTGGAAGATTTGTGTGTTGCAGCTGAATGTTGGATTGTATTGGTGAGTAAGTTGCAATGGTAATCTTTTAAGCAAGAAGGAGCTTTGGTGACCCTAGAGGATCTCCTAGGCAAAGAAGGAATGCATGTAGGAGTAGGGTTAATGTGACTGGTAGGAACTGATGAAGGAGGACTAACATGAGACAGTCCAACTGAATCAGTATTTGAAGAAGTAGGGGAAATGAGATTAAGAGGAGATGCAGGTGAAGAATATGATTCATGTGAATGAGAAATATTAAGTGTATGAAAAGGCATGTCAAAAACAGAATCATATGATTCATGAGATGCAGGTGATGGTGATGACAAATTTGTGTCTTGAGAGTTTTCAAGAGAAGTAGAGAAAGGGAATATGTGTTCAAAAAATGTGGTGTCTCTGGAAAAGAAAAGCTCTCTAGATTTAAGATCTGGAAGAATATGACCTTTGACATCATGTTTTGATCCCAAATAAACACATTTTTTGGATCTTGGATCAAACTTATTTCTGTTACGCTTCAATGTGGATGCAAAACAAAGACAACCAAAAACCTTTGGAAGAGAAAAATTTGGTTTTTGTTGAAACAGAACCTGATAAGGTGATTTTGAACTCAAAAATTTTGTTGGTAATCTATTTATCAAGTGCACAGAATGATCAATGGCATGAGACCGAAATGAAATTGGTAGTTTTGCTTGAAACATCAAGGCTCTAGCTACATTAAGTAAATGTTGATGCTTCCGCTTAACAATCCCATTTTGTTGAGGGGTGGCAACACAAGAGGTTTGATGTGCTATGCCTTTTTTAGAATAAAAATCTTTAAGCATGAATTCATTGCCAATGTCAGTTCGGATAAATTTGATAGTAATGTTAAATTGAGTTTGAATCATGGCAACAAAAGATTTTAATAAGGTTGAAGCCTCTGATTTAAGCTTCATTAGAAAAACCCATGTAAAACGACTTTTATCATCAATGACAGTTAAGAAATATCTATGGTCAAACATTGAGGGAACAGAAAAGGACCCCAAATGCCCATATGCATAAGATCAAAGCAATTTTTAGAGATATTGTGACTATGTGAAAATGGTAAACATTTCTGTTTGGCATAAAAGCAAGTATCACAAGGTAAATCGCTTTTATTACATTGAACAAAAGGAAAATCCTTATGAATGCATACAAGAGTATCATGAGAAGGATGTCCAAAATGTAAATGCCAAATGTTACAAGGAACATCCGGCTGATGTAATGAATTAACAGATGCAGAGGAATTGGTATGAACAAGGTTATTTACAAAATGCAAAGCATAATTATAACTAGGATGCAGTTTGGCTGATGAAGTGTAGATATACAATCCATTAAGAAAACCAGCTGCACCAATTATCTTCTGGGTAGGCAAACCCTGAATCAAACATTTGTTTTATTAAACGAGATGTCACAAGGAAGAGAATTTGTTAATTTTGGAATAGAAATCAAATTGCAAGAAAACTGTGGAAGATACAGTACATCAGTAAGATAGAAATTTGATGAAAAAGAAATAGTACCTACATAACAAGTGGAAACTTTGGTACCATTTGGAAGATGAACAGAAATGGGAGAAGTAGTTTCTAGAAATTGAAAGCATGTTAATGAATGGCAAACATGATCTGTGGCACCTGTGTCTATAATCCAAGAATGGACCTTAGGGAGAGAAGAAATTGCACAGATCATACCTGAAGTATTGGAAGGAATGGTGGTTATGTGATTCACATTATGTGGCTGCGAGGAGGTAGAGGATTGAAGTAAAGCCAATAAAGCCGTATGCTGATCAGGAGTGAAACTAAGTTTTCCAGAATCTTCAGCTGCTGCCTCACTGTAGACAGATTTGGAATCATCTTCATAATTATCAGATTCGATGGCACAATTGTTTACAGAAGCATTCTTCTGATAATGAGGTGGATAGCCATGTTTCTTGAAACAGGTATCAACCGTGTGACCAGTCTTGTCACAGAATGAACAAATGCGAACTCCTCTTCCACGACCACTAGAAGATCTTCCTCCACGATCACCTCTACCTTTGGCATTGCCTCTTCCAGAAGAATTGCCAGATACTTGAGCAACAAATTTGGAATTATCCAGAGGGATGTTAAACTGGCGTTCTTGCTGAATTAACAGAGAAAAAACCTTGCTAAGATTGGGTAGAGGTTCCATGAGCATAATTTGGGAACGAACGGGAGAATATTGTTCATTTAGGCCTTTCAAGAATCTGATAACACAGTCACCTTCATGATACTCTCTAATCATTGGAAGAACATGTCAGACATATTTCACAGCACAAACACATGTTGGAAGAGGGCGAAAATTGTGAAGTTCTTGCCAAAGCTTTTTCAAACGAGTATAGTAAGTAGTAATCGAACTATCACCTTGTTTGAGACTGTATATCTCTTGTAAATCAGAAATTTTGAAAACATCACCTTGATAATAGCGATCCTTTAACTCTTTCCACACTTCAACCGCAGTATCCAGAAACATGATGCTCTGTGCAATTTCAGGATCAAGAGAATTGGTGATCCAGGAAATGATCATCGTGTTGCAACGATCCCAAGCCAAAGAATAACGATCAATATCAGGAGGCTTCGGCAAAGAACCGTCAATAAAGCGAATCTTGTTCTTGGAACGTAACGCAGTGAGCATCGATCGAGACCAGGCTTGATAGTTTGTGTTGGTTAAAGGTGGAGAAATCGCTAGGATGCGTGAAATAGGGATCAAGCATATCATATTGATAGCCGCGAGAAACAGAGTTTCTCGGAGGAGGAGAACTTCCATGGCGATGGCGAGAGGAAGAATTTCCATGCCGAGGAACATCGCCATGAATCGGAATCTCAGAACCAACTGATTCATCATTAGAACCAGAATCGGCGCTAGAATTAGCCATAGATGAAATGTAGAAATGCAGAAATCAAGGAAGGAATTCGAAAAATTAGAGTGCGAACGAGTTGAACCCTAAGATTTCAACTGATACCATGTAGAAACAGAGCAACTCAAAAGAAAGAACTCAGCAGAGAGATTTGTGAATTGATCAGAGTGATCAAGATTGAATTCGTTGAACTGTAAGCTATACACAAGGTTCATATATATGCTATTTTAATTTACAAAGCAGAAGCAAGAAAAACTAACCAACCATCGACGACTGCAACTAACTAATTGACAGCTGGCTAACTAACTCTAACAGCTGGTATAACTAACTTAAACATAAAACTAATTACAAGTAACAGTCAAAGTCCCCCTAATCACCACTTCATCATACACAACATCACTTCATCATACTCAACACCAACTTGACAAGAAGGGAGATCCAAAGACGTTTCGTAGGTATGCAAGGTCTTTGACACATACACACATCAAATAATTCAAAAGAAAAATAGTGGTGTGATATTCATGATTAATTGAAGTTAGCTTAGAAATGAAAGAAAACTACTGCAAATCATATATAATACAAAGAAAACCACAAAAGAGATGGAGTGGCATAAAACAATCAATTCAAGAGCACACACTCGTAATGCAGATGCATGATCAATCAAAGAAGAGCGATGATAGCTGCTATGGCCTCGCCCAATAGGCCGGCCTGACCTGCATCATGCCCAAGTGTTGTTCGTGATCTATCTTCAGACCAGATTAGGCTAGTTGCATTACATATATACACCTTAAGCTATTTTGCATTATGTAGACACACCTTACGTTATGTTGAAACATTCTCCTAGAGTGTTGTGTCACTAGCTTCTAGAACCTCCATGACACACGTCACCTTTTCATGCTCAAAAGTCATTCTAGTTGTCCACATCCTTGGACTCAAAAGTCAAGATACACCTGGATTAGATTGTGGAGGAGCTTGGCCTACAGTGACTGAGTTGTCACTCACTTACATCTGGTCTCTATTTAAAGAGACGTTATATGCTCTTTTAGTTACATACAGTATTCTATACTCTTATATTTTTGGAGCATACACTTACTAGTGTCGGAGTGTCTTGGATGTATCCGCCTTATCTCTTTGTTGCTTTCTTCCACGCATAGTACCGGTTTAACCACTTGTAGCTGGAGGCATCTTTGATTTCGGTAAAGACAATAGCTATTCACATGATAGTCAGCGAGTGGCTCTTATTGACCATTATAAGAGATGAGTGAAAACCATTGACAACAAAAGTAATTTTCTCTATCAGGTAAAATTAGACATCCTTATCACTAATTGGAACTGAAATGGCCATTTTTAATAAATTTCACTTCTTTTTGTCCCTTTAGATTAAATATTGCTTCATTTTTAATAAATTTCACTTGTTTTGGTACGTGTATTTTCTCTCATATAACTTCTATTTTTATATTAGGACCTGTTCCAACATTAAGTGGTCATATCTGATTAAATGTATAACCTTATTTTGTTTTCCATAAATCTTCTCACTTTATTAATTGTTCACTTCATGAAGGATGAAGCACCTCATCTTGTGAACCCACTTATTGAGTCATTTGTGGCACGGCATGCTAAATCTTCATCTAGTACCTCATCAGTTAATTGATTCCTGTCATCCAGTTGTTGATGCTGCCCGGATTGTTGAAATTGTGTACATTTATCCATTTGCTTCCATTAAGATCGGTTTTCATTTTTTTGTATAGTACAAACATTATGGACTTGGTTTCCCTTAAAAGATTCACTTTAGGAGGAAAAGTGATGAATTATATCGTTGATGACAAAATCAAGAGAGTAGATTTAAATATTTTTTTTAAGTTTATTATACATGTACATACATTTTATCACAATATCTTGATTTTTTTTAATTGATATTCCTTAATTTTCCTTCTCAAGGAAATCTCTCACTTTTCGGGAAGTCAAATGCATTATGTACTTGTATGGTTAGAAAGCACAAGTGGTTTATTGTCCAACGTAAATACTGGCAAAACGGGCTTAGCCCATTGGGCCGGCCCGCTGGGTTGCGTTGGTGTTCATCAATTCACTAGCCCATTTAGCCTAATCCATCTAGCCCGCCAACTCTACGGGTCACGAGCGGGCCGGGTTGGGCCAACCCATTGGGTCAGTATATATATAATTTTTTATTTTTTTCCTATTTTTAAATAAAAAAATTTTGGCCTACTATGCTGTAATGTGATTCCACATGGGCAATATTATAAAGTTTTGTAAGAATTTTGGACAATATGGATTATTCAGTTCAAATACCATGATTATAAATTTTAAAATAGGATATTATAGATGTACAAAATTAGAACGCTAAATAATGAAAAATAAAAATGAAAACTCATAAAAAAATGAGGTTGAAGTACTTTTTGAAGACATAATTGTATCCTTCTTTTAACTGTTTTGAACACCAAAATTAGAAGAAAAAAAAATTTTGGTCTACAATTGACAAATTGATTTTTTTTTTCTTTTTGTTATTTTTTTTTTTTTGACAGGCCAGCCCGCAGTCCGCCCAACCCGTCATAGATCGGGTTAGAATTAACATCTCAACCCATAATTCTTTGGTGGGCCGGGTTGGGCTAGGCCATTTTTATGTGAGCCCAGCCCGACCCATTTTGCCATCCCTAGTAAATACCTGACATAGAACCATTATAGTTTCAATTTGTGTCATTTCCATGTAATCATATTTTTCAATCTTGAAAATTTTGCTACCTTGTTTTGTTTTGTTTTTTTTATTGTTTTATCATGCTCATTTGAATAGAAGAAAACTTTGTGATAGTCACCTCAGCTTTTGGGCTGATTCAAGTTATCTCTATTTTTAATGGATGCGGATGATGCAAGCAGCAATTTTTGGGAATTGCTAAAGGCACCCAGCAACACCCAACATTTGGTTGTGTTGACCAATATACACCCGGTAAAATTAAACCTTTTTTTTTCATCACTCGTGTCCCTCGCAAATAGCTATTTGCGAGTGAATAAAATTTTAATTTTTGTTCACTCGCAAATAGCATATTTACGAGTTAAAAAAATAACTCGCAAATATGCTATTTATGAGTGAACAAAAATTTAATTTTTTTCCTTTATGTTAAAAAATATCAACAGGCGAGATGCGACAGACACACTTTTAATGGTTCATATCGTATCAAACATTCTATAAATAGAACCATTTTCACACACCCAATTTCACATAAACCCTAAATCAATTTCATCATCCCTTAGCCCGCTCGGGAGCCATGTCACTCACTCAATCAACCCAGTTCTTGATGGATTCGAGCCTTGCCGTTGTCTATCACGGTGGCAGAATCACAACAAGTGCTGATGGCATGGTTTTTGAATGCGATGTCCCAAAAATATTTAGGATCAAGACATCCATCACCATTGAAGAACTGAAGCAAAAGATACGGCGAAAGCTCGGAGCTGGATCACGTATAGTGGCAGATCTCTACTATCGATGCCCTGTTTCGGTAGCTAGGGGGCGTGTTCAGTATATGAATATGACACTTCTAAACGACAAAGACATACAACGCATGTGAGAAGCATTCAATGATCATTCTAGCCATGGCCCAATAGAGTTGTATGTAGTGATTCGAAGATCAATTGACGAGATCATTGCAACATGCCGTGCACCAAGAACAGTTGAGGAGATCCTTGCAACATGTCGTCAACCATAGCCAAGGATTAGCACCAATGACTAGATCATGTAATGTTTGTGTTGTGTTGCTGTTGAACGAGTAGTTTCGTTTAACAAATTGTTGGGTTTGGTGTTTTTAATGTTGTAGTTCGGTGTTTTAGTTGCATTCGGTGATCATGTAATATTGTTTTGTTGTTGTTGAATAAGTAGTTGCGTTTAATAAATAGTCATGTTTAAGTTTATTTTTATTATTTTGTATTTCTAAACTCACTAATAAACAACAACAACAACAACAACAACAACAACAACAACACCAATAATAATGCTAATAATATTTACATAAAAAAACAAGTGTTCGCATAAAAAAAAAAATACATAAAAACACAACTACTCAGCGGCCCTCCGCTATCCGAAGCACCTTGTAACACCATAAATTCCAAAATACTTGAAAGTAAGATAGTTAACATTAAATACAGTCATCCCAAGAGAATTTAAACTTAGACCATACATCAAGTTTAAATTGTACAAGGTTTCTAATTCAAATTACATAACTGTCAAAGGATTTAATACAAATCTTTGTCTTTTTGCATCAAATACCTAGAGTGTTACATAATCAAAACTACAAAATAAATATAGCTGTGGCAATCAAGCCCCTTTAGTCTTCCTTCTCAACCTGCAGATCTGAAATAAATAAATAAATAGACGGGGTGAGATAAAAATCTCAGTGAGCTCTCCCCTCGACTCCTTGCCATCACTCCACTTATTATACAATTTTTCAAAAAATAGATAATATGTGACTATGCAATGCATCTTCTTAATTGAGGACATTTAGTCCTTCTTTGCTTTGTGTCATTGGGTTGTTGTCATATGCTTTGGTCCATTAACCCCAATCACACGCTTTCGTAAGGTGGTTAGACGTCTTAACCATCCAAGTGGCGTCCCACGAGGCTAACCATACCGATCTTCTCCTATAAATAGAGGAGTCTTACTTGGCCATTTTGTGATTTTTGTCACAACTTTCTTTCTTTAATGCATGTTTAAGAAAATGCAACTTAGCTAACTAGGATTATTAACCCTCATCATTATTTAACTATTCAAGGAAATTTCTACAATAAATCCAATGAATCAAGCTTAAAATGAGTTTGAAATCTCAACATATACTTATCATGATTCATTAACAATTCCTACATCCAAGACATTTCAAGATCATATAGAAACTATTCACAATACTTGAGCCTAGTCATAAATAGACCAAACCCTTCCCTTTGAAGCTCCATGGAATTAACAAAAGGGCAAACATAAACATACAACTGTGGGGGGTTGGGGGCAGCCATCCAACCTCTTTCAGTCAAATCCACTATATAATCATAACATTAATCATCACAATAACAAGCTCTAAATCAAAGGGGTTAACAAAACCCTAACTTTGAACCCAAAGGTTCTCAGGATTCTTTGATAAAAAAAATCCTAATGTGGGTATTATGGGTGCCCATCACCTAAGAGAAGATAGAACTCACAACAACTCCAAAGATTCGAGCTTAAGGGTTGAAGTTCAGCTTCCTCTTCTTCCTCCTTCACATTCTTCTTCTTCCTCTAGCTAGGGTTCAACCCCAAGTCTTCAAAAGCACCCAAATCTCAACCTTGCAACTTTGATTCAAGCTAGGATTGGTGAAATCTAGCAAGAATCTTTCAATTTCTCATAGGATTTGAGAAACCCTAGTATTTTCCCTCTTTTCTCTTTCCTCAATCACCCTCTCTTTCTCTTTTCCTCTCAATTCGTGATCTGAGTGTTTTCTGGTGTGTTTTCTGATATTATAAGGTTGTAAATCGATTCACATACTAGGGTGAATCGATTCACACAGGCAAAAAGTGTCTGCTGCAAAATTTAAGTGAGTGAATCAACTCCTGCAGCTCCCAATTTGACTCCCTGAGACTTGTTTTTGCATGAATCAATTCACAGAGTGTGTGAATCGATTCCTAACTGCTCAAATTCGATTCCCAGAGGATTGGAAGTGCTTGAATCGATTCAGGCCTTGTGGGAATCGATTCACACTGCAGAAAAATCAAAGAATTCTAACACCTAATCTTGAGACCTACCCCTTACTCCTTCTTGAACCAACTTACCATTAATCCTTAGCATCACTTTAAAGCTGATTTCAACTCATCTAACCACTGAAGAACATCAAAGACACAACATCCTCATCTTGTAATTATGATCATCAACTTGAAATCACTTGAAATTCACAATTAAACTATACTAAGCTCATGCACATAATTCCAAACTAAAGTTGAGGAATTTGGGGCGTTACACACCTCCAGAAGGTAGTCACACATCTCATCTCCCTCCTGTGCATAATCAAGGACCTGATGCAACATGGAGACAACACTGTCCAACCTGACCCAAGTGACGCAGCAGCTCAATATATCTACAGTCAATACGGGTGCTAGTCTTGTCTGTCAGAATAGTCATCCCAAGTAGCACCAGTATGAACGCCCTCGCTGCCTCGTCCATCTGACCCTCATGCCTCCTGCTATCATAAAGGTCTTGCAGCCAAGATAAACTGACAGCAGTCCACCCATGGCCCATAACCTCCGCCTGGGCCTTCGCATAAGATACCCCCAACAATGACTGTAGAACAGATATAGCAATATATGTGTCCATCTCAGGGGATATGAATAAGGCACCTCTGACCGGTATGCATGACACATCATCCAGCTTGATGGTCATCTTTCCGACTGGAAGGTGGAACGAGGTGGTCTCTGCGTGCCACCTCTCAGAAAACGCAGTCAGCAGCGAGTTAACAATCATCGTGTAGCTGTAATACATCAGACGAGAGAGACCAGCTCGATCAACATGCTCTTGTACTGCAGGTGGTAGTGGCTGACGAAGGCCAAACCACTTCTGTCACTTTTTGCTGTGAGCAAAAATCCTAAGAGGTTCCTCCCGGTCCTGCGCACATAAAAATAAAAGTCGTGTCATGAATTACACAATTAAAAAGAAAACCCTTAAATGTTTTAAAACAGTAAACAATAATTACCTCCCCGCTCCACAAGTGGTAAGCGATGTGGTCCCTGAATGAAGTCAGCAGCGATGTATCTGACAGTTCTCCAGGAAATGGTCCCTCCTCTGCCTGTGCATCTATATGCATCTCAACTGGTTCCTCGTGAGGAACCTCGTGCTGATATCCGTCGTCCTGATGTCCCTCATCCTGATGTTCCTCGTACTGATGTTCCTTGTACTGAGGTTGCTGTCTGCTCGGGCCGGGCTGTTTACCGTCAACAAGTCTCCAACAGTCTGATGCAGTCATGGCCTCCCACTGCTCTCGACGCTATCGCTGAGCCTCTCTCGCACGCTCAACCTCCTGAGCAGTAGCCTCCATCTCAGCCTCCCTACCAGCCGTCTAACCTGCTCCCCTCATGCGTGGCATAACTGAAACAAAAAACAAAAAAAAATTAAAATCAAAAGTTTAAAAAAAAAAAGAAAACACACTCGCAAATATGGTATTTGCTAGTGAAGGAAAAATTGCTTCACTCGCAAATACCATATTTGGGAGTGACTGGATGAACTCGCAAATATGGTATTTGCGAGTGAAGAAATTTTAGAATTTTCCTCACTCGCAAATACCATATTTGCGAGTGGTATTTGCAAATTACCTAATTTGCGAGTGAAGGTGATATTTGTGAATGAAGCCTTCAAATTTGAGAGAAATCAGAGGAAAAAATTTAGGCCTCTGAAATTACAGAATTGCAACGAAAGGGAAGAATGGGAAAAAAAAATTTCACTTTTGATATTTTTACTAGGGGTATATTGGTCAACACAACTAAATGTTGGGTGCACCCAGCAAAATGCTGGGTGCCTTTAGCAATTACCCAATTTTTCAGCTACTTTCTCTTGTTGAGAAAATCATTTTGTGTTGAATATGTTTTTTTTTGTTTGGAACCCACTCTAATTGACCATTTGGGTCGAGTGGATCCATCAGAGTATCCCCACGACTTAGGATCTTCGGACTCGCTTTGGGACTAATATTTAATTAAGTTAATTGAGTAGGGTTTTACCACTTCGTTCTATAGATATACTAAATTTTGTCTTTGGTCCTTTACTGAATTTATTTTCTTTTGATCTATCTATTTTTTTTTTGATGAAAAAAAGTTTAGATTGGGGGAGGTTCACCCCGTGCAGGGCCAGGGAGAACCACTAACCTGAGCCAGGATTTACGGTGAAATTTACATATCATCCACCAACGCAGCCACCTAGAATCGAACCCAAGTCGCAGCGTGTGCAGGCGGAAGGCCGAACCAGTTGAGCCAAGCTACGTTGGCTTTGATCTCTCTATTTAAAAATAAAACATTTTTAATCCCTATCGTTAAATGGTTTCTATTAAATATTCACAAAAAAATGGTTTCTATTAAATGATGAAGCTTGGTCCGATTGAGAATAAAGGAGATGAAGAAGAACCATCCAGCACGTGATAAATGCCATGTGTATTAAATTATTATATTCTTATCCACATTGGTGCCACATCTGCTAAAGTTAACACTGTTAGGGTGGAAAACTGACGGAAGGACTAACTTGTGTTAACAGAGGCAAATTAAGGGACAAAAATAAACCTTTTAGAAATTAAAGGACCAAAGTGAACCTTTAAAATAAGTTAAGGGACCAAAAAGGTAATTTAACCTTTGAGATATTAAGAGAGAGGGTAGAAAACAAAAAGGGCATAACGGTAAAAATAAAATTTTCATCCCCTCTGACCATTTTCTTCGCAGTCTCGAGAAGAAAAAAAAGGCGTGGGCCCCAAGTTGATTTTTTTTTCTGTCGTCTCAATTTCATCGCAGTGCCAATCAAGGGAAATTGTCATTCTCTCCTCAATCTCTCTCTCTCTCGGCAATCTCTCTCTCACCATTCTCTCGCGAAACAATCAGCCCCTAAATGACAATTTTTGCTTTTGTTTTTCCTTGAGTGTTTTTGGTGCCTTTTAGTGTTTTTAAAAGTGATCAATTTCCGTTCTGACAGTTAACTTGATCCTAAAGTGATTTCGTGGTAAATGTTTGATCAATGTTATTCACCCCTCCCCATTTTAATTTTACCACCTCCCAATTTGAGGTAAAATGACCTAAATACTCTTCCTTTCCCCACCATTCCCCACCCTAAGACGATCCCGTCTCATTATCCCAAATCCCAAGTGCATAACTCTTAAACGCGTAATTTAAACGATAGTAGTTTTCATAAAAATACGAGTAAGTTTTAAAAATAAATCACATGAAGAAGTGTACAAATGCATCCAAAGAGACCCATTCGTAGGGCCCATTGTCTATAAAGTGTGTGAAGTACATGTACAGTAATCCTCACAAATATACATTGATTCAACTATGCACATACAGACTCTAACTCATTGGTTATACACTATACATCAAATGGTCGTGAAGGGAAAGACGGGTTGATCCTGAGGATCCCACTGTTGATGCGTCCACCATATCGATACCAGAAGCCCTTGCAAATCTCTGCTTTCAATCTGTCCCAATCACCAAGGAACAAGCAAGACCAGAAAATAGAGGGAGCTAAGAAACTCATTACAACACTATAAAAGTCGGGAAAGCGGGAATAGAAAGCATATATAAATGGCAAACACACATTCTTGTACACACACAACCATCTCTCAAACCAATCCTGATCATGTCCCTTAAGCTTACCTTCTAGCCTCTAAGTCTACCCTCACACTCTTACTCGACGTATCTTATGGCCACATAACTATAAAACATTCGGCCCACTAAGCCCATTCTCTGCCACAGCAGAATGCTCATCCTCTACCATAGTAGGATGAGAAGTCAGTCGTTCATCCAACATATCTCGCTCATTGTGTCCACTAAGAGTGCATCACCATCCTCTACGCAGCTGAATGAGTATCGTAGACGGCACTTGGGATCGTCGCTATAGACTCTGAGATGACCCCGTCTCATTATTCCTAATCCCCAAGTTCATAATATGACCTAAAAACTTACGTATAGTGTCTACGACACTCTTCGTCATGTTCCACTCACAAAACAACAATTATTTCCCATAAAAGACCCAACAACGAAGCACTCGTTCGACAATTTGCGGCAATTTTCTTTATTTTTTAGTGAAGAATAAGATCCAAAAGGCATTATAGGTAAGTTTTATCCAACAAGAAATAAGAAAGATACAAAAATGAAACAAGGAATTTTTTTATCATAAATAAGCCTTGCATTTTTATATTTTTTTATTTCTTTTCACAAATTTGTGTGAGCCATATGAAACCCAGATACGTAGTAAGATACGAATACGATATGACACAAATATAGGGAAATGGGAAATTTTTGAAATTCAGGATAAAATACAAAATTTTATAGAAAAACTTATATAGATGCAAAGTACTTGTAAAGAATGAGACATTGATCATTCCTCATTAAGACTATGATGATTGTAATTTACAAAAAGATACCTGTGATCATGACAAAAATAGTATAGTTTCCACCTAATTGGATCCAACCCTTTTTGGATTCATTTTGAGAGTGAATTAAGGAATATGTATATTCCGATTCCTATCACAAAATGATGAAGAACATGGTTGCACAATAAGCTTTAAGACAAGTTTTTGGAGTATCCAGAAGTATCGAGAAATATTCAAAGAGTATCGGGATAAACAAATTTAAAATAAAAATTTGAAATACTATTGGGACACGTGTCAGGAAATGTTTGAAAACTATCAGTATCCAATACATGTACGACACCGATAGTTTTCTTTTGGCAAAATTACACCAGAGGTCCTTTATCTTAATTTAAAGTTTTACTTCAATCGTTTATCTTTTTTTGTGTCAAGTTTGTCCTTTAAATTTAATTTTAGTTTCAATTTAATCCCACATGTTCTAAAATATGGACAATATTGGTCAAATTTGTCTGTTTTTGTCTTTTTGCAATATCTTTTTGGGCTCTAATTGTGGCACAATTGATACACCAAATAATGCTTGTGGCAAACATGTTTTTTCCGTCGTAGATTAACCAATAGCTTGTCTCGAAATTCATGTTTTTAAACATGTTGGACTAAATTTAAATAAAAAAAGATAAATGACTAACTTGAAACTTTAAATTAAGATAATTGACATCTAGAGTAATTTTGCCTTTTCCTTTTATGAGTATCCAGCCTTTCATAGTTTGAGCCATACTGTTGGTATTTGCAAACAAAATTGCGAGTAAATACCCAAATCGGTTTCCGACAAAAATTACGGAGACCAATTTAGTCCTTGAGAAATAAAAAATACCAATTTGGTGCTTAAAAACTTCAAATGCGAGTCAAATTAGTCATTTTTAAAAAAAAATTAGGGACATTTTAATCTCTATCAGGGTCTAATTTAACCCACTTAAAAACTAAATTGATATTTTTTATTTTTTAAGAACTAAATTTGTGTTCGTGATTTTTGTTGGGACCGTATTTACTCTAAAATTGCCCCACAGCATAAAACTCCAGGGTTGGTCAATGCGTGCTCCTTTATTTCGTGCAGATGAAGATGCACGGGGTAGATGGACAGCGAACTTAGTTAGTTGAGGAACAAACGAGGAACAGAATTTAATTTCAAAGATGCATATATGAAGGTGGGATGCAACGCCCACACTCAAATTTCAAAATACTATTGTGGCACCACAAAAAGAAGGGAAAAAAGAAGAAGCTTAATTACACTTTTAGTCTCTCAGGTATTATGATTGTGCGATTTTGATCCCTCATGTTTTAAATGCGCGAAATTGGTCCTCCAAGTATTGCGATAGTGCAATTTCAGTTTCCCAGGTTCCAATCGTGCGAATTGGGTCCTTCAGTTATTGCAATTGTACAATTTTTGTCCCTCTTGCCGTTTAATTTATAATAAAAATGATGATGTATCACGTGTGGGTATGACCTAACACATAATTTGGTCTAGGTGACATGTTAGTTGGCTTGGAAATTAAAAAAATATTTACAATATTTTCAGCTATAAATTAAATGTCAATTGAGTGAAAGAGCCAAAATCGCACAATTAAAATACTTAGAGGACCCAATTTGCTCAATTAGAACATGGAGGACCAGAATCTCACAATTGCGATACTTTGAGGATTCAATTCGCTCAATTAGAACTTGGAGGACTAAAATCGCACAAACGCAATACTTGAGGAACAAAAAATGCAATTAAGCCAAAAAAAAAAAAATGTTGCACCCGTTTTCATTTCGTTGCTCCAACCACGCTTCTACGACAGCGTTGCCTTCACCATTATTCCTTAATTAATACTACGTCGTTTCGTCTCACCAGCCAATCTCCTTCCAGTAATGAGTTCATGTAATGAAAACAATGATAATAACACACAAATCGAGACTCTTTTAATCACAAATATCTTCATATGTTGATCGCTTGTTCTAAATTCTTAAAAGTAACAAATAAAAATGTCTTTCAATAACTTAGAATAATGGGGAAAAATGATAGAAAGACACCATTAATATTGAAATAGACTATGTCAATTTAAAAAACATGAACCTATTATACCTTTTTGTGGCTAGCTGAATCTTTGTGGGCTATATCCCCACACGTATTTGGAGTATTTTGGTTTCTCCAATTTTGGACATTTTAGACCTCATAGTTAAGACAGTAGTATATGATAAAAAATGCGAGGAAAAGAAATACAATTAGTATAGCTCCCAAGACATAAATCACTATGATGAATTAGATGATAGGAAATCGCTAACCTATTAACGAATGAAAGACATAATATATTGGCAAAGTATAGATTCTGGACACATTAAAATTTGTTGCTATATAAGAGAATCACGGGTACATTACAAAAGAAATAAAATTGGGTCAAGGAATCAATTTTAAGAACATAATTTACGACCACAAGATAACACTGAGGAAATCAATGAGGGCTTACTCAATAATGGTTGTATCGCTCTGTTGATTGAGCTGACAATAACATTGTCTCCAAGTATAATATGTTTCAGAATCGCAACACAAGACTTGTCTAGAGATTCCATTTGCAAATATCTAATTTGACCTTTTTATGAGATGCTTAAAGGTGAATCATACAATGAAGACAATTTTAAGAAAAAAATTCCTAACAAACAGGATACTACCACAATAACAGAGATGTTTTTATTATCCACATATATCGAGGGATGTAAAAAATTAAAAATCGGGTTCCTGAAGGCTGAGTTCTCCGACCCTTCATATTTTGATGGATAGGCTCCTTGACCCTGCTTGTTGAGGGGTGCTCCCAGGCTATTTTTCCTTTGGCATTTTCTGTCCATTCCTAGAGGCAGTATAATTTGTATCAGATACCACTTTCATTCTTTCTAAATATGATCCAATGGTGTGGAGAACACCACATGTTGACACGTTTTCGTGGTTGCTTCCATTTATATGGAAACCAAAAAAGAGGGCATGACAAACATCAAGAGCATACTTTCTGAAGAGACTGACACAACAATAAAATGTGATAAACTTCATGATAATTTTTTTTGCGATGGGGGAGAAAAAACGAAGAACGTTATAGAGTCGGTGGGTCACTTGAATTGAGGGATAAATGAGAGTTAATAATATTCAGTAACCGTAAAATAATTGGGGAGTGGGATAGAGCATGCAAAACATAAGAATGAACGAAGAAAAGGTTGCCACCTCATATTATATTTGATGTGGCAAAAATCCAATTACATGGCATATAAGAGGATGAAGTGTCAACATCACGCTCCGCAACTCAGCTTTTATATATTATAATAGATAGATAATAAATTTAAGTGAAGCACGTGTTTCGATACCATTTTTTTTGTTTGATTACTCCTTTACTCTCATACTATCTGCCATTTTTATAGTTTGAGTTGTTTCAAATTAATTGTTGTTTTAAAATATCAAAAAGGTATTAATTATTTTTTAAATATTCCTTCCGTTCATTTTTACTTGTTATTTAAGGTTAATTTACAATAACCAAGGAAATTAATAAATTTTGTTGTTATTGATAAAATTATTAGTCTTTTTTCTATGATACCTTTGACCATTCATTACTCCATAGAACATATTTCTCTTTCTACAATAAATAGTTAAAGATATATTATAATAACAAATAAGTAATTAATGTAACCTTAAATGTTGAGAATGATAAGTAACTAGAAACAAAATTTCTCTAAAAAGCCGACATGTAAAAAGGAACGGAGAGAGTATTACTTTTATTTATTGTCACCACAACTTGTAATGCATTGATTAATCTTTCTTTGTTTTTTTGAATGTCAAAGATTTATTAATAGAGGTACTAGGGGTACCCCAACCCATATACAGCCAGAAAAGGAAAGCCAAACGACCCCAAACCATGGAGAGCCCCAGGCTAATAGAAAAGACCAAACAATGTATGCCTACTAAGCCCTCACAATACAAGCTAGATTTTGCCTTAGCTAAAAATCACCTCCAAGACAATGATCGAATACGATCAAGCACGTGTCCCACATCAGGCACACCCACCAAAAAGCTACATCCATTATGGAGCTCCCAATTCATCCACAGTACTGTATGCCAGATCAAAGGCAGTCCACTCCTGCATCGAGCGCTACCCCCAAGCTGTGTGAATTGAGGGTACGAGGAGAAGAGATCCAACGGCTGCACGAAGTCACAGCCCAGCCAGCTTGCAATAGCACACCAAACCAATGAGGAGCAAGCGCACCTGGCGAAAAGATGTAAGGCCAACTCTTGGTGTGTCCCACACAACACACAAGTAGTATCCGACATATCATAAATAACGCCTTTGTTAAGCAAATTTGTCCGAGTCGGAACTCAATCCAAAAGTAGCTGCCATGAGAAAGCAATTACCTTTGGAGGAGCCAGACTCTTCCATAATTTTCCTAACACACAAACTTCAAAATCAGAGAGCCGAGCCACACGGGAATATGACTCCGAAAGGAGCCCATACGCCGAGGACACAGAGAACAAACCGCTGGAGTGGCGGGTCCAAATCCACTGATCTAGCTGGGCTGACAGGGAAGAGTTATCTTGCACCGCCAGAAGGTCTACCAACAAGCCCTCCTCCCACACAAAAAGGCGTTTCCTCCAAGGAATCTCCCAAACTCATGTGTCGATGTCCCACCTGCCACCATCACTAACCAGCATATCCGGATCGGCCGCAAGTGAGAATAACCTAGAGAATCTACTACGAAGAGTAGAGTCCCCAACCCAAACATCATGCCAGAAAGAAGTAGACCTCCCATCACCTAATCTCCTCCTAACACTCGCCAAGAACCAATCTAAATCTAATGCCCCAGCCCCACCCACCAGACATATATATATATCCTACCACCAAAATGACGCCGAGGAGGGAACTCTACCATCACCAAAATACACAGTAGAAGACACAGAATGACCATACCTCGCCTTCAACACCGGACATCAAAGAGCGCCACCCTCCCCTAAAAGCCTCTATCTCCATTTCCCTAACAAGCTAGAATCGACCCACCTAAGGTCCCTAACCCCTAGGCCACCCCCACTCTTAGGCTTACAAATATCTGCCCACTTAACCCACGAAATCTTCTTCAGCCCCAACGCCCCACCCCACAAAAACTCTCTTTGAATCCTAACCACTTGTTTCCAGACTTTGACAGGCATATATCCGCATGAATGATAAGTAAAAAATGGGGATACTACTGAGTACCGAATTTAGGAGAACAATTCTCCCCCCAAAACTAACACACCTATGTCTCCACCCCAAAAGCCTAGTATGCAGTATCTCCACCATAGAAGCCCATGAAGATGAACGCTGAGGATTGGCCCCAACCGAAAGCCCAAGGTACTTAAAAGGGAGCACCCCAGTCTTAATGTTGAGAAACCTAGCCGCCCGAGATAAAAATGATTCCTCGACATTTACCCCAATCAAATTACTCTTTCCAAAATTTACCTTGAGACCGGAGGCAAGCTGAAACCATCTAAGTACCGCCTTCATAGCCCATAAATTTTCCACACTAGCCTCACCGATAAGAAGAGTATTGTAACACCCTGTTTCCGGAGTGCTACTAAGTGAACATTCTGACAAGAGTTGACATGTTTCCGAAAGGTGGAATACTCTGTTCGTAGGGTTTTCGAGAAATGTGGTCCTATTTTTTTTTCTTAAAGGTTCTTTAAAGAAATAGTCAGAGCATCACAGCGACTTTTAGAAACATGGCGGAAAATAATTTAAGACACTACATAGACCACATTCATTTATTCTGTCAAATCATATATAACAAACGTGTCATGAAACATAACAGAGATTTATTACAACACTGAAATAAATGACAAATATCCTATAGCTGGTCCACAAGCTATACTCTTCACTAGACTACTAGTAAATTCCGCAACATAACACAGGAAGAAAGCTGGACGACCATCCTCAGCTGCTCCTCTTTGCAGTTCCAAATCCTCTGCTTGCTCCGCTTTCTGGGTTACATTCATTAAATTGAAAGAACCACTGGCAAGGGTCAACTTCTGAAAAACAAAGAGCAGATACACATATTCGACAACACATTCGGCAACAAAACATATAATAACATGACATATTACAGGAATTAGCAATCATGACAATAGGCAACAACAGTATGCACAGTTCTCAAGATGCAACTCAAGACTCTCTCAAGACTCAGCTCACGACTCATCTCACGACTCATTCTCTCTCGACACTTCGACAACTTCCGGAATAACGAACAACGCCCTTGAATTCCGGCCTTAGCCTTGAGCTCTTCTACTACTCTAGGAGATTCAAGTCGAAGTTACCCAACGCCACGACAATGGACCACGCCCTTGAACATCCGGCCGAAGCCTTGAGCTCTTCCACTACTCTAGGATATTCGGGTCGAAGTCACCCACTACACGACATTGGACAACGTCCTTGAACATCCGGCCGAAGTCTTGAGCTCTTCCACTACTCTAGGATATTCAAGTCGAAGTCACCCACTACTCGACAAGGAACGATGCCCTTGAACATCCGGCCGAAGCCTTGAGCTCTTCCACTACTCTAGGATATTCAAGTCGAAGTTCAAAAACGACACGACTAGCTCTCACACTCGATGAACAATTCGCCGCATACGATATTCAAAGAGCGGTACACAATATTATTCGACCGCATATCAAATAATTTAGAGCAAGCTTAAAATGAAGAAACGCAATTCAACAACGTAAGCAACATAAGCAATTTGCATGGTGAAACGTAATTCAACAAGCATAAGCAATTCGCAGCATATATTCAATCACATATTAAATATTTGCATAACTCAATAATATCGACAAACATCACATACTTGACACGCAAATCAAGGAATCCATCCCTCTGCAACTCGATGGAGTTGACAGAGAGGTACACAAATGTGGGGGCTTGGGTTCAGGAGACCAACCACAAAGTTTTCACCCACGAATGACTCGGAAAATGGACGACCGCACGACAATAAAATAAACGAAGGGGTTCGAAAACCCTAACCTCGAACTCGAAGAGTTCTCAGACTTCTTCGTATCTAAATAAGCATTTAAATAACAAAAAGCCTAAAAATATCTAAGTTGCCCTTACGCTAACATACTATAACAAAACACGTATAATGTGAAGTGCCCTTACTCATACTACACTATATAAAGAAAATATAATGTGAAGCGCCCTTACACAAGGACATACAACAATAAAAGCCTACAAATGTCTAGAAGTGCCCTTACCGAACTCCAAGCCGCGCGTACGATCTCGGGTCTCAACTCCTAACACCACAAACAAACTTAGCACAACCTAGGCATAGACTAGCTCTAATTTCCTAGGCTCTCAAAACCCAAGCCTATTAACTAACCAAATCGCTTACACTTGAAACTTAGCAATAATTAAAGAACAACGTTTTAAAACATAATACTCATTTTCTTTCAAGCTTAAAACATAAAACCATACTTAAAATTCGATTTCAATAGTAATAATATTTGATTCAAGGCTCCACTAGGTCTTAGGGTTATAAATCCCTTTGCACCTTAATGCATCATAGCCTTACATTCCAAATCATTTCAAATCCAATCAACATTCTTTTCTAAAAACTCTCTAACACTAGAAAATTCTTAAACACACTAAAATTCAATACTTTTCATACCAAACCCAATAAAATCTTTTCCATATTTATTTTTTTTCCAAAGCCTAACACACATCAACACAACTATAATAACTAAGTTTACAAAACAATTTTCCTTCCCACAACTCCTAACGCGGCCATCATCCTCTTCTTCCCAAAAATTTGCAAATCTTCCAACTAGTTAGATAATATCCTTCCATAGTCCAATTCTTTCATAAAACAACAAATAATTTCTCAAAACAAGGCCTAATACCAATTCAACTAATATGAGCCAAAAATACAAAACAATTCCCCCCTCCATTTCCAAAGGCTCGCGGCCATACCTCCCTTTTTCAAAAAAAAAATTTGCAAAACCCCACCCAAATCAAACAACACCATTTCAATCAATTCATTTCCTTTACCAAACCACAATTTACTTCCCCAAAACAAAATATTAAACAAGACTAATCCTAATTCAAGCATCTCCAAGGACCAAGGGTTACACCCAAAACTTCTAAATCCTTGTTTCAAATCAAAATTTAACAATTACAAATACAATAGCAATTAATAAGAAGCAAAAAACACTAAATAATTAGATGATTCACATAGAAATCACACAACCCCTAATCCACTAGGTCTTGTGCCCCAGGGTTCCATGATATTGGGGATTTACATGTTCCTTTCTTCCATGATCATGATCAACACAAAATCGAAGCATTAAATAAGAAATTAAGCAAAGCAATCATAGAAATCATCTCCTAATTACTCCCACAAGGCCACGGTTTTGCTCAAAAAAAAAGAAGTGAAAGAACTGATCTCATACTCATCCACTAACCCAAGGATCCAGCACCAAAATGAAGAAGGAATTGGAAAGAATGGTGGTGTGTAAATGATGAAAGGGCCACGGCTAGCAAAGGGAGGAAAAGGAAGAACTTGGTTCCTTGGAAGCTTTCACCAATACTCCATGAATCAAGAAAAGAAAAAAAATTGAAATAGAGATAGATGAAGAAGAGGGAGGCTACGGCCTGTTTAGAGAAAGAAGAAAAAAGAAGTGAGCTTGTCCTCTTTTCTCCTCACCAACACTAGAATCATTTGGAGGAAAGAAATAAAATGAAGGATGAGAGTGAGGGGAGGGCGTGGCCTGCATAACTTAAGGAAAAAGGGGAAGAAAATGAAATTAGATAGATGGTGAAAATGGAGGAGAGCTACGGCTGGGCACAAGAAAAGGAGGAGGAGATGTTTTGCTTTTCAAGACCACCCACACTTGGACAAAACAAGAAGGAAAATACAAATGAGGAGATGAGTGAGTGGGTGGGCTTCGGCTGCTACTAAAAACAGGGGAGGGTAGAATAAAAATAATTTTAATAAAAATGAATTTACTTGGTCAAGAATAATTTAGAGAAAGTGTTTCCTAATTGACCATGTAAAGCTTGCAACCTAAACTCCATAAAGCAAGATGCTAATATTCCCATCAACAAGTCTAGCCCATCCAATCTCTCTTCTCTCATGATTACCCTCTAATCCTAGAGTCTCGAGTGCTCTAAAATAATACGGCGTCGAGTAATCGCGTTACCGACTAATTCTCTCGCCGATTAATTCGCGAAAATTAATTTACTGGGAAATTAATTCACCGCGTGATAAAATATTATCATAAATAATAAAAACAATTTAAAACACTCAAAAATAAACACAACAAGCTACGATTCGATTCTCATCGAAATCGGAGTTCGTTTTAAATTTTAATGCGGTTAAAATTTACCCGGTGATTCAAAATGCGACGAAACTTCGTTAGAATTTTTCGACGATTTTTGAACCATGAATTAATATTAAATATTAATTCTTAAATTTAATTTTATCTTGATTTAATTCACTCAATTTTCCAGTCAGCATAAAATACGCGTTACCGCGTCACGTAGAAAACTTATAATAAATATAATTGATGAATTCTCCTTAAAAGCAGCATACGTGTACGCTGTCAATTAATTTGAATTGACATCATTAATAATAATTATTTATAATAAATAAATTATTCAAAATAACTCAAAATAATTTTCCGTACTCTCAGTAAACCATTGAGGTGATCAATCTCTATGACTTATTTTTCGAGTATTCAGGATTTTATCGCTAAAATCACTTTTCTTAAAAATAGGGATGTTACAATACTACCCCCCTTAAAATAGTTCGTCCTCGAAACTACACGGATAGCAAAATACGGAAAATTACTTTACTCAAAAACCGTAAAATAATTTACACACATAAACATTCACAATACTTATTATTATACGTAGTACTATAATATTTATAGCTACATAATATAGTATGCAATAGTAACAGTCACAAAGCATATAGATATAGCAAACTGCAAGGTAAGCGTAGTTAGTGGGCGAAGAATCCCTGGCGACTGACTGATGCTTCATTCTCGATCACAACATCTGCTCATCCACTATCACGAACACGAACTCGAGCACGAACACGTACACGAACTCAACTATAGTTACGCGCTATTATTAAGAGAATGCTATCCTATCCACATACGATCACGGTTACACATAGCAAAAATATAAAAAGACCACTTAAAATCTCAAAAGATTAAAATTCTTTTCTCCAATCAAACTTTTTTTCTAAAAAGGAAAAATTAATTTCTTAGAAACAATATCAACACAGAGTTAGATAGACAGAACTTCTTTTTCTCAAGACTCAACCATTCTCATGGACACTAAGGTTCCTTTGAGATTAGGTTGTCATTGTCTCAAAATTATCAATCAAGCTTCAATTAAAGACCAAAAGTACTTTCAAATTTTAAATCAACAACTCACTCACTCTAAAATCCCTTTAGGTCAACGTTCTAAAAAAATGTATACACATTTATCAATAAAATTACTAACTATTAAGTGATAAAATTGAAAATCCTGTTTAGTAATAGTTTGCACTTGAAAGATGCTAAAACCAGATTGAAATAATGCCTCTAGACACGTTACAACTTACTCAAAATTTTTAGAAATAAACTTTTGACTTTGAATAATAGGAAATTATTTCCTTTCAAAACCATAACCATTTCTAGAATCTCACTAAAATTGAAAGGTTTTCAAAACTAAACATTTTCCAGGGCTCCACCTTGTTCAAGGATCACAAGGATTTCTTTAAATATTGGGGTGTTTCATGGCCTTAAACGCAAAACAACAAAACAACAACTATACTAAAACCCTTAAATCACTAGTCCAAACTCCAAAGCCCAAAAATTAATTTCCTATCATAACTCGGTTCAAGTTCAAGGATTTCAAAATCAACTCTCTTTCCAACTTGGCAGCACTTAAAACAATTTTTAACTCAAATCTAAATTTTTCCTAGAACTACTAAGCTTGAACAACAATCAAAATATGGAAGATCGAAGTTTTTAGCACAAAATTTTCTTCAACAATACACACGCATGAAAACTTGGTTCCTCTAGAAGAAAATAAGATCAGAATATTTCCCACTACGACAAGATAAAAATAAAATAATAATTTAACAAAAATTATTTTAAAACTTAAAACCATCTTCAACGAGATTACTAACAAACAATACAGAAATCGAAGGAAAATGAATTAAATTATTCATTGAGAGTTCCTCCGAGAACTCGCGGTGTTAATACATCGAAAGGGAAGAAGAAATCCTACAGTCACTAACCATACGTTCACAAACATCACTCACCAATGCTAAAGATAGGGAGAATCCTTATCTGACCTCATCTCAAACTTACGGTTTAGTCTAGGGAATTGGTAAGGAAGGTAACTCTCCAGATTCTCCGAGTTTGGTATGGTTTCTCACACACTTAAATTACCACCCGATTTTGTATCACCTATGGAAGAAGAATGGGGTCACTTAAGCAAAACTCGTCCGCAGCGTATGACAGGAGGAAAAGGAAGGGGACTAGGTTCTCTCTCTATCTTCCTATGCCTTATTAAACCAGTAATGCAACTGACTATTCTCTCCCACTTTCTCTCTTCTTGCAACAACCGGCCAAGGAGCGTAAGAGGTAAGGCAGTTCTCTCAAGTTTGTCTGGTTAGTCTTATTTCAAGGAAAGCTATTTCTTAGGGTAAGGTGAAGCTTAGATGTGGCAAAGCTTTAGGTACTACCCCAAACTGGTTCAACTCCTAGTCACGCACTAATCACACCATACCCCTAGCTAACCTCTCTCACTAACTTTCCAGCTTCCCTTCGAAGGAGTCGAATGGTTTTCGCGTAGATTAAAGTGTCACAAGACATTTAATCGGTGCTTGCCGGGAAAGGTAATCGCATTTAATATCTTCATTGGAAAATAAGTAAACGCTTACACAGATAATCAAACACACTATTAATCGCGTATATTCGCAGCAGTACTAAGGTAGACTATTGCGAAACAAAGATGTTGGTGGCAAACATGTCACACTCAGAAAATCATGAAATAGTTTTGATTTTCAATTTAGTACGTATCAAAATAATCCAAACAACAAACATTGTGGTTTATACCTAGGACCAATAATACTCAAAGATCAGACTAAATATTAAACATAACGATATCTCCTACGGACAAAACTCCTCCCAAATCTCCGTCCAAGTATGGCTCCTTATTGTTGCGCTCCCTGAGATGAATCCTTTAGATGACAGGCTCTCTCCCCAGTTCAATGAGTAGGTATGTCCCTCTGAAGTTGGATGCTCCTTCTGAAGTTAGATGCGCAACCTCCACAGTACTTGTTGTCGCTTCCACCTTTGATGCTTGACAGTCTCTGACAACGGGCCCCGATTCCGACAACGTGTCCTGATTCCCCATACGGTAGCGAGTTGGTTCTTTGTTGTTCCTTTTCATTAACCTTCCAGTGATATCGTCGTCACCATTGGGTTTTCGATTTCTCATGGTCTCAACTGCTCTAATTCTTCCTTCAGAGGTTGGAATTCCAGAGTTCCCAAAGGTAATACAGATTCCTGAATCTCTTCCTTTATTTCCCCTCAAGAACTAAGAGTTTCGTGTTGATAAGGCTCAACCAATCTTTTGATCTCTGCAACTCGCTTCTTTCCCTACTGTCCTAGCAGTTCTCACTGATTTTCTGTAGTAGTCGGTTGAGCAACAACAACTACTGTCCTTGCTTTAGCTTAGGCTATCTGAAGTCTCTAATCCATTTCTAGAACTATCTGCTTCGTAGGAAGAATCGCTCGTTCCAGAGGTCGGATTCCCACAAGGTATTTACAACCCAGTTAGAACCCCACAACGATTTTGTGTCTCGGGACACATTGTTTTCAACTAAGAAACAATTTCAAACAATTACAAGTAGAGTTATTCTACTTGACGAACAATCACACAAGCATAGTCTGACTCACAACACAATGCATCTTGACTCCCAACCGTCTAATTTTTATCATCCCGACGCTGAACCAGCTATAGTCACCCATTTCACAGTCCGGTTAGAACCGAACCGCTCTGATACCACTATTGTAACACCCTGTTTCCGGAGTGCTACTAAGTGAACATTCTGATAAGAGTTGACATGTTTCCGAAAGGTGGAATACTCTGTTCGTAGGGTTTTCGAGAAATGTGGTCCTATTTTTTTTTTCTTAAAGGTTCTTTAAAGAAATAGTCAGAGCATCACAGCGACTTTTAGAAACATGGCGGAAAATAATTTAAGACACTACATAGACCACATTCATTTATTCTGTCAAATCATATATAACAAACGTGTCATGAAACATAACAGAGATTTATTACAACACTGAAATAAATGACAAATATCCTATAGCTGGTCCACAAGCTATACTCTTCACTAGACTACTAGTAAATTCCGCAACATAACACAGGAAGAAAGCTGGACGACCATCCTCAGCTGCTCCTCTCTGCAGTTCCAAATCCTCTGCTTGCTCCGCTTTCTGGGTTACATTCATTAAATTGAAAGAACCACTGGCAAGGGTTAACTTCTTAAAAATAAAGAGCAGATACACATATTCGACAACACACTCGGCAACAAAACATATAATAACACGACATATTACAGGAATTAGCAATCATGACAATAGGCAACTACAGTATGCACAGTTCTCAAGATGCAACTCAAGACTCTCTCAAGACTCAGCTCACGACTCATCTCACGACTCATTCTCTCTCGACACTTCGACAACTTCCGGAATAACGAACAACGCCCTTGAATTCTGGCCTTAGCCTTGAGCTCTTCCACTACTCTAGGAGATTTAAGTCGAAGTTACCCAACGCCACGACAATGGACCACGCCCCTGAACATCCGGCCGAAGCCTTGAGCTCTTCCACTACTCTAGGATATTCGGGTCGAAGTCACCCACTACACGACAATGGACAACATCCTTGAACATCCGGCCGAAGCCTTGAGCTCTTCCACTACTCTAGGATATTCAAGTCGAAGTTCAAAAACGACACGACTAGCTCTCACACTCGATGAACAATTCGCTGCATACGATATTCAAAGAGCGGTACGCAACATTATTCGACCGCATATCAAATAATTTAGAGCAAGCTTAATATAAAGAAACGCAATTCAACAACGTAAGCAACATAAGCAATTTGCATGGTGAAACGCAATTCAACAAGCATAAGCAATTCGCAGCATATATTCAATCACATATTAAATATTTACATAACTCAATAATATCGACAAACATCACATACTTGACACGCAAATCAAGGAATCCATCCCTCTGCAACTCGATGGAGTTGACAGAGAGGTACACAAATGTGGGGGGTTGGGTTCAGGAGACCAACCACAAAGTTTTCACCCACGAATGACTCGGAAAATGGACGACCGCACGACAATAAAATAAACGAAGGGGTTCGGAAACCCTAACCTCGAACTCGAAGAGTTTTCAGACTTCTTCGTATCTAAATAAGCATTGAAATAACAAAAAGCCTAAAAATATCTAAGTTTCCCTTACGCTAACATACTATAACAAAACACGTATAATGTGAAGTGCCCTTACTCATACTACACTATATAAAGAAAAATATAATGTGAAGCGCCCTTACACAAGGACATACAACAATAAAAGCCTACAAATGTCTAGAAGTGCCCTTACCGAACTCCAAGCCGCGCGTATCCACGTATTCCTCGATTTCTACGCCGCACGATCTCGGGTCTCAACTCCTAACACCACAAACAAACTTAGCACAACCTAGGCATAGACTAGCTCTAATTTCCTAGGCTCTCAAAACCCAAGCCTATTAACTAACCAAATCGCTTACACTTGAAACTTAGCAATAATTAAAGAACAACGTTTTAAAACATAATACTCATTTTCTTTCAAGCTTAAAACATAAAACCATACTTAAAATTCGATTTCAATAGTAATAATATTTGATTCAAGGCTCCACTACGTCTTAGGGTTATAAATCCCTTTGCACCTTAATGCATCATAGCCTTATATTCCAAATCATTTCCAATCCAATCAACATTCTTTTCTAAAAACTCTCCAACACTAGAAAATTCTTAAACACACTAAAATTCAATACTTTTCATACCAAACCTAATAAAATCTTTTTCATATTTATTTGTTTTCCAAAGCCTAACACACATCAACACAACTATAATAACTAAGTTTACAAAACAATTTTCCTTCCCACAACTCCTAACGCGGCCATCATCCTCTTCTTCCCAAAAATTTTGCAAATCTTCCAACTAGTTAGATAATATCCTTCCATAGTCCAATTCTTTCATAAAACAACAAATAATTTCTCAAAACAAGGCCTAATACCAATTCAACTAATATGAGCCAAAAATACAAAACAATTTCCCCCTCCATTTCCAAAGGCTCACGACCATACCTCCCTTTTTCAAAAAAAAACTTTTGCAAAACCCCACCCAAATCAAACAACACCATTTCAATCAATTCATTTCCTTTACCAAACCACAATTTACTTCCCCAAAACAAAATATTAAACAAGACTAATCCTAATTCAAGCATCTCCAAGGACCACGGGTTTCACCCAAAACTTCTAAATCCTTGTTTCAAATCAAAATTTAACAATTACAAATACAATAGCAATTAATAAGAAGCAAAAAACACTAAACAATTAGATGATTCACATAGAAATCACACAACCCCTAATCCACTAGGTCTTGTGCCCCAGGGTTCCATGATATTGGGGATTTACATGTTCCTTTCTTCCATGATCCTGATCAACACAAAATCGAAGCATTAAATAAGAAATTAAGCAAATCAATCATAGAAATCATCTCCTAATTACTCCCACAAGGCCACGGTTTTGCTCAAAAAAAAAAGTGAAAGAACTGATCTCATACTCATCCACTAACCCAAGGATCCAGCACCAAAATGAAGAAGGAATTGGAAAGAATGGTGGTGTGTAAATGATGAAAGGGCCACGGCTAGCAAAGGGAGGGAAAGGAAGAACTTGGTTCCTTGGAAGCTTTCATCAATACTCCATGAATCAAGAAAAGAAAAAAAATTGAAATAGAGATAGATGAAGAAGAGGGAGGCTACGGCCTGTTTAGAGAAAGAAGAAAAAAGAAGTGAGCTTGTCCTCTTTTCTCCTCACCAACACTAGAATCATTTGGAGGAAAGAAATAAAATGAAGGATGAGAGTGAGGGGAGGGCGTGGCCTGCATAACTTAAGGAAAAAGGGGAAGAAAATGAAATTAGATAGATGGTGAAAATGGAGGAGAGCTACGGCTGGGCACAAGAAAAGGAGGAGGAGATGTTTTGCTTTTCAAGACCACCCACACTTGGACAAAACAAGAAGGAAAATACAAATGAGGAGATGAGTGAGTGGGTGGGCCTCGGCTGCTACTAAAAACAGGGGAGGGTAGAATAAAAATAATTTTATTAAAAATGAATTTACTTGGTCAAGAATAATTTAGAAAAAGTGTTTCCTAATTGACCATGTAAAGCTTGTCACCTAAACTCCATAAAGCAAGATGCTAATATTCCCATCAACAAGTCTAGCCCATCCAATCTTTCTTCTCTCATGATTATCCTCTAATCCTAGAGTCTCGAGTGTTCTAAAAAAATACGGCGTCGAATAATCGCGTTACCGACTAATTCTCTCACCGATTAATTCGCGAAAATTAATTTACCGGGAAATTAATTCACCGCGTGATAAAATATTATCATAAATAATAAAAACAATTTAAAACACTCAAAAATAAACACAATAAGCTACGATTCGATTCTCATCGAAATCGGAGTTCGTTTTAAATTTTAATGCGGATAAAATTTACCCGGTGATTCAAAATGCGACGAAACTTCGTTAGAATTTTTCGACGATTTTTGAACCATGAATTAATATTAAATATTAATTCTTAAATTTAATTTTATCTTGATTTAATTCACTCAATTTTCCAGTCAGCATAAAATACGCGTTACCGCGTCACGCAGAAAACTTATAATAAATATAATTGATGAATTCTCCTTAAAAGCAGCATACGTGTACGCTGTCAATTAATTTGAATTGACATCATTAATAATAAGTATTTATAATAAATAAATTATTCAAAATAACTCAAAATAATTTCCCGTACTCTCGGTAAACCATTGAGGTGATCAATCTCTATGACTTATTTTTCGAGTATTCAGGATTTTATCGCTAAAATCACTTTTCATAAAAATAGGGATGTTACAAGTATCATCCGCATACTGTAAATGAGACACTAACAAATCTGACTCCCCCACACGGAACCCAGAGAATAACTGAAGGGAGACCGCCTGACACATTAAACCACCTAACCCCTCGACCACCAAAAGGAAGAGGAACGGTGCCAATGCACTACAAGAAAACTCGGCGTTACCGACTAACGTAAAATTTCCGACGGATTACCGACGACCACAGGCCCGTCTATAAAACGGGCGTTGCAAATGTTTACTGACGGACTTTTTTTTACCGTCGCTATTACCGACGGGCGAATCCGTCGGTCAAAATCCTACGGTAATTTTCGACGGCCAAAACCTTCGTTAATTTTCCGACGGTCAAGACCGTCGGTAATGCCACACTTGTTTTTTCGACGGCCAAACCCGTCGGTAACGCCGAACTTTTTTCCACGAAGTTTAATTAAATAATTAATTAAATTAATTGAATAATTTTTATATTTAATTTAATTAATTGATTTATTTATTTAATTTTTAAATTAATTAACTTCTGTAATTGATTTAATTAACTATTAATTTAATTTATTAAATTAATTAATTAATTTATTAACTATTAAATTAATTTAATTAATTATTTAATTATTAATTTATTCCCATATTAAAAAATGTGATAACATAAACTAAAAAATAAATTAAAAAAAGAAATGTAATAAATAAATAAAAAATCCGAACAAACATCAGTAATTAAAAAAATATCCGAAAATATCAAAAAATATCATTACAAACATCACTAATAATCCTGGTAGTCCTAATCATGATCGAGATGCTGTACACCATCTGCGTCATCGACATGATCAGAATCAGGAGACGGAGGTGGAGGAGGCTGCTGACAAGCTAGCATCTGGTACATCTCTTCCTGTCGCTGCAGCACCAGAGCCAAAATGGCGTTCTTCCGACGGGTCTCCTCCTGCTGCTTGGCCAGTTTCTGCTTCACCTCGGCTAACTCCTGCTCATCCGCGACCGAGCGACGACTGGCACCGCCACTACTCAATGACTCCCTGATGTCGAGGCGGTTGGTCCTTTTCCTGTAGTTGCTAGCAAGGTCTCCAGCACCGTATAGGTGATCCTTCTTCTTGCTGCCAACAACATCTGCCCAAATCCTGAGCGGTGCAGATGAATCCTCAGGGCTCTGAGACGGGGAACATGATGATGTCTGAGATCTAATCTAAGACATCCTCGCCTCAAACTCCTCCTGTCAAATGTAAACAAATAAGTCAATTTTTTTATTGTAAGAAAACAATATAAACATTATTTAAAAAACTATTCATTATATTTTACAATTACCTGGGTCCGCCTCGACCGATCATCAACAAAATCACTGGTACTCCTCCTAATATGAGTTGCACGATGGAGCTCGTGCAACTGTACCTCTCTACCCAACCTCCTTGACTTTAATTATTTAATAAAAAACCTTAAATAAATAATAAATAATAACTAACAATAATAATAACAACAATAATAATTATTATTATTATTATTATTATATAACACGTACAAGTCGAGCTGCGTGCTGCGCTTGACTGACGGAACCTCCGGTGTGCAAGCTCTCACCCTTCTCAGAGGCTCTATTCTTCTTTGCCTTCTCGCTGGTCGCCTTGAACCCAGGGGAGTTCCAGTGCGCTACCAGTTGCTGCCAGAGCTGATCCCCAATCCAGTTGGGCTGTCGGCCGAGGCGGGCATCTCTAAGCATATCAGAGAGGTGGTGGGAGGCCTTCATATGGAAGTTCTTCTCGATCCGCCCCTCGTTCTCTTCCTCCCAAGTAATCCTCGTCTGTATCAATATAATACATTATTAAACATAATTGAAATTTATGAAATAAAAAAATAATATGCAACAAAATAAAAATTACAACTTACTCCGAAAGATCTGAACATATGCCTCCGTTCCTCGTCCTTCAACGTCCCCATGTGGGCCAAAACGTGTCGTAATTATCCTTAATTACTACTGTGATAGCCTTCGCAGCTGGCTTTGAGGGAAGGAACCTGAAAAAAAAAGATGTGAAACAAATAAACATATAAATATATACATGTAAATTATTAATAACTAGAAGAAAAAAAAATGTAAATACTTACCCTTTACCAGCCGGCCTGATAATAACTCGGCCATCATTCAGCATCTCAAGATCCTCAACATCCTGCTGCTCAACCTGTTGCTGCTTATCCTCGTCCTGCTCAACCCTGGTCTGATCAGGTGTATGGCCCGTACTATACTCATGGTCGGAATGATGAGTATCAGGCACCGTCTCAGGCACAACATGGGAGGAAGAAGCGCCATGTGTCTGCTGGAACCCCGGGTTGGGGATCATGTAAATGGGAGGCAAATGGGGTCTCGGTGCAGAAGGTGCTGGATGCTGTGTATGTGCAGAAGGTGCTGAAGGCTGTATAGGGACCGAACGCACTGGAGGCTGTGTAGGCGTAGATGTATGCGGATGTTGTGTGGATGACAACTTCGAAAGGCCAGCAGTGTCATGCCTAATAATGTTCGACCTCCTACGACTGGGGGGTCGACGGCGATGGCCTTCCCCTTCCCTTTACCACCAGTGGGTGGTCGAGGGGGGTCGGATCCTGATCCTCCTGATGCCATATATGTCTATAGAGCAATTCAACAATAATAGTCATGAAATATTATATTTAAACATAATAATATTAAAAATGAATTCCATAAAAATAAACAACAAGTTATGAAAGTAAATGACAAATTAAAATATATTGTTACACATTAATTTCTCTAATTGTAAAAAGTTAAACAATTTCATTCTGCCTATTCTGCCAACTCTAATTTAGCATCGTCTTCAAATCTTGATGGTTCTGTCACTTCTTCATTTAATTCCTCATCTCCATCTACATCTTCATATGTGATTGGATTTTCACGTAGTCGAGAAATGGGTTCCACTTCATTTACCACGTTGACATGAGATATCTCATCCACTTGATAAGCCACTTCTTCCTGTGGATCATCTGCTTCAATGCGACCCCTTGGTTTGGTTTTTATTTCAACACACCAACCTTGTTTCTCCCTTCGAGTTGATGGATAAGGGGCATAATACACTTGTCTTACATGTTGTGCCATGATAAACGGATCAAACATTTGGTATCTTCTACTCATGCATATATCCATAGTATTATATTTTCGATCCACTCTTGTGCCTCTACTTGACGGATCAAACCAATTACAATAAAATAGCACTATTTAGTATAGTCTAAAGTATTGTACGCCAATTCATATATATGTTGAATCACGCCGTAGAAGTCGTCTTCACCTCTATTTGTGGCACCTTTTACATAAACTCCGCTATTAATTTTTTTCCCCTCTGTTTTTGACTGAGTTTGAAATTTGTATCCGTTTACAAAAAAGTGTGCCATTCTTTTACACGTGAGTTAGGACCATGAGATAAATTTCTCAAGTGTTCGATTTTATGTGATTCTGCCTCACTGTACACCTGCGTATACACCATAGGCAAACAAATTATAGTTCCTTTTTTCAAACAATCTTTTGTATTTTCAAACAATAAATAGTTCAAATAGGACTAAAAATACATACCTGGTTCATAAACCATGTTGGGAAATATTCATGAATATAGGCAGAAGAGTCTTATTCGCTTGTGGGCTTATTTAACAAGAAGGCCCTGATTAAGTCATTATCAAACAAATGATCATGAGTAGTTGTGGATAAAAGAAATTGAAAGTGGTCAAAATGATACATACGTAAGATATGGTGATACTTCGACACAGTTGATCAACACGTGAACGTGGGCTGACTTCCACTCTTCTCCCGTTAACCAATGAGTCAGCTCCTTTCCAGCATGACGACCGGGAAGGCAAAATACTGATAAGGCTAGCAGGTGTCTTTCACTTTCAATTTCTATTTCATTCCTATTATTTGTTAGCGTCAACATGAAGTTCGTAAAATAATAGGAACAGAAATGGATCTTCTCACAGTGTAAGTAAGTTGCACAAATAGATCTTTCAACCCTTGCCTTATGTTTCACCGATCGTTTTGAGTCACCCATAAATCTACAAAATAACAAGGTTGATGATAAAAATTGATACGTTTAACCCTTCAAATGAATATTTATATTAAAGAATATTTTATTATATTACCTTTTGAATGGATACATCCATCTGTATTGAACCGGTCTAGTAAGCCTAGCTTCATGTGCAAGATGCACTGGGAGATGCTCCATAGAGTCAAAGAAATCAGGGGGAAATATTCTATCCAAATTACAAAGAATGACTGGTATGTTCTGCTCCATCTTTATAATATCATCCTCTCTTAATGTCGCAGAACACAAAGCTTTAAAAAATTGGCTGAGTTCGGTCAGTAGATTTAAAACATTTGACGGCAAGGAACTAAATGCAATAGGAAGTAAACACTCCATAAATACATGACAATCATGGCTTTTCATCCCAATCATGGTTCCTTTGTTCACATCGGCACATCTAGCCAAATTAGAAGAATAACCATCTGGCATCTGAAGTTCTTTTATCCACCGACAGACTGACCTTGCTTCCTCAGAAGTTAAAGAGTAACAGGCTTTGGGTTTCAGGGTTTTCCCATCCGACCAAGTCGTCAAATGCAAGTCCTTTTTCCTACAGTAAAGTGGTAAGTCCAGTCTGGCCTTATCATTGTCTTTCGTTTTTCCTCTAACGTTCATCACTGTGAGAAAAATATTGTCAAAAAAGTTCTTCTCAATGTGCATAACATCAAGGTTGTGTCTCAATAAATTATTTTTTCAATATGGAAGATCCCAAAAAATACTTCTTTTAGTCCAATTATGCTATTGTCCATATCCTTCAAATCGATCCAATTCACCATAATATGTGATTTTTGGCAGATCCATAACTCTGCTCCAAATCTGTTCGGATGTTGAAACACCCCATTTCTACCCATCGAATATTAATAAAATCAGAGTTATAAAATATCAACATAAACAGGATGTCACATTATTCAACTTTAAATCAACAACTTCATCACATATTAAATCAGATACATAACACTTTAAATAATCGGAGGAATCATTAACATCAACTATTAGTCTTTAGATTCAACATCAACTACAAAATAGCAAAGGTTTAACAAAACCAATATAAAATCCAGCAACAGAACAAAACGATAAAAATAGCAAATAAGCGTTCATCCCCCCGAGTGTTACATATCAGAGCGACAACACCGACTCGACTTGCATAAAGCAACAAAAGACTTCACACAGTTACTTCGAACCTCCACAGCTAATCTTGAGCACCTGCCCATTTCCCATGGTAGGGGAAACATCAGC
The DNA here is from genome assembly GCA_037113605.1 of Calophaca sinica. Taxonomy (NCBI): domain Eukaryota; kingdom Viridiplantae; phylum Streptophyta; class Magnoliopsida; order Fabales; family Fabaceae; genus Calophaca; species Calophaca sinica. The sequence goes on from CM073736.1 coordinate 74,411,297, forward strand.
AGAAAGGGTGAGATATCGAACAATATAATTGAGTTTAAAAATGATCAAACAACACATCTATCATATTTACATTTCAACAAAATAATTTTATATTAATATTTATTATCAATTAGTGACACGCCTCTGAAATATAGTCTTTTACATAAAAAAACCACTTCCAATCGACATAATTTGTTTTTAAATATCTTTAATTTATATTAGTATCTTCAACCACATTTACACAAAATATCAAAAACCGTGCATCGCGAGTCAGCGTTCTAGTATATATATAAAGGAATGTTATCTAGAGGCAATATTGAAAATTTTCTTTATCTATTTATGGGTTAATTGGTAATCTTACAATTCAATTAATAGTTTTAGAATAAAAAATAGACTTATTTTTAATTAGTGTCTTCAATTAGTTTTTATTGCATTAAATTGTTGTAACCAATTTTTAATTATTGTATCATATTGTTATATTAATCTAAAATAATGTTTTAAAAATTTAAAAATGTTTTTTTATAGCATATAATATAAACATATATTTTGTAAAAAACAATAAAATTTTTGAGACAATAAAAATGTAAATAAGCATTGGGTTTATATAATAATATAAATAAATTAACTTTATCTTATAAAGTTTTTTTACATTTTTGTTTATAATATTTATTTCCTTAAAAACTATTAATTCATAAATTAATTAAAGATTGAAACACATATTATATAAATCGGTTTACAACAATTTAATGCAATAAAAACTAGTTGAAAACACTAATTAAAAATAAGTTTATTTTTTTATTCTAAAACTATTAATTAAATTGTAAGATTACCAATTAACCCATAAATGGATAAAGAAAATTTTCAATATTACCCCTAGACAACATTCCTTTATATATATATAGATAACAATATAACAATTTTTAAAACATTTTTACGTTTTATTTATTTTATTTTTTTATTTCAAATTCATAAGTTAAAAAATATTTAAACACAAAATTGAAGTCCAAGTATTGGCTGAAGATGTTAATTACACCTATTTCTACAAAAAAAAAATAGATAAATAATAAAATATAAAAATAAAAATATATTGGTAGTTGAATTTGTTTCATCTTCTATAACAATTTTCTATTTAATTACTTTTACCGTATATAAAACAAATTATTATAATTCATTACTCTCACAAACAAAATATGTAACTGATGAAGTGGGAAAAGAAAAATGCATTGGGATATTCAGTTATAAAATGAAGATAATGCATAAGAGAATGAGCAAAATATTATCACCAATTTCAAAAAAGTTGAAGAAATGAGATTATGCAAATTACAATACAGAGAGAGAGATTTTGAGTAAAAATGAAAACATGAAGAACTAAACTAAAAGGGGAATTAGCACAAAAAAACATTAAGCTATCTCCCTCAAACTACCCCTCACCAGTACCATCGAACCCGCCCATGATCATCTCTTCTATCACTCGCTAACCGGAATGCTGACCTCTCCTGCTAATTTTCCCACATTGAAACCACTGTTACTTTATGTAAATAAAGGAAGAAGTACACAAAGCCCATTTATGGTGAGTTTCCAACAAATCACTCAGTTTTCTTACCTAAGATGAAAAAGAATGGTGAAGAAACATGAAGCTTGACCCAAATACAATACCAAGACATGGGCATGACAGACCACCAATATTTAGGATTTCTTTTCTTTTTAGTATTGTTCTGTCCCGGTCTTGGGCACACGCTCGTCAAAACCAAAAGAGATGAAACATTATAATTACTATTTCTTATTGCATTTGTATAACCAGTGATGTATTGTTCCATAAATTATCATTTACCTTTTCTTATTTTTTATTCTATTTATTCTTTAATTTTTTTCTTTATTTGGGTACGCGAATTGGTTAATAGTAATATTGTGATAGTGTATATTTTTGTGTGACATGTAATACACATCATTTTACTTTTTTTTGTTCACAGTTGTGAAGAGACAAAGCTTTGTCCTTGAGTAAATGAGTGCGCGATTAAGTGACGCAAGTCCCTATGTGATGGTTATTAACAAGGAAATTTATTTTTCTTATGTTTATATTCAAATATGGGTACTGTAATATGATTTGTAATATCTTTTGTTCGTAAAAGTATAAAGTTTGACCGTCTTGCAATTTACGTGTAGTATCGCATTTGTGGTTATGTCCATCTGGTACGTGATTATCTTTTTTGGTAAAACAATATGTGATTATCTTTTGGATGAGAAGATTCACTTTTTACATTTTTATACTTTAGTTCAACAAAAAAATGAAAATTGTTTTGAATTAAAGAAAGAATAAGTCATGCATTGATTCCATTTTATAGTAAAAATTATACAAAACAAAATCCTTTTTTTTTATTTCAATCAAGATTATTTTAGTTTAAGTAAATAGAAAATCAAATACCATTTTAAACAATGGATCATGTAAATAAAAAACTAAGACATTTTTAAAATCAAAGTCAAATATTTTTAATCTCAGTCAAATATTTTTTTTCTAAAATTGTAAATAGTTAATTATTAGCAATGACTACTTTGGAGCAACTTCATGTTTTGTCATTACAAAACTTTTTAATTTTAAAATTAAAATTGATTTATTAAAGATAACCATTTTGGATCTTCCTGTTTGATTATCATGAACAATTTTTAAAATTTAATTTTATTAAACCAAGTTGTTAGGATAGCCACTTTGAAAAAAAAAAGATAGACACTTCTAAATCCTATTTGGTTTTCGCGAGTAACATTCAAAAGTATATAAATAGAATATTCATATCTATTTATGCATAAATAACTCTAAATTGATACAAAAACAAAGTTTGATTCAAACTTACATGTAGATTTCGACTTCACAAGGAATATATAAATTAGATAATCAAGAGGATTATCATTTGCTGCTCTCATCGCGATGTGATTACGACAATGACAATGAGTCTTTTTATAAATTATTTTATTCATTAGGTAGTTGTCCTTATCATTGAATTTCTAAAATGATTTGCTAATTCGATTATTACTTGACTTTTAACAACTTTATAGCTATTAATTTATAAAATAATCATAATTTATTCTTTTCTAATTTATAAATTTAAATTATCTAATTTTAAATAGTTTTATATCTTATAATTTGATGTCTTGAATTTATTTTTGACAATTGATGTCTTGAATTTATGTTTTGACATTTAGAATTAATATTAATCTACAATTATTTTGTTTTTATTCTCATTTCATAACTATTTAATTCAAATATAAGTATTTTCTTAAAATTATAGAATTTTATCCTTATGATTTAATTTGGGGTTAATACTGCTTTTAGTCCCTGTAATATCAGAGAAATCTGGTTTTAGTCCTTGCTAAATTTTTTTTTAGATTCTGCCCCTGTAATTTCATATTCCCTCATTTTTTGTCCCTGACGTCAACTGTACATCCAATTTTAATGACGTGGCAAACAGAGATCCACGTGGCATGGGTGATGTGGAGTTTTTTTTTTTACACATGGCCTTTTTATGCTAACTCAACATATTCACTTAATAAAATTAAATAAATAATTAAATATTAAATTAATTAAATAAATAAATAAATAAATAAATAAATAACAGAAAAAGGGAAAGGTAAAGTTCTTTGTAGGAAGCCCTTTCTTCTTCCCCTTGTGGTCTCTACCAGTGACAGTCCCATTCGAATTGTTCAAATCATTCACATGCTCATAAGAATCATAATTCAACCCTGAATAATCATCGACATCAACTTTAACACTCCCTTCTTCTTCCCATTTCTTCTCATTTTTCTTCTTCTTCCCAGTCTCCAACCTCGGAATCTCCAACACCCCTCTCCTCTTCTGGAACAACGTGGGTTGCGGTTGCGGTTGCGCCTTAAGAGGCAATAGTTCCCAAAATCAGCTCCCAAAATCAGTGGCAATAGTTCCCAAAACCAGTGGCAATAGTTCCCAAAATCAGTGCAAATTCACGTTCTTCATCTCTATTGCTGAAATTTGAATATCTGGGAATTTTCTTTTTTATTTCTCTCCTGGAAATAGTTCCGAATTGCAATTTCTATGGTTTTGGTGTTTCTTTTTGGGGATCAGAAATGGGAAGCAGAAAGGAAGAAGAGAAGAACGAGAAAATTATTAGGGTCTCATGAAGCTTCCGCCGAATCAAAGATGTATCAATTGTGTTTAGGGTTCATTACCAATCTGTTTTGGGGTTGTTGTATTTTGTGATTAAGTCGAAGCTTAAAGGCTTAAACCTTGGGGTATAGTTGTTGAGAACTTAGAAGGATTGAAAACGTTGAAGGAATTTGAAAACGAAATTCATAATTTTTGAGTGTCACCTTCCTTCGTGTGGATCCCCAAAAACGCAGAGAAGAGAGGACGAGGAGAAGAAGAACAAAACGCAGAGAAGAGAGAAGCAGAAGAGAGAAGAAGACGACACAGAGAAGAGAGGAGGCGAAGAATAAGAACAAAGCGAGAAGAAGAGAGAAGCAGAAGAGCGAAGAAGAAAAGCAAAAGAAGAGAGAAGCAGAAAAAAGGCCATGTGTAATATTTAATTATTTATTTAATTTTATTAAGTGAATATGTTGAGTCAACAGAAAAAAGACCATGTGTAAAAAAAAAAAAAACTCCACGTCACCCAAGCCACATGGATCTCCGTTATACGCCATTAAAATTGGATGGACAGTTGGCGTCAAGGACTAAAAATGGGGAAATCTGAAATTACAGGGGCGGAAGCTAAATAAAAATTTTAGCAAGGACTAAAACCAGATTTCTCTGATATTACATGGACTAAAAGCGGTATTAACCCTTTAATTTGTTTAAAAATTTCTTATCCAATAATGTATCTTACAAAAAAGATTCTTAATTCAATAGTTACTTGACTTTTATCAACAAACTAACTATTTATTTATTAATAAACATAATTTATATATGTTTATCTTTTTTTTATATTATTGTGTTGTATAACTCAAAAAAATAAGTCAACTAATCATTAAAACCATGTATTTCCAATATACTTTCGTTTATATATTACAAAAAAGTAGTTTTAAAAAAATATATTCCAACTTATATCTTACAAATATAATTAATTCTAAAAAATAATCAAACAACACATCTATCATATTTACATTTCAACAAAATAATTTTATACTAACATTTATTATCAATTAGTGACACGCCTCTAAAATACAACCTTTTATATAAAAAAACCACTTTCAGTCGACAAAATATCTTTTTAAATTCCTTTAAATTATATTAATATCTTCAATCACATATCCAAAAAATACCAAAAATCCGTGTATTGCACGGGTCACGTTCTAGTCTATATATAATATAGAGAAATGAAAGCAACACACAGTGTGTTGCTAGCACTAATATAAAATGAGGCAACACAATCTCTATCATTCTCTTTTGAACACACTCTCCTATTGGTTGAAATTCAAGTGGATCCCACTATTTTGGGGAATAGGTCCCACCAAATCATATGGACCCCGCTTGATTTTAACTAATAGGAGAATGTGTGTTCAAAAGAGAATGATAAAGAGTGTGTTACTAGCACTAATATATGCTGATATAAACTCGTGAATTGTTACGGTTGTTGCTACAGTGTTCATTGATGCGACAGATTCTAGACATTTACTTTTGCAGCATTTTGCATTACATTTTTTTTTAACTGCAGCAATACATATTAATAGGCTAAAATACTGTTTTAGTCCCTTATGTTTATTTTAGGTTTTATTTTGGTCCCTTATATTTTATTTGTTCCGAATTGGTCTCTTACGTTACAAAAGTTATACCAAAATGGTCCTACCGCTAGTAACACCGTCAAAATACTGAGTTACCAGCTGAGTTGGTACGTTGGGGGACCAAACTGAAACAAAAAAAAACATAAGGGACCAAATTAGCACCAAATAAAACATAAGAGAAGGACCAATTTGGTGTCAATTTGGTCCCTTATATTTTTTTTTATTTCAATTTAGTCCCTCAACGTGCCAACTCAGCATTTTGACAGTGTTACTAACGGTAGAACCATTTTGGTATAACTTTTATAATGTAAGGGACCAATTCGGAACAAATAAAAAATAAGGGACCAAAATGAAACCTAAAATAAACATAAGAGACTAAAACAATATTTTAGCCCATATTAATAAATCAGGAAACTAGCTTGTAGTTGTTGAAAATCATTAGCCGATCAAATATTATTATAAAAAAAATTAAAAAAATAATATAATATCAAACCAATTCATATATACACATATCAAATTAAAGGTCTTTTTGTTTAATTTTCATTCAAAAATATAAAATAGGAAGAAAAAAACACAAAATGTACGTGCTTCTTCGATGCAACATACATGACACTCTTATTCTTATTTTTTTATTTTTTAAAATTGCACTAATAGGTGGCCAAAATAATACATCATTCGGTCCTTTTTATAAGAAACAAAAAGATACTTTTTTTGTCCAAATTATATGAAACAGACATCAATTTTAAAATGTATTTAATGATGAGTTCCATCAATACCCTTATTAAAGTGAAATCCAAATCAAAATGGATAACTCAGGGAGATAACAATACTAGTTTCTTCCATCAATCTTGCCTTATTAGAAGAAGTGGGAACCGTATTATTGCTTTGTCGAATAATGAAGAGGAGTGGATTTATGATGAGGAGATGCTTCAGAATCTGGTTGTTAATTTTTATCATAATCTTTATTCCTCTGCTGGTATTACAAATTCCAGGTTTATCGCTGTGTCAAATTTTCCTTCAATTCTGAAGCAGGATCTTGTTGCTCTCAAAATGGAGGTTAGCCTTGAAGAAACAAAGCAAGCCTTATTTAGTATGAAGAACCTGAAAGCTCCTGGCCCTGATGGATTTCACCCTTTGTTCTTCAAGTCTCAGTGGAGCACAATTGGACCTTCGATTCATAAGTTTGTTGCTGACTGTTTTCACCAACCGCATAAAATTCTTGAAGTCAACAATACTCTCCTCACTCTTATCCCAAAATGTGAAGATCCAACTAAAGTTTCCCAGTTCAGGCCGATTGCCCTTTGCAATGTCATCTACAAAGTTATTACAAAGATAATATCTCAAAGATTCAAGGCTTTCCTCCCATATGTTGTATCAGATACTCAAAGCAGCTTTATTCCAGAAAGGTCCACCATTGATAATATTCTTGTTTTGCAAGAAACAATACATTCATTTCAAGGTTTAAAGGGCACGAAGGGCTATATGATTGTCAAACTTGATTTGGAAAAAGCTTATGATCGTATGGAATGGAGCTTTATTATGGACTCTCTCAATTGTCTTGGTATTCCTTGGGAGCTTCAGAATATTCTCTTCCATTGCATATCTTCGGTTTCTATGATGGTAAATAGGAACGGATCTGTCTCAAATGCTTTTAATTCTTCCAGAGGACTTAGACAGGGTGACCCAATCTCGCCCTATTTATTTGTTCTCTGCCTAGAAAGACTTAGACACATGATTAATGATCTTTGTGGCCTCACGGAGAGTGGATTCCTTTTGCTTTTGGTAGGGGTGACAGCCCTAAACTATCACATGTGTGTTTTGCAGATGATTTGATTTTAGTTGCTGAAGCATCCTCATCTCAGGTGTCTTGCATAAATTCTATCCTGCAGCAGTTTTGTGAAAAATCTGGCCAAAAGCTAAATCTGAGCAAATCTCAAGTCTTTTTCTCTGGTAATGTAAATGATGAGCAGGCCACTAATCTTAGTCAGGCTTTAGGGGTGAAAAATACTCACGACTTAGGCCTTTATCCGGGTGCTCCTATGATTCATCAAAGGATCTCTAAGAATTCTTTTGCTTTTCTTCTAGATAAGATGAGAAAGAAACTGACAGGTTGGAAAGCAAGTACTTTATCTTTTGCTGGCAGAGTGACCCTAGCACAAGCTTCTCTGATCAATATTAGAGTACGTCTTTCAATCTACTCTCATTCCTGTTTCTGTTTGTGATGAAGCGGAAAAAATATGTAGAGACTATATCTGGGGCTCCACAGCTGAGGCTAGAAAATGCCATTTAATTGCTTGGGAGAAACTTTGTTGTCCTAAAGAAGAAGGTGGTCTTGGTTTCCAGAATTTACGAGTGCTTAATAAGGCCCATATGATGAAGCTCACTTGGAATATGCTTGTCTATCCTAACAAGCTTTGGGTCCGTATTATGAAAGCAAAATATTCTTGTGGAACTTATACGGTTCCTAAGTTTCTTCATAAATAAAATTCTACGACGACTTGGAAAGCAATTGTGAATTGGAAGGACAATTGGATTCCCGGAATTGGAGTCTTAGCTGATTTGTTGGAAGCTCATATCCCACCAGCTGAACTGAATTTCCCTGTCCACCATTACGAAAAAAATGGCAACTGGAATTGGTCCTCAATTCAAAGAATTGTTCCTGCAAAAATTTGTGATAAAATTGCTTTCCTAAACCTTCCTGCCTCGAATTCTAGTGATTTCCCCTGCTAGTATTTATCTTCTGATGGGTACTTCTCCCTAAAATCAGCATATGATCTCATTAGATTAAAGGATCAGCAAGAAGAGAATGATGTGCAGAATCCAATTTTTGCTAAAATTTGGAATTGGCCAGGTCCAAATCGAATTAAATCTTTTATGTGGAAGCTTGCCCATTCTAGACTCATGACGAATGAGGAAAGAAAGAAGAGGGGAATGACTTTAGATGATATTTGTCCTAGATGTCAAAGGTGTCCTGAAACTATCATGCACATGTTGAGAGATTGTGAAGAGGTGCAGAATTTCTGGACTAATTTTCTAAATCCGGACCAATGGAGCAAGTTTTTTAGTGTTGGCTTCTATTATTGGCTTGATTGGAACCTCTCTTCTAACCATATTGGAATTCATAATGAGAATTGGCCTGTTGGATTTGGAGTGTGCCATGGAAATTTGGAAGGATAGAAACTCCATGGTTTTTTCCTAAGCTTCTCTCATGGGAAGGCAGTTATTCTTTAAAGTCATGAACTCTTCCAATTTTATTCTCCAGCAAGTCAAGGCTGCTACTATTAGGGACACCAGTCATCCAAGGGAGTTGCAAATTTGTTGGAGGGCACCTCCTGATGAGTGTGTAAATATTAATGTTGATGGCTCCCATCTCAATCAATCGGGTAGCTCTGCTTGTGGTGGCTTGGCTAGAGATTCTCATGGAAATTTAATTCGAGGTTTCTACAGAAAAGTGGGATCGTGCAATGCAGTTTGGGCCGAACTTTGGGCTCTCAGATTGGGTTTACGGATGGCTCAGGACCTTCAGTTGACTTGGGTGATTTTTGAAATGGACTCCAAGGTCATAGTTGATATGGTTCATAGTAAAAACACTCATATTTCCTTTCTAAAACCTCTTCTTCAAGAGGTTATCACCCTTCTCCATAGTCCTTCTTGGAGAACTTCTCTAGTCCACACATATCGCGAGGGCAATAAATGTGCGGATCTTCTTGCGAATAAGGGTCACTCGTCCTCTTATGATGGCATCTTTTTTTATACTAGCTTTCCTATGCTTGATTTGTATTTACATGCGGATGCTAGAGGTGTTTGTACCTCTAGGATTGTAGCTTAGTTTTGTAATCCCTTTCTTATCAAAAAAAAAAAATTAAGGTGGTGTCATTAATTAGGAGTATAAACCAACATTTCATAAAGGGGTATTTTTGAAAAGAAATTTAAATATTTAAGAGTTTTAATTAAAAAAAACTGGTTTCAATGCGATTTCTTAATTTGTTTCTTACAAAAAAGACCGGGGGGAGTAACTAATATCTGTGTAGCAACATAGGTGGCCAAAATATAATCATTTTATGTAGAAGTAATTTTTTTTAACATTTTAATGCAGATGTATTGATATTAAAAAATATTAACTATTGTAATTATAAAATATTGGTTTATTTACTTTGTAGTCTTGAACGATTTAATTTTTTTTAAATAGGATCATGAATAAAAAAAAAATTGTAATTGTGTCTTTAATCTTTTAAACTATTTGTAATTTAGTCCATGAACTTCTAAACGATTACAAATCATTTAAAAATTTAGAGATATAATTATTACAAATTATTTAAAATTTCATAGACCTGTATAAAAAGTGGGGATCCAATTTCAAATTTTTTTAGTTTAAGAACCGACTTAATTACAAATTATTTAAAATTTTATGGACTTGTATAAAAATCGGGGACCCACTTATAAATTTTTTTATTTCAAGAACCTGTCTAATAATTCTAAAAGTTTAGAAACCTAAATAACAATTAAACCTAGAAAATTTAAAATTTAAAATTATGTGGCCCGTGAGTCTCATGTCTAGTTTAATAGATAACGTGATTTGGTTTTGTAAAAACCAGCTATGATTATGAAACGTTTACCATAAGGAAGCTATCCATAATGTTCCAGAAGCAGGATTATTTATTTTCAACCACACGTTTGAGACTTTTGTCAACAAAAAAGAAAAAAAAAAACCACACGTTTGAGACCAATGTACAAAACCAAAGAACTAATTTATTCATTTACAGCTATATAAACTTAGGCTGAATAATAGTACAATTAAACAATTTTTAAAAAATTCTCCTGCAGTGCCTTATTTTCCTATTTTATTATTAAATTTTCCAGCACCAATCAGAAATTCCAATTCCAATATTACAAATTTTCAAGCTGCGTGCAACATCAATTGATGTTCTCCGCAAGATTCATCCGAGACAATAGCAGCGTCCGCATCCCACCAGGTATTATCCGCGTCAGATTCCGTTACATTCCCTAACGGCGTACTGACTTTCCTCATATCACCAACCGTCACACCGTGACGGCCGTCATCTCTGACATAAACCTTCTGGACACCGCCTGATTCCACGCGCACGTTCTTTCCCACCGTGGGGCCCCACTCAGCAACAACCATCGGTTTCCGCCTCCGTAGGCGCGTGTCCCAAATCTCAACAGCCAGATTACCACGCGCCCCTTCACCGGCAGAAACAACCACCGCCGGCGACGCCACGGAACTCACCGGCCCCTTCCCGTGTTCCCTGCCAACGACGTCGTAGGAGGAAATCGCTCTATCCTCGTAATCGTCGAAATCTAAGCCCAAACCGAATCCTATGCTGTCCCACAGTTTCACAACGCTTTTACTGTTAGCGAGTTCCAAAAGGGCAAAAATATCCCCGATGCTACGACGTCGTTTATGCCCGTCGTTTTGACTCTGGAACTCGTCGTCTATTTGATCACTGCTGAATCTAAAAAACTCACCCACTCGGTTGAAACCTGACGACGACGCAGATGCTTCGTCTTCGAACTCCGATGAAGAGTAGCTCGCGACGTCGTCGTTTTCAGAATCGTCGTCGGAAGAGCTGTAATCATCGTCATCGTCGCCGAAGGAGATTGAAGGGAGAGAACTTAGAGAAGAAGCCTTGTTGCGGAAGCGGATGATGAAAATGGTGATTCTGTTGATGATGCTACCGAACGTGGCAACCAAAGCAAGAATGACAGCACCCCACTTACAGAAATTGTACGCTACGGAAACGGATTGGATCCCGTTGAAGGAGGTTGAGATTTGCGAAGAGAAAGATGTAGATGGGTTCTGCAGTGAATTGAAACCTGCTTGGAAATCGCTGAGCCTGTCGATCAAAGGAACCTGCATGATCGGGTTTTGGGAGAAGAGAAGGATTGAAATCTGAGAAGGGGAAAGTGAAAATGGGAAGGAGAGAAAAATTTAAGATTTATGGGGAAAGGGGAAAGAAATTAAATGCTGGAGAAATGAATAAATAAAGGAGAAGGAAAGAGAAATGGTGGGAGAGTGTTTGTCCCACGTAATGAAAAAGGGAGAGCAGGCTTTTTGGAAGAACCAATAGAGAATAGATTGGAATGGCTGAGTCATCAGATGCTAAAAAACATAACAGCTGGGTCCTGGTCGGAGGAACAGGTCATTTCTAGAACTTAAAATTTGTGGTTGTTAGGGTCACTTATTGGTTCCCCAGTGGAATTTCGACACGCGGCGACAAGTCATTGCTCTATCTTTTTTTTTTTTAACATTTCAGTAATTTGAAAAATATTTGATATCAAATTTTTTTTTGGGAAATTTTAAAATATAAATTTGGGATCGATTTTAGTCTAAACAAGTGCGGAAAGATAATTATTTTTATAATAAATTTTTATATAAAATTCGCTATATGTGTTCATGTATGTTTTATATATGAAAAATACTAACAAATGTCTTTGTAGCATCGGTTAAGAAATCAAAATAAAGTTTGTTTGAGAAATTAATGTACTTATTATATCGAAAAGTATTTAATTTATATTTTTAAGACAAATTTTCTTTTTACGAATTTCTTAACCTATGTCTTTACGACACTCGTTAGCTAGACATTTTATATATTCATTTTTATAATAAAATTTTCTTATTAAGTATCATTATTTTTAAAATTTATTTTGTTATATGGAGTGGTCGGTTTTTGCGGTTTTTGAACTTCGTCGCGTTCTGCTGTGTGAGTGATTATTTCGTTGTCTCGTTTTGTTAGTGGCAATATTTGTCTGGGACTTCTCTTATCTAAAGATTATTTGGAGTATTATTACACTTTATTTTTCTGTGGACTCAAGCCCTGCGCTTCAACCTCCCATAATTTTTCTTCTTGTAAAACTTGCTAGTATTATGTTTTATCTTTCAAAAGGAATTCTTTTCAATAAAAAAATACAAATGAGTGTTAGGCAAGAGAAATAAAAAAATACAAAATAAAATTCACGTAGGTTCCAACTGCCTTGAAGATCAGTTTGATTAAGTAGGAAATTAAACGAGGTTATTTAATGAGACTGTCTAAGCTATATTGATCAGTTACTTCAACTACAATTTCACCGAGCATTATTTAAGGATCATATTTCATATGCTCGAATAATTTAGACGGTCTGGTCCCTATCATAAGTCTTTAACAAGACGGGCAAGAAGACTCGCAAGTAATTATAACTGCAGCTTTAAGAATGACCTAGAAAAATTGAGACTAAATGTACTAGAGAAATCATGATTGTAAATATGAAATTAATTCCTTATTAATAACAACAACAAGAACAAACATGCACAAATCTCATATAAGAAATACTTTAGGCGGAAGCTAAAATGACATACTAGTATGCTCAACAAAAACAACATGTTCTCTACCCTTAGGATCTACGAGATGTTGGATTATCAAGGATTAAAAGCTAAAGCGGAATACCAAAAGAATGATCACGAACAACCAACGAGCAACTGAATCCATAACAACGAACGAGCACGTTAGCAGTGACTTTATAGTTTTTCCTCAACCGAATCTTCTTGAGCTCTCTCACAAGACTTTAGGTTCTCTTCAGATGGGGTGAAGAGAATGGATGACGGCGATTCGGTGTATTGAGGACCATAGCCTTCTTTATAGTGTGTTAAACCTAACAGGGTACCTATTATCCCCTTATCGGGCCACACTTACATCTACTCATATAAGGCTCATATCAATTAAATTAGGAGTCCAATGAGCTTACCTTATTTTAACTTTATATGATCACATAAAATATAACTTCTTTATGATAAATAACTAATATAATTATCAATGATATCAACCCATATTAATTATTGGAATATAAAATTCCAACAATCTCCCATTTGGGCTGCATATCGTAATAATTATATTAGAATTCCTTAGTGCGTATATCTGAATGCTATTTATCTTTAGACTTCCTCCTTACAATCTGGTCCACCTCATGTATCAACAATGAAACCACCGCGGCTTTTGTCACTTCCATAAATTACGACTAAACCCCGACGATCACCACATCAACACACTTGATGACATAGAACAATATGGATGAGTAGCATGGAAATTACATGGAATTTGATCTCAATTATGCCTATTTCTAGCGGTAGTACTTAAAACTTTAGTGAGATCAATTTTGTAAAATTTAATTTTGCAATAATTCAAACTAGAATTGCTCAAGTATCTGCCACATGACTATAACGAAATAAGCAGTAGCTTATTTTTGCCTTTGCAGTAGCTTAAAATCATTTGTCTAATCACCTGCTAATGATTGCGATTTGAAAAGACAGTGTTTGGCAAGCGCTGTGGATTTTGGAAATAGACAGCTCTTTCTTTGAAAAAGCGCTGTCTATCTTTGATAATAGACAGCACTTTTCCAAAGAAGCACTATCTATTTCCTGATATAGACAACACTTTTTTGAAAAAGCGCTGTCTATTATCAAAGATAGACAACACTTTTTCAAAGAAGCGCTGACTATTTGGCTTTTTTTTTTAGATTTAGCATCCTGTTGCCGCATTATGTGATCCAATTCCTGCATCAAACATTCACAACAAAGGAAACAATCACACATACAGAAAATACCATCACACACACATATACAGAAAATACCAACAAACATCACACACTCATATAAAAAATACCATCACACATACACATACAGAAAATATCAACCAATTAATCATTGATTTGTATATTTTTATACTTCAATTTGAATTTCTAACAAAATTTTGGCAAAGTCTCCCCTAAAATATGGACATTCCAAAATTTATCTAATACCAGTAACAACAAAAAATACCATATATCAGCCAGCACAAGTCACTATAAAGTCTACCTAGTATGCAACATAGCCACTAGACAAGTATACTTAGTTACCAATTCACAAATACTAATTAATCTACCAAATTCTGCCTTTGAAGTAATTTGATTTATTACCTTGTCGAGCTTGTGATGCTAAAATATGAGCGTCATCTTTATATCCCAACTTATCTTCGATTGTGTTGAATCTCCGATCCTATCCTAATGCTTGCACTTAGATATCTGGTTTCCCGTATTTTTCATTTCAGCAAGTTATCAAAGATGATGATAGAAAGTTGAATAGGCTGATAAGAAGGTTTGGTAAACCGGCTTATAATGCCATGGTGGCAGCCTTAAAAGAGAGAAATGAATACAATCCAGTGGGTGAAGTTACATACCCCCCACTCGGATTGTATTCATTTCTCTCTTTTAAGGCTGCCACCACTGCATTATAAGCCGGTTTACCAAACCTTCTTACCAGCCCATTCATCTTTTTATCATCATCTTTGATAACTTGCTCAAATGAAAAATGTGGAAAACCAGATATCGAAGTTCAAGCATTAGGATAGGATCGGAGTTTCAACACAATCCCAAAGGAAGTTTAGAAGAGACAACCAGAGTAGCATGCTTAAACCTATACAAACAAGGAAACACATAAAGAACAGAACCAAATAAAGAGGCCTAACCATTTTTATTTTTATTTTAAAAGAAAAAGAGACCTAACCTTTATCAAGCTAATAATGAGAGAAAGCTAATAAAGAGTTTGAAGCCCTAACTCTGGTGCAAGAAACCCTTTAATGATGAACCTGAGATGTTTCTACAAAGAAAAATCCCAATCTATAGTATAAGGAATGTGCTAACTTAAAAATTGATGTCAAATAGCAACTTTGAAGTAATTTGATTTATTACCTTTATCACTTAAGAATGCAACTATCTCTGGCGCTATCTCTGGCTCGGAAGATATTCTTCTTCACAGTCGGTCCGGAAGAAGCCATCTAGCTATCTGCAAAAAAATTTAGACACACAAGTAATTAGACACACAAGTAAAATTCATAGTCTTTTAACAAGTAACTAAAAAAACACAATCTACATACATCCAACTTCTTCTCCTTTTTCTTTTCCTTCGATTGATCCAAAGCCCCTCTTTATGATCATGTCTAATATATGTATCATCCTCTCTTGATGTACTTTCCTCAGCATACATTGATTGTATCACAAAGAAATGGTCATCCTCAATATCAACAACTTCATTTGCTTGATAATCAATCCCATAACTAATTTTTTTGTTAGTCAACAAAATAATGGACAAATTCATATCGGTAGGATCAGTGACATAAAACACTTGTCGAACTTGCGATGCTAAAATAAAAGGCTCATCTTTATATCTCAACTTACTGAAATTCACCTTCATGAACCCCAAATCATCTGTTTCTATACCGTAATTATTGTCAACCCACTTACATTGAAACACAGGCACTCGAAACATAGCATAATCCAACTCCCATATGTGTTCAACGACCCTGAAGTATGACATATTCGCATATATGAGATTTCTGTCTTTAGCACTTGAGATATGCATAGCTTGAGCAACAAGAGAGACCCCACTATTTTGCATTTTACTCTGATCATCATGTTCTATTATATTGAATGTGTATCCTTTCATCAAATAACTGGGGTAAGAGATAACATTTATACTTGGACCTCTCGCTAACCATCTAAGTATTTCTGAAACCGGGGTAGGATTTAAAGCAAACTCTGCAGAAATGTGATGTCTTAGCCATGTTATAAAACACCTATTGTGTTCTCTTGTTAACCAATTTTGATTCTTATTTGGGTGCATTGTCTTGAGTATTTCGTTGTGTTTTACAACATATGACTCAACCTCATCGGCGTTGTGTAAAACATATAAGTGTGCTTGCTCCATCTGCTGCCTTGATATAGTCAATATTTTACATCCAGTAATCCCTTTCCCTTCGCTTCCTCCTGTGTGACGAGACTTTGGAAACCCTATGGAATATCCACCATTAGATAGGTAGTCGGAACAGAATTCAACCGCTTCTTCGACTGTGTACCGCTCAACAATACAACCCTCTGGCCTTGATCAGTTTTTCACATACCCTTTTAATATCTTCAGGTAACACTTAAACAGATACATCCATCTCATGTAAGCTGATCCACATAATTGTGTCTCCATAACCAGATGAACTGTCAGATGAATCATTATGTCAAAGAATGAAGGTGGGAAATACATCTCAAGCTCACATAAAATCAAAACAATTTCTTTTTGCAATACTGGCAACTTTCCAGGGTCAATCATTCTGCTGCAGATTGTCTTGAAGAATAAATAAAGTTTAGTTAAGGTCTTCAGCACTTTGATGGGCAAAATGGATCGCATATCAATGGGTAGCAAATTCTCCATGAGAACATGGCAATCATAGGACTTTAGGCCCTTTAACTTGAGATCTCTCATTGATATGAGGTTCATAATGTTTGAAGAGTACCCCTCTGGAACCTTAACTCTGTGAAGAAACTTACAAAAGAACCGTTTTCTCTTTTCTAGACAAAGTATGAGCGGCTGAAGGTAGATATGTATGTTGTTTCCCCTTCTTTACTGGTCCCAATTCCCGTTCAATCCCATACTAACCAAGTCCCGCCTTGCAT
Organism: Calophaca sinica; assembly: GCA_037113605.1. NCBI lineage: Eukaryota > Viridiplantae > Streptophyta > Magnoliopsida > Fabales > Fabaceae > Calophaca > Calophaca sinica. Next base: position 74,428,487 of record CM073736.1, read on the forward strand.
TGATGCCATCTTTAGTCTTCCCGGGCACATTGAGTATAGTACCAATGACACTATCAAAGACATTTTTTTTCAACATGCATCACATCAATGAAATGTCTCACGTATAATGAACTCCAATATGGTAGCTCAAAGAAAATCAACCTTTTCTTCCACCCTTGTGTGACAAGCTCTCCCACAAAAGGCTTCCCGAATTCAATACTCAAATCTTTTACCTTTTCAAACAGTTGTGCACCCGTCAAAGGCAAAGGAGCTCTACGTTCTTCAGTATTCCCATTAAATGCTTTCCTCCCCGACCGATAATGATGCTTTTGAGGCAAAAACCTACGATGCCTAAGGAAGACATTCTTCTTACCATGTTCCAACCGCATCCAATCTATACCATCTTCACATATAGGGCATGTACACTGGCATGTGGTACTGTATCCAGACAAATTACTGTATGCCGAAAAATCAATAATTGTGCCGAAAATCATAGTCCTCAAGGTGAAACTTTCTTCTCTATACCCATCGTACACCTCTACACCCGTCTCCCACATTTGCTTTAAGTCTTCAATTAAAGGAGCCAAGAATATGTCTATATCATTTCCTAGTTGTTTGAGGCCAGAAATTAACATAAACAACATCATATATTTGCGCTTCATGCATAGCCATGGAGGTAGGTTACAAATCACCAAAATCACAGGCCATGTATTATGAGAGCTACTCTGAACACCATGCGGGTTAAATCCATCAGTAGACAATGCAAATCTTAGGTTTCTAGGTTCTTTCCCAAAATCAGGATACTTAATATCAATTTTCCTCCATTGAGGAGAGTCCGCCAGGTGCCGTAGCATCCATCCTTAATCCTTTCATCCTCATGCCATGTCAAGTATTTTGTATCTTCTGAACTACGGTACATGTCCCTGAATCTGGGAGTAATGGAAAAATACCACATAACCTTCTTTGGAGCCGATTCTTTCTTCTTATAACATGATGCATTACATTTAGGACAAGACTTTAACGATACATATTCATTTCGAAATAAAATGCAATCGTTAGGACAAACGTGTATCCTCTCATAACTCATGCCAATAGAGTGTAACATTTGCTTAGCCTCGTATGTCCGACTAGGAAGCACATTATCAGCCGGAAACATATCCTTCAATAAGGTGAGTAATTCCGTAAAGCTCTTATTAGTCCATCCATTGCCCGATTTCAAGTTATACAGCTTTAACATCGCTGATAATCTCGTGAATTTTGTACAACCTTTATACAACGGCTTCTCGCATCACTTATCAATTTCTCAAACATTTGAGGACAATTATGAAGATCTTCTTCAACTGCATTTGCCATCTCTTCAAAGCGGTCGCCATCATATGTATTTGTAGCGATGTTATCTGATGTATATCTCCGACTATTCCCCATGGTATTAGAAGATTCACCTCTTGTCTCACCGTACTTTGTCCAACAGGTATAAAATTGATCAACCTTATTGCTCACTAAATACCATTCCAATTCCTTAACACTAACTTTGTCTGCATAACAACAACTTAAACAAGGACATACGATTCTACTATAGTCTGTTGTATGCCCAACTACAAACTTAATAAACTTTTGCACTCTATCTTTATATTCCTTTGACAAAGGATTGACAGACATCTACTTTCGATCCTCTAACTTCAACATTTAAAAAAACTAAGTTAGTTCTTCAGTAATAAAACATCATATTAAACTTATTTGTATTCTGACTAAACATAGTCAAAACTTGATAATCAAACACATCAGGCTATAGCTAATGTTATGCCAAATCCATAATTCATGATCATATTCAATTCACATTTTAAATTTTTAACAAAATTTTGGCAGTCTCTACTAAAATATGGACATTCCAAAAATATCCAATCCAATCAATGTGTTTTTTGTATTTTACTTAAGACAGACACATAGAGCACTAAGTTTTCAAACAATTCTTCATATTTCTTAAAACTTTAACAGCTAAGAATGTATAATCTACAAACTCCATTCCGACATACAGTATACAGTATACATATTAGACAAACTTCAACTTCAAAATCATACCATTTTTTACCTTTAAAACAAATGGCTATGGACCAAGTAAACAAAAAAAAGTACTATCAAGATATAACAATAACAATTCTAGATCAGAAATGTCTGAATTTGAAGTATCAATAATCACTGATTAGTAAAATCCTAAACATTTTAATACACTTAAGAGGGTTCAAAGACCACACTGGAAATCAAGAAGATCAAAGTCAAGTATACCAATAGAAACATAACTTGTGAGTATTACATTACCTATTGAGATCTCTCAAACACAACCGAAGCAGCTACTGTGATCAACAATATTCACATTTTTAGAATGAGTTCATCATCAAATGAAAAGGAAAATAGATTAGGGTTCATACCTGGATGATGAAGAAGAAGACGGCGGCAACGACATGGAATGGTGGCGATAATGACAGAAGCTTTAGAACTTTAGCTTAGCGTCGTCAACAGTCACAGCTTCAGAACTGGAAGATGAATGGCGAAGGTGGAGAGGAGGAGGAACGAGGAAGAGGGGCGATAGTGGAGAGGAGGAAGAAGCTCAAGGAAGAGGAGCTTTCGTGTGAGACAGAGAGTGAGAGAGAGCTGAGACGGCGGTTGAAGATGAAGACGTGTCGTAGAGATCAGACGTTGAAGACGGCGAGGAATAGAGAGCTCTGTGTTATGTGTGCGAGAGAACGAGGGAATGCGAGCTGTTTTGTGATTTTAGAAATGCAAATAGCCAGCGTTTCCTTAGGGAAGTGCTGGTCATAAGTATAATAGACAGTGCTTCTTAGGGTAAGCGCTGATTAAAAGTTAGCAATAGACAGCGCTTCCTAAGGAAAATGCTATCTATGACCCTGGGTGTCTCTTTAACAGCGTTTGCTACAAAAAGCGTTGTCTATTTCTAACTTTTAATCAGTGCTTTCTCTAGGAAGTGCTATTTTAGGCCTTCTATGATTTTTAAACAGTGCTTTTATTATGTAGCGTTGTTTAAGGTGGCTGCTTTTTAATAATCATTGTAGTGATGATCCCACGATGTACGTCGTTTCCTGATGCGTACAGATAAGATCATGTATCTGACTTCCCATAGCTAGAGCATAGGGAACTCCCAGTATTTCCTGAATTTTCAGATTATCTTTTGGGCAAAATTGAGACTAAAATTGTCTCCCTTAATTATTGAGGTATATCCTGGTTTAATATTTTTCATGTCGAATTTATTTAAACCTTATTGATATAGTTTTTTTGTGTTGACCCAAGGACAACTTGAAAGTGACCTCTAAGTATCATGGATTCCTAATACAAAAGAGACGTCTCCAAGATCTTTCATCTCTAAATTTTGTTAGAGATTTCTCGGTTTTGCTCAACTAGACTATATCACTATTCACTAGATAAAATATCATCGACATATAGTAGCAGTAATACAAAATTACTCCCACTGACCTTGTAATACACATAGTCATCCACAATACTCATCTCGAGACCAAATGAGAAAATTACCCGATGAGATTTTGCGGTATCACTAACGAGTCAACTTCTTTAGCTAATGGGTGGATTACGTGGGTTCATGAAACCATCTTTGGGTCTATCGACACAAAGTATCTCGATTGCACCATATACATTTGTTTCATTAATGTTTCCATTAAGAAACACAGTCTTGACATCCATCTTATGCAACTCCAAAGTTATAATGAGCAATAAGCGCTGTGATTGTCCGAAAAGAGTCTTTCAATAAAACCAAATAGAATGACTCTTTACAGTCAATCCTTTCTTTTATGGCTCCCGATGCTCTAGCTCTTGAGAGTGTTGAGTTTGATCTTCATGAATAATTTCCTTAACTTGATTGGGAGGAAGAACAATAATGTCCTTAGGACATCCAAGCAAGGGAAGCAGGGTAGTCAGTTGGTATGCAGACATACTAAGTCTCTCTATGGTTTGCGTCAAGCCTTTCTCTAATGGTTTTATAAGTTTTCCTCCACCATTGTCTCGCATGGTTTCACTCCTAGCTCAGCGAACACTTCTCTCTTCACCAAAGGCAGTGGTGATTCTTTAGTGGTCCTCATCGTTTACCGTGTTTGATATAATAATTGCATGTCCTAACACTGATTTAATTTGGGACACACAGCAAATTCTTAAGCATCATTTCAAATTAAAGGTCATAGGGGATACGAAGTACTTTCTGGGCCTAGAAATTGCTTCCTCATTTGTTGGAATTCATCTTTGCCAACACAAATATTCCTTGCAACTCCTTGAGTACATCGGGTTATGCCAAGCCAGTCTCCATTCCTATGGAACCCAATGTTTCTCTGAATGACACAGACGTACAACCACTCCCAGATTCTTCTTTGTATTGAAGGCTTAATGGTTGTTTAATGTACCTCACTATATCTAGAACATCACTTATGTTGTAAACTGCCTCAGTTAGTTCATGACCCTCGCACACCACATCTCCAAGCAATTCATCACCTTCTGCAATACTTAAAAGGCAATCCAGGCATTGTTCTGTTGTTTTGCAGAGATAGTCTGCTACATATTTCAGCTTATACTGATGTAATTTGGGCCAATTGTTCTATGTCCCGCAGGTCTGCAACTGGTTATTGTGTCTTTATAGGCACCTCTCTCATTTCTTGGAAATCAAAAAAACAGCCCAGACTTTTATTGTTGCGCATTTTGACTTAATTTTTAGATGTTTTTCAACCCTTTTGGTCCAGAACTATATATATAGATAGAGGAAACATTGACCTAAGGGGGGTTTTACGACTGGTTTGCATCTTGTGAGTTTGAATCAAGAACAAGGATTCTAGGCAAAGTTGAGGAATCAATGGAGTCTTTTGCTGTTTCTTCATCTCAATTGCTTGGTTCCTTCTCTTCCATGAGGAACTAATTCCTTTGTACTAGGGTAAGATGAACTTTGTGGATCTTTTTATGTGATTGAATTCAGAATTTTCAATGCAAGTTTGATGTATGTCATTTGATCAATTATCTCTTTTCTTAATGCGATTCTATGCTTGATCACCATGGGGTTGAACTAGGGTTTGACATCAATTGGAAAGTTGAGGTTTTAAACTTGCTTTGGGATATTTTGACATATCTTTAGGGTTATAGGGATATAATTCTCTTTGGTATGAGTTTGTATGAATCCCTATCCTTTATGCTTGATTTAATTAATTGGAACCTGAGAGATTAGGGCTTATTAGTTGAATTAAAGGGATTAAGAGGAAAGGAATTTTCGTTAATCTAATTTAGAGGATTTGAACTTCAAATACGTAATCATTACTTGCATTGGAATATGATTCAAGAGCGTAAAGGGTGAGACAAAGGGATTCGAACCCTAGTCACTCTATTCTCCTTAATATCTAAATTAATTGTTTTGTTAGTCATTATTTTATTGTTGAACACGAATTACACAATTCAAACACTACTAGTTTTCGTCGGATAGTTCAAATAGTACATCGTTGGTATAGTTAAGAATTGGTCACAATCCCTGTGGATTCGATCTTTTATTACTTAACGACGAAATCGTACACTTGCGATTCTGTCTAACAAGTTTTTGGCGCCGTTGCCGTGGATTGTTGAATTAATTTTTAACAAGGCAAACGAGTACCTTTTTGAACTATTTCTTTTATTTATTTTCTGGAAAAAAAAATTTATTACATTAACTGTTGCGTTGCTACTTACCTTTTGCCTTAGTTTTGTGCATGCGAGGTAAACAAACAGGTGAACTGTTGTTTGACCCAGAAATTGAAAAGACAGCAAAGACATTAAGGAAAAAACAAGGGAGGCAAAACAACAACAAAAACAATCCTCTGCATCCACTTCTCAAGTCCCAACCCAAGAAGTGATGGGGGACCAACCACGTACTTTGGGTGATTTTGGGAGACGGAACAACCATGCCAGGGCTGTCAATGCCTACCAACAGGGTGAGGCAAATGCCAATTTTGAAATCAAGCCGGCATTGTTGAACACTCTCAAGCAAAGTCAATTCGCGGGGAATGAGATTGATGTCCCAACTCAGCACCTGGTGAGCTTTTATGAAATCTGTGACACCTTAGGGGTGTTGGCCGGAGGATCGAGGAAGCAAGAAATTGAGGCTTTTCCTTGGACCTGCGGAAAGAGCAAGAGATTGGCTTGACACCTTGCCTCTGGAAGCATTGCAACTTGGGACGATTTGGAGGAGAAATTCATGACAAAATTTTTTCCACCCTCCAAATTCATCAAAAGAAGAGGTGAGATTCATGGCTTCCATGAGAACCAAAGTGAGAACTTGTATGAGGCTTGGGAAAGATTCAAGCTCCTTCTAAAGAGGTGTCGGGACATGGATATGATGACTTCAACCAGATGCAAATGTTACGTAATGGGTTGAGGCCGAACACCAGGATGATGTTGGATGCCTCAAATTTGGAGGTACAATCAACAACAAGGCAGTGCATAAGAACCTTAGTGGAGCAAATGGCTTCCAATGAGCGGTTGGCTCAAAATAAGTTAGTCTCTCAACAATTGGAGGCTATCACAAAGGAGTTGAAGGCATTGAAAGTGGGAGCCTCTTCCTGCCTTTCAAGTGAACCAGGTAAATCAAAAATTGAGATGTGACTTTTGTCAAGGGCCTCATGAGAATGGAGGGTGTGATACATTAGGAGACTCCAAGGAGCGAGCTAATTACATGGGTAACTTTCAAAGGCAAGGAGGGAATCCGTATTCTAACACCTATAATCCAGGGTGGAAGAATCATCCCAACTTCTCTTGGAAGCAACAAGATAACCCATCATCCAGCAACCCTCCACAACCGCAAAAGCAAGAGAAGCCAAGTCAATTAGAAGAAGCTTTGACTCAGTTTATGAAGATGACTCAATCCAACTTCCAGAATCATGAGTCTCATTTCAAAAACCAGGAGGCTTCTATCAAAAATTTGGAGAACCAAATTGGGCAACTCTCAAAGCAACTAGCAGAGCAATCCAAAGGTAAGTTTTCTGCTAGCACAGTTGACAACCCTAAGAATGAAAATTGTAATGCTGTTTTTTTGAGAAGTGGAAAGTTGTTGTCTGAAGTAGAGAGAAAGAAAAGAGCGAAAAACCGAGGTGGATGGAGTTGAAAAGAGAGAGTGGAAGTAGAAAAAGAAGTTGAAAAAGAAAAAGGTGGAGTTGAAAATGAGAGTAGAGAAAATATTGAAAAAGAAAAAAAAAGAGAAGGTGAGGAAGACAGAGTTGTTACTGACCAACTGCAAGTACAAGAGAAGCCCAGAGTTATTCCTCCATATAAGAAGCTGCCATATCCTCTTGTGAGCAAGAAAAAGGAGAAGGATGAACAATTCTCTAAGTTCATGGATGTCTTCAAGCGCCTCCAGATCAACATTCCTTTCATGAAGCTCTTGAGCAAATGCCTTTATATGCCAAATTCATGAAGGAATTGTTAACTAAAAAGAAGAAATTCAAAGAAGATGAGGCGTAGCTTTGTGAGAAGAGTGTAGTGCCATCATTCAAAGAAAGCTCCTCCAAAGTGAAAGATCCTGGAAGCTTCACAATTCCCTGCACTATTGAGAATTTAAATATTGACAAAGCCCTTTGTGATTTGGGAGCTAGCATCAATTTGATGCCGTTATCTATGTTGAAGAGGCTGGGAGGAGGTGAAGTCAAGCCTACAAAAATGACACTACAGCTGGCAGATAGGTCAATCAAATACCCTTATGGAGTTATGGAAGATGTATTGGTAAGGGTTGGCAAATTCCTTTTTTCGGTAGACTTTGTGATCCTTGACATGGAAGAAGACAAGGAGGTCCCTCTTCTTCTTGGAAGACCTTTCCTAGCTACAGGAAGAGCCTTGATTGATGTCCAACAAGGTAAATTAATTTTGAGGTTCCAAGATGAGAAAGAGACTTTCAATGTGTTTGAGGCTATGAGGCATCCCGATGACACCGAAAAGTGCTCTAGAATTGATGTGGTAGGGCAGCCGGTTGGAGAGAATCTTGATCAAGACCGACCTTCCAAACCCTTAGAGAAGGTGACATTGAATTCTATTGAGGAGATGTCTGAAGAGCTGGATGATGGGATGGAAAAATTTTTAGTGCAGGAAAAAGGAAGAAAAGGAAAGAGTAATGTGCATATGGGCCATGGGAAACAATTCCCAAATTGCAAAATTCCAAAGAAGGCACATGTAGAACCTACTCATTCTTATGAAAAGCGCACCAAACAGGCGAGGGATGACAATGTCCACCCACATAAATTCAAGAGGAGAAAAAGGAGACCAATGCGAAAAAGGGAAATGATTTCCATGCAAGCACTCAGGACTATGGGTGTGCATCTTCCCAAGGAAGGTGGTGCCTCAATCTTCTTTTCCTCCTTTAAGGAGCCTTGATCGACTCCTTCAAGCGTCAAGCTAATGACGTTAAAGAAGCGCTTCTTGGGAGGCAACCCAAGTTTTTCGGTGAGTTCTTTCCTCCTCATCCCTGCTTCAACTTAAATATTTACATTGGGGACAATGTAAATTCTTAAGCTTGGGGTAAGGCGTTTTAAAATTTTTGCATGTTAGTCTTGCATTTCATTTTAGTGTTGCATCTTTTTGTTAATTGTTGTTTTGTGTGCATCATTTTATCCCCCAAATTGTTACACTATCCTCTTGTGCTTTGGCATGTGTGCTACAATCTTTTTGAAATTTGAGATTGCAATGATTTGGAGCCCAACTATTTTCTCTTGTGATAGGCTTCAAGGCGATTCTTAATGTACATAGGGATAATCTTTGGATAAGTTGAGAATTAGCATGTGGCACTGATTTGATGTTTCTCACTGGCTTTCACTTCTACATGTGAGACTTGAGCTTAATCTTGGGGCTTTCACTTCATCATGTTTATATGCCCCCTTCTCCTTGTATGAGTGTGTCCATCTTGATTGTGCTCTCTAGAACTTGACTTGAAACCGTTTTCAAAACTTGAAAATTTTTGTCAACACACTTGAATATGATTTAGGCAATTTAGGCATGTTTCAAGCCTCTGTTTATTGAATGAAAACTTTCTCTAGTTGCCCCTTTTGAGCCTAAAATGAAATTAATTTTCTTGGTACCTGTGTGATTGCTAAATGTTAGAGTACCTTTTAAAGTATGTGTAAAGGAGCAATTAGTTGTGAATCTTGTGTAAATTATGCAGTGCTTGAAATTTGGGACCTCTTACATTGTTTAATTCCTCCTATAATTATTACAAAATCTCGAGAAGAAGGAAAATAAATAAAATAAAATAAAAAAAGAATAAAAATAAAAAATAGAAAAGAAAAAAACAACGAGAAGAGGAGCAAAATAAAAAGGTTTTGAAAGCAAAAAGGGAAAATATATTGCTCCACTTATTCTGCTTAAAAGGGTTGCTTTAATTATTCATGTTGTTAGCCCTTGAATTTCCCCTTTTCTTTTTTTATCCTACCTTAAAAGTTAAATCCCATGGCCATGTTACAACCTTTTGAAAGACCTTTTGATTCTTGTGTGTTTTCATGAAATGTATGCTGAGATTTGGTTTATAGTCAAGCTTATGGTAGAACACTTTCATGGATGGATTTGAGCGATTTGTCATAACCTTTAAACACTTGGAGAGTTGTGAGGAGAGTGCCCTATCAGTGAGAGACATGAATTCAGAGAGTCTGATTCTCTATTTGGACTTGATTTTGGTTGTCCCTATCGTTTGTTCTAGCCTTTAGCCTATTGCTTGAATGTGCTATTATCTCGGGTTCCTTATTTGTTGCGTCTCTTGTTTCTTTGCTATCTTTGGTCACTGCAATTGCTTGAGGACAAGCAAGATTCTAAGCTTGGGGTAATTTGATGCGTTCATTATAGCATATGGTTCATTGTTAGTTTTGCATTGCATAGTAGTCATATTAGTGGTTTTTTGCCCATAGTTTGCATGCATTTTGCTTGGTTCAGATAATGCACTTGGTTTGAGTTCAATTGTGCAGAAAAGAAGGTTATTGGCCTAGGAAAGCGGAGCTAAATCACTTAGACGGATGTTGCAACCAACTCGGAGGCCAAAATCACAAAATATGGCAAGATCAGAGGAAAACACGGCCTGCCCGTGTTTATGACACGACCGTGCCTTGGTGGATGTGAAGAAACTCAAGAATTAGAAGTCAGTGAATAACACGGCCAGGCCGTGTTATCCAATTCTGCGTGCCTCTGCTTCCAGAGAACAACACGGCTTGGCCGTGTTCCCCACCACGCCCGTGTCGGGCTGCGTATCTGTTTTTCTGTGCTTTAAAAGCAGCACGGCCAGGCCGTGCCAGGCTCCACGGCCGTGCTGCGTCTCGGCCAGACTTTTATTGTTGCGCGTTTTGACTTAATTTTTAGATGTTTTTCAACCCTTTTGGTCCAGAACTATATATAGATAGAGGAAACATTGACCTAAGGGGGGTTTTACGACTGGTTTGCATCTTGTGAGTTTGAATCAAGAACAAGGATTCTAGGCAAAGTTGAGGAATCAATGGAGTCTTTTGCTGTTTCTTCATCTCAATTGCTTGGTTCCTTCTCTTCCATGAGGAACTAATTCCTTTGTACTAGGGTAAGATGAACTTTGTGGATCTTTTTATGTGATTGAATTCAGAATTTTCAATGCAAGTTTGATGTATGTCATTTGATCAATTATCTCTTTTCTTAATGCGATTCTATGCTTGATCACCATGGGGTTGAACTAGGGTTTGACATCAATTGGAAAGTTGAGGTTTTAAATTTGCTTTGGGATATTTTGACATATCTTTAGGGTTATAGGGATATAATTCTCTTTGGTATGAGTTTGTATGAATCCCTATCCTTTATGCTTGATTTAATTAATTGGAACCTGAGGGATTAGGGCTTATTAGTTGAATTAAAGGGATTAAGAGGAAATGAATTTTCGTTAATCTAATTTAGAGGATTTGAACTTCAAATACGTAATCATTACTTGCATTGGAATAGGATTCAAGAGCGTAAAGGGTGAGACAAAGGGATTCGAACCCTAGTCACTCTATTCTCCTTAATATCTAAATTAATTGTTTTGTTAGTCATTATTTTATTGTTGAACACGAATTACACAATTCAAACACTACTAGTTTTCGTCGGATAGTTCAAATAGTACATCGTTGGTATAGTTAAGAATTGGTCACAATCCCTGTGGATTCGATCTTTTATTACTTAACGACGAAATCGTACACTTGCGATTCTGTCTAACATGTAGCAGCATGACATAGACAACCAAAGACCTTGATGCGATCATAATATGGGTCTTGATCATATAGAAGTTTGTATGGTGTGCCGTTTCCAAGAGGCTTAGAGACTGTCCTGTTGATTAAGCAAACAACTGTGCTAAGAGGCTTGAAACATGAATGTCCGAGCTATATTAAGGAGGTGTTGATGCTTTCTTTCGACAACAGAGTTTTGTTGTGGTCTATAGGGACATGAAAATTGATGGATGGTGCCTTTTTTCGCCCAAAAAAAGAAGTGAGAGAGAATTATTTTACATTGTCAGACCTCAGTGCCTTAATAGACTTAGCAAATTGAGTTTGGACAATACCGAAAAACTCTCGATCAAGTCAGATGATTCATACTTACGAGTCATTAAGTGAATCCATGTGAACCTTGTTGCATCATCAACAATGGTTAAAACGAGCCTTTTACCATCATGGGTAGGATGAGCAAAAGGACCCCACGTATCATAATGTATGAGATCAAAACTTGCTGCAACATATTGGTTATGAGAGTCAAAAGGTAACCTTTTAAATTTTTACGAGGGACAAATACCACAACACTGATGAAAAATCAGCAAGAATAGAAACATAAAGTGTATTACTCATTAGTTTGAGTACAAAATCCGAAAGGTGACCTAGCCTATTATGTCACAATTCAGCATTGTTAATAGTGACAGAATTGCAAACATCAATGATATTAACAATGGAAACATTCCTAGAAGAAATGACATAATTACAAGAATCATGCTTAGGAAACATGGATGAAGTACAATGATTTGAAGACAAAACAAAATATGGTGTATAGTGAAATAGCCCTTGGCATGAGCTACCCCTGCCAATTAGCTTCTTGTGATGGTTGTCCTGAATCACAAAGCAATAAAAAGAATATAAATGTTAGTATCTTTCAAAAGAGCACTAACTAAAACTAAGTTTACATGAAAGGCTGGAATATACAAAACATCTTTGAGCACTAAAGAATTTCCTAACTACACATTGCCTATAGCTAACACACTAATGCAGGAATTATTTGGTAAAGTAACAAATTTATTAGCTAGAGGTGTGTGAATAGAAAAAAGTTATAAGGAGTGACAAATGTGTGAAGTTGCACCTGAATATATGATCCAGGTGTTTGAATCAATAACAAAATTAGAAGGTTCAGTGTTGAAACTCATACCCATAGCTGAAGCGTCCAGTTGAGTCACATGTAACATATTCTGCTTTGGCATGGGATCTCGAAAGAGATTCCACAGTTGCTGGAATTGAGAAGGATTGATTTCACCTGAATCAGATGTGGACTCCGCTACAAGATTCACAACAGTTTGTTCTTCTTATTCCCTGGAGGACAGCCGTGTAATTTGAAACATCTTGATGTGGCCAAGCATTCCACAATGTGAACACAGAGGTCGATCCTTTTTTGATGTTTGTTGTTTTCCGGGATTAACATCATAAGCAAGATCAGCAGCATTAGGAACTTGAGAAGATCCTACAACTCTTTGTGTTTCTTCTTGAAGAAGAAGATAAAACACTTCATTCATGGATGGAATGGGGGTTTTAAGCAAGATTTGACCCCGAAGACGGGAATATGAATATGATTCATTGAGTCCCATCAAAAAAATCAAGACATACTCTCTTTCATGAAAATCAATAACTGACTGAATTCTTCCACACACACAATGATGAAGAGGACAAAAGTCACTGAGATCCTCCCAAAAGACTTTCAGTTTTGTGTAATACTGACTAATGGTAAGAGTACCTTGGTTGCAGTTGTGCAAATCTTTCTTCAACTGAAACAACCCAGGTCCATTTTTTTTGGCTGAAACGGTGCTGAACTTCACTTAACATCGCAGCAGCAGAATCAGAGTAGAGAACACTGGCACCGATGTTTTTGGCCATGGAATTGAGGAGACAGGAAGACACGATGCTTTTGTTCCGTTCCCAAAGGCAGAAATTAGGATCATCATGTTCGGGACGTGGAATCGAACCATCAACAAAGCCAAGCTTGTTGCGACTGACGAATGCCATGCGTATTGCACAATTCCAAGAAAAGAAATTCATGCAATCAAGTGGATGTGAAACTAGTTAAGGCCAGGATTATCAAAAGTTTGAAGGAAATAGGGATTGTTTAAGTTTTCCATTGCCATTTGGCGAAGAAACCACAAATTGAAGTTGAACGAGACCAGAAATTGATCGAGGAGTAGTAGAAAATGAAACTGGATCTGAACAAAGAACAGATCGAACCGAACGAACAAAGTATGAAACAAGAAAATCGCAAAAAGTCGAAACGGAAAAGAAAAAGGAAACTTGATCAACACGAATCAAAGAAATTTGATCAAACGATCGCCGAACAATGATCAACCAGAGAAATTTGAGGCGGAAGTGAAAGAAAAATCTTCTGATACCATGTTAAAGTTCAAGCATATGCAGAGAGAACTCATTTTGGAAGAAGAATTGGATAATAGATTCTATTGCAAAAATGAATCATATCTCATCACTCTACTCATGGTGGTTTATATGTACGACTGTCATTGCACTAACTATCTAACTGTGAGCTAACTACCTGACAGTTTCCTAGCTGCTTCAGTTATCATTAAAATAGAATTAACTAAATACAAGTAAATAACTAAGTTAACTAGTTTAAGTTACTAGCATTCTAATCGATGTTATTAAACTCGGCTCGGACAGGTCAGTCCAACCGAGAACCGAACCCATGGCCAGTCTGGTCACCTTATTCGACCGGATGTTATTAAACTCGGTTCGGACTGGCCGGTCCAACCGAAAACCGGACCCATGGCCGGTCCGGTCACCTTATTCGACTGGATGTGCCATCAACTCTGGTCAAAGCCGGTGAAACTTCGACTCGGCCTGGTTGACTCGAACCCGGTTGCTTTTTTTTTTTTTCAAGCTTCGCAGATTTAATATATATTATTGGCTTAATCACTTGAGCCATTGTCATGTCTCTGCAATCTGTCCCACGTTTGTCTACCTATCCTCGACTACTGCCATGCATTTTTATTTTTTTTAAATTCTTCATGCGCATTGGACCAACAGGCTACAGCCAAAGTGATGAATTACAAAAATTCCATTTCTAAGAGTCGAACCTACTCATTATCAGATGGGAGGATATACTGCTGCCACTACGCCGCACATGGTTATTGTTATATTTGTGACAAAAAATCATATCTATTTATTTTTTATGGGATATATGTGTGTGTACATGTATATAATTGTATAATTTATAATTATAATAAAGACCGGGTCATGCAGGCCAACTAGTGACCCACCAGTTTGACCACTAACCCAGTGCCCTGACCGGGTCGATCACGGGGCCGGGTTTAATAACACTGATTCTAATAGATGCATACTTCTAAAATGACCCGTGAAATTCTACATCAATATCTACTAATAATTGTGTTTAGAAATATTAAAAAATAAATATCGTGTAATCTAGAGGACAATGGGAGGAGCAATCACCGGCATCATGAAGCCTATAAGTAGGCTATGGGCATTCTTTTGTAAGTAATCCTTTGGTGTTCGTTTGATGGTCAGGATAAGAGAAACATAATAGGATAAGCTATCCTATGCGGTCTTAATCCAGCGTTTGTTGCGTCAGCAAGATAGGATAACTCAATCATGTCACTTATCCTATCTTGTCCATATAGTTAAAATCTTATCCTGAGGAGAGGACTTAGTTAGAAACCAATATGATAGGATACGAAATTTGTTTCCGCATACACCCTTATAAAAAATAATTTAAAATCTAATTAAATTTAAAATAAAAACTAAAGACTAATATTAAAAATTATAAAAAAATACTATAAGTTAAAAGTATATAAAAATATCAAAAACTAATTTTAAAAATTATATATAATTTTGTCATAAGAGTAATTTTGTCATTTTATGTGATTAAAAAATAAAAAATATATACAAAATTAAATCTAGTAAAATATAATAAAATTTATAGTACAAACTAAAAATTAAAAGTTCATATTAAAAATTATAAAACATATTTTAAATTAATAAAAATTATTAAAAGAAAAACTAAAAAATTATATACAATTTTGTCACATGGGTAATTTTGTCATTTTATATCATTTATATCCTATTATACTATTATTTAGTTCATCTCAAACACAATATAAGATAATATAATATTTTCTAGTTTGTTATTATAATGTGCGCAATAAACGCATGATAGGACAAAAACTTATCATATCTATATTATATTCCTTCCTTATCCAACTCCTTATCCCTATCATTCTCTATCTTATCCTGATCATCAAACGGCCTTGCAATGTAATTCAATAATCAAGTTAAGGCTCATAACTAATCCCTTGTCCTATGCCATTATTGAATTCAACATTATTTATCAACTACTACACTCAACCTCTTTCTAAAGAATATATTATTGTATCATTGAAATCCCATTACCAAACTATTCCCACGAATAGCAATCAGGTGCACTATTCCATCCACTAGTTCAATAATTATTTTAATACCCACCTTAATATTTCTTCCACCGTTTCTTGTACTGTTTCTAATAAGATTAGTGAATATTAGAGGTATGAACCTGGTGAAATGGGATCACTAGTATGAATGCTAGCTGTGGCTAAAAGTGTAATTGCAGAATTATATCATATTGTTTTCTTTCTTGAGCATATATTTTTGTGTTAAATAGCGAAAGTGTTGTGATTGCTAAGGTGAGGATGTGTCTTATGTGGTTTAGGTGGATCGATGCTTGAAAATCACTCAAAACTCTAACGACGACTGACACAACTCCTGTAAGTAGAAGCTTACAGCCCTCTACGCCCTCCCGGCTGAGACAGTGACCTGATCGGTGTTGATTCGACAAAAGAGAAAACAAATATAAGTTGAGTTTTGAGACACTCATTCGTTTTTCTTTGTTTTTTGTTAAACTGACGCTGATTAGGTCACTATCTATTTATTGGGAAATTTAGTTTTACAAGTGTCGTCTACCAAATTCATCAAATAAACAAATAATTAAATCAAAGCAACTGTGTATTCGACGAGTTATATGGTAACCTAGTCTTTCACAATGGTTTTTAATGGTGTTTATGATTCAACCACAAACATGATTGAACACATAAGTGTTCAATTGAAAAAAAAAAAAAACTCTTTCAAGTGTTCTGCCAAGAACTCCTAATTGAATTAAGTGTCAAGTAACATTATTTGTGTCGAATTTGCATTGAGTATTAACATGAAAATGGCCGCAAGGGCCATTCATTATAAGCAAACATCACAGTAGCCACAATATGATACAGATTTGAAATATAAATGACACACTAAGACAACGTAATTTGCTAATAACTTGAGCAAATAACTGGTAAAGTCGAATATGCATAGCATTTAGAAAACACATGTTTAAAATAACAACCAAAAAGCAAAGTGCTTAAAAACGTAAATGCCAGAAAATATAAAGAAAGAAGTTCAAACAAAACAAAAATGAAGTCCTGGAATTAAAATGGTTTGAAAAGACTTTAAAGATAAAAATAAATTGTTTGAAAGAAAAGAATAAAAGCAACAAAGAACATAAAATGCTTGAAATTTGAAAGAGTGTGATAACAGTAAGGTAAAGCATAGAATAATAGTAAAATCAAAGGGAATGTGACATTGAATTGAATGAACATAAAAAAATTTCATTGAATGAAAAGGAATTATGTGGAGGGCATACTTTGATTGCGTGAATCATCAATCTGCTTATTACGAGATGTCTAGGATTTCATGATTAAGTATCCAACCCTTTACAGTCTAAAGTTACGTATTTATAGACGTAACAGAATAAACTACATATCTATATGCTTGACCCGTGTCCGCATACGTAGACAACAATTACAATTTAAGCCTAATTTCTAAACTCGACGGCAACATTCTTCCATCAAGTCTCATGAACTTACCTAATAGTTTGAAACCTAATTCGACCAACATCTTCGCTTCATTGACTTCGACGTAGCTATACTCTTGTCGAAGTTTTCGCTATGCCTCATGATCCAACAGAATTCCACTCCTCTTGAGTATGCTTTCCATAAATTGCTTCTATAACTTGTCAATTCTCATGTGTTCTGTCAAGAATCCAAATTATAAATTTAGCACCCAACAAATGCCCTCCAAATTTTGGTTTTCGACTGATTTATGGAGAAAGACCAAAATTGTATTGCTAACACGTGTAGCCGTTATTTTCTTAATAACGTCTTATCACTGTCTTTTCCTTCCCACTACCCTAAAAAATAGGGCCATGATGATATGATGTAGGCGGTTGAGCTATTCTGACACTTTCAGAGCATCTCGCGCGCCAGCTTAAACAATCGTTTAGCCTAAATCTCCATACTCTTTTCACTTCTTTTTCATTTACGCAAGCCAACAGCTCCTATGGCGTCTTCTTCCAACCCTAATCCAAGCTTCGGGCAACCTGTTAGGAAGGTAATGTGCAACCAAACTGTTGATGAATCTGTTGCTTGGCATCAATCTAAGGTAATTCTTCCCCATTTAAATGACCCTTCTATGGATTTAGACCTCCCACGCCTACTTAGGGCCAGTTATTTCTTTGAAAACTTTTTCAGAAAAGTTTGTCAACATTTTCCAAATGTACAAGATGTTATTGACATTCTTGCTTTCTCATTCACTATTTTCTAAAAAATGCTAGACTGTTTAGGACTCCCGCAGGGAAAATAGATGGGTACTTAGCATGGTTACAATGAATAGAGGAAAAGAAATCTAGTTTTTGGAAAGAAATAGGCATTTATCATCTTATTCAACTTTCCAAACACCCCTTTAGGTTAGAACCATCCATGTTAGGAGCTTCTGTTATCTTTTGGAGCAAAACTACTAACAATTTTCACTTCCCTTGTGAAATGATGAGTCCAACCCTTCTTGATGTTGCTACCATTACTGGTCTTCTACCTAAGGCCATATGATTCATCCACTTGTCGAACAAGAAACCCTTTGGGATGTTTCGACAGGTTATTCCACGGCCTTTTCTAAATTCATTTCTCAACACATGAAGAGTGTAGAAAAAAGGTCTGATGAGGAACACGTTGCTTTCCTCTTCCCCTGGCTGTCTGTCTTTGCTCTTTGTAAAAAAAATGTGCAACTGTTAAATCACTTCAGAGTTTAGCCAATCTTCTACATGAGGGTAAGAAATGAGCATTAGGCCTTTTCCTTATGTCTAACCTATTTGCTAGCATGTCGAACCTGTATGCTATGGTTAAAGAAGGAGGAAAGAAAAGTGTTGTTGGAGGTCCCTTGTGGATTCTGCAACTATGGCTGAATGCCACTCACTACAACATAAAATGACATAAACAACGCTTAATTTTGGCCTTCGCCAGTGCCTAAAATCGCTGCCTAATCACCCGCTGGTGATTGTGATTTGAAAGTACAACGTTTGGCGAGCACTGAGAATTTTGGAAATAGACAGTGCTTTTTTGAAAAAGCGCTGTCTATTATCAAATATAGACAACGCTTTTTCAAAAAAATGCTGTCTATTTTACTTTTTTTTTTTAGCTGTTCCAATTCCTACATCAAAGATTCACAAGAAAGGAAACAATCACACATATATAAAATACCATCACACACAGACATACAGAAAATACCAACAAACATCACACACACACACACGCACACAAAATACCATCACACACACATACAAAAAATATCAACCAATTAATCATTGACTTGTATATTTTTATACTTCAATTTGGATTTCTAACAAAATTTTAGCAGAGTCTCCCCTAAAATATGGACATTCCAAAATTTATCTAATACCTGTAACAACAAAAAATATCATATACCAGTTAGCACAAGTTACTATACAAGTCTACCTAGTATGCAATTCCCAACCAAACAAGTCTTTGAAGTAACCAATTCATAAATACTTAATCTACTAAACAAGACTTTGAAGTAATTTGATTTATTACTTTTGATTTGTAAAACCAAATTTTTTGCCATGTAGGAGCACCACTCTTCCTTTAATTCAAGAATTTGAGAATCAGAGTATGACTCGTAATTACAGTCGGGAAAGTACTGCGAAATGAAAAATAACTCATATTAGAATTAAATTGGAAGAATGGTGAAATGTAAGAGTAACTAAAGTAGAAAAAATTGCATACCTCCTTCGGGACTTCCATTTGGTTGTGGACAATAATATCTTTAATATACTTCAAAACATAGTACCCACAATCAGTGCTGTTTGGTTGTTTGGGGCACTATAAAATTAAAAATATTAAATCAATGTAGATTTAATTTTTAAAATTAAATAACTGTATAAGTATTTTGATAAATACCATTATAGTTATCCAGTTAAATGTGGTGGGTGATTTGAAAAATCGAGACGGCTTGAAACTTCCATCAAGTCGTCTAAGAATTTGTACATGTAACGCCCCATTTTTGAAGCGCCACAGACAAGAACTTAACTCTAAATGCGACGCACTTTTAAAATATTACTCTTGTGTCCTTTGAAAAATAAGGTACTTTTTTTTAAACAACTTCTTTCGCAAAACACACGTAGAGTAGCCACAACGTTTAGAAACATGATGCAATCTAAAGATACAAGAAGCATGCATTGAAATACATACATATATATATATATATACACACATCACCAAAGTGGGTCTTAACTAGTACGAAATATAATACAAGAGTAATGAAAATGTCCAAAAGAGAATACACCTAAAGTATGAGGACCCTCGCGAGAGCGATCATACTCCTGGGGTACTCTCGGTAGTTACCCGTGTTGGGGGCTGCTCCAAAAGTATACCACCAGTCTACCCAACTGTATAGCAAAAAGTCTATCCCAAGAGACTAAGAAATCATTTTCTTGAAAACTTAAGACATAAAACATCATCATTTTTTTCCACTCTTATGGTTTCTTGGGTCTTAAGGAACCTAACTTACCTAATGTGCTTCATCGCCTTAAAATCTCAAAATAAATCCAAATTCAATCAAACCTTTTCCTAAATTTTCAAAAAACTTAAATACATTTAAATACAACTAATATGAACCAAAAAACACAAAATATTTTTCTCCCAAAGCCCTAACGGCTGGCGGCCTCAACCTTTTCTTCCCAAAAAAATTTGCAAATCTTCCAACTAATTACACAACATCATTCCACAATTCAATCCTTTCACAAATCAACCATTTCCTACAACACACATGCCTAATTCAAGTTCAATCATCAATTTAAGCTTCATTCAAGAATGCATGAGTTTTCATAAAACCTTCCCAAACTTTGTTTCAAGACAAAATTGATGATCACAATATCATAAACAACATGTAAGAAACAAGAATCACTAGTTAATTCAAGTGGTTCTCATGAAGATCACCTTAGCCCCAAATCCCATAGGTTGTGCGTCTAGGGTTCCAAGAAATTGGGGAAAATTTGGTTCATCTCATTCATGATCCTAACCAACCAAAATACAATGCATAAATACAAGAAATGAAGCAAAAAACACAACCTATCACCTAATTAAAGGCCACGGTTTTGAGCAGTAAAAATGGGGAGGAAAAATATGTTTTTCAAGCTTACTTGCAAGGTATGAAGTGATGATCAAGTAGAGGATAGAACTTAGTAGCAAGGAGGGATGAGGTTTGATGATGGAACAAGCAAAAGGTGAAGAGAAATGGAATTAGCCATGGAAGAACTTGGACTTTCTCACTCTAGAATGGAGAAGATGAAATAAAATGAGGGTTAGAGAGTGGGGGGTGTTTGGCCAGCTGCTCCAAAATAAAGGGGTGGAGTTAAAAATTTATTAAGTGTAAAACATGTGGTTAAAAAAACAATTAGGAAAAGTAACAAAGTTTTAATCACCCAAAAAGTAACATCTCTCAAATAAAGTAAGATTCTAATCCCATCGATTAGTCTAGCCCATCTAATCTCTCATCTCTCATGATTACCCTCTAATCCTAGAGTCTTAAGAGCACTAAAAAAACACGGTGTCGAGAAACCGCGTTACCGATAAATTTGCGAAAATTAATTTACCGAGAAATTAATTCACCGGGTGATAATAAATTATCATAAATAATAAAAACAATCTCAAACACTCAAAAATAATCACAACAAGTCACGATTCGATTTTAATCGAAATCGGAGTTCTTTTAAAATTTTATCTGCGGCCAAACTGCCCGATGATTCAAAACGCGACGAAACTTCGTTAGAATTTTTTGACTATCTTCGAACCATGAATTAATATAAAATATTAATTCTCAAATTTAATTTGATTTTGATTTAATTCAATCACTTGTTTAGCAAACAAGAAACTGCTTATTATAGCATAAATATGGCAAAATATACTATAATAACGCTAAATAACGCATCGCGAAAAAAATATGGGTGTTACAATACTCCCCCACTAAAAATAGTTTCGTCCTCGAAACTACGGGTTAGATACGTACCTAGAAAAAGTTCTGGATATTGTCCTCTCATCTTCTGTTCCAGTTCCCAAGTTGTATCACCTGTCTTTTGATGCTAACCCACCTTGACTAGTTGAATCTCCTTGTTCCTTAGTTGCTTGACCTTCCTGTCGATAATCCCTGGAGGAGATACTTCAAAAGACAAATCGTCCTTCAGTTGAATCACATCAGGCTCGATAATGTGAGAAGGGTCGGAAACATACTTTCGGAACTGCGAGACATGAAAGATGTCGTGAATATTAGACAGGAAAGGTGATAAAGCTATCTGGTATACAACTGGACCTATCCGACGAAGGATCTAATAGGGTCTAATAAACTTAGGAGTAAGCTTTTTAGATTTGATCGCTCGACCAGTTCCAGTTGTAGGTGTGACTCGGAGGAATACATGCTTTCCTTCTGCAAACTCTAGCGGTCGACGACCTTGATCTGCATAACTCTTCTGTCGACTCTGGGATGCTTTCATCCTCTCTCTGATCTTTCGTATCTTCTAAGTAGTCTGCTGTATCAGATCTGGTCCCACGATAGAGCTCTCACCATCTTGATACCAATAAAGAGGCGTTTGACACTTGCGTCCATACAGTGCTTCATACGGTGTCATGCCAATGCTAGCGTGGTAACTGTTGTTGTAAGTGAATTCCACTAGCGGCAAGACATCATCCCAACTCCCTCTATGGTCTAACCTACATGCCCTCAGCAAACTTTGAGCATCTAGATCATCCTCTCAGTCTGATCGTCGGTCTAAGGATGATATGCTGAACTAAGCTTGAGCTTGGTCCCCAAGGCTTCCTGTAGTGCTCCCCAGAAATGAGATGTGAACTTCGGATCTCTATCAGAAGGCATGCCATGCAGCCGAACAATCTCTGCTCAGTAGATCTCTGTCAGTTTCTCCACATTGAAAGTCGATCTAACCGGTAGAAAATGAGCAGATTTGGTCAATCGGTCGACGGTTACCTAAATCGAGTCGTGCTTCTTCTGCATCCTAGGCAAACCCACAACGAAGTCCATGGAAATACTATCCCATTTCCATTCTGGTACATCAAGTGACTGTAGCATTCCGACTGGTCGTTGATGTTCCACTTTCACTTTCTGACATGTCAAACAAGAAGCCACGTAGTCTGCCACTTGCTTCTTCATTCCGAGCCACTAAAAATGCTTCTTCAGATCCTGGTACATCTTAGTAACTCCCGAATGAATACTCAATCTGCTCTTGTGTGCTTCGTCGAGAATCAACTTCCTCAGCTTAGCTACATTAGGTACACAAACACGTCCATTGCATCTCAGGATGTTGTCTGCTCCAACCCCGAATTCTGTCGCTTTCCCTCACGCTACTAGCTCTCTTTTCTCTTACAGTAGCTTATCACTAGCCTGTTGATCTCTGATCTCATCCAAAAGTCCACTAGAAATAGCGAGCATCCCGAACTTCAGCTTTTCTAGTGACAATTCCACGCTCAGCTTCAAGTCTCGAAACTTCTCTAGCATCTCCAACTCCTTAATCATCATTGCTGAGGCTAACACACTCTTCCTGCTCAAAGCATCTGCTACAATGTTTGCCTTCCCTGGATGATATTCCAAAGTGAAGTCGTAGTCCTTCAGAAATTCCGTCCATTTCTGCTGTCGCATGTTGAGTTCCTTTTGGTCGAACAAGTACCTCAAGCTCTTGTGGTCGTTGAAAATAGTCAATGTGCTCCCGTACAAATTATGCCTCCAAATCCTCAGCGCCAACACCACTGCAGCAAGTTCCAGATCATGCATAGGGTAGTTCCTCTCGTGAATCTTAAGCTGTCTTGAAGCATAAGCTACAACCTTCCTATATTGCATCAGCACGCATCCCAAACCCTAATGTGAAGCATCACAGTAAACCTCGTAAGGTTCTTCCAATTGAGGCAAAACTAACACAGGTGCTGTCGTCAAAAGCTCCTTCAACCTCTGGAAACTGGATTCGCACTCTTCGGTCTAAGCAAAAGGTTGATCCTTCCGCGTAAGTCATGTAAGCGGCGCTATGATCTTCGAAAACCCTTCGATAAATCTCCAATAGTAGCTAGCTAACCCAACAAAGCTTCGGATATCGAACACAGTCTTTGGTTGCTCCCATGCTAACACGGCTTCAATCTTAGCTGGATCCACAACTATCCCGTCCTTCGTGATCACATGCCTAAGAAAATTCACTTCTTCAAGCCAGCACTCGCACTTGGAAAGATTGGCGTAGAGTTACTTCTCTCGAAGAATCTGCAACACTTGGCGTAGATGCTCTTCATGCTCTTCTCTGCTTCGTGAGTAGATCAGGATATCGTCTATAAACACCACCACGAACTGATCCAATAATGGGTGGAAAATCCTGTTCATGTAATCCATGAATACTGCTGGTGCGTTCGTCACTCCAAAAGGCATCACTAGATACTCATAGTGGCCATATCTGGTTCTAAAAGCAGTTTTGGGAATATCATCTTCCTTTACACGAATCTGATGGTAGCCCAACTTCAAGTATATCTTAGCAAATATCGCAGCACCTCGCAATTGATCCTTTAAGTCATCGATACGCGGCAACGGATACCGATTCTTGACAGTAACCTTGTTGAGTTGACGGTAATCCACGCATAGCCTTGATCATCCGTCTTTCTTCTTTACCAGCAACACTAGAGCTCCCCACGATGACACGCTCGGTCGTATGAACTGGTTCGACTCTAAGTGCTCAACTGAGACTTCGCCTTCATCTCTTGGAGACAATGGATAAGGTGCTATCAAAATCGGTCCCGTTCTCGAAGCAAATCGATGGAGAACTCGATTTCCTCATTGGCGCAGTAAACCCAATACATCTTCAGGAAAAACATATGGAAAGTCACGCACCTCTGGAACATCCTTCAAATCAATCTCTGGAGAAAGGTAATTGGAAACTCCAAGATCAGGAAAGACTACTGTCTTGCGGGCACAGTCCAAGAGGACATGGTGGTAAGACAACTAATCCATCCCGAGGATAACATCTAGACCTTTTAGAGGTAAACAGATCAAATTAACAACAAATTTTCTACCCTGAATAACCACCACACAATTAAGGCATGCGGTGTTGGCAACCAAAGTTTTAGCAGCTGGAGTAGTAACTACTAATTTGAAAGGTAAGGCAGTCACAGATAATTTTAGATGGTCCACACAATCCAAAGAAATAAATGAGTGGGTTACGCTGGAATAAAAAAGAACGGATAAGGATTTACCCTCGATCTCACAGTCTCCTTGAATAAGATCATCAGTCTGCTCCGCCTCTTAACCACTCATGCAGAAAACTTTTCCCTTGGCGGCTGGACGTTTTCCTTTAGCCTTCGCTGTATTCACGCTTGATTCAACTTTCGAAGCCGTGCAGTCCTTCGTGAAATGCACTAGTTGTTTACAGTTGTAACATAGATTTTCCTCTTCCGGGCAATCATTGGCATAATGCCCCGCCAGAATCGTAACACTCCGTTTCCGGAGCGCTACTGTGCAACCCAATCTAATGCTGAAAACATTTTATGCTTGTATGCTTAAAGTTAAGAAGTACTCTTATGTATTTCGCAATGGAAAATAAGAGTAATTTTTTTTTCTTTTTCTTTCCTTTGAAACCCTTTTTTTCAAAGATGAGACATAAAGAGTACTACAATTTTCTAAATAATGCAAAATCAGTCTTTTACAAATATCTGAGTATAACGCATCACAATCAATACTTCTCATAACATAAAACATAACATAATCGTTTTGCACTGAGGCGAGGTTTTCTGAAATAGAGAAATTACAAAACAACAAAGACAAAACCCTAAGCTAAGCTGGCCAATAACTATAACTCTTACTGAGAAACAGTTCAACAAGATCAAAACATGAAACATTCAGAGGAATCTTCCTCCACTGGCTCAATCTTCAACGCTCCTGGAAAGACGAAACTGCAGTAGCTATGGAGCTCCATCTGGAAGTGACATCCATAGGGATATCCAATCCAACAACAGTGCAAGGGTAAATTCTTTGTCCACGAGTTTATTATAGGCTATGTCGCATGCAAACAATGTATACATATATAATACAACAACCACTACAACAAAAATAGGCAATAAACAGCGCTTATTTTAGCCTTAAACAGCGCTTAAAAAGCGCTACTTATTTAGCCGTTGCTGATTGTTATTAAAAAAAACAGCGTTTTTAAGCGCTGTTGAAAATTAACAATAAACAGCGCTTCCTTAAAAAAACGCTGTTTATTGTCACTTTTCAGCATCAATAAGCAACGCTTAGTTAAAGGAAGCGCTGTTTATTTTCAACTTTTAGCATCAATAAACAGCGCTTCCTTTAATGAAGCGCTGTTTTTTTCACCTTTTTTTTTCTCAGCCTTACAAGAACGGAGCACAAAGACGCGTTGAAACACCATAAGAATGAGCGCAGAAAATCAAATTCGAATTCCATTCTAGAATAGCTGAGGTAAAAGAGCACAAACGTGACTATCACGTGCTTCATTAATAAGACTAGATGCTCGCTCAGAAGTCAAGATGGACACTCACAGCAATTGAAAACCACATGTCAAAAGATAACACTGCCGGATGCTCGCTATACACAAGACGCTGGAGTGAACCGGATGCAGACACACATGGAATATATTCAAACTCTTGTGAATTTCTTCTTCTTGCTTGAGTGAGTTATAAAACATAAGTGATTTTAATACCTGCACACTTCAAGACTTATTAGAAAATAAATTATTCACTTGTAAATACTTTGTTATCATCAAAATTAATGAGGGTCTAAACTTCTCAATAGTTTAGGTTCCAACAATGTGTTTCAAGATATGGATGTTAGAGGTTTGTAAAGCCTATGGTAGTGCTTGCTTTCTTGAGTGCGTGCTTTGAGTGTAAACACAAACTTAAACACTTGAGAGCTTGAGAGGATAATTTGTGAGGATTCTATCACTTGTGCTTTACTTATTGCTTAATCTATCCTCTTGTTTGCTTAAAATGTAAACATGATTGTCTTAACTCCTTGGTACCTTGGATGAGCACTTAGCTTGCTACTTTGTATTCTTGGGCTCCATTGAAAGTGTTAGTTTTGTTTTCTTGCATTTTTTGTTTTGTTTTATGTTTTGCCCAGGAGTACAAATGATTAAGTGTAGGGGAATTTGATCAACAAATTTTAAGACATTGCTGTACTTGGGGTTATTGGATGTTAGTTGCACTCAATATTAGCTTTTTAGCATGTTTTTATTTTCTTGGGTCTTAATAGGGTTTAATGAAAATCTTAATTAATTTTGGGCTTTATTCATATTGACCTTCGCTTATTCCGCAGGCCATAACATGAGCTATACTTATCCGATCGTAGTAATCTTGGTGGCGTTGGAAAGCTAAGAGGCAGATCTACAACTTTCATGAGGACGTCGGAACCCGATTTGGACGTCAATGTAGTTTAAATCGCAAGTTTATCAAACTGTATGGTGTAGTGCGAAAATTGACCTATTTATCCAAAAGTTCTCATGTAATTAGTTATTATTAGGATAATTAACTCTTTCGGGCCCTTTACCTTGGTCAGAAACCTTTTGACCTTGTCTTAGTCTATAAATAGTAGGTTTAGAGCCTTAGGACGGAACCTTTGGCAATTGAGATTTGAATTAAAATTAGAAAGCAATTTCCAGAATCTTTTCTCCTCCCACTTTCTTTCTTAATTTTGTGTTTGCCTTTCATGGAAGGCTAAACCCTTTTGATCAATTCACCGGTATAAGGGTTTGGTTTAATATTAGAATTCAGTTCTTGATTCTATTCTTTTCCTCTTTATCTCCCTCCCATGATTTTTATTGTGAATTCATTTTTTGGTTGATGTTAATCATTCAAACTCGTTTTTGCATTATGTTCTTACTGAAAATATAATATGAAGATGCTTGAACATTAGATGCTTAATTTTGTATGTTTAATTCGAGTTTAATAGGATATGTGATGCTTAATCATATGCTTTGTTGATTTGGTGCATTGGATGATGCTTAATCTCTAACACAAATCAATCCTAATCTAGATTCTTAATTCAGTAGGAAATCATTAAGATTCATTAATGGTTAATTTGTTGATCTTACTATCAAACAAGAATAACATCAAGGATTGAATCAAATGTTTTGAAATCTGTGATTGATCTGTTAGAAATCCTAACATGTGGATTGATCGTTTTAATTCATTATTTTTTAAACAAATATTTGCAATTTGTGTTCTTTTTAAATTCGAATTTGAAACCCTCTTCTTCTTCACTAACAACATTCTGAATTGGTTAGTAAGATTAAAGATCCTTGTGAGGCGACCAAGGTTGTATTGCCTTGTACTATAGTTTTAAAATATTTTGACCTGTACGATAAATGGATCACAAGGATTCCAACGGCTTAATTAGTTTTTCTTTAAGACCAAAGATAAAATTAGGGAAAATGACTCTAGGTTATGAAGAGCTTACCAGTGATTTTGGATTAAAGGGAACCCTTTCCTACGGTAATGAGACAAGGTGATTCTTCATTCCGGAGAGGTTTGGGCTCTCAAGCTTCAATGGAGGATGAGCTCCTTGAAGAAGATGAAAAAGAAACCTTGGAAAACACCTTTGGAGGCTCTAGAGAAGTTAGGGTTTGTGTTTGGGTGTTTTGGGTGTGTTCTGGCTATATGGCGTAGGACTCACACGGTACCGAGGTTCAAGCATTTAAATTGGTGAATTCCCACACATAAAAACACCTACAATTGCGTTCTAATCGATTAGACTTATGAGCTAATCGATTAAGATGTGTCTGGTTCCAGTACTGTGCAAAAATAACAACTTCTAATCGATTAAGGAAATTGCCCTATCGATTAAGACTTCTCTAAGAAACTGTTCTAATTGATTAACAAAGAGCTTTAATCGATTAAGACGCCCCTGGAATGACAATTGAGACTGCAAAAACTATCCTAATCGGAATGTCTCAGGCATTTGTTGCACTTTTTGACGTATTACATCGCTTCGGCCTCCATGGTCGGCTAGTAATATCCTGCCCTCAGAACTGTCTTTGCAAGGGCTCTCCCGCTCAAATGTTAGCCGCAAATGCCTTCGTGAACTTCTGCTAGAACATACTAGGCCTCCAAGCTGTCCAGGCACTTTAATAAAGGCATAGAGAAATTTGTCCAGTACATTCTGCCTTCGATGACGGAGAAAGAAAATGCCCTTCTTCTCACTTTTGCCACTTCCTTCGGATCAGAAGGTAGTTCTCCCAGCTAAAGGAACTTTAGAATTAGTGACATCCATGAATTTCCAAAGTCAACCGGACTGGTTCCGTTTGAGATGGCCAGACTACATAAGTATGTCGTTGTGGCCACTTTACGGGATTATTCTTCTTCATGTTCGGGAACCCCTCTTTGTGCCACATTGCTTATTGTGTATCCTTCAACACTGGACTTACTAACGTCTCTTGTATAACAGATCGATGACAAGCAAGTGCCTTCGTGCTAGCAAGCTTTGAAAGAACATCGGCCATCACATTTTTCTCTCACGGGACATGCATGAGTTGGGCTTCAACAAAACGCAACATCAGGCTCTTGACCACAGCCAAATACCTTTGTAAGAGGAGGTCTTTGGCTTTGTAATCTCCGTTGACCTGCAAGACAACTAACTGGGAATCGAAATGGAGGGTAACTCCCAAGGCTCCCAATTCGTGGGCAAAGGTGAGGCTAGCGATGCGCGCCTTGTACTTCGCCTTGTTATTCGAGGTCAGAAAGGTGAACGTTAAAGAATATTCAATAACAAGTCCATTGTCGTTCTCGAGGATGAGTCTAACACTGCTTCCTTTAAGGTTAGTGGACAATGTGCCCAGACGCCCTCCGTCTGCTTGTCGGGTTGTGTCCCTGCAAAAGGCACTCTGATGCCTAAGTTAGACAGGAATTTAGGAGGGAGAGAAGGGGAGTGTATATAAAAGAGATGAGTTGAGTGTTCAGGGTGAAGAGAGTCTGTCCAACCTGAGGGGCCAAGCCCCCTTTAAATAGGTGAGTTTATTCCTATTTGCATGCTTGGATCTCTTCCTTAGTAAGTAACTACTGGGCGGAAGGAGCCTATATTCCTTCTTCTCTCACATCTGATAGGGTTAAGGGTTTATCCCTATTTCTTTGGTGCTCCCCAATACTCAGATCTCCCAACGGTTTCTAGTATGGCCATTATCACTTATCACACACTTTCTGGAAGATTTGGTCTTCTCACTTTGGTGATCAGCATTCGGTTTGGGGGGGCCTTGCCCAGTTAATGGACTTAGTCATCGCTACTCGATTAATGGGCTCGGCCATCGTTACTCGGGTGCTATGGAGCCTAGCTTGGACATTGTTACTGTAACGACCCGTTTCCGGACCGCTACCGAGCTCAATATACCGAGCTCGAGTTACCGAGCTCAACACACCAAGCTCAACAAAACCTATATGAGATGTGTTTTAAAAACAAAACTCTTATGCCTTTTAAAAATGCGATATATATTTTTTTTTTCATATAAAACCAACTCGTGCACATCAGAGTAATTACAGCTTTTCGAAACATGGTGCAACTAAGACACAAGACTTAAATTCAAATAAAACATACATGCATAACATACACATATATATATCACCCGAATAATAATGTATACAAATACAGAGTAGCAAATGTGCAAAGAAAATACACCTAAGGTACGACAACTTCAAAAGAGCCATCATACCCTGGGGGTACTTCCGGCAGACTCCACGCAGGATGCTCCAAAAGTAAGACCACCAGGTCTACCCTACAGAGCAACAAAAACAACATCGCCTAAACTGGTCACGACCTCGAACATAAAAGAAATACAAGAACAGTCCTCGGAAAAACCAACATCCAATAAATAAACAATCCACGGCGGTAGAGGTCGTCACTCGGGTTCTCGTCGAGATCCTCCTCGGCATCGTCTCATCGCCGAGTTACTGCGCGCTCGACATCGCCTGGGTAACCGTCATGGATTGAAGGCACCACGGAAAGGGTCAACTTCTCAACAAGTTAAGATAAGCTCGACATAAAAATATAAGCAAACGGCAAAGTATAACAATCACCGGCGTGACTCGACCATCTCACTCTAAACTCGACACAACTCACAATTCCATTTTCTCTCGACTCGACAATTTTCCGGAATGCACACGCCGCATCTGGTATGTCGGAAAGTCCAGTAAAGCCTTGGGATCCTCGCTCTCCCTAGGGCGATAACTCAGTCCCGTAGCGTGGCGGCGTCTAGTCAATCTCCCGTAAACAAAAGGGGACCTAGCACCCTCGATTATCCGGTCACGGCTCAGCGTCATACGACTCACCTAGCTCGCTTCACTCGATGAACAAT
Source organism: Calophaca sinica (assembly GCA_037113605.1). Classification (NCBI taxonomy): domain Eukaryota; kingdom Viridiplantae; phylum Streptophyta; class Magnoliopsida; order Fabales; family Fabaceae; genus Calophaca; species Calophaca sinica. Next base: position 74,459,420 of record CM073736.1, read on the forward strand.
TCGCATCACGATATTCAAGGAGTTAAACACAAAATATTCAACCGCATGTCAAATAAAAGAGCAAGCTCGACATGAAGAAACGCAAGTCAACATGCAAGACACACTTCACGACATATATTCAATCACATATTAAATACATGCAAAACTCAATCATATCACAACATTTCATCTCGACACAAATCGGTAATTCCATACACAATAACATAACCACATAGAATATGAAATGCCCTTACATACTATAACAAATATAAATGTGAAGCGCCTACTTACATACTATAACAAATATAAATGTGAAGCGCCTTATCAGAACTCCAAGTTAAATCTTTGCTCGACAACGACCTCGACACTGGTTGTCTTCAAAGAACTTCGACAACGACTTCGATCGTGACGCTTCTCGGTCGACCTCGACACGTCTGATCCTCGCTACGGATTCTAACGCTTAGCGTCCTTGGATTCGCTTTCCGTACACCTCGATTGAATTCACTCGATCTCGGAATCGACTTCCTAAAACAAACACAACTCGATCGATCTATGGTTCTAATACATCTAGCTCTCTTCCCCAAACTTCAACCACAACCCGGAAAATATAAAACTCAAGAACTGAAAGATATTTTTCCTCCAACACAAAGTTAGGGATTTGATCGGAATTCATGAAAAAGTTATCGATGCTTCAACAGATAGATCGACAACAACAATAATCGAAGCAACGAATGAAAATCAAGAAAATCGAAATGAACCAAAAATGGGGTTTACGGGCATTGCCGATTGCAGAAAAAGCAGAGAAAGAAATTTGTTTTACAAGCCCAATTAATCGGTTAAAAGATAGGTAATATTGTGAAGAAGAAAACCCATCAATTTGATATGATTTGGAAGCATAAACCGATTAAAAATGGAAGAAGATTTAGCGCTAAGCAAGAGTACAGATGAAAGAAAATCGTTTCTTCATACCTCAACGGTGATGGTCGATCCAGGCGAGATATGGGTCGAGAAGTTGATGATGAACAAAATTGATGAAGAAATCTTGTGCAGAATCTCATTTGGAACTCACGGTTTCGTCGATGAAGATTTTTAAGGAAACAACGAAACACGAGCGAGAAGGAAGGAAGAAGAAAGAAGAAAAGAGAAATGGTGAAGCGATGCGTGGTATACGGTTGGCGAGAAAGGGGTAAAAGCGTAACTCCAGCTATAAGATGCCAATCCCAATAATCATCTACCCGTTAACTCGTTCCTCTCATGATTACCCTCTACTCGCTTGGCCAACGACAAGCCGACAATGTAATAATTACAAACAATATAATAATAACGCCGAGTAACGTTCGAAATAATACGAGGTGTCATCTCGACACGATGTCGACAAGAGTGCTCGTGCAAATGTACAAAGTTCTAACACGAGTTCGTGAACGCGGTCTCCTCGGCCGACTTGCGTCCTCATCATTTCGAGACGCGACTTCATCAACTTCGACACCCGACCCTCACCAAAGAGGCTAGTGTACGTGGTCTCATCGGCTCGACAAAAGATCTCAGAAGCGATCTAGTCACGGGATCTCGACACAAGGTCTTGGTCGAGGTCTCGATACGTCGCCCTAATACGATGTCGATCTCGCCCTCAGGTGTTACAATCTCTCCCTCTAAAAAATTTCGTCCTCGAAATTGCAAATAAGCTTCTTACCTCGGAAAAGTTCAGTCATCGAATCTTCATCTTCTCCTCCAGCTCCCAAGTCGCATCTCAGCCTTCTCGATCCCACACAACCTTGACAAGTTGGATCTCTTTGTTCCAGAATCGTTTTGGCTTTCCGATCAGCGATTCTTCTTTGACGCTTCAAAAGATAAGTCGCCCTTCGGTTGAATCACATCTGGTTCGATGACATGAGAAGGGTCGGAAACATACTTCCGCAATTGTGAGACGTGAAAGACGTCGTGGATATTCGACAAGAATGGTGGCAATGCACCGATATGCCATCGACCAATACGACGAAGAATGCGGTAAGGTCCAATGAATTTAGGGGTAAGTTTCTTGGATTTGATCGCTCGACCAACTCCGCAGGTGGGGGTGACTCTAAGAAATACATGTCCTCCTTCCTCGAACTCGAGTGGTCGACGTCGTTGATCCGCATAACTCTTACATCGACTTTGAGATGTTCGCATCCGATCTCTCGATCAAACGGATCTTCTCGTAGTCTGCTGGATCATATCTGGTCTCTACGACACCGCTCGCCGCCCTGGTACCAACAAAGAGGCGTCGACATTTCCGTCCCATACTGGCGCTTCAAAAGGTGCCATCCCAATACTCGCATGGAAGCTGTTGTTGTATGTGAACTCCACCAATGGCAAGACGTCGTCCCAACTTCCTCGGTGATCTAACGTACAAGCTCGCAACAAATCTTCAAGCGATTGGATCGTTCTCTCAGTCTGACCGTCAGTCTGTGGATGGTATGCCGAGCTAAGCTGAGCTTCGGTTCCCATCGCTCCTTGCAATTCCCTCCAAAAATGAGACGTGAACTTCGGATCTCGGTCCGACACGATCGAAGAGGGTATTCCATGAAGTCGTACTATCTCCGCGATGTAGATCTCGGTCAACTTTTCCACGTTGTATGTCGACCTCACTGGCAAGAAATGAGTAGATTTGGTCAATCGGTCGACGATCACCCAAATCGAATCATTCTTCTTACGTCTTGGCAAACCTACAACGAAATCCATGGAAATCTGTCCCCATTTCCATCGCACGCGTCAGCGATTGTAGCATTCCTGCAGTCGTTGGTGCTCCACCTTCGCTTCGACACGCCAAACATGAAGCTACGTGCTCGGCCACTTGCTTCTTCATTCGGACCACCAAAAATGCTTCTTCAAGTCTTGATACATCTTCGTAACTCTGGGATGAATACTAAAGTTGCTCTTATGCGCGCCGCCGAGAATCAACTTCCTCGGCTCGGATCGTTAGGCACGCACACTCGGCCATTGCACCTCAAGATGTCGTCCGCTCAGGCCTGAAGTCTGCCGCGCTTCCACTTGCGCTTATCGGCGAATCTTCTCTTTGCGAGCTCGTCCGCGAACTATTTGCTGGTCTCGGATCTCGCCCAGCGATCTGTTAGAAATGGTAAGCATACGAAATCTCGGTTTCCGGTGAAACCCGACACTCAACTTCAAATCTCGGAACTTCTCGAGCATCTCCAACTCCTTGATCATCATTACCGAGGTTAAAGCGCTCTTCTGCTCAGCGACCGCTACTCACGTTAGCCTTACCAGGATGGTATTCCAACGTAAAGTCGTAGTCCTCGAGAAATTTCGTCCATCTACGTTGGCGCATGTTGAGCTCCTTACGGTCTAACGGTACTTCAAGCTCTTGTGATCGCCGAAACAAGAAGAGTGCTCCGTAAAGGTAGTGCCTCCATATCTTCGGGCCAAAAACCATCTGGCCGCTAGCTCCAAGTCGTGAGTAGGATAGTTCCTCTCGTGAATCTTAAGTCGTCTTGAAGCATACGCGACCACCTTCCGATGTTGCATCAGCACACATCCCAATCCCTGGTGTGACGCATCACAATACACCTCGAAAGGCTCTTCGCCGAGGCAAAATCAGCACAGCGCCGCCGCCAAAAGCTCCTTCAGCCGTTGAAAATCGGCTTCACACTCCTCGGCCCAAGCAAAGGTTGATCCTTCCTCGCCAATCGTAAAGAGGCGCGACAATCTTCGAGAAACTTTCAATGAATCTTCGGTAATATCCTCGCTAAGCCGACAAAACTCGATCTCAGAACCGTCTTCTACTGTTCCCACGCTTATCACCGCCTCAATCTTAGTTGGATCCACGGTATCCGCTTCTGCGGAAATCACGTGACCTAGAAAATTCACCTCTTCAAGCCAAAATTCACACTTGACAGATTGGCATAGAGTTGCTTATCTCGTAATATCCGCAGACTCGGCATAGGTGTTCTGCGTGCTCTTCTCGGTTCCTCGAGTAAATCAATATGTCGTCGATGAACACTACAACGAACTGATCCAAAACGAATGAAAAATCCTGTTCATGTAGTCCATAAACATACCGTGGCGCATTCGTCACTCCAAACGGCATCACCAAGTACTCGTAGTGACCGTATCTAGTCTGAAGCTGTTTTGGCGACATCTTCCTCCTTCACGCCGAATCGATGGTAGCGAGCTTCAAGTCTATCTTGAAAAGATCGCCGCTCCACGAAGTTGGTCCATCAAATCGCCAATACGTGGTAACGGATAACGGTTCTTCACGGTAACCTTGTTGAGCTCGCGATAGTCCACGCATACGGCCTTGATCGTCCATCCTTCTTCTTAACCAACAACACTTTGGAGCTCCCCACGGTGACACGCTCGGTCGTATGAATTGCCGACTCCAAGTGTTCGATCCGGGACTTCAACTCTTTCATCTCGGCAGGAGACATCCCGCACGGCGCTTTGAAATCGGTCTGTTCCTGGAATCAGTCGATGGAGAACTCGACCTCTCGTCTTTGGTGGTAATCCCGGCACGTCTTCGAAAACGCCCTCAAAATCACACACCACCGGAACATTCTTCACGCCGATCCGCTGGAAAACTTAGAACTAGCGAGATACATGTATTCCCTAGTTCCTTCTTTCAAAGAAACTCCAATACGTTCGTGAGAAAGATAATTGGAGACTCCAAGGTCCGGAAAAATTACGGTTTACGGGCACACCCAAAAGGACATGGTGGTGTGACAACCAATCCATCCCGAGGATAACATCTAAACCCTTAAGAGGCAAACAAACCAAATTGACCACAAACTTTCTATTACGAATAATCACTACACAATTAAGACATGCGGTGTTTGTGACTAAGGTTTTAGCATTTGGGGTTGTAACTACTAATTTAAGCGGTAGCGATCACAATAAGCTCAAAAGGTTCACACAATCGGAGAAGAAATGAAGGAATGGGTTGCACCGAATCAAAAAGAACGGATAAGGATTTACCCTCGATCTCACATTCACCTTGGATAAGATCATCACTCGACCGCTTCCTCGCCACTCATGCAGAAAACTACGCCTTTAGCCACTGGCGCTTCCGCCTGGCCTTTGCGCCATAAGCATAGTCGGTTCGGCTTTAGGTGTAGGACAATCCCAGCAAAATGCCCTGGCTTCTTGCGGTTGAAACACACCTCACTCCCTACGAGTCTGATTACTCGCGTAATGTCCCGCTTTCCACATCGGTAGCAAATCACCTCGACAGGTCCGACCTCCACTCCTCGGTACTTGGGTCATCGGACGATCTGTCCCTGTTGTTGTTCCCTGAGGTCGGTCGTAAGGTCTCTTCTGCGGTAGTTTCCTTTACGTGCAAATCTACGCCCGCACTGGGTCTCACCGGTCCGCCCACAGATCTTCTTCTTGTGGCTCCTCACTCCTTCTACCTCGACACATCGGTCAATCACTCTTGGAGATTTGGATCCTCAACGACACCATCGACTTCAATGTCGAATCTCAATCCCCGTTGAAATCTCTCACTTAACCATCTCTCGTCAACTCGGTCACGAAATGGGTGAAATACCTGCTAACGATTCAAACTTGGCGCATACTCGGACACCGTCGAGTTGCCTTCTTCTTGATTGAAGAAATTCCTGCTCCTTCTCGGCTCGTGCAGTATCCGGGAAGTACTTGTCCAAGAACCTTTCACGAAAAAGCTCCCAGGTCATCTCGCGATGTTCTGCTATAAACGTTTGCTTCACTCCTCTCCACCAATACTCTGCGTCTCCTAGCAATAAGTAGGTGGCATAGTCGACCTTCACGTTGTCCGGGCAATGAAGTGCCTCAAAGATCTTCTCGATCTCTTGCATCCAAAGATCAGCTTTATCCGGATTTGGCTCACCGTAGAACTTCGGTGGATCATGCTTCCTAAAGTCGGCCAATCCTCTTGCTTCAGCATTACGTTCTGCTCGTTGCTGTTGCTGCAAGTTCTGCTGAGTTAACGCTGCCGTCTGTTGAGCCATCGCGTTAGCCTGTTGAGTTGCAGCAGCTGATTGTTGAGCCATGGCTGCCGCCATCTCGGTCATAGCTTGAATAGCTCGTTCCATGTCGGCGTTCTCGGTTCTGCAGATGTCGTATTCCTCACGAGGTGGCATTAGATTCCACAAAGTTCAAAACCCCGTCGAGAATCTCACAACAAGGATGTGTTAAAACACCTGCTGCTTCAATCAAGAAACAGTTCAAACAATTTCTCAAGCAATAAGTGCTTCACTTAATCAAACACAATCAACACAAAACAACTAGGTACCCGAACACATAACCCACCACGGTGACGGTCAAATCCTATGCACACGGCTCGGTCGAACCGGCGCTCACGATACCAAAGCTGTAACGACCCGTTTCCGGACCGCTACCGAGCTCAATATACCGAGCTCAACACACCAAGCTCAACAAAACCTATATGAGATGTGTTTTAAAAACAAAACTCTTATGCCTTTTAAAAATGCGATATATATTTTTTTTTTTTCATATAAAACCAACTCGTCCACATCGAGTAATTCTGACTTTTGAAACATGGTGCAACTAAGACACAAGACTTAAATTCAAATAAAACATACATGCATAACATACACATATATATATCACCCGAATAATAATGTATACAAATACAGAGTAGCAAATGTGCAAAGAAAATACACCTAAGGTACGACAACTTCAAAAGAGCCATCATACCCTGGGGTACTTAAATGAGACTCCCACGCATTTGCTCCAAAAGTAAGACCACCCAGTCTACCTGTAGCAACAAAAACAACATCGCCCAAGCTGGTCACGACCTCGAACATAAAAGAAATACAAGAAGCAGTCCTCGGAAAAACCAACATCCAATAAATAAACAATCACGACGGGTAGAGGTCGTCACTCGGGTTCTCGTCGAGATCCTCCTCGGCATCGTCATCTGTCGAGTTACTGCGCCCTCGACATCGCTGGGTAGCGAGTCATGGATTGAAGGCACCACGGGAAAGTGGTCAACTTCTCAACAAGTTAAGATAAGCTCGACATAAAAATATAAGCAAACAAAGAAAGTATAACAATCACCGACGTGACTCGACCATCTCACTCTAAACTTCGACACAACTCACAATTCCATTTTCTCTCGACTCGACAATTTTCCGAATGCACACGCTGCATCAGATGTCGGAAAGTCAGCCAAAGCCTTGGGATCCTCGCTCTCCCTAGGGCGGTCAACTCAGGGTCGTGGCGTGGCGACGTCTAGTCAATCTCCGTAAACAAAGGGGACCTAGCACCCTCGATTATCCGGGTCACGGCTCAAACGTCATACGACTCACCTAGCTCGCTCACTCGATGAACAATTCGCATACGATATTCAAGGAGTTAAACACAAAATATTCAACCGCATGTCAAATAAAAGAGCAAGCTCGACATGAAGAAACGCAATTCAACATGCAATACACACTTCACGACATATATTCAATCACATATTAAATACATGCAAAACTCAATCATATCACAACATTTCATCTCGACACAAATCGGTAATTCCATACACAATAACATAACCACATAGAATATGAAATGCCCTTACATACTATAACAAATATAAATGTGAAGCGCTTACATACTATAACAAATATAAATGTGAAGCGCCACTTACCGAACTCCAAGTTAAATCTTTGCCGACAACGACCTCGACACGGTGTCTTCAAAGAACTTCGACAACGACTTCGATCACGACGCTTCTCGATCGACCTCGACACGCATGCAGTCCTCGCTCGGATTCTCACGCTCGCGTCCTTGGATTCGCTTTCCGTACACCTCGATTGAATTCACTCGATCTCGGAATCGGACTTCCTAAAACAAACACAACTCGATCGATCTATGGTTCTAATACATCTAGCTCTCTCTTCCCAAACTCAACCACAACCCGGAAAATATAAAACTCAAGAACTGAAAGATATTTTTCCTCCAACACAAAGTTAGGGATTTCGATCGTAATTCATGAAAAGTTATCGATGCTTCAACAGATAGATCGACAACAACAATAATCGAAGCAACGAATGAAAATCAAGAAAATCGAAATGAACCAAAAATGGGGTTTACGGGCATTGCCGAGTGCGTAAAAACAGAGAAAGAAATTTGTTTTACAAGCCCAATTAATCGGTTAAAAAGATAGGTAATATTGTGAAGAAGAAAACCCATCAATTTGATATGATTTGGAAGCATAAAGCGATTAAAAATGGAAGAAGATTTAGCGCTAAACAAGAGTACAGATGAAAGAAAATCTGTTCTTCATACCTCAGCGGTGATGGTCGATCAGACGAGATATGGGTCGAGAAGTTGATGATGAACAAAATTGATGAAGAAATCTTGTGCAGAATCTCATTTGGAACTCACGGTTTGGTCGATGAAGATTTTTAAGGAAACAACGAAACACAGAGCGAAGGAAGGAAGAAGAAAGAAGAAAAGAGAAATGAGTGAAAGCGATCGTGGTATCTGGTGGCGAGAAAGGGGTAAAGCGTAACTCCAGCTATAAGATGCCAATCCCAATAATCATCTACCCGTTAACTCGTTCCTCTCATGATTACCCTCTACTGCGTCGGTCCAACGACAAGCCGACAATGTAATAATTACAAACAATATAATAATAACGCCGAGTAACGCTCGAAATAATACGAGGTGTCATCTCGACACGATGTCGACAAGAGTGCTCGTGCAAATGTACAAAGTTCTAACACGAGTTCGTGAACGCGGTCTCCTCAGCTCGACTTGCGTCCTCATCAGCTCGGTACGCGACTTCATCAACTCGACACCCGACCTCCTCAGCTCAGCAGCTAGTGTACGTGGTCTCATCAGCTCGACAAAAGATCTCGGTAAACGATCTAGTCACGGGATCTCGACACAAGGTCTTGGTCGAGGTCTCGATACGTCGTCCTAATACGATGTCGATCTCGTCCTCAGGTGTTACAGTTACCGTGTTCGTCATCCTAACAGATCGTAAATGTCTCAGCTGGATGCGGCTTGACTCGCCTACTCCTATAAATCCTCCTGCTATCAGGTGGACCATTGGATCTCCTTGAGGGTCGTCTCACCTGTGGGATTGACTAGCGAACGTGTAAGAAAAGGTGAGAGATCTCCTCCTCTGGGCGCATCTCCGTCCATCGGGTCAGGAACCTACAAAAGGAACCTCGAAGCCTAAAGAATGGAGAGTAGGAGAGTGTATAGAAAAAGGGACGAGTTAAGTGTTTAGGGTGAAAAGAGTGTGTTTAACCTGAGGGGCTAAGCCCCCTTTATATAGGTGAGTCTGTTCCGATTTGCAAGCTTGGCTGTCTTCCTCAGCAAGTAACTACTGGGCAAAAGGAGCCTATCTTCCCTCTTCTCTCGCACCTGATAGGGTTACAGGTTTATCCCTATTGCTTTCGTGCTCCCTAATACTCAGATCTCCCAACGGTTTCTGGTATGACTATTATCACTTTCTGGACAATTCGGTCTTTTCACATTGGTGATTAGCATTCGGCCTGGGGGGCCTTGCCCGGTTAATGGACTCGGCCATCGTTACTCGGTTAATGGACTCGACCATCCTTACTCGAGTGTTGTGGAGCCCAGCTCGGACACTGGCCCATAACACAAGCCCCCTAGACTCTTTACCTGGAACAGGTATGTGTTGAAATCAAGTGGATTCAAAAACAATGACCCTTAATTGTTTTGATGATAACAAATATTGAATAGAATAATTTATCCTCCGATGTTTTTGTTAGTGTGCAGAACTCAGTGAGTAAGTCATTATTCATCAGATGGAAATGTCTCAGAAGACTATGCTTATGTATACATTTTACCCTCTGATTGTAACACCTGAGGACGAGATCGACATCGTATTAGGACGACGTATCGAGACCTCGACCAAGACCTTGTGTCGAGATCCCGTGACTAGATCGTTTGCCGAGATCTTTTGTCGAGCTGATGAGACCACGTACACTAGTCAGCCGAAATGAGGAGGTCGGGTGTCGAGTTGATGAAGTCGCGCATCGAAATGATGAGGCCCCAAGTCGAGCTGAGGAGCCCGCGTTCCCGACCTCGTGTTAGAACTTCGTCCACTTGCACGAGCACTCTTGTCGACATCGTGTCGAGATGACACCTCGTATTATTTCGAACGTTACTCAGCGTTATTATTATATTGTTTGTAATTATTACATTGTCGGCTTGTCGTTGACCAAGCAGTAGAGGGTAATCATGAGAGGAACGAGTTAACGGGTAGATGATTATTGGGATTGGCATCTTATAGGCTGGAGTTACGCTTTTACCCCTTTCTCGCCAAATGTATACCACAATCGCTTTCACTCATTTCTCTTTCTTCTTTCTTCTTCCTTCCTTCTCGCTCGTGTTCGTTGTTTCCTTAAAAATCTTCATCGATTTAAACCGTGAGTTCCAAATGAGATTCGCACAAGATTTCTTCATCAATTTTGTTCATCATCAACTTCTCGACCCATATCTCGTCTGATCGACCATCACCGTTGAGGTATGAAGAATGATTTTCTTTCATCTGTACTCTTGTTTAGCGCTAAATCTTCTTCCATTTTTAATCGCTTTATGCTTCCAAATCATATCAAATTGATGGGTTTTCTTCTTCACAATATTACCTATCTTTTAACCGATTAATTGGGCTTGTAAAACAAATTTCTTTCTCTGTTTTTCGCAATCGGCAATGCCCAGAAACCCCATTTTTGGTTCATTTCGATTTTCTTGATTTTCATTCGTTGCTTACGATTATTGTTGTTGTCGATCTATCCGTTGAAGCATCAGATAACTTTTCATGAATTCTCGATCAAAATCCCTAACTTTGTGTTGGAGGAAAAATATCTTTCAGTTCTTGAGTTTTATATTTTCCGGGTTGTGGTTGAGTTTGGGGAAGAGAGAGCTAGATGTATTAGAACCATAGATCGATCTGAGTTGTGTTTGTTTTAGGAAGTCCGATTCAGAGATCGAGTGAATTCGAATCGAGGTGTGCGGAAAGTTAATCCAAGGACGCCAAGCGCAGAATCGAACGAGGATCGCATGCGTGTCGAGGTCGATCGAGAAGCGACGTATCGAAGTCGTTGTCGAGTTCTTTGAAGACAATGTGTCGAGGTCGTTGTCGAGCAAAGATTTAACTTGGAGTTCGTAGGGCGCTTCACATTTATATTTGTTATAGTATGTAAAGCGCTTCACATTTATATTTGTTATAGTATGTAAGGCGCTTCACATTTATATTTGTTATAGTATGTGCGGCGCTTCACATTTATATTTGTTATAGTATGTAAGGGCATTTCATATTCTATGTGGTTATGTTATTGTGTATGGAATTACCGATTTGTGTCGAGATGAAATGTTGTGATATGATTGAGTTTTGCATGTATTTAATATGTGATTGAATATATGTCGTGAAGTGTGTATTGCATGTTGAATTGCGTTTCTTCATGTCGAGCTTGCTCTTTTATTTGACATGCGGTTGAATATTTTGTGTTTAACTCCTTGAATATCGTGACGGCTAATTGTTCATCGAGTGAGCGAGCTAGGTGAGTCGTATGACGCTTTTGAGCCGTGACCGGATAATCGAGGGTGCTAGGTCCCTTTGTTTACGGAGATTGACTAGACGCCGCCACGCTACGGACCTGAGTCGATTGTCCTAGGGAGAGCGAGGATCCCAAGGCCGGCTGGACTTTCCGACATACCTGACGGCGCGTGTGCATTCAGGAAAATTGTCGAGTCGAGAGAAAATGGAATTGTGAGTTGTGTCGAGTTTAGAGTGAGATGGTCGAGTCACGTCGGTGATTGTTATACTTTCCGCTTGCTTATATTTTTATGTCGAGCTTATCTTAACTTGTTGAGAAGTTGACCCTTTCCCGTGGTGCCTTCAATCCATGACGGTTACCCAGCGATGTCGAGGGCGCAGTAACTCGGCGATGAGACGATGCCGAGGAGGATCTCGACGAGAACCCAGTGGCGACCTCCCACTGTCGTGGATTGTTTATTTATTGGATGTTGGTTTTTCCGAGGACTGTTCTTGTATTTCTTTTATGTTCGAGGTCGTGACGATTTAGGCGATGTTGTTTTTGTTGCTGCGAGGTAGACTGGTGGTCTTACTTTTGGAGCACTGCGTGGGAGTCTGGGAAGTACCCCAGGGTATGATGGCTCTTTGAAGTTATCGTACCTTAGGTGTATTTTCTTTGCAGATTTGCTACTCTGTATTTGTATACATTATTATTCGGGTGATATATATATGTGTATGGTAAGCATGTATGTTTTATTTGAATTTAAGTCTTGTGTCTTAGTTGCACCATGTTTCAAAAGTCAGTAATTACTCGATGTGCACGAGTTGGTTTTATATGAAAAAAAATATATATCGCATTTTTAAAAGGCATAAGAGTTTTGTTTTTAAAACACATCTCATATAGGTTTTGTTGAGCTTGGTGTGGTGAGCTCGGTAACTCCGGGTCGGTATATTGAGCTTCGGTAGCGGTCGAGAAGCGGTCGTTCTGACTTTGGTATCGAGGCGATTCGGTTCGACCAGTGTGCATAGGATTTGGGTAGTCACCGTGTCGGGTTATGTGTTGGGTACCTAGTTGTATTGTGTTGATTGCTGTTTGATTAAGTGAAGCACTTATTGCTTGAGAAATTGTTTGAGCTGTTTCTTGATTGAAGCAGTGTGTTTTAACACATCCTTGTTGTGAGATTCTCGACGGGTTTTGAACTTTGTGGAATCTAATGCCACCTCAGAGGAATACGACATCCGCAACCGAGAACGTCGACATGGAACGAGCTATTCAAGCTATGACCGAGATGGCGGCAGCCATGGCTCAACAATCACCGGCCGCAACTCAACAGTTAACGCGATGGCTCAACCAGACGGCGTTAACTCAGCCAGAACTTGCAAAGAACAAAGAACGAGCGTAACGTACGTCAAGCAAGAGGATTGGCCGACTTTAGGAAGCATGATCCACCGAAGTTCTACGGTGAGCCAACCGGATAAAGTCGATCTTTGGATGCAAGAGATCGAGAAGATCTTTGAGGCACTTCACGCCTCTGACAACGTGAAGGTCGACTATGCCACCTACTTATTGCTAGGAGACGCAGAGTATTGGTGGAGAGGAGTTGAAGCAACGTTTATAGCGTAACATCGCGAGATGACCTGGGAGCTTTTTCGTGAAAGGTTCTTGGACAAGTACTTCCTGACATCGCACGAGCCGAGAAGGAGCAGGAATTTCTTCAATCGCAAGAAGGCAACTCGACGGTGTCCAGTATGCGCCAAGTTTGAATCGTTGGCGAGGTATTTCAGTCCATTTCGTGACCGAGTTGACGAGAGATGGTTAAGTGAGAGATTTCAACGGGGATTGAGATTCGACATTCAAGTCGATGGTGTCGTTGAGGATCCGAAATCTCCAAGAGCTGATTGACCGATGTGTCGAGGTAGAAGGAGTGAGGAGCCACAAGAAGAAGACTGTGGGCGGACGGTGAGACCCCAGAGTGCGGGGCGAGATTTGCACGTAAAGGGAAACTACCGCAGAAGAGACCTTACGACCGACCTCGTGGGAACAACAACAGGACAAGATCGTCCGATGACCCAAGTACCGAGGAGTGGAGGTCGGACCGGTTGTCGAGGTGATTTGCTACCGATGTGGAAAGTCGGACATTACGCGAGTAATCGTACTCGAGGGAGGAGGTGTGTTTCAACCGCAAGAAGCTGTGGCATTTTGCTAAGGATTGTCCTACACCTAAAGTCGAACCGACTATGCTTGCGCAAAGGCCAAAGGCGGAAGCGTCAAGTGGCTAAAGGCGTAGTTTTCTGCATGAGTGGCGAGGAAGCGGATCGGTGATGATCTTATCCAAGGTGAATGTGAGATCGAGGGTAAATCCTTATCCGTTCTTTTTGATTCGTGCAACCCATTCCTTCATTTCTTCTCGATTGTGTGAACCTTTTGAGCTTGACTGCGGATCGCTTTACCGTTTAAATTAGTAGTTACAACCCCAAATGCTAAAACCTTAGTCACAAACACCGCATGTCTTAATTGTGTAGTGATTATTCGTAATAGAAAGTTTGTGGTCAATTTGGTTTGTTTGCCTCTTAAGGGTTTAGATGTTATCCTCGGGATGGATTGGTTGTCACACCACCATGTCCTTTTGGACTGCGGCCGTAAAACCGTAATTTTTCCGCACCTTGGAGTCTCCAATTATCTTTACGCCAACGTATTGGAGTTTCTTTGAAAGAAGGAACTAGGGAATACATGTATCTCGCTAGTTCTAAGTTTTCCACAGATCGACGTGAAGAATGTTCGGTGGTGTGTGATTTTGAGGACGTTTTCTCGAAGACGTGCCAGGATTACCACCAAGACGAGAGGTCGAGTTCTCCATCGACACGATTCCAGGAACAGACCGATTTCCAAAGCGCCGCATGTGATGTCTCTGCCGAGATGAAAGAGTTGAAGTCCCAGATCGAACACTTGGAGTCGAAGCAATTCATACGACCGAGCGTGTCACCGTGGGGAGCTCCGGTGTTGTTGGTTAAGAAGAAGGATGGACGATCAAGGTCAGGCGTGGACTATCGCGAGCTCAACAAGGTTACCGTGAAGAACCGCTATCCGTTACCACGTATTGACGATTTGATGGACCAACCGTGGAGCGGCGATCTTTCCAAGATAGACTTGAAGTCGGGCTACCATCGATTCGGCGTGAAGGAGGAAGATGTCGCCAAAACGACTTTTCAGGACTAGATACCGGTCACTACGAGTACTTGGTGATGCCGTTTGGAGTGAGCGAATCGCGCCATTGTGTTTATGGACTACATGAACAGGATTTTTCATTCGCTTTTGGATCGATTCGTTGTAGTGTTCATCGACGACATATTGATTTACTCGAGGAACCGAGAAGAGCACGCAGAACACCTATGCCGAGTAATCGCAGATATTACGAGATAAGCAACTCTATGCCAACTGTCAAGTGTGAATTTTGGCTTGAAGAGGTGAATTTTCTAGGTCACGTGATTTCCAGAGAAGGGATAGCTGTGGATCCAACTAAGATTGAAGCGGTGATAGCGTGGGAACAGTAGAAGGCGGTTCTGAGATCGGAGTTTTGTCGGCTTAGCAGATATTACCGAAGATTCATTGAAAGTTTCTCGAAGATTGTCGCGCCTCTTACACGATTGACGAGGAAGGATCAACCTTTGCTTGACCGAGGAGTGTGAAGCCGTTTTCAACGATCAAGGAGCTTTTGACGGCGGCGCTGTCTTGATTTTGCCTCAACCCGAAGAGCCTTTCGAGGTGTATTGTGATGCGTCACACCAGGGATTGGGATGTGGCCGATGCAACATCGGAAGGTGGTCGCGTATGCTTCAAGGCGACTTAAGATTCACGAGAGGAACTATCCTACTCACGACTTGGAGCTAGCAGCAGAGTTTTTGCTACCGAAGATATGGAGGCACTACCTTACGGAGCACTCATCGCTTTCAGCGATCACAAGAGCTTGAAGTACCTGTTCGACCAGAAGGAGCTCAACATGCGTCAACGTAGATGGACAGAATTTCTCAAGGACTACGACTTTACGTTGGAATACCATCCTGGTAAGGCTAACGTAGTAGCAGATGCGTTTAGCAGAAAGAGCGTTTTAACCTCGGCGATGATGATCAAGGAGTTGGAGATGCTCGAGAAGTTCCGAGATTTGAAGTTGAGTGTCGAAGTTTCACCGGGGAAGCTGAGATTTGGTATGCTTACCATTTCTAATGCACTGTTGGGCGAGATCCGAGACCAGCAAGTTCGTGACGAAGCTCGCAAGATAAGATTCAGTTGATAGCGCAAGGAAGGAAGGCGAAATTTCAGTGCCTGAGCTGACGACATCTTGAGGTGCAATGGCCGAGTGTGCGTGCCTAACGATCCGAGCCGAGGAAGTTGATTCTCGACGAAGCGCATAAGAGCAACTTTAGTATTCATCCCGAGTTACGAAGATGTATCAAGACTTGAAGAAGCATTTTTGGTGGTCAGGAATGAAGAAGCAAGTGGCCGAGCACGTAGCTTCATGTTTGGCGTGTCGAAGCGAAGGTGGAGCACCAACGACTGCAGGAATGCTACAATCGCTGACGTGCGGTATGGAAATGGGACAAGATTTCCATGGATTTCGTTGTAGGTTTGCCAAGACGCAGAAGAAGAATGATTCGATTTGGGTGATCGTCGACCGATCGACCAAATCTACTCATTTCTTGCCGAGGTCGACATACAACGTGGAAAAGTTGACCGAGATCTACATCGCGAGATAGTACGACTTCATGGAATACCCTCTTCGATCGTGTCCGCCGAGATCCGAAGTTCACGCCTCATTTTTGGAGGGAATTGCAAGGAGCGATGGGAACCGAGCTCAGCTTAGCTCAAGATATCATCCACAGATCGACGGACAGATCGAGAGAACGATCCAATCGCTTGAAGATTTGTTACGAGCTTGCACGTTAGATCACCGAGGAAGTTGGGACGACGTCTTACCATTGGTGGAGTTCACATACAACAACGGCTTCCATGCGAGTATTGGGATGGCACCTTTGAAGCGCCAGATGGGCGGAAATGTCGACGCCTCTTTGTTGGTACCAGGACGGCGAATGACCGTCAGAGGACCAGATATGATCCAGCAGACTACCGAGAAGATCCGTTTGATCGAGATCGGATGCGAACATCTCAAAGTCGATGTAAGAGTTATGCAGATCAACGACGTCGACCACTCGAGTTCGAGGAAGGAGGACATGTATTTCTTAGAGTCACCCCACTACCGGAGTTGGTCGAGCGATCAAATCCAAGAAACTTACCCCTAAATTCATTGGACCTTACCGCATTCTTCGTCGTATTGGTCCAAAGGGCATATCGATTGCATTGCCACCATTCTTGTCGAACATCCACGACGTCTTTCACGCCTCACAATTGCGGAAGTATGTTTCCGACCCTTCTCATGTCATCGAACGGATGTGATTCAAGCGAAGGGCGACTTATCTTTGAAGCGTCACCACAAGAATCGTTGATCGGAAAGCCAAACAATTATGAACAAAGAGATCCAACTTGTCAAGGTTGTGTGGGATCGTAAGGCGAGATGCGACTGGGAGTCGGAGGAGAAGATGAAGATTCAAGACTGAACTTTTCTCGAGGTAAGAAGTTTATTTGCAATTTCGAGGACGAAATTTTTTAGAGGAGAGAGATTGTAACACCTGAGGACGAGATCGACATCGTATTAGGACGACGTATCGAGACCTCGACCAAGACCTTGTGTCGAGATCCCGTGACTAGATCGCTTCACGAGATCTTTTGTCGAGTGATGAGACCACGTACACTAGGCGCCGAAATGAGGAGGTCGGGTGTCGAGTTGATGAAGTCGATGTACCGAAATGATGAGGACGCAAGTCGAGGTGAGGAGACCGCGTTCACGAACTCGTGTTAGAACTTTGTACATTTGCACGAGCACTCTTGTCGACATCGTGTCGAGATGACACCTCGTATTATTTCGAACGTTACTCAGCGTTATTATTATATTGTTTGTAATTATTACATTGTCGGCTTGTCGTTGACCGACAGAGTAGAGGGTAATCATGAGAGGAACGAGTTAACGGGTAGATGATTATTGGGATTGGCATCTTATAGCTGGAGTTACGTTTTTACCCCTTTCTCGCCAAATTGTATACCACGAATCGCTTCACTCATTTCTCTTTTCTTCTTTCTTCTTCCTTCCTTCTCGCTCTGTGTTTCGTTGTTTCCTTAAAAATCTTCATCGATTTAAACCGTGAGTTCCAGCGAGATTCTGCACAAGATTTCTTCATCAATTTTGTTCATCATCAACTTCTCGACCCATATCTCGTCTGATCGACCATCACCGTTGAGGTATGAAGAACAGATTTTCTTTCATCTGTGCTACTGTTTAGCGCTAAATCTTCTTCCATTTTTAATCAGTTTTATGCTTCCAAATCATATCAAATTGATGGGTTTTCTTCTTCACAATATTACCTATCTTTTTAACCGATTAATTGGGCTTGTAAAACAAATTTCTTTCTCTGTTTTTCTGCAATCGGCAATGCCCAGAAACCCCATTTTTGGTTCATTTCGATTTTCTTGATTTTCATTCGTTGCTTCTGATTATTGTTGTTGTCGATCTATCTGTTGAAGCATCAGATAACTTTTCATGAATTCTGATCGAAATCCCTAACTTTGTGTTGGAGGAAAAATATCTTTCAGTTCTTGAGTTTTATATTTTCTGGGTTGTGGTTGAGTTTGGGGAAGAGAGCTAGATGTATTAGAACCATAGATCGATCCGAGTTGTGTTTGTTTTAGGAAGTCGATTCCCGAGATCGAGTGAATTCAATCGAGGTGTACGGAAAGCGAATCCAAGGACGCGAAGCGTGAATCCGTAACGAGGATCAGACGTGTCGAGGTCGATCGAGAAGCGCACGTATCGAAGTCGTTGTCGAAGTTCTTTGAAGACAATTTGGTCGAGGTCGTTGTCGAGCAGCATTTAACTTGGAGTTCGGTAAGGGCGCTTCACATTTATATTTGTTATAGTATGTAAGGGCGCTTCACATTTATATTTGTTATAGTATGTAAGGGCGCTTCACATTTATATTTGTTATAGTATGTAAGGGCGCTTCACATTTATATTTGTTATAGTATGTAAGGGCGCTTCACATTTATATTTGTTATAGTATGTAAGGGCATTTCATATTCTATGTGGTTATGTTATTGTGTATGGAATTACTGATTTGTGTCGAGATGAAATGTTGTGATATGATTGAGTTTTGCATGTATTTAATATGTGATTGAATATATGTCGTGAAGTGTGTATTGCATGTTGAATTGCGTTTCTTCATGTCGAGCTTGCTCTTTTATTTGACATGCGGTTGAATATTTTGTGTTTAACTCCTTGAATATCGTATCTGGCTAATTGTTCATCGAGTGAAGCGAGCTAGGTGAGTCGTATGACGTTTTTGAGCCGTGACCGGATAATCGAGGGTGCTAGGTCCCCTTTTGTTTACGGAGATTGACTAGACGTCGCCACGCCACGGGACTGAGTTATTGCCCTAGGGAGAGCGAGGATCCCAAGGCTTTCGGCTGGACTTTCCGACATCTGAGACGGCGTGTGCATTCGGAAAATTGTCGAGTCGAGAGAAAATGGAATTGTGAGTTGTGTCGAGTTTAGAGTGAGATGGTCGAGTCACGTCGGTGATTGTTATACTTTCTTTGTTTGCTTATATTTTTATGTCGAGCTTATCTTAACTTGTTGAGAAGTTGACCCTTCCGTGGTGCCTTCAATCCATGACGGTTACCCGAGGCGATGTCGAGGCGCAGTAACTCGGCGATGAGACGATGCCGAGGAGGATCTCGACGAGAACCCGAGTGACGACCTCTACTGTCGTGATTGTTTATTTATTGGATGTTGGTTTTTCCGAGGATTTGTTCTTGTATTTCTTTTATGTTCGAGGTCGTGACCAGTTTAGGCGATGTTGTTTTTGTTGCTCTGAGGGTGGTGGTGGTCTTACTTTTGGAGCAGCCCCCTGCGTGGGAGTTTGCCGGAAGTACCCCCAGGGTATGATGGCTCTTTTGAAGTTGTCGTACCTTAGGTGTATTTTCTTTGCACATTTGCTACTCTGTATTTGTATACATTATTATTCGGGTGATATATATATGTGTATGTTATGCATGTATGTTTTATTTGAATTTAAGTCTTGTGTCTTAGTTGCACCATGTTTCGAAAAGCTGTAATTACTCTGATGTGCACGAGTTGGTTTTATATGAAAAAAAAATATATATCGCATTTTTAAAAGGCATAAGAGTTTTGTTTTTAAAACACATCTCATATAGGTTTTGTTGAGCTTGGTGTGTTGAGCTCGGTAACTCGAGCTCGGTATATTGAGCTCGGTAGCGGTCCGGAAACGGGTCGTTACACTGATCCATTCCTCTGAGTCTGGCATTGATAGTTTGGTAAGTACTAATGACATCATCGTCTTGTAGCCTCACTCTGAAGATCATACTCTGGTAGTCAACGCTCCGGTAATAGTCAATGCTCTGGTAAGACCATGCTCTGATAAGACTGCACTGTTGGAACCCTTCGTCTGGTACTATAAAAACTCTGTTATATGAAAGGCCATGAAATTCTGTACAGAAGAACTTGCCTCCGGTCTAAGCTCACTCTGGTGTACAGAGTATCTCAGTAACAAGCATTGTGTAAGAGCCGAGTTCTATCCACCTCGCACTGTTCTCACAGTCTTTTCCACCCCCATGTGGAATTTTTGCCTTATACAAGGTTCGAACCTTGGACCTTGCGCTTAAGTAACCCAGAAACACCTTGCCATCACCAACTGAGCTAGTAGTTCAGTTGGTGATGGCAATGTGCTTCTCGGTTACTTAAGGCTCAGGTCCCGGTTCAACCTCACGGAGGCAAAACTCCACATGGGGGTGGAGAAGATCGTGAGTACAGTTGGAGGGTGGATAGTACCTCGGCTGTGACACATCGTCTAATAGGAAGATCCCTCTGATTGGAAATCAGACTGAATGAAACATTAAAGGCTACTTTAAGTATTAAAGAGACCTCATTGATGAGTATTTTAATGTACGAGGAATCAAAGACCAAAGGGATTGTCAACAGATATAATCATCAGAAATGACTTACTTTGAAAATGTCTCATATTCAAAAAGATCACAAGGGATAAGATCCTGCAACTGTCTGCTATGTCACAGTACAGGAGCAGAGTTAAAAGTGACGGGAGGTGCTAAAAGCCACTTTAAGCGGATCTGAAGTTTTGTCCTTCGGTGAAAGAGCTGTTAGGTCACAACGACACTATTTGTAACCCTAGCTATATATACCTTACTTCATTCACTGAATTAGGTTAACGATTCTATCACAACAAACTGAGACAATGAAGACAGCGGTGATCCTGGTGATGGCAACATCGCTGGAGATAGTGTTTGACTTTCTTGATATAGAGAACCCCTCGGCTATGGAGCTTGACCCCACCTCTAGTCGAGTTGTGTATACCGAGGACATAGTTCAGACTTTCCTAGCAGACGAACTGGCACTGCAACAGGAGACCTCGAGACGGACGTTGGGCTTCCTAGTAAGGATGATGCAGATTGTTGACGGATGGTGTAGTACTCAGCGGGATCGAGTGTTACAGGCTTCTTCTTCTACTTCTCCAGAGGAGTCCTTTGAGATTCCTAGACGGACCACGACTCGCTATGCACCCAGGCCTAGAGGTGCTAAGATTAGAAGGACTGCTCGAAAGAGTGTGGGAGTTAGGCGTTGGACAACAGGAGCTTTGACTTCTCATGCAGTGGCAGATACACTGAACCCCGTGGTGGAGCCAGAGCTAGAGGCGGTGTCGACCTCTCCCTTGATTTTTAGGACCCCAACTCCATCGGTGGATCCCCCTCCTGTCTGTGCGGAGTGTGGAGAGGCGGGTTGCAGTGGAACAGGGTGGATTGAGGATGTTGTGGTTGGGGAGGTTAGACCCGAGGGTGTACCTATGTCCGCACCTTTTGTAGATTTGACTGGCGAGGACGAAGATGATCTGATGGAAGAGGATGAGGAGTACCCATTCGAGGACTTGGGTAGCGATGTTTAGATGACGTTGTCTATTTGTTTTGTACATAGTTTTGTTTAGCTGTGAGGTCTGTTTTGCTGTAGATAGTTTTGGGTGGTGACCAGTCAGTTCATTGGACTTGCTAGACTTTTGGTGTGTAGATCTTGTGGTTTACTTTTGGAGCAGTCCCCAGTGCAGGTAACTGCCGGGAGTACCCCAGGGATATGATTCCTCTATGCAGGGTTTTCATATCTTAGGTATATTCCTCTTGACTTGTGTATATTTTAGTTACTTGCATTTTGTACAGACTAGTCGTATGGTTTTGGAAAATGTTTATATATGCATGTATTGCAGTTATGTCTGTCTTGTGTATGTTAGAATCCATCATTTTTCTAAAACGTTGCAGATACTGTGAGTTACCTTGCGACAGACAAGATGTTTAAAAAAAAAATATACCGCATTTTCAAAAGGAGAAAAGAGTATTATTTTTAAAAAAAGCTCATTGCATTTAGAGTTAAGTTCTCGTCTGTAGCGCCTCAGAAATGGGGTGTTACACTTGCAAGAGTATATGGGATACAATTATATGATGTCGTATTATTCAAATATCACAGAGATGGAAACTTTGACATAGACATCCATTCTAACTCAGCTATAGATATTGTTCGAGTAGCTCGACCATCGATTTCACTGCCCATCAGATTCTTCAAACCATTACAAATAAAATGATCTTTGAGAAAACTGGTAAAGAGATTTTTTCGATAATAGTTACCTGTTTAACATGTGGAATAGTCATTAGTCTGCCTTTTAGACATACATAGGTATAAATAATATGTGTGTGCAAGAGGATACGTATTAATTCGGATTTTGCACAATTTAATAATTTCAGGAATTAACCAAAATTTTTGGAGAGACTGTTGGTCCAGCGTTACCAAATCCAATTTGCTTATTGGCTATGGACCAGACGAAATGGTCAGTGCACTAGAAAATGGCTGGTGGACTAATATATCTTCTGCAAGGTTGGGTAGATATTGTCTTGAATTATTCTATTGGTATCAGTGATATCATTTTGTTTAAGTATGATGGCACATCAACAATTGTGTTTACCTTAGCCAAGAGAGGAGATGGTTGCATTAGAACGGCACGAAAATGTACAAAGATACCCATAGTTTCAATGTGGCTGAGCAAACGATGTGGATTACTAAGATATAGAAAGCAGATGGAAGTGAATTTGAACCTTTGGTGAGTATGCCCATGATTCTTATCAAGTAATCTGTAACTGATGAGTTTTTTTTGGTATATTAATTCTTATATTTTAATTTTAATTGTTATGCAGTACATACCTGCACGGGTTGTTTAACTGTATTTGAGCTTCAGGCCAGCAACGCTTGAAGTTATGGTTCCTGATGGAGAAATACAATCATGGACTCTGATTTGGAATGAAGATCAAAAAAATGAATGCCATATAGGTATTTATTGCAACCTGTGAAATTTGCACTGCTCATGAAGTCCGGTTTTATTTCGCGAGTAGTGACAACTTCATCCGTTTAGAGGTGACGGCTGTGGAAGATTAAAGACTATAAAACTCACCATTTGGATACACATACATTAAGGATGTTTTAAGTAGATTACGTACTTAAAAATATTTAACATGGTCTAAGGTTTTTTAACAGGACATTGTTTATCTTGTAGACTCATTTTTGTACTAAAGCCTTGAATATTAGTTTTAATGATAGCATTTTGGCAATTCCATTTGATAATTTTCCAAATAGTTATATTTATGGAATTAAACAATGTTCGTAATTTAGATAGGCGTTTACATTTGATACAATTACTGCTTGTTGGCGTAGGTGGCATCTGAACAAAATATTGAACATCATAAACAAATAATGATTGATATGTACAACAATTTGAAGTCAACGTCTATATTACGACTGAGTATTTTAACTTTATAATCAACAGTCTACAAATTATTTGTATGCGTACAAATCATGATGAATATTGACAACGTCGTGTTTTGTCTATTCTGTGAAAATTAAATATTTGTACATTATATGTTTTCAATCAACGGCACCCATAAATGAGATGTTTGGTATGTGGTGGAATTAATGTTTGATAGGTAATATACTTCCAGTTAGCAGCTTTATTCCCACAGGTTTAAAAAAGCAATTCAAATACGTTGTAGTTTAGATATTTCATGTTGCATGATACAATTAAAACATGTGAATTAACTTGGTAAACTCTGTACCTTAATTAAATTGGTAAGTATATAATGTGTGTATATGTTAAAGTATTAGTACTAAACAAAGGTTTTAAACTATTCCATTTCAGGAATAGTGTTTACAGCGATGGCGCTGTCAGGTCAAAATATACTTGGAAAGAGTCTTGTTCCACTTTCACATTCAATGTCGTATGAACCCCTAATATATGGGGATTATGCAATGCAGTAAGTTTCATGTATATCTTAGTTATTGTAAGTCTATCCAAAAGTATATAATTATAAAATATATACATATTGGTTTGAGTTACATGTTAACAATATTGTTCTTAGATAGATTGAATTATGAGGTAAAGTATACTTAGAACATACAATGGTATATAAATACATGTTTAATAATTTCAATTCAATCTATATATGTTCATTGCATTTTTATTAAAAGCTTTCCATATATATGCATACATGAAACCAATGCATGATAGCCATGTAGTTAGTTAAGCAAAATACATATGTTATAGTCTACATTGCCTTTGTTAATGAAAATGCATTAATCTTGTCTATAGTAACATGCTTACAATATTCATCGATTACTACGTGTTATGAATTTTCATTGATTTTAAACAACTATTGATATACCAATTTAGGGACAGTTGGGCAAAGTGATGTAGATGAAAACAACTACTGATATACTAATGTAGGTGACAAAATTTGGGTTCCAAGAATCCAGTCAACAAACTCCTTTATATAATGTCGGTCTGTATTGTTAGTTGTAGAACCTAATCTCATATTCACTGATAACTTCAAAACTTTGCAATTACTCCAAAGATTTGAAGCGTTAATAGCTTAACCAACAATATCCTGTCTCGATCCCTTGCGAATCACTGGCAGAATTTGTCTGAAATCTCCTCCCAGAACAACAACCTTTCCACCAAACGGTTTAGATGCGTTATGTTTATCTTTAGATGCCATAATATCACGCAATGTTTGATCTAGGGCCTCAAAACAAAACATGTTCATCATTGGTGCCTCATCCCATATAATTAGTTTGGTTTGAAGTAGGAGCATTGATCTAGCACTGCCTTGGTTAATATTGCATGTAGAGTCATCTCTGATAACCAAAGGTATGGAAAAGGTTGAATGAGCAGTTCGTCCTCTCGGCAGAAGTAGAGAGGCAATGCCACTGGAAGCAACATTGAGAACAATTAATCCCTTCGATCGAAGACATGCAGATGTCGTATTCCATACAAATGTCTTGCCAGAACCCCCAATGCCTGTTAGGAAAAAAAACCCACCTGTTTTGGACATAACTACATCAATAATTTGTTGGTATACATCCCTTTGCTCATCAGTCAACAAAGCTACTAAAGAGGAATATATTCTTGCCATCTCATCTTGATATAACTCATTTCATCTACAATCAACTTATTTCAAAAATCACTAAATTCTAACATAACAGGCATTGGCATGGAAGGGTAATCAGCTAGGGATCTACCATTTGACTGGAGCAACCTCTCTAATTCAATCAGATATAGATTCTTCAAATCATCGTCAGCAATTTGTAAATCTGTAAGGAAAAAAATTATAGTAGTCAAACGATATCATATACTATATAAAACTGTTTACAATTCCCTAAAATAAAATGCACCTGGAATATTTAGATCCCTCCTTCTGTCATATAATATTCCATCACATAACATGTTCCATGTGCTGTCCCAAATTGCTGATGGTTTTGTCATCGAATTCATTGCTAACAACTGTACAAACAGTTTTCTTAACTGATTACCAAAAGCCAATTCACTTACTTCAGTTATTGCATCTATAAACTCCTTACCATATGCTTATAGTCCCAACTCATAACATGCTTCATGAAAGGTATTATACTTTACACCATTAATTGTTTTTAAACAATCATATCCAGTACAACGTTTTTGAACAATAAGCAATATTCTCAGATAATATAGTTCACCAGTGCCAGGAGAAATATATTGGAGTCTACTAATACTTACACCCTTTTTCCTTGGTTGCCATTTTCTATCTTGCGGCAGGTAGACAAACTTTGTGGGCAATTCTGCATACGTCAAATTTTTACCTTCAATTTTTTTTTATTTGCTTCAAACCATGCAAGAAACATTGTTTCTACACATTCATGTTTTTCAATAACTTCCTCAACATTATCATCGTCATTAAAATAGACAGCTTGCTGATTTGGAAAGTGGAACACTAACCTTAGCTCTAGGGGCCACTTGTAATGTATATTAAATTTAAAAATCCTCCATATTGCCTCACATGCTGAAACATATCTACAGTCATAATACTGCTTAATCTCATCGACAGGCTTTTCTGATTCCCCTTCTGATTCTTTACATATTTGTAGTGTGGCTCGATCAGGACCTTTATTGACATACTTGAACAAATATTTTATTGAGTTGGACTTATTATAATACTCAACATTAACATGCCCCGTATACCTCATTAGAAGATGAGGATTGTAAGGAACAACATTCCTATTATCTCTTACCCCCATTTTTTGTATAGGCGCTCCATGTTCACGACGTTTATACTTTGGATAACCATCATCATCTATTGTCGTAGTTGGTTCAAAACCTTTAGGAAAGTACTTAGAACATTTCCTACCTTGCATATAGGGTACTTTGGATTAGCAACACCACATATGTCATGAATCATATACTTGGAAGCGTAATACGCCAATCTTTGGTATAACGTCGGATCGGGTAACTCATGAGATATTACACCATCAATATCCTTTCCAGGTTGTCAACTTGCTTGAAATATTTAGCCACAACGATATATGGGCATGAGGAAGACCCCTTTTCTGAAACTCAAAAGTGTACATTCCTACAAACAATAAACAATTAGATCCAAATAGTATCTGACTAAAAATTGATACCAATAAATAATTACAATAACTTTAATTTATAACAAAGATTAAAAGAACTTGTCTGCATCAACTGTTCGGAAAATCTGATCTTTCTTTAAATCAGACATCAATTGGTCAAGTTTCATCTTAAACACTCTGCAAACGATATCAGGTCTATCAGATAGTTGTAGTCCTCTGCTTGAAACAAAGTCTTGAATTTCTTTCCAATTAGAATTGCATGTAATAGTTATAAATAAATATGGATATCCATATCTTTTGCAAACGGCCATTGCATCCTAACATTTGTTGAACATATATCACATACCACCGGTAAATGATGGAGGCAAAATAACATGCCTACCAATCAAAGATGGATCAGTTTCTCCTCTTGTAACAACATCTTGCAAACCATTTAGTATGTCACATCTGATGTCCTTCTGATTATGCCTTATATATGATAACCTCTGGGATTCAATCATGGTATAACAGTCTATAACAAACTGATGAAATAACCTCTTTGTGTTCATAACATTACCATACTCAAGACTGCGTTCTTGTATTCTAAATGCAATGAACTCTGTTATGGATACCTCTGTCTTTTACGAACTTGGGTGTCGTCCTCAGATTCTCTGTATTGAATATCTTCTTTATAACCATCTTCTCCATGAGGGAACAATAACGGATACTGTAACAGTATAAATGATGTGTGTGTCTCATGTAGTCTATCCAAGCCCACACCAAATTTCTCTACAACTATATCTCGACCTCTTTCTAATCCGTTGTAATCCTCGATAATCAAAGCTGCAACTTCATCACAACTGGGCATATTGTGCAACCTTGCATCTTTAGAGCGATTCCTGAGTAGTCGAAGGCAATAGTTTTTTTGTTAATCTTCAGCTGACAAATCCCTAACTTTGCGAAAGGATTTGGCTAAAACATTAAACTCGTTGACCATTTTGGTCAAATCCTACACCAAAGAATGATCAAGCCCTTGGGCATGCTTCCTACACAAAAGAAAAAAAATAAAAATATTCTTAATTAATACATATATTCTGACGGATAAAGAATGTATATGGCTGCAGTTCAAAAGTGGTTTCTACTACCTGAAATGATTCACTCTATTGACCAATTCATTATTAGTATCATGAATATATATTTATGCAAACTTAGACTTGTTGCCATGTTCTAGCAAAAGACTACCTATACGATGGTAATTCTGCCCGCTAAGAATGAACTGCGGTGGACCACCCCATCGTTAATAGAACTCTCTATCTTGCCTCCAATAGAAGTGAAAGCAAACATGCTGTTATAAGCTCTCAAATTGTCCTTGAAGTGGTTACTTCTATGATCATTGCCATTATGTAGATTAAGGAAAAGATTTGGAGGTCGCTTTAAAAATGGAAGATGTACTTTTCCTTTCATATAGCAAAGAGAAAATCTACCTTCCGTAGTTTTTTTTTACTCTTTTCAGCCATTTCCTCAAACCACAAATCGGCATGACAGTAACTGCATACGAAGGAGGGACTACCCAAATCCTAAGGTACTGCATTAAACATGTTTAATATGTAAAACTTGGTTCAGTTATAAAAACGACTTTCCAAAATATATTCAATCAATATTACAACAAATTTGTTACTCCATAAACGTGATACCATACATTGTCCTTTGGATTTCTGATATAGCTCATTAACTATCTGAGGAATGCTATCATTTGTCCTACCACCTATAAATACAAAAAACAACTTAAAATTACTGCGTGTTTAAGGAAACTTACAGTGGGGCTGATTTTAAAACAACAGAAAGTACATAAATAATGTATACAAATTATATATAGATTTTGTACATACCAGTTTCATTTGCATTATTCATCCCTGGGCTGTCATTAGTTGCTTCACTAAATGACAGCTTTACTGTACCAATTGACTGTATCACATTTTTCGGTTTACGCTTTCGTTTGTTCACTACATTCAAAGGTGTAGGATTGATCAAAATAGATGAGGGTGGCCCACCACTGGTCGGTAATCCTGTTTATAACAATATGTGATGGATACTTGTTAAGTACAATCTAAGGATGAAAGGCAACAGAAAATTATATTACATTATTTATATAGTGTTTCAACAATATATATTTCCATACAAAGCTAACCTGGACTGACAAACGGAGTGACATTTTCATTGAAACTTGGAGGAGTATGATATTGTCCATTCATGCCCAGTGTTGAAACATCACTAAATGGACTCAAGTTTTCATTTGTCAGAATGGATTGTAAAACCAGTCAGATTTAACTTAACCACATGGTGGTTGGCAGCCAAAGGAACATAATATTTAGTATTGAAATTCTTTACTGTTACTTGTGTCACACGTTCTCCTCCTAGAATTTTTTTGTTGTATAATTTGTTTCCTCCTTATCCGTGTTTGTGAAGACTGACACTGTTGACAGTTGCTTATACATTGGTCACAGCCAAAACTGCATCAGTTGTTCACTTCATCGTATGCTAGGATGTTGCCTTTAAAAATAAGATTCAAACTCAAGATATAAATCTCCATTGCTCGAAATGTTAATACAGTGATGAACAGCCCAATTTATACATAAACTTACGTTAGTTATTTTGAATATATTATTAACAGAGTGATATCTTAGTTGGTTATAGGAAGATATATATCCATTTTCATTGCAGAAATAACGTACCTGTAACAATCTGTGACAAAGGAGACTTGTGACTCATTGTTTGCTGACGTTGTTGTAAGGCAGCATGATTCGTTCCGAGATTTGTTGTATTACCTGTAAAGGAGTGTGCCATTTCATCACAAATTGTTTGATCTATGTCCATTTCATCATGGTATTATAGAATATTATACTATAATATTATATTCTGTTCAAAATACATATTCATTTATTCTTCTGTACTTACTGCACAATACTTTGGATCAAATGATTTGTAATGTTATTTGAATAAACATACCTATATTCAACTGCCTTAGAGGAGCCCTCTCTATATGTTGATATTGTGTTTAATGTACATTTGATGAACCTGCATAATATGGTGTAATTACATATTTGTGACTGTTCCAGTGTTGTAGAATAAGTATGTACGAATACGATTTTTCAATTTTCCATGATTCAATTTAATAAGGAATTACACTTACTTGTTTAATTTAAATGGTTGTTTGTAGATAAGCCTGGCCTATTCCTTTTTTTCCTTACAGATGCAGTCAACCTCTGTCCACCACTATCCATTAGGTAGATGCTGATCGTTGTTGGACTCAACTGCATTATCAAAGTATGGATATATTTTTATCATATATATGCGGCAAGTAAGTAACAAATTTGTTAATTATACATTAATAACCCTTTACATTATGTATAATACGCCATAATTTTAGGAATTATATAGTCTGAATTATTTACTGAATAGTAATGTGATGAAGAATTCAAACATGTATGCACTTAATTTGGTCGTAATGGGTCACTCATATACATTTTTTAAAATCTGTTAATGTATATAATAAGGAAATCATAATCAATACCTAAAAAAAGATCAAAATACTATTATCTGAATTAATATAAAGACGGATTTCCTGTAGACTATTCCTCCTCGACTTTAATGTTATGAATCTTTATAACACTTCCGAGAGTGGATGTAGGCTTTTCAATAGGGCAGCTCCTTTTGACCCCAAGAACAGCAGGTGTGTCAGCACAAAGATCAACAACATGTTTTAACACATGTTATTTCTGCATTGAAAATGGACATGTTAACACATGTTTTATAGGTATGCAATTAGGTGTCTACTGTCATAAGTAACGGAAATGGGGAACACCCAAATTCACCAAACTACTGACTTTTTTTTTTTCTGACTATGTTCTTCAATATACATTTTTTAAAACTCTGTTAATGTATATAACATCTTGATCATCCCATTTTTGTTTCATAATTAAAGTCATTAGCATCTAATCAAAATAATACGGAGATTTATAAATAGTTCAGTTCGTATCTCAATTTCAAACTCTGCAGTATATTTCATGTAATAGTAAAATAAAACACTGACAGTGTGGTTGTTCATTAGAACGGTTACTGTAAGACAATAAATGTGTGTCATGTAATATGTTATAGCCATTGTAAACATCATTTAAATTGTAAATGGACACAATCAATTAATTTGGTGCATCATTTGTGTGATGTAAATCGTAAATGGAATACCTGCAATGGAAGGAAATGTTGTACAGTTCCAAACCAAGTCCACTATCCCTTTTCACCCTAACATGATATTTTCTTGTAGTTTTCCATGCCGAGTATACCGAATTTTTCCAAGCTTTGTCTGCATAAATTACGATTATATCTCACCAGAACAGTCTGACACATTTGTTATTGTGCCCATTGACGCCGTGCACTTGCCTAGGCTGATGAAACTGCTAACACATTAGAGTATGTGATAAGTTAATTCGCGTGTATATTCTGAATTTCGTATATCCACTACTATTAGAAACAAATCATTGCTACTTTGATTGATTCATGCTTTCCAAATATAACATGTTGACCGCACCATTATACAACCATTATTGATTTTATCAATGTAATGTAATTAAGTACTGCTTATTATGTTTCAATAAAAAAAAACAATTTCTGTGACATAATCATATTCTGCCTAATTTGTTGTGATTATGTCATATTTTGATCAATCATTATGTTGACTTTTCACTTTTTGTTGATACATGGAATATTCGATTTCACTCTAATTGGTAGTTGATTTTTCATAAATGAGTATCAATTGTGATTGATAGTGATGTGTTGTGGTGTTTAGTAAATTCAATCATTGTCTTTTATTACATTTATTAACAAATCATTGTAATCTTATAACACATTATTGGTCATATTCTTCCACTAATTACATTATACGAGATTGATTTCTACAATTTAGGCTTCTATTGCAGGTCACGGCTATTTGTAAAATGTATTTATCATAACATCATATGAATTGTATATCAAATATTCTTTGAAAAATCTGCCTTATTGATTTTTACCGTATATTTATGTGCGCCACGTTCTCATGCCTTTATCTTTTGCAATCACATCAAATTGTTTTGTCTGTGTACACAATTGAATTTCCCTCTATACATTTTAACCAAACGTAGTATAAACCAATAAAAGACTTATACAAAATCATTCTCAAATTCTCAATCTTTGGATGATAAGAATTCACTATATTTGTATAATTAGATAATACGCAAATTATAAGTTGCGAATAATGTATAATTTTTTATTTTTGGCTACACTATTTTACAACTCAATATCAATGTTGGCTGTAATACTTCTACAGCAATAGAAACATTTAATACCGATGATTATGTTGGTTTATTGTATGCTTTTTGTGGCAATTCAATGGTAGAGGTAAGTGAACCTATTCCCTATTACTTCATTATGTAGTATATTACCAAATTGGCTAATGTGTCCTTTGTTTAAATATTTGGTACATATAAAGAATATTAATACGCACAGTTTCCAGTGTTATGATGTTGATATGATATTGATATAAGGCCATTTTTAGATACATAACAAACCGAATCAGTTCTCTGTGAATTTGATGATGTATGAAGAAATGAAATAACAAATTGATTTATTGAATAAGAGTATGTAAAACCATTCTCAGATGCTAACATTAAAAGTGAATTTTTCATTTGTCATACGAAACATTCATAAAGCCAAAACATAATTCGAATAAGGAAATAAGGAAATCATAATCAATACCTAAAAAAAGATCAAAATACTATTATATGAATTAATAGAAAGACGGATTTCCTATAGACTATTCCTTCTCGACTTTAATGCTCTTCATAACACTTGCGAGAGTGGATGTAGGTTCTCCTATAGGGCAGCTCCTTTTGACCCCAAGAACAGCAGGTGTGTCAGCACAAAGATCAACAACATCCTAATTGTGCTTCCATCTTTAGCATCATTTTTAGCCTCTTCAAATTTACCGGTCAAATCCTGAATAAATGATATTTAAAATTAGATAATTGTTGACTTATATCATATTCAAAGTCATTGATAACATATTGTTTAAATATATTTACCTGTGCCACATCTTCAGTTGCTTTACAGTTTGATGATATGTCTTCTGTGATACGATCTGCAGCAATTTGATGTGACATCTGTGGATTGCAATATAATGTATATTAAATTAGACATTTCATCAAATTATGATTCAAAAATTACAATAAAGATTTTTTACAATTACCTGAACATTATCATGATTAGTGAATTGTTGGATTAATTCAGATTCACCATTAACCCTTTTGACTATATCGAAGGCTCAAATCGTGATGCCGAACCACGATCACATCCAACTTTGAACAAAATTGTTTGATTCTAAAGGTCAGATAGCTCCTTTGGGAGTACACCTCATTCATTGTTGTACTCTAGCAGAAGCTCTGCACATGACTTTTTTAAAAACTCAGATGCATCACGATTAAACATCACAAATGAGGCAACACCATTGTCATCTTTCACACTTAGCCTCAGCAAAAAACTGAAAAACATTTAAATGGACAATATCAATTAGTTTGACAAAAAATGTAATCATATAATATAAAGCAATTTTGTGCAAAGATTACAGAAGCATTGCTTACTTTGGGGTGACATCGATGACATGTTTTTTGCATTTTCCACAGTAATACATTCCTGAATCAGGTGTTGCCTTCCTTGTGCAATGGTTGCAGGCAGTGTAATACCATATATCCTCATCGACCATATCAGTTATGGTTGCCAAAATCACAAAATACGAATCCTGATACCATATACTCATTAGGCATTTTGTATTTTTCATAAAGGTAATAATTCACCAGTATAAACATATTAAACATAAACATATTAAACACGAAAATGGCAAACAATAAACAGTAAGTGAAAGTTTAAGTAGGTTATATTACTTTAGTTGAAATGATGCCTTGTTTTTAAGATAAGCATCTCTCATACGCTTAATAGTAGCCTAGGTGTCAACTTGAGGAAGTCATCATTGATACTGCTTTTTGTTTTTTCCTGGACCTGACTTAATCCCTTGTTTGGTGTGTCTAGCTTGACAACCATGGAAGATTTAAAACGGTGCACCTCAGGAATATCAGGATTAAACAGTACTGTTAAATGAGAGAAAAGAGAGAGACATATGTTGAATACCGTGTGTTTCAACTACACAACGGAGGTTCTTTATATAGGCTTAAAAAGAAATCAAAACAATTAATTACAAGATATCCTATTCCTAATTAGATGATATGATTTGCCTATACAATAAATACAAAGATCCTATTTTATTTTCAACACTCCCCTTCAAGCTGGAGCATATAAATCATATGCACCAAGTTTGTTACATATATAACTGATTCGAGGACCTCTTAGAGATTTAGTGAAGACATCTGCCAATTGGTCATTGGAATTGACGAAGCTAGTGGTGATGTCCCCCCGATTCGATCTTCTTTCTGGTATAATGACAATCCACCTCAATATGCTTAGTCCTCTCATGAAACACGGGATTGGAGGCAATATGCAATGCGCTTGATTATCACATATCACTGTCATTGGCATATCCTCTCCAAACTTGAGTTCTTTGAGAAGTGATTGCAACCACATGAGCTCTTGAGTCACTAATGCCATGGCTCTGTATTTAGCCTCAGCACTAGATCTTGCTACAACATTCTGCTTCTTGCTTTTCCACGATATCAAGTTTCCTCCAACTAGTACACAATACCCAGTAGTGGATCGCCTATCAATGGGTGAGCCTGCCCAATTGGCATCTGGATGGGTGACTGTGAGGTAGTTTAATTTACCAACCAATCTCCTGTACCTCCCTGGATCTGAAAGGGGCTCCCCCTAATTAGGCAGAAGTTTGATATTTGGGTCCATAGGAGTATCAACTGACTTGGCATTCAATAAACTTGTTTCCTCAAGAATATCCATAGCATATTTCCTCTGTGAAATCACCAGGCCATCCTTGGATTGGGCTACCTCGACACCCCAAAAATAACTGAGTTTACCAAGGTCCTTAGTCTGAAACTTGTGAGAGAGATACTGCTTCAATTGGATTATACCTTGCTGATCACTACCAGTTATCACAATATCGTCCACGTACACAACCAGATAAACACATCCTTGAGCTGAATGGCGATAAAAAATAGAGTGATCATCGTTACAACGAATCATACCAAACTGCTACACTATAGAACTGAATCTGCCAAACTAAGCTCGTGGAGACTGTTTAAGACCATAGAGAGACCTGTGGAGCCTGCAAACCATGTTAGAGAACTCCCCCTGAGCAACAAACCCAGGTGGTTACTCCATATAGACTTCCTCTTTGAGATCACCATGTAGAAAAGCATTTTTAATATCAAGTTGGTGAAGTGGCCAACGACGGATGGCGGCAATGGAGAGGAGGAGCCTAACAGACGCCATTTTAGCCACAGGTGAAAAGGTGTCACTGTAATCCTGCCCAAATATTTGAGTGTATCCTTTGGCCTGGCAAGACCTTATATCGATCAATCTTACCATCGAGTCCAACCTTGGCAGTATAAAGCCAGCGACAACCAACCACAGACTTTCCGGAGGTAGGGCCGGTTCAGGTACCACTACTTTGAAGAGCACACATCTCGTCAATCATTGCTTGCCGCCATTCCGGGTGGGATAAAGCTTCACCTGGAGGGGTAGGAATAGAGGCAGAAGACAAAGAAGACAAACAAGTGTAATGTGGAGGAGAAAGACGATGATAACTCAAAGCAATATAACGAGGGAATGGGTTACGAGTACAACATATACCTTTACGAAGGGCAATGGGAAGGTCAGTCTCGGTGGCAGTAGGATTCGGTTAAAGGAGATGGCGCCCGATGGTGAGTCTGGCATGGCCTCGGCGGCGAGGCGAGGCGAGAGCGATGATATGTACCTCGGTAGGTCGTTGGCGGCGATGATAAGTCTGTAGTGGTCGCCTGTTGGGGTGTCCACAGGATGGGGTGTCTGGGTAGCGAACTCGGGAAGCTCAATCGCAAGAAGAGCGAGGAGGGCTGTAGAAAGAGGCTCGATAGACAAGTGAGTCGACTCAAAGTAAGGCCTGGACTTCGAAAAAGGTAACATCGGTAGATATAAGGTAACGTTGAAGAGTAGGTGAATAACAACGATAACCATTTTAGGACCGATGGTAACCAAGAAAGACACATTTGAGTGAACGAGGTGAGAGTTCGTCAAGACTAGGAGTGAGATTGTGGACAAAACATGTGGACGCGAAGACACGAGGTGAAAGTGAATGGAGAGGGATATGTGGAAAGAGTACCGAGTGTGGCACTCGATCATCAAGCACAGATGAGGGAATGCAGTTTATGAGATAATAAGGTGTTAGAACAGCGTCCCCCCAAAAACGAGTTGGAACATTACTATGAAGAAGCAGAGTCCGAGTGGTTTCAATGAGGTGCTGATTTTTGCGTTCAGCTACCCCATTTTGTTGAGGTGTGTGAGCCCAGGACGTTTGGTAAAATTTTGAAATTGTTGGGACAAGTATTCACGGGCATTGTCACTATGCAAAGAGCGAACAAAAACACCAAACTGAGTTTTAATTTCTTAATAAAATTGCTCAAAAATAGAGAACAACTCAGACCTGTTTTTCATTAAAAATAACTAAGTAAAACGCGAGAAATCATCAATGAATGTAACAAAATATTTGGACCCAAAAGTAGTACTAGTGTGAGCCGGACCCCAAACATCGGAGTGAACTAAAGCAAAGGGGCGAAGCCGTTTATTGACTCTATCGGAAAGTGACTAAGAATGTGTTTCACTAGCTGACCACGACTCACAATTTAAACTAGATAACTTGGAAAGACTAGGCACGACACGAAACTTGTGAAGACTTGGATGACCATTGAGCATGGATAGTAAGAGGGAATTTATGGCGAGCACACCCTGGATGAGGATATATAGTAGAGGCCATTAGACTCACATCGATTCAATCGTCAGTCTCGTGCCGGTCTGCAAGGTAACATTGTTATTAGTAAAGGTAACATCAGATTATGAGAGCGGGTCAAGCAGTGATTGAAAGCAAATTAAATGGACACTCAGGAACGTAAAGTATAGAATTAACTGACAGGAAAGGGAGGAGTTTGGCAGTACCAATCCCTTGGGATTTGGTTTCAGTACCACTGGCTGAAGTCATACTAGGTAAGTAACCAGATGTAGAAAGAGAGGATTAAAGAGCTTTATTACAAGTGATGTGGTCGGATGCACCAGAGTCAAGGACCCAGGGGCCAAGGGAATTGGGCTGAGAGATGCAAGCAAATGAATTACCAGTGTGTGCAACTGAAGCAGTGGATCTGGAGTTCTGGCGATTCTCAAACCATTGGAGAAATTCTTCATAGTCAGGTGGAGTTGGCTTAGTGTCGTACCCTAATTTTGTCCGGCCTCTATTTTTTTTTTAAATTATTTTTATTAAATTAGTAGTAATAGTATTAAATAAATAATAATAAATAATTATGATATTTTTGGTTTTGGAATAAAAGAGAGAAGAAGGCAAAAATGAGTAAGTGTGAAAAAATAAAAATAAAGAAAGAGGAAATAAAATAAAGCATGAAAAGGGTGCAAATTACAAATATTATAGGTACTAATAGCAAGCTATTGGGCTGGTCCAGTGCCTCACTACCCGCACCTCCCATCCTTGCTCGCGCCCCCTACCTGGCTCTCTCTCTCTCTCGCTGCACCCGTGCCTCTTCTTCACGCACACCCCCTTTGGCTTCTAACCACGCAGAGCAGCCCATTACTCCTAACACACGGCCCATCCACTTAAGCCCAATCTCCTAATCAGAAAACCCTAAAACTCCCTCACTCCCTCAATTCCTTCAAGCCGCGACATGCTCTCCTCTCCCTCGCCTCACTCCACCTCCCTCTTCTCTCTTCTCTTCCATTCTTTCTTCCTTACCCTAGCCCTAAAAATGCTCACATTTTCACTCCTGAAATCACGAGCTGAAGCACAAATCAGGGAGTATTCGTTCCCTTTTTCTTCTCTTTATTTTCGATTCCCATTTTATTTCGCTGATTGGTTTTCGTTTTTGATAACAGGCATGAAGAGGTTATAAAAGCCATGAGATGGTTCATGAAAAAAGGGGAGGAACCCTGAGAGGAGAACCCACGAAAAAACAGGAAGAATTCAGAAGAAAAAAAAAAGAGAAGACGAGAAGCAGAAACTGGAATAGGAGGCCGTGAGCTTAGAGGTCACCAAATAAGATAGAAACAAACACTCCTTAGTTTTTAGGCTTTAGTCTTTTTAACTACTACTTCTTTGTAATTCTGGGATTGAAGCCAGAAACTCAGGTTCCTGTTCTTTCTTCTTTTTAATTTTCGATCCTTATTATGTGTGTTCTGTGAATTTGGGTTTGGACTGTGATGTGTGAACCACTGTAATAAAACGTGATCTGTTTCATCATGTTTTTATTTACATTTTGTTAAAATCTGTGATATTGGAGAGTTGACTTGAAATTATTGGATCATATATATATTTCTTTGCTTCAAATTAGGATTAGGGTTTGGCCTTCCAAAGGGCCAAACCCAAAATAAACCCAACCAAAGGGCCTCTCTCTGCAATTAAATTTTTTGTAAGTTATAATCTAAAAATATAAAAATAAAAAGGAAGGCGAAAGAGCAAAAAAGAAGTTTCTGAATTTTGTTTCTTCATTTAAGTATTTTTTAATAAATAAGTTAATGACTTGTGGAATTAATTCTTATCTTGATTTGTATTTACATTTTATTAAAGGAGATGAAATAATAATAAATACAATCAAAAAGGCTTTCTTGATTTTATTTAATCTTTGTAAAGTTTTTAATAATTTTGTTGGGTTCTTTTTCTTATTATTTAATAAATTTTGATAAAGGGAATTGTTTTTTTTTTTAAAAAGGCAAACAATTATTTTCAAACAATTAAAGGTACCATTTTACGGGCGTCGTGGGGTGCTAATATCTTTCCCGCGCGTAAATAACTCCCGGGCTCAAAATCTGGTTCAAAGACAATTTTTTCAAATTATTTTCGTAAAAGGGTTTTTCCTATTGGTTTTCCCTAATAAACATAGGTGGCGGCTCCATTTCAAATTTGGTGTGGTTGTTACAGCTGGCGACTCCGCTGGGGACTTTAGAGAGTTAGGCCCTAAATTGTTTGTATTGATTTATTTGCCTTACATGATTTATTTCCCTTTTATTTTTTTATTCCTACTTGTTCATTATATATATTTTGCTCATATGTTTGTATATTTGAACCCTAGGGTAGAAGACATTTGTAAATATTATGTTTTGATTTGTTTCTGTGAGTAGTATTTTAGGTAATTGCTCCTTCACACACTTCACTTTATACACTTTATTTACACACACTATGAGTGGGTGCCCTATACCGGGCAGAGTAAATATTAAGTTAAGAGAGGTGTGTAATGGGTGCTCTCTTGGACGTCTGACAGGTGGGTTCCTATGAAGGCCTCACACAGAGTTTGGCTCTGTTGAGAAAAAATCATCCTTTAATAGTATACCTATTATTGGTGGTGACATTCTCAAGTGGGACCCTTGGCTCTAGGGACCTTTTAGATTAATAACTTAGATCCACCCAATGGAAAGACACTTATGTGGACCATAGACCCTTTTTAAGGAGCTACCGGCCCATATCACAAAAGGAGCATACCTTATCCCATTTTTCACGTGACAAAAGTCGTATGACCTAAGATCTTAGGAAATACCGGCCTACGTCACAAGGGGCACACTATGCCCCTTTTTTTCCTTCATCCATTTATTTTCCATTCACATTTCAAAAATTGTAAAAGATAATAAATGATATTTTTCTCTAAAAAACATTATTTGTTATTCTTCTTTGCAAAAAAAAAAAACACAGTTTCACAAAAAGTATTTTCTCTTCTCATTTTTTTCCCTCTAAAAAATAAATTTTCGAAAAAAAGGCATTTTCTCTCTTTTTATAGCGACATTTCTCATTATCATTGCATTCATTTTATTTTTATAAAAAAAATAAATAAAAAATGTTTCTTCTTTCTCCATCATATTCTTTTGCATGAAATGTACATAAAAAAAAATTCATGACATGCATAATCATGGTATCTTCATAACATAACTCATTTTCCCCCCTCCACAGAAAATAGATACAAATAAGCTTTCCCTGCATCCCTACCGGACTCGAGCCCAATCTAGACTCATGGACTTGTTGGAACAGAATCAGCAAGCGATGAGAGAAGAACTCGACGAAATCAAGGGTAAAATGGACAAGATATTGGACCTCTTGCAGAACTTGGGTGCAAAATTGACCATTGATGAGAACTATTCCATCAGCACTAATGAGTATCGAAAGGCTTCCAATGGCCCATCGGGAGACCCCCTAGATCAGGAGAGACTCCAAATTGTGGAAGATAGGCTGAAAGCAATTGAAGGGGCAAATCATATTGGGTTCAAAGCTTCAGAAGTATGTTTGGTCCTGGACGTGGTAATTCCTCCAAAATTTAAAGTTCCTGAGTTCATCAAGTATGAAGGTTTAACTTGTCCAAGAAGCCACCTCATCATGTCTTCTTAGGGAAGATGGCCTCTGCTCCGGTAATGATAAGCTCCTAATCCACTTCTTCCAAGAGAGTCTTCTGGGCATCCTACTATTTGGTATATCTTTGATTAGAAGCGGAGCAAAATCAACTCATGGAATGATTTGGTGAAGCTTTCATCAAGCGATATAAATACAATATGGACATGGCTCTGGCGCTCGATTGCAAACCATGGTGAAAGGGGCAATGAAAGCTTCAAAGAGTATGCCCAGATGGAGAGGGATTGCGGCCCAAGTGGAACCTCCATTATCCCGAGAAAGAGATGGTTACCACGTTCAGCGACACACTTCAACAACCGCTTCTACGATCGATGATGGGAAATGTCTCTTCAAGCTTATCGGACCTAGTTGTTGTCGGAGAAAGAGTGGGCGGGATAACAAGCGGAAGGATTGGCAACCTCGAAGCTCAACAACCATTGCGCATTATAGGTCAAGAGCAGGAAGAAGATACAAACGACGATACAAATGATGCTCATCACGACATGCACTGGGGAAGTGGGCCACTCTATTGAGAGTTGTTGGGCTCTGATCAACACCAAGTGGTAAAACTTCAAGGAATAGCCCTGTTTAAACAACCTTCATTTGTTTTTACGCTTTGCCCGAAACCCTGGGGCATATCTTGTAAAGGGCCCACTTTGTTCCCATCTTTTCAATACATCAATGGAAATGCAATTTGAATTTTAACTTCCCTTCTTGGTACATGGTCAATCCGGGATAAAAAAAAGTAATTAAGAAAAATATAAAATAAAATGGTAAAACAAATGCACAATAATCAAAAATTAATTTTTGTGAAAATTTGAGCAATAAGGTTTTGAGATGAAGTTTGGCCGTTTTTCTCTATCCAAAAGTATACAAAATATTTATCCCTTGCCACCCCTTTTGAGCCAAAAAAATTTTTCTTTCAAGTACCCAAAACAAGATCACCCATACATTGAAGGCTAACACAATAGCCCATTAAATTTTATGCATTAAAAAAAGCGAGTAAGCAAATATCAAATGTAACGTATCAAGACACTTGCAAAGAAAAATGAATAAAAATGCAAAAGCAAAACAAGATAATTGTGCTAGCAACCATCAAAGTGCATTTGGCACTAAAGATCCTTGTTTTCATAAACCCTTAAATACTTTTTGAGCCTGAAATATCCTTTCTTTCATAGCCCTTAACATTTGGCCACGTTACAACCCTAATAAAGTCCATTCTGATCAATGTCAAATTGCTCATATTTTCTCAAAACTTCACTTTTGAAAGAGGAAATCCATATAAACTCCTCTGTATAGTTGCTTTACCAAAAGAAAAAAAAAGAAAAAAAAGAAAGAAAAAGAAAAAGAGTGTAAATAAAATGCTCGCTAGGGTGAAAACTCGAAAGGGGGGACTAGGCAAAAGTTAGAAGCGACCAGCTAGGTTGAAAAACTTCAAAAAGCGGCCTAGGCAAAAGTTAGGGTCAAATTCACAAACATGTCAGCCTGGATTATACCTCACAGAGCTAAACATAAACCAAGAAGCTGGGGGAAAAAGCTAAGCCCATCGTCTAGAAGCTTCGCATTCAAGATTTCATTCCAGTTTCAGAACTACACAAGGTGATCCGCCTCTTTACATAGATCCTTCCTCACATGGCTGGACGAAGGCCAAAGGGACACTGAAAAGTCTCTATAGATCAAAGTTGTCAATCTAATCCTCCCAAGGGCATTCAAAGTATGAAGCTGAAAATTTGAGGATCCATAAAATGATCTATCAAGGGGCAAATATGCAAACCTGGTGCAGTACAAAGTCAACCATTCGGACAAGCAATC
Source organism: Calophaca sinica (assembly GCA_037113605.1). Lineage (NCBI taxonomy): Eukaryota > Viridiplantae > Streptophyta > Magnoliopsida > Fabales > Fabaceae > Calophaca > Calophaca sinica. The sequence continues at coordinate 74,501,412 of CM073736.1, forward strand.
TGACTGAAAGTTATCATCCCACGGGTCTAGGGGCAGAGTCCTCAAAGGAATTCAGGGAAATCAAAAAAAAAATTCAAAACAATAATAATATTCGTGCATAGCATACCATTCATTGCATTTTGCATAATCATTAATACTTTTGGGTCCCCGACCCACCTTCAAGATCATTTCTCTAAAAACAAAACAACATTCATGCATAGCATATCATTCATTGCATCTGGCATGCTCATCAATACTTCTGGGCCTCAGACCCACCTTCAAAATCATTTCTCTAAAAATAAAAAAAAATTCATTTCATGCATGGCATACCATTCATTACATCCCGCATGACTATCAAAGTTTTTGGGTCCATTGACCCACCCTCTCAAATATTACATACAGTTGGTCTGTTGTTACTCAGTAAGAACTAGTACTCAGCCTATTCAATCTATTAGCATGAGTTAGGAACCTGTCCTACACCTTGCTGGGAATCTGACCCATCACCTTGGGAATCTGACCCAAGCCTTTAGTCGGGAACCAGACCCGCGTCTCGGATCTTCCTCAATTATGGAAATTGATCTACACCTTTTAACAAGAGTTAGGAATCTGACCTACACCTTGTCAGGAATCTGGCCCGAACTTGTGTCGAGTGACAGAGAAGCTCGACAGAAAATCAGTCCATATTTTAGCAAGAGTTAGGAATCTGACCTATACCTTGTTGGGAATCAGACCCGAACCTATATTGAGTGACAGAGAAACTCATACCACATACGTTCCTTAAAGTAAGGTAGTCAATCCGTACCTTTTAACAAGAGTTAAGAACATGACTTACCCTTGTTGGGAATCTGACCCAAACTTGTGTCGAGCGACGAAGAAGCTCGCACTCCAGGCTTACCCTAAGTAGGGAAGTAATCAATACAAAATATGTGAGGGTTAGGAACCAGACCTATGCCTTACCGAGAATTCACTAGGAACTGAACCTAGAATCCTCACCAATTTTGTAAGGAATCATAGTCATACCTATGCCTTACTGGGAATTCGCTAGGATACCTTCCCTAGAATCTCCCACCAAAGTCGGGAGAAAATCCCACAATCTCAAACCACTTGTTGCGAACAAAATTAGAGTCCTTTGTCCTTAATTACCTTTTACAACGAATGCACGAAGACCTTCGAGTAAAATGTAATTAAGGAGGGGCAGCTGTCGTACCCTAATTTTGTCCGGCCTCTATTTTTTTTAAAAATTTTATTTTTATTAAATTAGTAGTAATAGTATTAAATAAATAATAATAAATAATTATGATATTTTTGGTTTTGGAATAAAAGAGAGAAGAAGGCAAAAATGAGTAAGTGTGAGAAAAGAAAAATAAAGAAAGAGGAAATAAAATAAAGCATGAAAAGGGTGCAAATTACAAATATTATAGGTACCAATAGCAAGCTATTGGGCTGGTCCAGCGCCTCACTACCCGCACCTCCCATCCTTGCTCGCGCCCCCTACCTGGCTCTCTCTCTCTCGCTGCACCCGTGCCTCTTCTTCATGCACACCCCCTTTGGCTTCTAACCACGTAGAGCAACCCATTACTCACAACACACGGCCCATCCACTTAAGCCCAATCTCCTAATCAGAAAACCTTAAAACTCCCTCACTCCCTCAATTCCTTCAAGCCACGGCGTGCTCTCCTCTCCCTCGCCTCACTCCACCTCCCTCTTCTCTCTGCTCTTCCATTCTTTCTTCCTTACCCTAACCCTAAAAATATTCACATTTTCACTCTTCCCTCACTCTCTCAATTCCCCATGACCCCACATCCTTCTCCCTCTATCTCTTTCATTTCTCTAACCCTAAATTTCCTCCACCATTCATGCCTTCTCCTCCATCTTTTCCTTCTTCCTCCTTCTCCTACCAACCAATCTCCCGGCCCACACTAAACTCACTTAACCCTAAACCTAATTCTCCTTCCCTCACTTCCCTCAGCAGCCACAACCAGTCCCCCCATTCCCTCCTTCATTCTCGTTCTTTCTCTCATCTCTCTCGCCTCAGCTTCCTCTCTTAAACTCATCTCTTCTTCCTTCACCCCTTTTACCACCAAACCCTAAACATGATGAACCCTAGAAAACGGCCGCAGCCCCAATCTCTCCGTGAATCTCTCTCAATCAAATTTCCCCCTCAAACTGAATCAACCATCATCAGCGTCAATCAAGTAGAGATTTGGAGAAGTCATACAAATCTCCCCTGAAATCACGAGCTGAAGCACAAATCAGGGAGTATTTGTTCCCTTTTTCTTCTCTTTATTTTCGGTTCCCATTTTATTTCGCTGATTGGTTTTCCTTTTTGATAACAGGCATGAAGAGGTTATAAAAGCCCTGAGATGGTTCGTGAAAAAAGGGGAGGAACCCTGAGAGGAGAACCCACGAAAAAACAGGAAGAATTCAGGAAAAAAAGAGAAGGCGAAGCGAAACTAGAATAGGAGTAGTGAGCTTAGAGTCACGAAAAAGATAGAAACAAACACTCCTTAGTTTTTAGGCTTTAGTCTTTTTAACTTCTACTACTTTGTAATTAAGGATTGAAGCGAAGCTTCAGGTTCTGTTCTTTCTTCTTTTTAATTTTTGATCCTTATTATGTGTGTTCTGTGAATTTGGGTTTGGGTGTGATGTGTGAACCACTTTGTAATAAAGCGTGATCTATTTCTTCTGTTTTTATTTACATTTTGTTAAAATCTGTGATATTGGAGAGTTGACTTGGAATTATTGGATCATATATATATTCTTTGCTTCAAATTAGGATTAGGGTTTGGCCTTCCAAAGGGCCAAACCCAACCAAGAACCTCTCTGCAATTAAATTTTTTGTAAGTTATAATCTAAAAATATAAAAATAAAAAGGAAGAGCGAAAGAGCAAAAAGAAGTTTCTGAATTTTGTTTCTTCATTTAAGTATTTTTTTAATAAATAAGTTAATGACTTGTGGAATTAATTCTTATCTTCAGTTTGTATTTCTGTTTTATTAAAAGGAGATGAAATAATAATAAATACAATCAAAAAGGCTTTCTTGATTTTATTTAATCTTTGTAAAGTTTTTAATAATTTTGTTGGGTTCTTTTTCTTATTATTTAATAAATTTTGATAAAGGGAATTCATTTTTTTTTAATAAAAAGGCAAACAATTATTTTTAAACAATTAAAGGTACCGTTTTACGGGCGTCGTGGGGTGCTAATACCTTCCCCGCGCGTAAATAACTCCCGGGCTCAAAATCTGGTTCAAAGACCATTTTTTCAAATTATTTTCATAAAAGGGTTTTTCCTATTGTTTTTCCCTAATAAACATAGGTGGCGGCTCCATTTCAAATTTGGTGTGGTTGTCGCACTTAGGCTGAGCCGAGTTCTGATGTGTGTCAGACGGAGTGGTGCAGTGAATTCTGGACGTGGGCGCCCATGTAGCTTCGATGTCGATCGATAGTATGTCATCACGGTTGCAATGATCACATTTGGGGCGATTCTTAGTGTTGGATGTGGAACCTTGAGCACGCCCACGATTGTTGTCTTTGAGATGCAAGAGGCGTGATGTCACCGATGCGAGAACAGAAGCTCAGAGGTGGACTTCAAAGGGACGAAGAAGAGGCGGAAGAAGCGGCGGAACATAGTGGGAATAACGATAGATCCCAAAATCTAATCACGGATGGCGGTGTACTCCTGAGGTAAGCCATAAAGGCCAGGAGCATAAAGAATGTGCTTATTTGCTCAGGTTCCTTCTTCTTCTCATCTGCGGCGGATCTGGTGGAGGTAGGAGCTCATTAAATTGATGGAGTGCGGCATGAACCACGGCCAGAGATAAGCGGAACATAGGGCCATCCAACTTCTTTGGTCCAATGAGGGTGCCCACAACATAAACCACACTATAGAGGTGAATATCATTGGTGTAGAGTGCCTTAGCGACTCAGAACCGATTCACACGTGAGATGAGGATAGAAAATCTATTTGATGGTGGGATGAGCGTGGACTTAATGAGGCTGCCTGGCTGAGCATCAATCTTATCCCATTTAAATGCGTTCAGTAAGGTCAAGCAGTTCGGCCTTTTTGGTGAGATGGTCTTTATACCCACGACCAATAAGCCATAACTAAATGTCTGAAGCCCAAGTTTCATAGTTGGAGCGAGTCTAACTTCTGTAGAGAGGGAGAAGTGACAAAGTTGGTGAATCTGGACTTGGAAGCATCGGCGTGAAGGACCCCATTTTCGATCCACGGGAGAGAAAGCGAGTCCAGAGAGAGGAAAGCGGGGTTGTTTGCCTTTGGGCGTGGTCAACCGTGTACCAAAATGAAAAACTAATAGCAGATCGAGGACTGGGGTGGTAGGGTGACGTCGGAGATGAAAGGATGGCCAGAGAGGAGGCTGCCGCCACGCCCGCAGCAGCGGCGGCGGTGGGCTGTGAAGAGGAGTCGCTGACGGAGAAACGGTAGCGTGGAAGCGCGTTGGAGGGCGCCGGCGGGCTGAGGTTTTAGGGGTGGGCCGGTCTGAAGGAGTCGGGCACGATGGTGGCGGCGGCCATCGGAAAGGTCGCCGGAGTAAGGGCGGTCGACGGCGGTAGAGGCGATTCAGGCCAAAAAAGGGTGTCGAAATGGGTCACGGTAGTGGAGAAGGGCAAGCGGAGTTGAGACACGGTTTGCGAAAAAAATTTTGTCACTTGGGAGGGCAGTGGAGTCCACCAGGTAAACACGGTTTAGGCTCTAGATACCATGTTAAATGAGAGAAAAGAGAGAGACATATGTTGATTCCTGTGTGCTTCCACTACACAGCGGAGGTTCTTTATATAGGGTTAAAAAAAATCAAAACAATTAATTACAAGATATCCTATTCCTAATTACATGATATGATTTGCCTATACAATAAATACAAAGATCCTATTTTATTTTCAACAAGTACCTTTGTTGAAAAATTGTTGTTGATAGTGTTATTACCTGCGTAAAAAAATTATATTAAACAGGATGTGTATTGTATTTGATATTCAAAATACTAAATGTATGAAACAAACATTATTTGAACTTACCACTCCATTTTTTAACTTTGGCAAAGAGAATGACAACCACACCATTTAGTGTGTCACTAGATGCAAGGAATGTGTTCAAGGCATCAACCTCATCTCCAAACAGATTTACTTTGAAATGATATCCTTCATTATCCAACTCAATGACTATCAGCTTGGATTTCTCCCCTTTCTTGTAATATTCCCTTTCTTTACTAACTCCAGTAATAATTCCCGTCAAATCTATTAACATTTGACCAAATCAGCTAGTTTTATAATGTCAAAATATAATTTTAAATCAATGAAAACAGTGAGGGATGTTAGAATTGTATACGTACCCACTAAATAATTGATGTCAAAAGTGGAAGAAAAAACAACAGCAGGAGGAGTAAACTGATAACTGATTAGTGGGTAGTCTATTTTACTCTGTTTGGCAACATTAGTTTTGTAATCAAAACTCAGTTTGTAAGGATGGTGTGTCCCGCGATACTCTCCTACGTTTGCCACAACTAACAACTTTGTGAGTAGGTAAACCTCATCCTCTACCAACCGATCATGGAACATGTAGACCAGCTGATTGCGTATTGTGCAACCAATTCGATCACCCTGAAAAAATATGTACATAGCTGATTAGGAATCTGAAATTGATGATATACAGGAAACGAATAATTTATAAAATGTACAGGAAGATTGACATCAAGGTATGTAAACCTTGTTGTCCATTAGAACCAATTGTAAACTGAAATATTCACCAGGATTGTCAGTGTCTAACACCAGCCATTTACGGACAACCCGCATTAGTACTCAAGGTATTTCATCTTTTGAATCAATGTCAGAAAGAAAAATGTATTTAGGCGCCATTTTTTGGAAGAATAGGGGTTAAATGCTTGGCTATTGATCATATTGGGTTACGGCGTGCGGTTGAGGAGTAGACCTAGTGGCGATAGCTTAAATAGCCAAGCATTATGCTTTGAATGTATCAATCTCATTAAATTCATTGGAAATTTGGGTTGTGATTTGTGAATTCTGATTTGTTCATGATTGTGAAATTTTTGAATTTTGATTTTTGATTTACGATTGATTTGATTGTGAAATTTAATATTAATATTTACATGCAATTGTTGTGAGATCATTTGGAAGGATATGAAAATCAGTCAAATTAGATCAAACGATTTATTCATGACTTATTTATGGACAAAATAATATTTGTTTATGATTTTTGCAAATTTATTTTCATCTGAATAAAAAGTATTCCTATTTGGTTACACTACAACAAATTAGTTAAAAGAATGCACCACTTTAAATAGCGCTTACCTATTGAAGTACTACTTAAAATTAGGAAGAATGTTTTTACTAGCGCTTCATTAAAGAAGTGTTATTGAAGGATATAGGAATAAGCAGCGCTTCCCACATTAAGCGCTATTTATGGTTGTGTAACAAGAATAAGTAGCGCTTCCGTAACAAGCTACTTTAGGTAGTATCAATAAAAAACGCTTCTAGCTGGAAGTGCTACTTATTCTTTAGACCTAAAATTAATTTATTAATCCCAACCCATTGCTTTTCACACAATTTTCCAATTAGGAAAAATCGGGTTAGGGATTTTACTTCCAAAGGCGAAGAAAATATCTCCAAAATCCAAAACCCAATCCAATCATGTCCTCAAGAGTTAGATGGTGAGGCTTTCGACGTTAACGAGGCGGTGGCGTTGGAGTCACAAACGATCAAGCACATGATCGAGGACGATTGCGCCAACAATGGGATTCCTTTGCCTAACATCACCAGCAAGATCTTGGCGAAGGTCATCGAGTACTACAAGAAGCACATTGAGGCCACACCGAAGACGAACTCAAGGCTTGGGACGCCGCATTCGTCAAGGTTGACCAGGCCACGCTTTTCGATCTCATCCTGGTTAGTTCTGATTTCGATTCTTCTTTCACCGTTTAGATTGGGTTTCTTTTCTATCTTTAAATGGACTTATTTGCGTTGGTTTTGTAATGTTTGGGGGTGCTTGATTAGGGTTTTTGGGGAATAAAAAATAGGATTTGGGCTTTTGGTATTGAGAATATGTTTATTTCGTATCGTTGTTCCGTTTATTTTGCCATTACTTATGTAGTAGATATTCTATGGATACATGCATACATACCCCTTTTTTGTTACCTCTTGTTTTTGGTTTTTGTTAAGGGTAGGTTTTAGTTGGCCTTTCTTGTAGCCCTCAGCTCCTCTTGTTTTTGGTTTTTGTTAAGGGTAGGTTTCAAGCATGTATCGACTAATGTGATTAAGCTTGACCCTGGCATAGATGTGGTCTTTCATTATTTAAGTAATCCTTGAATTTTACGAGCAAACACGGATGAGAACAAAAATACTAGTAGGACAAATCAATATATCAAAATCATTCTTTGTTTGAGGCTGATATTGCAAACTGATTTTGTCCTTGAGATGTGTGAGCGAACATGAACAAAAATTTCTGAAGGACACATCAATATATAGAAGTCATTCTTTGTTAAAGAGTTGAGGCGGAGACCAAGGTTCTAAAAAGCGGTCGCTTGATCGCGATAAGAGATTTCAGCGATTTAATTTATTCTGAGATGTCGCGATATAAATTACGATCGTCGCGGTGTGAATTAATCACAACATTGCACAAATTATATTAAAATTATTTGTATTAATATATAATGTATAATAACTTAAATTAATGTTTTTTTTCACTATTATAAGATGTCTAAAGTAATTTTAAAATATGAATAATTTAGCACAATTAAAATTCATAAAATAATTAAAAATCAAATATATAAATTTGTTTATTGTATTTAAAAGTCAGAAAAAGAAAAATTCGATCGTTCACTCCAATCCCTAGTGCTTTGGTTTGATGCATTTATTAAAACAAACAAAACCATCCCAATCAAACAAATTTGGCCCATAGTAAAAGACAAAATTAAAGAAAAAATTTTAAAATAAAAAGAACAACCAAGGTTAGTGGCATGCAATTTGTTACACACTAGAAAGAGAAAGGGGATATCTGTGCTGTTGCTTCTTCAATGAGATAAATGAAACCCTTTTTATTTCCAAAAAAATAATAGTCAAACCCACCTAGAAGCTTCTCTCACAAAATCCCTCACACTCAACCCTTCAACCGTCGTTCCCCACACGAGAACAGGTGTTTCCCTCTCCTCTCTCAATCTGGCTCATCTATCAAACCTCATCTATCTAACCATCATCTCTCACGGAACCCCCCATCTCTTCCAATCTGCTCCTTTTCTCCTCATGCTATGCGTTCAAACCGTCTCGATCGTTCTCCCACTGGTTTTCTGGATCTCTCTCGATCTGCTCACTTATCTCGACGGGGCGAGCAACAGATCTAATTGAGATGCAAAATGCGAACAGATCTGGCTCTCATCAAATGTTTTTTGTTTTTGTTAATCTATTTCTGTTGAAACTTCTTCTTCTTTCGTTGAGATCTGTTGTTATATCTATTGAAATCCCAAACCTTCATTTTGTCACGGCCGTAACGTGGATTACTGTCGGCCGTCGCGACCTAACGCCGTTTAAATCGCGGTCGTCGCGTGTGATTTTCTATCACACCGTGATTTTGTTCAATCACGGTTTCGGACAGCACCGATTCCGTTTTGTAACGCCCGTTTTTGCTGTAGCGGTCCGTTTTTTAAAACCTTGCTGTAGACTAATATAGGAAATCCTAATTTTCAGTCCTTCTGAATATGTGAACGAACATAGTGTTTAACTTCCATAGATATTCCTTACTTCAGAATCAGAATCTTTACATTTTTGCTCAAATTGTCTCAAAATAGCAAATTTGCAGAATATGACCGTACCACTATCATATTCTTGGTAATCTTCTACTTGTGGATATTAGGATAATCTATTGCAATATGAGGGAAATTGATTCTTTGATCCTTTAATGCCAAGTGGCTTTTATTTCTATCTTCCATAGTTCCACTTTCTGGATGTTTAACGTCCATAATTTATTACTTTTGAGTCCATTGAAACCTGTCTCCACTTATCATACTGCATTAGCATTACTTCTTTTTAGCATGAGGAAGTTTGGACATTTCAAGTTGGAAAGACTGTTGAGTTTTGCTTCCTTAATATCAATTAATATTTGTTATTTTGTAGCACTCTATTCTTATTACTTATGAAGTTTGGTCTATTTATTACTGGAAAATCATGCAGGTGATCGCCTTCGGCATGCTTTTATTGGCATATGATTTCGAGAAAGAATAGAGGCTTATGACTTCCAAGCTGCCTTGCATGATCATATGAAGTATCCTCCATCTAGTATTTTGGATTTACCATTTTTATTGGCTATGTCACTATCTGCAAAAATTGGTTGTCTTTATTTACACTTTTTTTTTATTCAAGTTAGCTTAGAGGGTAAAGGTCTTCATGCTTTCCCGCCAAATAATAAGCATGTCTTTTCCTTAATTGTTTTGAAGATACCTGAACAAAAAGAAAGCTGCGAAGAGATGGAGCAACATTACCGGCAAAGTTCCTCGATTGACTACAGATTTGAAAAGAAGGGAGACTCTTGTGCTTTGCAAATTAAGAACAATGTATGGAAATCTGCATCACTACAAGAAATTGAACTAATAGAGGCGATCAGAGTGCGGCCGGTTTGTAGAAGCAGTCGTAAGCTTGAAGCTTACGTGATTCTTTGGCGGTTCTACATAACCGCCTTCTTGTTTTAATGTTTGCGACGGTTGTATAGCTGTTAGCGGCGGGTCAAAATATTTTTTTTTTAAAAAAAAAAAAAGCCCTCAATTCTTCAGCGCGAACACTTTCCCTACGCTGCGCCCATTTTTCCATTCTCTCCATTCGAAAATAAACCAAAAACCCTGACAGTCTGTTCATTCGAATCCCCACCGACAATCTGTTCTCGCAAACCCTGACAAAGAAAGAAGTAGAGACGCCGAACGAAGGGATGCGAAACGAAGAAATGGTGAACTAGGGGGGACGCCGGAGAAGGACTTCTTTGTACTTCTTCTCCCCCAAAACTGATTGCAAAATATTTCTGGTAATTTTTGCTTCATAGCCTTTTCAGAAGCATTCTCATCTAATTTCCAAACTTATAATCATATTTTTGCTAAAGCATTCTCATCTAACTCTACTTTGGTCTATCTCTCTCTTTTCCCTAAATCCCTAAAGCTCTGCATCGTCTCTTTGCGTTGCATTGTCTCGGTCATCATCTGCTTCAACAGGTTAGCGGTTCTCTCTTTGCTCTGTCTCTTTGCTCTGCAATGTATCCATTCTATTGTTTCTAATTCTATTAAGAAACTTACACTTCAATGTCTCAATTGCTGTTTTGCATATGCCTTTCATTGATTAGCTTGCTTACAACAGTTTCTTTAATAAGATAAGTTAGATAACTGTTGATAAATGTTGCTCAAGCTATGAAAGGAACTTTCTAATTTTCCTCTCCATAAGAGTATTTACAAAGCTTATCTAGGATGTTGTCTTCAATTTAAGAATAGTCTAGATGAGTGATTCATTCCCATTAATTAAGAATAATCTTTTTCTATTATCCTAAAGAAAATATAGTGAGTGATGTTTCGTGTTTTTTTACATCGATGTTTCTACCAACAGCCGGAGTTGTGCTTGCTAGAAGAAAAATGGCTACGGACCTAGCTGAGTAGGGAGAGTTGGCAAGTTTTTGAATTCAAAGGTTTAGGATAAATCAATGTCAATGAACATGAAAAATAAGAGCATGGCCAGAGTGCGGACATCAACACTTTATGAACATGAACTAATAGTATTTTTGTGTGTCGTGATCCTTTTCTTTAGTTTGCTATGCTTATTATCATTTATAGTTATTAAGTGTTAGATATTTGGACTCAGGTTGTTTGCTAGTGACTAAAAATCACTAGCGGATAATATAAATAAATTACTTTTGTCATATGTGTCTTACTAAGTGATGTGTTTTATTGAAATTGAATAATATTTTTAGCAATGGATAAGTCATGGATTCTGAAGTAGTGAAACACGGATGAGTATGTGCAAGGGGTTAAGGGATTCATTAATTTTGCCTTTAAACATCGTTCGGTAAATGGCAAAACAATATGTCCTTGTCAAGAATGTGGCTTCAAAAAATGGAAGACCTGGGATGTGGTGTATGATCACTTAATATGTACACCATTTCCAGTAGGATACACGTTTTGGTTCTACCATGGGGAGAGAGAAGAAAACCATAACACCTCCCATGGTAACACACTAAATCCAGTTCAAAACACCACTATTGAAGAAGGTCCTATCCAGGACATGATCAATGATGCTTTTGGTGTTGCTAGGCACCATTCAAATGAAGTACCAATTGCATCGAATGTGGAGATTGAAAGCGATGAAGATGTGATGCTTTGAGCAGCTACTCAAGAAAGGAATGAAGCCAAAGAATTTTATGAATTAGCAAGAGATGGAGAACAACCCCTATATGAAGGGTGTACAAAATATTCAAGGTTATCTTTTTTGGTGAAGTTGTATCATATCAAATGCTTGTGTGGAATGGTGACAAAGCCATGACAATGATTTTAGAACTCTTGCAAGATGCATTTGAACATGCAAAGATTCCAAGTTCATTTTATGAGGCAAAGCGATCACCAAGCTTGGTTTGAACTATGAAAAAGATACACATGCATCCCGAATAATTGTATGCTCTATTGGGGAAATAGGGAAGATGAAGAGAGAAACTTGCAAATTTTGTCACACTTCTAAATGGAAATCAAGGGCAAAACCTGGTAGGACAAAGCGTGTCCCTTGATGGCAATAGTATGAAGAAAGTTACGGCAAAAGTTCTTCGTTACTTTCCATTAAAACCCGATTCTGAGACTATTTTTATCTTCAAAGGCGGTGATGATATGCGATGGCATGCTACTAATAATAATAATGATGGAATGATGAGGCACCTAGAGATTACGAAGCTTGGAAAAGATTTGACTCAACACACTCTTTGTTTGCATCGATTCACGGAATATCCGTCTTGGATTGGCTCACGATGGTTTTAATCCGCCCGGTGTTATGAGTTCAAATTATAGTATTTGGCGATTATTCTCATTCCATACAACAACTCCTCCATGGGTGTGCATGAAACAATCATCTTTCATCATTTCGATGATAATTCTGGCAAAAAAATGCCAGGACATAAAATAGATGTTTATTTGCGACCTCTCATCAAAGAGTTAAAAGAGTAGTGGACAACGGGTGTGGATGCTTATGATTCTTTCAAGCGTGAGATGTTCAAATTACATGCAGCTTTAATGTGGACAATAAGCGATTTTCCTGGGCTAGGAACACTTTCTGGGTGGAACACGTACACCGGACTTGCTTGTCCATCCTGTAACTTTGACTCTACTCCTTGTCGTCTTCCTCAAAGTAGAAAATGGTGTTTTATGGGTCATCGTCGTTTTCTTGACCAGAGACACAAATTTCGATTGAATCGAATTCGCTTTAATGGTGAGCAAGATATGCGTAGTCCGCTTGAAAACTCTTTGTCTGGTTACGAAATTCTTGAACAAGTTCTTAACATTAATGCCACATTTGGGCTAAGACCAGAGAATGAAGGGTCAAGAAAAAGAACAAGAGGTGGGCGAGGGCGACAACCACGAGGGTAGCAGCGAGCAATGGAAAAAGAAAAGCATATTCTTTGAACTTCCATCTTTGGAAAGATAATTGTATGCGCCACAATCTCGATGTGATGCATATTGAGAAGAGCGTTATGTGATAATATCATATTCACTTTGCTAAATGGCGATTGCAAAGTCAAAGATCATATCAATGCTCGAAGAGACCTTAAAGATATGGGCGTAAGTCTTGACCTTTGGCCAAATGAAAATGGAAAATATCCTTTATTTGTCTTTACAATTACTAAAATGGGCAAAAAGGGCTTTTTGTCAACTTTAAAGAATATTCTTGTGCGGATGGTTATTAGAGCAACATTTCTAGGTGCATTGACTTAGATAATCTCAAGATGAATGGTATGTTGAAAAGTCATGATTGTCATATATTGATGGAGCAATTGCTGCAGATTAGCCTTGCGACGGCATTGCCCGATGAGGTTTGGCGGTGTTGATTGAGTTGTGCTCATTCTTTAGACAATTATGTGGGAAAGTATTGAAAGTTGAAGATTTGGACAAATTGCATAATCAAGTTGTCCTCACTTTATGCCACATGGAAATGTTATTTCCTCCTTCATTTTTCTTGTTATGGTTCACTTGGTTGTTCACCTTGTTGAAGAAGCTAAGGTTGGAGGTCGATCCATTCTGCATTTGGATGTATCCTATAGAGAGGTAAAACACATGTGTTAGCTTCCTTTTCATTTTGACAATTCGATAATGTAATGGTTATTTAGAATAATATTTGTTATGGTTTATAAATAGGTACTTAGGACATCTAAAATCCTATGTTAAGTAATAAAGCACGTCAGGAAGGGTCTATAGCGAGAAGGCTATCTTATGGATGAGATTCTCACATTTTGTTCAAGGTATTTAGACAATATTGAGACAAGATGGAATAGGCGTGGTCGTGTAGATGATGAGCCTAATGATCACGCAATCTCGATCGCGAATAGCTGAATTATTTCTGTAATTGGAAAATCGGTTGGTGGTTCTTCATATTTTACCCTTACACCCAGAGAAAAGTTGCAGGCTCATCGACATGTGTTAACAAATAGCTCTATTGTTGATTATTTTCTTCAGTAAGTGTCTCTTTCACTAAGCTACAATTATTCATTTTTTCTTTCATTACATCTAATATTGTAAACTAAATAGGCAATATAGAATTATTGTACAAAGGCAACTTAGGACAAAGAATGCTTAGAGATAGACAAAAAGGTCCATAGAGAATTTGTTATTTGGTTAGCCAATCGTGTGAGTGGTTATGCATGTATGTATTGCATTTACATTTTTATAGGAATGAGACTAACAATTTACATTATGACATCCAGATTTGCAATAATCTTGACAACCTTAATATGCGGATAAAGATGTTCTTATTAGCCTTGCACAAGGTCCTTTTGATCAAGCTAGAAGGTTCACTTTGCATTTAATGTTAACGGATGCAAATTTCGGACTTTAGAGCGAGACAAGTTATTAAAAACTCAAAATAGTGGAGTTTTTGGCATGTTTGGAACAAGAAGTTATTCAAGCAATAGTGATGCCCAAATGAGGTTTGGTGGGGTGCCTTACTATGGAAGATTAATAGACATCATTGAGCTATCCTACAGTGGCTTCCCAGTAGTCATGTTTAAATGTGAATGGGCTAATACCACTAATCCAAGAGGTATGAAGATGGATAAGTTGGGTTTCACCTCTATAAACTTTGCCACGACTAATACATAGCGGAGAACATGAAGATGATGAACCATACATTAAAGCTACGAAGCTCAAATGGTCTATTATGTAGAGGATGAGAAGGAGCAAGGTTGGAGTATACCAGTTCATTTGAAGCCAAGAGACTTATGCGACATGGGTGAAGATGAGGATGAAATTATGGCATCTAATGAGACATACCCATCACAAAATTTGGAACAACTTTTCTCAGGATGATAACACACATATTCCTTTGGCAAGAAGCGGCTTTAGATGATGATCTTGAAAATTCAGCGATTAATGAAAATATTGATGAAGATAATCAGGATATGGTTTTATGAATGTGATTGGTCGGGAGGAGGATATTTCTTGTTTTGGTTTATGTCTTAGTTTATAGTTTTCTTCGCGAGATGCCTTGCGAGTTTGTGGCTTTTTATTCTGAATATGTATTCTGAATTTTTATTTATTGCATGATATTATTAAATGGAATGGATGAATATCATTTTTGGTTAAAGCTATGGTGCTAAAGAATCTGACCCATTCTAGCGGAGTTTAGTTATAGGTTTTCAGGACTTGCATTTATTTTTGTTGAATCATAATATCATTATCTTATGGAATTATCATTATCTATTTAAATGTCATGTAGGTATGTCTCATACAAGAAGATATGGTCCTCGTAGTTGTCGATCCACACCAATCCAAGAGCATGGATCTTCTATAAGCACTCCTCATAGTGCAGATACCCCAAAGGAGCCCGTGCCTCACATTTCCTCATCTTACAGCGAGTTCTGGGTTACATGATTTGCCAAATATTGAACCGCATTCTAGAAGTTGTGGAAACCATGAACTGTTCAACTTTGATGTTCTTGAAGATTCATCCACACTTCATACCAAGACTAATGCATCTTGGGCCGGTAGATGTTATTGGTATATCTACTATAATTTGAGTTTCTGTTTGATTTTTATTGTGTTATATTTTAGTATACTAATATTTTGGTTTATTTCGTGTTAGATGATAAGGATAATCTTAGCCAAAAAGCGTTTAAGAGTGCGAGATGTGATTCCAAACCATATAGGGTTTAGGGTATTGACAAATTGGAATGCAGAAGGTCAACCAGTAGGAAATTCTGCGGGATTATTAGCTGGGTTTTTGGGTTCTATTGCGAGTAATTTTGACAAATTCCCTATTATGTATAAGAGTTGGCGCAAAGTTCCTGGTGAATACAAGGATAATATCTATGATAAGACCATAAAGGTATGAACTATAATTAACTTAATACATTTAATTTGGCTTTTAAGTGTTGTTACTAACACCTTTTATTATGTTTGTCTTGAAGGAAAAATTTGTTGTCAATGATGGAGATAACAAGAAATATATCTTAACTAGCATGGGAAAGAAATGGCGGGATAACTTAGGTGTAAGATTTTTCGTGAATATTATGGTAGGAGCTTAGCAGTGAACAAAATCTTGAGAGTACCTTGAGCATTGACAAAGATCATTGGAGGATGTATTTAGATCATAGAATTTGAGTCAAAAAGCAGGATGGTAATAAGCAAAATTGTGTTTTTAGCATGACTTTGCTTATTATAGATATACATGCATTTTATAAAATGCATATTAAGTTTATTTACTATTAAGTTTGTTGTGTGATCTGAGGAGATAGGTGATAAAAATGCAGAAAACCGCCAAAACAGCAGATTCCCGTACATTAGGCTCAAGACACTAGCAAGAAAGAGGGATGAGATGGTATAGCTTGCTTGCTTGTATTGTTTGGAAATTTTAGAAAATAGTTTAATTATATAATTATATTTATATGGTGCAAATTTTAGGAGCTATGAAGATGGGCGTCACTCTGATGAAGCAGAGATGTAACAAGTTGCTCACAAGAAAAGGGATGGTGGTTTCGTTAATGATGAGGCTAGAGAAAAACATGTAAGTGCAATATTATTGTTCGCTTAAACTTATCTCTTTTGTTTCTCTGGCTATAAATTGAAGTTTGAGAGACATTCAGTTAGAATGGAGAGACATTGAATTAATTGCTAAATCATTGAGTACATTTTTTTTCACGGGTGTATGCTCTGTGGCACTGTAAGTTTCTGATACACATAGTAAGGGTATATTTTTGTTTCTGATATACATTTTCTTTTGTTTTTTCCAGCTTTCATACTTGTAATCAAGTAGAATTACACTGATTATACATTTGTTTTTCCATTAAATCAATATACAACAGCTCTGCTACACTAGCAGCAGCTACTTCTCTTAATTCTGTGTTGATAATCTATCAGTTTCATGTGCCAATTTCATTCAAGTGACAATTTGTAAACATCAGGATCTAGAAACAAGACTTACTTGATTTATTAACAAGACTTACCTGGACATTCAAAGAAATGGAGATCAGGCCGAATTTAAAGATTGAATTATGGTTAAGAATGGTAGTACAGAAGAGGAAGTAGTGAGTAGAATAGAATATGATGATGGATAGTGGTTTGGATTAAAAGCAGTGGAAATCTTTGGCTTATTAAGTCTTTGGTGTGTGATAGTTGAAGCAAGGTGTAGTTGGTGATGGTGACCCTCGGGTTTTCCTTGAAGACATGCGACAGAGAGAGAGAGAGAGATTTGTGGGAAGAATGCTCAAATAAGGCTGCTACAATGACTTTTCCACCACTCCACTAATAAATCATGCTTGTCACCAAAGGAAACCTTTCATTTTATTATTTTTTCCTTCTAGTTTAGCATCCTTTGCAACCATTTTAAGGTGAAATTACATGGTACATTACATTGGTGAATCAAAAGTGGGAAACAAGAGGTGACATTTGTCTGTTCCTTCCTTTAGTAATATCTCTTTTTAATTTTATGTTGTTATATATGGTATTTGCTAAAAGGTGATCAATAATGTGCAATGGAGTCTCTGCATGCGTATGCTTATGTTCCAAGAAATTTACTAATTAGATGCGTTTAATTACTTAATTAGTCCATTAATCACCAAAAATATTCATATGACCTTTTCATGATTGTTATCAATTTGCTAGCTTGCTGTTGTTTCCTGCATTGGTGCTCTTTGTTCCGCCATATTATTCGGTACATCCTGATGTTTATGTTTGTCTTCAATATATATATATATATATATATATATATATATATATATATATATATAGGAACAATTACAACATGAAATTTCTGAGTCGTCTTCCGAGAATGAAGCCTTCGTGAAAGTTTTTGGGAAAGAACATCCTGGGTATGTTCGAGGCATGGGACTTGGTGTAACACCAACCCAGCTCTTTGGGCGATTCTCATTAAGCGCCATAAATAGATGCTAATGCAAAGATGGCAAAGATGCAGATTGAAATTGATGTGCTAAAGGCACAAGTTGCTGAAGTTGATGTACTAAAGGCACAAGTTGTTGAAGTTGATGTATTGAAGGAACAACTTGCTTTCCTTATGCAAAATGCTAAGAAAAATCAGGTCAGTAGTTGTGATTAAAATGATTTTAGAAATCAATAATTTGTTCAATTAGTGGTTCTAATCTGATTTATGATTTTGTTTCTCCAGCCTGACTTGGAATCACCAACCGGAGTGAGAGTCTCTTCTGGGTCTAGTCACATAGGAGATCGTGGCTGACATCATCTGCGGGACTATATAGTTGGTTTTATTTTGATGTTATGAACTCAAGAAGCTTGATCCATGGGATCTTCTAGATGGTTTTATTTTGTTGTTACCCACTCGAGAAACTTGACTCATAATCGTCTAGATTGGTTTTATTTTGTTGTTACCCACTCGAGAAACTTCACTCGTGATCATCTAGATAGATGGTTTTTATATATATTCATGTTATGTTAGGAATTTGGAAAACTTTCTTTATATAAATTATACCTGTGTTTATACTTTGTTGAATTGTTTTTTTTAATTTGGAATATGTATTTTGGTTAATGAATGTATGTGTTTTTATTATAAATTAATTTTCATTTAATTAATATAGTAAATGCAAAACAAAGCACGGGATTAAAAAAATGTTGATGGCGAATAAGCGGCGGTTAGAAACCGCCATAAAAGTCTAAATTAAAATTTTCCACGCATTTGGCGGCGGTTTTGAGCAATGGCGCAAAGTGGAATAGTACATTTTCCTCGCATTTGGCGTGATTATGAACGCCGCAAGTCAAATGTTAGAGGCGGTTATAAACCGCCGCTAACTTTCACGTCCGTTTGTTCAGCGGTTCTCAAAACCACCGCCGCCGCTTGAGCTCCCGACGGTGAAAATTGAGGCTGTTTTGGAACCGCCACCACCGTTGTCTAGCGGCGGTTCAAACTGTCGCCACTGACAAAATTAACCGCCGCTATCTGTCCGTTTTTGCGTAGTGCATCTTCCTGTTGTGCATGAGGTTTTGTTTTTCTTTTTTCCATCATCATGATCTCTATATTATCCTATTGGTTTCTTGTGAGAAGTAGCCACGATGTAAAGTCCAAATTTTTTGAGCAGGGTTGTTGATGATAATATTTTGGTAGTTTTGGTTGTTTGATACGTATGACAATATGTAGAGAATGCATTCTGTATGTATATGCTGACAAAAAAATAGAAAAAAAAAACTGGGAATAAATAGCGCTTCTTATAGAAAGCGCTGCTTATTCTCACAGAATAAGTAGCGCTTCCTTTCGGAAGTGCTATTTATTCCCGCAAAATAAGTAATATTTATTTTAGAAAGCGCTACTTATTCTCACGTTTATTTCTACGCAATAAGTAGCGCTTTTGAAATAAGCACTATTTATTCCCGATTTTAAATAGCGCTGCAGAAACGCTATTTTTTTAAAACACAATCAGTAGCGGCTGAATAGGCAGCGCCTTTAAGCACTATTTAAGGCAAAAAAATAAGCACTATTTATTCCTTTTCTTGTTTTAGTGTTATACAGATTAGATAAACACGTTTACAATGTGCCATGGATTTGAAAATCAGAAGGGAAAATAAAATAATTACGATCAATTTAGGCTGTAACAGTAATATACTCATTTATTGTATTCCCGTTTCTTCCTACCGCGGTTATCACGCTCCTGCGTGATGTTTTCCTCTTTAATTTGTGCAATCAATGTTCTATGTTTTGTAGGTTAGTTATTGCTAGCTTCGGATTTGGGCCTTTAGTATAAATGCAGAACCCATGCAAGACCCTCGATCATCACCCAAATCAAATACTTTGAATCTTAACCTTTCATTATGTATTTTTTCCTTTATATCGGTGTTGTAGAATTAGGACACGTGGCATCCGAACCATTTTATCTATTCTCAAGTGTATTGTTTATGATGTTGATATTGATATTGATATTGATGTTATCAATTTTTAGAAATGATAGTGATCAAAATGATCAAGGATGTGTACAAATATGACTCTCAAGCAACTGTTCTTGGTGTTAGAAAGCAACAAGAACAGTACACATTATAAGAACTTTGTCAATTCTAGGATCCAAGCTCTAGATACCACATGACATGAACCAAGTGGGTTTCATCTTGTTTTTAACGGATCTCCCTTGAATTGACTCTTGTTATAAGAATTAAGGATGAATAAAAATGATAACTTTAAAGATCGTTTCCTTAACCTTCCACAACGGCGCCCTTCTTAATAAAGAAGGAAGAACAAAATGCAAGCTTTATTCTCAATTGAAAATGGCGCACATAAATAAAAGGGAAGCAAGATGATAAGCGCTCAAGATGTAACCTTTATGCAAATTGGCGCAAGAATCTAAGGAACAACGAGAACAAAACCAAAACAAAAATATGGAATAAAGACAAAGATGAAAGAATCGCCACACTTTCTTGAAAGTGATAAGTCAATGAAGATTCACTACAAGAGTAGAGATGCTTTTGATAAGAATCAAAGATAGTTCATCAAAGAACCTAAGAGAACTAGCTCTCATAGTCTCATAATAGAGTGCAAATAAAATCGATTCAAAAGTCCTTAAAACAAGGAGGTTACAAGACTATTTATAGCCATAACATATTATTAATTCCCCCTCATTTCCTAATATAGGAAGCGGTTAGACCTTACTAAGGACGTTAGCAAGTGGCGCCTATTAACCCTAGGTGTAGTGCTCAAATATGGGATACACAAGCTGCACCCCTCCTTATTACTCTATGCCTTTAATACAAAAATTAAACCAATCTGAAAATTAAAAGGTTCAAATACATATTTTAAATAAAAATAACTAAAAGAAAAAAAATCATGCCTATATTGGGCTCTTCATCAACTTGGATCATCTAGACCATCTTAAGTGGTGCTTCTTCTGCAATGGACTTGAGTGAATGAAAAAGAGTTGACTTCGTTGTCCAAAGTCTTTATAGCCTTCTTAGTCCTTGACCTTGTAATGGGTCCCCAAACCCTTGTAGTGCATCTTTGGGCCTTAAGCCCATTGGGCTTCATTTGAATTGTCTTGATCTCCATCAGAAAGGTGTCTCAAGATAGGGACGTGGGTCATGAGATATATATTATGGAGTAGGGTTCTTGTTTCTGGCGATTATGAGTTTATGATGTGAGGGTTGTTAAAAAGGCAAAAAGATCGAGTTTCCACAAGAAGCGCGATTTTGTTGGAGAAAGAGAGAAAAATATATAGCACACTTTGATTTTTGAGCTAGCAGGTCTCGGTGGTTTTTTTTTTTTTGTATGAAACAATATTTTTTTATTGTTTTTATATTAGATTAGATAAGAAATTTGAATCCTCATCATATCAATAATAAATAAATATATTTTTATATTATTTACTATATTAAACAATATAAAAATTTAAGAAGCTGGATTTTATAAAATTTGAAAAATGACATAAAGATTTTGACATAATTTGCGAAATAATTATACTATTTTATTTTATATGAAGAAGATTACCGTAAAGAATTCAAAATGATATGTTATATATATTTTTAATGCTACAAATTTATGAGTATTGTCCGCTACTTAAAATTTTGGATCCGTCACCTATGAACTTCGTAAAATATCATATTATTAACCAACAAACTCTATCTTAAATTTTTGATTAAATTATACTTTTAGTCTTTTATGTTTATTTTAAGTTTTGGTTCGGTCCCTTATATATTAAAAGTTCCAAATTAGTCCCTTATGTATAAAAGTTATATCAGTATAGTCTCTCTTGCTTTTTTTTGTTCCGAAATGTCCCTTATGTTACAAATATTATACCAATATGGTCCCTTTTTTGCCCCTTATTTTGCAAAAAATGAATCACATTAATATAATTTCTGTAACATAAGAAACATTCAAAATAAAAGACCACATTGGTGTAATCTTTACATAAGGACCAAGTCAAACAAATAATACATAAGAAACCAAACTAAAACTTATAATAAGCATAAGAAATTAAAAATATAATTTAATCTTAATTTTTGTAAAGAATGATGAAAGCGAAGCTGAAGATATTTCAATAGTGCAGCGTATTTCCCAAACTGTTCAACAATACAAGATTCTTTTATTGGAAGGTTACATATACAAGTTACATTGCAACGTTTTACAGAAAACAATTACCAATATATATATTTTTTTGGTCAGCTAATAGAAATAATAAACAACAAACACACTTGTAGCGTCTAAATGACAATAGAGTTTGAATCCCAGTCTCGGCATCCCCATGTAAGCTTTGTAGTATTATTTATATAAAAATAAAAATCAATGTTCCCACATGTGCACTTTAAGAAGTCTAAAGGCCATATTGGATTAAAGCATCTTCTATAATCCGTTTCAGCATTCATTTAATTAGGATATTTCCGTTATAAAATGTAACGTTTAATTCTTCACTTGGTTCACGTTGTCCAGGATTTTTGAACTTGACATCAGTATTCAATACCTCAAGCATTTCCTCAACACCAAAAGAAACTAATGGTCTGTTTGGATGGAGTGTTTAGAAGGCTTTTGAAGTTTATATCTTGACATATTTTTGAGATTTTAAAAAAATTGAAGGAATAACATGATAAATAATTATATGACATTTCAATCACTTTTTATTCATTTAAAAAAAACATTCTATATATCAAGATTTGAAGCTTAGCCCTCCAAAACTCTTTTTATCCGACACCCTCGTAAACTCCCACTCCAAACTGGCCCTAAGGAAACAGATACAAGAAAAAATGGTTCAAACCTGTAATTCCCTCCCCCTCTCTATCGGTGAGTAACAATGACAAAGCCAGAAAGAGCCTGCGGATTCAGAAAAACAACAAAAAGTCCATTTGTTGTTTTTTACTAAGCATCAAGAAAAACTGTTTAATATTGCTAGAATTGTAGTACAAACTAGGCTTCTGATTAAATAAAATTACTGGATTTTCCATTACAGAAGTGTTACCTCCTTGCCCATGTACCTAGCCAAAATGAAGGCAAGGACTGAAACAAATACCTTTCCCAATGATCTATGAACCAAGAAACTATGTTCACCTGCAAACTTCATTAAGAGTCCTCATTCACGAATAAATTTAACAAATTTAGACTTCATATCTGCAGGAATTGAGTAGGGCGATAGTTTTTGTCAACCCACCCCGCTGTGGCCTTGGCTTCCAAAATAGGCTGTCAGCAAGTTCAACAAATATCAACAAATATTCTCAAAGATGGAAAAAGAATAAACTGTAAGTGATGGAAATAGACCTCTTGGTTTGGTAGCTTATAGATGAAGTGATCAAAGTATAAACGAGCAGCTGAAGAGCCAGAAATCTTAACCTTCACAACAAATCTGTCTCCACTCTGGTTGCAGGTTTTTTAAAATGAGAAAAAACATTGGAAAACAGATCTATCCTTTAGAGTACTACCCTATATCAAGAGATTATAAACAATGTATCCTAACAAACACAAATGACCCACAAAATTGGTGAGACACTTACTCTTAGAGGTGCAAGGAATTTGAGGGATAATTCTGTCAATGCCAATGCATCACCACTGCGAGCCACAGCATCACAATTAATACCAATGCTTTCCAAGAGTTCATGACGACCTTATGAAGATATTTATAGACAAATGATCAGTTTATGCATATAAAAAAGAAAGTAAGTATGCCTTCTAATTGCCACAAAATTCAGAAAGATAAATTAAAAATTTTGCAGATTATTCAACTCAATACATTTCAATTCAGTATCCGGTTAAGGGTTATCCCCTTATCACAACACTTAATAAGGCTCAGATATACCAGAATAGAGATTGAAAAAAAGGAAACATTTCCAAGCATAACAAATTATGAAAAATACTACATTGACAACACTTACGAGACACTAAAAGAAACTAACAGTGTGAATAACCATTAGATTGCATCCAAATTTGAATAGAAAAGTATAGAAAAGTTTTGATCTGACCCTCCAAAATCCTATGGTTTAGACATCACTCAAGTCGAAACTATAGATAGCCTGCATTGGCAAAGATTCCCTTAGGTAATGGTACATTAATTAACAGGGAGAATTATTCTTTTGTCCAAGATGCAAATCTTAGAATATGCATCTAAGTGCACATGTAACTTCTGATATTTCTACCTGAAAATTGCATTACACGCATAGACACACATATTCTTTGCTCCTTTTTACATTTAAGACCAAGTTTAGACTGCTTTTCAATGATATTCCTTCTTTATCTGACTATTGAGTCTATAAATTTGTTTCATGTTGAAAAAAATAGATTATATAAATTTTATCTCAGGAATATAAATCAAAATATAACTATCTATCCTAAATAAAGGGATTAGCTTTGATAAACCTAGAAAAACAGACAATCACCAACTAGCTTTGATAAACATAGAAAAACAGACAATCACTGATACTAAAGTCACCAACTTACCACAGCATTGCTATTTGTATTATGCCATGTCAAAATCTAGTTTTCAATTGGGATTATAAACACCTCAAAGTTAACAACTATTTTCAATTTCAACATGAATTACAAAGAGATATACATACAAAGCGAAAGGTTTTACAACATCATCAGGAAAAAGTAATCTCAACAACGAACATTCAAGTAATAGTAACAGTTTGTGGTTCTGAAATTCTACATGTAATAGCTCATGAGGTCTCACCGTGTTGGCAATAACTAGCATAAACTGCATTATTGACCACACCATACTGATCAACTCATAATCCACGGACTTTCAGTTCGACATCAAAGAACCTACTCATGCTGCAAAATGACAAAGACAAATGAGTATAACCAGCCTGTTATATTAGAAAGTGTCAACTTGTAAGAAGAATAGTATAGTATGATCTGAAGATTGAACGGATTGACATTTCCATTTCCACAAATTCAATAAAAATATA
Organism: Calophaca sinica; assembly: GCA_037113605.1. Classification (NCBI taxonomy): domain Eukaryota; kingdom Viridiplantae; phylum Streptophyta; class Magnoliopsida; order Fabales; family Fabaceae; genus Calophaca; species Calophaca sinica. The sequence goes on from CM073736.1 coordinate 74,525,972, forward strand.
ATCCCCATAAACATAAGCACTACAATGCTGTCAAACTAGAAATAAATAACCCTACCCAAGCTGCTCAAACTTTTCTATACACAAGCAAATGAAAGTTAAAACAAAAAGAAAAGGCCACTATAAAATTATTACATCCAAAGTTGTCTGATATACAGCACAGTTTTTTCAAAACTTTTAGAGACCCTTGTATCATTCCACCAAATAACAACATTACCAATAATACTAATACTAATATTATGTCACACCTACACCTTCCGACTCATATTATTAGTCTTCTAAGTAGGCGGCTTCTATGGTGGACCATCTTGATTGATAGTCCATGATGAATCGGTATTTGAAAATAGGTCGAAACTACAATATCGACCGACATTGGCTCGAAAGTAGAAGCTCACGATTTTCTCATCCATGAGGTGAGGCGATGACCTAATTAGTGTCAGTTTGACAAAACCAATGAGAAAGGAATATGAGTTGAGTTTTGAGGTACTCATATTCGTTTCCCCTTTTTATTTTCGAACTGACACCAATCAGTTTATCGTCTCAGCCCTGAGAACGAGGAGAACCATGAGGTTATGCTTCCGGGGGACGTCAGTGGTCGTTGAACGATTTTCAAGTACCAGTCTACTGTAAACCACCTTTCAAAGTGGTCCACCTTAGAATTTACCTTAAGCACCAGTCTACCAGTCTACCGCAAGCATCTTTATTAATAGTACTCATTACAATGGTAAAATAACTTCATTTGACTAAAATATCCTCGTTAGAAGCTAGTTAGATAAAAAAAAATAAAAAAATCATTCAATGTATTATAGGATGAGGTGTGAATAAATAAAAGTAATATCAAAAAATAAATAAACTTTTTTACTCTAAACAAAGTATACAGTACAGAATCTTATTGAAGAACATACTTCACTTAAAAAAAAACAAATATATCAATTGAAATGGGAGAAACTTGAATGTAAATTGCATATATCTGGGAAGCCAAAAATCAGCAAAAAATGTATATGGTCCCCATCAATTGCGAAAAATGAAGCCCCAATTTCATTCAAGCTTCTACCTTCAACATCAGTGGGAAAGACAATAATTAACAATGAAGCATAAACCAGAGATGTGCGGGGAAATTACCAGTACCCTTTGCCCCCGCTGAGATCGAATAGTGGTACAGAGGCGCCAGCACTCACCGGGAGAACTGATCGGAGTGCCGGCGGATTGAACGGCTGGCGAGGAACCGGGAAAATTGGAGACTGCCTGGTGAGATTAAACGACGAAGTATTGAGCAGCAATGGGGAAGACAACGCCGTCGTAGAAGCGTGGTTGGAGCAACGAAATGAAAACGGGTGCAACATTTTTTTTTCCTCTTTTTGGGTGTGGGCGTTACTTCCCGCGCAAGTGCATCTTCATATATGCATCTTCTAAATTAAATTCGGCTCCTTGTTTGTTCGTCAATTAACTAAGTTCGCTGTGCCATCCATCCCGTGCATATGAAGATGCACGAAATTAAGAACGACGGAAGAAGCTCATCTCGTTTCTCTAAGAATAATGACTTAACTAGATGTAGACACCAGCTTGTGCGGATAGATTAAATGATTGTATTATATTTCATAGAATTATAATTAATTGAAAATAAATAGAAAATAATCATGATGGAAATTAATGGAAAAAAAAGGATAATTTATTAGATTTGATGGAAATTCAAGTCTTATAGACTATTTCTTTATCACAATGGGCTTTAGGGAAAAAAGAAAAAGACTAGCGTCTGTTTGATTCACGTTTTAGAAATAGTTTTGTTTTTAAGAATAGGTAAAGAATAAATTTTGTTCTTGTTAAATTTTTAAAAGCAGCTATCTTTAAAAGTGTAATCAAATACAATATAAGTTTTGTTTATATTTTTATTTTAGGTTTTAATTTAGTTTTTATTATTAGTTTTTTAAGAAATGGTTTTTTATCATACAAAAGCTATAATAAAATCTTTTTATCAGTTCCATTTTTGCTGTTGTTAATTGTGGCTTATATGGCGGTATGTGTTGAACCAAATCGGAAAAAAAAAACATAAGGTATATTTCAGGAAAAAAAATAAAAGAGAAGTATCATTTCAGAAATAAGAATAAAATAGCTTAGTTGAGTCTGTTTAGCGATGAGTAAATAATATGGAGGTATGGGTTTCTGACATATGTACATCTTTAATTTAGTCATGCTAGGGAAGCAGGGTTGGAAATTAGCAACTGACCATGATGCTAAATACTTCCCAAATGAGGAATTTGTGGAGGCCCAGATGGGTCATTGATGCAGCGTACGTGATGGGCAGAAAAAAAGGATTCAACTACTCGTTTAGTCAAAGAATACTCGAGAGGTTGATGATAACACATCGTTGATTTAAAACTCGTTGATTCAAAGAATACCGTGGAATTGACACAAAGGGTTTGAGAAAAACTTCTCGATTTTCATTAATAATTCAAAACTGACTTCCATTGTATTTGGGAAATAAATATATAAAGGAAATAAAATGATAAAACCTAATGCAAAACAAATCCTAAGAAGATAATTCCTAATGCAAATCAAATCCTAACAAACTGATAGTTCCTAAAAAAAGGAAAGGATAATAATAAAAGAGAAACAAATCAAACGATAAGATTATCTAAAAGTAAAAATAAAAAAAGATATTATCGGTTGGTTTGGTTTAGCCACTTTGCACTGTATCATTATCCCCGGGATGGAGAAGATTCACCCTCGAATCAAACGCCTTGCTTCATCCATGCTCTTTTGTACTCATCCAAAAATATGACTTATGTAGGAAGACATTTTTAGGAAATAAGTCCATGGCATGTTGGATGTCCAGTATTGGTGATTCGAACAACCAAACAAAAATCATGACGTGGGCTTCGTCGTTTGTCACCTTTAACTTTTTGTTTGCAACTGAAAAAACTAGTGGCATAGTTTCCTTTGTAGGTCCTTCCACGGGCCAAGATTGTCTTTCAATATTCCATATACTTTCTGTCTCAAATCAATGCTCTTCCAATATCTCTAGCTTTTTGAGCTCAACATTATAGTGCGCATCATACTCTGGTTCTTGGTCAAAAATGGGTCCTTGACAAAGTTGGCTTTTTGTCAAACATCGACCATTCATCTTCTTCATTTTCGTCGACAAATAGTGGTTTTCCATCAAATATGAGTTCTTTAGCAAACATTGGTTCATCTTCAACATCGTATTGACACTTTATCATATGTTGGCTCTTCATCATACAGCGGGTTTCATTAAACACATGTTGATGTGTCGATGGTGAAGAAGCGACCAATTGTTGCGTCAAATGTTCCACCTGCAATTGCAAACGTGTGATCTCGTCCCGCCACTGAAGCATGTGCTCCAGGTTAGTATTGATATCATGTCTCCATGGCGACAATATGCAGGAACGTACTAACTACTGATACCAATCTAATGCAGGGGACGTGATGGGCAGAAAAAAAGGAGTCAAGTACTCGTTTAGTCAAAGAATACCCGAGTGGTTGATTATAACACTTCGTTGATTCAAAGAATCACAGGAATTGACCTGAGGGTTTGAAAAAGCTTCTCGATTGTCATTAATAATTCAAAGCTGACTTCCATTGTATTTGGGAAATAATTATATAAAGGAAATAAAATGATAAAACCTAATGCAAAACAAATCCTAAGAAGATAATTCTAATGCAAATCAAATCCTAACAAGCTGATAGTTCCTAAAAAGGAAAGGATAATAATAAAGAGAAACAAATCAAGCGATAAGATTATCTAAAAATAAAAATAAAAAAGATATTATCAGTTGGCTTGGTCTACAGCCACTTTGCCTTTGCATCATTATCCAGGGATGGAGAAGATTCACCCTCGAATCAAGCGTCTTGCTTCATCCATGCTTTTTGTACTCATCCAATAATATGACTTATGTAGGAAGACATTTTTAGGAAATAAGTCCATGGCATGTTGGATGTCGGCATTGGTGATTGAACAACCAAACAAAAATCATGGCGTGGGCTTAGTGCGTTTGTCACCTTTAACTTTTTGTTTGCAACTGAAAAAACTAGTGGCATAGTTTCCTTTGTAGGTCCTTCCACGGGCCAAGATTGTCTTTCAATATTCCATATACTTTCTGTCTCAAATCAATGCTCTTCCAATATCTCTAGCTTTTTGAGCTCAACATTATGGTCTGCATCATACTCTAGTTCTTGGTCAAAAATGGGTCCTTCATCAAAGTTGGCTTTTTTGTCAAACATCGACCATTGATCTTCTTCATGCTCGTTAGCAAATAGTGGTTTTCCATCAAAAATGAGTTCTTTAGCAAACATTGGTTCATCTTCACATCGTATTCCGACACTTCATCATATGTTGGCTCTTCATCATACTAGCGGGTTTTCATTAAACACATGTTGACTTGTCGATGGTGAAGAGCGACCAATTGTTGCGTCAAATGTTCCACCGCCATTGCAAGCGTGTGATCTCGTCAGCTAAATCTCATTTATTTGAAGCATGTGCTCCAGGTTAGTATTGATATCATGTCACGACAACATTATGCGAGGAGCGTACTAGCTGCGATACCAATCTATTGCGGCGTGCGTGATGGGCGAGAAAAAGGATTCAACTACTCGTTTAGACAAAGAATACCAGAGAGGTTGATGATAACACCTCGTTGATTCAAAACTCGTTGATTCAAAGAATAAAGTGGAATTGACACAAAGGGTTTGAGAAAAGCTTCTCGATTTTCATTAATAATTCAAAGCCATGACTTCCATTGAATTTGGGAAACAAATATATAAAGGAAATAAAATGATAAAACCTAATGCAAAACAAATCCTAAGAAGATAATTCTAGTGCAAATCAAATACTAACAAAGCGATAGTTCTAAAAAAAGGAAAGGATAATAATAAAGAGAAATAAATCAAATGATAAGATTATCCAAAAGTAAAAATAAAAAAGATATTATCGGTTGGTTTGGTTTAGCCACTTTGCACTTTATATCATTTTCCCGGGATGGAGTAAGTCACCCTCGAATCAAGCGCCTTGCTTCATCCATGCTCTTTTGTACTCATCCAATAATATGACTTATGTAGGAAGACATTTTTAGGAAATAAGTCCATGGCATGTTGGATGTCGGTATTGGTGATTCGAACAAACAAACAAAAATCATGGCGTGGGCCGTGGTTTGTCACCTTTAACTTTTTGTTTGCAAGCTGAAAAAACTAGTGGCATAGTTTCCTTTGTAGGTCCTTCCACGGGCCAAGATTGTCTTTCAATATTCCTTATACTTTGTCTCGAATCAATGCTCTTCCAATATCTCTAGCTTTTTGAGCTCAACATTATAGTGCTGCATCGTACTCTAGTTCTTGGTCAAAAATGGGTCCTTCATCAAAGTTGGCTTTTTGTCAAACATCGACCATTTATCTTCTTCATGCTCGTCGGCAAATAGTTGTTTTCCACGAAAGATGAGTTCTTTAGCAAACATTGGTTCATCTTGAACATCGTATTCGAACACTTCATCATATGTTGGCTCTTCATCATACAGCGGGTTTTCATTAAACACATGTTGATGTGTCGGTGGTGAAGAAGCGACCAATTGTTGCGTCAAATGTTCCACTGCCATTGCAAGCGTGTGATCTCGTCATTGAATCTCATTCCATTTGAAGCATGTGCTCCAGGTTAGTATTGATATCATGTCTCCACGGCGACATTATGCAGGAACGTACTAACTACTGATACCAATCTAATGCAGCGTACGTGATGGGCAGGAAAAAAGGATTCAACTACTCGTTTAGTCAAAGAATACCCGAGAGGTTGATGATAACACCTCGTTGATTCAAAACTCGTTGATTCAAAGAATACCGTGGAATTGACACAAAGGGTTTGAGAAAAGCTTCTCGATTTTCATTAATAATTCAAAACTGACTTCCATTGTATTTGGGAAACAAACATATAAAGGAAATAAAATGATAAAATCTAATGCAAAACAAATCCTAAAAAGATAATTCCTAATGCAAATCAAATCCTAACAAACTGATAGTTCCTAAAAAAAGGAAAGGATAATAATAAAAGAGAAACAAATCAAACGATAAGATTATCCAAAAGTAAAAATAAATAAAGATATTATTATCGGTTGGTTTGGTTTAGCCACTTTTACCTTGTATCATTATCCTGGGGTGGAGAAGAGTCACCCTCGAATCAAGCAGTGCTTCATCCATGCTCTTTTGTACTCATCTAATAATATGACTTATGTAGGAAGACATTTTTAGGAAATAAGTCCATGGCATGTTGGATGTCGGTATTGGTGATTGAGCGAACAAACAAAAATCATAGCGTGAGCTTCGTCGTTTGTCACCTTTAACTTTTTGTTTGCAGCTGAAAAAACTAGTGGCATAGTTTCCTTTGTAGGTCCTTCCACGGGCCAAGATTGTCTTTCAATATTCCATATACTTTCTGTCTCGAATCAATGCTCTTCCAATATCTCTAGCTTTTAGAGCTCAACATTATAGTGCATCGTACTCTAGTTCTTGGTCAAAAATGGGTCCTTCATCAAAGTTGGCTTTTTGTCAAACATCGACCATTCATCTTCTTCATGCTCGTCGACCAAATAGTGGTTTTCCATCAAAGATGAGTTCTTTAGCAAACATTGGTTCATCTTGACATCGTATTCAGACACTTCATCGTATGTTGGCTCTTCATCATACAGCGGGTTTTCATTAAACACATGTTGATGTGTCGATGGTGAAAAGCGACCCGATTGTTGCGTCAAATGTTCCACCTTGCATTTACAAGCGTGTGATCTCATCCATTGAATCTCATTCGGCGTGAAGCATGTGCTCGGTCGAGTATTGATATCATGTCTCCACTGCGAAATTATGCGAGAGCATTACCAACTCTGCGATACCAATCTAATGCGGCGTGCGTGATGGGCGAAAAAGGATTCAACTACTCGTTTAGTCAAAGAATACCGAGAGGTTGATGATAACACCTCGTTGATTCAAAACTTCGTTGATTCAAAGAATCTAGTGGAATTGACACAAAGAGGTTTGAAAAGCTTCTCGATTTTCATTAATAATTCAAAGTGACTTCCATTGTATTTGGAAACAAACATATAAAGAAATAAAATGATAAAACCTAATGCAAAACAAATCCTAAGAAGATAATTCCTAATGCAAATTAAACCTAACAAGCGATAGTTCCTAAAAGGAAAGGATAATAATAAAGAAACAAATCAAGCGATAAGATTATCCAAAAGTAAAATAAAAAAAGATATTATCGGTTGGTTTGGTTTAGCCACTTTGCACTGTATCATTATCCCCGGGATGGAGAAGATTCACCCTCGAATCAAACGCCTTGCTTCATCCATGCTCTTTTGTACTCATCTAATAATATGACTTATGTAGGAAGACATTTTTAGGAAATAAGTCCATGGCATGTTGGATGTCCAGTATTGGTGATTCGAATAACCAAACAAAAATCATGACGTGGGCTTCGTCGTTTGTCACCTTTAACTTTTTGTTTGCAACTGGAAAAACTAGTGGCATAGTTTCCTTTGTAGGTCCTTCCACGGGCCAAGATTGTCTTTCAATATTCCATATACTTTCTGTCTCGAATCAATGCTCTTCGATATCTCTAGCTTTTTGAGCTCAACATTATAGTGCGCATCATACTCTAGTTCTTGGTCAAAAATGGGTCCTTCATCAAAGTTGGCTTTTTGTCAAACATCGACCATTTATCTTCTTCGTGCTCGTCGACCAAATAGTTGTTTTCCATCGAAGATGAGTTCTTTAGCAAACATTGGTTCATCTTGACATCGTATTGACACTTCATCATATGTTGGCTCTTCGTCATACAGCGGGTTTCATTAAACACATGTTGATGTGTCGATGGTGAAGAGCGACCAATTGTTGCGTCAAATGTTCACTGCCATTGCAAGCGTGTGATCTCGTCCATTGAATCTCATTCCATTTGAAGCATGTGCTCAGGTTTGTATTGATATCATGTCTCCGCGGCGACATTATGCGGGGAGCGATACTAACTTTGATACCAATCTAATGCGGCGTGCGTGATGGGCGGAAAAAGGATTCAACTACTCGTTTAGTTAAAGAATAAGAGAGGTTGATGATAACACCTCGTTGATTCAAAACTTCGTTGATTCAAAGAATGCAGTGGAATTGACACAAAGGGTTTGAGAAAAGCTTCTCGATTTTCATTAATAATTCAGCCGACTTCCATTGTATTTGGGAAACAAACATATAAAGGAAATAAAATGATAAAATCTAATGCAAAACAAATCCTAAGAAGATAATTCATAATGCAAATCAAACCCTAACAAGCGATGGTTCCTAAAAAGGAAAGGATAATAATAAAGAGAAACAAATCAAGCGATAAGATTATCCAAAAGTAAAAATAAAAAAGATATTATCGGTTGGTTTGGTTTAGCCACTTTTACCTTGTATCATTATCCACAGGTGGAGAAGAGTCACCCTCGAATCAAACGCCGTGCTTCATCCATGCTCTTTTGTACTCATCTAATAATATGACTTATGTAGGAAGACATTTTTAGGAAATAAGTCCATGGCATGTTGGATGTCCAGTATTGGTGATTCGAACAAACAAACAAAAATCATGACGTGGGCTTCGTCGTTTGTCACCTTTAACTTTTTGTTTGCAACTGAAAAAACTAGTGGCATAGTTTCCTTTGTAGGTCCTTCCACGGGCCAAGATTGTCTTTCAATATTCCATATACTTTCTGTCTCAAATCAATGCTTTCTTCCAATATCTACAGCTTTTAGAGGCTCAACATTATAGTGCGCATCATACTCTAGTTCTTGGTCAAAAATGGGTCCTTCATCAAAGTTGGCTTTTTGTCAAACATCGACCATTCATCTTCTTCATGCTCGTCGACCAAATAGTGGTTTTCCATCAAAGATGAGTTCTTTAGCAAACATTGGTTCATCTTGACATCGTATTCAGACACTTCATCATATGTTGGCTCTTCATCATACAACGGGTTTTCATTAAACACATGTTGATGTGTCGATGGCTGAAGCGACCAATTGTTGCGTCAAATGTTCCACTTGCCATTGCAAGCGTGTGATCTCGTCGGCCAGATCTCATTCCGGCTGAAGCATGTGCTCAGTTAGTATTGATATCATGTCTCCACGGCGACATTATGCGAGGAGCGTACCAACTCACGATACCAATCTAATGGCGTGCGTGATGGGCGGAAAAAGGATTCAGCTACTCGTTTAGTCAAAGAATACGAGGTTGATGATAACACCTCGTTGATTCAAAACTCGTTGATTCAAAGAATCTAGTGGAATTGACACAAAGGGTTTGAGAAAAGCTTCTCGATTTTCATTAATAATTCAAAACTGACTTCCATTGTATTTGGGAAACAAACATATAAAGGAAATAAAATGATAAAACCTAATGCAAAACAAATCCTAAGAAGATAATTCTAATGCAAATTAAACCCTAACAAAGTGATAGTTCTAAAAAAGGAAAGGATAATAATAAAGAGAAACAAATCAAGCGATAAGATTATCCAAAAGTAAAAATAAAAAAGATATTATCGGTTGGTTTGGTTTAGCCACATTACCTTTGTATCATTATCTAGGGATGGAGAAGATTCACCCTCGAATCAAGCGCCTTGCTTCATCCATGCTCTTTTGTACTCATCTAATAATATGACTTATGTAGGAAGACATTTTTAGGAAATAAGTCCATGGCATGTTGGATGTCCAGTATTGGTGATTCGAACAACCAAACAAAAAACATGACGTGGGCTTCGTCGTTTGTCACCTTTAACTTTTTGTTTGCAACTGAAAAAACTAGTGGCATAGTTTCCTTTGTGGAAGTCCTTCCACGGGCCAAGATTGTCTTTCAATATTCCATATACTTTACATCTCAAATCACTACTCTTCCAATATCTCTAGCTTTTTGAGCTCACCGTTATGGTCTGCATCATACTCTAGTTCTTGGTAAAAAATGGGTCCTTCATCAAAGTTGGCTTTTTTGTCAAACATCGACCATTCATCTTCTTCATGCTCGTCAGCAAATAGTGGTTTTCCATCAAAGATGAGTTCTTTAGCAAACATTGGTTCATCTTGACATCGTATTGACACTTCATCATATGTTGGCTCTCCATCATACAGCGGGTTTTCATTAAACACATGTTGATGTGTCGATGGTGAAGAAGCGACCAATTGTTGCGTCAAATGTTCCTCTGCCATTGCAAGCGTGTGATCTCGTCCATTTGAATCTCGTTCATTTGAAGCATGTCTTTGCCAGGTTAGTATTGATATCAATGTCTCCCTGGCGAAATTATGCGAGGAGCGTACTAACTCACGATACCAATCTAATGCGGCGTGCGTGATGGGCGAGAAAAAGGATTCAGCTACTCGTTTAGTCAAAGAATACCAGAGAGGTTGATGATAACACCTCGTTGATTCAAAACTTCGTTGATTCAAAGAATCCGTGGAATTGACACAAAGGGTTTGAGAAAAGCTTCTCGATTTTCATTAATAATTCAAGCTGACTTCCATTGTATTTGGGAAACAAACATATAAAGGAAATAAAATGATAAAACCTAATGCAAAACAAATCTTAAGAAGATAATTCCTAATGCCAAATTAAATCCTAACAAGCGATAGTTCTAAAAAAAGGAAAGGATAATAATAAAAAGAAACAAATCAAGCGATAAGATTATCTAAAAGTAAAAATAAAAAAAGATATTATCGGTTGGTTTGGTTTAGCCACTTTGCCTTTGTATCATTATCCGGGATGGAGAAGATTCACCCTCCCGAATCAAACATCTTGCTTCATCCATGCTTTTTTGTACTCAACCAATAATATGACTTATGTAGGAAGACATTTTTAGGAAGTAAGTCCATGGCATGTTGGATGTCCAGTATTGGTGATTCGAAAACCAAACAAAAATCATGACGTGGGCTCCGTCGTTTGTCACCTTTAACTTTTTGTTTGCAACTGAAAAAACTAGTGGCATAGTTTCCTTTGTAGGTCCTTCCACGGGCCAAGATTGTCTTTCAATATTCCATATACTTTCTGTCTCGAATCAATGCTCTTCAATATCTCTAGCTTTTTAGAGCTCAACATTATAGTGCGCATCATACTCTAGTTCTTGGTCAAAAATGGGTCCTTCATCAAAGTTGGCTTTTTGTCAAACATCGACCATTCATCTTCTTCATGCTCAAATCGGCCAAATAGTGGTTTTCCATCAAAGATGAGTTCTTTAGCAAACATTGGTTCATCTTGACATCGTATTCAGACACTTCATCATATGTTGGCTCTTCATCATACAGCGGGTTTTCATTAAACACATGTTGATGTGTCGATGGTGGCGACCAATTGTTGCGTCAAATGTTCCACTTGCCATTGCAAGCGTGTGATCTCGTCCATTGAATCTCGTTCCGCTGAAGCATGTCTCCAGGTTAGTATTGATATCATGTCTCCCACGGCGACATTATGCGAGGAGCGTGCTAACTGCGATGCCAATCTAATCTCGGCGTCACGTGATGAAGAGAAAAAGGATGCAACTACTCGTTTAGTCAAAGAATACTGAGAGGTTGATGATAACACCTCGTTGATTCAAAACTTCGTTGATTCAAAGAATATCGTGGAATTGACACAAGGTTTGAGAAAAGCTTCTCGATTTTCATTAATAATTCAAAGCTGACTTCCATTGTATTTGGGAAACAAACATATAAAGGAAATAAAATGATAAAACCTAATACAAAACAAATCCTAAGAAGATAATTCTAATGCAAATTAAATCCTAACAAGCTGATTGTTCTAAAAAGGAAAGGATAATAATAAAGAGAAACAAATCAAGCGATAAGATTATCTAAGTAAAAATAAAAAAGATATTATCGGTTGGTTTGGTTTAGCCACTTTACCTTTATCATTATCACTGGGATGGAGAAGATTCACCCTCGAATCAAACGTCTTGCTTAAATCCATGCTCTTTTGTACTCATCCAATAATATGACTTATGTAGGAAGACATTTTTAGGAAATAAGTCCATGGCATGTTGGATGTCGGTATTGGTGATTGAACAACCAAACAAAAAAACATCATGGCGTGGGCTTGCGTCGTTTGTCACCTTTAACTTTTTGTTTGCAAGCCCCGAAAAAACTAGTGGCATAGTTTCCTTTGTGGAGTCCTTCCCACGGGCCAAGATTGTCTTTCAATATTCCATATACTTTACATCTCAAATCAATGCTCTTCCAATATCTCTAGCTTTTTGAGCTCAACATTATAGTGCGCATCATACTCTAGTTCTTGGTCAAAAATGGGTCCTTCATCAAAGTTGGCTTTTTGTCAAACATCGACCATTCATCTTAACCGTGCTCGTCGACCAAATAGTAGTTTTCCATCAAAGATGAGTTCTTTTGTAAACATTGGTTCATCTTGACATCGTATTCCGACACTTCATCATATGTTGGCTCTTCCATCATCCTCTGACGGGTTTTCATTAAACACATGTTGATGTGTCGATGGTGAAGAAGCGACCAATTGTTGCGTCAAATGTTCCACTGCCATTGCAAGCGTGTGATCTCGTCGTTGAATCTCATTCATTTGAAGCATGTGCTCGAGGTTAGTATTGATATCATGTCTCCATGGCGACATTATGCGAGGAGCGTGCTAACTACGATACCAATCTAATGCGACGTGCGTGATGGAAGCGAGAAAAAGGATTCAGCTACTTCGTTTAGTCAAAGAATACCCGAGAGGTTGATGATAACACCTCGTTGATTCAAAACTTCGTTGATTCAAGAATCTGTGGAATTGACACAAAGGGTTTGAGAAAAGCTTCTCGATTTTCATTAATAATTCAAAGCTGAAACTTCCATTGTATTTGGGAAATAAACATATAAAGGAAATAAAATGATAAAACCTAATGCAAAACAAATCCCTAAGAAGATAATTCCTAATGCAAATTAAATCCTAACAAAGCTGATAGTTCCTAAAAAGGAAAGGATAATAATAAAGAAAACAAATCAAGCAGATAAGATTATCTAAAAGTAAAAATAATAAAAAGATATTATCAGTTGGTTTGGTTTAGCCACTTTACCTTTGTATCATTATCCCGGGATGGAGAAGATTCACCCTCGAATCAAGCGCCTTGCTTCATCCATGCTCTTTTGTACTCATCTAATAATATGACTTATGTAGGAAGACATTTTTAGGAAATAAGTCCATGGCATGTTGGATGTCGGTATGTTGGTGATTGAATAACCAAACAAAATTCATAGCGTGGGCTTAGTGGTTTGTCACCTTTAACTTTTTGTTTGCAAGCTGGAAAAACTAGTGGCATAGTTTCCTTTGTAGTCCTTCCACGGGCCAAGATTGTCTTTCAATATTCCATATACTTTACTGTCTCGAATCAATGCTCTTCCAATATCTCTAGCTTTTGAGCTCAACATTATAGTGCATCATACTCTAGTTCTTGGTCAAAAATGGGTCCTTCATCAAAGTTGGCTTTTTGTCGAACATCGACCATTTATCTTCTTCATTGCTCATTGACAAATAGTTGTTTTCCATCAAAGATGAGTTCTTTATGTAAACATTGGTTCATCTTGACATCGTATTCAGACACTTCATCATATGTTGGCTCTTCATCATACAACGGGTTTTCATTAAACACATGTTGATGTGTCGATGGTGAAAAGCGACCAATTGTTCTGCGTCAAATGTTCCACTGCCATTCTGCAGCAGCGTGCTTGATCTCGTCACTTTGAATCTCATTCCATTTGAAGCATATGCTTTCACTCCGAGGTTAGTATTGATATCATGTCTCACCTTTGGAGACATTATCGCGAGCGTCTTCAACCTAATCTCTTTGATACCAATCCTAATCGCAAGCGTCTGTCACGTTGATAGAGGCGAGAAAAAGAGAGTTATTCAAGCCCTACTTTCGTTTAGTTAAAGAATACCGAGAGGTTGATGATAACACCTCGTTGATTCAAA